>OX392462.1:183040536-187840536 GCA_947623515.1 Neoascia interrupta
CCTGGAATTCTGTTATTTGAAGTTCAGCCGCCCCTCTGGGATCAGACGCTGACCGACGAGCCGCACAGTTATAACTTTACTAGTGCTTAAGGCGTTTATAGTCCTGGACAGCATCACTTATGCCCGAAGATTACTTCCTCCAGTGGATTTTAATCGGCTCTTACGACAGGCATACCTTACCTCAAGGCTATTCTTAAACCCGACCTTGCAGGGCTTAGAAGGGTCTTGTTTTCTAAACAAATAAAATTGCTCAGTGGAAAAAATCTCATGAATTAAAGAAATAGTGAAGTTTTAAACATTTTTTAAATTTTAAAGGCTTGGGTAAAAAGTTTCCATAAAAAAATTAAAGACCTTAAAGCATCAAACGCATAGAAAATTCCAAATAAATATCAATACACAAAGCCCCACAATGTAGCAGTTGCCTCTTCAATCTTGATTATTAGCCATAGGCTTTAATTGTTTCCTCAATAAGGACTTATTGCATTGTCGCCCTATTCCCTGTTAAGCAACCCTTAGCACTAATTTTAATTTAAGGTATGCGACACCTTTGCTACACAATCGCCTCGAACCAGGGATGCAGATTCCATGAAAACAGCTCCCTCATTAAAATTCCCGTAATTCCAAGTCATTTGTTCGTATCACCGTTAAACATGGGAGGACATAAGTTAAGTCGCCATCACAGTGCTCGGCATTCCCCATCTGTTCAAGCCATAAAGGACGAAATTGAGAATTGCTAAAAATTTGGACGACATCCCTTGCAATGTGGGGTTTCCCGCACCCCAGAGCTAAACAACGGTTACGTTATGCCTGAACACAACCCTTACAACATATATTGGTACACCGGAATGGTATGCAGATGAACAATAATGATGATGGCAATGAAATAAGCCCACCGCCGCGTCGCCCCCAAACCAGAAAACACGTGTAATTAAGATTTATGGGTACACTTTGCTTAACGTCTTGTTGCTTCGAAAAGAAACGAGTAAGCAGATGGCCAAACACACCTCAAACCATTGTTGTTTGTTTGCCTGCAGTCAGCGGATACTTATGCGAGGTTGTTGTGCCAAGGCAGTCTCACCGGCATGCCTGGGTATGATGACAAGTAGCTCAAGGAACAGCACCGTCGTCGTCGCAGCAATAGAAACACTACTCGCGACAGAAGATTTTCGCATTAAGTTCTCGTTTAATCTCCACCACTCATACTCAACACCGTGACTGCAAGAAAGGTGAACGCCTGTAAGCATCAAAAGAAGTCCTTGTGCCACCTAACAAAACACTGCTTCACAAGAGCTGGTGGTGCCCACAGCGACCTCAATGCACAGCCCCACAAATTATTCTAGCTTGTTGTACCTTATCATCGTCCTGCTTGTGGGCCCATGGCAAGGCTCCTTCGCCAGCTGACGGCAGTTACCGTACAAGGGGCATATTATCCTTTTTATGGTTCGTAATTTATAGTAAACTGTGAACAGCATTACAGACTCTCATTGAGTCCAAGTACCCCGGCGCACGTATGATGATGAATGATGCTCGACGTTGTGGTTCACACTTTTCTTTTTGCTGGCGTCCTACATGCACCATAAGTGGGTTAGTCTTGTGCTCGCGCCCCACCCGCCCCTAAATTATACACACACACACGCATCGATTTGGGTGATGATAATGATCGTCCTTTGGGGACGAACTCTAAGAAAAATGTTTAATGGAAATAACAGCTGTCAAATTATTGATTGCCACCGTTAAGGAGGCAGACGGGTGTTGCAAGAAAAACGACTGCCATTGCCATGCCTTTGGCTTCCAGGGCCCCATAAGCATTCCAGGATAACTGAGCGCTATCCAACATAGGCACACTACGGGCATTCGACTCTGATGATGATAATGTTAGCCGGTTATCATCGTTAATCATTCAGGGCTTATTAATTTCTTAGTGGATTTTTTGGGGGCCATTTGTTTTGCCAGATGTTTCTTGTCTCCCCGCCGGATGATGATGGCCTTTGGAGTGCTGTGAGCTGTCACATTGGCTTTCTTTCTCTGGCACAACTCTGATGGGAACAAGAGTGTGATGACGTTGTGAAGCACTTTGTCCCGAGGAGGTCGTTCAATGAGAAATGAGAGAATTTTTGCGAAAATTTACTTAGGAAATTACATTGGAAATTGCTACGTTTCTTAGTGTATTTTTTTTTTTTTTTGTTGGGAGCAAAAGTTCCAGATTGCCTAGGGGACGCCGCCACCGACGACGCGCGTTGAGGAATATTATTAATGGATGAGGAACATTTGCTAGGGACAATTGAAAGTTTGAACTCGTGTTCAGCGTGTTACTATTAATGACAAGAGGCTCCTTTATAGCAGCCCATAGTTGAGGCACAAAGTTTATTCAAAGTTTTAGTGTGACAGTGATGGAGGCATTTTCATTTTAGGAGTGGGGTATTGATGTTTCAAAAGTTGAAACAGTCCTTTTAAATAAAATATTTCTACATAAAGTTTTTCATAATTTTTCGCGGGCGACATTTGTATCGTTCTAGCTTCCTCTTATTTCTTTTATATTTCATAATATTCGTGCTGTGTGGTAAACCATGTACGTATCTCGGGTATGGCAGCTTTACACAGATTAGTCTCCTCAGTGCACACATATTGTTTAGCTCTTCAATTGATATTTTATTATATTAACATTTGATTACCAAAGAGATTAAGGATATTGATCATAAGTGAGTCGAAGCGCAGTGAGGTGGTCGAATTTGGACAGAGAGTCAACTAGTCATGAAGATTGACGATTGAAGATTGTACAAGGCTGTAGTGACTTTGATGCTAGATGAAACTGGGATCACACAAGGGTCTTTTTATACCTGACCCAGGGTATATTAAGTTTGATGTATAGTTTGTAACGCAGTGAAATAATCACCGTAGACCCCTTAGACCTTTTAGAGATATGAATGGGACTGACAGGAGAATCGATTAAGCCACGTCCGTCCGTCCGTCCGTATGTAAACAACTTTTAGGCCTTAAATTTTTAAGGCAGAGAGTCAAAATTTTGTGGGTTGGTTGGAAGTCCAATCCTTCAAATCAAGTTTGAGAATAAGCTGAATCCGCCCACAGACACGCCCACTACAGGCCTGTATGTGCGACCATCTCTAATTGAAAAGAAATATATTTTGCAAATTTTAGCTATGTTACAATGGCGCTAGCGCATTCATTTTTGGCACGTAACATTGCCTTATAATTGTCTTTAAGGTTGCAAAAAAAATTTTAGCTTTTTCATTGGCCACGCCCACTTTTTAAGGGATTTTAGCTTAAAATGACTGTTTTTCAATAAATATATATGAAATTTGACAAAAAATTATATGAGAAAAACTGTAGATATTAGCATTTTTAAACTTTTGTGTATAGATTGTATGTGCCTCCGCCCACTTTTGTGGGCGTGGCGTTAAAAAGTGATTTTTTTAGTTAAAAAGGCGGAGTTTTAGGCCGAAATGTATGCAACCACCTAGTATAAAGCATTCAAAAGTTATATTTGGAGGCGTAGCAGTTTTCTTTTTGGTATGGTCGGATATTTTGCAATCCGTCGTAGATGGATTGAAGCTTTTGCATACCTACTGTTGCACTTTCCCACTTGTTTTTCTCTGGTAAGTGTAACTCTGACATACTAAGCTCACGTTAACATTTACCTAGCATGCCGTGACAAGATGATCTCGTTTGCACCCTTTACTGCGAGCAGTCATTGTAAGAATTGATTTAGTGTGCATGTTTTTTGCTGCCCTGGATAGAGTACAAATGGACTTCTTTCTTCTAATGGATGACGTGAATGCTCTTGTGCGTACGGACAACAGTATACTTGGAATTGGAAGAGTGTGATTGTGAGGCACGTTGACCTGGATCAAAACAGAAACCGAGGGAATATGTTGGATTTTTTCTGTGCTTATGGCTTGTCCATACCATGAGCATCTTTTTTTCTCGCAAAGGAAGTTTGTGGAGTGTTTGGAAGTTTGTGGAAGTGTGCAGGAAGTTTGGTGGAATGAAGCGGCTTGGTGTGGCGGCTAATGGTGAGAAAAGATCTGCGTGGCTTAAAACACCTGGAGTTCGAGAAGAAGTTATCGAAGAGAAGAAGAAAGCATACTTGGTGTGGAATCGATGAAGGAATTCAACTTCTCGAAAGCTGTAAAATGAGGCGCCAAGAACTTACTTTCAGGCAGTGAGAACAGCCAAGGAACAGGCATGGAAAACTGATCTGCAAACTGATCTACAGTCCTTACTGTTACTACTTACTATCCTTACTGATCTACAAACCAGATATTTTGACATTTTCGCATAGCCGTCTCCAGTTTCACACGCGAAGTTGGGTGAGGTCACGTTTGACTTGCGTGCGCCACCTGATTCTCGGTGTTTCTCTACTGCGCCATCCCTGCGGGTTGGAATCGAAGATTTTCCGAGCCGGGGCGTCCGCTCTATCCATCCGCTCTAGATGATACTTAGCCATCGTAGCCTTTGTGTTTTGACTCTCCTGGTTAGGTCGGTGTCGCTGTACAGCCTGTACAGTTCATGTTATATCTCCTCCTCTACTCTCCGTCTATGCAGACGGGATCGTCAATAGTCCGAAATATTTTCCTCTCGAAGCAGCTTAAATTATTTTCATCCGCTTTTGAGAGTATCCATGCTTCTGCACCGTAAAGCAAAACTGGGATGATGAGGGTCTTATAAATGGACACTTTAGTTGCACGAGAGGAGGCTTTGCTATAATTAATTGCCTTCTTAGGCCAAAGAAACAGCGATTTGCAAGAGTTATCGCTCATTTAGTTTGAGCGCTAGTGTTATTGCCTGAATTGATAGCGGAGCCAAGGTAGACAGGTCCTTAACTACCTCTAATTTATAGTTGTCTATAGCGATGATATGTCCAAGACGTCGGCGTCGTCGGTGTTGGCTGGTCAGAAGAACTGAGAATGCCTTTAGGTTAGGTTAGGTTGATGGATGCCCTTTTGACAATAGTCACGGCTTCACTTAGACCAGCAGTTGGGTCCATTGTGTCCATTGGGAACCTTCTTAATACCTGGAACGAAAACAAAAATAGACCGCTGTTAGAAGCCCAGAGTTCCGCCCTCTTGGACCCATCCGGATTTGTATACAAATCTTAGGAGGTCCTTTAGATCTACATTACTTAGATCTTCGAGCTCGTTGAAGAAGTAGCTGCCGAGGATACTACGCCTGATGCTGTTTAGGGCTGGGCATTCGCAGAGCAAGTGACGAAAAGATTTAATTTCTTCAACGTCCCTGCAGCTTCTGCAGTAATCGTTATGCGGTATGCCTAGCCGCTCAGCGTGTAGACCCACAGCGCAGTGCCCCGTGAGGATTCCCGCCGTGAGTACTCGGATATTCCTGCGGGCTAGTCCGATCAAAAATAGTGATCTCTTTTTACTTGCCGCTGGCCATAGCTCCCTTGTGTGTCTGCACGTATCAAGTTCTGTCCAACGTAGGTTGGTTCTAATCAAGGATTCAGTTTCTATCCTACGTGCTATCGAATTCAGAGGGACTCTTATAGATTTGGGGGCAAGAAATGCATTCATTCCAGACCCAAATCTCGCAAGCTTGTCCGCTTCTTCGTTTCCCGATATAATGGTGTGACCTGGCACCCAACACACAGTTACAGTGTTGCCAAGTGATAACTCGTCCAGAATTTCCCTGCATAGTTTCACAGCCCTTGACTTCACTACGTCTGATTCCAAGGCTTTAATTGCCGCTTGGCTATCAGAGTATATGGTGATGGTCTTCTTTGCGGGGCCGTGTTTCTTCAGCTCGGAGGCAGCTTGGATTATGGCTGCCAGCTCCGCCTGAAAAATGCTGCAGTCGTCATTAATTCGAAAAGATTTACTTCGTACCAGATCTCCACAGAAGATGCCCGCACCGGTTCCGACGTCCATCTTAGAACCGTCGGTATATACGGCGATCTCGTCATCTCCTGTAATGGTCTTATCTTCCCATTCACCTCTTTCAGGTATTCTGGTAGAGGCGAATGTTGAATAAGGCGAATGTCATAGGGAGGTAAACCGTGACTGGGGTGTCTGTGGAGGCAACCCATTGAGTTTCCACGGAGGCGTGTCCATAAGATCTTGAGGACCACAGTCCGGATTCCCTTAGGCGAACAGCTGTTTTAGCTGCCTTGCTGCTGCAGTATATGTCCAAGGGGTCACCCCCTTTTGTTGAGTAGTACCTCCAGTGCCGCGGTGGGTGTAGTCCTTAGGGACCCTGTTATACCCATGCAGGCTGTCCTTTGAACTTTGGTGAGGCTAGAGAGATGACACTTTCTTTCTGTACTTAAAGAACTACTTTCTTAACTGCACCGTAAGTTAAGATGGGTCTTACAACCGCTATATACATCCAGTGTACCATGTATGGTTGCAGTCCCCACATGCTTTGGAACGTTCTGCGGCAGGCGTATAATGCCACCTATGCCCGCTTGACACGATCTTCTATATTATCCCTCCAGCTGAGTTTCGAGTCTTATTATTATCACCGATTTGGATAAAGGTAACTCCAATCCCCCCATTCTCGGGTTGCTGAAGGATGGAACTGCCCTTTTCCTTGTAAACAATACAACTTCCGTCTTAGAGGGATTTATTCCCAGTCCTCGACCCTCAACCCATTTTCCAACAATGCGGAGTGCGTAGCTGAGTCAGTCTCTGAGGATTGATGGGAGCTTACCCCTTATCAGGATTGCTACATCGTCTGCGTATGCGCTCACAATGAAGCCATATGAGTGGAGATAGGACACCTCCCCGCGGTGTTCCTCTGCTGACGTTTCGTCTGGTGCATACTTCGCCTAGGTAGCAGTTTACCTTTCGTGTGCTTAACATGAGCCCGACCCAGTCGCATAGAATGCTATCTAGGTGGGCGTTTCTCAAGCTGCGCAGTATCGCCGCAGTAAACGCCCCTCTATGTCTAGAAAGGCATCCAAAGTGTACTCCTTGTGTTCCAAGGATTTTTCTACTACTGTCACTACTCTATGTAGTGCAGTGTCAACCGATCTGCTTCTCATGTACGCATGCTGTGATATTGATAAATAGTTATCACCAATCAGTTCTCTTACATACACGTCAAAAAGCCGCTCCAACGCCTCGAGCATAAATGAAGAAAGGCTTATGGGTCGATAGTCCTTTGCCGTAGTGTGGTTTGCCTTCCCTGCATTGGGGATGAATATCACTCGGACTTCTCTCCAAGCTTTGGGAATGTAGCACAGCTTTAGGCAGGGCTTGTAGACGTTACTCAACCAAGGAATGATAGTTTCCCCTGCCTTTTGGAGCATTATTGGTCGGATGTTATCCATCCCTGGTGCTTTAAAGGGATCGAAGGAGTTGATCGCCCAGGCCAGCCTTTTTACATCGGTTATAGCCCTGATCTTTTCTTCCTTCATCTTCCTCCGAGAGGCTTGCGCTACTGTAACGTAGTCCTCATAGGTATCGGTGCACCCTGGGAAGTTCGTTCGTACCTGGCTCGTTCGGAAGTCGAGGTCGAATCGCCCTCTGTCTTCCTGAGTGAAGATAGCGGTACGGGCGCTTTGGATAAGGCTTTCCTCAGTCGGGACGCTTCAGTTGTTGTTTCGATTGATTCGCAGAAATTCTTCCTTTGCCTTTAATGAATGGCTTTAATGCCTTTAAGAACGCCTTTAAGAATGTCAATAAGCAGCGCCATTGGCTGCCTTCGGGGAAGGGAATTCATGAAAAAAGTGGAGGGCTCATTGAAAATATAAGGTTGATAATGTCTAGCCCCCCTTTTACATTATCGCAGGAAAAATAATAAAAATATGCCAACCCAATGTGTGATCAAGACTTGATATATGGAGAATCAGCAAGGCTTTTCAGCCCCACAAGATCAAGGGTATAAATATAAAATTAGGGACAATTGACAGCATCCTTGTGGAGTTTCAGACTGTCAGATACGGATATTTGCAGATCCTATTGTCGTCTAAAGCTATTGAATACCTAAAACACGAAAATGTAATGATAATGCGGGTGCTCCCACGAGCATCACATCGTCATTGTGATCACCTACAACGCTCTGTTGCCTTGAGAAAAAAAAAATTAAGAGGGGAGCAATGTAAAGTGGCCTTTTTATGATAAAAATATAATGAACCAGTGAGTAAGGGCTACAGTGTGTACGCAGAAGTTACAGTCCGTAAAAAGGACCATAACTGATGACATGGTTTTTTTCGACATTTTGTAAGTAATGCAAACTTCGAAAAGGGGCGTGGTCCAACCGCCCCTAATGAGAAACCACGTATATATCCAAGTTACACTTAAATGTACGTAAAAATGCAATTTTTTTGGTCCAAATTCAACATTTTTGAAAAATCGACCCTTAAAAGGAGGCGTGGCTAAAAACTTTATATGAACGAAATCTGGACTGAAATCTCGTTTACCTAACCTGCTACTTTTTTTGTTTCATGCTTTCCTAAATTAGGCTCAAGGCTAGTCGAAATTAAGTTTTTCAAGCAAATTTTAGGTTTTTCTTCAATTTTGCCTCCAAATATAGGCTCGGCCCAAAGTTTTGTATAAACAAAATGTAGAACTAAACGTTTTCTACATAAAATATTCAGCAAATTTTTTTTAATTTTGAAAATTTACTATTAAAATAGATTCCACGCCCACTAGAGGAGGTTTACCGATTAAATTTTTCTTTTTTGTGTCTTACGGAAATGCTAAATGTTAAATTTCAGCCTTTTAGAACGTCTTACAGTTTTGAAAATTCTGGAGGTAGGTGCACATTTAGACCGATTGTGGGCGTGTCTTTGGGCGGATTTCAAAATTTTTACACTTGTACTGCTTCGCATGGCGTGCACCTGACGTACGAAGTCTCAGCACCCTAGCTCAAAATTTAAGGCCTAAAAACATGTGACATACAGACGGACGGACGGACATGGCTCATTCGATTCAGAATTCGGTCTCGATCATATGCCCTTAAGGTCCTGGGGGTCTACCATTATTATTTCACCGCGTTACAAACTATGTGACAAACTTAATATACCTATCCTTTCCTATGGAATGGGGTATAAAAATGGTGGATGGACGCTATGAATTATTAAATGACGTCAATAGTGAGCCTTCTTTCGTAAAAAATCAAAAATTGAGTCCAAAAAGCGGAAAAATATGATGATTTGTAGATCGAGATTTGATATGATGATTATGTAGATCGCCTATACAGGATGAAACGTATGCTGTATAGGCGATCTACAAGTTTGGAAATCTAATACTACTCTCTCAAAAACTTCAACAAAATATATCATACTTCCACTTCCCAGTAACCTTGCGATTAAAGGAATTTGGTCTTCTCCATAGGCTCATTCAAAACAAAAGTTCTTGTAAAGTGGCTACTTCGACACTGCACTTGCAATAACCAACAAATCATCCGTGCATATTCCTTGAACACCTCCAATGTATTTGTCGGTTGCCAAGATAAAACTTTCGCCAAATACAAAACATCCCAGACTGGGCCGGTCTGGGCCGACTTGCCTGTCCTAATTGCATAAAGTACACAACGAATACGTGACTACCGCTTGATTCGGACTTTTATTTCATAAATAGTTTGTGCAAAAGTTTTCTCGTTTGCATAGTAATCTCAGTCTGAGTGGGTGCAGTTGCAGCACTATGCCAAAACTCTGTGGCATCAACTTTCAAACCGAACATCCTGTTTGTTGGTTTTTCAAAGTCATATAGCAAGGCGCGTCTGAAGTTGTGTGCGCTCACAGGGTTTTTGCTGCATTTTCTCAAGTTTAACTTTTGAATATTCTCCGTTAACGAGCAAGCGAATGCAGTTTAGCTTTACGAAAATTTAGTATTCATTTATTTTTAAGTCAACTCGCTGGGCGGAGGTGGATCCCATCCCCGCAGTTTGTCTGCTAACAAGCTTTGTCCTGTTCTTTGTCATCCCTTGTTATGCTCCCTAAACACGATATAAGATGGGGGATGCAAGGCAACCTCATGTGTCAACATACCACTTGAGAAATAAATTACGAAAAATAATCGCACGCATTTATTTCATTTTATGAGGTTTAAGGTTTAACAGCGTTTTGCGTCCTTTTTTTTTGCCTGACACGTTTCCTGTACACACCTGCGTCCAACACGGTAGCGGACCGATTGTTGTAGGAGTTTTGGTATAGGAGAGAGTCTGCCTCCCGCTTTTGGGGATGAAAGTTTCATCGGTGTGTGTGTGTGTGTGTTGAGGTTTATGAATTTTCATTTCCTCGGGTATTTCCAAGTAGATCCCATCTTCGTAAATTGGCTACAGGATTACAGTGAGGAAATTTGTGGAAATTAGTTATTTTTTCCCAAGGATGTGCTGTTGCACAGGTTACACAGGTTTATTGGATTGCCGGGAGGCATGTGGCCAAAGTTGCAGACAATTTGGTTTATATGCGTATCGTATATGCGCTCACACCAAAGCTAACATATTCTTTTCGAACGTTCACTTTCGAGGCGAATCACAACCTTCTCCTTCCCAAAAGGACGAAGAAAGCACACACCAAAAAAAAAAAAAAACCCGAATGAATGAGGGAGAAAAGTTTGCCAAAGATATTATAGACTCTTAAGTATAACGAGGGGAGTCAGCTAGCGCAGCAACTTATCACTTGGGATTGGGATCGTTGCCGGTGGGTGGTGCGAGGGTCTACAGTTTATACTTTGCAGTGAAAATATTTGCAGATCCTTAGCGATGGGATCGGAAAATTTTCGCAGATTAATGTCGAACTGTGCTGGCATAGAGAGTGGAAGAGACAACAATTGGAGGAAATTAAACAGCTGAGATTCGTTGTTTATTTTATGAATTTATCAAAAGGAATTCATTTCTTATAGGAAGGAATATGGGGCTGGTAATTTTGATAGGATTAACCTGTGACTGATGTTGGCTTACGTTTGTGGTTGGTGCAAATGGCAGTGTTTAAGCCCCTTATGTTATTATGATATCAATAAATTAAATTAATTAACAAATCCAGTGTCATATTTTGTGCTGGACAAGACCTGGACGGATGTCTGATATGCCTTAAGAGAAGAGCTGGATTGAGGTTTTTAAATATATATTTTACTTCATTGTAATTCTGGGTGAGACCGTAGACAACATTGCGTTTGTTTACTATGAGTTTTTCTAAAGCGGCACTTTTCTCTTCTATAACATAAATAAAGGCTGGTTGCTGGTTCCTGCTCAATACTACAGATGGTCGCCTTTTCCACGGTTCGTCTGCCTTAGTCTAGAGTTTCTCAGCGTTCCTGCACAAGTGCCATGGCCGTCCCTTTATGGGGTTGGGCCCATGAAGCTCCTCTGCTGGTTTTTGGCTTCCAGGAACTAGAAAGTTTCCAACAAGCTATACTTTTGTCTGGTGCATGCAAAGTTCATAATTCTGGTTTCAAAAATTTGCATATCGAAATTCGGATTGGGGTCAAAGTTCTGCCGGTCTTAAAATTCTCTTTGAAAAAGTCAGCTTAGAAAACTTTGTTTTACGAGATTCCGGAAATACAGCAGAGCTTTGAGAAAGCAGAAATTCCAAAAGCAAAATTTTTAGAGCAAATTTTTTCGAAAAGGCAGAATTTTGAAGGCAAAATAATTATGACCCGCTCCCTCGAAGCTCTTTTTTTTGCAAAAAATCTGCTTTTCATAATGGTGCTTTTCCTTAGCTAGCTTTTAAGCTAACTTCACACTTCTTTAAAGTTATAGGTAAAAGTAGAAAACATTCAAGACCGTCACACAAAATTCATGAAGGACCTGGTTCGGGAGGATGTTGGTCATGCTCCCTACGAGAAATTTATAATGGAACTGTTGAAAGTGTCGAATGGTAAGCGTACTTAAAGTTCTTAAAGCGTCGATTAGGAATTCACATGCATGCCAACAGGAAGCATGAAGAACTACCAAACATCCACACCCAAATGAAGAAAGCTGCTACCCATAAGCTCACAAGCATTTTTTTTAATTTTTACTTTCGTCATGAAATAAATAAGAAGATGAAGTTGCACAGATCGCCATTGGCTTTTGTTGAAGGAGTAGTGTCCATGTTCAATTATTATTTCACGGTAGACCCCTAACAGCTTTTACAGAGATGAAAGAGACCGACAGGAGAATCGATGAAGCCATGTCCGCCCATCCGTATGTACGTTTACAACTTTCAAGCCTTAGATTTTAAGCTAGAGAGCTGAAAGTTGATAGGTGAGCTGGAAGTTCAGTCCTTCAGATCACAAATACATACATTTTCTAAAAACTTCACTTAGCCTAAATGGTCTTTCCATCGTTCTCGATCCTCCGCCACCAACCCAAGAGACACAGGCGCGATCCCCAGACGGGTCTCGCAGAATTTCTTAACCTGATCCCACCATCTATTCTTTGGCCTACCAGAGGGGTGACGCGCTCGCATCTCGGCTAACATGACCTGTCTAGGAAGTTTGTGGGGGGGCATGCGAACAACATCAAAGAATTGATCGTTCAGGGCACACACTGCATCACTTTGGATTTGCTTCCGTTAACCTTCATCCTAGCCTCATTACATATGGCCGCAAACCCATCCAGTGCTCGCTAAAGTTTTTCCTCGGATGATGCCAGAATAGCTAGATTGTAGATTGTACGGAAGGTGGTACAGTATATATCACTGCGGCCACCAGTGGGCTTATTGTGATGTCCTCCATTCATAGCTAATCCATAATGTCGCAGTTGGTTATAAAGGCTACTAGCTCGTTGGATGTGCTCGCAGCTATGTCCGCTGCTTCGAGGTAGAACTTACCTAGAAAACGTTGACGTATTTTTATTAAACAGTTACAGTCACATAATATGTTTTCTGCTGTTTCTGTGCCCTCGTTGCTTAGTCTGCATGTGTTGTCTCGCCCTATCGCCATGGTCATCAGGTGTTTTCTAATTCGACTGTGCCCCGTGAGGAAACCTGTGACCAATCGAATCTGACTTCTACTTAATTGTAGTAGCTGTTTTGTTCTTTGGTAGGAGCTGTTTGGCATAAAAGCTTTCCTTCGGTTACCCTCCAGAAATGGAGCATCTTTTGGCTCAGCCAGGTTTTCACACAACTTTTTATAGTGTTAATTGGTAGCCCGCAGAATGGTCTTGGCATCATGAATCGGGATGCGGATCCTTTTCTGGCTAGTTCGTCTGCTTTTTCGTTGCCTTCAAATCCGTTGTGCCCTGGCACCCAGATCAGGCGAATCTTGTTCGTGCTGACCACTATTTGGAGGATTTGAAGACAGTCCGAGACCAATTTTGATGTTATCTCAAAGGCGTTAATTGCGACTAGAGCTGCACTGCTATCAGAGAGAATGTAAATGTTCTTATTTGTTATAGCTCTGTCTAGATTCTCTCTGATGCAAAGTTCAATTGCATGTATTTCAGCCTGAAATACGGAACTGCTTATATCCATACTAGCGAATGGTATAATGTTTTAGTGCACGGACTATATACTCCGGCTCCAACTCCTTCATTTGTTTTGAATCCATCTGTATACCATACAAGTGAGTCGTTGGCATATGTAGTTTTGTTCGGTTCCCAGTTTAGACGGTCTGGGAATGTGTCCTCTGCGTCGGAAGTTTTAGCGTGGTAAGCATTTATCTATTAAGTGCAGGTAATTCGTTCCAAGTAATTCTTTCTATACGTTCCAAGGCAATGCGCAAATGATAAAAAATCTTATAGGCCCATATCGCTTCTGCCGATAATATCGAAAGTATTCGAGAAACTTCTGCTGAAGCGATTACAACCAATAATTGCAGAAAGATGCTTGATCCCGGATCATCAATTCGGTTTCAGACCTAACCATTCCAGATCAAGACCATTAGATCAAGTCTACAAAATAACGCATGAAATTGAAAACAGACTTAGAAGGGAAAAAAATATGTTCAAGTGCTTTCCTCGACGTATCGCAAGCCTTCAACAAGGTATGGCACGAGGGCTTGAAATATAAGCTACGGCAAAACTTGCCGGAAGACATGTGTAAAATATTGGAAAATTATCTTGAAAGCAGACTCTTTCGTGTTAGGTGTAGTAGTGAATACTCAAGTTTCAAGCAAATTCGGGCTGGCGTACCCCAGGGAAGCGTCCTCGGTCCGACCCTGTTCCTGCTCTACACAAGGGACATACCTCTAGATGACGAGACAGTCGTGGCCACGTTTGCGGACGATACGGCCATCCTGGCAACAGGTGAATCAGTCGAGTCATCAACGAGAAACCTCCAACGAGCATTGGACAGAATTTGTGTCTGGACGAAGACTTGGCGAATCGCTCTTAACGAGAACAAGTCTACGCATGTGAAGTTCACTTACAGAAGGGTTAACAATTTACCTCTGTTCATAAATTCTGCACAAATACCTTTTGCAAATGAAGCGAAATATCTAGGGATGATACTGGACGCTAAACTAAGGTGGAAACCACAAGTAAAGAAGAAGCGTGACGAGCTCGAGACTAGGCTCAGGGAAACGTATCGGATTATCGGAAAATTTTCGAAACTAAGCATAATATAACAAACTCTTGCACAGGCAGGTGTTAAGGCCGTCCTGGACATACGGTATACAACTTTGGGGTTGTACCAAGCCGAGCAACATGTCCATGTTGCAGACTTTCCAAAGCAAGACACTAAGAGCAATTGTGAATGCTCCATGGTATATTAGGAATAGTGATATTCACAGAGATTTAGGAATAGCTACCGTGAGCGAAGAAGTAACAAACTTTGCTCGAAAGCTAAATGCTCGCCTTCATATACATTGCAACAATGAAATGATCCGTACTCTCAACGAGACTCTTAACGATGTAAACAACGAGCGACGACCACAAAGAACAAAGACCCTTCGATCTAGCGACGTAGGGTGAAGCCCCACGAATGAGCAGCTTTAGTAGGTGCATTAACTTGATAGCAACCTACCCAATGCGATAAACACTACGGAAGCGTAAACTACTTGTTAAGTTAACTTAGTTGTAGTCAAGAAGTATTATGAGAGAACGAAAATTTACTACTATGAAGTGCGTTCTGGCAGTTTCATAGTGTCTCTCATAAATGGGTGGTTTTTTAGCACGTGGAAATCGGGCATAACCAATATCGGCTACTTCGGTATTATGTACCTGCTATAGAGGGCGTATTGGTATCTTTGAAAGATTTTGGAGTTTTAGCCTCCGTCCATCCTAGTATTCAAAAAAAAAAAAAAATTCCAAGTAATTCATTTTGCCTGAGTTCTTGTAGAATATCAGTGTGAACTATTTTGAAATTTGATTCATCTTCTGTGATAAGCATATAGGCGTTAACCATTGCTTCTTTCATGAGTTCTAGATGGAGTGGTGGGATGTTTAGGATAACCTTATAACCTGCTGCTTTCATTGCTCCAGTTGCACAGACACAAGCTAGTCTTTGTACTTTGTTGAGTTTAGCCTGTGACGACCTCTGCGTTGCGTTATACGACCCAACGGCGGCTGCATACGTGATGATAGTTCTTAGTATTGCCGTACATCCACAGTGTAATTCTGGGGTTAAGTCCCCAGTTTTTACCAAGCTGACTTCTGCAGGTCCATAAGGACAACCTGGCCTTGTCAATTGTTTTGGTAAGGTGTTAGTTCCATGTAAGTTTTTCGTCTAGTGTGATTCCTAGATATTTGACTTCCGTTGAGAACTCTATAGCTGAGAACTCTATAGTTGAGAACTCTATAGAACTCTATCGCCGAGTGTAGCATTTCTAAGCCTTTTTCGCTTTCTTCTCTTGGTGAAGGCGACTAAAGTACTCTTTTTGGGATTCACTTTGAGGCCAACTTTTATGCACCATTTAGCAACAAGGTTTGAGCCCTCTGAAAGCGATTCGAGATTGTGGCTTCAAATTTAGCTTTGATAAGGATAGCTATGTCGTCTGCATGTCCTTGGACACAGAAACCGTTATTACTAAGGATTGTCAGTAGTTCATTCACGACGATGGACCACAGTAGAGGTGAGAGGGCTCCTCCCTGAGGGCATCCTTTAGTAGCTATCATACTGAGTTTGGTGCTGCCTAATGAGGTTTTTAGTGTTTTGTCCTCTAGCATGCATTTTATCTATTTACGTGTAGTGTCGTCGATCCCCATGTTTTGAAGACCTCTGTATATTTATAAGAATTCTGTATTGTCAAATGCTCCTTCTATATCGAGGAAGCAACCGACCGCTACCTCCTTGTCCCTGAGAGATTTCTCAATTCTCGAGGCAAGGTTTTGTAAGGCGTGTGTGGTCGATTTTCCGGGTTGGTAGGCATATTGATAATCACGAATGCGGTTGGTTTGAAGTGTCCCGTCTCTGATATGTCTGTCCAGGATTTTTTCCATAGTTTTAAGGAAAAAGGAAGTGAGGCTGATTGGCTTATATGATTTTGGTAGTTCAGACGGCCTACGTCCTGCCTTGGGTATATACTTGAATACTATACCTCCTTCCATTTTTTTGGTATTTATTCCCATGCATAGCTAGCCCTGAATAGGTTGATTGAAACAGGTAGCAGTTTCGGGGTGCCCTTTTGAAGTAGAACTTGGAATATTCCATCTTCTCCAGGGGCTTTAAAGGGCTGAAATGAGTTGATTGCCCAAACTATTTTGCCTTCATGAAAAATTCCCTTAGATCTTTTCCAGTTCTCCCTAAGTTGTCTGAATATCCTAATCTGGGGAGTGTGTTTTCGGGATTCTGAAGCGTCTGCAGCCCATTTCCAGCGTATGCACCGTCGGGTTTTTTCATTAAACCAATAATGGATAGCTAGGATAGCTAAATCATCTGCAAAAAGCCAGCCAATTGAAAAGTGTCCTCCCCAAAACAGCGCTTCACCTTCCAGTCCATGCTATGAAAAGGAGAGGCGATAGAACACAACCCTGGCGAAATCCAACGCACACGTCAAAAGGTTGGGATTTGACGCCATTTATCCAAACAAACTGCTTCTGAAGTTCCCATACAAAGACTGAATGGCTCTCATAAAAGGCCCTCTCAGCGCATAGTCCTGCAAAACTCTCTTAAGTTTCGAGGAACTCGGTCATACGCCTGTTCCGAATCTACAAAATTCGCGTAGATCGGTTTGGCATATTCCCAGGCCTTCTGAAGAATAACCACCAGAGTATAAAGCTGGTCGGTTCGGATGTGCCTCTGCCAAGCCGCATTGCTCTTCCTGCAACAAAGGCTCTCCTTTTCTTTTCAACTCTTCATTTCTCAAAAACTTTAAATTTTTCAGAAAGAATTAGGTTTTTTTTATTACTAGACGTTTCGTTTGAAGGTTTGGTAATGAAAGACCTAAAAACGTTTAGTATCCTGTTCTAGTTGTTGTCTGCTAAGTTTCTTTGAAAAAGTAACAAAAAACACAAAATTTTGTGTTTCTACGACTTACCATTCAGAAGTAAAAACGCGATTGAGATGCGAGACGTACAGACGTACGGACGCATAGTGATACCATAAGAGGTACTTTTTTCATTTTTGGACGGACCGCTAAAAACAATCGTTTGTACCATTTCGTAGTCCTGCGCCAATGCCATACTGGAATATGCCAACATTTGGTCGTACAGATCAATAAAAGTCTTACCTTTACAATTGTAGTCGACAACCATTGCAGGATTGCTGAGAGCCACTCATCTGAAGTTACATGCACCAATGAACTTTCGTGCTTCGAGCTCAGCATCAGGACATCCCTTTCGTTTCTCCACTTCATTACCACGATCTTGTCTTCATTTTGCTCAGCAAACGTTTGTCCTTTTTGAGTTTGGCCTTAACAACGTTTACGGAGTTGTTCTCCCGCTTAATTCGAAGAGTGCCCACCAAATGGGATTGCCTGCTGGCTAAAGACCTTGCCAGTGAAACTTTGGCCTACCAATTGTCACAAGTGAGTGGACACATAAATTGTCCACTGGACGACTTTGAATCCCCACATGTTGACTGCTTCAACACAAAGTTTGAACAGCTGTTATACCGTAATTGTGCCTTTTCTTGGACATGGAACGCTGCTCTTGTCGATAGAAACTTTGGCTTGCAGCAGTTCCAATCCCAGAAACTTGTTAATCTCTGAAGCTGTTGTCTCGGTCCATTTAGTCAACCTCGATTTTTAGCGCGATGTCCCAGGTGTTTGCTCCAATTTTTGGACAGCGAAACAATTCGTCTCAGTCACGATGAGTGATATAAGCTCGTCACAAAAAAAAAAATTATAAACCTCAAGTGGATCCTTCCCAAAAAGCTTTTCGTGCACCTCAGATGCTACGCTATTATTCACTGAGAAATCAGCAGCAAATATGTGCCTTGAGCTATTGAAGCAGACCAGACGGGAGTTTGATTTCCATCAACTGGGCGCTCTGATACGCTAAGCTCACTATCTTCATCATCTGGAATTTGCTCTTCAGAATGTGAGCTTGATGTTTCGTCTTCAGTTTCATTGTCCAGCGAATTATCGGAAAACTCAGGAGCACCATCGCTGTCGTCTGAAGCAATCACGCATTGTACTTTCCTCTAGTGTCATTATATTAGCTCGATTTACAGCGTGCTGTGAAGCTTGATAAGAGTTTCAGCGTGCAGCTCCAACGCAAAGTCCAAACGCAACGTTTTAATTTTAGTTTTTTTTTTTATCGAATAAAACTCAATTTCATTTTAATAATCACACAATGAAACACTTTATTTGTCAAACAAAACTTATTTAAATTCAAATCACACTTTATTCAACTTCGCTACATAGAATCGAACAGAATTAGAATTTTCACAAGTCAACGTTTAAAATAAATTTGACACAAGCCTGTCACCCTTGTATTTATACAAATAAAACACCTTCTAGTACTTTCTGTATTTCCACTTTGGTAATTTTTCATAGGTACTTTACAGCTGATTCCATGGAGGGGACATTTTTGATATCGAAACTCGAATTTCGAATATCAGTTTGCTGTCAGCTGACTGGAATGACAGCTGGGTGTGTTCGTTTAGTGAATCGAGCGGGTGCGTTTGTAAAGTGAATCGATGGGTGAATTCAGCAATTCCTACATGTCGCTTTATTTTTTGTCGCAAGAGGGATGATATCATTATTATTTGTGAACTGATAATTTCGGGAAAAGGATACACTCGGACCATGATCGTGGACAGATTTTGCATACGAAATTGGTTGAGTTCTACATTCGTTTTGCGGACCACCTGAATTGACACTGGTTTGCACCGACTGTTGTACAGGATCGAATAAGATCTTCGTTGCCACGGGTCTTAGTTGCGCTTGTAAAACTTAATGCGGCCTTGGCCTCGGCGTGACGTTTAAAAGTTCAGCCAAAGTTCAGGCTGCTCTGTTGTCCAGCAAAGTTCAGGCTGCTCTGTTGTCCCCGCTTAATACTGGTAAGCTTCCTGAGCCCGTTCATTTTCTGAGCAGGGTAATTTAATGGATACGCCATACATTTATATGTGTAGGTCACGCTGCCTTAGCTATATCCTCCAAGCTGGTGTAAAATTGACATTGTGCCTAGCCTCGCTCTGAGTAAGATAATATTGTAAGGCGCCTGGATACGAACAGCTATTAACCGACAAGTTTTCAAATAATAATTAAATTTATGTAACGAACAAACCATAAAGCAGGTGGCTACCTACCAACTTAACAAATTTTTCCATAAAACACAAGAAAAATAAAACTTGCCAAGCTTGTTGCAAAAAAAAGTCTCATCAGGTAAGACCCATTAAAAACAGCTAAGACCAGGACTTAATTCTAATAATATAAGTCACCCTCTTGTCAACCCTGAATAATGCTGCGATCCCAATGAAATTTTGATTGCAAAACAAACGAAATGCCTCATTTCCGCTTAAATACTGCAACAACTTCAGTCGAAAAGAAAATTTAATTGCAAATCAAATAAAAGCCAAACAAAGGCAACAATGCCACCAAGACTTATGCAAATTAATTCTCTACCCGGACGACTTAATCGAATTCAAATGCAAATGTGTGTCGTTTCACCCTCGGCGCTGTCGTAGCCGGTAAACGGCAAACAGCAACCGACAACAGTCAAACAATTTAAATCCTTACTTACATTCCCCAAAGGTCAATTAATGCATTCCACAGTTCAGAGGCATAAGAACAGGCAAAAGCCAGTCGAAAAAAAATATTGCCCCCAAAGCATTAACCAAAAAACTGAAGGAGCAAACACGGAAATAAACAAACACAAGACAACAAAACAAAGAGTAACAAGGAATAAAAGAAACAAAAAAAAAATTTCCCAAATTGTTTTTAATGTAAACGCACACCCCGCTGGGGTTGCCAACCCTTAATCTTAATCAGGCCCCCCCAAAAAAAAACCTAAAGTGCACGCAAAAAAGTTGCCAAAGTTGGCCGGGTTGTTCATACAAACGTAACGAAAGACAAAAAGGACGACACCCAGCAGGGTAACGAAATAAAATATAAGCAACCCACAACACCCTCCTCACTGTGTATGAAAAAACCAGTTACAGTTGGAAAATATTTTTATGTAAACATATTCTGCTAAATTTCCCCATAAAAAAAAGAATAAGTGGCAAGGACTTCACTACAATCAAACATTGGATTTGGATTTCGCCTGAACGAGCTTAGGTTGAGCTTAGAGCAGAGAGTTTTACAGGAAACCCATGATAGTCATCATCACCACCCACTCACCATGGAGTTGAATGTCCAAAACCAGGAGGCGAACGACGCGACGCGCCACTTTTGAACGGATGATTGTTGATGGCACCGTAACACTGCTGTAATCCTGGCCGCTTTATTGTGCTGCAGGATTTCGTCTCGTCGCCGAACTGCGCCGGTTGCCTCTGATGTTTTACTATTATTAAGGTGAAGATGTTTCATGAGCCATGAACTCGACCATGGGGTGGCTGTTGCCGTGCAGCTGCCAACAGACTTCGTCGTCGGCCCCCCGCACATTGCCCTAATAATACTCGAAAGGTATGCTGTTACATTCGCGTTCAATAATATTTCACCATCATCCCCACCGTGGCCTCTCGGTGTGGCTGTGCTGATAGGCTGATGGTAATTTTATGAGTAAATGGCCCTTAAGACAAAAACTTTGTAACCGAAACCGAAGGCGAACACAAAGAAGACACACTGGGAATGGAAGTAGCAATATCCTTCTTCAGTCACTTTATAACTGTGTGTTGTGCATAATGCATGAAGGAAATATGACAGCACAATACAATATGAAAAAAAAACAACAACCATAGACGTGGGAGGTGGCAAAAGCTATCATTGTTTGCCAAGGGACTAGCTAGGATATCTCATTTGGCTAAGGGGGATGTTTAAGTGACGGTGTGAGGGGGTATTAGTTTGAGATTTAACCGCTTGCGATGGGTGCTCTTGAGTAAATATTTGTGTTTTTTTCTCTTGTTTTCCGGTTCCGTCTAGGATTGCCATTCGACATTTCAATAGTTACGTGTGTTTCGAATCTGTGTAGCTGTAAACACAAACAGACACTCTCGCAAGCTCGTTCAGCTCCTCAAAGAAGAATTGTTCAAGGAGTGTTGTGCATGTCAGGCTTATGAACCACAGGGACTTTGGTGTTGGAGATATTTTGGTCTATACATTATGATGATCTTATGATCATGAGGTTGGAATCTTCTATCAGGCCATTAAGCATTCAATCTGGTTAATTGAATGATTCATTCGAGCGAACTGACTTAGGATACGGACGATACCATATCGGCCTGATGAAGTGAAGGAATCTGTGTCGAAGCTGAATTGCAACGAAGCAGCTTCGGAGCTGACAGACTTTCATTCTCCAATGAAAACAAGCGCAGTGTTGTTTGTTTGATTCTTAAACAAGGAGACCCTCTTAACTACAGAGACATCAGTCGTTCTTTGCATCGCTGGATACAAGACCTTTTCTACTGTTCTGTGCGAACGCATAAAGCCTTCTGTCAATAATCTAGTAGGCCGATATATCAGCGTAGTTTAAGGCCAGAAAAACCTTTCTTAAATCAAATATTTGAACGGAAATAGATCTGGGTACTGAGAGTCCTCATCTTTTCTTTGCCTGTTTCTCTATTTCATCTTTCTGTGGAAAGTCTTCATGTTAGGCTCTTGAAAGCGTTCGGTGCGAGCTGGATTACCGGGCATCCGGCTTATAGTGCTACGCTTGGCGTGCTCGGGCAACTAAAGAAAAGCGCTTTAGGCCAGAAGAAACCAAGTACAACAGTTGCGATGGCAGGGTTATCTGAAGTTGGTGGAGGAAGCTTGGTGCTCTGATATGAACCAAGGCTAAGGTGACACATGTTGAAGGCACTTTTAACTGTACAGCGACACCGACCTAGCCAGAAGAGTCAATATACAAAGGCTGTGATGGCTGGATCATCTAGAGCGGATGAACACCAACGCCTCGGCCCGAAAAATCTTCGAGTTGAAAGGGACTGAGGGGACCTCAGCCAACTTCGCGTGCGAAACTGGCGACGGCTACCTGGAGACAGAGCTGGCTGGCGGAGCTTGTTGGCCGTGGCTCAGGTCCACGCTGGACTGTAGCGCCACTTTAATATCTAAGTGAGTAAGTAAGAAAGCACTTTAGAACCCTTACTCTTTTTCTACTTGTAAGAAAGTTTTTTTTAACATAAAAGAAACGAACAAACTTAATAAAAAACTTCTGGACCTTCTGGATCTGGATGAAATTATTGGCAAGGCTGGCGACTGGATTGAAGATGTATGCTCTGCAAATAAATAAAAGGAAAACACGACATGAATTGCCGTTGTCAGCAAAGCTACCATAGTCCCAAAAACATACTACAAAAAACCGCCTAAAAAGTTATTGTAGCAGCTAGCCAATAAATCTAGGAAAAGAGTGTACTAGGTCGAGTCAGCGTATCAGGTCATTTATATCAATAAAACAATGAATCGTCATCTAAGGTCGATTTCAACGTGAACTTGCGGCAAATATTCCTCGATCTACATCCGATTGGGACCAATGGAACAATACCCATAAAGACTCCCCTCTTCAGGGTCTATCACATCATGGCATGCGGAAACTTCAACGCAATGGCACTTTGTAGAGTGTGAGTAAATCCCTCAACACCCGTATCCCTTCAGACCAACGGGTAAAGCAATCGCAAGATCTGGTGTTCGTGAATGAGAGTGAGTGAGAATATAATCCAAAATCCAACTCAAAATCGACTCTGTATTGATCAGTATCGATCAACAACGTATTGTTGATTGAAATTCATTTAACAGCTCGCCCGAGACCCTCGCTCGCTCTCTCGCCTTTATGTGCAACAGCCATAACAGCTTAACACAATTAGGGAGCTAACACGGACAAATCTCATCTCACACATTCACGAGATATTTGAGAGTAACTTTCCATACCTCAGGGGAAAATGTAAGACGACGTGAGCCATGGGACTCAAACTCGAAGAAATGCGATTGAGTACCCACATCCAAGCGAGACGATACAACATTCACAAGCTTTGACGAGATTCTCGCTTTTAGCACACACTCTGCCAGTGCCAAACCACTGACTTGACCTGACTCTCACGATCGTGTTGTGATCTACGCATGCACCGATCTAACGATTCCACTCGCACTCCACCCACCACACCAAGAACGTACAGACAGGGTAAAAGAAAGAGAAAAATAATTATGGAGAAGAGCAAGTGAGGAAACTCGTAGCAGGCATAATTACTACACACTAGGGCTTCATAATTTTTTCCTCTACGACATAATACAAATTTCATGCGTACGTTCTACTCGCACTTAACTCCCGTCTCATGGTAGGACCGCACTAGATTGAAGCCCAAATTCCAATTTTTCTTTGGGTTGTATTATCCCATCTTCTCTTATTAACTCTTTGAGTAGATACGTCAAAACGTGGCAGTGTTTGGTGGAAACTCAAACAGAATGAAAGAAATAAAGGAAAAGTCATTGAAAGCCCCGCTTTTCAAAAGACTGGCTTTCATACTCAAGAAGGCTTTTTGAAGTAATAATTTTACTTCGGTAAGGCTAAACTTTAAGATTTTGGGAGGCTATTGCTTCTGTAATAAGACTCGGTCGCCCTTAACCACTCTTGCTTGTTTTAGCAGATCATTTCCGATACACCTAAAGAAGCTTTTAGCTTCAGAAGCAGAGATCTAAATGAAGCTTTGCAACGAGGTACTACCAAGACAAGTTCCAGGAAATCTTATGCGTTTCAGTGCTTTACTGTAATAGTTCCTGAGATTCAAGTTACAAGTCTTATTGAAGCTAGTTCTTGTATAATTTTTCTGTTGCGAAATTCTTGTTTCAAGCCTGGCCCGAATTGCTACCCAAGTAACATTCTTGTTGTGGTAAGGTTCTAAACAGGATGTTTCTCCTCCCGCAAAATTAAATGTACAAGGCCTTAGAGAAGCCTATTTGGAGCTATAACCAAAACTGTTAAGGCCTAATAGGCTCGTTTAAAGTTTTCTGTTCGGCTTTACCGAAACTATTGTTTGTATAAAGTTCCTGTTAAGCTCCCGTTGCAAGCCTTACCAAGTTTCTTAAAGGCTAATAGACTTATGTAAAATTTTCTGTTAGGCTTTACCGAAACTGTAATACTTGTATAAGACTTTCTGTTGCAGGCTTAATAGAGGATATAAAGGATTCCTGTTGGAGGATTTACAGAGGCTATTACTTGTATAAGGCTTCCTGTTGCAGGCCTTATGGAGGCTATTTCCTGTTTAAAGCTTCCTAACGCAAGGTTTACAGAATTTGTTAGTTACACCAGTTTTCCTGTTGAAGGCTTTTCAGAGGCTGTAAGCTATTCAAGGTTTATTTCTAGAATCTTTACTGAAACTGTTGCTTGTTTAAAGTTTCCTTTTGCTTACAAGCCTTTACGAAACTTTTGCCTATGTATAGTTTCCTATCGCGGAATTTTCGTCCCAAGCCTAACTGTCACTTCTACTTCAATAATGTACAAGGCTCTTCCTTCCTGTTGAATGTTTTACAGATGCTGTTACTTGTGGGAGGCCTCATGTTGCAGGCTTTGTAGAGGCTATCACTTCTATATAGAGCCTTGCCGAAACAAAATAAATAAAGTCGAAAAGAGATCGACTTATAGCGGGGGCAGGTCGAGTCATTGTCAATTAAAGCACTGCCAACAGAATAACGGGGGTCAGTCTGCAAGGCGGTATAACCGGATTTCTTAAGCTATTAAGAATCTACCTCGAAGATTGCAAAGGGAGTAGCGGTATGAACCCAAGCCGGATGGGATGTATAATCTGGGCGTATGGGTAACCTTTTCGGTATGAACCTTTGTTGTGTGACCCAGAAGTGAGGAGCTTTTTTAAACGAGAGTAGAGATATAGCCCCCATTTTCAGCACAAATCCGTACAGCAGAAGACTTAAGTATAAGCTTAGCTTAAGAATAAGACATGTCGGGCTAACCGGTGGTGGTATACAAACTGTCCCGCGAATAAAAATCGGTGTTCAAGCATGTAGGGCAGAGAAATGAAGGCAACCGCACTCATTGTGAGCCCGAACTTAACCGGTCACATAGGGGAATACCTTGTGATAAGTGGGAGTTGGGCAAAATTGGTGGGTGTTTTAGGTCATATTCTGCAAGTGGGATAAGACGAGGTGGGCGCACCCGGTGCAAGTCCATGTCGGCGAGGTATGTGGCTTGATATGAAACCCTTTAACCAATTGACCCGGATCTAAACATCATTATCATCCTTATGCTGGGGACCCAACCAATTGTTGGGTTTTGATTCTTAAGGCCAACAGGCGGGACAGCTATACAGTAGACGAAGATTAGTTTCTTCCTCTTAATCAACTCTGCAATATCTCCAGAAATTTTTGAAGGGAACATAATCGTCTTCTGACATGGCAATTAGTGGCGCAGTGACCTTGAGCGTTTCTATATAATCGCCCTTCCTTTGTTCCTACAATCCAGCTTTGACCAAGTTTGTTTTAAAGAGAGTTAACTTATGAAGTTTAACCTGTTGTTTGCCATTTTAAGGTATAGTTTCAGTGTCCAGGTTTAATTTTATTGATTTTATAGGTTGCGTCGATTCTGATAGACTAGACGTTGCAGTTGTTCTTCCCAGTTGAGATTTGCTCATGGAGATCTGAGGGCGATATAACAACTTTGTATTTTGCATCAAATTGTACCCGCTTAGCTAAAGCCCACCTTTGTGGTAACCTCATCTGCATTTTACAACTCACGGGTGATGCGGTAGCCAAGGGTTCTTATCCTCGTTCATTTGCCTACATGATAATATCTCCTGTTTTTTTCTAAGTTGAGTTACGAGGTCTTTTTCGTATTCTGAGCTCCTGGTGACAGCCTCGCCCATCACCTTTAGCTTTGAAGCTTCGAAATCTTTCTGTTTTGGATAGTTGCCATATTTTGTTTGCCAATGGCATCAGGTCTTTCCTTCATGTTACGAGGTAACGTTGTTGATGAGTGATATTTTTCTGATGTTCTACCAACCATTTGTGGTTAAATTTGATGCCTTCCTACGGAAATTAGCCAGACCGAAAGATTTGCATTCAATCGCATAATGACCTACCATGAGCCCATATACTATCGAAAAACTTTCCGAAATTCGCAAAACATCCCGCTCATATGGCAACCCTCCTGAGGCTTCCATATCACACTCGTATACTTTCCTTAACTTCGTTTATTACTCTTCAGTTGCGTTGGTCCGCCGTACTAAGCTTAGCATGGCTCATGTTAGTAATATACGATGATGGAAGAAAGTTTGGTGCTGTAAAAGCCAAACGATATGCCTGCAACGATGATGGTTTCCACGTGAGCGGCCGACTACAACGACGTCTCTGTTATTACTTTGCAACAATATCAACCTATACGCTCAAGTGCTACTCCACGTCCCTCGTATATTCTTCGTCTATGGGGCATGTGGCAGGGAAAAAAACCTGGAATTGTGAATTCTTGACACCTTCCACAGAGGAAACCCGTCAGAGACACGAGTGCGACTAACACCACGGTGTGGCAATAATTCAAACGAGATTTTCCCGAAAAGCGCATGTTGAGTGGTGGAAGCAGTCTTTCGCACCCCACAACGCTTCTTCCGTATTATTCCTTACTCTAATTTTGGCCAAACACCAAAAGAACGTACAATAGATGACAAGAAAAGCGAAAAAACACGAGAGAGAGAAAAAAAAGTCTTTAAGTGCCTATAAATCCGGGATTTACGAAGCTTCTGACGTTCCGCTTAAGGTATGTACCTGTGTCAGCTATTCCTAGCACTTCATCCCGCATGCCATCAGTTGAATGGGGTGCAATTCCTTTTCGCTCATATAGTCGGCTCCCCGTCCGGGATAAATTACCTATTGTGCCGTGTCTCGTCAAGTATTTTGCACCCTGAAAAACAGCCAACGAGCTTGCAACTGACAGCATTCCACACGTGAGCATGTGTGTACGATGGTGTGAACAACGCACAGCTCGTAGAACAATCTCTCGTAATGCTGGGCCATTGCTTATGGATTATATTGGAATATCGTATAAAATGTTTACGTGATTTGACTTTGGAATCCGCAAAACGCCAGGGATGCTGTTATAGGGCTGCTGGTTTGGGGGATTTTTTTTTTCTTGCTGCTTTTTCTACCCCATCCATCGCACACGCCCGTTGTGTAGTGTAGTCGCAGGCAAATTTGATTAATGTGCGGACTGTCTAATGACGGTAACGCAATGCCCCCCCGAACTTGGCAGCTTCTGATGCTGGAATGTGCTCACGTTTTTCGTTTCGACCCGTATTTCGGGGGACGATGACTGAAGGGGGCGGAAAGTGCGTGATGTCGTAGATTTAAGTGGTATAATTTACAAAGGATTAAAAATGTGCAATCCATCACAGGCGAGGATAGCATTTCAATTTCGAAAATTCCTGGTTTTGGGTGGAGGAATAGTTGTGGTTACTACTACGCCAGTGTCGTGAATTTTACGTGGAAAAATTTCACAACGTTCATATGGGGCAAAAGGGTTGAGTCTGTCATTCGGGTCAATTCGGGGTGGAGTTTTCGAGCTAAATATCAACATTTGTAGGAGACCGATGTAGGATGCGAATGAATTTCGTCAATTCATAAAGTAATTGGAAATACATCAGAAGTGCTAAGGGATTTAATTTACCCTAAATTTGCTTTTAGGCACTATTTTTATGCCATGGTTACCCAGTTTGTCACGATTTACCACTTTATCTAAGGTGGTCCGCCAGGAAACCATTCCATACGTCAGATGTATAGCCTATGGGCGATTCTGGGTTGAATTCCCCATTTATTTCCAATGGCGTTTTTACAGGAAAATATTGCCACCGTAGCTTTGCGAACCCTTTCCTCTATATAAGTTTGCCAGCTATAAGCTTTCTGTTTAAGATGAGACCCAGATATTTAGCTTCATCAGAGAGTTTTCCGCTGGTTGGGGGGGTCGATATGTGAGTTTTTGTATTGTATCTTGGTCAAGAGAACGAGTTCAGTTTTGTTGGGGTTGACCCCTAGACCACAGCTGTCAGCCCATAATGTTAGCTCGTTTGGAGCATTTTGTAGGAGTTCTTTTAAGGTGTTTGGGTACTTCTCGGAAACGGCAATGCAAAGTCATCCGCAAAAGCGAACATTGTGCAGCCCTCTCCATCTAGGATAGCCAGAAATTCGTTCACCGCTTGGTTCCAAAGAAGTGGGGATAGGACAACACCTTGGGGGGTTCATCGCCTGACCTTCTGGTAGTACTCGTTAAAAGTTGATGTATTAACTCACTAAGCAAATTCCATCCATCAGAGCCGACAGTGCAGCCAAGACCGCTGATGTGTTGACATAATTTAAGGCGCCTTCTATGTCGAGAAAAGCTACCGACTCCTTGTGGTAAAGGGAATACTCAATAAATCGTTACTAGCTTATGTAAAGCATTTAACACAGATCTGCCCTTGCAGTATGCGTGCTGAGCTGTGGACAGCAGCCTCTTGTCAATGCTAGAACCAAGATGGATATCGATCATTCTCCCCAGAATTTTTAAGAGAAACGATGCTAGACTGATGGGTCTGCTGGTCTCTACATAACGGCGGAATGTGAACCAGCTCTACGCAACTCCTCAGAATTATCTCCGGTGCAGGGTAGTTCCGGCAGGTATTATGCCGTCTGGTCGTGCGGACTTGTATGTGGTTCGAAGCTGTTTAGTGCCCAAAGCAGTCTGTCCCTAGTAACCAGATCGTTTTTGTTGGTTATATGAGTCATTGACCTGTTGAGTTTTGCCCTATAAATAACTTCGGAGCTACCCGGAAAGCCCAGTAGCAGAATCAGTGATTCTTCGCTATGGGAAGTCCAGGGGCCATTAGTGTTTTTGAAGCAGGTGGGCATCGGTGGATTGGTTGAGAGGATTTTCCTTAGCCTAGAGGCTTCGGATGTTTCTTCCCTTTCCCTACAAAGCATTCGCCAAGATAGCTGTTTGGCTTTCCTCAACTTTTTTTGTAGGATTTGAGGGATATTTACTAGGCTCCCATCTAATATCTGTGTGAGCGAGCTTGGCTCGGTTGAAGAGTTTTCTGTATTCATATGTGAGAAAACTCAATTCTGAGATAAAACAAGGCGGTTTTCCCCTGTCTCTTGGAAGAATGAGATGACAAAAGGAAGACAAAGTTTTTTTTTGTGGGCCAGGGTGAGTTCATTGACCTTTTGATCAAGCTCATTGGTGTTGCAAGGAAGACTTGAGAGGGAAGCGTTCATTGAACTGTCTAGTGAGTCTCTGTATGAAAGCCAATTCGTCTTGCTGTAGTTCCTGAAGGTTGATTAGCGAGGACGTGTATCATTAAGGCTGAACTGAATGCCTGAATTCGGCGATAGATTCAGAGACTTTCGGCGATAGATTCAGTGTTATCTAAAACCTCAAGAGGGAAGTTGTGTTGTTTACCAGGAAAAGGGTAGTTCCTCCCTTCAGCAACCCAAGAATGGGGGGAGTGGAGTTACCGCTGTCCAAATCGGTAAGATACCTGGGCGTAGACTCCAAACTCAGCTGGAGGGATAATATAGAAGATCGTGTCAGGCTGGCATACGTTGCATTATACGCCTGCCGCAGAACGTTCGGAAGCATGTGGGGACTGCAACCAAACATGGTACACTGGATGTATATAGCGGTTGTAAGACCCATCTTAACTTACGGTGCAGTTGCATGGTGGAAGGCTACGGAAAGAAAGTGTCATCTCTCTAAGCTCACCAAAGTTTAAAGGGCAGCCTGCATGGGTATAACAGGGTCCCTAAGGACCACACCCACCGCGGCACTGGAGGAACTACTCAACCTAAGGGACTGCTCGCCTAAGGGAATCCGGACTGTGGTCCTCAAGATCTTATGGACACGCCTCTGTGGAAACTCAATGGGCTGCTTCCACAGATACCCCAGTCACGGATTACCTCCATTTGACATTCGCCTTCAACAGGAGATTCGCTACCAGAATACCTGAAAGAGGTGAATGGGAAGATAAGAGATGGGAAGATAAGAGATGACAAGATATACTGACGGTTATACTGACGGTTCTAGGATGGACTTCGGAACCGGTGCGGGCATCTTCTGTGGAGCTCTTGGACTATGTAAATCTTTTCGGATTAATGACGACTGCAGCATTTTTTCAGGCGGAGCTGGCAGCCATAATCCAAGCTGTCTCCGACCTGAAGAAACAAAGCCCCGCAAACAAGGCCATCACCATATACTCTGATAGCCAAGCGGCAATTAAAGCCTTGGAATCAGACGTAGTGAAGTCAAGGGCTGTGAAACTATGCAGGGAAATTCTGGACGAGTTATCACTTGGCAACACTGTAACTGTGTGTTGGGTGCCAGGTCACACCGATATATCGGGAAACGAAGAAGCGGACAAGCTCGCGAGATATGGGTCTGGCATGAATGCATCTCTAGCCCTCAAATCTATAAGAGTCCCGCTGAGTTCGATAGCACGTAGGATAGAAACTGAATCGTTGAGTAGAACCAACCTACGTTGGACAGAACTTGATACGTGCAGACACACAGGGGAGCTATGGCCAGCGGTAAGCAAAAAGAAATCACTATTTTTGATCGGACTAGCCCACAGGGATATCCAAGTACTCACGGCGGGAACCCTCACGGGGCACTGCGCTGTGGGTCTACTCGCTGAGCGGCTAGGCATACCGCATAACGATTACTGCAGAAGCTGCAGGGACGTTGAAGAAATCAAATCTGTTCGTCACCTGCTCTGCGAATGCCCAGCCCTAAACAGCATCAGGCGTAGTACCCTCGGCAGTAACTTCTTCAACGAGCTCGAAAATCTAAATAATGTAGATCTTAAGGACCTCCTAAGATTTGTATACAAATCCGAATGGGTCTAAGAGGGCAGAAATCTGAGCTTCTTACAGCGGTCTTTTTCTCTTTTCGTTCCAGGTATCAAGAAAGTTCCCAATGGACACAGTGGACCCAACTGCTGGTCTAAGTAAATCCGTGACTATTGTCAAAAGGGCATCCATCAACCTAACCTATCTAAAACCTCTTGTCGACTTCTGATAATGAAAGTAGGTTCGCCGTTCGCTTCCCGTATTGCAAACAATAAGGTTGGTTTTCTAAATATATAATCAAAAAGCAACTCACTTCTATGGCTGCTGTCGAAGCTGCCTATTACTGAGTGATGAGTATTTGCATCCCACCCAATAATGAGGCTAATGTTGCGTTGTTCAGCTTCCTCGATGGTGCCCCCTAGGGTTTTCCTTGGAGACTGTCATGTCGTGGCCAAGGCTGGCAGATGCCAGCCAGCGCGTACCCTTGGCCATCTCTTTTCTCGCCACGGTGATATTTCGGTCCCTAACTTAACTCCCTAACATAAGACTACTCATTTTACTAGTATGCCAGATCTAGGCTTACCTTTACCTGTCTCATACAGTACGTAGTAATCAGGAGTCCGCAAACCATGTTGTCAACAACCTATGGTTCTTGGACCAAGACAATATCTACTCGATGTTCAGCCAGATGGATAAGAAGGGTGCCGAGACTTCCTTGGAGTGAATCTGAACTAACTGCAGCATTATTGCTACGGTCAGGCAGAGAAACGTCCACCACAGTTGAAGAACCGTGTTAAACTAGTCTTCTGTCTCCATGTCCGACGGGTTTTCCTTAGGGAACTGTCATGTCGTGGCTAAGGTAGGCGGAAGCTAGCCAGCGCATACCCTTGGCCGTCTCTATTCTCGCCACGGTGATATTTCGGTCCCTAACTTAACTCCCTAACTTAAGACTACTCATTTTACTAGTATGCCAGATCTAGGCTTACCTTTACCTGTCTCATACAGTACGTAGTAATCAGGAGTCCGCAAACCATGTTGTCAACAACCTATGGTTCTTGGACCAAGACAATATCTACTCGATGTTCAGCCAGATGGATAAGAAGGGTGCCGAGACTTCCTTGGAGTGAATCTGAACTAACTGCAGCATTATTGCTACGGTCAGGCAGAGAAACATATCCACCACAGTGGAAGAACCGTGTTAAACCAGTCTTGTGTCTCCATGTCCGACGGGTTTTCCTTAGGGAACTGTCATGTCGTGGCCAAGGTAGGCAGAAGCTAGCCAGCGCGTACCCTTGGCCGTCTCTATTCTCGCCACGGTGATATTACGGTCCCTAACTTAACTCCCTAACTTTAACTCCCTAGCTTAAGACTACTCATTTTACTAGTATGCAAGATCTACGCTTACCTTTACCTGTCTCATACAGTACGTAGTAATCAGGAGTCCGCAAACCATAATGTCAACAACCTATGGTTCTTGGACCAAGACAATATCTACTCGATGTTCAGCCAGAAGGAAGGCCGAGACCTCCTTGGAGTGCTGGAGGATAATCTGAACTAACTGCAGCATCATTGCTACGGTTAGGCAGAGAAACATCCACCACAGTAAAAGAACCGTGTTTAACCAGTCTTCCGTCTCCATGTCCGACGAAATGTCAGAGACAGAGGTGGAAGACTGGGAAGGAGCCTCTAGTTCCTCAGCGGCATCGTTTTCCAAGGTTGGACTTGGGTGACTTGAGTACTAGGGTCCGGTATGGTAGGAACCGTATCAAGGGGCTTAAGGGACAACTTTTCTGTCTCTAACACGCGGATGGTGATTTGATCCCAACCAGATCTTATCACACCTTTGGGTGATAAGAAGCCTACTCTCTTCTGGTTGATTACCACAATAAGAATGTCAGATCTGTAGGAACATCTTTGCTCTTGTAGCTTAGCGACCGGAACTGTGAGTCGGAAGTAAGGGTTTGCGGAGTCTAATGACTTTCATGAGCGGAAGGTGGTTTGAATGAGACCCTTCAATTCTTTGTCTGCTAGGGATGTCCTCCAAACTTCCCCTAAACTGCTTTTCGCAAGTTTGTAGAGGTCGCAAGATATCCTGTCCTCGCAAGTGATGAAGCTTACATGGCCTTGATGCCAGCCGTCATCGAAAGTAACTGGAGGTGGTCCGGGTTGTTTCCCCATAACGGTCAGAAACTTGTTGGATAGCTTCAATTCGACCAAATTTCACCTTTCGCGAGTAATAGAGCCATCTAGGTCACTGCAAACAACCACAGCAACCACAATATGGTCCTAGGCACCGCTGTAGGATCGGCAAGGTAAGACAGAGGACGTTTTAGGAAGGGTGATGGCGTTCTTCACATTAAGGCGTTTGGAACCCGCACCGGTTTCTTCCTCTGACCTCTGACGCTTTGACGCATCACTTGTTTTAACATGTTAGATCTTTAAAAACCTCAGTTCTGGGAAAATTCATTGTAAAATGAAAATAAATTATATAACAAATGTGAAGGATATAACCAATTGCTAAATTTGTTGCATAAAAAGTATAGAGCACGGCTAAGAATTTATGGCTTTAAGTAATCGAGGCCCAATAACGATTACCCTTAATAAGGTATAAAATTCAAATTATAAAAAAAAACTTCGATATGTCAGCATCGACTAAATATTCTTACACATTAATCATTGTCTTGTAACCTCTGATGGCCCGATAAAAGCCCCAAAGGAAATCTTGTTAATGTAAAAATGTCAAGTGAATGCGCTTATCTTCCAGCTTTAGCTGCACAGGCCGCACTCCTCACTGAAACCATCCAAAGAACCTAACCTACCAAACCATTATCTCACCCCTCAGTCAATCCACTCACAGACACAGAGGGGTACCTTAAACTTTCTATTTATTAGCTTTTAATCTAAAATCGAAAACATTTTTAATAGACTTTCAATGCAAGAAAATAAACACAAGCAAAGCCACCATCGAACCAAAAGACAAAACGAGAGGGTGAAGAGTGAAAAAAAAGCAAACTAAGATACACCAAATCCCGCAAGACCCAAGAATACCCCAACATCGGAAAATGCCAACTGAAGTGAATTTATACTCGCAGATAAGACAAGTTTGAATTTCTTGGTATCAATGGAATTGAATCAAATTACCTTGGAATCTTAACCTTAAGGTTATTTTCCATTTGACTCGGGATTTCGAGTCACCCGCACCCCCCTCCCCCCCACCAACTAAAAGAAATCCCTTTTGCTTCGTCTTCGCTTTTATCTCGATCGAAAGTTACTCCAGTAGATTGCGGGTGTGTGGTGGAAAATTATCCCCAAAGTATCTCATTACTCTGCTTCGGATAGCAGCAAATTCCGAAAAGGACTAAGAAGAAGTGCATATTGCCGGCTTAAAGGGAGCCAGTGTGCCGTGATAACATCACGGTAGGGTGCTAGAGGGCTGATGGTTCGGCTTCTGCTTCTTCTTCTTTTTTTTTTCCGTTGCCACATAATAAGTTAAATTACCTGGTACGTCGACCAGGAAAAGTTAAATCGACGTTTTGACCATTCATTTCGTTGGCATCGTGCAATTTGGGAATGTCTTTTCACACAGACATTCGTAAGCTCTGGCCATGGTTTATGAGGAAGCAATTCACAGATAAATACGACCTGATAATAGGCAGCCACAACAAAAGCACGAAGCCCAAAAAAAAAAATACAATTAAACATGGGAAATGACTATCACGCAGTTAATGCCTCACTCAAAAAGCCCCTGGCAAATTTTTAATGTCCTGGGAGATGATTTTCGGTCTAACCGCCTCGTTAAGTCAATTTGCAGGAAAGAAATTATAACTTAGGCCTGCTGGTATAGACACTGCGGAAATTAATTAGGACAATAATTGTGACTAATAAAGAGATTGCCATCGTTGAAGGAAGGAACAATTAGTCTCATTATAGTCTGTAGCTTGTTTCTCATCTAAGACTTGAATTGAGACTTTTAGTGAGTGCTTTTTTTTATTTTTGTCATAACATTGTCAACTAATTAACTTAACTCATTCTGCTCAATGTCGAAACCAGTTTTTTGTTGGCTTTTATGTCATTTTGAAATCATTTTGAAAAAATAATAAGGCCCCGGGTTACGACCTGATCACTAGCGAAATATTGAAAGAGCTACCAAAAAAGGCATTAGTCAAGCTACTTTATATGATAAACGCTTCCCCTAGACTTCTATACGTTCCAAGACAATGGAAAGTTGCTGAAGTCATTATGGTTTCGAAACCGGGGAAATGCGCAAATGATAAAAAATCTTATAGGCCCATATCGCTTCTGCCGATAATATCGAAAGTATTCGAGAAACTTCTGCTGAAGTGATTACAACTAATAATTGCAGAAAGACGCTTGATCCCGGATCATCAATTCGTATCGCAAGCCTTCGACAAGGTATGGCACGAAGGCTTGAAATATAAGCTACGGCAAAACTTGCCGGAAGAAATGTTTAAAATATTGGAAAATTATCTTGCAAGCAGACTCTTTCGTGTTAGGTGTAGTAGTGAATACTCGAGTTTCAAGCAAATTCGGGCTGGCGTACCCCAGGGAAGCGTCCTCGGTCCGACCCTCTTCCTGCTCTACACACGAGACATACCTCTAGATGACGCGAGAGTCGTGGCCACGTTTGCGGGCGGAAAGCCACCCTGGCAACAGGTGAATCAGTCGAGTCATCAACGAGAAACCTCCAACGAGCATTGGACAGAATTCGAGTCGGAACGAAGACGCGATTCACTCTTACCGAGAACAAGTCTACTTAACAAGTTAACTTAACAAGTAGTTTACTCTTCCGTAGTATTTGTCGCGTTGAGTAGGTTGCTATCCGGTGAGTGCACCTTTAAAACCGTCAGTTCGTGCGGCTTCAGCCTACGTCGCGTCGCTAGGTCGAAGGGTCTTGTTCCTTGTAGACGTCGCTCGTTGTTTGTGTCGTTAAGAGAACGGATCGTTTCATTGTTGCAATGAACGTAAAACTTGCATTAAGCTTTCAAGCAGAATTTGTTAATTCTTGCTCATAGTAGCTATTCCCGAATCTTTGTGATTCACTGTTCCTAATGTAGCTACCATGGCGCATTCACGATTGTTGTTCGGCTTGGTACAACCCCAAAGTTATACACCGTATGTCCAGGATGGCTTTAAAACCTGCCTGTACAAGAGCAGTTTTTAGTAATTCTTAATTTCAAAAATTTTCCTATAAACCAATACATTTTCCTGAGCCGGGTTTCAAGCTCGTTACACTTCTTCTTAACGTGAGTTTTCCACTTTAGTTTAGCGTTTCCGGTCATTTCTAGATATTTCGCTTCGTTGGCATGAGGTATCTGCCAGAGTTTATGAACAGAGGTAAGTTGTTACCCCTTTTTTTTCGTAAAATTGACATGCGTTAGCTTGTTCTCGATTCGCCAAGTCTTCGTGCAGACACAAATTCTGTCCAATGCTCGTTCGAGGTTGTCTTTGGGCGTTTTTCTTTTTTCGTTCAGAGCAGAGTTCGAACTGTCAAACAAAAATGTGTGTTTCTTTTTGTGCTCAGAGTAATCAGAGCCCGAGATTTGTATTTCTTTGTTCGCTCAGAGCATGATTAGAGCGCGCTCAATGTACTCGGAATAATTTGACCGCGCATTCTGAGCTAATGGCCGAGCACAGCGAAATGACAGCTGCATTTTGAGAAAAAAATTCAAAGGGCAAGTTTGTTGTTTTAAGACCGAGTAAAACCATTAGATGAACTTTTGTTCGGTTTAATAATATTATTTTTGCATCATTTTCGGCTTGTAACAATATTTTGCCAATTTTTCAAATTTTCTTTTCTTTCTTTCTGCATACTGACAGATAAGCAAACATAAGTGCTCAAGTGCGTTACAAAATCAGAAGAGAGCTAAGCGCACTTGGTTCAGAGCACGCTCAGAGTGCTCTACTCTAAACTCAGAGTGCTCTACTCTAAAAAATGTGCTCAAGTGCGTTACAAAATCAAAACAGAGTTTCTGAGCGCACTCGGTTCAGAGCACGGTCATAGTGTTCGAGCTCTGTTCAGTGCTCTACTCTGAACTAAAAAAGAAAAATGCCCTTTTATGACTCGACTGATTCACTTATTGCCAGGATGGTCGTCTCGTCCACGAAGGCGGCCATAACAGTTTGATGATCTTGAGGTATGTCTTTTGTGAAAAGAATAAATATGGTCTGGTGTACTTCCCTGGGGTACACCAGCTCGAATTTACCTGAAGTGCGAGTATTTAGTACCAAAAATAACACGAAAGAGTCTATTTTTGAGATAGTTTTTTAAAGCCACAACCAAAAAGGACTTTGGGGGGATTAATTTAATGTCAAAATACATCGAAAATCCCACTCAAGTTCTGCCAAATGTTTATACGGTGCAGATAATAGACAGTTATAACGTTTTGGAAATTGTGTGAAATTTGTGTGTATTTTCCCAGCTGTCAAATTTCCGTGCTGAACCTCTCACTTGAGTGGGACTAAACTTAAGAATGTAAAAGTTAACGAAGATTTAACGAAACTGAGCAAAAGGCTATATGGTCGTGGCATACGAAGTGCATGTAATGGGACTATAATGAAAGCTGACTTAAGCTTACCTAAATCTATTATGGTTAGGCCTTAAACATGTCTTTTGGCAAGTTTCACCGTAGCTTATATTTCAAACCTTCGTGACATACCTTACGTCGAAGGCTTGCGATATGTCGAGGAAAGCAGGGACAGGAACGCAGCTGGATTTAAAATAACGGCTTGAGCTTCGCGTGCGTCGTGAGAATTAAACTACCGAAATAAGAGAATTTGATGAATGTGTGTGAGTAATTCATGGAAGTTGGAAAAGAGGGCTTTAAGCTAGAATAAAGATGGAGAAGCAGAAAAAAAAAAATCAGGAAAGTGCAACCAACTCTATACAGGCAGGAGTTGTAGACAGACAAGGTAAAAGGAGACCCCATCCTTGGGTAGCTGGTACCCGTTTGGGCGCCTCTATAGGTTTCGGCTATGGGAATGCTCACCAAATTTGTGGGTGCCAGTGTGGAAAATACCTGAGGTGGACGAAAACCAGCAAAAAATGAAAAATCTAGGAGCGTCTGTCTCAAAATGAATGGCTTCCTGGCCAGCGTCTGCTATTCAGGTTAGGGTCGGCCGAATATGAAACGCTTCCTTCTCTTCCAATACGCAAATAGAATGGACAACAATTAGATGCATGCCAGATCGCCAAAGGTATAACACTTGCGGGTATAAACTTTGGTGTTTCCTCTTCTTTCTTTTCTACCCTCAAATACTTTCCGCTCGCGATGTGCTACGCATCTTAAGGGTAGTCGTAACCCCTCGATCGCGAGTCAATTACAAAAAAAGGAGCTGAATAGAGAATATGAAAAGCTAAGAACAAGAGTGTATTTGCGTTTGTGTTGGCGTTGATTGTGAAGAAGAAAGTACATTTAACTAATTGACTTTTATTCCGGAAACTTTTCCTTGTCTCGGTCTTAAATTTCCTGTGCGGTACAACTTTTATAAAGGTACCAATCTACTGGTTTTCTAGACTAGAGCGCATTGTCTTATTAAAGTTTCCTACTCTCTCTACTAAGCTTGTTTATTTTGGCATCCCGCCAAGGATGCTTACCTCAATTTTTTTGGCTGCAGATTTGGCTAGCTTTGTTGAGCTGAGCTAGGTTCACTACCTCCGTACATCATCAGGTCTAACTCCGACGGTGATTGCGTTAACTGAGTGTAAGTGAAATCGTTAAGGTGACTTTTAAACTTTGTATTGTAGGAGCCCCAGGCAGTTCTTCTGGGGTTTCTGAAGAAGGACTTTAGGGGAAACTTAGAGGCAATACCGAACTGTATGAAACGATGGGTGGAGAATGGCACACCCTTTATATTGAAAAAGCTCCTGACCAGAGTCACCTGCCTATTTTTGGTAATAAAGGTTGAAATTCATACCTTACTACAATTTATGAGGTTAGTTGCTGTTATATAGGCAAATAGGCACTAATAGCGATCAATTGTGTCGCAAGAGGATATCTAACCTTCTCGGGCCGGCTGATAGCGTTACGGATAATCTTACTTTCTCTGGGCCCTGCTTACCATCGCAGGGCATGTAGGTAAACCAAAGGCTTTTCGTTCTCGCGTTCCAAGCTATTAGGCAAACAAAGTCCGCATCGTTGAAATGAAAATTAAGGAAAATATTAAGGCTTTTCTGTGTAAGAGTAAGGGCGCTGGGCTTACCAGGTACTTTTGCGTAGACAGGCCAATAATCTTTTTCCCTCAATCCAGCTATGGGGTGGTCGTCAAGAACTCAGGGCTCCTGGATGAGGGTGATGACTACTCTACTTTTTTGGAGGCGAAGCAATAGATTAGCAGAGGCTGCTTATAAGTGGTGTAGATAAATTTGTATACCAACCGAAGAAGCATTACTGGGTCGCTACATATGCTTCGCCTCTACGGCTGTGGTGTCGCAGTACTCCGAATCTGAAGATTGCTCACCACCTACCTGCTTCTCAGGAACCTTTTCTTGGAACGAGCTGCCTCCTCAAACTTGCTTACCGTTCCTCTCATAGACCTTCATATGTAGTAAACGAACTTGAAACCTTTTGAAGCTAGGGTTAGGTTGATTCAATAGTATGAAACTAATTGCCTGGCATCAGTTGGGTTCTCATATTTAATGACCTTCCAATTTTTCGTCGGAAGGTCGGTATTCTGCACTGCCTTGTCCCGACTGAAGTCTCAATTTTCCGTACTGCTTTAGACTTACACCGGGCCTTACAGCCTCGATTTCTGGGACTGCTGACTTGATGTTGTCAATAAGGGTCTCATTGGTACCTATAAGGAGATTGGCACCCGTCTGATGCCAGCCCAATGAAGGATTGGATAAACGTTAATGGCAACCTCTGAAACTGAAGACGCTGAAATCATATCTAAGAGGGAGATTGACGTATCATCGTTGATGCTCAGCCTGTAGCTGTTTCTGCACTTCCCTGGTCTCGTGTCCTCTGGCCGTTGTCGTCGTCGGATTGTCCGTTTTCTTTACGTCCATTTGGGCTGGGTGAGAGCTGGTCTCAATAGTTTTTAAGTTTGAATTTTTTGGTTCCGCTGTTTATATAAGGTCCCACGAGTAAGCCGGCAAGAAAAACGTCCACCCACCAGGAGCGTCGCTTTTACTGAGATACGGCACTATTATAACGAGCTTTTCCAAGGAAACTTGAAGGAGGTCATTTGAGTATGATTTGGCCCTCAGCCTTGCATCCTTCGACATGGTTTGCTGTATGCTCATACCACCACTGATGGAATTATGCTTGGGAAAACTCAGCTCGTCGCAATTCTTAGCCGACCGATGAGACCTATTCCTCCGCACCGGCATCATTGAAGATGACGCTCACGTCAAGGTGTCTGCCGAAAACGGAGGAAAAGGCGGTCTATCATCGTTGAATTTTGACCCGACTAAAATTGACAGTTGCCTGATGCGGGCACCTTAGATTTCGTGTCCGTTTTTTGGTTATTAAGGGTACGAGAGCTCTGTACTCACTACCATAACAGAACAGTGTCAGTCTAGGACAAAATCAATCAGTCTGAGCCAGTGTTAGCCAGAACTGACTGTGTGCTTGGCCGTGTTAAATTATTGTTTCTCGCGGTCCAAACTTTGGTTCTTTTCTAAATCGAGTTCCGTTTGCATTGAAAAACATGCTCTTGACATATTCTACATTTCACGTTTGACCTTGTTTGAGAATTGGTTTCATTTAAACAAACACGCCCCATAAACTAGCCCACCCTTAACCACAACTAAACACTCACATCTGTGCCCTCAACGCACAATGGGGAAAACACTTTAATCGTCTCTGACATCCGTCAACCCCCAAAACACTCCCTTTTCCATAAATTATATAAAGCGGTGGTGTCCAATTAAGCAAACATCGAAAGTAACCGAAACAAAGTAGTTCCGTACACAGTCCCCTCTGTTTCCGAAAAGTAGCTATAAAGTAACATATTAAACGTCAAAAGCCACTATACCAAAACACAGAGCTCCACCAACCAGCCGAACCCCTGGAAAACCAACTCATTTACAATTTCTCTAAGAAGCAAGAAAATAAATTACCGAAGGGTGAAGGGATAAGTGTATCACATTAACATAAAATTCTGTTGTGTCTCTGCGGGAAAATTTAACTCCTCCGCCTTTGGAGTTTACCCCCATCCGAAGGTTCCGGCGTTTCTTAAATGATTTCTCAAATATGCCACTTCCACTTAATGTCACTCATCGCCGTCGGTGTCGTCAGTATGGCAGTGCCACTACTGTCGACTGCCGTCCACTGTGGACGGACAACCATATTCCTTCAACGTCACGTTGCGACTTGGTCTAATGCACAGGACCAGCACAGCACATAAAAAGAAGGGGAAGCAGTCTCTGCGGAGCAAACAGATTGTGTCATCTCCTGCTTAACAAAGTTAAAGTATTTAGTCGCAAAATTTAGAGATTCACTGAGCCCGGCACAATATGCAGGACGAGAAGGAGGACATGTGGGAATTAAAATTCAACCCTCCTCCTTTACCCGCTCTATGAACTCGGGCGGTCTATAGACTCCTGATGGCTGGTTGTCGTTCTCGTCGGTGACTTTTTATATATTTCTGACACTTTTGTTTATGGTTGACCCTTGGTATAAAGGCTACGCGGATGGTGGTGATGATGGGGTCAAAATGAAACGAGCTATGAAAGTCAACTTGTCGTTTTATGTATTTTCGTGAGTGTGTGTTTGTGCAAGGACAAAAACCAGACAGTGGCATTCCAAGGCAGAAAAAAAGAGCGAGTAAAAGATCCACCCGCGCACCGCCGGAACACCAGAACAGAAGGGATTTGAAATTTTATGAAACGTTTTATTGCTCTAATTTGTGGTCCGAGTAACTAAAGTGGCATTTTGCCATGCCGCTTGGAATTAAATATGTCCAGGACTTTTGCACGCTGTTGGCGGAGCCAAGTTGAATTCCCATCGCACATATTGCGCAGTGTTCGACTTCGTTAGGTTTCAAGTGCAGCCGATGGCGAGTCAGTCACCACTGGTGGCGCGTTATCCTTGTAATATCCTGCTGGCGCAAATTTCATGTTCAAGAAAAGTTTTTTTCCTGCCAGAAGCTGGATAAGTTTTTATTTGAAATTGTTTTTACTTCTTGGATGGGGTGTGGATTTGTACGAAAAGGGACGAAATATTTATTAAATGCGGAAACCCGCGCTGGAATGTCTTGTGTTTTTTTTTAAGGCATTAGAACTTCCGCTAGACGTTATCTGTCAATCCAACCGGTTTTGGACTGGGCACGTGTCTTTGAGTTCTTATTTAATTATCGTAAGTAATTTCGTTTAATAAACGTTAAGTTGAACTTTAATCAAGTTGTAGGAGTTCTACTCGTAGATTTATTTCAGTGCATAAATAAACTTAATTTTATATTTTTGGAACTAGCCGGACAGACGGACATATACGAACAGACGGACGTCAAAAGGATCTTTTTTCCTTAGCAAACAAAAATAAAAACCCCCTAACTGCGTGGTAATATGGTGATTAGATGAAATCTGATTTTATTTTAAGAGGAAAGCTTTTTCTGTGGCAGACTTATCCAAAAAGTCTTGAGTTTTTTAAAATTGTGAAGGAGAGCCTCACGAGCAATTTTCATAAGCGCACATGCCCTCCACAGAGGAAAAAGATAACGTCACCAAAAATATTTTCTACGAGTTCCTGGACACAATGTTTAAACGATGCCTTTGCTTCAGCATCAAGATTGTCTTCCGCGATCTTAATGCGAGCTAGGAAAAGAGGGCACCTTTGCTGGCACATCGATTCGATGATCCTCTTTGCTGCATTCAGTATTATGGACATACGTACCGTCCAAGGTACGAGCATTGACTAAGATCACTACGTCGTTCTAGCCATAAGGCATGGCTGAGGATATAATGACCACCTCAGCCATGGGATATAATGGGATTCACTCGGCCATAACAATGAGACCCCTGGTTTGACCATAAATATTGGCCAGTACATGCAGCTTAACAGGAAATATTCAAAGCGGCTCTGCACAGAAAGCCTACAGCTCCACGCGAGCTCTACGAGCAACTGAGTGGAGAGAAATACCAGCTTCTCCAGAAGGAAATTACCTTCCAACACAGTTGAGGTTCGAAAATTGCTCAAAAGAATTAGAGAAGCCTGAAGGGATTATCAAAGGAATATCAGTCGGCGCTAATATTTTGCTAAGAACATTTCTGCCAGACTGTGTATAAAGCCTTTAGCCCAATGAATCCGTTGCATCCGTCACGTTAAAGTACACAACTGACAACTGAGTTAAATAATTCTATGGGAAGCGGCCCATAGAAGAACTTCGTGAAGTAAGTCGCTTCGCATAAGAACGTGTGTATTTTATCATTGAGCTGAAGGGCATAAAATCTGAGTTAAAAAGGGTCCTGCTGTAGGACAGAAAGAATCCTGAAATCTGGGCTAAGAAGCTCCAACGATGAATTCGAACAAATCCGCCTATACACGATCTGGAGAAAGTGAAAGTAGCCGAGTCTAAGATTAAAAGTTTGTCGGAGTGGATCACTCAGTTGCCCAACTTTTCAAAGCAACTAGTGGCTGATTAAGTCAGGAACATGAGAAGCAGATCGGTTGACACTGCACTACATAAAGTAGTAACAGTAGTAGAAAAATCCTTGGAACACAAGGATGCGGGGGCGTTTAATAACATTGAGGCAGAGGCGATACTGCGCAGCTTGAGAAACGCCCACCTAGATAGCAGTCTGTGCGACTCGATCGGGCTCATGTTAAGCACACGAAAGATTAACTGCTACCTAGGCGAAGTATGCACCAGCCGAAACGTCAGAAGAGGAACACCGCAGGGAGGTGTCCTATCTCCACTTATATGGACCCTGGTAATGGACGAATTGCTAAAAACCCTGGAGAGGGAAGGCTTCATTGTGAGCGCATACGCAGACGTTGTAGCAATCCTGATCCCAGGTAAAATCCCATCAATCCTCCGTGACCGGCTCAGCTACGCACTCCGCATTGTTGGAAAATGGGTTGAGGGTCGAGGACTTGGAATAAACCCCTCTAAGATGGAAGTTGTGTTGTTTACAAGGAAAAGGGCAGTTCCATCCTTCAGCAACCCAAGAATGGGGGAGTGGAGTTACCCGTATCCAAATCGGTAAGATACCTGGGCGTCATATTAGACTCCAAACTCAGCTGGAGGGATAATATAGAAGATCGTGTCAAGCGGGCATACGTGGCATTATACGCCTGCAGCACAACGTTCGGAAGCATGTGGGGACTGCAACCAAACATGGTACACTGGATGTATATAGCGGTTGTAAGACCCATCTTAACTTACGGTGCAGTTGCATGGTGGAAGGCTACGGAAAGAAAGTGTTATCTCTCTAAGCTCACCAAAGTTTAAAGGGCATCCTGCATGGGTATAACAGGGTCCCTAAGGACTACACCCACCGCGGCACTGGAGGTACTACTCAACCTCACCCCCTTGGACATATACTGCAGCAGCAAGGCAGCTAAAACAGCTGTTCGCCTAAGGGAATCCGGACTGTGGTCCTCAAGATCTTATGGACACGCCTCTGTGGAAACTCAATGGGCTGCCTCCACAGATACCCTAGTCACGGATTACCTCCCTATAATATTTGCCTTCAACAGGAGATTCGCTACCAGAATACATGAAAGAGTAGAATGGGAAGATAAGACCATTACAGGAGATGACGAGATCGCCGTTTATACCGAGGGTTTTAAGATGGACGTCGGAACCGGTGCGGGCATCTTCTGTGGAGATTTGGGAAGAGGTTAATCTTTTCGAATTAATGACGACTGCAGCATTTTTCAGGCGGAGCTGGCAGCCATAATCCAAGCTGCCTCCGAGCTAAAGAAACACAGCCCCGCAAAACAAGACCACCACCATATACTCTGATAGCCAAGCGGCAATTAAAGCCTTGGAATCAGACGTGGTGAAGTCAAGGGCTGTGAAACTATGCAGGGAAATTTTGGACGAGGCTACACTGTAACTGTGTGTTGGGTGCCAGGTCACGCCGATATATCGGGAAGCGAAGAAGCGGACAAGCTTGCAAGATTTGGGTCTGGAATGAATGCATCTCTAGCCCTCAAATCTATAAGAGTCCCTCTAAGTTCGATAGCACATAGGATAGAAACTGAATCCTTGAGTAGAACCAACCTACGTTGGACAGAACTTGATACGTGCAGACACACAAGGCAGCTTTGGCCAGCGGTAAGCAAAAAGAGATCACTATTATTGATCGGACTAGCCCGCAGGAACATCCGAGTACTCACAGGAATCCTCACGGGGCACTGCGCTGTGGGTCTACACGCTGAGCGGCTGGGCATACCGCATAACGATTACTGCAGAAGCTGCAGGGACTTTGAAGAAATTGAATCTGTTCGTCACCTGCTCTGCGAATGCCCAGCCTTAAACAGCATCAGGCGTAGTATCCTCGGCAGCTACTTCTTCAACCAGCTCGAAGATCTAAATAATGTAGATCTAAAGAACCTCCTAAGATTTGTATACAAATTCGGATGGGTCCAAGAGGGCAGAACTCTGAGCTTCTAACAGCGGTCTATTTCTGTTTTTGTTCCAGGTATTAAGAAGGTTCCCAATGAACACAATGGATCCAACTGCTGGTCTAAGTGAAGCCGTGACTATTGTCAAAAGGGCATCCATCAACCTAACCTAGGCTAACTTAAGTCAGGAACATGCATACCAAATCGTATCTTGATTGAAACCCCAGTATTTTTTGCCTGATCCAAGAAAGGAGCCCTTCTCAATTGTGTCAACTACAGTGACATCAGCCCCACTTAACATCCCTTACAAGTCATAGGATAACTGCTACCGTAAGTAGTTAGTCTCTGTCGACAGCCTGACCTGAGGTCCATATGCCCGTATTTCATGGAATTCCAACATCAATCAAAATATTCACACTACAGCGGATGTAGGAAATCCTTCAGAAATTTTAAGTCGATATACCACTACCACCTTTTCATCGATTTTGAAGAACGTATATGACAGTGTTTATAAAGACGAGCTAAACAGAGCAATATCTAGTTTTGGCATCACACCAAGCCGTCCATTTATGCTGGGTAACATCGGAAACCGCACGCTTTTCCACCACTTACTTACTTAAGTGGTTGCACTTCGGTTGCACTTCGGACATGGGCCTCAATCAAAAAGCTTCGCCAGTTAAATCTGTTTGCACGCGAAGTTGATTGAGGTCCCCTTCCCCTTGCGTACACCATCTTAGTCTCGGTGCTTCCCCATTCTGCACCATTCCTTCGGGATGGATTCAAAAATTGCGGATAGTGTTGGTGACCGTCCGCTCTAGATAACCGAGTCATCACACCTGTTGTATTTTGACTCTTCGGGCAATGGTTGATGTCGCTATTCAGCCCTCTACAGTCAGTACAGTTTAATGTCATAATAACTATCTCCACTCTCCGTCTATGCAGATGGGACCCTTAACAACCCGAGGGATTTTCGTCTCCAAGTGGCTTAAAGTATTGTCATCCGCCCTTTGACAGGCTCCATTTGTGGCCATTTTAGTTGCTCGAAAGAGGGATCTGTCACACATTTCCATTTTTAGACCAAAGAAGCTGCGATTGGCACAAGACCTTCGTTTAATCAAACCTTCAATTGACCTCATTTGATAGCGGAACCACTGTAAACATAGTCCCTAACTACCTCAAAATTGATCTTTTCCAAAAACGTTGGTGCTGGGTGCCTCTACCTGATGACAGCATTTACTTATTTTTTTCTATATTCACCGCTAAGCCCATGCTTACTGCATCCATCACAATACTAACAAAGGCTTTGTTCTTCTGATTACCTATGTCAATTTCGTCATATCGTCTGCATATGTCAGCTATGGTACGGATGCGAACTTTTAAAAAATGCACCTCTGGTGTTGGCACGGAAGTCCTGCACAATTCTTTGACGTTCGATAAAAAGATCTTAAAGCAAAACATTTGATTTTGGGTTTTTGATTGTGTTTAAGTCATTTTTTTTGTCTCTCGATTGGTATTAACGGCTTAAGTCTAGCATAATTGGTTTTATAGTTTTAATTTGGTATTTAGGACATAAGTCAGAGAATACCAAATTTTTGTTTGGTGTCTTGGGTAGTCTTTTATACCGAACACAAAGAGACAAAAGTCTTACAAATCGTATGCACTGCAATGATCTTAAGGAGTTAGGTCAACGAAAACATGGTAGGTAAATCCTAATAAATTTCTAAAAATGTCTAGATATTCTTAGTAGTAATACATAATTAACTTAAACAAAAAATTTAACATACTTAATATCATATTACGCAAAACTGCAGTTTTTGACGTAAGCCCTTTTTACCTAACGTCAATAAATTGTCTCAAGCATGATGCTGAAGAAGTCACATGAGAGCACGTCACCTTGTCGATATCGGTTTTTTATATCAAAGGGGTCGGTGAACTATTTACCGATTTCGACGGAACAGCGTGAGTTTTCCATTGTCATCCTGCACAAACTGACGAGTTTAAAAGGGATGTTAAAACTAGACATTTCCCCATAGAGCTTGTCTCTTTAGACGCTGTTAAACGCAGCCTTGGAATGGGTAGAAAGATCATGGGTATCGACTTGAAATTCCTATTTTTTTATTTCTAAGATCTGCCGCAGTGTTAATATTTGATCGATGTCGCCAATTATATATTACCGTTTTACAAGCACTGGGGATCTACAATCAAACCACAATTTCATCGGAGAAAGACCGAAATTTTGTTTCTCAACACAACTTTATTAACCTGCATCGGAAACAAGACTTTCCTAGCCTACAGCTGCAATGATATGATGAGCCTGTAAGATTGTTGGTAAATAGCTCTATTCGTCAACACAGAGACTGATGCGTCTGTAGCTGGCGCAATTCAGAGGGTGTCTTTTTTGAACATTGAACAAACCATGCTCAGGTTCCATTCAAGGGGCATTCTATATATCTTCCGGCCATATCTTGCGTGTGAGCTGGTACAGGATTAGAAAATTTCGGCAACTAGGCTTACCAACGTTTTATTGTCTTCTCTGCTCAGGAAGACACAACTGAATGGTTCATTTTATGTAACAGCTGAATTCAGTTCGCCATGAATGAAATGTTTTTTCCAAACCCCCAAAAAAGACTGTGAGTCCACTACGTGTGTCTTTGATTGTCCTTACAGCCCTTAGTTCAAACCACACATCCATGCATTAACTGCGCTCCGTGAAGTCCTTTACTGAATGTGGAACATTCAAAAAGATTTCGTATTATATGCTGTTCCATCAAGCTCGGTAAAAATCGCACTGACCCATTTTATGTCAAAAATAGATTCAGACACGGTTCAACATAGATTCAACATAATTCAGAGAATTAAACAGAGCTCCCGCGCGAACACCAGTGCCATGATTTTTGGAAATTTAGTTCCGTAATTCTCATAGGCAGACGACACTGACGTAATAGGAAGAACACAGCGTGATGTCAGTGAAGCTAGCGTGAGTATGAGTTACTTCCACTCCGAGTGGACTAGTCCGAGTGGACTAAGCAGTTAATGAGGGCAAAATAAGTTTTTATGCCGTCATCAAGAAGAGACACCCAAGAAAAACGAACAACTAAGGTTTCTATTAATAAAAATTTAACGACCCCAGGCCTAGGTAGGGTCGGGAATCGGCTGTGGTGATATGTGATTTTCACATATTGTGTCAATATGATCAAAGTCAATATGATCAAAGAAAATAATCCGTCTGCGACTGGATGATCACAAAATTATTGCTCCGAATCGTTGATTTATTTAGGCTTGTATAATCTAAGAATATTTTGAAATATTGACAAAAACTCAACTAACCAGAAAGTTTAAAAACTGGGGATTTTGACGATGGTTGATCGTGAGCTGTCACAAGAAAATTGTGATGATCACGTTTACGCAGATTTTTGATGATGTCTGGAAGAAGGAGCTGTCATAATATTGTAATGTATGACACTAGCAAGAAGGAGAGGACTGCAGAGTGATCGCTTATGCAGACGACGTTGTTATTGCCATTTCGGGGAACCACCGAAGCACGCTTAAAAAACTCCCACAGAACGCTCTAAGCAAGCTTACCAGATGGACTGACAGTTGTGGACTGGGTGTCAACGCCCACAAAACTGAACTTGTCCCCTTCACCAGGAAATACAAAATCTGCCTCATATCGAACCTCCCTCAATCAAGGGCACTAGCTTAAATTTCTCCGAAGAAGCTAAATATCTGGGTCCCATCCTCGATAGAAAGCTCAGCTGGAAATCTTATATACAGGAAAGGGTCCTGAAAGCCTCGATGGCACTCTTTTCCTGTAAAAAAGCCATCGGCAATGAGTGGTGACTTCAACCCCGAACCACCCACTGGTTATACACCTCGGTCATCAGACCGATACTGACATATAACTAGAACGGCTGTCTGGTGGACCGCTCTGAATAAAGCGGTTAACCGCGACATGCTAAGCAAGGTCTAAAATTCAGCCTGCTTTTGTATAAGCGGAGCGCTTCGCACCACTGCTTCAGTAGCATTAGACACCTTGTTCCATCTTATTCGCCTTGATATTTTCAGCATGACGGCAACTCGCTTCAAAGCAAGCTCTGAGTGGACCTTTAGTGAGATAGGTCACTTCGCTATTCGGAACACATATAGATCCCCTTCTAGAAACATAGACTTCACTATACCCCAGTTACAATTTGACAAGAACCAGCAGCTATCCCCCCAAGGTCTTCTTGGGATGACTGTGTGCCTCTGGAATGCGAATCGACTCACTTCTACACGGATGAATCAAAGAAAAATGATGGGGTAGGTGGGGGTGTATTCTCAGAAAAACTAGATCATAGTCTCTCTTTCTGTCTTTCGGATCATTGTAGTGTTTTCCAAGCTGAAATTACGGCGATTAAGAAAGCCTTGTCGTGGCTTAGGAATAACGTTATATCCGCCAAGGATATACGTACTTTTTCTGACAGCAGTGCCTGGAATCGGTTTCTATAAACTCTAAAGTAGCCTAAGACTGCCGTTCGTCTCTAAAGGAGATGTCAGATTAGTTCAACACTCTCCTGTGCTGAGTTCCAGGGCATAGTGACATTCCAGGCAACTGTAAAGCTGACGAGCTCGGCAGTCTTGGAACTACTCTCTCAATTTCACCTGATAAAGGCTCCTTAGGCACTCCAATTTTGACATGCAAACTCATGATAAAACTGGATGCAATAGAAAGAACAAATCTCACGCACAAGTGGTAGTAAGTACCTGGTCAAGTAACAAAACAGATTTGGCCTAAGCTAGATCTTATATGCTCCAGAAGTAAGATAGCTCTTAATAGATCGCACATGAGTGCTACAATCGGTGTTATTACAGGACATTGTCTGATGGGCAAGCACGCGGCAAGGCTTGATGTCTTTTTTGCAGGAGCTGCATGGACCAGGAGATCTTCTCTGCAGATGCTCCGCTCTCTCTAAGAACCGAAATCTTCAGCTTAGAGCTTTGTTCTATAATGATCTTAGTGATCTTAGCGCGACTGACCCAAAACGTCTCTTACGCTTAAAAGCTCAAAATGGTTCAACGATTTTTCCAGATCCACGTGGTATCACAGTGGACCTACATAGGTCTAAGTAAGTTGGGTTCTTCGAACCCGACAGCCAATTCAACCTAACCTAACCTAACCTATGACACCAGCTCGGAAGACCCGGAAAATCTTCGAATCGGAAAATCGTCAGTAGATAAGAACTGAGACTGAAGTAGCGCATGCAAGTGAGGCACAGGCTTTTTGATTGGGACTATGGTCCACTTCGGATTATAGCAATACCTTAAATAAGTAAGTAATTCCGTAAAGTCTTGTATTTCTTCATTTCGCTCTTGTCCGTTTTCAATGTTACAGCGTATTCTGGCTATGAGCAAACTAGCGTTAATTTTTTTTGGGTCAAGGAAATTATGTGGTCTGCCATGCCGTGTAGTGGTTTTACTAGTGTGTGAGCTTTCTATGTGGAAGGCCCGGGTCCGCTTCCCTTTCCGTTATCGAAAAATGACGTTTACGTCATTACTATCGCGAGGGTCTGATTTTACCCTTCCAGAGGCCTGAAAAGCTTCTTAAAGCGCTCTCTGATCTACAATAGCTTTTGTAGTCCCTAAAAAACAAGTGGGAAAGTGCAACAGTGGGTATGCAAAAGCTTCAATCCATCTTCGACGGATTGCAAAATACCCGACCATACCAAAAAGAAAACTGCCACGCCTCCAAGAAGTGGGCGGGATATAGAAATATAACTGTTGAATGCTTTATACTAGGTGGTTGTATACATTTCGGCCTAAAACAGCTTTTTAACTAAAAAAATCACTTTTTTAACGCCACGCCCACAAAAATTGGCGAAGGCACAAACAATACATACATAAAAGCTAGAAAATGCTAATATCTACAGCTTTTGTCGAATTTCATATATATTTATTGAAAAACAGTCATTTTAAGCTAAAATCCCTTAAAAAGTGGGCGTGGTCAATGAAAAAAGCTAAAAATTTTTGGCTACCTTAAAGACAATTATGAGACAATATAACGTACGAAAAATGAATGCGTTAGCGCCATTGTAACATAGCTAAAATTTGCAAAATGTATTTTATTAAAATAGAGATGGTTACAAACTATACATCAAACTTAATATACCCTGGGTCGGGTATAAAAACGTTATTGGGATATAGGGTTACAAGGGATATTATGATGGAGCTGTTTTAAAAATTTATTTTTCCTAAAAAAAACTTTTGGATTCTTACCGGAGTGATTGAGACTTTGCCCGGCATTGTGGCATGAATTTAAGAGGCATAAAATAATTTTTGGTTCTTTATAAGTAGGCCCTTATGTGGATCGTTACGGCTTACAGGTATGGTTACTTGGTCGCTATACTGCATTTCAGCTTGGGCTTAAATAAAGATTTCAAAATCGTTTTCTCCTTTAAATAATCTGAGTCAAACAGCCTTGGATAGAGCGTTGTGAAAGACTATTTTTATACCCGACCCAGGGTATATTAATTGTAAGCTAAGTGACGCCCCCGACCCGACATAATCGGCCAAAAATTATGTAGTAAAAACTTCAATTAAGTTTCTTGAACTCGAGTGATTTAAGTCCGAGAAAAAAAGTTCTTGAGGGCAACCAATGCTTTGTAGTTGGGTATAGCACTTCTGGTCTAATGATATCTTCACCGATTATGAAAAACCAAATAATCCTCTCGCCTTATTTAATAAAATATATTTCTTAAATTGTCTCAACCCGCAAGGCCGTAACCAGGGCGGGGGATCACAGGGGTTTGACCCCCCCCCGAAATTTTTTAGAACTGAGTTTTTTAAAGAGAACAGAGTAATAATGTCGGTTACACGATATTGTTTCCAGAACTTTGGCAGTGATTACTTTTTATGCTTGTGGTGATGCTTTTGAGCCCTGTGTTGCAATGGCTAGTGTGTAGGACTACTTTGCACGAGGTCTCAGGCTCGAATCCCGACTGTGCCTAAAAAGTTTTTTTCACGGCCGCACCTCCGCCAGGGTCGAACGAAAGCTCCAAGAGTCCTGTATGTGTGGAGGTCTTAGGTCTTCAGAAGGTAGAGAGTTGAAACTTGGGCCCAGCACGGTTCTTATGTTGCATAATCGAATTGTTAAAATTGGTAAAATCCGCTTACTACCACGCCTACAATTGACATGAATATCAGACAACCTCAGATTTACATTTTATTTCAAAATGCGTTTGGTCAAGTATAACATAGCGCAGGAATTAAAATTTTGGTGTAAAGCATAAGTGGCCAGAAACCTTTAACTAGGCAAAAATTTAACCGCCCACATCATCGGCCGTGACCACTTTTAACAAGTTAGAAAGATATTCAAAAACCTGATTTCTCGGAAAATTAATTCAAAATCTAAAAACAAATTATGCCAAATATTAAGGATGTTACTGTTTACTCAGTTTATTACATACAAAAGTATTGAGCCCCACCCACTTCTAGGGCGCGCTTTTAGGAAAAAACTGTTTTTTTTTTGTTAATGAATAAATTTTTGCTTTTGGACAAAATCCGTTTTCTCATGATTCTAACGAAATTAGACTTAACTGAGTTTAATTTTTAGCCCACGCCCATTTTCGGAGGCGTGGATACAATTAATTGACATACAGGAAATAAATTCAGGCGAATGTTAGAAAATTAGGTTAAAAAGGCGTGTGGTGAAAAAAAGTCACTTAAACCCTACACTAGACACCAAAACGGGCCCATCGCGATCCCTGGGGAACCAGTTGAGATTAACATTCAAAAGGCTAAACAACCTAAACATTCTTCCTGGTGTAACAGATAATTTCCCTTCAATAGTCAAGAAGGGATTTGAAGTTAGTCTACTTTTGCTATACTTTCGAAGAAATATTCCCCTAAAAATTTCGTGCGTATACGCGAAATAACCTCGCATTAGCACAGCACAGTATGTGTGTTATATTCCAAACCGGCTGCAGAAACGACTAATGTGAATTCACGCCAAAAAACTTATGAAATTATCTAAAAGCTTATTACAGACGAACGCGTGCACTAAATCACTTGTTTTTAGTTGAAGCGCGTCAAAGGTTGGGCATAGTCAATGCTAGGCCAACATTTTTTCTATCGCCCTAAGGACAATTAGAAAATTATGCTGCATACGAAAGATCAGTGTGCTTGTGCGATTTTCATATAACTTTTATATGATAATATATAAAGACTGTATAGTCTTTAAAAAAAGAGGCGTTCGTAAGCATAAGCCTTTGGTGGGCCTGTCTGTTTGCGAAATTAGTTGATTTCCGAAATTAACCTAATAAAATGGAAGCGACCGTCAAATTTCAGCTATCTAGCTCAAAACTTACAATCTGGAGCTTGTTAACATCCGGATGGACACTGGAAATCAATTCTCCTGTTGGTCTCGTTCATAATTTTTTTAATGGCGTATTCTTTTCAACACTGAATCGTGAAACTGGTGTGGAATACAATAAAAAAATGTTCTTTTCTCATATAACTGAACGGAATCGTTCTCGTGTAAATGTTCTTTGGAACTCCGAATTAGTTCGGTGTCGACACCGAACTCGAAATTTCGCCACCGTCGTTTTTGACGGTGGATACTGGGTATAGCTTTGATTGTGTATGTGAAGTGACGTTTTGACTCAATTTTTATTCGTGATTATTCACAACACGACTGAAATTGTATGAAATCGATAAAACTCAAATTTAGAGCTATCAAAATTCATTTTAAGTAAAAAGTACAAAAAACCGACGCCAACTTTTGTTGGCACGTTACGAAGTGAAAAAAAAAAACTAAACAAAATGAAGTCAAAGCAAGTTGACACTTAAGTGATGACAGCGCGCCGGTGCAGTATTTGTCGTTCTGTGCACAATCAAACCGAGTGTACACCACGCTGGTATTGTCACGAACACAGAGTATAATTTTGCAGCTCAGTGTGGCCATTCGGTGTTCAAAAGAATACGCCATAAGATCTTAAGGGTCTTCTTACGGTGATAACTTCAGTGCGTTACAAACTTAAACTTAATACATATATACCCTGGGTAGGGTACAAAAACATATTTTTGATATGATCAAAGATCAAATCCCCCCCGAAATATTTCTCTGGCTACGGCCTTGTCAATCCGTAAAAGGTGAATCCGTCATCGGGTGCTTAGGATATTAGTATAAGCCCTAACAAGGGTGGATTGATATTTATTGTTGTGTCTTGATTAGATTATCGATCGGCTATAGGTCTCTGTAAATAATGCATATGTACTCACCCCCACAGTATATTCTTGAGAATATCCTTAAAAAGTCCATCATAATAAATCGACTGTAAAACTGAAACTCCCCAGTTGCCTTCAATTAATGAACTCAACTCAAACCATATGAATCAATTTCAATCTTCTCAAAATGTTTATATTTATTTCGATATGCATTGGACGGTTGTAGTACCCCAAAAGAAGATTTAAGTTTAATAATTATTTCGTTTATTGTTTTATTTTTCTTAAATAAATTTACATAATGTGTGTACAAAGTTATCGTTTTCGTTTTATTTTTTGTCATCTATATATCAGAAATTATGTTGGTGTACCTATTTTATTTTTACTATTTAATAAAAATAAATCATATTGCCATATTATGGCACACAGTTTAGTTGGAAAGTCCTTAATAGAAGTTAAAATTTTTTTATTTTTTATCTATTTTAATGTAGCGCTGATGATATATTTTTAGAATAGTAATCTATGTATGTTTAGCTTCTATATTACAATTATATTTTTCTTTGTATATTTATGTTTAAAATATTACAAATCACAATTCATCAGTGAGTTGAATTATTCATATATCCTTAAAATATTTAGAGGATAAAAGATATACGTTCTCCTTAGTAGAAGTAATTGCTTTGCTCTATTGGATTGATTTTTCTTTCTCTTTTGCTGATGCCTACCATACCTACATAATATTTAAATATTTATATGTTTTTTTGTTGTTGGTTTGTTTTTACAATATTTAAGTATCCTCGTAGCTGTACAAATACAAAATATACTTCCTTGATTTTTTCTTTTGCTCCTATTTTCTTTTATGACATTGCGCTATAAATCGTCCAATCAGAAATCTTAAATCGTCACAAATATCAATGAATCATGAACCAATGCATAAAAACGGTATATCTACCCTTAATTTAGGAGGGAATACAAATCAGGTTTTCTTAGATTACCAAAGGATTATGGGGATATTTGGAAGGAATACAGATGTAGATGAATGTTCAGTGGGTTGTTTTTTTTTTTCTTTGGTCGCTTTTCTTCTCTGGAATCGTAAAAACGGACGGTCCGCAGACAAGTGTCCTTTGATGGTGAGTGTGTATACTCTTTTAATATTTTGCTCAAGTAGCCGTGTCCAAAAATTGCTTGTATACCATATACTTAAGGAAGGTCATAAAATAGGGTTTTACGATCGCTACTTTATGAAATTGTCTGTAGGTATAGGCTACACGTGCATACACACATACTCCGACTGACCCCAATGCAGAATGGACTAAGGGTTGGGATACTGCTGACACACAATGTCCTTCGAACCGATTCACTGGCACGGGTTATATGGGATTCTGGGCCAACGACCAGAAGATGCCAAGATTCTTTAGTCGATGATAAGGGAATGTACGAGAATAGTCAAAAGGAAGGGCAAGCAAAAAAAAAAAAAAGGATAACTATGCTGATTCAGATGGATTCTGTGTTCAGTTGGGGATTTGGAAGCGATCTACTCTGGCGATTGGTAGAGATAGATGTGAGCAGTACCTGAATACAACGTGTTGGCGCAGTTAGTGCTTGCGTGCGCTTGAAGTGTTTGTCTTCTGACCTTCATCATACTTGGACGTTGGGTACTTTTGGATGTCGTTTCAACCGGGGTAAAAGTGATGTCCAGCAATTTGGCCTTAATCGAATTAAATTGATTCTTTTATTGCCCATTTAGACAAGAATAGAGGGGAGCCCCAATAGTAGAAAACAGACCCCCTGAATGCTTTGTTGCTGTTTTCTTAGTGTAGCGGTTCCAGCGAAGGATGTAATAGCTTTGCCGTGCTTAATTTATTGCATCTGATGAACTTAAGTAATGGACTTGCAAAACAGTGGGGATAGTGTTAAAGGAATTATAAGGGGAGAGCTGCCTCTAAGCATGACACAAGTAAAACTACTTCACGGGACTTAAGTAAAACAGGAATTTATTCCAGATGCATTGAAATCAGTTTTTTCTGGTTCTGAAAAATGCATTTTAAAAGAAACTTGTTTCATGAAACCGAAAATGAAACTGAAGCAATAAAACTTTCCAAAGACGATGCGGGAACTGAATTATGAGTTGATTTTCATGGCCACAGAAATCTGTCCAAATACAATAAAAAGAGGATCCTTTTATCCGAAAACAGAATCAGTGACAGATAAGTTTTCTGCCTTAAACATAGCACAACAATTCTGCGCGACAGCTACAGAAAATCTGTTTTTCCTGTTTCTTGGTGAAGTAAACCAGGAACTAAATTGACAAGGGGACATTTTTGTGGGATCGGATTATTTTCTTGTGGGATCAGAGGCTTCACCATAAGCTACGTTGTGAAGCCGATTACTGACCCAGCACCAAGAACCGAAAACAAATAAGTGATGTTCCTTAGGAACCAGGAGGTTAAACACAGATTTCAGAAATATTTTTATGAAAGTTCTGTTTCAGTAGCTGGTAAATAGGATTCTTTTGGAAATTATGATTCGTTTTCTGTTGTTGATTTCTGAAAGTTTCCTTGAGCTTTCATCGACAGAAAATAGTTGGAGTTGTTCCCTCTCTGTTTTGTTAATGACAAAGCACTGTGTACGTGAATTTGGCTGTGCACAATTTTTTCTTGCGGTCACTTTAGTGCCTATTTTTGTGTCTATTTCAGTGTTTATTGCCCTAAACCGTTTTTCAGTATCTGCCCGGCCGGATTTCTGGAGCTGACTCAATAGCTAAAATGCTAAATTGACAAAACAGAAAAAAGTTTTTAAATAAAAGAGGCTTTAGCCCACTACTTAGATATTAGACTTATTAGGAAGGAAGTATTCCCGAAAACAAAGTCTTCATGTTTCGGTTACGTACGCTAATGTTCCTTGTGAGGATGAAACTTAAACCCAAACGACGTAGGAATCATTTGAAAGCCATGAAAAACAAGTGAGAAAGTGCAACCAGTGCTTATGCAAAAGCTTCAGCCCATCTACGACGGATTGCAAAATACCCGACCTTACCAAAAAAAAAAACTGCCACGCCTCCAAAAAGTGGGCGGGATACAAAAATATAATTGTTGAATGCTTTATACTAGTTGCATACATTTCGGCCTAAAACTCCGCCTTTTAAAAAAATCACTTTTTTCCAGCCAACCCACCAAACTTCAGCTTTCTACCTTAAAATTTAAGGTCTTAAAGTTGTTAACATACGGACGGACCGACGGACGGACGGACGTGGCTTAATCAATTTTCCATTCATATCTCTAAAAGGTCTTAGGGGTCTACGAAATTATTTCACTGCGTTACAAACTATACATCAAACTTAATATACCCTGGATAAAAATGTGGACCCTTTTATTAAGGGTTAGATCATATCGCCTAAAAAAGGTTTGTATACATTGAGCATGTATAGTCTTGAAACCTTGGACATAAAAAAGTCATGTCTGGGTAAGTGCAGCAGACAAAACAATACTTTCCCCGAATTCTGCAGAGCTCCAATTCTGAGTCCAACGCTTCTGGCTCGATACACACAGACACAATCTTAGCGGCTTACAGGCGGCACTTTAAAAAAAAAAGAAGGGAAAATCACGCTCAATAAATTAGGCTTTGGGTTGTATATACTCGGCTGTACGACAACTGCGATGAGAACTAAACCAACTTTAAGGCGGGAGGCGATTTTTATTGTGGCTCGACCTTTATTTGCAAGAATCTGATGCCATGTGCGCTTTGAGATTCCAGTAAGTCATCGCTGAATAGACTCAAAACTCATTTGGATGTGCGCAAATTCTATTTCTACTCAAGGATTTAATTTTTATCTTGTGTGCGAACGAGCTCAGCGGAATTCTTATAGATTTGAGGGCTGGAGATGCATTCATCCCTTACCCATACCTCCTAAGCTAGTCCCCTCTTCGTTTTCCGGGAAGTCGGTGTGACCTGGCACCCAGCACAGGGTTGCATTGTTGCGAAGTGATTTTCCAGAATTTCCCTGCGTAGTTTCACAGCCCTTGACCTCACTACATCTGATTCCATGGCTTTGATTGCCGCTTGGCTGTGAGAGTATAAAGTGAGGGCCTTGTTTACGGGTCTGTTTCTTCAGCTCAGTGGCAGCTTGGATTATGGCTGCCAGTTCCGCCTGAAAACTACTGCAGTCATCATTGATGCGGAAAGATTTTCTAAGTCCCAGAGCTTCACAGAAGATGCCTGATACACCAGTTCCGACTTAGAGCCGTCAGTATAACGGCGACCTCGTCATCTCCTGTCATGGTCTTTTCTTCCCATTCACATCTTTCCGGTATTCTAGTAGCAAATCTCCTGATGAAAGCAAATAGGAAGGTAATCCGTGACTGGGGTATTTATGGAGGCAACCCGTTTATACAGAGTTTCCTTCCACAGAGGCGTGGCCATAAGATCTTGAGGATCACACTTGGGTTCCCTAAGGCGATCTGCTATTTTAGTGTCTAGCTGCTGCAGTAATGTCCAAGGGGTGAGGTTACGTGAGGACCCAGTTATACCCATGCAGGCTGCATTTGGAACTTGGTAAGGTAAGAGAGATGACACTTTCTTTTTGTAGCCTTCCACCACCGTAAGCTAGGACGGGTCTTACAACCGCTATATACATCCAGTGTACCATGTTTTGTTGACTTCCCAACATGCTGCCGAACGTTCTGCGGTAGGCGTTCAATGCCACGTGTATCCGCTTGTCACGATCTTCGCCTCACAATCCCTCTTTACCCGCAACTAAAAAGTCTCTTGGCGCGGACTGTTTCGCTGGGTATTTCAACTCCTACACCAAAATCAGGAAAGGTTTGTTCTGTCTTGGTTTACCATTTGAGATAATATCTAATAGAACCCTTTCGGAATAGAAATAAGACACCGCAGCAGTCTCGCTAAGATGAAGTGCGCGCAGGTTCAAGCGATGAAAATGGAGGGCCTGTATCGGGAATTGGAGAAAGTTTCTTTTACAACTGCTGAAACACACCAGGCCACACAAGACTTTCGACAAAGCACCTTGAATACGGGGGACAAAATCTTCAAGATTGCCGCTCAGAGAAGGAGAAATGCCCAGGAGATTCGTTCGTCAGAGTTCATCAACAATGCTCAGGGCCAGTAGCTTCTTGTGGATGACACAAAATTCTTTATAGGTGGCTGCAGTATTGTTACTGCAGATACACACCAGATCTTCATCGATTTTCAACGCCGCGTATGACAGCATCTATAAAGACGAGCTATATAGCGCAATGTCTAGTTTTGGCATCCCTGCCAAACTCACCAGTCTGTGAAGGATGACGATGGAAAATTCATGCTGTTCCGTCAAGGTCGGCAAAGACCTCACCGACCCCTTTGATGTCAAAAAAGGATTTAGACAAGGCGACGCGCTGTCATGCGACTTCTTTAACATCATACTTGAGAGAATTGTGCAGAACTCTCGCGCCAACACCAGAGGTACAATCTTTCAAAAGTTCGTTCAACTACTCGCATACGCAGACGACATTGACATAATCGGTAGAGCAAAGCGTGATGTCAGTGAGGCTTTCGTAAGTATTGAGACGGAAGCGGCGAATGTGGGTTTAGCAGTCAATGAGGGCAAAACCAAATATATGCTGTCATCAAGAGAAGACACCCAACACCGACGTCTTGGACAAAACTTTGAGGTAGTTAGGGACTTTGTCTATCTGGGTTCCGCTATCAATTCGAACCATGACACCAGCGCTGAAATCAAACGAAGGATAACTCTTGCCATTCGCTGTTTCTTTGGGCCAAAAAGGCAATTGAGTAGCAAAGCCCTCTCTCGAGCAACTAAAGTGTCCATGTATAAGACCCTCATCATCCCAGACCTGCTTTACGGTGCAGGAGCATGGACCCTGTCAAAGGCGGATGAAAAAACTTTAGGCTGCTTCGAGAGAAAAATTCTTCGGACGATTTATGGTCTGGAGATATATGGTATGGAGATATAACATCGAACTGTTCGGGCTGTGCAGCGATACCGAACTACCCAAAAGAGTCGAAGCACAAACGTCTACGATGGCTGGGTCATCTAGAGCGGATGGACACCAACGCCCCGGCCCGGAAAATCTTCGAATCCACACCGCAGGGACGGCGCGGTAGAGGAGCACCGAGACTCAGGTGGCGCACACAAGTGGAAGGGGACCTCAGCCAACTTCGCGTGCGAAACTGGAGACGGCTAGCTAGAGACAGAGCTGGCTGGCGAAGCTTGTTGGCTGAGGCCCCGGTCCACCCCGGACTGTAGTGCCATGTTAAGTAAGGCTGCAGTATTGTGCTGGACTTTTGAATGATCAGTTTCCCAGGCAACACTTTCCAGAAAACAACACTCCCAACTTGGAAGAAATGCCAGACATCACAGTCGAAGATATTGTAAAGGCAGTTAAGTACTCCAAAAAGCGAAAAGCCGGGTCAGATACCTCAGAGTTCTGGAAAAAATCGGAGAAGCCAGTCGATAGACTACCACGAGATCTGATGTGAGTGGCGCTTAGAAAACGGGGAGTTCCAGAAGCCTACGTTCGGATGATCATGGACATGTATGGTAGTGCAAAGACAAGAATATGACGTCTTTCTGGAGCCACTGATGAGTTCCCGCTTGCTCGCCATCCTCAAGGGAATTATTCATATGGGTCTAATTCGGCACGGGCACCCTTCTAATTTGGTTGCCTTTTGCCCAAATCGGAAACTGGTCTTATAGGCATCTGGTGCTGGTAGTTCGATTCTAAAAAGGTGGTATCACCATCAAACTCTCTTTGACAGCATTACACGTGGTGGTTCTTAATATTGAAGCTTCATTGGAGGGGTGCTTTGACATCAAGAGGTTAGAGACAATATAAAGCATTTCGCCATTAAACTTTATAATAAAAGCAAGCGCAATAGGAGACCACGATCACTTAGCTTAATCCTTCACCCACCAATACTTTGTTGAACTCCTTATCGCGAATTTATTAGAGAAAACTCTGTTCATATTCAGAGTCTGGATTGGATGGAGGTTGAAAAATAAGACAACAAACACCGAGGTGGAAGTCCAGATGAATTCAAGTGTACTAGAGAAGTAGATGTGTGCTCGGAGAAGCTCAATGCCAGCAATAAACTTGTAAGATACTTGAAGACAGCTGAAGTCTTCAAGTATCTTCCAAGCCGAGTTTTAAGTAATACTTATACCTGCTTAAACTCATAAATTCTTACGTTTTAGACATTATAAAAGGAGATATTTTCCTCTAACCATAAGAAGATTACCATCAACAGTCGTTATGGTTCAGACGACACCAATAGGAAAATCTCCTGCACAATCTCTGCGTCATGTCGCTCTGAAACTAATACTCTAAGCAGCCAGAACAATGTGTGATTGTTTGGGTACCGGGATATGTCGACTTTATCGGAAACGAAAACCCTGGCACACTAGCGAAGCATGGCTCATATCTTTTTACAGGTTGTCTTCAACGCTGAGAGACCTCGCACGTGCCTATACGCTATAGCAACCTTCCTTATTTAACTTCCTGCGTGTTGAGATGCGACAACACTTTGCCTACTGAAAATTCAGGTTTTTCATGTCTAAGATAACATCGTAAGATGGCAAAGACAGATGAGCCCAGCATAGAGCCTGTTCACCGATCTGTGGATACCAAAATGACAGTAGCAACTACTGAATGACACAGACGTACCAACATGCTTTGTGACGTTATCGAATAAGTTTGTTTGAATCAAATAATTACGTCGAAAAAGTGAAAATATTTGATAGAAGCAAAAAAATGTTTTTCTTAAACACTAAAGTGTATTACAAAACATTCAAATCTGGTTTAGAAAAACAAATTAGGTTTATGAAGCAGCTATAATTGTTGTTTGTAAACATTTCGGTGTTAAAAACAATAAGTAGTTTTTTGGAAACACGAGTAACTGAAGTGCTTATCACAGGAACTTAACCTTCAAAACGCTATCCAGGATAATGGAGTGATACTGATGATGATGACGGACCGGCCCTTAAGATAGTTTTTTTTAGTTTTGAAAGATTTTAGTTTTCAACAATAGTCTTAGTTTCAACAGATCTATTCTCCTGAAAAAATTAAATCGCGTATGCAGAAGTGAGAATACATTGAACCTTTGAGAGAGCGAAGCAAACGAAATTTCGTTCACCAGGATAAATTTTGTGCTTACTCCTGACAGACTTTGTAGACGTGCCGCAATTCACAAGTTATCGAGAGTGAAATGTCGGGACTGTATCTTAAAAAACTCCGTTTTAAACTGACTGGAGATTGAATCTGAAGAGCCAGAGTTTGCTCAGAGTTTCAAATTGCTATTGAACAGTGTTTTTAGTCCTATTGTCCTTTTCATTATAGTCGGAGCTTAGATTCAAGCTCATTACTACCCATATGACGACGGTCAGAAACATGAATGTCTCTAGTTATTTATACTATAAACAGGTTTCCACCTAGTCTTTCAGCGCCTTTCACTTAACCTATTAAATGCATTGGTCCACGGTCGATTACATGACATACACTACTTATATCCTTCCTACCTACAGCACTAAATCCTAACTTACAATACCTACAGCCTCTTTGAACAAAGCAAATAACTTGAGCGCGCATCAGATTAAGTATTTCTAAATTTTCAATTAAAATTAAAAGTTGTTGCTTGTATTTTTTAGGTATTTACACAATATCACTCTTTCCAAAACTACTCAGATACTTCTGCGATCCGGAACTACAATTAATACTATTTATATTGGATTTACTACTACTCACTAGGCGGCAGCTATCGTCGGAGTCAGCAGCGCCGATTGCATTGCCTTCGCTGCTGTTCGTTGTGCCAGTGCTGCCACCACTGCCCGCCTTGTACTGATATGCATCGCTACTTACCGCCGACCAAGTGCCATCCCTGGCCTTAACATACAAGTGCTGCTTAGCCGGCAATTTACTGCCAAATTGATCGGCATAGTCGTTCAGGAGGAGATGATTACTGCTGGAATTACTTGAGCAATAACTGTCGTCGTTACTGTGTTGTTGCAGTGCCGATGTCGGTGTCCTGCTGCCCAGCAGGGGTGAGTAGCAGTTCTTGTAGCTGTTGATGCTGCTACCACCACCACTGCCACTGTTACAGCCGGTATTTATGTTATTATCACTCTTGAAAAGTTTGGGATTACGGCTGCGTTTCAGTGTGCCACAGCCTGACGATGGTGGCTGCTGGGAATGGTGATTGCTGACAGCGAGCAGTTCGCCGCCACCGAGCAGGCTGCTGGTGGGGGAGTAAGTGTTGACCAATTGCTGTTGTTGCAAGTGCTGCTGATGGCTGCTGCTACTGCCACCCTTGAGGCCATTCAGCAGCGAATGCGGTTGCTTCGATGGGGAGAACGATGAGTGCTGGAAACTCGGCATAAATACGTTTGTCGTTGTGGTGGCTGCTGCGGAGGACAATGCCAGCACACCACCACCACCACTGCCACCCCCTGTTGTATACGATGGCGATGACGACGATGATGCCACCGACGATGACGACGATGTCGACGGCGATGCCGTTGATGATGATGACGTAAGATTTAGGTTATTTATGAGATCCATTTTATTCTCGGTTATGTTCATTTTGGGTGTTCGGGAAATTAGGTTTGATACTCCGCCCGGTGGATGCTTGGTGTGTTGCTGCTGGCCGAGCTTGGCCTTGCCCATGGATTGGGGTGATGATGACGATTTAGCCGTGGATGGTGGTGCTGTAGCTGTTGTAATCTTGTCCTGGTTGATGGGATAATTTGTTTCGTTGAAATTGCTTGCATCGAGACCGTAGTGGGCGCTTGGCGGGGCCGAATACATGCCGGTGGCTCGATAGTCCCCGAGTATGTTGTCCGTCGAGCGGGTTATGCCCTTGGCTGCTGTCGCATAGCGATTCTGATACAATTTGGCGTTCGCGACTAGATTCGTTGTTGCATATGCTCCACAGCTATCGTAGAGGGCGGCTGTCACATTACCCGCCGATGGGGTTGAGTTGGGATTTTTAAATGTCGAACATGCAACTTCAGCGTAATCGGGCATATTAAGTGGAGTTAGCCTGTAATTTATTAGACAAAAAAGACACAATGATGAGTATTGGAGTGTGTATAGATAGGCAGGGATGGTTCATTAAAAACTGTATTTTTTGTATGTGAATGTTTTCCTTTTTTGTTGTTGTTAGAAACGTATGCTATGTGCCCCAGGATTAATGGTTATTTTTTTCGCAAACGCCTCTTATTTACTGTGAATGCTGTAAATTTTAATGGTGGTGTTTTATTGTTTCAAGTTGTCAGGGAGAAAAAATATATGGAAAAAGGGTGAAACACTTTTTGTAAGCCCAGCCAAAAGTGTGCTGAGGCAGACAGCTTTTCTGAATGAGCAGACTGTGAGGGGATGATTTTTGTTTTTTTAACTTTTGAACATTTGAAAATAAGTGGATATGTTTGAAGTGATTAGGGCCGTGTACATAAGACAAAAATGTTGTAATTTATGTCTGCTTAAGGGGATAATTAGAATTTACAAAAGGAAGACATGACATAAGGAAATTTCTCTTAAGGATTTTCCATTCGTTGAACATTTTGTTGTATAATCAAAAACGTGCCTATTGATTTTATTTATTGTTTTGGGAATAAGCAAGTAGACATGTTTATACTTAAGTATGTAGGAAATTCCTTTATACATGGAATCATTATCTAAGAACATTTTTCTTATTCTGAAGATTTAAACAGAGTTTGAGATACCAATAACAGACACAATTTAAATTTAAATGAATTGCTTTAAAGGCTACTGTCTAAGTGACCTCTGCAAAAAAATAGAACCTGGGCTGAGAGTAACTACGAGCACGAAGTGCTGACAACATTAGCGGGCTCTCCTTTCTGGACTCACATTATCGGATGACTCTGGCATACTTCAGCATATTAAAGGACACGTTCGCAGTATGTTAGCAATAATGCTAGAAATAGAATAGAAAACACATCGAGAAAAGCAACCTAAAGCTTATTGGTCTAAGGCAATAGAGTGCAGGAAAGTCAGATTGGTTATATTATAAAGCGTCTTTCACTAAGGACTTCCCAATTTTGATGGTCTATTGCGGTCATATTGTTGAAGCAATATCTGTTAAGTTGCCTTTCATTAATTAAATCTGTTCTGCCAAATTAACTCAGATCGTTATTGCGCCCAATAGCCTATGGTTGGTGAGAATTTTGAGCTGGAGGCATAATCAGTTTATTTTCTTTTAAAATGACAGTCAGGCCATCATGGTCCATGATTACCAACTGATTTTCGACTGAATTACATTATACGGCCACCAGCGACAGCCGCATACGTTGCTTCTTTCCACACAGCTCACGCCATATTGGAAATTCTCCACCAGCGACTTGAGAGCATTATTGTCTTGTCATGTGGAGGTCATATCAACTGGACACAAACGTCATACGATTCGACCTTGTAAGACTATTTCTTATGCGGTTTTCTGAAATCTATGGAAACAGGCCAAGGAATGCCATCAGCGAACCAACAAAGTCAATTCCACCAGAATCATGGCAAATTTTAAGTTTCGGATGCGAGCCCCGACCTACATTTTAAAAGATGATATATTTAATATACTAAATGGCATCGATAGGCCTTTCAAACGAACTAAGGACTACCATAACGCCAACCCACACTTTGTTTTATTTCAATTTGAATATAAGAAGCGCTTAGTGAAAGCGCTTATCTAAAGCTTGTAAACAAGGTGCAAAGCAGAAAAAGATCACAGAAAAATAAACTTTACATCCTATACGTAGAGGAATAGTGAAAAAGAATCTGTAAAACAGCCCTGCACGAAGTGGTGGGGAAAATTGAAGGAACCTAGAGTCGTTTAGTCTTGATGAACACAGGCGACATCGATGCAAGGCCTTTTGGCCACTCTTTGTTTAGTAAAGGTGGCGCTTCGGTCCGCCGTGTATCTGGGCCTCAGCAAACAAGTTTTGCAGGCCAACTCTGTCTCCAGCTAGTTGTCTCTAGTTTTGCACGTGAGTATTGCTGAGAACCCACTCTACTTGCGTGTAACACCTGATTTTCGCAGCTCCTCTACTGCCTCCTCCCTGGGGGGTTTTTCCAAAAATATTTCAGGCAGGGGTATGGGGTCCATCCACTCTAGGTGACCAAGCCATCGGATTTATTGTATTATCGCTCTGGTAGGCGCAGGTCGGTGTTGCGGTACAACCAGCAACACTCAAAAAAAAAAAAAAACTTGGGTTGTTGTCCCAAGAATTTTAGATTTTTGAAGGATTGTGAAACGAAAATTCTTGGCCCAACAATATTTCCTTGAGGCAAGAACTCGTTTTTGATTTTTTAAAAATTAAATATTCAATTTAACACTGAAATTCTTAAAATAAAAATTTTTATAGTTGTCAATCATTTTCAAAAACGGCAAATTGTTAGCACAACAATAAAATTGTTGTAGATACAATATTTTCAAATTGGTGATCCAATCGATTTTTTTTTAATTAAAAAAATTGTTGGCACAGCAGTTAAAAATGTCAATTATTTTTATGAAAATCCGGTTTTAAAAAAGACTAAAAAAAAAGGACGTATAATATTTAACTTCGGCAGGCATAACCCATATCACGCGATAGCCTAGTAGATAGCGTAGCTGCCGTTGATGCGTGAGGACGCATGTTCAAGCCTCAAGCCAAGTAAGTTTTAATTCAATTTACCATAATAAACGTTCACTGGCAATAAAAAGTATGCAATACAAATTAATAATTTACAAATTTGCGGCAGCGATAACTCAAGACCAGAGAAATCGAAAGCGAGAAACCTCGACGACTGTTTCGACTGCACAGTGGCAAAAAATAACAAATTTATAACATTTGTCGACTTTATTGCACATGAATACTTCATACTTCGCAACAAGCATAAGGCTCCGAGAAAAAAAAAGTCTATTACGTCTATTCAAGAGCGTGTCATAGCTCACAAAAGCGATTGGCAGAATAATCGTCGAGGGTTTTTCAATTTTTCGAAAGGTCGTCGTGCGACAAAGCGATAACGCCGGCATTTTGAACCACCACATACATTGCCATTGATTGAAATTCGGGCAGTTCGCCCCAGACTCTCGCCAGCTATCTCGCTCCTGATGTGCAACAGGCATAAAGAAGTTATGCGAGAATCGTTGTTCAACCCTTTTCGAATGGATTTCCCCGCCGACGACGTTAAGATCTCGGTTGGTGACTTCTTGTATAAATTGTTCATCATCATTTTCGGATGCCGCTTATCCTTTAAAAGGGTCGCGGAGCGAGGGTGGCTAAATGGTCCTTCCATCTTTCTCGATCCTCCGCCACCAACTCAAGAGACTCCGGCACAATCCCCAGGCGGGACTCAAAGAGGTTCTTTACCCGATCCCACCACCTGTTTCTTGGCCTACCAGGGGGGCGACGCGCTCCCATCTCTAGCATGACCTGTCTAGGAAGTCTGTCATGGGGCATGCGAACAACGTGTCCAAACCATCGAAGAATCGATCGCTCCACTCGGAGAAGTAGCTGCTCAACATTAAGATTCCCTCAATACTGACGTTTGTCACTCTATCCCTTAGAGTAACACCATCAACGCACCTCACCAATCTCATTTCGGCAGCTTGTACCCGCGATCTAGTTCTTTCGGTCATTACCCAAATTTCATGACCGTAGATGAGGGTCGGAACGAACACTGAATTAAAAGCTGGGGCCTTTGCATTCACTCCAAGCGCAGCTTTCCTGATGACCGGCCGGCGCAGTTCCTTTACTATTGCTCCAACTTGGCCAATTCTACAGGACAACTCAGTATCACTCCTTCCATCTTTCGTGAAAAAAAAAATCCCGAGATACTTAAACTTCTCCACCTGTTTTAATGGAACTCCATTTATGTGCAGGGTAAACAGCACAGGAGTTCGGGAAACAACCATCACTTCCGATTTGTTCTCGTTTACCTTAATCCCAGCATCACCACAGACGGCTGTAAACCTATCCAGTGCTCTTTGAAGTTCCTCCTTGGATGATTCACGGATGGCCAAATCATCTGCGAAAAGCATATGGCTTATCCTGATGCCACCCAATCCGAAACATTGCTCGCCAAGACTGCGCTTCACCATCCAGTCCATATATGCTATGAAAAGGAGCGGCGACAGAACACAGCCCTGGCGAAGTCAGACACGCACATCAAAAGGACGGGATTTGACGCCATTTATCCGTACACAGCTTCTGCAGTTTCCATACAAAGACTGGATGGCTCTCAGAAGAGGCCCACTCAGCGCATATTCCTGCAAAACTCTCCACAGTGTATCCCGAGGGACGCGGTCATACGCCTTTTCCAGATCTACAAAACACGCATAGACCGGTTTGGCATATTCCCAGGCCTTCTCAAGAATAACCGTCAGAGTAAAAAGCTGGTCGGTTGTGCCTCTGCCAGGCCGAAAGCCGCACTGTTCTTCGCGTAACAAAGGCTCGATTACAGCTTTGGAACGCGTTTCTAACACCTCCGCGAATACTTTTCCCGGAAGACTCAAGAGAGATATGCCCTTATAGTTGGCGCAATCTCTCCTGTTCGCATTTTTGAAAATGGGCACTATAACTCCCGTTTGCCAATCGCTAGGTGCCTTCCCGCTATCCCAGGCCACCTTAATGACACGTGCTAGCCATTTAACACCCTCTTCACCCATTGCCTTGAGCATTTCTGGCCGGATTTCATCAACTCCAGCAGACTTGCCAACTTAAAGCGATTTAATCGCTTCAGTGACTTCGTCTACTGTGGGATTATTCTCCGCCCTTATCTCGTCAGCAGTGGGAATGCCATCTTCAGTGACCTGTTGGGGGTTGAGCAACTCCGAAAAGTGCTCTCTCCATCTACGCAAGACATCACTCTCATTTGAAAGAAGTGTACCGTCCTTGGATTTAACCCCTTGAATGATATTCAACTTCCTTCCTCTGAGCCGGCGAATAGTCTGCCAAAATATCTTTTTTGCAGATCTGTAATCGTGCTCCAACTTCTCGCCGAACTTTTTCCACGACTGTTCCTTGGCTGTTCTGACTGCCAGATTGAAAGTCCTTCGCGCCTCATTGTACCGGGCTCGAGAAGTTGAGTTTCTATGCATTGGATCCACGCAATGTAAGCTTCTTCTCCCTGATGGCATTTTGAGCTCCAGGCGTTTTAAACCAAGCAGTTCTTTTCTCACCACCAGCCGCTACCCCAACCCGCTTCACTCCACAAACATTTCCTGCAGAGGCAATGACTGCCGATAAAAACAGCTGCCAATTCTCCTCTACGTTCAAAAGTTCAGTTGGAATTTGTTCAAACTCCTCCGAAACATGCTGTGTAAAGCGGTCCCTAAAATCAGAGTCAGCATCCTGCTACCTTTCCCACCGTATGCGGGTCAGTCTTGGTTTTCGCCTGGGTGGCAAAGGAAGCATTAATTTACACAGCATTAAGTGGTGATCAGTTGACAACTCAGCTCCCCTGAAAACTCGTACATCACAAATCATTCTTTCAACACACGATGGTACAACAAAGAAATCAATCAGTGATCTTTGATTTAAACTGAGCTTGTACCATGTGTATTTGTGAATGTCTTTGTGTGGGAAAAAGATGTTAATGATGGACAAGCCATATGCACAGCAAAAGTCCAACAACTTCCCTCCATTCCTGTTTTGATGCGGGTCACCGTGCCTCCCGATCACACTCCTCCAAGTACTGTCGTCCGTACCCACATGTGCCTTAAGTCGCCCATCAAGAGAAAGAAGTCCATTTCTGCCACTCTGTCCAGGGCAGCATCAACTTCGTTCAAAAAGGACTCATACTCTGACTCTCGATTTGGTGTATAAACCTGAACCAGAGTCAGAGTAGTTGATCGTTCAAGCTTAAGCTTTAAGATCCGAACCCTCCCCCTAACGGAATGACATCGAATACATTTTCTGATAACCGGAGCTTGTGAGTATCCCCAGACCCGCCTGTACAGTCATGTGATTTGGGACGCCAGACTAGAAGAGCTTCCACCAATCATCGAAGTCTTTGGTTCCACAACCCTTCCACGACTTAGTTGAGGAGATGCCAGTTGCATCGAGCTGATACTTTTTGGCCTCCTCAACCAGTTCAAGTTCCTTCATCGTTAGCAACGAGACATTCCACGTACCAATTTTGAGTTGGTGCCGTTGTCGGTTTGTAGAGTTTCCACCTAAGCCCTCATTTTGACTTGGCGCTGTCCCCCTCCGCCCCCCGTAATGGATAGCGGCACCATTGTATAAATTGTTTACAACACAAAATGTCCTCTGACGCAATTTTTCACCAGAAATCATTTTGCGACAAAACTACAACGTGCACTTTCCTTAGGCATTGGAATGCCTTCGGTCAGGCTATGAGTCAGGAAAAAAGAGAGAATCTATGTTCGCAGATGGCTTATCAGGGGGTTTGGTGCTATAATCTTTGTGGAAAGTAAAAACAAAAAACTCCACAACAATTTGGGTAAGCGGAGGTGTTCGCATATGTATCGCAAGACGAACACTTAGGTTGTTTTTCACTAAAGCTGCTTCTCATCTTTTAGCATCACAGCTAGCGGCAGTTACTTTTGAAGACTTTTTAAAAAAAAAAAATCGCAAATCGAAAAAGGTAAAAAAATTGTGCACCTCTACATAACTCAGCTATTTATTCAATAAAAACTTGAAGTAAATCCGTTTTGTTCTTTCTTCCCTTTCGTACTGCAAATTTAAAGCAAAATTCTGCATCGCTGCATCGCTCTAACTTTATTTGCATGGGCATAATCACATTATCCCAATTGCGCCGACAATGTGTCCACTCAAGTGGACAATGCCGCACACATATAACCCCCAACTATAAAACCACTAAGCCCCTTGATTCGAATGTATAGTAACCCGAATTTTCAGAGGATAATTTATTTTAAAATCACTGTTTAAGTTTACCCGCCTCGCAATCATCCGTAATTAAGAACAAAATGACAACAAAATCACAATTGCTCTCAAATCGGCACCCAAACACACCGCAGCGGGAATAAAATTATCATTAAGGACATTTGTTGTATGTACACCACTCATTACATCCATCCGTTGTCAAAGTACCTACCTTAATCATCCCTATTTGCAACCACCCCTTTTCCAGCCGCCAGCAGACATGAACTTGGCAGCACAAAAAAAAAAATCTACCTCTCACGTGCCTGTTGTAAGCCACAAATGAAATAAATTGTTGTTGTTGCCTCGGTGCTAGGTAGGTACTCGGTTTTCTGTCAAAATTTTCAATTAAAATGCGAACTCAGGTAATATCCAGGGGAGGAGGTGAAACGAGGAGGGGAGCAATGGAGGATTGCATGGTGGCCGGGTGGCTTTTGCTTTGTGCCTTTAGGGGGGCGACACAGCAGCATGAACTATACTGTGACACAGTAATAAAGTGAAATAATGAGGATGTTCTTAAGTGGGAGAGAGTATATATACAAAAGTATCTGAGGATTCATTTTGAGTAAAATGCGTAGGTAAGCGCCTTGTTCTCGGCTCTTCTTTGTGTGGCTGCGATTAGTGCCAGATGGTACACAACACAAGGTTTATTGTTGAAGTTGCTGGTTTCTGCTATTTTTTCCCGTCGTTGTTGTTGTTTTTGTTGCTCTGGTAAATTTTATGGCTTACATCGTGGCTAAATTAAAGTCATAAAAATTCTCCTTTTTTTTTGGGGGGGGGAGGGTGTGTATAGGTAAAGGTACTACACCACCAGCAAGGCAGACGGATAGGGTTCCTCAGAGGAAAGAGGCTGAAATTATAATGCGTTTAAGTCTTGCCGAGCATAATTTATGGGTAATTTGGATGAGAAATATGGTTTTAGTTTTTTGAAGTGCAACGTTTTCAAACGAGGTGTAACTTTTTTACGGGTCGATAGTTAAGCAGCTTTCACTTTTTTCTCAAGTATTTAAGAGGAGAGGATTAACATATTAAACTGAGGTGAAATGTTTGGCGAGCTTCATGGAGAAAGGAGCTATTATTATGAGTTAACCAGCGAGTAAGTTCTACAGTGTGTACGCAGAAGTTACAGTCCGTAAAACGGACCATTGAATACCTAATCCTATCCCACATTGTAAAATGCTGATGGCATAGTTATTTTTTGACATTTTATAAGTAATGCAAGCTTCGAAAAGGGGCGTGGTCCAACCGACTCTAATTACAAACCATTAATTATAAGATATTTCCACAGATATTTGCAAGTTACACTTAAATGTACGTAAAAATGCAATTTTTTCGTTCAAATTCAATATTTTTGAAAAATCGACCCCTAAAAGGGGGCGTGGCTAAAAACTTTATATAAACAAAATCTAGACTGAAGCATTGTTTACCTAACCTGCTACTTTTTTTGTTTCATAAATTAGGCTCAAGGCTAGTCGAAATTAAGTTTTCAGGCAAATTTTAGGTTTTTCTTCGATTCTGAGTCCAAATATGGGCGTGGTCTTGTATGAACAAAATGTAGAACTAAGCGTTTTCTACATAAAATATTAGGCAAATTTTTTTTAATTTTAAGCAAAAATATTGAGTAAACTGCATTTGAAAATTTACTATAAAAATAGATGCCACGCCCACTAGAGGAGGTTTACCGATTCAATTTTTCTTTTTTGTGTCTTACATTTATTAGGAGATGATAAATGTTAAATTTCAGCCTTTTAGAACGGAGGTAGTTGCACATTTAGACCGATTGTGGGCTTGGGCGGATTTCAAAAATTTTTACACTTGTCATGCAGTACTTCGCATGACGCGGACCTTACGTACGAAGTTTCAGCACCCTAGCTCAAAATTTAAGGCCTAAAAATATGTGACATACAGACGGATGGACGGACGGACATGGCTCATTCGATTCAGAATTCGGTCTCGATCACCCTTAAGGTCTTGGGGTTCTACCATATTATTTCACCGTGTTACAAACTTTGTGACAAACTTAATATACCTCCTATCCTATAGGATGGGGTATAAAAACTGGTGATACGAAAACTCATATATTCTATTGATACCAGTGAGTAAGTGCAATAGCGCGTATGTATTCGCTTCGGTCCGTCTGTAACGAACCGCGGTATATCCTATTTCTATTCCTATTCTCCTTTCCATTTTTATATTTTTTTTGTTTTCCATCTCCTTCCCGTTACAATTCGTGAACATAACCATAAAAAACAATTTCTTAATTAAGTTTCATAATTAATTTTTTCAAAGGGGCGTTGCATGTCTAGCTCCTAGAGCCAAAAATTAATATTAGCATAGAAATATCCAAGTTTGCGTTTTTTATCCAAGTTTTTGGTTTAAATTCAATAATTATGTAAAATCGGCTCTAAAGATGGGCGTGGCCAAAAACTTTGTATGAGCTAAATCTAGCCTAGTGTACGGTGTATCTTTTGTGCTGAAATCTATTTCTTATTTTAGCCTAAAAAGCCGTCGAAATCCATGTTTTTTTTTGGAAAATTATAGGTGTTTCATATATTATGCCTATATACGTGGGTGTGACCCAAAACTTTGTATGAACCAAATATAGAACCAAGTATTTCCTACATAATATATTAGGCAAAAATTTTTTGATTTAAAACAAAAATATTGAATAAATTGCATTTGAAAGATTAATGTTTCAATCGATGCCACGCCCACAAGGGGTGGTCTGCGGACTTTATTTTTATTAATTTTTATGACATAATCACTAGAAGATGCTAATTGGTAAATTTCAGCTTTTCACGACTTCTTACAGTTTTGGAAGCACTGGAGGTTGTTGCACATTTAGACCGATTGTGGGCGTGTCTGTGGACGGATTTGAAAAATTTCATCACTTGTTTTGCTTCGGATGACAGAGAGCTTACGTAAAAAAATTTTACCTCAAAATGTAAGGCCTATACATACGGATGGACGGACGGACATGGCTCATTCGACTCAGAATTCGGTATCGATCATATGCCCTTAAGGTCGTGGTTACATTTTCGCCTGTATCAAACTTAATATACTCCATTCCTGTGGAATAGGGTATAAAAACAAAAGGGAAAGTGCAAAGTGCGTACGCAAAAGCTTCAGTCCATCTAAGACGGATTGCAAAATACCCGACCATACCAAAAAAACTGCCACGCCTCCAAAAAGTGGGCGGGATACAAAAATATGACTGTTGAATGCTTTATACTAGTTGGTTGCATACATTTCGGTCTAAAACTTCGCCTTTCTAACTTAAAAAATCACTTTTTTAACGCCTCGACCACAAAAGTGTGCGGAGATGATATATATAAAATTTCAGGCTTTAAAGATGTCTTACAGTTTTAAAGCTCTGGAGATAGTTGCACATTTACAACGATTGTGGGCGTGTCTGCGAACGAATCTAAAAAAATTGATAATAGAACTGTTTCGGATAACAGTAAACTTATGCATCAAATTTCGGCTTCCTAGCTTTAAGCCAGGGTACCTTTCGGAGCTAGGCTTGATGGGTGTCAGAATGCGTGCGCTTTTGGCGGTTGGAAAGTCTGGCTCAGCATCCGACCGAGCTCAACCCGAAGAGGCTACGAGCAGCCCGGCATGCAATGGCCAGGATAAATATAAAGGGGGCGAGGGTTGCAGGCCTAAGTTAAAATGAGGGCTTAAATGACCCCTTTAAAAATCATCCTTAGTTTCAAAGTCATGCTGGGTTTAAGAACAGAAAAAATGTTTTGCTGTCAGTTGTGATCTACGGTAAATATAGTTTCAAATATCAAAATTAGGTTGGTTAGGCCCACATCAATCGCTGGAGAACAGTTTAACTTCATTGCCAATGATTTTTCTAACTGAAATGACAGTTGCTTTGCTTTAAAGATTAAAGTTAAGCAGAATCTGAAGATAGAAATCGAGAGATTCAACATTTCGACTAACATGTTCGGCCAGTTAAGACTGGCCGTATAGAAGTTTGCCGCATTGAACAAACTTCTCAAATTTCTAATTCCTTAGATACTTTTTTACTTAAGTTTTTCGTGCAACCATTTCACTCGTAGCTGTCGCTTTAACCTTTGCCGAAACCTGTTAATATGAAAACAGTGAGATGGTTGCAAAGGGTATTCCTGAATGGGAGCGAGATAGTTTTCATACCAAGTGATGAAAAGCTCTATTCACGACAGCTGTCTAAAAGTGGTTAAGATATCTTTGTACGCGCGTGCTATAAGGAGAGTCAATTATGTCGGGAGTTGAAGATTTCGAGAACTTCTATAAGGGTGTTAATTTGCACTGAAATACTGCTCTCTGTGTTCACTCTAGCTTTTTTTTTGTGACAGTATTAACGATGTTTGTTTTGTTCGGGCTTAGCTGCACTAAAAAAATGGCCGTAGACAAACTTCTAAAACCGTTTCTTAAAAAAATTCTCGAGAAGGCTGAGTTTTCATTAATTCGTCGATACTCTACAGCTTTTTTTATACATATTCAGGACTTTGTATGATTGCCATTCACTTAAATCAGGGGTCATAATTCTGCTTCCAAAAATATGCATATCAAAATTCTGCTTATTCCCGAAAAAAATTATGTTTTCAAAATTCTAGAGAGACTTAATTTAGCCCTTTCTGTTTAAAAAAATTCACTTTTGAACAAAAAAAAGTGTAAAAAAAACAAGCAGGACGTTTGCAGGGGGCAGCGTTTCGTTTTGTAAAAGTGGAATTTTGAGAAGCCAAATTTTGAAAGGAATTTTAGCTCAACCAGAACTTCTACCCTAACCCGAACACTTTGCGACCCGAAATTGCCAATGTCTCAAATAGGCCTACCTTGTCATTTGATTAGGTCGAGATTTTAGCATTCGATTAAGCGATCAATAAAATTCTGATTACTTCGCTTTTTTAAGCAACCCTTTTACTTAGTTTCTTCTTTTATAATATAAAAAAGAAACATTTTAATTTAGCAGGGACGCACCGAGCCTCCCCCTCCCTGTTATTCAGGGACGCCCCCAAAACGTAATCGTTTTGAAAAACTTCCATTGCCAGCATTTTTCAAAGCACAATTTTTATAAAATCGATCTTGGAAAGTAGAATTCCAAAAATGGCAATTTTAAAAACATAATTTTGTAAAAATTAGGTAGGTAAGTAGGTAGGAAAGTGGCTTATTAAATGCACTTAGGCTAAAAGGTAGGCCCATTATCCCGCCACGTGGGTATATGACCAAGGGAGTAGGTTGGCATGAATTCTATGACAGACACCCAGCCTTTTCAATGAATTTTAGCTTAGGTAGCTTTTTGGCCGGCGTTTCACTTAGATCGCCTCGGTAGTCGTAGAAGTGGGAGCCAACAGAGCAACAGAGAAAGGCCTATTTCACACATACCTGGTAGCCGGCTACCCGGTTGTTTGCATGGGCAACCGGGTTCGTAGGTGTGAACGTGCCCATAAGAACGTATTCCCAACGACCGGGTAGCCGGTGCCGGTTAGCCGGCTGTCGGGTATGTGTGAAATGGGCCAAAGGGTTGTACACATCTAGGCAGCTTCTATAAAAGTCGTTTGAGAATAGACCTAGTCTTCTTGCGTGAAGACCTAATAGGCAGTGTCCGGTGGTAATTGCCACTGCAGTGCTTATTTTTGGATCTCTTTAAGGAGACCAAGTTATCTAATCTTTTTGGATCGAGGCAAGGCCAGATTTTCTTGGAGGTTAAACAAGTGGTGCCAGTCCTCCATCTGGCGTAAGTATCTTGTATGCTGTGATTTTCGAGCTGTAATTTGAAAGACGCTAGGGAAGTACATATATTACAGGAGATCTCATCTTCTGGCAGTCTAGTGGCGTTCTTAACGAGTTTATCAGCCCCACAGTTTCCCATGGTGTCTCTATGATCTGGCACCCAGCACAGGCGGATGTGAAACTGTTCGGACACCTCATCAAGAGATGTGCGACAGTTAATAACTAATTTAGAGTTTTTAGAGATCGATGTCAGGGATTTGATGGCAGCCTGGCTATCCGAAAAGATACAGATATCGCGGGCGGATATCTAGGAAATATATAAAAATAGTTTTAACCCATCTAGAAAATCTGGCCTGTGTTTGGTCCAAGCTAAGCTGGTCCTTTACATGATTTATTTTCATTCTTGTCGCAAACTTTTAAAAGGTCTTTCCATATAGATTTAATTTGAAAGACCGTTAATGCAAATGATTTAATCCCATAACCAATTAATAAGAGGACTCTTAGTGTCAGACGTTTATCATTCCCGCCCTTATTATTCCCATACTCATTACAACATGTGTTTCCTGAAGTAATTTTGAAATAAATCGATTATAGGAGCGTGCCTACACGATAAAACTTGTTAACGACGACATAACATAGAACAAAAGGAAACATTCTCAAACAAGAGGATACTATTAAGGAACCTACCTTTCATAATCCGGCAGCGGCAACGTGGGATGATGGTGCTGCGGTGCGTAATCAGAAATTGGATCTTTTGTTGTAGTAACAGTCGTTGCCTGTCGCCAAACTCCGCCAGTTGGATCAATCCAAACGCCATTGGCATTAAGCGGCAAAGTTGGAAATTTTCGTACCGTTCCGATTGCGTGATTTCCTGAAATTCAATTGCCACAAAAATGAAACGACGTCGACGGTTCATATATGGCGGCATACACAACACAACAACGTTGTAAAAAAATAATAGAAAACGAGTCGAAATAAAACCGATAAAAAGGATAACAAAACTAAGCAATAAAATAAATTAGAAAAGAGTTGCAAGCAGGTGATACGCACCGTGTAAGCTCCCCAACGACGTCTGCTTGATATACTGATAGCGTTTGAACAGAATCATGGCACCGAACAGGAACACAATAATCGCTATAATCGATCCAAGGAGCACTATGAACCACGTTTGGGTTAGAAAGTCATCGGCTATATCCCTGTTGATGGGGTACCTATAGGACGATATATGGATAGTGCAGGATATGCATAGATATAGAGCTGTGTATATATCGAGTTGGGCGAAAACACTGTTCCCTACCTTGCTGTATATCCGGTATCCAGGGTTTGTGTCCTCGGATTCATTCGCACAATCGATGGCTGGCTGAAAGGACCCACCCCGATTTTGGTAGCGGCCGCAACACTTATGTAGTACGTTACACCAGATGTTATGTTGGTCAAAATCAGTGACGGCGATGCCGCATGGATTGTCATATTCTTGAAAATCCTTGTGTAGTTGTGCGAGTCCAGTCCTTGGATGATGATATGGTAGGTGGTGAGGACGCCTGTGAAAATAGGGAGTTTCGGTAAAATTTTCGAAATGTGTGACAATTGGGTTTTCGGGAATGGTGTATAGCTGTAGCGTTTACGCACCATTTGCTGTTCGATTCGTAGGTGGTTGCCATTTAAGGGACACCGCTGTCCTGTTCGATGCGACTTCCATGCCGACGGGTGGTGATTCGGGAACTGGAAATTCAATTTTGAGAATTATTCGATTGTGAAATACAGATATAGTGCAGTGCAGATGGGTGCAGTCTGCGTGTTTTGTCCTATGGGCCTAACAAGATTTCGAAAAGGAGAATTATATAGAAGGTCCTGCAGTGGATGCTTAATTGAGCGATGGATTGAAAAACATGGTGCATTCAGGAGACTATCTATGGCTAAAGCAATTAAAGCTAGACTTGGAATGGTTGGGCGGTGAACGTGTTGTATCTGTTTCTTGACAAAACTTGTATGTATGTAATGTATTGCGGATTGCTTACCAAGATCTGTCATATTGGGGATGGGTGACTTCGTAACAGAGCAAATAAAGATTACATGATTTAAATGAGACACATTTTGTTGTACGAAATCAAAGTCCCATAACTATAAGAACAAAGGCTATCGATTACGATATGTCAATCCACAAGGGCTTAACTTACCAAGTGCGTAAGTTGCAAGAGTACGTCTTTAACGAACTTCTAATTACCCGACCCTTTTTACAACAGGCAAAAAACTTCAGAAACACCAAATCTTGAAGTTTTTTGGCCTGAATTCATTCATTGGAAGTAAATTATGTTTATGGGCCACGCCCCCAAAAATGGGCTTGGACTTGTTGAGGAAATGTGTAAATAACGTATAACAGCGGAGAGGCTAAGGCAACTGAAGCGGTATGAACCCTCACCAGGCCGATCCTGTTGGGAAAACTAGAATGTAGTGGAGGTAGGGTGGACTGATGGGAAATACTTGGCGCTCCACTGTAGGTGCTCCCTCCACTACATAGAGTTTCCAAGTGGTGGAGGGATGGGTTGTGTGACTCACCGTTTAGGCGTTTAGCCAGTTTGACCAGTTTGATAAAGCTCATTACCCTCTTCAAATCGAGTCGTGCTTGATCATTTAGATCATCGGAGAAGTATTTACCAAAATTTTTCGTCCTCAGGGTCGATGGTCGACAGTACACCGAAGACTAACCATGGTCTCTTCCTCCTCCTCATCGTTGCAACTTCTGCTAAAATCTTTGAAGGCAGCACCAAGTCTTCTGACATATCGCCGTAACAGATAGTGGCCTGCGAGGGCCCCAATTATTTTTCTAAAATTCAGCCTTTTAAAGGAAATGAGTCGCTTTGGTTTTCCACGATCAAATTCTGGCCAGATTTGTTTGGAAGAGTGAAATGTGCTGATGTTGTTCCACCTATCGTTTGCCTTTGTCCAGGTGAGACTTTATTGAGTTTATGGGTGCTGCCGGTTCCGTTACGCATGAGTCGGAATAGCATTTGTACCTCCTCTAGCTAGATCGTCGGCTCTGCTGTTGCCTAGAATATTCTTGCGGCCTAGAACCCAGCACAAGGACCTGACAGCAATCTCGGTGAGAGACTCGCGGCATTGCTTAACCAACTTGGATCGTATCGTTGGCGAGGTGAACCAGGGCCAACTTCTCAACAATGTATGCTGGTGTGTTAATTTCTTTACATACAAGGGGACCTACAATTTTTTGCCGAATCCGAACGGCGCTTTGAGAAGTTTTTTCAAGACAAATGATACTCTCGGATGGCTTGTCAGACCCTTGCGGAGGTGGGGACCGTGAAAAAGAACAAGTCTTTTTTTTCAGGTGACGGTGGCAGGATTCGAACCCAGACCTCCGACACTAACCACTACGCCACGGCACCCCATATCGTATCGTTGGCGGAACTAAGGCTTTTATTGCAGCTCGGCTGCCTACATAGAAAACAATAGAAAACAAGTAAATTGAAAACCAGGCCACGGCTTCACGAACAGCTGTAATTTCTGCTTGAAAAACACTACAGTGATCCGACAGGCATTTCGAGATACACAGGTCAAGAGTACTGGAAAAGGCTCGTGCTCCTACCCGAAGTGTTGTTTTTGATTCGTGCTCACCTGAAACCCAGCCAGTTCTGCTTGGAAATTCGGTCTTGAATTTGACATTGAAGTCGAGATATGGGACAAAATATTCCGAGTAGTCCGAGTTACCAGGGCCGTTCAGGCCGCTGAATGTAGACTTCTGTTGCAGATGCATTTAAGACCTCACCTGACTCCCAGGTAGTTCTGTTTGGAAATTTGGTCTTGAATTTTACATTGAGGTCGAGGTTCGGGACAAAATATTCCGAATAACCAGAGATGGGATTATGATCATTTAGGATGCTTGCGTGTCCCATGTTGTCACGAGCCAGTTGCAGGGATTCCCTAAGCCTAAGTGTTGCTTTTGCTGCCATAATTTTCAATGTCAACTGGAAGAAGGTGGGGAACTGTGTCAAGCGCAACCGAGGGAGTTGATGTAAGAGCACCTGTGATGTAAATACAGGATAGTCTTTGAACTTTCTCCTATATAACGTCATTGATACTCTTGTCTATTGCCTTCCATCAGACTAGTACTCCGTACATAAGTATGGGTCAACCGACTGCCGTGTATATCCAGTGCACGATTTGCAAGGGTATTTAGTTACAGGACTGGACATTTGCGGGCTTATACCGCTTCGGTTTCCCTCACCCTGCCACCCCCACGAGAACACCAGCACATACTTGCCCTGGTATGGGTTCATATAGTTTCTGTTACTTCTATCTTCCCATTCCCCCCCCCCCCCCCCCCCCCCCCCCTCCCCCACCGCAGGATCCGTTCTAACGTGAATGGTCCGAAGTACGGGTTTACACCGAATATGCGGTTATCCTGCATCAGCTGCTTGCCAAATAATTCCCCCACCCCATGTAAGGATTTACACCGAATGTGGTTTCCCATTCACTTTTCTATCCTTGAGGATTAGTATTACCAGAGGAGCAATAGATACGGACTTATACCGAAATAGGTTGCCCTTGCCGTGTTTTCTCAATTCTCATATAGGAACCACTCCTCACTGACCTTTCAACGCCTTGTTGACGAGGGCACACACCGAAAACGGTTTCCCTCGACCTCAAGATACTTCCCCTAATCCGTACCAACCCCGCCCCTCCTATTCTCGAGGCGAATTCCCACGTGTAGTACAACAGTCACGAGACCCACTTTTAACAAAGTCTCCCACTGTCAGCTTAACCTTGCTGACAGTGGTTTACATCGAAACGGTTGCCCTTTTCGGGTAAGTCTCTAAGCAATCGACCATTGATTGGTTAGATTCAGCATTGGCTTTTACCGTCACTGGTCGCCTCGACCCTTGTTGGCCATCGGACTGGTAACTCCGGTCTTACAAAGTGGTATCACAATGGACTTCCTTTGGTCTATGTGTGTCCCTGCCTAGCAGGGACAGCCATGAGCCATCCTACCTAACCTTACCTAGTATTAAGCTCTAAAAGGTTCAAAAAGATCAAAAAAGAGTGTTGGAGATAAAAGTGAGCTAAAACTGAGCCCTGGGGAACACCAGCATTAATATGATGAACATCAGACTTGTAACCGTCCAAAACCACTTGGATTGATCGGTTCAAAAGGATATTTCTAACTCAATGAATAAGAGACACGTCGATTCCACGCATTTTCGACAAGAGAGCCAGATGCCAGACTCTGTCAAATGCTTTAGAAATATCGAGCGCAACAACCTTGCTTTCACCATGAAGATGCAACAGGAGCGGTTCCACTTTTCGGTGAGATAAGCCATCAGATCACTAGTGGACCTTTTGCCACGAAAGCCGTATTAAGGGTCATTGCCTCAATATTGAGGGTCGAAGCCTCCGTGATTCTAGGCTTTTCAAAAGCATCAGCGTTTCCGTGACCTTGGAAAGAGTGGATGTTAGCGCAGTTGGTCGCTAACTGGTCGGAATAGTTGAATCGCATTTTTTGGGGCGGGCTGAACAAATTCCGTTTTCCACCTACTCGGAAAGAGACAAGAAGAGTAGGACAGATAGAAAAGCCTAGATGAGGCACAATTTTTAATATTTTTACGAATGACCAGAAAACTTTGCTACTGAAGTATTTTTTGCCTCATTTTCTGATTGTGTGAGAATTCAGCACGACGGATATGAGCATTGCAGACATTTCTGGCTTGCTTAAACTTTTTCAGGTCTTCTTCGGTTGGGTTATATGACCGAAAACTTACCTCCTTCAACTTAATGGACTCTTTACAGTTCGAGTCCTGAATTCTCCTTTGTTTTGATATCCCTAATTCTGTTGGGAAAGAAGGATTTCATGCAAATGAGAATTATTTCGGTGAACATATTGGCAGTGACTTCAACGTCACCATCGAGGAAACAAAGTGATCAATTGAAAGACTTAAAGAAACTGCTCAAGTCGTCCCAGTTGGCTTTCTCGTATTGCTAAACTGTTCTTTTCGGAGCCGGATCTTTTGAGGCGTTATTTTGAAACGAGCCTAGAGGTGATGGGACGCTGACTAAGTACTTGTCAGGATGGGAGGCAAGGAACATGTCCAGATTGTTGGCAGCATGACGGTCAATGTCAACATTGTCACCCTGAATATAACCATGGGTAGGGTATAAACATTTCAGCATCTTTAATCTGCTTTGGATGATAAATTGAAAAATTAGAAGTGTGAGCCCCAAGTTGAAGTTTCCGTCGGAAATATTTTAGGGTTATGTACCCTTGCAGTATCACAAATTTAGTTTCTTTTAAGAATCTAATAAATGGCGGCTCTAGAAATGGTATTTCATCAGCTTATAATTTGTGCCTGTGCTGCATGTTATGTCTTTTTTGGATTAGAAACCCAGCAGATATTCTGGAGTTTCACCTGTCTTATCGCAGAAACTACAGAGCCCTTCTTCAGTTATGCTCAGTTTTCTTAGATCCTCCTTGAGCTTACAGTGACCTATTAGGAAGCTTGTTGGGATACGGAGCTTATTCTTGCCCATACTGTGTTTTCCAAGAAGTTTCTTAGCCTGTATTGTTCCTTAGCCTTGATCATTGTTCTAAGCCCTTGCCGGGTTTTCCCTTTCTACTTTCCTGAGTTCGATCTTGATAGTAGATTCCCTATTCCACAGAATGGTTTACGGGGCCTATAAATGTTCCCGTTCTTGCCAAAGAGTCGGCAATATCACAACCTTCTATCCCTATATGGCCTCTAGCAGAGGTCCCCTATAGCCCCAAACACTCCTGCCCTACACAAGTTCTTGAAACATCTGTGTACAATGTGTTGTTTTGTTCCTCAGGCTAAAAATTGAGGATTCATTGTTCCAGCTCCTTTTGTCACTAGGCCTTAAAAAAATCCCTTAGCAAAATGGGAAGGGTACCTAAAAAATTAAAAATGCTTTTGTGTTTTGAGTCAATTCTCAGAAATGATTGAATCTTCAAAGTTTTCCGCTAGTTTCGTAAACATTTTTCGAAAAAAATTCTCACACTTCTGATTTTTAAATCAATCTTTAATCGAATCACAAAAGTGTGTTAATTAGGGCCCGAAGCACTTTGCGAAATGGCATCTATTTTCAACTCTTCATTTCTCAAAAACTTTTCAATATTTTCAGAAGAATAAATTTTCCTAAAAAACCTCAACATTTGCTTAACACAAGTTTCATTTCTGGAGTTCTTCTTTATAAAAAAAATGACTCGCTAAAGAAAAAACTACGACCACAAAATCAAAATCTTGCAGGACATCACCTGGAGTAAAATTTAAGGGATACCCATTCTCTAATCATCTGCGTTCAGTTCATGTTAAACACAAGTTCTTATTGTATTTTCTTTTGGTTTCAACTACTAAAAAAAACTGTTCAAACTCGCCTTCTCCAAATTATTATAAAGGATACCACCAAAAGATAGGACAGGAATAAGTGTGTATAACAGGTTTCATTTTCGAAATGCGGGTTAAGGATAGCTTTCATAATCCATGTACATGCCTTACATTCGCGAGAGTATATGAAAAACTCCCGAGAAACAAGAATCTAATGCGCATGAAGGATCCGGCATTCAAAAGCGAATTTCCAGCACAATTTATGACAATGTAAAAAAGCACTTACCGTCTTCCAAAGTGGCAGCATATTTAGCATTCGATGGCCGGCCCTCAATCGACTTGTAGAACGGCACAATGAAAAATTCATATTTCGTTGCCTTCTGCAGGCCACTTATGGTGCACGCCGAAACTCCGCCACCGTTCAGTACAGTCAGCATTTTATAGTCTCCATGCCAGGAGGACAACTCCCGCGAATAGATGTAGAACCCCTCGATGAATTTCCCACTATCAATGTCCCACACCAGTCGCACACTGGTCGAATCGGTTGCGTTAGCTTCCAACAGCTCGACTGCACTGTTGGCCGTAAGTAGCGCCTCTGCCTCACTCAAAACGATGTCCTTCTCCTCGCGCGCCATTTGTCCAGCTGTTACAGTCTCGGAAATGCCACTGGGATGGGAGAATCCCAGCCCGTTCTCGGCCCGAACTATAAACATGTATGCCGCCCCAGCATCCAGCCCGGTGGCCGTGTAAATAGTTTGCGTCAATCTGTTGGCAATCGGTATCCATGTCCGACTCTTGTTTGACGAGAACATCTCCACCGCATAGCCCAGTAGGGGGGATGCACCTAACTTTTCACTCGGCATCCACGATATCGTCACCGAGTCATTGGTGGAGCTTACAACTTTTGGCTTTCCCGGTGGCGTGGGACATTTGGATGCTTCCGGTGCACGAAAGAATTTGATGTTCGGATTTGTGGGCAGTTCGATGCGCAAGTATCCGCTCCACGTTGACTTGCCGGTCTGGCTGCTTACCACACAAGTGTATAGACCCTGATCCTCTTTGCGGTCCAAGTCAGTGATGACCAGGTCTCCCGATGCAGTGATGTTTATTTTAGTCGATTTAATTACGGGTATGCCGTCACGGTACCAAGAGACCGTCGGGCTCGGATGGCCAATTGACTTGCATTGCAGCACGGCCAGAGACTTCACAGGAAGCGTTTGATTGACGGGACCAGCCACGATAATGGGTGGCGGATGGTCGTCTTGTGAGTCAATGCTGAGTTGCGCTCGTGCACTGACTGCACCGATTTCATTGATTGCATTACAAATCACTACAAGGCTAGAGTCGGGGCGTTGAAATTTGCTGATGGTGAGGGTGGTGCGCCCATTCGCATCGATTGGTGAGGACTCGAAGCGGTGCAGCTTGTTACCTGGAAAGATAAGGGAACGATTCCCTCTGATTGACCAGAAGATGGTGGGAAGGGGATTCCCCGTTGCTTGGCAGTCCAGTGACACATCAGAGTCGATATCGACGGACTTTGAAGTCGGACGCGTGATGAATTTAGGAGGCGCTAATTGAAGGGAAGGACCTTAGATAAGTGAATTGTGTTTTTTCCAGTTAACTTACAATGCACTGTCAACGTCCCAACAGCAGAGATGGAGCCAACAACATTGTCCGCTTCACAACTGTATTCGCCTTCGTCCTCGGCAGTGACACGCTCCAGGCGTAACGACCGGTCCTCCAAGACATGCACGCGATCTGAAACACAAAAACTCTTTTTTTTCAATTTACCTTGCGCAACAGGAAAACTCTTGGCTCTTACCCAGCGGCATATTTCCACCTGATGCCGTTCGCAGCCACAGCACATCGGGCATTGGATCACCTCCAACGCGACACGAAAATGTCACCGACGAACCCTCGAGGACACTCTGGTTGTGTGGGCCCCGAATGATAAATGGTTTCACTATTCACCAAGAGAGAGAGACCAACTTCTTGTGAGTGATAAATGTTTACCGTGCCTGTCAGAACTTACCGTGAACTTTTACAATGGCTACGACAGATTCTCGCACTCCCACTGGGTTCTTGGCCACGCACTGGTATTGACCCTCGTCACTTTGACGGGCATCTTGAATTGCTAAATTGCCTCCGTCAACGATGCGTACACGTTTGCTGCCGTCCAAGTCTAACTTTTGTCCACCTTTTTTCCAGGTAACGACGGGCTCCGGTATTCCACGAGGAGGTGCACATTCCAAGAGTGCGGTCTCCCCCTGGGCAATGCGGGTGTTCTGCGGTTCTAAGCGAAATTCATCACGAAGAACTGTAAAGAGAAATTGGAAATATTTTTTCTTTGAATTTTTTTTTACCTCAAATGGGGAATAAAAGTTTTGAAGGATGATTGTGACAGTTTTAAGTTAGATGAATGTTTTTGCTTGTTTTAAAGGAAAATTCGTGCACATATGGCAATGCTTTCGTAATATGAATAAAATGGGAAGATGTCATCTTGACCCTCTTCTCTAACATGGTGCTTTACAAAACGTCCAACCTGCTATTAGTAAGTTTTGACACATAAAAACTATTCAGCTACCCAAACAAGACAGCCGGAAATGCCCAAAATCGTTAACACTGAATTGTTGAAAGTATTTTCGAAGCTTAAGAGGCCATATGTCCCACGACGACTTATTTAAGTAGTAAAATATCAAATTGCTAGAAGAGTGTAGCTGATGAAATTTTTATGTTTGAAATTAATTTTTAAGTTAATTTTTAGGTAATACGGGATTATTTAAGGAGTCTGCTAGTTGCATTTTTTTTCTCATGGAATGGCATAGTAGCTTGGACGTTTTTTTACCTTTCTAATTATAAACCGGTTGTCTCCAAGAATATACATTTTGTGGCTAAGGTAAGTGATAGTTATGGTGTGTGCATTGACTTGTCTTTTAGATATCAAATATCTTAGCATTTCTACTACGAAGATTATTCAAATGAAATAGAAAGCTTAAAGAAGGCAGGCGCGATATGAGAACATGAACAAATGCTCATGAGTTCAACCTTATATTGGGTTCGGAAATGCGCCATTATTCTGCCTTTCGTTTCTTAACAGAACGTCATGGATGTGGAATGGGCTTTCACCCTAACTAACAGAGTTATGAGAGTTATATTCAAGAAACGTCAAAATAGCTCTCATAAGGCTCTTATAACGCTTTTGATATTCACTTCTTTTTATCACATCTAGAAATGATCTTGATGCACTCTTCTTAAAGGAGTTTAACTCTTATAGCATTTAACTCTTAAGACAAGAGTTTAATTGGAATCGTATTAAAAGAACGAGAAAAGAAGGTTGGGCAACACTTTTAGAGCTGCCTGGTTGTCGCTATAAACACAAGTTCTTCTTCCCCTTCACCTATTTTTAACAATATAGCGCAAAGCCATTAGGAAAGCGAAAAACTCCGCCTGGAATACAGGCGCATATAAGGGCGATAAGTCAGTGACTATGATGCTAAATGACACTGGAATTGCACAAAGGACTTTATTTTCGATATCCTTGTATCTTTTTGAACAGAGACAAAAAAGTCTGATCGGGATCGATCAAAAACTTGGCCTTTTACCGCGACAAGAGACTTTTGGTTAGTGAGATTTGGTCAAAATGGGGTAAAAATTTCCTTCTTTAATAATTCCTACTTTAGGAAATCTCTATACTTTTTGGGCTGTGGATCAAAGAAAGATGCAAAAAAATATGACTGGTGTTCTGCCCTTTCGCATGTACAAGTGGATTATTGCTGTCCTACGAGGACAAAATCGTAGCTGAGCTTCAAGAACATCCAAGTGACGTCACAACTAAGGAACCGTCACCAAAATCCACGATCCGGTGTCCAGTGACGGATGGTCTCCGTGATTGTTTCTGATCCTCCAACACCAACTTGAGAGACACAGGCACGACCTCCTCCTACCACCTGTTTCTTGGCCAACCAGGGGCGACACGTGCTCGCATCTCGGCTAACACCTGTCTGGGAAGTCTGTCGGAGGCTTGCGAACAACGTGTCCTAACCATCGAAGAATTAATCGTTCCACTCGGCGAAGTAGCTGCTCAACATTAAGATTCCCACGATGTTTCTTACTTATGTTTCTCACTCTAACCTTAAGAGTAACACCAGAAGCGCACCTCAGGAATCTCATTCCGGCAGCTTAACCCGCGATCTAATTCTTCCGGTCATAACCCAAATTTCATGACCATAGATGATGCAGGTTGGAACAAACACTGAAAATGGAGATCTTTGCTTTCACTCCAAGCTCAGCTTTCCTGATGACCGGCTGGCGCTTTTCATTTACTATTGCTCCAGCTTGGCCAACAAAAACACCTACAGGACAACTCAGTGTCGCTTCTTCCATCTTTCGTCAAGAAGTACTCAAGATATTTAAACTTCTCCACCTCTTTCAATGGGACTCCGTTTACCATTTATGTGCCGAGTACATTTCACAGAAGTTCGGGAAAAAACCACCACTTCCGATTTGTTCACATTTACCTTCATCCCAGCATCACCAAAGACGGCTGTAAACCTATCCAGTGCTCTTTGAAGTCCCTCCTTGGATGATGCACGGATGGCCAAATCATCTGCGAAAAGCATATGGCTTATCCTGATGCCACCCAATCCGAAACATTGCTCGCCAAGACTGCGCTTCACCATCCAATCCATATATGCTATGAAAAGAAGCGGCGACAGAACACAGCCCTGGCGAAGTCCAATGCACACATCAAAAGGACGGGACTTGACGCCAGTTAGCCGCACACAGCTTCAGCAGTTTCCGTATAAAGACTTCATGGCAATCATGAACGGCCCACTCAGCGCATAGTCCTGCAAAACTCTCCATAGTATATCCCGAAAGACTCGTTCATAAGTGTTTGCCAGATCTACAAAACACGCATAGCCCGGTTTGGCACATTCCCAGGCCTACTCAAGAAAAACCTCAAGAGTAAAAAACCGATTTGGCTGTTCTGATTGTCAGTTTGGAAGTTCTTCGCGCCTCATTGTATCGGGCTCGAGAAATTGAGTTTGTACATTGGATCCACACAATTCAGGCTGTTTTCTCCCCCCTGATGGCCTCTTGAACTTCAGGCCTTTTAAACCACCCAGTTGTTTTGTCACCACCAGCCGCTACCCCGAACTACTTTCACTCCACAAAAATTTCCTGCAGAGGCAATGAGTGTCGATAGAAAGAGCTGCCATTCCTGCTCTTTAGTCAATTTTTTCAAACTTCTCCTTAAGGTGCTCTGCAAAGCGTTCTCTAAAGTCATCAAGCAACATTTCCCACCGTACAAATCAAATAAAAGGAGTGATGCAACAGCTCGAGGTGAACCACACACAGCATACATTCTCAACAATCTATGCTGTGTGTGTTAATTTCTTTACATACAAGGGGACCTACAATTTTTTTCCGAGTCCGAACGGCATTTAGAGACGTTTTTCAAAAAAAATTTACTCTCGGGCTTGTCAGAACCTTGCGAAGGGGACCGTGGAAAAGAACGAGTCTTTTTTTTTTCAGGTGACAATGGCAGGATTTGAAGTCAGACCTCCGGTCTGACTACGCCACTGCACCGCACTGGGTTCTGACCGTATGCTTGTCACCAATCATGGTGCCTGGGTGGCAAAGGAATACTGTCGCTTAAATGCAATTTACTCAGCACTAAGAGGTGATCAGCTGTCAGCTCAGCTCTTCTAAAAACTCGAACATCACAAATCATTCTTTGAACACACGATGGTACAACAAAGAAATCGGTCAGTGACCTCTGATTTAAACTGTGCTTGTACCATGTGTATTTGTGAATGTTTTTGTGTGGGAAAAAGGTGTTCATGATGGACAAGCCATATGCACAGCAAAAGTCCAACAACTTCCCTCCGTTCCTCTTTTGATCCGGGTCACCGTGCCTCCCGATCACACTCCTCCAAGTACTGTCGTTCGTTCCCACATGTGCAATGATGTCACCCCTCAGGAGAAAGAAGTCCATTTCTGCCACTTAATCCAGGGCAGCATCAACTTCGTTCAAAAAGGACTCATACTCTGACTCTCGATTTGGTGTATAAAACTGAACCAGAGTCAGAGTAGTTGATCGTTCAAGCTTAAGCTTTAAGATCCGAACCCTCCGCCTAACGGAATAATACAACATTTTATACAAGGTTTAAATTCGGCCGATGCTAGTCCGGACAACATACGCCGACCAGGAAAGCCGCTCATCCCGAGACGCCTGTCTCATAAGCTTCAATAGACTCCTTGATGTCTATTGAAGTTCAGGAAGTTCCCGTCCCTCTGGGATAAGACGCTGACCTTCGAGCCGCACAGTATGTATCTTCTGAACTTCTGAAAAGTTTTGTTCTGATTTTCTTTCTCAGAACAAAGATTCTTAATCAGCAAACTTACAAAAAATTCCTATTTGCACAGGTTTAAAGACTTGGGTAACCCATCTTCAACTTAATCTTGGAAGTCTTTTTTAAGTTTGTCTTTTATACTTTTTCGTCGGTTAAAAAAAATAATGCTTTAGTCCTTGGGAACAAAACCACTCTAAGTCCCGTCGACTATTTGTCTCTGTCACGATAATAGCCACCTTCACGTTTTTCTTCCACTTTTAAATGGTTAGACTAACAAACCCCTTTATGCTGTAAATCATAGAATTTTCTACTCATGAAAGAGTACTTCCCTCCAGTGATGAACTGAATGCATGACTGAACTTCAATCATTCATTAATTACAGCCTCGCCGAAGCTTAAGGCGTAAACCGCTGATTAAATTTTTCTCCTCTCTCAAATAAAAAGCAAAATCAATTCTAATATGCAATGAATGGAGTATGCTCGCCATTCGGCAGCGACGAGGGTCCGACATTTTCCTATCATCCATAGGAGTCCAGCAGTTTCGTACAGTCGCATTCTCTGCTTTTAATTGAAGTCCTTGTTCCATTTTAACACCCCCTGCCAATGCCTTCGGGTAGTTGGTCGTAACTACTCTACTATACCCGGGGGATCCTTTTGTTTAAACGGACAAGTTTTGGACTTTTGGTTGTTTTTTTTTCTCCAATTCGCCTCCTCGCAAATGCATAAAGCTCACACAAGGATGTCCTGGTTCATGTGGGTGTGCAATGACGATGATGGAAATCACAAAAAAAAAAACTATTAATTTTCCTGTTCTTTTGATACTGGCGGTTTGGACTGTGTGTTGGTATGTATTCAAGTCCATTTTTACCGCTTCCATGATTTATGAATTTATTTCATTGGTTAAGTAAGTGCGGGGGAGCCACAGGAGGCGGTATTCCCAGGTATACCTAAAACTATGCGCATTCCAGGGCATTCCACAATTCGCCATTGGGAAAGGAAAAAATTCACAAACGTCCATCTCTGACAGACAGAAATAAATCAAGAAGGAAAGGAAGGTACAAGGTATGTTGTGAATGGTGAATCCTTCACATGGACGCTCTGAATGGTCGGGCGTTTTAAATTGAACGGAGCCGATTTACTGATGGAAATTTAAATGTGAAGTGAAGAAGCTTTAAAAGGAATTCGCTTAACGTTTTACTATCCTTTTTAAAATTGTTTAAAGACGATTTTTTGTTTCCTTAAAGGATTGTCCATTACCTGCTCTTCATGGCTACGCAAAAGAATTCCCATCATCAACACCTTAAATCGACAATAAAACTGAAAATCACAATCTCCCCATTTATAGCTCTGTGATGCCAGGCAGCAAGCCGAATGTCGATGAAAAGCTTTATTGCTCAGAAACCCATTGTTTTGCCATTTCCGAACCACCATTTCATAGTATGCGCGCACTTCAATGCGTCGTTTGTCTTTTAGGATTCACCGGAAACATCAAATCAATACGCTTCGATTGGCTTCACTTTAAGGGTTGCCTTGCAAGGATACCTAAATGCGGCAAAGCCGTTTTCAATATCGAACAAGAGTCAAGTCATAGCATGGGTAGGTAAGTGCGTTGCGTATCCTGGCAAATGTTTCCCCTTTTCCGGCGCCGCATCGACCGACAAAACCAAATAAAATAACAACTTCTGAGATATTTTCCTCAAGAGGGGGAGGAAGGGTTGGTATAAATGATGCTCGCACAAGAAATGGGGGGTTGCCTACTTTGGCTCCGCACCCGCAATATGAATGAATAAATTTAATAGGAATTTATATTACAACTTACCGGCAACTTGTAATGTAGCATTCCTGCTTCGTGACACTCCGAGTTCGTTCTTTGCCTCACACCAGTAGACGCCAGCATCACTTTCGCGACGGGAATTCACAACCTGCAATGAAGGACATGGAAAAATTCAAAATTAAATGTAAAAGGGTTGAGAGGAAATTGGAAAAAAATGACACACTTTAGAGGTTTTTTCTTCGAGATTTCTTTGATTTTTTTTGTACGTAACTTGGTCGTGATATGTGTATAGACTTAAGTGTGTATATGCCCCCGATTTGACTTCTACCAGTGCTGTCACATTGTGCCAGAATGACAGCAATCTAAAGTACCCTCGCAAGGAAATTACACGACAGATGTAGGGGGCGAATATGCATAGGTAAGTTATGACTTTAGATTTTTCTTAATTCAGAAATGCGTGCAGATTTTGGTATTAGTGCTTAAAAATATTTTTGTTTGACAACGCGATGCACTGTTTGTTGCTTAAAGCTTTTGGCAAGATGTTCATTCGTAACCAGCACAAAAGGGTTATTTCAATTTGAAGACAACGGCGGGGTGCAACCGAATGCCTGGTTCTACATTGCGACTGAACCCTGATTCTCGAATGTCAGCATGAGACATTACTCAAGAAGCTTCTTTTCCTCGAGTCCTGTATCAAATCTGTCGAACATGCTATTAGAATCTTCGATATTAGAACCTCTAATAGCCCCCCTTAAGAGCCCCTTAATATTTTTATCATATTCTTTATGAAAATATTATTCGAGGCATTTCATCTAGATGTCGATGATTTGATATAAAAATTTGTCAAGAGCGGGATAATCATTCTTTGACCATTTGGGGACAATTTTAGAGTATCATGAGGGGACATTTTTGAGTGTGGGCTTAAAAATACGTGAAAAACCTTAAAAAATGGCCGTTAACCACTGGCGATTTCTAGCTATATCCCCAATATGATCAGTATCAAAACATGAATGGATTTTTTCTACTTACCCCACCTTCGAAAGAACGTACTTACCCCACCCATCAAGAAAGTTATAAGTTTTTTTTTATGTAAAACTTTTAAAATATGATTTAAGTGCGGGTTTAAGCTCAGAGATTTCCGATAGAGCGGAAATGAGAAAAAAAGGAAACTCAAATGCAACATAAATGCTGTTGAACTAATAACACATATCAAAATCTTTCACAGTAACACCAAGGCTTACTCCCGCAAGTGTTATGCCTTATCATATTCATTTTGAGACTTTGGCTTCCTTAGCTGCAGAATTCGTTTGTTGAGTAAAGCGGCCTGGAATGGTGGACGTTAGGAACAAATCTGCTTTCCTCAGAACAGACGGAATCAGCAAAGGTTGAAATATTTTCCATAATTAGAGATAAGGACATGACAGCTTTGCTAGTCTCTCGTCTCTAAGAAAATCGTGTTTGAAGCCATTTCCTTAAATAAACTAAAACGGTATTTTTTATTTCGGAAGCCTTATTATACACGACGATAGTTTGTTACCAAGTGAAATAATCACCGTAGACCCCTAAGACCTTTACGAGATATGATCGAGACCGACAGGCATGGATTGATGAAGCCATGTCCGTCCATCAGTTCGTATGTGTGAAGTTTTTAGGTCACTAAAATTAAGCCAGAAAGCTGAAACGTAGTAAGTATTTTAAATCTGATTTTGCACAGACAAAATATGAGAATTAATAAGATCCGCCCACAGCTACGCCCATAATAGACTTGGATGTCAGAGAAATTCGAATTTGAATTTTATTCCAAAATGCCTTTTGGTCAAGTAACACAAGGCAAAATAACTCTAGTTTTAGTGCAAAGCAATAGTGGCTAAGCCTTTTATTAGACAAAAATTGGACCGCATACGCCATCGGCCATGCCCACTTTTTAAACGTTAGATCTTAAAAAAATTGATAGGTATCTGGGAAAAAATCATTTTTAATCGAAGCTTGTGGGTAGGTTACACCCGATTCTTATTAACCCTTTTCAAGATCCAAATCGCAAAAAAAATGTCAAAAATGACAATCTCCTCCAGTTAAAAAAGGGGCGTGCATCAACCGCTCTTTCGAAAGTATTCGAGAAACTTCTGCTGAAGCGATTACAACCAATAATTGCAGAAAAACGCTTGATCCCGGATCATCAATTCGGTTTCAGACCTAACCATTCCACAATAGATCAAGTCTACAGAATAACGCATGAAATTGAAAAAGCCTTAGAAGGGAAAAAAATATGTTCAAGTGCTTTCCTCGACGTATCGCAAGCCTTCGACAAGGTATAGCACGAATGCTTGAAATATAAGCTACGGCAAAACTTGCCGGGAGACTTGAAAAACTAGTAGTAGTGAATACTCGAGTTTCAAACAAATTCGTGCTGGCGTACCCCAGGGAAGCGTCCTCGGTCCGACCCTGTTTCTGCTCTACACAAGAGACACACCTCTAGATGACGAGACAGTCGTGGCCACGTTTGCGGACGATGCGGCCATCCTGGCAACAGGTGAATCAGTCGAGTCATCAACGAGAAACCTCCAACGAGCATTGGACAGAATTTGTGTCTGGAGGAAGACTTGGCGAATCGCTCTTAACGAGAACAAGTCTACGCATGTGAATTTCACTTACAGAAGGGTTAAGAATTTACCTCTGTTCATAAATTCTGCACAAATACCTTATGCAAATGAAGCGAAGTATCTAGGGATGACACTGGACGCTAAACTAAGGTGGAAACCACACGTAAAGAAGAAGCGTGGCGAGCTCGAGATTAGGCTCAGGGAAATGTATTGGCTTATTGGAAGATTTTCGAAATTAAGCACATATAACAAACTGCTCTTGTACAGGCAGGTGTTAAAGCCGTCCTGGACATACGGTATACAACTTTGGGGTTGTACCAAGCCGAGCAACATGTCCATGTTTCAGACTTTCCAAAACAAGACACTAAGAGCAATTGTGAATGCTCCATGGTATATTAGGAATAGCGATATTCACAGAGATTTAGGAATAGCTACCGTGAGCGAAGAAGTAACAAACTTTGCTCGAAAGCTAAATGCTCGCCTTCATGTTCATTGCAACAATGAAATGATACGTACTCTCAACGAGACTCTTAACGATGTAAACAACGAGCGACGACTACAAAGAATAAGACCCTTCGATCTAGCGACGTAGGTTGAATGAACGGCTTAGTAGGTGCATTCACTGGAAAGCAACCTATCCAATGCGATTAACACTACGGAAGCGTAAACTACTTGTTAGGTTAACTGTGTTGTAGTCAAGAAGTATTATGAGAGAGCGAAAATTTACTACTATGAAGTGCGTTCTGGCAGTTTCATAGTGTCTCTCATAAATGGGTGGTTTTTTAGCACGTGGAAATCGCGCATAACCAATATCGGCTACTTCGGTATTATATACCTGCTATAGAGGGCGTATTGGTATCTTTGAAAGATTTTGGAGTTTTAAACTCCGTCCACCCTAGTATTCAACAAAAAAAAAAAAAAAAAAAACCGCTCTTTAATAACATTGTAGTTGTTGTTCAATTATATTATCCAGTTGGGGTTTGCATACGTTATGTGCATTTTTATACTAAAATTAAAAATTGGGTTTTCCTTCAAGTATGCCCCCAAAAGTGGGCGTGGTAAAATTCGCTCGTAAATTTCTTGTATACAGAATTATGTCAACATATTATGCAAGAATTTCTTGATTGACCATTGAAATACCATTTTTTAAAACGGCAAATTGAATGCGACCAAGCCCCAAATGGAGCGGTTTTTCCTTTTTTTAAATTTCATTCAAAAACACTTTTGCAAGGACACTGTATACCAAATTACAGCATCCATCCTACGTCAATTCCGATTTTCGCGCTAAAGTGGGCGTGTCAGTGGGTGGGAATTTCAAAATTTTTTACATCTGTTCTGCTTCGGGACCCAAAAAGTTCGGATATGACGTTTCAACTTCCTAGCTCAAAATTTAATGTCTGAAAACTACCGACAGACAGATGGACAGACAGACGGACGGAGATGTCTCATTCGACTGACAACAAATTGGTGTCGATCATATGCCTTAAAGGACTTGAATGAATCAAACTTAATTGAATGAATCAAACTTTGAATGAATCAAACTTAATTCACCCTCTATCCTATGAGATTGGGTGTAAAAAAATATATTTAAAATATGAGAGATATTCAAATTTGCCAAGTTTTTTACATTAGCATTGAGCTCCTTCCACTTCAGGGGGCGTTTTTAGGGGAAAAAAGCATCAATCTTCGCTTTTAAAGCATTTTCTCATGATTCTAAAAAGTAAAAATTAATTGATTTAAGTTTTCGGCCCACGCCAATTTTTGGGGGCGTGGCCAATACAAAAAAGACCGTCAAGTATGAAGCCATACACGGAGCGGCCTGCCGAACTTTTTTTTAACGCTTAGCGTATAATTATTGCTTAATTTATATAAAAAATGCTGCTTAGCATATCTGCGACTTTATGTTTATACCCCATCCCACAGGATAGGAGGTATATGAGGTTTGATTCATAGTTTGTAACATAGAGAAATAATCACCATAGACCCGCAAGACCTTAAGGGCATATGATCGAGACCGAATTGCAAGTCGAATGAGCCATGTCCGTCAGTAGTTTTTAGGCCCTAAATTTTGAGTAAGGAACTTAAGGCTTGATATCTGTTCTTTCTAGGTCCCGAAGCAGTACAAGTGTAAAAATTTTTGAAATGCGCCCACTGACATGCCCACTTTACTAATTAGCATGAAAAATCAAAGTTGTCGTAGGAAGCTGAAGTTTGGTATGCAATATCCTTGCTTAAGTATATTGTGATTGGCATTTTAAAAAAAGCGAAAACCGCCCCCTTGCAGGCGTTTAATATGCATTCTAATAAACGGCTTTTATTTGATATATTTGCTTTAAATCTAAAACACTTGCACTATAAAATGTTCAGATATGTGCGTAAGCTATCAACTCAAATGAATAAATTTTTGCCACGCCCACCTCTGGGGGCGTTTTTAAGTAAAAAATCAACTTTTTAATATAAAACTGCGATCGAACGTGTATACCACATCTGATAAAAAATATGATAAAAAATTATGTTATTGAAAAGGGATTGATGCAACGCACCTTTTTTAAAAAAGAAGATTCTAAACTGACAAATTCTCAACAAAATTAAAGTTAATAGAAACTGAAATTTAACAACCAAGATTTTTGACGCATTTTGGAGCTTGACAATGGTCAATTGGGATGGGGTATCCTACGATTCGCCTGGGCGGATTGTAGCCCTCCCACTAGTTTTTTTTTAATTACAATTTCCGACTTTAAAGTATTTTTTCCAATGCATCTCGATATCACATTTGTTTTGCTTTAATAAAATATTTATTTAATAAAATAAATAAAATTAAAATATTTAATATTTTAATATTAAAATATTTACAAGTGAAATTTTAAAAAGATATATGCATAAGGTCTGTGTATACGGGTTTTAAAATGCAGTCATTGCAGTGTGAGCCAGGATTAAGAAACACATATTACACACGTGTAAATATAGGGGACATTTCTGACTTCTTGGCCGATTTTCGGGTTTTGAACTCCCAAAAATAATCGCGGCTTTCTAGCTTTTTCTGCTTTTTAAGTCGTATCAGAAAATTTTAAGTTAAAAACGTAATTTTTGAAAGATCCTCAAAATTTTAGAAAGGTCTTCGTACGTTTTATATACGGTTTCTACCACTATAAGATACCAGCACAGTTTGAATAATAATTTTTGAAATGTTTTTGAAGCTTTTGGGCTAAATCTCAGAATCTGCTGAAAATTCAAATCATTTGGGGCTTGAAATCGGAGATAGTGGGGCAATAAAATTTTTTTTACGATTGTTTTAGAAAAATATGTTTAAACGGTCTAACCAAATATTGATTTGAGCCTTTGGTTAGGCTGCGGTTGCTATGTATGTTTGCCCAATATCGGCTTTTTAATGAAGTTTATTAAGCTCCTTATTTCTCAAAAACTTTTTAACATTTGGCAAAAATACGAAATTATGATGAAAATTATTTTAGTGTGCGTTTCAATTTTCGAAGCCGTGACATTGTGCAAAAAGACACTGGGCCAATTCTCCAAATTTGGCTTGGCGTAATTACGCCAAATTTGGAGATTTGGAACAATGTCTACCTCGATCATATGCCCTTATATGATCGAGACCGAATTCTGAATCGAAAGAGCCATGTCCGTCCGTCCGTCTGTATGTCACATGTTTTTAGGCCTTAAATTTTGAGCTAGGGTGCTGAAACTTCGTACGTAAGGTTCACGTCATGCAAAGCAGTACAAGTGTAAAAATTTTTGAAATCGGCCCAAAGACACGCCCACAATCGGTCTAAATGTGCAACTACCTCCAGAGTTTTCAAAACTGTAAAACGTTCTAAAAGGCTGAAATCCGCCTAAAGACACGCCCACAATCGGTCTAAATGTACAACTACCTCCAGAGTTTTCAAAACTGAAAGACGTTCTAAAAGGCTGAAATTTGACATTCAGCATCTCCTGATGAATGGTAGATACAAAAAAAAAAAACAAATTTAATTGGTAAACCTCCTCTAGTGGGCGTGGCATCTATTTTAAGGGTAATTTTTCAAATGCAGTTTACTCAATATTTTTGCTCGAAATTGAAAAAAAAAGCTCAATATTTGATGTAGAAAACGCTTAATTCCACATTTTGTTAATACAAGACTTTGGGCCCCGCCCTCATTTGGTGGCAGAGTTGAAGAAAAACTTTAAATTTTTCAGAAAAACTTAATTTCGACTGGCCTTGAGCCTTATTTATGAAAAGCATGAAACAAGCAGATTAGGTAGACGAGACTTTAGTTCAGATTTCATTCATATAAAGTTTTTAGCCACGCCCCCTTTTAAAGGGTGGATTTTCCAAAAATAAAGATTTTGAACCAAAAAATTGCATTTTTACGTACATTTAATTGTAACTTGGAAATATCTGTGGAAATATCTTATAATTAATAGTTTGTAATTAGGGGCGGTTGGACCACGCCCCTTTTCGAAGTTTGCACTACTTATAAAATGTCAAAAAATCAGCATTTTACAATGTGGGATGGATGGGGTATTCAATGGTCCGTTTTACGGACTGTAACTTCTGCGTACACACTGTAGCACTTACTCACTGTTTTTTTTTTTTTAAGATGAATTGAAAAACGCGAAAAGTACTTCAGTTATTATATCACATTCTCTGGCCCATTCCCGAGCCAGTTGAAGTCACAAATTGAACAGCAGCGCTTCCAAGAGCTAAAAGCCTGAGACCTTGGATATACGATAAAATGACAATAGCCCAGAAGTTAATCATCTCTAAAGCGTATAGGGAAAGCTCGTGATCTACAAAAAAGTTGCAAATAATACCGAAATGAAGGCCGTGAGTTTGGCTCGCGCCATATGGTTCACAAAGTTGAACAGTGGGAAAAAGTATGAGATCAAATCTATGGCAGGTAAAATCAAGACGGTCTCATGATAGCAGACGTAACAAAAGTATAAGTCTTAAATATAAAGCACGAAGATTTGAGGAATCTTTCCCATTAAGGACCTTTCGTTGGGGAAAATAGATCATGACCGAGCAAGTTGAAATTTTTCTTTTCAAAAGGAGTCTTTGAGAAATCTTTTTGGTAAGTAGTGGAATGAATCACAGTCTCAGTGGTTTAATCATGGTCGTCCGACGTGACCTGACAAACTTCGTATATAGGAATGGATGAACAGTCTGCCGATCAGAAAAGAGGAACCGTGTGAAGAGCCGATTTTCAGTGCTTATTTAAGCCCAGCTTAAACCAAGATCTGTTAATTTCGGAATAAAACGAATCTAGAACTAACCCAATGAGCAGTTTTTCAATTTAGAGTTAACTCTTTCTCAGAGTTAAGACAACTTTAGTGACAGAGTTAACTGTGTGAGTAACGTCTTCTAAATCTTCGCCTCTCGAAATTGTGCACTCTCCTAGCATTCACTTTACATAGAAAAACACAGAAAAAGAATTTCGATTCATTTCCAGATGTCATTTTTCACAGAAACACGCAAAGCCACTGACATTTCACACAGAAAAAACATTCAAAGAACATTCATACTATTTACCAAAGTTGATCCAGGATTAACTCACCATATTTGGCGAGTTAAGCTGAAAATAATACCCGATCAATATTCACAGAAAAATTCATTTCCTGGGTTAAACTCAGTTTAACTTGGAAAGTCGGGTGATCTCACGTTGAAAAACTTGCCCTAAATGGCATTCAACTTAGACCAGAAATGCGTTTAGGGAGAATATTGCGTAACTTCGATAAGTGAAAAAAGGACAGTCAAATAGGGTTTCTATGGTTTAGTTGCCTTTTACGTCAATTAAATAAACTGGCCATTTCAAATGATCTTTTGAACAACTATAAAACAATCTATAAAACAACTAGCTGGAACATATGTTGGTACACTTAGAATCCACAATAAAGTTTCCGTTTTCTTAATCCAAAACTCCAAATATGAGTTTCGCCCCTCCATCTACTCGCTCTTATATTTTCGACAAGAATTGTTTATTTGCAGAAAAGATTTACTGCTGTATAATCATGGAAAAACCATTGCTAAGCCATCGCTTTCCTTTTTGTATCCGCTCCCAAAACTGAAGAGAGCAATCGTGCCTAATGCAATCTACAAGACCATAAATTTACCAAACCAACAAACAGTCATCCCTGCTGTCTTTTTCGAATGTACTTCCCATATCCTAGCATAAGGATAACGTAAGAATACCACATTCTGCGTACTTGCTACTATATTTACATCGAAAGCATACATTTATAAATGAATGCCACTTAAGTTATGAAAATTCCTGGAAATGAATCAGCTTAAGGGACTGTATGGAGCCGCTACTGCTCGAGGTATCCTGCAGCGCTACACACAACACGGGCGGGGGTTTGTTTTCGGGAATTTTTTCAACTTCCTACCCTCTGATATGTGTACGCTGTTTTTTGCTTTTTCCTTCATTGTGCTTTTGTCTTACTTATATCTCCTGTTGAGGGCTTTCGTAATCTTCTTTTTTTTCTAGCGGTTCCTTGCATCTACATTTCTATTCCCCCAAAATCGGTGTATTGCCTGCTTAAACTCCTCCAAGTGGCAAGCATTTCGGAAATGAGTGCCATTTTCATTTCTTTCGAGTGTATGTAGAGCCTTTTCGCTGAGCAGGAAATGGAATAACAAATGTACGTGTGTGTGTGTCTGTGAACGTAGGGAAGGAGATCGCTGATGGTCCTATAGTATCCTTGCTGTGCTCGAGGAGGGAGACACAGCATTAAGCAGGCATATTAAAGTATCTTATTATTATAAACACAATTCGGAGCGGCTGGCAGTAGAATATTAGATATCCGAGAGAGTCCTTAATGTTCGTATTCATGTACTTGGCAAGGGAGTATATACAAAACACACACGAGAACCAAATAAGAGACGAGTAATATCCGGTACCGGTACTCGGTCTATACAGCGAAGATGTGTCGGCGCAGATTGTATGTGGGGGGCGGGGAGAGGCAAGGTAGGCACTTGCCAGGAGATGGTTAATTTAAAATTTAATGTTGTAATTTTTGTGTCACACATGAGGTAATAATCGCATGACACATTGTTATGTTGATTTTATGGATCTCAGGATGTGACACACCAAACAAAGTGGTGGTGTTTTAAATTTAAAATTAGAAAAATAACAAAAAGTGGCTACGCGCTTAAAATGATCCTTTCCGTGCACATTCAGCGGCGGCGGGCCGTAAATTTCTTTTAGATCTACTGATCTGAGAATGTGACATGGTAAAGTGTTTAATTTAATTTTTATGCACATTTAACAGGTGTGAGTTTAGGGAACAATTTTCAGGTAGGACTTTATGGCTTTTTAAGCTTCTGTGCAGGGTTGATTTACTTGTGTCATTGAAAAAGGGTTCAGGTTTATTTTGATGGCCTTTTTTTGGGTTATTTCTTTGATTAAATGAGAATTCTCATATAAAAGGACCATCAGGATGACACTACATTTTAAATGAATAAGGGAAGTCAGATTCTAGATGCATTCTTTGAAGCCGGTATGGCAATAGGTCAGCGTGTGCCTATAATCATGTTTCTAAAATTATACTGAATTTGTTAACGGGTTACGCGTAGAGTACCAGGCTACGCTTAGAGTCAAAAACAATTTATTTTACAAGAGGCTTGGTTAGGTTAGGTGAGGTTGGGTGGCTGTCCCCACTGAGCAGGGACACACTTAGACCAAAGGAGGTCCATTGTGATACCACTTGTAGGACCGGAGTTACCAGCCCGAGGACCTAAATGATGATTACCCGTTTGGTTGGGAGGGGTCTAGGCATCCAGTGAAGGTATAGACCTGTACCGAAGGTCACCGATCAAGGTTTGATTGGCTGAGACATACCCGAGGGTAATGAAGGCTGGGGGGGTAACCGTTTCGGTGTGAACCGCTGTCAGCAGAGTTGAGGGGGGCCAGTGAGAGACTTCCCGAAGGAAGGTAGATCTCCTTACTGTTGGACTCCAAATGGGAATTCGCCTTGTTGACAAGGATTGTGGGAAGGGGTGGGGGGGAGGGGGTTGCTTGAGGCCGAGGAGGAGGTGGGGGAGTCAGTGAGGGATAGTGCCTATATAAGAGAAAGCCCGGAAGGGACAACCGATTTCGGTATAAGTCCGAACCTCTTGCTTCTCCGCTAAGGATTTTCCTCGGGGATGGGAAGGTGCAGGGGTAACCGATTCGGTGTGAACCCCTGCAGGGGGGTATTCACACGCAAGAAGCTGATGTAGGGTAACCGTCTTCGGTGTAAACCCGTACTACAGACGACTCGCGTTAGAATTTGGGGGAAGGTAGGGGTAACCGAAGCAGTATAAACCCGTACCAGTGAGAATTATGTGTTGGGGAGAGATGAGGAGAATGGCAATTACTGTAGGAATACTACTAATTACGTCCCGTTTAGTGTGATGGGCAAATAGGGTATCTTTCCCTTGCGTCGAGTTAAAAGAGGCTAAATAAAGCTTAAACATTAAGCTCTATTTAACGCTTTCAAAAGATGTGTTTACCCACATATCGTTTCCGATAAGAATTACAGGAAAGAAACAAAGGAAGACCCCGGCAACACAACCGTTGCTGAACTAATTTTGGGAAAAATCGTGTTGATCTTTTCATTTATTTCTGAATAAAAAAATAATCGAAAATTTTTCGAACACATCAAAAGACATTTGTCTAATTTTTTTTTTAAATAATCATTAAGTAAAAATAATCAAATGTTCTGCACCTTTTCAATTTTCAGATCAATTTTCTTAATTTAACTTGCCTTCCCCGGATTCTGGGGAGAGCCATTTATTGCTTGTAAATCCGTTTTTGAAAAGATCAAGGGTACCTCGATCTCCACCAGCTGGATCGAACGTCTCCGGGAAAGGAAGTCCGCCCGCCAGTTAATCAGGACTCAGCGAAAATTAAATGCTTTGAAGCGGAAAACAATGAACTCCGCGCTAAGCTTAATGAACAGGAACGTCTAGAAAACGTAAAGAACGTAAAGAAAACGAAGCTTTGAGGAATCCCCGTACTATAGAATGTGAGGAAACACCGAAACGCCAATTTGAATACCAGACGGACGGGGAAGAGCTTGCACGCGAAAAGAATCCGGTTTTCAAGAATAGGCTTACCAAGAAGCGAAAAGCTGGTTCTTCACCTGAAGTAGAAACAGTGCAGCAGAAAGAAGAAACACCAGTCGTGCCAAAAAAAGCGACAGCAAAAACCCAAGAAAAAACCGTCGGCCACCTGTAATAGATGTCGTTCGGATCGCGGACTACGGAAAGTTGCGATAAATCCTTAAAAAATCCTCTTGGAACGAAATATAACTTAACATAGCTTCGGAAAAACGTATGGAAAGTTAACTTTGATGACTCCGACGCCTATAGGTCGCTGTCACAAAAGTTGAATACAGAGATAATTCAATGGTTTACGTATGAAAATCACCTCGAAAAACCGTTGGGGGTTATCGCGAGAGGACTACACCCATCCTGTACCAAGAAAAAAGTAAAAGAAAATGTTCAAGCTCAAGGCTTTAAAATTCTTGACGCCGTGAACATAATAAAGAAAGAGAAGCAACGGACGGACGATGGTAAAGATTCTGCTGTTGTCAAGCGTGGTCTGCCAATTTTCATGCTATCTTTTGATAGAACTGAGAACATAAGCGAAATTTACAAAATAATGTTAAGGATAACATTAAGGTCAAAATGGAGCCCAAGCGGAAGGGCAACTGACTAGTACCTCAATGCAAGCGATGCCAAGGTTTCCGACACACGCAAGCATACTGCCAAAAAGAACCGCGATCGTTAAATGCGCCGGTGAACATCTGTCGACAATTTTAGGGGAAGTCACCCAGGGAGCTACGGAGGAAGCGAAATCGCCATAGGGTCCTGCAAAGACCAATGAAAGGAAACGAATACTTCTTAATTTAGTCTTTATTCTAATTAAAAATAAATTTAATTAGATTTTAAATACTTTGAAACGTTTTAGACCGCATTAAGGCGCCTATAATCACCGCAAGGTCGAATTGTACCATCCTTCTTTACAACGATGTGGAGGGGACTGGACCACGGACTTCTTGAATTGAAGGTCGACAAATGCCCTCACTCACCATGCGTTGAAACTCCGCTTTACCTTGGATGTAGTATTTTGGTGGGATCGGTCTTGCACGACAATAAACCGGTGCACCAGTAGTCTCCAGGTGATGTTGCACTGAATATTGTGGTGTTCGAAGAGCACTGAGTGGTAAAGTGATGGCCGGGTACCGCAGAAGTAGTATCCATCTGATGACGTAAGAAGACGAGACGTACTGCAACTTGAGTCTTGGTCCACGAGTCGGCGGCCGTGAATATCGACCAACAAGCGAAAAAAATTTTAAAAAATCTGCTCCCAGGATTGAATGCGGAATCGCTGCGCGGGTGAAGGTCCAACGAAAGATCCGTCCCATGCCAAAATCCAAGACGAGAGTTGTCGTGCCGAAAGTGCTTATTTTGGCGCCGTTGACAGCTCGCAGTGTGGTAGGATCTGGTTGAAACTTTGTGGTGCTTTTGACGCATAAAGTTGAAATGGACGTGCCACTATCTACTAGAAAACTGTGGCCAGAAATTTTGTCGTGAATAAAGAGGCGATTTGACTTACCAGCAACTGTAGAAGCCTCACCTAACGTTGCTGGTGAGCGTTTCCCTGCTTGTAGGTAGATGGAGGCGTGCACTTTTTCGCCTTAGTGCCGTATCCACGCGACGGTGGAACCAACACTAGCCGGGAGCGTTGTTGCGTTGAACGTTCTCTGGCTCCTGACTGCCGCTTGCTGTCGGCTGGTGATTACCTTCCGCTTGCTGTTTGAGTTGCTTCTCAATCGCTCTTAATCTTCGCAGAATGTTCTTCATATTTTCGCCTTGAAAACTGTGTGCTGATGAAAGTGGTGGTGGAAGCGCGGCGGCGGCGTTAGGTGCAGAAGAGTGGCTCATAATTTTATCGGCAACTTCCACAAGTTTGTTAAGATTACCCGTGACAGACGAGAGAATTGCTCTCACATGTGAAGGCAGATGAGCTAGCCACATGACTTGAATGACCATGTCTAGAGTGCCTGAGGATCCGGAGAGGTCGCAAATGCGCCGAAGAAGCTGTGAGGGCTGTGAGTCACCCAGATTGAGACCTTCTATGAGGCGTTGCATACGTTGCTTCTCGTTTTCTTCGTACACCTTGATGAGCCTTTCTTTGACCGTAACATATTTGTTGGTGGTTGGAGGCATCAAAAGAATGTCGGAGATTTGCTCGAGATCCCTTCTGTCAAGATTGACGATGACGTACCGGAATTTTGTGTCGTCGTTGGGCTTAGAAGTCGAAAGAATAGCTTCCAACTGAGCGAACCAGAGAGATGGCTTCTCGCACCAAAACTTAGGCATTTTTGCAGCCACCGAAAGTCCCGAGACTGACATTGGAAGTTCGGTGGGAAAGGATGACTTTTTGTTGGAATCTCTCTCCGTGTCGTCTGGTATATTTTTGCTGGAGGACGTCGTAGATGAATGCACTCCGTAGCAGGAAACCGATGAAAATTTTGCGAAATAATATCCACTAAAAATCTTTAATGATGCCGTTCATTTTACTGGATAATTTGTAGCAACGTGTTGAATGATGATTGCAGTTAACAGTGAGTGCAAAGGAAAGGAATGAATCGTCATTGGTTGAAAAAGTTCTAACGCGGGGTCACCAATGTAAAGACCAATGAAAGCAAACGAATACTTCTTAAGTAAGTCTTTATTCTAATTAAAAATAAATGATTTTAAATACTTTGAAACATTTTAGATTGTTGATTAAGATTTTATTGCACTCACTGCTGCTGACGACTGGAGAAAGAATGAAGATGCCGGATGTAGCGAGATGGAAAATGGATGTAAAATTGACGGCTGTCATTTCCAGTGCAGTGTGTTTGTTATGTCATTTCCATTGAGATCTGTTCGACTGGAAGTTGGTGTTGTAGCTTCCAGAAATCCAGATGTGAGTGTTCGAGTGGTGATTAATGGTCGCTTAATGGAAAAGTATTGAGCAAAAGGGTCCAAGCCTAGAATCTCCTAAAGCCTTTAACTAAAAAAACCCCCAGATCGACTAAGGGTACGGGATTGATTAAGGAAAAAGATCAAACAGCACAAGAATACTTCGCTGGTCCAAGTTCAACCGGAAAATCTACACTTGGTGGTCCAAGATCGTACGCTCAAGTCGCGTCACATGAAAGTAAGCCACAATCGGCCGCACCAGATTCGGTCTCTCAAATTCTACTCATGATTTTAGAAAAGCTTGAGCAACAGACGAAACTTAATTAAGTAATATTCAACAAATTAAGCATGCTTGAGTTTAGGCCCCGAAAAACATATAACGAAAAATCATGAATATGGGAAAGTCAAACAAAATAATAAATCATAATCGAGTACCTAATGTGCATTAAAATTAAATATTATTGTGCAGTCAAACATAAAATTCGTCATTTTCTGTTACAAGAGGTTTTCCGGAGGCACTACCGTTTACAAATTTTGGCTCTTTACAAATTTTGGTTCTTGCAAGGACAGATTAATCTTTGGGGCTAAAACCGATTTTAAAGTTTTTCTTTCTTCAACCTAAGAAAACTAGAGGTACAAAGTGCTGAGATTACTTACTTACTTAAGGTGGCGCTACAGTTCGGGGTGGACCTGGGCCTCTGCCAACAAGCTTCGCCAGCCAGCTCTGTCTCTAGCTAGCCGTCTCCAGTTTCGCACGCGAAGTTGGCTGAGGTCCCCTTCCTCTTGCGTGCGCCACCTGAGTCTCGGTGCTCCTCTACCGCGCCGTCCCTGTGGTGTGGATTCGAAGATTTTCCGGGCCGGGACGTTGGTGTCCATCCGCTCTAGATGACCCAGCCATCTTAGACGTTGTGTTTTGACTCTTTTGGCTAGGTCGGTATCGCTGTACAGCCCGTACAGTTCGATGTTATATCTCCTCCTCCACTCTCCGTCTATGCAGACGCGACTGTAAATCGTCCGAAGAATTTTCCTCCCGAAGCAGCGTAAAGTGTTTTCATCCGCCTTTGACAGGGTCCATGCTTCTGCACCGTAAAGCAGGACTGGGATGATGAAGGTCTTATACATGGACACTTTAGTTGCTCGAGAGAGGGCTTTGCTACTCAATTGCCTCCTTAGCCCAAAGAAACTGCGATTGGCAAGAGTTTTCCTTCGTTTGATTTCAGCGCTGGTGTCTGAGATTGCATAAAAAAATAGTAACCAAAACGACCCTCCACCTCCAAGTTTTTTTTTTCAAAACTGAATAGCTTGAATAAATTTTTGCACCAAAACGACCCTTCCCCTTACCATTTGCTATAAATGTTTGCGACAACCAATTTAACAATTTGCATACATTAATGCGGCAGGAGGAAAATATTGTATGAAACTTTAAATTCAAAAAAGCGTAAAAAATTTCAAATCCATTCAAATATTTTCAATTCGTTTGCGATTTAAGTGGAGCCTATTAAGAGCCATTTGTGTATATGCAGATAAAATTTTCCAGTTGACCAAACCGACCATTGAAAGTGGCTACTTCATAGGAAAAACATATTTTTTGCTCTTCGTCGTCTGCCAATTTAAATGTTATTTATTGAGTTGCGAAATCACGCTTACAACCAACAAACAAAACGAATTTTATAATGCATTGATTAAATGAAATATTAGCAAAATATATTTAATTTAAGTGCACATTAGGTCCTAGATTTATTTTGCTTTAAGAATTGAATGGAGCAATAGTAAAGGAACTGCGCCGGCCGGTCATCAGGAAAGCTGGGCTTGGAGTGAAAGCAAAGATTTCGGTTTTTAATTCAGTATTCGTTCCGACCCTCATCTGTGGTCATGAAATTTGGGTAATGACCGAAAGAATAAGATCGCGGGTAGAAGCTGCCGAAATGAGATTCCTGAGGTGCGTTGCTGGTGTTGCTCTAAGGGACAGAGTGGGAAACGTCAGTATTCGTAGGAATCTTAATGTTGAGCAGCTACTTCTCCGAGTGGAGCGATCGATTCTTCGATGGTTTGGACACGTTGTTCGGATGCCCCGTGACAGACTTCCTAGACAGGTCATGCTAGCCGAGATGCGAGCCCGTCGCCCCCCTGGTAGGCCAAGAAACAGGTGGTGGGATCAGGTAAAGAACCTCTCTGAGTCCCGCTTGGGGATTGTGCCGGAGTCTCTTGAGTTGGTGGCGGAGGATCGAGAAAGATGGAAGGACCATTTAGCCAACCTCGCTCCACGACCCTTTTGAAGGATAAGCGGCATTCGAAAATGATGGTGATGATGATGAATTGAATGAAGATTGTTTAAATTATGCAAAGGACGAAGAGTCCCCAAATTGAGCCTTTTACAAAAGTAACAGACTTTTATTTTCTAACGTGTTATCTTCGTTAACCTGGTGCATTGTATTTTGTAGTATTTGTAGAAATAAATTTGTACTCGCATGCAGCTTCGACAATAGTAACTCGGATGAATATGGATGGGCTGGTCATGCAAGAAAAAATTTTGGTGGGCCTTCCCTTTGGTAAGAAGCAAGAATTGAAGTATTCTTGCAGCCATTCTGGATTTCTATCCGTGCAGGGCCCCTGGCGGCCTACTGAACTAATATGCGCAACTATCCCATCCAGAACGCTTATTCTGCCAACCACGTAAAACCTATTGTTCACGGAAGAGGAAGAAACAGTAGATAGAAATTAGGTCTTAATTTCAACAATGACATGCCACAAAAAAGGACGAGATGACACATAGAAACTGCAAAATATTTCAAAGCAGCGGATTGGTGAATTCGAAGGCAAACAACAAAAGCTCCGGGTTATCGATTTTAAGCCCATAAATTTATCGCCAATAAATTGATTTGGTCCCCTCAACATAGACGGAGAGTGGATGACGAGATATAACACCGAATTGAACGGGCTCTACCGAACCCGAGCTCTTGGAACCGACCTGGCTAGAAGAGTAAATATACAACGACAGCGATGGCTGGGTCACTTAGAGCGGACAGACTTCAACGCCTCGGCTCGGAAAATCTTCGAATCTACACCGCATGAGCAGCGTAGTAGAGAACCACCGAGACTCAGGTGGCTCACGCTAGTTGAGGGGGACCCCAGCCAACTTTTCTTGCAGAACTGCCGACGGCTCATGAAGGTTGTTGGTTGGGGCCAAAATCCACCCCGATCTGTACTGCCACCTAAAGTATCTTAAGTAAGTTACTTGATCGCCTTTCGTAGATCTACATCCGAAGTAGATTTTTCAATATCCATGCGTGGACATGCCTCTATCCACTGCTTTGAGTTGTTCTTAAAAACGGATCGTAGGAAAAAGAGAGTCCAACGATTACCAGATTTTAGTACCAAAGCTTTGGTGCTTAAACGAAACAATAACCAATCAGAACGTTTGTAAAGATGACGAATAAACAATCAGAACGTTTGTATATCAACAACGTAATTTATCATGTGATGATCGCAGTGAAACATGCATTGCAAATTCTGAATGTGAGAACATTCAAAGATGGATATATCAGCTCTAGATGCCAGCATTGTTGGCAGCATAAGAAGTTTGCTTTTAGAAAACTTTAGCCTCAATGAATGAGGCTTGGCATTCCCCGCATAACATGACCACATAAAAGATAGCCACCACTTGAAAGCAGGACTACACAATATATCCTAGCAGCCATGTGTTAATCACAATGAGTATGCAACTTCATATGCAAGAAGCAGGAAGTATCCTTGGGGCACTGTTTCCGGAAACCGTTTTTAAATAAAGAAACTTGCATCGGATGAGGCATACCAAAAGTCGATGTAACAAGAACTGGACCAAGTCTAGAACCAGAAAAAGTTAGGGCGTGGATCTGCGTGAAAAAATAGCCTTTTCTAGTCCCCAGCTAATTCTAGCTAGTGAGTAACTAACTTTTTTAAATTTCTTAAATTTTCTATAAAAATACCTTAGACCTGGCGGTAGGTTTCAGAACAGCCAATCATGGTCTTTAAAATTTTGAATTGTGCTGATAATCGTGTCGAGAATTCGAAGGCATTACTAGTAGCTACCCAACGGGTGCATATGATAGTGACAGGATGAAATGGCTGAAACAAAACCCTATCAAAATATTAGTTGTTGACAAGTCATTGCCCATCCCCCAGCTTAGAAGAAGAAAGTCAAGGCATTAAAAAATGGATAAAATAAGTATATGCTGCTATAGGCTTTTTTTTTCCCTGTGCTTGGAGAGCGGAAGCAGTGGCGTTGAATGTCTTTATTCCGGAAAAAAATGCGTTTCTGATTTTTCCCAGTTTCCGTGATATATCCTGCCTATAGCAACCAATTAATTCCTATTCAGAGTATTACGTAAGCAACTTTTCGATTTGATAAAAAAAAAACCAATTCCTTGCCCTACTGCAAGTCCTGGAATTAAGAATGAATTTCAAGCCGGTAGAGAAGCCAATATATAGTGCGGGCAATTGACTCCTTTTCCTCTGTATGACTTCCACTTGTGGTGGGCTGTGTGCAACAGAAAAAATACCAACAAAAAAATAAGCCAACTTTTTATAACAAAAATGTTAACCTGCCTTCTGCAGCTTCGTATATTTATCTGCTTGACCCTTAACGACGATGGAGTTGCGACTTAAGCCCTTAAACCCTACCCATCCGTGGAGAAACACTTTTACAATTTTTTTTTATTTATTTTTTTTTTTAAACAGAAAACAATTTTAACACAAACCAAATTTTATTGAGATCGGACACATATGTATTAAAATACGTACTTAAAAAAAATTAGATTTTAGACTCGATGAACTCGTGGCACACAGGCCGGTTGTGTTCGCCACATATGGGGTTTTGACACCTTCCACACACACCGGATTTTCGTCTTATGGTCCGTATTGCTTGGGCAGATTGCACATCTTTTTTTCGTTACTAAAGAGGAATTGGGAGTTTCTTTTTTAAAATATCTCTAAGGAGAGCGTGGAAATTTGTAGCTAGAGTTGGGCAAGCATATCTTTCTTCTATGTGCGGAGTGATTAGGGAAATTTTTGATAAATTGATGTTTTCTTGGGGCTGATTTGCAGCCATTTTAAATAAAATATACGAGTTAACACCCACCATATTTAGAATGCCATAAAATGTCACTCAAAAACTCCGGAAACGCATTGCCACGCATTACTTCCTCCATTTTGTCATATCCATGTAGCCAGCTTCTTCCATGTCAGAAACACGTTTTTTTTATAGCTACTACAACATGGGGAACATGTAACCAAATCTTAGTCATATATAATAAACTGAAATACATTTACTTACATTTACATACATTAACATACCTTACTTACATTTAAAGCAAGGACGCGGCGGGCGTTGAAACTGGCCTATACAGTGTGGTATCGAAAAGTCACTTCAAGGAAAGAAAATATCCTTGCAAGGTTTATTTACATGAAATATGCCTTCAATTATTTCAAAGCCTGCGCAATCAAACCAGAACTTTCAAACTCATTAATATTAAATCGAGCTTTAAATAATCTGGTTAACAAGAAAAGGAATTAATTCGTTCATAGAAGACAGTATTGTAAAGGTGACTGCCTCTAGACGCAGCTTACATCGAGGTGTCATATCACCACTTGGGTTTAGAGTTAGTGCAATGTGTACTTAAAAGACTTGGCGCGGGAGTGATTCACGAGGTGGCTTACGCCGATAACGTTTTTTTATACCCGACCCAGGGTACCTATATTTATTTTAATGCATAGTTTGTAACACAATGAAATAATCATCGTAGACCCCTAAGACCTTTTAGAGATTATGATCAAGACCGACAGGTGAATCGATTAAGCCATGTCCGTCCGTCCGTCCGTCTGTATGTGTGAAGGGTTTATGTCTTCAAAATCAATCTAGAGAGGTGAATACGTGGCTTGGTTCTTCAGTTGCACAGGCAAAGTGTAAAAATTAGCTGAATCCGTCAACGGCCACGTCCACTACTGGCATCAATGTGAGATAACCTCTATTTTACATTTTCTTTCAAAATGCCTTTTGGTCAAGTTAGACATAGTGTAGGAGCTCCGATTTTGATACTGAGCAATACTGGCCCAAGACCCTTAACAATGCTGAAATTGGATCGTCGAAAATATCGACCATGCCCACTTTTAACATGTTAGAAAAAAACTCGATTTCTCGGAAAGTTTACTTTACATCGCAAAAAAATTATATGCCAAATATTAGGAATATTACTATTAGCTAAGTACGGTTCATACAAAGTTTTTTGCTCCGCCCTATAATAAGGGGCGTTTTTAGAAAAAAAAAAAACAGTTTTTTCTGAAATAATCTTCGTATTTTCTCATGATTCTAACGAAATTACAATTATATTATAATGATGCTGACATTGAGTGACAACTCTTCCTACAGTTTCCCATAAGAGAACAAGTATTTGAAAAACAAATAAAAGCAACAAACAGTATTAAACAATGACGAAAGCATTTTGTAAATTGTTGTACTTTTTCACTTTTCAATATTAAATTCAATTTTGTATGGCTTTGCCATAGAGGCCGCTCCCCAATATAAGCAACGATACGTTCGGTTAGCTTTTTAATTAATGAACTTACAATTAATTAATTTTAGTTTTTAGCCCATGGCCATTTTTGAGGTCGTGGCCTATACAGATAATATTATATAAATTCGGGCCAAAAAATTTTAAGATTTGGTGTTTCACGGCATACCTGACCCTATCAGGTATATAGAAGTTTGTCACAGACGAACCCTTGCACTTACTCACTTGTTTTTCATTCAAAGGTGTCTGCATCCTTATGAGGAGAGACACCTTACAAGTAGCTGTCATCCCGCCACTGCTATGGGCGCTGATATTTCACAGATGACATCGGCGTAGTTATCACCGCAAGGAATATTGAAGAAGCCCAGAGAAAGCTTAATCAAGTAATGAGACGAGTACAGGAGAGGATGTCACACCAAAGTTTAAAACATGCTACAGAGAAAACGGAGATAGTATTAAAAAATAAATAAATAGAGTGGCGCAACAGCTCGAGGTGAACCAGGGCCAACTTCTCAACAATGTATGCTGGTGTGTTAATTTCTTTTACACACAAAGGGACCTACAATTTTTTGCCGAATCCGAACGGAACTTTGAGAAGTTTTTCAAGACAAATGATACTCTCGGAGGGCTTGTCAGACCCTCGCGGAGGTGGGGACCGTGAAAAAGAACAAGTCTTGATTCGAACCCAGGCCTCCGGCGTAGTAAGCATACACACTAACCACTACGCCACGGCACCCCACGGGAGATTAAGTATTATTAACAAGAAATAGGATATCCCAACACAAGTTGACTTGATGGTAGGCCCAGAGAACATAAAAAGCAAGACTGCAATAAGGTACCTCGGTATAACACTGGACTGCAAGCTTCCATATTCCATAACGGCGGCACTCAATAAGATCATGTCATAGCCAACATTCGAGACCCATCTATGAGCAAGCGAAAACTGCTCATGTCCAATACTAGCTCCATCCTCCTAGATGGATGTGAGATTTGGGCTCATGCTCTCAACATGGAAAGTACTAAAAACAAATGGAAACGACATGGAGCCCTACGCATAACAAGCCCCTACCGCACTGTGTCAGAACCAGCTGCTCCCGTAGTAACAGGAGTGATCCCGATAGATCTTTTAGCAGCAGAAAGAAAGTTTTGTGTACGAGGGAACTAGGGGCTGGCTCAGGCAGCAACAGCAGAGGCACAGGAACTGACTAGAAGGAAGTGGCAACGCGCAGATGGAACACCGAAACAAGGGGAAGATGGACAGCTAGACTAATAAGAGAAGTTGAAGCTTGCACGGAGCGAGAACATGGGGAGGTAAATTATTACGTCTCCCAATTACTAACAGGGCATGGATTTGTCAACAAGTCCCTCAAAAAATCGGGGAAAATGAGAAAGATGGCGCCCGGTACACCTTCTTTGACTGTACCAGGTGGACAGTGTGAAGAATGACACTTAAGTTGAAGATAGGCAGGACCGACCCAAAAAAATGTGGTCCAAAAGATGGTCTCCAGCGACATTAGTTAGAATATCATTTGTTCCTTTATCGAAGAGGTTTTGCGTACCAAGAAGAGGAAACAAGATGTACAGATGCTTTCTCCAAATACAGACTGAATCTAATTACCATAATTAAGAACATATAAGCCCACACACAGAGAAAAGTGAATGAGTTGGTTCCAAGGGAAAGAAAACGACACCACCCCGACGTAATGGGAAAGCGGTCCCAGCGAGTAGTTTGTCAAGAAAGAAAAGATTGGGGTTTTTAATGGTTGAGAGTCCCAGAGGACTTGGAAAGATCGGTTTTCCAGGTTCGCATTAAGAGTTCCACAAGTTCAATGCAAAAAAAAGCGATATTAAATTATATGGGCGTGAGAGGGGTTCACGAGGTTGCAAACTCCGCCGACGTTTTTTTTTTGTAGTTCGAACGATTGCCACCTGATCCTGAGTCTGGTCTTCGACATGGTTTTCGACATGGGGATGCGCTATGGTGTGACTCCTTTAGTTTTATTTTACAGAAAACAGACAGACAGATGATAACACGGAAATCGCTATTTTCTTCAAGCTCGTCCAGAGCTGTGATAGGCAGGGGCAGGTGATGCGATTTCTTTGCGGACTTCCGAGCTATGTGTCCCAGTAACGGTTACACGGTAAGTGAAGTAAAGGCGAGATAAGATGGTCCTAAAGTGAACCAGAATAGGATCAGGTATAAAAATAAATAAATAAATAGAGTGGCGCAACAGCTCGAGGTGAACCAGGGCCAACTTCTCAACAATGTATGCTGGTGTGCTAATTTCTTTACATACAAGGGGACCTACAATTTTTTGCCGAATCCGAACGGCGCTTTCAGAAGTTTTTCAAGACAATTAATACTCTCGCGGGGCTTGTCAAACCCTCGCGGAGGTGGGGACCGTGAAAAAGAACAAGTCTTTTTTTCAGGTGACGATGGCAGGATTCGAACCCAGACCTTTGGCGTAGTAAACACACACACTAACCACTACGCCACGGCACCCCTCAGGATCAGGTATGCTGTCCCCGAATCGATTAAAAACCGCTCCGTCGAGCATCATAGTGGACAATGGACAGCTTTGGTGTTTAAAAAGCCAAAGAGTTTATGTTCCTAGGGCCAATGCCAAATCGTTTCATTTCCTTAGATATCCGACGAAAAATATCCTTCATGCTGAATGTCCCGAAAACCCTCAGGTGCTCATTTAAAGAACTGAATGCTGGACGAAGGCCAAGAAAGCTTAGCTTATTTGGGGAACTTTTGGGAAAAATTTCAGCAAAAGCAGGGAAAAATTTCTTTGAACAAAAAGAAAAGGCCTAGGCACAAAACCTGCGAGCTGCTCAATGACATGGATGTTATGAACGGAAGCCTCATCAAGCGAATGGCCAATACAACAGTGAATAAGCTACATTAGTCTTCGAATATACCCTGTCCGAAAGCAGGAATATCCGGCTTCTTAGAGAGGATGTGACCACGGACGCAAATATTCTTGATCTTTCCAATGAAAAAAGGTTCGCACACGAAATCCCAATAGAAGGGAGAGGACACTAACTAGATAGCAAGGGGAGACTCAGAGTTCGCATCTAAAACACGGTGGGTTGATTGTGCAGCAGCTCCATTGAAGGAACAAACAACTGCTTTAGACCGGTGGGACCTTTGAATCTTTTCTCAGTCAATGGATTCGGTGATAACAATGATTGAGTGTTCAATTGGGGCTCAAAGTCATATTCAGGAGCTCTAGAAGTGTCCTAAATAAGGAAGTAATTTACAAAAGAGCCTACAAAAATTGAGCCAAAAAATATAATCATCATTTCAAGCAAACTTCATTAACCCCATTCCATGCTGGCAGACTAGGGCCATACCTCAACACAAACTACTGTGTCACGTCCACCAGCCATATACCCGCTAACGAAAATGAATTTATTACACCGCTTGTTCGCCTAATGACTTAAAGCGAGGACTCTTGTTTCCTTTTAATTTAAAATAATCATAAATTTAGACATTCATTTCGTTTCCGTATAAATTTCCACCCCAACTTGTGCAGAGTACCTACACTAGTCTGCCTCTCTGTGTATCCATGCCCGAGCGTATCATTTGTTGGAGCACGTCCTGTTAATACTCTTAAATCACATGAAGGATACTTTTGTGTACAAACGAAGTTATATAGCAAGTACAAAGCTGTTCCATTGGACGTGTGTGCACTGCATAACCTCGCCGTAAAATATGGCAGTCTAGCGGGTTTGCTGCCGGTGTGAGCGCAGGGAAAAATCGGTATCCAACCCACAGAGAAGATGAATGCGACTTCAAGGTCTACCGGGGGAACTTTTTGACTTCATGCGATAAAGGCAGCAATTTTCACCTTAACTCTGCCATTAAGATACATATTCGATTGGGAAGGCATATACGGGATGCAAAAAGCGACAAGGCCAAGTACAGTCGGGAGACTTAAACTCTCTCTTCTTTTATTCACATCATCCCGCACCCGCACCTCGACGTCTGCGTGTATCTACGGCTTGAACAGCAGAATGAAATGTGCTTCAGGCAATTGGAGAAGCACTCGACTGAAAATCGATAAAATGCCTGGTTAAGGGCACAAAAATTTAGTTTTATCATTTTGCCAGAGATACAACCTAGGCAGTAGCCGGTGGTTGGATGAGTGTATTCTACATGTGTGTTGGTGAACATTGTCTGCGCTATTTAAATGCTAAACGGACTGAATGCTTCCATTACTGACTGCCAGTCAAACTGCACATTATAAACGTTCTACACACTATAATACCTACGAGGACGACGAATTGTTGATATTTCTATTCCGAAAAACAAACGGAAACCGGAAAAGGGATGCTCTTTGCTTTCGTACACCACGATGCTTCAGGGACTGGCAATAGCAAATGGATGAACCTTCCTATCTGTGCTAGAGTTTTGCTATTTGCCTTTGCGCGAGGCGAGTCCTTTTCTCCGGTGCGCTGCCACCCAGGCATAGAGAATAATTTAAGTTGCGTTTGTTTTGCTTTAATGAAGTCGTAATGCGCTTCACATTGGTTGTTCTAGGATAATTAGTTCCCTTCTTTGCATACGAATTCGACCTCCCACCTCGGGTGCGGGTACCTTTTAAATGCAAATTCGTTAGAAATCGTTTGTATCCTGTGAGAGGCCTTCAGGGCCTCCGCTTATTTTTTTTTGACATTATGAAATAAAATAAAATGTAATATTATCCTGTGAGAGAGGTGGTATATAGACCTTCCACTTACCTTGAGAAAAAATAGTCCTCCCGCCGGCAGTGTTATCCTATGTGAACCTGGCAGAATTTTCAGTGGAACACCGTCCTTATACCATTGGATTGTTGGCGTAGGTGATCCCTCGGCCTTGCAGTTGAGTGTTGCCGGCTCATGCCGTGGTACGGTCGTATCTATGGGATGTTCTGTTATTCTAGGTGGATGTGAACCTGCAAGGAAACGAGGGAAAAATACAATTTTTATGGCCGGATGGAAGCAGAGAAAAAAGTGTTTTAATTGAAAATGTGAAAGGACGGAAGGGCGCTGGTGGATGAAGCATACATATACAGCAAAATACACACAACACACCTAGAGCGTCTAAGTGGAAAATCAAAACGAAGTCGCCGCACAGAGGAGGAAGCGAGGGCTGCTGTAAAGGTTGGGAAAAATTCGAAAGCGTTTTAACATAATTTATTTACTTCAATTAATTTAAATGCATTTTACTTTCGAGGACGATAGTGATGATGAGTTTAGAAAATATATCCTACGGATTTTCGGATGGAGAATGTTTTTTTTCTATGGTATGTGGAGAGTAAACACTAACCGAAAGTGTTTACTTTTCTTTTAGATTTTTGCTGTCTGGAGTGTTGGAATTTTTAAAGTGCTTTTATCGAACCTGCAATTGCCGTATTTGTGGTGAAGTATCGCAAACTATTTGCTATGGAAATACTGAAATGCTTCCATTTTATTGATTATTGTCAGATCCAATAGCTCGAGCATGGTGATGGGTGAGGTTATTAAATTGGGTGGATGTTCACGTTTTAAAAAGGTTTACTAGAGAGAAGGTTAGTTAATAATGCTTTTGCAGTCCTCGACTTTGATGGTGCACCTGACCATACATCAAAAATATTTACACCGGCTTAGATTTCCAAAAGGACTCTTTAAGCTTTACAAAATTTCTTGTAGCCCAACAGGTTCACCCATTCAAAAACATATCGGAGGAATTTAAAGCGATGTAAAACAAGGTTGAATCCTTTTTACCATCGGTTTTTTGCTGATGGCCAATGGCAAATTGCAGGAAATTGTTATGATTTCTTTGGATTGTAAGGTTTGTATTATATGAAACCTAAACTGAACCTCATGGGACATCAATCTCTTAAAATTTTGAAAAAAAAGCCTGCAATGGTTCAAGCCATTCTTCTAGTGCTGAAAAGCATTTTGCAATAATTTGAACCCTTTGGTGTCTTTTGGTGATGTTTTTGTTGGATCTAAAACCCTGAAGAATTTGATGAGTAAGGAAAGCCAGGCAATAGATCGAAGAAAACTTAAAATTTATTTTGCCAAGGCCGCGTTCTTTGACGACAGTGAAGAGCTATTTTATAACTCCACAAAAACATATCGAAACAGGTAACTCGGGTAGAAACTCTGTGCGACTTCGGCAGTTGAGGTTCAATGGGATACCTAAAGTTTGACCTAATAAAGTCTCCAATTAGCAAACGCCTATGCTGCTATTAACGTTCCTAGCGCTGAGGTTATAAAGCTATATGTAAAGTTCTATAACCCTTGGTTCTATAGACGTGTCTAGCACCTATTTTATAACACTGTAGGTTTGACACATCCGGAGTAATACTTTGCATACAAAGGGTTTGCCAGATGCCAGATGCCAGATCACACAATAGAAAATAATGTTATTGAAAGAAGTTGACCCCTTCCTGTCAGAAATTAGATATGGTCAATCCATATATGTAGTAGGGATTAGAAACCAACGTATATCATATAAAAATAAGAGTGATGGTAACTAACTCTATATAAATTAGTATCATTTTTGGCATAAAAGCGCAAAACCTTATAATAGAAAAGGTAGCGCAGAACACCTTAAGTGTTATAATGGTGCTAAGCGGGCCCTACATAAGACCTTGCATTCTTTATTTCTCTTATATTTAATATTTCAAGCAGGGCACAGTTTGTTTTGGTCCTATTTTAATTAATAATTCGAAGATATTAAATTAGTGCTTTTGTTTTATACTAAGTAAATTCTCGTTTTTATAATCTTTTTTAATTTCATCAAGAACATAACATACGAAAGAAAAGACAGAGCTGACTGCCGAAGCTTGTTGACTGCGGCCCAGATCCAGCCCGGACTGTAGCGCCATCTTAAGTAAGTAAGTAGGTCAAATAAGTTTTATAGGAGCTCGAAGAAGAAACCAAATTAGGTTCTTGAAAGTGCCAAATCGGGTTTATATAGGTTTTATAAGGGGCCGTTCCTTGTATAAAGCCAACTTCAGGAACCTAAGGTCTTATGATGTGATGCTGTAAAGGTAACGGTGGCCATAACAAGGGCTTCTGTGTTACTTGGGACAGAAGTGTGACCCTGAGTCGTTCGCCCCGATGGGCAAGCTCCTGACAATACTCCCAGAACAGTTCGAAGGATGTGGTAGTTGAATCATTAGGAAGCTTGACTGCCTTTAAGGATGGCAATATTTTGCTTGTGCGTTGTGTCACGCTGAAGTCGCGTGCAGGCCTCTCGGATAACCCATTATTCCGCTTGTAAAAGTCTGGAAAAATCTTGCAAGCGATATGATGTGACACCGGACCCCACACCACAGTTCATCTTAGAAGCGTCGGTGTGTATATGGCCGAGTCGAATTTCTTTGCTACTTTGTCCCTTTATATTCAGGCCTGGAAGAAAACTCTTCGTGGGAGCCGTTCTTGAATTTTCATTTAGTTGTGGTGTAGTCAGTTAGGAACGGAATCAAGCCATTTGGTAACTTATCCAGGATGTTGCTGTGGCCGTACGGCCTTGAAATCCAATAGCTAGATCCTATTAATCTAACTGCTCCACGTAGTGCGATATCTTTAATTGTAGACCTTAGAGCACCTGTGGTGCCTATGCTGTTTCTTTTTTTTTTTTTGCAGTCTTTTGAGTTTCTTGAGGTTGTAGCCTTTACTTAACGTGGGTCACCATACATATAGGTAAGAATTGGATAAACTGCAGCTACGTACACCCACCAGTTGAAGTCCCCACTTCCTTCCAAAGGTTTTGCTGCAGGCGTAGAGGGCTGTACATTCCTTTCTTATTCTGTGTTCAGTGTTATGTTTCCAGTCAAGTTTAAAATCGAGCATCATACGCCGGGTACTTAGCGCTGGAGGAAAGCGTTAGAGGTTGATTTAGACGGGGGGTAAAATCGGGTACCTTTGTTTTGGTAGTGAACTGCATCGGTTTAGTTTTATTCGGGCTAATGCCGAAGCTACATATATTTCAACACCATGTCTAGAGCAGCATCCATAATTTCACTCATTAGAGAAAAAAAAATCCCTAAGACTAGAAATACAACCTCACCCGCATACGCGGCAACCATAACCCGTTTTCTGCCAAGTTTGGCGAGAACTTTGTTCATAACCTTATTAGCCATTAAGTAGAAAAGACACTACCATCTGGCGTTCTTCTATGGGCAATAATTTGGTTAAGTGACTTTTGCCTAGTGCTGCCTGGATAGTTCTTGTTCCGATCATAGAGGCTATCCATTGCCTAAATGATTCCTCAATACCCAGCCTGATCAGAGTTTCAAGCATAGCATAAGTATGAAAGTTTTTGAAAGGTCTCTAAATGTAGGAAGGAAGTTAAGGTTTATTCTTTGTAGTGTATGAACCTGTCAATTGTTCGCATTACCTCGTCGAGAGCCGATTCCAAGGCCCTTAAAGTAGGCAAGTTCGAGAAAACTTCGCATGTGGATCTCTAGGACACACTTTAGGGTTCTAAGAACAAAGAAGGTTAGACTGAAGTTCTTCGTGACCGCGTTTAGCCATTTTTCGTATAAACACCACTTCAGCGCATGGTTTAGTTTAAGGCAGATTCGAAAGATTGACATTGATAACAGCCGTGGTATTGTTATGTCTTCCATCCCTTGCAACATTACAGGCAGTATTTTGGCAGGGCTTGGAGACTTAAATGGTGAGAAGCTGTTAATAGCCTAGGAAATCATTTCCTCGGAAATGACTGAAAAAATATTGTTGTTTGGTGCATGTTGTACTTGAAGAGACCTCTCAGGCTCTGTACTAGTGAGTAAGTGCAACAGTGCGTATGTAATAACTTCGGTCCGTCTGTATCGGACCGCGGTATACCCTATTACTATTCTCCTTTCCATTCCTATTATCCTTTCCATTCCTTTTCTCCTTTCCATTCCTTTTCTCCTTTCCATTCCTTTTCTCCTTTCCATTCCTTTTCTCCTTTCCATTCCTTTTCTCCTTTCCATTCCTTTTCTCCATTCCATTCCTTTTCTCCTTTCCATTCCTTTTCTCCTTTCCATTCCTTTTCTCCTTTCCATTCCTTTTCTCCTTTCCATTCCTATTCCCCTTTCCATTCCTATTTCCTTTTCATTCCTTTTCTCCTTTAACCTTTCCATTTCTATTCTCCTTTCCATTCGTTTATTTTATTGTTTTCCATCCCCGTCCCGTTACCATTTGCATCATTTTAAATTGAAAAAAAAATTATTCTTTATAAGTTTTTGTTTACTTTTTTTTTAAAAAATGGGGGCGTGTCATGTCCAACCCCTTTAACCGAAAATCAATATAAGCATAGAAATATCCAAGTCTGCGGCTAAAATATACGCAAAACTGTAATTTTTTTGTCCAAATTCAATAATTTTGTGAAATGGACCTCTAAACATGGGCGTAGCCAAAAACTTTGTAGGAACGAAATCTAGTATAGAGCCCGGTGAACCTAATGTGCTTAATTCTATTTCTAATTCTAACCTAAGTTAGGCTAAAAAGTAGTCGAAATAGAGGTTTTTCTGGAAAATTTAAGGTTTCTGCTAAATTCTACCTCCAAAAATTAAAAAAAAGTCTTTTCTACATAATAGATTAAGCAAAAAATTTTCAATTTGGAACAAAAATATTGAAGAAATTGCATTTAAAAAATTACTCTTTAATTCGATGCCACACCCACTAGGGGCGGTCTGCCGACTTTATTTTTAATTTTTAATACAATCGTTAGGATATGTTAAATGTATAATTTCAGCTTTTCACGACGCCTTACAGTTTTGAAAGCACAGGAGCGTCTTTCAATGTGCTACCAAAAATAAAGTTACGTATACGCCAGAGTGGTCAGATTTTGATTCGATTCTTATAACGAGGTTTGTCCCCTCCGGATTGTTAGGCTAAGAATATACCCGAGACAAGGGATGTATGTTTGTGAACAGACGACTTAAGTCCACACTCCATTTGCGGAGCGTGTTTTACTTAAATTGCAATTTAGTGTTGCCGTGTGCGTGCGATGACAAATAGAGTAGAAACCACGGGCACATGGGAATCAAAAACAAAATGCGGTAGCTATGCTCTGCTTTTTATCGTAGATATCGTAAACGCATCCACAGCGCAAAAGTGGATGCGCTTATGATGCACTACTTTTGCGTGCGTTGAGCAATGTCATGTTCATTTGTTGTGTTTACAGTAGAGTTCTCTTGTCAAGGTTCACGCAAATCCACCTCTTTTGGAGGTAGGCTCTCTTTAGATTCAGGATGGAGCCTTTTTATTACTTTCGAATAATTTTTTGAATGAAATCAAGCGTCCTTCATCATCAGGACGTCCAAAAACTGCTGAAACTCCTAAGCCAAAGACTCCAAAGACGCAAAAGCCGATCAAAAGTGCGAGATTGGCAAAGGAGGCGTCGACAAAAGGCGTAAAAGCTCCACAAAAGAGCAGCGCCAGTTCAAGTGCAGCGGAGAAACTGCCACTGGTGGAACCGAAATCATACGAACAGGTTGCGGCAAACGAAAACAAGCCAAGATCGCCCACACCAGATGCAGTGTCTCAGATCATCGCTGTAATCTTGGAGAAACTTGAGGATCAGACTAAAATTAACAAAGTTATGTTTGACAAACTGAGCAAGCTCGAGTTTAAGCCTCGAAAAAATTACAAGAGAACATGAATATGAAACAGTAATTTAAAATACTAACATGGAATGCAAATGGCCTTCTGAATAAAATAGACGAACTAGAATAATTTCTACGGAAAAATAATATTGATATTTGCATGATTACGGAAACTCACCTTTAAAACGGGTCTAGACCCAAGCTTAAAGGTTACAATGACTATCACGCACATCACCCTTCGCAAAATTCGAGAGGAGGATCCTCCCTCTACATTAAGAACTGCATAAAGCACTTCAAGAACACAGGATTTGAGCTAGACTCTACGCATATAAGTTCAGTTTCTGTAAAAATTGACTGCTACAACATTGCATCTTGTTATTTCCCGCCAGGATATAGACTGGTGGAAGACGATCTTGATCTGGTATGTATGACTTCATTGGGTTCAATTCTATCATTGGGGGTGACTTTAACGCGAAGCATACTTTTTGGGGTTCACGATGCAATTCAACAAGAGGCAGATTACTGTACAAAAACAGTATGAAATGTGGGGTGGACTTTTTCTCCACGGGTAAGCCAACATATTAGCCAACCGACAGGAATAAAAAGCCTGTCCTGGTCGACTTCTTCATCGCTAAAGGGTACCACAAATACCTTACGCGAGTCGAAGAGTGTTATGATCTTTGCTCAGACCACTCAGGAGTAATCTTGAAGATGGGTGGAAGACTGGCGAAAATAGAAAGAGCTCCTAGATTAGCTAGCAAAAACTTAAACTGGGACGCCTTCAAAAAGGACTGTAAGGAGGGTGTTGGCTTGAATGTGCCATTGAAAACTCCTTTCGAGCTAGAAACCGCAGTTGACCAATTCATTGAAGCAATTCAGAGCGCTGCTTGGAACAACACTTCGTCCCAAAAGAACGCAGTTAGCACCGACGCACAAAATATCCGCTCGAAATCGAAGAATTGATTCGTGAAAAGAGAAGAGCGCGTAGGAGATGGCAAGGCACGAGGGCGCCCCCAGACAAAACCCTATTGAACCACCTCTCTAACAAACTGAAAGGAATGTTGCCAGATCTTAAAGATCGTGAGACCACTGAATACCTTGAAGGCTTGTCGGCGGATAGGAGCTCAAACTACTCGCTGTGGAAAGCAGTTAAGTCTATCAAGAAACCTATAATCCACTCGGCACCAATAAAAAAAGCTAACGGCGAATGGGCAAGAGAAGACAAAGAGAAAGCGAATTTGTTTGCTGAACATTAAGAAGAAACATTCAAGCCTTTCGACGGTCCGCCGTTGGCTGACGTTCTAAAAATGAAAAAAGTTTCATTAGTTGAACTCCGACAGACAATAAGCAAACTTAAAAATAATAAGACCCCGGGTTACGACCTGATAACTGGCGAGATATTGAAAGAACTACCAAAAGAGGCACTAGTCAAGCTACTTTATATGATAAACGCTTCTCTTAGACTTCTATACAATCCAAGGCAATGGAAAGTTGCTTAAGTCATTATGGTTCCAAGACCGGGGAAATGTGCAAATTATAAAAAATCTTACAGGCTCACATCGCTTGCGCTCAGAATAACGCAAGAAATTGAAAAAGCCTTAGAAGGGAAAAAAATAAGTTCAAGTGCTTTCCTCGACGCATCGCAAGCCTTCGACAAGGTATGGCACGAAGGCTTGAAATATAAGCTACGGCAAAACTTGCCGGAAGACATGTTTAAAATATTGGAAAATTATCTTGAAAGCAGACTCTTTCCTGTTAGGTGTAGTAGTGAATACTCGAGTTTCAAGCAAATTCGGGCTGGCGTACCCCAGGGAAGCGTCCTCGGTTCGACCCTGTTCCTACTCCCCTAGATGACGAGACTGTCGTCGCCACGTTTGCGGACGATACGGCCATCCTGGCAACAGGTGAATTAGTCGAGCCATCAACGAGAAACCTCCAACGAGCATTGGACAGAATTTGTGTCTGGACGAAGACTTGGCGAATCGCTCTTAATGAGAACAAGTCTACGCATGTGAATTTCACTTACAGAAGGGTTAACAATTTACCTCTGTTCATAAACTCTGCACAAATACCTTATGCAAATGAAGCGAAGTATCTAGGGATGACGCTGTACGCTAAGCTAAGGTGGAAACCACACGTAAAGAAGAAGCGTGACGAGCTCGAGATTAGGCTCAAGGAAATGTATTGGCTTATCGGAAGATTTTCGAAATTAAGCATATATAACAAACTGCTCTTGTATAGGCAGGTGTTAAAGCCGTCCTGCTATAGTGGGCGTATTGTTATCTTTGAAAGATTTTGGAGTTTTAGCCTCCGTCCACCCTAGTATTCAAAAAAAAAAAAAAAAAAATTAAATCAAGCGTACCCAAATCGTTCCCTATTGTCCAGAAAGAATGTCTTAGGACTAAGACTAGGAGCTTTGAAGGAGAAAACAACGAACTCCGTTCAAAGCTTAATGTAATGGAACGTCCTCACCATGAGCCTAAAAGCAAAGTTAAATAAAAACAAAAATTACCTTACACATAAACTATTGCTAATTTATGTGCAAGTATTTTTAGTGCAGGTTTTTGATTTTCATCAACTATTTTTAAGTAGTGGTCTCTCTTTTAAAAATACTTCCACATATATTAGCAATTGTTTATAAAAAAGGTGATTCTTTTTATCTAATTGTTCAATGCCAGGTTACAGGCATAATTATTTCCACGATTTTGCCTTCAACCGAAAGTCGTGGCAAACTTATGCTTCACATTTGCTTTTTGCAATGAAGTTTATAAGGAGCATCGATAAACTCGATACATCTATCAAATTGCATGTCAAGGCATGAGATCATAGTCGCCTTCTCACGAACTCAGCTTTCATCTCAGGAGCGAAACATGCAAATTTTTGGAGGAGAGACCACTCTTTAAAAATAATTGACAAAAGCAAAGTTTTGCGTTACAAATAGAAAACGATTTTAGGGAACTCCCGTGATTCTACAGGTCGTGGGGACACATGAGCATTTTAATGCGAACACAGTTGAGGAAGAGCTTAGACCCAAAATTAATCAGGTCCTTAAAAAAGAACTAAGCACGAAGCAGAAGTCCTGTTTTTCGTCCCAGGTGAAGGCCGTTCAACAAATAGAAGAAGCATAAGTCCCGTCGATAAAAGCGTCAATAAGAGCTCAATGGAAAAGTCGCGGACCACTTGAAATAAATGTCGCTGGAATCGCGGAATACGGAAGATTGTTTTAAACCCCTGAAAATACTCTGGCCATGAAGCATAATTTTTTTAATCGCTTGCTTTGGAACAACTTATCGAAAGTCTAATTTGATGATTCCTTTTAGGTTCTCTGCCTATTTTGTGACGGACTGCTAAAAAAGACTATGATAAATGCAGATAGCATGATTCCTGATGTTTTCGTTCCATAATGCAGAGCTTCTCGAAAATTTAAGTCCTTAAACTGCTTAAAGACTCAGCAGAAACTGAGTACATCATAGGCGTCCGGAGGGGTAGGGGCAAGACGGGGCACTTGCCCTCGGTCTTGTAAAATTAGAAGAAAAAGGAAACGTGCTTCAGCAACTTTAAAAAAATGTTCTTCGATGAATGACTGACTTGGTTACAAAATATTGTTACGAATTAAGAACTTTGTAGGGTTAATTCCACTGCTTGAAGGTATATAATTGAATATGCTCACTATTTATCTTTATGCTATCCAACATGTCACATCCATCAAGGAAAAACTCAGTCTTGCTCTGGATGAAAAGTCATGTAAATTAATGATTTAAATCATGTTTAATCGGAACTTATACTCATAATCTACGGATTTGTAAGCTTTTTCAAAAAAGCCTTCTTAACCCAACTATTGATTGGAAATTTATGTATCTTTTCTACGAGCGTCAGCATAAATCCGTCCGCAAAATTGCAAATCCATATTCGATATCAGAAAACCACCTCAATAAGCTCACAATTGCGTGATACCAAAACAAATAACTATTTCACCAAAAAATATGCAGTCAGCTTTTGACTGAAAGCCAAATATTTCTGCTGCACCTATTAAAAAGTTTATTGTTTTCAATCACCGAACAAACATGTCAAAGACAACAAAAAACCAAAGAAAAGCAAAAATGAAAATGTCACCTAGGAAAACGACAAACCAAACGAACCGCGTCGTTGTCGTTCTCGTCCTCATTGTCGTCAATCCCCCTGGCATCGTAAACAATTCCCAAATTGAAGCATGGTTCCACAATAGGAAAAACAACCAGGTTCCTGTGGCTGCAGAAGAAACTTTCTACAACTACAGTACATACCGCACGACATCATGTTCGAAAATGATGACGGTTGCATAAACTACACCAAAGGACGAAAGGGCTAAATGACACAGAAAAAAAGTATTCAGCTATACATACACCGAACAAGGTGTGTCCTATAGTGGAAAAAGGCCAAAGTGGACTTTTCGAAAATAAAAGGAAAAACACAACAGAAAAACAAACCCAATTGCACCCTTGAAATACAACCTCCGACCAATTTTCACCCTTGTTTGTTCCTCCTCTAAGTAAACACGATATACCCTTAACCGACTGTATGGCAAGCTTTCACAGGCAACCAACCACATTGACATGGCAACACGAAAGTGTATGTAGTTTTCTGCCAATAATATCGCTTCCGGTTGCAATCAATCGTCGTCGTCCATGCACGGCCTTTGACCGCTGGTTCAGTTGCAGGACTACACCACATACCGACAAACCTATCCAGGATCCACATGGAATCTATAAATGTGTTTAGGTACATTTAAATGCAAATTTAGGTTTTCCGCAATTGTAGCCTGCCTTAAATGTCTCTCTGGCTACAAAAACTTAATTTTCTTGGCACCAAGTTTTTACTGCAGCCCGCATAGCGTCTTCACAGCTAAAAATACTTGGTGCAAAAAAAAAAAAACCTCGATTGGCAGCACAGGTGACAAAGCCACCGAGCTGGAATTATGTTAAAACCGTCCACCTTTGCACATAGTATGCCTAGACAGTGGAGTGTAAATTATGCCCTAACATCCGTGAGGTTTTGTTGTCTCGTTTTATCCCCCGCCCACTGCAATTTTTTTTTTTTCTTCCTTTATGCATTATAATAGGACACCCCCTCTGTTGCGACTTTTTAGGAATAAATTGGACCGGTAGTTGAACAATTTGCATTACAAAAGGCACAACTTTGCGTGCTTAAACATCGTAGAGAGTGAAACCTTTTCACAACTTAGCACAAGGATAACACTGCAGAAAAAAGGGGTGAAAGGCTCCCCTTCTTCGCCCGTGTCTAATGTTCCTCCCACCTAGTGGAAGCCAAGACAAAAGCTTTCAAATACGGTGTGCCGCCATTTGGTCTAATGTGGTAAGGCTCCTGTTGTTATAGCGAGAGCGGCCTGAATGTTCATTTCGGAAAGGCGTTCTGTATATCTTCCGCTTTCATTCTATGGCTGGCTTTGCGGGGTTGATTGAGGGAACTGCATGGGTTTATTAATAGTTTCGCGGGAATGAGGAACTCTTCCTGTCAATTGTGGAATAATTTAGCAAAAGAGTAAATTATACATTTTCACGTTGGTTGTACGGTTTTTTTTTTCTATATAAATGAGGCCGCGTTGAGTTGAGACTGCAGGTCGTAATTTTTCAAATTGCTTTTCTTGTTCTTCTATTTTGGCTCTATAGAGGAGCTGGGAAAATAAGCTAATTGTTAAGAAGACTTTGTAGTGACTTGGATGAAAATTTACAATAGGAAATGTAAATTTCTGCAAAGCAGCGGGTATAACTACATAATTTTCAAATATAGTCAACTACATGTCTTAATTAAAGCTGCAATTTGGTTTAAGAATTTGTCCTCTTTAGCCTTCAGGTCAGAAAATTAATTTTCTGAAATATCTCCAGTTTATGCAACTATCTACTATCTTTTAAGTGAGTCATTCGATATACTATTTCCATTTCCGGTAGAAATGGAAATAGTATATCGAACTACTTCCATTCCAGTAGCTAAGCCTCAATTTGTTGTAAAAGAGGATTCTTTGCTGGTAACACCTGCACGCAAAATTTAGAAACTCAAAAAAAGAAAAACTGCCTTGGGCTTTCCAATATGTAGCACAAGACTTCGATAAGGTAAGACACAATAAAGGCTTAAAGCATAACGTTGCCGGAGAAAATTTAAAAATTTTTGGAGTCGAAAATTTACTCTCGTCTTAAGTGTCCCATACGGACTGAAAACTCAAAGTTGAAGAAAACCTTTGCTATACTCAATAGACATCCTGGATGGTGACAGGAAGCAGTTAAATACTAACCGAAAAGCCTTAAGCGAGCTTTGGACAAAATTTTCGTTGGGGTTGCACAGAGCCAAGTCAAACATTTCAGAGTAACAAACTGTCTCCATATCTATTTCGCGAGAAACATTGAAAAAGTTCTCACTCGAAAACAAAGCGCTAACCCCGACTACAAAGAAGTAGACAAGTTGACCTAGCGATGCGTAGGGAATAAACAGGACAGCTACTGCAAAACTACAACAGATCCTGGAGTTAGACGAATTTTAAACGAGCTTCGGAATGTGCTAGATCCCGAAACACGCCGAGTAATTAGCGGAGGCCCTGTAGGAGCGCTGGTACTCGCTGGCTTTTAGTAAAAAAGGGGTGGGGGGGGGGGGGAGAGTGCAACAGTGCGTGTGTATTATTTTAAGCTTCGGTCCCGGTGAAATGGACACAGGTATACCCTCTCCCTATTCTTCTTTTTAATTCAATATTAATAAGTTCAATATTCAGAATTAATAATTATTCCTTATTTCAACTGAAGATGCGCTGGACCTACTAAAGCCATCAAAGTGGTTTGTAAGTTTGGCAATTCTAACGCGTCAAAATCTAAAATTTCAACTAGGGGTGACAGTATATGTCTTCAACCGCTCCTCTGGTTGAAGACATATACTGTCACCCCAAGGTAGAGTCCCTTCACCTCTTGTATGTTTTCTGGTATTTTTGTACATATGTTTTCCAGCAACTCACTGGCAAAACCCATCGAGAATGCTGATGACCTAGTGCTCACAGTACGTCGCAAATTCTTGCAAAAACTTGTTGATCTGATATGCGAAATGCGCTAAATACTCTGAGTCAATGTACCTCATCATGTGACCTCAGCGTCAACCCGTCAAAAATCGAGCTTGTCCTCTTTGTAAACAAGAAGGTAAATTCCAAATAGATCTGCCAACGCTCGAAGACCCAGCTAAGTCAAATGTCTGGGTATCATTCTAAGCAGTGAGTTGAGAGTTAAAAAAAAACGTACGCAGCACTATATACGTGCAGCTGTATGTTTGGAAAAAAAATGGGTCCTTCCCTAAAATAACAAACTGGCTCAACAAAGCTATAGTAAGAACCACACATACGTATGTTCGCTGCGTCTGGTGGCCAGCTATGTACAAGCAGTAAAATTTCGAAGCCTAGGTTCACAGCGCAACTAAGACTAGCCTTGTCACTACAGGTGCTCTCAGATCTAGTCCTTCTAAGGGGCAAAGGATAACGCTTTGCCTGACAATCATACTACATCTCTTAATAGAAGAAAAGACCGCAAAAAGAGCGATAAGAGTTCACACTAGGATGCTTCGTATGAATATAACAGACTACATAACACTTTAGCTTGACTTCAATCAAGACTCCCCGTTAATATTCCAAGCAGGGAAGACTGAAGATTGAATAACGTTGTAATCCACCCCGAGATAGGTAGCAATCTAAACAGCCGGTTCTAAATCAAGTGAGAATACTGAAGCAGTTGTATCCTCTGAGAACTTAAGACTTAAACTATTGCAGTATCTTCAGAGGCGAAATTCTAGCTACACTTATAGCCGCCAAAAAGGCCATTCATAGGATAATTTTTCCATTTATACGTATAGAGAGTCAAGCCCTGGCAAAACCAACAGTAAAATCTCATTTAGTAGCACTCTGTCACTCAGAGCTTAGGGCTCTACGCAGACAGAATAATGTCCGCATTGTTTGGGTATCTTTGCGGCCATAGTGACTTTATCGGAAATGAAAAGGCTGACGACCTAGCGAACAAATGGCTCGTATATTTGTGTTACCATGGCGGACAGAAGGACTTATCCTCCGCTCTCTTTTGAGCCGGGCAAAATGTCTACAACTATTCAGAATGTAGCATAAAACAAGTGAGTAAGTGCAAGAGTTTATCTGTGACAAACTTCTATATACCCGACCCTACATACCATGTAACACCAAATCTTAAAGTTTCTTGACCCGAATTCATATATTATTTGTATAGGCCACGCCCTCAAAAAAAGTGGGCATGGGCTTAAAATCAAAATCAATTAATTTTAATTTCATTACGTGTCTGTGGACAGATTTGAAAAATGTTATCACTTTTATTCCGGATGAGAAAGACCTTGTGTAGAAATTTGCAGCTTTCTACCTCAAAATTTGGGGCCTGAAAATTTGAGACAAATGGACGTAAGGACATTAGGGTTGAGCGTCAATGTTTAAAAAAAAATTGCATTGTGTGTCGAGTTTCTTCACATTGTTGCATTTCGTTGAGTAGAACATTTTGGTGGTGTTTAAATTTTCAATTTGGATACCCCTACTTTAGCTCAAAGTTTTTTAATTTTCGGAACAATACCCTACCAGGGTGTATTAAGTTTGTTGTATTGTTTGTAACGCAGTGAAATAATCACCGTAGACCCCTAAGAACTTTTAGAGATATGAATGGGACCGACAGGAGAGCCGATTGAGCCATGTCCGCCCGTCCGTAAGTCCGTTCGTATTTAAACAACTCAGAGCTCAAAGCTGATGGTGGATTGGCTGGAAGTCCAGTCCTTCAGATCAACTTTGAAAATTAGCCTAATCCGCCCACAGACACGCGCACTACAGGCATGTGGCCTTTTCATTGACCACGCCCACTTTTTTAAGTAGCTTAAATTGACTGTTTTTCAATAAATATATATGAAATTTGACTAAAAATTCTGTAACAAAAGTTGTAGATATTAGCATTTTCTAACTTTTTCGCTAAAATAGTATATGCCTCAGCCCACTTTTGTAGGTGTGGCGTTAAAAAAAGTCATTTTTTGAATGAAAAACGCGGATTTTTTGGCCGAAATATGTGCAACTACCTAGTAATGGGTGATTTTTTAAGAGGTTGAGAACTTTTTTAAAAAAAAAACACAAAAAATTCGAAAAAATTAATAAAATATTTATTTGAATCGATAGTTTGAACCTTGCAATTTAATGTTTAAAGATAATTTCATGCAAATGTTGACCGCGGCTGCGTCTCAGGTAGCCCATCCGCTGAGTCCAATTTTGGCATACTCTTTCACACATATCGGCCGGTATCTCACGAATGAATGCATGGATGTTGGCTTCCAGTGCATCAATCGAAGCGGGCTTGTCCCTATAGACATTAGCCTTGACATACTCCCACAAAAAATAATCTAATGGTGTCAAATCGCACGATCTAGGCGACCAATTGACCGGCCCGAAACGTGAAATTAAATGTTCACCAAACTCGCCGACCATAAAATGGAAGCAGCGCGCGATGAACATTTCGAACCGAGCACGAATTTTCATAGTATAATTCAATAATTTGCAAGCGTTGGTCATTGGTAAGACGATCCATGGTTAAATTGCAAACCAAACTGAAGCTGTTTGACAGTGACACAAGGTACTAAACACACGTCAGCTGTCAAAACCAGTGTTGCCAAAACCAAACCAGCTTAAAAATCACCCTTTATAAGCCATTTATCAGTTATATTTTTACATCCCACCCATTTTTCGAAGGCGTGGCAGTTTCCTTTTTTGGTAGGGTAGGGTATTTTGCAATCCGTCGCAGACGGACTGAAGTTTTAACATACGCACTGTTGCACTTTCCCACTTGCTTTTACACATTTTCTGTTGCCATTGAAGGGTTGAGGTCAAAATTTTACCGGGGCAAAGCTCTTTTATTCAAAATTCTGTAACTTTGGCAAAGCATCACAGTTGATATGTATGGGGATCGCAACGCACCCTGCAACCCCCTGCCTGTTTCTCGTTTTACTTTTGCTTTACTTTAAAAAAGTCAAAAGTTGGCTTGAATAAACTGAATTATATGGCTTAAGTCAGAATTTTAAAAAGCAGAATTTTGAAAGCAGATTTGATTTTCGAAAAAGCAAAGTTTTGAAAATCAGAACTTTTTGCGAAAAAGCAAAGTTTGAAAAGAAGTATTATGACCTGCTCCCATCACTGAAACAACTTTTGCAAAAACCTAAAGGTAAAAAATAATATCTACCTATAAGTCTCGAACCATAGATCCGTTAAGTATTTATAGAGCTTTCGACCAGAAAATATTAAGCATAGGCTGCAAATAACAAATACACGTACATCAGTATTCCGCAAACATTTTCTCTCAAAAACTTGTTGAATATTGGAGTTTGCCTGAACATCTTCGAAAACTTCAACAGATTTTTATAAAGTCTCCACGAAAAGCGGTTATGTCCATAGAGCATTTTGACCGAAACAAATCCTTTTCGCGCGTTGAGAGAACGTTTGCCAACATCCTCGCTCTTAATAAAAGTACGAATGTGCCAAGAAGGTTTTCAGAGCATTATTTTTAGAAATATTAATTTTCGATGCAACGTGAAAAATTTAGAAGACGGAGGATCTTTATGGACGATCTTTTGGTCTATATTAACCAAATTTGGTCACATTGCAGGACTGTTTTTGCCAGACTTTGTCAATATCATTTTTAAAATAATGCAAGGCTATGAAATCCATTCATCAGCTTGAATGCTTCTATTTCAATTTGCAACATTTACAACATCCATATGGAACATTCTAAATTCAACAAGGAAAAAAAAAAACAAAAATTTACTTAGCCCTCCAGGAAGTTGCCCGGACTGCCATTCAATTTAAGCCGTTTACTATACTCGCTCGCTCGCCCGAATGTGTATCCATTTATGAACCGCAAACATCAAAGGACCTCATTAACATAAAATGTTGCAGCATTTGCAAACACGCATCACAGGAGGATCCACCACCATTCGACAACACCGCTATTAATACAAAATGTCACACGCAAAAGTCATTTCAAAAAAGCACATCCTGCCACCATCCTGCGTTCAGCTATTTCCGAAAAAAGGCAATAAATTTGATTGAGGATACACCGCAAAAGCATTAAGCTCTTCACTGTAACCAATAAATAATCAGAGGAGCAATAAAAATAAAAACACATAAACCGAGATACATATTATAGGTACAGAACAATGCTCCAACATTTGTGGTGAACTTCAGCAAACATACTCCTGTTAGCGCAGGGCTATGTGAAGGCAGCTGGAAGCTCAGCAAGTTACTCGAACCAGAAGCGGGTGATAAATTCAGATAAATTCTTGAAAACGAAGGAGAACCCATCTGATGAATCCTTATCCAGTGGTGAGTACATTCCAATTTGCACATTGCCACAGAAATGCTGTGCAAATAAAAAGTTTTTAATTAGAAACATTTCCGCGGCACACTTTTAAGGCGGTCTGTGGAAACGTTCCGCATACCGCATAGTCCTGGAATCGCACACAGACAGCAGAATTCAGGGAATGCGCACACATTCTCAAAAACTCCACGGCGTGTCGGTCGTTGTCTGGGGAAATCATAATGATATGATACACTCGGCGAGTCCTTGAAAGCAGGGAATCCACCAGCATAGCTCAGGCAGTTTCAATGCCGTCATAAACTATCAGAGCCCGCAGGTTTAATTTACAGAAAAAAAAGTGCTTAAAAAAACTTCACCCTGCTCAAGCGCTCGGGATGAGGATGACGAGGCAAAACGTCGAATTAATTTAATTAAATGGGTTGCCAGGGTGGGATGATGCTTGTGGTGCTGCATGCACTTGGGAAATGCCTGCGACTGTGCCTCTCCTGCTGGCTCCGCAGTCGGGCTGTGTGTGCCTGACTATTGATCCTGAAATGAAAGTTTATGATTTTATCACTACACCAAACCATTCACTTGCTGTGAATCGTCGTCGGTGTGTATGCACTGCGAAAGGAGATGAATATTGAAGGAAACCAATTTGACAAGTTAAGAGCAGATGCTATACACTCCACAAGGATGGGGTTGCGCTTGATGTATACGTTTCCACAGAACACACAGCGGCTGTTCTGTTCTATGTGTTCTGTGGGACTGTTTTCCGACCTTAATTAAAGTCAAAAGCTTTGATGGGAAAATTTTATTAGGGTATCCGGAATCTGAGGCGACAGATAAATGAGATAAGTTCTATCTGACAGATTGTTGTTTACTGTACTACGTTATATACCTATACACGGATGGGACGGTCTAATACCGGAAAACTTTGTTCGACGCTTTGATGTTTGTTTATGTTTCTGTTCTCTGTTCTCTGTTTTCTGTGTTTGTTTGCTTGCGTGTGGAGTTGTTTCTGGGGCTAAATTTCAATTAAATTTAATGAAATACGTAGATATACCCGCCCATCGCATACAGCAGCGTTTTCACTTACTTAATTGCAAACTGACAGATGTCAATAGATGATAATGGGTTTTTAAGAGCAATTCTCTGTGTGGTATGATACTCTGTTTGTTGGATGAATTGGATAAGTTTTGTGCCTTTTAATGGAATTTTATAGAGTTTTCCAACCCAAAGGACACACGATCTCGATGAAAAATGCCTTATTTATGCGCAATCTGTCATTTATGCGAAGGATACACTCTGCATATTCATATGGTCAGTCCTCGTTACGGAAAGGTATGGCCATGTACCTATACCTACTTTGGAATGCATGATTACACCCCATACCCCCTTCCCTCAAAGTGCACAATGAAATTTTTGATAAGACGAAATAATTAACTACCGAATTAGCCGTACGATGAACTGAATCACATTCCTTTGAATCACGAGAGTTAATTAAACAAGTCCCAGAGCCCGCTATTCACAAACACGAAATGATTTAATTATTTCGGTCCGCACATTATATAGGTACCTACCCACACTCATGTGTGGCATGATGTAGCAACTTAACTCAACCGTTCACCTTCCTCCCACCACTGCGTCAGCGGAAAGCAAAGCGGCGATTCATTAAGGATTCATTAGACTTGCACAAAGTTAATAATATTATTCTTTGTGCTTAGGTGCCGCGATTTAAAATTAACGTCTCCCTCGAGGGTGGCTTGGGAAAGCGCAAAATTTAATCCCTCCCGCACTCACATGTGCGGCATCCAAAATGTTTCTTTTATACTACATGTATAAGAGTTCTTCTGTGTGCTTTTGGTATAGCATGGGACGCAGAGTGAAAAAGGATTTGCCGACATTAGCACCTGTAACATTGAAATAATGTATTTTTTCAGCACTGTTCGTTGGGATATATTTTTTTATATTTTACGATAGTAAATAGCAACCAAGTAGGAAGCAATGTGAAAAGACATTTTTTTTATAAAAAAGTCCTGGAAGTTTAGAAAGTCGCCGTTTTTAATTACACACCTTACCTAAAACTATAGAACTAATAAGTATTTAATGGCCAAAAGCTCTTCTGGACGGCTGGACGATTGTGACTTTAGTGCACGAGTTGATGACGGAGGATCGAGATTGAGCACTAAGAGTTCTCCCCGGAAACCTTTTAATGGACAACCGGCTTTAGAAGATGACGGTGATACAATTCTTTCGAAGGCGCGTTTATTTTTTGCTGTCGGGAATAGCAGTAGGTGTGGAACTAAGACAAGGTGAAGACTAGACAAGGCTAGACTGTTATATAGGTTCCATCTATAAGGAAAGAAAAAAAGTAAAGATTTAAAAGGATAAGACGGTATAAAATAAGCACAATCAGAGAAAGTTCCTCCCACAAGTATTATATGCCTTTACGAGGAGCAAGCGGGGCTAACTGATGGGAAGTATCCAGTTCCGGTCCTTTAGAGTAATAGGTTTGTTTTCATATCAAGGAAGAAATAAGGAAAAGGGTTCGACTGCTTCTTTTCTGTATTTGCCGGTATGTTAGGTGTAGACATCTTCTGATACTAATATGGATAGGAGATGCTGAAAATTAAGCCAAACGTTTTCACATGTATGCGAAATTGTTTTTCCCTTTGTGCTTTTGCACTCAGATGCAAGAGATACCATGAAGATACAAGAGATGCCATTCATAGAATCCTTTTAATTCCTTAAATTCGATCTATATTCCGAATTGATTCGATTTCAGTCCCCCAGGAGCTTTCCAGTCTCTTGAGAATACGCTACTATGGAATCCCATCAAGGTGCCAGTTTTGCGGAGGTTTTGAACGAGCTGTTTCAAAGCGCTGTCTTAAGCGCTGTTTCAAATCAACAGGTAAAGAGCTCAAATGGTAGAGCATTACTTGCGACAAGTAAGGGTTGCAGGATCGTACCCTGCCGGTAAGCCACACACGCTTTTTTCTTTCGACACTTCCGTCCGCTAACATTTCAATTCCACTCTACGACTAAACGTAAAAATAGAGGGGCCTGTACGGCTTAGTTGACATCATGATTGTTATAATTTACTTAACAAGACATGTTGGCAGTAAATAAAAAACAAAGAGATGATTGGCTGGACCTGGATTCGAACCCAGGACCTCCCAATTGTCGGTCATAGGTGCTACCATCTGCACCACCGCCCACTTCCATCTCGGGTGTCCAAAAAGCCTACATGATCTCTCTGCATAGATAATGCACATAAACCAATAACGAGCAAAGATCCTTTTCAGATCTTCAGCTGACATTCCCTACCCTTGTCTCGATTTGAATGGAACTTGAACAGAGCTGCCAAGCTCGTCTCTTTAGTGTGCCCAATTTTTGGAATTTCTCCTGTCTTGGAAAAATAATCTTCACAGCGGATTTGAAATTTGATGAACCTTCGATCGGAACCTTCATTTGGATTCGAATTCGATCTGTGATCTGATAAGGTGCTGGCTATATCTTTCTCTCTGTGATGGTCCTAGAAAACATCTTGGACTGAGAATAATTATCTGCTATTTCTGAGTGTAACAAGGGTCGGTGGAAAAACCTACATTTTTGAAAGAGATGTCAGACGATTGAAAGGACGATCTCCTCTTGCTTTACATTTGCTGCTGTCCGAAACAGTGTTCTGAGTATAAGCATCGCAACACAAGATAAGGTCCATCCGTTTTGACTTACAGTACTCAACAAGCGTAACAACTGCCTAAAGGGTTAAGGGGGAAGTAAGCCGACACGCAACTAAAAAGGTTTCCAATTCGCTATTAACATGGCAATAAATAGAAACAGCAACCAGATATTCGGTTATAGAACCTTTCAGCCATAGCTGCCGCGAAGGATTTGGACGCAATAAGACTAGTCCTAGGTTTATAGTACTGATTGTCTTAAGGGACATCGTAAGAAGCCTTTAATCCACGGCAGAAATGCCACCTTTTCACAGCTATTACTCAATGAAAGCTATGAGGTTTTTAATTCTACAGGCTAAAAACCTTTTATTTAAAATATCAGTTGCAGTTATATTTCCCTTGAATAAACGAAACAGAAACACACCGACCCAGAGCTAACCGCTTCAACCAAGTTGTGTCGGCTGATACTGCCACCTGTATTGATCACAGCTCAATAAGCATCCGTCACTAGTGCGGAGCGGGCAGTTCAAACCATTGGCGCCTTTCATGGACTCATGCCCATTGCAGGAGAGTCGTTTTTCATTTTTTTGGATCCGTAAGGAGCAGAGTAAGGGCACAGACAACGTAACGTAATGGATAGCCGACACAATGGGTCGCGTAAGCTGACTTGTGTAGTACCAAAGCCGACAGGTGCGGGCACATCAGTTTTGCTGAGGTGTTGGTCGGCATGCTTGAGATTTAAAGAACTCGGTTTGCTCAAACAGAGAAGTGTCCGGCAATAAAATACTGTCTGGACAGTAATCAAAATTTGTTCACCTTTCTAACCTACAGTCGAAAAAAAACTAAGCTTTAGAGAGAACCCAACAGATTAGTCCTGTCAAATCGTTTCCGTTGGGGCCGATTTCAGGAATAAAATACAGAAGTGTTTTGTTCACTAGTTCTACATAGTTTTGGAAATGGTGAATGAAACCGGGAGCACCTGGCTTCACCTCGTAAATCGCAAAAAAGTTTTTGCAAAAAAGTCATAGAGTGTTGACTTTTCGAGGTAGACTTCATTGAATAAAATGAAGAAGACTAAAATGACCATAAAGGCATACCTTAGATGTGTTGTTTTATTAGTTTGGCTGTTAAAGCGTGCTAAAATACGACCCAAATTTAAACAATCCAATTCTGACGTCACTTTTTTTGGGTGAAAACGGAAGAAGAATGCTTATAGCACGTTTACACCGCGCCTAATTTTAGCATTTATGCTAAATTCAACATTTTCAAGAAAGTATGACAAGCTAACGGTTATTGCGCAGTTTGTGTTAAATTCTATTTGTTTATTATAATTTCTGGGAATATTTTACATTCTGTTGTGTACTTTTTTGTGTGGAATCTACTGTTCTTATTTTGGGTGATTTTTTAGTTTTATCACTTAAAAAAGGGCGGTATAAAATTTTTCTTTAATTTTTTTTTATATTGTATTGTTAAAAAAGAACTGTTATATGCTGTTTGCTTGTTTTTTTAAAGCTCTTGTGTTGGTTAACGCTTAAGAAGTTGTTCTCGCGTCTAATTTTGGTTGATATAAAGTAAGTGGCCCAGAAGTTACGATAGATATTGATACATATTTGCTAGCAGCATCATTTTAGTCATCTAAAGTGTTTTCAAGCACATTTAGGAAACCATTAACTACTTAAAAACGGACAAAAAAAAATAAATAGAGTGGCGCAACAGCTCGAGGTGAACCAGGGCAATACAAGAACGGACAAGCTTCGTTCTTTATTTAAAGTGTTTGCCTTTTACCGTTTCGGAAAAATTTCTTAGGCTTCTTACCATTTAAAAAATTTAAAATCCATAAAACAGCAGTTTTGTTATTATTTACATTACCGTTAGGCTGTTTTATTTTTTAATTTTTCAACCACCTGCGTTCCATTGGCCACTTTTATTAAACTCTTTGGACATGGATTTCGGCGAAAACAGTAAAACGTGTTGTTTTCTCTTTTGTTTGTTTAAATAGGTTCGAAAGCTTGAGGTTGGAAACGGCCATTTTAAAAACTTTTAAATGTAGTAAGCTTGCGATGTAAATGTTTCATACTTTAGCCAAATTCGAATAAGATCGTCATTACGGTTTACAAACTAGGAACCGTTAAAAACTCGTTTTCGAAAATGTTTTTACGTTTTTGACTTAAATCTTCGAAGTTTTTAAGTTTTTAAAGTTAATAATCGAAGTTCGATAGAAATAAAATGCATAAAAACTCAGAAAGTGAACTATGCCCGTTACGTTATTTATTTTAAAGTTATACTTTATACCATTGAGGAGCTAGAGAGGCGACACATACCTTGTTTTGACCTTTTGTATGAATTTTTAAATTTCGTATCCATAAAACAACTCTCTCAGTTCAAGTTAGAATTTTTTCCAATAGCGCAACTATTGGATGTTTTTCTTAAGTTCTATGGCCATCGCTTATTGCGTAAATGGTGACAAACCCTTTTTATGCCCGATCCAGGGTATATTAAGTTTGATGTTTAGTTTGTAAGGCAGTGAAACAATCACCGTAGACCCCTAAGACCTTTTAGAGATAAGAATGGGCTGACATGAGAATCGATTGAGCCATGTCCTTCCGTCCGTATGTAAACAACTTTTAGGCCTTAAATTTTAAGGTAGAGAGCTGAAATTTAGTAAGTAGGCTGAAAGTTCATTGGACCAGATCAAGTTTGAAAATTAGTTGAATCCGCCCTCAGACACGCCCACTACAACCCTGTATGTGCGACAATCTTTTCCAAATTTTAGCTTTGTTACAATGGCGCTAGCGCATTCGTTTTTAGTACGTAACATTGCCTTGTGTTTGAAGTAGCCAAAAAAATTTGGCCTTTTCATTGACGACGCCCACTTTTTTAAGGGAATTTAGCTTAAAATGACTGTTTTTCAATAAATGTATATGAAATTTGACTAAAAATTATATGACAAAAGTTGTAGATATTCATGTATATGTAGTATGTGCTTCCGCCCACTTTTGTGGGCGTGGCATTAAAAAAGTGATTTTTTTAGTTAAAAAGACGGAGTTTTAGGCCGAAATGTATGCAACCACCTAGTATAAAGCACTCAAAAGTTATATTTTTATATCTCGCCCACTTTTTGGAGGCGTGGCAGTTTTTCGTTTTGGTATGGTCGGGTATTTTGCAATCCGCCGTAGATTGCGAAAGCTTTTGCATACGCACTGTTGCACTTTCCCACTTGCTATACCGTCTTTTTAAATAGGCTTCGAAAAACTTAGGTTAGAAACCGCAATTAAAATCTTTTTAAACGAAGTTTGCTTTGTACTTAACCTAAATCTGAACTAGTAACTTGTTTGAACTAATAGATGGTTTTAAAAAATTGTTTTTGAAAATGTTTTCCTGTTTTTGAGTTAAATCTCAGAAAGTTTTGAAATTTTAAATTCGCTATAATTTTCCCTTCAAATTTTGTATAATTTCTGATAGGTGTGATTATGAATACAAATAATGAATGAAATATAAAAAATCATACGATATGATTTGTCTGTCCAAACAACACCGGTAATATGGGGCGGGGGGGGGGAGCTTCTTGCTGCATTATTGCGATTTTTTTCGAAAATGCGATAAAACTGAACTTGGTTAAATTTGTGTTGTTTTTTACGTGTGTCCAGTATTGGCTTTGTGCACTAGGCGGTCCAAAAGTTATGGCCTCAAACATTTTAAAAAACGTCACCCATTTTCAGCTTTTCATATCTCAAAAAATTTGAAAATTTTCAAAAATTTAATTTTTTCATCAAAGTTCCGTCATTACTTACATAACTTAAGTTTTACTTTTTATATTCGTGCCTGCTTAACTTCTTAAAAAATTGAAAAACATTTCATCCATTTCCGATGAATTTTCAAACTGTAACTAAACCGTAATTATGCGTAAAAAAAATTGCCCTCATTGCATTCTCTGACTATTTCCGCAGTTTAAAAGCGAACCAGTATTGGTTCTCTACGATTTAGAGTTCAGAAGTTAAAACGCGATCGGACGGACGGACAGACAATGTATCGATACCAAAAGAGGTCCTTTTTCCATTTTTGGACGAACCTCTAAAAATTACACCGTACACAGACCGCTAGAAATTATTGAATATTAAGCAGATTCTAAGATTTACCTTGAAAGCTTAAAAAAATGTTCAAAAAATATTTTTCAAAATATTTCGGTATCTTAATGGTGGAAACGATTAGAATTAATTTTGGTTTGTACATATATAAAACGTATGGAGACATTCCTGAAATTTTTATGATCTTTAAGAAATTAGTTCAAAAAGCAAATTAAAAAACCCGCATTGACAACCGATAAAAAAACTTGTGCCCAGAGTACCTATTGGGGAAAAATTCGAAACACGCGAAAAATCATTCAAATTTATTTACTAAAATTCCTATGACTTCTGAGTGGTTTCATTCTTATCAACTCATATTTTCGCAAGCATAAACCACTTGAGTAGGAAGAAAATGATTGAAAAAATGTAAATTTTTGTTTTTCAGTTTTTTAATAAAAAAAAATCAAAAAAATTTATTTGTCACCCTGCCGTTCGATAGAAATTGGAACTTAACTTACAATTTGCCTGTGACAAGCATAGAAGCCTTAAACAAGAAAAAAAATTATGAAAGCATCTGTTATAAAATTATTGAAAGAATATGTTCCCTTTATTTACTATAAACTGCATAGTGGCAGCATTGGAAACTCATGAAAGCAGATCGTATGCATATTATATCTTCTTAAAATTGGACTTGAAATCCCATAGAAATATTATATAAACGAAACAATTAGGCCATCATTATTAAGCATTTGAAAATATTTCGGAAATTGTCAAATTAAAAAAAGTCGACGGACTGCTGTATGAATTCATACTTGACGATTTTTATTTTAATGCCTCATCTCAAAGCATAGGAAGTACCTTATATTAAGTTTGTCACATAGTTTGTATATAGTGGTAGACCCCTAAGACTACTACACCCCCTTAGTTTTTACTTTTTTACTGGTTTCTGGGACAGCATGTTTATTCTCCTACAATTCAATTTTTTTTAATTAAAGCGTGACTAGATGCTTGCAGAGCCAGCTTTACATTTCCCTGTTTTTTTTATTTTTTATTTTTTTTAGTATCCACACAAATGATAGTCATTAGCACGAGCAGTTAAACCCCAAATTCGTATCTCAAGTGAAAATCACCTCGAAATTAATTGCTCTCAAATTAATCAAAAATCCTCTGCTCGCCATCAATGGCAACACGAATCAAATTTCCATCAATACGTTTGGCCGATTTAAATGTCACAAAGCGACCGTTAATAAAAGCCCAGCTCTAATGTTCACTCCCCACCATCAGGAAACACATTCATCAATTATCCCACCATCAACTCGCCCCCGTAAAAAGGTAAATGAAATCCATTGAAGAGATATCACCAGTGAACAGGACTCGATGTAAATGGCATTATATGCGAGTGCAGAGCGCCGGGTACGTATTCCACAGTCAGTTCTGACTACATCGACGACACACACGCATACCAGGTATAGGCACTTGAGGACTTTTCAGCTTCATGGACATGGTCGTTCTCAATGCAGACGAGCTAAATCAAAATGTCCTAGAACACTCATTGTGGAATCCTCGTCCGTACAGAGGGTATTTCCAACAAAAAACACCATGCACAACGAGAGCCATCAGCCAGCAGCGGCGTGGGCTCGTAAGGGTGGCTATCTGGCCCCTTAATGCTCCCGCATCTATATCTATTCAACCAATTTGCACACACTCAATACGTACTCACCCGCTACCACCACTCAGACCGCTTTGCCATCAAAGGGACGCAGCCGAACAACCTACTAAATGACGAAATTTCAATTTATCCTGTACCAGGACTTGTCACGAACAGAAGATTTGTTCAAACCGGACAGCAAAAACCAGGCTATACCCTTGCTGCAGGAGCCGGACCGACTTTTCAAAAACACAGTATATGGTCACTATGATAGCTTATCGTTCATCAAAATGTCAGTAAGTACCTATCGGGTCATTGTTGGGACATCCCGTACGTACAATCAAACGCAGAGCAGTCATACATACGCAAAGAGTGTTTTGTTCGCACGATGTGTGCTGCCTGTGTGTGTGTGTGCGTCGATATTAGTGTCGCATATATTTTGCCCTTTGTCGAGAGCCTGGGATTGCGCTGCGCGCCCATGACTGAAAGGACCAGTTCGTCCTGCTTTGCGTGCTGTTCATTCAATTTGTGAAAGATAGCCGAGCTCTCTGCTGCTGTTGATTATACGACGTAATCCTGATTCCGTTTAATACGATCTCTAGTGTGGTGTAATGCCGCTGGCCATGAAAGGGATGATGTTGTGGCTGATGTGAGTGATTTCTATGCTCGCCCATGGGTCAGTCTATGCCTCTACCACAGGCGGACTAAGTGAATATTTGCCACCCTTCTAATTATGATTTTTATCAATCGTAAAAATAACTTACAATAACGTCGTCGGCGCACAATGCGTGCCGTGTACGAGTATGTGGGCCAGTCAAGACCGGAGGCGATTTTCCTAAATAGCAGCAACATACCCGAAACATGTAATTTAGTTAACTGGTGCTTCAGTGGAGCAATATAGAGGTTTTCTGCAGGACAACATAAGTGTATACTTCGTTGGGTTATTGGGATTAATTAATTTCCTAATGAGGACCAAATGGAATTCGTCCTTGTGCGATTCTCATGAATTCAAGAAGGGTAGCTAGGAGAGTTGCACGTCAAGCGTTTCTTTAAGTATTCGGACACGTGTGCTCCAACACTGCAGACATTTTTATTCATGTAAACTTAAATGGGCAAGATGTGATATTCGTAGCGTAAAGCAATCTTAATAAATTCAGAGCAGTGGTTGGTGCTCAATTGGTGTTACTTGTCTCCAGAGGGGGCTTTCGTACAGAAGGGTTTCCACTTTTCCAGCACTAAGAATCTCTTTCCATTATTTACAAAAATTAAAAAGTCAAGGAAAGTATTAAGCAGGAAAGAGTTGCATGACTTATTCAGGCTGTAACATCGATTGATCACTAAAATTATAGGGTCTGATAAAAGAGAGTTAGGACTCAGTAGCCTAGTTAGCGAGATTAGAAAGATAAAGTAGATAGAGATAGAGAAAAAATCTAGGTAGAGATAGACTACCTAGATTTTTTAACGTCAGGATAGGCCCTGATCGGCGTTAGCCTGGTGATGGCCATTGTTGTGACCGTTACTAAACATCAAGTGCTTATAATACCTCCGCATGGTAACCACCGGGTACTGGCCTTGTCCTTCCTTGGACTTTGCTTGCTGAACTCATAATTGCAAGTGTTGAGCAAGAAGAAAGAGCAACACTTTAATTTGTCTAAAATTACTGGCTAATCGAGGCTCAAAAAGTCAACTTGAAAATGTTGAAGTCCTTAGAAGGAGGACGTGCAGCGGAGGAATTCTCAAATAAGGTTCAACGCAAGGCAATCAACAGCTAGAACAACAACTACCTTATTTGAGCTACCCCGACTTATGGGGGCTAAAGTCAATAAGGATTTCCACTTTCCAGTACCTACTAGTCAGAATACTGGAACAGATATGGTGGCGGATGAACCCCTGAGTGGGACATAGGCAGCTCTCGCATCCCCGAAGAGGGTTACTGACTCTGGTGCACCAGGCATGCTGTCCTAGGGTTGGACCTGGTATGGACCTGGCCCACCAAGTTGTCGGGAACTGTGTCGTAGAGGTAACGTATCCAGGCCACGTAAAAGAGTGTAGTGATGAGAGGGGAACAATGTAGCCCCGGGTAACATTAAAATCAATTCTCAATTAAATTAAATTCTCAGCAAAACTCGGAACGTTAAAGGACATCGATTTAAGAGTTAGCACCTGGAATATAAGAACAATCTTCACACCCAGGTGCAACTCAAAAACTAAAGTCCTCCTGCGATAAAAAGCGGTCATTACTGCAATCCAGGAGATACAATGGATAGGATCAGTATCATAAAAATAAAAGACCTAGAACAGCTGCCATAAAAGACTGCACATGTTGGATGCGGATTCGTCGTGGGGAATCGGCTGAGGTCAAAAGTCATTGACTTCAAGGCGGCTAGTGATCGCCTTGCTGTGATCCGCATTAAAGGCACTTTCGAAAACATCGGCCCAATATGTGCACACGCTCCTACCGAAGACGATGAAGACCCTGACGAGGAGGAATTTTATGACCTTCTTGATAGAGCCTACGTATAGCCATGTCCGGAGTACGATGTCAAAGATGGTGGTAAGCATAGATTCCATGAGTCACCATAGTAGGACTAGGTTTCCAAGACTCAGGACCCATAAGGCAACCTGGGTGTCTCCAGACGGTTGAACAGCCAAACAAATAGACCACGGGCTCATCTATGCAAGGCACACATCTAACTTTCTAAATGTGCATGAATCAACTTTGGGTTTTCAGTCACCCCAAAAAAAAAAGTCGTTGGTGTGATGAAGATTGCGTGAACAGGAAAAAAGTGACAGAATCTTTTAAAATGTTGCAGCGGAAAACAAGAGCAGCGTATGAGGAGTATCGAGCACAAAGAAAAGAGGAGAAAAGGTTACCTACGCAATCTTCCAGCTCAATGAGATCAAAGAGTCTAGCAATCCAAACAAGACCAGAAAGTTCCATATAACGGCTAAGCAATTCACTCCTGACTTTAGAACGCAAGCTCTTCGAAATAGCGAAGGAAACGTATTCCCCGAAGCACAAAGAACATAGTGTTAAGCAGCAAATAACCATAAGTGTTTATGCAGAATTTCCAGCAGCTGTTTAATGGGCATCAGTGTTGCGGATTGAGTGGAAGAGGTTCAAGAGAGAGAAGACTGTACCAAAAGAGAACGAGAGCCCAGTCGACCAAGAAGAAGTCCCACCACCTTGGGAGAGTTAGCCTGGTTATAAAGAGGCTTAAACACAACAAGGTCGACGACTATGATGGCCTACCTGTGGGGCTATGGCCTACACCAAATCATTAGGTAACCAAGTGTGGGTGAAAGAAAGCATGCCCGAAGTCTGGACAATCAGTTCCATATGTTGGGGCTGGGACATATGGAACTGATTGTCCAGACTTCCTTCAAGAAAGGCGATCCTATGTCAGAACTACCGATATATCTAGGTAGGTAGGTAGGTAGGAAAGTGGCTTATTAGGCCAAAAAGTAGGCCCAAAAAGTAGGCCAAAAAGTAGGCCCATTGTACCGCCACGTGGTACCATATTACCAAGGGAATAGGTTGGCGTGAATTCTATGACATCCAGCCAGTCTTTTCGACGAATTTTTGGTAGCTTTTTGACCGGTGTCTTACTAAGGTCGCTTAGGTAGTCGTAGAAGTAGGAGCCTAGTAAGGATTTCCTGTACGACGCGAGTGCCGGGCAGTAACAGAGGAAGAGTTGTACACTTTCTTCCTCTTCCTCATCTAGGCAGCCTCTACAGTACTCATTTGAGAATAGACCTAGTCCTTTTGAATGAAGACCTAAGGCAGTGCCCGGTGATAATTCCCACTGCAGTGCTAATTTTGGATCTCTTTAAGGAGACCAAGTTATCTGATCTTTTTGAATCGAGGCAAGGCCAGATTTGCTTGGAGGTTAAACAGGTGGTGCCTGTCCTCTATCTGGCGTTAGTTTCTTGTATGCTGTGATTTTTTAGCTGTAATTTGAAGGAAGCTAGGGAAGTACCTATATTGCAGAAGATTTCATCTTCTGGCAGTCTAGTGGCGTTCTTAGCGAGTTTATCAGCTTCACAGTTTCCCTTGGTGTCTCTATGACCTGGCACCCAGCACAGGCGGATGTGAAATTGTTCGGACATCTCATCAAGAGATGTGCGACCGTTAATAACTAATTAAGAGTTTATAGCGATCGATGTCAGGGAGTTGATGGCAGCCTGGCTATCCGTAAAGATACAGATATCGCGGGCGGATATCACGTTCCACTTTAGCCAGGACACGGCTTCACTAATTGCCATTATTTCTGCTTGGAAGAAGCTGCATTGGTTGGGCAGGCGAAAGGATTTATTTAAGTTAAGGCACTCAGAGAATTCCGTCTTGGATCCGTCTGTGTAAAAGTGTATGGCGTTAGCGAAAGGTATATTACCGCCGTACCACAGGTTCGGAATCCGGGTTTCGAAGTTTTTCTCTGGGAAATATGAAGGTGAAGTGTAATCCAGGTTCGTGGAGGTGAGATGCTGTTCGTTTAGAATCTTGGCATGTCCGTAAACGCAATCACGCCATTGGGAGCATTCTTTAAGTCGAATTGCGCTGTTGGTATCTGTTTGTTTACCAAAGATGTCTAAGGGGGTAAGGTTCAATAGGATTTCGAGCGCTTCCGTAGGAGTGGTTCTCAGGGCACCACTAATACAGATACATGCTTGCCTTTGCAACTTTCTTAAAACGTTGAGATGTGTGCCGACGTTGAGTAAGGGCCACCATACTGCTACGCCGTATAGAAGGATTGGTCTAATCACAGCTGTGAAGAGCCAATGCGTCATGTGAGGTTCTAGTCCCCATTTGTGCCCAATGGCTTTTTGCTCATATAAAGGGCCGTGATGGCTTTCCTTGCTCTTTCAGCTGTTTTCAGCTTCCAGCTTAGTCTATTGTCCAAAATAAGGCCAATGTACTTTGCCTTAATTGAAAATGATAGCCTGGTGCCATTTAAGATGGGAGGGGCAATGCGGGGGATTTTGTATTTTTTAATGGAGAGGACAATTTCGGTCTTTTGTGCATTAACACTCAGACCATTGTCAGTCGCCCATTCGTGGAGGAGAGTAAGGGCATGTTGCATTAAGTCTCTCAGTACGTGGGGATATTTCTCCGAGAAGGCAATGGCTACATCATCCACGTAAGCGATCGTTTTTCAGCCCGCTCTTTCTAGTATAAGTAGCAGTCTATTCACCGCTTTCATTCCAGAGAAGAGGGGATAGTACTCCTCCTTGAGGTGTACCTCTTCTGGTCGAGCTTTTCAAGGAAGCGTGACCTAAAGTGGTATATTTAAGTATCGATATCCCTGATAAATGTCGCACACAAGATCCTGTCAAACGTTCTGCGTGTGAGCGTCTTTAGCCGTACTGCTTCAGGAGCTTTTACTGGCGATAACCGAATTCACGATCCTGCTAAACTGATCAAACTGTGACGTGTAACATTAGAAAAGACACGGTACAGTGCAGTTTCAGAACAGCTCCTCGGAACTGTTCCAAACATGCTGATATATCCTTGCACGGTACGTTTCGGAGAAGCTTGAACAAATTCCAACTAACCTTTTCAATGTAGAAAAAAATGGCAGATGTTTTTATCGGCAGTCAATGGCTCTGCAAGAAATGTTTGTGAAGTGAAGCGGCTCGGTGTGGCGGCTGGTGGTAAGAAAAGAACTGCATGGTTTAAGACTCCTGGAGTTCAAGAAGCCATCAGAGAGAAGATTGTCGTGTGAAATCAATCTAGGAACTCTATTTCCCGAGCCCGATACACTGAGGCGCAAAGAATTTCCAATACGGCGGCCAATACAGCCAAAGAATAGGCATGGAAAAAGTTCGGCGAGAGGTTTGAGTATGATTACAGATCTGGAAACAAGACATTGTGGCAGACTGTTCGCCGGCTTAGAGGACAGAAGTTGAATATCTTTCAAGGGGTTAAATCAAAAGACGTTACACTTCTTTCAAGTCAAAAAGACGTCTTACGCAGATTTAGCGAGCACTTTTCGGAGCTGCTCAATCCCTAACAGAGCACTGAAGATGCAATCCCATTGCGGACGAGATCAGGGCGGAGAAAAGTCCTACAGATGAAGTCGCTGCCGCGATTAAATCGTTCGAAGTGGGTAAGTCTTCTGGAGTTGCTCAGAAATGCTCAAGGCAATGGGTGAAGAAAGTGTTAAATGGCTAACACGTGTCATTAAGGTGGCCTGGGAAAGCACCTAGCGATTAGCAAAAAGTAGTTATAGTGCCCATTTTCAAAAAACGGGACAGGGGAGATATTTCTAACTAAAGGGGTACATCTCTCTTAAGTCTTGTGGGAAAAGTATTCGCGAAGGTGTGGGAAACGCGTTGCAGAGCTGTAATCGAGCCTTTGTTGCGGGAAGAGCAATGTGGCTTTCGGCCTGGCAGAGGCACAACCGACTAGCTTTTAACCCTGAAGGTTATTCTTGAGAAGGCCTGGGAATATATGCCAAACCGGTCTACGCTCGACTTGGAAAAAGCCTATGACCGGGTTCCTCGGGATAAATTCTGGCGAGTTTTGCAAGACTTCTTCTTGCAGGGCTTCTTGTGAGAGCCATTCAGTCTTTATATGGGAACTGCGGAAGCTGTGCTCGGATAAATGGCGTCAAATCCCAACCTTTTAATGTGTGTGTCGGACTTCGCCAGGACTGTGTTCTATAACCTCTCCCTCTCATAGCATATATGGACTGGATATGGTGAACCGCAGTCTTGGTGAGGAATCTTTCGAAATGGCTGGCGTCAGGATAAGATATCTGCTAATTGCAGATGATGTAGCTGCCCTGGCATCGTCCAAGGAAGAACTTCAGCGAGCACTGGATGGGATTATATGTGGTGAGGCTGGGACGAAGATAAACGTCAGCAAACCCGAAGTGATGGAGTGATGTACCCTGCACATAAATGCAGTCCCATTGAAACAGGTAAAGAAGATTAAGTATCTTGGGGTCTTTTTCACGAAATATGGAAGGAGTGAAACTGAGTTATCCTGTGGGATTGGCCAAGATGGATCAATAGTAATGAAATTGCACGCCAGCTGGTCATCGCGAAAACTGAGCTGGGAGTGAAGGCAAAGCACTCAGTTTTTAATTCAGTGTTCGTTCCAGCCCACATCTATCGTCATAAAATTTGGGTAATGATCAAAAGAATTAGATCGCGGGTACAAGCTGCCGAAATGAGATTTCTGACGTGCGTTGCGTTGCTGGTGTTATTCTAAGGCATAGAGTGAGAAAAGTCAGTATTCGTAGGATTGCTAATGTTGAGTAGCTATTTCTCCGAGTGAAACGATCAATTCTTCTATGGTTTGGACACGCTGTTCGTATGTCCCCTGACAGACTTCCTAGAGAGGTTATACGTTAGCCGAGATGCGAGCCTAGTAGGCCCAGAAATGGGTGGTGGGATCAGGTAAAGAACATCTCAGAGATCTGCTGGGGATCGCGCCTATGTCTCTTGAGTTGGTGGCGGAAGATCGGAAACGATGGTCGTTCCGCGACCTTTTTAGGGATAAGCGGTCAGAAACCCTAAAACCTTAAATAGAGAAACTTCCAGCTTGTTCGATCTCAAAATGGCCAAAATTATAATTAGGGTTAGTACCTATCACCCCCTTTAATTAACCCCAGGGTCAATTTTAATTATTTTTAAATGTTCAGCTAAGAGCCAGAAAAACAGTTTTCTTGCATGATTTAAGTCAAAAATTGTAGATGTAAAATAATCCCACTTTTAGGGGTACTTTTTAGCCCTTCAATTTTAACTGAATTTCAATCTTTAAATACATTTTTTTGACACCAATTTACGCTCAAAGCGTGAATATATGTTTTATTTTTTATATATTTAAATAAGGGTGAAGCCCAAATTTCGTGTGAAAAAAAACCCCGAAATTTGTGATCAGAGACCAAAAGGGGTATTTTAACCATTGATTTTCGGTCTCTGATTCTTCACTACCGCTCTTTCGAAAAGAATGCAGTGATTGGCTTTGACATGAAGCATGATGTCTGTAAATCCTTAAACCTACAAATTCACACAAATATGCAGTGAAACCGAATTCGAAAATGCCAAAAGGTCGTACTTATTGACTACGAACCCCATTTTCTACGGCACCATGCATGCCAAAAGGACATGCAAATATCTTGTTTCTTTCAGTTCATTCTTCTGGTTCCGTTACATGGTCACACTGTTATGACTTATACCCCTTGATGCATATGTCTACTTCATCGGATTAGACCATTAACCCATTTGTTTCGTGTCCTTTCAAAGCGAATTATCAAATTACAGCGAAAACCATTTTAGACAAAATGCAGGGAAGGATCCGTTGCATGCATTCGTTACCAATATAGACAAGCTTTGTTTTCAGTAAATTTGGACTTTTGTGTTGGTATATTAAAGTTTGTAAATGTCTGCGAGAGCATATTTTTTTTACTATACAAAAGTGTTGTTCTTGGGACCACTGCTGTTTCCCTCAACAAGCCACATTTACCCTGCAATTTTTATATATTCAAACACTTTAAACACTGCATAAACAATTCTTGGGCTCATAGTAGACAAGAACCTATAAGGTGTGCCTTATAGGGACAAGACATTAAGAAAACTAATGCGGCACACAATGATACTAAAAGTTGCCAGTGCATGTCCACTTGCCCTTAAAGCGACTGGGTCTTATATTTGTCTCATATCCCTAGAACATGTTTCATTTGTCCCCCTCTTCACACACCCATTATGACCGGACATCCTTTCACACTAATTTAAGGCGATCTTAATTATTCCCAGCAAGCCAAAGTCGAAGCCAAAAGTTTATGTTATAAATGCAGGATCTAAAACAAAGCACCAGCCATTTGCGATGCTTTGCCAGGATATCCTCTATTGACCTCGTTACCACACACCCATCAAACGAAATGCACGTATAAAATGCACTCCTGCCCCCTTCGCCCATTTGGCCTCTCTTAGAAATTGCAAATGATGCAATATTCTTGCTGGACTCCCTTCTCTGCACATAGCAGAGCATAACAGCAAATGGTGACCCACAAAAAAGGTCCTCTATCTAAATAGCATCATTACATAAAATGGAAGATGCCATTCCAACCAGGACACCACCATACCAACCAAACGGTGAATAAATGCAAAAAGGAAAATCACACAAACTTATCGCATGGCAACATTTTCTATTCATCAGGATCAAATGGTAAAACCAGAAAGAGGGACACAAAAAAAGTCAATCTTATTTGTCAGCCAGGATTTAGTGAGGGAAAACTACGCTGTAGTCTGGGTGACGTATACAGATGGATAAAAAGTTTGTTAAGACGGTGAAATCTTTCTACTACTCGTTATCATAAATTGAAGAAGTAAACAGGAACAAAAAGTTAGGTACCTCTAGCATTAAGGATATACCTCACCATACCCAACACACAGACAAGCGCAAAAAAGAAAATCTGAATAAATTCCAAGTTGCACGACATTTTCCATGCGTCACCAAGCGTATACTTTGTATTTGCATTTCATAAATATTAAATTCCACAAGGATACATTCAAATCCCAAATGCAGGGCACGGAGCGAGCGAGCACAGCGGGTCCTCGCATACTATGGCATAGGCCCGCCCAGACATATCCAATTCACATTGGCAGCCAACCAAAGACAATCCGCAAAACTGCAGGAATCTCATGCGGAGCGTTTAAGGATCAGCCTAAATACAAATTTTTGCAATTCTTTCTCTGAAAGGACATCACTCTCGTCTGTCAAGTGGAAAACACTTGCAGAAAAAGTAAATTGGAAAACAAAAGGATCTTAAAGATGACTGGAAAAAAAGAGAAAAACAGCAACATAAAATACAAATAGAAAGGACTTTATTTCTCGTGTGTATATCCAACACCAAGGCATATTATAGTCACATCCTCGTCACCATCGCATCAACGTCCTCTGAGCGAAAAAGGATTTCTCTTGTTTCCACTCAAAGATAGTTGATGCAGGTGGAGTGTTTAACACCCGAGCACACGACATGGAATTGTCGTTAGCATCACACCATCCATCTGCTCGTGTAGGCATGCCTCAGCTCTGCTCTGCATAGCATCGAACCGAGTGCATACTTGAAGAGTGGCGAACCCCCGGCAAGGATGCAGGGATAACACGAAAATATCCCTTCAATGTTTGCCTAATTTGTCTGCTTTTCAGACTCTTACCAATTAATTGCTTTGATGAAAAGTTCAAAAAGTTCCCATCTCACTCCTTCGGTACGATGTTCCTTGTTGGTCCTGTCAGTTGTCGATTTTACTTTTAGGATTGATTTAGATTTTAACTTCGTCAACGTGCACACATACTCCGACCGATGCATAAGCGAAAGGATTTCAAGCGTTCGAGGAAGGTGCATATCAACCGGGGAAAGCGAAGGAAAAATCTTTCCTGTAACTGCTTTAGTTGAGCCTCTTACCATTCGTCAGGTACAAAGCTGGCTAACACTGACATTGTGCAGCATGCCGATGGTGATTATGTCGAGAAGGGGGAAAAACAGGTGAGTAGCTTTATGGTAATGGAACGAATAGACACGTTTACTAACGCAAGCAATTGCATTGCTTCTGAGGATTTTAACCAATTTGGCAGGATATCAAGAGGATTAGCGCTAATGACATTGCAATTTGGTGCCGATTTGTGAATAGGGTTTTCGTACCTGTACATGTTTTCGCTCTTGTTGGGCTCAATTAGAGTGCAGTGCGGATCGAAATTTTGAAATTCAAATTCAAGAACCATGAAAAAGTGTAGAAATATGATTGACATTGGATTCTTCTTCAGGAGGTTCCTCTCTATAGGAGTTTTTACTTTGATTTCTCTCCTTTGCTCTTCTTATAGAATAATCTGCAAGGAGAATGTTAATAATAACTACATACGTTGCTGCCTTGTATGACTTCGAGGTTAAAGACGATTCCAGGTTGGTTGCCAGCCACGTGGTAGCAGAAATTTTGGACTGAAATCCCGCCCATGCCCAAAAAAGTGGCCTGTTATATTTAGAAAAAAATTAAATGGCAGAATATAGAAAGGCACAACCGTGAGCTTTGTTCGATATTAACTATGAGAATGTGAATGTTATTGATGGTTGATGAATAAAAATTCCTTCACATAAAAAAACACAGAAAAATATGTTCGATTTGTTCTCAAATGTCATTTTTGACAGGTATGCGCAAAAACTGCCATTTTGCACAGAAAAAACATTATCAGAAGTTCATACTTTCCTCCATAGTTAGATCTGGGATAAGCCCACCAAATTTGGCGAATAAAGCCGAGATTGAAGCCGAAACTTAGTTCAATGAAAAACTAATTCCTAGCGTTAATCTTAGTTTAACCCTGAAGCTCGGATGATGTTGAAAAGCTGTTGATGTTGCACTAAAAAACTGCGCCTTATTATAACCGATTGCAGATAGCAGCAGTGATAAAAGGGCAAGAGACATTTCGTCGGTGTTCAAGTAAGTCAATAGCCATTTCTATGTTTCTGCCATTAATGAGTCTAAACGGTTTTTGTCATTCCTATCCAGCAGGAACAGTGCAGAATTTGCACCTGCACAGACACGGGAGCATACTACAGCTTATAGCCGAGAGATGGCTTGTATAAAATACCCAGGTCAGAAGGGGTAAAATATTTCTAGCACCTTTTAAGCAAACCTTTTAAGCAATTCGAGGCGTTCTTGGCAGTCAAATTGTGGTAATTTCAATCTAAAATTTTATTGATACATACATTGAGGATGGATAGCGGCAAGATGTTTTGACCGATGACCGCATTGAGTTTTAGAAGGATTAAACTTAACTTTGTTAAGAAAGGAGACCCTCTGAGTTGTGCCAACTACAGAGGCATCAGTCTTCTTAACATCGCATAGAAGATCTTTTCGGCTGTACTGTGTGAACGCCTGAAGCCGCTTGTCAATAATCTGATAGGCACATATCAGTGTGGCTATCGGCCAGGAAAGTCCACCATCGATCAAATGGTCACATTGCGGCAGATCTTGGAGAAAACCCAGGAATTCCAAATCGATACACACCACCTTTTCATCGATTTCAAGGCCGCGTATTACAGCATCCATAGAGACGAGCTTTATAGCGCAATGTCTAGTTTTGACATCCCTGCCAAACTCGTCAGTCTGTGCAGGATGACGATGGAAAATTCACGCTGCTCCGTCAAGGTCGGCAAAGACTTCAACGACCCCTTTGATGTCAAAAAAGTATTTAGACAAGGCGACGCGCTGTCATGCGAATTCTTTAACATCATACTTGAGAGAATTGTGCAGAACTCTCGCGCCAACACCTGAGGTACAATCTTTCAAAAGTCCGTTCAACTACTCGCATACGCAGACGACATTGACATAATCGGTAGAACAAAGCGTGATGTCAGTGGAGCCTTCATGAGTATTGGGACGGAAGCGGCGAATATGGGTTTAGCAGTCAACGAGGGCAAAACCAAGTAGCTGTCATCAAGAAAAGACACATAACACCGCATCTTGGACAAAACATCACCATCGACAGCTATAACTTTGAGGTAGTTAGGGACTTTGTCAAACCTGGGTTCCGCTATAAATTCAGACAATGACACCAGCGCTGAAATCAAACGAAGGATAACTCTTGCCAATCGCAGTTTCTTTGGACAAAAAGGCAATTGAGTAGCAAAGCCCTCTCTCAAGCAACTAAAGTGTGCATGTATAAGACCCTCATCATCCCAGTCCTGCTTTATGGTGCAGAAGATGGACCCTGTCAAAGGCGGATGAAAACACTTTAGGTCTGCATAGACGGGGAGTGAAGGAGGAGATATAACATCGAACTATTCAGGCTGTACAGCGATACCGATCTAGCCAAAAGAGTCAAAACACAACGTCTACGATGGCTGAGTCACCTAGAGCGGATGGACACCAACGCCCTGGCCCGGAAGATCTTCGAATCCACACCGCAGGGACGGCGCAGTAGAGGAGCACCGAGACTCAAGTGTCGCACGCAATTTGAAGGGGACCTTAGCCAACTTCGCGTGCGAAACTGGAGACGGCTAGCTAGAGACAGAGCTTACTGGCGAAGCTTGTTGGCTGAGGCCCAGGTCCACCCCGGACTGTAGCGCCACCTTTAGTATAAGTAAGTAAGTAAACTTAACTTTGTTGAGTCAGGATATAATGCTGCTAAGGTCAAAGTTTGATGAGGGTGACATAGGCTGCCGTTCATGTTCTACGGCCCAGCAGCAGGGGCGACGAACCGCGATTAGGAAAAACTTAGGGTACTGCCATCGGCAAAGGACTAAATTGAATCAGTAGTGGCAGACAATAGATCATTCATGAAAATTAGGAAAAGTCGAAGACAAAATAGAGCCCTGGGGTGCTTCAGCGTATATTTTGTGAATTGGAGCTGAAACTTTCCAAAACAACTTGAATTAAGTTCGAAAGGTAAAGGTGGTTACTATTCCATTAAAGTTAAGGGATACCTAATGCACGCATTTTCGACAACAAACATTGCTGGTGCCAAAATAGACTTATGATATCTCATTTTTTAAGGGGCGGGCTTGACAAATGCTGTTTTCCATCTACTCAGGAAGAGACCTGAGGAGTATAGGACCAATTAAAAGGCCTTCGCAATGGTTTTGCTAGCGTGGAAGGACTCCTCTTAAGAACTTTTTCTTCTCATTAAGGCGGGAGGTTCCGATCTGATTTGGGGGATCATTACCTTCCCCTACTTTAACTGCATATTCCGTATATTCCGTTTGTGCTTTACACCGATCGGACCTCAGAATATTCCGGCAGGTCACCCGGTTTTGCATCACTTCATCACTGAGTGCTGACTCCAATTAAAAGTGGTTTTCAAATATGGTTTTTAAATATGGAATTTTAAGACCTTCGCCTCTTATGCGAAATCATATCCCCATGATCACGAGCATGTCATAAAAAAAAAGTTCGACGGCTTCTTTTGACGCCGATCGTTTGACGCGATCTATATTTTCATATTGTTTCAACGAACGAATGATGAAGGATGGCTCATCCATCTTATACATTTGTGGATCCTGATTCACAAATGTATAAGATGAGCCATCAGATGGAGTGGCGTGTGGATGTTGGCTGTCAGTTCTTCTCGTTTGCAGAATTCAAACTAATTTTCTTTTGACAAAATGTTATGTTGAATTTTTTACCAATTTTATCCATGGATTTATTTCGATGCTATGCAACAGCTACTATTAAATTTTATTACGAAGAGGGTAAAAGTAACATTTACAACTGACGTTAATCTTTTCCGAGGAAATGAAATTTTGGGTGCGTTAGAAAATAACAAAATAGAAAATATTGTAGTTGTTCGGGATGGATAAAGTCATGTCCTTAAAAACCTCGCCTTCCTCGTAAAATTCACTGGGGAACAATTTGAAAAAAAAAATCTGTTCAAATCTGCAGTCTGTTTTTTTTATTACATAAGGTTTTTTTTTCTCTGCAGAGATTTACATTTCTCACCAGAAGACCATGCCCTCCAATTGCTTGCTCGCATGCAGGATTTCAAATGTGACGTGAGCTGTGCGGCACATAGCGCCGCCTTGCTGGAACCCCATATTTTCAGTGTGCATATTACCCCATTCGAGTCAAGACTTATAGCGCTCGCCGTTGACAGCTTCGGCGATGATGACGTTCTTCAAAAAATATGGACCGAAGACGGAGTAAGCTCAAAATCCACACCACCAGGATGACTATTAACATGCAAAGATGGACTTTTGCTATGGACCCTACAAATATTTTTATATCTATATTTGCAATACCAGATGCAAAAATTTATCATCTGTGCTGAGGTTGACCTTAAAATTGTATGCAGGAAGCCTAGACAGAAACGTGGATATACCAAGCAACTTTATTTTAGCCAAGTCAAGGTCAGGCGAACCACAAAATGCTTTAGGGAAAGCTACAAAACGAACATTTTTTGCTTGATATGTATGTTTTTCGTTTGATTGAATAAGTATTTTACTTTTATAAATAAAATTATTATCTTTAAACATCTTTAAACAGGTAAAGAACCATTCTGAGTCCCGCCTGGGGATTGCGCCGGAGTCTCTTGAGTTGGTGGCGGAGGATCGAGAAAGATCGAAGGACCATTTAGCCAACCTCGCTCCGCGACCCTTTTAAAGGATTACCGGCATCCGAAAATGATGATGAAAAAAATGATCTTTAAACATTTTGTTTGGCTATAGCTTCCTTAATTTTGTTTTATTGTTTAATCATTTTGGATGTTATTTAGAGCGAAAAGATGAGATCTTGTAGCTTGAAAACGTGATGTGATAGAAAAACCCGGCTATGATTTTCGCATTTAGAAGCCAAATTAGTTAAAAGCAAGTGCCAGGTCTTTCTTACAAAACATTCTTAAAAAAAATTAGACTGGCGCAACAGCTCGAGGTGAACCAGGGCCAACTTCTCAACAATGTATGCTGTGTGTTTTAATTTCTTCACATACAAAGGGACCTACAATTTTTTCCCGAATCCGAACGGAAGTTTTTCAAGACAAATGATACTCTCGGAGGGCTTGTCAGACCCTCGCGGAGGTGGGGACCGTGAAAAAGAACAAGTCTTTTTTTTTCAGGTGACTATGGCAGGATTCGAACCCAGACCTCCGGTGAGTAAGCACACAGCGTGTGTTAAACACTACACCACGGCACCCCACAAAACTTTCTTACAAGTTCATAAATTCGTCCCTTAAAATATCTTAGTTTCCGAAGGTCTTGTCCCAGAGTCTGATACAAAATCTGTCTACGGGCAATACTGATTGTAAAAAAGTAGCTATGGGTCTGCAGCCCAATTATTCCCCTTAATATTTTCACGATATTCTTTACCAAAAAAAAAAATTTTTTGATTTTCATCAGGCAATTTAATCAGGAATGTAAAGTGGAGTTGAAATATCAGCGGACGGAAATGTCGAAAGAGAAAATCGTGTGTTGTTCACGGGCAGAAGATAATTCCGCAACCCTTACTTGTCGCGAGTAATGCTCTACCAATTAAGCTACAGTGAACATGATCCATTCGGGTGTCCAAATAGCCTACATGTTCTCTCTGCATAGATTATGCACATTAAACAACAACATTATAATCAGCAATGTCTTTAAAAATTTCCATTTTTGACTAAAGTCTAAAAAAAAAAATCCTAGTCTGTCACATCTATATGAATTAATGACAGTGTTTCGGTTTTCCTAGGGTGACAGGAATCATTCACGCTTTTGAAAATATCTGTCAGACCTACCTCCTACACACACAATTTTCAACTCTTGCAACATAGAAAAAACGGGCAAGTTTAAGTCTAGTACATAGGTACCTCCCCTAAACACGATTTCCGTTTATATAACTACACAAGAACATCACGATTAAGAATCCTTTATTTCATAGAAGGAAAGTCAATTCCTGATAGTATTTTTGCAATTGTTTGACGAGATATCGAATTGGTTCTACACAGAGGTTGGTTGCTCGCAGGATCCTAGAAGTTGTCAAAAAATTTCTGTTGTCTCGTCGCAGACTCTCTATCATTTGTATTTACTACCCTCCATCCAGCTTCCTTTCCAGAGAGTAGGACATTACATTACTCTCCCCTTAACCTTGCCCATGAGGGCTTTTAAGGTTAAAAGTGGCAATAAGCTGATGCCATCTTTTTAATATCAGGAAAAACACATTTTAAATCCACATCCAAAACAAAAACTTCTTTAATGCCTACAGAAAACCGAACTACACCACCACTCTATAAATTTTAATGGAAAAAATTTGACCTGTTCACATACCGCAACAGCACCAAGACGTTTGAAAAATGGAAAGATGTTACTTGGGTGCAAGTCCTTTCCACAGAAATAACGACTAAGAAAACGATAATCCAAAGCCTTGTGCCTAATCCTTCGGATCATTAATCATTCCCGGCTTTTAGCTACATCTGTTCAAACCAAAGCCAGCCATTAGTAAGCCAATAAAAACTTATAATCCGAGATGTTGTAGGTTCCTAAATCCCAACCCACCTACCTACCAGTTAAATCAAAAATATGCTGCTGCCACGATGAGAAAGCATTTGTGACGGAAAAGGTATCTTCTTGAATGCTCGCTGCTCACTTAGGAATCCGTCCTTTTATGCTGAACGCTTTTAGGGCTTATAAATTTTGTACACAATGAATTTTGATTATCATCTTTGTGTTAAGCACTTTTTTAATATGGCTATAAGCCATAAGAGGCTGTTTAGTCAAAAGGATCTCTTGTATATACAACTTTTATTGGGTGGTAAGAGTCAAAAGGACACAAAACTGTTTTAAATTTGTTTTTTTTTTTTTTTCACAAAAAGTAAAAAGTATTCAATAAGCATTAGCCTGCGTTTTGCGTTTAATTAATTTTCTAGCTTTGATTGATAAACATATTAGTTTCCGGAAAATACACAGTAATAATTTTAATATTCAGTCCCTAGTTGACAAATAAAAAAATCAGCGGAAAAAAAATATATCCTGAAAGCATATTTTGCACACCCGCATGTGCGTTTAATAACTGACCATATCCATAACTCGCCAACGTTGCTAATTATCCTGTACAAATCAAGAAACGATAACCAATGCAATGCCCATTAAAAAGGACATATCAACACTATCGGGACAGTGTTTATTAAATTTTAATTATTATTATTGCGTTATTGCGACTGAAATTTCCAAATTAAAATATCAAAAAATATCAGCATATCCACTCGATATCCTGATGATGATGATGGTCGCAAATGTGTGTGTGTGTGCATGTTGACTACACCCGGCCATGGCACTACCACCCCCCAGTATAATGAGTATCGAAATTCAATTGTCATAGCCACCGGGTGGGTTTTGTTGGTATATTTCTGTACTACAATTCAATTGAAAATGCCAGGACACATCACATACACAACCGTTCGAGGTTATACATAATTCAGAGGGTTGAGGGTGCTATACGTGTACTCGCACAAATGGCAAAATCAACAAGCGGTAGGTAAGTACAACGTTCCTACAAGGAAAGAAAAGCAAAAACCATCAACCAAGGATGGAAGGAAAAAGGACACCAGAATATAAACATGTCATTTTTGTATTTTTTTTTTTCTTGTATATCTACCAGTCTGGCAATTATTTTATTTATTCCTTTTTTCCTGTGTACATATCGACCTGTGTTATCCTTCATCGGTCCCCATTGGAATCGAGTGAGCCAGCATTTGTAATGTTTATCATAATCGCGGAGGAAAATGTCAAGGAATAAAGTATGATATCCTATAGGTACATGTTTATCTTACAAGCTTACCTTCCACATTTGACCATCTGAGAAGTAATATCAATAAAATGCACAGACGCTTTGCATTCATGGCCATCGGTCTGTGCCAGGATAATGATGTTTGCATCGTCATCATCATGCCGGACATTCCGAAAGTTGTCTGCGCCGTTGTCTTCTTCGTCGTATTCGCCGTCTGCGACTAGTTGTATTCCATAATTTACGATGCAAGAGAGTACGGAATGAAAATTAAGAATCCACAATGCATTCCTGCCGCAGGACGAGCAATTTCAAATATTTCACTATCCGCACTTCACACTGTTGTGCAGTACATGACCCGCGAGCGACCGATTCGCGATCTCCGCAATATGTACAAAACGAAGTGGCTGCAATCCTTTAAATCGTCAGGGTATAATAATAATTTATCGTTTCCTTGCGAACATTGTTGACCCGGCTTTTTCGTGTTGTTGCTATTTTGAATTGCAACCAGTACTAAGCACATAAATTCAATTTTATTCGTATTAATAGCCTCGCTTAACGCACTTCATTCACTCTCACTGGTAGCCTAAGTATTGGCTGACATGCGAAAGGCATGTTCCTTCAGGAATTTCACTTGATAACGTACAACATGAGTGTTATCCATTGCAGGAAATTGGTGGCTAAAACCTCCCTTTTCTGGTTTGCAGAAGAAGAGAGAAAAAAAGTCGCAATAAAGGAATTTTCCGCGCGTCAACTCTGCACTCCTTAATCGAACGAAATACAAAGCTCTACTGACGAAACGGTCGGGAAAAACTAGGCGAATTGCCTGCGAAATTGTGAAAAGAGCGAACGTTTTCCTCCAAATATCCCCTTTTCCCTGTGGGGGTGGCAATGAACCTCGACTTTGCACCATATGGGGGGGGTGTGTAAGTGTGTCTGTGTTTGTGAGGCTTTATTCACCATCGAACGCATGGCGATGTCCCGGCATTGTACCGGGACGAGGCCAACAATGTTGTAACGTTATGCTGCTCTGCGGGGGTGGATTTGACCTGTAAACAAAAAACCCATTACCATTCAGCTCAGATGTGTGCGGATGGTACTTTAGTACTTTTTAGTACTATTTTTTCGTTGTAGAATGTCTTCGACGAAATATTAAGTAACAAATAAATAGTAGTCTAGTGGCAGTATAGTATATGATTGGTTGTATTATACTTGACAACTACCCAAAAATAATGCCCGCAAGAGTAGTTTAAGGTGGGTAACAGGTACCTATTACGATATGTCTATAAAATTTCTTAAAATGTACATTTTGCTTAAAATTTAATTCTTAAATTTAATAATTAAAACAATAGTAAGGATTGTTCTTAAGATTGGCTTATTTTTTTTATTAATTTAAGTTCTGTAAAGTTATCGCAAATCAAATGTCTTTGACTCCTAGAACTGAGGAAATGTGGTTTTCCCCCAATTGACGATTTAGAGAGGATGCCTCCATTGTCTGATCGATCAACAATAATAATTGAGAGAAAGGGTATGCTTATTGCATAGAACACTGAACTCATCCATCGAACTGTCATTTCAGTCAGCTTACAGCAACTGATTGTACTAGATTAAAATATGTCCTTCAAATGGAAAAGTACCAAGATAGAAATAACGAGAAATTTGACCACTGCAATAAAAAGATAGATATGCGAATTCGGCATTATTCAAATTTTTTGGATTTTTAATAATGCCGAATACGCCGCCAGCAGCAAACTTAGAGTATTTTAGGAAAAGTTCCAGTTCACAACGCGATACGTTCGAAAATGGGCACATAAAAGTGCTTGCCGAATGCGTCCAAATTTCATAAGTGTACAAATGTTTCCATAAAGCGGGATTCACAATATTAAATAAATAAAAGAGAAAATTACGAGTTCAGTGTTTTTAGGTATTTATGTTTTCTATCACAATGCATCTTCGGTTTCGACATCTCGTTTGGCAAAAGTTAAAAGAAATCGTAATGTTACGTAATGTTGTGAGGGCGATGCCAAAGCCTGTTTATGAAACTGCCTTAAGTATTTCTTTTGAATTGCGATTTCCAAAGGACATATATATACCCTCAGGCGGAAGAGCGCTCTATCTTATCTTAAACCTAAGCCCGAGAGTTAATTCTAGTGATGCTTTTTCCCAAACTGACAATTATTGGTACTTGCGCAATCATTTAAGTCTTTGGTGGGTTAGTGCCCCGTAGAATCCCAGCAGATGCTAAGAAGTTTCACCGGTGTTGTCAAACTAAATCTGTAGCAATAAGTTAAAGTAGCTTAATGCAGCCGTTAATTTGGCAAAAGTATTGCATTTTTAAAATAGCTTAAGTCGAAATTGCAGAAAAATTAACTAAATCTAGGACAAAATGTATTTTTTCAAGCCCAAGTCACGCACTCTAGGATGACTTAAGAAAATGCAATATTTCTTACATAATCTGTAATAAAGTCTCTTGTACCTTAGCTGCTGATTTTTTTGTTTTATTTTTTCCTAAATTAGGCTTAAGGCCAGTCGAAATTATGGTTTCCTGGAATATTTTAGGTTTTTCTTCAATTCAAATGTGGACATGGCCCAAAGTCTTGTGTAAAAAAGTGTAAAATTAAGTATTGTCTACATAATATATTTTGTAAAATTCAACCTAATTTTCAATTTGTTTTATTCCAAAAAATATTATAAAATTACCCTTTAAATCGATACTACACCCACTAGGGGAAGAGGTAAAGTGATTAAAGTTTTATTTTGTGTTTCTTACAATAAACAGGAGTTAAAAAATATCAAATCTCAGGATTTTAAGACGTCTTTCAGTTTTGAAAGCTCTGAAGGTAGTTGCTCAATTGCACCGGTTGTGGGCGTGTCGATGGGCAGACTTTAAAAATTTTGACATTTATACTGCTTAGGCAACAAAGAACTTATGCAACAAATTCCAGCTTCCTAGCTTAGAATTTAGGGCCTAAAAGCAACCAGTGACGGTGTAAGCCTGAATGTCACCAATCAATGGTTGATTGATTGTGGACTTACCCGAAGAGGGTAGTGAAGGCTATGGAGGTAAGGGTTTCGGTTTGAACCTCTGTTAGCAAGATTGAGGGGACCAGTGTGAGACTTCCTGGAGAAAGGGTGGTCTCATGAATGTTGGACTCCAGATGGGAATTTGCCTTGAAGATGGGAGGGGCTGGGGATTGCTATGGATTAGGATTTCCTCGAGGACGGGAAGGTGCAGGGGTAAACCCTTGCCGGGGGAGGGGGTCAGTTCTTAGGCAAGAAGCTGAGGGTAACCATCTTCGGTGTAAACCCATACTACATAATTAGTTAGAATTGGGGAGACGGAATGGGAAAGTAGGGGTAACCGAAACGGTATGAACCCGTACCAGTGCGATTATGTGTGGGTATCACATATGGGTGTTCGGGTCAGGGCAACCGAAGCGGTATAAGCCCACACCGGTCCAGTCCTGTAAAGGACGTACCTGGGATTTGGTGGGTGGGGGGTGGTTAGAAAGGCAATTACTGTAGGAATTCTTCTATTTCGTTCCCGGGTGGTATGAGGGACAGATTGAGTGTTCACCTGCTAAGTATTTTATCTAATTAACTAGAAACTAACTAGATCTTTAGATCTTCTATCTATCTATTACCCCTCAAGTAAGCCTGAAGGATTGGAAAGTGCGTGGGCTAACAGATTGCTGGGAGACCTGATGGATGAGTTGTGTTAGGCGTTTAGCCAGTTTGTCCCAGAGATAAAGCTCATTAACCTCTTTAAATCGAGTTGTGCTATATCATTTAGATCATCGAAAAAGTAGTCCCCCAAAATTTTTGCTTCCCAGGGTCGAAAGGGCGGAACAGTACCTAATATAGAAGAGGAACCATGGTTTCTTCTTCTTCCTCATTACAACCTCTACAGAAATCGTTAAAGGCAGCAATTCTTCTGTCATGCCGCCCTACAAGATGGCCTGTGAGGGCCCCAACTATCTTTCTAAGATTCAGCCTGTTAAAGGAGATGAGTTTCCCAGGGTCGATAGGGCGGAACAGTACCTAATACAGAAGAGGAACCATGGTTTCTTCTTCTTCCTCATTACAACCTCTACAGAAATCGTTAAAGGCAGCAATTCTTCTGTCATGCCGCCCTACAAGATGGCCTGTGAGGGCCCCAACTATCTTTCTAAGATTCAGCCTCTTAAAGGAGATGAGTTTCTCTGTTTTCCTATGATCAAGCGCTGGCCAGATTTGTTTGGAAGAAAGACATATGTTGATGTTATTCCACCATTGTGGTGGCTTCGATGGCCAGGTGGAAGTTGACCGAGTTTATGGGTGCTGCCGGTTCTGATATAAGAGTCGGACAGGACTTAACACCTTCTCTTGCTAGTTTGTTTGCTCTGCAGTTGCCTCAAATATCCCTGTGGTCTGAAATCCCGCACAGGGATACATAGCACCTGACAGCAATCTCGTTCAGAGATTCGCAGCACTGCTTTACCGGCTTGGATCGTATCGTAGGCGATTCCAAGGCTTTGATGCCTGGCCAAAGCTAGTCGCTAGAGTCCTAGATCGAAGAAAAAAAAAACATGTAAACTTTGATAGGGGAAAAATGGCGAATTGGAAGAATTTTTAAATCTCGAAACAGAGATTCCAAAATACTCCACCCCAGAAGCTTATGCCGTGTTCAAGTTCAGGTTGAAACACCCCGAAGTATAGATATATTAAAGCCAGTTCTCTAGAGCAAGTATTACCCAAGTAAAAAATGAATTCTCAAGGTAAAACTAAACTCCTTTAGCATGCAGCGAAAAAAGTTAATAAATATAATTTTTTTTTTTTTTTTCCGTGGGTAGGAAAAACCTTCATAGGCACTACGAGGACCGACCGCGCGTGCTCATAGTAGTGTAAGATTCTTACTCACTAAAAAACCTCCCATTTTCCGTCAGACTACGACTAAGTTTCCTTAACAAGTAGGTCAAGCTTCTGTAAGGAAACTTAGTCGTAGTCTGACGGATATAAATATAAATAAGAAAAAGGATATAAATATAAATAAAATAAATATAAATAAGAAAAAGGATGGGCCTAAGGACTGAATGCTGAGGAGCACCCATTTTCATGTATTTCACTTTACTCCTAACGCCTCTTAAATTAAGTCTTTGAAATCCGTTAGTCAGTTTAGACTTAAACCATTCAGAATATAACAGTGCAGCCTACCATATTAAAGGCTTTGGTTATATCGATAAAAAACTGGCTGTGAAGTTTTTCTTGTCTTAATTTGAGAAAAGTAAACGGACAGACGGATGCACATGGCTTAATCAGTTCACCTGTCAGTCTCGACCATATCTTTTAAAGTCAGGGGTCTACGGTAATTATTTCACTGTGTTACAAACTATGCATTTAAATTGCTGCATTTAAACTGAGTCTTTGGTTGAAGGCGTCATGCTAATGGCTCGAATTGGACCAAAAGAAACACTAACTTTTACAAGAAGCTTCTTAATCTGGCCTACCTGAACTAATTAATTCATACTTGGCATGGTTCCTCGTTTAATTAAAGTTATATCTCACTTCCATGCGCGGTTATGACCGGTTATTCTATAATTAAGGCCATAATAGTACACTTTAGACTCTATTCCTCCTTTAACCTTCAGGTACTTGACAAAGCCTTCAGTCAAAAGTGTGAACATACAACCATGAACATACATTCATTTAAAAAAAAAAATCTTGATAAAAGCTCTTTAAAACGTCCTTAAGCTTCAATTGAAAATTAAAGGACGACCTAGCATAACTAACTAGACACTTACAGCTCAGGAGATTCTTCGCCCGGCCTCACGCAAGCATGTATGCTGTGTGCGGTACAAGTGTTCGCACACTCATGGAGGATGGAGGAACCTAAAATTTTTTGCGGCTCTCACACGGAGGGTTCGTAAGACCTTTGTGGAGATGGAAACAAATTTTTCTTTTTTTGTCCCGTGATTTGGCTGTGATTCGAGCCTCATTCACAGAGGCACCCTAGTCCCTGCTCAAAAACCTCGCATCCCTCCTTTAGCTTAAGTGGGCTTATTTCAATATTGGTTGAAGTTGAAGGTGTGGTGGGAATCGAGGAAGGTCTAGGTTCAAAGATAAAAACTAAAACCATCTGCTAAAGAAGAATTGATTTCTTTCCATGAACCCGCGATGTTTTGAGTCCTCCGAGAATTTAATCAGTTCCGAAAAGCTTGTGAAAGACTCAAATAATTGTGAGAATCAAATATGCACACACCATGTTTTAGGAAGAAAATTTATACGCATTTGATGACATTGAAGAAAATCCTACCCATTGCCTGCCGAACAATCAGGATACCGGTATATTCGCCTGTTCGGTACTTTTTTAACAAACAAAAGAGGTAGCTGAGGACAGCTAAAACTTCAATAATTTCCATCGATAGCTACGATTTGTGCATCGAGAGTGCGCGTCTCAACAAGCTTTAAAAAAATAATGTTTCCATTATAGTTACAAATGACAAAGTGGCATCACTGGCTCCATTTCCGTATTAAACTTGTGGTGCAACACTTTTCAGGAAAAGCCATGAGCGAAAAATGTAAACTTTGTTGAGTCTGCGTCGTATCCTTCGTCTCGTATATCAAACTCTCTGTTTTGTGGTGAATACCTAGAGTTAAAGCAGAAGAAATACCAAAACATCCCAGATGCATTTTCGCCACCAAAACAATTCACGAGAGATTTTCGCCGCCATCTCTTCCTGGTGAGGTTTAGGAGGTACACAAACATTCCACAGGATGGATTGCACGCACGCTGCCTGGGCCCAGTGTGCACACATTGCTATCGTCTGCCTCCATCCGACCGGAACTTCTCACTTGATGTACCGTTACCGTATCGTAAAGTGTGTGTGTGTATGTGCAATGCTCTGGAATCTCTCCTCTTCAGTGCTGTACGCCTAAGTGCAGGGCACCTCATCAGTAGTAGCTAGCAGCTGCAGACGGTCGAGCTCGAATTTCTTCAACGGCGGCGGCGGCGAAGGTCCCTGATGCGACGTTGGGGTGGTGTCTTGAGTTGTATAGTGCAGAGAGGTTTTTCTTTTCCCTGCTGACAGCATTTCACTTTTTCGCATTTTGAAAAGTGAAAATGTGAGCTAAAAGCTAAGCGCATTGCCCGACCATATGCATTGTGCACCCCTTTGCGCACACACGTGCAACCTTTTGCACCCCCTACAATAGTAGGTGTAGTTATAGCGCTACTTTGGGGTTGGTATGGTATACTAATGTCGGCGCGTTTATTTTGGAGCGTCGTCGTCGAAATTCTATCTTTGGCATTCTTAAAGACGTGTCATGGGATAATGTATGTGTTTCCTTTTTTGCGTTTGGGGCGAAATTATACGGAATACGCCACAGTTGGCCGATGATAAATTGGGTTTCGTGGAGAGTTGTGGGTTGGTCGGACTGTCACGGGGGGGATGTAAGTGGAAGCTTCTTTGCCTCTCTGACCTGATGATAATTGGTGGGGTGAGATTCTCTGGTTGAGCTTACCCCAATTTCATTAAGGACATCCGTTAAATTATGCAGGGTGGCCTGTGTGTGGTGTACTGAAGGTGACGGCGATGGGGGTGATTTCTAATGGCAAAACGGATGTTGGCCGTACCCTCACTGGGGGTGGTTAGTGTACGATGTTGTATGTGGGAATGGAGTTTGTGCAGATGTCAGAAGGATATTTGGTATAAGTGTGCAATGCAGTTGATGTGGTTTTGAAATGTTAGGGTTTTTCAGATGACGCTGCAGACATGCTGATGGATATGGTGTGGTGGTGTATCGTAAAGTAATGGAATTTTTGCGAATGATTTCACCTCATGGTTGGTTGGTTAAAGTGTAAGAAGTGAAAGAAGTTGGTGTAGCAAAATGTTCACAAATTTCGAGATTATTGAAGGTAAATTTTGTATGAATTTGAGGATGTTGCTTTGTTGCTATAAATAGGGAGCTTCTTCTTGTATATATCCCAGGCATCTAGCTCGAGTTCATAAGACATTTTTCTTCTGAAAAGTGGATAGACATATTTTTGTCTTTTTCTACATAAATTTGTCATAGGACGTTAGATACTGTCCGTTCAAGGTTGCAAAGGCGTGTTTTTCCAATATGAAAAAAGGCCATCAAGTATGAAGACATACGCCAAGCGGTCTGTCGGCCTTTGTTAAAGACTAAGCTCATCTAGGTACATTGCACAGTTTGTGTAAGATTCTATGTAATGATTAAAATTATTTATGGATATATTTTACAGTCTATTGAATACTTTTTGTAGTGATATTTACTGTTCTTATATAAAGTGGTTCTTAGTTTCGTTAATCTAAAATAAAGGCTGGCGAAAAACTTTTCCTTCAGTTTTTTTTTTAGATTTTTGTCTAGAGCAAAACTGTCGTGTAAAAGTTTTTTTGTTTTTCTCAAGTCTATTGTTGTTTGGTTGAGGTATCATGTAGTTAAGATGGGGTCAAATTTGGTTGATGTAAAATAAGTGGATCAAAAGCTACGATACACATATTGGCTGGCAGCATAATTTTAATTATCTATTAAACCATTTACTATTTTATAGCTATTATAATTTTTTTATTACAAAAAAGGACTGCGTCCGTTGTTTACATATTAAAAAAAACTTGTCTATTCCCGTTTCGAAAAAAGAGGGAAGATCATACGATTTCTAGGACTTTTTTTACCATTTTTCAATTTAAAATGCATAAAACTACGATTTCAATTTTTTCAATGAACGATAGACTTTTTTTATTTAAAAACCATCTACGCTAGCACTTGCCACTCTTGTTAAATTCTGTGGACCTGGATTTCTCAAAAAATGGAAACAACATGCTGTTTAAAACATCGTTTGTTTAAATGGGCTTAAAAGCTTGAGGTTGGAAACGCCATTTTTTAAATGTTTTAATGCTGTTAGCTTGCCTTTTAAACGTTGCATACTTCAGCCAAATTTAATCTAGATCGTATTAGCCGTTAAGGGACTAAAATATTTAAAAAATCGTTTTCGAAAATGTTTTTACGTTTTTTAGTCAAATCTTCAAAGATTTTCAAAATCAAAATCATGCTTTACACAGTTTGCGAGATAGAGGGGGAGACATGCGTTCTTTTGACGTTTATTACAATTTTTTAAATATCAAATCCATAACACAACTATTTTGAAATTTTTTCCAGTTCCGGTTAGAAAATTTTTCAATAGCACAACCATCTGCGCAAGCATTGGATGTGTTTTTTTTAATTCTAGGTAGATATATAGAGTGGTGCAACAGCTCGAGGTGAACCAGGGCCAACTTCTCAACAATGTAGGTGTTGAGAAGTTGCCCCCCCCCCCCCCTCGCGGAGGGGGGCCGTGAAAAAGAACGAGTCTTTTTTTCAGATGGTAGGATTTGTACCCAGACCTCAGGCGTAGTAGGCCGGAGGTCTTGGCGTTTTAAATTCTATGGCCACCGTTTTTTGCATAAACGCGGTAAAACGAGCTCCTTTTATCTTTAGTTTTATAAATAGACCTCGAAAAACTTAGGTTAGAAACTTCAATTTGAAATTTTTTAACGCAGGTTGCTTTCTTTTTGTACGCTTCGTATTTTAACTAAATCTGAACAGGACCGCTTGTACCGTCAGAGACTAGAAGATTTAAAAAAAAAATATTTGAAATTGCTTTTATTTTTCTAAATTAAATCTCCAAAGGTTTTGAAACTTCAAAATTCGCTATAATTTTCCTGAAATTATGGACAATTTCTGATAAGTGTGAGTTTTTTCATATGATATCTCTTTATAACACTGAAGATAAAGGTGGCGGACACACCTTTTTTCATGCATATTTTGGATTTTTTTCGTAAATGCGTCAAAATGGCAGTATTAAAACTTTTTCTGAAAAATATGACTTAAGCATACTACTTCGTTCGTTTGCTTTGTGCGCTTAGAGCCAGTTTTTCAGTGCGAGATCATCCGAGTTTCTGAGTCAAATTGAGATCAACCCCAGAAATGAGTTTTTCAGTGAACTTGGATTTGGGGTTAATCTCGGCTTAACTCACCAACTTTGGTGAGTTAATCTCGGATTAACTCTGGAGAACAGTATGAACTTCTTTGAATGGTTTTTCTGTGTGGAATGACAGTTGGTTTGCGTGTTTCTGTGAAAAAATTAAATCTTGGAATAAGTTGCACTTCTTTTCCTGTGTTTTTTCCATGTGAAGTGAGAGTTGGGAGAGGAAATAATTTCGAGGGTCGAAGATTTTGACAACTTTGTTGACGGATTTAACTCTGCAGTGAAAAACTGCTTGCTGGGTCAACTCCAAATTTGTTTTGTTATGGGATTTACAGATCTTGGCTTAAGCTGGGCTTAACTCGGCACCGAAAAACCGGCACTTAGCGGTCAAAAAGTTATCGCCTTAAACACTTAGACAAACGCCATCCATTTTCAACTATTAATTTCTCAAGAACCTTTCAATATTTTCACAAAATTTTATGTTTTTCGTTAAAGTTCATAGTAGGTATTTACTTAGCTAAAGTTTCGATATTCTAGTTGTTGCCCGATAAAATTCTTAAAAAAAAGTATTGAAAAACATTCAAAATGTAATAAAACCGTTATTTGTGCTTGAAAAATTACCTCGTTGGGTCCTCTGATTTTTCCCGCAGTTTAAATCCACACCAAATTTTGTCTTCCTGCGACTTACTATTCAGAAATTATAACGCGATCGGAAAATTAAGCGAAGAAATTATTACGTGAAATTATTACGCGTAAATTATTACAGAAATTATTACGCGAAATTATTACGCGGACGGACAAATAACGGAGTGATACCATAACACAGCGATGGCGAACCACTGGCACTCATGCAATTGGTGGCACGCGACGAAAAATTGTCGGCACGTCATCAACTGAGAAAACCGATTGCACCGTTGAGTGGCAGCATAAACTGTATTCGCCGAGATTTTAAAGTGTTTCCACCGGACACTAATCTCTTGTTAAAAAAAAACTGCGCTGAATCCCATCTTATTCACGAGATTAACCATATGAGTCTTAATCTCTACCGCGCATACATTTTTAAAGGCTATTTCACAAAGCTGTGTTGCGTCAACATTTTTTCGCAACTTAAATTGTCAAACACATTAAATTCAATGGGAGCTAGCAAATAGTTGCTTCAATCATCCGGTGTTCCGTTTTTTGGCGTAAGAATGTTTTAAAAAAGCAAAAAAATTAGACAAGATGAATTTTACCGTGCGTTGACGTTTCTGTGAAGCAAGAATTGTTGACTTTCGCGGTGGTTTGTGTTTCTGTTGAATCGTTTTCATTTTTGGCGGTTTTCAATCGTCTTTTCGAATGGCATTTTTTCAACGTGGTTGTAGAACAAAGGCCACGTAACGCGACGAAGCAAACGGAAACGCAGTTCCGTGACATGGCCTTAAATCAAACAGTACCGAATTCTGCGTGTTCTCTTCGTTTTCTGATGAAACAAATCAAACAAACCTTTTTTTGACACCTGGGTACCATTAACTCAGTTGTGGTTGTTGTGTTGTGTCAAGGGATGTACAGAACGGTTGGCTTTGCTGTTGATGTGTACGCGGTTGGACCTGTGAAAGAAGTTAAATGCACTGAGGAGTACACACTGCAACAGAATGAATGTTTATCCAGAATAATAATATAAATAGAATTCATTACATTAAAGAAATGGAATTCATTATATTTACAGAATGAACGAATGTTACATGAATGTTTTTGTTAATCAAGTTGCTCAACTATTGACTTAGTGGAACCATATCCCATCATCCAAATCCAATATTTAACGTTTTGTTTTTCAATTTTTGGGTTATTTCGTTTTGTAGATTTAAAAAATCGGTGGCAAATATGAGTTTAATTATTTTGCATTCTGAGCTGCCCGGAAGCCAAAGAAACTTAAGCTTTTGAGGAAAAGCGCAGAGGACGTGACAACTGGACATTGTCATTTTACACTAGAGGATGTATAATCTTAATTAAGTTCATCTCCTCTTTTTCCTCAGTTTCAGTTTCCTTTTTTGATTCTCAAACTGTTACGAAGGTGCAGAAAATTGGTTTGTGAATATGGTGAGTGGGAATTATGAGAGGATTTATTTTTAGTCGCTTGCCGAAAGGATTTAAATTTGTATGGTAAATCGTGTCATTTGAAGGGCATATAATAAAGATTTATATAAATCGCGGATAAGTGTCCGGTGGAGACAAGGTATTCAACAAAAATTGGTAAATGGTAAAAAACAAAAAACAATAAATTTTTTTCTTAAAAAAAAAAATGTGGATTGTGTAATAATGTGTAATTTTTTATTATTATTAATAACCGAATACATTCGATTTATATCGTTTCAGTACCTTAGATTTCCGTAAATTTTTATTTATCCCTCTAAAAGAAATGTATGTCATCTCTGGCACAACAATCTATGGCAACATCCTCGCATCGTTTTCGACATTTTTCATTAAGTTGTGAACGCTTTTATAAAGATGTGTGATTGATAGTGACGGTGTGCAGATCACAATTTCATTAGTATGACGAGTAGCATGTATGATCTGTTTAGTGTTTAAAAGGGTGTTTCCACCGGACTAATCTGCAATTAAAACAGTAAATAACGGTTTTTCGATGGCAGACAAGTTTTGATAGATTGCGTTCATACCAAATTTCATTTAGGACAGAAGTCTAAAAAGGTGTTCTGTCAGGTAGTTTGAGTTTCACCGATATTTTATGTCAACAAAAGATGAGGCAGATCTTTTTGAAATCATGGTACAATGTGAATATGTGATTCATAGTATATGGAAACGATATGGATTTTCGTACCGTTCAATCTCTATCGACAGGTCAACAATATTTTTGACGATCTTTCGGTTTCCGTGAAGCAAAGATTTAATAAACAAAACGACCTGGAGTTATTGAAAACGATATCGAGAATAATATTGTCATTCAAATCGTTCATTTACGCTATGTGGCTCCAGGTTTTTGAATGGGTTTCAAAAGGACCTTAATTTGCCCTTTCAATTGTCTAGAACTAAGCAGTAACTTACTTTCGATGTAACTTAAAGTAAGTAAACCCATCGAACTGCTGCATGCTGCACCACATAAACCGAAGAAACTATAAATCTCTAAAAATGGAGGTAGAGAGCGTCTAGCCAATTTCTATAAAAGCATGCAGTAAAATACTCTTAACACTAACCAAAAGGCTACAATTGTATTTAACTCCTTGTTTTGTTTAGTCGTAATGAAAGTTCAAAAAACCAATTCAATTGTAATTGCCCATAACTGACGGCAAAGAGTGAGCGTCCATGGTCCAGCTAGTAGAGTAGGTACTCAACCCTCGACATATGGATGGCCACCCGCATCCATTTCCGGCCACACCACCCCGACCAGAAACAAAAGTTATGTTCATGGCATGTGACCACTGAAGCCAAATCAAACGTATCGAGCGGTATAATCGTTATTAGTAAAAATCTCGGTTTCCTTCCACAAGGACACACCGCACCATAGTCCATCCGCTATCCATTCGGTTGACCATGAGAAATCCTCGGTAGCATGCAGTTAATTAGCTTAGTTCAACCACCCCCCCCTGCTAGTTGGCAATCGCTTGGTTCATTTGGCTTCTCGACTTCTACTTTTTCATTTAGATGGCAAATATTAGTGCCTGACCCGACCCCATGCATTCCTATTTATTTTTAATGCCAATACAGTGGGTGGGCGTCTGTTGGGGGTTGTGAGAAACACAACGCAACCATAGTGAGTGCGGGATTGGTTTTGAGTGCCTTTTACCTCCACGATATAACCCCCAAGGTCTTCTTCCGCCCAGGCGAGACGCTCAATTCCTTCTTACAGCAAGTGTGAATTCTCGAAATGGAGAAAGCATTTTCAAATACCCCAGAGGATCATTTCGTGCCTAGGAAAGCTCTCGAATTCCCAGTGCAATCGGTTGTGATTAATATTTAAAAAGGTGATTCCGGTTGGTGCACAACAACACATAAAAGTTTTGACTTGTTTTGCCTGTTTGTTTGCGCTCACGTTGACTGCTCCTCAATTGACAATCTGGACACTTTATTTTGGCTTTTGAATAGTGCATGCGGCCAGGACATAATGTATGCAGAGACTCCGAGATTGGTTTACTTTCACTTTAAGGATTACGTACGTACTTTGGGGGAGAAAAAAAAATAAAATAGAAAAAAATAAGGGAGAGTGGAGTGTAATGAAATTGATTAGGGCTACATGACTCATGTATGGCTGCTACTTTATGTCCTGGCTTGTTACCCGGATGTCTGTCCTGGGTGGCCCTATATCGGCGGCATCATCACGCTACATTTGCCATTTACACGACGCATAGAGGGCGACTCACTCGTGACTGAACATCCGCGGTGGTGATAATTGAGTGGTGTTTGCTGGCATTTTATGAACATTATCCAGAATTTGACCCGGCGCATGGAAGCAATCAATCATGTGTTATTAGAGCAGACACCTTCTAGACTTAGTGTGAGTAGATACAAAAAATGTTGACTTTGGCGGTGTTTGTTTGTTTAGTGTTTTTAATAAACCCTAAGTAGATAATGTGTGTACTCACCCACTACTCAAAAATTCCCGCCTTTTGTAGGAACAAAACTTCTGTCAATTATTATTTTTGTTAGCAAAACATTTTGCAAACTTACTTTGCTTAAAAATCTATTTTAAGGACACACTACTTTTCCCCTTCGAAAAGCAAAATTTCCTCAACAAAATCAATACGTTCCATTTGCAATGCCATTATTGTTAACAAAGACAATATCGTTAAAGACGCAACGTCTTTACGCGCGCCGCGCATAAGACCGTGACGACCTCGTTAGGGTCCTTCAAAAACGAAAAATCCTTCACCGATGCATGCTCCAACGCAGCAATGCAGCAGATTTTACAGAATGCATATATACGCTCAACAAAAGCAAAATGTTTTTCTCTTAAATTATTCATGATGACAATGTCATTCTCATTGTCGTCATCCTAGTTTTGTGTGCATCACTTATTCATGTCCTCATTTGTGCGAAGGAAGCGCTTTCTATATTAAAGTTGACTTGGAGGAGAGGCAAGCACATCAAGAATCAAGTCTTGAGTTATTTTTTTTTTGCTGGTATTTATGCATATTAAATCGAAGTGTATTTGGAGAGTTCGTTCAACAAGAATTTAACAGTCTTGAAATTTAAGTTTGCGGTTTGATATACAAAGATGAAGTTTGGAACTGTAGTATTTTCAAAATTATTTTTTAAAGCTTCGTTTCAATTAAATGGGATTTATTTGTGGTGTGAACATATGATGGGAAAGTTATTTCTTAACCTAAATTATATCATTCTCAGAGCAATTTAAGAAATGGCCTCGCTTTGAGATTTGACGAGTTGAAAATGGGTGACGTTTTTCAAAGTGTTTGACGCCATAACTTTTGAACCGCTTAGTGCTCAAAGTCAATATTGATCACTCTTTTAAAGCAAAGCAAAGTAAGCCAAACGCCAAGTCATATTTTTCAGAAAAATTTTTAATACTGCCATTTCAACGCATTTCCGAAAAAAAAAATCGGATGACTTCATAAAAAAACGTGTGTCCCCCATCTTATTTGTGGCCTGGTTTAGGGAAGTCATATAAAAAAATCACACCTAGCTATCAGATATTTTTCAAAATTTTTAGGAAAACTATAGCGAAGTTTCGAAACTTTCTGAGATTCAACACAATAACATAAAATCATTTTCAAAAACAATTTTTTAAATCTTATAGTACCTTAACTTAATCAAAGAAAAAAGCGTACAAAAGAAAGCAGGCTGCGCTAAAAAAAATTTAAATTGCCATTTCTAACCTAAGTTTTTCGAGGCCTATTTAAATTGAAATAAAAAACAAGCTTGTTTGACCATTTTCAAAAAAAAACCGGTGGCCATAGAATTTATGAAAAACATCCGCAGATGGTTGTGCTATTGGAAAAAAATCTAACAAAAACGGGAAAAAATTAAAAAAGTTGTTTTGTGGATTTGAAATTTAAAAAAACAACATTTCTAGTCCATTAACGACCATTTATGACGGTTTTATTTAAATTTGGCTACAGTACCCTTTGTAACGCTTACAACGCAAGCTTACAGCATTGAAAACGTTTCGAAATTGCCGTATCCAACCTCAATTTGGATTAAACGCATTTAAGCAAACGAAATAGAAAACAAATTTTTGTACCATTTTCCCAGAAATTCATGTCCGCAGAGTTTTAGAAAACGGGCCAATGTAACGCAGCTGTTGGTTATATTAAAAAAAAGCCGAACGCTTATTGAAAAAAAAAATACTATTTCATCCATATGAAATTTTAAAATTTGTAAAGAAAGTATATGTCTTTCCCTTTTTTTCAAAACATTAACAGACAAAAATTTTAAACAAATAAAGGCAATAGTCCATCTTTTGAAATAAAAAAAAAAAAACAAAGCAATTTTGAAATAACTTTTTTTAGGTTGATAGCTATTACAGAATAACTTAACTACATCAAGTACGAGTATATCCGTTACATCAAACAATTTCTGAGGAAGCCTTTAACCCTTGGGGAACTCGCAGCGTAGTGAAAAAAATCTATTCAAAGCACAAGCTGAGCAAAAATTTTTGGGTTGCCGCTAAGATAGAATATTTGACAAATAATATATATTACTTTGTAGAATATAATATTATAGAAAAATGAATAATTTGAAAACTAATTTCTGAACTGAATTTCTTAACTTAAAAGCTAACCGAACGTATCGTTCCTTTTTATTGGGGAGCGGCCCATACGGAAAGCCATACAAAATTTAATTTCATATTGAAAAGTGAAAAATTACAACAATTTACAATCCTACAACTGACTCTTTGATTTGGAACCATGTTTGGCCGAGGTGCCATAAGCACATACCCCTCTGCAAAGATTCCACAATTTTTCAAGCCAAATTTTTTGCGATTAACGAAGCAGCCCACTGCATTTATAATATTTTAAATCTCACCAGAGTCAAATTTCACTATTCTCGGACAGCCAGGCAGTCCTAAGCTCTTAGCAGCTTCAGTTATAACTCCCAAGCTGTTTGGGAATGCCACCAAATTCTAAATTCACTGCCCAACAATAACAGTTTTAAACTGATTTGGATGCCAGGACACGAAAACTTTGAGGGTAATGAAAAGGCCGACATGCAAGCCAAATGGGGCGCTGAGATTTCCTTTATAGGGCTTTTTACCCAAAATTACTGGGAGAACCAATTTAACAGAGAAGAGAACAACATCCCATCTAGGCAGGCTATCAAGTTTGTGAAAAAAGGCATAAAAATCTAGATCAAAGGAAAGGGGTACAATAGAACTTTTAGGTCAATACAAGTGGGAATTATATGCGCGCCCTCTACATTCAATTCAATTCAAATAATAAAGTGTCCGCCATCTAACGTTTTTTTTTCAACTAGTGCTTATTTCGTGAATGGTAACACTTAATGTAATGTAACTTTATTGAGTCTTTTTAAGTATACACTTTTGGCTTACGCATTAATTATAAAAAAAGAACAATCTTGGATTTGCTTAACTTGACAGCTTTAATGTATGGCCGTCTATGTGGTAAGGTAGTTCGTTATCATAATTTGCCCGATGGCGCTTGTCTCTGTTTTGGTGTATACTGCTCTTACTCCCGGAGTATAAGTAAGTATCTTTTGATAAGTATATTCAAAAGATATTTACTTATCCCGGAGTATAAGATAAGTATCTTTTGACGGTTATCACTTGAATGGTAACACTTAGCTCATGTCTGATTTGACAGATGATTAGTTTTATCCTTCAGCTGAACGAATATGGTTTTGTATACGCTTGAACGACGCTGGGAAATTGTTCCCAACATTTCGCTAAGGGTCTGCGATCCACTTAGAGAAGATGCCGATTTTGCCAAAAAAAATTACCTTTTCAGACGAAGCCCATTTTGATCTTGACGGGTATGTAAACAAGCGAAAATGTCGCATTTGGGTCACAGAAAACCCGCACACAGACATTGAAAAGCCGATACTCCCAAAACGAGTCACTGTTTGGGGCGGATTTCGATCTAGAGGCATAATTGGGCCAGTTTTCTTCGAAAATGAGCAAGAAGTGGCCGTTACAGTCAATGGCGATCGGTATCGGGCCATGTTGAACATATTTTTGTTCAAAAAAATTGAAGAAGAGGATATTGGCAACATTTGGTTTCAATAGGACGGCCCTACGTGCCACATAGCCGAAGATACACGCCGCTTTAAAGGACAATATTCGTGAAGCCATTAATGAAATACAGCTGCACACAATCTATAATAAGCTTAAAAATTGGACCGATCGAGTAGGCTAGTGCATGGCCAGACGAGGCAGCCATTTGAAAGAAATTATTTTCCATTATTAACCGGAAGGATTGAATCTTCAAATAAAAAAAGAAATTTGAGAAAATATTCAGTAGTTTTTTTTCATAGCATCTTCAAAAAAAGTTATTTGGCGGATCCTTTATTTTCAAACTCTGGCTGCCTGGCGTTTAACTATTTCAAAACTGCACACTTGTGTGTTTTGATACTGTTGGTTTGCATTTAATTGTTTTTCAAATATTTGTTCTCTTACGGGAGACCGTTATAAAGATTCCTGACTGTGTTCGCCTGGCAGCGTTTTAAATGACCATAGAGGCAGCAATTAATATAATATTTGTAGAATTGTAAATTGTTGTAGTTTTTCACTTATCAATTTTTGTAGAATATTTTTGAAGTTTTCGAGTTAAATCTCAGAATCTGCAAAATATTAAAAATTACTAAGGATGACGATGGTAGGATCCTACCATCGTCATCCTACCATCGTCACCTGAAAAAAAAGACGGTCCCCACCTCCGCGGGGGTCTGACAAGCCCTCCGAGAGTATCATTTGTCTTGAAAAACTTCTCAAAGTGCCGTACGGATTCGGCAAAAAACTGTAGGTCCCCTTGTATGTGAAGAAATCAACGCACACAGCATACATTGTTGAGAAGTTGGCCCTGGTTCACCTCGAGCTGTTGCGCCACTCTATTTATTTATTTTACATATTTGCCCAGTCAAACTGTATTTCCACTTAACAAAAATTTGGATGTGGATTTTTTTTCGTTACCTATGGTCTTCGGGTTGCTGAGCTCGAATCTGAAAAGTTCCAAAAAAATTTCTTGGGGCGTTTTGAGATACTGACCAAAAACATAAACTTTTTCGCACTTTTTAGTGGTCCGTCCAAAAATGGAAAAAGGACCTCTTATGGTATCACTATGTTGTCCGTCCGTCTGTCCGTCCGTCCGTCCATCGTGTTATAACTTGTGAACGGTAGATTGTAGAAAGACAAAATTTAATGTGCTTTTAAGCTGCGGAAATAGTCAGAGAACCCAATGAGGGCAATTTTTTTAAGCAGAAAAAACGGTTTAATTACAGTTTGAAATTTCATGGTAAAATGGATTAAATGTTTTTCAATACTTTTTTTGTGAAGAGCAAGTAAAGCAGGAACAAGAAAAACTAAACTTAAGTTAAGTAGATACTGAACTTTAATGGAAAAGTTTAGTTTTTTGAAAACTTTGAAATGTTTTTGATAAATGCAGAGTTGAAAATGGGTGACGTTTTTTAAAGTGTTTGAGGCCATAACTTTTGAACCGCTTAGTAAACAAAACCAATATTGAACGCATGTATTAAGAAACACAGAGTTAACCAAATGCTTAAGTCATATTTTTCAGAAAAAGTTTTAATATTGCCGTTTTTTAAGGAAAATTTTAAGGAAAATTATATAGCGAACTTTAAAGTTTCAAAAACTTCTGAAATTTTACTTAAAAACTGGAAAGCGTTTTCGAAAACTAATTTTCAAAATCTTCCAATCTTAACGGTAAAAGTGATCTTTTTCAGATTTAGTTTAAATCCAAAGCGTACAAAAAGAAAACAAGCTGCGTTAAAAAATTTTCAAATTGCCTTTTTTAACTTTAGTGTTTTCGCCTTTAAAAAAAACGAAATAAAACAGGAGCTTGTATTTCCGCTTTCGCAAAAACTGTTGGCCATAGAATTTAAAAAAAAAAAACATTCAATTATAACAAAGGATAGTGCTAGGCTGATGGAAAAAAGTCTAACGGGAACCGAAAAAAAACTCTAAATAGTTGATGCATGGGTTTGAAATTTAAAAAATTATAAAAAATGTCAAAAGAAGGTATTTCTCTTCTCTAGCTCCTAAACGGTATGGAGCATAACTTCGAAATAAATAACGGGCATAGCCCATCTTCTGCGATTTTATGCTAAGCTAAACCGAACTTCGAATATTCAAAAACTTTAAAACATTATGAAAACGATTTTTTAAAAGTTGCTAGTCTGTTGGTAGGGAAGTAATTGAAAAAAAATCTATATTTCTGTTTTGTAGATTTCAAATTTGAAAAGTGCCAAAAAAATCTAGAAAATATGTGTCCTTCCCTCTATTTTCGAAACGGTAAGAGGAAAAAATTTCAAATAAATACCGGACGTAGTCCATCTTTTGAAATAAAAAAAAAAACTGAAGCATTTTTGAAATAGTTTATGGTTTCTAAGATGTGCTTGAAAACACTTTGGTTGACTGATGTTGATGTATCGTTACTTCTGGGCCACTTATTTTACATCAACCAAATTTGACGCAGGCACAGCCACATGAACGTTAACCAACACAAGAGCTTTGAAAAAAAATAAGCTTATAACAGTTCATTAAAAAAAAAGGAAAAAATTGACAAGTTTTTTGCTAAAAAATCACCCAATATAAGAACCGTAAACTCAACTAAGAAAAGTAAACAACAGAATTTAAAATATTCCCAGAAATAATAATTAACAAATCGAATTTTACACAAACTTTACATAAAGGTTAGCTTCACCTACAATTAAAACCGACGGACCGCTTTTTTTTAAGTTTCTGCTTAAGTTATAAGCCTGCGCGTGTGCAACCTACGTGAAATGTTGCTTGCAATGAAAGGAAAAAGGGGCGAGGGTTAACTCGGACGCAGCAGCGTTAATTTGAATGACCTCTGAATTAAAAACGCATTGGATTTTTTTCCATAAGCCTTAGATTATTCCAAGGGTGCGAAATGATGGGTTATAGCTATGGAAAAGCTATGTTGGTTTTATATCATATAAAAAACGATATTAAACTAGTTTGCATCCTTTTTTCCAATAATTTCTTCTTGTTGCGCGAAATTTATTGGAAAACTAAACCTTCTATTTGCTGAAGTCAATTTAATATCGAGAGTTGTAATATATTTTGAATTTTTCGTAGTGGATTTGAGGACCAATATTAGAACAAAAACATGACTTGATATGCCTTTAAAAAGTTAAGTCCTTATCTCACTTTGTTAAAAACAAACCACGACTTTGGCTTATTTTCAAGCTCATTTATCAAAATTTTAAGTCTAGTAATGACTACTTAAGAAGATCACCTATCAACATAAGCTTAGGAAAATTGTAAACAGGCCTCCCCTTACGACATGACACGTCCTCAAAAAGACACATAATTTGTTTTTATCAGTAACACTTGCCACAAATGGAAGTTAAATTTAAAAACTTTCTAAATGTATTCAATTGAGTTTACACTTCAATCAATATCACTGTGCGGTGTGCCAACTTGTTGACGAACCTCTCCTCTGGTCCTTTATACAGCGTGCCCCCGAATTTTCTCTGAATATTATTTTCCGCATAATTAAACTCAAATGTTTATCTTTGACTCACAGATTTATTTTTATATCCTGACTCATGGTAGCAGAAAACAAGAAAAAATAAAGCGCTAACCACATAATTTGACAGCAATAATGGATGCTTTAGATTTGGCCTGCCTATAACCGTCATTCTCTATCATCGAATCCTTGAGTGCGGTCCTTGTTTGCATATTAGCAATAAATATGTGTGTATGTGAATGGTGTACAGCCGCAATCTGAAAAGCCTGGCTATGGAATTATGCTGCTTATGTTTGAAAGCTATGCTCCCACGCCTCTGAATACGAGGATCCTTGGAATACAAAAAAAAAAAACCAAAGCAGAAAGAGCGCATACATGAGCATGCATGAAATTTAGGTTACGTGCTCTTTATATATACTTCAGTCTGACAGGTGTCAAAACATAAAAAAGATAATTTATCAAAATGTATGAAAGCATGGAGCACAAACATGCTGAAGACGCAAACAATGCTTGTAATGGACAGCATCCCCATGATGCGGCTAAAGCGGTAACTGGTGGTTTCGCCCATTATACGGAATAAATCCTTGGTGTTTTTTATTTATTTATTTTTTGCGACTGTATGGTGTGATTGCGGAAGTGCCATTGGGTGGATGGTTGGTTTGTATACGGTCTCTGCCTCTTTGTTTGCACTTGGACAGATCAGAACTTGTGGATATGAATGAAGTTTCTCCGGAACAGCGAGTGGGGACATGGAAATATCTAGGTCACTGGTTGAATATTTGAGGAATGGTAGATTTTCCGTTCCATAGACGGAAGACGTGAAAAGTACGCTGAACGCGTTATAAGTTAAGGAGGAAGCAGAATTCTCGAAATAAAATATGGAAGGATTGGAAAGCTTCAGCGTTCAGCCTCTTATAAAAGCACTTCAAAAATCTATCCTCCTGTAGATGAGTCACTAAATTTATGCGGGCCCCCTCTGTGGCTAACCCTCTGGTGCCCAGACTAACCACTGTGCATAGTCATAAATTTTGACAAGCTTGCGCGGTTTGATGTAACCCCACTTGAATTCACCTTTCATTGAATAAATCTGACGTAAACAGAGTTTAACATAGACCCCAAAAAGAGGGTTATGGCTGTACAAGCCCTTAACTACACCCCCAGAACACAGTCATAAAAACACTCCGTCACAATTGGAGAAACCCCACCCGAATGTCAGCCACGATGTACCCCGAGGCTAATATATATAAAACCAAAATCAGCTCGAAATGAGTGACTGGCGTCAGACGTTTCGTAAGAGGCTCTAAAGATTTCACTCATGAATAAAATATGATTCAAAATGATGTGGAAACTGCCGTGCATAAGGCGAAGCCGGCCCCCGCCGCCCCCATTACTCGGTTAGAACTAAGGTAAAGTTCGCCACACTCTAAGTCAAGTAACGACACGTGCACTATTTCAATTGCTAAATGAAATCGGCGTATGTCAGGGGAAAACCCACGCATTTCTGTCGAGTCCTGCGGTATGTGGGGCGGACGGGTTCAAAATCCTTCTTTAATTTTTATTTTCAGAAAAATACAAAACAGAACATTCCTTCTGTTATCCACGCACAGGGGTGTCCGTGTCCTTGGCGTTCTTGCGCTATTTCGTTGGAATCCTGAAGATATAATAATAATCCATTCACCAGGGAAGAGCGAGCTTGGATGGGGGATGCGGATTACAATTTCATCTGCAATTCCACCCCTTTTCCTAGCAATCTTAGTCGCGCTTCGATTTTTATTGAAGTGTTAAAATTTTATGGACGGAAAATAATTAAGAGTTTTATTTGGAAAACAGGATGCGAAGCCGTTTGTACATAAGGAAAATTCTTAACGTATATTTACACCAAATCGAAATGGCGCGGCAGCGAGTCGGGCGTTTTCAAAAACTTTGCAATTTCGGCTGGAGGAGCTATTTCGTTGCCAAAGTGCCCGAGGATAGGAATGGTTTATTATTGAGTGGGAAATTAAGGCTTCGGGCGATAAATGTTCAGCATGCTTCTTGTGGAAATGATTTTATAGATGTTTTCTGGTTAATTGTTTGTAACAATTAACTTTCACCAAAGTGCTGAGTGGAAAGGGGGTGGGTAATGCCTTGATTGGGAAAAGTATTTCGAGATATCCCCCAGAAATAAAGGAGAGTTTAAAGTTGGAAATTTCTTCGCTCGGAGAAGGTTTTACGATTGAAAAAAAGGTTTAATGGTATCAAAAAGAAGTTGAGATCTTAAGGCCCATAATAAGGCCGCATCTCTATGTGACGTAAAAAAGAGAGCTCATATCAATTGTACGCAGAGTCAAAAAAGAAAATCGTGGAGGAACAGCCCTACGATGAGCGGCTTCCTTCTAGGCGTATGTAAGGTCAGTCTATTTGTTTTGACTTCTTGCTCGGTCGTATAGTCGGAGAGCTGATGAACATTTTTTTACTGATTTCAACAACTTTCTAACCTTCATAAATTGGTTGCCCTGAGTGAGAAGATCACAAAAATAACCTTCTGCCGCCCCGAATACTATGCGGCAGAATGTGATTTTTGCGATTTTCTCACTCAGGCCAACAAACTTATGAGGGTTAGAAAGTTGTGGAAATCAGTAAAAAAAATATTCATTAGCTCTTAGACTAGTATTATGAGCAGCTTTCTTTTTTATCCTCTGTTCTCTTAGACATATTTCTGTAACTGAGTAGTTTCCTTGGTTTATACCATATCGCCACTTTGCTGGGTTTACCATTCGCCTTTTAAAGGCATAACACATGCGGGAGGAGAACTTGGTGTTCTTATGCGTTTTTAGGTCGAGGCCTTGCGCTACAGTCGTTTTTTTTATATATTTTCTTTTTACTTGTTTACAAAAACCCTTGAGGATATTGATAGAATCCTGATGGATGATGACTGAATTATTTTACAGGAGGCCAAAGTTTGTCAAGACTCTTTCGTAATTAGAATTTCGTAAAAGGTTCGAAAATTTCGGTAAAGGTAAGAGGCATCAGGTGGAGTATGGTTCATGATTTTCACCATATGACTTATCCATTTGATTTAATCAAAAGTAATCGAGTGCTTAAGTGAGTATACATGGAAACTAATATATTATGTCAATTGTACGAAGAGCAGGGGTTAAAACATTAACTTTAAAACAACTTTTTTCTATCAACTTAATAGCAATTTATATGAATACAACGATGATAATGGAGCAATCGAAGTAGAAGGATAAATGAGATCTTAGTATGGTTCAGAAAAATATTATAGATTCCCGTAAAGATATTAAAACTTTCTGAGAAAACAACAACGAGATCTAATCGTAGCTGCACTATGTCTAAGGGTAAGGGCGGCCGACGTGGATATCTTTGTCACAAGTTTTTCTATTTAGAGTTAAGGATGAATTGTAACCCCCTTAGGGCCAGTTTTTCAGTGCAAGACAGAGTTCCAAAGTCAAACAAAGATTAACCCGAAAAATTAGCTCTTCAGTCGTTTGAACTCCCGGTTTTAGTTTTTAGTTTTTTTTAGTGAGTTAGTGCAACAGTGCGTATGTATGTATAAGCCTCGGTTCATCTGTAACGGATCTCGGTATACCCTATTTATGTATTCCTATTCTTCTTTCAATTCTTATCCTCTTTCCCATTCCTATATATTTTGGTTTTCCATTCATTTCCCGTTGCAAGTCAATCAAAGTGCGTATGCAAAAGCTTCAGTCCATTTATGACGGAATGCAAAATACCCGACCATACCAAAAAAAAAAACTGCCACGCCTCGAAAAAGTGGGCGGGATACAAAAATATAACTGTAGAATGCTTTATATTAGGTGGTTGCATGCATTTTGGCCTAAAAATCCGCTTTTTAACTTAAAAAAATCGCTTTTTTTTAACACCACGCCCACAAAAGTGGGCGGAAGCACATACAACATGTACATGAAAGTTAGAAAATGCTAATATCTACAACATTTGTCATATAATTTTAAGTTAAATTTCATATATATTTATTGAAAAACAGTCATTTTAAGCTAAAATCCTATAAAAAGGTGGGCGTGGTCAATGAAAAGGCCCAATTTTTTTCGCTTCTTCAAAGACAATCACAAGGCAATCTTACAAATCGAAAATGCACGCGCTAGCACCATTATAACATAGCTAAAATTTAGAAAAAGTAATTTTTTAAATTAGAGTTGGTCGCACATACAGGAATGTAGTGGGCGTGTTTGTGGGCGGATTCAGCTATTTTTCAAACTTGATCTGGTCCAATGGACTTCCAGCCAACATACCAAATTTCAGCTCTCTACCTTAAAATTTAAGGCCTAAAAGTTGTTTACATACGGACGGACGGACGGCCGGACATGGGTTAATCGATTCTCCTGTCGGTCCCACTCGTATCTCTAAAACTGCGTTACAAACTATGCATCAAACTAAATATAGCCTGGGTCGGGTAGAAAAATACTTTATTCCTTATAAGGTTTTTAAGTTTATTTTTTAAAAAGAGCGTGGCTTGTCCACCTCCAATAAACAAAAAACAATTTCGGCATAGATGAATCCAAGTTTGCGGCTAAAATGTACGTAAAAATTAAATTTTAAAATTCAATTGTCATCGACCCCTAAAAATGGGCGTGGCCAAAAACTTTCAATGAATGAAATCTAGAATAGCGTCCCTTGTACCTTATGTGTTAAACCTTATTTCTTATCCTTCCCCTAGTGAGGCCAAAACCGCAGTCGAAAATTATGTTTGCTGGGGGGGTCATGGGGTTGCTTGTCCCCCATTGGGCGCATCCCTATATGGGTAGGGGAATGCTCACCAGGTATGCTGGATACCGGTATGGAAAACGCTCGGGGCGAACCAAAACCAGCAACAAACAAAAAATCCAGGAGCGTATGTCTTAAAATGAGCGGCTCCCTGTTCGGTGTCTGCTCTTAGTGTCGGCCGAATATTAAACACTTCTTTCTCTTCCAATATTCAAAAAGAATGAATAACAATTAGATACATGCCGGATGCATTTATGAAATACTTTGCGAGTCATAGTATTGCTTTTCTCCGTAAAGGCATAACACTTGCGGGTTAAGCTTTGGTGTTTTTGAGCAGGATTTTTATGTTCCGTACTGGCTCGTCAGCTTGCCTGCTGGATGGAGAATTACTTATATATTATATCTTTCTATCTTTTCTATCCTTAAAATCTTTCCCATGGCGATTTGCTCCGCACCTTAAGGATAGTCATAACCAGTGCTGCCGTTTCTACTGTAGACTACTGGCAAGACGGAGAAAAAAATAGCGATCTACTGTCTCCTGTTGACGTGGCATATTTTACTGATTTCTCCTGTTACTTTTGAAAAGGGAAATTCTTCTTTTATAAAAATTCGATCTAGGTGATTTGTGATTTGAAATTTTTTTACATTTGTATTGCTTCGGATGACAGAGAGGCTGTGTACTGCAATTCTGTTCTGAAATGTTTATCTCAAAATTTAAGGCCTAAAAATTGGTGACATACGGACGGTCATCGCTTATACGACTCATAATACGGCCTCGATCATATGCCCTTAAGGTCTTGGGGGTCTAGCGATATTATTTCTCTTTGTTGCATTTTCGCCCGTATCAAACTTAATTAACATACTCCATTCCCTTGGAATAGGGTATAAACAGTTCCAATAGATCTTCACAAGGAGGGGTGCTCTCACCCCTTCTATGGAACATCTCACTCAACAAAGTTCTTAGATCTCTCGTAACAAGCGGAATAAAAGAAGTCGCTTAGGCAGATGGCATAGTTATACTGATAAACTAATGGAATCTGTGTTAACACAATCATCAAGATGGGCAGAAAACAGTGGACTTAAAGTCAACCCGTATACGACAGAGATGGTCCTATTAACAAAAAGCAGGGGTGGATTATTCCTAAATGAAACCAATCTTAAACTCTCCCTGGAAGCCAAATATCTTGGCGTTTTGTTAGACCTTAAACTAAACTTGAAACGGAACACTGAGTCTCATTGCTCTTTACGCAAGTAAACAAGCCATTGAGAAAAGTGGGGACTTAAGCCCAAAATAGCATATCGGCTGTATACAGCGCGGTTGTTGGACCAGTTCTTACCGATGGATCATTGGTATGGTGGAAGGAGTGTTAAACGAAATATTACCTTAGCAATCTAAAGAAGGCACAAAGATTGACTTGCCTTTAGGTACCTTGCAAACAGGTCTGGAAACAATGCTGTGCCTCCAACCTCTGGGACTTTTCACAAGTGGAAGCCACAATTTCTGTAGGACACTCGAGCATAATAAACTTCTTTTATCAAAGTGGATTTGTAACCCGTACAGATTATAGGAAACCTGAACTTGACTCCGATAAAAAATTCAAATTAACTCTACCAACTAGACAAGACTGGATAAAGACAAACCTTGACATCAACGGTATCGCTATCTATCTACAGATGGATCAAAAACAGAATATTAGATAGGTTCAGGAGTCTTCTCGGAAACACTGCACAACAACCAGCCATGTCGGCTAAATTAGCGTTTTTCAAGATGATATTTATGCGGTGAAGAGAGCTGCACAGGCAGTTCAATCCAAGGATGTTCCGGCAACGGAGGCCACCGTATGTGTTGACAGTCAAGCAGTGCTTAAAGTCCTGGACTACAAACTCGTCAATGTGATGAATACTTTCCTCATATTGAAGATTTCGGTTTTCATATTGAAAATATATGAAGGTACACAACGCTGACCGACGCGACGGTTATTTTCTTCTTTTAACGCAGCCAAAGGTCTCATTGGATTGGCTTCCTTTCAAAGGATTTTATAATAACTCACTACTTATAGCCAGTGCTCGATCTAAAAAGAACAACGATCTTTCTCTTTCTCATTAGAAACTACATAAGAACACTCGTTGGTGCAATGCACAATTGGGGTCATGGCTACAAGAACGGGAATCCTTGCGAAAGAAAAGTACAAAATTTTAAGGATTGTATCATTGTATCACTGCTTATGTGGCCAGTGCTTGACCTTAAAAGAACAACGACCCTTCTATCTTTCAGTAGAAACTTCATAAGAATCCTTACGACCGACTTCTGTGGAAGCTGTAGAGATGAAGAAGGAATAGAGTCCATAAAACATTTTCTCTGCCACTGTCAAGCTCTTCAAGAGCGACTACTTACTTTTTTAGGAGTCAAGTTCTTTGATAGCCTGGACTAGCCGGCAAGAATACCGCACAACTAGAGCTAAAAAGATTTGTTAAAAGATCTGGTTTAGTTAGAAATTATGCCCAACCATGTTTGTCTACATGGGTAATCACAATGGGTCAATCTGGCCCACCGAGTGAACATGCACCAAATGCAAGCAACCCTTCCAGCCTAAACTAACCTTATCATTTAATCTTAAGAGGTAAGGAACTGCATAATTTTAGCATCGGTAGGGGCCAATTCCATGGAAGTCTCCTCTTGGACCTTGGGCTGAGTTATAAAAAGGTCTTTCCACCTCGTTGAATAGTACTATGATGGGTGTGCCAATCCCATATTGGCTAAGTTATTGGATTTTCAAGGAGGTCATGTAAAAAGAATGACAACACTAAAATAAGAAGCTAGTATTGAAAAAGGAAAATTAGCTATATAAATTATTAAAAACAAAAGTAGGTACCCGTTCTAATTATTTTTCATTGTTCTTCTAAATAAATCGGTGTTTTTAAGAAACTGGCTAATTATACCAATGAAAGAAGTAAATCTGCCATGTGACTTGCTATCATCAGAATGACTAATAAGGAGAGAACTTAGCATTTATAGAAGAGCCTCAGATTGCGACTTTTTCAAGACACTAACACAAAGTTATCGAAAAAAAATGGTAGATATCGATTGGCTTATGCAGCGGATAGTAGGGCCTTAAAAAATCTGAAAAATCTATAGGTACATTCGTTACACAAAATCATATAAACAAAAATACGGAAAATCCAGTCATCAATCAAAATGCTAAATTGATTATTATTGGCAGATATCCTACAAAATTCTGTTTCGATAATAAATCTATTCACCTGCTAAAAAGCAAAACTTGAAAGCATTCCCTTATTCGATTCAGTCACGACAGGTTGAATGACACGGTATTTATTTAATAACAACCTTGACAAATGCCTCAAGAAGCCCTTACCAAACTCGAAATGATACAAAAACTCACCACTTAATGCCACTCAAATTCAAGGAAACGAGAGAAAAACAGCACAAGCCTTTTGACATTTGCAGCTCATGCTCGATTCATTAACTGGAAATTGAGAGAAACGACTTGAAAACTAATCCTTTTGCTTCTTTCCTGCCCCCAACGATCCACTTGTTATAATTCACACATGAAACAGCCATTTGTATGATACAAATAATACACCCAACCAGATACAGACCCAGAATGGGATAATGTAATCGGGACGAGAAAAAAGCAGACCCCCAGTCACTACTTCGCCAAATGCCTTAACATTAAATTTAAATTTGGTAATTTACTGTTCATGTCGTGCATGAATACCTTACCTTCTCCCTATACGAGATATCCATCATTCAGCAAGGATATCTGTTTCCTTCCTGATATCATTACCCAATATCGCACCAAGCAAAGGAACCAGCAATGTTAAAGAAAAAAAAAAAACAAAAATCTCCAGAAACTTTGAAAAAACACCAAGGATTCACGAGGAGGATATTATAATCCCTAAGGGTGTATCTGCTCAGACTAAAAATATCACAAACCAAAATTCATTCAAAGTCTCTTCTCAACCTACCCGTTGCAGGAAGACTATACTCCTCGACAAAAAACACATATTCCGAAAAAAAAGACGGGATAAAAATAAAACAGCAACAACAAAACACAAAGAAAACCGCAGGGAAAACAAAATCAAAGAAACTTGATCCAAGCTTTCCCGTGTTATTTGATTTTCGCTTCCTTGTCGTGTTCGGTGTGATATGGGGCTGTCGGTTTGTCTATATGCGTGCTTCTGTGGTGTTGAGCTTTTCCTTTTTGGATTTTTTTTTTTTTTGTTTATACCTACCCTACTTCGTTTGGCTTTCCTTAACCAATTCTTTTCATTTGGGTTTCACTTTGCCGCCGCCGCCGTTCGTTATAAATATCGTATCGTGTCGGGCGCTTTTCCGCCAGGATCCAACCCAATGGGTTGCCTGCCAGTGCAGGGTTCGTTTTTGCTCCAACAAAAAAGTTAAAACCTGGTCCATGTGGCTATTGGTTCAATGCACAGACACACACACCTAATCGTACAGTCTTTTTTCGAAAATTGTTAAAACACTCACGTACGTGGCGATAGTGTTTGTCGGATGAATTTTAAAAATCCCTTACTGCTGCCCGATGCTCTTCTCACAGATTTCATGTCCAGGATCAGAATCATCGTGTTTCACTTTATGGGGGTGCGATGTTGGAAGCTTCCCCCTTGCACATGCAGTAAGTAACTACGGCGATTTAGCATTTTTATTAGTTTGATTTCAAAAAGAATAACAGTAGTTAACGGCGATAGTAAAGAATGGAGTACCTAAAGGACGAGTTGGTTTTCGTCAACTCGAGGCGGACAGTGGGTACAACAAGGAAAGTAGCAGTGAAGTCACACCAAAGAAGTCTTGGAAGGGAAGTCGTTTAAATAGTTGGAAATATTTTATAACAAAGTTAACTGAAGGCAGTTTTCAATATGAATACCAAAAAGATTTGCAAAAAACCCTCTGAAAGTTACACTTTTCATGATCACGAGAGACGTTCATGAGACTTCAATATACTCGTAGTAGTTCAGCAAAGAATTATAATTCCCTCCATGCGCTAAAAAAAATACCCTCAAGCATGAAGTCATACGCGGAGCGGTCCATCGACTTTAGTGAAGATTTTTAAGCAGTTTGTCTAAAATCTATGAATTGTAGATTAAAATAATTTCTGGATCTTTTCACATTCGATTGCATACTTTTTCCCATAGTTTGCGGTCTACTGATCTTATATTGGGTGATTTTTTAGTTTCGTTACTCTACACAAAAAGGAAAGTTCAGTTAGAGAGGCTTTTGGTTTTTTTTAAAGCTTCAGCCCGTTAGCGACCGATTAAAAAATACCCTATTCTGCTTAAATAAGAAAATGCCACGCCTCCAAAAAGAAGGTGAAACCTAAAGGTGCTTTATGCAATGCGGTTACATAAATTTTGGACTGAAAACCCTCCAATTTGACGAAAAAATACACTTTTTTCTTAGTCACGCCCCCAAAAGTGACGGCGGCGACTTAAGGTGTGTATGTATAAATTTAACAAATTTTTACACCAATGTTCTTCCAAAAGACTTTTTCCCAATTTCCATTATAAAAATATGCGAATTTTTATTTAAAACCGATTAAAGAGTGGGGTTTTTTGGGCCTTAAAGAGATATTCATGGCTGTGCTGTAATACGTAAAAAATGATGTCCTGACGCTATAGTATCATATCTTAAATTTGAGATAACTGTGTTTATATTTTTAAATCGAGGTGGGTACTCATATAAGTCTAAGGTAACACTTTGCTCCTACCGGCAATAATACGAGGAATAGCGGGACAAGATTTATAATAAATCTTAAAGTGGTTCCACCAGAGCACTCTTTTTGGCTGTTAAAAGAGAGTGGCGACGTATTTTTTTAGGCGCAGAAAAAGATTTCTGTTGTAAACATCCCAATAGAAATCGTGATTCTGACAAATCTGTCATACGTGGACAGTTTCAGTGTCCTTTTTTGATTATCAAACTGTTAAAAAGGTGTACGAGAAAAGGGTTTTTGAAAAGAGTAAACGAGATTTCTGTAAGGGTTTTCTTTTCAATCGCTTGCCGAGAGGATTTGAATTTGTATCGTTAATCGCGTAATTTGCAGAGGGTTTAGTGAAGATTCATATTAACAATGGATTTCCAGCTCAACTACCAAAGTTAGCCTCTCTAGCTTGGGAATGTAAATCTGAAAGTTGTCTATATTCGGACGGACGGACGGACGGACGGACATGACTTAATCAATTCTCCTGTGGTCTCAATTATATTTCTTAAGGGCCTTAGGGGCCAACGGCGATTATTTCTACCATACATAAAATTACATATACGACACTGGGTAGGGTATAAAAAGGGATGGCAAAAAATTTTTACTTAAAGTTTTATTTAATATTTTTTTCTTAAAAGAAAAACCGTTAGCTTTGTTGCTTTTTTCAAAGTTTTATGTGTTGGATTCACGTTCATGTGGCTGTATGCTTGCGTCTGATTTCGAGTTGATGTAAAGTAAGTGGCCCAGAAGTTACGATTTTTTCTAGGAGCATCTTTTTAGTCAGTCAACTCAAGTATTTTCAGGCACATCTCGGAAATCATTAACTATTTCAAAGCCGGTATAGTTTTTCTTCCAAGAGATGGACTATACTCGTTATTTGTTTAAAATTTGTACCTTTTACTGTTTCGAATACAAAGGGAAGAACATACTTTTTCTTGACTTTTTATAATTTTTTTAAATTTCAAATCCCTAAAACAAAAATGTAAGCTTTTCTTAACTACTGTAAGACCTTTTTCAATACTTTCCTAAAATTCTGTGACCATATATTTCTGAGAGGACGCTTTTTCAGTTCGTTTGTTAAAGTAGGCTAAAAAAATTAAGGTTGGAAATGGCAGTTTTAAACATTCGAAAAGCAGTTAGCTGGCCTCGTAAACATTTCATAGTAAGGCCAAATTTTAACAATTTCGTAATTACTTACCGAAAAAATAAAAAAAACTTTTAAAAAATCAAATTCAAAATCAAAAATCATTTTTTAAATTTAAAATCCATAAATCAACTTTTTCGATTTTTGTCAATTTCCAGAACGTTCGGTACCATGTGGGGGCTGTAACCAAACATACCCGTAGAGGCGCCTCACTTCGGTGAGGTGACGGGCTTAACAAACCCGCGGACACTAGTTAATCCGGGGAGCGTCTAGTCTAGTCCATATTGGGCGGCTTGTCGGTCGGCGTGCAGATGGAATTGCCGTTCCGCTTCTTTTGTGCAATCCTAGAAAGGACTTTGTGTAGCTGCCAGAGTGCCAGACCATGGACAGTTAAGGCTGTCCATCTGGCTGTGGCCTTCGGGTTGCGAAGCTCGACCGGAGGCTATATTCTGGTACCATAAGAGAGGCAGAGCGCCCTCACATGACCCAGGTTAGTTTTGTTTTGTCTGCGGCCTGGTTCATTTTTGCCTTAAAGGGGTAGGCCTCCTAGTAGGAGCTTCATGGTGGCTTGGTTACCCAAAATCGTGGGAACATTTGCGGGTCTAGTACTCTTGCCTTTGCGCTCCTGGGCTTCTAGACCTGAAGAGGTGTTGGAGAGACCTCGCTCAAGCAAGGAGTAAGCTCATGTGCTAACGCCGTGACGTCATATTGCGCTGGGTGATTTCTTGTGCTGGATGGCACATAGATTGATCCTGGGGCGGGTAAACGCTTATTTTTACCATCTATGTGGAATTGCCCACCGTGAGATTATGCTAAAGAAACAGGAGGCAGGTGCTCACGTTAAGCGTTTTCGTTTTCTTTCTGCAACCAAGCATGCGGTACACTGGATGAATATAGCGCTTGTAAGACCCATCCTATCCTACGATGCAGTTGTATGGTGGAAGGCTACAGATTAAAGATAAAGTATCATCTTGTCAACAGCACCAACGTTCAAAGGGCAGCCTTGTAGGAATAACAGGGTCCAAAAGGACCTCACAACCTCACACCCTCGGACATATACTGCAGCAGCAGAAAGACAGCTTAAACAGCTGTCCGCATAATGGAATCCGGGCTGTGGTGCTCAAAATCTTATGGACACGCCTCTGCGGAAGCTCCATGGAAATGGGTCGAATCCATAGATACCCCAGCCACGGATTACATTTCAATGACATTCCGTTACAACAGGAAATTCCCTACTAAATTACCTGAAAGGTGTGAATGGAAAGAGAAAAGATTATCTCAGGAGATGACGAGATCTTCGTCTATACTGCCGGTTCTTAAAATGGACGTCGGAACCGACCCAAGCATTTTCCGTGAAGCTCTAGGACTAAGCAAATCTTTCCGAAACAATGACGACTACAGTATTTTTCAGGCAGAACTGGCAGCCATAATCCAAGCTGCCACTGAGCTGAAAAAGCACAGCCGCCCAAACAGCCAAGCGACCATTTAAGCCATGGAATCAGATGTAGTGAAGTCAAGGGCTGTGAAACTATGCAGGGAGTTTCTAGACGAGTTATCACTTAGCAACACTGTAACTCTGTGTTGGGTGCTAGACCACACTGATATCCCGGAAAATGAAGAAGTGGACAAGCTTGCGAGATCTGGTCTAGGGATAAATGCAGATCTAGCCCTCAAATCTACACGAATTTCGCTGAGCTCCATTAGCACGCAGGATAGAAACTTTGACAAAACTGGGTACGTGCAGACACACAAGGGATCTTTGGCCAGCGGTATACAAAAAGAGATCACCATTTATAATCGGACTAACCCGCAGTACTAAAACGGGAATTCTTACGGGGCACTGCGCTGTGGGCCTACTCGCAGAGCGGCTAGGTATGCTGCATAACGACAACTGCAAAAGCTACAGGGACATTGAAGAAATTGAATCTGTTCGTCACTTGCTATGCGAATGCCCTAGCCCTCAACAGCATGGGGCGTAGTACCCTTGGCGGTTATTTCTTCAACGGTTATTTCTTCTCGAAGATCTAAGTAATGCAGATCTAAAGGACCTCTTGAGGTTTGTGTTGTCTTGTGAAACACCAAATGGGATGGAGACTACCTTCATAATTTCTTTAAATTTTTTCAAAAGGCCCCGAAGCATATGTCTTTAACCATCATCTTGAGTTGAGTAATAAAATGTTTCCGGTATAGCGGTCTAATTTCATATTTCCATTTTACCTCCAATTTCAAACCATATCTTGTTGCACACACTGTGCCATGTTTGCTCGTCAGTTGGCGAGCTTTAGCTCAGATTCTCAGAAGCGTATGCCGCCGGGGAAATTTAACGGTCCATGGAATCTGTAGTTTATTTGAGTTTCTCCTACGTCCCAACAGAATAGTTAAGCAGCTGCCCGAGGAGCGTGTTTTTGTGTAGCCTTTGTCACGTTTCAGTCCACTTCCACCGATTCCGAGTAAATCGTGGCTTCAACTCTCATCAATAATATAGCCCGGGAGGAGTCACAGTCACACTACACTTAATTTGTATTTTTTTTTTTTTTTAAGGAAGCGACAGTCCAGTAAGAGAAGGTGGAACTCCCAATTCACATTGTAGCCCAGTTAATTTCCCATCATTTGCATTAAATTACACGCATTAGCCTGGTTCCAACCCGCCATTTGTTAGTCTTATATCTAAGGATGGCGTTTTTCTGGATGCTCCTTTATTTTTTTTTTTTTGGTTTCTTATAAGCTCACCCTTGAGATGAGGGGTGGGTCAGCGCTGGGCTGGGATGAATGGGGATAGATTGCTGAGAAGATTGTCTGGAGCAGTGGAAAATTGGAATTGAAACTGTTGCCATTGAAAAGGATAATTACTTAAATTAATTGGTGGGGCAACATGAAATTAGACAACGATTTATGTGTCCTTTTTGAGTTGGGACACTCTGATGTTCTTGTGGTGTCCTGTTTTCAGGGTGGATCTGGGAGGTTGCTTGCCATTTTTTTTTTCGCCTTAGATCTATAAAACACGAAAGAAAAATACGGGAAATTTGTATTCAGGACACTTGGTGAAATTAGCTTTTGTTTATGGCGACAATGGGCGAAGACCATTGCAGAGAGGACAACTAATTATAAGTATTTTCGAATGTCAATGGTGTGGGTGGATCGTGCAAATGACCAATTGGAAATGGAATTATCATAAAGGGACGACACGTTACATGGGATAATTTGGAGAATTAATCAAAAGCAGATTTTGTTGGGTTTCTCTTCTTTTTTGTTGCGTGACCGAAATTTTAATGTGGAATTATTGTGTTTGGGATGAGTTGTTAGGCATGCGTCAGCGAATAAAGTGCAGTTCGTGTAATCAGGGACTTTTGATTATTTTGGAGTCGAATTAGCCTCAGCAAATTACATTACAACAAAACACCAAAATAGACTTAAACACGAAATACTTTAACATGTAGCTAACAGCGCTTGCAACTTTTCGTAGCACATTACAGCATGTAAGTTTTCCGAGATCTATGATCCAACAAGCAATTTTTCAGACGACATGACTGTTAAATTGAACTTGTTTAGAGACGTAAAATACTCAATTGATTAACATCAATTCTTCGTCTTCTTCTTTTTCATTTAGGCGCGAGTTTATGATTTGAAGTGATGGCTGATAACCCTCCCACTCTACACTGCATTTCTTATGGTCCACTTTTGGGGTTTGCCGATTTGACCTCAGAATAAACAGGCACCCGTTTTCGGATCTCTCTGTCACTGAGGCCAATTAAATGCTTTTGTCGTTGTGTGATCCAGGAACGTTTGGGCCTTCCTTTTTTTCGCGATTGCGCTGGAATGTTAATTGACATTGCCTTTTTGATAGGGTTCGTAGGATGTCTCCTTTGAACATGGCAATACCAACTAAGCTGGTCGTGCTCCACCTTGCTGATAGGTTCTTTTAAATGGAGGCTTCCTCGGAACTTCGTACTTCTAATTTTTTTTCGCTTTGTTACTCCTTGTGCTGAAAGCATCTTCAGCTTGAAGCATCTTCATCTCAGCTGCCGTTAATTCGCTCTCACATTTCTTATACGCTGTCCAACATTGTGAGCCATATGTGAGCGCCGAACGCACAACTGCGGTTTAGAGCCTTCCTTTCAGCTTAGCGGGCATTTTTCGTTCACAGAAGGTGGCGGAGTTTTCTCGCCACTTTTTCCACCCTACGCTTATATGAGGGTTGATGTCGTCATCATAGTTTGCTTGGCTTTTGATCATAGATCCCAGGTACTTCAAGTTTTCACACTTGGGAAGCACATTTCATTCAGTTTAATGTCTGGAATTGGCTAGAATGGGTCAAAGAATGGGAAGTGCAGACACTCTGTCTTCTTTTCGCTAATACTATACCCATACTATACCCTCAAAAACATCCAAAACATCCCCTCCAAAATATCAGGTGCTTGCTGCAAGGTTGTATGATGTTCACTTATGATGGCCCTTTCGTCACTGTCAGCGAAGAATAACGATGTACTTTCAGGTCCGTCCGTTTTTCTTCAAGAAGAAAATCAAGGACTAAAATGAAAAGCAGGTGGGCTTAGGAAGCTTCCCTGGTGTACACCGACTTTAATCGGGAACTCATCAGTGACTCCTACATTCAATATACGGAAAGGAAAACAACGTTTTAGACTTATGATTGTTTTTGAGCCTATTTCTAATTCGCCGGTAAAAGACGCTGTGAAAGTTCGGTGGAAGTGCGCCCACAAAACTGGGCATGGACCAAAAATCATTTAATTGTTATTTTGTTAGTATCATTCGATACCACCACCGTTAAGATTACAGAATATTTAAAAAAATAATTTTTGAAATGTTTTAAAAGTTTTTGAGCTAAATCTCAGAATCTGCCAAATATTTTCAAACTCCTTTAGTTTCCCGAAAATTACAAATAATTCTTGATGTTTGTGATTTTTTTAAATCATTTGGCCCATGCTCTGAGATTAGTGGTGGGGACAAAATTTTTTTCAGTTATAAAACCGTTTAACAAAATTTTATTAAAACTTTACTTATAATAAATAGAGTGGCGCAACAGCTCGAGGTGAACCAGGGCCAAATTCTCAACAATGTATGTGGGTGTGTTAATTTCTTTACATACAAAGGGACCTACAATTTTTTGCCGAATCCGAACGGCACTTTGACAAGTTTTTCAAGACAATTAATACTCTCGAAGGGCTTGTCAAACCCTCGCGGAGGTGGGGACCGTGAAAAAGAACAAGTCTTTTTTTTTTCAGGTGACGATGGAAGGATTCGAACCCAGACCTCCGGCGTAGTAAGCACACACACTAACCACTACGCCACGGCACCCCACTTAGCCTTTAGGCAAAACTTTACTTAGCCTTTGTTAAAATTTTGGAAAAATGATTACAAAGCCAAATAAGGTCGTAGCGGGCTGAAGTAGATTTTGTAGATTAGATAAATAATAAAATTTTAGTGAGATGATAATTTTAGGAAAATTGGATGATCGGTTGTCATTGCCAAAAACGTTTGAAAGGTATGCTTTTTGAAAGTAGTATGATGGCGGCAACATCGTTGTTTTTTTTTCTAATACTAAACAATTTGAAAATGGATAACTATCTATTTTCCAATCCTTATTTTTCAAAAACTTTTCAATATTTTGCAAAGTTTCGTTTTTATTATTTAAGTCCAATATTTTTTTAGCGCATGTTTCAATTTTCGGCCTTCTGGCTGTAGAACTTTTTAAGATAAGGCCAAATACTTTTAATCTTTTTTACCAACAATATTCAAACTGTAATTAAACCGTTATGAGTGTATATAAAAAAAATTTGCCCTCTTAAGCGTTCTCATTTTTTCATGGACTTAATAAGTGTACCAAATTTTATCTTTCTACGACTTACCGATCAAAAGTTACAGATGCGGACGGTTCAAAAAATCGATCAAAAAGTAAGCGGTACGTTCAAAAAAATGCTTATAACTATAACTTTGATCATAAAATTTTTTGTCAAATTTCATAGGTATATTGGAAACCAGTGAGTAAGTAATAAAACCAGAGGTCCGTCTGTAACGGACTGTAACTATTCTCCTTTCCATTCCTATTCTCCTTTCCATTCCTATTCTCCTTTCCATTCCTATTCTCCTTTTCATTCCTATTCTCCTTTCCATTTCTATTCTCCTTTCCATTCCTTTTCTCCTTTCCATTCTAATTCTCCTTTCGATTCCTATTTCACTTCTATTCGTATATTTTCTTGTTTTCCATCCCCGTCCCGTCCCGATACCATTCATGTATCATTTTAAATAGAAAAAAATGTATTCCTTACAAGCTTTTGTTCATTTATTTTTAAAAAAGGGGCGTGGCATATCTAACTCCTTTTACCAAACATCAGTACACGTTAGAATAGAAAATTTTGTAGAAGGAAATCTAAAATAGTGTCCGGTGTACTTTATGTGCTAACTTTTCTTTCTTATTCTTTCCTTAGTAAAGCTAAAAAGCAGCCGAAGCTGCTTTTTTTTTAGTTCTGCCTCTAAATGTAGGCGTGCCCCAAAACTTTGTGTGAGCTTAATATAGAAATAAGTATTTTCAACATAATATATTAAGAAAAAATTATCCGATGTGGAACTTACTTACTTACTTACTTAAGGTGGCGCTACAGTCCGGGGTGGACCTGGGCCTCAGCCAACAAGCTTCGCCAGCCAGCTCTGTCTCTAGCTAGCCGTCTCCAGTTTCGCACGCGAAGTTGGCTGAGGTCCCCTTCCACTTGCGTGCGCCACCTGAGTCTCGGTGCTCCTCTACCGCGTCGTCCCTGCGGTGTGGATTCGAAGATTTTCCGGGCCGGGGCGTTGGTGTCCATCCGCTCTAGATGACCCAGCCATCGTAGACGTTGTGTTTTGACTCTTTTGGCTAGGTCGGTATCGCTGTACAGCCCGTACAGTTCGATGTTATATCTCCTCCTCCACTCTCCGTCTATGCAGACGGGACCGTAAATCGTCCGAAGAATTTTCCTCTCGAAGCAGCCTAAAGTGACAGGGTCCATGCTTCTGCATCGTAAAGCAGGACTGGGATGATGAGGGTCTTATACATGGACACTTTAGTTGCTCGAGAGAGGGCTTTGCTACTCAATTGCCTTCTTAGCCCAAAGAAACAGCGATTGGCAAGAGTTATCCTTCGTTTGATTTCAGCGCTGGTGTCATTGTCTGAATTGATAGCGGAACCCAGGTAGACAAAGTCCCTAACTACCTCAAAGTTATAGCTGTCGATGGTGATGTTTTGTCCAAGACGTCGGTGTTGGGTGTCTTTTCTTGATGACAGCATATACTTGGTTTTGCCCTCATTGACTGCTAAACCCATATTCGCCGCTTCCGTCCCAATACTCACGAAGGCTTCACTGACATCACGCTTTGTTCTACCGATTATGTCAATGTCGTCTGCGTATGCAAGTAGTTGAACGGACTTTTGAAAGATTGTACCTCTGGTGTTGGCGCGAGAGTTCTGCACAATTCTCTCAAGTATGATGTTAAAGAAGTCGCATGACAGCGCGTCGCCTTGTCTAAATCCTTTTTTGACATCAAAGGGGTCGGTGAGGTCTTTGCCGACCTTGACGGAACAGCGTGAGTTTTCCATCGTCATCCTGCACAGACTGACGAGTTTGGCAGGGATGCCAAAACTAGACATTGCGCTATATAGCTCGTCTCTATAGATGCTGTCATACGCGGCCTTGAAATCGATGAAGAGGTGGTGTGTATCGATTTGGAATTCCTGGGTTTTCTCCAAGATCTGCCGCAGTGTGAATATTTGATCGATGGTGGACTTTCCTGGCCTAAAGCCACACTGATATGTGCCTATCAGATTGTTGACAAACGGCTTCAGGCGTTCACACAGTACAGCAGAAAAGATCTTGTATGCGATGTTTAGAAGACTTATGCCTCTGTAGTTGGCACAACTCAGAGGGTCTCCTTTCTTCAGGATCGGGCAAACAATGCTGAGGTTCCATTCGTCGGGCATGCTTTCTTCCGACCATATCTTGCAGATGCATGCTCCTAACCAGCTCATCGCCAGCGGATTTAAAGAGTTCGGCAGCTAGGCCGTCTGCTCCGGCTGCTTTGTTGCACTTGAGCTTAGACACAGCTACTTTCACCTCCTCCAGGTCGGGTGGGCGGTATCGTTCGTATGCTTCGTCGGTAACGTCTTCGCCCGGGTTGAATGGTTCGTTCTGCCTGACAGCGGTATTTGGTTCGTCCTCGCCGTTATACAGTCTGCAGAAGTGGTCTTTCCAAATCCTCAGCACCGACTGCCGGAACCGATGTGGAACTAAAATATTGAATAAATTACATTTGAAGGTTTACTATTAAAATCGATGTCACGCCTACTAGGGGCGGTCTGCCGATTTCGTTTTTACTTTTTATCCTATAATCATTAGGAGGTGCCAAATGTCAAATTTCAGCTTTTGACGACGTCATACAGTTTTGCAAGCACTGGAAGTAGTTGCACTTTTAGACCGATTGTGGGCGTGTCTGCTGGCGAATTTCTAATTTCTAAATTTTTAGCACTTGTATTGCTTCGGATGACATAGAGCCTACTTATAAAATTTCAGCTTTCAGATCAAAATTTAGGGCCTAAAAATTGAAATGGCTCATTCCATTCAGAATTCGGTCTCGATCATACGCCCTTAAGGTCTTGGGGGTCTATCGATGGACGGACGGACAGACGGACATAAACTTAATAGATTCTCCTGTCGGTCCCATTCATATCTCTTAAAGGTCTTACAGGTCTACGAATTCATATCTATATTATTTTTGTATAGGCCACGCCCCCAAAAGTGGGCTTGGGCTAAAAATTAAAATCATTAATTGTCATTTCGTTAGAATCAGGAGCAAATGCGTTAAAAGCGAAAATTATTTTGGAAAAAAACCGGTTTTTCCTAAAAATTTCCCCTTAAAATGGTCGGAGGTCAAAACTTTAAATGGGGCAAACTTAGGTTAGGTTAGGTTGATGGATGCCCTTTTGACAATAGTCACGGCTTCACTTAGACCAGCAGTTGGGTCCATTGTGTCCATTGGGAACCTTCTTAAATGGGGCAAACTTAGTTATATCTTAGTTATATCTTTAGTATATGTTAAAGATATACATTCAACTTTTTTTCGATTTGGAGCGAAAGTTTTTTTCTTTTCTAGAAATCGGCTTTTTAAAGATCTACCATGTTAAATGTGGGCATGGTCCATATTGTGGGCCGCCCAATTTTTGAATAAGAATATTACAAGATCATTTTTGAATTTTGAGACAAGATTTCATGCTCGAAGAGTATCAAGAGCTATTATAAGAGGCTAATACGAGCTATTTTGACGTTTTTGGCGTGTACTACCTTGAATTTTATGAAAGCATTGTTTTAATAATTATTTTAAATCCGAAAACGGTCAAATAGTCATAGATGCTGCTATCCCTTTCTTTGATACACTGCAGGTAGCAATAAAAAACCCGTGTACACATATTTTTAATGCATAAATCTTCGTAAAATTTCACTTAAAATATTATACAGGGTGTCCCGAAAGTTAACATTAAGCGCAAACCGGGCGAGAGCGAAGGTTTTACCAATACTGGGACAAATAATAAAAAAAAAATTTAGTTCAGTTTTTTTTTTTAACAAAATGTTGAAAGTTGTGACAACAGTGCCTGAAAATGTAGGCCAGGGATTTTCGTTATTTTTCTAAATATTCCTATTATTACTAAAAAAAATGAGAGATGTATTTTTCAACTATTTTTCCCAGTACTAGTTAAGCCTCCCCTATAACCCCCTATATCCGCTTGGCGTTGAGTTCCGGGACACCCTGTATAAATTTTGTAAAAGCGAAACAAATGAACTATAGAGATGCGTTTGAAAATATGGCACGGTAGTCGGAAACTGTAATCAAAAGAAAAGAAAAACATAAAGTCGCAAATATACTAAAAAAACATGTTACTAACTAAGCAACACTTGCACGCTAAGCCTTTAAACAAAAGCCGACGGAGCGCTCCGTGTATGACTTCATTCTTGATTCTTGACTTCACTCTCACAAGTTTATTGCGAATGTCTTTGTGTTCGGAAAAAAAAACTTACTAGAAAAATTTAAGAAAAATTTTAAAAATTCTTTCATATTTGAATATTTTTTTTTACCATTTTTATCAGAAGCACCTTAAGGAAAGTCCTTATAAGTAACCTAAAAATGGTAAATGAGCTGCTAAGACTGAGGCTGTAAGACAGGCTAAAAGTCTTCAATTTAAATCTTCCTTACCTACAAAGAAGTATTTTAAATCTCAAATCTATAACTCCATGGCTGTCTCTGACTGTCACTGGATTTTGGCCACCAAAAATAGCAAGAAGATGATTGCCAAGACACGAAAAAAAATGCGGAAAACTTAAAGGCGGACATACAAGAGTAAAAGGGAGCAATATTTTTCTTTGTCGGGTCATCTAATTTTTCTGTTTTTATTAGGGCAGAAGATTAACCTTTAAAAAAGTGCGTAAGTGCAAGAGCTCTTCTATAAATATCTTCTAAGAAACCCACACTATTTACCCTATAACATGAAATCGGTTGGTTCAAAATTGTGTACACCATAACGCAACAACCCAAAGGAAACTTTAAGAGCTCAGAACTCAACAGGTCCGAACGAGCGCTGTTATGACAGGGACAGGGACACGCCGCATGCAACTCCAATCTCTTCAAACTAGGCCGCAGCAAGGTCAAAAGTTGACTAAAATGGACCCACTGGATAACAAAGCAAAATGGTTTACACTCAAAAGTCAGTGGCATTCGGTTTAGTTTTTTTCTGACTTACTTTCCTGAATTTTCGAAAATTTCTCCTCTCCAAATAGCGGCCTTATAAACGTCCATTCGTTCAAACGTTCAAGTTGAAAGTTCACAGTTAAACAAAAGTTAATTTGTGATGGCTTCAAAGATAAGGACACCTATGATTGCACACTCATGGATATGTCGATGTGTCTGTACATCCATTTAAGAATACATATCCATAAACGAATATATGTGTGTAGTAGATCCCTTTGTTCCAAAACAAATAGCGAGGGTGCAAGAGCAAGTTGTTGACCATTATCCGCCATCGAGTTTGGCACTCCATCATCCTGCGTCCACCCATCGTATGCCTACATCCACATTAACAATATTGTCAGATGATTAATGCTGCACATTAATTCGCTTTCATGGCGGTTGGGAGGTTGGTACACAAAAGGACACCGACTGCGCGTAGGTACACACATATCGAAGAGGATGTGTCGCTGCAGCTATTTTCATTCCGATGTTGGCTGGCCGCAGACGACACATGAAAATGTTCTCTCAACGCAAGCAAACACATCCAGGGAATATATCGTCCGGCGGCGGCGGCAACGACTACTGCCTGGATGGAACGGACAGGACACAACCACCACATACAGTGATCTGATTGATGGGTTATTGATAGATTTAATTATTGGACACAAATATCTTGAATGAAGTTATTCAGGTGGTTGTATGCATTAAATCTGTTTAAACATCGTCCTCTTCGTGCACAGGTGGGACTGATAGGAGTGCAAATTAATTATGAAGGGCGCACAACTGGCATCCGATACTCACCTTTGTTTGGCGTCGTCCGCACAAACAGAAACTGGATGTTGTTGGTGAGTCAGTTTCAGTATGTTATGGGAATACACATGTGAGAAGAGGCTACCTCTGCAGCAGGCCCAGATTTGGGGTTAAAACTACCCCCGAATGCGAATTAGGCGAGCCTGTGAATTATTCATTGGCAGATAATACGCAACATAGGTTTAGTAGGGACTAGATAAGCTGTCACTTTGCTGTATATTTGTGGTCCGTGTGACGTCCTTGCTTGGGTCGTCAATTTCGGTGGCTGAACTCCATGTTGTAGTTGCACTTGTCGGGGGCTTAACAGAGATTTTCTTTTGTGAGTAATTAGTTTGTAAATGGAAACTGTGTCCTTGTTGTTTGATGCCCTAATGAGAAACCAAGAGTTATGTTCACATTGAAACAGGATTGTTAACATAACTTCAAATTTATTGTGAAAGGTATGTTTGAGAGGGTGAAATGGACAACAGCCCGCCCTAATCTGGTCAAGATTTTAAAAGTTGCTCATGAACCTTTAAAGACTTTAAGCGTAACAAACTCCCTCATAAAAATTAACTAATTATCCGTCGTCCATAAGAACGAAACATTAACTTGATGGACTAAGCATTCCGTCACTTCGCATAATTTGGAACAGGAAAAACAGCAAAAAACGGTATAAGAAACACCCCAGAGAGGGGGAATATGGCGGAGGAGGTTCGTAATTGTCTCGAATTAAAATTAATATAATTCGGATCCCATCAAAAAGTGGTTTCGCGATATTCTACACAGCTTTCTTTCTCCCCCCAAGTCCGCACCCCCAGCCATACAAAGAAATTCAGCTCATAACAAGGACTAATGGTGAAAGTGCGCTATCGGTCGTTTTGTTGAAACTTTCTTTTCACATTTTCCCCGACAAAGCGCGCACCAAAAGACCAAAAATACGCAGAAAGCGAAAAACAACAGAGAAGCGAGAGAAAAAAAAAGAGAAAAATTGGCACTCAACCGCACCACGCGCCACCACCCTAATTTCCTTGATGGAAAAGTTTTTCATAATTAAATTACAACCGTCAGTGCCTCGGGAAAAAGGAGCAAGGCACCAAACCAAATAGAAAAGCCGTCCGACGACAGGCGGGCTCCATGTGGGTATAGGGGAAGCAACTCCACGACATGAGAAGTTGTCAACCCACCGCCGCGCCGCTAAGGACCCAATGTAGAGTTACGCAGGAGTTACGCGACCCCGTCGATTCTCGTGCAAGTGCAACCAGTCAAGCCATGACTCCTCCAGATGGAGACGACCCGCGGGAGGTGGTGTGGTATAGGACTCCGGAATTGCTGCTCTAATATTGCAGCATGTGAAACTTTTCACATTTAATTACTTCTTTGTCGTTAGCTGCAAGGGATGGATTTACTTTAACTGACTTTGGTGCGCCGCGCCGATGGCGGACGACGCGGCGCAGTGCAAAGGGGAGTGTGTGCGTTCGCTCGGCTGCAGTCACTAATTGATTAAGCCCGGCTGGGAAGAGTTGTTGCAACACTTATACTGCCAGCAAATATCTTAGGGGTTGTGTGCATTTGTATCACATGTCGTCGATGTGCTTTTGCTCGCAGAAATGGAGAATACGTGAGATTGTTAGATTGTTTAATCCTGACAAGTGTAATTGATTGCACTTGCAACAAAGTGCATTTGAAACTGTTATCCTTATGTTGTTGTTTCTTTTCTTTTATTGTTTGAGAGTCAGAGTGTTTGATTGTTGGTGTCAAGTCAGCTAATGAGTTTATGGAATAATTTACGTGCCACAATCGCATACTTCGAATCTCTTATTAAGGTATGTTTTGTGCAAAAACTCTACTAGCAAAATATTCCTCCAATTGCATATTCATAAATTCTCAAAAGCTTTCCTTAAAGGATTTATATAGGCCATTTTTGGCAGTAAGTTTTATATTAGTCGAAAAATGTGTGTCTGGGTTGACGATCCTGGCTACACCCACTGACGAGCATCAGAGGTCAGGTCGTTAAGCGAAACACATGTCGATCAGAAAATTGGAGTTGAGACCTGAGACTTAGTCATCAGTCTAAGACTAAGAGTTAGAGCCAATGATTTCACATACTTAGAAAAGTTTAAGACACTGATATAGGTAGGCACTGATTGGCGTCAACTTGGTGACGCTCAGTGTTTTAAATGTTACTACACACCAAGTGCTTATGATGCCTCCAAGTGGTAACTACCGGGTGGTAGCCCTGTCATACCTTGGAGTTGGCCAGCTTAGCTCGCATAACTCGTGCTAATGGGATGAATGGGGGAGCTCAGCTGTTAAAAATACAGCATAATTTTCTCTCACTGTGTTGGTTGATCGAGTCTCAGAAGTCAATTTTGAAAGCCTTAAAAGTAGGACACTCACTGGATGAATTCTTAAATAAGGTTCAATGGTGCTGTCAACAGTCAGGACGACACTCGAACTTAATTGAGTTCTACGTTATTAATGGGGCAGAAATAGTGGTGGGTGCGCCACTGGGAAGGTCACCAATATATCTTGCATCCCCAAACTAGGTTACTAATTCTGATGCCCCAGTCCTCGCATCGTAGGGCTGAAACATGGGTCATAGCCCCCAAGTTCATTGGTTGTGCCGATGGGGACGAGAACGGCACAAGCCTCGTATGATCTTAACAATAAGCCTTAACTTAACACCAAGACTTGAATCGTGTAAGAAACTTGAGAGTTTGTACCTGTAAGAACGCTCTATACAACAGGGGGAACTACAACGCTAGAGTCTGTCCCTCCCAAATTATAAAGCGGATATTACCGCAATCGAGAAGATACTATGGACTCCCATCCCGGTATGATGAAACCAAAAGTTCTGGAAATTTATTACTGCCGCCAGAAAAGACTGCAGTAAATATGTAAGGAAATGATGCGGCGGAGCTGCCGTGACGTATTGGTCAGTATGTGTGCTCACGAGGCCGGAAGCCTGGGTTTGAATCACTGCCACCCGAGAAAAAGACTCGTTCTTTTTCATGGTTTCTACCTCCGAGAGGGTCTGAAAAGCATTCAGAAAGCAATATTTGTCTAGAAAAGCTTCTCAAAGTCTAATTTTTCTCAATACTTCCCTTGAAACAAATATATTGTATCCCTTGAAAATAAAAATAAAAATAAAAAAAAATAAATGAAATGACAAATGAAAATTGAGTCAAGACGTTACTTCACATAAAAAGTCAAACTTACACCCAACCTCCACCGTCAAATACGTCGGTATTGAAACTTCGAGTTCGGTGTCGACACTAAAGGAATTCGGAGTTGAAAGGAACATTTACATAAGCACGGTTATCTGTTCAATTGTACGAGGAAAGAACAGTTTTTTTCTGTAACCAGTGTTCGGTGCTGAAAAGAATAAGCCATAAGTAAGTTCATGTTGTGAACAAAACGACACTGTTGGGTTGCAGAAACTTCAAGGTAGCTAAGGATTATATCTACCTTGGAGAGGATTAAAAATCAAGTCCGCAAAAATAGCACTTTATAGTAGAAATTTGTCGACGAATTTGCTTTTTGCCAAAAAGCGTTACGAAAAACTTTGCTCTGGACTTGGTTTATACTTACTTACGTAAGCGGATCCCTGACATTGACAGTCATGCTGCCAATACTCTGGACTTGTTCCTAACCTCCCATCCTGACAAGTACTCGGTCAGCGTACTTTCACCTCTAGGCTCGTCAGACCACTGTGTCATGTCGGCTTCTTACTCGTTTCAAAATAACACCTCTAAGGATCCGGCTCCAAAAAGAACAGTTTGGCAATACGAGAAAGCCAACTGGGACGGCTTAAACAGTTTCTTTAAGTCTTTCAATTGGTCACTTTGCTTCCTCGATCGTGACGTTGAAGCCGCAGCCGATATGCTGACAGAAATAGTTTTCATTGTCATGAAATCCTTCATTCCCAACAGAATTAAGGTTATCAAATCAAAGGAGAATTCATGGTGAGATTCGAACTGCAAAGAGGCCATCAAGTTAAAGGAGGTTAGTTTTCGGTCATATAAAGCCAACCCAACCAAGGAAAACCGGAAAAAGTTTAAACAAGCCAGAAATGTCTGCAATGCTCATATCCGTCGTGCCGAATTCTCTCATAATCAGAAATTGAGGCAAAAAATACTTCAGTGTGCCAAAGGTAGTAAAAGTTTCTTGTCATTCGTTAAAAATATTAAAAACTGTGCCTCATCCTCCATCCCGACACTCGTTTTCAATGACATCCCAGCTGTCAGCTCCTTGGACAAGGCCGATCTACTTGCAGCTCATTTTGCTGCCAGCTCCTCGCTCCCTGATTGTGCCTTGTCTCCACCTGTACTCGAGAGCGTAGAACATTCCATGGGACAAATTCATTTTCGCACTCGTACAGTAGCAGGAATCCTTAAAAACCTCAACATACACAAATCCGCTGGTCCAGATGGCATTTCCCCCATAGTCCTGAAGAGGTGTTCTTCCAAGCTGGCAAAACCACTACGTAGGCTTTTCTATCTGTCCTACTCTTCTGGTCTCTTTCCGAGTAAATGGAAAACTGCATTTGTTCAGCCCGTCCCAAAAAAAGGCGATTCAACTTCTCCGACCAGTTACCGACCAATTGCACTAACATCCATTCTTTCCAAGGTCATGGAAACGCTGATAAATAGTCAGCTTATGAAATATCTAGAATCATGGAGGACTCTCAATGACCGTCAATACGGCTTTCGTGGCAAAAGGTCCACTGGTGATCTAATGACTTATCTCACCGAAAAGTGCACCTTCATGGCGAAGGCAAGGTTGTTGCGCTCGACATTTCTAAAGCATTTGACAGAGTGTGGCATAAGGCTCTTTTGTCGAAAATGCGTGCATTTGGAATCGATGTGTCTTTTATTCATTGCATTAGAAATTTCCTTTCGAACCGATCAATCCATGTGGTTTTGGACGGCTTCAAGTCTGATGTCCATCATATTAATGCTGGTGTTCCACAGGGTTCAGTTTTATCTCCAACACTCTTTTTGAGCTTTATAAATGATCTCTTGTCTGCCACATCTAATCCAATTTATTCTTTTGCTGATGATAGTAATCTTAGTTTTTCATATTCATTTCCTTGCAAACGCCCCAGTCCTTCGGACGTCGAAAGGGGACGGTTGAGTATATTGAACTCATTAAATTCCGACTTAAAAAGCATATCAACATGGGGGCTTTTAAATAGAGTGGCAATGCTGTTTACTGTCATTCAAGCTGAATAGAAATCTTCAGCCGTTATCCATGAACGGCACTTGCATCACTGAAACCGAAAAGCTTTCCATCCTCGATATGTTTGTTAATGACAACTTACGTTGGAATGACCACATATTCCACGTCGCCAAGAACGCAGCGAAATGCTTAGGATTCCTTAGTCGATGCAAGAAATACTTTACACTTTCTGATCTGGCTGTCATCTATAAATCGTTCATACGACCAAAACTGGAATGTAACTCTCATGTCTGGGCAGGAGCTCCTAAGACAAATTTACACCTACTCGATCGGATACAAAAAAGAGCATTGAAATTGATAGGAGACTCAAACATCGCGAAGTCAATCGACTCCTTGCAACATCGTCGCAATGTCTCTTGTCTTTCATCTTTTTATCGTTTCTTCCATAAAGAGTGCTCCAGTAAAATAGCCTTTTTCATTCCACCCCTTAAAGAATTCAACTGCAATACTAGCGCAAGAAGGAATGCTCATCAGTACACCCTTCAGCCCAATTTCGGACGAACCGCGTTGTATTGGAGTTCTTTTTTTAGCCGAACAACACGGATGTGGAACAGGCTTCCGAAAGAGATTTTCCTTGTCACTATAGTCCACAACAGTTCAAAACCGAAGTGCATCAGTTTTTCTCTTCTTTTTCCTCTGATCCTTTCCATTCGCGTTATGCTAACTCAGTATAAGGGTAGCCATGCAAGGGTTACCCCTTGAACGCGGATGAATTATAAAAAAAAACTTGGTTTATATTTGGTTCTTCCGAGCAAAAATTTTACAGCGAATTTATGGTCCTGATATGGGAGGGCTAAAGGAGGCGAAGATACAATGACGAACTCTATGCACTAGAGATGTCGACGAGTTCAAAAAACCAAAGCACGAAGACTACATTGGCACGGTAGTTGCTAGATCGATAGGCGACAACGATCCAGCCAAGAGGAAATTTCAATCCAAGCCCCCGGGTTCTTGACGACCAGGAATAACGAACTTCTGTTTTAAGGATCAAGCCATCGTAGGGATGTCAGAGCACTTCGGTCTGGACAACCGGGAGCAACATGGCCGTGATCGCTGAGGCTGGAAAGGTGCTCGAAACCAAGTTTTTTTTTTGCTTTTGCATAGTACCTTATAAGCTTTGTGGGGTGTTGGGGCGTAGTGGTCAGCGTGTGTGCCTTCTCCGTAGGATGTCTGGGATTGAATCTTACATCTGCCACCTGAAAACAAAAATGGTGGCATATGTGGGGTTTTTACGTTCCCCACCTCCACGAGGGTTTGATAAGCCCTCCGAGAGGCACATTTGTCTCGAAAAACTTCTCAAAGTGCCGTTCGGATTCGGCAAAAATTTAAGGTCCCCTTATATGTGAAGAATTCAAAACGCAACACATACATCGTTGAGAAATTGGATCTGGTTCACCTCGACTAATCTAAGCAATACTTTCCGATACACAACTCATGTCAACTGCTATAAAAACTGTAATTTTCATCGTTAAAAAGAAGTCTTCGAACTTCTTGTGATATATATACTCAGCACTCGCATGGAATAATTTTTGGGCGATGCCCGTCTGTAATGCATTATTAGAATCAGTAATTTGATCCTTGAAAAAATGTGTTTTTTGTCGTGTGGCAAAAAAAAATATAAAAAATGAATAAAAAAATAAATAGAGTGGCGCAACAGCTCGAGGTGAACCAGGGCCAACTTCTCAACAATGTATGCTGGTGTGTTAATTTCTTTACATACATGGGGACCTACAATTTTTTGCCGAATCCGAACGGCACTTTGAGAAGTTTTTCAAGACAATTAATACTCTCGGAGGGCTTGTCAAACCCTCGCGGAGGTGGGGACCGTGAAAAAGAACAAGTCTTTTTTTTTTTTTAGGTGACGATGGCAGGATTCGAACCCAGACCTCCGGCGTAGTAAGCACACACACTAACCACAACGCCACGGCACCCCACTCGCGGAGATGGGGACCGTGAAAAAGAGCAAGCCTTTTTTTCAGGTGACGAAGGCAGGATTCGAACCCAGACCTCCTAATTCAATCATTATATGTGTAAAAAAAATTGCCCTAGTATGGGTTCTTCTTTTTTTCATGGACTGTATAACTCTAGTCTCTCGGACTGTTTCACGAGAGAGTGAGAGAGGGTCTCGGGCGAGCTGTCAAATGAATTTCAATCAATGACAATGTATGAGGGGTGGTTCACAATACCGGTGGCGTAATCGCTGTCTCAATTGAAAAAACCTTCGCCGAGGCTTACTCTATTCTGTCACTCGGTGTTGTGAGTTATGACACGCTGTTGAATAAACTTCTTTTTTCTCGAAGCTAATACTTGTTGTGAAATATAAACTATTTATGTGCAATAAATTCGACAAATTTTGAAAATATGTAAATATCTTTTGTCACTGTGCAGTCAAAATAGTCGTCGCGGTTTCTCGCTCTCATTGTGTATTAACAAACGATTTTTCTGGTCTCGTGTTGTCGATGCCGCTCTGGTTTGACGCTCTCGCGCTGAATGTGAAACGGCCATCACCGTTCAGACGTAAGTCCATCAGAAGTGAAGAAGTCCATCAAAGAAGTGATACTACAACATGTCTTTTTTCCAGTTCTGGACGACCCCCTCAAAAAGGCGTAGTTGAAACCACCTTCCTTTTGGTATGCCTTTCTTTACTGTTGGTCTTACGCCCATGAGTATGCCTTTCGTTTCTGTAGGTCTTATAATGTATAAGTCTTACTTTAAAATAAGCCCTGTACAGTTCAGGGTATTAGACCTCCTGGGAGAGAATCTGAGAATCTGGGAAAGAATTCTTTGTAACAATGCTGTCCAGGTGTGTTAAGCCAGACCTCGTTGGATAGAGTTCTTGAAGAATCTCTTACTGACTCCACAGAATGGTTAAGACTTTATGAGTTTATTGGTTAAGTTGCCCCGACTTTAACAAGCGAGTCTGCTAATTCGTTGCCTACAAAGCCACTGTGGGCTGGGATTCAGGCACGAGGTTGGTCGGATTTCTTATTCCCATTAATACCTTTGTGACAAATAAGCCACCTCATTTTTGTTTTGTTCCTTGAACTAAGCTTCTGCAAGGTATTTAAGCCGAGCATGACTGATTTGGAGGCAATAATGTGCGAGCTGGCCTTTTATAGTTGCTTGAAAGTCCGTGCATATGTATATATGGATATTTTCACCTTTGGGACCAGAGATACAGATGTGCATTCTGATGCATTCTTGAATGGCGTGGTGTTCTGCCTGAAACACAGGGGCTTTTTTCCACCGCAATTGGGGTTTTCATGTTCGGCCCATATACGCCAAACTGGCTCCCACTTTCGACCCCATTTTAGAACCATCCGTATACCACTTAAGTCCGCTTTGGCTGTCCCTTCTCACGGATTTTATAAAAGGAGCCATTTCATCTTTCTACGTCTCATCGTTCAAAACTTACAACAAGTGTAGGGAAGTTATAAAAATTTTGTTTATTTAAAATTAACGGACAAAGCCATCGTAGTGTGAAATCACACTACAATGCAAATATTACTGTACTAGTCAGCCTATAGACTGACCGAATACTCTTTTCCTGTGATGCTGGCGTCATGACTGAAAGCGGAGTGCTCTGAAAGTAAAAGAAAAGAAAAGTCAAAACACAGCTGAATTGCTGTTGTCAGCAAAAGAGACAGCAAAAATTACATTGGCAGCAAGCCACTACACAGGAATACATGTCAAGACAAAATTATAAGACGATAGGTCTTGTCGACCAAGTCAAGTCAGTGGCATTAATTTACTTTGGCCTGTCAGCCTATGACAGCCTTCAAACAACTTAGTTACCTCTGCGTATCACAATCTGACAGCTTACACCTCTTAATTTACCTCAGCGTGTCAGAGACCGCCTACAAATATTCAATAAACCGTCATCAAAGCTCTGTGCACTGTGACCGCCCAGAAAACATCCCTCGACCTGCCATTGGACTGGAATAGGGAACACTACCCATGAAGACTTCACTCTCCATGGTCCAATCCAATCATGGTAGGCGGGACTATCAGCCCAAAACCACTTTATAGAATGCGAGAACATTCTCCACACCACCCATCTCCCATCAGGCCAACGGGTAAAACCATCGCCGAACCTGGATCATAAGTAGAGTGAGTGAGCCAAAATCCATATACTCCATGCTCATTTCCACTCCAACTAGCACACGCTGGATAAACATCGCAATGCCCGGGCTTATGATAAATCCACTCTACCAAGCGCTATTACCATCGCAAGGCCTGAGTTCACCAATACTGAGCGAGAGTAAAGCTCTACGCCCAACTCAATTAAAGAGCCAACACGAACAAATCTCATCCCAAACATTCCCGAGATGTTGGAGATAACTTTCCATTCCTCAAAGGAAACGCACAAGACAACATAAGCCATGGGACTCAACTGCGAAGCAAAAATGTGCTAAAAACACTTAGAACAAAAGTTCCAAGCTTTCCGGACATTATGGGTGAGAGACATATCCGTCTCCACTACGCCACACACACACACGAACCTGATCGGTACACAAAATGAGCCTCTCGCTCTTAATATTACTCTGCAGTCCACAACACTGACTTGGCCTGGCAAGCCAACCACCCAATGCGACGCATCCGCAGTACAAAAAGTTCCACATTGAACATAGCTTCCACATAGCTGTGCGCTGCGCTCTACCCCAGCACCATAGATACACACGCAGGTACCGAAAACACAGTACAAGTACACTACACACTAGAAAGAGAGTTCTGGAGGAGAACACGACCCCCTTCACTCTACATGTACACATGCACACTAAACGTAGCTCTCTGTAAGTAGAAGAGACAATACATAAATACAATAATGCGCAATAAACCTACGCCTTTACAAACAGCCCAACTGTTCTACGATTTGTAATAATTGACAACTAGATTTCATCATGCAACTACGAATAATAATATATGAACAAACCCGCCTACATCAGGCAATTCAGTGAGAAACTCACCTTTGATCCACGATTAAACAAATGAATACATTTTAGTACTACACCGCACAGAACTAACCAATCAGATCAAACAATGGCACTCTACTGAAATATGAGGCTCATGCAGTTGCAGATCCTCATGACTCTTATTTTTTTACTCTTAGACTGTAAGCAAATATTTAGGTGTATAAGTGTTAGTATAATTTGAAAAGTATGAAGAAGACGAATAGTAGAAGGAAAGTTCATCAACCGCCATTCAAATTTAAATATACAGCTTTCACGGGGTTCAACGGAGCAAAACCTTTATATTGGTTGCTTTTCAATATTTTCGGGCGGACGCCAATAATCACAATTCTTAGCAACAATAATTCCAGGAACTTGGTTCTTTTTGCCTTGTGTTTTCAAAAACGAGTTGACCCCCCTTAAAAATTGAATTTTTAAAAGAAAAAGTGTCTACTTTTCGATTCTCACCCTTTAACTTTTTATGTATTAACAAGAGTGTTGTACAGTGTAGGAACAAGGTCGAATTCATTGACAAATTTATCAATTTCTTTTTCTTCTTGAAGCTTCCTTAATTCGATGGCCTTCATGTACAAAGTATAAAAATGGGAAGAACTGGAACATAAGGCCCCTTTTTAAATAAAAACAAAATCGTTGTTCGAAACCACATTACATAGTGAGTTATATCGAAATTATGTAGTTAGTACTATTAAAAGAGCGTCAGCTTATTAATGTTTTACCATTGATAACCGACATAATTTAAGTATCTGACCCTTCTTGTGTATGAGTTCTGCCTAAGAGCAAAAGGTGATTAGATCCCCTATTACCGTCTGCGCGTCGAACCAAGCATTAAACCCTTTAGCATCTAGGAAATAAGTACAGATATAATAAGTATGTAATTGTAATAATCTTCAGACCTGGGAAGATAATAACAGGCTTAACTGTAGCTAGGTAGAGCATTATCACAAAACGCTTTACACACATAATAAATGTGCAAAATTCATAGAGTTCTATTCAAATTCTTTAACGTATCTACGTACACCTTGATACATACCAAATGGAAAACCATAGGAATGGAATTAATAATGCATCACGCAAATGGTCCTGTTCTTCCCTGACTCCATGCCTAATTCATAGGTGTAACGTCACTTCATCCTTAATCACATCAAATCCAAACATTATTCACTAACTCCGCCGAACTTAATACAATGGACCACACCTTACTATTATGAGGTTTCATATTTTCAGTATGACTAAAAGTGCAGCAGGTACAACCCACAATGCTCATCGGAGGGCGAATATGATGAGCTATAGCCGGATTCGGACGCGAAAACCGATTCTCCCTAGGTGCAACCATGAATTTATTATCATCTCCATGTCGGTTCGGTTTCGTATCGTAGTCCCAATCGGAACGATTGAATTTCTGTAAAGCGTGTCCAACACAACGTAGGTTGGGGGGGGGGGGCAAAGTCGTATATCGACTTGCTGATATGGGACGCTTGGGGTTTCCATTTTGGGTTATCGATGTCCACATTGATATTAAATTCTGTGGATAACTGGAACTGGATCACTGTGTACCGATGGCAGTAGATTACGAATGTACATTTCAAAGTGCGTCCGCTGTTTACATCACTCCGAGAGTTTGCTTCAATTATTGTAGATACATAAATGCTACACTACACACGGATGTTGACTTTAATTCAATTAACGATACCAGTGCCCGCAAGGATTATTTCAGAAAAAACAAGTGAAATATTTGTTGCAATGCAAGTATATGTTCAGTTTGTTAAGGTATGAGATGTGGTCAAATTTATCCTGGGGATTACATTTGATTGATTAATTGACCAGAAAATAATTACATACATATTCAAAAACGACGAATTTTTCGAATGTGTGTAAGTTGTTGTACAATAATTTATTTGTCGAACAGAGTCGAGCAGAAATTTTTTGCATAAATTGCATGGAAATAAAGAATGTTATGTAAAATGTTATATAAAGGTAATGTCATTATGTGACTGACATCATTTCAAAAGATACAAAAACAAGTTATGCTGCCTGTCAGCCATTAAAAATACTAGAGGACATTTTGTCCAGGGCTTGGGGTTAAGGAGGGTGAACTTCGTTAAAGAGTTTCTTTGCTTAAGCACTTTAATGCCAAGTGTTTCTTATTATTTCTTAAGTCAATTAATAAATAATTTAAAGCGAATGATATACAATATCTGATTTTTGATAATTTATAAATGGATTACAAATTTGAGAAAATCTATTGCAACAAACGCCAACATAAACTCCAACGTACGCTCAAAATTAAGTTCCAGGCTGGTCTTGTAAGCAATCGATGTAGGGCTCTTTATATACATCGGTGCAGGGCTTATTAACCTATAAGAGTTTTAATCTGTATTCGTGGAAATCTCAATATAAAATTTCCAAAGCTTGTAAACGTTGTTCGGATGTATGCTATGGAAGCAGACAGCTTCCGAGGTTGACCAAAAATGAGGTGACCCACCAGAGGACTGCGCGTCATGTTGTCGTGAGAGTGACTAGGAATCGAAAATGGTAGTAGGAACACTTAACTACTCAAACCTGATGGCACCTACACTGAGACCAAGGCAGAGACCTACAGTCTTCTCCTTGAGACTCACTTCCCGGGAAATCAGGTCACCACGTGCGCTTCAGTGGTACCGGCAACGGTGGCCACTGCAGAACCAAGCTTAACTGGTACATTGCATCTAGAGTGGTGACTGATGACGCTATCAAATATGATATTGCATCTTTTGAGAGCTTTAAGTCACCTGGTCCAGATGGAATCTACCCGGTTATGCTGAAGCAAGGTTTAGGTCAGCTGTTGCCCACGTTGAAAAGAATTTTCACTGCGAGCCTTGCCTTGGCTTACATACCCACCCTTTGGCGTATAGTTAAAGTCGTTTTCATACCAAAACCTGGTAAGTCAGACTATAGCCTAGCCAAAAGCTTCAGACCCATAAGTCTGTCTTCCTTCCTGCTGAAAAGCTTAGAGAGACTGGTTGAGCTGCGCGTGCGCAAAGTTGCTCTTCGTTTGCACCCTCTTTCTGAGATGCAACACGCTTATAACCTTGAAACTGTGCTTTAAAACCTTGTTGGTAGGATAGAATGTGCTCTTGACCTTCTTGAGAAGAAGTACGTGCTGGGCGTTTTCGTCGATATTGAGGGTGCTTTTGATAACGCGACGTTTGATAGCATGTGCAACTCAGCCAGACAACATGGTGTAGATGAAACATTAGTTCAATGGATTAGGGCAATGCTAATGAACAGGACGCTGATAACCGAAGCAGATTGTGGCAAGTGCGTCATAACTGGGGTAAACAAGGGCTGCCCGCAAGGTGGTGTTCTGTCTCCCCTTTTATGGTGCATGGTTGTAAACTCTCTACTATCGGCTCTCAACCTTCCTGGAACCTACACACAAGCCTACGCGGATGATGTCGCCGTTTTTTCTCTCGGCTCAAACCTAGGGACTGTGTGCTCTCAGGCGCAGAGATCCCTGGACTTGATCGATGATTGGTGCACTAGGAATGGGCTTTCAGTGAATCCTCTTAAAACTACGGTTGTTCTCTTTAAGAGAAGGAGGAAGGTCACTGGTCTGACTCAACTAGTGCTTAAAGGTGTCACTATCCCGATATCCGATGAAGTCAAATATCTGGGAGTAATCCTTGATAGAAAACTTATATGGTCTAAGCATGTTGAATCCAAAACCGAAAAAGCATTGTCCACCTTCTGGCGGTGCAGAGGCGCTTTTGGCAAGGCATGCGGCTTATCTCCGAAAAGGGTCCTCTGGATCTATACTGCCATGGTTAGACCACTCCTCTCATACGCATCGGTTGTTTGGTGGAACAGGCTTTCGCGGAAACGTGTTACTGCCTCTTTTGCCAAACTCCAAATAACGGCTTTTCTTGGCTGCACAGGGGCCTTCTCTAGCACTGATATATTCCATAGCCTTGATATATTTATCATGGGGTGTACTCTGAAAACCATCTTTCGCTTAAAGAGAGGTGGTTTTTGGTACCACACGCATTGGAATTTTGAAGAACTTGTTCGAGAATTGTCCTTTGACCCCTGTCTTATGGACATGCCCTCTGACGCAATGACCCCAGAAATCCTTTTGCGACAAAATTACCAAGTCAACTTTCCTCAGGTAATGGAATGGCTTCGGCCAGACTCTGAGCCAGGAAAAGAATGCGATCGTATTTTCACGGATGGCTCCAAAACCGGACAGGGGTCTGGTGCTGGAGTCTTTGTGGAAAGCGAGAACATTAGACTCCACTACCCCTTAGGTAAATATGCGTCTGTCTTCCAAGCGGAGATTTTCGCTATCCTAATGGCTATGCGCTATATTGTGGCTAACAGGTGGAGGGCAAGAAGCATATGCGTTTGCAGTGACAGCCAAGCCGCTCTAAATGCGTTGCTCAACCCTCGTACCTCATCAAAGATAGTGCTCGAACTCAAGAATTCGTTGAACTTAGTCGGAAGGCTAAATGCAGTGAATCTTGTTTGGGTTCCAGGTCACACTGGTATCCAGGGAAATGAGATCTCTGATGAGCTTGCCAGACTTGGCTTAGAAGAGGTTTTCTCAGGACCCGAACCTGCTTTAGGCCTGCCTGTATCTGTTGTCACGTCTGCCATTGATACTTGGGTTTCTCGTGAGCACAGGGCTCGTTGGCGTGACTGCGATGGGTGCAGACAGACTAAACGACCACGCCCGGACATCTGCGAGGGGTCAGCGTCTTTTCTTCTATCTCTTAGCAGAATCGATTGCAGACTTCTTGTAGGCGTCCTTACCGGCCACCAAGCTTTTGCTAGACACTTGAATGTGTTAGGCTTAAGCAAAACCACCACCTGTCTTGCCTGTGGAGAGGACGACAATACAGCCGAACTTTTTCTCTGTAGTTGTCCTGCCTTTGCTCGCATCAGGTGGCGGATCTTTGGGGCTGACGTGGTGAGTGCCGAACACCTAAGCTCTTCATCACTGAAGCTCCTTCTCATCTTTCTTCGAAAGACGGGTAAAGTAAACACATTAATGTAAGGTGTCTGCATGGTAGTACAATGGACCAGTAGTTGTGTCTGAGTGCTCCATCGGATAGTAGCAATCTCTAACAAAAAAAAAAAAAAAAAAAAAACACTTAACTGCCATCTCTCTGCGTTCCTCTTAATTGGAGAACTAACTGGTTCAATTCCAGGTTCAATAAACTGAAATATAAAGTTTTCCGCTGCATTTTTGGTGGCGAGTGTCGTTTACCATAGATCACCCAAGACAATGAAATAAAATTTTGTGATGTTACCAAAGACAGTCGAAGAAAGACGGATCTTATTAATGCTCAATGGAAGAATAATTCAAACCCTCATCGACGATGTGGGAATCTCGACGTTAACGTCACGGAAGTGTCCTTAAGGGGGCGTTCTCTCGCTTGAGCGTTGAATATGTAACAAGATGTAACAAGATGTAACAATCATAAAAAAATCATAAAAAAGATGACTTTTATCCATTTTACAAAACGGAGGAATTAGATTTTCTCCGACGACCAATACTGTATGGGAAACTATAGATTTTTCAAGGGAATCAAATTACCATAGAATAGTCCTTGATGGCAAACTATCATGGAACCCACAGATAGAACCCACCTTTAGCAGAGGCTCCAGATCTCTGATGAACTGCCGTCGAATATGCGGTATCAATTGGGAAATTGGGGTATCTAAGGCCCCGGATGATAAACTTTCTATACACGCTCATCGTACGGTTGGCAATGGCCTATGCCGCGCTTTCCTCCTGAATAAAGATCAAGGTATAGTCACTGTGGTGAAAAAGGCAGAACGAATACAACGTCTAGGTGGAATCTGTATACTATATAACAGGAGAGCGTTGCCAACTTAGTGCTTTCTGCGTTTATTTTAAAGCCCAAAAAGGGATTTCAGTGGCCAATATGTAATTTAGTGCCTGGGCGTTTTTTTTAATGCTCTAATTTATTTTATAGTGCTTAATAAAGCCTGTTAGTTAACGCTGCAACTGTTGAAAAAGCATTTCCTTTGATATTAATTTCATGATACCTACCAAAAAATTACAAACATTTTCTTTCGAAGTATTTAATATTTTCGAGCTAGCCTTGAAACTGCTACGTTCGCCACTTTCCAATGGCGTGGCACCGGTTTTTCGTCAAGTTAACCCAGTCAAAAGCAAGCTTAGAAACAAATTGTAGCCTTAAAAGTGTGTATCTCTGAACTAAATGATACCGGTTTTTTCGCTGTACCAACACAAATTTATAACTAAATAAATATTGTTTTATTTTTTTAATTGTTTTTTTTTTTTTTTTGTAAGAAATTGAAGCAAAAAAAATTTGGAGCCCAAGGTATCAAAACTTACGCTGAAAATGTTAGAAACGTTTCTTTATCTCAGAAAAGAATTGGCAACACTGCTGACAGGTGTGTCCTCGCTCCACTCCGACTATGGCTTTTAACGTCATCCTGGTTTTAACACTTATTCAAACACATAATCTTATTGACAGCAACAGCGAATAACATAGATTTTCATGCTTACAAAGGCGGCCACTTAGTCTTGCTTAACGACTTAGAATCTGTAAGCACATTCAACATGCCTCTCGACGAAAGGCTTGCAAAATATAGGTTCCAGAAAAAAATCTTCGCAGTAATCCCTTCAAGGGATGAATGCGCATTTTTTCCTTCAACGGACCGTTCAAAATTCAAACCAACTCCTCCTCGGTTCGACTTTGTCTGGTATACAGACTTAAAATTGAGACAGGGACCAGGCCTGGTATTGATGTAGAACTGCCCAGTCATTTAGCCTTGGTAAAAGCTAATCGATTTTTTAGGCGAAGTCCTTGCCGAATCAAATTTTGTGTTAGAATAAATTAAGTTCCAACACAAGAGGAAGAAATATATTCATTTTCTATGACAACCAGGCAGCTCTTGACTCATACTAGATTCATACGTTATCAAATCAAAGCTTGTTCAAGAAACAGTAATTAATGGCTATCCAAACACCAGCCAAAGGCAACTTAATCATATAAGCCGACTTTGTACCTTCATACAGACTTTGAATAATGCTTCTAAAATTAGACATCCATGCAATACAGCTTTTATAGCAGTGCTTTCTGCTTTAGGATCCACGGTGCCCAATAGTAGAGTTTTTAAGAGTTTCTATTGCAAAAAATAAGAGATTCGGTTATAGAAACTTAATTAATAATAAAAAAAAATAAGTGGGTAAGTGCATGAGTTCGTCTGTAACGAACTTCTATATACCCGAGCCTATTGTAACTTGTAAGACCAATTTAAAAGTCTTTTGTCCTGAATTCATATGCTGTATGTCAATTATTTGTACTGGCCACGCCGCCAAAAATGGGTTCGGGCTCTCGTGGATATTCCGAGAGAATGCGTTGAAAGCGAAAACTATTGCTAAAAAACAGTTTTTTTTCCAAAAACGCCCCTGGAAGAGGGCGGAGCTCAATACTTTGTATGCAACAGATTTAGCAATTGGCAATATCTTTAATATTTGTCACAGAATTTTCCGAGAGATCAGGTTTTTAGAGATCTTGTTAAAAGTGGCGATCAATTTTTTGCGTATTAAGTCTTCCGGCCACTATTATTGCTCTGCAGCAAAATTTGAACTCCTAGGTCTTGTCTTACTTGCCCAAAACGCATTTTGAAATAAAATGTGAATTAGAGGTAGCCTCACAATTAAGTCAATTGTTCATATTTTCATATTTTGTCTATACAAAATGAGAACCAAAATACACTCCGAAATATTCACCCATACGCTAAGACGGACGGACGAACGGAAATGGCCTAATCAATTCACCTGTCGGTCTCGATCACATATCTAAAAGGCCTTAGGGGTTTACGGTGATTATTTCCCTGTGTTACAAACTATGCATTAAAATTAATATACCCTGGGTCGGGTATAAATAGTCAATTGTCGAATACTTGGTTCATAGCTGCGCTTCATGTTCCTATAGCAAATTTTTTCAAATTATTAGCAAAGTAAATGGCTTTAATGTTTTCCGTGGTGATAGGGTGGATCGCGTGGGTGGAGGTTCTGCTATATACGCGCGTGAAGGCTTACAGTGTACACCAGTTTACAAGTCTAAAGAAGATACTGGGCTGGACTTTTGCTTCATAAATATTGTATGTAAGAGTCGAAAAATTCTGCTTGGTAATGTTTGCCGGGCCAATCAACATGTAGACTACATGCCAACGATAAATATTCTAGAGCGATTTTCCAGCAATGCCACCCATGTCGTCCTTTGCGGCGATTTAAACTGCGACTTGCTGGATTGTACTGTCTCTTTAGAGTTTCTAAATCATATCAAATTTAAAGCGCTCAACTCGTTCCCAGTTAACGAAAGTAGTCCTACTCATTTCCAAGGTGATTCAAACACCCTTATTGATCACATTTTTGTAAGTGATAAAAGCAAGGTATTACTGTATAGTAAGCTACATGCTTCTGGTTTCTCAAGGCATGATCTTCTTCATGTAACATTTGACTTTGAAAACAAACCTAAAGGGATAAGCTTTCAGTTTTGCGACTTTAAGAATGTCAACCAAGAAAACTTGTTTCATGACATACATTGTACTTACTGGAACAATGTGTGGTATAAGCAATCAGTTGACGACGAAGTTGCGTTCTTTCAAGAACATATCCGATTCTTATTTGATAAGAACGTGCCACTTAAAACAAAAATAGCTCGTAGAACATCGCCACCTTGGTTTAGTCAAGACATTAAAAAATTAATGCTGGAACGAAATGCAGCTTATAATCTTTGGAGACGCTATAAAAGCGAACCCCGTCATCGTGAGTACTGCCGTTTGCGTAACAAAGTGGTGCTAGAAATAAGGTCTGCAAAACCAACTTACTTCAATAGTAGGCTAGGTCAGAGGAGTTCTACCAAAAATAAATGGAAAGCTGTTAAGGAGCTTGGGGTTGGAAAAGAGACTCCAAAAGTAGCTGACTACGTCGACTGCGAATCTCTGAACGCCAAATTTGTTGCGAAACCACCTTCTTCCGCCACCGTACCCGAGGATAATATATTTGAGCCATCAGACAATGACGACTGTAATGTTTCATTCGGTTTCATATATGTCACCGATGAAGAAGTTGTCGAAGCTTCCTGTCGATTAACTCAAACGCTATCAGCATTGACGATGTGGATCCTAGGTTCATTAAACTTCTAATCCCCTATATTCTACCCTGCATTACCTGCACTCTTAATAGCATTTTAACCACCTCCGTCTACCCTAGCGAATGGAAAAGATCAGAAGTCCTTCCTATCCCGAAAAAAGAAAGTGACGACTGCAGACCTATTGCTAAAGGGTGATTTTTTAGCTGGTTTGGTTTTGGCAACACTGGTTTTGACAGCTGACGTGTGTTTAGTACCTTGTGTCACTGTCAAACAGCTTCAGTTTGGTTTGCAATTTAACCATGGATCGTCTTACAAATGAACAACGCTTGCAAATTATTGAATTTTACTATCAAAATTCGTGCTCAGTTCGAAATGTTCATCGCGCGCTGCTTCCATTTTATGGTCGGCATTCTCGACCTTCTGAGCAGTCTATTCGGAAGTTTGTGACCAAATGTCAAATCGCCGCCTAGATCGTGCGATTTGACACCATTAGATTATTTTTTGTGGGGGTATGTCAAGGCTAATGTCTATAGGGATTAGCCTATAATTTTTTGTGTTTTTTTTTTAAAAAAAGTTCTCAACCTCTTAAAATATCACCCGTTATTCTTCCCTTTTTAAGCAAAGTGTTTGAAAAATTAATTCTTAAGCATATCTAGGCCCATTTGATCACGAACAAGTTACTTAGCGATTGTCAGTCAGGTTTCGGTCCAAAACACAGCTGCAAAACAGCTTTGTTATCAGAAGTTGATGATATAAGAAAGTCGCTGGACAAAAGATTTGTTACCTTTCTTATCCTCTTAGACTTATCAAAAGCATTTGATACGGTCGACCATGTTGTATTATGCCGAAAACTTCAAAACTTGTACAACTTTTCCAAAGCATCAGTTAAGCTTATGCACTCTTACTTAGTTGAAAGACTGCAATGTGTCGTGGTCAACAAAAAAGCTTCAAGCTTCCTTAGGGTATCAAGTGGAGTCCCCCAAGGATATATTCTTGGACCTGTCCTTTTTGCACTATATATCAACGACCTGCCACAAATTGTCCAGCGGTGTTTAACACATATGTATGCTGATGATGTTCAGCTAACATTAGGTGGGAATATCAATTCCTTACCCCAAGTCGTTGAACTGATAAACCAAGAGCTGGAAAATATTTTTCATTGGGCTCGACGTTACTTCTTGTGTTTGAACCCAGCAAAATCAAAGGCTCTTGTAATTAGCAGCAAATCAAATAATTTGTCTACCTTGTCACCTATCAAGCTGGGACAGGAAATCGTCCCCATTGTTCCCACCGTAAGAAATCTTGGGTTAATTTTTAACGACTGCCTAACATGGACCGATCATCTGAACGCGGTTACTGGCAAGATATATGGAAGTCTTCATTTGCTCTGGTCAACCCAAATGTTTACTCCTCCGAGCAAAAATGCTCCTTCTGCCAATTTTGTTATATGGGTGCGAGGTTTATGGCAAAGTTGAATATTTAAGTAACAGAAAGCTTAACGTTGCGTACAACAATATAGCTCGCTACATATATGGTCTGTGTCATTACGATCACGTATCCGCCTTTTTTTTAGCTTAAATTTCGAAATAGTTTTATCTTTAAGTTTTTATATTTCCCCAAATATTTGTATTTAACTTTTTATTGAATCATGTTCAGTTAAATGTATGTTTTTTTTTTTTTTTTTTTAATTGTTATTTTTATTTTTATTATTTTTGTTCTATTTTTTTTTTCTTTTTTAATAATTTTAACTTTCTTGTAAACTTAATTTTAAGGCTTTCCCTAAACTATCAGATTTATTCTAATGTATTAAGCAATTCCAACTTAATAAGTACTAAATACTATATACTAAAAAAGATGACATCAGACTTAGAAACAAAAGTTTGAAAATCTCAACGAACAAATGCTCTCAACGAGCTTCATTCAAATCAAGTTCGCCCTCAAGTTCATTGCTTAATAAAGTGTACTTAATCCTTTGCAAAGCATTCAAATTTAGCAAATTCGTAAAACGCAATTTCCCTTCTTTAAAATAGTCGAAGTTCCCTTTAACGAAAATAATCAATAGCATCGCGATTCTTACACGTATTTGTATGTATTGACGAAAAAAACTGCCTACCCTTTCAAGGAATCAGAGATTGATTCCACCACGGGGGTAAACCAAAGCATTAGACCTCAATCCACGCCCGAGGAAATCGACCCAACAACTGCTGGCAAATCCGTGTCTTTAAAGCCTCTCCAATTCACCCCTGTCTGGAGCTGCCTACTAACCTAATTTGAGTGCGGGCACCTAATCTAAATATCGACTGACGTCAACGACGACTGTTCCCGTTTTTCAGCCCATTTACTCGGCGCATAAATGGCAAATTAGATTCCTGTCTGAGCGAGCACAAGGAATCGTTGAAAAATTCATGAACACTCTTCCACCGAGGCATCGGCGAGAGAGGGAAAGGCTGTGCGGCCGTATTCCTCCTGATCCTTGCACTTACCCACACAAAGTGGGTACTTACACATCCGTGTAGATTGTAAATTTTTTCTTTCTCCCGTGTTACATTCTCAATGATAAGCTTATTAAAGTACCTTTGCCGTAACTCATACATTATGGAAGGATACAACAGGAAGACGATTTCCTTCCTTAGCGTGCTGCCTCTCCTGTTGTTTTCCGCTGCTGTTTTGGCATTACCCTCTCCGGTGGCTGGTGATGTTGATGGTGTATTCTGTGCATCAGTCCCTTCAAGATGTGGAGTATACACTACTATATTGTCCTTACGAAAAAAGAATACAAGTCGGATGAGAACTCACCCTCAGCCCAGCATGCACTTCGATACGGTTCCATAAATAGCTCCCAGCAGGTGAATGCTGGGGACGTTCCTAGTTGTTGTGTGCTGTTTTTCCTGCATTGCGAGCATTCAGAGAAATTCATCTGCTGACAAGAAGGGAATGGGTGATTATTTGTCAGAAGTTGGGTGACTCTCCCACACCCAGACTAGATCCAGGAGCGGGAAAACGGAACACAAGCGACGTTGCGTTACTTTTTGTGTCATTTGCAAAATTAATGCTGAAAATATGTTCCTCGCAATGGCTTATGGTATTTCTCCGGGATTTTCATATCTAGTTACAGGGTGGAGCGGTGCCGTTGAGTGGAGCGTTAAAAGCACACTACCAGCTGATATTTTGGCAGAAAAGTAATAACGTTCCCTCAGAAAATAACGAAAATATTAGCTAACGTCGACTATAACAGAAACAAAAACAAAAATTGGCAAAGAAAGTTTAAGGCGGATTTTTGGCTGTTTTGTTTGGCATCGCAGGAGAAAACGACAAACTCTTGCCAACAAAAGCACTCACGGAATGTCTTTTTATTTTATGACAGAATTTTTGTGTATTCGCGTATTTCCTGCTTCCTAATGTGGTCGAGATTTTACGAGATGATATGCCACAAGCGGAAAATGCATTCCGCAATGGGGTTGATGCTCTCCAAACTGACATGTATAAGGCGTGTGTATAAGTTTGACAAAGGGAAGGGTATGATGATAGCGCTGCTTCAATGCGAAGCCATATGAACGCTGCTAATAAGCCATAAAGCCATAAGGTCATAAAGGCTATTTCAACACAGTGCATTATTATGACGAAGGTGCAGCTGGTTTAATGACATCTCTTCTCTTGTTTCAAGTCAGGTGAACACTAGTATATATATACGGAATATGGGTATAAGCTACGTGCTGTTAGAATTGTTTTGTAGGTGCGTAACCGAAATGGTTTTTCGTTGCCATTTTAGGTAAAAAGGAAATTTTTGCAGATTTAGCTTGATTTCCAGATTTGTTCATCAAATTTGACGCAATCTACCGAGATCGCTAATATTTCAACTCCTCCCCACTTAATAACACTTAAGGACTTTAGACTATACTGATAGCACTGTGAGACATACCTGCATTAATTTGAGAGAAAACTAGTGGGAGGGTTACCATCCGCTTAGGCGAATCGTTGGATACCCCATCCCAGTTAACCACTGTCAAGCTCCGAATTGCGTCATAAATCTTGGTTATTAAATTTTAGTTTCTATTGACTTTAATTGTACCTTCTTAGAACTTGTCAGCTAAGAATCTTCAAAAAATGGGCGTGCCATTAAACCATTTTAAAAAACATCCCTATATTTCTAGATATTTTTTTACAGATGTGGTATTGGTTGCATTTTTATATTGAAAATTTGGTTTATATGTAAAAACGCCCCTAAATGTGGGCGTGAATATTTTTTATTTATTTGCGCTTATAGCTTATACACATATCTGAAAATCTTATAGTGCAAGTTTTTTGGATTCGAAGCAGACACTTGGACCCAACTGCTAGTCTAAGTGAAGCCGTGACTATTGTCAAAAGGACATCCATCAACCTAACCTTAGGTGGCGCTACAGTCCGGGGTGGACCTGGGCCTCAGCCAACAAGCTTCGCCAGCCAGCTCTGTCTCGAGCTAGCCGTCTCCAGTTTCGCACGCGAAGTTGGCTGAGGTCCCCTTTCACTTGCGTGCGCCACCTGAGTCTCGGTGCTCCTCTACCGCGCCGTCTCTGCGGTGTGGATTCGAAGATTTTCCGGGCCGGGGCGTTGGTGTCCATCAGCTATAGATGACCCAGCCATCGTAGACGTTGTGTTTTGACTCTTTTGGCTAGGTCGGTATCGCTGTACAGCCCGTACAGTTCGATGTTATATCTCCTGCTCCACTCTCCGTCTATGCAGACGGGACCGTAAATCGTCCGAAGAATTTTCCTCTCGAAGCAGCCTAAAGTGTTTTCATCCGCCTTTGACAGGGTCCATGCTTCTGCACCGTAAAGCAGGACTGGAATGATGAGGGTCTTATACATGGACACTTAAGTTGCTGGAGAGAGGGCTTTACTACTCAATTGCCTCCTTAGCCCAAAGAAACAGCGATTGGCAAGAGTTATCCTTCGTTTGATTTCAGCGCTGGTGTCATTGTCTGAGTTGATAGCGGAACCCAGGTGGACAAAGTCCCTAACTACCTCAAAATTATAGCTTTCGATGGTGATGTTTTGTCCAAGACGTCGGTGTTGGGTGTCTTTTCTTGATGACAGCATATACTTGGTTTTGCTAAACCATATTCGCCGCTTGACTGCTAAACCCATATTCGCCGCTTCCGTCCCAATACTCACGAAGGCTTCACTGACATCACACTTTGTTCTACCGATTATGTCAATGTCGTCTGCGTATGCGAGTAGTTGAACGGACTTTTGAAAGATTGTGCCTCTGGTGTTGGCGCGAGAGTTCTGCACAATTCTCTCAAGTATGATGTTAAAGAAGTCGCATGACAGTGCGTCGCCTTGTCTAAATCCTTTCTTGACATCAAAGGGGTCGGTGAGGTCTTTGCCGACCTTGACGGAACAGAGTGAGTTTTCCATCGTCATTCTGCACAGACTGACGAATTTGGCAGGGATGCAAAAGCTAGACATTGCGCTATATAGCTCGTTCCTATAGATGCTGTCATACGCGGTCTTGAAATCGATGAAGAGGTGGTGTGTATCGATTTGGAATTCCTGACAGGAATGGAATTCCTGTATCGAGTTGACAAACGGCTTCAGGCGTTCACACAGTACAGCAGAAAAGATCTTGTATGCGATGTTAAGAAGACTTATGCCCCTGTAGTTGGCACAACCCAGAGGGTCTCCTTTCTTCAGGATTTGAAGCAGATATATAAAATAAAAACCGTTTTTTTAGAATGTAAATTATAATATGACCACGCCCACATGTGGGCGGTTTTCGCTCTTGTTTTCAATGCCAATACACTTAAGCGAGGATATCGTATAGTAGCAACTTAGGCCTTCCTAAGCCAGCTTTGATTTTTCATGCTAATAAATATAAAGTGGGCGTGTCAGTGGGCGGATTTCAAACGTGTTTACAGTTTTACTGCTTAGGGAACTGGAAAGAACTTCGAGTTTCTAGCCCAAAATTTAAGGCCTAAAAACTACCGACAGACTGACGGACGGATGAATAAACGGACATGGCTCAGATGGAGCCACTTCTCATTCTCAGATTCCTACGTGAAACTAGACTAGAGAATGTGCTATAAGGATAAGTTCTTTCAGCCAAGGCCAAACATGAGCACATATACCCTCGGTATAATTAAGTAATGAATTGTAGTGTGAGGGGAGCTCCTTTGAGGGAAATAACCTCTCCAAGGCTTAGTAGGGGGTACAATAGACCAACAGGTCGCAGTGCAAAAACCGACTTAAAAATAATAATAATAATAATCGGCCTTTAACCTAACGCCCCCTCGCCAGGCTTTGTCTAGATTAAGCGTCTCTACACATAATCATGGAATTCCCGGCCCACTTGCATCTGAGGAAGAATATCCTCAGCGAAAAAATTATTCCTCCCGCAAACCTAGCCGATATCTTTTCAGAGATGATCCTTGTTCTCCTGACTGCCTGCTCTAGGATTTCATCAGGGAAGGCACAATAGGCTCCTTTTTAAATAACCGCAGTGCCAGATTCCAAGGAAGGCATTCCCGGCTAACAATCTATTCTAGTCTAATCATACAGCGAGGCATCTACTGAAGTTATGTTTATGCAAACATGTATCATACATATCATAAACATGTATCCGTACATATAAAAATAAATAAATAAATAGAGTGGCGCAACAGCTCGAGGTGAACCAGGGCCAACTTCTCAACAATGTATGCTGGTGTGTTAATTTCTTTACATACAAGGGGACCTACAATTTTTTGCCGAATCCGAACGGCACATTGAGAAGTTTTTCAAAACAAATAATACTCTCGGAGGGCTTGTCAGACCCTCGCGGAGGTGGGGACCGTGAAAAGAACAAGTCTTTTTTTTTCAGGTGACGATGGCAGGATTCGAACCCAGACCTCCGGCGTAGTAAGCACACACACTAACCACTACGCCACGGCACCCCCAATCCGTACATATCATGTGCCACCAAATATGTAGGGATTAAACTATTCTTTCAAGAGCAGCAGACCTCAAAAGAAAAACTGTGGACAAGATGTCATGAGCTGAAGGATTTAAGCAAACTAAACGAACCCTGACGAATAATGCCCAATTCCACCATTTGTAGGACTCCATTTGCAAAACATTTTATTTTATCTGTATTAATTTTTCATTTTATCTGCAGTAATGGATATAAGAGGACGCTCATAAGTGTTGACCTTTCAAGAGCCACTAATGGCATAAAACGATGAGTTAGTTAGTTATGAGTTAGTTATGAGTGTATTTATCCATATTAAGTATACCAAAGCCTTAATGTTGATAAAGTTCAGAACCTAAAAACAAAGTCCTGCAGAATTACTGAGCTTTGGATTTTGTAATTTTGACGGATATACTTGTTGGAAAGAAAATGTTGTAAAGGCTCGTCTTTATACCTGACCCAGGGTATAATAATTTTGATGCATCGTTCGTAACACAGTGGAATAATCACTGTAAATTCCTGCCTAAGACCTTTTAGAGATATGATCGAGACTGACAGGTGAATGGATTAAGCCATGACCGTCCGTCCGTCCTTCTGTCCGCATGTGTGAAGTTTTTAGGTGTTTTAAATTGAGCTGAAAAACTGAAACTTGGAGAGTATTTTGGTTCTCATTTTGTACAGACAAAATATGAAATTTGATAAAATTGGTCGACAGCCACGCCTACAATTAAGTAAAATGTGAGACTTCAACTAATTTTATTTCAAAATGCCTTTTGGTTAAGTTAGGAATTCATGCAGTACATGCAGTAGCCAAAATATTGACCGCCCAAAATATTGACCATGCCCACTTTAGCCCACTTTTGCCCACCACACACCTTTTACCCACTTGTTTTAAGATGACAAGTATAGGATTTGAACCCAGACCTTCCGCGTAGTAAGTATATATAGATACACTGACCACCCTAGAGCGCCTAAGCTGCGAAAGGTCAAAAGGAGTGGTTGATCAGGACTTCTTACTGGCAGAATTCTAACACATTTAAAACATAAAAAAAATGGGAAATTTCCAACGAAATTAAAATATCGTAATTGCCTTTAAACTTATTTGACATCATTTGCGGTGCTCATATTAAAGTGTGCTAGCATGTGCCCGGGTGCTAGCAAGTTTCCACGTCAAATTGAACAGTCTGAGAATGACAGTCTTTATACCTATTTCTGCTACTGACATTCTTTGGCGACATCTTAAGGGATCCATCGGATTTACTGATGATTTACTGAACTTATAGTCCGAGATCCGATAGCACTGGAAATTACGTTATAGAACACCTATTTTTAAATATGTGGAAAAGTTAGAAAAAACATAAGAAAAACGTAAGAAACAAAAAATAGGTGTTCTATGCCGTATTTTCCAGTGCTATGGGAGCTCGGACTATTAGAGGCGATCTAACAGGTAAATGAAAAAGTTTTAAGATCTCTTTCGTTTAAGTATTACTTTAAGTAAACTGCTCTATGGGGTAGTTTTTATGTTTCCTGGTAATTACTATTTGGAATGGGTAATCCGAAATATATTTCCTGGAAATTATAGCTCGTCATTAACTATTTTTTTACACACCTATCCAAGCGCTGAGTATTCGAAATTGAGTTCGATTTCGATCCGAGCTTTTGCACGGAGTTGTAAAGTCTCATAAAAAACATCAACAAATCGGTATGGGAGGAGCAGAGGCCCTAAGTTAAAAAAAACTAGTTAGTTTCGCGTACACGGAGTCGAAAATAGCTTCAAATGTAATCCTATGGGTTCGATTGAACACTGATTACTTCAATTATTATAATTTCACTAAATTTGCGAATTTCCCCATTCACGCAGACAGTGAATATGGAAAACCCATACAACGGAACATTTATAAGTTAATATACTGGATTCGGGTTTGCATGCACTATTTGGCTTTAACTCCGCTCGAAAAGCGTGATCGAGTCGACCCGACCTTTTAAAATCGTTCAATCGGTACAGACACAAGCGTCGAAAACAACCGCTTTTCAAGGGAATATGCAGAAATTTTGAGGAAGATGGAGGCTAGCTCTTACCAATCGCTGCTTCTTTGGGCTAAGGACGACAATTGAGTAGCAAAGATTTATATCGAGTAACCAATGTGTCGATTTCTTTGAAATGCAGAAACATGCACATGAACCCTATCAAGGCGGATTATAATCCTTTAGGATGCTTCGAGACGAAAATCTTTCGGGTGATGTATAGTCCCATTGGCATAGATGGAAAGTGGAGAAGGAGATAAAGCATGCAACTGTACGGGCTGTAGTGCGACACCGACTTAGCCAAATTATAAAAATTATAACAAATCCGATGTTGATGACCAATCTAGAGCAGATGGATACCAACTCTCCGGTACGGGAAGTCTTTGAATCCACCCCACAAAGACGGCGCAGTTTAGCACGGCTAGCTGGAGACAAAGCTGCCTTGCAATGCTTTTTGCCTCTGTCTCCAGATGATGAAGATGGGTACGAGTCCGATTTTCAAATGAATTTCAATAAACACGAACATTTTCCGTTTCATACATTTGAATATCGAAATGCGGCTTTCTTTTACTTTTAATCTCAGGGTCTTGGGATTGCGCCCCACATTAGGCTCCATTTTGGTAGAGTTTCTGCCATTGGTTGGTGTTTCAGTGTAAAGAACGGCGGCAAACTCAGGTAGGCAAACTTATCGTCTCGGAAGATAAGAGTTTTTGGCCTTCATGCCGCACTCAAAGTAAACAAAAAGTTCGCGCCTTATTTAACCTAAATAGAACTGAAAGCACTTACCAAAGGTGGCGCTACGGTCCGGGCGCGGGGTGGACTTGGGCCTCAGCCAAGAAGCTTTGCCAGCCAGTTCTGTCTCCACCTAGCCGCCTACATTTTCGCACGCGAAGTTGGCTGAGGTCCCCTTCCGCTTGCGTGCTCCACCTGAGTCTCGGTGCTCCTACTGCACTGTACCTGTGCGAGAAATTCGGAGAATTTCCGGGTCGCGGCGCGGATGTTGTCCAACCGCTTTAGATGAACCAGAAATCGTAGCCGCTGTATTTTGACTCTTCGGGCTAGGTCAGCGTAAAACCCGCTGTAAAGCCCGTCCTCTACTCTCTGTCAATGCAGACGGGAACATAAATCGCTCGAAAAATTTTCCTCTCGAGCCTAAAGTGACAGGGGCCATTCTTCTGCACCGTATAGCAGGACTGTGATGATGAGGGTCTTATACATGAACACTTTAGTTGCTCGAGAGAGGGGGGTTTAAAACTCTTCAAGCCCAAAGAAACAGCGATTGGCAAGAGTTATCCTACGTTTGATTTCAGTGATGGTGTCATTGTCCGAATTGATAGCGGAACCCAGGTGGGCAAAGTCCCTAACGACCGCAAAGTTATAGCTGTCGATGGTGATGTTTTGTCCAAGACGTCGGTGTTGGGAATCTTTTCTTGATGGCAGCTTATACTTGGCTTTATTGCCACTACATAATAAAACATGTTTAGCTAAAATAATAAGACGATAGGTTTTTTCTACCAAGTCAAGTCAGTGGGATTGGTTTACTTTGGCCTGTCAGCATATGACAAGCTTCAACAACTAATTTACCTCGGCGTATCAGACTCTCACAGCTTACACCTCTTAATTTACCTCAGCCTGTCAAAATATGACCACCTTCAAATATCCAATAAACCATCATCATAACCGTCTCCACGCCACACACACACGAACCTGATGATAGCGGCACACAAAATGAGCCTCGCTCTTAAAACTGACTCTACAGTCCACAACACTGACTTGGCCTGTCAAACCAACTACCCAATGCACCGTATGCGCAGTGCAAAAAAGTTCCACATAGGACACAGCTTCTACAATAGATGTGCGCTGCGCTCTGCACACGAAAATAAAACCCAATAGAGAGAGTTAAGGAGGAGAAAAAACACTAAATGTAGCTCTCTTTGAGTAGAAGAGACAATACTTAAATACAATAATGCCCAATAAACCTACGCATTTACACACAGCAAAACTGTTCTACGTTTTCGAACAATTGAAAATTAGAGTTCAACCTGCAACTATGAATACTCTATTACGAACAACCCGCAGACAGCAAGCAATTCACTGAGAAACTCACCCATAATGTGTAAAATGCGCCCACTTAAATCCAGATCGGAACAAATGGTATATTGAAATTGATATTCAAGGTACACCCCAACCAATACCGCTTACAAGTAACGATCGCACTACACTGAGATATGAGGACCATGCAAAACCTCGTATCTATTATTTAGGAAGCTCATTTCGGACGTATATAAACGGGAGTACCGATATTAAAATGAATGCGAGGATGAAAATTGAAAGAAAGATCGTCCACTGCCGTTCGAATTCCAATTAATAGCTCTCACGATTATGTCAATGTTTTCTGCGTATGCGAGTTGAACGAACTTTTGAAAGATTGTGCCTCTGGTGTTGGAGGAGTGTTTCCACCGGGACACTTCTCCTTGCATCCGTGCGGCAGCAGAGGTAAATCAGACGTCAACCCCAGATGGAATCAACGGTGGCGTCCACAGTTCCAGTCAGGCCGAGCGAAGCCCCCCAAACTTAGTGAAACCTTATTGGCTAAACTGCGATATATTCGGAGCTCAGGTCTATAAGGAGCGGGTTATCCATCTCGGGTTATCCATCTCGGAGTCATCAAAAGGATCTGGTGATCCAGGTTGGTGGTCGTGCCGTCGGGGTAACTTTCCGGCCACGTAAAGAAAGCGTATAGCTACGAACCAGCAGAATGACGACCAATGCAGAACTGAAAGTAGGGGAAAATAAATAAAAAATATGAAATATATCTAAACATTTGCTGTTATTATATTGCCAGTATTTAGATGGCTAGTCCACCCTTTATTTGTCGCTTCTCGTCGCCAGGTTCCAGGAAACATGGCCAAAAAACCCAAATGCAACACCCCATCAGATGCTAGGAATTTTTCGTCCTTCAAGTTCCCATTACGTTAGTCATTGACCGATGTCCAAATCACCGAAACTGGCGGTCTTCAGATTTGCTGATCTGTTAATTTTGTTTCCTATTTTGTTAATGACTTACACCTGCACTAGTTGATGGGCAGGTAAAAAATAAAATATATATAAAAATTTTCTGTTTGTTGTTACTGCTTTCTTTAAGCACTCCGTCTCCCGAATCTAATAATTGCAACAGATCTCAGTGCAAGTAAAGAAAACCTACCACCATCCGATTTATGTAATTCAAAACAAATTTACGTATCTCATCGTTTTATTTATCAAGTTAGAATTTATTGGCGACCCCACAAAACAAACTAGTAAACACGAGTATCTAGGGACCATGATAACATTACATAGCCCAGCCAACTATAATATAAGGGCTATAAATCAGGTGACATAGTGTGTATATCGTCTCCGTAATTATTGCCTTCGAAGTAATAGGTATTATCCATTATAGCAGCGCATCTAGATAAGTTTGTTCAATCAGCCATTAAATGGAGCTTTAACATGCTAAGGTTATAATAGATAAAAAATTACACCTTTGTGGAGAAAAACACATCTTTTGATCGATCTAAAAAAAGTTTAGATACATATTTTTTTTTTTTTTTTTTTTTTTTTTTTTTTTCTTCCGTGGGTAGGAAAAACCTTCATAGGCACTACGAGGACCGGCCGCGCGTGCTCATAGTAGTGTGAGATTCTTACTCACTAAAAAACCTCCCATTTTCCGTCAGACTACGACTAAGTTTCCTTAACAAGTAGTTCAAGCTTCTGTAATAATCGCGTGTGGCAGGCTGCCTTCCAACGAAGGCACCTACAATACCGTCAATTTATGCGGTTTCATCTTATGCTGCTAGATCTAACGGTCTCATTCGTTGTAGTCGGCGCGTAAGATTTGTCTGGTCCAAAGTTCGGATAATTTCATTGTTGCAGTGTCCGCGAAGACGAGTACTAAGTTTGCGAGCAAAGTTTGTTACCTCGTCAGACACGGTTGCGATTCCTAGATCTCGGTGTAGATCGCTATTTCTTATATACCATGGAGCATTAACGATTGCTCTGAGTGTCTTATTTTGAAAAGTTTCTAAAATAGATATATTGCTTGGTTTAGTACAACCCCAAAGTTGTATACCGTACGTCCAAGATGGTTTTAGCACTTGCTTATACAAAAGCAGTTTGTTATATATGCTTAGTTTCGAAAATCTTCCGATAAGCCAATTCATTTCTCTTAACTTGATTTCGAGCTCGTCGCGTTTCTTTTTAACGTGCGGCTTCCATTTAAGTTTTGCGTCTAGAGTCATTCCTAGATATTTCGCTTCATTTGAGTACGGGATTTGTACCGAGTTAATGAATAAAGGTTTGTTGTTTATCTTTTTGTAAGTAAAGTTAACATGCGTTGACTTAGTCTCGTTAAGGACAACTCGCCAGCTCTTCGTCCAGTCGCATATTTTGTCTAAAGCGCGCTGGAGTTTCCCTGTTGATAATTCAACTGTCGTATCAATAGCGAGAATAGCAGTGTCATCTGCGAACGTAGCTAAAGTTGTTCCCTCATCGTGGGGTATGTCTCTTGTATAGAGCAAAAATAATATTGGGCCGAGAACGCTTCCTTGCGGGACACCGGCATTTATCTCTTTGAATTCCGAGTACTCATTTTCGTACCTTACGCGAAATATTCTGTCTTTAAGGTAAGACTCTAAGATTCTATAGAGTTTTTCTGGTAAGCAAAGCCTTAATTTGTACTTCAGGCCTTCGTGCCACACCTTATCGAAGGCTTGCGATACGTCGAGAAAAGCGCTAGTACATATCTTTTTCGCTTCCAGAGCTTTTTCGATTTCGTTTGTTATACGATAGACCTGGTCGATTGTTGAATGTTTTTTTCTAAATCCGAATTGGTGATCCGGAATCAATCGTCTTTCTTCAATGATTGGTTGCAACCTTTTAAGCAACAGTTTCTCGAACACCTTAGCTATTATCGGCAGTAGCGAAATAGGTCTGTATGACTTTTTGTCGTTTGGACATTTTCCTGGTTTCGGAACCATTATGACCTCGGCCACTTTCCATTGCCTTGGAACGTATAAAACTCTCATGGAAGCGTTAATGATATAGAGTATCTTGACCAAAGCTTTTTTCGGTAGCTCCTTTAGAATTTCGCTAGTAATTAAGTCGTAGCCAGGGGCTTTGTTGTTTTTCAGATTATTTATCGTTTGACGAAGTTCAGCCAATGACACGGTTTTTATTCTATAATTATCTTGTACCGCATAAGGATTGAGCTCCTCGACCAACGGTTCCCCGTCAAACGGTTTGAATGTTTCTTCTAGGTAATCTGCAAATAAATCCGCTTTTTCTTTGTCTTCTCTTGCCCATTCGCCGTTGGCTTTTCTTAATGGCGCAGAGTGTGCTATAGGCTTCTTAACGGACTTGACTGCTTTCCAAAGAGAGTAGTTCGAACCTTTATCGGCAGTCAAACTTTCGAGGTAAGCAGTAGTCTCGCGACCTTTAAAATCTTGAAGTTCGTGCTTCAGTTTGTTAGAAAGGTGGTTCAAGATTGTCTTATCCGGGGGTGCTCGCGAACGTTGCCATCTCTTGCGCGCTCTCCTCTTTTCGCATATTAGCTCTTCTATTTCTCGCGGATATATTGTTCCGCTGTTCGATAATTCGGACCTCCGAAAAGAAGTGTTATTCCACGCAGCGCTCTGAATAACTCTCACGAGTTTGTCTAATTCGTCTTCTATTTCAAGTGGCGTTTTGAGCGGTACATTTAAAGCTATGTTTTCTTTGCAGTATTTTCTAAAGCCGTCCCAGTCGGTGTTGTTGTTAGTTAATCTAGGCGCTCTATTCTTTTTCGCTAGGCTTCCGCCGATTTTCAAAAGAACTGCCGAGTGATCTGAACAGAGATCAAAGCGTTCTTCTACGTTCGTAAGGTAACGAGGTACCCCCTTGGCGATAAAGAAGTCGACGAGATCAGGTATTTTATTTCTGTCGGTTGGCCAATATGTTGGCTTTCCCGTCGATAAGAAGATCACGCCGCGTTTTGTACTTGCTTTAAAGAGGGCTCTGCCTCTTGTTGAATTGCACCGTGAGCCCCAAAAAGTATTTTTCGCGTTAAAGTCCCCGCCGATGATAAAGTTTGACCCAAGTGAATCAAAGAGCAGAGCAAGATCTTCATCTGCCAGCCGATACTGCGGAGGAAAATAGCTCGTCGCGATGTTGTAATTTATGTGACTTAATTTTACTGAGACTGAGGTTATTTGCATAGAGTCAAGTTCTATTTCTTCGTTTTTGGAGTGCTTTATGCAGTCTTTAATGTAGAGAGAGGATCCACCTCTCGAATTTTCTGAAGGATGATGCGCGTGATAGTCAATGTAACCTTTTATTTTGCGTGCTGAACCCTTTTTAAAGTGGGTTTCCGAAATCAGGCATATGTCTACATTATTCTTCCGTAGGAATACTTCTAGTTCGTCAATTTTTTGCAAAAGGCCGTTTGCATTCCATGTAATTATTTTGATTGACTTTCCCATATTCATGATTTTTTATTAAATGTTTTTCGAGGTTTAAACTCGAGCTCGCTTAATTTGTTGAATATTACTTGATTAATTAAGTAATATTAAGACTTAAGATACATATTAAGACTTTCAGCATCACCCCAAATCACGACAAAATTCACTTTTTTCTCTCAGCCTCTGACCGTATTACAGGGAAATGCACCTATTCAGGCTTATAATCAGCTGACAAATTTTGACTCATATTATACACACAAACTTACTTTAATTATGAGGGTCTTTCCTATTAATTAAAAAAAAAAACTTCGCTGGAACTTGAAACGTGCTTAACAGCTCCATTAACAGCGCCTAATGTTTATTTGCCAACACTATCTAGTTCGCAATTGCGTTGAAAAGTTTTATAGCCATTCGAGATACCATGTGTGCCTGACAGTCATTTACCTCAAGTTGTGCAAACACATGTCATCAGTGCTTCGGGGAAAAACAAGTTAGATATACTCCACCTGTCATCCGATTATTATTTTTGCAGCTTCAGAGGCCGAACAATAGTCTTGCGCCAGTCGAACGTTTTTAGTACACCTTGTCGCCTCTTGAAGATTGCTTCTTATTTCAAAAATGTTAAAAGTGTAAGTTCTTAGTAAGGTGTAAGAACGCAACAGTTTTCTTCTATTCTTTATCAAATTTTAGTATAAACCTTGTCCTTTTGGTCCTTCCTCTGGCCTACGCACAAATACCAGGCTTTGGAAGATGCCCCAATATCCCTGTCGTGAGCAACTTCGATCTTAACGCTGTAAGTTAATTAAGCTTAATTCTTCAAGAAATAGTTGACTCTTTATCTGTACGAATTTAGTACCTAGGACAATGGTTCGAATATGAACGCTACCCGTTCATCTTTGAGGCTGGCGGAAAGTGCACTTATGCGCGATATGGAAGCATGCCTGATGGCACTGTTTCGGTATACAATTACAACATAAATTCCATGTGAGTGTTGAGCACAGGATTCAATACTAAACTGAAAACGGATCTGATTAAATACATGGCATTTTTCTTTACAGCACAAATCGAAAATCGGATATTTCGGGAACAGCTGAAGTAAAGGCCCCAGGAAAGCTACTCGTGCGATTTGGAAATGGTGAGTACACTTCGCATGACTAATTACTGGAATTGAATTCTCTCGAAGATTTGGTAAATAATTAATTACGTCTCAGGTATTCCGGGTGGATCCAATTACTGGGTTCTAGGTACTGATTATACCAGCTACGCAGTGGTGTACTCTTGCACGGACATCTTCAACATCTTCAATACAAGTGAGTATAGCACTCAATATCAATTTGCTGTGTAATTAGATAAATATTTGAGGAACTTTGTGTTATTTGTTTCTCTGATTTGTTTTCACAAGTGATACTCGAAGGTGTGTGTCAGATATCCATCTTTCCGGTGGTGTATCTATCAAAATGGAAGCGCGATAAGAGTTATGAACATAAAAAGGGAAGTGGCTTCAGGTCATTTGCTAAATGAGTGCACAAAGAACGTGTTGTTAGCTTATCTAGAAAAACAGGTGCCATCTAAAATTTATAACAAGGGATTTTGAAAGCAAGCTTGTTTTTTTAAGAAAAATGTGTGCCTTTTTGGCTTACAAGAGTTATAAAGACAAATATTACTAAATTATCTGTAAGTTAACAAAAAGTGTGACTTTTTAATAGTGAGCGCTTTGAAAATAGACACTTTTTCGCAAATATGATTCATAGCTCACCTGATAACTCTAGACACACGTTGGCGTTTAATGTTGGTTCATAAAAATGACGTTAATCGTTTTTCTTTAGAAAAAAACCGACTCAGTTTTGTTTCCATAAAAGTTCATCAAAATGTTGTAAAACATTTGCTTGAATTAAAGTAAAAATTGAAAGTGAATGGCATTTGACCACTATTAAGGTCAGTCCTATTAGAAAACCCTAAAACTTTGTATAATGAAGAGAGTCATTGACACGAATTTTATTCCTTAATAAAAACTTCCAAGTTTCTTACAAGCCTGTGACCATTTCGGTTATTTTTTTTTGGTTGTTAAGCCTCAAACGGCAGCACTGATTCATTGTCTTCCATATAGGAAGGTATGTATGTAGGTGTACCCAAAGTAAGGACATTGACAAGATTGTTCCACCCGTCAACGCGGTATATCCTGAATTTACCTGGCCAAATATATTTTTGTTCTTTATTAGGCTTAGAGTAGATTAAATACAAAGAAAAACAAGTGGGAAAGTGCAACAGGGGGTATGCAAAAGCTTCAATCCATCTACGACGGATTGCAAAATACCCGATCATACCAAAAAGAAAACTGCCACGCCTCCAAAAAGTGGGCGGGATATAAAAATATAACTGTTGAATGCTTTATACTAGGTGGTTGCATACATTTCGGCCTAAAACTCCGCCTTTTTAACTAAAAAAATCACTTTTTAACGCCACGCCCACAAAAGTGGGCGGAGGCACTTGCAATCCATACATAAAAGTTAGAAAATGCTAATATCTACAGTTTTTCTCATATAATTTTTTTTCAAATTTCATATATATTTATTAAAAAACAGTCATTTTAAGCTAAAATCCCTTAAAAAGTGGGCGTGCCCAATGAAAAAGCTAAAAAATTTTGGTTACCTTAAAGACAATTATAAGGCAATATTACGTACCAAAAATGAATGCGCTAGCGCCATTGCAACAAGGCTCAAATTTGCAAAATATATTTTTTTTTAAATTAGAGATGGTCGCACATACAGGCCTGTAGTGGGCGTGTCTGTGGGCGGATTCAGCTTATTTTCAAACTTGATCTGAAAGACTGGACTTCCAACCAACCCACAAAATTTCAGCTCTCTGCCTTAAAATTTAAGGCCTAAAAGTTGTTTACATACGGATGGACGGACGGACGGACGGATATAGCTTAATCGATTCTCCTGTCGGTCCCATTCATATCTCTAAAAGGTCTTAGGGGTCTACGGTGATTATTTCACTGCGTTACGAACTAAACATCAAACTTAATATACCCTGAGTCGGGTATAAACATTTTACCAACTTCGTTGTCCCCATAGATGTCCCCAATCGAGTTGTAACTTGCTTACTTACTTAAGGTGGCGCTACAGTCCGAGGTGGACCTGGGCCTCAGCCAACAAGCTTCGCCAGCCAGCTCTGTCTCTAGCTAGCCGTCTCCAGTTTCGCACGCGAAGTTGGCTGAGGTCCCCTTCCACTTGCGTGCGCCACCTGAGTCTCGGTGCTCCTCTACCGCGCCGTCCCTGCGGTGTGGATTCGAAGATTTTCCGGGCAGGGGCGTTGGTGTCCATCCGCTCTAGATGACCCAGCCATCGTAGACGTTGTGGTTTTGACTCTTTTGGCTAGGTCGGTATCGCTGTACAGCCCGTACAGGCCGATGTTATATCTCCTCCTCCACTCTCCGTCTATGCAGACGGGACCGTAAATCGTCCGAAGAATTTTCCTCTCGAAGCAGCCTAAAGTGTTTTCATCCGCCTTTGACAGGGTCCATGCTTCTGCACCGTAAATCAGGACTGGGATGATGAGGGTCTTATACATGAACACTTTAGTTGCTCGAGAGGGCTTTACTACTCAATTGCATCCTTAGCCCAAAGAAACAGCGATTGGCAAGAGTTATCCTTCGTTTGATTTCAGCGCTGGTGTCATTGTCTGAATTGATAGCGGAACCCAGGTAGACAAAGTCCCTAACTACCTCAAAATTATAGCTGTCGATGGTGATGTTTTGTCCAAGACGTCCGTGTTGGGTGGCTTTTCTTGATGACAGCATATACTTGGTTTTGCCCTCATTGACTGCTAAACCCATATTCGCCGCTTCCGTCCCAATACTCACGAAGGCTTCACTGACATCACGCTTTGTTCTTCCGATTATGTCAATGTTGTCTGCGTATGCGAGTAGTTGAACGGACTTTTGAAAGATTGTACCTCTGGTGCTGGCGCGAGAGTTCTGCACAAATCTCTCAAGTATGATGTTAAAGAAGTCGCATGACAGCGCGTCGCCTTGTCTAAATCCTTTTTTGACATCAAAGGGGTCGGTGAGGTCTTTGCCAACCTTGACGGAACAGCGTAGACATTGCGCTATATAGCTCGTCTCTATAGATGCTGTCATACGCGGCCTTGAAATCGATGAAGAGGTGGTGTGTATCGATTTGGAGTTCCTGGGTTTTCTCCAAGATCTGCCGCAGTGTGAATATTTGATCGATGGTGGACTTTCCTGGCCTGAAGCCACACTGATATGTGCCTATCAGATTGTTGACAAACGGCTTCAGGCGTTCACACAGTACAGCAGAAAAGATCTTGTATGCGATGTTAAGAAGACTTATGCCCCTGTAGTTGGCACAACTCAGAGGGTCTCTTTTCTTCAGGATCGGGCAAACAATGCTGAGGTTCCATTCGTCGGGCATGCTTTCTTCCGACCATATCTTGCAGATGAGCTGGTGCATGCTCCTAACCAGCTCATCGCCAGCGGATTTTAAAAGTTCGGCAGCTAGGCCGTCTGCTCCGGCTGCTTTGTTGCACTTGAGCTTAGACACAGCTACTTTCACCTCCTCCAGGTCGGGTGGGCGGTATCGTTCGTATGCTTTGTCGGTAACGTCTTTGCCCGGGTTGAATGGTTCGTTCTGCCTGACAGCTGTATTTGGTTCGTCCTCGCCGTTATACAGTCTCGTCAATTGAGTTGAATGTTTTTCAGTACTTTTTTAAGAAGCTTAGCAGGCAAGAACTTGAAAAACAAAACTTAGGTGTTAATCTTAGATAACATGGTCATTATTTCGAGGCATTTAAATAACGCTGTGTCGTCATGAAAAAATGGCAAGTTCGTGCGCCATTTAAGCGACTACTTGTCATTAAAATAAATGGCGATCACACGGTGCATCATTTAAATGACCTTCTACGCCATTTTGGTCCAAAAATTATGACGCACAATGAATGTCATTTAAAAAGTGTCGGCGTAGGTCATTTAAATGACTTGTAATGACACGTAATGACCTTTTTCATAATAATGACAAGCCATTTTTAATGACATCATGTTATATTTTTCGATTTCTCGTTTTTTTTTCTGTTTTTCAATTGTCAGAACGGATTTCGTGCTCTGCCATTTTTAGGACGCTGTCATTTAAATGACTTGAAAAACAAAAAAAAAATGGCCCAGTCCCATTAAATGGCGATCCCACGGTCATAATTCCATGTCATTTAAATGACTCAAAAAACCGTCATTTTCTCGGTCATTCTTAGAGTCATTTAAATGACACAGAAAATGTTGTCCCAAAAATGGTGATCACACGGAGTGCAATTTAAATGACGGTTTTGTGACGCAATTGTGATGTCAGAGCGTCATTTAAATGACGGAAAATAGTGACCGTGTAATTGTAGCTTAATAAATACCTACTGAATTTTAATGGAAAAATCTAAGTTTTTAAATATATTCAAAAACTTTTAAGAAGAGAAAAGATGCAAATGGACGATGTTTTTCAAAGTATTTGAGGCCATAAATTTTGAATCGCTTAGTGCAATCAGCCGATATTAAGAAAACTTATATTAAGCAACTCGAAGTAAACCAAGTCATTAAGTCATATTTTTCTGAGAAAGATTTAAGATTGCAGTTTTGAGGCATTTTCGAAAAAATCGCAAAAATGCACGAAAAAACTTGTCCTTATTTCAAGTGTTGTTTGGAGAAACCATGAAAAATATCGCACGTATATCAGAAATTATTCAAAATTTTAAGAAATATTAAAGAAAATTTTTAGTTTCATAAACTTCAGAGATTAAACTCAAAAACAAAACAAAAAATTTTCAAAAACATTTTTTTAAAAACTTAACGATAAAGCTTTTATTTTGAATCTTTTTACCTTTTGTCGTTTCGGAGATAGACGGGAACAGAGACATTTTCTTGAACTTTTTTTTTTCCATTTCGAAAATATTTTCAACTACCGTTAGACTTTTTCCCAATATTACAACCATCTGCGCTCGCATTCGCTACTTTTCTTAAATTCTGCAAACATGGATTTCTGAGAAAAAGGTAAAACATTGGGCCATATCCATCGATGTTTAATAAGCTCTTGCTATGCTGTTGCTAAGATAAACTCGTTTCTAAATGAAAAACACTCGGGTGTAACGTAGGCACGGCAATAGGTATGTCTAAGCTGTGTTTTGCTCTGCCAAATACCGAAAAAATAATAAACATGGTTAAATATTCAGCATTCTCGAATGCAGAAGTGTTTCAGAAATGTTTGTGACATAAGCACAAAGAAATATTAAGAAATGGTAGCATGGGCACACCAAAAATATTTATCTGTTTATTTTTTTTAAGTCACTCAGCCGCCTTTTACTGAAGAAGGCGAGCATGTGAAAATTTGATTAAAATGTCATTTTCTGACACAATTTTCTTTTAGAGAAGAACTTCTTAAGAGTATTTCTATGTAAGAGCTTTCAAAACTATGCTCAGACTCGGGTATAAATAAACACAGCAAGAAAATTGACTATGAATAGGTATGTGCTGAGTCCAAGCTGTATGACAAATTTAGACCTAAGTTTATTAACACTGAGCTGGTTAGAAGCATGCACCAGCTCATCTGCAAGATATGGTCGGAAGAAAGCATGCTCGACGAATGGAACCTCAGCATTGTTTGCCCGATCCTGAAGAAAAGAGACCCTCTGAGTTGTGGCAACTACAGGGGCATAAGTCTTCTTAACATCGTATACAAGATCTTTTCTGCTGTACTGTGTGAACGCCTGAAGCCGTTTGTCAACAATCTGATAGGCACATATCAGTGTGGCCTTAGGTCAGGAAAGTCTACCATCGATCAAATATTCACACTGCGGCAGATCTTGGAGAAAACCCAGGAATTCCAAATCGATACACACCACCTCTTCATCGATTTCAAGGCCCCTTATGACAGCATCTATAGAGACGAGCTATATAGCGCAATGTCTAGTTTTGGCATCCCTGCCAAACTCGTCAGTCTGTGCGGGATGACGATGGAAAACTCACGCTGTTCCGTCAAGGTCGGCAAAGACCTCACCGACCCTTTTGATGTCAAAAAAGGATTTAGACAAGGCGACGCGCTGTCATGCGACTTCTTTAACATCATACTTGAGAGAATTGTGCAGAACTCTCGCGCCAGCACCAGAGGTACAATCTTTCAAAAGTCCGTTCAACTACTCGCATACGCAGACAACATTGACATAATCGGTAGAACAAAGCGTGATGTCAGTGAAGCCTTCGTGAGTATTGGGACGGAAGCGGCGAATATGGGTTTAGCAGTCAATGAGGGCAAAACCAAGTATATGCTGTCATCAAGAAAAGCCACCCAACACCGACGTCTTGGACAAAACATCACCATCGACAGCTATAACTTTGAGGTAGCTAGGGACTTTGTCTACCTGGGTTCCGCTATCAATTCAGACAATGACACCAGCGCTGAAATCAAACGAAGGATAACTCTTGCCAATCGCTGTTTCTTTGGGCTAAGAAGGCAATTGAGTAGCAAGGCCCTCTCTCGAGCAACTAAAGTGTCCATGTATAAGACCCTCATCATCCCAGTCCTGCTTTACGGTGCAGAAGCATGGACCCTGTCAAAGGCGGATGAAAACACTTTAGGGTGCTTCGAGAGGAAAATTCTTCGGACGATTTACGGTCCCGTCTGCATAGACGGAGAGTGGAGGAGGAGATATAACATCGAACTATACGGGCTGTACAGCGATACCGACCTAGCCAAAAGAGTCAAAACACAACGTCTACGATGGCTGGGTCTTCTAGAGCGGATGGACACCAACGCCACGGCCCGGAAAATCTTTGAATCCACACCGCAGGGACGGCGCGGTAGAGGAGCACCGAGACTCAGGTGGCGCACGCAAGTGGAAGGGGACCTCAGCCAACTTTACGTGCGAAACTGGAGACGGCTAGCTAGAGACAGAGCTGGCTGGCGAAGCTTGTTGGCTGAGGCCCAGGTCCACCCCGGACTGTAGCGCCACCTTAAGTAAGTAAGTAAGTTATTAACACTCGAGTTTAATGAACGACTATGAATGGGCCATTATGTTTTTTATTTCGTTTGTTTAAATGTGCTTAAAAGCTTTGGGTTGGAAACGGAAATTTTGAAACATTTTTGATGAAGTTAGTTTGCTTTGTAAACGTAACATACTTTAACCAAATTTAAGCAGTATCGTCATAGTCGTGAAGATTACTAGAAGCTTTTAAAAAATCGTTTTTGAAAATGCTTTTATGCGAGAATCAGATTACCCAATTCGACATCGACAGCGACATTGACAACCACCACCGAAAGTTTTGTAAAACAGATTGAGAACATCGACATCAACTTTTTGCGTGTATATTTCTTACGAGAGCTGCATTGTGAATTTGGTAGCACTTGCACACCAACATCGAAATTTAGGATTAAGTCTAACTTCGATGTCGACGTCGAAGTTGCTGTGGTTATCTATTTATATGCCAGTTTATACACTGAGCATACAAATTTTTGCTGCCAACGTTGAAGTTGATGTAGATGTTGCTGGTGTAATCTGTTTCTAGCTTTAAGCTTTTGAGTCAAATCTTTCAAGTTTTTCAATGTTCAAAGTTTGCTATTCTTTTGCTTTTGAAAATTTAAAATTTCGGAAGATAGACTTTGGCTGTTATATTTCAAAATTATACTTTATACCATTTGCGAGATAGGGCAGGATTTTTTAAGCATTTTTTAAGACAATTTTTCAAGACAATTGTGGGCGTGGCTGTGGGCGGGTCTTCTCAATTTTCGTACATATGCCAGTCTATACACTGAGCATACAAATTTTGCTGTCAACGTTGATGTTGATGTCGATTTCGCTGGTGTAATCTGTTTCTAGCTTTAAGCTTTTGAGTCAAACCTTTCAAGTTTTTCAATGTTCAAAGTTTGCTTTTGTTTTGCTAAATATTTGAAATTTCGGAAGATAGACTTTGGCTGTTATATTTCAAAATTATACTTTATACCGTTTGCGAGATAGGGCGGAACTTTTTAAGCATTTTATAAATTTTAAAATTCATAAAACAACTTTTTTGAATTTTTTTTCAATTTTTTTTTCAATTTAGCCGTTAGACTTTTTTCCAACAGCTGATTTTTTCGTAAACGCTAAAACAAGCTCTTTATTGCTTTTTAAATAGGTTTAGAAAAACTTGGGTTAAAAAAGGCTATTTTAGAATTTTCTAGCGCAGCTAGCTTAGTTTTTGTACGATTTGCTCTCGTACCAAATCTGAATAAGATCTCTAATACCGTTAAGATGATAGAATAAGGGCGAAGAATAGTCCTACAGTAGATGAAGTCACTGCCGCGATCAAATCGCTAAAAGTGGGTAAGTCTGCTGGAGTAGATGAAATCCGGCTAGAAATGCTCAAGGCAATGGGTGAAGAAGGTGTTAAACGGCTAAAACCTGTCTTTAAAGTGGCTAAGGATACCGGGAAGGCACCTTAGGGATTGGCAAACAGGAGTTATAGTGGCCATATTCAAAAAAGGGAACAGGAGAGATTGCTCCAACTAAATGGGTCTCCCTTAAGTCTTCCGGGAAAAGTATTCGCGAAGGTGTTGGAAACGCTTTCCAGAGTTGTAATCGAGCCTTTGTTGCGGGAAGAGCAGTGCGGCTTTCGGCCTTGCAGAGGCACAACCGACTAGCTTTTTACTCTGAAGGTTATTCTTTAGAAGGCCTGGGAATATGCCAAACCGGTCTACGCGTGTTTTGTAGATTTGGAAAAAGCCTATGACAGCGGGTTCCTCGGGATCAGCGATGCCAACTTAGGCACTTAAATAATTTTTTTTCCCTTCCAACTCTTCCCATTTTTGGAACACTTTGTCAGTCTTTGAAAATAATTCCAGGACCTAAGTGAAATGAAATTGGAAACAAAACAAGTTTGAATGCTGTTTATTTATTTTACTTTGCTTCGACTGCTTTTTTGGTAATCAAAAAAGTGTTTGTTATTAAATAAAGAAGGAAAGTAGGTAAGTTTAATAAAGTTTACATTTTGTATATAAACAAAATGGCGTCAAACCCCATCCCTTTGATATGTGCGTTGGACTTCGCCAGGGCTGTGTCCTATCGCCTCTCATTTTCATTGCATTATGGACTGGATGGTGAAACGCAGTCTTGGTGAGGAGTCTGTCAAAATGGCTTGCGTCAGGATAAGCCATCTGCTTCTCCGAGACGATTTAGCAATCCTGGCATTGTCCGAGGAGGAACTTCAGCGAGCACTGCATGCGTTTGCGGCCATCTTCGGTGAGGAAGGGATTAAGGCAAACGTGAGCAAATCCGAACTGATGGTTGTTTCCAGAACTTCTGTGCAGTGGTGTGTACCCTGCACATAAATGGAGTACCATTGAAACAGGTAGAGAAGTATAAGTATCTTCGGTCTTTTTTATGAAAGATGGAAGGAGTGATACTGAGTTAATCTAGATTGGCCAAGCAGGAGCAATTTTAAAGGATATTCGCCAGCCTGTTATCAGGAAAGCTGAGCTTGTAGTTAAGGCTTGATAGTTTTTTTTAAAAGCTTAAAGTTAAATTTTGATGTTCCGTACTGGCTCATCAGCATTTGCGTGTTGGATGGAGAATTACTTTTCTCTTCTATCCTCAAATTCTTTTCGCTCGCGATCTGCTACGCATCTTAAAGGTAGTCATAACCATGATCGCGAGTTAATTATAAAAAAAAGCGTGCGCGTCGCACTCTTGGTAGCCCAGGAAACAGGTCATGGGATCAGGTAAAGAACATCTTCGAGACCCGTCTGGGGATCGCGCCTATGTCTCTTGAGTTGGTGGTGGAGGATCGGGAGCGATGGTTGGACCATATATAGCCGCCCTCGCTCCGCCATCCTTCTTAGGATAAACGGTCACTGAAAATGAAATTTCCCGAGAAATCGGGTTTTTTAAAGATTTAACATGTTAAAAGTGGGCTTGGTCAATGGTATGGGTGGTCCAATTTTCGCCTATTTGAAGGCTTGTTGCCGCTCTTATCCTGCATCTTAATTTTAGTTCTTATGCCTTGTCTAACTTGAAAAAAAGTCATTTTGAAATAAAATGTAAGGGGCTATAGCTTAAACGATAGCTAAAACGATTGACAAACACATGTACAAAGGCTTTCGATGTTGTCGGTGTTCCCTAATTGATTGCCTTATACGTACAAGCAATACACCTTTTAAATGAAATTATTGGTACCACTCGAAAAAAATCCCTTTTCAATTAAGACCACTCAAACTCACCCTAATCAGGAGGAGACAGAATCCTGTTTTCACTTCATTCAAAGCTGGTTTATCTTAAATTTAAACCCGCGTTTCACACTGATTGCCTGTTGCGAACTTTAAGGGAACATTTTCCACGCAATTTCCTCCGCAATGTCGTTCGTGTGTTGAAATCACGTGTCGAAATTTTATTTAGCGTAGGCACATGTATGCATACATGATACTTGTGTGTCATGTACTGCTTTTCGTTGTGCAAAGAACTTCTTCCATTATGGTGCTTAAGAAGTTCCAAGGCACGTTCCCAGACACGTTTCGTAATAAAAAAAACAAAATTCTTCACAAAAAATGTGTGCCTTGCCTATATAGCTACTTTGCCAACATTGGTAAAAAGAATTTTGTTTTATTTCACCTTATTTGATTTTACATACTCTCGCCTGCAAAAAAAAAAAAAAAATGTGTCGGAAGTATCCTGACGTGTTTTCTTCAAGGCCGAGCACACACAATATTATTTGGTTTATTCGAATAAAGTTTTTGTGGAAACATAAGGAAGAAGGCAGGAGTGGAAATATATAGTTTTTCAAAGTTGCATAAAATCATTCAATGCCTAAAACGAGCTAGCTTCGAACTTGAACAGTAATGAGTCGTAAAGAAAGTCCTATGCTCTAGCTCCTACAGGTGATTTATGATGACCAAAAACAAAGCCGTCAAAATCATAGTCGTTCTTTAAGCACGATCCTACACAAAGGTAGACACAGCTCATCTCCAAAGTGAATTTGCTTGCATATGTGTCAAGTAGTTTAGGCGTTGTTTTGAAAGCTCTATACATATCAATCCTCCTTTAACCTACCCTCGCTCGTATTGCAAACACCCAATGACCTTAGTCCCAAAAAAAGTCATGGCTAATCATTATGGTTATTGTCTTCGTACCTGTTGATCCAAGTTTAAGAGTTTCTTCCATCACCTTACCCCAGGCCACTTACCTCAGAGTCGACTTCTAGGACTTAACCTGCTAGTCATTTTCTCTCTCACTTTAGATAAATAAATTTTTATTACGCTTATTTTATTTTTGTCATTTCAGAGGTCGTATGGATCTTGACTCGTGATCGTAAGCCCTCGTCTGCTGTTATATCCCAGGCCCGAGCAATTTTGGAGAGCAATCAAGTATCTACGCGGTATCTGATGAAAACGAACCAGGACAATTGTCCCGCAAACTAAGACGGGAAACTCGTTGTGAAGGAAAATGTCTGTCCTACATTGTACCTAGATAAGATACGTAACCATAAATTATAATGAAAAATAAATAATGTGCAGCATTAAAAGATTAACTTAAATATACTTACTTATCAGGCCAGGGAGTTCTAACTATAAGAGCCTGCGTAGTTATTCACCCATTGCAGCTCCGGGGACACCACTTTAATTTAGAGATTCCAAATTACCTTATGCCTTAGACTCTCTCCTATCGGATCTCAACCTTCCTGGAACCTACACACAAGCCTACGCGGATGATGTTGCCGTTCTTTCTGTCGGCTCAAACCTAGGGACTGTGTGCTCTCAGGCGCAGAGATCCCTAGACTTGATCGATGATTGGTGCACTAGGAATGGGCTTTCAGTTAATTCTCTTAAAACTGCGGTTGTTCTCTTTACGAGACGGAGGAATGTCACTGGTCTGACTCAACTGGTGCTTAAAGGTGTCACTATCCCGATATCCGATGAAGTCAAATATTTGGGAGTAATCCTCGATAGAAAACTTCTTTGGTCCAAGCATGTTGAATCCAAAACCGAAAAAGCAGTGTCTACTTTCTGGCAGTGTAGAGGGGCTTTTGGCAAGACATGGGTCCTATATCCGAAAAGGGTCCTCTGGATCTGTACGGCCACGGTAAGACCACTCCTCTCATATGTATCGGTTGTTTGGTGGAACAGGCTTTCGCGAAAACGTGTTACTGCCTCTTTTGCCAAACTTCAAAATACGGCTTGTCTTGGCTGCACAGGGGCCTTCCCTAGTACGCCGGGCTCTGCTCTAGATGCTCTGATGAACCTCCCCGCCTTGATATATTTATCATGGAGTGTACGCTGAAAACCATCTTTCGCTTAAAAAGAGGTGGTTTTTGGTACCACACGCATTGGAATTTCGAAGAACTTGTTCGAGAATTGTCCTTCGACCCCCGTCTTATGGACATGCCCTCTGACGCAATGACCCCAAAAATCCTTTTGCGACAAAACTACCAAGTCGACTTTCCTCAGGTAATGGAATGGCTTCGGCCAGACTCTGAGCCAGGGAAAGAATGCCATCGTATTTTCACGGGTGGCTCCAAAGCCCGACAGGGGTCTGGTGCTGGAGTCTTTGTGGAAAACGAGAACATTAGACTTCACTACCCCGTCGGTAAATATGCGTCTGTCTTGCAAAAGGAGATTTTCGCTATCCTAATGGCTATGCGCTATATTGTGACTAACAGGTGGAGGGCGAGAAGCATATGCGTTTGCAGTGACAGCCAAGCCGCTCTAAATGCGTTGCTCAACACTCTTACCTCGTCCAAGATAGTGCTCGAACTCAAGAATTCGTTGAACTTGCAGTGAATCTTGTTTGGGTTCCAGGTCACACTGGTATCCAGGAAAATGAGATCTCTGATGAGCTTGCCAGACTAGGCTCAGCAGAGGTTTTCTCAGGACCCGAACCTGCTTTAGGCCTGCCCAGGGCCAGAGCACAGGGCTCGTTGGCGTGATTGCGATGGGTGAAGACAGACTAAACGACTACGCCCGGACATCTGCGAGGTGCCAGCGTCTTTTCTTCTATCTTTCAGGAGAATCGATTGCAGACTTCTTGTAGGCGTCCTTACAGGCCACCAAGTTTTCGCCAAGCACTTGAATGTGCTAGGCTTGAGCGAAACCACTACCTGTCCTGCCTGTGGAGAGAACGACGATACAGCGGAACATTTCCTATGTAGTTGTCCTGCCTTTGCTAGCATCAGGTGGCGGATCTTTGGGGCTGACGTGGTGAGTGCCGAACACCTAAGCTCTTCATCACTGAAGCTCCTTCTCGTTTTTCTTCGAAAGACGGGTAAACTAAATACATTAAAGTAAGGTGTCCGCGTGGTAGTACAATGGACCAATAGTTGTGTCTGAGTGCTCCATCGGATGTAGCAACCTCCGACAAATGAATACCTAGTGCCGTACCACGGACACGTCGTGATCCAAGTAGCTGGATCAATTCCGCGAAGTTAGAGTGATCGTCGAATGCTCAACGACATTATATAAAACAGCTCGTAACTCGTACTCGGTTTTAACTTCAGGACCATATTTACGATTAACCATTTTTTTAGAGATCCCAAAAGTAGTTTTTCTTTCTTGCTTAGCCCGAGTGTTCAGCTGCCTTAAGCATAACGGGCAATGTTGGAGTTTAGTGGAGCATCATTCTGAGCTTTCTTGTTAGGAGGGAGCCTTGATCGAACAAAAGTCGCAACGGCAGCCAAGGGTAACTCTGAATCTAAATTCCATTAAACTCATTAATTTTAAAGTTAAGTTAAACCGATTGATCGTCAAAATTTAGCCCAGACGATATCTTACGAAGCTGTTTTAAGTCTTGTACATACATGGCTTTGACTGCATCCAGGACATAGTTGGGCCCCCTTTAATTGGCAATATCATCTGAATTCCAGAGAAGCTGGATGCTCTGGAAGAAAATATGATATCTGTGTTTAGAGTTTTCTGTCTCACTATTTTAGAACATAGTCTTCTAGAGCTAGGGGCGAAGGATACTGTCTTACCCACGAAGGGTTTGGTGCTTTGTAATCAACGAAATAATTACTTGCTTTGACTTGGAGGAACTCGTTGATTTTTTCCACTATTTGGCGTGGACAGAGATTAAGCTTTGTTTTTATTTTCTTGCTAGCATTGTATAGTGTGTGAGGTCGGAGTGGAACCGACAGGAGAATCGCGAAAGCTATGTCCGTCCATCCGTCCAATATGTAAACAACCTTTGTGACTTATATTTTAAGCTAGAGAGCTGAAAGTTGGTAAGTTAGCTGGAAATCCAGCTTTTCAGATCAATTTTGAAAATTAGTTGAATCCGCCCACAGACACGCCCACTACTCCAATTTTACAAATTACTGTTCTCAAATTTTAGCTCTGTTGCAATGGTGCTAGGGCATTGCCTTGTAATTGTTTTTGAGGTAGCCAAAAAAGTTTGGCCTTGTCATTGACCACGCCCACTTTTTTAAGGGATTTTAGCTTAAAATGATGGTTTTTTAATGAATATGAAATTCGACTAAAAATTATATGACAAAAGTTGTAGATATTAGCATTTTCTAACTTTTTTGTATATAAAGTAATATGCCTCAGCCCACTTAAAAAAGGTGATTTTTTGAGTTAAAAAGGCCGAGTTTTAAGGCCGCATTGAGTGCAACGACCTAGCATAAAGCATTAGCCAGTTACCTTTTTCTGGTAGGGTAGGATCTACAATCCGTCGCAATCGGACTAAAGATGGACTAAAGACGGACAACTTGTTTTTATAAATGTTACCTTATCGATGCAGGGCTGCCATATAATTACTCTGTTCATCATGTTTTTATAACAACATCCAGTGCAATAATAGGGAGTACTTAAGATAGGTTCATAGTTTTGTGCTTTAAAACAATATGATTGTAGGCCCCTCACATTTTAAGGGACTATGATCAAGTGAAAAATTATTAGACGGTCATCCGTCCGTTTAGTAGTTTTCAACCCATTACATTTTGAGTTAGGAACTTTAAACTTTATATCTTTACATATTTAGATACCACAGGCCCCAAAGCAGTAAGGGTGTAAAAATTTTGAATAGCCGTCTAAGCAGCTTCTTTACTTATTAGCCCCGAAAATCAATATTGTCGCAGGATGCTCAAATTCCGTTAGCGTCTTGCTTGAATGTATTGTGATTGGCTTTTCAAACAGTGTGAAAAAGGCCACCAAGTGGTCGTAGTCACATTTCATTTGCAGTCTTATAGAGGGTTAAATACCTCTATACATTTGCTTACAAACAAGACTTTATGTAGTAGTTGTTTAGGTCTAATTCGCTCTTGTAGACGCATAATCTTTTAATAGGAGCACTATAATAAGAGCAAATTGTTTTTATGTCGAATAAAATTATTGTAATGTGGCGAAAAGAAATAAAACGACATGCTGGAATCTCTCAATGAACCCATCGATTCACTTTACGAACACACCCAACTGTCATTCCAGTCAGCTGACAGCAAAATTATATTCCAAGTTCGAATTTCGATTTCCTCTGCATGAAATTTAGCTAATCGAAAATTACCAAAGGGGAAGTATGAAACGTACTAGAAGATGCTTAATTTTGTATAAATACACGGGTGACAGTGACAGGCTCGTACGGGACAGTTATATTTTAAACATTGGATGTGAAAATCAGTAGTAAAGTAAAAAGTGATCGATTTGAAATAAAGTGTTGAATTCGAAGTAGCGCAGTTTAATTAAGTGTGATTTGTATTTAAATAAGTTTTGGTTGATAAATAAAGTGGTGCATTGATTGTAATAAAAGTGAAAAAGAGTTTTGTTCAACGAACCGCAGGCAAAAGCATTACATTAAGCTCTGAGAGCATCAAAGAGTCTTATGAAAGTCTCATAAATCGGAGCTTCTAGAGCACAACTCTTGGGAGTATGCTTGTTGGGGACCAAAAAACTTCAAGATCTGGTGTTGCTCCATCCATGTTGGTCCGTCCAAAATTGTAAAAAGGATCTCTTATGGTATCACTCCATTGTCCGTCCGTCGGTTTGCATCTGTAACTGTTGAACTGTAAGTCGTAGAAAGATGAAATTTGGTACATTTATAAAGTCCGTAAAAAAAATGAGAACGCATACAAGGGTAATTTTTTATATACTCATATAACGGTTAAATTACAGTTTAAATATTGAAGGTAAAAAAGACAAAAAGTGTTTGGGCCTTTTCTAAAACGTTACAGCCAGAAAGGAGAAAATCGAAACATGCACTAAGAAAAATGTTAGATTTTCATAATGAAATAGAATTTTCGCAAAATATTGAAAGGTTTTTGAGAAAGAAGGAATGGAAAATAGATACCCATTTTCAACGTGTTTAACGTCATAACTTTTTCACAGTTTTATTTAAACAGCCGATATTGGGCTAACATAAACTGGGCCCTGCGTTTCAATAAAAATTTGGGTACCTGAACTTGAGATTCGGCTTTAATAAGTACAGTAAAAAATATTAACAGTAGGTAATCGAGGGTAAAATTAATGAAAAAATATCTTTTTTAAGAACTTTAAACCCGAATACCGGTTGAAAAATCTTCCCTTTATTTACTATTTATGCCGATATCTTCTTAAAATTGCACTCGAAATATTCGATAAATATTACATAAGCGAAATAAATAAGTTATCGAGATGCGTATGAAAAAATGCCTCAAAGTCCGTCATTAAAAGTCGTCATTAAAATCATCATTAATAGAAAAGAAAAACAAAGTCGCAATTTTACTATACAACATTTTTATACGCTAAGCCTTAAAAAAAAAGCCGACGAACCGCTCTCAGTATGACTTCATACTTGACTCTTTTGTTCTTTTTTTTAACTCATATTTCGTTCTTTTTGAAACATCAAAATAAATTTGCAAGGAATTGACGAATAGAAAAGTCACAAACACAATGCGATACCTGGTGGAGACGGGAGGAATATGTAGAGACCTGCAACAACGTCAAACTGAAATAACGGGTGATTTTTTAGCTGGTTTGGTTTTGGCAACACTGGTTTTGACAGCTGACGTGTGTTTAGTACCTTGTGTCACTGTCAAACAGCTTCAGTTTGTTTGCAATTTAACCATGGATCGTCTTACAAATGAACAACGCTTGCAAATTATTGAATTTTACTATCAAAATTCGTGCTCGGTTCGAAATGTTCATCGCGCGCTGCTTCCATTTTATGGTCGGCATTCTCGGTGAACAGTTAATTTCACGTTTCGGGCCGGTCAATTGGCCGCCTAGATCGTGCGATTTGACACCATTAGATTATTTTTTGTGGGGGTATGTCAAGGCTAATGTCTATAGGGACAAGCCCGCTTCGATTGACGCACTGGAAGCCAACATCAATGCACTCATTCGTGAGATACCGGCCGATATGTGTGAAAGAGTATACCAAAATTGGACTCAGCGGATGGGCTACCTGAGACGCAGCCGCGGTCAACATTTGCATAAAATTATCTTGAAACATTAAATTGCAAGGTTCAAACTATCGATTCAAATAAATATTTCATTAATTTTTTCGAATTTTTTGTGTTTTTTTTTTTAAAAGTTCTCAACCTCTTAAAAATCACCCGTTATTTGGCATTCCCGCCTTTGTTTGATTGGTCAGTTTTTGTTTATTTTTTCGCCAGTTGACAAGTAAATCAAAGCCGGTTGATGAATTTGGCGATTTTTTGAAAGCTGACGTTGTTGCAGGTCTCTACATAATTTTCTATTCTCCACCGGGGGGTTGCCTTCAATCCCCATTAGAATAGTAAATAAAATAATAACATTAAAAAAATATCCATTGTGTTTCCATATTTTTGAAAAAATCTAGCACTCGTTTTCAGCTGTCAAAAGATCGAGCATACTCACCTTGTCTTTCTTGTACCATGGTTCAGTGTCATCTAGAACTCTTAAGGCCCAAACATAAAAGGCGAGCGGGATTAATCCTTTGTCAAAATACAACGAAAATCCTATTCAAGTTCTGCCAAAAGATTGTGTTGCCCATAATAAACTTAAGCAAACGATTTGAAAATCTTATGAGATTTCACTGTAAACGTTTCGAGTATCACATTGCATTGAAAATTTAAAATCAAATTTGAAAATTATGTCACTTTTTCTTCAAATTTGGATGTTAATATCTCCGAAACCGATTGTCAGATTTAAAATGCGTTTAAACTTTTGAGGTCAGAGTACAATTAATAAAGTATTCCCTTTTTTCACGATTCTCGTGATTTTCATGTATTCTCTCAGTGCTTCTTTATTTCTCCACAATTGTTTTTTACTTACAATTGGTGTTCAACTGATCGAAAAGTCAACAAAATCTATATAGATTATTTTCGCAGTGTGAAAGGGTCGAATTGATTTTGAAATCGAGTTGCTCAGAATCTAGATTCTGGATTCGGTGTGAAAACGATATAAGCCAACACAAGTTAACGAAAACCTTACGAAACCCAGCATAAGTCTATTATGGTCGTGGCATACGAATCGCGTGTAATGGAACAATTCGAAATGCCGACTTAAGCTCATCAAAGTCTATTTTGGTTAGGCCTTATACCTTGAATATTTGGTCTGTCATTGAAAAACAATGTTATTTAATGGACCACAATCTCACAGCGACGGTGAATAAATACAGTTTTGCGTCGGCATAATTTTTTGGGCAAAGCAAACCAGCAATAAAATTTGTTCTTTTTGTTTAATACATAACATTAACTGTTTTTTTTTTTTTAACATCCCTCTCAATGATAGTCTCGACAAAAAACGTAACTGTCACAATTTCAAATTTTCAGATTGCGTCGCTAGTGCCACCTATTGTCAAGCACTCAGAGTGTCGATAACACAGGCCGGTTGATATGGTGAGAAAATGTGAAATGTCAAAGTCAGCTGTGAGCTGCCAAAAAACATTCTGTTCTTTCGAGTGTTGATTATTTTAATAAGTGCGTCTGTGCCAAAGTGTAAACAAAAACAAGAATTTAAATATAAGAAATGATTTCCACTCCATCAAAAGGTGACCTCAGCTTCGCACCACTAACTCCAGTGAGATGTAAGAATAAAAATCAAATTATGCAACTCTACCGTACTCCAACTGGAATCTCTCTTCAGTTCTCGACAGTCCAAAGCAAAGGCCGCCCACAGATGACCAGTTCCAGACAACAAAATCGCGCCTCGATACAATCACAAAAAACCTACTGGACAACTTCAACAAATGGCATACAGCACAAAAACGTGGACAGTCCCTTTGTAATTCCATAGAAGCTATCAAAACCAAGTGTTTCGAAGGTAAGTCCCCAGCCGACACGCTCTTCCCCGAGGAACTAAAGCCGTACTGTGATAAATTGGCCGTCATTCTGACTGTGTTCGAGGACATCGTCAAGAATACAAAAGAATCCCTGCGGCAGCTCAGTGCATTGACAAAGTTAAACGGTAGCAGTGAGGAGCCTTTCTATCGAACGTGGTTGGCAGCAGACTTTGTGCTTTTTACCACAAGCGTCCTGGGAAAATATCAAAGCGAGTGCGTTGTCAAGAAATTTGTGACAGGTAAGCAAAGCACTATTCGGCGTTGGTTTGGTTTTCGAAATTCTTGGATGTGCCACATTTTTTTCCAGCGGAGATTGCTCATTGTAAGGAACGCAGCGACCTGGTTCGAATTTCCAGTTTATGGGAGTATCCGATTCACGTGGATGAGGATGTGAAAATATTGTTTCTGTTTCTGGCCGAAGAGATACGAGTGAAATAAATGTTTTCAAAAAGAATGAATATTTCTGTTTAATTTAATGTTCAGCTACCGTTAAAAGACAGTAAGTAAAGTTTTTGAGAGTTAGCAAAAGTTCTGTTCGTTTATAAAAATTGTTTTAGATATTCATTTTAATGTAAATTGTTGAAAGCTTTTATAAAGCTCCGTGTCGGTGAATACGTGTAAGAAGATACAACAACAATTTACCTTACGCGATCAGCTGCAAACGAAATTGCATGAAAGTGACGAATTGACAAATTTACTCACATTTGTAAGCAAATGTCAGAGTATGGGTAGATTCATCAATTTCAGCTTGGCAAAGCTTTTGAATGCCCGAAGTTGAATTATCTTAAAAAGGCTAATATTGACACTTTTTTAAAGTCCGTTGTTCCTATCTTGGGCGATTTTTATGTTTCGTTCAAAGAAACCTTTTCTCAAGTTTTTCTTTACATGAAAAAACAATTATAAAAGTACATTGTGTAGGCTTTAGGCGTTATCGCCCATATTTTAAAATGTCATATCGCCCAAAACACCTCATATCGTCCAAATCTAATAGCGTTTTCCATTGAAACTTGAAAGAATTGCTCTCAAAATCGAGAACTGCTCGTTTCAATAAAACATGCTTCCTCGTTTGGTGGCAAAATAAATCACACACACGGGCTGCCAACCAACAAACACGTCCGCACATTAATTCGAAACGAATAAAATTGCTTCGATTTGGCGTTTGACAGTAGAAATATTTCCATGTGTAGGTGAGTTCAGATCAAATCTCCCAAGATCGGGAGATCGCATCTTTCGTGTTGAGAATTGATCTAGAATTGCTCTTTTATTTTAAATGAAACATGCAAAATCAAAAAAGGTCAAATCTTTTGACAGAAAGAACAAATCTTTTCTTCAACGCTATAAGCGTAAAGCGTCACATAGCCCCAATGAAATGTCAAATTAATGAATTTTTGACAACACCAAAGTATTAAGATTTTTTTTGGGCGCTATGACGTTTTTAGATTTCGGCGACATGGCCAAAAGCGTGAAGTATTATCGCCCAAAACCACAACGCCCAAATTTAGAAATATCACAATGGCCGAAAAAGTTTAGAAAAGAAAACTAAAAAATCGCGTGGTTTGTAAAAAAAATTTAAATTGGACGACCTGTAACACAACGGCAAACATAACGCCTGACCGCGCGATATTCCAAGTATAAAGTTAAAACACGTCCGTCTTCGATTGAAGTATAAAAACGAGTGAATTTATTTTCCTAACATTATTTAAAACTAACTTACAACTACCTGAGCCGAAAAACGCACTTAGCAAAAAAGCCGTGTAAACAAAACTTTTAATATTTAAGGCGATAAGCGCACTCAGCGAAAGTGTGTGAAAGTTTCTTAGGTCAACTAGCTACGTAGACAACGCCAGATGTTCAATGTATCTTTTGAACATTTTGAAGGATTTTTGCCTTCTTTCATCCTAAGATTCAATACAAATACAAAAATAACTACGAAACAAAATGAACAAATGTCACGTAGCGGCGCCATGGCCACCTGCATGTGAGGCCGAAGGCCGCCCGCTGTCTGTTGGAGTCGAAGAGACACCCAGAGTATTTTTTAAGAACTAGCTATCTACACAAACACTGCTCGTTTTTCTGGATTTTGAGTTCGAAAATGAAAATCGCCGGAAAGTAAATCCGGGAACACAAAATCTGGGAAATAAACTAGTGGTAGGGTTGCGTTGCGTTGGATATCCCATCCCAATCTGATCACTGTCAGACTCCGAGCGGCGTCATAAATCTCATAAATTGGTTGATAAATCTTAGTTTCTATAAGCTTTAATTGTATTTACAATTTATGAATTTTATAAATCCACAAAAAGCGATGTTATTGAAAAGGGGTTAATGTCACGCCCCTATTTTAAGGAAGGAGACCTAAAAAAGGGGCGTGGCATCAACCCCTTTTCAAAAAAAATATGATAACAAAAAGCGATGTTATTGAAAAGGGTTTGACCTTTTAAAGCCGCGCTGTCACAAGCAACGTAAAACAGGAACAGAAACAGAAACAGAATCTCATACATCAGCAACTGAAACCTAAATTCGCTGAATGCTTTTTGCGTTGCTAATGTATGAAATTCTGTTTCTGTTTCTGTTCCTGTTCCTTGTGACACCGCAGCTTAAGTGTACTTAAGCCGCGTTGCCACAAGGAACAGGAATTCAACGAATTCAGTTGCTAATGTATGGGTATCTGTTTCTGTTTTACGTTGCTTGTGACAACGCTGCTTTAAGCGAGGATACCGTACACCGAATTTCAGCATCCTACGCCAACTTTCATTTTTCATACCAATAAGTAAAGTTGGCGTGTCAGTGGGTGGATTTCAAAAATGTTTACACTTGTGCTGCTTCGGGACCTAAAACGAACAGATTTCAAGTTTCAGCTTCCTGGTTCAATTTAGGGCCTAAAAATTACCTACAGACAGACGGACATGGCTCATTCGAGCTACAATTCGGTCTCGCGTCTCAATCATATGCCCTTAAGGTCTACGGTGATTATTTCTCTACGTCACAAACTACCCAGTAAACATTTCAGTTAGAGTTCCGTAATAACGGGTGATTTTTTAGCTGGTTTGGTTTTGGCAACACTGGTTTTGACAGCTGACGTGTGTTTAGTACCTTGTGTCACTGTCAAACAGCTTCAGTTTGGTTTGCAATTTAACCATGGATCGTCTTACAAATGAACAACGCTTGCAAATTATTGAATTTTACTATCAAAATTCGTGCTCGGTTCGAAATGTTCATCGCGAAACAATGGCGCAATTGCGAGGCGAGTTTGGTGAACAGTTAATTTCACGTTTCGGGCCTGTCAATTGGCCGCCTAGATCGTGCGATTTGACACCATTAGATTATTTTTTGTGGGGGTATGTCAAGGCTAATGTCTATAGGGACTATAGGCGCACCCAGCGGAGTGCGTGCACTGGAAGCCAACATCCATGCATTCATTCGTGAGATACCGGCCGATATGTGTGAAAGAGTATGCCAAAATTGGACTCAGCGGATGGGCTACCTGAGACGCAGCCGCGGTCAACATTTGCATAAAATTATCTTTAAACATTAAATTGCAAGGTTCAAACTATCGATTCAAATAAATATTTCATTAATTTTTTCGAATTTTTTGTGTTTTTTTTTTTTTTTTTTTTAAAGTTCTCAACCTCTTAAAAAATCACCCGTTATTATATGTACGGAAATCCGACTTGGATCGTGGTTTCCGGTATCTTTTTATAATGGATTTCCGTCAAGTGTGCCGATGAGAGAGGAGCGAGAGTCTCGGGCGAGCTGTCAAATGAATTTCAATCAATGGCTATGTATGCATTCGTTCACAATACCGCCGTGATCGCTGTCTCGCTCGCCGGTCTTTTCAAAAATTTCGCTCTCATTGTGTATTAACAAACGATTTCTCTGGTCTCATGTTGTCGCTGCCGCTCTGGTTTGACGCTCTCGCGCTGAAAGTGAAACGGCCATGAACGTGTTAATAAAACTGACAGCTAAGATTTCAAGTCACGAACCGCACTACTTTCCAAGTACGAACCGTTCTCTTTTCGGATGGAGAATTGCGTTGATTTCCACGTCATTTCTTCTGCAATGGAGGTTGAATTTTTTAGGGCGCATATTATATGCTACTTGTTTGTACATTGTTTTGGTTTTTTTTTTTTTTTTCTGTGAGCATATGATATGGCATTTGTTCGTACATAAATTTGTTTTTCATGCATGCACTGATCACTTATGCCGACGGCATAATTCAGTTCCAATTTTAGTAATGGCGTACTTACTACAACGCATCATAAATCTCTTCGTACAGTCACAATTAGTGTTTCTCACTCTAAATTTCGACGCTCTAGAAAACTATAAAATAGCTGCGTAGGGTTGCCATAGGTAGAAAAGCTAAGAGTAACTTTGTTTTCAAGTTATATGAAAATGATCTTTACACAATGATTTGCTCTTTTATTGTATTAGTTAAAAGGTGCATCTTTTAGGGGGAAAGCGGGAAACTTGAGCCAATTTTTGTTAAATCGTGGATAAAATCTTTTCTGTTTATCTCACCTGCATAACATGTGCATCGTTATAGAGCTACAGTCATCTTCTTTAATTTTTTCAAAATTGAGGTTGTTCTGTTCTGAACAAAGGTGGTTCTGTCAATAACAAATATATCAGCTCTTATACTGATAGATTAAGTCTCTCGGACTCTTTTAAATGCATTTTTAAGGGAATTTTCTGACAATATTTTGTTTTTTGGAATTTATTCTTATTTATGTTACCTCAAAGCTTTAATTTAAAGTAAATTAAGTAAAATAATGTGGCCAGAGGTAGACTAGCACCCCTGTTCAACTCTCTCGTCAGACAGTGGCTCAAGTCTCCCGTTAAGCACAAAACAACCAAAGACCTTTTTATTAATGCAACCGGAATTTCACTCTGGTATTTATAAAATAGATTATTGGATCAAGAAAATAAACCTATTAACGTTTTTATTTATCGTGCGAAACAAAAGTTTTACGAAAAAAAAAAAAATGTTTTTTTTTCTTACTTTTGTACCACAAAAACACTTTTTACTGTCCTGCACCTTTTTACAAACTGACCTGTCGATTTCCAATTTTTTTTGCTCCCACTTTAGAGGTATTTGTGCTCATAGCTTGCCTTTTTACTTGCAGGATTTTTGAAAAAAATGAGTAAAATATTGCGAGTGGTTCAAGTCTCCCATATGTTCAAGTCTCCCGCTTTCCCCCTAATTTGGATTTCTGTCCTTAATTCCCACTCGAAATTCCGGAGTTGAAGTATTCCGTGTAAATTGCTTTTTGGGTATGAATCAAACTTAATATACCTACCTACCTCCTATTCAATGGGATGGTGTATAAACAGGGTTTAAGGGGTCTTAAAAAAAGTCTTCAGGTTTCTCTTCGACTCATACACCAGCCAGCCTTCGGCCTCATATAACCCATTTTAACATTTTTGAAATATCTCGCAACTATTAAGTCAATTTCCGAACAAAAAATCCTTGTAATCAAACAGTACTTGGGTGATTCTTTAAAAAAAAGACTCCGGGTGTCTCTGCGACTCATACCAGCGCGCCGGAAGGTCTTCGGACTCGCTACTTGGCGTCGTTATCCAATTTTAGACCACGCGATTTTTTAGGTTTCTTTCCTATTTTTTGGTGTTATGACATTTTTGACTTTGGGCGTTCTTGCTTTGGGCGATGAGACCTTATGAAATGCCATATCGCCTAAATTGACGTTTTCTTTACAACTACAAATTGTAAAGACATTTTTTGGGAGTTTAAATATTATATTTATATTTGAGACCATATAATAATATAATACTATATTATTATTTGCTAAAACACCATATGCCATTTCACGTTAGGTCTTATCGCTTAATACCATAACGCTCAAACTAAAAAATGTCATAACGCCCGAAAAAAGCGATATATCGCCCAAATCTCATGCCTGTTTCACATCAAGAGCGAGAGAGCGAGTGAGGGTCTCGGGCGAGCTGGCAAATGAATTTAAATCAATGTCAATGAATGGGGAGGGGTTCACAATTCCGGCGTTATCTATCGCTTTGTCGCACGCCGACCTTTTCGAAAAATTGAAAAACCCTCGCCGAGGTCGACGATTATTCTGTCAATCGCTTTTGTGAGTTATGACGCGCTGTTGAATGGACTTTTTTTTTCGAAACTAATACTTGTTTTGAAATTATAAACTATTCATGTCGACAAATTCAATCGACCAATTTTAGAAATATGTTATGTTTTGTCACTATGCAGTCAAAACAATCGTCGCGGTTTCTCGCTTTCATTGTGTATTAACAAACGATTTCTCTGGTCTCGTGTGGCAGCGACACCGCTCTGGTTTGACACTCTCGCGCTGAATGTGATCATTGAACGGCCATCAAGCTGTAAGGCGTCACAAAACGCAAATTAGATGTCGTTCCGCCCAAATTGAAAATTTTCGAACAACAATTTCGAACAACATTATGACATTTTAAAATTTTGGCATCTTCTTGTCAAAACCTGTAGTTTGTGATTTCGTCAAATTTGATTTATGCGATGCAAGCGGCCTAGAATACCTAACCATACAATTATTGTCAGTAAACTAAAGGGTTTTTAACCACATCCCGTAAATCATTTTCCACATCCACAAACATTTTCAAAATTTCAGAAACGTTGATCTTGTGTTTTAAACGTTTTATCCTCAAATAAAATTCAAACATTTGAATAAAATTTCAGAAGATGGACTAACCCCGCTATTTATTTTAAAACCTTACCTTAATTTTACCATTTGACAGGTAGATGCCACAGTATTCACGGTTCTCAGTTTTGGTTGCAAAAATCATAACTTTTGAAATTTTGAAGATATTTTGGATTGTACAGTTCATTGTTACAACTGGTGCGGACGGAAGTATAATGGAATATCCATGAGGTACCATAAGAGGACCCTTTTCCATTTTTAGACCGAAAGAACCGAAGAACTTGGCTTATCAGTTAAATCAGCCTTTGGAAGGATTATTTAAAAAATTTGAATAGGTAGTCAATCGAAAACGGATCACTCGACTATACCTAGAACTCTATACCAGCTATCACAACTCTTATAAAAGCTCAAGTAAAAGTTCACGAACTGCCTTAAGGCGTTAACATCGTCATCAAAGTATGTAAAGATTTACCAGCTCTTGGGGCCATAGCTTGTGGAGCTCTCCAGCATGACATTATTTCCTTCGTGTCCCATCTTCAATGTTATCATTCAATTATCTTCCAATCCTCTAATGTTATCCTTCGTTTAATATGTAGAGACCCCTCAAAGGACACATCTCAGCACTGATTCACTGTTGATTTAGCTAATTGCCCGAACAGATGACCACATCGAAGCATCAATTTGAAAATCGAACGTGTTACCCGGGGTCCTTCAGTGCTCAATTAATAGACGGCCGGCCCTTGGTCATGGCCATCAAAATGGAATCCTTCCAATGTTCGAACAATATAGTATGGTGCATCCTGCATGCTACATTTCACTATAGACGCAGCATGTTTCAAATTAATGCTCCAAACTTACACACCCACTTCAACAAACGCCCATTCGATGTTGTGTGTTAAAGGTACTGGAGAAGTGTCTCGTATGCAGTGCGTGCGGTGGCTAATCTACCGCTAAATTCCCAACTGTTATTAGTAATATTAAATGCCATTCATTTTCGGTCAACTCAGATGGGATTTGCTTTTCATTATCCATTTGGCTGTGGAAGCCTGTAATTGAAAATTTCGATGACAAAATGAATAAACGGCGTGTGATTGGGCTCACGACTGTCCACATTGCCGACCAATGGATTTGAAATGAGGCGAGCTCTCAAATTCAGTCCACGTTGCAGAGGTTAGAATTAATTGTCGATTCACAAAATAAGTGGTCAGTCATGTACGATTACATTCAATACAATTAATTTGGACTATAGTGCTTGGATTACGCTTTGAGTGAAATAGGCATAGGCGCAGCTATATCCAGGAATATGACACGAGTAGGTTGCGACGCTATCCCTAAAAAATTAATCAAAATATTCACCAGGAGGCATTATGATCATAACACAATTTTGGCAGACCCGAGCCAGTCGTTTCACAAAGCTTTCGCTATAAAGCCTTTAAAGATACAGGCTTCTCCTTTTGCTTTGAAAAAATGCAGGCTTTTTACAATTCTGCAAGTTGATAAAAAAGAGGCAGATTTAAAGGATTCACTAGGGAATGGTTTGTCAAGATGTTTTTGCTCGTCTTAAAGTTGAAAAAGTTGAGAGAAAAGGTCAGAAATTAATTCTTTTTGGCGGTCCGTCCAAAAATGGAAAAAGAACCTCTTATGCTATCCGTTGTCCGTCCGTTCGTCCGTCCAATTGCTTTATAACTTCTGAACGGTAAGACGTAGAAAGACAAAATTTGGTGTGCGTATAAACTGCGGAAATGGTCAGAGAATCCAAAAAGGGCAAAGCAAGAAGTTTAGTAGGCACGAACTAGAAAAACGGAATTTCATTGTGAGAAATAAAGAGTCGAAAATGCTTGACGTTTTTCAAAGTGTTGGAGGCTATAACTTTTGAACGTCTTATTGCTCAAAATCAATATTGAACACACCTATAAAGCAACTCAAAGTAAATCAAATTTTTAAAAATAGTTTGAGTACTGCAGTTTTGACGCATTTTTGAAAAAAAAAATCGCAAAAATGCATGAAAAACCGGGTGTTTTTCATGCATTTCTTAGAAGCCTAAGTTTTCAGAAGCCTATTTAAAAAACGAAAGAAACTAGTGAGTAAGTGCTACAGTGTGTACGCAGAAGTTACAGTCCATAAAACGGACCGTTGAATACCCCATCCTATCCCACATTGTAAAATGCTGATGGCATAGTTACTTTTTGACATTTTATAAGTAATGCAAACTTCGAAAAGGGGCGTGGTCTAACCGCCCTTAATTACAAACTATTAATTATAAGATATTTCCACAGATATTTCTAAGTTACACCCTAATTGTACGTAAAAATGCAATTTTTTGGTTCAAATTCAATATTTTTGAAAAATCGACCCCTTAAAAGGGGCGTGGCTAAAAACTTTATATGAACAAAATCTGGACGGAAGTATTGTTTACCTAACCTGCTACTTTTTTTGTTTCATGCTTTCCTAAATTAGGCTCAAGGACAGTCGAAATTAAGTTTTTCTGGAAAATTTTAGGTTTTTCTTCAAATGTGGGCGGGGCCTAAAGTCTTGTATGAACAAAATGTGGAACTAAGCGTTTTCTACATAAAATATTAAGCAATTTTTTTTCAATTTCGAGCAAAAATACTGAGTAAACGGCATTTTAAAGTTTACCCTTAAAATAGATGCCACGCCCACTAGAGGAGGTTTTCCAATTAAATTTGTCTTTTTTGTGCCTTATATTCACTAAGAGATGCTAAATGTCAAATTTCAGCCTTTTAGAACGTCTTACAGTTTTGAAATATCTGGAGGTAGTTGCATATTTAGACCGATTGTGGGCGTGTCTTTGGGCGGATTTCAAAATTTTTTACACTTGTACTGCTTCGCATGACGTGCATTTGACGTACGAAGTTTCAGAACACTAGCTCAAAATTTAAGGCCTAAAAACATGTGACATACAGACGGACGGAGGACGGACGGACATGGCTCATTCGATTCAGAATTCGGTCTCGATGACATGCCCTTAAGGTCTTGGGGGTCTACCATTATTATTTCACCGTGTTACAAGCTATGTGACAAACTTATATATACAAACTTATATACCTCCTATCCTATGCTTTTGGAAAAACGTCTAACGGAAACTGGAAAAAACTTCAAAATATTTGTTTTATGGATTTGAAATTTAAAAAAATTATAAAAAAGGTCAAAAGAACACATGTCTCCCCCTCTATAACAGTATAAAGTATAATTTTTAAATTAACACCGGGCATAGTCCAACTTCTTTAATTTTATACAAAACTTTAGCAGACTTCGAATATTCACTTCAAAGATTCACTTCACAAAACTTCGAAGATTTAACTGAAAAACATGAAAATATTTTCGAAAACTAGTTTTAAAAGATTTCTAGTTCCCTTACAATTATGACCACCTTGTTTAAATTTGGCTGAAGTATGTAATGTTTAAAGGGCAAGCCAACATCAGAAACGTTTCAAAATTGCCGTTTTCGACCCCAAGTTTTTAAGCCCATTCAAACAAGCGAAATAAAAAACAGCACATTTTAACCGTTTTCTCAGAAATCCATGTCCGCAGCATTTGAGAAAAGTGGCAACTGCTAGCACAGGTGGTTGTAAAATTGTCAAAAAGTCTAACGGTAGCTAAAAATAATTGAAATTGCTGTTTTATGGGTTTTAAATTATAAAAATCCCAAAAAAGGCCAAGAAAGAGTATGTCCTTCCTTCTATTTTCGAAACGGTAAAGCTTTTTGTCAGCCTATTTTTCGAGTAACGAAACCCAATATAAAATCACCCAATATAATAACAGCAGACAGCACTACGAAAAAAGTATATTACAGACTGTAAAAAATATGCAGAAATATTTTTTATAAATAAATAAAATGTTACACAAACTGCGCAATATAGATGAGATGACCATAGTCTTCAACAAAAGCCGACGGACCGCTCCTCGTATGTCTTCATACTTGACTTTATCGGACCAGCAAGAAACGTCGATTTACGCTTGTTGGGTCTTCCACAGAGACGAAACACTTTTTGAGTCTTATAAGACGCCTTCTGTCCTTCCCTTAAGGCTCAATATATTTCGGGCTTATCACAGCACTGTCGACGGCGATTGTAAGAATCTTGGTGCTGGACTGCATATCGTTCTACGGCTTCAGCAGTTCTCTATAGTGACATGGTATGCTCTCCGACTGACTATATCACACACAAACTAAATTTCAACAACATCTTTTCATTTCGGGTTTCCTACCAGGGTGTTGGGGTGGTTGTAGATTCTTTGCAGGTAGTGAAGAGAATCGACACAACTCTCATACATATGTGGGCCAATGTTAATTCAGGATCACAATAAGGAGTAGAAACTTCGATGGCGTAGTACAACGTTCAACAAGCAAGGCACTGTTATCTCTCTAAACTGGTAAGTTACAATCGAAGATCTTGATGGCTGCTGTCATTCTTGAATGAATTTGCTGCAAGCATAATGGGTACCCAGGGTTAGTCTAGAGTTATCCTTAATTTCAATAATACCTATATTTTCCATTCCCTCACATCTATTTCACGAACAAACAAAAATGTTTACCCTGATATCTTATAGTGCACTACCGGGTCTGACATGCCCTAATGCTACTTCTTTCCCAGAATTTCTACAACGCATCCAGTTTAATACCATATCCCGTCCGAATCGCTGCACTATGCATTTTAAATAAGAATTCTCCGCCTTTTCGCTTGTTCCATAAGGACAAACTATATAAGGATGGCCTTTTTTCAACATCAAAGCATCTAATCTTTTCCCGAGGAAAAATGTCTCCATTTCGTTCCGGTTTTGAAAAGGATTTCTGTATATGCCCAGCCAGCAGAGCCAAAGCATACAACATGAAATAAGCGGAACATTTCTCTTTAGAGAATCTTATCCAAAGCGTATCCAACGAAACATCTCAATTTGGTAAATAAATCCCCAACTCGCCTCGATGTGCAGCCAGCGCTTGTTATGGAAGAAGAGAAGATTGCATTAGCGAGATCCCTGTCGTGCAACACACACAACACAGCGCCCCCACCCCCCATTGACTAAGATGAAGTTCAGGGAAACTACAATGCAATATATCAAACCAAGGGTGTATGCTCCAGCTCCACCCGTGCGTCGTCGTCATCGTAGGAATACTTCCTGCGGCTACTAGTCCTCCTGGATCTTGTTGATTATTTGTGTGTGGCATATACGTTGCTGTGCTATGCAAAGCTGTGTGTAATTTCCTTTCGCATATCCTTTAGATTTATCCGCATGCCAAATGCTCGCAAATATTTTTCTACATTGTGCTTTGGTCTAGGTGGCGGCTCCTCCTCACTCAACATATGGGCTGGGCGTATATACTATAGTGAACGAAACAATGTAACCACCATCACACAATCAACATTATAATAAACCCCAAACCGCTGTCATTAACATCCCCCCAAGGCATATAACGCACCACATATAGTCAGGACGTGGATTACAACAACGATGAGCACGTCGTCGACAACGACGACTATACGACGAATGACGAAGTGTTTAGTGCGGTTCGTTACACTTGATATATGAGAATTTCATTTAACCATTGTGTAATTTCGAATTCTTGGCATTATAAGGGTGCTAATAGACACTTCACCCATGTGGAGCTTAATTTATGGCTCATACTTAGAAACCAACATTGCAAACATTCGCAGGGGCATGCATTGCGAATGTTGTGGAAAAAAAACACTTCCACTAGGTTGGATATAGACAGTAGGGTATCAAAAGTCCAAACAAAAATAGTTCGGGACATAAAAATATTAATTTTTCCTCCGGGGAATCGGGCTTGATATCTTTAGAAACCTGAGTTCCGACATGTGATACGAACCTTCTCTTTATCCTACAATGTGCTATGAACGTGATTTGGACGCTTAAGAAGATTGCCTGTTATAGATAAGTTTCATAATATTGGATGGGAAAAAAGTTTATACTCATTTTTACTACATTTATTAAATGTGTAATTATTTACAACAGAACATTGCCCTCAATCATTCCAGATCTTTGGCATGGAAGCTTGAAAGCGATGCTCGTTCTACCTATCAACGAAACAATCCAAAAGAAAGGTGTGTGCAGACTAAACATCTTGTCAGTTGTATGACTTAAGAGGACAAAAGGGAAGATGGAACTCAATAATGCTGCAGTGAACAACATAAAATAAATCAAAATCGAGGTTGTCATAGCAAAGAAAAAATCAAAGATCTACCATCTTCTGGATATACACGGCAGTCGTTGGGCCCATACTTATGTACGGAGTACTAGTCTGGTGGAAGGCACTAGACAAGAGTAGCAATATTGCTATATTAGAGAAAGTTCAAAGACTATCCAGTATTTACATCACGGGTGCTCTTAGAACAACCCCCCCGGCTACGCTTGGCATAATGCTGCATCTTCTTCCCGTTGACATCTTCGGCAAAGTGATGACAGCGAAAGCAGCACTTAGGCTTAGGGAATCCTTGCAATTGTCTCGTGACAACATGGGACATGCCAGCATCCTGAATGGCCACGACACCATCCTTGGTAACTCGGACTATGTTGTCCCATACCTAGACTTCAATGTGAAATTCAAGACCAAATTCCCAAGCAGAACCGCTTGGGAGTCAGGTGAAGTCTTTACTACATCTGCAATAGAAATCTACACAGACGGATCGAAAACAGCACTCGGAGTGGGATCAGGAGTCTTTTCCAGTAACCTTGACCTACGTATCTCCAAGTGCCTGCTGGATCACTGTAGTGTTTTTCAAGCAGAAATTACAGCTGTTCGTGAAGCCGCGGCTTGGCTTTCAAATAACTCAATAGACTGCAGCGCTATTGTTTTCTATATAGACAGCCAGGCTGCAATAAAAGCCTTGGAATCGCCAACGATACGATCCAAGTTGGTAAAGCAATGCCGCGAATCTCTGAACGAGATTGCTGTCAGGTGCGACGTATCACTGTGCTAGTTTCCAGGCCACAGGGATATTCCAGGCAACTGCACAGCCGACGAACTAGCTAATGCAGGTGCTAAATGGTAATCCGATTCATACAACGGAACCGGCAGAACCCATAAACTCGATAAAGTTTCACCTGGACATCGAAGTTATCGCAATAGCAAACAATAGGTGGAGTAATATCAGCACGTGTCTCTCTTCTAAACAAATCTGGCCAGAGCTCGATCGTAGGAAAAAAAAGAGACTCATCTTCTTCAATAGTACGATAAAAATAATTGGGGCCTTCACAGGCCACTGTCTGATAGGGCGACATGCCAGAAGACTTTGTGCTCCCTTCAACGACTTCTGCAGAAGTTGCAGGGATGAGGAAGAAGAAGAGACCATGGTTCATCATCTGTGCAACTGTCCCGCTCTATCGACATTGAGAAGGAAAACTTTAGGTAAATACTTTTTTGATGATCTAAGACTAAGTGATCTAGCGCGACTCGATTTAAAGAGACTTATGAACTTTCTCCGGGTCAAACTGATTAAAAGCCAAACTGTGATCACACAACCCATCTCTTCTCCACATGGGAACTCTATGTGGGCGAGGGAGCAGCTACAGTGGAGCGCCATATATACCTTACCACACCTCACCCAAGGTTTTCCAAACAGGACCGGCCTGGTAAAAGCTCATACCGATTCATTTGCCCTCACTTCTCCGCTCTTGTGGGAACACTGGTACATATTCCCCATGGTACAGGTTCATTCCAATTCGGTTACCCCTACCTCTCCTATTCCCCCCCAAGGTTAATTCTGACTTGAGCCACCTGAGTTACGGGCCTACACCGAAACGGTTACCCTACCTCAGCGTCTTAACAAAGAATCATCCTCCGGCAACGTTTACCCCACCTTCACTCTCCAATCCTTAAGGATAACTCTCACTTAGGGGCAATTTAGTGAACCATAGATCTAAATCTAGTTAATCACACCACACGGGACATATTTAGTAGTAATTTAATGGCAGTAACTACAGTAACTACAGTAACTGCCATTCTCCTCATCTCTCCACTCCCCACCACATCTCAGTGTTTTCACTTACAGGGTTGGATCGGGTTGGGCCTATACCGCTTCGGTTGCTCTCACCTCTCCACCCCCACGAGATCACCAGCACATAATTCTCACTGGTACGGGTTTATACTGCTTCGGCTACCTCTACCTTCTCCAAATTCGAACGCGAGTCGCCTGTAGTACGGGTTTACACCAAAGAGTGTTACCCTACATCAGCGTCTTGCCTGAGAATTCCCTCCATGCAAGGGTTCACACCGAATCGGTTACCCCTGCACCTTCCCATACCCGAGGATAATTCGAAGCAGAGAAAACGGTTGCCCCTGCCGGGCTTTCTCTCATATAGGAACTACACCTCACTGACCCTCCCCCCCTCCTCCTCGACCTCAAGCAACTCCCCTCCTCCAATCCTTACCAACAAGGCTAATTCCCATCTGGAGTCCAGCGATTACGAGACCACCCTTCCTTCAGGAAGTCTCTCACTGGCCCCCCTCAACTCTGCTGACAGCGGTTCACACCGAAACGGTTACCTCCAGCCTTCATTACCCTAGGGTATGTCCCAACAAATCAAACTTTGGTGATCTTCAGAACAGGTTTATACCGCCACTGGTTGCCTAGACCCCTCCCACCCAAACGGATAATCATCATTTAGGTCCTCGGGCTGGTAACTCCGGTCCTACAAATGTAATGACAGTGGACCTCCTTTGGTCTAAGTGTGTACCTGTCCCTGCCCACCCTGGACAGCCACCCACCCTAACCTAACCTAACCTTGTTCTCATTTGAATGGAGTGTCCATCCTTGGCCGAATTTCTTTATGGCTTTTTATTGGCTGCTCTAACAACCATTTTGCCAGATCTTTACGCGCTGCCATTCAATCTTACACTGTCCGGGAGGGATCTACTCTTCGCTTTGATGGCTTTTTGAGCTCCAACCTCCAAGTGTCTTACAGCAGATGGTTCTTTCCTAACCATCAACCAACATCTACACCAAGCCGCATCAATCCACAAAAACCTTCTGTAGGAGTAGCGACTGCCATCCAAAAAGATCGCCGTTGTTCTTCTCTATTTGTTGAAATAGTTGGTGTTTTTTAGTTCTTTCTTTCTTTCCTTAAGGTGGCGCTACAGTCCGGGGTGGACCTGGGCCTCAGCCAACAAGTTTCGCCAGCCAGCTCTGTCTCTAGCTAGCCGTCTCCAGTTTCACACGCGAAGTTGGCTGAGGTCCCCTTCCACTTGCGTGCGCCACCTGAGTCTCGGTGCTCCTCTACCGTGCCGTCCCTGCGGTGTGGATTCGAAGATTTTCCGGGCCGGGGCGTTGGTGTCCATCCGCTCTAGATGACCCAGCCATCGTAGACGTTGTGTTTTGACTCTTTTGGCTAGGTCGGTATCGCTGTACAGCCCGTACAGTTCGATGTTATATCTCCTCCTCCACTCTCCGTCTATGCAGACGGGACCGTAAATCGTCCGAAGAATTTTTCTCTCGAAGCAGCCTAAAGTGTTTTCATCCGCCTTTGACAGGGTCCATGCTTCTGCACCGTAGAAGCAGGACTGAGATGATGAGGGTCTTATACATGGACACTTTAGTTGCTCGAGAGAGGGCTTTGCTACTCAATTGCCTTCTTAGCCCAAAGAAACAGCGATTGGCACGAGTTATCCTTCGTTTGATTTCAGCGCTGGTGTCATTGTCTGAATTGATAGCGGAACCCAGGTAGACAAAGTCCCTAACTACCTCAAAATTATAGCTGTCGATGTTGATGTTTTGTCCAAGACGTCGGTGTTGGGTGTCTTTTCTTGATGACAGCATATACTTGGTTTTGCCCTCATTGACTGCTAAACCCATATTCGCCGCTTCCGTCCCAATACTCACGAAGGCTTCACTGACATCACGCTTTGTTCTACCGATTATGTCAATGTCGTCTGCGTATGCGAGTAGTTGAACGGACTTTTGAAAGATTGTACCTCTGGTGTTGGCGCGAGAGTTCTGCACAATTCTCTCAAGTATGATGTTAAAGAAGTCGCATGACAGCGCGTCGCCTTGTCTAAATCCTTTTTTGACATCAAAAGGGTCGGTGAGGTCTTTGCCGACCTTGACGGAACAGCGTGAGTTTTCCATCGTCATCCTGCACAGACTGACGAGTTTGGCAGGGATGCCAAAACTACACATTGCGCTATATAGCTCATCTCTATAGATGCTGTCATACGCGGCCTTGAAATCGATGAAGAGGTGGTGTGTATCGATTTGGAATTCCTGGGTTTTCTCCAAGATCTGCCGCAGTGTGAATATTTGATCGATGGTGGACTTTCCTGGCCTAAAGCCACACTGATATGTGCCTATCACAGTACAGCAGAAAAGATCTTGTATGCGATGTTAAGAAGACTTATGCCTCTGTAGTTGGCACAACTCAGGGGGGCTCCTTTCTTCAGGATCGGGCAAACAATGCTGAGGTTCCATTCGTCGGGCATGCTTTCTTCCGACCATATCTTGCAGATGAGCTGGTGCATGCTCCTAACCAGCTCATCGCCAGCGGATTTAAAAAGTTCGGCAGCTAGGCCGTCTGCTACGGCTGCTTTGTTGCACTTGAGCTTAGACACAGCTACTTTCACCTCCTCCAGGTCGGGTGGGCGGTATCGTTCGTATGCTTCGTCGGTAACGTCTTCGCCTTGGTTGAATGGTTCGTTCTGCCTGACAGCGGTATTTGGTTCGTCCTCGCCCTTATACAGTCTGCAGAAGAGGTCTCAAAGAAGTGGTTCCAAATCCTCAGCACCGACTGCGATTCTACAACGATGTTCCCGATTCTTCAGTTCGAAGTTTTATACCCTTGGCAGGACCTTTTGATCCTTTGGTAAAACTTTCTAACCTCATTCCTGTTGTAACATCTCTCTATCTCTTCAACCGCGCGCTTCTGGTGCTCTCTCTTTTTCCTTCGGAGAAGCCGGTGTTCCTCTCTCCTCCTCTGCTCGTAGAGCTCGCGAGCAGCTCTAGTCCTTCTGTGCAGCGCCGCTTTGTATGCTTCCTTTTAGCTGCATGTGCTTGCCGGCATTCATTGTCAAACCAGGGGTTTCGTTGTGGTGGCCGTGTGAAACCCAGCACTTCAGAGGCGGCGTCTCTGATGGCATTTTGGCAATGTTGCCACTGGCTATCAATACTTGATGCTGGCTGCATAGGACTTCGTAGAAGGTTTTGAGAGACTTGGTTGGAGAAGGATCTGGCGATCTCTTGCGATTGTAGTCGGCCGACGTCAAACTTCCTCACAGTATTTCCATTACTTGGCACAGGTCGGGATATCCGCAGCTGTACCTTGGTTATAACAAGGTAGTGAACCGAGTCAATGTTGGCCCCTCGGAAAGTTCGGACATCCATGATACTGGAGGAGTGCCTTGCGTCGATCGCAATGTGGTCAATCTGGTTTACGGTTAATTGATTGGGAGATCTCCATGTCCCTTTGTGAATATTGAGATGCGGGAACTGTGTACTAGCTACCACAACGTGTCGCCCCGCATCAAAGTCGATCAGCCTGAATCCGTTATCGGAGGTCGTGTCGTGCAGGCTATGCTTTCCGACAGTACGACTAAAGATGCCCTCCCTTCCTAGCTTGGCATTAAAATCGCCTAGGATAACCTTAATGTCGTAGCTAGGGCACTGCTCATAAGTTTTGTCCAGGAGCTCGTAGAACATATCTTTGGTCTCGTCATCTCTCTCCTCTGGGGGGGCATGTGCGCATATCAAGCAAATGTTGGCTAATTTAGCCTTGATGCGGATCGTCGCGAGGCGCTCGCTTACAGGGTTGAAGCTCAAGACTTTTTGCCTAAGTCTGCCTCCAACAACGAAACCACATCCAAATAGGCGCTGCAATGATGCCGATAGCAGTCGCCGTAGTAGATGCCGCAGTTTTTCATCCTTCTTTTGCCCGGCCCGTCCCACCGCATTTCTTGGATGGCAGTAATGTCTGCCTTGCAGTCGTTAAGGGCCTCCGCTAGTTGCTCGGCTGCACGTGGTCTGTTAAGTGACCTAACATTCCACGTGCAGATCCGAAGCTCGTTGTCCTTTTCTCGTTTGCATTGGTCGTCAACAGTAGATCCGTCCGAATCCGAGGCTTGTTTCTGCTTCGTGACTGGTGACCCCGACGGCACGACCCCCAACCTGGAGGACCAGATCCTTTGTTTAGCTCTAAGGACGGAGAGCCGGATAGCCCGCTCCTTATAGGCCTGAGCTCCGAATACGTCGTAGTAGCCCATATAAGGTGTTCACTAAGTAGTTCGGCCTGACTGGAACTATGGACGCCACCGTTGATTCCATCTGGGGAATTCCTCCGCTGCCGTCCGGATGCAAGGAGAAGTGCCTTAGTGGGAACACTCCTCCCCCCTCTCTCGTCTGCTACCCCCAACAACCTTCCAAAGGGGTTGGAACCCAATCTCCAGTTGAGGTACTAGGCACCCGGTGTTCACCACGGGGAGGTGAGAGTAGGAGTTGATAGACAGAGGTGGGTTTAGAAAAACCTGTGGATGCTTGTATCCTCTTGAGTGCACATGTCTATCCTTTTGGTGTTTGTTAGTACTTTTCCGAAATCTGCTTTGCAAATGGCTGACTGTCATTTTTCCAACAAGCATTGGTCACTAGGTCATCCTAGATTATAAACGATTCTATAATATTTAAATTTATGCTTCACCGTTGCTTAGTAGATGCATAGGACGTTTATTTCACGGGAGGGCATGCTTCGATTTTGAACTTGGTCAAGTCAAATCCAGGACGGTCTGACGTGTCGTGAACTATATTAATATACCTGTAACTTTAACGTTTTAGTGAAGAAGAAATAATTTGCTTGTCAAAAGCTTGTTAAGACGAAAGATATAAAAACGAATTTTCGTTAACCTTAATGGCCATAAAACTGGAAATATTATGGTTTATATAAGTTTGCAGAAATCAATAGAGTTGTTCGGCATTTTACATACATATTTGTTTAATGGTGACGAATAGTTCGTGATTTAGATCGAAAAATAAATCTAAAATTAAAATTCGAGTAATTCTGAATCATTCCATTCAATCACTGAAGTTTTATCCTTTGCACATTGAACAAATTAAAATATTAATTAGAAAATCATCACTGAAAACCCAGTCGAGCACAGGCTTTCAATGGTATTCACAACATAATAGCGGGCCAGCATCCTCATTCATCCCCGCATGTACACCGGTCACCATTGTCTGTATATAAGTATACAGCGGAACGGGTCCGGAACAAGGACGACAGGACATTCCAGCAATACAATAATCATCATTTTTGCTCATTAATGTTTTGCAAGCAGATTAACATGCCAGTTCGTCATTACCACTCTGTCAATGTTTTGAAATTTGCATCTCTGTGAATAATTTTTACAAATCCTTTAACCCCATATGTTCGTTGAACCATTTCCGGTTGTATACTATTGCGAGTCCTGCCGAAATACGAGAACATATTCGCATAATGATGTTACTTATAAATTCAACAGGAAGACCGAACAACATCAAATTGACAACCGACATGTGTGTACTTTTGGCGAGACGGACATGGGGCGAGCAGGAGTGCGCTGTGTGTTGTAATATTACATTACTTGAATCGAACGATGTTTAGATGTTGAACCGCTGACAGACAACCAACTGGGGGCGTATGATGGTCTTGTGGGCTTTGTTGAGCCTTGTCGTTCGGATGTGTCACCACACACATGCGGCCTTTCGCATTCCAGACATCTTATTGTTATTGATTGGACTTTGGGAATTTACCAACACATCGAATATGATACCATGTTAAACATGCTGGATCCCATTAACCCTTAAAGTGGAAAATTGCGGCTTTAAAGTTGTAGCCGAGACATAACTTACAATTTAGGATTAACTTTTAAGAAAAATCCTCCACACAAAGAGAAGCTTATCCCGATTCTTATTAAGCTTAATTGCCACGGTTGTCTCTCGACAAGGATTCGATTAAATTGCAATCTTGTATCTGTGAAAAGTACGTAATCAACAAATGAAAATGTCTGCCGAAATACCTACATATATGTCGACAATCCTTTTAGCGGTTACAGCAGACAAGTTCAAATCCTTAGCACCTAAACGATTTCCATTTCTTCTTCCGTAACTCCTAAAATGCAATCCAATCAAAGGAATGTAAATCCTTTAATTAAGATTCAAAAAAGTCCGATTACAGGGATGGAAATAGAACAAAATCGAATTTTTCGTATAGTGACAGATAAATTCGGTTCGTGTGTGCATTCTTTTTTCAATCCATTACTCTTGACATCTTCCAGGCTTCAACAATAGGGCCGACTGACACGACGTAAAAATGGGGATTTAATAGACAATAATGGTTTAACCGCACACAAGTCGTCTATGAAAGGCACTCCGCAACCATGCACTAAACGAAGAGGTTTAGGTGGGGGTTAAAAGCCACAAGGCTAAAACGCACAGCACTCACAAGCTGTATAACCCACTAAAAGCAACAAAAAGGTTGGGAACAATATTGCCAGCCTGATGATGGCCAACCACCTTTCGTTGTTTACACGTCCATTAATCGAACAAAGAGATTAAATTTGACTACCTGCAGTACGACACAGCTTTTGCAAAGCTTCCATCACATCCGATACAGACTATACGGAGTAAAGCCTCTGCCTTATTATTTCATATGGCTTGGGTCATGCAAAGAATGGCACAGGCTTACAGGATATACTCGTATAGCACGAAATAATTTCACAGGAAATATTTTTTCGTCATTATATTCTCTTTGTGGAAGCCCACATAGCATCGATTCACCAGTTAAAATAAGCTTTTAAAGGCGCATAGTGAAAATTAAATTCGTCAATTGGGTTCAAAAACCGTGGTCCGCAGGTCGCAAAATATCATTGCGGTTTCAATAATTTTGAAGCGGGGAAAGGTAAACCTACCTAACCTTGCAGATTTTGTGCTTTTCTGTGCTCCATTGCCATTTGTGAAACTAACTACCAATGTAGTAGTCAGTCGATAAGAGTCAATGAGATCAAAGACTGAGTGCATCTTACGGATGCCCCCCAAAAATGAAGTTGTGATGGTCTAGGGATGCTTCCCTGAAGACGAATAAGGTAGAATGGGCTTCTTAGAATCAAAAGTCACGGCAGAAGTTTACCTGCGAGTCCTGGAAAATTATTATGAGCCCTCGGCACTAGTGCTGTTTGGTGACACTTGCAGATTCATTTTTCAACAAGACAATGCTCCTTGCGATACCGTTAAAATTTTAAGTATGAACTTGCTATTTTCTTGAAATTAAAAGATATGAAACATTAATATCACCAGGCTTTTAAACAAGTTAGAAGGCTTATGGCTAAAAATAATATTTGAACTTTTTTTATTTCTTAGGTAAAAAAGTATACTTCGTAGAAGATAATATCGATGTATTAAGTTGGGTCCCTATGGTCCAGACCTCAATCCAATTGAAAATATCTGGTTAATTATGAAACTCAAGGTCACGAAGAAGCATCCATAGACATGGAGCACCATGGAGCTGTAAAAGCAGAAGGAGGTCCAACAAATTACTACTTAGATAAAAAATTCTTCTGATGCGAAGTTCAGGTTCTTTGATGAAAGCTTACCAGTCTTTCCCTCTTAAAGTTAGCTAAAAAGCCGTTCCCTTATTCGATATTTAAGCGTAAGCTTATAGTACTTTTTGGTAGAGAAAAAGCGGATTGTGGTTAATTGAAGACTAGAGCCAAAAGGTATAGACAACACCGATATCCGAACGAAAGATCATTTTATTTTTCAGTCTTTTTTTTCCTGATTTCAACAGCTTTTTTACCTTTATAAATTTGTTGTCCTGTAAAAAAGCACACATAAGTAAGAAAGTTAACTCATAGTAAGATGACGTTGGAAGCTGAGATTTCGTATTAAGCATCTCATAGCGATAGCATGGCATACAAAAAAGAATCATATTGATAGACCTGTCATAGTGGGCGTGGCACAGATTTAAAAAATAATTTCTCGAATGCATTTTTATAATTTTTTTGTTAAAAATCGAAAAAAAATTACTTAATATATTTTGTACAAAACACCTAGTTCTAAAAATTCCCTTACACAGTTTTAGGCAACGCCCACATTTGAAGGCAGAATTTAAAGAAAACCTTAAATTTTTTAGAAAAACTATTAATTAGGCCTTTTTTTACAAAAGGAAAGAAATAAAATTTGCCACGTAAGTTGAAGCAGGCCCTAATCTACATTTCGTTCATACAAAGTTTTTGGCCACGCCCGTTTTTAGGGGTCGATTTAACATAAAATTTAATTTGCATCAGAAACTGCATTTCAAAAATTGAAATCAATTAGTTGAGAAAATACGGTAAAAGCGAAAATAATTTCAGAAAAAACCATTTATTCCTGAAAACGCACCCCCCTTAAAGTGGGCGGAGCTAAAAACTTTCTATTGAGAAAACTAAGCAAATAGTCATAATATCTTTTATATCTGTTATGTATTTTTTCGTTTGATTTGGAGTGAACTTTCCGAGAAATCGGGTTTTTAAAGACATGTTAAATGTGGGCATGGTCGATGTTGTGGGCAGTCCATTTTTTGCCTTGTTAAAAATCTCCGGCCAATATTGCTCAGTACCAAAATTTGAGCTCCTACACTATGTCTAACTTGACCAAAAGGCATTTTGAAAGAAAGTGTGAAATAGAGGTTACCTCACATTGATGCCAGTGGTGAGCGTGGCCGTAAACGGATTGAGCGAATTTCCACACTTTGCCTGTGCAACAGAAGACCCAAGCTGTTTGTCCGTCTGTCCCTCTGTCCGTCTGTCTGTCTGTCTGTTGGTCTGTATGTGTGAAGTTTTAAGGTAAATACTGGTCATGGCTCAATCGATTCAGCTCTCGGTCTTGATCATATCTCTGAAAGGTCTTAGCTGTCTACGATGATTATTTCACTGTGTTACAAACTATGTGTTAAAATTAATATACCCTCGGTCAGGTATAAAAATACTGTCAAGTATGAGGTCACACGCGGAGCGGTCCGTCGGCTTATGTTAAAGGTTTGGTTTACAATTATTGCTTAATTTGCATGCAAAATGTTGCTTAGTATATTTGCGACTTCACGTTTACCCGACCAGGGTATATTGATTTTAATGCATAGTTTGTAACACAGTGAAATATCCGCCTGCCGTAGACCCCTAAGATCTTTGATAGAGATATGATCGAGACCGACTCTCCGTCTATCCGTCTTTCCGCTGGCTGTTTGTCCGTTAGTCCGTCCGTCCGCCTGTCCGTCTTTCCGCTTCTAAATCTGTTCGCCTCTCCGTCTGTCCGTCAGACCGTCTGTCCGTTGGTCTGTATGTGTGAAGTTTTAAGGTCCTTAAAATTTATCTAGAAACCTAAAACTCAGAATGTAGACAAACTATGAAAATTGACATGTCGGGAAATCCAACGAGGACTATGAAGACTGCCATGGTGAACTGGGGTTTGGAACTAAGAACTCCTCTGGTGAAGATATTTTAAACATTTGTAAGTCATCTACGGTCTTATTGTGCTTAATACCATGTTCGTCAAGGAAAGCAGGCACCTGATCAACTACAGCATCGGTGGGAATGAGAACCAGATTTTTTTTTTTTTTTTTTGAATACTAGGATGGACGGAGACTAAAACTCCAAAATCTTTCAAAGATACCAATACGCCCACTATAGCAGGTACATAATACCGAATTAGCCGATATTGGTTATGCCCGATTTCCACGTGCTAAAAAACCACCCATTTATGAGAGACACTATGAAACTGCCAGAACGCACTTCATAGTAGTAAATTTTCGCTCTCTCATAATACTTCTTGACTACAACTAAGTTAACTTAACAAGTAGTTTACGCTTCCATAGTGTTAATCGCATTGGATAGGTTGCTTTCCAGTGAGTGCACCTACTAAGCCGTTCATTCATGCGGAGAACCAGATTGACTTTTACTTGATTCACAGTACCTACCCTAGAACCGCGGGCCAAAGATTGTAAAACGATTTTAGGTGAGGCGATCACAATACAGCAGCGCTTGCTGCTCTAAGTCATTTTTATGGAACCGTCAAAAAAGAAAATTAAGCAAGCAAAGGTTTCTGGGAGAATCAACTGGTACAATTTGGATAAGGAACAATGCGAAGCATTTTCGAACACGATGCAAAACTACCTCTGTAACATTGGGTGTTTTCCTTTTTTAGTTCAGAGCAGAGCTCGAACTGTCAAACAAAAATTTGTGTTTCTTTTTGTGCTCAGAGTAATCAGAGCCCAAGATTTGTATTTCTTTTTTCGCTCAGAGCATGATCGGAGCGCGCTAAATGTGCTCGGAATAATTTGACCAAGCATTCTGAGCTAATTACTGAGCACAGCGAAATGATAGTTGAATTTTGAAAAAATAAAAAAATAAAAGGGGAAGTTTGTTGTTTTAAGGCCGAGTAAAAGCGTTTGATGAATTATTGTTCGGTGAAATTATATTCATTTTGCATCAATTTCGGCTCGTAACAAATATTTTGCCAATTTTTTCAAGTTTTCTTTTCTTTCATTTTGCATTCTGACAGATAACCAAAAAATGTGCTCAAGTGCGTTACAAAATCAGAACAGAGTACTCTGAGCGCACTCGGTTCAGAGCACGCTCAGAGTGTTCGAGCTCTGTTCAGTGCTCCACTCTGAACTAAAAAAGAAAAACGCCCAGAGATAAAAAGCTTCGCTTTTAATTGTAATATTGACACCGCAGCAGTCTCGCGAAGAAGAAAAATGAGCCCAAGTTCAAGCAAAGAGAATTGAGGGCCTGGTATCGGGAGTTGGAGGAAGTTTCTTCCCCAGCTGCTGATACACACCAGGCCATACAGATCATTCAACAAAGCACCTTGAATGCGGGGGCCACGATCATCGGGATAACTGCCGAGAGGAGGAGAAATGCCCCAGGAGATGAAATTTCGGCAAAGTTCATCAACAATGCCCAAGGCCAGCTTCTTGTGGATGACGACAATATTCTTTACAGGTATAGCTGCAGTATTGTGCTGGACTTTTGAATGAACAGTTTCCCAGGCAACACTTTCCAGAAGAAACCACTCCCAACTGGGAAAAAGTACCAGACATCGGATTTGATATGGGTTGCGCTCAGTAAACGAGGAGTTGCAGAAGTCTACGAGGGATAATCGTGATCATGTATGGAGCAAAGGCAAAAGCAAGATGTCCCTCCGGAGTCACTCATGAGTTCCCTTTTAAAGTCAGTGTACACCAGGGAAGCGTCCTAAGACCTTAACTTTTCATTGTAGTCCTTGATTGTCTGTGATGACGACATCAATCATAGCGTAAGCGTATGGGGTGGATGAAGTGGCGAGAAACTCCGCCATCTTCTGTGACCGAAAAATGCTCCCTAAGCTGAAAAAAGGCTCTACACAGCAGTTGTGGACAGCAAATAAGAAATACGTGAGAGATGAAGATGTTTCGCTAGACAGCAGGCGCAACAAGGCGAAATAGAATAAGAAGTCCGAGGAAGCCTCCATGCAAAAGAACCTATCTCCAGAAATATGGAGTACAACCGGCTCAGTTGGTTTTGCCATGCTCAAAGGAGAGATCATAAGAACCCTGTCAAAAAGGGAATCTCAATCAACATTCCAGCGAAACTGCGAAAGAAAAGAAGGCCTAAATATTCAGGGATCACACAAATGCAACGATAACAGCATTTATTTGGCTTCAGTGACGAAGAAATCCATAACCGGGTGGCCTGCCGCCTGCCGGTATCTATATTCTATACCAAAAGGTATCTATAAAAGAAAAACTCTTGTTAAACAGAAGTTTTAAATTGGTTATCTCTGCTTCATAACCCTGCACTTATCCAATTTTAGATTTTTTTCTTTTCAAATCAAAAACTGAATCATGTGTGGTAAGATTTTCAAAATATCACAAAATGCTCCGCCAAACTGTGGAAAACCTAACCCAAGAGTTCAATTTCGCTTTAACACCACCATCTTCAAAATTATGCTTGACAAGATGCCAAATGATTTGATGTCAAGGCAAGACACAAGAGAAGAGTGGATAATGTTCCATCCTTGATTTTCTTTTTACCCACAACACAATTTATTGGTTTTGCAAACCATGAAGGATGGTGTCGCGGCGTCGTCGAGAACCATATCCATCGACTTCCTCATAACATGATTTCCTTTTTATGGCAAAAAGGAAACATCGTAGTGATGACATTCGTGCAGAATTTTTTACCATCTGCGGCTTGCTTCGCTTGTGGCGGGTTCTTCAGGCGCAAAAAAAATAATATATCCTGCCGTGCCTTACATCGAACTTGTATATCCTTTTTGGATTCTTGTCAAGGGAGAGATATTGTTGTCTCGATAAAATAAAAACCAATACGTCTTTTTCTTTGTATTATTTCTTCGTTTTTGAAAAAAAAACAGCAAAAAGAAATCTTTCCAGAAGCAACATTTGGACAAGTTGTGTTCGTCCTACGTGCTTAAGGAAAACACTAGTAACTCCTTGTGTCATAGTGTAGCCGGGATAGATTATAACAGCATCAGTGTCCCAGGTGCGAGAGGTTACCACTAAAGTGCGAACGTGCGAAAATTTCAATATTTTGTGTAAATTGGATTTTTTTTTTTTGCTCTGAGTTTGCACCCGATATTTTTGGGGGTGCATTGATGTAACTTTACAGGAATGGTTCCTGTGAAAAATAGAAAAAGGTCCTTTTTCCTTGCACGACGAGACGCAGGGATCTGGCAAACATGGTGCTTGGTACATAATCTGTGTAAGGACTGGTGTGGATTGAAAAATAATGCTTATAGATTTTTGTTTGGAGTTAAGAATGCAGACGTGATCTGGTTGCCTTCGGTATTTGGCAACCCCCGCAGTGTAAAACTGCTGCCTGGCATTCCTTGCTAAATGATAAATTAAGCCAGGCATTTCGTCTGCTGGGAATGTGTGGTTTTTTCGTTTTTACGGAAGCCTCCAACAAGCAAAGTGGTGGCGCCTTGGAATTCTTATTCGTCGGAGGCCGAATGATTTGGTTTTCCTCTTCCTTGGCGCAAGGAGGCAAGAATGGCACAAGTCATTTTGTTAATGGGATACCAAGACCCACCCACCGACATACTTTTTACGAAACGACAGTAGAATGTTTATAATGCTAATCAGTTTTGTTAATGATTCAAGCGAACAGGGGTTTTTTCATAAGGAAAATATTTTTGAATCTTTGGAGAATAATTAATTGTTAAAAAGTTTTAAAGAAATATTAAAAGACCCTGAGTTGCTAACTGCCTTACGTCGAACTTTGATGTTTATTGTGTATTCTTCTTGCCAACAAAAAACAGCTACAACTTTTACAAATGATCAACTCCTTGGAGTCTCTGTACTTGGTGGCTTTTTAGCCTTTGTAAAGTAGCAGAATTAACCTACCTTTAAAGTGCGACTGGGGTGATGCCAAGATCCTTACTGCGCCTCGGTTTTTAACAAAATTCGAATCGATGACAAACAGAAGCATACAGCTGGGACAGCTCTTTTAAGGAGGTTTCTATACCTAGGTATATGCACAAAATTTGAAATTAGGGATTAACAAAACACCCATAAGGAGAAAGTGACCAAAAACCATGGGGCTGTGAAACTCCCCTTATGATGACATGGACAAAGCTAACTTAACTACAGATTAAAACTTAATCCCGCAAAGCCTTTTAAGGCTTTCACGTTTGGTTGGAAATAATTCACTTTAGTCAAGCATGAAACCTTAAATATGTTTTCGTCTGACCAAACTCATTATTAGATTTACTGTGCACGCAATTAATTTATTGCGTTTGAACTTTTTTTTGGAAATTTTACTCCAATTAAAAGTGTAACCGCAGTTTGTATATATGATTTTTTTTTATTTTACAAAATGCGTTAAATCGCAAAATAATTGCATTAATTCATTCCCAGCTTTTGTGTCGTCCAGGATATGAGTGGCAAGAGCTTAAGTGCCATCACTATATCCTTTTTTCACGGTCGCACTCTACTGCAAGTGAAAATTGTGTTATCCATAAAGCTGTATCATTTTGCAGGGCTTTTCATACAATCTGTCCGAAACAGAGATTCCTGCATGCACACACCTGGGCTGGGCATCATCATCCATCGGTGGTGGAAGCCACAGCCAATAGCCACTCATTAGGCCCTGGCGCCCAACAAATTTCAGAACAACAACAGAAGTGGAAACCTCAAAACGCTTTTAAAATTTAATGATCGAGCGCGCGTCACAGTGGACTGGAGGCACTCCAGGACCTTTTATCAAGCTATGGACGAGAGTGCACCTACGGAGAATGGAAATAAATTTAATTACTTAGGAGAGGGCATAAATACAAACATTTTTATTTTCCAGGATAAGCTTTTTTGTACAGCAGTAAGTCGGTGGGGAAAGCAACAAAATCCGATGCAGTCTATAGCGCATCTTATTTATATTATTGCGGATGGAAATTCCCTTTTGGAGGTGCACTCAGTCCTCGCTGCGACCACTCTGCCACCATTGAGGTTTGCGTTGTATAGACGAAGGATGGATGGATGCACTTTTTGTTATTTATATTTTTACTGCAGGTGTGTGTTGTTATTTTGTGTTGGCTGCGGTCCATTTTATTTATTTTACCAGCATTATTGAGCTTACCTGATGTGCATATATATTTATTTGCATTATTTCGATGTGGGCTTATAGGGTGCTGCTGCCGATATGACTGGAGCATGATGTCCTGGCCGTGGTAGCAGGGAAAAGGATGTGAATGTAGAGACATTTTTGTGAGGCTACATAAATTTATAAAAATCTGTTTCGTGACATACCTGGTTTTGCCTAAGGTTTTAATAAAAAAAATCGTCGCTTGGTAAGCCTTAGGCTAAGACATCTCTGATGGGCATCGTACAAGAGTTCAAAAGTACAAAAAGTATTAGTTTCGCCAACACTTATTAGCCTTGGCATACCCTCGGTGATTTGGTTCATTCAAGCTTGACTGTCGTTTTACACATTAACAACTTTCATGAGGTCGGCTCACAGCAAATATCTTGAGTTGCAAATAATTGTCATTTGAAAGATCTAGACATCTTCTGGACGTGCGGGTTGTCAAAGAACCCATATCACTAGATTTTAACCCTATCCACTTCTTTTTGTTAGATTATTTGAAGTTAATTGTAGGTTAAAGCAAATCAGTAAACAAATAATCAAGCCATTAACGAGGCCAACGCCTGTAACTCTTAAAATTATCGGTGATGGAAATCACACCAAAAAAGGCACACTTGACTTTGATTAACAGAGGCTGCCTTGACTTATCTTGCATTCAAAAATTAATCCAAATTATTTAATTTTAACAAATTAAAAGCCAAGTTACAAAAAACTGTCTTTTAAAAGGAAATCAAATCGATTTTTTTTAAGTTAGACATTTAATATTTACACGCCGACCTAAAAGATCTGGCGCACGGTAAAAAGTTGGTATACATATATCGGGCTTACAAAAATTATATACAGCGATGCGGTGACCGATCGAGATGAGAAAATGACGTTCGGTGCAAACGCTCCTTGTCAAGAAATCTTACGTTTAAAGTTTATGTGAGTAGCTTGTGGGTTTCACATAATCTCTTTAGTGTTTAGAACAGTGGATAACCGGCGGCTTAGCGATGTCATTAAGAAGAATAACTCCCCATTGCTTCCAATATGATTATGACACCTTCAATACCTCTATTGAAGGCGTCATAACCGCTGGAAGGTGTCTACCGCTGGAAGACCGCTTTCACAACGCGTTATGAATCTGACAGTGTGTCGTAATGCCAGTTGGATTGTGTAAGGCTCCGGAAAAGCGTTTAATGGAAAGTTTTACCACGTATTACAGGAGGCTCGTGAAGGATCTTCCCGGAAATCGCGGGAAATGTCTGCATCAGCAGAGTCAGGTTATTTTAAAATAAACTTGTAACTTCTAAAGCTGCGACTTTGTAAGGGCTTCGAACCGTGGCTATATGGCCAAGTGATATGACGTCAAGATATGTCGTCAAAAGCTGATGTCAAAAGTGCACCACGTACACTGCAAGCAAAGGAAACAAAGTCTATGCACGAATAAAAATGCACCAATAGACAACGTGAAGGGGGGAATTCAAATGTTGCAGTATAAAAATTGCGGCTAAGAGCCATTAACACGGCGAAAATTTAACCGCGGACCGGCCATGCCCACTTTTTACTGTGTTATATTTTTAAAAACTTGGTGTCTCTGAAAATTCACTCTAAATCGAAAAAATATTAAGTACCTAACAAAAATATTGAAAGTATTTGAATTCTCTATGTTTGCTTCATACAATGTTTTGAGCCCTGCCCACTTAGGTATAGAGTGGGTATAGGGGCTTTCTTAGGATGAAAATGTTTTGTTTGACCGGAGTTCTCGTTCTTAACGCATTTTTTCACGGTTCTGCAAAGCACTGCAAAGCATTTCTGTACAGCAAGCAAGGGACCCAAAGTCAATGCATGAAGTAAAATCCACCAATATACAACGTGGAGGGGGGGCAGAATTTCCAACGTCCATTTAAAAGGATCGCCGTAGTCATCATAGGCCCGTTATCGAAAACTAAAAATGGTAGGTCATTATTACATTCTTATTATCGCGTCTACTTCAGAAAGTGGCCTCTGATACATTTGTGATCCAATATTAAGAAGATAAAATATGATTTTGTTCAGATAGTGGACCATCGGGTGTGCAGATTCGGTGAGACTATGGCATTACTTCAATAGGAATATACATAAGATACCGACAACTGAACACACTTCTTCACCCACTTTCGGATGGAATGCAGGAATGCTCTTACATGTCCTTCACGGAAAATCCTTCCAAAGTTGTAGAAGAATCTACGGAAACCCATATATTCCTAATTACCTACTGGGATGCGATTAATAGTAATTTAGGTACTACATACTCTTTATCCAAAAGTCTATATTCGGGTACAGGTACTTTCATTCTATCCAATGAACTAAATTTTGGACAAACATAAAATCAGTCAATCAAGCTCAATCGCGTAAAAGGTAGGCGGAGTGCGGGTCATATTTATGCTTTCAAACTTCCGCTTTTCGGAACACTGCTTTTTCGAAAAAAAATTCTGACGAGCAATAAAATTCTGCTTTTTAAGCAAACATTTTACTTTTTAGCGGTCCGTCCAAAAATCAAAAAAGAACCTCTTATGGTACCGCTTCGTTGTCTGTCCGTCCGTTCGTCCAATCGTGTTATAACTTCTGAACGGTAAGTCGTAGAAAGGTATAAAAATTTGGTATGCTTTTAAACTGCGAAAATAGTCAGAGAATCCAACGAGGGCAATTTTTTTAAGCAGAAATAACAGTTTTATTATAGTTTGAAATTTCATGCGAAAATGAATCAAATGATTTTCAATACTTTTTTTGAGAGCAGGCAAGACCAAGAAAAGCAAAACTTCATTTGAGTAGGTAGATACTGAACTTTAATAAAAAAGCTTAGTTTTTTGAAAATATTAAAAAGTTTTTTAGAACCGAAGAGTTGAAAATGGGTTACACGTTTTTTAACGTGTTTGAGGCCATAACTCTTGAACCGCTTAGTTTAGCAAAACAATATTGAACACACATATTAAGAAACACAGAGTAAACCAAATGCTTAAGTCATATTTTTCAGAAAAAGTTTTAATACTGGCGTTTGTAAGCATTCTCGAAAAAAAATCGCTAAAATTCTCGAAAAACGAGTGTCGCCACAGCATAACTTCGAAATAAATAACGGGCATAGTCAATCTTCTCAGACTTCATGTTAAGCCAAACCAAAGTTGGAAAATTTAAAAACTTTGAAGATTTAACTCAAAAACGTGAAAAAATTTCCGAAAACGATTTTTTAAAAGTTGCTAGTCTGTTGAATGATGATCTAATTTAAATTTTGCAAAAGTATGAAGCATTTGCAGCATTAAAAATGTTTGAGTATTGCCGTTTCCAATCTTTTTTTCTCAGAAATCCATGTCCGCAGAATTTAAGAAAGCGTCCAACGAAACACGCAGGTGAATCTAAAACTGAAAAAATAACCTAACGGTCATTGAAAAAAAACTAAATTGCTGTTTTACTGATTTTAAATTTTAAATACCGAATGTATTCGATCTTTTGAAATTAAAAAAAAACTGAAGCATTTTTGAAATAGTTTATGGTTCTCTAGATGTGCTTGAAAGCACTTTAGTTAACTGACGTATCGTAACTTGTGGGATACTTATTTTATATCAACCAAATTTGACGCAGGCACAACCACATGAACGTTAACAGACACAAGAGCTTTGAAAAAAAATAAGCTTATAACAGTTCATTCATCATAAGAAAAAAATATTAAAAAAATCAAAAAAGAAAAAGTTGTATGCCTTTTTTTTAGGTAATAAAAATATTCAAGGAAATAATAATAAACAAATAGAATTTCACACAAACTGCACAATAAAGATTAGCTTCACCTACAACAAAGGCGACGGATCCCTCCGCATATGTCTTCATACTTGAGGGTCTTTTTTTTAAGTAAAGCAAATGTAAAACAAAAAACAGACAGGAGGTTGCCGTAGGTACATATTTAACTTTGTTGCTATAGCATTTCTATAAGGTTGTAAAATACAATTTTGAAAAGCAGAATTTGGAAAACAGAATTTCGTAAAAAAAAACTTTAACCCCAACCCATCGTGAAAGTTTGCAGGATTGTGCCCTGCTAAAAACGGTTTTTTTCTTTCGACATTTCGTCCGTAGTAAATGTCGTCCGCTGACTAAATGTCAGAATGGAGGACCCTGTACAACCTGATTCTAATCATAAATGCTATTATTGTCTACTGAACAAGACATACACATAGTTGATTGAACCGATAACATTCTGACTGTCAGTCAGAGGTGCTTTAGTCTGCACTAAAGTTCCACTTCTATCTTGGAAGTGTTGAGAAAACCCTCCTCTTTTTCCCTAAGCCAACCACATTTAAACTTCGAATTCGGTTCAAAAAATTTGAAAGAGGAAAATCTAAAAATTTTAATCGGAAATAGTTATATGCCCAAATTCGCCCTCATTCCAAATCCTATAGTGAGCTCAAGCAGGGGATTGCAGTAGACAACATGTCCCCATACATTATTATTTAACTGGATAAAATAAGAGTTTTTTTCAGTATTAGGATGAAGACCCTTTTGACACTTTTTATACCCCACCCCATAGGATAGGAAGTATATTAAGTTTGATTTATAATTTGCCGCATAGATCATCACCGTAGATCCCTAAGACCTCAGGGGCATTATAATCGAGACAGAATTGTAATTCGAATGAGACATGTCGGTCCGTCCGTCCGTCTGTCTGTCGGTAGTTTTTAGGCCTAAAATTTTGTTCTAGGAATTTGAAACTTCATATCTCGGCTTTCTAGGTCCCGAAGCAGTACAAGTGTAAAAATTTTCATATTCCGCCATGACACGCCCAATTTACTTAGTAGCATGAAAAATTAAGATTGTCGTAGGACGCTCAAATTTGATATGCAGTATTTTTGCGTAAGTATATTGAGGGCGCCCCATGTGGGCGTGGTCGCATTTCATTTTTTGTTTATCAAACGTTTACATATATGCAATGCGTTCGCTTGCCATCAAGAAAATCTTGCATTATATGTTGACAAATTCCTGTACACTACCAATTTACTGGAAAGATTTCATACAATCCCGTTTTTGAAGTCGTGGTTGAAGGAAAACCTAATTTTTGATATAAAAATACACAAAACACCATGAAAACCACAGTTTTGGACAATATTTGAACAAAGACTATGCAATGTTACTGAAAACGGGTCGATGCTAAGCCTCCTTACAAAAGAAGATTCCCAACTAATAAATGCGATTCGGAGCTTGACAGGGGTCAATTGGAATGGGGTATCCAACGATTCGCCTAAGCGTATATTGTAACACGCCCACTAGTCTTTTCAAGGGTTTCTTGGGCTGTGACGCTGTGAGATTTTATTGCTTCCCTCGCATATTTTCAGGGGCTGGTTGAGGTAAAGTGCCGCCCTGGGCCCCACTTTTTTGCCGCGTTCTGCTAACACCAACACGTAACACAAACAAGACTTAATAAAAAACGTTACTAAAACTTTGTAGTTATTGGACTCTCAATAAGACAGCCAATTATCGGATTTCCTAACACAGCATTAGCATACACACATTGTTGAAAAGTTGGCCCGTGTAGACCTCGAGCTGTTGCGCCACTCAATTGTTTTTTTTTTATTTTTTTATTATTTTAAGACAGCCGTGGAAAAGTTTCGGATTTATTTTTGCTTTCCGAAATAATTTTTTGGCCTTGCATATGCTATTGCCATAGTTTCAACTTCTTGCGGTTGCGATTTTGTTCCTTAAACTTTTTTTTATCTAGATCAGTAGGTGCATATGTACACTTTCAGACTTTCTAATTTGCAATTTAAAGCCTTTCAAAACTTGTGGCACAAAAACAGGCGGACGGACGTGTATGGCTTGTTCGACTCGATCAAAGTCTCGATCATATGTCAAGTCTTGCGTCACTTCACAAAAAGGACTAATCAAAAACTAAAAAAAAAATAAATGGAGTGGCGCAACAGCTCGAGGTGAACCAGGGCCAACTTCTCAACAATGTATGTTGGTGTGTTAATTTCTTTACATACAAGGGGACCTACAATTTTTTGCCGAATCCGAACGGCACTTTGAGAAGTTTTTCAAGACAATTGATACTCTCGGGGGGCTTGTCAAACCCTCGCGGAGGTGGGGACCGTGAAAAAGAACAAGTCTTTTTTTTCAGGTGACGATGGCCGGATTCGAACCCAGACCTCCGGCGTAGTAAGCACACACACTAACCACTTAAAACATGTTAAAAGTGGGCATGGTCGATATTGTGGGCGATCCAATTTTTGTCCAGTCAAAGATCTTAGGCGAATATTGCTCAATATCCAAATTTGAGCTCCTACGCTATGCCTAACTTGACCAAAAGGCACTTTGAAAGAAAATGTGAAATAGAGGTTATCTAACATTGAAGCTAGTAATGGGCGTGGCCGTTGACGAATTGAGCTAATTTTTACACTTTACAAAATGTAAGTGCAACAAAAGAACCAAGCCGCGCACCACGTTTTAGCACTCTTTAGCTTGATTTTGAAGACCTAAAACCTTCACACATACAGACGGACGGACGGAAGGGCGGAAGGGCTGAGATGGCTTAATAGATTCACCTGTCGGCCTCGATCATACATCTAAAAGGTCTTAGAGGTCTACGATGATATTTATGTACTGTGTTACAGTATTACTGCATTAAAATTTATATTCGAGTATGTACTAAAAGTTTGAGAACTTAATATTATCCCAACTATACAAATACGAAAACCTATACCTAAACTCTAACACTCGTCATCGCTGTTCTAGTTAAGGCAAATTAACTTTTCGAACTTCAATACTACTTTACATGGGGTTTGGGTGAAATAGTAAACCATATCACGTAGGTAGCTATAAAACCTATCATATTGCTATAGAAGATTAATACCCATGTGTGTATCAGGCATAGGCCTCCAGTTCCTAACAACTGCGGCACCCCAGTGTGCTCCTTTACAAGATTTGTTGCTCGTGCGAGTAGGCTTTTGAGGACTCCAAATGAGGGTGTTAAAATGTTGCAATCACCACCACCACACCAGCACACACCAGCTTTACCAATAGAAAAATGCTCTTGAAATCAAGGAAAGGCGAGCGTCTGTTAAGTTTGTTACACTTTCTTTTTCGTGTAAATCATTTATAAAGAGATTATGTGCCACCCTTACACAAGTCCCATCGTCCTTATGCCAGAGATTCACGACATTGGCACCAGTTGTTTCCGATTTCATTTCTGACATATCACATCTCGTGTACCTACCAACCCCGTTGCAAGGACACTCTGTAGGATTTTTTTTTTTTTTTCATACACATTGAAGCCCTTGTATAAGAAGTGGTATAGCCCTTCTCCTTTTGCTATCACGACCAGATGATGCAAAGAAGTATTGAAGACGAAGTTAAGCTTATTGTAGAAAAACTATAGAGAAGAAGAAAAGTCAAAGAAGAACAAACAAGTATGTGACTCAAAAGGAAAATAAATTTTTCTAGCGATTGGCAGTTCTCCCACTTTTTCTATTATTTATTACACTTTGGCAAATGAACGTGTTTGGATTTCCGCTAAATGAAAGGAAATCTGCACACTTTTTGCGTCCTTTTATTTAATTTTTTTTTTGTCGTAGATTTCGTTAGTTTTAGTGTCTCAGTTGGTGCAGGCTTCGTTTGACACGACGCTGTCAGATGGTGCAGATTAGTTCTTGTGGAGAAAGAAATGCGGGTCCATCTGAAATATCTGAAAACGATATCAGACATGGATGATGAACGACAGCCAAAAACACGGAACAATAAGTTGTGAGTTTTTTTCTAGAATCAGGGCATCGGGGTGCGATGAATAGACAAGCTCCTCGCGCTGCACCCTGAGTAACGCTAAAAGTCTATTCATAATTGGATGCCGAACTTTTTCAATAAGACCCGAACTCCCGGCAACTGTAACAAGTAACCACAACCACGCATATGCAACCTGCGTCCTCGCACACTCACACAAACGGGACTTATCAGCGCTTCTTGACTAGAGATATAGGACCTTCTGTCCGTATTTTGCAACTTAATATTGAAGACATCGGCAGAGCAAAGTGTGACCATTTACACAAGATATTGGTAGAAAATAACATCGATGTGGTACTCCTGCAAGAAACTCACTGCGTAGATGAATCAGCTCTTGCATCTCGAGGTAAAATAAGCGGTTTCTCCTTAATAGGCGCCGTCTAACATCATGTGTACGGCATAGCAATATATGTAAGGTCCTCAATCTTAAATGTGAGCCTGACCCGAACTATGGAAAGCGACAACGTATTCATCGTAGCGATATTGATAGGTGACCTTAAAGTCGCTAACATCTACAAACCGCCCAACAGTTTTTGGCCTGTAGAATTGATGACAATATACGGACACCCCGCCCTATATGTCGGTGATTTTAACAGCCACCACACTCTATGGAAGTACCACGGGAATGACGATAACGGCACTAAATTGGCAGACTGGTCTGACATAAACAACCTGACACTTGTTTTTGATGCCAAAGATAGAGGAACCTTCAACTCTAGACGCTAGAGCCGCAACTACAACCCAGATCTGTGCTTCGCTTGCACCGTCTTACTGCACCGGGCGTGTACAACAAGTGTCCAGACGGGTCCTTCCTGATTTTCCTCGAAACCAACACCACCCAATTGTCCTAGAAACCGGAACACAGATCCCATTGGTAAACTCCACTCAGCGACCAAGGTGGTCCAGTTTCAAAAGCCATCATGGCAAAGCTTCACCAAAGACCTCGACTCCAACGTCCGCTGGATCCCTCCGACTCCCAAGAACTATGGGCGATTTGTTGGCATCGTATTAGCCACAGCAAAGAAGCACATCCCACGCGGATATCGAAAAGAGTATATCCCCGGATGGAGGCCTGACAGTGACCATCTGTATAAAGAATTTAAGCAGAGTGGTGAACCCGAGATTACAGAGGAACTCTTGCAATCTTTGAACAACGCACAAAAAGAAAAGTGGATAAAAACTACACAAAATCTGGACTTTACTCGTTCAAGCAAAAAGGCTTGGAGCCTCATCCGGAAGCTTGGTGGATCAAATTTCTTGCAATCACACCATCCTAAGATCGATCCAGACCTGATTGCAAACCGGATTGTCGAGATGTCTAACGCAAAGTCGAACAAAAACCACACTCAACATATTAAAGGCCGGTTAAAAGAGCTTAAAAAGGTGACCCCTTTAAACTCTGCATACTCTCGACCATTTACAATTTTCGAGCTAGAAGTAGCCATCGCCTGCTGTAAGAATGGAAAAGCCGCTGGAGCCGATGGAATCTATCCCGAATTATCAAACATTGGGGGAAAAACACTAAGATCTGGCTCTGCAAATTTTTTAACAGCATTCTATCATCCGGTGACCCATTGAGTTCAAGAAGTCAAACGTCTTTGCTATACTTAAACCGGGGAAACCAGCTGACAAGGCCGACAGCTACCGACCAATTGGTCTCTTAAGTGTATGCTATAAGATCCTTTAACGCTAAATATATAAGAGAATTGAGGTACCCATAAACGAAGTTATCCCTATAGAACAAGCTGGATTCCGAAAAGGTCGTAGCTGTACTGACCAAGTTCTCGCCTTAACAACTTTTATTGAGAATGGCTTCGAAAACAAGCTTAAGACTGGCGCTGTGTTCGTAGACCTTACTGCTGAATATGATACGGTCTGGCCTTCCAAGTATTCCTCAACAATAGCGTTAGTAAACCAAAAAAAACTCAACGACGGCCTCCCAAAATGGTTTCGGTCCTGGCCCCACTTCTCTTCAACCTATACACTCACGATTTACCAAACACTACATCTCAACAGTTTTCGTATGCGGATGACCTAGCTATTGCCAGACAACACCAGCATAGACTCAATTGAGGCCACACTCTCAGCAGATCTTGACTGCCTGGGAGAATACTTTAAGAAATGGAGGCTGACACCCTTACTTACTTACTTAAGGTGGCGCTACAGTCCGGGGTGAACCTGGGCCTCAGCCAACAAGCTTCGCCAGCCAGCTCTGTCTCTAGCTAGCCGTCTCCAGTTTCGCACGCGAAGTTGGCTGAGGTCCCCTTCCACTTGCGTGCGCCACCTGAGTCTCGGTGCTCCTCTCCGCGTCGTCCCTGCGGTGTGGATTCGAAGATTTTCCGGGCCGGGGCGTTGGTGTCCATCCGCTCTAGATGACCCAGCCATCGTAGACGTTGTGTTTTGACTCTTTTGGCTAGGTCGGTATCGCTGTACAGCCCGTACACTTCGATGTTATATCTCCTCCTCCACTCTCCGTCTATGCAGACGGGACCGTAAATCGTCCGAAGAATTTTCCTCTCGAAGCAGCCTAAAGTGTTTTCATTCGCCTTTGACAGGGTCCATGCTTCTGCACCGTAAAGCAGGACTGGAATGATGAGGGTCTTATACATGGACACTTTAGAGAGTGGGGTTTGCTACTCAATTGCCTCCTTAGCCCAAAGAAACAGCGATTGGCAAGAGTTATCCTTCGTTTGATTTCAGCGCTGGTGTCATTGTCTGAATTGATAGCGGAACCCAGGTAGACAAAGTCCCTAACTACCTCAAAGTTAAAGCTGTCGATGGTGATGTTTTGTCCAAGACGTCGGTGTTGGGTGTCTTTTCTTGATGACAGCATATACTTGGTTTTGCCCTCATTGACTGCTAAACCCATATTCGCCGCTTCCGTCCCAATACTCACGAAGGCTTCACTGACATCACGCTTTGTTCTACCGATTATGTCAATGTCGTCTGCGTATGCAAGTAGTTGAACGGACTTTTGAAAGATTGTACCTCTGGTGTTGGCGCGAGAGTTCTGCACAATTCTCTCAAGTATGATGTTATAGAAGTCGCATGACAGCGCGTCGCCTTGTCTAAATCCTTTTTTGACATCAAAGGGGTCGGTGAGGTCTTTGCCGACCTTGACGGAACAGCGTGAGTTTTCCATCGTCATCCTGCACAGACTGACGAGTTTGGCAGGGATGCCAAAACTAGACATTGCGCTATATAGCTCGTCTCTATAGATGCTGTCATACGCGGCCTTGAAATCGATGAAGAGGTGGTGTGTATCGATTTGGAATTCCTGGGTTTTCTGCAAGATCTGCCGCAGTGTGAATATTTGATCGATGGTGGACTTTCCTGGCCTAAAGCCACACTGTTATGTGCCTATCAGATTGTTGACAAACGGCTTCAGGCGATCACACAGTACAGCAGAAAAGATCTTGTATGCGATGTTAAGAAGACTTATGCCTCTGTAGTTGGCACAACTCAGAGGGTCTCCTTTCTTCAGGATCGGGCAAACAATGCTGAGGTTCCATTCGTCGGGCATGCTTTCTTCCGACCATATCTTGCAGATGAGCTGGTGCATGCTCCTGACCAGCTCATCGCCAGCGGATATAAAAAGTTCGGCAGCTAGGCCGTCTGCTCCGGCTGCTTTGTTGCACTTGAGCTTAGACACAGCTACTTTCACCTCCTCCAGGTCGGGTGGGCGGTATCGTTCGTATGCTTCGTCGGTAACGTCTTCGCCCGGGTTGAATGGTTCGTTCCGACGAACCAATCCTCGCCGTTATACAGTCTGCAGAAGTGGTCTTTCTAAATCCTCAGCACCGACTGCGATTCTACAACGATGTTCCCTTGATGGTCCTTACAGGCTTCAGTTCGAAGTTTATACCCTTGGCAGGACCTTTTGATCCTTTGGTAAAACTTTCTAACCTCATTCCTGTTGTAACATCTCTCTATCTCTTCAACCGCGCGCTTCTCGTGCTCTCTCTTTTTCCTTCGGAGAAGCCGGTGCTCCTCTCTCCTCCTCTGCTCGTAGAGCTCGCGAGCAGCTCTAGTCCTTCTGTGCAGCGCCGCTTTGTATGCTTCCTGTTTAGCTGCATGTGCTTGCCGGCATTCATCGTCAAACCAGGGGTTTCGTTGTGGTGGCCGTGTGAAACCCAGCACTTCAGAGGCGTCGTCTCTGATGGCATTTTGGCAATGTTGCCACTGGCTATCAATACTTGATGCTGGTTGCATAGGACTTCGTAGAAGGTTTTGAGAGACTTGGTTGGAGAAGGACCTGGCGATCTCTTGCGATTGTAGTCGGCCGACGTCAAACTTCCTCACAGTATTTCCATTACTTGGCGCTGGTCGGGATATCCGCAGCCGTACCTTGGCTACAACAAGGTAGTGATCCGAGTCAATTTTGGGCCCCTCGGAAAGTTCGGACATCCATGATACTGGAGGAGTGCCTTGCGTCGATCGCAATATGGTCAATCTGGTTGACGGTTGATTGATCGGGGGATCTCCATGTCCCTTTGTGGATATTGAGATGCGGGAACTGTGTACTAGCTACCACAACGTGTCGCCCCGCAGCAAAGTCGATCAGCCTGAATCCGTTATCGGAGGTCGTGTCGTGCAGGCTATGCTTTCCGATAGTACGACCAAAGATGCCCTCCCTTCCTAGCTTAGCATTAAAATCGCCTAGGACAATCTTAATGTCGTAGCTAGGGCACTGCTCATAAGTTTTGTCCAGGAGCTCGTAGAACATATCTTTGGTCTCGTCATCTTTCTCCTCTGTGGGGGCATGTGCGCATATCAGGCTAATGTTGGCGAATTTAGCCTTGATGCGGATCGTCGCGAGGCGCTCGCTTACAGGGTTGAAGCTCAAGACTTTTTGCCTAAGTCTGCCTCCAACAACGAAACCACATCCAAATAGGCGCTGCCTTTGATGCCGACAGCAGTCGCCGTAGTAGATGTCGCAGGTTTTCATCCTTCTTTTGCCCGGCCCGTCCCACCGCATTTCTTGGATGGCAGTAATGTCTGGCTTGCAGTCGTTAAGGGCCTCCGCTAGTTGCTCGGCAGCACGTGGTCTGTTAAGGGACCTAACATTCCACGTGCAGATCCGGAGCTCGTTGTCCTTATCTCGTTTGCATTGGTCGTCAACAGTAAATCCGTCCGAATCCGAGGCTTGTTTCCGCTTCGTGACTGGTGTTTCTTTACGTGGCCGGGAAGTCACCCCGACGGCACGACCCCCAACCTGTAGGACCAGATCCTTTGCTTAGCTCTAAGGACGGAGAGCCGGATAGCCCGCTCCTTATAGGCCTGAGCTCCGAATACGTCGTAGTAGCCCATATAAGGTGTTCCAGGCTGACACCCAGCAAGGCTAAAATTGAGTCGGGCTGAGCTTTCACCTTAACAGCCAACTTGCGCACATGCTGCTCGAAATTACCATCAACGGCTCGGTCCTGCGACATGATAAGAGCCTTAAGTGTCTCGGAGTAACCTGCTTCAAAAACTTGCATCCAGCTCCTGGGAATCATCACCCAGTACACTTCGAACAGCCGCTTTGGGACTGGTTTACTCAACTGCCGAATACGGAGCCCCCGTATGGTTAAATAGCTCACACACTGCGAAATTTGATAGTCAACTCCACATCGCAATGCGCCTTATCTCTGGAACGATATGGTCTACTCCAATTCAATGGCTCCCAGTCTTGAGCAATATTGCCCCACCTGCACTTAGACGAAAGAACGCACTAGTCAGAGAATTTAACAAAATTCAAAGCAACCCGAGCCATATCGACTGACCCGAATGGCGGTGGCGAAACCCACCTCTGAGGACAGCGACAAAACTGCATTTGTGTAACTTCAACGTCAACGAATACCCCAAATACCTGGAGCAACATAGTTAACCCTACTGCTCGTGTACCAGGATTCAACCTACCCCGAAAAACTTGGACCCAACTAAATAGAATAAGGACTGAGCATAGCCGCTGCAGCATCTAGTGAATGTGACTGCGGGGAACCTAGCCAAACGATCAAACACATTGTCTCCAGTTGTCCCCTTTCTATGTTTAAGGGCGACCCCAATGACGTCCACAACATCACACCTGATGCCCTTCTCTGCCTAAACAGCTTAAATATTATTCTCTGAGGCGAAATTTAATGATTATTTCCTTGAGCAATTGTTAACCTACTATGACGTATTTGTATTCATAACTTGTTATTGTTATTTCCATACGATAAATAATAAATCGTCCAATCGTTTTTAAGTACACGCTTAAGCTTAAAAGCTTTTTAGTAAGCTTGAAAATATGTAAAAGGCTCTTGAAATCATCCTTTTGATATGGCCACTACCAGAGGTTTTAGCGCTCAAATGAACATAACCTCTACCTACCCCCATTCATTTGTAGTGATAATCAAAATGTATTTGATTTTTTGTTTACTTTTATTTATGTACGTAACCTATGTAGATAGTATATACGTTTTGAATAACGTTTTTTGTTACACAGAGTTTTGCGTTCAACCTTGCATTGAAATTTGAATTAATTGCGTTCCCCACAAAAAGCTATCTGATATTTTACATCAATTCATTACAATTATCAGATGCCGATAAAAGAAGGGTTAAGCCCCCACAATCATTTGTCAACATTTAGTGTAATTTGTATTCGCAAAAATGCCAATGCAATTAATACCTATTAAAAACCTCAACCAAAATATTCCAACCACCAGATCACGCTCGAAGCCTATTCATATAACTTTGACATTATTAATTGGCCACAACCATGCCAATACGTCCCAACACAATGAGTGCATTTGAATAGCAACTTGTATCTACTCGTGTATGCAAACCATTCTAATAGCAAATTGTATCAAACCACCACCTACACAAGCAATGAGTATAGGTACCTACGATAACAGCTCGCATTAACAAAACAATAACATTGGCATGCTACACCTACATATAAGCTGTGGCATCTCAGCAATAATACGTATTTACGATCCTTTTATAAGGGTTGAATAGGGCACCCCAACAACGACCTACGTTACGTAGCCGAGTCTAGAGCGCTCTTCTCCCCTCGAAAACTTGGACAAAGTAATTTCGCACTAAATGAGGTTCAGACCTTGCTCGACCGAAAAATTTATTATAATTCCGCAAATGGTCGTTAGCCGCCCTTCCAGCTCTACCTAACCCTATAATTACATTCCATAAGGACTTGCAGTTAAAAAAAAAAAAAAACAGAAAATTCAAAGGCATTGATGATGAGGACGGCCGAGCTGGGGTGCCACACTCTTTCTGGGCGAAAAAAAAAAAATATCCCGAAAACTTTTCTTATTGTTGTTAATGAGTGGGCTATAGAGGGCACTGCTGTCCAATCGTATTGGCAACACCTTCGTGAAAGCCGGTTCTTAAGCCCACTGTGCTCTGAACACTTTCAATCCATTAGCGGCGGCGGTTAGACATGACTGTTCTCGGGGTAACGAGTGAACAGGACATTTTGTTCCTCGGACTGATGTGGTCAGTCGCTGGTAATTAGCTCTTCTAACGAGAAAAGTTTTATGTCTCCGGTGGGATTTCTGAAGCATGTTAACAACCGCACGAGTCCTGGTCCAGTGAATGGCTTTCTTTTTCTATTCTCTATCTGATAGGTTCGTGAACTGGTAATAATAGTAACGCTGCCGCTGCCGCCGACGAGGAAAGTCTAGTGCAGAATAAAACAATATTATCATCTATGGTCGAGGATATGTTACAGTTTTATTTTACGAAGTAAGCATCCTCCTTACATGCGGCGAACGTATCGAAGGAAGGATGAACGATGATGGTATTAATAGTGTTTCTTTTTGTATCAAAGAGTATAAAACGTTATTGTTTCTAAAATTACATTTTGTCAGAATTAATAGAAAATGTATACTGGGGGTTAACTTCAATAATGGCACTAATCTTGAAGAGTGATAACGGAGTATGAGAAAAATAATTGCTTTTGGAATTCATCCGGATGGGTGGAAGTTCATTTATGCCTATTGGGAAGGAAAGTTTTTTTTTTTTGTTTATTAAACAAAGAGATAATAAATATAAGCTTATTATAATGTTTGTAGAATTGTAAATTGTTGTAATTTTTCACTTTTCCATAAGCATTTTAAGTAAAGAAAAGTTGCAAAATTTTTAGCGACGTCTCCTTTAAGGGGAGGGGGGAAAAATTACATTTAAGCGAAACTTGAAATCGTCTGCTTCTTATTATTCAATTAGGCGCGAGGTTATGATCTGGAGTGATGGATCATAACTCTCCCACTCTACTGCATTCCGTATGGTCCGCTTGTGGGCTTCGCCGGACGATTTGACCTCAGAATATACCAGCAGGCCACCCGGTTTTGTATCTCTTCGTCACTGAGGCCAGATAAATGCTGTTGTCGTTGCATTTGTATGATCCATGAATGTTTAGGCCTTCCTCTCTTATGCGATTGCGCTGGAATGTTGATTGACATTGCCTTTTTGACTGGGTTCGTAGGATCTCTTCTTTGAACATGTCCACATCAACTGAGCCGGTCGTGCTGCATTTTCCTGGAGATAGGTTCTTTAACATGGAAGCTTCTTCGGGTCTTTGTTTTTTATTCTATTTCGATTTGTTATACTCCTGCTGTCATGCCAAGCATCTTCAGCTGCTGTTAATTTGCTCTCATAAAGGGTGATTTTTTAAGAGGTTGAGAACTTTTTTTAAAAAAATTTTTGCAAGGTTCAAACTATTTGAATCGATAGTTTGAACCTTGCAATTTAATGTTTACAGATAATTTCATGCAAATGTTGACCGCGGCTGCGTCTCAGGTAGCCCATCCGCTGAGTCCAATTTTGGCATACTCTTTCACACATATCGGCCGGTATCTCACGAATGAATGCATGGATGTTGGCTTCCAGTGCGTCAATCGAAGCGGACTTGTCCCTATAGACATAAGCCTTGACATACCCCCACAAAAAATAATCTAATGGTGTCAAATCGCACGATCTAGGCGGCCAATTGACCGGCCCGAAACGTGAAATTAACTGTTCATCGAGAATGCCGACCATAAAATGGAAGCAGCGCGCGATGAACATTTCGAACCGAGCACGAATTTTGATAGTAAAATTCAATAATTTGCAAGCGTTGTTCATTTGTAAGACGATCCATGGTTAAATTGCAAACCAAACTGAAGCTGTTTGACAGTGACACAAGGTACTAAACATACGTCAGCTATCAAAACCAGTGTTGCCAAAACCAAACCAGCTAAAAAATCACCCGTTATTTCCTATACGCTTTCCAACATTGAAAACCATAGGACGTGAGCGCAACAGCGGTGTTAAGCCTTCCTTTCAGCTTAGGGGGCTTTTTTCGGTCACAAAAGATGGAGAGTTTTTTCACACCTTCATCCACCCCACGCTTACGCGATGGTTGAGTTTGCTTTGCTTTTGATCATAGATCCCCAGGTACTTAAAGTTTTTACACTTTGGAAGGACAATTTCATTCAATTTAATGCCCGGAATTAGCCCGGGTGGCTCAGAGAATGGGACGCACAGGTACTCTGTCTTCTTTTGGCAAATACGATACCCATTCCCCTTCAAAACATCCACCCATGTATGAAGTGATAGCTGCACTTCCGTTTTCCTTCCAGTGCTAGCTGGGTCCGCCCGTTTTCCTTCAAGCACTTTATCAAGGACTACAATGAAAAGCAAAGGAATTAGGACACTTCCCTGGTGTACACCGACTTTAATTGGGAACGCACCAGTGACTCCGGAAGGACATCTTACTCTTATCTTTGCTCCGTCATACATGTCTATGATCATCCGCACGTAGGCTTCTGGAGCTCCACAATTTCTTAGCGCCACCCATATCAGATCTCGTGGTAGTGTATCGAAAGCTTTTTCAAAATCAACTAGAAGCCTATGCAGATCTTTAAGGGTATCACGATGTTTTTCGATTATGATCCTTATAACTACTTTGGATTGCATCAGTGATTGATTTGCCAGCGACACACCCGCACTAGTCCTCACATAGCCTTATTATTTTTTGCAGTCGACTTTCTAGTACCCGCTTGACGATCTTGATGGAACGGTAATTGTCACAGCTTCGTGCATTACTTTTTCCTTTAAACATAGGAAGAACATAACTTTCCCTCCACTAATTAGACAGTGGATCGCCTTTTATAAGTTTGGAGATGAAGGTCGTGAGCCATTTGGACCCGCTGTCTTCCATTTTTTTCTAGAACTCTGTATGGGTATCTGATTCGGCTCAACCGCTTTTCGCTCCATTTTTTTCGATTGTGAAGTCTGGTACTGTGAAGTCTGGTACTTTTTCCCAGTTGGGATTGGTTTCTTCTGGAAAGTGTTGCCTGGGAAACTGTTCATTCAAGATACTGTCGCCACCTGTGAAAATTTTTTTCGAAATCCCCAAGAAGCTATCCCCGAGCATTGTTATTGAACGAATCTGCTGGGCGTTTCTCCTCCTCTGAGCGGCAGTTTTGAGGATTTAAGCCCCCTTATTCAAGGGGCTTTATCGAAGATCCTGTGTGGCCTGGTGTGTATCAGCAGTGGAAGAAGAAACTTCCTCCAATTCCTGATTCAGGCCCCCCAATATTTTTGCTTGAACCTGCGCACTTCTTCTTAGCGAGACTGCTGAGGTGTCAATATTCCAGTTCCAGGCGAAGCATTTCATCTCTGTTGTTCGAGGAGTACTTCTTCCATGGTTTGAATGCCGCTTTCTTTTCACTGATCACTACAGTTTCACCTCATCTGAACCATGTTTCTTTGACCTGTTTGCAGTGGCCTTTTGAAGTCTCTAGAAGTGATTTGGCTATGCACGTTCGCTTTAGGTCATCCAACATATCTTGCTCTGCACTCTACATCTTCGTTTTCGTCATTGACGTTAAAGAGATAGTTTTGCATCATGTTTAAAAATGCTTCGGATTTTCCTTATCCCAATTTTTATACCAGTTTATTCTCCCACACTGCAGTTGATTAGCGGCTTTGGTTGTATACCTTTCAGCCACCACAAGATTTACTATACTCTTAGCTTTTTTTGGATTGCTGATCACGAATTTCGGGCCGGGAAATGGCGTTTTCAGCCTTAAATTGCCCAAAAAATACCCCTAAATAGGGGTGCTTTTGTTAAATTAGCACTTTGAGTGTTAATTGGTGCAAAAAAATATGATTTTACCTATAACTTAAATATTAAGTAATAAGCTTCATGTTAAAGGGGAATTAAAGGGGTAAAAAGTATCCCAAAAGTCTCATTTAACTATATTTACACTTTCTGAATCAAATTCTGCGTAAAAACTGCTTCCTGACTCTGAGTTGAAATATTTAATAATAATTTATAAAAAGCGAAATCCTTCAGTTAATAAGGAGGTGTTCACACTACCCCCAAATATGAATTTGTACAATTTTAAGTGCTAACGGAATGAAATTTACTCAATTATTGAGTTACTCATTAATTTCGCATCTTTTTCGAGACGTTAGGGCTTCACTCCTTAATCAGCAAAAATACACCTCTAATACCCTCTCAGAAAAACGCGTAATTAAATATCAGCAACCTAAAAACCTAAAAACCGTGGCCTAGTGGTTAGTGTGTGTGCTTACTACGCCGGAGGTCTGGATTCGAATCCTGCCATCGTCACCTGAAAAAAAAAGACTTGCTCTTTTTCACGGCCCCCACCTCCGCGAAGGTCTGACAAGCCCTCCGAGAGTATCATTTGTCCTCAATTCAATTCAATTCAATTCAATCCCGTTAGCTCTTAAAATGCCCAAATTCACATTTATGGGTAATTTTAACCCACTCCTTTTTAACCATAGGGCTAAATTTTTTATAAATTACTATTAAAGGTTCAGCTAAGAGTCAAAAAACAATTTTTTACATTATTTGAGTGAAAAAGAGTTAATATAGAAAAATGCACTTTGCTTGGATCCTCTTCTTCGCCTTTATTTTAACCGAATGTTTTTATAAAATGCTACTGAATTTTCAATTTAAGGGTAAAAAGATTTTTTTTACATCTATCAACGGTTAAACTTGACATCTATCAAGGAGTAGCTTTTGTTGATTTAAGGGTGAAGCCCTAATTTCTCGAGAAAAAACCACGAAACTCGCGATCAGCAACCAAAAGAAAAACTAAAATAAAAATAAATCCATTCCGCTAGCTAGGGGTAGTTTCACCCCCTCTTATAAAGGGGGCTAAATTTTTAATTAATTATTATTTAATGTTTCAACTCGGAGACATAAAAACAGTTTTAACGCATACTTTAGGTCAAAAAGTGCACCCAAATTTGAAATAATCCCTTTTCAGGGGTACTTTTCACCCCTTTAATTTAACCCGAATGTTTAATTTTTTGTAATACATTACTTGATATTTCAAATTATGGTAAAATCATATTCTTTCGAAACCAACCACTCAAATCGTCAATACAGCAAAAACACCCATATTTATGGGTATTTTGGAGTGATTTGAGTGGTGAAGCCCCAGCTTCGCTTGAAAAAAAAAAACGAAATTCGTGATCAGCAACCAAAAAAACCAATAAACCTATAGTAGAGATAATCTGGCGGTGGCTGGAAGTTTGACAACAATTTCACTTTCATTAATGAAAGTCTATCCAACATTCAACTTTTTTCATCTGCTCACACTCAACTTGAGGAGCATTACGCACTAACGATGTTTCACACCTCATCTTCCATTACAACCTTGAGAGACATCAACCGGTCACTTTGCTTTGAAATTATTCAAGACGCCATCAAGTAGTTCTGCCGCAAGTATGATAGCGATTCCGTTCCTACCTTGTTCGGTTCCATAGTGGTACATCTTGTAAGCTTTTGCCTATCCAAGAAACGGGCCCAATTTTCGGTGTTCCGCCATTTCGTCTCTTGGACACACAAGATGTCCACTCGCCTTCTTTCTATCGTCTCTTCAAGTTCGTAGCTACAAACAGTCGTGCTTCCAACATTCCAACTCACGACTCTAAGATTGCGCTTAGGCAACTTCATAATTTTGGTATCCCCCGGAAAGTGACTAGCTCTTACCTAACATTACTGCTCGTGCCAGGATCACTATGGATCACTATGATCACTAGTATCATAGGATAACTAGGATCACCATGGAAACCATAAGCAGTCCGTGGCGGGGTAGTGCCATAAGTAGCGTACCCTTCCAATGCTCTCGTCTAAACGACTTGTTTTGTTCGACACGTGCAAGGTCCTATTTGTTGTTTCAACGTCCTTTTAAGACATCAGTGGTCGGTCCCCTTCAGTCATGTCAACCTACGAACTTACTTAATTCACACTTGAAGGAAAATTTAAGATGTTGAATGTGTCGCTAGGGTCACTTAGGTGTTACAGTTTCCTAGACCCCCCTAGATGAAGATCAGTTTTCAGGGAAAAGTTTTTTGCCACCCTATTTTAAGAGTTACGAAATTAAAGATCACCCAATAGTAGACTATGAACTACGGTAAAATTAACGACAGAATGTAAAATGTCCAGAAATAATTTTAATAAACAAATAGAATTTTATATAAGCTTTCTACATTATAAAGATCAGCCTAACCTTCGGCAAAAGAAGACGGACCGCTCCGCGTATATCTTGGCAATCCTTTTTTATACACGACCGAAATATATTAATTTTAATGCATTGTTTGTAACACAGTGAAATGATCACCGTAGACCCTTAAGACCATTTAAAGATATGACCGAGACCGATAGGTGAGGCGTTGAAGCCATATCCGTCTGTCCGTCCGTCTGTCCGTATGTGTGAAGTTTTTAGATCTTTAAAATTGAGCTAGGACGCTCAAAGAGTTGACGCTCAAGCTTGGAGTATATCTTAATTCTTATTTTGTACAGACAAAATGTGAAAATTAGTTGAATCCGCCGACGGCCACGCCCACTACTGGCCTTAATGTAAGACAACCTCACTTTTACCATGTTAGATCTTTAAAAAGCCGATTTCTCGGAAAGTTTACTCCAAATTAAAAAAAAATTGGAGTAAACTTTCCGAGAAATCAGTATATATATTTTCATTGAATCGCTTATCTATACAACAAATATTCAAGATATTACTATTTCCTACGTTTGCTCCATGCAAAGTTTTGAGCTCCGCCCTCTTTTAAGGGGCGTGTTTAGGAAAAAACGGGTTTTTCTGCAAAAATTTTCGTTTTTAACGCATTTTGTAATGTTTGTAACGAAACTACAATAAATTGATTTAAGTTTTTAGCCCAGATCCACTTTTGGGGGCGTGGCCTATACAAATAATATATGAATTCGGGACAAAAAAATTTAAGATTTGGTGTTACACGGTATACATATAGGGTCGGGTATAGAAGTTTGTCACAGGCGAACTCTTGCACTTACTTGTTTTCAATAAACATTTTTTTATGTTTTTGTTGTTGTGTTTTTCGGAACCTTTTACATATATTCATTTAAAACAGTAATATGCTATTAATGCTTTTGAATTAAAATCAAAATCAGCTATTAAGAAACATGATTATTTATTTTCTAACATATCCTTACACGCATAGGGGAACTTAATAAATAACTGTTACTGTGTTACTGTGTATATTTCAGTTGATAAGTAGGCTAAACGATAAAAGCTTTATTCCCAAAGTTCTTTCTACCATCCGCACACGCATAAAACAGCCACCGCATGTGGCCTCAAACACTTTCAACCATGGCAAATAAATGAAACCCCTTAAAGACACTTTGCAACAAATTTACATCTATCAGATACATTCAAACGAAAGAAATGGCGTCCATTATTAATATTATTACTCACATTATGAACCCATGGCACAAATGCCGAGCAGCATAAATCTTGTCAAAACTTACGATTCTGCTCGCAACACTAACGCAATCATAAGTCGGAGCGAAAACGAAAATGGCAAGCATGCAAGTACCTATATACCTTCATGGCGTACCCACATAATCCGCATAGATCAAGAGTCAAGACTCACCTATACAGAAGGCGTGAACAAGCCCACCCGCGTTAAGGACCCTTCCCGCGCGCCTAAGCGCACCTCCAACTGTGTTTGTTACAACATCATTCTTCCCGTTCGGCACATTACCTTCCTCTATGCTGGCACTAAGAGCAACTCCCCGACCCCCATTAACCATTCACCCCAGCTGCTGTTGTGGCAAAACTTGAGAGGAGCGAGAGCAGCAAGTCCTTCAGCCAGGAGAGAACTTTTTGAAGATGATTTTCATTATGGCAATAAAGTATCATAACCAAAAGTGGATATGAATTTATCCTGGGGATCGTTCACCGAACCAGTTATGGAGTAGAAATCCTCTTTGGAATTCCATCCCAGCAACGGCAACCACCGCAGCATTAAGCCTGGTGTATCCTTTTTGTTATTACTTTTGGCAAACGATTTAGATTCTTTTTTTTTCTCTCGCTCTCTCTCTTCCTTTTTGACCGTAAATACGCGTAAACATGGTTTAGGGATAAAGATGAATGAATGAATGAACCAAAGGAATGCGCCCTGTTAGTTCACAAATGCCTACTCCAAGGACCAGAACTTTGTTGTTGTCCGTGTGCGGCCTTTCGGTCCTTTATTGCCTGGAAACACCAAAACTGCTGCCCAAAAATTAATTCAGAGCATGAACAAGTTATTACAGCGAGAGGACAATAAGGGGTCCTGTTTGCCGGCGCGTTTGTATGGGCTGCTTCCTTCCAATGCGTCTGGTATGATGGATTCAATGTAATTAAAAGAATCAAAGATGAGGGTGACTAATAACATGACATGATTAACTAAAAGCGGATTACACGGCAAGGACACTGGCAGGATATACAAAAGGCAAAAAGGGGGATAAAAGACATCGTCCATCCGGCTATACAAAAGGTAAGAAAAGTAAGTCTTCTTCTATGGCATCAACGATGATAGATTCGCCGAGTGTGCAGCAAGGACGATGGAAACGCCAAGAAGTTAATCTTCTTTTCGGTTAAGCTTGCGTGAGTGGGTGTACGCTCGTTGGGATAATTACCCCGGTTATTAACTGTAATTGGATTTTTAATGATTTGTTGAACTTTTTCGTAACAATTATCCACGTATCACGTCCTCGCAAAATATATTTTCATTGAATCGCTTCATCAGCTTCGGTGTATATAGACGCAAGGATAATGAAGGTTTGATTATCATTTTAATTACTGGCGATTAATTTTGTGTTTGTTTCCTTGGCGGAGAGTTGTAAATCAGTTGGCAAACGATGTCCTTACTCCGCCCCTCAATCATCAGCCTTGGCATTTGGTCGATTTTAATTTCCGTAATCTTAGTTCTGATTTATCTTCACGGAATAATTCACAACGGCACCACCCAAGGACAATTATTAATCAATTTGAGGGTTGCGGGTTAGGTGAGGAAATCACAGCTTTTGCCTCGGTGACTCCAGAAGGACCAGGATGAACGGCGCTGGCATTGCAAAGTCAAAGCCTGGAATTGCTTTTGGCCCTAACAACACAGAACAAGTACGACGCCGCTACCGTCTTGGTTGATAAATGATTAAAGCTCAATTTCCAGATTTGACAATCGAGATATTGCTGCCAAGTTGCTGGAGTTCCCGGCTGCTACGTATGTATACGTGTAGGAGTGTTTGTGTTTTGTAAATGTTTTGAATTCCAAATGATTACCAAGGAGTCTGCTTGGACCAAAGATGAAAGCAAACTGATGATGACTATGCATCCTTGCATTGTTTGGGTTTAATTGCAAGGAAATCGATATTTTGGACTATACACAAGTAAAACTTTTGCATTGTCGCAGGAAAGTCGTGGAAATTTTGCGGAAACTATTGTTCATTCTCTGATAGAAATATTTACTCAGTTTTAAATTTCAGAGAGAGACTTGTTGTGGCTGATTTCTACTCCTACTTATAGTGTTGACTCTTGTTTTTAAATTATTAAATCAAATTTTATCATGACAAATCTAGCACGAAAGAGGATAATCAAAGCTTTGAAAAAAGAGTTTGTCATAGGACATAACAAGAGACATACAATCAACACAACAAAGTTTGCCTTTTTAGCCTATGCCACATGGATCTGATATGATGCTTTAAGTTAAGTGATACGTCATATGTCAGCTAATGGTATATGCACAAGGAAATTCAATTAAAGTGTCAAAAACTTGGAGCACCACAATTTTAATGCGCATTATGAAGGAAGGAATTTCAGTTAAAATTAAAATAAATTTATTTATTTTAAAGTCTAAACTTCATGTAGCTTGGCTTTCCTTCAATCTTTTAGATTGTTGCTTCTGTCTTAAGATCCTCTGATTAAGACCCATTTGTCATAATGGGTAGTTTGTCCATTACCCTTAGAAAAGATCCTCGAACGTGTGGTATTGCATTGCTGTGTCCCGTTTATATACAGTCGTTAACATACATTCTTTTTTTGTTGGTGCTTGCAGCTATCCGATGGACTGAGACAGAACTCTTCTATTATATTACCACGCAGACACCTTACATAAGTGTATTTAGTTTCTTTTTTTTCGAAGAAAGACAAGAATTTGCTTCAGTGAGCTTCATCCAAGAGCTTATAGGTGCTCGGGCTCGCCACTTACCACGTCAGCCCCAAAGATCTGCTACCTGATGCTAGCAAAGGCAGGATCTACAAGAAAAGGATTCCGCTATATGGTCGTGTCTTTTCCATAGTCAAATAAGGCTGTGGTTTCAGTCAAGCCTAAAACGCTCAAGTGCTTGACAGAAGCTGGTGGCCCGTAATGATGCCAACAAGAAGTCTGCTGTCGAGTTTGCTAAGAGATTAAAGAAAACAATTTGCCCCTTTCAATATGTCTATAGTCGCAGTCGTTTTATTTGTCTGCATCCACGCAACGAGCCATATCTACCAACGAGTATCTACCAAATGGCAGACGTGGTATAATCAGATGAAGACGGATGTTCATTTTCGCAGGATGTTCAGCGATGATAAGCGTATTGTATCTCAAAAAGAGGATGTAACCGAATAGCAACTTGCGCACGCACAGCTCAACCAGTCGGTTCAAGCTTTTCAAAAAATCTTTTGCAAACTTTTGGCATGGCTAAAGTCAGACTAACCAAATTTTGGTGTGAACACCACTCTAACCATACGCCAAAGGGTGAGCATGTAATCCAAGATCCAAGACAAAGCTTGCAGTGAAACTTTTTTTCAGTGTGGGCAACAGCTGCCTTAAGCCTTTCAGCATATCTGGGTATATTCCATCAAAGCAAGGGGTGACATGAAGCTCTCAAATGATGTAATTGCATATTTGATAGCGGCATCAATCATCAAAGTTCTCACAGAGATAAAGGAATTGTTTTAGAAGCGTTTAGTCCGAGTTGTATACAAGATGGATGCAAATCTAATATCCGCAAAATTAAGTCTGGAGTGCCTCAGGGGTAAGGCTTAACTCCAACGCTTTTTCTGATCCTTATAACCGATCTTTTATCCGTCATATCCTATACAATACCCTCATTTGCAGATGACAGCAATCTTTATAAAGGCTCCGCCAAATAACTTTTTTTTTTAAATTTTAAAATGCTAAAAAAAAAACTACTGAATATTTTCTCAAATTTCTTTTTTTATTTGAAAACACAATCCTTCCGGTTAATAATGGAAAATATTTTCATTCAAATGGCTGCCTTGGCTGGCCGTGCAGTAGGCTACACGATCGGTCCCATTTTTAAGCACATTATCGATTGTGTGCAGCTGTATTTCGCCAATGGCTTCACGAATATTGTCCTTAAAAGCGTCAATTGTTCTGGCTTGTCGGCGTAACACTAATCTCTTAAGGCACCCCAAAAATAATAGTCCAGCGGTGTCAAATCGCCGCTCTGAGGTGCCAAACGACATCAGCTCTGCGGTTGATAATGCGATCTTCAAAAACAGGGCGCATATCATCGAGTGTAGATTCGGCTGTGTGGCACGTAGTGCCGTTCTGTTGAAACCAAATGTTGTCAACATCCTCCTCTTCAATTTTTGTGAACAAAAACTCGTTCAACAAAATCCGCATCAAACAGTGACTCGTTTTAGGTGTATCGGCTTTTCTGTGCCTCAAATGCGACAATTTTGCTTTTTTGCATACCCGCCAAGATCAAAATGAGCTTCGTCTGAAAAGATGATTTTGAAGCGGTGTAAAAGTACTTTATGACATGGGATGTAGGCATACATTTACCAAGTGTTTGTTCATATTTAACTTGAATACAACTTTCGTGTGTGGGCAAGTGCATCAAGAAGTGCGCTGCATTTACTATCCAGAAACGAGCGCTGTTGTGCGGCATTCCACTAAGGTGCCGGTTTTATGCGAGGACTTTTCGTAACTAGACGCTAGTTCAAAACAGTGGGTAAAGACGCTGTTCAGAACTTGAGCAGACATCCCTGTCCCGTATCTAGTTTGAGTGGAACTTGGACAGAGTTGAAACGCAAAACTGCGCCAGTTTCTCTATAGCAAAGATAGAACTGCACACTCTCACAGCAGATTTCAAATTCGATGTAGGTATCAGTGATCTGACGTGATGCTATCTGGAGATACCTTTAATTTGTGCGAGTCTGCAAGAAAAACTATTGGATAGGATAAGGTCCATTACCTTCTGTCTTCTGCCACTATAACGAATGTATGTAGGTCAATTATCTAAATTGTTTGTGGTGTTTTCAGACAATAGGATGAACTCCAGAGGAAGATCTACTCTTTGGTAAGATACATTTCATGCTGGCTCAAGCAGTGAAACTGAATCCCTTTCCGTTCTCGGTGTGTGTGTCAATGAGAGCAGCAGTGGGAATGACCACATATTTGACGTCGCCGAGGAAGTTGGGAAATGCCTAGGTTTCCTCAAAAGATGTAAGAGACATTTCTCTCCTACTGATTTGGCTTTTTTATATAAGGACAACACCCACCCTAAACTGGAATACGATTCCCATATCTGGGCAGGAGCTCCGAAAACGGCACTGCACCTTAGATAGACTTCAAAAACGATCGATAAAACTTACTGGTGATAAAAATATCGCGAAGTCATCTAAATTACTAGAGCATCGACGCAACGTCTCCTGTCTATTACTATTTTATGTTTTTTTTCTATAAACAGTGGGACACAGCCAACTGCTTTCCACCCCTGAAGATATTAAACCGAATAGGTACTCGCTAATATTTCTTGATGTGTGTGATTTTTTTCAAATCATTTTGCCTTTTAGCATCGGCTATAGTGGTGGGGACGAAATTTTTTTTTAAATTTTTTTTTCGAAAATACTTCAAAACCGCAGGTTTAAAACGGATAAGTTAAAGTTTAATAAAAGAATTTCATTAAAGTTTTTGCTTAAGCTGTGGCTTCTTTATCTGTTAGCCCGAATCGGCTTCTTTAATAAAGTAATGAAAATGTTACGACCTTAAACCCGTTGCAAATGGGCCCATGTTTTGCATTCCTTATTTCTTAAAAACTTTTAATATATTAAAAAAAAAAAATTATTATGAATATTCAATGCTTTATATATTCAAAACTTTTTTAGATAAGCGCGAAAACACTTTTTGCCTTTTTTAAAGTTTAAACTGTAATTAAACCATTATGTGTGTACATAAAAAGTTGCCCTTGAATACGTTCACATTTTTTTCACAAACTTTAATAGTATTCTTAACGTGGTGTACCTACACTCAGTTTCATTCTGTACAAAACGACAAATACTGCATAGGTGCAGTCATCACGTTAATCGTTCATTTGCTTTGATTTAATTTGGGTTACTTTTTTTCATTTCGTAGAATTATTTTGTTGGCGTCGGTTTTTTGTACTTTTTACTAAAAATTAATTTTGATAGCTGTTTGGTAAGTTTTTATCGATTTCATACGATTCCATTGCTCAGTCCCATTGTAAAAAATCATGAATGAAAATTGAATCGAAACGTCACTTCATAAAAACAATCAAAGCTATACTCAGCCTCCCCGTTAAATAAGTCGATGGCAAAATATCGTGTTCGGTGTCGACACTGAACAAATTCGAAGCTCAAAAGAACACTTATATGAGCACCATTCCGTTCAGGTGTACGAGAAAAAAACAATTTTTATGCCCGACGCAGGGTATATTTAGTTTGATGCATAGTTTGTAACGCAGTGAAATAATCACCGTAAGCCCCTAAGACCTTTTAGAGATATGAATGGGACCCGACAGGAGAATCGATTAAGCCATGTCCGTCCGTCCGTCCGTATGTAAACAACTTTTAGGCCTTAAATTTAAAGGTAGAGACCTGAAATTTGATGGGTTGGCTGGAAGTCCAGTCCTTCAGATCAAGTTTGAAAATTAGCTGAATCCACTCACAGACACGCCCACTACAACCCTGTATGTGCGACCATCTCTAGTTTTTTAAAAAAAAAGTGTCAAAGAGGAAGATCCAATTAACTAAGTTCCACAGAATTTATGGCGTTTCCAACAATAACTATACCCTCGATAGGGACAGAACTGAATTCGCTTGAAGGCCGTGCGCAAGTAGACCCATTGGCCACAGGAATGAGTCTTATAAAGTGCTTGGGTTGCTTTTTTTGCTTTTCGGCTTAGCAGTGGCCGATCATGGAAACCGCCAAATAGGCGACCTGAGAGTCTAGCCTTCAGCCGGGGAAGCTTTTATGGCACCTGGTCGATCAGGCTTTTTTGCACAGTTTGTAACACAGTGAAATAATCATCGTAGACCCTTTTTTAGAGATATGATCGAGCCCTACAGGTGAATCGATTAGGCCATGTCCATCCATCCGTTCGTCTGTCTGTATGTGACATGGCGTAGGAGCTCAAGTTTTGGTACTGAGCAATATTGGCCCAAGACCTTTAAGGCCCGGTTTTTCAGTACTGGAGTTAGGCTCAACTTAAACCAAGATCTGTAATCCCGTAACAAAGCCAATCTGGAGTTAACCCAGTGAGCAGTTTTTCAGTGCAGAGGTTCAGTGCAGAATTCCGTCAGCAAAGTTGTCAAAATCTTCGACTCTCAAAATTATTGACTCTCCCAACTCTCATTTCACATAGAAATACACAGGAAAAGAAGTTCGAGTTGTTCTCAAATGTCATTTTTCATAAAAATACACAAATTAACTGTCATTCTACACAGAAAAGTTCATTTGGCAAATTAAGCCGTGATTAACTCCGGATCGAGTTTTCCTGAAACTCACTTCTGGGGTTAATCTCAGTTTAGCTCGAAAACTCGGATGATCTCGCACTGAAAAATTGGGAAAACATGCCCACTTTTATGGGCGTGGCCTATATAAATGTATTCGGGCCAAAAAAACTTAAATATTTCGTGACTGCTTTCCACCCCTGAAGATATTCAACCGTAATAATCGCATATAATTCCTGATGGGTGTGATTTTCTTCAAATCCTTTTTCCTTTTAACATCGATTATGTGGGGACAAATAATTTTTTTTCGAAAATACGTCGAAACCTGAGTTAAAAAACGATTTAATCAAAATATGGCTGTTATATATGTTAGCCTAATATCGATTTTTTTAATGAAGTAATCAAAAAGTTTTGACCTTAAACACGTTGCAAATGGGTACATCCATTCCTTATATCTCATGAGAAAGAGATTTTTTACTCTCCACACACTTATTTTCAAGCTGGAGGATTGTGCGGACATAAAGCTCGTATTTAAGCACCTTCGTTTTCAAAGTCCAGCAGCCGATTCCTTAAATCTATTTTAGCTCAGGTTCAAAAGGTACCTTTACATCGTCATCATGAGAACAGCCCTTTTGTCCGGCGTGAATTTAATGATTTAATATCTTACGCGCATAGTTAACCTATCTGAACCGACCAATTCTTAAGTGATCTTTCACACTTTTGTAAGGACCATGAGAGTTAAATACTCTCTTTAAGCGTTAATTATTCTGTTTTGTTCATAGCAGTGCCAAAAAACTCAACGAATGTTAAAAAAAAACAGCACTTTTCCAACATTCACACGTTTTCTTTTATTTTCTCGTTGCATGATGAATTAATCTCTGAGAAAAAGGACTTTTCATCATCGCGCATCCTGTTCACTTGTAGATTCGGAGCATTCTTTGTGTGCCTCTATAATTTTGTGCACAAAGAGCAGACGAAAAAATGTGAGATAATTTGCCTTGGAAGGTTTTTTTTTTTTTCTTTTTTGTAACTTCAGTTTGTTGTAATCTTTTCATGATGTCTGGGGCACAAAATGTCCTTTCGTTCCGGGTGCGACATTGAAAACTCACTGCGACTTGCTTGCCAAAGTGTGCATGGTCGTAGAAGAAAACTTTTACCAAGCTATAAAGCTTTAATTTTTTCCTATTCAACTGGACTGCTTGCTGGTCCACCAAAGTAACGTGTGTGTTTGTGTTTTAGGAAATGAAAAACCATACCTATGGCAGAGTTGTGTTATCCTTGCAACATCTGGCGTGTTCAGGTCCATTGAAAGTGATTGAGAGAAGCAAATGAGCCAGGGACAATTGAATCCCTTTTTTGCATTCAGCAACTTGCCCTCGTTCGGCAGTATTTTCATTTTGCTAGTGAGTGTGTAGCATGTGTATTGGGTGACTGGACGACCGACGACGACGATACAACAAAAGAATGCCGAAAGGATCTCTTTGGAGCTGCCTGCCTTGATGAAAACCAAAACACACACACACACATGCTGACCCAGGGATCTTTTATAAAGTATTTCGGTCATCTAAATTTTAAGCTGAAATAGCTGGCAGCATTGTGTTATATATCCTTTGAACCATGAAGAGATTTTCAATTTATTACGTCCCCCTGTGCACCCTCTGAAAGAACCCCAGTTGAGACATCATGCTGTAATTTTTCAAATTATCCTTGAAGCTAATTTTTTTAGGCTTATTAGTATGTATTTCTACGTGATCTGAGTGCTGGGTGTGCGTCACTATGGAGCTTGTGTTGATTTCGTCCTTTAGTAACCATTTAGTCTGCCCAGTATGGATGGGATGGAAATCCCTTGACAGAGTGGGTGCGGTAACTTAATTTAAAAAGAGATTTCGTGGGGTGGGTCTTTTGATACATGGCTACATCAAAAAATTAATTGAAATCCATTTGACTTTCAAAAGGATTAATGACAACTTTTTGGCATAGGTATGCGTCTTGCTTTCAAAGTTTTATCCTGGAAATGTGTTAACCAAGTCTAGGATGTCTATATTTGGTTTGGGTTATAATTGGTTTGATTTAGAATTCATTGTGGGAAGAAAATACAACTGGCCATAAGGGACTCCCCCCTTGAGCTTCAATCAAGTTCATAGATAGAGACAGGGATAAAAACTGCTTGGTTTTATTTAATTATTTGAATGGCCTTATAAAAATTGATATGTCTTTTTTCTACCCAAGATAAGACCACGTCTACTACAATTTCAATCAACTGATTAACTTCTGTCACATAAATTTACGTGCTCCAGTCACAACACAATTTTTGTTTCCTTTGTTAAACTGCTACCTAATTGCAGCTGCCTTTTATTCTTTTGGCAGCTTCATTGTCACAAGTTGAGCTGACTATTATGCTCAAACCAGAACTCTCATCCGTTAAGTATGTGTATAATACAAACAAAAACACTCGCATATATTACCTGTGACATGAACATTTTTATCCTGTACAACTCACAGACAACAACAGTCTTTTCTGTCACTCGAATAAAACGACACAAACGAACTATGTTCTCGGAAAAGTTTTCCTGACATCAATCTGCCATGTAACAGGTGGACAATGACGTATAAAATATTTACATCTCGTCGCTCCTTCGAACAGGTAAATGTCATTTATGTAGTAGAAAAGTTCTGATTTATTTCCATACACGTATGTAAGTGTCTAATAACAACCATCTGTCGAGGAAGTGAAGATGCGATTGGATTCGGCCTCATGCGGAGCTTGCAAAATTCGCAAGTTGAAAACGTTCACGAATTCTTGCGAACTGCGTTGCAAATTTGTTTTCTAAAAACTATATCCTGCAAGGATTCCTCGCAATAAGAAGTATAATATAAAACTCCCCATGCAAGAAAATATATTAAAAATTATTAAAGGTTCCTTATCCACGCCATAGGGTGTCGTTTAACGACCAAATAAGATTAGACTCATAAATGATATGCTATTGTGATCGCATTGTGAATGCAATTTCCACATCACCTCACTTGTGAAAATTGAAAAACGAAAATTACACGGGTGGTAAATGTTGGCAAGAAAAAGAGGAAGAGATGCGCCTAAATAGATCCATTGTCAATGCGCGCACAAAACAGGGGAGAAGTTCGAGCCCGATAAGGATAGAGTCGATATCTTGATTTTATTGCCACTGCATCATAGTAAACTGTGTAAACACAAATAAGTATCTGTTCAGTATTTTTCAATAGCCACATTTTTTCCGGTTCATTTGCTTCTTAGACCGTCCTTTTGTAAAACTCCGCAGGACGCTTTGATTAATGCATTATGAAGTTGAGCTTGTCCTATTCGCTTGTGTCCTTAGAAAGATTTTTGAAAAAAGTGGAGATGATAAAGTTTACTTGATTTTGGGCTTGTGATGTAAGAGCAAGACCGTCAACTATGAAGACATACGCGGAGCGGTCCGTCGGTTTTTGTTGGAGGTTATGGTCATCTATATTGCGCAGTTTGTGTAACATTCTATTTATTTATTAAAATTATTTCTGGATATATTTTACAGTCTGTAATATACTTTTTTCGTAGTGCTGTTTACTGTTCTTATTTTGGGTGATTTTATACCGGGTAACGTTACTCTAAAAATACGTCATCCTATGTTCAGAGTAACAAAACCCAAAAAGCTTTACCGTTTCGAAAATAGAGGGAAGGATATACTCTTTCTTGGCCTTTTTTAGGATTTTTATAATTAAAAACCCATAAAACAGCAATTTCGATTATTTTTAATTACCGTTAGACTTTTGAATCAATTCTACAACCACCTGTGCTAGCATTTGCCACTTTTCTAAAATTCTGTAGACATGGATTTCTGAGAAAACGGTAAAAATATTCTGTTTTTTATTTCGCTTGTTTGAATGGGCTTAAAAACTTATGTCGAAAACAGTAATTTTGAAACGTTTTTAATGCAGTTCGCTTGCCTTTTAAACATTATACGCTTCGGCCAAATTTAAACAAGGTAGTCATAACCGTTGAGGAACTAGAAATCTTTAAAAAATAGTTTTCGAAAATGTTTTCACGTTTTTCAGTTAAATCTTCGAAGTTTTTGAATATTTGAAGTCTCCTATAGTTTTGTATAAAATTTAAGAAGATGGATTATGCCCGGTGTTAATTTAAAAATTATACTTTATACCGTTTGGGAGTTAGAGGGGGAGACATGCGTTCGTTTGACCTTTTTTATAATTCTTTAAATTTCAAATCCATAAAACAAATATTTTGAAGTTTTTTCCAGTTCCCGTTAGACTTTTTTGCACTCGCCTTGGATGTTTTTTTTTTAATTCTATGGCCACCGGCTTATGCGCAAGCGGTAAAAAAAGGTCTTTTTTTATTTCGTTTTTTAAATAGGCTTCTAAAAACTTAGGTTAAAAAAGGCAATTCATCAAAATTTTAACGCAGCCTTCCTTCTTTTTGTAAGCTTTGTACTTTAACCGAATCTGAAAAAGATCGCTTTTACCGTTAAGCTACTAGAAGACTTAAAAAAATTGTTTTTGAAAATGCTTTTATGTTTTTCAGTTAAATCTCAGAAGATTTTGAAATTTCAAATTTTTCTTAAAATTTTGAATTATTTTTGATACATGTGATTTTTTTCATAGAATTCCACCAAACAAACACTTGGTTTACTTTGAGTTGCTTTATACGTGTATTCAATATTGATTTGGAGCGATAAGCCGATCGAGAGGTAAGGCCTCCAACACTTTGAAAAACTTCATGCATTTCCGATTCTTCATATCTCAAAAACATTCTGATATTTTCGAAAAGTTTTATCTTTTAATTAATGCTTAGTATTTCTTAAACCTAAGTTTCGTTTTTCTAGTTCTTGCCTACTAATCTTCTTGAAAAAAAAAACACTAAAAAACATTAAGTCCATTTTCACATGAAATTTCAAACTGTAATTAAACCGTTATTTGTGCTTAAAAAAATTGCCCTCTATTTCTCGCAGTTTATACGCACACCAAATGTTGCCTTTCTACGGCTTACCGTTCAGAAGTTATAAAGCGATTGGAAGGACAGACGGGCGGACGGACAATGTAGCGATACCATAAGAGGTCCTTTTTCCATTTTTGGACGGACCGCTAAAAACAATTAACCGCGCAGAAAGATTGGAAACTGGCGACCAGCTGATTTGGCCAAGGTTATGTCGTACAAATCACAAAAATTTGTCAGCTCACGATCAATCACCGTCAAGATTGATCGTGAACTGACAAATTTTTATGATTTGTACGACATAACCTTGGCCGATTCCAAGAACTCGTTAATCCTTAACTCGCATTTTCCGGGTCATTATTATACGTTTCTAGTCTATATAATCTAGTCAGCTTCTTGCGACGGCATAATTCTTTGCTTTACAGGTGCTGACTGCAATTTTTGAGAAAGGTTAAAAATCTAAATTGCATCCCAACGCAAGGTTTGGCAAAAAAACCAGGCTTATCCAGGCTTATCTGAGGTATCGTATGGTATGAGTATCGTTCCTCAGCATTGTTTGCCCGATCATAAAGAAAGGGGACCCTCTGAACTGTGCCAACTACAGAGGAATCATTGTTCGTGACATCGCATACAAGATCTTTTTTGCTGCTGTGTGAACGCCTGAAGCTGAACAATCTGATGGGCAAATTTCAGGCAGATTTTGGAGAAAGCCCAGAAATTCCAAATCGATACCCACCACCTTTTCATCGATTTCAAGGTGCCTACGACATCTATAGAGACAAGCTATAAACCGCAATTTCTAGTTTTTGTAAATCCCGTCAGCTAAAGCAGGATGACGACGGTAAACTCACGCTGTTTCGCCAAGGTCGGTAAAGACCTTACCGACCCCTTTGATGTTAAAAAAGAGAGAGAGAATTGTGCAGAACTCCCGCGCCAACACCAGAGACACAACCTTTCAAAAGTCCGTACAACTACTCGCACACGCAGACGTTATTGCCAGAACTAAAAGAACAAAGCATAATGTCAGTGAAGCCTTCGTGGGCATTGGGATAAAAGCGGCGAATGGGTTTAGTAGTCAACGAGGGCAAATATATGCTGTCATCAGGAAAAGACAGCCAACGGTGACGTCTCGGACAAAGCATCACCATCGACAGCTATAACCTTAAGGTAGTAAGGGATTTTGTCTACCTGGGTTTCGCTATAAATTTAGACAATTGTCTTAGAAAACTCTAAGACAATCGCTGTTTCTTTGGGCTTAGAAGGCTATTGAGTAGCAATAAGATCCTCATCATCCCAGTCCTGCTTTACGGTACATAAGCATAGACCTTGTCAAAGGCGGATGAAAAAATTGTAGGCTGCTTCGAGAGGAAAATTCTTTGGACGATTTATGGTCCCGTCGACATAGAGAGAGAGTGGAGGAGAAGATATAACGTCGAACTTTTCGGCCAATAGAACAACTCCAACCTATCCGGAAAGGTCAAAATATAAAGCCTACGATGGCTGGGTCATCTAGAGTGGATAGGCACCAACGACCCAGCTCGGAAAATCTTCGAATCTACCCCGCAGGGATGGCGCAGTAGAGAAGCGCCAAGACTCAAGTGGAAGGCGACCTCAGCCAACTTCGACGGAAGAGATGGTTAGCTGGAGACAGAGCTGGCACTGGCAGGCGAAGCTTGTTGGCTGAAGCCCAGGTCCACCCCAGAGTGGAACGCCACCTGAAGTGAGTAATGGCATTGGAAATTTTCAGATGGAAAATTCTTTTCGAGCCACACCCACAATATGATTCCATTTTCTGTAAAAACGAAAAAAAAAAACACAAAAAGTTATAAGGCACTTTTGAATTAAGGCGAGTAAGAGTCTTCAGGGGTGTATCGTTGTGAAAATCAAGCCAAAGAAAGCGTAAAACTTTCGTCAAAAGTGCCAAATGCAGGTCCAGACACATTGAAAGTACAACAGAGTCTGATTTAGATCATCTTAAGACAATCTCTTAGGAACCATTAGTTCCAGGTTATGCACAAACCTGGTGGATGGAATATTGCAAGCTTTTGCATGAAAAAGCACTTTGTAGGCCTATGATGGTGGTAAACCGGTGAGAAATAAACATGGAACTCAACACGCAAAAATAACAAAATTATAATAATTAACTTGCTTTGATTCATCTGATTCTCAAACCCTTGAGCAAAAAAGAATTGAGTGCTTCCATAGACCATTGTGTCTTAAAGGTCTCTTCAGAGCGAAATATCGGTATGGAACAGTCCGATGTAGTCTTACCGTCTAAATTGACAAGGTGAAGCTCGGTCTAGTCATTACATACATGAGATCCTCTTCGAAGGTCGACTGTTTCTGGGTGGAAGGTGATTAACATTTTGCTGACCATGACATTGCTTTTGTAGTACAGCGCTGCAGTGGCTTTTTCCGAAGCGTCTGATGGATCGCGTCGGATGGATGAGAAGCGCAATCGATGCCAGAGCATTCTTGCTGCCTGCGAATGATTTTTCTAGGGCTGGAGTCCTGTCAATATAGCTTGACAGTTTTTAATATCACATTATATCATTTTTATACATATAAGAAAAGGTCCCACATCACCTCTTCTATGAACCTTTGAAACGTTTTCACTGGCCAAAAGTCATATAAGGGAACTTAAATAAGCCTTATGGCGTAATTATGGCCGTCTTTTTGATGTCCAATTTTGTGACAACGATAGAGAAAATGTCCTTTCCATTTAGGTCGGCTATGAAATTCCTTAGGAATCTGACGGGGTGCGAATCTGGAATAGTATACGATCTTTGAGAGGTCTGGCAGTTGTCACAGGGCGCCATTCTCTGGGCTTATTTTAGGCTAGGTGCAGAGGTGAAAACCACGAGCTGTCAGAACTATGTGTACTAAATGGATTTGGTAATCTTCAGAAGATCTGGAGCAACACGGCGTGCATTGCTGGAGGACTTCTAGTCCTTTTTAATGTGCTGAACAGCAATGTGCCGCATCGGGTTTAGTGATGGTAGGGAGCGAATAGAGGAGTGGTGCACATGAACAGACATTGAAAAGAACACCTGCCGTTGGAGATCGATTATCTGCTGTTGCATCCAAAGTAACCTTTAAAAAGCCACCACAGATGATAGCGTGGCTGACGTTTGAACTGCCATTTGAATTGTTTGTTCGCAGCCTAAAGTCTACATTACACTAGCTTATCTACGTGTTGGAAGCGCTGTAAAGTGCTGCGACTTCAGTCGTAAAGTCAGCGATTATTTGTTGATCAAGGCCTTCTGTGGCATCCACCGTTGCTGGCGCAAACATCTCGTGCAGATTGTCAGCAATTTCACCTAAACTTGTGATGGGCATGGTAATTTGGGTGACAAAGTAGGCTTGCATTTCTGAAGGAAGATGTGCAAGCGAACGTGCCTTCAACACTTCTCCCACCCGGGGTGCTGTGTAATCTCCCAAACTCTCTTTATTCAAAACCCGGATTACCTTTGCGTCTTTGGGGTTTTCAGCGAGAAGTAGATGCGCCTTCAAAAGTTATTATAATCCTCCAGTGGCCAAAGTACGTGATGATTAAATTGCAGTCTTTTTTAAGATATTTTAGCCCATAACCCCAAACTTTCTTAAAGTCAACAGCGAAATCTTAACCGCACACCTATTTGCCCAAGTTAAAATGAGTCGAATTGATGCCCCAAACACCAAACGGTTTCAATCCACCCTAAGCTTAACCACACACGTATATTAAGTGCCAACTTGTGACACAGTAAAACGCTGCAGAGATTATTCTTATCACTTTATTTTGCCAACTGATAAGCAGGATTGGATGTCGTGTGCCAGAATTTCTCCCTAAAAAAAATGTTGTCGCATGTCGTTGGTCATGCATCCTTATATCCTTATTGTTCCCCCTACTGTATAGATTAGACAACGATAAATCTTAGGCACGTGTAATTAATGCTGCAGACGAAAATGTGACAAACATATCCATCATTCGATATCTTAGAGTTGTCACACATCAATCCTTATAAGGACCGAAGTTTATATCAACCTTACTCCCCCAATAACGCCAGGTAACCTGCGCCTATAACCTTCCTGCCCCCATTATCGCTGCAGACAACAAAAGAAATTACGAAAAGCCAGAGTCATGAGACGAAATCATTATAATACGACAGCAAGGATGCGCGACAAACTCGATGTCACCGGGAGCACAAAAGTATGAATATACAGCAGACGAAGATGCGACAACCAAAAACCAGGACGAAATGAATGATGATAATGAAAATGCGATTTTCATTATCGCACAAAGGCGGAACAAACTCTCAAGTCTAATTAATTTATTTTCCAGCAGCACAGAGTCTTCGATCTGGCAAAATGCCCTTAGTTTGGAGAGCTTCCTGCTAATGCCACCACAACCACCACTCGCTGGACCAACAGCAACAGAATTCCCTGTGAGGCAAGGACACACTGCTGGGGCGTTGATGGGCGTTCAATTTCTTCAGCGTGTGTATTGTATTATTGTAAGTAATTCATTTCGTTTCGATATTCCCTTCGTAGTGCGAAAATTCAGAAAAATAGAAAACACATTCCAATTTGGAAAAGAGCGTTTTTTCTTTTTCATGTCCTGTTTTTTTTTTCAGCGTTGCCTTTCTTCTGCGGGTACCTACAGGCGCTGTAGACCAGGAATTTTTGATTGAAATCAGTTCAAACTGAACCGTATATAGATTATCATTCCCCGGCTGGGTGAAGGACTGCCATATACCTATACACAATCACGGTAGAACATCTTCCGAACGGAGAGTCAAAGTCCTCTGGCCTTTGGTATAAAGGAAGAAAATCATCATCATTATCGTCGTCAGTGAAAAATCACTTGAAAATCCCCAAAATCAATGGAAGATTCAGGAATCACCCTGCCGCCCCGTCGTCGTCGCCGTGCTCATCCCCTAAGCTTAGCAATTCGCTAAATAAGCATTGAAAGAGCTTTGTGTGTGAGTGATGCCCGTCGTCGTCCTCTAAGGCACATTCATTGCAGTGATTCGTCCTTTCGGCCATGGAACATTGGATTTTTTATTTTTTTTTAAGAATGGATGGCGATGGCGAATGACTTCGATTTTTTGTTTTTTCCATGATTTATTTTTTTTACTTTTGAAGTTTAACCCTCATTTAGACTTTAAGTAATAAGTTTTTCTACGCATTTTTATAGGGGAGGTCTGGACTTCTGTTGTGGGGAGTTTCATTTATTCGAAGCTCTAGCATTCGATTAAATTTGTTTTAAGCTTCAGATTTTTGATGTATGACCGAGAGGGAATAAAAAATCTATTTTCAAAGTGAGGCAAGTTAAAAGGGTGATTGATGGTCAAGCAATGGTGGCCTGCAAAATATCAAAAGTTAATTTGTAAAATTTAAAGGATCTTTGGTTCAAACGAAAGGTCTTCAATCTTTAGAAAATACCCTTCACGGGTCGGAGTCGTCAAAACGATGTAGGATAAGGATTGTCCAAAAAATTTTTGTGGGAAAGTAATTAAGCCCAACTGAGTGTTTGATTTAATATCCTAAAATAAATTACTTTGAACTCATATGTTTAGCTTAATATTTAATATTAAAAGTGAATATTTTAAAAATATGTATTCAATATTTTAATATATTTTTAAGTGTCTAGGTCGTAGACTTTATTTTGAATTATCCCTTTTGTTGCAGGTTTTGTGGACTCTTAATGGGCAAATGGTTTGGTTCGACACAATGTCCTTAAAACCGTAATTTGCCGTTTAAGCAATTAATCGCTTCCGTAATCTGATTTTGAATTGTCTTTCGGTCTGTACCTCCTATTTCAAATGCAACATTTTATGCTATTTAATGAAATGTAGAACTAATTTAATGTTCCTAGCTTTTTTCCGGCTTTTACTCGGTCGCTTGTTGACTTCTTTAGTGGGACTATTTTAAAACTTCGGAGTTAAAGTTTCATTATTTTTGACTCTGTTGCATTTTGTTGGTATCACAAGAGTAAATTAGCAAAAAAAAATTAAATGTCTCTCTAACCTTGCAAACACTAAGTCTTTTTTAGTAGATTGTGTGAACGCCTAAAACCCTTCGTCAAAAGTTTGGAAGGGCTTTAGGCGTTCTCTAACTATAGGGGTATCCCTTCTACCCCAGGGGTTACCCTCAAACTATAGTCGTATATCTCTCTGAAGTGTTCCGGGAAAAGTATTCGCAAAGGTGTTGAAAGCACGTTCAAGAGATGTAATCAGGCCTTTGTTGCAAGAAGAGCAATTCGGCTTTCGGCCTGGTAGACTTTACTCTGAAGGTTATTCTTGAGAAGGCCTGGTTCCTTCCTCATGCCAAACCGGTCTACGCGTGTTTTGTAGACTTGGAAAAGGCCTATGACAGCGTTCCTCGGGATAAATTCTGGAGAGTTTTGCAGGACTGTGCACTGAGTGGTTGGGGAACTGCAGAAGCTGTGCTCGGATAAATGGCGTCAGATCGCAACCTTTTGATGTGTGCGTTGGAATTCGCCAGGGCTGTGTTCTCTCGCCTCTGCTTTTCATAGCATATATGGACTGGATGGTGAACGCAGTCTTGGTGAGGAATCTTTCGAAATGGTTGGCGTCAGGCTAAGCCATCTGCTTTTCGAAGATGATTTAGCTGTCCTGGCAACGTCCGAGGAGGAACTTCAGCGAGTACTCGATGGGTTTGCAGCCATATGTGGCCAAACTGGGATGAAGGTTTACGTGAGCAAATCCGAAGTGATGGTTGTTTCCCGGACTCCTGTGCAATGTACCTTACACATGGTTTAAGACCCCGAGATACCTAAACTTCTCTACCTGTTTCAATGGAGTCCCATTGAGCTGTCAAATAATAATCCGAGTTCGCGACCATTCCAGCGTGGTGTAAACTCGGTTTCATTGTTTACAGAACGACAAATCGTACACCGGTGCAGTCACCACACGTTAAATGTCAAATTGCTTTGACTTTTTTTTGTTTACTTTTTTTCTATTTCGTAGAGTGATTTTGTTGGCATCGGGGTTTTTTGTACTTTTTACTTGAAATGAATTCTGTTAGCTTTATGTTTCTTATATTTAGCTTTTTTTAGCGTTGTAAAAAATAACGAATGAAAATTGAGTCGAAACGTCACTTCACATACACAATCAAAGCTGCACCCAGCCTTCACCGTCAAATACGACGGTGGCGAAAATTCGAGTTCGGTGTCGACACCGAACCAATTCGGAGTTCAAAAGGACAGTCATTAATCTTGGTTGTAAAATTTCAGTTTCTTTTAACTTTAATTTTATTTAGAATTTGTCAGTTTAGAATCTTCTTTCTTAAAAAAGGGGCGTGGCAGCAACCCCTTTTCAAAAACGTTTTTTTTTTTGTTCATATTTTTTATCAAAAGTGGTATACACGTGTGGATTGCATTTTCATTTATTAAAAATTTGGTTTATACTTAAAAACGCCAACGGGAAAAATTTATTCATTTCAGTTGATAGCTTACACACATATCTGAAAGTTTTACAGTGCAAGTTTTTTTTGATTTAAAGAAAATATATCGAATAAACGTCTTCGATGGCTGGGTCATCTAGAGCGGATGGACACCAACGCCCCAGCCCGGAAAATCCACACCGCAGGGACGACGCGGTAGAGGAGCACCGAGACTCAGGTGGCGCACGCAAGTGGAAGGAGACCTCAGCCAACTTCGCTTGCGAAACTGGAGACGGCTAGCTAGAGACAGAGCTGGCTGGCGAAGCTTGTTGGCTGAGGCCCAGGTCCACCCCGGACTGTAGCGCCACTTTAAGAATATCGAATAAAAACCGTTTACTAGAATGCAAATTAAACATGACCACGCCCACACGGGGTGGTTTTTTTTTTTTTTTGAAAGACCAATTACAATACAGTTAAGCGAAAATAACGCATACCAAATTTATGCTTCCTACGACAACTTTGATTTTTCATGCCATTAAGTAAAGTAGGCGTGTCAGTGGGCGGATTTTAAAAAATTTTACACTCCCACTGCTTCGAGACCTAGAAACGACAGATATCAAGTTTCAACTTCCTAGCTCAAAATTTAAGGCCTAAAAACTACCGACGGACAGACGGACGGACATGGCTCATTCGACTTACATTTCGGTCTCGATCATTATGCCCTTAAGATCGTGGGGGTCTACAGTGATTATTTCTCTATGTTACAAGTTATGAATCAAACTAAATATACCTCCTATCCTATGGGATGGGGCATAGAAATATTTAAAAATCCAAAACGGCTGAAAAATTGATTGAATTTGAAGCATGAATTTCTAAGCAGATCATGCTTTTCGATGGGAGTTTCCATATTTCCCATTAGTTTCCAAACCATTTTTTACAAAAACTGATTTAAAATCAGATCTGGGGGAACTATAGGGCCTTGGCCCGCCACTTTTCGAAGTCACGCACCTCTACTGAGAATTTTCAACACATTCTTCACTGACCGTATAAAAAGGAAAATCATCAAACGGACAAACGAAAGGCGAATCATGTCTATAACAAGTAGAACGTCAACTGTAACTTGTTTTGGAGCTTTTGATGATGAAGGAATCGCAAGCTTATTTTGGAATCCTGTTATACAATTCTTGAAGATGGCCATCGTGCGCTATTTCCGAACATTGTGTGACCCCGTCAATAGACATCCAAACCTACGAGCTATAATGGACCTTTGACGTTTGGAAATGTCGCCGAGGGCAAGCTTCAGAAAAACGGAATCTTTGTCGCCAGTTAAACTATTTCTGGATAAGATGAACCAAACTTATTCAGCAACTTACATTCCCTCAGAATATCTGAACATCGGCGAGCAGCGCAAAGGTTTCCGTGCTGCCTAGTTGCAAATTTTGCTTATAAATGCCAAGTAAGACTGCAATATAAGGATTAAATCTCAGGTGGCTCAATTAGGGCCTAACGGGTTATCCGTTGAAGTTTTTCATATATGTACTGGCAGCTCTGATGTGAGATAGTGCTAGAGCTTGGTGGTGGATAAGATTTTGGTGATGTCTTTATTGCCAAAATATATCAACTCCGGATGCAACCTTACTGTTCATCAACTTCTTCAGATCCCTGGATTTGGCTTTGACGCTGCTGGGCAAAAAAATCACTATTCTTGGCAAAATCCGGAATAACAAAAGAGATCCTTAAACACAATCCAGAAAAACTGCCAAACCACTTTATAGTTAAGGAGTCGATGTCAAAATAACATGCCATGACACTCGACTACGACCGACGCCGAAAGGAGTAATTGACCAAATGGTTTCTGTTTATTCTTATCCTCACGCCGATAGCGAGGGTCTGACAAACATTTCGAGAGTTTTTTATAGTGAATATTTCTGGGAATATTTTAGCGTTGCAAACTCCGAGAGTATCATTTGTTCCTCTCAATTTGACCACTGTCGGTTCCATCGTCAAAAAGATCCGAAAGCGAAAAAGCACATCGCTCCGTTTACATAAATGCACGGAAACGATCACTAGCAACGCTAAGTGAAGCTTCTCTTATACTGTTGCTTGTGTAAGTTGAGGTTAGTTCTACAGACAGAGTTTTCAATCACGGAGAGTGTGGGCATTTTTCCGAGCTTCCAGAAGTCCGTAGTCAGTTATTAAGACGTCATTAGAAAGAAGACTTGTAAAATCCTACATAGCAGTGACCATATAGAAGCCCTAAGCCTACTTCAAGGTAGGGGGCAAAGGGCAGTCAGCAAAGGCATTGATGAGACAGCCATTAGGCCCCACCACAATACTCGTACGTTGTCAAACCAATGATAGAGTCTTATTAACCAACATCTTTCATTGAACTACGTCTCCCCTGGTGCTCAACATCTTCAGGCTAAGCATGCCAAAACTGAACAACAAGTTCTGTTGGAGCAAGTCCTTGTGCCTTAGGCATTCAATAAAAATATTTTGTAACCGTTCACAGGCTCATATCTCAAACATGTGATAAGAACTTCTCCCAAAACAGTCGCTTAGTTAAATTTAAGTGCCCAACACGAAGTATTCAATTTAAAAGAAAAAAACGCATAACTTTAGATTTCTGAGCAGAATCTGATTTTGAAAATCAGTATATGAATATCCTTTTCGGCGCATCTAAATATTTGATCAAAAGCATCATTTTGTATTAATTAGCATCCTAACCGTCCATTCAGACTCAGTTATACCACAAACATTTCATAAACCTTTTTTCGTTGAGCAATTAACTTAAACGAGCGTTTTGAAAATTACGTGACGCAAACAACGCCTTACTCTCAACACACTCCATCCATAGCTCCGCCTGACCTTAAGTTTATAGAACCCTCCTCAACCCTCACGTAGCCGGTGACTAATTTCCATCCCCAAATCGATTATCTGACCCTGGGTTAACTTTAATTAAATAAGTTATGTGCGGTTTAGGGCTGAGTGGTTTTGTCCTATACGAAAGTTGTTTTGATCCTTCGCATCCTTCGCGATGAATACAAATGGATGGATTTAGCTTTCAGAGAGGTCAAAATCTAGCTGACAAGATGTAGATTACACCAACATCTCTGATGTTAGCACAACAACAGGTCATCGATTTGTTCTTAGTATGGGCATCGTTTAGTAGCCTTATCGCGGGCAAGTCTGTAAAACGATGTGTCTACTCGACCCTTTCTTGAGATATTGATGGTATTTGGTCATCATGACCCAAAGATCATAGGCGAACAACCGGCAAAGCTTTATTTTTATGATTTATGAAGATACTGATACGCGTCCATCTTTGCATGGGATGGTAGACATCCACCCTGCGCTATGTCCTTGCTGAAGAACCACTCGCTTTGTAAGCAAAGCTGTGTCGCAGCGCAAATGCAAACGGCCGACCTTCCCTTAGTGCCTTATCTCACCAGCAATTCCTCTCCATTTCGAAAATATTTCTTTTCCAATTTTTTGTTTTCAATGGATTTCGCATTGAAAAGGGACAAAAAAGGACTTAAATTTGTCTGCTCCCAGTGTGTGTACGTACCTACGCCAACAACGATGATCTGACCTGGCTCTAAGGCAAAAATCGTGTTAACTATCCATTAGGCAATATTTTCAGATGATTAAACACCTTCCACATGGATGCATTTTTTCGGGGAATCCTTTTTTTTGTGTCATCTCAGTTGCCCTGCTTGTATATATGCGGGATATCCGTAAAGGATGTTTGTTAGTGCACATACAGCACATATGCTAAACCGGCTGTAGCACCTAAGGACCGAAAGGCTCTTTCAACAGTTCGCTATCTGTTCAGCAAATTTTGCTCTGTATTCGGGGAGAGCAGTTTCGGGTTATCTATAAATTATGGCATCGACACGGAACGGAGTACAGGACTGACTTGAGTATTCAAGGATAGCCCTAGGGGGTGTGGAATTTCGGGTAGGGTTTCGCTATTGCGATGATTAAAATGTATGTGTGCGTGTGAGAATTATGTCAAAATCAATGGGAGTAATTGGGGTGCTCGAGTGAGATAAATGTCCATGTGGAATGGGCTGCTTGAAATAAGTCGGATGTCAGAAGCAGCCATTTGGGATGGCAGTGCTGTGGTGTTTCTGTCACCGTGAAAGTGACTTAATAAAGATTTGCTGCGGCAAGAGAGGCTGGCTATAGGTATACTTTGGAAAAGTAATTATCCAATCAATGATTTGGAAGGATTTCAGGATGTGAAGGAAAGTTTGTGTTCAAACAAAAAATGAGAATATAATGAGAATGTTTTTTTTCTGTGTGCTGCCAAAACCCGTCTTTTAGAAAAAAGATTCCATGCAGCATGGGATACTTATACGTACTCGAAAATTGAGAGAAAATATATTTTTATTTAATCTTATTTGGCGAGAATATAAGAAATAAAATTGTAAAACGAGTTTGCACCTGGAACGTAAGAACACTCTACACACCACGTTCATGCGGTATAGATGCAGCAGATACGATGGCTGGGATCAGGTATGACGAAAATAAATGAAACGGACATTTACTATAACTGCCACAAAAGACTGCTCATGATAGAATGCGGATTCATCATGGGGAAACGATTGAGGTCAAAAGTCATCAACTTCAAGCCGGTCAGTGATTACCTGTGATCCGCATCAAAGGCACTTTCCTAAACGTTAGCCTAATATTTGCACAGGACCCTACCGAAGCCCCCGACAACTAGGAATTTTATAACCTCCTGCATAGAGCCTACAGAGCCTGTCCGGAGTACGATGTCAAAGTTGCAGTCTGGGACTTTAATGGAAAGGTCGAAAAGGATAACATCTTAGTTGGTTAGCACAACCGCCATGAAACAACATCACACAACAGCTGGAGACGGATAGATTTCGCAGATAGCCTGGCCCAAATAGACCTTATCGGCGCTTATCGGCACTAGGCAGACAACTAACACCTTAAATGTGCACACTTTCCAAAAGGCAAAACGTCGACTCTGACTGTTTTCTTGTTGGCTGGATCCAGAGTTCGTCTTTCCAACGATGAGAAACTGTGAACCGCCAAGAAAAAGAAACTCAATGTTAAACAGCTCAGCACACCTGTATTAACAGGAGCCTACAGAGAGCACTTGTGCGAGAGACTCTCTGCTTTGCACTGACTCTCCCCAGGCGTTACAACCATTGGAGCTAGTATCCCGACACCATCAAAATCGTGGCTGAACGAACTTTAGGTTTTCAGCCACCTCTAAAAAACATTCCCCGGTATGATGATGATTGCGTCAATAGGAAAAAAGTGACAGAAGATGCATATGCCAAAGACGTTGCGCGGCGTTTGAAGGGTATCAAGCCAATACAAAGGAGGAGTAAACTTTACTGCGTAGAAAGGCGAGGGCTTACGCAGTTTCCCAAATCAAGGAGATCGAAGAGTCTAGCAATTGAAACAAGACCAGAAAGTTCTATAAAACGGCCGAGCATTTGGCTGCTGGCCTTAGAACCGCAATGCAGGCTCTTCGATATAGTGAGGGAAACCTAGTCAACGAAGCACAGGGAATAGTTAAAGTAGCAGCTGCTTAATGGCCAGCATGTTGAAAGAGTAGAGGAGGCACAAGGGAGAAATCAAACTCTAACGAAAACCCAGCCGACCAAGAAGAAATGCCAAGAAGATGAGTAGGTCATGGAGTTCGTCTGTGACAAACTTCTATATACCCGACCCTATATACCGTGCAACGCCAAATCTTAAATTTTTTTGGCCCAAATTCATATATTATTTGTATAGGCCACGCTTACAAAAGTGGGCTTGGTCTAAAATTAAATTCAATTGATTGTAATTTCGTTAGAGTCATGAGAAAATACGGTAAAAGCGAAAATTATTTCACAAAAAACCTCTTTTTCTTAAGCTCAAAGCCTTGTATGGAGCAAACTTAGAAAATAGTACATTCATTTTTTTTTTCGATTTGGAGTAAACTTTCCGAAAAATCGGGTTTTTAAAGATCTAACATGTTAAAAGTGGGCATGGTCGATATTGTGGGCGGTCCAATTTTTGCCTTGTTAAAGGTCTTTGGCCAATATTGATCAGTAACAAAATTTAATTTCCTGTGCCATGTCTTACTTGACCAAAAGGCAATTTGGAAGAAAATGTAAAATAGAGGTTATCTCACATTGAAGCCAGTAGTGGGCGTAGCTGTTGGTGGATTGAGCCAATTTTTGCACTTTGTCTGTGCAAGAGAAGAACCAAGCCGCGTAGTTTCAGCTCTATCTAGCTAGATTTTGAAAACCTAAAATCTTCACGCATGCAGACGGACGGACGGACGGGCAAGGCTTAAACGATTCACCTGTCGGTCTCAATCATATCTCTAAAAGGTCTTATAGGGGTCTACTATGATTATTTCATATATTTGGATGTGGTATCATTGTTGGAGGCAGACTTAGGCAAAAAGTCTTGAGCTTCTACCCTGTAAACGAGCGCCGCGCGACGGTCCGCATCAAGGCTAAATTCGCCAACATTAGCCTCATATGCGCGCATCTCCCCACAGAGAAGAGAGCTCCTGGTTAATACTTATGAGCAGTGCCCTAGCTACGACATTAAGATTGTCCTAGGCGATTTTAATGCCAAGCTCGTTCAGTCGGAAAGCATAGCCGGAAAGCATAACGGATTCAGGCTGATCGACTTTGCTGCGGGGCGACACGTTGTGGTAGCTAGTACACAGTTCCCGCATCTCAATATCCACAAAGGGACATGGAGATCTCCCGATCAATCAACCGTCAACCAGATTGACCATATTGCGATCGACGCAAGGCACTCCTCCAGTATCATGGATGTCCGAACTTTCCGAGGGGCCAACATTGACTCGGATCACTACCTTGTTGTAGCCAAGGTACGGCTGCGGATATCCCGACCAACGCCAAGTAATAAAAATACTGTGAGGAAGTTTGACGTCGGCCGACTACAATCGCAAGAGATCGCCAGGTCCTTCTCCGACCGAGTCTCTCAAAACCTTCTACGAAGTCCTATGCAACCAGCATCAAGTATTGATAGCCAGCAACACTGCCAAAATGCCATCAGAGACGCCGCCTCTGAAGTGCTGGGTTTCACACGGCGACCACAACGAAACCCCTGGTTTGACGATGAATGCCGGCAAGCACATGCAGCTAAACAAGAAGCATACAAAGCGGCGCTGCACAGAAGGACTAGAGCTGCTCGCGAGCTCTACGAGCAGAGGAGGAGAGAGGAGCACCGGCTTCTCCGAAGGAAAAAGAGGGAGCACGAGAAGCGCGCGGTTGAAGAGTTAGAGAGATGTTACAACAGGAATGAGGTTAGAAAGTTTTACCAAAGGATCAAAAGGTCCTGCCAAGGGTATAAACTTCGAACTGAAGCCTGTAAGGACCATCAAGGGAACATCGTTGTAGAATCGCAGTCGGTGCTGAGGATTTGGAAAGACCACTTCTGCAGACTGTATAACGGCGAGGATTGGTTCGTCGGAACGAACCATTCAACCCGGGCAAAGACGTTACCGACGAAGCATACGAACGATACCGCCCACCCGACCTGGAGGAGGTGAAAGTAGCTGTGTCTAAGCTCAAGTGCAACAAAGCAGCCGGAGCAGACGGCCTAGCTGCCGAACTTTTTAAATCCGCTGGCGATGAGCTGGTCAGGAGCATGCACCAGCTCATCTGCAAGATATGGTCGGAAGAAAGCATGCCCGACGAATGGAACCTCAGCATTGTTTGCCCGCCCATGAAGAAAGGAGACCCTCTGAGTTGTGCCAACTACAGGGGCATTAGTCTTCTTAACATCGCATACAAGATCTTTTCAGCTGTACTGTGTGAACGTCTGAAGCCGTTTTTCAACAATATGATAGGCAATCTGATCATTTATTCACACTGCGGCAGATCTTGGAGAAAACCCAGGAATTCCAAATCGATACGCACCACCTTTTCATCGATTTCAAGGCCGCTCGAAGGATAACTCTTGCCAATCGCTGTTTCTTTGGGCTAAGGAGGCAATTGAGTAGCAAAGCCCTCTCTCGAGCAACTAAAGTGTTTATGTATAAGACCCTCATCATCCCAGTCCTTCTTTACCGTGCAGAAGCATGGACCCTGTCAAAGGCCGATGAAAACACTTTAGGCTGCTTCGAGAGGATAATTCTTCGGACGATTTACGGTCCCGTCTGCATAGACGGAGAGTGGAGGAGGAGATATAACATCGAACTGTACGGGCTGTACAGCGATACCGCCTTAGCCAAAAATAATCTAAATCGTCTACGATGGCTGGGTCATCTAGAGCGGATGGACACCAACGCCCCGTCCCGGAAAATCTTCGAATCCACACCGCAGGGACGGCGCGGTAGAGGAGCACCGAGACTCAGGTGGCGCACGCAAGTGAAAGGGGACCTCAGCCAACTTCGCGTGCGAAACTGGAGACGGATAGCTAGAGACAGCTGTCTGGCGAAGCTTGTTGGCTGAGGCCCAGGTCCACCCCGGACTGTAGCGCCACCTTTAGTAAGTAAGTAAGATGATTATTTCACTGCGTTACAAACTATGCATAAAAATTAATATATCTACCCTCGGTCGGTATATTAATTTTAATATACATACGGACCGAGGTATATGTATATAATTTATAAAACGGGTTAAGAACAAATGGCCGCCGACTCTGATGGCTTACCCGCTGAGCTATTAAAATACCGAAGTAATGTCTTATGGCGGTAATGGTAGTGTTATGGGGTGCATGCACCAAATCATTAACAAACTGTGGGTGAAGGAAAGCATGCTCAATGAATGTTTTCCTCTGCCCCATCTTCAAGAAAGGCGATCCTGTGTCTTGCAAGACCTGTGGAGACATATGCCTGTTAAGTGTCGCACATAAGATCCTATCAAACGTACTGTGTGTGCGTCTTAAGCCGTTCTGCATCACCCCCTTATCGGCATCTAGACCATATTCACAATTTGGCAAATCCTGGAAAACGCCAATAAATTTTAAGTCGAGGCACGCACCTTATTTTCATCGACTTTAAAGCCACATATAACAGCATTCATCATCAGAAGCTCTACTTGGCGATGACCGAATCCCGATATCGCAGCAAAACTTAATAAACTGTGTCCTCTAGCATTAGAAAATATGCTGTGCAACGTGCAGTTTAGGAACAGCTCCTCGCAACTTTTCTAAAAATGCACCGTATTCCGGCAAGGAGATCGTGGGAATGAGATCATGGGTAATGTGTATTCTGTAATCTGGTTCTGGGGATGATAGTGTGCAGGGCATAGGTCAACACCGAAGGCACTATCTTCAACAGATCACTGCAAATACTGGGGTACGCAAACGATATGGACATTATCGTCGGCTCCACTCTTGCCGCGATAGAGGCTTTTACGGCGATTGAAGAAGAGGCAAATTTCGTTGGTCAGGATATAAATGAGGTAATGAGGTAACTGGAGTAAATGTCCACCAGTCACTCCCTCGAGGACCACACGCAAGATTTCTTTAGCTTTGCACCGTGGAACAGAGTACATCTTTAAGGATTTGGTCTCCGGCGTTTTCCATTTTATCCGCAGAGCACATTTTTGTGGAAAGAGTCGCAATGCGCCAAGTATGCCTTAAAGGTACGACTTCTGTCAGAGGTATCTCTTGCATTCGGCTTCCCCACAGATATCTTCAACCCAAGGATAGAAACATCTTCGTCCCTTTCATCTTGTTGCACGCATGTTTCCAATTATTGAGCTCACATTGTTTTCGGAATAGCACGTCTGCATCATTTTTACAGTCGTACAGTCTGTCGTACAGTTCCTTTGCGAATCTGTACCTCAAAATCATAAGCCTGCAGTTGTTCGATCCATCTTCCTACATTTCCTTGAGGATTTCTGAACTGAAGTAACCATTTGATAGCTCTTTGGTCTGTACTTATGATGAACTTCTTGCCATACAGATACTTGTTAAAAAGCATTTTCGTCAGTGTAAGAGCATGGAGTTCCCGTCTTGTTACACAGTAATTTCTCTCTGGCCAGGATAAAACCTTGCTTAAGTATAAGCTATCACTTTCTGCTGTCCATCTGGATCAACAACAAAACTGCACCAAAATTTCCTCAATAATTTCTTTGCCAGGGGTAGGCTTGTATTGAAGCCTCACAAAGTGGCTGCTTAAGATGTTGGAAGATTCTTTCGCACTCAACTGACCACTTACAGTGTCTTCACTTCTTGGTCGAGGCAAGGCCGGGAAAGCTCCTTTGACGGTTTTTTGAACTGACCAACTTCTCACAACTTCGATTTTGTCTGGATTCTTTTTCTTTTTTATCCGACGATATCACATGCCCCAGATACTAAATTTCCACTATGAAGAAGGCCAACATCTTTGGAATAAGCTTGAAGTGTGCTGCTTTTAGTCGTGTGAATCTCGCAGGTTGTCTCGATGCCCATAAAAAGTTCGCCTCTATGGTTTCTCACAACGATAGCATCATCCAGGTATACTTGGACGATGTCATCATTGCAGGTTTTGTGCGTCAGACCAGAAGGACACGTTCCAGAAGACGCTAAAAATGGCGTTACACAAACCAAATGACTTTACTGAAAAATGCCAAGTCCATTGCCTGTTCTGAAAGCGGTCTTCTATCGCCCATCTAAGCTTAAGCCAAAAGATTGAGTATAAAGCAAAGATCCACCTCACAAAAGCAGCATCAATGAGCCTTTTTAAAAAAGCCGCAACTTCTTCTAAATCTTTTGAAATAAATCAATACTCAAAACACTTCTTCTTGTTTTATTTTTTTATTAAAGGTAAATCGTTTAGTCTACTTTGAAATATTTAACATTGTAAAACAGTTTACAATTAATCAAGATAATAAAACCCGATTTGGGGTTCTCTATATAGACGCGATTAAAACTCTATTTTTTTTTTAAATTTATTATTTAATAAGTAAAATTACACAGTCGATCAATAGTTTAGTGGCTATTTTATAATACAATTACAATGTCAATCCTGCAATATGGGCACATTCAAGGGATGCAGCGTATACAACCCGCCATCAAATCTTATACACAATCAATAAATCTATTTTTTTTTTATAAACGTTTTATACACTCTATCCTTATATCATAATAATAATATTCTATATACATTGCGCTTTAATTGAATATCTATTAAGTGTGCATTTTGTTGTGTAATATCAGCCTAACTAGGATCTAATTAATTTGTAAAAGAAGAGAGATTCACATTTTGGGTACATCATAGAGATGCGTGTGTGTACATTATACGTATATTATGGCAGCAGGACTATTTATGGGGTTAAATAGGAAAAATAAGCTTTTCACAATTCACTCATGGCAGTCATCCCCGTATCCGGCATCTCTCATCGTCAGTCTTCGAACATAAAACTACAACAGCATAAATAGATTTGCAATTTCGCCAACAAGTTAAGGAAATTGAAGTCGTTTATCGCAAAGCACAGCAACACTACCCTCAATGTTCGGTAATAAATCATAGCGTCCGACCATTTATTCCTTTGAAGGGAGTGTTTGCGTCTACGATTCCCACCAAGGACTGGTAGGTCACACGTTATCCACCTGAGCATTATAACTAATAAGACTGCGATCGCTAGACGGCGCATAAATCACATCGTTATCGTTCGCCGTCGAAACCGCCACCGCAGACGTCGCGGCTTGTCGTCGTCTATTGTCACTTGCAGCTAGATTATCACCGACACCTCCGTTGTCATTGTTCTCAGAGCTTAGAGTGCTGCTGCCACCGATGCTGCTGCTCGCACCACCCAGGCTGCGATTGTAGGAGCCCCGTGTCGGGTGGCCTCGCCAATTGAGGTAAGTATTATCCGGTGGATTGGTTTCGCCGACTTTTATGTAAAGTTGCTCGTCCTGGGCATGCAGGAGCGAAGGTGAACCGCAGCCACTATCGCAACCTGTTCCACCTCCACCGGCGCTGCTGCTGCCACCGCCACCACCGAATCCCGAGTCCACCATTAACGTTGAATCGAAGTCGAGAAGGCTTTTAGAAGCAGACGACGAGGTCGTAGTGTTGGCGTTGGTGTTCGAGGAACTGCTTCCACTGCCGGCCCCGATAAACTTCTGCTGCTGGAGCTGCGGCGGCATCACCACCCCCGGCAGGGTTGGCGGAGTTGGGAGCAGCGCCTCGACACGTTTCCCATTGTCACCGTTGTGGTGGAGGAAATTTTGCGGGTGTGACACTTTGAAGCGATTGTTGTTCCGTCTTATTGTTCCCATGGGGCTGCCCTGTTGCAGGGCTCCTGGCGTTGGCTGCATTCCAATCGTTCGGGGGTTAAACGTGAGGCAATTTGTCATATTGTTCAGCTTGTTCTCGGTTATGTGGATTTTCTCCTTTGGATAGTAATACTGCTCCGAGTAGGTGGACCGATTTGAGCCACCACCCCCGGGGTACATATCGTTGGCGGTTTGGTAGACATTTGATGAATTCGAATGCTGATGATGATGATTACCGGCCGACTGGTGGTAGCCAAACCGCTGGTGTTGCATGGAATTCGGATAGCTCTGCTGTTGCTGATAATTTTGTGGATGCATCGACTGGCTGTGATATCCTGTCGAACCGCTACTGTACTCGTTGGGATAGCGTGCCGTACCTACTATTGATGATGTCGCATAGGGTGCGGGTGAATGTTTCCCAGTCGCACTGCTACCGTACTCGCTTGGGGCTTTTCCGAAGCTCGACACCTCAGCATAATCCGTCGGTATATTTGAATACTCGCCCACGTATCTGGAAGTAGGAAAAAAAAGTGGCAACGACCCTTGATTAATAAATTGCCGGATTATCGGAGTGCGAAAATAATTTTCTATGGATTAAAAACGATTTACGAAGTGTGGCATTGTGTTTCGGCGAGATAGGAGTGCCATACCCGTACAAGGACATGCGAACACACATATGAAGGTAGGTATAGCTTGATGCGCGCGCCTGGGACGCTTTCGAATGAATATTTAATTGTTAATCCCTTTGGGGGGGCGAGGATTCCTGCGATGACCACTATTCTTAAAGGGCTAGACTTTTTTATCGGTATAGAGCCATGGGTCGGACAATACGATGCAGGTAATCCGCTTAAATTGTATTTCATTAATAAGTGTTAATGTATTGCCGGCGGTTAAATTAATGCAATAAATTACTGTGCTTGGGAGTGCCGTTTGAACTTCAATTTAAGCTTTAAAATGAATGACAGAATCGCTTTCAGCAAACAAAATAATTATAACATTAACAAGCGGATTTGAATCTGTCAACTTTACAGATTTATAATTTAGTCAAGTCAAGTTAGACTTTTAAAAAGGCCAAACCCAAACTGAGTTAATCATGCGACGGTAATTTTTTACCATAGGTAGAGGTATGTATAAGGAAAACAACTTACAAAAAGTGTTTCTGCTTTTCGTGTTTTTGACGAAAAAAGGACAAAAAATTGGAAATTGCCTTAAATTGCGAAGCAAAAATACGCCGCCAGCAAATTATTCAGCTTAGTTTTCGCTTTATTAATACCAACTTTTTTTTTATTAAATCCACCAAAATATGCGCAGGCAATTATTTTTTTTTTTATTAAAAAACAGTTTTTATGTAGTAATTTTCCCACGAAAAATATTTCGTTTGATTTTGATATCACTGTGCGATAAGATATACAAAAGGACAACAAAATCTACCCAAAAATGGTTCTGCTTTTCATCTTTTGACAAAAAAAATGACGAAAAATTAGTAATTGCTTTAAATTGCACAGCAAAAATACATCTCCAGGAAACTGCAGAGTCTAGTGTCCGCTTTATTAGTACCAACAACATTTTTATAAAATCCACCAAAAAATTTACAGGCAACTACTTTTTTTCTATAAAAAAAACTGTTTCTGGCTGTAATTTTAACACTTAAAACTATAATGTGAACATTATTGAATCTTGTAAAAACTACAAGATTGTAAAAACTATAATATTTCCAATGGGCGCCAATTTGTTTTTCTTAATTTGTGAGTTTTCTTCAAATCAGGCTTGGGAAAAGTTTGTGAAAAAATAAATTTTTACTTTTCCAGCAAGAAAACTGGGTGGATTTATTAAAAATATAACAGAACAAACGCCAATTAACAAAAATAGACAATCTTTGGGGGGAGTTTTAATTATGCTGAGGTTTGTGAACAACTTTTCACAGTTCTCCAGGTTGCGGTCTTAAAAATTGTGGATTTTGATTGCAGACTACAACAGGCGTACAATCAAGTACATTTTCAATATAAGTAAAGCAAAAGCAATTTTGCTGGTCATGATACGGACAAAAAGGGGAAATTTCTTATAGAACTTTCTCACTTTACCTGCTTTGGGTAAATTTTGTAACTTTTAGTTTATTATTAGTCTTTTCTATATACTTAAGGCAGGAATTGTGCCACAAAAATTATAAGCGTTTTTAGATTTTGCATAAAAAAATGAGCCTACAAAAAATGCTTAGGTACCCGCTTAGAGCATTGCGGTGCCTCAACATTTTAGCAGACGGCTGAGAATTAACTTGTTTAGATTTCATGTATAAATCCGACTACTGCAATTCGAATACTTTCAATTCTTGAGTTCTTAAATAAGTCTTATCTTAAGAGTCAACTATTTTGGTGCTCTAAGTCTGCATGACCAAAAACAGGAAATTGTTTAGCCTGCATCGGCACTCAGTTCAGTAAGGCTTACCACGCAAAGCCTTGCTTAGTACTAATTGATTGAGCCTTATTGGTCCACTGCAAAATAAGTGCTAACATAACGTCTTTAAGTCCCGTCTAAAGGTATTTTTGCTGGCCAGTTCAAAATTTTTGTATTTGTTTTCGAACAGAGCAATTGGTTTCGAGCATGATCCAGAATAAGGATCCTTATCTCATAAAATTCGACATTCCAAGGCATAGACACTCGAAAGAGTCAATACATTTATTCCACCCATCTGTTTCAGCTGAAATTTTTGGAACCATTGATCTTGGGCCTTTCGGTAGTTGCCGGTCTTGTTGCTGGCGCCACTCTCCAGGTGGCGGATAGGGGAACGCACGAAATAATTCGGGGCGCACCAAGCCATTAACAACAAGTGAGTAAGCTTCGACCCGACCCCATATATCGTGCAACACCAATCCAAAAGCTTTATGACCTAAATCCATATAATATTATGTATATAGGCCACGCCCACAAAAATGGGCATGGGCCAAAAGTTAAAATAAATTAATTGTAATTTGGATAGAATCGCAAACGAAAAAAAAATTTAATTTGCGTTAAGAACGAAATTAAAAAAAAAAGTTTTAAAAAAGAGTTTTTTTCTAAAAACGCCCCCTTAAAAGTGCGTGGAGCTTAAAACTTTGCATGTAAAAAACTTAGCGAATTGTAATATCTTTAATATTTGTCTTTATGTATTTGTTTTCATTTTGGGGTGAACTTTTCGATAAATCGGGCTTTTAAAGATCCAACATGCTAAGGGTATGGTCAATAGTTTGGATGGTCCAATTTTTGCCTTATTTAGGGTATCTGGCCAATATTGCTCTGTACCAAAATTTGAGTTTTAACGCCTTGTCTAACCTGACCAAAAGATATTTTGAAAGAAAATGTTAAATAGAGGTTGTCTCACGTTGAAACCAGTAGTAGGCGTGGCAGTTAACCAATTTTCACACTATGCCCGTGCAACAGAAGAACCAAGCCGTGCACCAATTTTCAGTTCTCAATGTTGATTTTGAAGACCTAAACCCTTCACACATACAAACGGACGGACGGACATGGCTAAATCAATGCACCTGCTGTTCTCGATCATATCTCTAAAAGGTCTTACAAACTATACATTAAAGTTAATATGAGTCTTAAAATGAGCAGCTTAGGTTAGGGTTAGGGTTGTTTACAGTTGGCCGATCGTTAAGCCTGGCAGCCGGTGGGTAAAAATACAGTTGCCCTCTTTCACTTCCTTTTCTACCCGGGTAAAATTTAAAAATTACTAAGACGGGTTATACCATTGCTTTTTAACCTAAGGGCATAACACTTGCGGGATGGAAGCTTTGGTCTTTCTATGTAAGGTTTTTATGCGAGCTCTTGTTAAACAAGTTTGCAAAAAAAATATGGAAAAATCCTTAGATTCGTCCTTTAAAATGAATTAATAAACAAGACCCCTGAGAAAGCCGGAAAATAATGGAAAAAAAAACGAAAAAAACGTTTTTTTCTTTTTCAACTTAAACATTCAACTTTTTTAGCTTTAATACGACCTATTTTTTCTGCGGCTTATTTTGACAGTTCTTTTTGTACATTGCTGCCATGTCACTCACAAAACTGCTGAATGTCTGGAAAACCCTTAGGCTAATTATAGGAAACATGTAGGCACTAAGTTGACGGATTGAAAGTTTGTAACTCAATGAGGCAAACCGAAATTGAATTTTAATTAAGCTCCATTTGTATTGGTTACACGATGATAATTACATCAGCCGATGATGTTTATACAAAATCAGCCTAAAGGGTAAATTTTGTGTTTCGCGAAAATCCTGCGAAAACAGGAACTAAGTAACAACTCGCGTGTTATGTAATTATGCCTATGCCAATATGCTGGCACAGGTGGAGTGAACGCAACTTCCAGTGCCGCATTGTATTTGTTTTCACAACGATTATACCCGCACTAGTGTGTGGGAATGTATAAATAATGCCTCTGCTGTATACACATACAACTTTTAATTCCATGCCACGAAAAACACAAAAAAGCTACCGGGCCTACAAACGAAAAGAGCTGAAATGTTTAAAACCCTGAGTAGCAGTATTGCCCGAGCAACAATGCCTTGAGTCAAATTTGAAAATGCAACAACTGCAATAATAATATGCCAATAACCGAGCTCGCGAAGGACCTTTTACAGAGGCTATACCTATAACACAAATTTACAACTCAATATAAGGGGGTAGTGGTGGTAACATACCTTTGATTCCGATGCTGGTCGGTTGGCAGTGTTGTTGTTGTTAGACAAACGGGCGCATAGTCGGCTATTTGATCCTTTTGCATGTCCATTGTGTCATTGGTTGTGGGACGCCAGACCATGCCACCAGCCGAGGCATCCAGCCAGAAGCCATTTCCATTGCGCGATAGACTCGGCATTTTGAGGACATCGTTCGAATGATGTGTGCCTGCAGGACGAAATAAAGAAGCAAACAAAAAATGCCATAATGAAAATAGGTACATATACACAAGAAGAACCAAAGCAAAATGTCCTGACATTCTTATATTAAAAAGACATTCACATCGCATAGGATATAGGCTAGCCTAGCCATAGATGGCATATGAATAAAGGCTGCCAGCCTTCTTTCAAAATTTATGGAAAAGCGCTGCTCCCTTGAATCTGTTTTTTTTTTTTTTTGTTTCGTTAAAAGACGGTTTTTCTCTTTTTGGGATTTTGCCTATATTTTTTTTAATTAAAAATTTGTCCAACTGTCAACCGAATGGAAATGTATAAACAACAGTGTGTCCCCGTCTAGATCCCCCTGCACGAGATATGAAATTTTGTGTGTCGACAACCGGCCGGCGCGGCGCGCATGGGAGTCAGTCGCTGAATGGCATAAAAGTGGAAATGAACCATCATCATCATCATTCAGAGAGGCATTTTCATATATGGGAGAACACAAACAGGACAATGATGACGGCAGCAAGTACAAAACATCAGCACAGGAGCGAACGAATGTGAAACGCGATCAAACAGACAAAAGTGCAATTAAGCAAAGCGCCACTGATATATGGGGAACTTGGTAAAATATATAACTTCGCCTCACCCCCACCCGCGGTGGGGGAAATGTAAAACCATGGGCGTTGGGGCTTTATTTAATTTTACAACGACAGCACTCCGAGTTATCCTTATGGCTGTTGAGCATAGGTACGACGAAGTGTGTGTGTGTGTTGTGAATTGCGATGCCAAAACGCAGGCAATGAGCATGGGAATGCGACGCGTTCGTTACCTACACCTTTTTTACTTTGTGCAGTTTTTTTTTACACACGTGTGTGAAAATTTTGAGTTCCTGTGTCCTGTTTTCTGTATTCTACTATTTCAACTGACATTTACCTCTGAATATGCTGGTTTTAGTGTATGGAATAAAACACGACTGGGAAAAAAGGAAGGATATAAAGTTGAAAGTTGCATAAAACGGAAGCAGTTAGTACAAATAAACGCACGCTGGGATAGACGGGACAGTCCACATCTCTAAGGGTGGATTCGAAAGGGTGACACTGGCAATTGCAAAGCACGAGCATTTATTTTGAGTTTTCTTTTTTTCTTTTCGGTGGAACCTTTTTCCATCCAACAAAAGTATGTGTGTACTTTTACAGGTGACTATGAGGATGAAATGCAGGACCAGGGTGTGAGGTTGTTTTACAATGAGCGTAATTAATTTAATAAGAGAATTTTGGTTTGATATCCTTTTTAAGTGGAAGTACTGTGAACATGAGATGGTATGCACAGCACAGTGCACTCCCATGGGGGATGCTGGCTTAATGAAGAAAGGAATTTCGTTTTAAATCGCGTCCTTTAAGTTTTAATTAGGGATATTGTTGGGGGTGAGAACAGGATCATTTGCAACTTCTGAAATAGGAATAGAGGTAGGTACCTACTTAGCATAAGCAGTGTAAAATTTATGCAGGTATATCAGATAAAAAGCCTGAATAATCTTTTCCACCGTAGCACATTCAAAAACAGCGGTAATTGTTAAGTCGTATTAGCAATTTTGGATCCCTTTTGTTAAGCGTTTAAGCCATTTGAAGCTTGCCGTTGTTCTTGCGGAAATTTTAGTTAAAAAAGCACTTCAATTCTAACAGTCAGGATTCAACTTTTCTGACAACATTCCGGACGGGTTCTTTTTCTTTTTCCAAAGGCCAGTTTCGAAAGGTGTGGGGTTAAAATCGTGCCGGGGTCAAAATTCTGCTTTTTAAATTTCTGCTTGCAAAATTCAAAGTTTTTACCATTGCTTTTCTTCAAAAAATGTAAAATTTTACTACAAAAAGCAGAATAAGAAGAATTTTATTGCTTAATTCAGAAACTTGAGGAGCAGAATTTTGAAAAAGCTGAATTAATAGCCGGCTACCCTTCGAAATTCAGCTTTTTGATTTCTTGCTTTCGAAATTCTGGTTTTGAAATTCCTCTTTCAAAATTCCAGTTTTGGAAAATTCTGGAAATATAATTTTCAAAAGCGGGTTATAAATCTGCTGTCAAAAATCAGATTTTTAAAATGCTGCTTTTTGGAAAATAACTAATAAAATTCAGCTTTTTCTGCTTTTTTGAGCAATATTTTCACTTTTCTGATACAATCGTTCGATGCAAAGGTGTAAAAGAAACAGGCAGGCGGATAGCAGGGGACGTTTCACCCCCATTCATTTCACTGTGTTGCTTTGTAAATTTTGTAAAACATGATTTTGCACAGCAGAACTCTGAAGAGCTGAATTTTTGGAAAAACTTAGTTTTTTTCCAACGAATTTTGACCCAACTATAAATTTGATCCAAGCCCAGAAAAGTAACGATAACGACCCGCTCTAACTTAAAGGGCATATACCCTGCAAGTAGGGGTAAGAATAGCCTTGAGTTAAAGCATTCCTATTGAAAGAACAGCCTTAAATCCACCGAAAGAAGTATTCTTCATGATGTTATCTGAGGGACTATCATGAGTTTGTTTTGCATTTCTGGTAGGATTATCCTTAGCAGTATGGTTTCAGCTCAGAGGTTAAACTGAGGTTTTTAAACAAGACAAGAAGGCAGAAAGAGCTTTCAATGCATCTTGTGTGGGTTCGAGTCAAAATTCTGACTGGGTCGAAAATATGTTTACAAAATTCTGCTATTCAAAATTCTAGACACCTACTTTCAAAAAGCGCCAGAGTGAAAATTTAGCTTTAAAAGAAAAATAAGCACTGGGATTGCTTTCGTCAAATTTTTGAACAAGCTGATTCTTTCTGCAAAATAGCAGAATTTTGATTTGCAGAAAAGCTGTAAGCAGACATTAGCTCTATGCAACTGACGTCTGCTCGATCTAGTGAAGAGATTCCGGAACCAGAAACTCGGCTGATGGATTAGGGGCAGCGTAGCAATCTTAAAGTTTTAGCGAACATTAAGTCAGAGCATCCAGCTTATTAGAAAGTGACCGACAAGGATCTTTTTTCTAAGTGGTGACGTCAATGTTCTTGTGAATACGGAAACCAGACGACCTAGAAAGGTCTGACTGAAAGACATGGCAACTCAGATCGAAACAAGTTGACGGATTTTTGTTGTGCTTATGGCTTTTCTATCACGACCACCTTCTTCCCACATAGAAACGTTCCTAAATATGAGTGTTACAGGCAGAAATTAAATCAGATATCGAAGATGTTCAAATGTTTCTTCGATGGTTCAGAAAATTCTTTGCGATTTTCGGGTTTTGAGTGGGGTTGAACTACCAGCTGATCACCACCGAGTCCTGTGCTGAGCGAAATTCAACAATAGAAGTTTCTCGTCAACAGTCAAAAAACAAAACTGGTACCCCATGTGGTGGTAAAGTTTGTGGTGAAAATTCCAACTGATCCAACTTCAACTGAGCAGGAATAGCATCTTTTCTCAACACCAGTTATTGCGTCTACAAAAAATGTTTATGGAGTAAAGCGGCTTGGTGTGGCGGGTGTTTGTGAAAGGAGATGACGTGGATTCTTTTTTTTTTTAAGAGGAGCCATCAAAAGTAAGAAGAAGAGAGGATTTCAGGAAGCCGATTCTAGAGAGGAAATCTTCTTCGAACAGTTTAGGCTCTCTAGTGACCATAAACTCACCGGAGAATAATTTTTCTCTCACAAAATTGCCGAGCATAATAATTCTCCCTTCTCGGTGATCGTCCAGCACTCGGCGCCATAAAGCAGAACTCTTTTAAAAGGGGTTTTGAAGAGCTTACAAGGTCTAAGCTCTCTTTCGTGAGAGTGAACCCATAGCCAGAGATTGCCATGGAAAACTTGTCAACAAGTATGCAGAGTTAGAAAGTTAAAATAGTTAAAGAGAAAATCTAGCAAGGTGTCTCAAGGTGTCTTGCGAAGATGGGCCGAGTACTTTTCGCAATTGCTCTCGCACATTCTCTGATGCTTGTCTGCTGGAGTTGGCAAGCCTGCTGGAGTTGACGAAATCTGGCCTGAAATGTTCCAAACGTTGGGGTAAATGGGTTACAAGTGTTTTATAAAGGTGGCCTAAAAGAACGGAGAAGCCGCAGCCGATTAGTAAACAGGGGTGATTGTACCAGGTACACATTCACGAGAAACGGCATAAGAAAGATTGCTCCAACTATGGGGGTAGGCATACCTAGATGACATATATTTTCCGAGTAAAGTGTTCACCAAGGTGTCGGAAAAGCGTCCCATATAGCTGTTATCACAGAACAGTTAGGGAAAAACAGCGCGGTTTTTGGCCTGGCGGAAACACAACTGACCAGCTTTTCACTCTTAAGGTTATTCTTGAGAGTGCCTGGCTGGGAGTATGCCAAACACGGTCTACACGTTTTCTTAGTTTTGAAAAAGGCTAAAAACGTGAACACATGGGATAAGCTCCGTAGAGTTTTGCAAAACTGTAGACTACGTAACCCTCTTAAAGAGCTTCTAAAAGCTAGAGAAGTTGATGTGGCCAGGTAGATAGTGTCAAATCTTATCCTTTTAATATGCTCGTTGAACTTCGTTCATATTATAGACTGGATGTTGAAGTTGCAGGGAGGACATAAGTGGGAGCCACCTGTGTTTTAAAGATCACCAAGTTTCCCTGGGTCGTAGGGACCCCAGCAAAGCTCTGCATGGTTTGGTGACCATTAGTGAAGATTGAGGAATGAAAGTAAACGAAGGGAATGGTGGTAGTTTCCGGAACTCGTTTGCCATTGCAAGTTGTGTAGCATATAACTGGAAGACACGAAAAAACAGGCAAAGAAGTTTACATAATTCAAGGACCCTTGTCCAGAAATAATGAGGCTTGCTCAAGGTGCAGCAGTTCTGTAAGAACTATGCCTACAGGTCATCAGAAAAACAGCGTCTAGAGTGTATCTAAGCGAAGACTCAGTCAGGTTTATTATTCAGTTTTCGATTCACCAACACCTATGGTCCCGAAAGTTTGCTATTGACCAAAAAACATGAGATTTCTGAGTTGCGTTGCTGGTGTTGCTCGAAGAGAGAGTGACAGAATCTTCTCTGACCGAAACGATTAATGTTTCGATAGTTCGGACACGTTGTTTGCATTTCCCTCGACATATTTTCTAGCAAGGTCATTTTAGCCGAAATAGAGGCAGACCGCTTCTTGGCCGGCAAAAAATTAGGCAGTTGAACGAACCAGGTAAAACACCTTTTCTATACCCGCCTGGAAATCATGCCTTAACTCTTCCTCTGAAGACAAGGACTTCAAAACTATCCTCATTTTGCGATTTTTGGTACTGGAAGCCTCGACGCATAGTTGACACCATTAAGCTAACCTTTGAGTTAGAATTAACTCCACAACTAAAGTTGACCAAGTTAGTTTCCCTTTGGAAAACTGCTGATATATTTGCATTTGTCAAAAAAGTAGGCTTAGACCTTCCTTAGTGAAGGACAAAGTGCAAGTAATTAGTACAAAGCATCTAGAATGAAGCTCTTATCCCTTGGTTTGGCAGTGTAAGGTCTCTTTGAAGTGCACGCTCCAATATAAAACTGCAAAAATCATTGACTACCAATCTTTTTTTTTGTGCAGTGGTGGTTATCCCCATAGGTTTACGCTGAATCCCTCGTGGGCCCATGCAAGCTTATAGTCTTACCAACAATCCTGTAAAAATTGGGTAGCATTTAAGCTCTTTAGCGTAACCCCTTCCAAGCTCCCAGGTTCAACTATCCGCAATGATTTAATTTCCATCAGATTAAATTGATAAATGTCCATTAATATCCCTGCGCACACACAGAGAAGTAAAAAACTCAAATGTAAATATGCAAAAACAGATTTCCCATATTCACGTTTTGCGGTCAATTACACACACAAACCAAAACGTATTCAGTGCTCATTTGACTGTACATCGAGGTTGGAAAAAAGGAAGCAAAATACCAATACACTGTTAGCGTATAGAGTCATAGTCCAGCAATTAACGCTCCAGGCTAGACTACCCTGTGATAAATTGCAAATAAAAAGGATCTGGTAAACTATAACGAATAACTAACCTCGAATAGTATTCAATGCAGATTGCTTCATCAGCATATGCTTCCTCTTGACAAATACCATTGCACCGAAGGACAACATCATGACGGCCAAAATTGTACCCAACAATATGATAAACCATGGCTGAGTAAGGACATCGTCTACGTGCTCTTGGTTGATGGAATACCTGAAAATAAAAATGTGACAAAGATTGGTATAATTTTTTTTTGCCTAGAAAAGGATATTGTTGAAATGCAAGAAACAAGTTTTGTTGCAACAGTTACCTTTGGTTAATAAACGGATCCAATCGCTTAGTCAAAGGATCCAGACGCAGTGTTGCAGGCGAACAATACGGCCCGATGCCGGCCTTGTTGCCACCAGCTACACTAACTGTATACATAACACCCTCGGTAAGATTTGCCAACACAAGGGTGGGCGATCCAGCGTCGATTGTCACATTCGTAAGGATACGAGACAAGTTCATTTTCATATCGACTCCACGTACGACCACATGATAGTGAAGCAGAATGCCTGCAAAAAAGGAGAGCAAAAAATGAAATCACGTAGGTATGGATATGCAAAAAAGGATACACTCCCCCAGTGCTAGATTAGTAAATAAAAACATGGACTACTTACCGTGATATGGTTGGAGGAGTGGTGCCTTCCACTTTAGGAATACTGCTGACGAATTCAAAAGGACCGCTTCCATACCGAATGGGGCATCACTTGGAGCTAAAAAGAGGGAGGAGAAGAGATTTTTTTTTCTATCAATTTGCCAGGCATTTACGCGCATTTAAAACAGAGCTCTAAATATATTCCAGCCTTAATGAAAAAGGAAAAACGAAACGAGCTCAACGCTTCTGATTGCTATCATCCGCCATCAAATCAACCCAGTGTGTACCTACACTACACGGCGCTGCCTAGATGAGGGTTTTTCACAATATTTTTTTTTTTCGTGAGTTGCGGCAACACAAAAAGGATGTCAATCAGAGGGATTGTGTATGTGTTTGTGTATGAGTGGTTGTTTGTTCTTACATATTTATTTGATCGAATCAGAGATCATGTCGACTGGCAGGAAGCAAAAATTGGAAAATTGATTAATTTTGGTTTTTTTTTTTTGGCTTTTGTGCGAGAGGATATCGAATGTCGGCCGCCGCTTTGTTTGTGGGGGGGAAAGAATTTTTATTCCCTCTATAGCCTATGCAGTATGCATATGTGCGAAATTTTATTTTTCCTGGGCGCATTTACAATATCCGTGGGTAATGTAATATTTTTCGAGATTTTAGATATCCTTTTTATTGAAATTGACCAGGATACATCATTGGTTGGGCTTAATTTTGACAGAGAGGGACATTGTGATGAATGGCTTTGGGGGTGAAATGGAAATCCAAAAGGGATGGAGTTTTATTTCGGTGCATCTGTTTAAATTACCATGTGATTGAGGAGGAACAATTATTGTTTTGAATAAGCTGGGTAGGCATAAACAGGACCAATTTTTGTCCTATCAAAGAAAAAGGACATTAGCTAGATGTATAAAAGGGATCTGAAAGAATACTTATTCGATTTTTTCCTAAACTTTCACAATAATTCTTAGCTAGAGCCAAAAATGTTGATTCCGAGAATCATTCCAGTTCATGATTCTCTTCTGACTCATGTCTTTAGAGACTAAAGAAAAGTCCTATGATATGTAGCAAGGCAGGTCGGTACTTGTTTTTCATGGAAAGAAAGCAATGAACCCCTGTTTCTCGGCGGGATTCCATTCTTTCTTCTATTCCTTTTCTGATCCTCATTACAATTGCCTACGCTCAACAAAAATTGATGTTTTTTTTCTGGGGCAAAACCTTCTTGAAAAGCTACACTCTTTTTTCGCAAGAATTAAGAGCTTATAAGCGGGTATATTTGAGGGTAGGAACGGAAATCGTTCATGATTGCAACCAGAATCGTTTAATGAACTCATACCTTGTCAATTTACCCTAATGGCCGGTAGAAGTTTAGAAAACATATGGTTCAGATTAGATACCTGAGCTCTTGTAGGCATATCTGTTTCCATTGTGTAGAAACCCCAATCTAAAAACCCCATCTAAAAAACAGCTGTACCTCTTAGCAAGTACCTACGGTTTGGAAGATACTTCAAGCGTACAGCTTTTGACAAACGTTCACGGTTTAAAGATTGAAATTTTGTTCTTCTTGGGTGCTTGTTGGATCTTCACATCAGGTCTGGACTTTTACTCTAGATCTAGAATATAGACGCCGTGATGTGCATGTACTCCATGACATACCTTTACATCCCTATATTAGGGGAAATTCGTTAAAAGCCATAAAAGTATTGAAACACACAACAAGACAGAAAAAGATGCGGCAAATAATCGCAAGATTTTTTGCCGCAAGTATACTCAGCACGACACCAATTTTGGTGGCAAAATAATTTAAAATTTACTTTCGTTTGAGTTTTTTTTTTCTTAACAAGCGCAAGTTATTTAAAAAAGTGTCGAAGATGCAAACGCGCGACAAAGTGTCGTTGCCATAATCGTTTTTTATCAGTCGACAATTTGCCACATGATTTTTTTGTGGTCATGTAAATTTTGGGCTCCCTGCTCGTCCGAACTTCGGTTCAGATAACATTTCGCGTGATACAAAAATTCTCAACGGATCAATATGCGATTTCTTACAAAAGGAGCTGGTAAAGGAATCTTGTTTATCAGGTACCAGAAGCAGCCTGTAGAAAAGGGTTCCCTGCCGCATGGATGTCAAAGAAGCCTTAAATAAAATTTAAAAAATAAAAAACAAATAGAGTGGCGCAACAGCTCGAGGTGAACCAGGGCCAACTTCTCAACAATGTATGCTGGTGCGTTAATATCTTTACAAACAAGGGCACCGAATTTGAACGGCACTTTGAGAAGTTTTTCAAGACAAATGATACTCTCGGAGGGCTTGTCAGACCCTCGCGGAGGTGGGGGCCGTGAAAAAGAGCAAGTCTTTTTTTTCAGGTGACGATGGCAGGTTTCGAACCCAGACCTCCGGCGTAGTAAGCACACACACTAACCACTACGCCACGGCACCCCACTTCATTTATTTAGATACATTTATTTAGGTAAAAAGAATTTTGATCCCGTCAGAATTTTGACCTCAAAACATAACTTTCAGCGTTTCACATTCAGCGCGAGAGCGTCATACTAGAGCGCCAGCGAAAACGCGAGACCAGAGAAATCGATTGTTACTACAAAATCAAAGCGAGAAATGGCGACGACTGTTTTGACTGCACAGTGATGCCTATTTCCTATTCAGCGCGAGAGCGTCATATCATAGCGGCAGCGATAACGCGAGACAAGAGAAATCGCTTCTTACTACGCAATGAAAGTGAGAAACCGCGACGACTGTTTTGACTGCACAATGATGGTATTTTCACATCCAGATCGAGAGCGTCATACCAGAGCGGCAGCGACAACGCGAGACCAGAGAAATCGTTTGTTGCTACACAATGAAAGCGAGAAACCGCGACGACTGTTTTGACTGCACAGTGATGGTCGCTTCACATTCAGCGCGAGGGCGTCAAACTAGAGCGGCAGCGACAACGCAAGACAAGAGAAATCGTTTGTTACTACACAATGAAAAAGCGAGAAACCGCGACGCCAGTTTTGACTGCACAGTGACAGAATATAACGTATGTACATATTTTTAAAATTTTCGACTTTATTGCACATGAAAAGTTTATTTTTCACAACAAGTAGTAGTTTCGAGAAAAAAAGACTACATGAACATCGAACCCAATGAAAAATGGCCCCAAACTGAAAATGAAAAATAGACCCAAAAATTTACGTGAACGCCAACAACATCAAAAAATTGTCATATTGGGACCATTTTTCCTTTTTTGGGGCGATTTTTAATTTTCAAAATTGGGGAAATTTTTCATTCTGAAAATATGCTCCAAACTTATAAACTAAAAATAAGAAAATGCCCCAAATTTTAAAAACGTTGAACATATGTGAAGAAAAATTAAAACTGGACATATGCCGCGTAGTGGCGCCCGGAGCACTTGCATGTGAGGCCGAAGGCTGGCTGGTGTATGAGGCGAAAAGACGCCCAGAGTCTTTATTTTTTAAGAATCACCCAAACACTGTTTGATCTCCGGTATTTTGAGTCCCGGCCGGTGTATGAGTCGAAGAAATACGCGGAGTTTCTTGTTTTTAGAACCACCCCAAACAATGTATGATTTCCGAACTCAAAATACCGGATATCAAACAGTGTTTGGATTATTCTTAAAACAAAGACTCCGAGCGTCTCTACGAATCATGAGCCGGCCTGCCCTCGGCCTCACATGCAGGTGCTGAGGGCGCCGCTACGCGGCATATATCCAATTTCGCATTTTCTGGGGTGATTTTTCATTTTTAAAATTTCATTATGAAAAATCACTCCAATTTTGGGGCTATTTTTCATTTTCAGTTTGATGCCATTTTTCATTGGAGCCTAATTGCATGTAGAAAAAAAACGTCTATTCAACAACGTGTCATAACTCACGACAACGATTGACAAAATAATCGTCGACCGCGGCGAGAATTTTTCGAAGAGGTCGGCCTGTGATGCAGCGATAATGCTGGTATTGTTAACCACCTCATACTCATACATTGCTATTGATTCAAATTCATTTGACAGTTCCCCCGAGGCTCTCGCTTGCTCTCTCGCTCGTGATGTGAAACAGGCACCAAGCTTGAATATTTTCGTAACTTCAAATTTCACAGTAAGTGCAACAATTTACTTTTCGAAAATCGTCATGATTCTGCTTTAAAGGTTCTACTAATTCGAAAAAAAATTCTCCTTATTAAAATTATTCTTTTTAAAAATTTTTGAGCGATTTTCAGTTGGCACTAGCACAGATGGAAGGGGCTGTCAGTCAACTTTGAGTGCAAAACTAGAGATGGCAAGCTTGAAACATTGCTGTCTGGCGCAGATTGTTGGGAGAGGAGCCCAGTGCTTCCTCGAATTATAGTGTTTCATTTGAGTTCAGTTGTTTGGTTCATAAAATAGTCAAGTGTTTAAGCATCTCTGCACGAGATTACGTGACTAGGTCCAATCACGGACGTAAAATTTTACGAACTAAACAGACATGGCAAATAAACTGGAAGACTTGAAGCTTGCTTAATTTATTTTCTGAAATTTTAACCTACGTTGATGGTGTGTAGAATCATCATCGAGATAATGCCGAAGGGAAAGCTTCTGGCTAAGAATCAAAAGTCATTGTCGTTCACTTCCGTCATCAAAAAATAAAGACCGTCATTAAAATTAAGTTAAGAATGATTAAGCTCGACGCTGCGCATTTCCTGACTACATAGTTTGCCATGCGAGGTAAGTCAAACCCCTCCATCAATTCTCAACCTATATCCTTCCACATCCTTCACGGTCTACACTTCACACACGTATATCAACATTCTATCAAAGTGTAGAATAAATTAAACAAACAAAACACCATTGGGGAGTCTTATTTAAAAATAATAAAAAAAAACTCTCTCGAATCCTTTTTCCACAAAACACCGCTTATTCTTCTGAAACAAAACGACCCCAAGTACGTGCGTGTGTGTTTAAACAGCAGACATTGTTAACCATCAGGAAGGTATTCAAAGTCCCGCTGACGCTGCAAGCACTGTAAGGACTTTTGTATCCATCGTCGTCGCCGTCGTATGTGCATAGAAAACCAAAAAATAAACACTAAATCGGCAAATAAACAACCGAACAAAGAGACACAGACAGATAGATTCATATAGACCGAGAGGCTCAAATGGGAATGGTGAGGGGGCTTCACCACCACCAGGTAGTTCGTCCCGTCAGGTAGTTGATGTGTTTCCAGCGAAATACCAATGCAAGGATGTGAAAATCCTCGGGGATTTCCTTTCCAGCTCAAATGAAGTCAAAACAAAGCCCGCAGAGTTGCGAAAAACAAAACAGAAACACCCCCGAATCGAAACGAAGGTGGAATCGCTGCTGGGATAGAGCTGGAGCTTCTTCTCGCATGTTTGCTAAATGAACTCCATTTAAGGATGAAAACACCAAAAAGCACACAGCCACCGACACCCATATACGCGCATGCATAGACAATCTTGGGTGGTCTGGGGGGAGCCGACTTCAATTTAAATAAAAGAATGCAATGAATGAAAACGAATGAAATGAATCAACAGAAGAAAAACAACAACAGCAGAAGAGTATATGGTACCCCCACAATACCCACTGCCTATATGGAAGGAAAGACAAACAGCTAGCGCAAAAGGATAACTTACCATCCTCGAGTGTACGTGCGATCCTTGAATTGGATGGTTTCCCCTCGACAGACTTATAGAAGGGTACGATGAAAAATTCATACCGTGTGTACTTCATCAGACCGGTAACTGTGCATGTAGATGCACCACCACCGTTCAGTATCGTTAGCATTTTGTAAACCGTGCCAGGGATGCTGCTGCCACCTACTTGCTGTTGCTGTTGTTGTCTTGGCTGATGGTTTGGATAGTCTGCAGTCGGCTCTGCCGCTGCCACCAATGCATTCGAGCGCGCACTGACGACCGTTGAATCGGGTAATTGTCGTGCATAGATGTAGAATCCTTCGACGTACTTGCCATTGATTATCTGAAAGGATATACAGTATTCGTAGAGGGATTTTGTATTTTCGATTTTGGCTGCACAATTTTTTTCGTGTCGGCCGGTTTTTTTTCGGGTCGGTACTAACCTGCCACGTTAATTTCATGGTTGTCGAGTCCGGAGACGTCGCATTGATCAGTTCCACAACGTCGCCCGATAGAAGGCTCGCACGAGCCTCGCTCAGATCCAGACCGCTGTTGAAGCTTTTCTGTGGATGGAGGTGCAGAAATTTAAATTTCGCGCACAGACCGGCTAAGCTCTCTACTTACCATTCCGACGGCGATTGGCTCCGACAGCGCACTTGGCAGCGATAGGCCATGCGAGTTTTCGGCACGGATGACGAAAAAATAATTGACCCCCGCGTTCAAGCCCACTTGCGTGAAGGATGCATTCTGGATTCGAGCACCCACAGCAATCCATCCGTCGGTCTCGTTTTTGCCAAACATCTCCACCACGTAACCCTTCAGAGCGGAGGCGCCAATCTTGTTACTTCGCGTCCATGAAATTGTCACAGTATCGTCGGTCTTCTCAATCACCTGCGGCTTACCCGGCGGCCCCGGATACGTCGACAGCTCCGGAGCTCGGAAGAACTTAATATTCGGATTCGTCGGAGCTTCCAGCTTCAAATAACCACTCCATGAAGATTTGCCGTTGCGATTGCTCGCCACACAAGTGTACAGCCCTTCGTCTTCGTTCTTCTGCAGCTCACTGATGGTGAGCGCTCCCGCCTCGGAGATATTCCTTCGGTCGTCATCGGGACTCTCATCGATTGGTATGCCATCCCGATACCAAGACACCATCGGCGCCGGTGTACCAATCGTTCGGCACGGCAGCGTCACAATCGATTTCATCGGTAACGTTTGATTTACCGGCCCCTGAGCGATTATCGGCGGTGGCAGCTCAAACTGGGTATCCACTGTCACTACGGTACGACTGCTCACACTGCCGACAGCATTGAGTGCATTACAAACAACCACTTTGCCGGAATCCTCTCGAGCGAATCGAATAATTGACAAAACACTTCGTCCTTCAGGTGTGAGGGTGGCTTCCATTCGACCGTCTCGATAGCCGGGAAACATCAGCGAGCTATTGCCTTCGACGGACCAATAAAGTGTTGGCTTAGGGTATCCGGTTGCCTGGCACTCGAACAGTACTTCATCTCCAATTTCCACAAGTTGATTTTTCGGGCGAGTAATGAACTTTGGAGGAGCTTAATGGAAAACGGATGTCAGTCAGTTAAATATTTTATTGCGTTGTTGCCCGGTTAAGGGATAACAACAATAATTTCAAGAAAGAGATAGAGAGGCAGAAATCCTTACCATGCACGGTGAGCGTCCCAGTGGCGGTAATTGAACCGACAGCATTGTCTGCTTCGCAACTGTATTCGCCCATGTCTTCGAGTGTAACGTCGTCTAGTTTAAGGCTGCGATCTTCGAGGATGTGTACACGTCCTGAATAAATAAAAGTTAAACTTTAAGAGGAGTGATTTTCACGTGGAAAAGAAAAACAAAAACAAAATTGATTGTGTTGGTGGTTGTGTGGGGCGTGTGGGTGAGGGTGGCGGCGTCGGTTGGGGTCATAATTGCGCAGCTGAAAAGGCTCATTTAGGAAAGTTTATTTGTGTGCTGTTTGCGTGTGTTGGAAGTTTTTCTTAACCATTCCGAAGCGAGGGGTTTAATTTATTAAAAATTTAAAGCACGCGGAGAATGGCATAGCAGAAAGTTTATGAGGAGGCAAAATTCGTTTACGCTTCAATAAGATATAAACGATTGAGGACCTCAATTGTGGCCATTAATGATACAACGGGTGGGCATTTGTCACAATTTAAAACAAAAGTTTTAAGTGAATGGATCCTTTCATAGATTCTTTGTGTTTTGGCAAACTAGGGCAAATATTTGACTAGGACTCATTGAAGTTTTGGATTGGACTTTAAAGTGGCTTTTTTAGTTAGGTTAGGAAATGTCCTTGACGTAAATAAAGTTGCGTGGGAATTTCGAATAATGGCAATGAATGAACAATAAGGTGAATATAAGAGAGGTTCAGACGTCCTTATAAAAAATTAGACCTAAACTAGTTTTTCACGCATTGGGAAAAGATTTTTCTTAACCAAAGGTGAGCCCTACTGTGATTGGGGTCTGGGGTTCTTAAGCTCATATGCTCGGAAAATATGTTAATAGCCGATCGAGTTGGTCGGATTAGTGAGGAAAACAAAGGGATTCGTCAGACTTAGCTATGCAAAAGCAACCTATCGCTTTTTCTATCCAACCACACGCTAGCGTCACCGACTTTCAGTGACAATGGCTGGCACCAGGCGGGAGCTTTACTTCTTATCTGCAGCAATAAGATCAGCTGATTACATAAACTTAGCAGTCTTAGAGGTTTGCTCTGTATGACCTGGTGCGAAATTAAGAGTGCCGACAATCCAGTCACGCCGAAAGCCAGAGTCTGGATTTCTGCCGATAACAGCGACCCCAAAAATATTGGTCGGCTTATGTGATTTCACAATCCCAAGTTTCGAAGAGAAATAGAAAGGTGATAAACGATGATAGCCCAGTGGCACCAGTCGGGCAAATAGTTGCATTGCCACTGAACACTGAGCTTTTGTAATAAGCTCACGATTCGACTACCTCTAAAATGCGACCGAAATGTCTACCTATATTAGAATAGGTAGGGTACCCGAACACTAAAGCTACCTCCCGCAAGTGTTATGCCTTTACCGGAAAGAAGAATGGTATTTAGGGGATAGGGAGAGGGAAGTTGTATCTTTTCTATGCCACTGCCAGGCAAATCAAATAATTGACCGACACTAATCTGAGTAACAGACGCCGACCAGGAAAGACGTTTGAGAGAGACGTTCCTGGATTTTTCATTTTGTTGCAGGTTTGATCCGCCCCGGAATATTTTCATTCTGGTTTCCACCATTTCTGGTGAGCGTTTTCCCGTCCGCTACCTGGAAAGGCACTCAGTAGGGGACCAGCGACCTCAAAGGGTTTGATTAAACTCGGAGTTTATTTTGACCCTTGCTTAAAAAGTCTTCAGATTCCTCTAAGGTTTTTCCAGTTCTGCGCTAAGCCCAACTTAGATCCGAAACGAATTTGGAGCTAGCCAAGCGAGCAGTTTTTCAGTGCAGAGTTAACTCCGCCAGTAAAGTGACTTTCGAAATTTTTGACTCTCTTAGCTCTCACTTCAAATATTAGGAGAACACAGGACAAGAAGTTCGAGTCTTTTTCAGATGTAATTTGTCACAGAAACACGCAAAGCCACTGCCATTTCACAAAGAAAAACATTAAAGAAGTTCATGCTGTTCACCAGGGTTGATACGGGATTAACTCACGAATTTTATGAGTTAAGCCCAGATTAATCCCGGATCAATATTCATTTCTGGGGTAAATCTCAGTCTAACTCGGAAACTCGGATGATCTCGCACTGAAAAACTGGCCCTAAAAGTCCCTTCAGGAGGTCTATCCGAAGGAACGAAAGCTGGTTCTAGCCGAGGCAGGCTTGTTCCAAGGCAAGTTCTAGGTTTTGCAAAACCACAGTTTTAGGGAAGTCACTAAAGGGACGTCGATACAAGCTAAACTTTTGGTACGGATTTCCTTAAAGAATTTACTTCTCCACCAGGTAGAAAATAAGAAATGCTTCTTCCAGGAGCCATAAGATTGGGTGAAAAGGCTGAAAGTTTAACTTCTCTGAAAGACCAAACAAAAGTTGCAGAATTCTTACAGAAGATTCTTGCAAAGAAAAGACTTAAAGTTAAAGAAATAGGCAATACTAGGCAACCGGACTTTTTTTTATGTCAGCTTTAAACCAGGGAACTAGAAAACTACTAGGATCGAAAACTACTTAGCATGCATAGATAGAGAAACATCGTTTCTTTACCACCATGACCCTTTACAATTCGCGATTGGCTTCAAGAGTCCCGGAAAGTGTATCGCCAGAAACTCTAAGAGAACGGACTGGAGTTCTTGTAACACTAAGTTGAAAAATCGTCTTGGCCATAGTCCCAGTCCCATACTCAGTCGCAATCCTCATCGGATTTGGATTAAGGTGTAGGCTCACCGAGGCTACAAATTTAGCTCTACGTGAATTCAGAGACACAAGAATAGGGGTTAGAAACAAACAAGAAAAACAGTCAAAGAACAATGGACCTCTATAAGACCAGTACCAAGAAGTTTTAGTTAGATGTAAGAAAATAACGTCGAGCCTTATGCAATTCACCTTCGATCAAAAATGTATATTTAGATCCTAGAGGATCTTAGGAGTCTTTGAATCGAAGGCTGGTAAGACTTCTTACGTACCCTCTAAAGACGTCCTATAATCAGCTTTTCCTCTTTCGTTTTAACTAATTTTTTGAGACAATTAGGTGCCAATACCCGGATCCGTATACATACCTATACCGTAAGGATAAAACGATTTAGACTACTCCGATTTAGACTGCTCTTTGGTTACTATCTATGACTATCTTTGCGGGGGCTTTTTACGATAAGGATTTTCTTCTTGTATCCTTTCGTGAGATTTCTAGCTAAAAGGCTTCTTTGGTAAAGGCTTTTCAGCTATAAGGGCTGCACTCCGTAGGCTGAAGGTTGACCCTTTTCTTTGTCGTTGGTTCGTGGAAATGCTAAGAGTTTCATAAATTATAAAACGCGGGTGCTGTCCAGCCTGCAGGTCGGCATACATGGGAGTAGTATTTGCGCAATTCTTGTGTAGTAGTTAAATAAGGTAATTTTGATCTTAGTCTTGAAAAAATATGGGTTCATTATTGAAGCCTAAAAAATTCACAAGTCACAATTAATTGACTTGATCTAGCAATAACCTTTAACACATTCGCAAACAAAACTGAGGGAAAAACCAAAGTATTCCTGACATTCTAGAAACAACCCACGCAGAAGGCGACAGGCTCTCTAATAGCATAAATGTTTATATAACTTTGAGGTCAGGGATTTTTTCTGCTAAGGCTCTAATATGTGTAAGTTCAGACACCGATACCAGCTCTGAGATCAAACTCTTGCTTATTGCTTCTTCCTATGGCTAAGAAACGCTATTGAGAAAGAAAGCTCTATCTCTATGCCAACTTAAGTGCTCGCTCGACTTGAATTTGATTATCCAATCCTTAATACAGAAGCATGAATCCTGAGAAAAGGCACGTGTAAACGCTTAAGACTTTTTCAAAAGGGTGGGTTTATTTTGTGGCCCAACTTTTTCGAAGGAGATTGGAGGAGACCGTACAGAGACACCATCCTACGCAGTAGTGTCAAAATACAACGGCTGACCCATTCGATAGCTGGTTTATTTTTGGGTTGAACCAGTGCTCTGTCCAGGAAATATTTGAATTGACCACCGCCAGGGAAGGTTCAGTATGGGAGCACCGAGCTAAGACGGGGTAGAAGAAAGTGTGGGACTCAAATTTGATAAGATCTCAAATTCTTCAACAAGGCATTGAAAAACACCCCTTAAGCAGCATTTATGTATTATGAAATCTAAGAACGCTTTTTAAATTGGTGAAAAACTCTATGTTGCATTCACAGGGCTGTTGTAAGCTCAACTGTGGTTAAGCTTTTCCTTTAAGTGCAGTCTCAAATGAGGGAATTTAAGCCTGACTCTTTTTTCAATGTTAAACTGGCGAAAGAAGAGGTCGGATAATGAAAATGACGGGGACTTAACCTTCCAAAGAAGTCTTTAAAACGGGAACTTTCTAAAACTTTGAAATACAAGGGTGTTTTTCGAAGTTTTAGATAGGAGGGATTTTTTTTTCCAAAAAGTTCTTTGAAAAGTGCAGCACACGGAGACTACCTGTCGTCACACAAGATGTCATTCGAGCATAAAAGCATCACAGAAAAAAGCTTGCAATTTTGTTTTTCCAGGTTTGCTCTTCCGGTCTGGTTTTGAAACATGACACAATTCACAGGCGAAGTAGTAAGCTTACAACGACGCCATCTGCAATGAATTTTAAGCTTTGAATTGTGAACATCTGTACAATAAAAACACCATCGCTTTCAAGCTCCAAAACTGACGGTCTGCGCACAAAAAAACTGCAGGTCTTATTCAAAATTCTATGCTGAAATTTCCCTAGGGAATGTTGCCTTACATTTTGTTGATGTTCCGTGCACTGTTCCAAAGAATTTGAAAATTATGCAGGACTTGAAAGCAGCTGTCAAAACAGAAATCAAAGCAATTGCCACCGACTTGTCTATAATGGTGATGCTAAAATTGCAGTAAACGAACTTTATTTCCCCATTTAAGTTATAACAAATACGGCTGACTTGTGAGGTGGTCGAATATGGACAAAGAATCAATCGTGGTCACCGTAGCTCAACTGGTAGAGCATATTACCCGCGACAGCGACAGGTAAAGGTTGCAAAGATCATATCCCGCCGGTGGATCAAACACAACTTTCTCTCTCGGCATTTTGTCCGCTATTTCATCGCCACTCTTAAAGGCAAACTGTAGTCCGGGATTAGTAACAGAAGCATTTTTTTAAGGGTGCTACTCTGTGTAATATCAATAGCCGCATTATTTTATATTGCGCACTATTTATATATTAATTATAAAAGTTGCCTCCATCACTTATAAGAAGAAGAAGTATAAAAATACTTTAACTTGTTTCTCTCAAACACCAAAATGTTTGTAGGAATTTTTTAAAGATTAGCAAAAACAATTGGGTGGTTGTTGTAAAGCCCATAAGCCTCTTAAATTGTTTAATTTTTTTCCGAACATTTTGGTGTTTGCAAAGAACAGATTTATGTTTGTGTGCAGTTAGCAAGGCGTTTGCAGGAAATAATTTAATTGCTTGTGTTAAATATTTTTGGAAAATCAATTCACCTTTTTTGGAAACAACTTGTTTTGACAAAAAGAAGTGGCTAAAAGTATTTTTAGCTTCTCAAAAATTTGCTGTTTATGGTAAAACTTTTTTTGAGTATCGGGGTAGGTACTTATATTTTACGCATACATTTATATGTCAAGGTCAAATGAAAACCACTTGTATTCACTGTAAATATTTCGTAAACATTCCTTTTTTAAGCAAATATCCTTTGTCTAGGATTTATTCTTTTCTCATTGTTTTTCTTTTTCTTTTTACTTCAAAACTTTCATTGAAAACACTCATTAGCTTCCTGGATTACTTAGGCACCCCAGCCTTCTTATGATTGTACTCTACTCGGCTAAGTATTGCTAAGACACGAATGAGTTAAGTGTCCGATACTACTGGCCTTGTAGCCTCTGTCGTGATCGTATATGTATATAAAATTTCCTGTCTTATTATCCTTTCTAGTCCTTTTAAGAGAACTAATAAGCTTTAGCATAAAACATCAACAATATAATCTCAAGCACAACTTTAAGTGATACCTTCATTATACGTTCGTTCATTGTTGTCGAAAGAAAAGTTATTTTTACTTTTCCCCATTGAAAAACGTCCTTTCTGCCAGAAAACTGCCTTCAGGGTGTTTAAAAAAATATAACAGAAAACTTAAACAAAATCTTATGCCGGATTAACGTGGCCTGTCAATTAGCAGGATTAAATGCAAAATGCAACACACACCCAAGTAAAATAGAGGCTTGGAATAAAAAATAAAATGAAAAGGACGATTTAACATAAGACGACAATAACCAAACCTCACGCCGCCATCTAACTTCACTAATTGACAATCTGATGAGGGTTCAGAACTCCACATTTCTTTCTCTTGGAAAACACAAACAATTTTATCCTTTAAAATGCGAGACAAAAAAATGTATTTTACTTACGTAATGGCATATTGCCACCGGATGCAGTACGTCGCCAAAGGACATCGGGTAAGGGATCACCACCGATGCGACATTGAAATATCACAGAGTTACCAACCACTGCGGTTTGATTTTGTGGTCCTCGAATGAGGAATGGCTTAACTAGAGAACATAGAGAACGAAAATAGCACCAAAATGTCAAAAATCAGAAGCAGAAAATTTATTCGAACTGTTTTAAAACTCACCATGGACTTTCAGGAATGCAACCGCTGATTCCCGCGTTCCAACGATATTCTTCACCACACACTGGTATCGCCCGTCGTCAGATTGACGTGCATCCTGAATCGCTAGATTCCCCCCGTCCACAATACGTATCCTCTTCGAAGCGCTCAGGTTTAATGTCTGTCCGTTCTTGCGCCATGTGATTGTGGGCTCGGGTGAGCCACGCGGTGCACCACACTCCATGAGGGCGACATCACCCTGTGCAACGCGGGTGTTTTGTGGCTCTAAGCGGAACTCCTCACGAAGAACTGTAATATACAATTGTAAATCAGAATGGAGAATATACATAATAAAGGACATAGATATAGTTTCTAGGAAATAACACACAGGATAGTTCCGTGCTGTTGAGCAATCACCCACAATTCTCTTTTCGATTCGGTTGTGGTATTATGTGGGGATAAAGTTCTGATAGCTTTGGGCGGGATATTCTACTGAATGCAACATGATAAGGACTTTAATATAATTCCTCATTGATTTCTAGTTGAGAAGAGGGATGCGGCGTTCTGAGCTTCTAACAGCAATTACCGACGATAGCAATTTATTTCATCCTTATTGGCGAATAATCCTGCAGGATGCTCTCCCCGTTGGGCTTTGGCTATAAAAACAGAAAATCCCCTGTAATTGGCCAGGTGCGCTGTTCTGACAAGGCTCATATGGGTTCACCCAAACACATGTTATCCTTGGAAAAGCGCGCGTATCTATCTTTCTATCAAACAAAAAAGTGTACTGCAATTTTTTTTTGATGCGACAGGCTTTATCGTCCTTCCAACAAATTATTAACGATCAAATTGATTTCGTAATTTTTTGCCTCACTGCTGCAGAACTGTAAAAGTAAAGCGATGCCTAAGGAGAATCTCAGGTTCCACAGGTAGCTCCATGGGTATTCCCATATATGAAGGACTAAAAGGACGGATGCAGTATTCAATTGAGATCGCTTCCTATTATCTTTCTTTGGCTTTTTGTGTGCACATCTCTAAGGAGTAAAGATAAATTAAATTCAATTACTTTTTGGCATCGACTTTTATACGGTATCGTCGTCGGTATGTTAAAGAGGCAGAACCAGTGTATGGGTTGGGTACGTGAATAGAGATGTATACAAACCTTCAAAGGGAAGAAGAGCAAAGCGACACAAATGATGATGTGGGTTGATAAGGTCTGTTGCTTTTCATCTGCAGACGGAGGTTTTCCTTTTACGCTCCTTGGAGTGTGAGTAATTTGGTTTTTCATTGCGTTGCCTTTTCTTTTTCTTGTTATGGGCTGAACTTGGAAGAGATTTTCTTGGCAATTGAAAAGGATCGCATACGGTACTGTGCGCTTTTGAAAGGATGAGTAATTAGGTGAAATCGATGAGGCATCGATAGCAAATTACCCAGACCATAAGCGATGAAGGTCGTGATGTGGGTTGGATATGTGGAGCTTCTATCTGACATTATATGCGGCATCGGAAAGTCGTTACCAAATTAAGGAGTGATTTTGCCGGAATTTGCGTCAAATTTCATATAAGCAGCGTTTGCTTATAACTTAATTAAAATCTCTTTAAACAGTCTGCAACACCTGGGAACAGTGTCATTCTTCTTCTCATTAACCACGCGTCACTAATTACCGCCACAAAACAGCTTCCATCGACTTTCAAAAACTCATTAAAATTACAACTAAACAATTATTGTTAAATTAACAAAAATTTGATACCCTTTAGACCCCAAAAAACAACCTTGTATATACGGGATGGGACCATATTTTATTCACCCTCATCTGCGAGGGGTTTTCCTATTTCTTTCTAAATATGAAACCCCCCCGATACAATAGAAAAACAGCAATCACCCCACTATACTGTAACATCTGGGAGTTGTATCGCATTTCAGGAGCAAATGCATCCGCTCTCTGTACCTTCCTAATCCCCTTTTAATGAAATTAAATTAATATAACAACACTTTAGCCGATGACGGGCCAAAGGCACTAAAATATGGATAAATCGATCATGCACTTACATGCTACTTGAAGGGTTGCATTTCGGCTTCGGGCCACACCAAACTCGTTCTTCCCTTGACACCAATAGACGCCAGCATCACTCTCTCTGCGGGAATGGATTACCTAGAAGGATACAAGAAAAAAAAGGATACAAATTAAATTAAAGGCAGAGAGTCCTGTAGGATTTATCTAGGTAGGTATGTGCACGGTCTACGAGTAGGAAAGACCATCAAAGAGGGTACAGGGAAAACATCTCAAAGATGCTGGATGGATGGCGATGTAAGCGCAGAGTATACACACAAGACCAACCCTGGCGACAGCATCATTTATGGCAGACGGCGGCGGCGACAACGATGACACAGATGACTACGATGACGGAAAAAGTCCCTCGACTCCAATTAGATGACATACTGGCGACTTTTCGTTTCAAGTGCAACCAGACAAACGCACTTCAAAGTATCTCTCACTCAACCAGCTGTTATGCTTATAGCAGTATAGTTGCTCACGTATGAAATTAGAAGTCACGCTGATGGCTGGAAGAGTGGATCTTTTTACACAGCCTCAACCACTTTATGGGCTCTTTGAAGTGGGTCACAGTCGCGAAATGCATAAATATTCATTCGAATCAGTGAAGATGAAATAAGATGCTCGCTCATCGTGTATATGAGCCTTGGGTCGTTCAAAGGCCGAGGAAGATGTACCAAGAGGCGACCGCACATAACTCATGGTAGGTATAGGTAGTAGTTGCGTCCCGGATTCGGAATGCGTGAGCAATTGAAAATCTGGCAAGTAGGAGTGTAAAGTCAGACTGATTGCCGTGAAGGTTTGTGGCTCTAAATAATGCAAATGTCATGCGAAGGGCAAGTTTTTGACTTAATGCAGAAAATAAAGATGCATTTGAAAGTTAGGGGGATATGAATCTAAAGATTTTAGAACATAATTTGGATGAAGGAAGATGTCACCCACAAAGAAGGGAAACAACAAGCTCTTATATCAAGAGAGCCAGAGTATCCTTAGTTTCTTTGTTTGGAGAGGTGTACAAATTGTTGTACCTCACTGATAGAGTCTGACATCAGCACAAGAGGCAAAGGACCTGTTTTCTTTTGATATGAATCTTAAACCGTTTAGTGGTGTAGTTGAACTTTCACCATAGCTCAAAGCAGCAAATGAAATGAACTGTGAGTTCTATAAAAGGCTAGAAAAAAGGGGTCCTGCTGCATAACGTTGATCTTTAACTTAGTTATTATTATAACAGAAAAATCAAGGCCTTATTTAAAGCTAAATCTTAGGTGGTATTTAAAACTCCAATCTGAAAAAGATCCCTTTGTTTTCACTTCAATTGGAGGTTCTACCTCTACCCTGGGAACACCATCAGATCCCAACTGTAGAGCGCTCTCTGCCTGAGATTTTCCAGGCAAAAATATGGTAACGCATTACAGGCTCAGTTTAAGAACTAAGTTATACCTACAAACAGGATTCCCTTGAGCAACACAAGTACAAAACCCCATAACTCTGGCACAACCATTAGGGTTGAACTGTAACGTAATGTAACGCGTCTGACAATGACCAAAGGACGAAAAGGGGAAGTGTTGATACACACCTGTGCCTTCGACAGCTGTGGACTATTATCAGAAGGGATAATCTCACATCAAAAGCTGACTCAGCGTAAATTCAAGTTCTGACGTTTGCTCTATTTCACTTTCACGATCACTTTCACAGTCAGCAAAAATTTAGAAAATAGTTTTACGCATAATTTAGGTAAAAAAGGTAAATGTAAAATAATCCCCCTGCTGGGGGTTACTTTTTACCCCTTTAATTTTACCCGAATACTACCTCATAGCGCGAATATATAGCGAAAACACCCCTATTTAGGGGTATTTTTGGTTGATTCAATGGTGGAGACTCAATATGTCGAGGAAAATACCAAAATTTGTAGATAATCTACGAACGAAAAAATCTATAGAAGAGCAAATCTCGTGGTGCACGGTATACAGCCGCCAAAGCCGCATATTAACTGGAGTAGAAGGTGGGTGGAAAACAGAACACTCAATCCATGTACCAGCGATTCTATATAACGTAAGCGCCAAGGTGGTTGAGTCCAAACTAACTGGGATTCAAGGTGTCATGCACACGTAAGGGAGACCCGGTTTCGCTTGCAGAGCTGGAGCGAGCTGGCTAATGACCACCACAAACACGACCCTAAGAAACCTTAATTTACCATGGAAAGATGGAACTTGCCAATATTCAATGGGAGAATAGTTCGAACCCGCATTGACGACGTATAAGTCTCAGCGTAACATCCCGAGGTATTCTCAAGAGAGCATCCTCTCGGCACGCTTATGGTTCCTTGTGATTGACGGTCTACTCTTTGTTTGACGGTCTACTTAGTTGTTGTTGATTTTGAACATCTAAAACCTTCACACATACGGACGGACGGATGAACCGACGGACAGACATGGCTTAATCGATATCTCTAAAAGGTCTTAAGAGTCTACGGTGATTATTTCACTGTGTTACAAACTATGCATTAAAATTAATATAAAAACAAAGACTTGTTCTCCTGCCAAAAGGCAATAAATTGCCTCATGGAACAGGACTCTGCATGGTGAACATAATGGGTAAAGTACTGGAGCGTATAAAAAGTGATAGGCTGGAGACTGCGATCGACGAAGCAAGAGGTCTCGCGGATCGTCATTTGGCTTAAATACAGCATAAAATGCCATAAAAGGATGGCGATGGTAAGAATGGGAGACAGCAATATTCTGCAATCATCACGTAGGATATTAAGAACGCTTTCAACACCGAAAACTGGAGCACAACTCTGCTAGCACTCACAGCCAAAAGAGTACTGGATTACCTGTAGAATATAATGACGGACTACTAGGAAGAGAATACTGTACTAGCACACCGAGGACGTGTCGAGACAGTATAATGTCAAAGACGGTGTCCCCCAAGGTTCCGTACTAGGACCTCCACTACCTACTGCAGACTCTTACCAATGTACTCAAACTCCAGATGCCCAGGTCTGCGAAAATAAATTTGCTTTGCTGACGACATAGTGATCGTTGCAGTGAACACATTATTTCTTGAAGAGCTTGCTAGCCCATGATAGTAATAAAGTCATCAGAATGGTACAATACTAGCCAAATTATGGTTGCTCCCCTAGCAGAGCAAAAGACGTAGGTGGTACTCACCAGCAGCAGAAGAAAGATGGGAATGATAAGAGTGACCATGGGCGATCATGTCATGGTTTCTAAAGCAGAGCAGTGCTGTAAGGACCTTGGCGTCACTTTAAATGCGAGTGGGTAAATGGGTTACCTTTTAAGCAACATCTGCGATATGCAGCGGAGAAGATGGCAAGAGCAACAACTGCCCTGACAGGGATCATGCCAAAAATAGGAGAATCTAAACAGAACAGGAGTCAACTGTTCGCAAAAGTTGCGATGTCAACAATGACGTAAAGCTTTTTAAATATAGGCTACTGCAATGAAAACGAAACAATGAAACGTCATACAATCGAAGAACTGAGGCGGTCTACAGAACCAATGTATTTAGAATATGCAGCATCTTCCGAACAACCTAATAAGAGCCACATGCGTATTCTAGCTGGAATGATGCCAGTGTACCTCCTCGTTAAACATGCCAAAATAAAACGACGTGACGGCAAGACAAGACTGCGAACAGCAACAAGCTGGAGGAATAACGAAGCCTTTCTAGAAACAATCCTATAGAAGAATCGCAAGTTAGATAAAGCTCCTTTGACAAAGGCAGATGAACGCGGACATTGATCGCGGACCCTTGGATCAGTAGGAGGCATGGGGAGCTGAACACCACCTGACGCAAATGCTTACTGAAGATGAATAGTCCAGAGCATTATTCCACATTTTCGGGCACGAAGACAACCCTTACTGTCCAACGTGCAGTAGATGCAGATAAAAGCTCGTAGCACATAATGTTTACTTGTCACCGAAATTACACAGAAAAGCGCAACAAGCTTAGCCTCGATGAAAATTTAACCCCAGAGAATATGATCAGACAGATGTTGAGTACGCGGAAGCTGGGGAAGCAGTAAACAGTGTCCAGCATCATCAACAAAATGCAGCGCAGGCTGCGATGCAGAAGGACGAAGTCCCTCTCGAGACGAAATGCTTGACGGTAGTATCGCGAGGATCAGGCGTAGGAGGGACGGTGTCCCCCACACTGTTACTGAGTACGAACACGGTTTCATCGTTTAGAGATTCCCACCTCTCTACGCAAAAAAAAAATAGAAGCAATTAGGCGCCGGACCTTGGGTGCGCGGCATAAGGGGGAATAAAAAGTTTTTCGCGGCCTCACCACGAGAGGCTCTGAAAAACCCTTCGCGAATATCATTTGTAATGAAAAACTTCTCAATTCGCTTTTCGCAATCGGCAAAAACATTAGATCCCCTCCATGTGTGTGAGGATAATTCTCACGTACAAAGGATATGCATAGTGAAGAGAGGCAACGAAAGGTAATGATAGGTGAGACCTGAGAGCAAAGAAATGACTCTATTGAGCTCTAAGTTAGTTTTTCGTTAGTAAATCTATAGCACTCATCGTCTGTTTCATTCGAACAACATGTACTCACGATCTTAACAAGAAGGTCCCTTAACTCTACTTAGCACTTTTGAATTTGAGGTTTCATACAGCAATCTTAAGGATGATATTCTAACGGAGGATGACATTAAGTTATTCATAATCATACCACCAAAAAAAGGATGGGAAAAAAGGAAACCAATTTCATCACGGCTCAACCTCGACTGCCATAAAGACGGTTTTAGGATGGAGAACAAGCACCTTGGGAACAACTTATTTCTTTTGTAGGCGGAAGTCCTAATGTAATGTCCGGGTATAGAACAAATCTCTGTTCCAATACAAAACGTAGAACCATACTCGTCTTCACGGATCCGCAAAATAAAACCTAAGCTTGTTCCGGAGACAAAACTGGCCATCCACGAACAAGCTACGAGCGACCTAGTATTTCGCCACTGAACTTCCCGTCCATACAGCGTCTGTGGCAACACTCGATTCTGAGTCGCTTGCAGCCAGTCGCTCACGGCTGAATGCTCTTCACGATTAGGTAGCGCTTTTAGCTTAACAGTCTTACAGATAGAGGCACGAGGAATCGAGTTGGAGAAAATCTTGGCGCTCCTTCGTCTTCGGGCATCTTCAGGCGAGCGAACATCGAATAAATTAGGAATAAGTTTGGGTACAAGATTTATTGTAATAAAGGAATTTGTATAATAAAGCATTTTTCATATCCAACACGTCTTTGATAAAATGAAACAGCGAACTTTTTGAAGCTAAAGTCATTGAAACTATAACACTTAGGGCCGGTTTTTTAGTGCTGAGTTAAGCCTAGCTTAAACCGGGATCTCTCAATTTTGTTACCAAACGAATCTGGAGTTAACCCGGCGGGCAGTTTTTCAGTGAACAGCGAACTTTTCGAAGCTAATGTCATTGAAACTGTAACACTTAGGGCCGGTTTTTCAGTGCTGAGTTAAGCCTAGCTTAAACCGAGATCTCTTAATCTTGTTACCAAACGAATCTGGAGTTAACCCAGCGAGCAGTTTTTCAGTGCAGTTAACTCCGTAAACAAATCGTAAAAATCTTCGACTCTCGAAATCAGAGACTCTCCCAACCCTCACTTCACATAGAAAAACACAGGAAAAGAAGATCGTGTTATTCTTAGATGTCGTTATTCAGAGAAACATGCAAATCAACTGCTATTCCACACAACAAACAAAAAATAGGAGTTCGTGCTGTTCGCCAGAGTTGATCCGAGATTAACTCTCCAAATTTGGTGAGTTAAGCCAAGATTAACCCCAGATCAAAATTCATTGAAAACCTAATTTCTGGGGTTAATCTCAGCTAAACTCGGAAAGTCGAATGATCTCGTACTGATAAACTGGCCCTCAAAGGACGACGATAAGGATAAGCACTAACAATGAAGGACTGAATTTTCCTAAATCATCTGCGGGCTTAATAAAACTCTTTTTAAGATTTGAATCCAATGAAGTCTGCCTTTTTTACCCTAAGCAAAACTGCTCGAAAAATTCAACAAGAAAAGCATCTTCAAAACCTCAGAGTCCTACACCATTTATACTCCATGAGCCTCTTTCCGGATATTCAGACTTTTTCTAGAGACTGATGAGTCCACTCGTGAGTGCCAAAGTGTAGTAGTTACTGTGTCAGACTACTGCGCAAGAGGTACTGGATTTAAATCCCGACCGAGTGAATTAGACAGTGAATTTGATAACCCTGCCGATGGTATCATTTTCCTTTGTCATGGGAGGCGTGTTATTCGATTCGACGTTAGGGTTCAGCAGAAATTTAAGGTCCATTGGCTCTCTGTTACTTAGATGAATCCTCTCTTCACATATTCGTATGGAATGTTCGGCATTTCTTTGTTGAACATATGGAAAAGATTCTTTTCTGTTCTGGAGTTAAAAGTTGGCTTTTGGACCGGTCGTTTGAGTGTTAAGCAGTTGCACATCTAACCCGATTTGCACTAACCTTGTTGACAGGTCCTTGCTCCGCATCTTACAAGGTGCTTAGCCAATATCCGCCTTAATGATCTGAGTTCTGGTGACGCAGCTCAAAGAATTTTAAGTGGAAATGGTTTGCGCACAAAAAGTGGATTATTATGACTTCGAATAATCCTTCCAAAAATGTAGTTGCACGCATTAAAGATTTCGCTATTCGAATCCACCGAGAAAAAAACGAGGACAAGAATGAAGGTTATCCATGTAAATTGAAGCAATGGTGATGTAATTTTTCTAAGAGGGGGACAATGTGATGTTGTGACAAAATTAGAAAACTTTCAGAAGATGTTTTATGCTCCCAAGTCAAGTGTTAAGTGAATCTATAACTCACGATAGTTGCACCACCTTGGTTATCCTGAACATGGTCCACCCAGCGGCTCATTCTAAGAAAACATTTTTTGTTTTTCAGTTGGGATGAACAAGAGTTTTTCCATATCAGTCAAACACGAGAGCCGCCGTTTAAAAGAGATTTTCATGTAGGTTCATGAGCTATAACTTTGAGGTTCAAAAACTCCTACCTGAATGTACAAAAACAAGTACAGTTAAAATCGAATTAATACACGAAGAACACGCTTGATTTGCTCCTATCCTCGTTTGAAAAAATGAAGCTACCTTTCCAACCCACCACAAAAATGCAGAGGTATACGTATGTATACGCATAGGTAACCATAATAACATACCTTTAGAAAAAATAATCCTCCAGCTGGTAAAAAAATCCGATGTGATCCTGGCTCTTCTTTTAATTCCTGTCCATCCTTATACCATTGTATCGATGGCATCGGATCACCCTCGGCTTTGCAGTTTAACGTAAGGGGATCGTTTTTTGGCACTGTCACATCCATTGGGTGTTCGAGAATGCGAGGATTTTCGCCTGCAAAGAAAAATGAAAAAATATAATAAAATATTGAATAACCCATTGCAAGGATAAGTAGGTAGGTATATACGTATTTATTTAAAATTTTTAGATTTCTATCTTTCATAGCAGATGCCTTTTGCCTACACACACACCAACCAGCAACACATTTCAAAGAGAAATCCATTAAACTCAAGAGCCATCAATTAGGCGGTTGAGTGAAAAAGAAAAGGATCCCAATATAAAAAAAGGAAAATATGCTCTCGATAAAATTAATTTCCTTTACCCTCATAATAAACAAAGAAAGGACATTAACACATTAAAGAAAAATAATTGCATACCATCGGGAAAAGGAAAAGAATAAATCGAACAACAATGAATATTTATGTGTCTGCTCTGAAGCTCTCTTCACTAAAAACTTCGAGCTGCCTGTTTATTATTAGTTTTTAAAGGACCTTCGGTCTTCTTCGTTCATTGTAATTTACTTGAAAAGACTCTCACTCTTTCTCACTCTCTCTATTAAATCTTAAGAGTAGTATAAAGTAATCGCTTTCATTTTCAACATTCTGATCGTAATCCCTTTTAGAATCCTTCAAATTATACGAACATGAAAACAAGAAGTACTCATAAATATCCGCTAAAGGCATTTTAATTTCTAACAATACTGCCCTGTTTACCGTGCGCGCTTAATCTTAAGGACATCCTCAATATAACGAAAAAAAAAACGCCGAAAGAGAAGCGTATTTTTGCCGCATAATTGAATTTGAAGCGAGTTTAATGGCAGATTTGTGTGCTGTGGCACATAGACTTGGGGGTACGGCGGCGCTCGACTCTGAAGCATAGATTCAAATTAAGTCCTGAAACACACAAAAGGGAGAACAAACAGCGAGAGGAAAAAAAGAAGCAGCACCACCAACAGCAACCGAGGAAAGAAGGTCCTTCGAACAACATCCGCCGCCATCGGGAGAATTCATGATAATTGCTCTTGTCAATTTGCAATTTCTTTCGATAAATTCAATCTGACCTTAGTTCTTGTTCAATTAGATGTCCTAACGTTGTACCTTCCTGTATTGCAAATATTTAAAATTCCACAGGGTATTTTCTTACCGTGTCTTTAATTTTGCCCCCGAACAAGGATGATTGTCTTGCTGGAATTTAACTTAAGGTACCTAACCTACCTCCTCTGTGTGTCGGGGAATGCAAATTTTCTTGTTAGCTTACAGTTGTTTTAAGGTTAAACGAGGCAAAATGGAATATCTTCGGGATATTCTTTTTTTTTAAAGGATTCTGCTCTATCGTTCCATTTCGTATTTTTTTTTTGCGAAACATTGTCGGTTCGGTTGTAGAAAGGATCTAGAGAAAAGCTCAAGCTAAATCGGAGAGCAAGAACTAAAATGGAATGCAAAATCTCTGAGAATTGCAATTATAAACTATGTATGCCTTCACGTAGAATAAGGTACAGGATTACGGGTATTGTGGGGGAGTCCAAGGACACTAAAATTGGATGCTGTTGTATGCTGCTGGGTTCAGTAGTCACGTAGATGGAGAACGGGTTAAAAAGGGTTTTCCATAATGGGGGAGGACAAGTTTGCATAAAATTCAAATAATTCGGTTAATTTCCGGAAAAGGGCCACATATTGTAGAGAAGGTAGTCAAGGTTGCCTTTATTACACTCTCTTGTTGGAGTCAAGTGGAAACAGCAATTTTGTGGAAAATTTAAGCATCTAGAGGCGTTTCTGCTTTGGGTTAGTTATTTCCGAGGGTTAAGTGTGGCAAAGTTATGCGGATTGCTAAATGCAGGTGACTAAGGGACACGAAAGGAATTTTTAGAGAGACATTTTTTTAAGTATTATTAAACTAATCTATATTGGTACTTTTAAGGATTCGTAATGAGGTTCAGGTTATGTATATGTACCTCTGCTAAATATTTGCCTTCGTATTCCTACACATTTTGCGTGAAATAAAATTTATAATAAGAGATAAAGGTGAGCTAACTTATACCTCAGACGCGTGCACTTATCTCGCTACGGTAGTACATACATATCCTATTTGAATCACAAATAATGTCCTTGGCAGACTGTATGTGTCTATAACAATCTTGAAAATTTTGCCACCCAATGTACATCCATTATACTAAGAGTATTTCGTTGAAGAGAGTGACTAGTCGATAGATCCAAACACTTTGTCTTTAAATAAGTCCTACGAAGATTCAATTTTTGCAAGAAACAGAACGACAGAAAATCTTTAACCAATAAATTAAGTGTGAAGTTACTCAAAAGGACTTAATTCTGATGCAGAAAGTCAGACTAAATTGGCCAGTTTTGGCTAGCATTATTTGTGTGGCTCTATTTCCGCTTTTCGGGTAGATTCGGGTAATATGGCACAACGGGAAGTTGGCGTACTTGAGCTGACTTAACCATAAACTTGGTTTTTGGCAATACTTCCAAAAATATTCTTTTCGGTACCCGGTTGGGATTTAAAAGGTGATCACCAGGTACGCCTGAGTTATATATTGTATGAGTTACAGAAGATTGAAAAAATAAAAAAAAATTGATAAGTTCTTGGCGCCTGGTGGTGAAATTTATAAAGAAAGGTGTACGTTAGATGGCAGTGTAAATGGCAACGAAAATACAGTCAAGATTCATAATTCATGTTATATGCTCCCAAGGGGGATATGGCGCATTTGTATTAGCGTAATATGGCCCGGGGTTCTATTTAACAATCTAAGTAATTTTTTATTAATTCCTTAGTTTTACCATCCACATCGGAGGTAAAAACCTCCTGAATCCTTCAAACTGATTTTCAAAAGTTTCCTTTCAAAAGTTTTTTCTTCTTCCGATTTCTTGTTTGTTGTGGAAGGTTGGCGTGGAAAGCGGGAATCAAGTAATAAGCTACATCACTCCTCGAAAGTATTTAAACAATAAATTTACTTTTCCAAAGAACTTTGAAAAATGAATGACATTTCTAGGTCCAGCAGGTAAATAACAAAAAGCTTAATTCTTGGCGTTGCCAGAAAAAATAGAGCAGCAATAATAAAGCAATATTGAAGATCTGAGCATCAACCTTTGAAATTTTCTGTCATTTTTACGTCAACTTCAGATGACATAGATAAGCCTGAATATGTCTCTTCACGATGAATCTGGATGTGGGGTGGACTAAAATATAGCCAGAATCAAGGATAATCCGGTGGACTCCTTGTGAACATGTGCAATGAGTAACATTCCGAAAACATGAAAAATTCTGATGCGCCTAAAACGGTGTGTTCAATATTACCCGCCATAGGGATTGTGGACCTTTTTTTACTTAAGTTAATGTTTAATTAAGCCTTTATTTAAATGTGATTTAAAAATGATTTCTCTATATCAACATTGGATTAAGGAGTATTCCTGCTTTACGTCAACTTCCTATAAAATCTTCGCGACAAATCTGGATGTGGGGTGGACTTAAATATAATGAGACTCAAGGGTAATCCGGTGGACTACTTGTGAACAAGTGCAATGAGTAACATTCCGAAAATTTGAAAAATTCCGAGCGCCTAAAATGGTGTATTCCATATTACCCGCCATAGGGGGTGTAGACTTTTTTTCTACAAAAGTTATAGCTTTTTCAAGCCTTTTATTTAAAGGTGTGGTGGTAAAGGTGCTTTTTTCCAAAGCCAACTTTTACTCTATGTTACGTTCAGAAATGTTTTGTTGTTCTGAAAATATGCAGAACATGAAAGGGGTTCGCCATATTCCCTGACGTACCGGTATAACAATTAAATATCATTCAATGCAGTCTTTTTTATTGGATATTTCCTTAATGTTTGTGTAAGGATTTCTTGTGAAAACAGAGCCAGCAACAGAAAAAAATGTGTTTCAACTAAATTTTCGTTTTCGCATTAATTTTTTTTTTTTTTTTCATTAAATCAGATATTTTTTTCGTTTAGTTCTTGTTCATGTTTTAGTTTCTGTTTAATCTTAGAATGCGATTTGTCTATGACTACTACAAATTTTAAGACCAAGCAAGTCGCGACAGTTTTTTTTACCAGGGTGCTTTCTTGGTGGCTACTTTTTTCCAGCTTTTATGTTTATGATTTTATGTGTCGCGTCCATCAGGTAAAGCTGGAACTGAATTCGAAAAAGAAACACAAATTTTCATTTCTGTTCCGTTCTGTGCTTGTCTTGTCAGGATTTTTTTTCATCAGAACATAAATATTCTACATAAAAACAACGTTTTCCATTAAGCTTTTATTTGGGTTTCAGTTTCTGTTTCTTTGCTACAGAAAGTAGGTCAGTTTCTGTTACTTCTGTTACAGAAAATTTAATTCGGTTTAATTATTGTTGAAGATTAAGTGTTCGTTTTTGTTTAGCAATTACTTCTTGTAAAGACGTTAATACAACCACGCATTCGCAGCGGTGTTAATACGACCGCTTTCTGGATTTGAAGATTCTGTTTCCCATATTTCAAGGGCTGAAAAAACTGACACCGAAAAGTTTATAAGAAACTAACTGTTTCGTAAATCAAACTTGTTTCCCCATAAACACTTTCATTTACTTTTCACTAAACTTTAAACGATCGCTCAAAACACTTTGGTATTCAAGGAAAAAAAAAAAACAATTTTTTGCTTCTGCTAAATATTTGTACTTCTTCTCTTTACACTTCATAAGCTGTTTTCGGCAAAATTATATTTTTTCAGTGCGTAACTTTGGTTTTGAGCACAAATTATTTATTTCGACTGACGCTGTGTAACCTGTGTTGGAAAGCAAGAATGTCTGTTTACTCCACAAGAGTTCAGGTATTAAAGCTCAGGAAAAAAAATTGTTGCGACGCTGAAGATAATAACATTAACGCAACATTCAAACCTGTGAAGCTGGACCTGGATCACCTCGAGCTGCTTTGACTTCAAGACTATTTGTTTGTTTCTTTGTTATGAGGAAACATTTGCTCGTTTTAAATAAACACGTTTCAGATTTGAAGTGAATTGCAACGAAGTTTTTTGCCGCAAACAAGACTGTCAGCCTCCACAATGCATTCTGATCAGCTATAGAGAGTTTTTATTTGCCGGTTTGTTCCTGAATTAAACTCAGTAAAGGACCCGATTTTTGGGCCCTTTATTGAGTTAAAAAATCCTTGAGAAAAATATTGAGTATCGAGAAAAATCCTTAAAGCTTCTATATCTTCTGGATTTTCGAAATCCAGGAGCTCCACAATAAGGTTCCTCAATTAGGTTGGATTCACAAACAAGCTTTGGCTTCGTCCCTGACTGACGTTGATGAGTTAATTCATACGATTTCCATATTTCAATAACGCAAAGCATCAGCTTAAACGTTAATTTTGGCAATCGTAAAGAGAAAACGTAATGTGACTCCCACCTTTTATTTGTGGAGGAGCTGTGAGCCGGTATAATCGCTTTGATGCAAATGTTCCATTCAATCACAGGTGGTTTTGAGAAACGTTGTCAGGTTTTTGGCAAATAATATCTGTGACCCCAAAAGCTTGTAAAGATTTTGTAGGTATTTTTAGGTTCTGACACGCAATTCTAGAAAAATAGGCAGATTTATGTAAACAAAAAGTTTGTCCTATGAACTGAGAAGAGCTGAATTAAAAAAAAACTGTCCATATCTGAAATGAAGTAAAGAAACCGGAAAAGAAAGATGTGCAAATAGAAAAGAGCATATTAAAGCGGTTGACCAAGACACTGCTATAGTAGTTTTGGCAGTTAGAAGAGAGTATGAAAATAACAAGTGGCTAATGCAGCTTTAAAAAGTGATACCTGAGCAACCATGGCATAAGGTGGATAGATGCAAGTTGTACGAGTATGTTTCTTAAAACCGAAAATTTGAAATACATCAAAGTGAAGCACAATTTTTTAGACTGGGTTTATTTTCAGCCCATATATCCTTGGAACAACATGTCTTCCCCTGGCACTTATGATCCTCATTAAGTTTTTTTCTTGCGTTTTGAGGCTCTCCCCAAATCTAGGCAAACATAGCTTTATCTCTATACGCACAGCAAGGATCTGATTCACAAAGATGAATCCTACAATATGGTGTACCCAGAGCGATTTATATACCAGTAAAGTGGTGAGTTCTACAAACTAGCACCCAGTTATTAGTTGCAAAACAATTTCTATTCTTCGTCAAACACAAACAAAAGGTGGCACTTTTGATACAGGAGTAGATGATACGACCAAGTCGTCCTATAGCAGCACCCTTTTATGTCAAGCAGTGAAGCTGATGATGATACCAACAAAATATACACGCCCAAGAGTCAACAATTGTATACATACCCAAAAGTACTCAAACAATCGGAATGTGCGAGGACAAGGCCTGCATTGTATACTGTAGAATAAGCATGCAACATGATTATGCCTACTACGTGTCTGAGAAGGTGTCCTGTTCTAGCACTTTTGCATATTGCTTTGCATAAATAAATAAGCGCAATACTCTGAAGGAGAGTTAGGTATGCACGAAACGAAACAAAAAGAAAACCTACAGGCATCCGGCGGCGCGGGGGATGCAAATACAAAAATCAGAAATGCTAGGATTCATCTGACACGACCAGATGAAGATGACAACGTTTGCTTAGGGGTTTTACCATATACCTATACGCTTGCATGTCACAGACAAAAGCGTTCTTTAACTCCTTCAAGGAGCGCATGATAGGTATAGATACACCAAAGACGACGTATACAGGTTGTTTGCACTCTCGAGAGAAAATATCCTTGCACCTATATATGCGCACTAAACATCAAGGAGGTATACCTGGTACTATACCATGCACCGTTATATGCAATGAAGACGACACAACGATGATAACCTGAGCACAAGTAGTGATCTGCGGAATTAGTTGACTCTGTTCCACTGGGGAACTCTATGGCTGGTGCTTCTGCACAAATACCCTTAAAGACGAAGACCGAATAAGGACTTATTTATCTAGCTTGTTAGAGCGACAGTTTACACAGTTAGCCAGGTGCAAAAAAAAACCTTTACTTTACGACCAGTTCCCTTCTCGTGTTATTTACCTTTCGACCACCATGCACGCCATCAGGGATGGAAGTCAAGTGGAATTTTGTCCTTTTTCCCATTTTTGTGTTTTATTTAACTTTTTCCTCCTTTCCACATCTACCCAGGATGTTTGGTTGATTAAGGTTGAATAAAGAGGCAGCACGAAATGAAAGGCGGTGGCTAGCAAATAGATTTTTTATTACGTGTGTGTTGGCACATTCCCACAGTAGGGGCTCGGAAATGTCATCGTCGGGCGCATGGTGACAACGCAGCTGGTGGTCGTGTCGTCTTCCCTTCGTCGTATACAAGATAATGAAAGCACTTTATGATGTCGCCCTCTTTTGATGGAGCGGGAAATCATGCGGTACGTAGGTATTATGGTCCTTTTTGGAGCACCAACGAATTTTCGAATGAATGTCACGTTTCGTCATGGTATTATTGCCGGCTTGCCTGCAGCTGATTCTCATAAAATAGGTGTAAATAATCTCAAAAAAAAAAAAAAATTAAATATCCTATCCTATCCACCCTCAGTGTATGCTGTGTAGAGGACTCGCACGCGTCCTTGCCCCCCAACATTATATGCACCACAAACTTCATTAGCAGCTAGCATATGAGTCTGACTTAATTACAAGATGTTTCCACAATTCGCACGAAAAAAACAACAACAACAGGAACAGCAACCCATCACGACGACGACAGTACACAGACACATCAGAGGAAGCGAGCGCGTAAAGAAAACCTACCTCCGGGGGCTCCGGCCGGATCGCAAACACAAGCTTTGTTTGTGCGCATTTCGTTTTGGGGAAATTTCATTTGATTTGCCCTGAGGGCCATTCAAATATTTGTGCGTTTCCCAAGCACTGAAACCACCACTTTGGCACCGCACGCCTTTCCCAAGGAGCCGGGCGTGCTTATATTTCCCTACTGAGTACACATATTAGCATAATTTACTTTAGCCTTAACCTCTCCTCCGGCTACAATTATTCATAAGCGCAAAAATCAAAGAGGTCCTTTTTGCTGGCATTATCCTTTCCGCATCTACTGTCGGTTGTGTTGTTCTTCCGTCGCACGTTGGGGCGAGGGGGTGGCGGCGTTTACTGAGGATAGGGACTATGCAAAATAGCTTTCAACCTTAAGCCAACTCTCTGTGTGTCCTGTTGGGATGTGCTACGTTGTGCAAGGACACTAAAAGCTGCGGCTGAGATCTACTGCAAGTGCGACGATAACATATGTTATTCCAGTCGTGCATAGGAAATGTTACGCTTGTTGCTGTAGCACGGCGCGGCAGCGTGTCTTGTGTGTACGTCCTCGAGAAGCTCATAGAGCAGGAGGCCCGGAAAAGTAGCCCTTTAAAGCTGTTTATCCAGCTGAGTTAATTTCATTTCACTGTCGGTCGGTGCGATGTGTGTGGGGAGTTCAGTGTAGTTGGCATAAGTACATCATCGCGGCCCAGCTCCTTGTCGTTCGAAGGGATAACCGTGGATGTCTATGTGTGTGACTAACGCTTAAGTGCGGGCCAAAAGTTTTTCTTTTTATCTTCTATACGCTTTCAAGTCTCGCCACTTTTATGCACATAAAAGTTTTTCAGGTTCAGGTTGCTGATGCATTCGCATCGTAAAGATGGTATTACAGATACACGAAGCAGATAGGACAAGGTGGAGAATGTAAACAAATTTTACGTATGTATGCGGCGGCGATAACAGTGTGGAAGTGTATTCAAAGTTTTCCGCCCGTTTCTGCGGGAAAAAGCCCTTAAGTAGCTGTCAATTTGAAAATCATCATTTAACGGAGAATCTAATGAATATGGGTTGGGGTTAAGTGGCTTTTAATACTTCCTGTTAAGTATATATATTAGTGACTTTAGCTAGTGTGAGCCAGATTCTGATGGAGATGTGTGTACAGGTATGTATATATGTGCGTAAAAGGTGCTTAAGTTATTAATAAGCTGACAACGCTGTTGACGGGAGATTTTAAAGAAGCCATTTTTAGTGGGCGATTATAGATGTGAACGGAAGGTTGACGTTTACCTATATAAACACTAATCGGATTTGGGTATACATAACATTACCCTTAACGACTGGAAAATAGACGATAGAGCTATTGGAAAACAGACTTCTGTATAGTATTATGATGATGGTTTTGAGTCGACGCGTGGGTTTTAATCACAATGGAGTCGGTAAAAATTTAAAGCATTTTGGAAGCTGACAAATTTCAAGCTTCAATAGTTTGTGATAAAATTTATGCGATAAGTCTAATGTGATCTACCCCCACTTGAGTAAACAACCAGTAGTCTTGGATGGTTGAGACATAAACCTATTACAAGCCTGTCATAAGCTCGAGAGCTGATGGGTGGGCAAATAAAAGATAGATGAAATTTTGGAAGGAGATGAAAGTCTAAGAAATGAACAATAAATAAATAGGTAAAGCTATTTAATGAGTTTTTCGATACCATAAAATGGAATTGAAAGTAGAGATACCCTGAAATGTCTTGAAGTTGGAAAGTATAGAAATTTAGGCATCAAAGTGATGAGTGCACTAAAATTTCGATATCAAGCTGTGCACAGTCGTTTTAATACATCAATTTTAGAAACAGCGTGTCATAAATTTAGTCAGTACTCATATCGCCTTTAAAGGTGGAAAAATCCTAGACATAATCGATTGCAAACTTTTCAGAAACGAAGTTGCACTATGGAGCTTTAAGTTCTTTGTTAAGTTCTTATGTTTGTTTAAGGCTTAATTCTTAAACTTGATCGAGGAGTAAAAAATAACCAAAAGCGGAGAAGAGGAAAGGAATTGGACGCTAACTATCGTTCCTTAGTGGTCTTCCAAAAGCGACTTATGATCTTTGATAGTTAATAGCGGCCATACTGTTGAAGCTTTATCTGTCAAATTGGCTTTGGGTTACGCAGTCTGCTTTGCCAAATTACTTCTGTCGAAAAAACCCCATTTAAAAACTGCAGATGGTTTTTTTATCAACATGCGAGTACTATTTACACAAAATGCCACTTACTTTACAAATCGCCAGAAACAGCCGAACTCGGCGTCTCCATTCGACAGATTACTGCCTTGCTAATTTCCATGATTGGAAATTGACTGGAAAATGACTAAAGAAGTCTAAGTGTGAAGCTTATACTGATTCAGAAATAGATACATTAACAGAATCAGAATCAAAAGCACAAACCGAAACTGAAATAGAAACAGAAAACAGAAATAAAACCAAAACAGAAACAGAATCAGTAACAGATACAGGAATACAAACAGAGGCAGAAACAAAAACAGAAAAAGATACAGAAATAAAAAACGAAAACAGTACCAGACACTGAAATAGAAACTTAAACAATTATGGGAAACCATAGGAAGAGTGCTCACTTAATGTTAGCATCATTATAATTTAAACGTTCCTCATATGATGTTCGCCTGGCAGTGTTTGAAATGATCATAGAGCCAGCCATGATTATAGTGTTTGTAGAATTGTAAATTGTTGTAATTTTTCAATTTTCAATATTAAATTTAAAATTGTATGGTTCTGCCGTAGCCGGTCGCCAATATAAGCAGTGATTTGTTCAGTTAGTTTTTCAATTTAGAAACTTAAACTTAAACAGAAAAAGAAGCAGAAACTGAAACTTAAATAGAAACAGAAACTTATACAGAATTTATTTTCTCAACTGTTCTCGGCATGTTGACCAATCTTAAGCGAGGCCATAGCTTCACAAACTAATCAAACAGGAAAAAGGAAGGAAAAACAGTCGCACATTAAAGTCGAGTTGTCGAAACAAAGAACAGAAAATTGGAACAATATTTCTAGCTATTTGAAGCCGAACTGAAACTGTAATGAAACTGAACTGAAACTGTATTGAAACTGAACTGATACTGAACTGAAACTTAACTGAAATTTAGCTGAAACTGTACTGCAGCTGAACTGTAACTGAATTGATACTGAACTGAAACAAAACTGAAACTGAACTGAAACTGAGCTGAAACTTAACTGAAACTGAACTAAAACTTATCTGAAACTGAACTAAAACTTATCTGAAACTGAATTGGAACTGAACTGAAACTTGACTGAAAATAAGCTGAAACTGAACTGAAACTGAACTGAAACTTAACGGAAACTGAACTGAAACTGGAATAAAACTGAACTCAAACTGAACTGAAACTTAACTGAAACTGAATTGAAGCTTTACTGAAACTTAACTGAAACTGAACTAAAACCAGTTGCTAATTCTGTTTCTGTTTGATCAGCTGCTTCCCTAAAAACACGCAAGGAGGAAAAGCAGATATCATCAAAGCGACAGCTTTGAAGAAAGTACCAAAAACACTTGATCTAAGCCTCACAAAAGATGTTTGCAATATCCAATAAATTTTTTTTTAATATATAAAGCTCTACGGTTTATTGGGACATTAACAGGTAAGATCCAGTTTTTGCAGGGTTTTTGTGGAGTAAAATTAAGTCAACACCACCAGAAAAGAGTTAAGCAGTCGATTTTAGTCCGGGGTTCATATCGGTTTAACTCTACAAATTTCGTGTGTTGATCATGGATCAAATTTTGAAGAACATTTCGAACATCTTTGTCTGTTTTTTTGCTATATAAAATGACTGCAGCTTTCCGTATTTCTGTAGGAAATGCGATTTTACCAGAATCCGTAACATAACTCGAAGATGCTTGTCTGTTTTTTGTTTATCTGAATTGATATTTGAAAATTTTAGTCAATAATTTCGAGAGTTGAAGTTGATGAAGTTAACTATCTGCTATAAGAAACTGCTTGCTGCGTCTTAGATTCGTTATGTTCCAGGATTAAACGGTTTTGGCTCGATTCTGCACTAAAAATTGGACCAGCGATATCGCTTGCTTAAAAAGTAGCATTGATTTCTTTTAACAGCTGTCAAAAATAAAAGAGAGCGAGCTTCTTAACGCAAAAAATGGTTGAAAGCGCCTCTTTGTAAATCCCGCTTTAGATCGCTGTTCCTGAAGTTGCCACCGAAATTTTTTTCAATGTAATTCGGTTTCTGTTTCCCAGGGGGTTGTTGGAAGTAGCTTAGTTCTGTCGTCAGTTTGGTTTCTGTTGCAGTTGCATTGCAGTCAAGTCAGCCATAAAGCTGAGATTATCTGGAGGCGATTAAAAATAAATCCCGCAGTGTCTCCACTGGATAAATATAAAATTAATTTGACACGAAAAGCTAGAACCATTTTGGGGACTTGTGACTCTTAAAGGCGACGATGACGATTCGCAAAAGAGAGCAAATAATTTCGTTGTAAAAATTGCAATAGGAAATGCATTCGACTGTTATTTTGATCTGTCATACGTACGTTCTTTTTCGAGTCTCAATCTGTTATAAGTGTGTGAGAAAAGGGTTTAAAGTGGCATAAGATACGTTTGTTAAAAATGTAAGTTAGATTTATTTTCAATTACTTGCCGGGAGGATTTAAATTTGGTATTTTCGCGGTATGTAGGACTTTAAATGAGGATTTAATGTGTTTGGTGGAGACATGCAGACGACGTTAAATTCTGTTGTTTGGGCGACAGTCAAGCTCAGGAAACAAACCATTTGTCCTTTTGAACTAACACGTTGGATTGAACTCTGACGACTTGAACTTCAAAAATATATCCTTGAATATTTTATAGATCATGAATCAAGCCTGGGACTGGGCACAAAATCCAAAAGCAAGAAGGCGGGTGATTGAATTCGTTTGCTGTGCTTTTGAGGCAACCCAGACAGGAGCTTTGGCCTTTTTTTAAAGATTTTTTTTCAGTTTAAAATCTATTTTTAAATTTTCTCGTTGTAGGTACAGATTTCCCAGCAAAGAATTTTGATAAGCGGTTTATTTTCCGTCGAGTTAAGAGTTCCCTTAATTATTCTATTTGCAATATGTTCTGCTCACTTAAAATAATTATTCACAAAGGACCTACATGTTGAGGGATAGACAAAAACGTTTTTTAAACCCTAAGTGCTCAGACCTTTTTATCAACTACTTGTTCGTCCTATCCAACCATCCTGCTAAAGTTATTTTTTTCCTTCGTAAACTAAATAATGCACCAAGGAAAAGTTCTCTAATGCTTTTGTAAGTTAAAAACTTAGCGTCAGAAACGCTCACAACTCGAATATAGTCTGACGTCTTTTTTTGTGCATTTTTTTTTTCTTCTCTATTCTAATTAACAGAGTGTACACAGCACTGACAGCTTAAGTTTGTACACTTAATATTACCTTCCCTTACATCGTCCTTAAAAATAAAAATAAAAACTCCTTCAAATGAGCAGTTTATTATACCTAAAGAACTTCTGGCAAAATAGCAGCGCACAGAATTCCATTTTTCACAGTAAACCTCTAATTTTTTTTTTGTTGAAGGGATTTTCGCTCTAGTCCCTTAAATGATGTGAAAGCAAGGATTTAGGAAGTTTCTTTTTCACTTGTTCATTTCTAAATGAAACGAATGAAAAAACCACCCTCGTACAGTGGTTTTGTTGCATCCATTCACGCAGTTATTCAAATTTCCATGTTCTCGAAAGAGTTGAACTCATGCGGTGAAGGCTAGAAAGCGCCCATCTCTATGCCCTACATTCACTAAATTGGGTAAATCTCCAGCATCATCATCATCGTCATCATCACAGTGGTTCTGCTACCGCACTACCCATAGCAGTATACAGCATAGATAGCATGCAGCCTTCGCAGATCCTGGCGAGAGGAAAAAAAAACAGATTTTCAATTTAATCCTAGCACGTATTGCATCCTTTTTGTTGCTTCTACGGAATACCTACCATTGAAAGCTTCTGCCATAGCAGCGTACGACTGACTTCGTTTGAAAGTCAAATTAACTTAGGAAAAAAAAAAAACACACATCAGCAGCAGCATTTAAACTCGTGTATATGTATGCCGCATCCCTACAACACTAACCCGCTTTCATCCCATTTGATCGTATCTAATATGAGTAAATCCCATAAAAACCAATCTTGTTATCAAAAGGAGATACAAGCATTTCGTCTTCTTTTTTAGGCGGTTGTTGCCTCTCGAAAAAGTGGGCCGCAGCCACCAGAACAAATCGGAGCACATATGAGGAGAGAAAAACATCTCATAAGCACTTAATAAAATATTTAACATTTTCGGGGGGGGGGGCAGAGGAAAAATAATAATAAACTATGGTTAAGGGAAGAGAAAAATATCCCCGCACAACAAGGATTCGCGATGGTAATGATGTACACATGCAGTATGCAAAGAATCGCCTGCGATAAGCTAATGGCAACAATTTTTAAGGATTCACTCATTCTGGCTGCGGGGGAGTAAAGAAGAGTCCTTTTTTTCTCTTCTCCATCATAATGGATGGTACATGCGGGAAATTGAAACCAATTTCAAGGATAATGTACTCGCATGATGGCTTTCGTTCATTTCTCACGAGCAGCGCATACCTTTTCCACAGATGTGTGCGCGCAAGGGCATCATGGAATAAATGAAGAATTTTTGATGAACGATGTGCTTTGAGATGTCATCCCTGCTTAAGAGTTGATTGCAGTCTAAGTGCTAGACCAGGTGCATCGCCTGCACACGAACAATATCTCTAAGGTATTCTATATTTCAAAAGGACGCGCCATCCTTGTGCTTTCTCTCTATATCATCCCAGAGGGCTGATTGCTTTTAATCATGGGAATTGTGCTACAAAAAAAAAACGACAACTCTGAATAGAAAAAAAAATGAAACACAGGACTCAGGGCAAATACACGCACATTCATCACATCGAACTAGGAGGAGAGATTTTCAGGAAAATAAAGAGAGAAGAAAGAAAAAATAGAGCAGCATCCTTGGATGTTGAATCACTTTTCATCGGTGGCGAATGTTTGGTTTTTATTTATTTTTCACAGGAAGCTCGAATGCTTTGGAAGGACATTTTTTTGCTCGTTTTGATTCGCATTTTCAATTTTTGATGATATTTTGTTGTTTTTAGTTTTTTTTTTCTGTTGGTTCGGCGTGAGATTTGTAAACACTGGTAGCTGCAGTCGTCCACTACAACTGGCGTCAGGATATCAAACACCAGCACTTCATTCTGTGGCAGTTGTTGGAGGGGTTTTTGTTTTCCTCATTTGCTTAGGTTTTTTTCCACTAAAGGACGGTTTGTCTGTCGGTGCATTTGTATATGTATTGAGATGTTCTCCTGAAGGATAAACAAACAGGTGCATTGCATAAATGCAGAGGTATATATGACTCGAGTGTACAGGAAATTTTGAGTCTGTAGTGCTAATGGAAAATGCTACACTGTATCCTTTCTAAGAGCCTTAGGATTAAGGAGCATTTTACCATTAAGAAATGTGCAGCTCTTGGAATTGTTTTTTTTATCGTTTGATCCATCCGCACAGGTTTTAGGGTAGTTACGCCCTTTTAGCGTTGATTCGATTTTATACTTTAAGGAATGTACGCAGCGCTCAGCCTGGTGCCTGAGTGATTTTGAATGCTGGTTTTAATTAAGTGATTCTGTAAAGGAATCCTGAAATGGGGAAAAGAAATTAGTCTCTTCAATAATATCGAAACATGCCCTGTTCATCTTCGCAATGTACGATTTACAACAAATATTAAATCGATTACCCCACACGTTACCAAAATGTTTATTTCGTATTTGAATTTCAACATCAGACAGTGAGGATTCTATCAAGCACTTGAAGAACAATACCACAGAGGATGAATGCATAAGGTACATTCTATGAATCAAGCCAGAGCACCTGACAACTAAACATCTTGAAGCGACATAATTAAAAATTGCAACAGATTACTAAAAGGCAGCTGGTTTCCTTAAGGTGGTTCTGTTTTTTTTACTGGCAAAGTATTCCTGGATATACAATATGATAGTTGACAGATATAGAAACTTGTTATAGCCTCGATCGTCCTGAGGTTGGCACAAAAGAAAGTCTTGCTAGATTATTGCTAGAATGCGAACTGATCCTGAAAGAAAACAATAGAGTTATGAATCCTGCCTCTAGATGCTTCTTAACCTTTTATTAACTTCCGATAGCCACGTGGCTTTGTCCCAAGGAAAGTTGTCGGAAATGTCTCAAATTGGCAATCAGTCAAGGGATTAAGGCTGGTCTGTCAATGCAAATGACGTTTCCTATTATACGTACGCATAACACTTGAATGTATTTTGATAGGTAAGCTTGGAACCCGGTAAATTCTTTTACCGACTTCTAGTACCTTTCGCAAAAAACAAACAACGCCCTCCACGACATCGTATTCTATCTGTACCTAAAATGGTAAAGTAGATTGTCACATTAAAAGCATTAAATAGGCACATTTCCGGTAATTTCATATTGGATTCTCGTAGTACAGAAGCTTTTTTACTTTTGCACTCATAAGCTCTATTGTCACTCACAAAGAGCAATCAGGTTGATGCTCCGTGACACACAGCTGATGCGCCAGTTCACATTCTGACAATTTTCGAAACCAACGATCACCATCAAAGAAGAAGATCCTATCTATCAATGACATTGGATTTCTTTAAGTCCATTTTGAATAAAAAAAATCCGAGCAGTATGTTGTTCCTATGAAACGGCAGCGCTACCTGCCACCCATCTGCTGCCAAAATAAATATTTTAATACTCTTCCGAAAGGTAGTGATCACTTTAAACGGGGCAAACTATAGATCCATGACGATATTTCATTGTGTCTAAATGGGATAATATGGGCGCAACTGCTTTCGAATTCCTCTAGAATGGCGTCTCATGCAACACACCTGACGTCACAGTGAACATTCTGAAATTTTTCCAAAAATATGTTAACCATAAAAGCTGATTCCTAATTGATCCATGATAGTCCCTTTCACTTAAAATCCACATTTTATTGACATATGATGTGAACAATTTCTGTTTCATATAGGACGGCGCTACATGTCATACAACTGATGCCATAAGGATATTTTGACACTCTGCAAAAAGGCAATAGTAGTTATCACTGATAAAAGCTAGGACTATCAATCGATATAAGCTTTCTTTGTCTATGTATAATAGTAGGGGTATAGCCAGCTGCTATGGGTTTCTGCCAGAACAGCATTCCGTGCCACACAGCTGACGCAGTGAACATTCTGAAAATGGCACTCAGCATTTATACGTCAAAAAATACTACGATCGATCGAAGAAGTAAAATTTCCTTAAGGCTGTACAAAATGACATTGGTGTGCACGATAAGTGGTTCTCATTGGACAACGCGTACCTGTCACAAGGCTGGTGCCTCGTTACGACACTGCTTAAAAACGATGACGGAAGCTATCGTCATAAACGGATGAGCACCAGTTATATAGTTGGTTTATAAGTAAGCAAATAAGCATGTGTTGCTAAAGCAACGTGGCGCCACGTGCCACACAGATGATGGCCAGTGAATATTTTGATACTTTAAGAAAACTTATCTGACGCCTCAATACGACACTGTTTAAAAAAAGACGACGGAAGCTAACATCCTGAACGGATGAGTATCAGTTAATAAGTTGGTTGATATGGACGTAAGCAAAATAAAGAAATATGGCACCACGTGCCACACAGCTGATGCCGCAGTGAACATTCTGATACCTTTAGAAAACTTCGATCCCCATATAAAAATCCCCATATTTGTGCAACGACATGGATGGAACGATATGCCGATCTAACTTGACCGCCGGAGCTACCTGTCACACAGCTTCTGCCATAATATGCAACTGTTTAACACAACGACAGTAGCTATCGCCCTAGACGGACGAGCACCATTAATATAGTTGGTTCATTATATAAGTAAGCAAGTAAGCCAAGTGTTGGTTGATATGGACTGAAGCAAGTAAGCAGAATTTAGTTAAAGAAATTTGCGCCACGAGCCACACAGTTGATGCCGCAGTTAACATTCTGATGCGTTAAGAAAACTTCGATCACCATATAAAAAGTCTTCAACCGGTCGATGGTTCTTAGTATTTTAGAGATTATGTGCAACGACATGGATGGGCATGCCGCTATAACTTTACGGCGCTACTTGTCACACAGCTAAATTCATAAAAGGTAACTGTTTTAAACAACCACAGTAGTCCCCATACGGACGAGTACCACCACTTTAATTGGTTGATATGGATTTAAGCAAGTAAGCAAAGTCTAGTTAAATAAATATGGCGCCACGTGTCACACAGCTGATGACAAAGCAAACATTCTGACATCCTTAGAAATGATCGATGGTGTTCGATTTCTTTTTTTTACGACATAGATGTAAATGGTAGCGGTTCTCACTGGACGGCGCTACCTGACACACAGCTGATGAAGCTATCACATTATGAAATTGTTTAAAAACGACAACTGATGCCCAACTGATGATCATACTGTCACGTCCCATGTGAAACACCTATTGAGGCTTCTCTAACTTTTCTTTTGATATTAATCAAAGACCCCATAAATTTTGTTTACCATGCCACTAACAAATAGCTATTTGGCTGGTAATAATTTAACTTTTTTGGAAAACTTAGAACTAAAATTCTATCCTAGCCACGGGATTTTAATTTTTTAACATCTTTTCGGTTCAATCTGAGCCATCAACATGACGCCTTGAATCGAAGGCTCGTTGATAAATATAGTTCACACGCAATTCCTTTCGATTTTTCTTTTAATCTCACGTGGAATTGGCAGAATTTCGTGTTTTGGGCAAGACGTGACAGATGCCCAACTGATGATCATACTGTCACGTCCCATGTGAAACACCTATTGACCCCAATAGGTAGAGGCACAACAGAGGCTTCTCTTAATTTTCTTTTGATAAAAAAAACAACGTTAAATATCACCTTTGACGGATGGCACCAAACTTGGTTGATACCACGATTGAAAATATTATGTGGCTCTTACTGGACGGCGCTAACTGTCACACAGCTGATCTAACATTATGAAACTGTATAAAAACGACGATATGTTAACTATCACCCTCGAAAGATGGCACTTAGCGTGGTTTTTACGGATGTAAGCAATGCGTAGTTAACAAAATATGGCGCTACGTGCCACACAGCCATTGCAAGAATCACAACGAATATTCTGATGAATAATTTGGAAAGGTGGATTTGCTTTCGATATCAGCTAATATAGTTGCTTGATACCGATGAGGAAAATCTGTTGTTAGAAAAGAATGGCACACACAGCGGATCTTAGAATAAAAATTTTGACCTTCTCATAAAACTATGAATGAACTATCAACAGGATGTTAAAAGTGACCTAATTTTGGCGTAAATTTGACGATGCACATGTCAACAGCACAGAGCTTAAAAAGGACGGTGCTATGTGGCACACAGTTGATGTAACGTCGTCCTTAGCACCAAGAACGTGCGACTTAACTTAAGTTAGGGCTATCCTAAGATATAGATGTTAACCAATAAGCGATACAAACGAAAGGAGACGCCTTTAGAATTTACACAACCCGAGCATTGGACGAATTTCATTCTGGTCTGTGAGCCAGAGTCGTTCAAACGTCGACTCCTTGAAGTAATCCCATTGTCGAAGTCTTGCCGGATTTGGGAACTATGTCAAACCATTTTAAATAAAATAAAAAAGCGTAGGATTGAGCCAAAGTCGGCAGGTAGGAAGACGGATGATCCTGTGACGATAGTCACAGCTCACTTAGACCAACAGTTGGGTTCATTTGGGAACCTTCTTAACACCTTTAATGAAAACAAACATAAACCGCTGTTAAAAGTTCCGCTCTCTTAGACCCATCCGGACTTGTACACAAATCTTAGAAGGTCATTCAGATCCACATTGATAACATCTTCGAGGATCGAGCAAACTGCTTATTGACTATGGCACAAGCATTGGACAGTGGATTCTCAGACATGATGTTTGGTCGAGGAGAAGGCCCAAGTCTTTTGTATCTTTCCTTGTTTTAAATCAATGGCGTCAATGGCGGTCTTAGAATTAATACTGAAATCAGAGGACTGTGGCACTGAAAGGATATCAGTGCAAAATATCGATCATCTCTCTGGCGGTCAATAGAAATATTTCCGACACTTTAGGATCAGCATTTCATCCATTTTCAAAGCTTTATTATTTGTCATCTCATATTGTCTTTTTTTTAACTTCCCCCGAAAAATTTGGCCATGTCCTTTTACTAATGCCAAGCCTGACTTTTAATGAGCTTTCTGGTCGGATCGGTTGAAAATGTGTCAATTTTTATTTTTTCGTTAATCAGTCACCTGCAACATTAACTTTTGCTTACGTTAAATCCTTTAGCAAAATATATTGTTGCTCCCAGATCTCAGGTCCGTTTCTTAAAATGGGGACAAGAAGAAACCACAATCCATTATTCACCCAACGTTTTGTCGATTCTTGTTGACTTTTTCAGGGATACAAAAACCTGTTTGGAAGATAGAAACTGCAAGAATCGTTGCTCATTTTGTTGGTAAATTAGGCCTTTTCGTTATTGCTTATCCTTGAAATAAGACAAACAAATTTTGTATAAGCCTGTTAAGTCCAGCGCACGGGTTATCTATTTTCATGAACTTTTTCAGGGATACAAAAACCTGTTTGGATAATAGAAACTGCAGAATCTATTTCTTTTTTTTGTTGGTAAATAAGGACTTTTAATTTTTGCTTATTTAAAAAAGACAAACAAATTATGTATTAAAATAATGCTAAGCAAATTATTATCTGTGATATAAACTTTTTTATGAGTTAACTAAGAGTGCTATATTACTTAAGAAAGTTTATTAAAGGCCAGCAACAAATGCGCAGTGATTGTAAGCTCACTTAAATTTTTAAGACTTGTGTTTATGACTTTCCACGCGTTTTGTTAACATAAAAAATTTAAGAAACAACAATAAAAAAACCTCTTTGTTTAAAGACAGCGTCCGAAGAAAAATGTCATTTATTTTTTTGTTCTAAAACAAATGCCTAATGATGTTTGTCCATTAGTATATCACTCCACTAAATATTTGTGCGTGTGTTCTCTTTTCTTTCTAAAAATAAAATACTGTTAATACACTTTAAATTCTTATTTTAATGACTTTCATGATCCGTGATTCATCCCCTGGTAAGAGGCCCAACACACAAATAAACGACCAGCATCGAATCCCCTTTAATTCCCTCGTATAAAAAAAATGTGTTGCAACTCGCGCTCTACCTCAGGGATTATCACGAACTCAAACCGAAATTACTGCCATTTGATTGTCTTTTAATCTCACTTTAAGCAAATGCTTAGGCACACTCAAACACACACTCACACAATTTTATTTTATGCATTTCCACTTAATAAAAATACGACTTTCTTTTCGGTGGTAAATCCATCAACAATGTCATCAATGGAAAAATGATAATTCAACAGATTTTCCTGTCAATGTCAGAGTTTATCAGTGGAAACAATCCATTTCATAGGGAATTTCATTTACTTCTCCTTCACGAGGCAAAAGAGGGGGCAAAAAAGGGTTCATTATTGTTTTTATGGAATGCGGAAGAAATACTTTTTAAATTCTGTAATCAAAATCTCATAAAATGAAAATTATGAATTTTACCCGGAAAATTTCCTACCATATCAGACCATAGATACAAGGGGAAAAAGTAAAAGATACTTCGACACAGAAAGAGAGAATGAGTAAAAAGGTCATCATGGGTGAATGTAGTTCCTGCAACTACAGCATACTGCATACCGAAGGCAAAGGCCAGACACTGTTGTTACAAGACATAGAAGAAACATTATTGTTTCTCGGTTCTGTTCCATGTCATGATCAAATTTCGAGGCACAAAGTTGTCCTCTGTAGGTCCTTTTCCTTTCCTTTGGGTGGAAAAACTATATCTACCTCACAAACGAGCGAGTAGGTGGAACGTTTCTCTTTAAATTTCAACAGAAGAACATTTTCCTCTTATAGATTTCGAAGGAGGCGAATATGCATGTTTGCCGGCAAATGGAAACTCCTTGAGAAATCAACCATTCTACATAAAGCGCCTGGGGGGTGGTGTAACAAATTTATCGCTGACAGCATAGCATGCAGCAAAAGGTACAGCGAACATGGCACCAGTGGAAATGGAATTAATGAAATTTTCTTCCTGTCAGAGAATTCAGATGAATCTCCTCTTCGCATCATGCACCGCACTTAGGTGAGATTCTATTATACTAACGAACCGATATATGTGCGGGGTGTTCCACACATAGCCCTGGGGCGTGTTCGAAACTAACTGAGAACAAAAAAAAAAAAAACGCTCAAGAAAATGCAGAAACAACACAAAATCAACTACACTCGGAAAATTGCTTAGGGTGGTGGTGCTTTATTTTTTTGCGCCACACAAAATGATGCGATTTTTGATCCAGCAGAGCATAATATCCATTCATGAAGTAACGACATTATACCCAAATCTTCTTCACACACACCCACACGACAAATAGAACAAATCGAGGAAAAGTTTCCTGGCCTTGCCTCCCTCACAGGCCAACATAATATGGGACCACAGGGTAGTTGTGTGAGTTAGTGCGGAAATATTATAATTCCTTTGGCATTCTTCTCTTAATTTCATTTCCCAAACTGCACAGGATGCATACCAGGAACGGGAAAATCGTTCGGCCTTCGGCGGTGGGGTGCTTATCGATCTTTGAGGATTAATCGTTGTATCGCATTTTGTGTTTCTCAGTAAATTACTACATGCGGCTTGGCGACACGCTGAGGGAGGGGGTGCCTTTTCACATTGCATTTTGTTTATTTTTGTTATGGGAATAGATTTCGTTTCGCCTAAAAAGATACTCTTAAGCACACACACACACACACACCCCATGACGTACACACTCATATTCCTAAGTGAAAATGATTGATTTCACGCTAAAATGAACTCAATCATGTTTTCTTTAGTTTTTTTTTTCTTGTTCATATAAAAGTGTGCTGAAAGTGATTCGTGCCCTCTGTCATCAGTTTCGTAATTTCCTGGAAAGGAAAGACACTCCAAGGGGTCTTGTCTATATTTCGTTCTACGTAACTATTCTTAAGATATGATGGAAAGTTGTTTTATTATGCTTTCTTCTTTTATAGCGCCCCCTTTCAAAAATTCACCCTTGGCACAATTAAATGCAATGCCAAACGATAAATCATTTGCAGACGTACCTACACAGGAAGTGAATCTGCTTTGGTTTATGATTTTTGGAACCAATTGACATTTTCGTTTTTGAAGAGATATCCAGCCAATGTGAATCTTCTCCCTGGGTCTCTCTTCCCTGCGCAAATATTATCATCTTCGAAAAGGGGTGATCAATAGAACTTTCTCGGGAAATTTAACAAGCGATTCTGGTAGAGCTCGACTTGAACAAAATTTGAAAAATTATGATCTTTTGGCCTTCCTTGGATAGCCTATACCACTAAAACTATTTCTAGTGAAATTCCCTTTTACGTGTTTCTAGTTTTTCTCCATTTCAGATTTTTGACACCAATTTCCGAGATTTTGTCCGTTCTATGTATATTTTCGTCGTTCTAGCAAAATCGGTGATTCCCTGTTTCGTCATTGAAATTCCTGACCCTCCAAAGTAGCGACTTCCATTTGGCATATATGGCCCTTTGAAAAAATCTGTCGGGAAGCTTGCCACCAAACCAAAGTGACAGAATAATGAAAATCATGACTTAGGTCAGCAAGGGTCAGCGTCAGATTAAAAACTAGTTGCCGAAAATCCCATGAAAGGGTAATGTTGGTGCTGTTGCTATAGGGCCACTTGTCATCCTTTGTAGCATAATATTTTCCATTCTTTTTTTCCAAGGAACAAGAGCTGATAGAAATATGACATTACAGTCGTGGAAGAAGAGCCGCCTGGAATTGGAATTGATAAACACACAGCAGTCTCGCTCAAAAGAAGTGCGCCCAGGTTAAAGAAAAGAGAATGGAGGGCCTTTATCGGAAATTGGAGAAAGTTTCTTCTCCGACTGCTGATACACATCCAGGAGGGGAATCGTCCAAGGTGATGTGTGATAAGAGTGATGTTAAAAATCACAAAAATTCGTCTGCGTAAACTGTGATGATCACAATTTTTTTGTTAGATCTCTCGATCAATTACCGTCAAAATCAGCTGGTCACCAGTTTTCAAACTTTCTGGTTGCCTACACTTAGACTGACTTTCTGCATGCATGAGTAAAAAATTGTGTTCTTACATCACAAACCTAAATAAAGCAATGATTCGTCGCAATATTTTTGTGATGACCTCACGCAAACGGATTATTTTGTTTGATCACATTATGACTGTCACAAAATGTGAAGATGACAGATCACCTAAGCCGATTCCACCCTAATCCACAGAGGACCTTCGACAAAGCACCTTGAATAAGGGGGCCACAGTCTTTAAGATTGCCTTTTAGAGGAGGAGAAATGCCTAGGAGATTTGTTCGCCAAAAATCATCAACAATGCTCAGGGCGCGCTTCTTGTCGATGGCGACAAAATTCTTCGCACAGTTGGTGGAAGTATTGTGAGGGACCTTTGAATAAATAGCTTCCCATGCAGTACTGTCCAGATGACACCACTCCCAACTGAGAAAAAGTACCTTCGATATCAGTCGAAGAGGTTGGAAAGGCGGTTAAGTACCAGTAGCAGTTGCGGTTGACACCCTCAGAGTTTTTTTATTATTATCGATCAAAGGGTTATGACTACCCTTAAGATGCGTAGCAAAACGCGAGCGGAAAGAATTTAAGGATAGAAAAGATGGAAGGGAAAAGTCAATCTCCATCAAACACGCAAATGCTGATGAGCCAGTACGAAACATGAAAACTTTGCACAGAGACACCAAAGGTTATCCCCGCAAGTGTTATGCCTTTACGCAGAAAAGCAATAATACAACTAGGAGAGTATTTCATAAATTCATCTGCCAGGCATCTTATTGTTGTTTATTCTATTTGCGCATTGGGAATTTCCCTATCCGCCAACTGGGGATGGTTACCAGCAAACAAGGAGTTGGTGGTCCCCAATCACACTCAGAGTTCTGAAAGAAAATAGGAGACAGCGGGTCAAAATGGATCACGACCTTCAACTCCAAGCTAATAAGAGGGAATTCAATGCCTTATCAGTGGAGGGAAAGTTATCTTCTACCTTTGTTGAAAGGAAAAGGTGATACACGAAGCTGTGACAATTACCGTTCTATCAAGCTGATGCCCCACACAAACAAGATCGTTGAGCGGGTACTTGATAGTCGACTGCGAAAAATAAAAAGGCTTTCTGAGGACCAGTGTGGGTTTGACGCGGGTAAATGCAATCACTGATGCAATCCAAAGTATAAGTATCATAATGCCAAAGAATCGTGATGCTGTTGAAGATCTACATATGGCGCAGGTTGAGTTAGAAAAACCTTTGAGAAGCCTACGTTCTGATGATCATGGAAATGTATGATGGAGCAAAGGCAAGAGTAAGAAATGCTTCCACCAGTGTACACCAGGGAAGCGTTCTAAGTCCTTTGCTATTCATTATAGTCCTTGATTGTGGGCTTGAACAAAAATTGCCGGACCCCAAAGTAGATCAGTTGTTCTTCGCTGACGATGGGGCCATCATAAGTGAGGATCATAAATCCCTGCAGTGAGAACTTGTCATATGGATTAATGTTTTAGAGGGCAGGGGCATCGTATAAGCCAAAAGGAGACAGAGTAACTGCGCTGCCCATTTTTTATCCAGCCGCTCCAATTCCAGAGGTTGAAGGGAAATTACATTAATTATCGCGTAAGCGTAGGGTGGATGAAGTGACAAAAAAATGCCCACTAAGCTGAAAGCAATGCTCTACAGATACCGCAGTTGCCGTCCGGCTCTCAAATATGGTTCACTATGTTCGACAGCGTGTAAGAAGTATGAGAGCAAATTAACAGCAGCTGAAATGAAAATGCTTTGCATGAGAGCCGAAGTAACAGAACGAGATAGAATAAGAAGTACGAAGACCCGAGGAAGCCTTCACGTAAAAGAACCTATCTCCAGAAAAATGGAGCACGAACAGCTCAGTTGGCATTGCCATTTGCAGGTTGGACGAAAAATTTGCAGTTTCTGCTTCGCCAACCGCTGTAGGAAAAATAGAACTTCAACAAAACTTGGAACGTTGGCTGCATGAATTCAAACATTTTTTTCATAAAATCCAACCGAAAAATAATTGGATTATTTTAGCATGAAATTTTTTTTAAGTAGTTTCTCACGCAAAAATCCTTTTTTTAATTTTTGCATGGAAAAGCTAAATTTTGATAACAGCTACGTGATCGCCTTTAATCATCCACCCTTGTTGATGTTCGGAAGTTGACAATTTTTCTGAGAATCTTGTAGTTCTGTTAACCAGATGTGGTAAAAGTTCGCAAGGAAGTCCAGAGCAGTATGCTGGTGGATTATGTACATTAATTATGCTGAAAGAACTTACTTAAGCTTCGGTGATGGAGGAGGAACTTTGATGCAGATGGTACTATGGTGCACCTCCAACTAATAATCAGAAGGTCCTGGGCTACCAGATCCAACCAAAAACTTTTTTTTGCCAACATGAGTATTTACATAACAAGGATTATTATAACAAATAGATATGAGCTTTTTGGGTCCGGTTCATCTGTACGATAGGTTACTGCATCATTGCCTCGGTATGATCCTGCACAATTCAACTGCAATCTTAAAAAGTAGCGAATAAACGACAATAATTGCGCAAACCAGCGACCTTCTTCTTCATAAAGTGAATAAATTGCGAATGAAGAATACATGGTTTTAACGGCATGGAGCAACGACCGGGGCTTACTGTGCGAGCTATAAAAGAAACTCTAGGGTTGTACATTTTAGAATCAATAATTGATCTTCCAATATGTTGGGTTTGCTGGTCCCTAGTTGGGCGCCTCCCCAGGTGGCGGATAGTGGAAATGCTCACCAGATATGGTGGGTACAGGTATGAAAAATATCCTGGGCAGGCCAAAACTAACAACAAACGAAAAATACAGGAGCGTCTGTCTCAAAATTAGCGGCTTCTTGGCCGGCGTCTGTTATCCCTGTTATGCTCGGCTGAATGCAAATAGAATGGACAAGAATTAGATGCATGCCAAATGCATTTATGAAATTCTCTGCTGGTCATATTATTGCTTTTTTCCGTAAAGGCACAACACTTGCGGGAGTAAGCTTTGGCATTTCTGTGCAGAGTTTTTATGTTCCGTACTGGCACATCAGCATTTGCGTGTTGGATGGAAAATTACTTTTCTCTCTTCTTTTCTCAAATTCTTTCCGCTCGCGATGTGCTAAGCATCTTAGGGGTAGTCATAACCCTTTGATCGCGAGTTGATTATACTAAAAATGCATTTTTTATTGGCCTGAATGGTCGCCCGATTTAACCATTTCATACTTTTATTCTGGAAGTCACCGGTTCATATCGTTAGCCTCAGACTCTTGGACTCCTTAAGAGAGGTACCTTTCACCGGAGATTCTGGCTTTAGAATAAGGGAAAATGTCATCCATCTGGCGGCAGGTACCTAGCCGTACTTAACTGGACGGGAAAAAGACAACCTCCTTCCTAATTTCTTCCCATGCATTTAGGCGATGTTACAGTTCGTTGTGACATTTCGAATAGTAACTGCATCAAGCCTCACTAGTCCATCTGGTGGCAAATGGGTTCAAATCTCATAGTGGCATATAAACTCCTTTCTAGATGCCTTCTAGAAACTTTATTGACCGTATAAAAATCGTGCCTATCAGCATAAGCTAAGCAATCCCACTTACTGAGATCAGCTTATTTATCGTTTATTTTTCTGACTGTTCCTAGTATCGTCTACAAATAAATCGGAGAGAATTTATGTGACTCCCACACCGCAACACCACTTTACTAAGAAAATAAGATTAAAAAATAATAAAACATTCATAATTGACTGTGTATAGGCTGTAGGCAAGCCCTAAAATCGCAAATGTAAACATTTTCCAAAGATAAAACAATCTATTGCGGTTTTATTTGTTTTTCTTTCCTTATTGAATTCAACACACTCGCTTTCATGTTCTTCTTTTTTTCGCCTCTTAATAAAACCACATTCTCACTTGATTTACAAAGTGCCACAGCGAACAGCTCGCCATCTTACAACACACAAGCAACATGGTCACGGGGGTCTGGGGAGCTTCAGCCAAACCAAAACGTTCTCTGATGCTGACATTTTAATAGCACCAAGGCGATCCTTACCCCCGAAATCCACAACCAAATCCACACAGTAAGATAATTCGAGCAACCATAATCACCGCCTATTATTGGGCATCTTAGCCATTTGCCTTGGGGGTCAATCGGCAGTCTTCTTAACCACAAAGAACAACAACAAACCGACCAGCATGACAAGCCTAATTTATCCACAAAACACTCATTTCCTTCGAATCACTCCATGAAGGAAATCATTTGGGTTATCAATGAATTGGTGGGTAATTCACAAAGACCCAAAAAAAAATGAACACACGACCCCTAATCCTTGAGAATCTGTCAACAGAAAATAAGGTCTTCCCTCCATGGGATGTTCTACTGGAGCAAAAAAAAAAAAAGAACAAATTCAATTGATTTGCGCCCAGATTGGGGTTGATTGAAGGATACCAAAACACAGAGGGAAGTTGGGGGTACTTAGCCTCCCGCAGTATTCACAATTCCTTATCAATGGCGAAATGTTGCTGTCATCGTCTCCGCTGGCGAAGACGGCGACGACACTCTTGGCGGCAAATCAAGGCCGAAATATATTTTCAAGTGAAACCATTAGCCCCCATCTATATAGATACCATAGAGCCCGAGTGATAACTGAATGTGGTCGGACGCAGTGAAAAAGCCACCAGCAGCCAACCCTAATTGTGTTTGTCATTTTCCGTTTGATTGGTCACACTCTCTGCTAGGATTAGATAATTCGCAAAGATACCCAATTTCGTCTCCAATTTAGCTCTGTGTGTGCGAACATCCTGTTGTGATGATGGGGTTCCTCGCTTGTGGTATGTTGTGTCTGCCTTTTTCAAATTCTTGGCATATAAATGACTGAGTCTGCCGGCATCCATGTGAGTAATGTGTTTGTGCGACTATGATGACATGTCGCCTCCATAGCATCCATACAATGCCATTGTGATATGTCATAAATTTTTAGTCAAGTTGGACCGTTTTTTTTTTTTTTGAAAATTCTCTTATTCATCCCGAGTACTCCATACTCAGCTCAAGTCATATGTAGAGAACCATGAAAGTGAACGACAAAGGCAATGGACGACGAAAAAAAAAAATCAAGCAAATTGTATACGCTTTGCCAGAGCACCCATTAATCGTCCTTGGCAGGACCTGGCTAAATCACTGTCGGATTAGTGCAATGTGTACACACTATACAGCAACATTTATATACACGAAAAGCCCTCTCACAAAGGACCAGTGCAGCAGCGCAGCGCAGCAAACACACATAAAAGGGGCAACAGCCCAGCAGCGTTTGGCTTTTCTTGGCTCACGAATTGGCATGCAAGCGCCAACAATTGTCATAATTTGATAATGCAATAATGGAATTGCTGCATTCTATTCAAGTGCCATGAAAGGACGTAGATTAAGTGGGTGAATGTGCTTTTTTTTCTCTAAGTTGGACAGTTTGGACATCGTTTAAGATAGTTAAAGAAAATTGCTTTGACAATTGAAGTTAACAGGGTTATGGTTATCGTATACATATTTGAATCATAAATATTTATGGAAAATTCTTTTGTGTCCTGTTTGTTTTTTGTTTTTTTGGGGGTGGTTTTTTGTGCAAGGACGCTGTTTGTATTCTTTTTTATTTGATTTCACAATGCGCTGAACGAGAGGTTTCAAATGCCCTTCGATGAAACACATCTTAAGCGGAAGAGATCAAAAGAAGGGGAGGTAAAGCATCGAAGCACTCATCATTTGGATTCTATCGAGTAGAAAAGATTGATTGCGTCAGGACATTCATATTGGTAGGCTGGCAAAGGACATTTTAATTTTTTTTTTTGTTTTTGGGTAAAATTCCTTTAATAATTTTAAATAACCTACTTTTTATCATTCTGTCTGTATAAGTCTATAAAATATACAGATCCTTATGCACCCATTTGACTGCATCTGAAACTAGCTCGCAAACATTTAGACATACTGAAAACACATTTTATACCCCGGCGCACACAGCAGTTAAACTTTGAAGCATAAATTTGTAAGGTTTATTCAGAATTCATCGTAGGAGCACATGCCCAGACATTTAAATATTATATTTCAGATTCGTTTTCAATTTTTTTTTAATTTTTTGTGTGCAATGGGGTGGGTCTCTGGGGGTCTTATCCGTCCTAGAAACTTTTTACGACTCTCTCTTCTTTCTCGGACAAACAAGTCATTCGAGAGAAAAGAATTTTCTTGAAAGATTTTTTACACGTCTTTAGAATCGTGAAAATAGTTTGTGGCTGGGTCCAATACTTTGAATAGTTCAACTTGCGCAGCATGTAGCTGGCGAGAAAGCCAAGCCTGGCTTTCAAAGTGTGTAGCTGAGCGGCTTCACCCCAGTTACACATACAGCGTTTTTTTTTTCAGACATTTTGCAGCTTTATTCTGAGGCAAGAAGTGTTAATTAACAGCGGAATTTAAAGACTGTGATAAAAATAAAAATTTCTGAAACTCGTCCTCCTTTATAATTGGGAGGCAATACAGGCAAAGAACGATATTCTTTTCTTGAACTTTTAGTCTAAGCGCGTCGTGGGAAGTGCTTCACTTATACGCAGGTGAGTTAATATTTGGACCCTGCATAGTTTTCTACAGTGTACCGCTTTGTCCAAGACAGTCCACAAGGTCCATACGTTCCATACGTCATGTCAGTATCAGCCTTTCCCGAGTAATTTGAAGCTCGGATTTGAAGTGCATATTTGTTTTCAAAGGCTCTTTTGCAAGAAAAGAGAACTACAACAGCCTTCCGTACTATTTCTTGAAGGTACCTACGTTAGGTTTTCAGCTAAAATTCCTAAGGTGAAACACAGATACGGAATTCCGCATCAGATAAGATTTATCCCTTTATAGACAGGGGGTTATATGTACAATTTTGTTTCCAGGTGTAGTTTGGTGGAAATTGACACCCAGACCAGAGGTATCGTTGTTCTAGGATTTGGTATCTAGATATCGTGGTAGAGCCGTTGAAATATGCTTAAATCTTCATCAGAACTGGAAGTTGATGACGATCGAGAAAACTCCACTAACCACCTTCTCAGAATTAATTAGCAGTCTGTCTAACATCTTTAAAGAATACCATACGAAAATTAAGTTTTATAATGGCATTGTCAAAACTTAGGGCAAGACTGCGGCCTTTGTCCCATTCTTTCTTTGATCCAGTGACTCAAATAGGTTGTGTTTGGTCACTCTTGGGCCAGAAGTAAAAGTATTTCATCAGCGCACTGACATATGCCCACTTATTAGGCAGAAATTTAATAAAACAAGAAGTGAGTAAGCATGCAACAGTTCGTCTGTAACAAACTTATTTTATACCTGAACCTATTAAACACGTAACAGCAAATTTAAAAGTTATTTTGGCCTGCATTCATGTGCTGTATGTCAATATTTTGTATTGGCCACGCCTCCAAAAATGGGTTTGGGCTAAAAGTTGAAATCAATTAATTCTTATATGGTTAAATAATGGTAGAATGCGTTAAAAGCGAAAAATAATGATTAAAAAATTTTTTTTACCCAAAAACGCCCCCTAAAAGTAGGGGGAGCTCAATACTCTATATGTAACAAATTTAGCTGCTAGTAATCTTTAATATTTATCATAAATTTTTTTTTTTGTTAAGAATGATTATTCAGAGAAATCAGGGGTGGAACCAGCAAACTTTATGGTAAGTTTGCCTAAAAGTTTGCCTCACAAGCCTAAATAAAACAACGATTCGGAACAACATTTTTGTGATCACCTTACGCAGACGGATTATTTTGTTTGATCACATTGACTGTCACAAAATGTGAAAGTCAAAGATCACCATAGCCGATTCCACCCCGGGTTTTAAGAGATTTAAACTGTAGCATGTTAAAAGTTAATTTAAGTCTTCTGGCCTAAGTCTTCTGGCTACTATTGCTCTGCACCAATTCCTACGCCAATGAATTCCTACGCCTTGTCTAACTTGGCCAAAGGGCATTATGAAATAAAATGTGAATTATAGGTAGTATCAAATTGAAGTTAATTGTGGGTGTGGCTCTGAGCCGATCTTATCAATTTTCACACTTTGCCTGAACAATATAGGAACCAAAATACTCTTCAAGTTTCAGCTTCCTAGCTCAATTTAGAGACCTTAAAACTTCACACAACATAGGTACGGACAAACGGACGGACGGACATGACTTAATCAATTCACCTGTCGGTCTCGTTCAATTCTCCATAAGGTTTAAGGGTTTTATCGTGATTATTTTACTGTGTTAAAAACTTTGCATCAAAAGGTCGGGTATAAAAAATCTTCCCTGCAGTTTGAAACTTATGGTACCTATGCATGCACTCAACGGATAAGAAGGAAAAATCCGAAAAAAAAAAACGTTTCAATTAGTATTAGGAATAAAAAATAGTCAAAACACATATTAGGGCAAGAGAAATCAAACCAAAGTAGCCTAAAAGAAAAGAGAGTGATTAAATGGCAACCCTAAATAATTTAACTCCGTGTTTGACAGAAAAGCGAAAACTCTTTTATAATCCACCTGTCTACATAAGGCTAGACAGTTAAACATAGAACAACATTTTTTGAACGGTGACGCAAAATACCTTAGGTGTTGTAATAGTGCTATAATGGTTCTACATAAGACTTTGCAGTCCTTATTTTATGTTATTCGTTCTATTTTCATATATTTTCAGACAAAATTAAAGACACATTTTGTTTTACATTAAGTGCAGGCATAACCTATTATCAATATATCTATTTATACACACAATAAATATCAATTAATATTTCTCTTGGTCCCGCCATAATTTGAAAACGGCTTTATCGATTTAATTCAACTTTAAAGAATTATAAAAATTAAGAAAATTCACAAGAAATTTGGTCATTTAAAAAAAACATAACTTTTTAAACTTACCGACCTTAAAAAAAATACATTTAAGATTTTTTTTTGGCAGAACGATCTTCCACAAAGGTTTTTTAAATTTATCGTCAAAGTAGAAAAATTTTTACTATTGACAGTTAAGGTGGGCACCAAGTTTCACCACGATTTTAACATGAATACAGCCAATCTTGCAAATTGACATCACGACCTCAACAGGATCGAAACAAAGTCAGGTGGCCTTTTGAATTTTAAAAGTTGGGTGAAAAGGAGGCAAGAAGTTTCATTGAGGCAAGAGAGATCATCAGTCTTAGGTATTCTTACGAGTTCGATTGGTGTCCAAAACTCCTCTATGCTGGTTTTTCCAGGACACTACTTGTCTTAGTCAGTTGTCAGACTTATCTTGTCTGACAACTGAGTAATTTAATAGAGTCTTTTATGTGTAAGCACTGCCTGCTGCGCTCAAGCTTTGCTGGTATGCCAACTCTAATGAACGTTCAACCATCTTTGGGTTTCTTGAACGACCGATCGTCAGAGCAGTGATATAAGTTGTAGTGGCACTTTAAAAAGGACAAGATTCCTTTAAAGGTGAATTTTGCCACGTTTTATGTTCCTAAACCTTATAGGCAGGCTTTCGGACGGTCATAGATTGATTCAGATAAGTTTAAATGTAAAATCATACCATCGAGCACGAAGTGGGCGATCAACTCTTGAGAGAGCAGACATACTCCTTGGGCCTTGCCCCTCACGAGTAACTTCAATGCAAATGTTGTTGCTGCCGCCATTCTTTTACAGTGTGAAGTTGGGCGACGCAGCGATCCAAATCAACACAAGTACTGAGATTAGTCGATTATTAGTCGACTTATGACTACAGATCTTGGCCACCGAGGCGAAAGCCAAGATCAGTGTTTCAATGTTGGAATAATAAAAGTTACCTATTTTTACGTATTGCGAATTGAACATTCAAGGATTAGACAGGACAACGTCAGTTAGCATATAAAAAAAGTATTTTTTCTTTTAATACATATATAATACCTATACAAAATGCCAGTACGTGTGTACCAACAGATTCTATTAAAAAAAGTTTTTTATCAAAAAAAAGTCAAATAAGTTCTATAAGAGCTCGGAGTAGAACTTTTTTCGCACCCAAAAAAGGCGGTTACAATGAGAATCACCTCAATTTAGAGACACCAGAGACACAGGTCCGTGTTCCCATATGCTGAACTGCGAGGCACAGTAACTGACGCAGCGATTCATTCTGTTCTGCCCAAAAATAAAGTAGGTGCTATAAAGTGTCAAATCGTCCTTATAAGGGGTTTGTAAAAGGTCCCGTAACATATATATCACCAACTTTCAGAACTTAAGTACCATTTTGTCACAGTACCCATTGCCATTAAAAATCCTTCTGTGTTACTTGGATATGATGATTACATATGAAGCTTAATAAGCTAAGCATCACTAATGATCCCGGGCACTTCTCGATCCGACCCTTAAAGTTAAACTTTCTTTTGTATGAGGTGTTTCATCAGCAAAAAAAATAAACATGAAGCAAAAAACGCGCGGTCGTAAATATGTTGATTCATGCATTTAGTTCTCCATTCAAAGCCCAATGAATTTACAATTAATCATTAAATTAGCTGCCCTTTCACATCTCGCCATAAGAAGTGCTGATGCTCTTTTCCCCAGAACATGTTTCCATCAGACTAGAATGTATCATCCAAAGGTCAGTCGTCAAAAGTCATCAACCTTCACATTCGCCTTAAAATACTATACAAATTCATCCTCCATATTGTACCGAACAATTTTGTGATTACACAAAAGATTGAAGTTGAAGAAAAAAAACATCTTATTGTGCAGTTGATTAACAGTCGACTCCCAAAGGGAAGATATATTTCATGAATACCTCACTCGGCATATACCAATTAATTTAACATCAAACCGATAGTCCCTAAAAGTACAACATAAAAATCCGACCGTCCAAAAACGATGTACCTACCTACCCACAATAAAGTGAATGTGGAAAAAATGTTGGACTTAATCAAATATTGACATCTCAATAGACTTCGATTCATTAAAGTACAAACCCGAGAGGGGCTATGAGGGGCGGATGGAAAAGAAATATGAATATCAAACCCGGGCGGCATTATATTTATTTATTCTTAGGACTTGTCTCAGCAGTTCGTACACGACGCCGCCGGCCGCCTTCGACTCTCGTCAATCATCGAATCGTCTTTTTTTCGGTTGGCTTATTGAAGAAACAAACGAGAACAATCACTGGCGCAGAGGTGGTCTCTCGCCGGTGCGGTGGAGTCACCTTCACCTCCGTCCTCTTCATCCATGACATCGCTTGGCCATCGCATAGTTTAGCTATACGAGGCACTTAAGAAGAAAGATGAATCTCTTCCTCTAACATTTCCATCATCGCGATCCCGGAACCTCTATGGTAAATACGAATCTAATATTCAAACTCATTGTGGTGTTGTCTGTCAGTGGGATTCTCCCAGATCGGGACCATTAAAAATTCGATTCTCGATTTTGTTCACTGGAAAAAATATACATTTCCATAGATAACCATACCGCATACTGACCAAAGAGGGCATACCTCGAGATATGGTAGGTACCTAGACAGACTCAGTGCAGCGCTCGTCGGTATGATGTATTCAAACCCTCCCGCTTCCAAGTCTTCCATACTCTAAGATCATAATCATGTTCAAATAAATCACCTTTATTGGACAACCAAGTGCCTGATGGGAGCCTGAGAGTTGCATGTCGACTTGTAGTTTCGCTACGTATGTATGGAGGATGCTGATGCTGATGTTGGCTATAAGGTTGCATTCGCAATTCAATTAAGGCAAAATGATTTCAGCCGATTGGAGGCAGTAGCGCAGCTTGGTCGGTCAAGTCTTCATCTTCGGCACATCCAAGCAATGCACCATGGAGTGCGATCAATTGTTGTGCTATGCTGGGACTGTGCTACTCCTGCGGTTTGCCGCCGCAAGTATCTGTATAGAGGTGGTATATATACTTGACGATGCACCTTAGGAAAAGGAACTTGTTTGCCAATTTAATCAACTTGTTTATGAGCAATGGGTGGTTTTTAATGCATTGCTTGAGTAATTAATTTGTAAGTCGTGGATGATATATCGGTGTAGGATGGGGGTTTGTCGCAGCAATTAATATAGTTTTTTTTTTTCTCTTAAATCCCTGCAAAAGGGCTTTTGCGAAACGTACAAAAAGGAGTCATTAAGTGCTGTCTTTTTTCTTAAGATTTAATAACGATTATAATGACTTGAGAAATGGTCGTTGTTCAAGGGGGCCTCGTTTTTTTAGTTCGAAGCTTTATGTTTAATATACCTAAGAATGGCACAAAAGGTTGAAGTGAATTATTGCCAACGAACGGCACTTTGAGGAGGGATTTTAAGACCCTCGACCTCGCTAAGGTGGAAACCATGATAAAGAACAGGTCTTTTTCCAGATGTTTGAGGTAAGATTCGATCCCAAACCTCCTACGTAGTAAGCACACACTCTGACCACTACTCCAAGGCATGTAGCACCAAACGTGACGCTTTGTCAAACTGACATTTCCATTTTTTTTGAAACAAAATGTTTAAGAGCAGGATTTCGTTAAAATAATTTTGGCCCCAAAACGGTAGTCTACTTCTAGTTTGCTTAAGACCATGACGAATGACTGTTCATTAACTTCAAGATAACTTCAAACGCCACCGGCCAGCCGCCTTATGAACCTATATTATTGAATTGACCGCTGAGAGACCATCCCCGCTTTAAAAAAGAATCGTCCTTGTGAGGCCAGTAACTTGCCCCGTTTTTCAAACGTTTTTTGACGAAGCAAATTCTGTATAGCAAAACCTCTAATTAGGTGGCCTGGATCGTGCACGCCGACGCAAAAATAACTGGGAGACAGTAAACTAGGGCACCATTGTTCTCTTATACGAACACCGCGTTTTGAGATTTTTATGATTTTACTGAGCATTTATTCAACTGTCAAAATTAACACAAAATTTGAAGCCTTCCTTCTGGCATGATGCCAATTTGGTGTCCAATTTTAGTGTCAATTTTGAGTCAATTTTAGGTGGTTAAGTGAAGTTCGAAGTTTGAAAGGTTCTACTTTTTTCGGTGTCAATTTGGTTTAAAAAATGTGAATCCATTTTGATAACATTTTTTCAATGTAAATTTTTGTTTCTTAAATCTGACTCTTTTTTGACACCGTTTATTGGTGTTAATTTTGTGTCAGAATTTGAACCCTTAAAAACTAATTTTCGGTTTTAGTTGGGATTCATAATTCTGACCCGACTTTAAATGCGTTTTACGTGTTCATTTTATTTCATGGTTTTGACTTTCCTAGTTTTGACTTTTCTAGTTTTGACTTTCCTAGTTTTAAGAAACTAAAAATGGAATACTATGTCTCCACCAACCATAAAACTAATGTCATGTTTCCACCGGGCAGTAATCAGCGACAAATATAAATCTTCATTAAATTCCTTACAAATTACGCAATTAACCATACAAATTTAGATTCTCTCGGCAAGCGATTAAAAATAAATCCTTTTATGAATCTCATTGACCCTTTTCACGTACCACTTTCAGCCTTTTTGAGCACATTTTTATCAGTTTGAGAATCGCAAAAGGTCACTGAAACTGTCCACATATGACAGATTTATCAGAATTACGACTTCTATTGGGCTATTCAAAACGGAAATATTTTTTTCGCTTCTGGAAAATGACTTAGCCACTCTTTTGACAGCCAAAATGACAGAAAAAGAGTGCGCATGTCAAAATAATCTCATATTTGTCTGACGGAGACGGAACCACTTGGGGATTTATTATTTATCGTCTCCCGCTAATCCTCGAATAATTGTGTCTCACACTCCACCATACAAACGTGTTATTAACTTCATACGCACAATTTTGTTGCTATTTCGCTATTTTGTCTCTCGATGATGACATTTCCGAGGAGAGAAAAAAAAAATTCCTCCATTTTGACACCGTTTTTAGGTGGGAGTTTAGTTTCATAAATCTGACTTTATTTTGACAAAATTTTTCGTTGTTAATTTGGTTTCCAAATTTAACCGATTTGTTCCTTTGTAGTTGGGTTTCATAATTCTGACCCGATTTAAACCGAGTTTTGCATTTTCATGGTTTTCATTCATGGTTTTGACGTTCCTAGTTTTAACTAAGTGGGTTTCGGAATAATGGAACTGTCACCCCGTCAGCTGGAGTACCACGTCTCCACCAATCATAAAACTAAGATTGTGTGCCACACTTCACCATATAAACATTATGATCTAGTTCATACGAACACTTATTTGTTGGCTATTTTGTCTCTTGACGATGACATTTCCCAGGAGCGAAAAAAGAACTTTCTTGTTTCATTTTGACACCGTTTTTCATTGGAAGTTTTGTTTCATAAATCTGACTTTTATTTGACAGCGTTTTTCGGTGCTTATTTGGTTTAACAATTTCAACTCTATGAAACAGATTTTCGGTTTTATTTTGGTTTTATAATTCTGACCCGACTTTGACAGCATTTTACGTTTTTTTGGTATTATATTTTTGACTTAGGCTAATCGCACACGTGAAATTTTAAGCCACGCAACGATTTGATTGCCTTTTTGACTACTAAAAGCTGACGACAACCTACATGAAAACAGTTTGCGGCAACTTTTAAATCTGTGTTTCGGTTTGGTTTTTAGTTGCTTGGTGTCATAAATGACTCTTTTAAGACAAGAAGCTTGGTTTTTGAATGCTGCCATAAAACTGTTAAATTTCTTTCACTTCAGTGACATTTTAGAGGGCCAACAGTTATATATCTCATCAAGGTTTGCGTGGAGGTACCTTTACGAATTAAAGAAGTTGCTCATGTGAGCGCTGCTTTCGTGGATTGTGAGTAAACTATTGATGGTTTGAAAAATTCCTAGTGTGCGATAAGCCTAAGTGCCAAATTTTATTTCTCAAAATAAAACGGAGGTTGAACGGTGGCCACCACACTGGTGCTTCCCCTCACCATAGTAATTCTGACACATCAGGTTAGGATCAACCAAATGAAAACAGGCACTGAATGGACCCCGGAAAAACGCAACTGTCATTTCGACAGCTGGAAACTTTGTACAAAAATTTTAAATTTAATATTATGTCTCCACCGGTTATACAACTGGGATTGACGGGAGAACATTCAAATAAATATTAAAATGTCTCCACCATCCAAATATGAGTTTATAGCTAGACACGATCACTCTTTTGTTGTCATTTTGACTCCCAAAAGAGAGTGCGACGATGACATTTCCCAGGGACTAAAAAAACAAGTTCTTCAAATCCCAATAGAAAACAAAATTTGTGACGGACCTGTGATACCTTCATTCTCCTTTATCAAGAGCCAAACTGTTATAAAGGTGTGCGAAAAGGATTGAAAGTGCCATAAGTGAGGTGTACGACCATTAGGATCTAAAAATTTGAAAAATAATTGTTTAAGGTCAACTAAGTAAACAGGCTCAGATAGGTTAGACAGGCGATAATTTAGTCGACAGGAACGGACTAAAAATTGAGTCACAGAAATAAATAAACCGTGTAAAGCCATTAACGGAGCGGCTCGTCTTTCACTAAAAATTTCAGTCTTTCATGGTATCTCGAGGGCGCAATTGTTTCGCTTAAATTTGTCAATGCTTTCAGTGGAATTCGTTTGTTTATCTCCACAGCACACTTGGATATTGCGCCAAAAAAAGATCCGCTTTTTCGGGCGTAATTTCGACTTTACTTTTTGACTCTTTTCCTGAAAAATTAGGAGTAATTTCCTTGATTCTAGGCGAAGTTTCCTTTTGACAAAAACACTAACATTTTTACGGTCTTTTTTCCGAAACACTTTTTGGCGTAATTGCAGGGAACTTCCAAGACTTATGTCCAGTTAACTAAAGTCATATTTATGTAAACCAAATCCCCCCATGTATGCCTTACATTCTCTTAAAGGTGCTAAAGAGCGTTAAAGCTTTTATCGTAATCGTCTTACATTTCCTTCCCTGTGTCGCCAGTTCAATTAACGCAATTCGTGTCAGGTCCTGGAAAAGTATATATTCTACTAATTAAAGGAAACAAATAGACAAGTTCCATTTGTTCTTTTCGAAGAATCATCTCATAACGCCTACTCCGCGAAGATTAAAACACCATAAAGCAGTGTTCTTATTTATCCTTCATCTTCCTGAAGGAAAGACGGTGATATCTGTCGACGATGTCGTCATCGTCAACATCCTTTTTGACTTTGTTACATTTTCATTGTTCTTCACCATCAGCAGGGTGACAAAAAATATAAAATATCAAAACAAAAGGAATGAAAAACAAAACAAAAAATCTTTGAGAAAAAACAAAAAAAAAACATTCCAAGGAAGAGAACTTTTTGTATAGTGCAGTCAGTACTGCAAGCTATACTCCATAACAATGGACAAAAGGACGATTTATGTTCGCAGTGCACATAAAATTGCACCCTGGGTACAAAATCCTCTCGCGCAGTTGCTTGTATTTCTATTTTTCTTCCTCGTTCTGCCGTGTTACAATGCAAGAGGATTTTCCACATAAATAAACGTAGGTAGGATATACATTGTGTGGTTGTGGTAGGGTAGGTTAGGTTAGGTAGGCGGATGGAATAGTTACAGATACAATGTTTCATTACGCGATTATCCCTAGATTGGTTCCTGCTCAAAAACCGTTCGTGTTCTTCTTCTTTTTTTCGGTGTTGGTCTTTGTAAATTACCTTTTGTGCGGAATTTTTGAGAATTTCTTTTCAAAAACTCAGCTGCTGCGGGTATGGGTAGATATTGCACTAGTGATGATGAGGATGTAATAAAACTCACTCTTGGCACAAACAATTTAAATAATTTTATTTTACACGAGGATATTAAATGAAATGCCAGCCGCAAGAGAAACAGAGCCAAGGCTAACGAGGGAGGAAAAATTACAAAAAACGGAGGAAGGTATACGGAAAACTGGACAAAGTGAATGCTGCTAGGTATGTGCTTTATTGTTATTATTATTACTCTCGTTACAAATTTTTCCCTCTGCTCCCATTCTTTTCGTTTCTTAGTTTGTTTTCGCTTCACTCATCCTGTTTAAGCACATCTTGAACGGACCACCCAGACATTATTGTTTGAACAAACACATTTTAAGCAGTTTGAAAAAAAAAACGCTTCCTGCAGTAAAAGACGTTCAACAAGGAAACTCACAGTTTACCAACTGGCCACAAGTACCTACGTCCTCTACATACGTAAAACTTATACAATTTTCGTCTCAAACAAAAAAGTTGAAATAAAAACAATTTCTCTCTTTTGGCCGTCTACATTAAGGAATAATAATGCTGCAAGAAATAAAATAAAAACACCCAACTCCACGCCAAAGAAGGATGTTAGAAGGATGCGAGCCAAAATATAATTTATCATCGAGATACAAACAGCCCAGCCACCATCCATTTAAAATTAAAAAAAATGGAGGTGTGGAACAAAGAGATGAACAGCGTAAAGGAGCAGCCAGCACCAGCAGCCCCGATGGTTCCATGTAGGTACCAAAGCAGATACAATTTCGTACATATAGGGACACAATGTAAAAAAAAACGATCCGAGATAAAAACGATGTGTGGTGTCAAAGTATCTCGGTACTAAGTAATTATTTACAATGGAATGGAAATATTTTTTTAAATTGAATTGCACGAAAGAATAGCGACCGAGTGCGAGAGCAAGTATAATAAAAACCAACACATAATCCTTACGTCCTTTTGGCGCTGCAAAAGAAGGAGGCGGAGCCCAGCATGGGGAGAAAGAATATAACTTAATCAATTCGCTATGGACCAACGACGAGTGCGAGCTTGGATATTATTTTAATCCCTAGGTTATGGATGCACTTCATTTGTTGCAGATATAAAATTGCTGCTTTTGCAAGGTTCACCGCAAATTTAACGGCCACCATGTGTGAAGGGAATTTCTTTAAAGGGATAAGTATGGGATTAGGTGCATCCGTGAGACCGTGACTGTTAATCATGCGATTTTGTTTTGCCATTTTTAGAGTTTTAAAAATAAAAATATAAGCAGGACTGTAAAACGTTGATGTGTTCAAGATTTTTCTTACGCATGAAAATGGCAGACGCAAAATTGTTTTTATTTTGCGGCTTTACTGGACGAAGAATTGTATATAATACTGACGATTGAGATGTCGTAAACCGCAAATAGCTATTTCGAGAAAAAGGCCATACAGGTGCTACTTTTTTCATGGAGCTAAAAAAACCGGCGTTCAAGCTACCAGAAGAAAGCAATTGTCTGAGTTCATGGCCGTTTCACAACTAGCGCGAGGAAGAGAGCAAAAGTTTCGGGCGAGTTGTAAAATGATGCTTGTTTCACATCAATAGCGAGAGAGCGAGCGAGAGTCTCGGGCGAGCTGTCAAATGAATTTCAATCAATGGCAATGGGGTGGTTTACAATATCGGCTTATCGCTGTGCCACACCCGCACCCCGACCATTTCGAAAAATTAAAAAACACTCGCCAAGGTCGACGATTGTTCTGTCAATCGCTTCTGTGAATTATGACGCGCTGATGAATAGACTTTTTTTCTGCAAGGCAATACTTGTAAAATATATAAATATTTACAAGTATTTACAAGTTATATATAAATATACTCGTATACTATTTATGTGCAATAAAGTCGACAAATTTTAGAAATATGTCATGTTTTGTCACTGTGTAGTCAAAACAGTCGTCGCGATTCTCGCTTTCATTGTGTAGTAACAAACGATTTCTCTGGTCTCGCATTGTCGCTGCGCCGCTCTGGTTTGACGCTCTCGCGCTGAATGTAAAACGCCCTTGAAATTAAATAACAGGCAATGCATGGGGTTCGCAATGATCAGGTTATGGCCGTTTCGCCATTCCGAAAAATTTTAAAACCCTCGCCGAGGTGAACGACTATTTTGACATTTGCTGTTGTTTTGCTCCAGCTTATATTCGCTGTGAAGCTTCAAGCATTTATACAAGTGTAACGGAGCCGAAAATTACTATATCCTGTCACTTTCGTCTTCACTTCTCCTGTTTTGTCAAAAAAAAAAATAAGCAGAAGTTCGAGGTCAATCTGAAAAACACTTCGGATCTGAATTTAGGTTTGGACACACACACAGCTACATTCTATTCAGACCTCGTTTGGGATTTAAATTGTTAAAACCAGGTAGGTAGTGCTGAGTTGTATTTCTTTTGTGAGAAAAAAACTGACTGGTCCAACGAAGAGCGCACCTGAGCCACACACCCAGTGGCAACTTTTCCCAAACTCACACCAAAGATAAACTAGAACACTCTGCCGATACGGTCAGATCAAATCTTCAACTATCTCCGCTTTCGAGGAAAACTGCCTTTTTAAGATAAAACGGGAAACTATATGATGAGCAAAGATCTGGCAAAGCTCAGATGTAAAGTAAGGACATTTTTCAACCGAAAAACGCGTAATGGTGACTGGCAGACCTACTCTTGTGCTCTCAGGAACTACAATAATGGAAATGAAAAGGCTTTAAAAGAATCATTCACACGGTTCTGCCTACAGATTCTGGCCTACAGTCGTGTTCTAGAAGGAGGTTCTGGCGGAAAATAACTGTTAAAAACGTTCCAAAGGCATGAAAAGTCTAGGATTGCACTCCGAATATCTATCGCCCTATCATCCTCATGTCCTTCGCTCTTAAAAGCATGGAAAAACTGATTGATAGACACATACGGGACATAGCAATGAAGAGTTCGCCTCTAGCAAATCTTAACAAGACTCCTGAGTAGGCACTTCAGGAGCTAGTTTAAAGACTTCATCAATCACAAGGAAATCTGTCTTGTGGGTTTCCTAGACACTGAAGAACCCTTCAACAATGCATACTTTGAGTCAACCAAAAGGGCTCCCAACAACATTAATCTAGGAAAACGAATAATGTAATGTATGTGTAATAATGTAAATAAGACCCGAAGCGATAAAGTGGAAATCTCGGCGTTAACGTACTTCAACCCTTAGCAAGCCAAAGAATTTATACCTTTGGATATACCATTCATTGTCAGTGTCAGTTCGTACTTTCTGAAGTTCAGAAATGGTGTAACAAAGACACTTCTATCATAAAACCATGGAATTCACAAGGAAAGCAAAGTACTTTGGAATAGTCCCTGATAGCAATATTTTCATGGAACCTATAGAACAAAGCGTAAACAGAGGCACCCGGTTATTGTGGATCTGCCGTCGAATCTGCGGTAATAATGGCGGGGTCTAAGGCATTGGAACAGCGGTGATATACCGGCTATACACTCTTAACGTTAGGCCGCTAATAGTCTACGCCACGCTGGTCTTCTGGACAAAAATCATCGAAGTCACTAAGGTCAAAAAAGCTAGGGCGCCTACAACGTCTAGCCGGCACGTCTCTGCATGAAGGGCTAAAAAAAAATAGACCATAGCCAGAACGGTGGCAGTGAACCACACACGGATTCTTCTTTCGACATTTTATCCACTAGTATTTCGACTTTACTCCTGCCATCGTCACCTGAAAAAAAAGAGACTTGCTCTCTTCCACGGCCCCCACCTCCGCGAGGGTCTGACAAGCCCTCCGAGAGTATCATTTGTCTTGAAAAACTTCTAAAAGGGCCGTTCGGATTCGGCAAAAAATTGTAGGTCCCCTTGTATGTAAAGAAATTAACACACCAGCATACATGTTGAGAAGTTGGCCCTGGTTCACCTCGAGCTGTTGCGCCACTCTATTTATTTATTTTATTTCGACGTTACTCTACGTGGCCAGACGATGCCAACAAGTAGCTAACATCATTGGCCTGGCCTGGCCACCCTACGTGGCCAAGTCCAACAAGTAGCTAACATCATCATCATCATTTTCGAATGCCGCTTATCCTGTGAAAGGGTCGCGAAGTGAGGGTGGCTAAATGGTCTTTCCATCGTTCTCGATCCTCCTTTTAAGTCTACTTCGATGACAACGAATTAGCAGATTTGCTAGCTAAAATCAAGGCAGCATGAACCTTCTGCGGAGTCAGTAAAAGAATCTTTCAGAACTTTACTGAAAAACTAGCAAGAATCAAATCGTAGACAACAAAGTCTGGCTAAACACAGCTTAGGTTTTTACCCTGACCAACCTGGACAGGGCTAATTAAAAAATCGTAATTGAGTTTTCAGGGGCCGTTGTAAACAGAAAAAACACCTTCATTGCATTGCCCTCCCTCTTATACCGGGCTCTACAAGCAGAGTTTTTCTAGAAAGTTCTCTACACATAACCATGGATAGCCCTGCCCACCTGTACCTGTGGCAGGGCCCTTCCTTCGTTAAACCTTGCCGAAATTTCTCTGGAGAAGATTCTTGTCTTCCTGAGCGCCTCCGGAGTTAAAATATGGGGATTTGATCAGGAAAGGCTCTCCCGACTAACAACCTAATTTAAACCTTAATAGAAGGATCTTTTTTCTGCTCTCAATTTCTTGTTTGACATTTGATTTGACAGAAGATAAGGACTCGAAAAATATAAATCGAGAATTTAAGACAATGAACCAATAATGATCAAGTTTAGGACAGTTTAGGGCATTCACTTTCGGGGACACCAGAATAAATTCAAAGAAAGTAAAAAACATGAGTTATGACTTCAAATAAAAGAAAGGAACTGCGAAAATGTATGGATCTAAAGCGAAAGGCACAAAAGCAAACAAATAGCATCAAAAGCTAAGCCTCATCATAAGACATTTTCTCAAACTGATCGCGGAAATTGATAATGTTTTCAACAAAAAAATAATGCATCTTTTTACAAAAAATTGGAAGGTTCAAAGAACTTTTCAGAAAGCCATTGTGTGGTGAGCAACGATAAAAAGGAGATTGATAAGTCGCAAGGCACTCTCTGCCAAAAGGAGTCACATAGCACTAAAAATGTGCAGTAAAAAAGGCTATAAAAACATTAAAAAAAACTCAAATGCACAAAAAACATCTGAAAGGATGCACCATATTACCCGCCTATGGGGAGATAATTGTTTTTAGCAATTGTTTTTCTTTCATTTGTCAAACTCTTACCTAAAATTTCGAATCATGAATGAATGTTTAAAAAAAATATGATGTCTCGGAGCTAGCCTCAAAGTCTACTTGACACAGACTTAAGAGTATTCCTCATTTAGAAAGTCCTAATGAAGTATGTATATCTAACAAAGAAAAGAAGTCATTTTTTGACAGGTTCAATACTTGATGTCAAACAGACTTCTCATTAATTTGAAGTAAGCTGGCGACTTCGTTAGTTATTTTAAGAGAAGTCATGTTAAATCGTGGCTGAACTCTGTCGAATTATTTGGTGAAACTTTCGAAACCATTCAAGGAGTCATGAAGGGGCTTTTTTGTGCAAAAAATTTTCCCTGACGTCTATTAGTGAAATAATGAGAATTTAACTTTCCGTCAATTCTCCTGATCGATATTTTTGTCAAGCTATTATATTTTCTGTTTCTGCCACCAGTTTCTGCCACAGAAACCAGTGTGAATCAAATCTATTTCCCTTAAATACTTGCGGTTTCTGGTAGCCGACTTCAAAGAAAAACTTGTTCTGTGTTTGTAAGTAAGACTTCTTGAGTAAAATTATTATAATGAGAAATATTTTCGAAATACATAAAAGTAAATTTGGCGTTCCCTGTGATAAAGGCATTTTGTTAAGCCTCCTGAATTGCTGTTGGTAAGATTTGATAGAATTTTAAATTGTTCTAAATACTGAACGAAGACACTAACCACAAGATCGTAAAATAAACGAATTATTTTTGTTTTTATGTGCATTTCCATTGTTCAGTTATTTTACTTAACTTTAAACAAAAGAAAAAATCTTATATTCGACCTTAAGAATGCACATTGTAAGACTTTACCCACTTTGTGTTGAGGTGCGACTTTAAGACTGCACTAATCCTGATTTATTTGACATTTTGATGATCCTTTTTTCACACGCTGCAAAGACAAAGTTATGACCACAGTCAATGACCGTGACATGCATAGTTCCAACACCGTATCGCCTTGAAACTGCTCTGAAAAGGGGAATTCCATTCGTCCAAGATTTTTCAAAAAAAAAAACTACATATATTTTTTATACTCGATGGAGTCGCATCGATCATCTTTTTTATTTCATTGTCAATAAAACCAGCAGGACATATAACGCGCTTCGAGTGTGAGAGTTCAATTTAATTTTTTTAATGATCACCGATCTCCAGCAGATCAGTTCGAAAGATTGATATATGAGTTCTTATATAGAGTCCAGAGTGTGTGTTGTGTGTGTTGGGTTAAATCCCAAGGAAATGATATCCAATGCTGCACCATAATGCACACCCATAACCGCCCTGGTCGCTGCTGTGGAATTAATTGATTTTTTTTTATTCCTTCTCGAGATTTGCATCGGATAATGCGGGTCAGTCGAAAACGCCACAACAACTTGAACATTTTATTAGCCCCTTAATTTCGGGTGTGATAACAGGCGGAACGAACAATATGCCGAGTGCTTGTTGTAGCCATTTTCAATTAGTGTTGGAAAATTTGTTTTCTAAAAAAATTCTTTTATAATTTATGAGTTTCAGATGCTGTATAGTGGGCAGAGAGAGCAACACTCATTTTGAACGGTCGGCGGCTGGTGCTTATGTTTGGTGTGACGCACGACCTGGTTTCCTATACACGACGACGCGGCGAGCAAAAATCACGAGTATAATGTTCTCTATGGATGCGTGAAAACTACAAGTATCCACTGCGTGTCTACTATTTCGGAAACATGAGCACTTGCATAGAATTTTGTGCCGATGTTGACGACCACGATGCCAATGATGATAGGAGGCATGATGAACGGGACAAATGAACGCGAAGCGGCTCCACACGCGCGCACACACCATCAGCATCCCATTATAAGCTGCACAGTTTTGTTTTGCAAGGATAATAAATCCAAATGAATGTCAACCTACGCGATTGCAACAAGTATCGAGGAGATAAGAAATCTCTGCACACCGCGTTGAGGTTAAAAGAATGCGTTGCTGTCGCCCATTAACGCTGGTGTTGTGTAATTCGATACGCGTCTTGAAACTAGCCAGCCAAAGTACGAAGCAAAGAGCCACGGGAAGAACGCGACCAGCGAGAAACCAGGCCATAAACTGTCTCAAGAGAAGGCAGCAAATTAGTTAAGTGTAGGCAAGCCGGCATATAGTTAGTCTCGTCGTACGACATGCAACAAGGTACTCCTGGAGTTTGCTTTGTCAGCCGGTGGTGATGGTGGTGCTGCGGTGCCGGTTAAGAGTGTGTGGGGTTCAAGTGACACTTAAGCCAGCCAAAGGGGGAAGAAAAGAAGACGTAGAAGATTATAAGAAAACAGTATTCCTCCTTATCGAGGAAGTTATTTCAATTCGATGGAAACGACAGGAAACCATTCAGAATGCGTCCGTATACAGATACACCCAACCAACAGGTATTGAATTTCTGGTCACAGAAACCAATACAACACGGGGGCTATGAAGTGTTGGACTTGGTTTTTCCCCGATGCGTCTGAAGTCAGAGTTCGAAGGTGGTTATTTGAGATGATGACACACACAGACACAGCAGATATACCTACGATATACCCACCTATGGGTTGAGGAAGACCCTTTTTTTCGAGGTGATTTATCTGCATGCTGCATTAGAAAACGTATTTTTCTTTTCTCTAATTTTCTATGCCGTCTCGGCGGAGCACCACTCATGGCACACCACATCAAGGTGCGACCCATCAACACAGCCTATAGAGGAGCGTTTGGGAACGCTGGTGTGTAGGCCCTTGGAATACAAAATGAGGCCCGTAGATGAGTGTGCCTGTCTACTATCGGGCGTTTGTCTGGGCTGGAGTGCCTATGTGTAAGTACTAATTGCTCTGACAGTAATGATTTGTGACTGATGCCGAGGTGATGGAGGTGTCGTTTGAATTTTGGATACATTTAATAAAAATGTAGCAAGACGAGTGCATCATGGTTTTTCGAGTCTACAGACACTATATTTTCGTAGGGATTCTTGGAAAACAGTCAAATACGTGGGCAGGGTGGACGATTTATATTTTGGGACACTCAAGCACATATAGAATGCAGGAGACTTGTTAGGCACTCAGTATATGGATGGGTTAAATGCATTGGAGAATCTTAATGATGACTTAATTATTTGTTATCATTTGGTAAGCAGCGAGTGGTGCCTGTATCACGCACGTATACCACGCATCAATCAACAATTAAGTGGCAGGATCATTCGTTTCGGCTTTCACAGTCATAAAAGTTGATCTTGTTCCTGATAAGTTGTGACCAAAATTGTGTAGGTTCGAGAATTTTATTAGTTTTTAAGAACCACATTCCGAATAAGAACGCTCATGACATTTCCTTAATAAATGTACATAAATATATATACAAATATGTATATACCTACGTACATAATGTAATTATATTTGAAAGTTAAATAGTGTCCAGGGGAAAGAAACATGCAAAAGGCTTTATTTGTTTGACTAAAATATTACTTGACTGAAACCAAAAAGTGAACTGTAGACCTACAATACAAAATGAACTTCCGGAAAAACATCCAACTTTCTTGCACTTGCCCAGACATGAAGCATATATTTTTTTACTTGGTCACCCTACTTGTTTACCCTTATGGTCTTTAGCCGTAAAATTGGTTATATAAAAACTGTCGGTCCTACTGCAGGAAAAAAAAACGTAGGAAAGGATTTTTCGAAGAATAAAATTTTTGCAGGTGTGGTTATGATGCCTGAGTCTTCATTGGATAAAATTTTAACTAATAAATTGAATAAATCTCCTGAGTCTGCATTGTATAAACTGATAGATAAATTGTTGAAACAACTTAACATCAATCCAGGAAGACCGTTTATTTGTTCTTTCTTGAACAATTAACCATTAAGGGTGCTAAAAAGTGACGATTTCAGTTGGCTATGTTGAATACTCCAGACATTTTCTAGACGACCAGAAATATGTGCAATGTCTGTTTGAAGGACCAAACCGTATGTCAAAGCACTCGGTCTGGGCTACTCGAATCATCGGGCTAAGGATCGCAAGAATTGAAGGCCATTTTTAACCCGGAAGACCGTCCACAACTCCTCAGACTGCTAGGTCAATTCTTTAGTATGTTTTCGAGCTTATTTTGATACATTTCGTGCCTACTTATTGACAGTTGTAAGCACGTTTTGCCTTATTTAAGAATTTTGGGAAAATAAAACAGAGACCCTAATACAGAAACTTCAGACTTGCAGTCAAAGATCTTCTTCCTTACTCAATTCAACCTAAAGAAGCTATTAGGATTAGACTCAGACTATTAATTACATTAAAAAAATCTTTGGTTTCCCTGTATAGTTTGCCAGGAACTAAAATTATTGTAGATGCTGACATCTATTTAGAGCTTTTTATTTTGAGTGGCTTCTTTGCACCTGCCCAGACACTACAAATGCATCCAACACTACATGTATCTTACAAAACATGCTTGTATTTATATACGATTGCACAATGCTCATACATATCTACATGGCTGCACAAATGCTCAATAATTATATGTCCTTTTCAATGCAGAGCCTGTAGGATGCGAGTCAGCTCAATTATCACTCAGATTATCACTTTTTCCAAGGTCCAAAAATTATGCTTTCCTGTTCTTGCTCCAAATCATTTAAGAAGACGCGTCGAAGACGCATTATTATGGGCTGTATGCTGTCTTAAAACAAAGTTTAGGTGGACTTGTATTGCTTCGCTAAGTTACTCTGCGTGCGTGAAAGTTTTTTTTCTAATAACACATCTCGAATATTTGCTGGACCAAGCTTGCATGATGTTCTAAATCCGAAAGATCTGTCAGTTCCTTGACGGTTAAGAGTAATGAAAACGCTTTAAAAGTACAGCCCTGCCTGATATATGTACCCAAAACCTCCTCTGAAGAGTAGTCGCCACCACGATCATGAAATGATTCTTTACAAAGCTCACCACTGTTTCGAAATTAATTTTTTTTAGAACATTTTAAACGTTTTTTTTTTTCATCGTTGCATTTCAAATGAGAAAAAATAAAAAATAAATCCGAATTCTTTTCCTTCGACGTTTTGTCGATTATTGGACGCCTTCCTCAGGAACATTTTACATTAAATTTTATTTTGCTTTTTAAGTTGGTTTTATTTTATTTAAAACCAAGTAAAATTTTTTAAATTTATTTAAAACCAATAAATTAAAATCAAAATTGGTTTTAATTTATTTAAAACCAATTTAGAAAACATCAATTTAATATAAAAACATTTTCTTTTTCTCTCTTGGTTAGAACAGGTCACACATTTTCGTCCTCACGTGACGAAGTTTCACACGTCTTTCAAATTACGTCTAAAGAAGATTTGTGGTTCTACCCATAGCTACAAGAGCAAGAACACGGCGCGACATGCGGGAAGAAACTTGAATCGGTTATCCTGGTGGGTGCGAAAGTCTTCTAATATAAAAAATTTTCTACGACAAAACGTGTCCCTAAAAGCATAAGAAAAACAAAAAACCTGACCCCAATAAATCTGTTTGAAATGCGAATCAACGAGTGCTTAGAATTTTTTTATCAACGATATTTTTGTATAGTGGCCTGAGCTAACAAAACTGTTTAAGTAATCCTCTTAAGCCTTATTGGAAGCTTCAACTGATATAGTACAAAGATTAGAAATTTTTCTCATCAACCAATTCTTGCATCAAGATTGCTTGTGTAAGCTGGCACCCTAGAAGCTCAGAGTTTTGAAGTCTTACTCAAAAAATCTTAAAATGCTGCGAATTTCTATTACCATTTTGGAAACGTAATACCAATACCGGCAACTCGGGAACCAATGCGACAGTATGGTTAAAGATTTCTTCAAAAACGTAAAGATATGTCAGAAAAATTGATTCTTTTACAATTGGCTGATTTGTTTGGAGAAAACTTAAGCCGCTAAGAAACACCACCATGCCTCAGCAAAAACAGGCCAATGAAAAAGAAGGATAGAGGATAATGTCAGCACCGAACTGTCAATACTTTCGCCGACAATATATTTTTTACTCTCGTTGGGGCACAGCATCTGCGGGAGGAACTTTAAAAATACTTGACTGGCTCAATCTCTAGTGCAAACGCTCGTATGTTTCAAAGATAGTCAAGATCTCCATATCAAAAATGTTAGGGACTGACAACTCTCTCCGCATTTTTCCACAAGAGAGAAAATAATTCGAAAATCAAAAAAGGGTACATTTTGACTTTTGGAACAGTATTGATCAGAAAATTCTGTAAGCCCAAATAAAATCACTTAAATATAAAGTGAAAAGTTCTTCTTAACTTTCTGATGATTTCCTTAAAGCTCCTCTACTGGCTTGGACGTTTTGTTCATTTTATCAATCCTTTCAATTTTCTGGCTTCCAACCTATTTCGTATTTGTTTTTATGCCCAAATACAGATAAATTTTTTAGAAGTGGCGCCCAACGTGATCGTGTTTCATATCAAGTGAAAATTTTGCCTTTCTTTCTGTTGTTACTGACTCCGAAATGGACGTAAGTTTGACTTAACTTAGTTCCTTTTAACGGTGTTGTACGGCGATTCACCAAGCAGACTGGGCACGTAAGTTCAAAACAACGGAAAAGGACGTTACCAGATCTTGAGCAAATGTTTAAGTGAAACTTAGACAGAGTTGCAAACCTCTTAAACTATGACTCTCTAAATTATGCTTATTGCAATAAGAGTTTGTTCTCTCCTGCAAGGGTAACTCCACATTTTTTTCTTTTGAAATTCGATTTTAACCGAAGAATATAAACCTTAAAAATCGGCATAAGTTTTTGGCTTCAGGATTTTTTTAGTCAACAAGGACACCTGTGGGGGAATCGAGTTTTTCGTTGAGAACCTACATTTGATATATCAAACAAAGTAATATATTACATTAAGACTTTTGATAATAAAGTGGCACCCAACGTTGGGTATAAATGTTATTTAGAAACGTCTACCTGGTCGATTTGGCTGAAGCAGAAAGCGGAGAAATCGGCTGCTCTCCTAGCCAGTACCTGCCTAGTTTGTTTTTGTAAAAGATGGTTCTAACTCAGAGTCCACAACTTTTTATGGGACCCAAATATGAGAACCTTTTTTTCATTTTATCAAAATCTTCAAATAGCACCTTAAGGTTGGGCTAAACTCGAAGAACTTAACTAAAAGACTAACTATGACAACTGACAACTGCCCCACAATTTTCAAAGAGAGAAAAAAGAATTTTGAATGAAATAAAACATCGAGTTTTCGAGCTTAAAACTTTTTAAGTTAAATTTGTTAAGAGAAAAGTCTTAACAAATCCGTAACCCGTAAAATAATTAAGCACGGCTAACTATGGAGTGACATCTCAGTTCTATGTAAGAGACTACCTAAATAGTAAGACGGGACAGACAAAGATTTTTCAGGCAAGGCTTTAATCAAGACATTGGGCGAAAGTTGTTCCTCTATAAAGTCCCTTTACTGATTTGAGTAAGGTTTGACCACTTGTTCCACCAAGAGGATCTTATAATTCTACTAACTAGTGTCCGCTAGAATATTTAACTAAATAGAGATTTTGAAATAAGTGGCAAATAGGCCATGAGTGAAATAAGTGGCAAATAGGCCACTACTAGTTGCCTTATGTTGGGCGCCATTTAACCCCATTTGGCAAAATAAGACAAGTCTTGGCGAACTAAACACCAGCAAAAAAACAGTTAATAAATTATGATCGATTTGCTTTGGTGGGCTTTTCAAAATTTTTGTTCCAAATGACTTGATCTTCTGCAACTTCAACATTTGATACTTCACCCTTATGACTAAATAATCTATCCCATGAGGGAATAAACCTTAATCACCTTCGCTTAAAAAGCCCTAAAAAAGTGGTCCTCCTGCATCGAAACTAAATGTTACAACAAATAAAAAACATCAATAGAAACAATTAAGCCCGCTCGTGTGCACTTGCCTCGAGGTTAGCATGCGTTCACAAAACACGGAAATTTATGTAAAGTCAACGCCTTAGTGTCTTAGCCAAAGCTGTCCCTTGGGTAAAATATACTAAGGATCGACGGACGTGTGTGCGTTTTAACACTCCCTGTTAACTTGCCCAACCGTACGCACTATGAAAACAGATTTCCAACCACCACCATTCGTCAAGGATATGACGTACGTTGCGACTAGCCTAATGATGAAGTGGTGATTCTATTACTGCGACAGGATGTGCATTTTGCTGGAAAGGGAAATAAAAATCCACCCCATCTACCTATCCGACCCATTACTCATATCTCCTTATAGACTCGAAATGTGTAACATACTATAAAGAGACAAACCAAGGGGAGTCGTCTCGAGTACAAATAAGACAATCACTATCAGTAGATATCCCGGTTTTCCCCATAAACCAGGGATGCACTTTCTATTTTTACAGACCGCTGCCTAAGCTCTGGTCGCATCTGCCACCACCATCAGTCGCCATCCTCGCGACAAGAAATCACGTCACATCCAGTGAAAGTGAGATGTCAACACAGAGTGCAACGATATAAATGTTTCCCCCGAGATGTGTGCGGGGGCACGTTTTAAGGGCCGTTCCTGCTGCGAAGGGGGAAGCTGGTGCGTGCATGTTACACACGCGATCAGTCCATCAAACCAAGACCCAAGACCGAGACGTCTAATCTCCGAAATTACTTTATGGCTGGCGCAACTAATTTTAAACCCATTGGCCGTGTAGTGCACGTAGGATGTGTCAGGCGTTCTCACATGTCATTCGTCGACTAACAAGGTGCTTAGAGATGTAAACCTAAATGTTGTAACATGGAGCCTATAACAAACGCATACGATGGTCCCCATAACTTACCGTGTGCAGCTAGAATCCGTTGGCATAGACTGCAGATTAATATCAGCACAAATGTAAGACATCCTCGTGTTGTGGGCTCCAGCATGTTGAGATGATGTCGCTGCAAGCACAATTACACACAATCACTGTGTTGTGCTGTTGTTCGATAGCTCTGTTAGATTAATCCAATTAAGTGCAGGGGTATCCGTTCATCAAAAAATAGAGATAATGTTGCAATCTGAAGTCACACAAATGGTCTCACAATGGTCACAGGGGTTATTCGATTGACACTCTTGCACAAAAAATTATAGAAAATATTTCCAATATTAAACAATTTGATATAATTTTCATCCCGAAAACATTTTTCCTTGGGGAATTTTTTTATTCGTTAAACAAAACAAAACAAAAAACTACAAATGCAAATGAAGCTATTTCCAAAACAAAATTTCCATTGTGTATCTTTCAACACGCACGACGCACAGACTTTATCCCTTTTCAAAAGAATGTACAAAAAATTCAAAAAATCGTACGCGACAACACCGCAGATACACGATACGAACACGACCTAACCGACCGGCAAACAAATTTCAACTGAATTCGTCGATTGCAGCGAGTATCTTTCATCGCAGTCGTCGATACGGATTTCGGATTTGTTTTGTATTTCACGTTTCCAGTCGTTCCTTCGATGTGCGTTGCACACAGGGAACCATGGAATGTGGTCGTAGGAATGCAAGTAGAGAAGACAGTAGAGGAACTGTCTGAGAGGTGTGGAACATTTTCCGATTCTATTTTCAGTTTTATCCATTTTCTGACTTTTGGACCATGCGCAAGGGGAATAGTGAAATCGAAATACAATTCCATTCATGGAACGATGATGGAATGAACTCTTTTTTCCGCCTGTTGTACGGTTAGTTGTTAATATCGTCTTGTGCAGATTGTGGGGGCTGCATTGTTCAAGGTCTTGTTTGAAGAGGTACGAGTATATATTATTCGTCTCGCGCTGCTACGGCCTTGCCTGTGTATTGCGATGCCCTCTATTCAACCGTTATTGACATCGTGGTCGGTTTTTAAAGGAACTGCATTCTGATTACCAACACCCCCTCGAGTGTGTTTGGATTGCTTAATTAAAAACTTCTTTTTCGGCAGACCCTGATGCCTATAATAGTTGACCTAGCTGCTAGACTCGGGCGGCTGCAATTGAAATCCACTTAGTTTGGCAGGATGTCGACACAAAGTTTTCCCATTTGAATTCGAATTCGGGACAATGGTTGAACTTTTAGCATTGTGAATGTTTCGGGTGGATTTGCAAAAGAAAAAAAATTACAATAAGAAGTTAAAAAACGAGACGATTTTCATTTTGATTCAATTGCTATGGATGTCAGTGGGAAATCTGGGGCGGCCTTTTGTCGATCTTCAGACTTAATTTCTTGGTTTCCTTTATGCAAATGGATTTTGTGTTCGGACTTTAGTTTGTGTCGAGTGCACCATGCTGAAAGGACGTTTTCCAGGGCACAATGGGTTTTTGCTAGGTTTTTGCTAGCTCTGAATGTGAAACCATTTAAAAATTCATAAAATGCTTCACAAACCAAATCCGAGCCTATCATCATCATTTTCGGATGCCTTTTATCCTTTAAAAGCGTCGCGGAGCGAGGGTGGCTAAATGGTCCTTCCATTTTTCTCGATCCTCCGCCACCAACTCAAGAGATCTGACTCCAACTCAAGAAATCCGAGCCTATCACAAACCAAATCCGAGCCTAAAAATAAATTAGCAAAACCCCAAAGACTGTATAAAAAAAATGAGAAGGAAGAAAAGATTAGCAGCCTAAGCCCCTACTCGAGCAGAAGGATCAACAAGGAAACAGGGAGCCTTAGTGCATTACAAGAGTTCGTTCGAGCATTCACAAACCTTTTAAACGTTGTTCTTAAATAACCAATGCAAGGCTATTTGAGAAAGACTTCTGCCCTTGACTGCCTCAAACATGTTAGCCGATCTACAGGTACTTTTTCATTGACTTTCACTTGCCTCGTAAGTCCAAAGCTTTTATTGCTTAGACTGTCGTCTTCCATGGTCGAATATGCAACAATCAAAAGTATTAACCTGGACCGAAAAATTTAATACAAGAAAAATTCAAAAGTAGAAAATCCGCTTGCAGCCATAAAACTCGTTGGGCGCCATTTAATGTAAAACCCTACAGAATTCGATTGTTATCGGGAAAGCGCGCTAAACACTTACAATCACAGTAGTGACTGACCTTTGCCCACCATTTTTCTTTTCTATTTCAGCTCTTGTCCTTTAAAAACGGCGATTTTGCAAAAATATACATTCCGACATTGGTTAGGTCACTTTGGGATTTGTCAGGGCAGTTCAACATTCTAGAATCTAAAAACTCCGAGCGGTATCGCTACAAGACACTCGGTGGTAAGCAAGTATACCCCAAGGCTTGGTTTTTCTTTTTATGTCTTTTGCAAGAGCTGTATGTATGAGGAGGAAGATTCGAGACGCCTCTCCACCTCCACTCTGCACATGCTTCTCTCTCTCAGAAATTTTCAGTCTCTCTCAGCATTTGGAGAAAAAAAACCGCCATCTTAGCTAAAACAATATCTGTTTTAAGACCACGCCCATAAAGTTTGGCGCAGACATAATATCAAAATATTGGAACAAAAAAGTTAGAAAACAAGTGGCTCTGACTCTACACAAAACAAAATGTGCCACACCTCCAAAAAGAGGACGGGGTTAATTTTGCATGCTTTATGCAGAGTGGCTAGATACTTTTTGGCCTTAAAACCCTGCTTTTTAGTTCAAAACATCTTTTTCTCAAAGCCCCGCCTTAAGTATGCAGTGACATATAGTTCCTCAAAATAAAATTTGGAGGACAATATTACCTAAAACATTTATTTTTCATCACAAGTGCGATTTTAACATCACTCTTATGTGATTTTGGTATTTGATAAAATAGGGGTGCTCGCACATACAAGCCTGTGGGTGGATTTTTGTGCGGATCCAGCTGATTTCCGAACTTCATCTTACGAAATAGATTCTTAGTGCTATTTGCAAGCTATCTGCTATCAAGCTCGAGAATTGCAACTAATAGGATGTTTACATGCAGACAGACGGACGGACATGGTTTAATCAATTCTCCTGTCCATCTCGTTCATTTGATATAGATAATCGTACTGAAAATACTCTGGGAAGGGTATAAGCTTCGCCTTGGAGATTTCACCTGTACAACGATCTACTAAGCGATCTAAGCACGACAGACCTAATTCATCTCTCACTCATCGTTAGAAGCTTTTTTTTAATGAGCTCGCATTTTTTTCCATGCTAGTCATTCTTGAGGTTATGAATACCTTATGCGAAAGCGTAAAATTAGTGGAAGGAAATAGACAAAGCGGGGAGAAAGTGAAAGTGGGTACCCGATGAAACATAAGCCCTGCTCGGCAGGGGCTGTACATCAAAACCTTGCATGGGAGCATCAAACGTTCCATCCGCAAGTGTTATGCCCTTACGTTCAAAAGCAGTGGTTTTTATAAAGAGCGGAGTATTTAGTTACAGCCCACCAATTTATTATATTCAATACAGAGGCTTAATTTACTTATCCACCTGCCTAACAAGGCTTAACAAGTTGCTGACCCCAAATTGTATAACGCACCAACGAGAAATCCGCATGACTGACGATAAAGAGTTTTTCCTTTTGTGTTTTTTTGGCCTGGACTATTTTTAAGCAGGTACCCATCATAACTAGTGATTGTTCAACTACCTGCCAACGCCAAGGTACCCAATTGAGGACCAGCAACTCCAGAAGAAACAAAAAATTAAAAAAAAGGTCAAAATCTTTAACGTGTAGTGTCAACTTTCTAGATTCAGGTGATACTGCAATACCGCCCAGGAAATAACACCCCAACATGGAAACTAAATAACTCCCCAAAATTGGTATGGAGGTGGGGATTTCATATGAAATAAGCCCCCAAAATCGGGGACTTATCTCATGGCTTTTTATAGGCTTATTTCATACTTTGAACTGGAGCACTTTTTTCATTATGAAAAAGGTCCCCAAATTCGACTATGAAAGAAGTCCTCAATATTTTTGTTTTCATGATTTAAGCGAAAAAGTGAGATATGTATGGGCGAGCGTGCCGCCCCTTTGCAACCGCTCTACTTGTTTCATCTTTTACATTTGCTTTCATATGGATTTGGGGACTTATTTCATACCCTTTTGGGGGGTTATTTCATAACCTTTTGGAGACCACTTTCATCTTCGATTTGGGGAGTAATTTCACAGTGAAATTTACCCCCCCAATTTCGGGGGGTTATTCCATTTTCCATTTTTGGGGACTTATTTCGGTGGGGGGTTTTTCCCCTTGCAAGACTCATTATAGGTCTAAGTTCGTCGGTACTTACCTGACCCAGGACATTTTATCAACAATTTGTGCCTGTTATTGCTCTTATTTTTTGCCAATTTTTGTAATCCTTAAAGTGAAAAGACCTCTTTTCTTATCCCTTACTGTCTGCTATTGAGCATAAAAGATATTTTATGGCCCTTATCGCCAATTAGCTATAGAAAGGCCGTTTGTGTGACCGCAACATTGTATTTCGTCTATCTTAAGACTACTATGCTTTTTCTTGGTTGACTTTTACCAAGCTTAAGCCTAGGTTTGCAGGTCTCCTATAAGGAAGTATGATCATTGTCTGATGTTATGCTGGCATCTATAGAACCGGGAAATAATGATTAAACAAATTATGAGGCAAGTTGGTACAAGAAGTTTTTCTTAATTTTCCCCGAGAGACAGAAATTTATGTCAATCCACTGGTACGATATTATGTCCCACTTGTCGTAAAGAGATGTCAAACCGCCACTCTATGGCATAAGAAAGCGGGTGGAAAACAAGATCCGGATGAAAGCAAATACAAGATGGACATCCTTGTCCACCTGTGAAATCTCAAGACAAATATGGCCGAAAAATGATAAGTCGCGAACTAACGCGCTTATCAAGAGCAACAGGAAGACTCTATCGTTACAAGTGGGTACACTTATTGATTGACACTTACTGATGGTGGTCAAAGGATAGTCATGTGCACTCAAGAGGATACAAGCATCCACAGGTTTTCTAAACCAACTTCTGTCTATCAACTCCTACTCTCACCTCCCCGGGGTGAACACCGGGTGCCTAGTACCTCAACTGGAGATTGGCTTCCAACCCCTTTGGAACGTTGTTGGGGTAGCGTTAGAGAGAGGGGGGAGAAGTGTTCCCACTAAGACACTTCTCCTTGCATCCGGACGGCAGCGGAGGAATTCCCCAGACGGAATCAACGGTGGCGACCATAGTTCAGGCCGAACTACTTAGTGAACACCTTATATGGGCTACTACGACGTATTCGGAGCTAAGGCCTATAAGGAGCGGGCTATCCGGCTCTCCGTCCTTAGAGCTAAACAAAGGAACTGGTCCTCCAGGTTGGGAGTCGTGCCGTCGGCGTGACTTCCCGGCCACGTAAAGAAACACCAGTCACGAAGCAGAAGCAAGCCTTGGATTCGGACGGATTTACTGTTGACGACCAATGCAAAGACTTACTGATTGCAATCTTTTGAGGCAGTGCTATGAAACTAGATCTCGATAATAACTACATCTGCAGAGGATGTGGTGATACGGATTGCTGCGAGGACACACCTCACTTTTTGAGCCACTGTCCCAGTCTTAGTCAGTTGAGGAAAAGAACTTTAGGAAGCTACTTTATCCACGACAAACGGCTGGTGTTAGTTCTTGTGCCTCTGGTGTAAGCTCTTGAGTTTCGTTAATTTTGTTGAAATAGTTTCACCACAGGCTCTTGATTATCGTCCTGTGCAAGGGGGCAAATTTTATTAGCAGTAGACGGTAGTTGCAATAATTGCTGTCCTACGTGAACAAGGAAGGAGAGACCATCCAACAATGAAAATTTTCCAGGCTTTAAATCTGGAGAGAGCTTACTTTTTGAAAAAATTTTACTTCTGGTGTCAGATTGTGAATTTCGTAAGAAAATAGTAACACCGCACAGGCACATTTTGTTTATATCCTGGTGATAAAAGATGAAAATATGCTGGGACTTCTTAATCGTTACCCAGCATATTTTCATCTTTTAATTTTCTCACGATTCAACTAAGTGGACGAAGACTGGTGTAAGTCCATTATTTTTCACAAATTGTGCCTCTGGCGTTGGCTTAACAGTTAAGGGAAGAAAGTTCTCCCATGCCTTGGTGTTCCGTGGGTTTTTCCGGCAACCTTTATTCTTCCTCATCCTTGTGCACAAAATGCCGAGTTTTACGGGGACGCCGCAAGACTCAACTTAACCTTGAGTAGCTCGTCTTTGAAACTGTTGCCACCTTAAACCTACGTACGGCCTTAAAATAAGCGACGGACAGATGGTGGGTACGAGTCTTGGATTTTTCTCACGAAAAAATGACCCAATGTGGATTTTCAAGGCTTAAAACTTGGAGCGTAGATGCCAACTTTTTGGAAAATTGTGCCTCTGGTGTTAGATGGTGAATTTTGTGAGAAAACAAAGTTGCACCACACTTTATCTAAGTTCTCCTATTGTCCCCAATAATGTTGAAGCGTCGAGATTTTTTCGTGATCATCCTTCGTTAAACCTTTCAAACAGACGAGCTTAAGCGAGACTCAAGACTCACCAAACTTCCCAAGACTCACCATAGCTCTGAACAACTCGCCTTTACAAATATTGCTGTCCTATGCGATCTCTCAACTAGTGAAAGACAGATAGTGGGTAAGTACCAACTTGGTATCCAATGAAGTGAAAAAATGTGGGCTTTCCAAGTTTAAGGTCAAGCTGATAGGTCGCTTAAGCTGCAGGAGAGGTATACTTACTCTGTAATTGGAGGCCCGATCTTTTTTTTCTTGTGGGTCTTTTCAACGATTATGAAACTTGTTTAATTAGCAACTAAGCAGAGTTCCCACTCATGCCAAAATAAATAGAATTTATGCTTAACAATTCAATTGCCAATAAATGCAATTGCTCCTGTGATCGTTTTGGCAATAATTCATATTGAAACAAAGGGCCACCCACAACCCACCCACTTCCATAACTTATAGGTACCTACTGATGAAAATTCATAAAAAAGCATGCCTCGCTTATTTTCACGAAAATATAAAACCGCAAATATGGTTAAATTGTATTTTGCTCCTCGTTAGCACCAAAAACCACTCCCACACAACATAACACGACACCAGCTAAGCAAAATATGCGCAAATCACTCCACAGTGACATTAACTGCAAATTGCTTTTCGATTCCATAAATGACTTCCCAATAAGCCCTTAAATGCCCGACCATAACCATAGCTAACACAGCCCCAGCCAACATTGCACAATCAGGTGTCCAGGAAATTTTAGTAATAAAACGGTTAAAAGGAGTCACCGCTGCCTGACAAATGAGTGGGCATTGAAAGAGTATAAAACCGCAAGCAAGCAACCAATAGTCCGTAAACGACGTCCAATAAAATGATAATAAGAAATAAATTTAATCGAACCGATATTCCCAGGCTTACGCCGGCCGCCGAGGAATATCCCATAAAAAAAGGACGAAAGAAAAAAAAAAAACTGAATACCCTCGCAATCACTTGGCATTGTAGGGGCGTCTATTGTCGGCAGCCAAATCACATATAATTTTCCCACCTACACTATGGAAAGGCGAAGACACGTTGTTTCGTGGAATTCCTGATCATCTTATCGCACAGGGATACGAAACACGAAAAGTGTACGCAAGGAAATGAGTAGCAGTTGGTCAGAGGAGAAATTATCCCTTTGTCCGCCTATTTCACGGCATCCTGACTATTAAATCAATTACAGCTGTTTGTGATTGCGTGCAGGCAGCCTCCAATGAGCAGGAGAGCGTTTCGTTCCGGTTATGCGGAGCTGCAGGATACGGCATTTGCATCTTTGAACAAGCCAAAGAAAGAGAAAACAACTCTACGAAGCACAAATCGAACCCCAAGGGCGTTAATTGGAATTTTAACGCCTTCCTGTGTATTTCTCGGGAAGAATCGGCGTAAAGAGCCTACTGCACATTTGAAATTCGATACAATTCTTGTGCGCGACTGCGGATATTTAATTAGTCGCCTATTTAAACCAGAACACCGAGGTTTTATTGCCGGACGACCGACGACGGGCGTAGGTACGGACCAGCTTTGGCAGACGCGACTATTCATTCCGAGAATCACAATGAGTGGACTCCTTCTCCCTGGGGTTGTTTACCTTGGGATGGAATGGAAATTTTTTTACGACCATTCGAGGAGCCACATGAAATTATTGCCAAATTGGCAGTAAAATTATTATTGGTCGCTTTATGTCTGGATTTAACTTTGTCAAAAGCACCGCAATGACTTGAGTGGTCGAAATTATTAAAAGCTGATCGTATGCGGAGGAAATTTGATTTTATAGATTTTTAATACCCGGTGTCGTTGAGGTTGACACGAATTTAATTCCTTGAAATTTAATTAAAAACAAAATTATGTATATTAATATATGACTCGTATTGAGAATGGTCTTGAGCCTTTAATAATTCTGGGCTGAGTTTATTCTATTTCATTAACTTTAGTATGCCTATTGACGAAGGCATTTCCAATAGGGATGGGCTGATTAATTTAAGGCCAATAGTCTCACAATCTTTTGCAATCGAGGCTGCTCTAATTGCGACTGAGATTAGTTGCGACTGAGTTGAGATAAGTTGGAACAGTTCTTTAAAACAAAACCAAGAAGAGACAAGATTGTCTGGTGCTCTGCGCTGGACCTTTACTTGTCCAACCAGTTAAGGACATAATCATCATCAAATAATGAAGGGGCTGTGAGAGAGATTTAGTTCCCTCCATATCATGTCCCTTTGCCTAGCTTCCTCCATGACGATTCGAAGCCGTGGACGCATTTTTCTCAGTAGACTGGTACCTGGTTTTCTGTCCGATAAAACATATGATTACCTAAAGGGTTTTTCATTGTTAAAAGAGGCATTTTCGATTTTGAAATTTTAATGCAACAAACTGTGAGTCTGAGATATCCTTTTTCTAGGATAAGGCGATTTATCTCAGTAAGTTTATTACTACCGTTAGGGAAGGACAGTTGGGCCTCAGCCAACAAGCTTCGCCATCCTATAAGTCCAGCAAGCCGTCTCCAGTTTTTCACACCAAGTTGGCTGAGGTCTCCTTCCATTTGTGGCGCCACCTGAGTCTCGGTGCTTCTCTACTGCGCCTTCCCTGCGGGATTCGCGGATATTAAGAGGCTGGCTTTTGGTCTATCCGCTAGATGACCAAGCCATTGCAGTGATTGCAGCATTCTAACTCTTCTGGTTAGGTATAGGTAGGCGCCGATGTACAACTCGTACCATTTGATGTTATATCTCCTACCCCACCCTCCGTCTATGCTGACGGGACCATAAATCCCCTGAAAGACTTTTCTCCCGAAGCTGCCTAAATATTTTTTACCCGCTTTTGACAGAGTTTTAATGCTTCTTCACCGTAAAGCAGGACTGCTCTAGAGAGGGTTTGCTGCTAAATGGCCTTCTGAGCGCAAAGAATCATCGATTGGCAAGAGTCAAGCCTTCAGCCCAATGGATCCGTTGCGTCGGTCATGTCGACGTACACAACTGACAGCTTATCAATATAGATACTGTCAAACGCGGCCATAAAGTCGATAAAAAGGTGGTGGCGGTATCGATTTAAAATTCTTGGTTTTCTCTAAGATCTGTCACAGTGTTGATCGGTGTTGAACTTTCCTGGCCTAAAACCACACTAATATGGACCTCTATCAGATTGTTGAAATATCGCTTTTGGCGTTCACACAGTACATGAGAAAAGATCTTGAATGCGATGTTAAGGAGACTAATGCCTCTGTAGTTGGCAGGTTTCGGAGGGTCGCAATGTTGAGGTTCCATTCGTTGGGTATTCTTTTCTTCGAACATATCTTGGAACTGAGCTCATGCATGCTCCGAACCAGATCATGGTCGGCAGATTTGAAAAGATTGGCGTCAGCTCCAGATACTATGTTGTACTTAAGCTAAGACAAAACTGCTTTTATTTCATCCCGGTCGGGATAAAGTAAGGTAGTCTTTGCTTTGACAAAGTGGAATGCTTCATCAGTTACAGCGCGATAAGGATCGTCTTTATACAGTCTGCAGAAATTGTTTTTCCCAGTTTTTCCAATTCCAGTTTTTCTTCAGCACCGACTACAATTCTACTACAAAGTTCCCTTAAACGTCCTTACAGGCGACAGTTCGATCTTTATACTCATAGCAGCATCTTTTGATCCTTTAGTAAAGCTTTCAAACCTCATTGCTGTTGTAGTACATGATCTCAATTTCTTCAACATCATGAGAAGCGCTCATGATCTCGCTTTTTCCATTCTCGGAAGCTGGTGTTCTTTCTTCACCTTTGCTCGTTGCCCTTTGGCTGTGTGCAGCTCTATTCCATCCGTGCAGGGCTGCTTTATACGCTTGCTTTTTAGTTCCATGCGTGCTTGCCGGCATTCGTCGTCAAGTCAGGGGTTTTGTTATAGTGGCCGTGTGAAACGCAACACATCCAGAGGCGATACATCTGACACTTGGTAAGGCTCCATGGGAATTCAAAGAAGGCTTTGAGAGACTCGGTTGGAGCAGGAGCGAACAATCTCTTCCGCCTTTCAACTTCAGCCTTTCGTTAGAAGGAATATCCGCACCTTGGCTACAACGAGGTAGTGATTCGAATCCGTCTTGGCCCTTTGGAAAGTTCGAACATCCATGATAAGGGAAGACTGTCTCGTGTCGATCCCAAAGTAGTCAATCTGCTTGATGGTTGATTGATCGGGAAATCTCCCTGTCTCTTTGTTGATGCTGAGATGGGGGAACTAATCCTGCAGCACATTCGACCATCTTGAAGCTCAACACTTTTTTTCTAGGCCTCATCCAAATAAGCGTGCTTTGATTGTCGGTAGCAGACGGCGCGCCGCAGTAAAAATCGCAGTTTTTTATCCTTCTTTTAGCGTTTTAGCCTTTCCAAAAAAAAAAAAAACTGTAATGGTCAAAAAAGCGCAAGCCTCTAGCCCTAAAATTACCATGTGGCTCTAAGCATTGGCTATTCGACAGTTGATCTTGACGCCTGATAAGCTAGTCAAGTCCGTAGCGACATAGCCCAAAACGTATAACCATTCAAAACATAGCCCGCGCATCGGTACGACCAACCCCAATACTAAAGTGTTGGGCAACTGATGTCAAACGTGTCTGACTGATGTCACCGTGTCATAACTCACTTGTTGTACAGAGTTTTACGCTCTGGTCTTCCAAGTTACCTGCAAGATAGAATTCAAGAATTAATTCAACCTTTGCTGTCACTGTGCCCCATTTCTTGTTTCTCAGTCTCACTTCTAAGCTTCATGGCTGTTTTACATAAAGAGCGAGAGAGTGGGCGAGGATCTCGGGCGAGCTGTCAAATGAATTTCAATCAATGGCAATCCTAGGGGTGGTTCACAATACTGGCGTAATCGCTGTCTCGCTCGCCGGGCTTTTCGAAAAATTGAAAAACCCTCGCCGAGGTTGATGTTTATTCTGTCAATCGGTGTCGTGAGTTATGACACGCTGTTGAAAAGACTTTTTTTCTCGAAGCTTGTACTTGTTGTGATATATTAACTATTTAGGTGCAACAAAGTCGACAAATTTTAGGAATATGTTATGTTTTGTCACTGTGCAGTCAAAACAGTTGTCGCGGTTTCTCGCTGTCATTGTGTATTTCTCTGGTCTCTCAAACGATTTCTCTGGTCTCGTTTTGTCGCTGCCGCTCTGGTTTGACGCTCTCGCGCTGAATGTGCAACAGCCATCACTTCTAATCGTCATTTTTTGGTCAATGTCAATCGTTTGAGGAGCCCGCTACCAACGGAAGAGAGCTCAAAACCTTTTTCACTTTAAAAAGTTTTAGTAGCAAACTTAGCACCTACTTGTTATCTCTAATATTTGTCATACAATTTTTTTTCGATTCGGAGTGAACTTTCCGAGAAATGGGGTTTTTATATATCTAACATATTAAAAGTGGGCATGGTCGATTTTGTGGCTGGTCCGATTTTTGCCTTCTTAAAGGTTTTGAGCAAGTATTGCTCTGTATCAAAATTTCAGTTCCTACGCTTTGTCTAACTTGACAAAAAGGCATTTTGAAAGAAAGTGCGAAATAGAGGTTGTCTTACATTGAAGCTAGCAGTGGGTGTGGCCTCATGCGGATTAAACCAATTTTCAGACTTTGTCTGTGCGAAATAAGAACTAAGACACACTCCGAGTTCGAGCGTCCCAGCTCAATTTCAAAGACCTAAAAACTTCACACCTACGGACGGACGGACGGCCATGACTTAATCGATTCACGTGTCGGTGGTCTCGATCATATTTGTAAGAGGTCTTAGGGTCTAAGGTGATTATTTCACTGTGTTACAAACTATGCATTAAAATTAATATACCCGAATATAAAAAGAATATAAAAAGCTGGTCGGTTGTGCCTCTGCCAGGCCGAAAGCAGCATTGTTCTTCTCGAAACAAAGCCTCGTTTGCAGCTCTGGAGTGCATTAAAATTAAAACTATGCATTAAAATTAAAATGCCCTGGGTCGGGTATAAAAAAAAATATATCTACCCTGGGTACTGTGCTATTGAACGCAGCGTTAATCTTTCTTTTACCCTGTAAGTCGACGTTTGCAAATACTTCACAGCTATAAGTGAGGACAGGTAAGCAAAAAGTCTTGACTAGCATTTTACGAGTATTCAAAGGGCTATAGTACTGGGGAGCCCGCAAGCTTCTGAGACCAGCATTTATGTACTTTTCCGATAGCCGTATTCTTCTTTTCCGACAGTCTTCGGTTCTTTGCTGATTCAACGAACTCTATAGTTGTGTTTGTGTCATTTAAATATAGGGACAGAATCAAGAGCGTTATCGAAAGACGACACTGCGATTTTTTGTAGGAATAATTCATAAAGTGCTACGCAACTTTCAGTCAGTCCAATAGGACAACTAACATTAAGTTACCCCGAGTTTTCGATAGCACCGGGTAAATCGTTAACATACATACAGAAGAACATTGGACCTACGATTCAACCTTGAGGCATACAGTATTTTTTTTTTGTAAAAAGTTAGAAATATTATGGTTGGCGAAAACTGCTTAAAGGCGACCCCAAAGGCACCCCCTTACCAAGTTGACCTTGAGTTTTAGGTTTAACAGGAGCAGAAGGTGTGTTATCAAAAGGTGTGTGCGATCAAAATTCGACCACAGAACACAAAAAAATCGTGTAATAAATGCAATTTGATAGTAAGTTGATTAATCACAGTAGGATTATATGCGTATGGTGTTTTGACGATTTCCAATTAGAGGGTTAAATCGAATGCGCGGCCAAGCTAAGCTTCGAATATAGGGACAGGTGGAGCACGTGTGAAGTCTATCAGAGTAACGAAAAGTGTCCAATTTTTCGCTATCAAAAGCCTTTTTGATAAGCCTTTTTGAAAAGCCGCTCCAAAGAGGCATGCAAGCCAAGGAAATCTAGAAAATGACCCCAAAATAAACAACTCAACCAAGTTTACGTTCGCTGAGGTTATTTGGACAAAACTTTTAATGCACTGACGATGTATCGACGATCTGTTATATAGACGCTTGACGTTGATGGATAAAATGGTGATTAAGGACCATCTTGAGAATATACTACCTGAATTGGACGACGTCATTCGTTACACAAAATCTTATAAGAGTCTTGAATTCTACAACCGCGAAAATTTTAGGGGGATCTTACCTTAGTTCAAAATCTAGCATGGCAAAACTATTTTAATAAGAGGTCTATTAATTAAATGGAACTCATTCTTTGGATCATTTTTACGAAATTTTATTCGAAAATCAAATTTTATTTTACAGCTTTGGTAACCTTTTGGTAGAGTTCAGTTTTTTTCCCATCAAAGCTCTCAGAGTTCAAAGATCTACTTTAATGCCAACAAGAAATCTTTTCTCTATGAAGAAAATATTATAATTTAAAAATAAGATGAGTAGCTTTAGCAAATTTTAACATAACATTAAGTAATCCCGTCGGGACTCAAACAAAGGCGTTGCGTTTCAAACAATAACCTTTGTAGTGCAAACAAATCACCAAGGTGCAAATTCCAAAAAAAATATTTCTACGAATTTGCATCAAAACCGTCAGATAGTCCGTTCAATACAGCTTCCCCAAGAGTATTTGTTCTTAAATATTTACCTTTGGTTTGCGGTGGAATTTATGCACCGGTATTGAACCTCTTACCTGCATGCATTTACCACCATGATAAGGTTCGGCTAGGTGTATTCTTAGTATTCCTAACACACCTTGAAACGAAAAAAAAAGAAAAAGTTGTTGTCCACCTTTAAGGGATACGTGCTGCATTGTAGATGTTAATTTTTGGTCACATTGTTTTCAGCGTCCATAGGCGTCACTTTAAGGAGAGAGAGAAAAAAAGAACTCAAAGTGCATAAATGAAGGTAGGTACCTATACCCTATTGCATTTTGTGTTTTATTTTGTTGGGTTTCAGCCGGATTCCCTTTGGTTTTACCTGCGACGATCTCTTATCGAAACCTTCTCACTACCACCTGTCGATAAATATTTGCTTTTTGTTACATATTTTGTCCCTCGTTTTTTTGTTTAATGTTTTTTAAAGGACACCAAAGAAGGGAGAAAAATTCTATCAACACTGTACGCTAAAGGGAAACAATCGACTTCCTCTTGCCGAAGGACATTTTAAGTGTTTCGGGTAATTTATAGCCATATGAACACTTTAGATTTTTCTTGTCACAAGGAACACTGGTTCTTCGGCGCTATTTTAGGCGGCTTTTTTCGACGCAAGCATTTATTGAGGTAGTCAGTTAGTTGAAGAAATTTTATTTATATAATTGGAAAGATACATTTTTTTAGGAACAAGGACATCTCAAGAAAGATGTTTTTGTTTTCGCACTGGTTAATGATAAAGAGGTGGAATTTTCACAAGTTCAACGAGAAAGTACGATTTGAAAATTATTTTTAGATATCCCAAACACATTTACGTTTAGTTAATGACCCGAAATGTACCTTGAATCGATTTAATTTTTATTTTTAATCGAAGAAAGATCTCGAAGATCTAGATCACATGAACAAATGTCAAGGAGACATCACTTCATCAGGTCTAGTAGCAGCTTAGAAGCTTCTCTTACATGATGCCAGCTCCAGCACTCAAATTTTTCAGTCATCGTCAAACTGGCATTCACAATGAGGACTTTCGTCCCATCTGGCTTTGACAAAATAACCCCGTTGTGCCAATACTTTGACTTTGAATTTTTTACTGTTGCTGGTGCTCTACCTGCACCGAATAAATGAGTTTCTAGTTGTCATCCTTCCAACTGAGACACTGTGGGTGCGGATATCACAAGTGTATTAATTAAGGACAATAGATGAATTTTATCCATGCAAAACTGCAATATGAGAAACACAGCATGAAGTAGGTATGGAATAGAAAAAAAAAACAATACTTTTATGAAATCCATTCGTCATCCGTGCACCTGATTTTCATAAAGGTTCAGCTGAACTGTGACATCTCAATTTTACACGCAAACGAAACCGAGATATTTTATTATTTTACTTCTGTTTAAGAATCAGTTCACAATGCACACACCACACACCATATCCCTTATACGAGACCTAGAAACCAAATTTGCATACCTTTCCCCCAGAGGAGGTATAACCAAGACTTTGTTCAAAACAAACTCTCCTTGACTTTCGTGCTGTACATACATTTTCTTAGTGTATACAGAGACTTTTATCCTTGATGTACTTCAGCAAATGCATTTTTGAGGTTAAGATATATCCTACTTCCCTTTACTTTTTGTTGGCAAAAAAAAAAACACATACACACACAGACACAAAAGGAGAAAACGGATGTGCATTCAAAATGATTGCATCAATTTGAGAAGATGTACTGGAAAGATTGGATGAATCTATGGACTATGAGTTTCCTTTTCTATATAAAGTTTAAGCACACAAGTGCAAATGGTATCACCATCTATCGTCCTGCATGCACAGAATAATATGTATGTTTGCACACACTGACTGACTCCTGATAGCATCGTTCCTATATCGATTCAAACATCTCTCATCGAGTAAAGAAGCTGAACAAATAGGATATTGTGCACAAACGCTATACGAGACTATATCGATGTGCAGTAATGCGCCTTCCGATCCGAAAGTAGTATAAAAGCACTCGGGCACTGTGCCTTTTTGAAATTCATTCAAACAGTGAATTGGAAAATCGATGTGAGTGGCGCTTCCGACATGAGTGCAATTATTTTAAAGTGTGTTTACTCATACTTGAGATAGTTTGCATTTTACTATACATCATGTACCTACCTACTGGAGATGAAGCAGGATGGGTTGGCTGGTTAATTAAGATTTTTCTCAATTTTTGAAAAAAAAAAAAACGATTAGAGGAATACAAAACATCGTAATGGCAGATGGATATCGAAAGAAGTGAACAAGATTTGGTATCCTGGCAAAGATGACATATTTTCTTATCAATGCGTCTAGCTCAATGTACCTAGATCTGCAGATGATGAATGCTGCGATGACACCTAATAGTAAGTTGAAGAAAATAAGTTCAGCTACTTTAGACATATAACAAATTTTTAATGCCAACATGTCTCTCTAGGTAGGTATAGTGAAAAAAACGGGTGACATGGCGCAACGGGAGATATGGCACACTTTGGATTGAAAGGGTCAATCTGGTCGTCCTGAGTCAAACAACTCAATTTTTCCGTCAAAATTTTTCGTTGCATTTTAATGCTGGGTTTTTTGCACAGCCTTTTTTGCAGCTAGTTCTTGTCGACACCTGATCGTTTTATGCTGCATGTATGCTCGAAAGGCACAAATCTCGAATTTTAGTGAGGGTGATATGGCTGATGTCGTACCATTTCATTCGCTGGCGCTGGTGCGTAGTTTTGCATGCATTTTAGGCGGGGAGCACAAAGCAGCCTCAGGCTTCGGCTTCGCCCCGTGACAATACGTGGGCTTTCAATAGGCTTTGCAATGACATTTCGCTCATGGAGAGAGAGCTTTTGTTATGCATTAACTACGTTCTCCAAGCATGATAAATTAAAAAATACACACACAGCCGAAAGACCTGGTAGCTAGTGCTGCGTACTTAATGAACAATGTGGAACATCGAACATTCATGTCCAACTAATAAATAAATAATACACAAATAAAAAAATAATACACACACAGTATTCCTGCATGACCAACACACTTATACAAATATAGCCAAAGGCAGACTGATTGACTTCGTGTGTGCGATCGAAATCAGCACATCTGCACTCGTGCTGGGATTCTGAGCCTCATTACGTAGCATTACGTTTTCTCCTTACGCACTCTTTCTCTTTGCAAACAACTTTTTGAAGCCGAGCTTCATTGTGTTAGGAAACACTGAAATCGTATGGCTGAACTTGTAAACGTCAAGCCGAGGCCAAGCCCAGGCTGCTTTGTATTTCCCGCATTACCTATAGGTTTAACTACTAAAAACGCCTTGATGACTAGGCGGCTGATAGGAATTCGAAGTTCCTGTTGTGGAAATCAGCCGACTTAATCACGAAACCGATAATTCTCCGGCATCAATAATAATGAAAGCCAATTACGAAAGGGGAAAATGAGACAAAAAGAAATCAGATTTGTTTGCCGAATACTTGGAAAAGCTGAGCACTTTAAAATAATAAGGTCCCAGGATATAACCTAATTGTTTGGGAAAACTTGAAGAACTACTGAGAAAGGCGCTAGCCAAGTTACTCTATACATAATTATAAACGCTTCTCCTAGACATTCGTTTCAATGTAAAAAAAGTTTTAACTTTTAAATTCCCGTGACCACGAAAGGTGCAATCCATTCGAAACGTCGGGCAATCGTTTTCATAATTAATATCTCGGTAAGTTCCGAAAAGTTCTTGTCATTTATTAGTAAAAAAAGTTGCTTAAGTCATAATGGCTAAGAAACCGGGAAAATTTGCAAATGGCAAAAGGTCATATACATGTTGTAGGTTTATGTTCATTATTCCGAAAGAGGGAACATTTAGGCTTTTTGGACACCCGAGATGGAAATGGACTGTGGTGCAGATAGTTAGTTAAAAGTCCTATAGGCCCATATTGTTAATGCCGATAATATCGAAGGCCTTCTAGTAACTTCTGCCAAAATAATTACAGACCACTAATTTCAGAAAGACGCTTAAGCCCGGATCATCAATTCAGTTTTAGGACTAACCACTCAACAAAAGATCAAGTTTACACAAGAACGCACAAAATTTAAAAAGACCTAGAAGGGGAAACCCCGACGTATCGTAAGCCTTCGAAAAGATATGACACAAAAGCTTGCACACCGGCAAACCTTGCTGGAAAAGCGTATAAATTATCGGAAAACTTTTTTAAAATCAAAATTTTTTGTGTTTCTAAAAAAGTTTTAGCTACTTTAAGCTGGTGTACCCCAGGGAAGTGTCATCGGTCCGATCCTGTTCCTGCCTACATAATAGACGTGCCTGACATACCTGAAGTTGAAAAATGGAAAAATGGATAGTTATGGCATCGATCGTGGACGACACGGCCATTTTATGGCAACAGATGAATCGGTCAAATAATCATCTAGAAGGCTCCCACGAGCTTAGGACAAAATTTGCGTTTACTTACATGTCAATTTTACATTTACAGAGTGATGAAAAATTTTCCTCTGTACCTAAACTTTGTAAATCCATATAGGTAACTTGTGTAAGCAAAATATCAACGAACGACTCAAGAAGAAGTAGCATGACGAGGTCGAAATAAGACTCAGGGAAATGCATCGGCTTATAGGAAAAAAATCTGAAATAAACCGAATATTAAAACCAGAGTGTAAGTGCAACTGTGCGTATGTAATAGCTTCGGTCAGGCTGTAACGGACCCATATTCCTATTCTTCTTTCCATTCCTACTCTCCTCCCCATTTGTATGTATATTAAATGTTTTTAATTTATTTTTAAGAAGGGGTGTGGCAGCTCCTATAATCAAAAATCAATTTTATCATAGAAATATCCAAGTTTGCGGCTAAAATGTACGCAAAATAATTTTTTTGGTACCAATTCTATAATTATGTAAAATCGACCCCTAAAGATGGGCGTGGTCAAAAACTTTGTATTAACAAAATGAAGATTAGTATCCGGTGTACATTATGTGCTTAATTTAATTTCTAAATCCTCTCATTAAGGCTAAATTAGATCCTCTAATTAAGGCTAAAATGCAGTCGAAATCCTTCTTTTTCTGGAAAGTTATAGGTTTTTCTTAAATTCAGCCTCTAAATGTAGGCGTGGGCTAAAACTTTGTAGGAACCAAAAATAGAATATTTGCTATATAACATAATTATGTATTAAGTAAAATTTTGTCGATTGTGAAAAAAACTATTGATTAATTGTTTTTTGTCTATTAGTTATTAGGAGATGCTTCTCACGACGTCTAAGAGCTTCGAAAACACTGGAGGTACTTGCACATTTAGACCGATTGTGGGCGTGCCTGCGGGTGAGTTTGAAAAATTATAGCACTTGTATTGTTTTAGATGACAGAAAGATTACGTACAAAATTTAAGCTTTTTAGCTCAAAGCTTAAGGCCTAAAAATTGGTGAAATACGTATAGATGGATGGCCAGGTTCTTTCGACCAAAACCTTTTATTAAACCTATGCAGTCAGTGCCAGTAAAGTACACATAGCCAGTGATATAGCTTTGCCAATGTGCCATCACAGATGCCGCCTCTGGGAAGCATATAAAGCGGATTTGTACAAACGGGCTAGATTAGAGTTGCTCGTGAGCATTACGAGCGGAGGAGTAGAGATGAACACCAGCTTATCGGAGCGAGAAAGAGATAACGCGAATTTGAAGCGATAGAGAGATTTTACAACAGGATTGTCGCTCAAAAGTTTTTCTAAAGGATCAAAAGGTCGTAGCCAAGGGTATAAAGTTTGAACTGAAGCCTGCAAGGACTATCAAGGGACCATCGTATCTGAATTGAAACCGGGGCTGAGGATTTGCCTCAACTGCTGCCAAATTACGAGCATGCACCGGTTCATATGCGATCTGCTAGATACGGTCGCAGGAAACCATGCCCGGTGAATTAAACCTCAGCCATTGTGGTCACGATCCTCAAAACAGGAGGCCTTCTTAATTGTGCCAAATACAGAGGTATCGGTTTTGCTGTGCCTTGTGGACACCTAAAGCCGTTTGTCGCCGATCAAATTGGCCCTAATCAGTGGGGTTTTAAGCGCCTAACTTGTCAGTTTCTGCAGGATAACGATGTTAAACCGACGCTGTTCCGGCTCAGTATAAAGACTTCCACCGACCCCATTTGATGTGAAAAACAGATTAAGACAGACCGACGCGTTGTCCTTTTTCTTCTTTAAAATCATACCTAAGAGCATTGTGTAGATCTCGTGCGTCAATACCAGCGGCACATTTTTTCAAATGTCCGTACAGTTACGCGTATACGCAGACGACAATGACATAATCGGAATAACACAGTGTGAATTCAATGAAGCCTTCATGAGTGTTGGAACGGAGGCTAAGAACGCAGTTGAATAACAAAGCTCCCTTCAGCAATTGATGTGTAATTAATGCGGGAACCACAAAGCAGCCTGGGCTTGGCTTCGGCTTGACGTTTACAAGTTCAGCCATACGATTTCAGTGTTTCCTAACACAATGAAGCTCGGCTTCAAAATGTTGTTTGCAAAGAGAAAGAGTGTGCAAAAAGAAAACGTAATGCTACGTTATGGGGCTCAGAAGCCCAGCACGAGTTCAGATGTGCTGAATTTTTTCTTCGTGTAAGGCAAATGGGGGTTGAATTCGATCGCACAAAAAGTCAATCAGTCTGCTTTTGGCTATATTTATATAAGTGTGTTGCTCATGCATGGATATGACGCAGAATATCTAAGAACGTAGTGAATGCATAATAAAAGCGCGAAATGTCATTGCAAAGCCGGTTCAAGGCCCAGGTATCGTAGCGGGGCAAAGCCGAAGCCTGAAGCTGCTTTGTGGTCCCCGCTTAAAGTTTACGGTGCGCAGAAGCATAATGGACCCTGTCCCGGGGCTGATGAAAAAGCTTAAGGCTTCTTCTAGAGGAAAACCCGACAGACGATTTATGGGGACCATCTACATAGGCAGAGAGTAGAAAAGGAGATGTTGCATCGAACTGTACATACAGCAACACCGACCGAAAATACAACGGCGATATCTGGGTCATATAAAGTAGGATGGACATCAATGCCCAAGCCCGGAAAAACTTCGAAACCACTCCGCAGAGACGGCGTAGTAGAGGAGCACCGAAACTCAAGCAGCGAAAGCAAGTGGAAGGGGGCCCCAGTCAACTTTGCGTGCAAAACTGGTGACGGTTAGCTGGAGACAGAGCTGGCTGGCGAAGCTGTTTGTTGAAGCTGCAGCACCACCACTGAGCAAGGAGGGACGTAGGTGGACTGTATCTGTTCGATTCTTACGTGGCTCACCACTTAAATCAGGAAAAACAACATCATTGTTGGAATAGTTGTCATCCACTGTCAAAGACAGATATTTACTGCGGATTTAAACAGCAGCTGTAAACAAGTTTCAAGACGCATTAGAGCCACAAAGATGCCTAGCAGTCTCCCGGCATTCGGAAGGCGACCAGCGCGCGTAGTGCTTAGATGACCTTAATCAGGTAACGTTCACCATTTTATTTTTGTGAATTCGAGATTATAGGCCTATCTAAGGCTAAGATGTTGAGAACTTATACTACTACGTAGTTTTCGATTATAGAAAAGGTGACGGGAGATATGAGTAAAAGCAGGACTACGTTGCAGAATAAATAATTTGTGCTATCACGCAAAAATGCAACACGCATTTTTGCGTAAAGCCCCGCCACCTGCTTCAAGAAGGTAACGAAAATCAAGTGACCAGCTCGAAGAGAACCTTCGCTCAGGTTTAAACCTTTCAAGATTCGCTGCCCAACTAACATTTTCTCTCTCATAACACTCTACAAGCTTGCCTCTTGGAATTTGTCTCATAGAGTACTACGAGAGCGCTTAAGAGAGTCTTACGGGAACTTACGTTAAATGGCCCCACTTATGGGAGTTATTTGATCTGATAAAAAGTCTTAAACTCTCCTTGCAAGAGTTATTCGGTCTCATAATAAGACAATAAGTCCTTCTTATGGGATGTGAAGACCTAGTCTTGTTTGACGAGAGAGAAACATATAACAAACAATCTTCGTGTCATCTTTATCATGTTGTATGCCAAAAATGCTTTAATTTTTCATAAGGATATAAAGTAGTAAAGAGAACAATATATACTTCTAAAAGAAAGTGTTATTTTCAATGCACTGTTTGATGGTACACCATTGTCATCAACATTATTGACTTTAATAATATTTTTTCTGAGGTTATAAATATATGCAAGAACTTTGTGCAACTGAAAATTTATCTGCTAAAGTTAACATTTTACTTCGATAAAAACAAAGCGCCACGAAAACAATCAGTTTAAAAAAAAAACTATAAATGATAGCTCATCGCTCAACATCATTGCCGCGTGCACATGAATGAAGGAATATAAAGATTACAGCATACGCATGTTATGATATTTGCTCGCTAAAGTAAATGTTAATCTGACGTCATTGGAGTTGACTGTGAGTTTGTTTGCAGGTAGAAAAAGTCAGTCAATCCATGCTGGCTATTTGGCGATTTGTTCTGCAGAGATACCTACACTTTTTTCTCCATAAAGAAATGCAATAATTTGTTAATAATAATATAAAATAATATGATTTATGAATCTAAAATTATATGAATTGTTAATAGAATAAAACTATTATTTAGTTTACTAAAATACACCGACATTGCAAATTGTAAATGCATTGTATAACAGACGACATGATTGTTCTAAGCATTTTTAGCACAAGCATTATTGTAGAATGTACTAAATGAACTTCCTTTTAACTTTACTTCACTTCGATTTCAACATTTAACCAATAAAGTTCCTTTGTAAAGATTTCGTCATCGCCTTTTCTTATTGAGATCCCATAAGTTTTCTAACATAATTAAAAAACTACTGTCACCGCAAGCACACTACGTACTGGCAAAATTACTTTTGACGGATGGTGGAACGCCATTATTTTGAATTGACATGAATAGGTATTTTAATCAGCCATCCTGTCTCAAAACAAGTGTGTTAGGTTGAAAAGAGTATTTTTATGAGTACTTCGATACTTTGACTCTCATAAGGATGCTCCTTATAATACTCTTACTCTTTGAGAGTAAAACGAGAGTTGAACTCACATAACAAGAACCAAATATGCTCTCATAATGGAAGTTTACGTCTTTTTTACTCTGGTAGCTTTTTACCCTTCTAATGAGAGTACTATGAGAGTAAAATTATATTTAATCAAAAAAAAAATTATGTCCTGAGAGTACTCAAAAGTTTTACGAGAGCCTTATAAGAGGTTTTTCTAGGTTTGTAGAGCACATCTCTCGAGAGTATGTTTGTTGGGTGACTTTACAACAAGTTTACTTTGCACGAATTGGATCGGAAAGACGAGCCAATGCTATCACAATTATCTTAATCTTACCACGACCCAGCTATAACTAAGCTAAAAATTGAGTGTTTGCCATAAAGGTAAAATTTGGCGAATTGACTTACAATGATTAACGAGCCAAGTATCTACCTATATGACCTCGATAAAAGGCTTTTTAGGTGAACCGGGTACACACAAAGTCTTAAGTAGTTTATATTTTGTATTTGCCGGTGAAACCGACTTTTACCAATTTTAGTTGCTCCTCTTATTATTATTACACTTGAAAGCAACTTAACTCTGAATTTTGACGGAATATTCATCATCATCAGTAGAAATTGATAGTTGAAAGAGCTTGAACTCATATTAAACCTAGGCAACTTTCTTTTATACAGGGTGTTTCCAAATTCGATGCAAATATTTTGACACAAGATTCTTGGGTATATTTGAAGAAAAAAATTGTTCTACAGTATGGGCCTATCTCAAATTTTGATACCGCTTATTGGGAATTTAAGAAAACACCTACTTTGAGGTACCTTGACCCATACTAACACAAATATCTCCGCTAACACTTACAACAGGTACTTCATTTAGGACTTTAATTTTAGAAGAAATAGTACTCCTTTTAACTGCATTAAAATAAAATTGATGACTTTTTTAACTTTCGAGATATTTGCTTTTAAGTCGGATCCTTTTTCCCTGCCCATGACATTTTTTTGACTTTCAAGACACATTTCTGCGAAAAATGCGTAATAAACATATCGGTAATTTTTTTTTCTAGTGCACCTAACAATACTTAATAAAAATTGCTAAGACAAGTTACCCGAAAAACCCACAGATTTTATGATACTTGGGAAATTCCATAGCAGGTAAAATTATGAAAAACTCTTTTCACGAAGCCGCGACAGGTATAAGGTGGAAATATGATTTGTTACCTACTTTTATAACCGCGATTGACAACAAGAACGATTTTTTGACTATGTATTAATAATTTACGTAGGTCTTAGAGCATGCATTTTTATTAGACTACCTGATAAAAAGGTAATTTCCCTATAATTTTTCTGTTAAATCCCAAAAAGGATTAAGTTTGAGGTTGGTCGCCTAGTTGGAAAATTTACCTAATGTAAATTGTATAAAAGGTTAGAAAACAAAATTAAGTCCATCAAAGTCATTTTTGAAGCCGAGGTGACACAACAGTTGTTAAGAAACCCTACTTGAAATGGCATCTTTTACAAACGAAGAATACGCCGATATTATCTACGTTTATGGGATGTGCAACGGAAGTTCTATTAGAGCACAACAAAGATACCATCAGCTTTATCCTAACCGAAGAGTACCTAATCCCCGCGTATTTACAAATTCGTTTCGAAGACTTCGGGAAACGGGATCTGTTTCAACAAGACGACCTAACGCTGGAGCTTCACCAGGAAGAATTGCAGTTGATGAAAGAATACTGGAAGCGGTTGCAAATGTTCCATCAATCAGCATCAGGCGCTTATCCTTGCGATTTAATGTTTCAACACATAAAATTGTTCGTCTCCTGCATACGGAAAACTTGTATCCATACCACCATACACCTGTGCAGGAACTGCTTCCGAGTGATTTGGAGCCGAGACTTGAGTTTTGCAACTGGTTGTTAGAGCGGAACTTGGATGACAACGGTTTTATAAGCAGAATCCTATGGACGGACGAATCTCAATTTACTAGAGATGGGATTACAAATTTTCACAATCTACACACATGGGCTGCGGAAAACCCACACACAAGGAGAGAGTCATCATTTCAACACAGATTTAGCGTCAATTTGTGGGCAGGTGTTATTGGAAACAACTAAATCGGTCCCTTCAAACTGCCTCCCACACTGAATTCTGAAAACTATCTGGAATTTTTGCGCAATGATTTAACAGATCTACTGGAGGATGTTCCGGTAACTCAACGAGCTTCGTCATATTCTCAACAGGATGGAGTCCCAGCCCACTTTGGTCGCGAGGTTAAGAATTGGATGGATGAAAAGTACGCTGGTCGTTGGATAGGAAGAAATGGACCAGTTCACTGGCCTGCAAGATCTCCAGACCTTACAATTATGGATTTTTTTGTATGGGGGGAATGAAAGAACTTGTTTATTCTACAGAAATATCAACTCTAAATGATTTAGAAGATCGCATTCTCCAAGCCTCGTCACCAGTGAGGCAGGAGTTATCCTCAATAAACGTTGACAGCGCAATCCAAAAACGGGCTGTAGCATGCATACAAAATGGAGGAGGACACTTTGAACACCTTATTTGATTGTAAAGTGAACTTAATGAAATAAAAAAAAAACATAAACCAAACACAAGCATTTTTATTCAGAATAATAGGAATTGAACACTATGAATCGAGTTTTTCATAATTTTACCTGCTATGGAATTTCCCAAGTATCATAAAATCTGTGGGTTTTTCGGGTAACTTGTCTTAGCAATTTTTATTAAGTATTGTTAGGTGCACTAGAAAAAAAAAATTACCGATATGTTTATTACGCATTTTTCGCAGAAATGTGTCTTGAAAGTCAAAAAAATGTCATGGGCAGGGAAAAAGGATCCGACTTAAAAGCAAATATTTCGAAAGTTAAAAAAGTCATCAATTTTATTTTAATGCAGTTAAAAGGAGTACTATTTCTTCTAAAATGTAAGTCCTAAATGAAGTACCTGTTGTAAGTGTTAGCGGAGATATTTGTGTTAGTATGGGTCAAGGTACCTCAAAGTAGGTGTTTTCTTAAATTCCCAATAAGTGGTATCAAAATTTGAGATAGGCCCATACTCTAAAACAATTTTTTTCTTCAAATATACCCAAGAATCTAGTGTCATAATATTTGCATCGAATTTGGAAACACCCTGTATGCAAGCTTATAATATTTGCTATATCAAATACTATGTAAGCAGTTTAGAATTTCATCAATGCATAACCCATGATAAATTCTCTCCAAAAGCAATTACCTTCGAATTGCGTCCAAATAAAACCCTTAAATGTTACTTCTATGCCCTTTCTTTTTTCTGCATTTATATTATAGCAATTAAATGCATTCTGCCTTTTTCAAATTAAACAAAAAAAAATCAATTCAAAAAGAGTAAAAATAAACAAATAAAAATAAATCATAAATATCCACCTAAGCGCTAGTGCAAACAATTTGCGGCATTCGCTTGTGCATAGGGTGCCTTACTGCCTTTTGTGAAACACACACATAATTGAACGCAATATAGAGGCGCTTCACTGTAGCGCAAAGTGCTTAGCCATTTCAGTTCATTTGCTTTCAATGTTTAGATAACCCGTCGCAGTTTACGACACATTTTTCTACATAAAAAATGAGGAACGAATATACAAAAAACAAAAATCGAGGCGCTGTCTCTTCTGTGTCCATCCCTACCGACAAAATCAAATATTTACATCTGTTATTAGTTTTTTTTTTTACTTTCCCAGTATTCGAATGAAGAAATCAGGGATTTTCTTAAATCAAACAAAACAAAAAAGAACACACACCGTTCGGGATGAGCAATAAAAATCACCAGTGCTCATATAAGAGTCATTCTATTCAATCATTGGTGGGAAAGCGCGGGCTAATAAAAGCGGGACCGCCTGGCAGCTAGCTAAATCCACCCACATGTTGACGAATAGAAAACGAATTTAAAAATTATAAAAAATAACATAAAAAGTATCTTAAAGATACTCTTACTGATGATAGGTGGATATTTTCAACCAAAAAAAAAAGACAATTTTCATTTCGGTTTCAATTTGCTGTCAATGCCACAAAGCCATGTGTGTGATTCAAGTCAAAAAAGACATTTGCCACGCTTTAATAATAGCTCATCAGCTCGTGCCTGAATGTCCCCCCGCACACACATACATTACGATAAATAATGTATATTTATTAATGCATCCGATAATACCAACCCACGTATATCCAGACACCGAAGAATCAATATAATACTGGAGAAAAAAATTTATTCCAACTAATTTGACTAAAAAAATAAACAACTCAATTTACAGTTTTTTTCAATTTTAACACATTTATGATAAATTTACCGGAAATTTAGACCAAAAAATAATAAATTAAAATTTAATCAGCTCGAGTGTGGAAGTTAATTTGAATTTTATGGGAAATATAAACTTTCGATGCGGTCCGCCATCGTTGGTGGATATAGTGATTTCCATTATGAATAGATGGATGTAAGTGTATCTACGGATGACTGGATGGAGGAAGAGCTGTTGATTTTATTTACAGAGCAGAAAAAAAAAATATGATAAATTAAAATATTCGTGTTGTGATTTACAATAAATAAGCAAACATTTGTTTCCACTTAAAAATAGTATGAAACGATGAAAGCACTTTGTATAGCCGTAGTGCCGGATGTTGGTCTTTGCATATTTTATTAAATGTATTTATATGCAAATATTACGTGATTTGCGTTGTTTTAATAAATAAAAGTTCACACACAAATGCTCTATGAAATATTTAAACTTTTTGGGCTTGAATTGGGCTTGATATTTAAATTTAATTTTCTGGTGTTACAGGTGAGCCATGGCCTAGTTTTTTTCCTACTACCTGTCTTATATTTATCAGATAAGCAATGTCGGAGGTTAGCTACTTGTAATGTCGTCATCACTCAGAGCTGGATTCGATGAATCACCGAGGTATTTAAAAGACACTAAGGTGCAATTCTGGTACTGGAACTAATACTCCACTGGAAATGTGAGCCACATTAAAACGAGCTTCAAATTGAAAACTGGGTGCGAAATTCTACAAGAGATTTAGGCTCTACCATATGTTCCACTAGGGTAACAATACTGCAATGAAAAGTATTGGGCCCCTTTCTATAGTTCTATCTAAATATCACAGAAATCCTGCTTCAGTGATTCCAAAAACTTAAAAAATAAATTTAATAATATTTAATATTTGTTTGTAATATGTAAAACTTAAAGTTAAATAAATTAATAGTTATTATTATAATGTTTTTTAGAATTGTAAATTGTTGTAATTTTTTACTTTTTCACATTAAATTAAATTTTGAATGGCTTTGCAAAGGGGCCCAATTTCCCCAATATAAGCAACGATACGTTCGGTTAGCATGTTAATGAATTAATAGATTGATAAATGAATAAACGAATAAATAAATAGTAAAGAAATAATAAATAAATAATAATAAAAAATAAATAAATAGAGTGGCGCAACAGCTCGAGGTGAACCAGGGCCACCTTCGCAACCATGCAAGTTATCACGACGCACACGAGCCACGCGGTAGGAGCATGACAGATACTTGCTGATGCAGCACCTAAGTTTATGCAGGTGCGAACATGTTCCCACAGTCGGACGCAGACGCATCGCATTACATGGGATGCACGCGCAGGCCAGGAAAGCTGACTCGGCGGGAGAGGTGCACATCGGAGGTTGCGAGTGACAGGGAGTTAGGTATTTTAGGTCAGTCTTAATCGAGACACAGCGTAGACTACTATATCCCAGAATAATAAATAATCTTTATAATCAAGTATTAAAACCCGCGTTTCATTTGTAAGTCGGACGATTGGGTCGGCCCTCAGGGCCGACGTTCGCGTTTTTTTTATAATCCTCCGCGCAGGATTATTTAACTGGCGCCCGAGGAGGGACCCGCATAAAAACTATATCCTTTCGCCTGTGGACCAGTGCTCAGTAAGGACCAGTACGCCCAACAATGCTGTAACCATAAGAACACAGTTTGGGTGAACGCTGCTGTACCCATGGGAACACAGTAAGCCATTCTGGATCCTGAGTCACTAACCTTCTGCATACCCATGGAAACATGTGGATGTCCTAGAAGGTCAAAGGTTGCTGACGAGTATTGTTCGTGCCGCGAGTAGGTTGCTGACGAGTATTAGCGTTGCAACTAAAAGGGAACAACACGACACTTCCTTTGCCGGCTCCCAAATAAAACAACCCGTTCGCTAAACGTTGTTTCCTTTTAATTTTCCAGAACAAGAGAGATCGTGAGAACTGTATAATGCCAATTTTCAAAGCATCAAAAGCCTATTTATTAGCTTACCTTGTCGTCCTGGCAACAGCGGAAGCAATCCAAGTCTTCAAATACACCGTGCCACTTATTTCTATCAAAGAGGGAAAGGCCTGGATAATCGACGGGAACTTCAACCTAGTCCACATGGTCGACTTAGGGAAATTCGAGCAACAATTAACAGAACTCAGCAACGCCATGGAAACAAACATCAAGGATAACGAAAAGAGGCAGCTAATAAATTTCCATCTTGCTCAAGTCACAAATCGTGTAGGCTCACTGGGAGGAAAACCACAAGATCAATTGACTGGATAGGCTCTGCTTGGAAATGGGTTGCAGGAAATCCAGATGCTGCAGACTGGGACAAGATCTTGCGAAGCCAACAGCAGATAATCGAGAACAACAATCACCAGTACAAGGTCAACGAGAAACTCTTCGGTATAGTCGATGATAACACGACGAGATTCAGCTGGGTCATCGACGAATCAAACAACGAGATAGGAGTGGCTGATATCCGGAAGCTTGAGCAAGACATCCTCAGTCAAGTCCTGACGATCAAGGGAGAGGTTAACGAAATAGTGCGAGCCTGTCAGAACAAGTTGCATGTTGTGTGTGTTAATTTGTTTACATACAAGCGGACCTACAATTTTTTGCCGAATCCGAACGGCACTTTGATAATTTTTTCAAGACAATTGTTACTCTCGGAGGGCTTTTTAGACCCTCGCGGAGGTGAGGACCGTAAAAAAGAACGAGTGTTTCTTAATAAATTAATTATAAAAAATAATAAAAAAAATAATATATAAAAAATAAATATCTAGTGCCCATTTCAAAAAAGGGGACAAGAGAGACTATAGGGGTATACCTGTCTTAAGTCTTCCGGGAAAAGTATTCGCGAAGGTGTTGGAAGCGCGTTCCAGAGCTGTAATCGAGCCTTTGTTGTGGGAAGAGCAATGTGGCTTTCAGCCTGGCAGGGGCACAACAAACCACAGGTCTACGCGTGTTTTGTAGATTTGGAAAAGGCCTATGATCGCGTTCCTCGGGATAAACTCTCGAAGGTGTAGTGCAGGTGTTTGCACTGAGTGGGCCTCTTCTGAGAGCCAATCAGCCTTTGCATGGGAACTGCAGAAGCTGTGTTCAGATGAATGGCATAAAATCGCATTGTTCTGATAGGTGCGTTTGACTTCACCACCATGTCCATATATCTTAACCAGTGAGTAAGTGCTACAGTTTGTATGCAGAAGTTACAGTCCGTAAAACGGACCGTTACCCCATTCTATGCCACATTGTAAAATGCTAAAGGCATTGTTATTTTTTGACATCTTATAAGTAGTGCAAACTTCGAAAAGGGTCGTGGTCCAACCGCTCTTAATTAAAAGCTATCAATTATAAAATATTTCCACAGATACTTCCAAGTTACGCTTAAATATACGGAAATGGAATTTTTTGGTTCAAGTTCAATATTTTTGAAAAATCGATCCCTAAAAGGGGGCGTGGCTAAAAACTTTATATGAGCGAAATCTGAAACGAAGTCTCGTTTACCTAACTTGCTACTTTTTTTGTTTCATGCTTTCCTAAATTAGTCTCAAGGCCAGTTGAAATTACCTTTTTCTGAAAAAGTTAAGGTCTTTCTTCATTTCTGCCTTTGAATGTAGGCGTGGCTCAAAGTCTTGTATGAAAAAATATAGAACTAAGCATTTCTATATAAAATATTAAGCAACATTTTTTTTTTTGAGCAAAAATATTGATTAAACTGCATTTGAAAATTTATCCTTAAAATTGATGCCACGCCCACTGGAGGTGGCTTACCAATTAAATTATTCTTTTTCGTGTCTTTCATTCATTAGGAAATGCTATATGGCAAATTTCAGATTTTAAGGACGTCTTACAGTTTTGAAATCTCTGGAGGTAGTTGCACATTTATACCGATTGTGGGCGTGTCTTTGTGCGGATTGCAAAAATTTTTACACTAAGGCTAAAAACATGTGACATGCGGATCGACGGACGGACGGACGGATGGACATTGGCTTTTTCGATTCAGAACTCGGTCTCCATCATATGCCCTTAAGGTCTTGGGGGTCTACCATTATTATTTCATCGTGTTACAAACTGTGTGACAAACTTAATATACCTCCTATCCTTTGGGATGGGATGGATGGTTGGACCATCCACCATGGCTGGATGGTGAAGCACAGTCTTAGTGAGGAATCTCTCGAAATGGCTGGCGTCAGGATAAGCCATCTGCTTTTCCCAGATGATTATAAAAAAAATTGATTATGATAAGAAACTTCAGCGATTACTGGTTGGGCTTGCGGCCATATGTGGTGAAGCTGGGATGAAGGTAATCGTGATCAAATCCAAAGTTATGGTTGTTTCCTGAACTCCTGTGCAGTGTACTCTGCACATAATGGAGTCCCATTGAAATAGGTAGAGAAGTTTAAGTATCTCGGGGTTTTTTTTGCACGAAAGATATGGAAGGATTGATACTGAATTATCCTGTAGGATTGGCCAAAATGGAGCAATAGTAAAGGAACAGCCCCAGCAGGTCATCAGGAAAGCTTAGCTTGGAGTGGAAGCAAAGATCGAGGCTTTTAATTCAGTGTTCGTTCCAAGTTCCAACCCTCATCTATGGTCATAAAATTTGGGTAATGACCGAAAGAATTAGATCGCAGGTACAAGAAGCCGAAATGAGATTTTTGAGGTGCGTTGCTAGTGTAACTCTTAGGGATAGAGTGGGAAATGTCAGTATTCGTATGAATCTTTACGTTAAGCAGATACTTCTCCGAGTGGAAGCCCCCCGACAGATTTCCTGGACAGGTCATGTTAGCCGCGAGCGGAGCGCGTCACCCAAGAGATGGTAGGCCAAGAAACGGGTTGTGGGATCATGTCAAGAACATCTCTGAGTCTCTTGAGTTGGTGGCGGGTCGAGGACGATGGAAGGACCATTTAGCCGCCCTAGCTCTGCAACCCTTCTAAGGATAAGCGGTCACTTAAAATGATTGATTGAATGAGTAATAAATAATTCATAAATAAAGAATAAAAAAATATTAAATTAAGGATAAAATAATAAATAAATAACGAATAAATAATAAATTAATAATAAATAAAATAATATGAAAAATCAATAAATAACTAATAAATAAAAAAAGATGAATAATAAATAAATAATCAATATATTACTAATAAATAAAACAGATAAATAAGAAATAATAAATAAATAATATATATATATACTAAATATTGGTCGCTGCATATTTTCCCCATACTGGATATCCATAACACAAAATGGGTTTAAATATAACTTTGTAAATAATACCCATATTTTCCGTGCTTAGCGTGCCCTTTCTGCTAATAAAAGGATAAAGCTTGTGAGAGGCTATGTCAATTTTGCGTTTTGTTCGCTAAACGTAAGGTAGGTTAGGTAGGATTGCTAGTAGCCAAAGCCACCAGCTCGCATAGACCTACGAGGGCCCTAAGCGTTATCCTATAGGGACAACCTGTAAAGATAGAAATGTTAGTATGTATATGATGCTTCGTTATTTGAAGTATCCTGAGTTTCGAAGAGAACCTATGCCCAGCCGGTGTCCCTGCTTAACTTCAGGAAATTCGCCACCGTTATTCTTGCAAGCTCATCCAGAAGAATTTGCCTAGAAGTTTCAAAGCGTTTCCTGCCTCCACTTGGACATTGGCAGAGGGTGTTTCACATCTTCTTCCCTTTCGGGATCGTAACAGCCCCTGCAAATGTAGTTGGTGTCAATGATTCTTAATTTTTCTGAGTGTTTTCCCCACAGGTTGTGGCCCGTTATAACTCTTATGGCTATGGCCAGTGATGGCCTTTTAAGTGCTATAAGCTTTTTTGACTTTTTACTGTCTATGGATGGCCATAATGCCTTTGTATGGCCGCAACTCTGCAGATTTTCCCAGCTATTTTGGGCTATATTTTGAATAGTCGTAGACATTCTGCTTATCCCAAAAGACAGGAGGATGAGCCATTTTATCCGCTGCAGTGATACATAGATATGAGTCATGTCTCGCTAGCTCGTCAGCTTTCACATTTCCGATGAAGTCACTATGGTCTGGTACCCAAACAATGCGGACATTGTTCTGTCTGCTTAGAGCCCTAAGTTCTGAGCGACAAAGTCCTACTACACGAAGTTTTAGCCAAGCAGCCATTAAGGTCCTGCTTTTGCCAGGGCCTTAATGGCTGCTTGGCTGTCTACGTAAGTGGAAATATCCTCCTGTGATACTTCCAATACTCTGGCCTTTTTGCGACTATCCAGTACTTCTGGAATTTCGGCTTGGAAGATACTGCAATATTCTGCTTGTAAGGATACCGAGTTTCTCAGAGCATACACCTGCTACCAGTACCCTCACTTGATTTAGAGCCATCTGTGTAGATTGCTATCTTGGAAAGTATCACAACGTTATCCAGCCTCCAGTCCTCGCTGCTAGGAACGTGAATGATAAGGTGTTATGTGGTCTGTTGTACCTACACAGCAACCCAGTGTTTGTATGATTGAACTGTGTCCTGTGGATGTTGTACTCGCTAAACGTTAACTTTTTGTCAAGACAAACTCCAAGATATTTTAAGCTATTTCCCCAGTTTACCCCTGGTAACAAGTTTTCCTTTTTCGTGTAGAAAAGACAACTTGTATATCTTTTCTACATTTATTTTACGTTTCCATGTATGGTAATAATTGAAGACGGCTATGATACGGAATATAGCCCCCCAATTAAGTTCCCCAATTCTGAAATTATTCGCTGATGGTGCGTCTTGGAGAATGAATTTTGATTGAAATCGGGTACAATGGGAGCTCTTTTCAGTGCCTGGAGTTCTTTAGAGACTGGTTGGATATCTCCGGGATCTTTGGGTCCGTCGGCGGATTTCGGCTACAGCTATCATCAAAAAGTACTGATTCACGTAAGGGTAATTGGGGAAAATCTGACTATAAATTATAGGGCCGATAACAAAATCTTTTGGCACACCAAAAAGGCATTTTTTAACTCGGAGAACCTACCATTTACGCAAACTTTATCATATTTTTTCATCAAGACGCGAAAAAAAAAATACAAGGAAATCCAAACAGAAGCATTTTATAAGCAAGCCCAGATTAATACACAGGGTCAAAACTCTTTCGACACGTCTAAAAGCAACAGACAGAACAGAAAATTTTCCTAATGCGCGATTTCTTTTATAATACTGAGAGAACAATTATGAGATTTCCCAAACCCAGACTGTTCATTAGGAAAAACTTGTTTCTCTTCAACAAAATTCTAAAATTTTTGTTTTTAAAACTCATTCATATACTTAAACAACTCAAAAGACTTATGGGCCATTTAAATTCGTTCATGGCTTTTAAAGTTTAGGGATTAGGGTAATAACTCTTACAAGCTTCCACGCATCAGGAAAATACTGAGCTCTTAGACATGCGTTTAAAAGAAATGCAAGGAAACGTCTGCTGGTTTTAGGCAATTTCTTAACCCTAGAAAGGTAACCTTCGTCGATTCGAAAAATAAAACGAATATCAATATTCTATTTTTTAAGTTTTCTTTTCATTCCTCTTTCTGAGTGCATTCTCCTTTCGTGTACTCCTAGTCATCTCGAAGAATTTGTAGTGTGCGGACATTCCGTGGCATACTTACTAATTGAAGAGGTTTGTTTTTCTGAAAAATGGCCCTAATGTTCGTCGAAACGACGATAGTTACCTTTTGTGTAGCTTTTAGTACTGAATCGAGTACTTAACTCGAGTTTTCTAATATGCACAAATTTTGACAATAAATTGCGTTTTATATTTAAGTTTTAGGATAACTGCCCGATTCTGTTACTTCCGAGGGACAAATAAAGAAAATTTCAAGAAAGTAAAGTTTAAGAATAATCTTAGGACATAAAAGAGTTTAAATTAACGTAAAGTTGATTTTTTCATAAAGTTGAACTATGGAATATATGCTCAAAATAATTTTATTAATTTTTTGCATTTAGTTTTTTTTTCATCGAAATTACTTTTATCTGTCTACTTTTTTTAAAAAAAATATTTTTTCGAAAAAACCAGTGAGTATGTTGCACTTACTCACTGGTTTTTTCGTTGCACTTACTCACTGCGTTTATTATAGCTTCGGTTCATCTGCAACGGACCGCGGTATACCCTATTCCTATTCTTCTTTCCATTCCGATTCCACTTCAAATGCCAATACTTTTTATTCTTTAAAAAATAATAGTTTATTCCTTACAGGGTCTGCATGATAATTAAAAAAAATCGATTTGGATCAAAAATATTGAATAAATTGCATTTGAAAGATTGCGATGCCACGCCCACCACGAGCGGTCTGCCGACTTTATTATACCCGACCCAGAGTATATTAAGTTTTATGTATAGTTTGTAACGCAGTGAAATAATCACCGTAGACCCCTAAGACCTTTTAGAGATATGAATGGGACCGACAGGAGAATCGATTAAGTCATGTCCGTCCGTCCATCCGTCCGTATGTAAACAACTTTTAGGCCCTAAATTTTAAGGCAGAGAGCTGAAATTTAGATGTTTGGTTGGAAGTCCAGTCCTTCAGATCAAGTTTGAAAATAAGCTGGATCCGCCCACAGACACGCCCACTACAGGCCTGTATGTGTGAACATCTCTAATTTAAAAAAATACATTTTGTAAATTTTAGCTATGTTACAATGGCGCTAGCGCATCCATTTTTGGTACGTAACATTGCCTTATAATTGTCTTTAAAATAGCCAAAAAATTTTAGCTTTTTCATTGGTCACGCCCACTTTTTAAGGGATTTTAGCTTGAAATTACTGTTTTTCAATAAATATATATGAAATTTGACAAAAAATTATATGACAAAAGCTGTAGATATTAGTATTATGTATATATTATGTATATAAGCTAACTTTTATGTATATATTGTATGTACCTCCGCCCACTTTTGTGGGCGTGGTGTTAAAAAAAGTGATTTTTTTAGTTAAAAAGGGCGGAGTTTTAGGCCGAAATGTATGCAACCACCTAGTATAAAGCATTCAACAGTTATATTTTTATATCCCGCCCACTTTTTGGAGGCGTGGCAGTTTTCTTTTTGGTAAGGTCGGGTACTTTGCGATCCTTCGTAGATGGATTGAAGCTTTTGCATACCCACTGTTGCACTTTCCCACTTTTTTATTTTTTTTTTTATGTGTTTATTATAAGCAGATTCTGAATATTAAATTTCAGCTTTTCACGACGCCTTAAAGTTTTGGAAGCTCTCGAGGTAGTTGCACATTTAGACCGATTGTTAGCGCGTCTGTGAGCGGATTAGAAAAATGTTAGCACTTGCTCCCGATGACAAAGAGCTTACGTACAAAATGTCAGCTTTCTAGCTTAAAACTTATGCTCAGAGGGACATGGCTGAATGAACTTAGAATTCGGTCTAAATCGTATGCCCTTAAGATTTTGGGGGTCTATCGTTATTATTTCTCTATGTTATATTTTCGCCTGTACCTACCAAACTTAAAACAGTCAGTTAATATTTTGGTACAATTTTTTCCGGATCCATTATTTTCCCATCCTTATTATTAGGACCTTCGTTGCAGAATTTAAGCTTAATTTAACACAGACACACTACCGAAAACTGTCGAATAGATTTGCCATAAAGTCTTTTCCTGCAGGTTGCCCACATGTCGCAAAATATTTATTCAATTTCGTTTTGGATCTAACTTTTAACCTAGGTAGGTATCTTAAAAAGAAGTCATCCCTAAATGAAAGCGCAATTTCAGATGAAAACTTTGCTCTCAAACATTGTGCTCTCATTCATAAAATATTTACTAAACAAAAAATTGCTCATCGCCCAGTGTACACGATGTATTCTCGCAGACGCAGAGCATTCAGGAACAAGGAACATCTTTCCGCTTATAATCGGATCAGGCATAGGTCATTGAACAATTTCCGCTGTCCGAGAAACCAACGGACAACGGTTCACTTGGGAAAGGACACTAATCCGCCATCACAGCGCTAGCTATACTGTAGCAGTAGGTTCCATCCTTCCACCCTAATTAATAATTAATGTTTGATTTTGTTTCGTCCAGACCGCAACGGGTAACGACAAAAAAAATGGTAAAAGAAATGAAACCGTTTAGACTTGAAGAAACCAAAGCAATTCTTTTTCTGGGAACCGAACAATGCGACTGTGTGCATAAAACATTCTATTATTTTTTTTTTTCATTTTTGTGCGAAGGATATGAGTTATTGTTGAGCATCACCAAATCCGGCGGAGTGTACCTACACTCGTAAATCTCCTGTTTTTTTTGTTCCTAATGCAGAATCCCTGAAATAAGATTCTGCAGAAGCCACTAGAATGCTCGTGGATAATCTGAGTTCTACTTGAATCGCAACAAAATAACATGACCTTTGATCCTTGATTTGAGAGGATGCCATAATATTCTTGTATGTGTACCATTTTTTTGACATTCGATGCAGGATAGCGTGTCGAAATAGCACAAACATTTTTTTTCATTATCTTCGAAAGCAGGATCCCTTTTTGTAATCGTATACTTATGTGTAGGTTCAATGAGAAAAGTGTCAAAAATTAACAATAGAAGATTCCTCTACAACACACAATCTATCAATACATGTATACACATGAACTGAAAGGAATCGGTAACATCTGGGCAAAGTAGAAAGCAATTTCAATTTGCGATTATTTTCAATGTTGAGAAAATTACAAAAAGGACCAAAACCAGTGTACCTTAACAATTTGAGAACTCCCGCTGGTTATAGGAGTAATATTCTTTCTGGTTGTACAGGCAAGATTAGTTTTGCTCCCCTCTATCCAATTTTTCGATGAAAGTGAAATATATTAATTATTATTAGACTTTCTAAGGCAATTTTAAGCATCGGCTACTAAGTATTGCAATGACCTAAAAATGACGGTAGCAATCTCGTTGGGTGGCTTTTAAAAAAGTCTTCGTTTGTCCCGTTGCGTAAACAGCAAAGTGGAGCTAAGTTTTTCTTAAATGCATCCTTGAAGCTTCGAAAACGAGTTTGAGCCATTTTTCTCCTACTTTACATGGACAGAGTCTCTTATAACATTTATCCTCGTTACGTCTAGTTCTGTACACATAGTCTTTTCAAGAGTTGCGTGTCTAGACTACTCGAAACTGTCATTTCATTAGTTTTTCCTTGCGAAATTTATCAGTCGAGACCCAAGGCAGAGCTAAGTTGGCTTTCGAGAGAAAATGGCACAAACACAAACTATCAGCAAAATGCGGGCAACATTTGGGCAATTAGCAATTTTTCTGTTAGCATGGTCGTCCAAACCCGAGGATATTAACATATTCCTAAAGCTGCAGATTTAGTTAGTCTAGTCTGTGTCTGCTTGAGTTATTGGCCAAGCTTTTTAGAAACCCCGCTTTTTAGAAACATCATCGAAAAAATAGGCTTGCCGACGACGTAATTCATTTCGTTACCATTCTTGGAAGTAAGGCAAGAAGCAAAAATCCCCACTAAGAATCTGCGTGCAAGAGTCTGAGAAGTCAACTTTGAAGGCCTTAGATCAACCATAGTTCAGCATTCTTGAATTGCGCCTAGTATGTCGAAAGGCATACCAATCCTTACCCTATTCAACAGGTTTTCATATAGACTTTCACTAAATTAAAGCTATCGCCAGGTAACACCTTGTCAGATAACATGTAAAATGAATTTCAAATCAAGTCTGAAGGGAAAATTTCTCCTTTCTACCAAAGCAGAAATCCGAGAAAGATAAATTGCGCACAGTTTAGAATGGAGCTTGGCCACTCTGCTCAAGTTCGATTCAAACTAAGGTCAACATAGCGGGTAGAGATGCCTGCTCAAGATTTAAACAGCGCCCTTACTTACTTACTTAAGGTGGCGCTACAGTCCGGGGTGGACCTGGGCCTCAGCCAACAAGCTTCGCCAGCTAGCTCTGTCTCTAGCTAGCCGTCTCCAGTTTCGCACGCGAAGTTGGCTGAGGTCCCCTTCCAACAGTTCGATGTTATATCTCCTCCTTCACTCTCCGTCTAAATCGTCCGAAGAATTTTCCTCTCGAAGCAGCCTAAAGTGTTTTCATCCGCCTTTGACAGGGTCCATGCTTCTGCACCGTAAAGCAGGACTGGGATGATGAGGGTCTTATACATGGACACTTTAGTTGCTCGAGAGAGGGCTTTGCTACTCAATTGCCTTCTTAGCCCAAAGAAACAGCGATTGGCAAGAGTTATCCTTCGTTTGATTTCAGCGCTGGTGTCATTGTCTGAATTGATAGCGGAACCCAGGTAGACAAAGTCCCTAACTACCTCAAAATTATGGCTGTCGATGGTGATGTTTTGTCCAAGACGTCGGTGTTGGGTGTCTTTTCTTGATGACAGCATATAATTGGTTTTGCCCTCATTGACTGCTAAACCCATATTCGCCGCTTCCGTCCCAATACTCACGAAGGCTTCACTGACATCACGCTTTGTTCTACCGATTATGTCAATGTCGTCTGCGTATGCGAGTAGTTGAACGGACTTTTGAAAGATTGAACCTCTGGTGTTGGCGCGAGAGTTCTGCACAATTCTCTCAAGTATGATGTTAAAGAAGTCGCATGACAGCGCGTCGCCTTGTCTAAATCCTTTTTTGACATCAAAGGGGTCGGTGAGGTCTTTGCCGACCTTGACGGAACAGCGTGAGTTTTCCATCGTCATCCTGCACCGACTGACGAGTTTGGCAGGGATGCCAAAACTAGACATTGCGCTATATAGCTCGTCTCTATAGATGCTGTCATACGCGGCCTTGAAATCGATGAAGAGGTGTGTGTATCGATTTGGAAAAAACAGCGCCCTTACCCGTAGAATATCCGTACCTTGGTGGAATGCTGAACTGCAGAGCTCGCCGAACTAGGAAGTTTCTAACTGGTTGCTTACAACCCAATTTAGTCGAGGGCAATAGGATTTTAAGAGCGAAGGATTTTAAGAGGATTTTTATTCGTCAGTCACACTATGAATCTTTTTAAAAATTTTGTGCGGGGGTCGAACCTCCAAATGAAATGAATAGGCCCGTGAAATCCTCCACAGGAACAAAATAAGCAAACTTGTTTCAACTATCAAACCAGATGGTACCCTACACCAAAGCAGAGAGCTTCAGTTTTCTCCTAGAGACTAACTTCCCGGGAAATAAGATCGAACATACCGTAGCTAAACTGATGGTTTATTGCAGGGATGGCGAACCTTTTAAGAACCGCGTGCCATTTACAAAAAATAAACAGTTTCTAGTGCCTTCGACGTGCCAAGATGCAGGCTTGATGTTTTCTAATAGGGTGTTTCCATTGCACACAAAACAGAGATTTACGTAGGAGGATTGAAAGCTAATCCCAAAGTGTTTTCACCGGAAAAGAGAATAATAACTTTAACTTAGAAGAGGCGTCATGTGGTGTAAAATGGCTGTGTTTAGTCGTCACGAACTCTGCGCATCTCCTTGTAAACTTGAGTTTTTTTTGGCTGCCAAACAACTCGGAAACAAAAATAATTAAACTCATGTTTAATTGCCACCGATTTTTTAAATCTACGAAACGAAATAACCAAAAACTAGAAAAACACTACGTGAAATATATTGGTGGGAATTGGGTCCACAAAGTCGATAGTAGACCAACTTGATCAACATCAACCAGCAGTATCAACATTAACAACCATCATTCTGTTGCAGTGTGCTTTTTTTTGCGTCTCAGTTCATTCAGCTTTTTTTGACACTTCCATCCACATCAGCAGCAAAGTCAACCGTTTTGTACACTCTTTACACAACACAATACTCAACAAACACAGCTAAATTGATGATACCCAGCTGTCAAAAAAAGGTTTGTTTGGTTTGTAGAATTCTGACCTGTTTGATTTAAGGCTATGCCACAAAGCTGTGTTGCCCATCAAACCATTTGAAAAGCCTACTAAAAACCATAAAAATTTCAACAATTCAACAAAACCAATGAGTAAGTGCTACAGTGTATACGCAGAAGTTACAGTATGTAAAACGGAGCGTCGAATACCCCATCCTATCCCATATTGTAAAATGCTGATGGCATTTTAAAAGTAATACAAACTTCGAAAAGGGGCGTGGTCCAACCGCTTAAATGTACGTAAAATAAAATTTTTGGTTCAAATTCAATGTTTTTGAAAAATCGACCCCTTAGAGGAGGCGTGGCTTTATATGAACAAAATCTGAATTGAAGTCTCGTTTACCTTACCTGCTGCTTTTTTTGTTTCATGCTTGCTTAAATTAGGCTCAAGGCCAGTCGAAATTAAGTTTTTTTGGAAAATGTTAGGTTTTTCTTCAATTCTGCCTCCAAATGTGGGCGTGGCTCAAAGTCTTGTATAAAAAAAATGTAGAACTAAGCGTTTTCTATATAAAATATTAGGCAAAATTTTTTCAATTTCGAGCAAAAATATTGAGTAAACTGCATTTGAAAATTAATCCTTAAAATAGATGCCACGCCCACTTAAGGAGGTTTACCAAATAAATTTTTGTTTTTTGTGTTTAACATTCACTAGGAGATGCTTAATGACAAATTTCAGCCTTTAAGAACGTCTTACAGTTTTGAAATCTCTGGAGGTAGTTGCACATTTAGACCCGTTGTGGGCGTGTCTTGGGCGAATTTCAAAAATTTTTACACTTGTACTGCTTCGCATGACGTGGACCGTACGTACGGAGTTTCAGATCCCTAGCTCAAAACTAAAGGCCGAAAAACATGTGACATACAGACGGACTGACGGACGGACGGACGGACGGACTTGAACGGATGGCTTTTTCGACTCAGAATTCGGTCTCGATCATATGCCCTTAAGGTCTTGGGGTCTACTATAATTATATCACCGTGTTAAAAAATATGAAACAAACTTAATATATTCCTCCTATCCTATGGGATGGCGTATAAACACAAAACACCGCGAACGTCAATAATTCCAGCTTCCCAGTTGAAGTTTTTTGCTTTCTTAAAACTTTCTTACGTAAAGAAATTTAACGACTGATGATGGAAGTTGTAGCTCCTATTGAATTTAAGTTGTCAAATCAACGTTGACGCAACGCACTTTTGTGACATAGTCTTTAACAATTCATGCGTGGAAGAGATTTATTACGCGATTAGTTTTTAATCCCTTCGGGAAGACGAAGAGATTAATGAATGAAATTCAAATGGCTAATCTCGTGAATTGGAGGGGATTTAAGATTTGGAGTCTAAATCTCTTAAATAGTGTCCGGTGGAAACACTTTATAATCTCGACAGAGAAAGTTATGCCGTTTGTGCACGCAAAGGTGCAATCGGGTTTCTCAGTTAATGACGTGCCGGCAATATTTCCTCGAGTGCCAAGATTTAATTGCATCTCATGAGATCTTCAAGGTACCTGGTCCCAAATAGAAACTACTCACTTATAGGAAAACACAACAACTGTTTTTTACGCTGAAAAGAATATTAGCTGCAAGCCTTCCATTGGCTTACATACCCAACTTTTGGCATATGGTTAAAGTCGTGTTCATACCAAAAGCTGGTAAGTCTGCCTTTAGTATGGCCAAAAGTTTCGGACGTACAAGTCGAAAGTATAGGACGAAAGTAGAAGAAGGAAAGGTATTCTCCTGATACTGAAAAGCTTAAAAAAGACTCTTCCCTGATTCCTCTTTCTGAGATGCAACACGCTTATCAGCGCAAAAATCCTCCAAAAGTGCATTCCAAGACTTTTTTGGCAAGGAATTTTTGAATACCTAAGTGCTCTTGTAGAATGAGTACGTGCAGGGCGTTTTCTTCGATATTGGGAGTGATGTAGCGTATGCAACTCAGCAGGTAAAGATGATAAGGCAATGTAAATGCACAGTACTCTGTAAGCCGAGGTAGATTGTAGAATGTTCATCTCTCGGGCCGAGCTGCCCTATGTCCCCTATGTTCTGTCTCATCCTTAATGGTGCATAGTTGTAGACTCTCTGCTATCGGATAAAATCGCTATTTTTTGCCGACTCAAACCTAGGGACTTTGTGCTTCAAGGCTCCCAGAGATCTCCAGCTTTGACGGATGATAATAGTGCACAAGGAATGGGTTTTCAGTGAATCATCATGAAACGGTTTTTCTCTTTACGAGAAGGAGGAATATCACTGGCCTGACTCGTGCTTAAAGGCGTCACTACCCCGATTACTGATGAAGTCAAATATTGGGAGTAATCTTTCGTAGAAAACTTCCTTGCAGTCCAACCATGTTGAATCCAAAACCGAAAAAGCACTGCCCACTTTCTGGCTGTGCGCTTTTGACAAGATATGGGTTCTATCTCCGAAAAAGGACCTTAGGATCTATACGGCCATGGTGGACCACTCCTCTTATACGCATCAGTTGTTTGGTGGAACAGGCTTTTGCGGAAACGTGTTATACAGCCTCTTTTGCCAAAGTCCAAAGAACGGCTTGTCGTGATTGCCCCGGGGCCTTCCATAGCACGCCGCGCTCTGCTCTAGACGCACTAAAGCGCTCCTCAACCCTCTTACTTCATCCAAGATGGTGCTCGAACTCAAACATCCCTTCAACTTAATCGGAAGTCCAAATGGAGTGAATCTTGTTTGTGTCCCAGATGAGCTTGTTAGGGAAGGCTCAGAAGAGGGTTTCTTAGGACCCAGAGCAGCGCTGAGTCTGCCTGTAATATTTTCGGCTCAGTGTCAAATCGCCCTAAACCAATTCAGGAAAATGCGGGCTATGTTAACACGTTTGCCATTGGTACTTCGGCTTCTAGTGAACGTAGGGCTTCATGGCCTGCCTGCGCTCGGTGCAGAAAGTCCCAGCAGACGTCTTCATCTTTCTTTTTATCTCTTATCAGGAGAATTAACTGCAGACTTCTTGTGGGCGTCTTGACGGGCCACCAAGCTTTTGCTCAGCATTTGATTGTTTTAAAAAAAAAAAATAAAAGAAATAAATAGAGCGGCGCAACAGCTCGAGGTGAACCAGGGCCAACTTCTCAACAATGTATGCTGGTGTGTTAATTTCTTTACATACAAGGGGACCTACAATTTTTTGCCGAATCCGAACGGCACATTGAGAAGTTTTTCAAGACAATTAATACTCTCGGAGGGCTTGTCAAACCCTCGTGGAGGTGGGGACCGTGAAAAGAACAAGTCTTTTTTTTTCAGGTGACGATGGCAGGATTTGATTGTTTTAAGCTTCAACGAAACCACCACTTTCTCTGCCTGAGGAGAGGGGCACGATACAGCGGAGCACTTTCTCAGTAGTTGTCCTGCCTTTGCTCGCAACAGACGGGGGACTTTTGGGCCATATTTTTGGAGCTGGTGTGGTGAGTGCCGAACACCTAGGCTCTTTATCACTGAAGCATCTTCCCGTTTTTCTTCGAAAGGCGGGAAAACTGAATACAATTAAGTAAGTTGTCCGTATTGTATCGCACAATGGATTGGATGGGTGGTTCATACCTATGGAGGCGCTTCCATAAGTCAATTTTTGCCAATCAATTCTCTGTCTTCCTAGAACCACTAAGACTAAACCTTTGATTCTTTATCAGCAAGGCGCCTTTAACAGAACGTTACAGGGTTGAGTGGAGTGCTGCGACTATTCAGCGCGACAAGTTAAAGAACGGTTACCACCAGAGTCCACTAGCGTGCCGCTCGTAATCTAATCTGATCATATCGGAAAGCTCTGCCAAAAAAAAAAATATGCCTTAAAAACTAGTTAAATTGAAACCTATTCGAGGTCGATTAAAAATTTGATATATGTCTGCAAACGCAAGAGGATCAGAGGAAGATCTAAATAGTTTTAATTATAATTTTTATTGTTCAGACCTTCCTGTGAAAGACCTGACGATGATCTTGCCAAACATTATCCAGCAGAAAACCATTCATTTGAAGCTACGAGGGACCAAAGAAAATAAAATCATGGCTCGAAGGAGAACCGCAGACAAAATAAATTGGCCTAATTCAAATCATTCAAATTTATCGTCTCCACATCTTATGCGAGCTCACTGAAAAGCAAACTTTAATGGCTTTCAAATCACTAAATTTGCCTTAGGCTGAAATTCTGAACTAATTCGATAATTACACCACCTTAATCCGATCTTGGAGATCATCAATCACCTTCCGTATCTATTGCCTAAACATAGGTAGGTATACCAGCCGAAAAATTCGCCGGATCACTCGCTTTTGTTTTCAAATCAAACCGACCACGGACGCAAGCTTTTAAAGAACCATAGCTAAACGATTTACGAAAGGGTCACAATGCCTGACAAGATGCTTTGTAATAACCTTTATCCCGGCGACGAGCTGGTTAGCTCATGATCTCCGCAGTCAACTTACCATTGCAACACTCATTCGGTTTTCCAGAGCCGAAACGACGCACGATGCCGCTGTCTGTCTTTCTCGCAGTCAATTAACTCTGCCGAAAAATGTGGCTTGTATGTGGCTCCGTAGAATTATGTCCGAGGCAAGATGAGACGCGATAATGTAACAAAAGGCATCACCACAATTAATCTCAACCCATTTCGAATGCCACATTGAATGGATTTTTATACTCCGCACATACCAACAGATCGGGGCGGACGACACGTCTGAAATCAGGAATCTTAAGTGATTCTATTTTTGGTGTGACCGATAAAAAACTTTCGGGACTCCTCAATATCTCCGCATGATGTCAACTAGTATATCGGGTGAGCGTGCTCGCTTGCTGCTATCAATCTTGCCCAATGTTGCATACCTTTGTAAACCCGTCCTTAGCTACTGTTCGCCATATGTAATTAGACGCCAAGTTCTATTCGAGGTTCCAGCTCATCGTGCGTAATATGCGCGCTCCTCAGAGGTAGCTAACAAGGTAAATGTAAATACCTTCTGCAGCGGAATGTGACCCTCACTGTCGGAGCTCTTTAAATGGACCACTTTAATGGCGGTTCCATCGGCGAAGCGAACATTCCATTGTTTGCGCGTTGGAGTGCATTCGCGTCGATATAATGAACTACGCAAACACCCTCGTTCAAGGCGATTGTTATACGCCACTTTGGGTTTTATTGACTCCTTCCATCCCCATATACATTACAGACATACCGTGTCGGGTCGGTGGAAGAGAGTGTTCTCTTGTGCTCGTTTTGGGGGGACTCGAGGCTATTACAGAGGAATGTTACCGTTTGTGTCGAACCTCCTTGGGACAAAGGACCGCACTCTGTACAGCGACAAATTTTAGGCTGCTAAGGTGCACACGACCATCACAGCCCAAAATAATATGTCATGTCGACATCAATTCAGTCTGCCGATAGAAGTTTGAAGAGGAACGACATATATCGTTCCCAAAAATACTGCAATGCCGCCCCCAAATCACTACTGCCCCTAAGTGGCTTAACGCTCAAGCGGACAAGATTTCCGATTCCATTAACAACGACTAACAATGTCATTTGTTGACTAAGTCATAAAATTCGGAACTTAATTAGCGCTGCAGCAGCGGACTTTTTGAAGACCATTTGGCTTCTATTTGTTTATTATTTGAAAGGAGGAACTTATACAGATTGTCGTATTAGCGCCTCGAATGCGCGGGCGTCGAGGATGAATGAATTTTTTTTTTGGGGGCGAAACATTCTATGTCAAGTGGTGTGGAGGAATTTTAAGACACCCATTAGTTGCGCGAGCAAAGCAAACGAATTTATTTTTTTTCAGTTCTTTATGGTGAATGGGAGCAGAGTTCACGCATCTGAATTAAGTGGAAATATTTCGCAATTCGGTTGTGGGATGAGGATGACTACAACTACTAGCGACAGAAGTCTGCTCTGTCTCCGGTCTCCCCTTGGTACGGTGATTTATGGATTCATTTGGTTTTTAACATATTTGTTCGGATGATGTGAGACAAAAAAAAAGACGAGATTTTCCTCTTAAAAGATCTCAGGATTTACGAGCGATTTTCTATTTTGTTCGTGATGTCGGTTTTTTTTCTGTGTGTGAACTTCTACTAAATTATTGGAGAACCATATGTTAATTTTTGAATTGGGATAAAGTCACGCCGCCGCCGCCGTCGGGGAGAAATGAATTAATGTTCGAAGTATTGTGTCGACTCGATGGATTTAAATGCCAGTTTTTCAAGGGCCATGCGGACAAGGAAAGGTTTGCCAACAATTGAGTCAAAAAATTTCGTTCGGCGCGTTTTAATTTTCGTAACGAAGCTAAGCCCCTTAATGCTCAAGTGACTATGAACGTTATTTTACTCCCTATGAAATCCTTGAATCTAACAAAAGGATGCTGGTTTCTTGAACTGACAATAGCATGCGGGGTTTGTCAGAATTCTGACTTTTCACAATTCTGACCTAAGATTGAAATTCTGCTTAAAAAAAGGTAAAACAAGTGGGAAAGTGCAACAGAGCGTATGCAAAAGTTTCAGTCCATCTAGGACGGTTTGCAAAATACCCGACCAAAAAACTGCCACGCCTCCAAAAAGTGGGCGGGATACAAATATATAACTGTTAAATGCTTTATACTAGTTGGTTGCATACATTTCGGTCTAAAACTCCGCCTTTTTAACTTAAAAAATTTGGTTTTTAAAAACCACGCCCACAAAAGTGGGCGGAGGCACATAGTACTCATACATGAAAGCTAGAAAATGCTAATATCTATAACTTTTGTCATATAATTTTTAGTCACATTTCATATATATTTATTGAAAAAAAACCATTTTAAACTAAAATCCCTTAAAAAAGTGGGCGTGGTGAAAGAATAGGCTAAAATTTTCTGGCTTTTACAAAGACAATTATAAGGCAATGTGACACACCAAAAATGAATGCGCTAGCACTATTCCAACATAGCTAAAATTTAGAAAAAGTATTTTTTTAAAATCAGCGACAGTCGCACATACAGACGGACGGATGGACGGACGGACGGACTTCGCTTAATCGATTATCCTGTCGGTCCCATTCATATCTCTAAAAGGTCTCAGGGGTCTACGGTGATTTATGAGCTATATTATTGAGCTATACATCAAACTTTATATACCCTGGGTCGGGTATAACAAGTGTGTAAGTGCAACAGTTTGTCTGTAACGAACTTCTTGCCTAATATATGCCCATATTTACCCAACAATACCAAATCTTTAAATTTTTTGGCATGAATTTCAATACAGGTATGTGCCATGCTCTCAAAAGTGGGTGCGGAATAAGCAGAAAATTTTTTAAACTTAATTCGTTAGAACTGTAAGAAAATGTGTTAAGAATTTCCTAAAAACGCCCCCTAAAAGTGGGCGGAGCTCTCAGCATTATATGAAGAAAAACTTAGAGAATACCATTAACTAAATATTTTTGTAATTTAGAGTGAATTTTCAGAGAAATTAAGTTTTACAGGTACAACTAGGTACAATTTTCGTTAAAGGTTTTTAGCCGTTTGTGGAGTGAAGCGGCTTGGTGTGGCGGCTGGTGGTGAGAAAAAAACTACCTGGTTGAAGACTCCTGGAGTTCAAGAAGCCATGAGAGAGAAAAAGAGAGCCTATATTGTGTGGAATCAATGTAAGAACTCTATTTCACGATCCCGGTACACACAGGCGTAAAAAACTTCCAATATGGCGGTCAACTAAGGAACAGGCATGGATAAAGTTCGGCCACAGGTCGGAGCACGATTACAGATCTGCAAACAAGAGATTTCGGCAGACTATTCGACGGCTCACGGGCTGTACGGGCGATACCGACCTAGGCAGAAGAGTCAAAACACAACGTCTACGATGACTGGGTCTCCCGGGACGTCCCGGCCCTGAAAATTTTCGAATCCACACCGCAGGGATGGCGCAGTAGTGGAGCACCGAGCCTCAGGTGGCGCACGCGTGGAAGGGGACCTCGGCCAACTTCGCGTGCTAAAGACAGAGCTAGCTGGCGAAGCTTGTAGGCTGAGACCCAGGTCCACCTCGGACTGTAGCGCCACCTAAAGTAAGTAAGTAAGTATTCACCGGCTCAGAGGAAGGAAATTGAATATTGTTCAAGGGGTTAAATCCAAAGGCGGTACACTTTTTCAAATGAGAACGACACTTTTCGGAGCTGCTCAATCCCCACCCCAACTTGGCACTGAAGATAGCAATCCCGCTGACGAGATTAGGGCGGAGAAGAGTCCTACAGTAGATAAAGTCACTGCCGTGATTAAATCGCTTAAAGTTGGTAAGTCTGCTGGTGTTGATGAACTCCGGCCAGAAATGCTAGAGCCAATAGGTGAAGAAGGTGTTAAATGACTGGCACGTGTCATTAAGATGGCCTCGAAAAGCGGGAAAGCACCTAGCGATTGGCAGACAGTAGTTAAAGTGCCCGTTTTCAAAAAACGGGACAGGAGAGATTGCTCTAACCAAAGGGGTACATCTCTCTTAAGTCTTCCGGGAAAAGTATTCGCGAAAGTGTTGGAAGCGCGTTGCAGAGCTGTAATCGAGACCTTCTTGCAGGAAGAACACTGCGGCTTTTGACCTGGCAGAGGCTTGACGGACCCTATGACCGGGTTCCTCGGGATAAACTTTGGAGAGTTTTGCAGGACTATGCATTGAGTGGGCCTCTTCTGAGAGCTAATCGGTGTTTGTATGGGAACTGCAGAAGCTGTGTTCAGATAAATGACGTCAAATTCCAAATCCTTTGATGCATGCTTTGGACTTTGCCAGGGCTGTGTTCGATCCCCTCTCCTTTTCATATAGCATATATGGACTTGGCGGTGAAGCGCAGGCTTGATGAGGAATCTTTCAAAATCGCTGGCGTCAGTGTAAGCCATCTGCTTTTCGCAGATGATTTAGCTATCCATCGTCAGAGGAAGAACTTCAGCGAGGACTGTATGGTTTACGGCTATTCGTGGTGAGACTGGGATGAAGGTAAACGTGAGCAAGTCCAAAGTGACGATTGATTCCCGAACTCCTGTGCAGTCTATCCTGCACATAAATGGAGCCCCATTGAAACAAGCAGAGAAGTTGAAGTATCTCGAGGTATTTTTCACATAAGATGCAAGGAGTGATACTGAGTTATCCTATAGGATTGGTCAAGCTGGAGCAATAGTAAAGGAACTGGGCCAGCAGGTCATCAGGAAAGCAAAGACTCAGTTTTTCATTTAGTATTCGTTCCAACCCTCATCTATAGTCGTGAAATTTGGGTAATGACCGAAAAAATTAGATCACGGGTACAAGCTGCCGAAATGAGATTTCTTAGGTAAGTTTCTGGTGTTACTCTCAGGGACAGAGTGGGAAACGTATAAGTATTCGTAGAAATCTTAATGTCGAGCAGCTATCTCCGAGCGGAGAGATCAATACTTCGATGGTTTGGACACGTTGTTCGCATGCCCCCCGACAGACTTCCTAGACAGGTTATGTTAGCTGAGACGCGAGGGCCTCGCTCGCCTGGTAGGCCAAGAAATAAGTAGTGGGATCAGGTAAAAAACATTTCCGAGACGCTTCTGGCGATCGCGCCTGTGTCTCATGAGTTGGTGGCGGAGGATCGGGAACAATGGAAGGACCATTTCTTAGGATAAGCGGTCACATAAAATGATGATGATGATGATGAGAGGTTGTCTCACATTGAAGCTAATAGTGGACGTGGCCGCCCTCGGATTTAACCAATTTTAACACTTCATCTGTGCCAGATAAAAAACCAAGCCGCACCCTAAGTTTCAATTCTTTACCTTGATTTTGAAGACCTTAAACCTTCACACGTACAGACGGACGGAATTCACCTGTCGGTCTATATCATATCTCTTGAAGGTCTAGGAGGTCTTAGGTTATTATTTCATGGTGTTACAAAATATGCATTAAAATTAATATACACCGGGTCGGGCATAAGAAGAAACAGGCACTGGTTTGTATGGGGTCAGAGTTTTCTAAAACATAATTTTGAAAGTAGACTTGTGAAAGCAAAATTTTTTAACAATAATTTTCACCCCAGCAAGATTCTTATGTGTGGGGTGCCACGGCGTAGTTGTTAGTGTCTGTGCTTACTACGCCAGACGTCTGGGTTCGAATCCTACCATCGTCATCTGAAAAAAAAGACTCGTTCTTATTCACGGTCCCCACCTCCGCGAGGGTCTGACAAGCCCTCCGAGAGTATCACTTGTCTTGAAAAACTTCTCAAATTGCCGTTCGGATTCGGCAAAAAATTGTAGGTCCCCTTGTATGTGAAGAAATTACAACACACACAGCATACATTGTTGAAAAGGTGGCCCTGGTTCACCTCGAGCTGTTGCACCACTCTATTATTATTAAGTTTCTTATATGGTTGACTGGCGACTTGTGCAAGGAAAAAGTTAATTTGGACAAGTGATAACCATTGATAACACAGAATGCATCCGCTGGGTGGCACGTAGCGCCGTACTGCTAGAAAAACATGTCGCCTCGATTTACATGGTTCGATTGGATAAGAAATTGTTTTTTCACCTATGTCGTTTTGGAAAATGTGCAGATCAATGTAACCGTGCCGGTCTGTGCTATCTATTTAAGGACATATACGTTTGACCATAAAACGTTTAAGAGTCGACTATAAAAGTTTACCTAGTCAGCCGTAAAATAGGCGCAATGCGTGCATTCATAAACTGAGAAGAGAAATTGCCTGCCCTTTCACATCCATGTATGCTGGGTGCGTTAGTTTTAGGTATTCTTAAACAGATGAACAAGAACTATAGTTTTTTTTTTTTTGCACAATTCAAGCTTTTGATCCTCTTGGAAAGCTTGTCAGACCATCCCGGAGATGGAACCGTGAAAAAAAAAATTTTTTTCGCTCATCGTGTTTTGAACCCGGCACCTCGTGCTCGTCTGTCTCACTAACCACTGCACGACGGCGCGACGCCCGACCACGAAAGTGATTTTGTGTCAGTATCATGAACAATACAGGTTTTTCAGATGCCACCAAAACAGCGTGCTCGCGCCCGCCTCGAGGGACCCTGGCTTTTGGGAATCCAAAAGCTATTGACATTAACAGGAAGATTCTATTAAATCAATACCGAGATGAGCTTAGCACAACAAGCATATTCCCGTCGAGGGCGGTTTTCCCCCAAGTAATACTTCAAAGGTTAAGCGATGGTCTTGGTCCCCGTCATGAACCTATATTTCTTCAAAGGATATATATAGAAGTTGGACTGATTGAACTAAGAAGGTGCACCAGATCTTGCGGCCCGGCGTCAACCCCCTGAAATCAGAGATTGTAAAAAGACAAAAAAAATTCACGGCCGTAACGGAAAAAACACAGATCGAACGATCTTACGCAAACTTATGGTTTCGAAAAATTCCTATCCCCAATTCTTTATCTGCTGCAAGTTGGATAACTGAATGCACGCTGTACCCTCTTAGTATGCCATAAAGCGTTGACCCCAAAGAATGGAGCTTGTCCATATAAAAAACGCAAATCGGACGATCATTTTAGCTTGTGATTTCGGTAGATTCCTATCCTCACTTTTTGATCTGCTGCAGGTTGGACGACTGAACTAAGAAGTTATGGGCCAGATGCTGCGGTGCTAGCATCGATCCCTAGCGTCCAGCCCTGTAAAAAAAATTCTGGCCTTTCCCTTAAATAACATGCTAGCTTTACACAGCTGTATAGTAAAAACCTAATCAAGCTCTTTCTGTATACCTTTATATGTATATAGGGTTCCGTGGGTTAGTTATGTGACCGCAACCGCAGTACCTACGCGGGAGATCGAGGTTCGATTCCCAGCTCTTCGATCTGACAAAATGACTTCTTCTTTTTAACGACCGCCACAAACTTTTCGCAAACTCCGTTCAGAAAGCGCTCGGAGTACTCGAGCTCTGTGCAGAGCTTTGGACACCCAAAAGCATTATGGCTTTTTATAGACAATGATATGTGAAAAACCTTTCAACGCTTTAAAGACAATCAATGGCCACAAGTATGAGAGTGAACACAGGCGAAAACCTGTCGGACATTAAGAAAAGTCGTAGCAGACAACGTGGTCAACTTCTGTGCAATAATTTTTAAAGAAGTTTGTAAATGTACCAAGGCAAGATAGGCAATCAAGTTAAAATAAGCAAAAACTCTGGTTGTGCGTACTGCAAGTCTCTTTGAAGCTCAGGGCACATAAGCAAACAAAGTCTCATCGTTTATATCTATCTTTTTTTTTCTTTCTTACATGTTACCTCTTTACTAGATTAAATCTAAGGTTTCTCATATGAGATTAAGGCGCTCTGACTTTCCGCTGCCCCACCTTACCGAACCTAGCCTATAGCTTTTTCAAGTCCGAGTATTTTAAATTGCGCATTCCCTTTTTCCCGACCAGGGGAAACACCAAGTCGCGCTTCAACTCACAAATATCTTCAGCAGAATAAGGGACGTATGTTAAAAAACAAGCAACCCGCTAACACAAGTTGTCGCAACTGAGTTTTAACTGATTGATTTCTTGCTTTTTTGTTGCCCCTGTATGGTTTGCAACCTACTTTCATTTAGGTTGCAAACTTGTCTCTGAATAACTACTTAATAAGGCGTAATTTTAATTTCCTGGCTACTACAATTTCAAAATACGAAACAATATTGAATAATTTGCATTTGAAGGAGGGCGCCTTACACCCATGCCACGCCCTCTAGGGGCGGTCTGCCGGTTTCGATTTAACTTCTTATATAATCATTAGTAGATGCTAAATGTCAAATTTCAGCTTTCACGACGTCTTACAGTTTTGAAAGCACTGGAGGTAGTTGCACACTTAGACCGATTGTGGGCGTGTCTGCGGGCGGATTTCAAAAAGATGTCACACCTGTAGTGGATGAAAGAGAGCTTACATACAAAATTTCAGCTCAAAATTGAAGGCGTAAAAATTGGTGACATACGGACAGACGGAGGGACATTGCTCATTCGACTCATAATTCGGTCGCGATCATGGAAGCCAGTAGTGGACAGTAGTGGACACTTTGTCTTGGGGTAGACCCCCTCGTTACTATTTCACCATGTTACATTTTTGTCTGTATCTAACTTAATATACTCCATTCCTGTGGAATAGGGCGTAAAATTATAGCATTTAACAACTTTTACAAGTTATTATGTAAATTGTTGCATAAAAATGGATGTTATCGACTTTTGTTTGACGGAAATCGACATGGTTGTTTAAACAGAACGGCGCTACGTGCCACACAGCCTGCTAAGGACTGACTCGAGTCCGAAGCCGCGTATAACCTAAGAAAAATCTATGAAACGACTACATTTCATATTCATATTGGAAGGAAATGCAAGTAAAAGCTGCCGTTAAAAAACTAAAATGATATGAAGCGCAAGAATGTTACAGTTCTTAGCACCTACGACGATCCATTAAAAAGCATAATACTTTCAGGACTTTAAATATTCTTTTATTAGAAAATGTTCGTATAATGTACGTTCTTTGAAAACATCGCAGCCTTTTCATGTTTCATCAAACTGACTTTCGAACAAAACAACACCCTGACGGAACAGTTGTTCGGCATCGGAATTCCCTTTGGCAGGCCTACCTAAAGCTCTGAACTTTCAACCCTCCCGTGCCAAAAATACATCTTCGACATTTGCCTTAAAAATGCCGACGTGTCCCTAAAATAGAGGTGACTAAAACTCGAGCCATTAAATCGCGAAAATAAATAAAAATAAAAACCTGAATGAATCATTCGGCATCTCCATCCGAGGCGCACACGTCTTGTGTGTATCTTCACTTGGTTACTCGGCACGCCAGTATACCGAGCAGTGCAGTAATTAATCAGCCCATGCACTTAAGTGATTCTCTAATTTAGGACGGATGCCCATCTAAACGACCCTCTAATCCGACCGACTTGATGTGCTTCTATTTTCGTGTTTAGGCACAAGGAAGAATAAGTTCGACATAACTTATACGCTCGCCATTCGCAGGCACGGCGCGTAGAGTCTGGGCGTTAATTGCTATTACAGATCACGCATTTAGACCATGTTGTACTCCCTATACTACAATGGGCAACGTGTTAATGCACCGGGCTAGAACTGAACTGAAATTCCTCCTGCAGTCATGTAGGTACATTGTTGTGGGGTGTAATTTTCGAAATATGTCTTAGGAATTATTGGTTCAAGTAGTTAGCAGTTCGTTCGGAATCGCGAGTACTTTTGGCTTTCGTATTACATCTCTGGTGCTGAGGTGCTAATGAGTGCATTCATCGCTGTTGACTGAACCTATTTGTATCTCAACGCGCCGTGTGTGAACGGTCGGGTGGTGACGGTCTATAAGAAGACCTGCTAACTGAGGAATGGTTCTGGTCAAAGAAATTCCGCATCGGTGGAGACTCATGATTCAAGTGAAAGCCGAAAAGCCAGTCACATTATTTGAGGGAATGTCAATAGTGATATGAAGGAAACTACAATTCCAAAATTTCCGGAGCTGTAAGCCTCTTGGAAATATAATTGAATTCCTGATGTTGTTCCAAGTCTTATAGTGGAAGAAGTCAAACAAATTGAATCCATGGTACTGACATAATCTTTACATCTTTCATATATTCCCTGTCCCATGGCGAGCATTCAATTTGTTTCGTTTACAATGCAACAGGAATCCACCTACCCACTATACAGCGCAGTCCTAATGAAGAATACAAAATGCTGAACTTAATCAAACTCAATTTCGGAATATCAAAAGCAATAACAAACTGACACACACAGAGACACAATGGCACTCGGCATATCCTTTGGATCTCCGGATAAGTATAAATATTTTTGCCCACATATCTGATCGTTAGTCGTGCCATACACTTTGCCCACAAAGTGATGTCATTTCTCCGAATTGAATTGAACATAAATTCGTACTTAATACGACGATCGAACGCATTGCCTGCTGCCGCCCCGTGGACCGTATACCTATGCAGGGTTTGGTTTTGATTCATTACCTCCCTCTTGTAATGTTTTCAGGTGCTGGAGTAGCCTGGTCCTAGCGCATATAAACATACAATCGCTCAGTCTTCCACTATTCAAGTTGTGTGCACAACAACGTATTTCGTATTCATTTTATACTTGAGGGTCAAACACAATAGCGGAAAATCTTGGATTTATTCATGAAGGACCATTTCGATTGGCATACGTATGTGTACCTATATGCGAGACCCATGGACATAGTGCTGGATGGCTGTTGAAGGACTTTTGAGTTTATACCTGCTGTTGCTATACTCCCGACTTTTGTATAGTTCTGTTGCCTGCTGTTGTTGAACTGCAAATAAATTATGAGCACACAGGCGAGGCTATAGGCAGCCTCATTTCTACTGTGGAGCCGAACGATGGGGTATCCTTTATTATGGCGAAGAAATGTTTATATTAGAATAAACGAAATTGCACCATGACGTTTGTAAATGCCTGAGAAATGCTTTGATGACAATAATGAGAAGTAAAAAAGAATACTCTTGTGTAAAATTTAATTAATGACCAACTATTGACTTCGAGGTTCTACAATCCTTGGGACCTGTTCACACCTACATATTTTTGGCATTTAAGCTTGAACTAACCGGATTGCTACTAGCCGGATTTTTAAAAAAAAGTTTTGTTTTTTCCTTTCCCAAACCAGATTAATCTCTCAAGAATATTATGTTCATAATGCTTCTGGTTCCAACATATTTTGATAGTATAGCTAACTCTCCTTGGCTGTTCAGTTTTGAACGAGATGTTTTTTAAAGCACTAAATACTTCTTAAAAAAAAAATGTTCCTATTGTAACCAAAAGTGTTTCAGGGCGTATCTAATACTCGGTTCACCAATGAAATTGACAAGCTGTGAACCAAACGTGATGCAGCCCAAAACACGTGGATTCTCTATAGGGTCCAGCAAACTGATGTTGTCTGACCGATACTGCACGTCAAGTCCAAGGTTGTTGGCACTGATGAGATCAACCCAATACCTAATATTTTTATAACCTTTATAGGAATGGAGTATATTTAGTTTGATACAGGCGAAAATGGAACAAAGAGAAATAATAACGATAATAACGATCACCTGAAAAAAAAGACTTGTTCTTTTTCACGGTCCCCACCCCCGCGAGGGTTTGACAAGCCCATTTGGTTTGACAAGTCTCATTTGTCTTGAAAAACTTCTCACAGTGCCGTTCAGATTCGGCAAAAAATTGTAGGTCCCCTTGTATGTAAAGAAATTACACCAGCATACATTGTTGAGAAGTTGGCCCTGGTACACCTCGAGCTGTTGTGTCACTCTATTTTATTTATAATTAAATTTAACATCTAGCATCTCCTTATAAGACATAAACAATAAAGAAAGAAGCCAAAAAACTTTAATTTTTCAGAAAAGAATTCGACTGCTTTTAAGCCGTACTTAGGGAGGAATAAGAAATAAAAATTACCACATAAGGTACACCGGAGACTATTCTAAATTTCACTCGCACAAAACTTTTGGTCACGCCTTTTTTAACGCCAACATTCGTCAACTTTTGTCACGCCAACATAAATTATTATGTTCTAGAAGGGGCCTCATACCTAAGGAATAAAATATTTTTTTAGTTAATTAATGATTCGTGAATAGTAACTAGAAGGGGATAGAAAAACCAGTGAGTAAGTGCGGCAGTGTGTACGCAGAAGTTACAGTCCGTAAAACGGACCGTTAAATACCCCATCCTACCCCACATTATAAAATACTGCTGTAATTGTTACTTTTTGACATTTTATAAAAACAGCAAACTTCGAAAAGAGTCCTGGTCCAATCTCATTACAAACTGTCAATTATAACACAGATATTTCCAAGTTACGCTTAAATGTACGAAAAAATGCAATTTCTTGGTTCAAAATCAATATTTTTAAAAATAGACCCCTAAAAGGCGGCGTGGCTAAATACTTTTTACTAACGACATCTGGACTGCAGTCTCGTTTAGCCAACCTGTTACTTTTCTTGTTTCATGCTTTCCTAAATTGGGCTCAAGGCCAGTCGAAATTACGTTTTTCTGAAAAATTTTAGGTTTTTCTTCAATTCTGCCTCCAAATGTGGGCGTGGCCCAAAGTCTTCTATGAACAAAATGTAGAACTAAGCGTTTTCTACATAAAATATTAAGCAACATTTTTTTCAATTTCGAGCAAAAATATTGAGTGAACTGCATTTGAAAATGTACCCTTAAAATAGATGACACGCCCACTAGAGGAGGTTTACCAATTAAATTCTTCTTTTTTGTGTCTAACATTCATTAGGAGATGTTGGATGTCAAATTTCAGCCTTACAGTTTTGAAATCTCTGGAGGGTGTTGCACATAGTAGTAGAGGTAGGGTAGACCGATTGTGGGCGTGTCTTTGGGCTGATTTCAAAAATGGTTACACTTGTACTGCTTCGCATGACGTAGGTACAAGTGTAAAAACATGTGACATACAGATGGACGGTCGGACGGACATGGCTTATTCGATTCAGAATTCGGTCTCGATCATATTCCCTTAGGGTCTTGGGGGTTTGCCATTATTATTTCACCGTGATAAAAACTATGTGACAGGCTAAATATACCTCCCATCCTATGGGGTATAAAAATAATATAGGAAACGGAAGGAGAATAGGAATGGAAAGAAGAATAGGAATAGAAAGTAGAATAGGAATAGGGTAAAACGCGCTCCGTTACATCACTGGTTTTATAACTTTTTTAATTTCAATTTCATGCAACTACTATTTTGATTTTTTTCTTAATTCTGGCTAGACTTTTCTCCAATAGAAAAACCAACTACCTGCGCTAGTATTGTTTTTTTTTTTTGAATTCTATGGGCACCGGTTTTTGCGTAAACGGAAAAACAAGCTTTGTTTTTCAAATAGGCTTAGAAAAAGTCAGGTTAGAAACGAAAATTTTAAAAAATGTGTACGCTGTTTTCCTTAATTTTATACACTTGGTATTCCTTAACAAAATCTGACCAAGTTCGCTGTTATCGTTAAGATACTAAAAGATTTAAAATTTTTTTTTTTTGAAAATGCTTCTTTGTTTCTGGGTTAAATCTCAGAAGTGTTTGAATGTTTAAACAAAGTGTGAAAACTGGTTAAATCCGCAAACGGTCATGCCCACTACTGGCTTCAATGCAAGACAACTTCTATTTCACATTTTCTCTCAAATGCCTTTTGGTCAAGTTATAGGCCCCATACACTACACATGCCTGCATGCGCATACAGTGCTTGCGTATGCAAACTGCCAGTGTATGGTCTGAACTGTGTGTTTGTCAAGGGACGATTTTGATAGCGGCCGTCTGGAGGCAAGATAAGATTGAAATTGTGTTGCCTGTTGAATCTAATTTTGGTCACACGACTGAATATTGTACAGTTTGCATGCGTAGTGTATGGGGAAAGAGTGTTTGCGCATTTTTGTGCCTGTGCATGCAGGCATGTCGCATGTGTAGTGTATGGGCCCTATAGGGACAAGGAACTCAAATTTCTGTAAAAATCCGATTTCTTGGAAAGTTCACTCCAAATCGAAAAAAAAACTATATGACTAGTTTTGTGCTCCGTCTGCTTCTAAAAAAAAACGTTTTTTTGTGAAAGAATTTTCGCTTTTAACGCATTTTCTCATTTTCGCATTTTCTCATGATTATAATTATATTACAATTAGCTAATTGATTTTAATTTTTAGCCCAGGCCCACTTTTGGGGGCGTGGCCTATACAAGTAATATAAGAATTTGGGCCAAAAAGCTTTAAGATTTGGTGTTACACGGTATATCGGGTTTATAAAAGTTTGTCAGAGACGAACTCTTGCCAAAGTGGGTAAACTTGTTTTCATATAAATTCTCCTAATAACACCGAAGATAAGGCACTTTTGCGAGAACATGCGGCAAAATGACATCATTAAAACTTTTTTAGAAAAATGTGACCCAAGCACATAGTTGTCTTTGAAATATTTTATACATGTGTTCAATATCGGCTTTGTACGCTAAGCGGCTTAAGAGTTATGACATCAAACACTTTGGAAAATGTCATCCATTTTCAACTCTTTGTTTCTCAAAACAAAAATTAATATTTTAAAATATGTAATTGGATTTTTTTATTACAGATTCGTTTTTCTAGGTCTTGCCTGTAGGCCAGTCAAAACGTATTTCCACGTTACAAGAAAATATATCAACTTGTGGATTTTTTTTTGATTCCTATGGTATTCGGGTCGCTGAATTCGAGTCTGAAGAGTTCCAACAAAATTTTGTGGTGCGTTTTGAGATATTCACAAAAAACGTCCACATTTTCCTTTTTCTAGTTTTTCGCCTAGAACTCGGAAACTGTGCATGCATCGGAAGAAAGAACATTAAATTTCCAACAAAATTTACATGTAAAGTTTTTCATTTAGGCGCACAGTTAGCACGCAAGAACGCGCAATAAAGTTACCAACATTTCCCATTACTGTATGAAGACCGAAGTTTTCGAAGACCGAAAAGTTTTCATCTAGTTTTTTCCCCACATACCTAGTAAGAGTTTTGCAAAGGTAGTTTCTAGTGACATTTCATGTAGGATGCACAGTTTCCGAGTTCTAAGCAAAAAACTAAAGAAGTGCGAAAATGTTGACGTTTTTAGTGAATATCTCAAAACGCACCACGAAATTTTGTTGGAACTCTTCAAATTCGAATTTAGCGACCCGAAGACCATTGGAGTAAAAAAACAATTCACATCTATTTTTCTAAAACGTGAAGCCGATTTTCACTACGCTTTGGCTGGACTATGCACAACATATCAAAAAATGACTGAAAAACATTTAATCCATTTTCCCATTAAAATTCAAACTGTTATTAAACCGTAATTTTGTGCTTTAAAAAAAATGCCCTCGTTGGGTTCTCAGACTATTTCTGCAATTTTAAAGTATAACAAATTTTGTCTTTCTGCCCTTAACCGTTCAGAAGTTGCAATTGGATGGACAGACCGATGGTGTCGACCCACTTAGTGCTGCAATAAGTGTCCCTTTTCCCATGTTTTTCTGTTTAAGAAGGAAAGCAGTACGACCGAAGCTGGGCTCAAGCGTGAATTCATGAGCATTCGTTCTAGCAGGTGTGTTGCGGTTAGATTCTTTCAGAGGCGAGACACAGCTGGCGATTTCACTAAATCAGTCCTTGTTAAAGTTACTACAAAACAGAGAGAGGCACGAAACATAACGACGGTGATCCAAGGAGTCAAATGATCTCGCTATGTTTGGGTCCATATTATCTCGCTTTAAGTTTAATCGCTTGGATCCTATCGAGAAAAAGCAATGCGGTCTTAGATGCACCTGCCCAGACGTGGCAGTTATATTCCATTTTGGGGCATATGAACGCTTTGTGCATGGTTGCTTGATCTGATGGTGTGAAATATTTTTTTCATCGCTTCAAGAATTCAAGGCATTTCGCAGCACTTTTGGCAACATTGAATATGTGGTCACTCCGACTTAGGTTTTCATATAAAACACATACCGATAACAGAAAGCTTGTTGGTTTCAACGATGCAAGTGCCGTCCATGGATATTGGCTTAAAGTTCCTGTTTTGTTAAGAAGAGATAGACAGAAGGCAACATTGAGCTTTTGAAGCGTAAAATTCATCCTGCTAACCAGACCTCATCCTGTATTGTCTTATACGCAACCTTGCCGTTTCAATATTCGTGGAGTTCGGACGTTTTCTTTGGAATGAGTATGAATTACTTACAGTGCTGTCATGTGCTAATGAGAATATCGTATTACCTGTAGCGGTTGGGGTTGAAAATTAAGAAAAATGTTGGAGACAAAACGGATCCCTGCGGCACGCCAGCATTTATAAAATGGATATCAGATTTGAAGCCGTATAAAACCACTCGAATGGAGCGCTAGAGGCAACTTCTAATCCACTCAAAAAGAGTCGAATTTTACTGGCTTTACAATTTCAGTAAGCCAGTGATTCAAATAATTTTAAGCGTATATCAAAACTTTTTCATGTTTCAAACCCACCATAATTCAAAGTTTTCCTTCAAAGTTTAGAAGATGGTCCGAGATTTTGTACGAAATTTTAGGCACATTATTCGATTTAAGATCCACGAAACGACTATTCAAAATCTATTTTCAAATACCGGGATAAAATTAAGGTCCCTTGTTTGTGAAGAAATCCTCACACACAGCATACATTGTTGAGAAATCGGGCCCTGCTTCACCTCGAGCTGTTGCGCCGCTCTATTTTATTGGTAAAATAGAACATGCAGACAGGTACTAACCTGTTCCAAGTGTTCCAAGCTATTTTCCGAACTAACTTGGTAGGAAGGGAACCCCCAAATATCAAAAGCAAAGGAGTACAAATTGTTAATCTATAAATTTACATTGCAATTTCGGTAAATTGTAAACATTTCCCAACAGCTATAAACGAACCTAGGTTACTTCTTTGACCCCACTGTGCGCTCAACATGTCCCCTAGCTGGGCCAACCAATGCAAGCATAACTGACTAGTAGCATAAATACTTCCTTTTTCGGTGGCATAAGTATTCTCCCCGGTGGAAAACCATTAAGGAGCATTTGCTATGAAAATTCCCATTATTGCCATCATAACTTACAAGATTTCCTCTTCATGGAATCTCTCTTCGAGACGGGCTCTCGAAACACTCGTTCCTCTTGAAAATTGAAAAGAAAAGTGGTTTACGTTTATTGAGAGACAGATACCTTAAGACATGCTTGCATTCGCCCTAATAGCTCCCTCCTTGGTCTGTTTCTCCCTCTTTACGGGAGGAGACAATATAATTTGTTCAGGTAACAAGAAAAGTATAACACACTCTGGGTAGGTTATACCTATACATATACGAGTTAATCGTTCTCCTTCGAACCGAAATGGAGAGTTGGTACTTCCACCATAAAGAGTCCTTCAAAATCCTAATTCCGTTCAACTGCATACGCTCTCATAATATACGGTCTGCATCGACATCCTGCTGCTCTGCAATTCTCATTGAACCATAACCGATTTATTGATAACTTTGTGAGCCCAAATTCAGTCTACGGCTATACGGTCTACCTGAGACTTTTGAATTTTTTGACACTTCTATTGTCGCACAAGGCAATTGATCCGCCTCCTCATTCGGCTTTGGTCCACTGGAATCCGGTACTAATCTGGGTGACAAAGGAGTTGAAATAAAAAAAAAATACTAAATAAGGCGCAGCTACCTCTACCTACAGGGAAAAAAGGAGGAATATATCCGTGTATCAAGGCACTCTGAGAACGTAGAATGTCATCATTCATTCATTCGATTTGTGTGGAGCAACTTCAAACAGGAAAAAAATTGTCAGCCGAACCAGAACACAGTCATATTTTATGTTGGGACCTTTTGTCCGACAGTGTGTCGGGGTCAACTCGACAAGCCCATCCTTTGAGATGAATGAAAGCAACACTGCCAATAAGAATTATTTTTTTTTGTGGATGCGTTTATCGTGTGATGGTCTTTCACGAAAAGGAAAAAAAATCCGTATATCCTCTTAGAGGCGTCGATAAGACTATAGTGGTAATAAATTTTCAGCTTTACGGCTGTTCTCGTAGTTATCTGTCTTTTGTTAATGAGATGGTAGTCTTCTGCGACAGGTCTAATCAATTATTATGATAGCGAGTGGGTTCATAAGAATATAAGGATGGTTTCACTGTAACTTTCTTACAATGAACTTCTTTTCAAAAGTCCTTTGAACCAAAAATTAGTTCAAAGGACTTTTGGGAATGCAAAAATTAGCCTATTTTTTGAGTGGCCCATATTTCATTCAAAGTAATTCTTGAAAACTAGATAAAAACTCAATGGCATACTTTAAAGTCAACACGAATTTGGGTATAAAGTACTTTATAGACAGTCAGTTTTAAGCCAATTACCCTGTACCTTACGTCAAAGCTCATGCCAAAAAGACTCAAATCCAAGTACTTTTGCCTACACAAAATTTAACTTCCTTTCAAGGGGTTCGATTGAGAAAGATGAAGGCAGATTTAATTTTTTCAGTGAGGAATCAATGATGCTCCCATATGAAAGGATGCGTAGGTACACTAGATTCATACGCCTAGGAATTGTATGCCCTGCGAAAGATCTTATCCTCTGTGACCTAACAGTGAGGCGAATATGAAAAAGTGGAAGGCAGGAGGTATTCCTTTTTTTATGCCTGTATTCTTTTATTACTGCCCTGGCTTGGATTATCTGTTTTCTATAGATACATGACAAAACTACCTAAAATTGTAACTGTCGGTACGTGATATCCTTTCTTAGGTAAAGCCACATCTATGCTCGTATTTCCTGATTTAGTTTACGATAAGACATTTATTTTATTTTTGTCTTTGTGTCAATTCTATATCAGCACAAAGCTATCTTCCCTTTTCTGCACAAGAATGCGCCCATTGTTCGTGTACGGGGCGGCAATATTTTCTCTTTGTAGGCAATGCGCGAATCCGAACGCGAACTATTTCGAATTCGCTAATCCGTAGGATAAATGGTGGGCCATACTCATATATCAAAAATATTTTTGCGCGACCACAAAAGGCACTTTGCAAATGTGTTTGCCAATTCACACTCATTTTGGACGACGAGTGTGTGTAGGTTAGGCCTGTAGTAAAACTTCGTAGACGCATAGGAGAATCTTAATTTTTAGGGGGAGAATTCGCCGCCGCCCGTCCTTTGGCGTTTAACTATGCGCGACACATAAAACTGACATCGCAGATAAATTTCCCATTTGGCAACGGGCGCATACAAGAGTATAGAGAGTTTCTTTGGTCCTCCTTTTGGATCGTTTTGTTAAAAAACATCGGAAGATTTATTTGATAATTTTACATGGTTTATTATTATTTATGGTACAAATGTGCGTGAAAAAATACACTTTTGCATGGGAATGTGGCGGCATATGTGGCGGAAGATGTGTTTTTCTTTTGTGTGCAAGGAGAGTGGATAAATGAATTTTTGATGGCTTTGTCAAAAGTTCGGTTAATCATTGTGACAAAGAGCCAAGGAGATGCTGCTGGCATATTACACAAAATTAGGTCAAGGGTGGGGGAGACTTTTAAAGCTGTTCTAGAGGATGTGTATTTGATAAAAAGGTAAAGGGCCTGCTTCCCCTGAATATTATAGAATTAGGAAAATAGGTCCTAGTTATTTATTCACAGTGCATATTCTCTTAAAGGATCCAGAAAGGAAACCGTCAAACCCAATGAATTCGTTGCATTCATCACGTTGAAGTACTTACCTGACAACTTAGTTGAATATACACGTTCTTATGAGATGCGGTCCATAGAAGAAGTGCGTGATGTACGTCGCTTCCCATAAGAACGTGTGCATTTAGCGAAGTTGTCAGTTGTGTACTTCGACGTGACGGATGCAACGGATTCATTGGGCTGAAGGCATTAGACTCCTAAGTACCAGTGCCTTGAAACGAAATATAACGGGGCTGGCTGAAATGGATTAAAATATTTTAAGGAATTTTCGAATTACTTCTACCTGACGTCAAAAATAAAGAGACACCCTCAACTAACTCTAAAGAAGAAGCCTTCGACGATCCGTCCATGAATTTCTCTACATTCGCCTCAGAACTGTGTAGGAAGATTGACTGGGGTTGAGGTCAAAACAAATTCCTAAAACCGAAATCTCGAAAACGCACAATCGAGTGCCATAATCCCAAAAAATTATAAAATGCAAACAGTGATATATGTATGCGGATTTAGTCATTTCGGTATTTAAAAGTTTTGGACTTTCGGTGTCCTGTTTTTCACCCGGCTTACTACCATATTTTGTACAAAAGAATTAAGAGTTTCGTCCAAAATTGATAAAATAACTTCTTATGTTTGCCATTGACTTTTGCCAGTCAGTCCGTCCATCCGAACCTGTAACTTGTGCATGAGGTAGAAGACTCCTTTCTGTAAAAACGAAATTTTGTAGATAAAAACTTATAAATTGCCTAAAAATATGAGAGCGCATAATATATGCGCGATTTTTCGTATAAAAAACACACAACGCACATCATGATTGTATGACAGTTTGAATTTTTATGGAAAAGTACCAAAAGCATTTCGATGGCAGGATTCGAACCCAGGCCTCCGGCGTAGTGAGCACACACACTAACCACTACGCCACGGCACCCCACCAGAGAGCCAATATTATCCACCCAAACAAATATTTTTCGACTAACGTCGACGATAAACATATAAACTTTGCTGCAAAAATACAGCGTGAATTATAAGTACACCAAACACGGATGTTCAATTCGAACATATTAGTCCGTGAATGGATTTTTATGCCGTGACCAGCATGTATTTAAACCAAAATTTTATTTCTTATAAAGTACAAGAAAGTTTATAAGAAAGAACTTTAAAAGTTTATAAGAAATAAGGAAACAGCCACTCAATCAAATTCGCTAATAGAGGAACACCCCAGGGCGGTGTCATTTCTCCTCTCCTTTGGCTCTTGGTCTTCAATAAAATCCTTAAAAGACTAGACAGAGAAAGGATTAAAGTAGTAGGGTATGCGGATGACATGGTGATATTGGTATCAGGAAAGTTCCCCTCCGTGATTAGTGAGATCATGGAACACGCTTTGAGTATGGTAAGCACCTGGGCCAAGCAATGTGGCCTAGGCGTGAACGCAAGCAAAACTGACCTAATGCTTTTCACCACAAAAACCAAAATACCTGACTTTACACTTCCTCAATTAAATGGCCAATCACTATCCCCATCGAACAGTGCAAGGTATCTAGGAGTCATCCTCGATCCTAAACTTAACTGGAAGGCAAACATAGAGCATCGGGTAAAGAAAGCTTGTATAGCCTTCTACGCCTGCAACAGAACCTTCGGTAAAAGATGGGGCCTAAAACCGAAACTAACCTTATGGATGTACACAGCCGTAGTACGACCAATACTCACGTATGGATCACTAGTATGGTGGCCAGCGCTTAGCAAACGATACAATGTAGACAAACTCAGCAGGGTGCAAAGAACGGCATGCAAAGGCTCCACAGGCGCCCTACGGTCAGCCCCGTCAGACGCTCTAACAGTTATGCTGCATCTTCTGCCTCTTGATCTACACATTAAAAACTTAGCTACACTTAACGCAATCAGAATCAGGGAAGCTGGTGTCTGGTCTGCGAGACCCTACGGCTACAGCATCATCCTAGAGTCACTGCCGATCGAATTAGCAGCGTCTCCAACAGACTACCTTACCCCCAGAACAAACTTCCTAAAACACTGCGACGTACAGTTTCCTTCAAGGGAAGAATGGAGGAAAGGAGAGATATCCAGAGCTTTCGATGTAACCATCTTCACTGACGGGTCCAAGATGAACTGTGGTGTCGGTGCAGGAGTTTTCTCAGAATCTCTTAATATCTCTAAATCCTACAGACTTCCAGACACAGCCAGCATATTCCAGGCGGAAGTACTCGCAGTTCGCGCAGCATGTCGTCAGTTAAAAACACACCCTTTTAAAACACAAAAGCAATACGTCGCTATTTTCGTCGATAGTCAAGCAGCCATCAAAGCTATTGACTCAGTAATCACTTCCTCCAAACCTGTTAAAGAATGCCAATACGAACTGGCCTCACTTGATGCCCATTTCAAGGTCTCCCTGATCTGGGTACCGGGGCACAGCGGTATAGCAGGCAACGAACAAGCTGACGTCTTGGCGAGGCAGGGTTCACTTCTCCCTTGCTCACTCGCAGAGTCAGTACATATCCCACTCGGCGCAATAAATTCCATAATATCCTCGAACTATCTGGCAACAGCCAACCTTAGATGGTCAAGGCTAACTAACTGCGCCATATCTAGAAAGTGGTGGCCAAAATATAACAAAGCAAAAACACATGATCTGCTTAATAGAACGCGTTCCGATATCGCCAGACTAACAGCGATTTGCACGGGACACTGGCCAATAGGCGAACATGCCGCCAAACTTGGCATTCCCCACAACACACATTGTCGCAGTTGTGACGACGCGACTGAAAAAGAAACTCGTTTGCACCTCATGTGCGCCTGTCCGGCACTAGCCAGGGCCAGACAACGGGCATTAGGGAAAACCTTCTTCAACACACTTGAGGAGGTCTCAGGTAAGAGCATCAGAGAACTAATAACATTCCTTAATTCAACAGGTTGGATCTAGAATTAGATCAAATCAAATATCCAGGTCACGTGAGTTTGTGGTATCAAAACGGCACTTTAAGTGCTACTTGAGCTTCCTTTCTGGAAGCAACCACTTCTACCTTATAAGAAATAACTTTATATTGTATGACCTTTCCAAAATATTTAAATTCGAAACTTTTGAACCACTTGGCTCTAGGCTAAGACTAAATGCACCGACTAAATGCACCAAGGTTAAAAACAAATTTTGGTAAAAAAAGTTTGTGTAAGTGTATAGAAAAAAGTTTAAAAATTGACCATCGATAATGCTTTACCTAAATTATTTCCAAAAAATCACACGTAACTGAAAATTATCTAAAATCTTCGGTAAAATTATATCGAACTTTAAATAAATTGCAAATACTACGATTCGGCTCGAAAACTTCAGAACATAAAAAACGATTCCTTAAAATATTCTGGCATAAAAACGTTATAAAGGTAATAACGATAATAAATATTCTGGCATAATTAAAGGTTATAACGATTGCGGTAAGGTTTGGTTTATCTATGTATAAAGCTAGTATTATGTAGACATACTTAGATTTTTAAAATTTTCAAAATGTCGTTTTTGATTTAACTTTTTCTGGCATAAATAAATCTTAAAAATTATTAAAATACTCAATTTTTCAACGTTATCTGAAAATTCTGTTCTCACAAAAATTTTGAACTAGTTTTCTTATTCCGTAGTATGACGCCAAAGACGCCAAATATGTTCTTTACGAGCTCTTGGAAAAAACTTAGCATTGCCCTAGCTACGACATCGAGATTATCCATTAAGGCGATATTAATGCGAAAGTACAGCCTGCACGGCACGATCACAGATTCAGGCTGATAAACTTTGCTGTTGGGCTACACGTTGTGGTAACTAGCACACAGTACCCTCATCTCAACAGCCACAAAGGGACATGAAGACCTCGCTATCAATCAACCTTCAAGCAAATCGACCATATTGCAATCGACGACGTAAGGCGCTCTTCCACTATAACGGATGCCCGAACTTTCCGAGAAGCCAACACTTATTCGTATCATTACCTCGTTGTATCTAAAGTGTGGCTGCGGAGATCCCGACCAATTTGCCAAGAAATTGTAAAGCTGTGAGGAGTTTGACGTCGGAAGACTCAATCAAGGCCGTAATCACAGGGTATAAAGGCCGTAATCACATGGCATCACAGGGGTTTGATACCCCCCCCCCCCCCCCCGAAACTTTTTAAAAGTGAAATTTTTTTTAAAGAAAATAGCGCAATAATGTCGGTTACACGATATTGTTTCCAGAACTTTGGCAGTGATTACTTTTTATGCTTGTGGTGATGCTTTTGAGCCCCGTGTCGCGATGGTTAGTATGTAGGACTACTTTGCACGAGGACCCAGGCTCGAATCCCAAATGGGGCCTCAAGAGTTTTTTCACGGCCGCAACTCCGCCAGGGTCAAACGAAAGCTCCGAGAGTCCATATGTATGTGTGTTTTAGGTCTTCAGAATTAAGCTAGAGAGTTGAAACGTGGGCCCAGCTTGGTCCTTATGTTGCACAAACGAATCCACTTACTGCCACGCCTACAATTGACATGATTATCAGACAACCTCAAATTTACATTTTATTTCAAAATTCGTTTGGTCAAGTTTAACAAAGCGCCAGGAATTAAAATTTTGGTGTAAGGCATAAGTGGCCAGAAACCTTTAACTAGGCAAAAATTTAACTGCCCACACCATCGGCCGTGACTAAGTTCAACATGTTAGAAAGATATTTAAAAACCTGATTTCTCGGAAAATTCATTCAAAATCGAAAAACAAATTATGCCAGATATTAAGGATATTACTGTCCGCTAAGTTTATTACATACAAAAGTATTGAGTGCCACCCACTTCTAGGGGGCGCTTTTAGGAGAAAACTGTTTTTTTTTTTGTTAATGAATAAATTTTTGCTTTTAGAGAAAATGCGTTTTCTCAGACACTAATGAAAAAAGACTTAACTGAGTTTAATTTTCAGCCGCCCGCCCCCATTTTCGGAGGTGTGGTGAATACAAATAATTGACATACATTAAATGAATTCAGGCCAAGGTTAGAAGTTTAGGAAGAAGGCGTTCGTAAACACAAGCCTGTAGTGGGCCTGTCTGTTTGCGGAATTAGTTGATTTCCAAAATTAACCTTATAAAATGGAAGCGACAGCCAAATTTCAGCTGTCTTGTTCAAAACTTACAATCTGGAGCTTGTAAGCATCCGGATGGACACTGCAAATCAATTCTCCTGTCGGTCTCGTTCATATCTTTTTAAGATCTTAAGGGTCTACTTACGGTGATAACTTCAGTGCGTTACAAACTTAAACTTAATACAAAAAAATTTTTTTTTTTTTCAAAGATCAAATACCCCCCCCCCCCCCCCCCCCACCCAAAATATTTCTCTGGCTGCGGCCTTGGACTCAATCGAAAGAGTTCGAATAGGTCCTTCTCTAGCTGAGTCTCTCAAAAGCTGCAGCAATCAGCATCTCTAATGTAATGGGTTTCGAACAGTCACCACTGGTTTGACGATGAATGCCAGCTAGTAGGTACCTATATGCAGATAAACAGAAAACAAGTCCAAAAAAGGACTCAAGCAGTTCTCAAGCTCTAAAAAAAGAGAGTATCACCAGCTTCTCCGAAGAAAAAACAGATAGCACGCAAAGCACGCGGTAGAAAAAAGAGAGATGTTACAACAAAGGAAAACAAAACCTGATGCGAAGGGTATAAAGGTCGAAACGAAGCCTGTGAGAACGATCAAGGGAACAATGTGACGGAAGCGCAGTCGGTTCTAAAGATTTGGAGGAAGCATTTTCGTAGACTAAAAAAGGACAAAGACGAATGAAAACCCGCTCATCCAACCTCCAATATCCATGGATCAAGTAAAAGAAGCTGTCTCTAAGCTTAGTTCCAGCCTGCATTACCCTTTCGGGTAAGTCCAAGTCTCCAACCAATCGACCAACGATTGGTGACCTTTGGAACAGGCCTTAATACATATACTGGTTGCATCGACCTCTTTACCCAAATCGGATTGGAATCATTTAGATCCTCGGGCTGTCAACTCCAGTCTTATGAAGGGTGGCAACACAATGGACCCCCTTTCGTCTAAGTGTGTCCCTGCTGAGCGGGAAGTTCAATAAAGCAGACGACACTGAAGGCCATTTGCCAAACTTTTCAAGTCCGCTGGCGATGATCTGGCACGAGAAAGATATATATGGTCGAATACGTCAAGATTAAAAGGAGGAAAGCATACGCGATGAATGGAACCATTGTTTCTTCAATCCACAAGAGTACAGCATCATGAGATGATTCGCTTATGACAGCATGGAGACAAGCTTTATAGCGCAATCAATCAGTTTATGCGGAATGGCCATGGAAAACACACGCTGTTCCGTCAAAGTCGGTTAAGGCTTCGCCGACCCCTCGATGTCCAAAGACAAGACAAGGCGATGCGCTGTCATGGGACTTCTTTCACATCATACTTCCGCGAATTCAGACGACAGACGACATTGTCATAATCGGAAAAACACAGCTTGGTTTCTGTAAAGCCTTCGTATGTATTCGGAAGGCAGCGGCGAACATGGGTTTCGAAGTTAACGAGGGCAAAACCCAGTATCAACTGTCATCGAGACAGGAGAAACCCAACGCCGACGTCTTGGAGAAAACATCACCATAGACAGCTATTAATCTAAGATTTCTAAATTGCTATGGCTTTTCGTAAAAAAAAAAACAATTACAAAAGAACAAGTGGGTGGGTTACAATCTACTTAGGCGAACAGTTGGAAAACCCATCCTAACTGACCCATGTCAAGCTCAAATATGACCAATTTCTTTCATATAAAAATAGGGCGTAGATTCACCCTTTTTTTTTTAAAAAAAAAAACATTGTAGTTTTTGTCCAGATGGAGTATGGTTTTTTGCCCAAAAATTGGGTTTTTATTTAAATACGCCTACTTTTTATTCCAATAAAGTGGGCGTGGTTTCCAATAAATTGATCGTATACAGATATAATGTAAGCATAACCAGTGAGTAAGTGCTACAGTGTGTACGCAGAAGTTGCAGTCCGTAAAACGGACCGTTGAATACCCCATCCTATCCCACATTGTAAAATGCTGATGGCATAGTTATTTTTTGACATTTTATCCGCCCCTAATTACAAACTATTAATTATAAGATATTTCCACAGATATTTTCAAGTTGTTTTTTGGTTCAAATTCAATATTTTTGAAAATCGATCCCTAAAAGGGGGCGTGGCTAAAAACTTTATGTGAATGAAATCTGGACTGAAATATTGTTTACCTAACCTGCTACTTTTTTTGTTTCATGCTTTCCTAAATTAGGCTCAAGACCAGTCGAAATTAAGTTTTTCTGGAAAATTTTAGGTTTTTCTTCAATTCTGCCTCCAAGTGTGGGCGGGGCCCAAAGTCTTGTATAAACAAAATGTGGAACTAAGCGTTTTCTACATAAAATATTAAGCAATCTTTTTTTCAATTTCGAGCAAAAATATTAAGTAAACTGCTTTTGAAAATTTACCCTTGAAAAAGATGCCACGCCCACTAGAGGAGGTTTATCAATTAAATTTGTCTTTTTTGTGTCTTACATTCACTAAGAGATGCTAAATGTCAAATTTCAGCCTTTAAGAACGTCTTACAGTTTTGAAAACTCTGGAGGTAGTTGCACATTTAGACCGATTGTGGGCGTGTCTTTGGGCGGATTTCAAAAATTTTTACACTTGTACTGCTTTGCATGACGTGCACCTTACGTATGAAGTTTCAGCACCCTAGCTCAAAATTTAATGCCTAAAAACGTGTGACATACAGACGGACGGACGGACATGGCTCATTCGATTCAGAATTCGGTCTCGATCATATTCCCTTAAGGTCTTGGGGGTCTTTCATTATTATTTCACCGTGTTACAAGCTATGTGACAAACTTTGTGTACCTCCTATCCTATGGGATGTATAGGATAGGATGGACATATTGCATACAAATAACGTTTGAAAAACTGTAAATTAAATGCGACCACGCCCAAAATGGGGGCGTTTGTTGTTTTTTTTTTTTTTAAATGCCAATCACAAAACACTTACGCAAGGATACTGCATACGAATTTTCAGCTTCCTAAATTTTTCATGCTTAAAATTAAAGTGGGCGTATGGACGGATTCAAAAATTGTTACACTTGTACTGGTTCGGGACCCAAGAAGCTCAGATATAAGCTTTCAAGTTCTTAGCTCGAAATTCAAGTCCTTAAAACTATCGACAGACAGACGGATAGACGCACGGACCGACATGTCTCATTCGACTCACAAATCGGTCTCGATCATACGCCTTCAAGGTATTCCCTATCATATGTGATGGGGTACAAAAAGATAGTTTGGGACTTTGTCTTTACCGTTGTTGCGTCATAAATTCATACAACGAAATCGAACGAAGGTTTACTTTTTCCAATCGTTGCTTGTTTTGGGTTAGAAGATAACTTAGTAGCACGGGCCTCACTTTAGCAACTGAAGTGTCTATTTATATGACCCTCATCATCCCGGTCCTGGGTTATGGTGCAGAAGCCTGGACCCTAAAAGCGTTTAAGGGTGTCTCAAGTTAAATTCATGGTCTCACATATCTACATACATATTCAAATAGTTGAAGCAGAGCTGGCTTTGACGATTTGGAAGCTTAGAATATTTACGAAAGTAGTTCCTCGTAAATTCTTAAACTTATTTTTTAATAAACATATTGTTGGTTCTGTTAAAAATAAGGGGGTCTTTTAAAAAAGGGGGGTTACCGAAATCTTTTTAAAAGCGAAATCTTGAATAGAGTCTCTGGCTTAGGTTAATTATGTGCTAATTTTAATTTAAGCATGTGGGCGTGGCCCAAACCCCTGTGTAAGCAAAGTAACACTTTGTGTTTATTAAGTGTTTTAACAAAGTACAACTTTTTCGATTTGGAACAAAAATATTGAGGCAAATTCTTTGATCACTTACACTACTTAATTCTATGCCACGTCCGCTATAGCGGAGGTTTTCTAATTTTGAATCTTATTATCGCTAAGAGAAGCTATTATTAGCTATTATTAGAAGTACCAAATAAAAACTTCGTACGACGCACGTCGTCTATATTCGAAGACACCAGAGGTAGTTGCATATATAGATCAATTGTGGGCGTGTTTGTGGACGGTATATAAAAAATATCTTTTCTACTGGTCCGGGTGCCAAGAAGGCTACGTACAAAATTTCAGCTCCTTGATTCCAATATCCCTTCGGCCTCGGTCATAGTATAGCCTAAAGCTCTTAACTTAGTATTAACTGGACAAGAGTTCTGACTTCTTTCCTATTTATCTTTGTGAAATGACAATTGCTTCGCATGTCCCTAGGGAAACCTGAATTGCAAAACTGCTCCCTGTAGTAACTCTTGCTTCATTATGTTCCGAGAGTGACAGATCTTGGCTTAAAACGGAGCTAACTCTTTCAGCTCGTAGAGCTATAAGCCATTGTCTATCTGTTCAAAAATTATAAAATAAAACAGTGAGTGAGTGCTACAGTATGCACGCAGAAGTTACAGTCCGTAAAACGGACCTATCCCACATTGTAAAAAGCTGATGGTATAGTTATTTTTTGACATTTTCTAAATAATGCAAACCTCGAAAAGGGGCGTGGTCCAACCGCCCCTAATTACAAACTATTAATTATAAGATATTTCCAAGTTACATTTAAATGTACGTAAAAATGCAATTTTTTGGCCCAAATTCAATATTTTTGAAAATCGACCGCTAAAAGGGGGCGTGGCTAAAAACTTTATATAAACGAAATCTGGAACGAAGTGTCGTTTACCTAACCTGCTACTTTTTCTGTTTCATGCTTTCCTAAATTAGGCTCAAGGCAAGTCGAGTTTTTCTGGAAAATTTTAGGTTTTTCTTGAATTCTGCCTCCAAATGTGGGCGTGGCCCAAAGTCTTGCATAAGCTAAATATGAAGCTAAGCGTTTTCTACATAAAATATTAAGCAAATTTTTTTCAATTTCGAGCAAAACTATTGAGTAAACTGCATTTGAAAATTTACCCTTAAAATAGATTCCACGCCCACTAGAGGAGGTTTACCAATTAAATTTGTCTTTTTTGTGTTTTACATTCATTAACGGATGCTAAGTGTCAAATTTCAGCCGTACAGCCTTAACGTCTTACAGTTTTGAAAACTCTGGAGGTAGTTGCACATTTAGTCCGATTGTGGGCGTGTCTTTGGGCGGATTTCAAAAATGTTTACACTTGTACTGATTTGCATGACGTGGACTTTACGTACGAGCAGGTAAGTTTCAGCACCCTAGCTCAAAATTTAAGGCCTAAAAACATGTGACATACAGACGGACGGACGGACGGATGGACGGACGGACATGGCTCATTCGATTCAGAATTCGGTCTCGATCATGTACCCTTAAGGTCTTGGGGGTCTACCATTATTATTTCACCGTGTTACAAAGTATGTGACAAACTTAATATACCTCCTATCCTATGGGATGGGGTATAAAAAAAATGTCTATTTAACTGTTCTTACTCCAATAAATGAAATAGCATTAAGACTACTTTCCTATCACTTTTGTAAGGTCAGAAGAGCCATCACCTGACCTCTTTTACAATCATGCATGATGTGTGCGTTACAGGTGTTTTTCACACATGAAAGGGACCTATACAGTTTTTCGCCGATTCCGAACGGCGAATTCGAGAGGTCTCTCATGACAAATGATACCCTCGGAGGGTTTGTCAGGCCCTCGGAGGCGGAACACCCGTGAAAAAAACTTTTATTGCCCGGAAAAGGTAGTAGATACCAAGTAAATACCCTGTCGACTTGTGTGCGAAGAAATTCGAAAATTAATTGTAATGGGATACCTAAAGCGGGAAGCAATTAAATTAAGCATTATAAGGCATAAAGGTGTCCACTTGTTTTTATTTAACAATTGACTTTTGGTTACTAAAAATTCGCTTTATATTTTGTGGCGTATGCATTATTTATTCTACATTTATTCTCTTGAAAAGACAGCCAACTAAAAGGGGATTCGAATGAAATCATGCTTCTTTACATTGTAAATCCCTCAAATACGTACGTACATCACACGAAAACATGAAGGCATCCTATATTCGAATTCCAATTATCGATATCATCAGCTCCCTGTTTCCGAGAAACCGAAAGTGTCATCTTCTCTAATCTAAGTGCGGTTCCTCGAAAACTTGCTTATCGACTGATTCATTTTACCATTTGACACAATGATTAATTACTTTCATTGGGAAAATCACATACAAACGACACACTCATCCTGTTGTTCAAATTTAAAACCAATTCCCCAGCCCAGCCAGCCAGAGCTACTGATTCATGCAACAATTTTTTGGTACAAAGTTATCGGCCGATAAACTCAATTCATCTTCTGATCCTAATGGTCCAGTGACAGGTAAGATAGTTTGCCAATTTAGCCATCATTATGGCTACCATTAAAGCGATCAAATTTCCCCGAAGTCGATATTGCTAATTAGGATCATTTTTCATTCGAGATTCGACAGGGACGGGACACCCGTCCACTGAGGTGACTAATTTCAAAATTATAAAGTCGAATCAACCTGTGTAGGGATAATGTTTGCAAAAACTAAAAACTGAACAAAAAAAAAAGAATTTCTGGTTTTTTTTTGCAAAAGTGCTCGATGGTGATCCTGGCGATGATAGCGGTTGCGTCGACGATATTACTTTGCGCGACAAAACGTTCATTTGCAGACAATAAACACATGTTGGGCTGTCACGGAACAGGCGTTCACCCCACTAATTATGCGCACAAACGATGCGGCAACCAGGCAGGAGAGCCTCTCAAATTTCTGTCGCACATGCAGATTTCTGTCGCACGTGGAGATGCTTGCGAATTGGACCCGATTATTTGCAACACGAGTGCAGAGCAAGGGGTCTACGCATTATTGCAGATTTTTGTCATGGGAAATGTACAGTGAGGCAAAGAGTTTTCAGTGAGGCTAAAATTATTTTCGAATCTTTAGGGCCAAAAATAAAACTAAGGGAAGAAATAATTTTTAAAGAACCGAAAAAAGTGATGCAACGTGTCGAACTATATACTTCGCCAGCAGATTAACACCTCTTTCCTAAAGGATCTATTTTGGTATCGCTCCATTGGTTGCATCTTGAAAACAACAGTCTTACAATCAAAAGACGTAATACTTACAAAACGACGAACATTTAAGCGTATACTAATCTTATATGAATGAATTTTTGTAATAATACAAAACTTAAAAAAAAATAGTGTAAAGTTTTTTAAAAAAATGGAACGGAAAAAGAATGCTCGTTGGCAACGTGTTAAATGTCATAATTTCTAACCACTTAATTTAAAAACAAACAAAAAAACGATATAAGGCACAAATATATAAAGCAGTTGTTTTCCAAAAACAAATCACAAAGAATTGCAAAAAAAAAACAAACAAGTAAGTAAGTGCAAGTGTTCGTCTGTAAGGAACTTCTAAATGCCCGGCCGTCTTTACCCTGTAACACCAAATTTAAAAGTTTTTTGGCCTGATTTCATATACTCTATGCCAATTATTTTTATTGGCCACGCCCGTAAAAATGGGTGTGGGATGAAAAATAATTAATTCTAGTTTCGTTGGAATCATGAGAAAATGCGTTAAAAGTGAATATTAATGCTTGAAGAAATCAGTTTTGTCTAAAAACGTCTCAATGTCTCAATTTAGAACAAATTTCCCGAGAAATTTGGTTTTTCAAGATATAGCATCTTGGTCGATGGTGTGGGGTCTAATTTTTGCCTAATTAAAGGCTTCTGGGTCCCTTTTGCTCTGCACCGAAATTTAAGTTCATATGCCTTGTCTAACTTGGCCAAAAGGCATTTTCAAATAAAATGTAAATTTGAGGTTGTCTAACATCCAAGCCAATTGTGGGCGTGGCTGGTGACTGATTTTGTCAGTTTTCATACTTTGTCCGTACGAAGTAATAACCAAAGCACACTTAAAGTTTAAGCTTTCTAGTTCAATTTTAGAGACCTAAAAACTTCACACATATGGACAGACATGGCTTAATCAATTCACAGGTCTTCGGGCTCTACGGTGATTATTTCTTTGTGTTATAAGCTATGCATTAAAATTAATATACCCTTGGTTGGGTATAAAAATAGTTATTCCCAACAAGACGAACTTAAGGTTCGTCTGCTTTCTAAGGGAAATTAACTGAAAAAAAATCATAGGTCAGAAATTATTCATAGTTTACAGAAAAGTTGCAGCAAACTGTGGATAAGCAGCAAATTCTGGGGCAAATGGGATTCTGATTGAAAGCTTAAAAAACCGGGTTTACAAAATATTCTTTTATCCTTACAGTAATAGCAATTGAAGTAAAATTTTGAAACTTCTTCTTCTTCCCTTGCCCATAGAGGGTCTCAACCTTCTTCACAGTAGCCCTCCATCCTCTGCGATCCTGGGCACGCTGCTTCCAATTGTCTAGACCAAGCGCTTTGGCATCTGCGATGACCTGGTCCTTAAAACGGAGGTTCGGTCTAACCTGGTTGCCCCAGCCTGAGAAGAATTGAATTGGAAAATTGCATGTTGCACCGCGCATTTGCTAATGTTGCAAGGCATATTTTGATCAGTTTTGTCGAGAGCTTGAATTCGGCCTTTAAAGTCAATGTTAAGATGGTGGAAATTGAATTGAAATTCAACTTGAAATTTATTGGTTTTTGCTAGGCTCTATTGGTAGGTATAGGTATCTCTAGGGTCGTTCTGCCAGTCTAGAATTACAGATGCTCACACAGTAGGTACGTTTGATAGCATATTGCTTGCAAGAGGATCGTCTTTCTTGATGTAGGGCATATGGAACGGCCAATCATCGGGCATACTTTCTTTCACCCAATCTTGATTAATGAATTGGTGCATGCAGCCCAACAAAACTATATCTCCGTGTATTCAAAGAGCTCCGCAGGTAAGACTTCAGTGCCGACGGCCTTGTTATTTTAAAGCCTTTTTGGGTCCAAGCTTGATACTCTTCATACACTGCTCTTGATATTCAGTGCAATATATCGTATATGCATATTCTGCCACTTTTCTATTCACGCAGTCATGGTCATACCAAGCCTCAAATGGTGTCATGGTACTGGCTCGAAAGTGAATGCATAGTTACTGTCAGCTATATGTTGGCTGCCGGCTACTCCAGGTGTGCTGAGGCATCCAACATTGAGTTTATTTTTTCTGGTGGCTCTCGGCTTCTGTTAAGTGGTGTATAAAGTGAAATCTCTTGAAAAATGGTCCTTAAACTTTCCGGGTTACAGTTATTAATTGAGTGTTAATTCTTATTTATTTTATCCGAGGCTACTGGTTACTCTCAACTCAAATAACTCCTATTTTTTGCGAATTCGGGAAAATATCTCTGCTACAAAAACCCCCAACCCCACAACTTGGAGTGCCATCAGGTCCATGTTTTAACCTTAGCCTGATGCACCAGAGCTAGAGTAACCCACTTTGGAAATGCATAGCTGCCGTTGACCTACTCAGGGGCTCATCAGCTTCCAACATTATTCCAGTACTCTGACTATAGTGCCGGAAATTCGTACAGACCAAGGTTTCTTTAAACAATTGATATTGTAGCAGAATATTCTTTTTCTATTGTAACTTTATTTGCAGCATTTAATTACACGACGGGAGTGAAAGCTCTTAACAACGGAGTATCAGCTCTTCGTCTGATGGAACGCTTAAAAATCTACTTTTTTAAACGCTTAAAAAACGAAGACGTTTTGCTTAGTCGCCAATCTGATTGTGGGTCTGTCAGTTGACCATTTTTTTGATACCCCAACTAGATGCAGGTTAAGCGCTCAAAAATGATGCCTGTATGACGAGGAAATCGAGCAGAAGCTTGCGAATCTTTCGAGATAAAGAGTAAATCTAAAATATGTACACTTTTATTTACATTTACTGGAGAACGCCTTACGAAAACGCCAAATTCTCCCATCACTCCTCGCACCGCCAGTACACCCCAAAAGTTTTTTCCTAGATGGAATAGTTTGGGATCATACCGGTTCGATTGGGAACTCCGTCCGTATGGGGACACCGGTACATATCCCCCCTTGAACGAGTTCATACCGCTTCTATCTCTCCACTTTCCACCTCCCAAAATTACTCTTACCTCTACCATTTCCACCAAGAACTTTCCTTACAGGACTGGACTGGTACGGGCTTGAACCGCTTCGGTTCCCTCACCTTCTTGCCCTTATGGGAACACCCGTATATATTCTCCCTGGTACGGGGTCCATACCGCTTCGGTTACCGCTATCTTTCCCATTCCCCTGAGGTGTCCCAACAAACATACTCTCGAGAGATGTGCTCTACAAATCTATAAAAACCTCTCATAAGGCTCTGGTAAAACTCTTGAGTACTCTCAGAACATAATTTTTTTTTGATTAAATTGAATTTCACTCTCATAGTACTCCCATTAGAAGGGTAAAAAGCTACCAGAGTAAAAAAGACGTTAACTTCCATTATGAGAGCATATTTGGTCCTTGTTATGTGAGTTCAACTCTCGTTTTACTCTCAAAGAGTAAAAGTATTATAAGGAGCATCCTTATGAGAGTCAAAGTATCGAAGTACTCATAAAAATACTCTTTTCAGCCTAACACTCTTGTTTTGAGACGGGATGGCTGATAAAAATAGCTATTCATGTCAATTCAAAATAATGGCGTTCCACCATCCGTCAAAAGTAATTTTGCCAGTACGTAGTGTGCTTGCGGTGACAGTAGTTTTTTAATTATTGCATTTCTTTATGGAGAAAAAAGTGAAGGTATCTCTGCAGCACAAATCGTCATCGAAAACGTATTCATGGTCTGGTTAGCCAGCATGGATTGACTGAAATTTTCTACACGCAAACAAACTCACAGTCAACTCCAATGACGTCAGATTAACATTTACTTTAATGTTAATCTGACGTCATTGGCTGTAATCTTTATATTCCTTCATTCATGTGCACGCGGCAATGATGTTGAGCGATGAGCTATCACTTATAGTTTTTTTTTAAACTGATTGTTTTCGTGGCGCTTTGTTTTTATCGAAGTAAAATGTTAACTTTAGCAGATAAATTTTCAGTTGCACAAAGTTCTTGCATAAATAACCTCAGAAAAAAATATAATTAAAGTCAATAATGTTGATGACAATGGTGTACCATCAAACAGTGCATTGAAAATAACACTTTCTTTTAGAAGTATATATTGTTCTCTTTTTTACTTTATATCCTTATGAAAAATTAAAGAATTTTAGGCACACAACATGATAAAGATGACACGAAGATTGTTTGTTATATGTTTCTCTCTCTGTCAAACAAGACTAGGTCTTCACATCCCATAAGAAGAACTTATTGTCTTATTATGAGACCGAATAACTCTTGCAAGGAGAGTTTAAGACTTTTTATCAGATCAAATAACTCCCATAAGACTCCCGTCTTATGGGAGTTATTTGATCTGATAAAAACTGATCTGATAAAAAATTTAACTCCCGTAAGACTCTCTTAAGCGCTCTCGTAGTACTCTATGAGAGACAAATTGCAAGAGGCAAGCTCTTGGAGAATACTCTCATAAGACTCTCGTAGAGTGTTATAAGAGAGAAAATGTTAGTTGGGGTGTTTCGGATTTAAGTCGTCTGAAGACGGTTACCATGCAACAGGGTATAAGAATTCTCCCGCGTCAAGGGTTTATAAAGAAATCGGTTACTCTCCGCACTCTCTCATCCTCGATTCTAATTTTTATGTCAGGAGCATTAGGAATGGACGTATACCGAAATCGGTTGCCCTTACCTTGGTTTATCATATGGAACTTCTCCTCACTGACCTCCGACTACCTTTTTCACGAGGGTTCCCACCGAAAATGGTTACCCTTGATCGACCTTAAGTTATTCCCTTCAATTCATATCAATCCCTTTCCCTATCCTCTAGGCAAATTCCTATCTGGAGTCCAATAGTCACGTAACATTTTTCGGCAGAAAAATCTGTCTGGGAACTCTGTCTGGGAGCCCGTTTTCGGTTCGATCCTGCTTTCTTCACTTTAGCGGGTGGAGTTTTCTGCTTCTGCCACTTAAGCTATCACTGACCCGTTGTTACCCGATACCAGTTTCACCACTTCACTGCTTGTCTCACGATTTATGTATCATAACATTTTACTTGCTGTTCTTTGAAACTGTGTTGTCATTTGTAACTTTCTTCACAATTGCACTTGTATTTTTGGCAATCCAAGCTATGAGGTCAGTAACAGTTCGTAGAGTTATTTATTTAAAAAGCGTTTAAAGGTAACAGGCAAGGCTAAATTTATAAAGTTTTGTGCAAAAATTGACATCTTTCTTATAATATATGTGACCTTCTCAAGTGAACGTATCATGGATGTTTCTTGGGTTTTCCCCATATGGGGTAGGTAAGCAAAAGATAATTTTTGCTTAACCTTCCCATATAGGGTAGGTAAGCAATAATTTTCTTTTCAGAAATCCCAATTCCTTCGACTGAATATGGCTCGGTCGACAGTCTTCGACTGCTTCGCAGTCTACCAGAATTTTATCACAAAACCTCCTTCTTTGATATAACTGATCGTCTGTCATTTTCTTCTTTCGAAGATCATATCCATAGGCACTAGTTTTCCCACTTATTCTCATATAAGGCGTCACGTGGTTACAAAATTTGACAAAAAAAGTCTTTTTAGATATTTTGCGACCTGTCGTTGAAAACCTATTGGTATTCGAAGGCAGATAAATGGTAGGAGAATGATCGTGATAGTGAAGATCACTTAACAGGTGATGCATACATGACATGTGGCCGATTCGGCATTACAGCTTCGACTATTTCGGAGTGTTTCAAACATTATTGTAAAACCAGATTTTTCTTTGCCAACTCAGTAGACAAAAGGTCGAAATATTCACGGTAGACTTCCTTGATCTTTTGCGTCACTGTACCACGACATTGGAGTAGATTCCTACCCGATGAAGACCTTAAAAGCGATGCGCTTCGCTTCACGAAAATAAAACACCACCAGACAAAGTATCCAATTAAATATTTTATATTACCGCGCTCTTTGGGTATTATGCGTCCAAAAATAACCTCCGGTGGTGGATGGATACTTCTCCTCCCGAGGATGCTCCGCGACGACTTTGGCGATGATCCGACAAATCCATTCAGTATGGGTAAGACCACAAATACATTCTATAAAAGTGAAATCCACAAGGCATTTGCAAAGGGAAAAAAGGACCATCAGCCGTGTCGGCCGTGTTCGGTGTTCCTTACAAAACGAACGGCTGGCGATGTAGCTCATCGCTCGCAAGTCACAGCTTCACACTGGTTGGCAAGATAAATGCGAAATAACTTTCGGAACACTTGAAATAATTAATTATGGCATTAAGTGCTAATTTCTCGACATCTCGACTATTAGTCTGGGGCGGACAGCTGCCGCGGTTATGCGTGTATAGCAATACCGATTGTCGCACATTTAGCCATACAGGCTCATCTCGCACAATATCATATCAGTCCCGCAATGCTTTCTCTCTGGAGGGGCTAATGGATGTAGGCTCGTAGGTAGGTGGTAAACGCACTTAGCATACACAGCAGATATAGATCTGTGAAAGTAACTTTGGGCCACTTTGGGAGGCATACAAATCATATTTCTCGGATGCGTCAGTTCTGTCGAATTGAATTTATGCCCAAGTGACATGCGGCCACGACCGATGTGTCTGGAACATCAAAGGTAATATTCGGTCTCTCGTATCAACGCTTTTACTTGTTTTGTTTGTTCTGGGGAAATGGAGATGTTAATGAGCTTCTTCCCACCCTACCCACACATGGTTTTCGGAGAAAATTTCATATTTTTTTTCCGGAATGCACAACCGACAGACACACATGGGAATGGGATGTGTGTACTCGTTGCTCTGTGTTTCCGGAGGAGAAGCTGTTTTGTTTACCCTGGGTTAATTAATATTAATTCAGTGCCGAATGAGGTTGTCAGGGCTGCTGAATGGTTTTAAAGATTAACTTTCCATGAGTTATTTTCGCTATTCGGTGCGGCATATGGGAGATGCACGCCAACTGGTCGGGTGTCGCATCGCACTGCCAAAGTCTTTATGAAATATGAGATGAACGAGATTTATCTTAATGGATGTCATTGTGCGTTGTCATTGTCAGCGAACTCGAGACTTGCAATTATTGTGTTTTGTCTGGCAAGGGAAGAATGAACTTTAATTGAAAATCTTTCACATAGAGAATTGTATATGAAATTTTGTCACAAGGACATTGCCATCCTCTTTGAGAGTTTTGCGTTTTTTATTTGTCTGTTGGATGGAAACGTCAAGGTAAATATATGAAAACACGACGGGTAAGCAAAGATGCTTCGAAAGCTCTTCCTTAAATACATTCGTGGAAGAGTTAGTTTGGAACCATAGAAGATCTTAAATGCGCTCACTGGTCTCTTAGTGTGCGGCTTGCTAGTCGTCGTCTATCCAGCTTGAGTCGGTCGAATATACCACTCCCTGAATAGAAAACAAAATATTTTTGGCACTTGTATAGCCTCTATAGCGGACTATTATTTATAGGTAGCTCTACAGCTCTGAAGTTATCCCCTTGACCTCGAGTAAATTATGCTGCTGTTGGATTTCTCACATTCAAAGGAAGCTTGAATTGTTTTGCCGAGAAGTTTTTCGAGAGCAATGGGTTTGTTTGGCCCTCGTGGTGACATAGACCATTTTCTTTTTGCGCACGCAAGTGGAAGGGGACCTCAGCCAACTTCGCGTGCGAAACTGGAGACGGCTAGCTAGAGACAGAGCTGGCTGGCGAAGCTTGTTGGCTGAGGCCCAGGTCCACCCCGGACTGTAGCGCCACCTTAAGTAAGTAAGTAAGACCTAGACCATGCAAAATAGCGAGCATTGTTTTCAGATGACAGAACCTTTTGCGTAGCAGAAAAAACACCGACCGCTACGGCACTGCACCGCACAGCTACGTCTGCTATTAGCTAAGCAACCAGCCCGTTTCAGAGACTCCATGTTTGGAAAGCTAGTCAGGGTTTAATATATTAACTGTACGAAACCGTTTTATTTCGTTCGATAATTAAAGAAGTTCGTAATAGCTTGGAATCAAAGGTTTTGTATAGCTAAAACTTGGCAGTAACAAAGCGAATTCGGTCCTTGTGAGCTTTGTAAATTTCCCTTTATGCCATACTCATTGCTCAAGAAAAGTCCAGTGTTTGTTCGGCATCGCCCCCACGAAGCATGCAATACTTGAGCAAATGCTCTGGGTCTATAACGAAGTGCGAACTTATGGGGCGTACTAGAAGCCCTAGAAGCCTGCTTGATCGACCCTGGCGAAATCTCAAAAGAAAGGGCGGTACAGCTACTCAGTCAACGTTCCGACAACATGCCGGAGACAAGTCCACCGGTAAGAAATTAACCAAGCAGGTTATAAAACCTTAACCTAGAAAAGGCTAACTGCCGGTCTAGAAATAAAGAAGTTGGCCAGGGGTGCCAAGCATTTATATGGATGTCCTCTTGCACTCAGTGGGAAAAGTCCTCTTGCACTCAGAGGGAATTATCTTTTCTAGAGTGGGGCACTGATCAGACTATAAAGAGATAGCCAACTCTGCAACCCCCTGCCCATTAAAACCCGCAAAAACACCTACATGGAACGAAACGGAACGTATTAGAATCTGCCATGGGATTTGCCTTTGATTTCCTGTCTGTGTGAAACACTCGCCAGCTGAGAGTGTAGGAGTGTGCCAGGCAAAGCACAGAACACATATGTAGTCCCCAGTCAGTGGAAGCTTAGGGGCAAAAAGAGAATTCTTGTGCCGAGTTGGCTATCTCTTTATAATCTGATCAGTGGGTATGGGTTTGGGAGACCATAGCGAGCGGTCTCGCTGGCAACCGTCTAAGGCAGTGTTGTCAGCTAAGGATGCGGCCAGCAAGCAAGCAGCGTCTGGAAAACTTAGTATCGATGCAGCTACTAGGACAAGGCAATGCCAAAAGGCAAAACAAGGAACGTGTTCCTCGAAAGATGCTTTAGGGTCATAGAAAAAGGTGAAATGGTGGGCTTTTACGTTGGGGAATCCCAAAAAAGCGGGCACCAGCTAGGTGGGCTGGTACAGCAAGGAGACGAAAAAACCACTACTTTATAAAACGGACTCTAAATAATCGAGCCCAAAGGCGGATGAAAACACTTTAGGCTGCTTCGAGAGGAAAATTCTTCGGACCATTTACGGTCCCGTCTGCATAGACGGAGAGTGGAGGAGGAGATATAACATGGGCCTGTACGAGCTGTACAGCGACACCGACCTGGCCAGAAGAGTCAAAACACAACGTACGATGGCTGGGTCATCTAGAGCGGGTGTACACCAACGCCCCGGCCTGGAAAATCTTCGAATCCACCCCGCACGGACGGCGCAGTAGAAGAGTATCGAGACTAAGGTGGCGCACACAAGAGAAAGGGGACCTCAGCCAACTTCGCGTGTGAAACTGGAGACGGCTAGCTAGGGACAAAGCTGGCTGCCGAAGCTTGTTGGCTGAAGCCCAGGTCTACCCCGGACTGTAGCGCCACCTTACGTAAGTAACAAACCGAGCCGGCAGTACAGTGAACGGTGTGACAGTAAGATTGAAGTGACCCTCGAGGCATCTAATATCAGCTACATTTTAAAAACCGCAGGTACTAACGCTGAAATAATGCTCTAAAAGTAAAACTTCCATTGATTGCATTGACCAGTGATCAAATGACTTTACCGTCCCAATAACTTAAATTAAATTCCAAGCACAGCACAGGAAGCATAAGCTTATTCAGAGATGTTAATATCTAAGGACGACACCCTCCGCGTGTTAGAAATGCAGAACCTCCAGATTACGTTGCAGGATTGGGAAAGTGTCACCGAAAATGAGAGGAGGCAAAGTGCGTCGGGGCTGTATTGTCGTTTCGGCGATATGCCCGGGAACCTCAACGTGGATAAGCAGTTGCTGTTGTCTTTTGCAGCTAGCGAGGTTATTCCCCTGAAGCTGCTTAGTTGAAGAGCAGATGGCGGGCAATACACGCTGGGGTAGAGGTAGAGACTACAGGCAATGATGAAGGTGGTCTAAATAAACCTTCGTCATTGTAAGGTTGCCACAGCCAAACTGAGGCTTTTCCTCGAGTGGGAGTAACTGGACCTAGCCCTTATTTAGGAACCCTAGTTCGGCAAAAGAACAGGGTTTAAGGATTCGGGTCGAAAATTTTTTATATCTATCACATCAAAAAGCAAGAACCTGGATCGTAGCAAACAAAAACCTTCACATATTCACTAATGGTGGTGGAGGGTAGAGCATCGCATAAGATCTGGACGGTAGCTTTGGTCTACATGGCATATGACGATGGTGCCTCGATACCCTTGCAATCTTTCAGGTTGCTAGTAACAGCGTCCGGACAAGTTAAGAAAAACTTACTGTCTTAGGCTGTGATGCCAATGCATATCATTCCATTTTGGGGGGCTCAGATCTTAACACTAAGGGTGAGGGCTTTTTTGATTATGCTCTTCCAACCTTCTAAAGTGTATGTTTAATAGGAGTAATTTACCCCACCTTCGTTACAGCAAATGGGAAGAAGTTTCAGAAAAGCTCTGTTCAAATAACGAACTGGAGAGTATCCAAGCTGGATACTCCTAAGATATCTTTGGAGTTTGGAGATATAGGCAGGCTCTCAGGTTAGCAACGTTTTTAAAAACTAAAAAGAGGGAACCGGAAGAGATTTAATAAGGATCCGCAGAGGAGTGTTATCGCCTGACCAAAAGCAGAAATTCACCACTGAACGAGAGATCGACGATAGGAACCGTCTTATACATTACCGGGGTTCTTTCTTGCTCCTTCAAAAAATCCTGCCCGTAGTAGCAGCACAGGCCCAGCTGTGTGGGATTCCAATTGAGAAGTTCACTAAAAACTCAAGATCTAGGTGAAATCTTGCAAAAAAAAAAAGCGGTAATCGAATGGACCACCTACAATGGAGCTCGTAACACTCCTGAAGTAAGGGATCAGATTCGGCAGAAGGAATTCATGGAAGAATTTCTGCGAATCAGTCGAAACTTAAACCAAGTTTTATTGGCTGACGTTCTTCTCTAAAACGCCAATATCGATGTCGTCTCCAAGGAAGACCGATGGCCCTGGACCATATCTTATGAGGAAACGCTAGATGTGCTTGAGGAAACCCCCTATAGCCAGGTTGGACCGACACGCCTACTGGGATTTCGACAAAGTAACACCAAGCTCTTGGTGTTATTTTTGTTTACCGAAACTTTTAAAGCCTGGCATCCTTGTTTGAAGTTTCCTGTTAGGCTTTACCGATAACCTGTTGCTTGTGTCAGGTTCAGGTCTTATCGAGGCTGTACGATGCACTATGCACTGTTACTTGTATAAGACTCCCTGTTGCAAGCTTTAAAGATGCTTTCACTTGTATAAGGCTTTCTGTTGCAGGCTTTATACAGGCCTGTGTGAAGCTTCCTATTGCGGTCCTTATAGAGGCTATTAATTGTAAAAATCTTCCTGTTGCAAGCTTTGTAGAGTCTTTTGCTTTATATAGAGTTCCTGCTGCAGGACTTATAGAGGCTATTCCTTGAATAAAGCTTCCCCTTTCATATCCTGTTTCAGATGCTTTATAGAAACAATAGCTTCACAAAATCGAAATTTCAGCCCTTACCGAAGTAAGATTGTTACTTGAGAAGTCCACCTAAGATGGAAGTCATGTTATTGCCCAGGAAGAATGAAATTCAAACCTTCAAGACACCAAGAAAGCGAGGAATTGAGCTACAGATTTCAAGATCAATTGAATCCTGCGCGTTATATTGAACTCCAAGCTTAGCTTTATCAAGAACATAGAATGCCTTGGGTCTTAATGCTAAATTATGGGTCTAGAACCATACGACTAACATAACCATCCTAAACTACGGCTTGGTTATATAGTGGAAGGCTACAGGAAGGAAACTGTCATCTCCCTAACCTCACCAAAGTCCAAAGAACGGCCTGCATGAAAAAAACTAGGTCTCTAAGGAGCACAGCCACTGCAGCATTGATGATATTGCTCAAGTTCACGCCCTTGGACATACATTACATATACTGCAGCAGCATGGCCCTAAAGACAGCTTTCCATCTAAGGGAATCTATACCTTAGACCTCTAGACCTTATAGACCTTATGCCTCTGTAGGTATTGGTAGATACTTTGGCAGATACTTCGGTCACGGACTAGATTAATGCACCTCAAGCCCTCAAATCCATCACAATACGCGCTGAGCTCGATAGCATGGAAGATAGAAGCTTACGTTGGACAGAAACTGAATTGCGCAGACGCACAGAAGAGAGACTATTTATGTAGTACGCCCGGTAGTTCTTACGGAACCACTGGCACTGAGTTGTAGGTCTACGCACAGAAGGGCTGGGCGTTTTGAACAACCTTTACCATAGAAGTTCAGATCTGAAGGGTTTCCTAAAAATTTGTGTACAAATATACACATACGGCTTTTTGCTTACGGATCGGTTTCTTTTTGTTTTGTTTCAGGTTTTTAATAAAAAGGTTTCCAAATGAACTCAATGGACTTAGTTTGTGGTCTCAATCAACCTATACTCCTTGTTAAACACTTGCAGTCGACTAAATTGTACCCGCGGTTCAGATAGGCCAAACGCTGATCATTTTCTTTGGAGCTTCCATTTTCGTAAGGCATTGGTCGTGACCCGAGGAGAGTTCCGCTTTTAAGAATGGTTCGACAGACCCCCAGTAACCTGCAAATGATAAAATTGTCAGACCTGAGAATACTCAACCTTTAAGCAGTTTTGAAATATTCAAAAAAGAAATTTAAACGTCCAGAAATAATTTAAAAAAAGCCAGGTTTTTCAGCTATTGTTTTCACAACTCCCACAAGCTTTGTGGGAAGAAAGAAAAACCTTTTTTCCCTTGTAATTCAGTCATAGGATGTTAAAAAAGTTAAACCTGCAGAGAGAGAAAATTATGGCGCTACAGATCGGAGTTAACCTTGGTCACAATACACTGTGTGCCTTTAATAAGTTATATGCCTGATACTGCTCGAGGCTAATTGGAAGAATTTTAGGCTACACGTATGCCAAAAATCTACTGGGCATAATACAATTTCTTTCAAAAAGAAAGCCCCCATCAGACCTTAAACCATTTGAAACATGATCCCATTACACGACTAACGAATATCCCTTAAGTTGCCAATGATTAACTGTCCGCAAAATGTCCTCTTCCCGGAACTGGGATAAGAATTCAAGACATCAAGGAAGAATTAATAAGCTTTTTTCAGAAAATAAAAACGTAAAACGTTCTCGGTGTGCCTTACAAAAGGACACACACGACACCAGTCCGTGTATAGTTCAACTCCCTAAAGGCCATCAAGAAACGGTTGGAAAACATCAATTATTTTGGAATCAAAATGGATAATCGAGAAAATCAGGAGACTTTTGATATGTGGATCCTGTGCACGAAAAAGGGATTTCGATTTAGCACTGACCCTCACAGCATCAGCAGATGTAAAACATCAATAACCCTCAAGAATGACACATTTGAGAGAGCAGTCCGCAATGAAGCGTTGCTCCGAAAGAGATTTATTATACCCACTTCCACAGTATATCCATCGCAACGAAACCTAGTTACGCTACCTCCTGAACATCATCATTGTCATGATTGTCCCAAGGACATGCAATCTCTTCCACCACCGCCAAAGGGATAACAATAATAATCTCTTTCTCTGAACGGGACGGTCACTCGGATGGTGTGTCATGTTCGAGGAGGAATCCATTTTAGGGTATGCCCCAGTCGTACGCAGTTTTACGCACAAAATGGGAATCAAGTGAGCCTCAATTAGTGCGATTCCTTTTGCGCTCGGATAGCACTATGAGAAAATGATTTCAAATTGACCAAATTGCGTGCAACTGTTGAGAGATTCAATGTGGTCATCATCGACTTCCACTTCCACTCTGTGTATGATTACTGCGAGTTCTGTGATTCAGGGATGGGAAGCCCTCATGGGAAAAATCCTGGCACAGATTTTATTGAACCGCAGAACTATTGGTATTGTGCAATAATCATCGGATGCGGTGCACTATTTCGGTGGGATTATGGCAATGGCAAACTACTTTGCTGACCGTATATTGAAAGAGAGAGATTCCTGCAAAAAGGACACATCATAACAGAGTGTACGTACGGGTATTTGCATCCCCCAGCCCTCGGCTTCGAAAATCAATTTATTTTAGTCGAATTCCACTTAATTGGTTTCGTTGGTGTTGGCTAAGGGTGGTTCATTAATCATTTTTGCCAACGGAAACTCTTGTTTAATATTCAAATATGAAAATATCAGAGCTGTATTTACAATTTCGCAAAAAACATATAATTTTCACCAAAAGCTACTTTACGTATATACATTTGTGTTTAATCTCACAAAGCAAATTTTGTGGACTATTAACAACAAATGTTAATTACAGATTAGTGAATATTTATATTCAATTTAACACACAATTTTTGTGTGGAATAACAGTTTTTGTTTGTAATTATAAGTAATTCTAGAAAAAGCCTCTTGTATGATTAAGTACTCAAAGTTCCAAACAGAAATTGGCTGTTTTAATTGGACATTTGAAATTGGAATGTAAGTCTACCCCGGCATGTGATAACAAATTAACAATAATTCTCCTGGGGACTAAAAAATATCGGATTTGAATGTTGTTAATGAGGCCGGTCTTTTGTTTAAGAAGATTAATTTTACCTGATTTTTCATAAATAAATTGGTATCGGTAATCATAACAGATTAAAGCTTTGGTGCATGTACTATTTTAGCGACCCATCCAAAAATAAAAAATTACATCTTATGGCTTAGCTAGACCCGTGTTCCAAATCCAATTCAAACCCAATTCAAACTTACGGTCTAAGCCGTAATTCAAAGTAAGACGAAATTTGATGTGGTTTAAACTGCTAAAATCAAAGGAAGAGCTCACACTAGGAAATTTATTTCTATACCAACATAACGATTTAACTACGGTATAAGTACTTTCATCTCGACCTAATTTCACCGACCTAATTACATACTGTCAAATATAGCAGAGATAAAATGCAATTTCTTGGTTAAAATTCAATATTTTAAAAAAAACGGCCCATAAAAGGGGGCGTGGCTAAAAACTTTGAACGAAGTTTTTAGCCCGTCGAAATCACGTTTTTGTGGAAAATTTTATTTTTTTTTTTTTTTGTTTTTTCCCCGTGGGTAGGTAAAAACCTTCATAGGCACTATGAGAATCGAACGCGCGTGCTCATAGTAGTGTGAGATTCTTACTCACTAAAAAACCTCCCAATCTTTGTAAGACTACGACTAAGTTTCCTTAACAAGTAGTTCATGCTTCTGTATAGTAATCGCGTTTGGCAGGCTACCTTCCAACGAAAGCACCTGCAATACCGTCATTATGTGCGGTTTCCTCTTACGACGCTAGATCCAACGGTCTTGTTCGTTGTAGTCGGCGTGCAAGATTTGTCTGATCCACAGTTCGGATTATTTCGTGGTTGCAATGGCCGTGAAAGTTTCTTACTTCGTCGGTCACGGTTCCGATGCCTAGATCTCGATGTAAATCGCTGTTTCTTATATACCATGGAGCATTTACGATTGCTCTTAGTGTCTTATTCTGAAAAATTTCTAAAATAGATATGTTGCTTGGTTTGGTACAACCCCAAAGTTGTATACCGTACGTCCAAGATGGTTTTAGCACTTGCTTATACAATAGCATACCGTGGCGTAGTGGTTAGTGTGTGTGCTTACTACGCCGGAGGTCTGGGTTCGAATCCTGCCATCGTCACCTGAAAAAAAGACTTGTTCTTTTTCACGGTCCCCACCTCCGCGAGGGTTTGACAATCCCTCCGAGAGTATTAATTGTCTTGAAAAACTTCTCAAAGTGCCGTTCGGATTCGGCAAAAAATTGTAGGTCCCCTTGTATGTAAAGAAATTAACACACCAGCATTCATTGTTGAGAAGTTGGCCCTGGTTCACCTCGAGCTGTTGCGCCACTCTATTTATTTATTTATTTATTTATTTATACAATAGCAGTTTGTTATATACGCTTAGTTTCGAATAACGTCCGATAAGCCAATTCAGTTCTCGTAGCTTGATTTCAAGTTCATCGCGTTTCTTTTTAACGTGTGGCTTCCACTTAAGTTTTGCGTCTAGGGTCATGCCTAAATATTTCGCCTCGTTTGCGTACGGAATTTGTACCGAGTTTATAAATAGAGGTAAGTTGATTACCCTCTTGTAAGTAAAATTTACATGCGTTGATTTTGTCTCATTTAGGAGGATTCGCCAGGCCTTTGTCCATTCGCATATTTTATTCAAAGCGCGTTGGAGTTTTCCCGTTGATTGTTCGACTGTCTTATCCGTAGCGAGGATAGCCGTGTCGTCAGCGAACGTGGCTATAGTCGTTGTCTCTACTTGAGGTACATCTCTTGTAAAAAGTAAAAACAGTGTTGGACCGAGGACGCTACCTTGTGGAACGCCGGCTTGTATTTCTTTGAATTCTGAGTATTCGCTCCCGTATCTCACTCGAAATAGTCTGTTGTCAAGATAAGACTCTAAGAGTTCATACATTTTTTCCGGCAAAACTTTCCGTAGCTTATATTTTAGGCCTTCGTGCCAAACTTTATCAAAGGCTTGGGATACGTCAAGAAAAGCGGTAGAACATATCATTTTCGCTTCTAAGGCTTTCTCAATTTCATTAGTTATTCGATAGACCTGGTCAAGTGTTGAATGTTTGACCCTAAAGCCGAATTGGTGATCCGGAATCAATCGTCTTTCTTCAATTATTGGTTGCAGTCGTTTGAGCACAAGTTTCTCGAAGACTTTAGATATAATCGGCAGAAGCGAAATCGGTCTATATGATTTTTTTGTCGTTCGGGCATTTCCCTGGTTTCGGAACCATTATTACCTCTGCGACTTTCCATTGCCGTGGAACGTATGAAATTCTCATTGATGCGTTTATGATGTAGAGAAGCTTGACTAACGCTCTTTTCGGTAGCTCCTTCAAAATTTCCCCAGTAATTAGGTCATAGCCTGGAGATTTGTTATTCTTCAAATTTCGGATTGTTTGACGAAGTTCAGACAGTGTCACGGTTTTCATTCGATAATTGTCTAATTCCGCATTGCGATACAGATCGTCAACCAACGGCTCCCCGTCAAACGGTTTGAATGTTTCTTCTAGATGTTCTGCAAATACATCTGCTTTCTCTTTGTCGCCTTTTACCCATTCACCGTTATCTTTTCTTATTGGCGCCGAGTGTACTATGGGCTTTTTAATGGACTTCACGGCTTTCCAAAGTGAATAGTTTGAATAGGAAAATTTTATGTTTTTCTTGAATTCCGCTTCCAAGTGTGGGCGGGGCCCGAAGTTTTGTATAAACAAAATGTAGAACTATGTGTTTTTTACATAATAAATTAAGAAAAATTTTTTTGATTTGGAACAAAAATGTTGAATAAAATACATTTGAAAATTTACCTTTAAATCGATGCCACACCCACTAGGGGAGGCGAAGCAATTAACGGGTGATTTTTTAGCTGGTTTGGTTTTGGCAACACTGGTTTTGACAGCTGACGTGTGTTTAGTACCTTGTGTCACTGTCAAACAGCTTCAGTTTGGTTTGCAATTTAACCATGGATCGTCTTACAAATGAACAACGCTTGCAAATTATTAAATTTTACTATCAAAATTCGTGCTCGGTTCGAAATGTTCATCGCGCGCTGCTTCCATTTTATGGTCGGCATTCTCGACCTTCTGAGCAGTCTATTCGGAAGATTGTGACCAAATTTCGCACCAAATTTACTTTGTTGGACATTAAACCACCAACACGTTTACGTACTGTGCGTAGTGAAGAAAATATTGCGGCCGTATCAGCTAGTGTGACAGAAGACCGCGAAATGTCGATTCGGCGCCGTTCCCAGCAGTTAGGCCTTTGTTACAGCACTACATGGAAAATTTTGCGGAAGGATTTGGGCGTAAAGCCTTTTAAGATACAGCTGGTGCAAGAACTAAAGCCAGCTGACCTACCACAACGCCGAATTTTTGGTGAATGGGCTCTTGGAAAGCTGGCCGAGGATCCGCTTTTTTATCGAAAAATTGTGTTCAGCGATGAGGCTCATTTTTGGTTGAATGGGTACGTAAATAAGCAAAATTGCCGCATTTGGAGTGAAGATCAGCCAGAAGCATTGCAACAGCTACCAATGCATCCCGAAAAAGCCACTGTTTGGTGCGGTTTATGGGCCGGCGGCATTATTGGGCCATATTTCTTCAAAGATGATGCGAATCGCAGCGTTACTGTAAATGGTGAACGCTACCGAGCGATGATAACAAACTTTTTTTTGCCCGAAATGGAAGTTCTTGACTTGTATGATATGTGGTTTCAACAAGACGGTGCCACATGCCACACAGCACGCGAGTTTGGTGAACAGTTAATTTCACGTTTCGGGCCGGTCAATTGGCCGCCTAGATCGTGCGATTTGACACCATTAGATTATTTTTTGTGGGGGAATGTCAAGGCTAATGTCTATAGGGACAAGCCCGCTTCGATTGACGCACTGGAAGCCAACATCCATGCATTCATTCGTGAGATACCGGCCGATATGTGTGAAAGAGTATGCCAAAATTGGACTCAGCGGATGGGCTACCTGAGACGCAGCCGCGGTCAATATTTGCATGAAATTATCTTTAAACATTAAATTTCAAGGTTCAAACTATCGATTCAAATAAATATTTCATTAATTTTTTCGAATTTTTTGTATTTTTTTTTTTTCAAAAAGTTCTCAACCTCTTAAAAAATCACCCGTTAAATTTTTATGTTGTGTATGTTACAATAAATAAGATATAATAAATTCCAAATTACAGGCCTGTGAGACGTCTCATAGCTTTGAAAGCTCTTTAGGTAGTTGCACAATTGCACGCCCGATTGTGGGCGTGTCTGTGGGCGGATTTGAAAGATTTTTATGTTTGTACTGCTGAACCTATGTACCGAATTTCAGTTTGCTAGGTTAAAACTTAGGGCCATAAATCGTGTAACATACAGACAGACGGACGGATGGTCATGGCTTATTCGATTCAGAATTCGGTCTCGAAGCCCTTAACGTCTTGGGTGTCTACCATTATTATTTTATCGTGTTACAAACTATGTGACAAGCTAAATATACCTCCTTTCCTATGAGATGGGGCGTAAAAAGAAAGTGTCATGCCTCCAAAAATAGATGCTGCAATTTATGTGGTAACATAATTTTTTGACCGAAAACCCTGCCATTTGGAATAAAAAAAAATTTTTTAACCACTCCTATAAAAATGGGCGGACACATATAGCGTGCATATAAAAAAATACAGGGAACTTGCATTCTTTGCAATTCCTTGTAATATAACATTTATTTAAAAATCATACATATTTAAAAAAAAACAATTTAAATTTTTATTTTAAACTGGTTAAAAACTGGGCGTGGTCAATGCTGGGCTACATTTTTATCTATCGGCCTTAAGACAGCACTGCCAAAGCAGTGCTTTATGCCAAAAATTAATGTTCTGGCGCAAAAGTAACACAGCTTAATTATGATCAAAGGGTTTTTAGCGGTGCGTCCAAAAATGGAAAAAGGACCTCTGTAACTTCTAAACGGTGAATCGTAGAAAGAAAAAATTTATCACACTTATAAAGTCGAATATGGTTTACAAATATGGTTGTATATACGCTTGAACAAAGCTGAGAAAATGTTCCCAACACTAAGCTAAGTGGGCCTGCGATCGACTTGCGATCTTGCCGGGTATGTTAACAAGCAAAAATGTCGCATTTGGAGCCCAGAAAACCCGCACGCATACATTGAAAAGCCGATACACCCAAAAGGAGTCACTGTTTGGTGCGAATTTTTGTCCAGAAGCATAATTGGGCCATTTTTCTTCGAAAATGAGCAAGGAGTATGGCCGTTACAGTCAATGGCGATTGTTATCGGGCCATGTTGAACAAATTTTTGTTCATATTGGCAACATTTGGTTTCAACAGGACGGCGCTATGTGTCACACAGCCGAAGCTACGCTCGATGTTTTGCGCCTAGTTTTTTAAGATCACATTATCAGCCGCAGAGCTGATGTTGCTTGGCCACCTTGGAGCTGCGATTTGACACCGTTGAACTATTATTTGTGGGGTGCCGTAAGAGATAATGGTTACGCTGACTAACCAGAGACAACTGAGGCTTTACCGTAGAACCACAGTGATGTAGCTGTGGCGGTAGTAGTAGCGGTAATAAGAGCTGTCAAAAGTTAAAACACATGTATTCAGTGTATTGCGCACACAATGTGTGTCTGTGGCGGTAGCGCGTAGCTGTGGCGGTAGTAAGAGTTGGCCAACTTTTAACTTTCGTAGCGCTACACGGTTGACAGCGCTACACGGTGGACATTTCAATAAAAGTTAAGTAAACAATGGAGAAAAAGGACGTCGAAAAGTTTATTGTGATGGTTAAATCTAAAGAAATTTTATGGAATTTGTGTCATCCATTGTACAAAAATATTAAATCTAGTTCAAATTAACTCAGAGTATCGACCATTGTTTATAAACGAGGTTTTTGTTCGACATAGCCGCGCTACACCATTGTGTTCAATTTTTTTCCGTACTACGGCACATGGCTCCGCGGCTGTACTACGTACTACTGCTACATACCACCGCTACGGGCATTGTGGTCCCACGGTTAAAGAACAATATTCGTGAAGCCTTTGGTGAAATACAGCTGCACACAATCGATAATGTGTTTAAAAATTGAACCGAGCGTGTAAGCTACTGCATGGCCAGCCGAAGCAGCCATTTGAATGGAATTATTTTCCATTATTAACGGGAGGGATTGTAATTTCGAATAAAAAAATAAATTTGAGAAAATATTCAGTAGTTTTTTTACAGCATTTAAAAAAAAAAAAAAAAGTTATTTGGCGGACCCTTTATAGGGTCGTTTAGGGTCAAAACTTTTAAACTACTTAATTCAAAACGGCGATATTGGGCAAAAACGAAAATGAACTTTTGGTCAAACCGTTATTAACCTGCAGTTTTGACGCATTTTCGAAAAAAAAATAGTAAAAACTAGCGGGAGGGTTACAATCCGCTTAGGCGACCACTTTCAAGCTCCGAATTGTGTCATAAATCTTGGTTGTTAAATTTCAGTTTCTATTAACTTTATCTGTATTTAGAATTTCTCAGTTAAAGAATCTTCCCAATTAAAAGGGGAAATTATCCTTCCTGGAGTCGCCTTTTCGAGAAATCGGGTTTTTAAAAGATCTAACATGTTAAAAGTGGGCATGTTCGATATTAGGGGCAGTCCAAATTTTGCCTTGTTAAAGGGGTTGGGACAGTATTGCTCAGTGCCAAAATTTAAGTTCCTTTGCCTTGTCTAACTTGACCAAAAGGCATTTTGAAAGAAAATGTGAAATAGAGGTTGTCTCACATTGTAGCCAGTAGTGGGCGTGGCCGTTGACGGATTAAGCCCCTTTTTCAGACTTTGTCTATGCAACAAAAGAACCAAGCCGTGTACTAAGTTTCAATACTCTCTAGCATGATTTTGAAGACCTAAAACCTTCCCACATACAGACGGACGGACGGAGAGACCGACGGACATGGCAATCGATTCACCCGTCTCGATCATACCTCTAAAAGGTCTTAAGGGTCTACGATGCTTATTTCACTGTGTTACGAACTATGCATTAAAATTAATATACCCTCGGTCGGGTAAAAAAATATAGCGGGGCTGAAGGATTGTATGGTTCTTTTGATACGTTTTTTTTATACCCCCTTTTGACCGGGTTCCTCGGGATAAACTCTGGAGAATTTTGCGGGACTTTTGCACTAAGTGGGCCTCTTCTTAGAGCCATTTAGTCTTCGAACGGGAACTGCAGAAGCAGTCTTCGGATAAACGCCGTCAAATCCCAAACTTTTGATGTGTGTGTAGGACTTCACCAAGGCTGTTTACTATGCCTCTCCTTGTCATAGCATATATGGACTGGATGGTGAAACGCAGTCTTGGTGAGGACTCTTTCAAAATGGCTTGCGTCAGGATAAGCCATCAGCTTTTCGCAGATGGTTTACCTACCCTGACATCGTCCGAGGAGGGACTTCAGTGAGCACTGGATTGATTCGCGGCCATATGTGGGGGAAGCTGGGATGGAGGTTAACGTGAGCAAATCCGAAGTGATGGTTGTTTCCCGAACTCCTGTGCAGTGTACCCTGCACATTAATGGAGTCCTATTGAAACATGTATTTCGACGTCTTTTTCACGAAAAACGGAAGGAGTGATACTGAGTTATCCTGTAATATTGGGCAAGCTGGGGCAATAGTAAAGGAACTGGAACTTTCACTCCAAAAAAGCTAAGCTTGGAGTGAAAGCAAAGATCTTAGTTTTTAATTAAGTGTTCGTTCCAACCGTCATCTAAGTTGATGAAATTTGGGTAATGACCGAAGGAATTAGATCGCGGGTACAAGCTGCCGAAATGAGTTTTCTGAGGTACGTTGCTGATTTTACTCTTAAGGATAGAGTGAGAAACGTCAGTATTCGTAGAAATCTTGATGCTGAGCAGCTTCTGCTCCGAGTGGGGCAATCGATTCGATAGTTTGGACACGTTGTTCGCATGCCCTCCGATAGACTTCCTAGACAGGTAATGTTAGCCGAGATGCAAGCGCGTCGCCCCCCTGGTAGGTCAAGAAACAAATCCCGCCAGGAAACTAGTTCCGTCTGGGGATCGCACCTGTGTCTCTTGGGCTAGAGGGTGGAGAACGATGGAAGATCAATTTAACCGCCCTCGCTCCGCGACCCTTCTAAGGAAAAGCGGTCACCGAAAATTATGATGATAATGATGATGATGATCATGATGATGAAGACTTAAAAAAAAGCTGACGGAACGCTCCGTATGCGTATGATTTCATACTTGAGAGTCTTTTTTTTCAAATGGAGGTGGTCACACACACAGGTCTGTAGTTGGCGTGTCTGCGGACGGATTCGATACGTGCGGCTAGGCGGAGGGACGGACGGACGGACATGGCTTAATCAATTCTCCTGTCGTTCTTGATCATAGCTCTAAAATGTCTGACCACACGAATCTGTCTGTGGCAACATATTCCTCCTGCATGCCATGGGAGGATGTGATACAACCCCAGCCTCGTTTAAAGTGAGAAAGATGCGTTTTTCGTAAACCCTAAACAAAAACCCTGCTTCAGTCGACAAAATCGAAAATCCTTCGGCGCAAGTTTTTTATGCTGGACTAATTTTCAAAACTGCGTTGCACATATTCACTTTCAAGTAGACTGAAGTGCTTGGAAGTGAAAAAGATCTAGAGGAATAGGGTTAGAAGAAAACGAGTGATGGTCTACAGTCAGTAGCAACGCCACAGCCACCAGCTGCAGAAAGAGTTATAGAACTTAAATGCGCAAAGACCTGTCAGATTGACCAACTGCGTGGATGCAGAAAAGCCTGTCTCAAATGTTCTAACATGTGCCTCGACTGCGAAAATAGCTGGAATAAGATGCACATTGCGAAAATTGAGCCGCTCCAGATAAAGATTTTTAGAGCTCTATGAAATACTTAAAAGTATCTGCTTTATTTCTTGACTCACTAAAGCTACTTACTTATACTGCTTTCATATCAATTCAGCTGAAGTTATGAGGTCGTCGGAATTAGGTCACTGATTCATTTGTTTATTCATTTCAGGGGTACGGACGGATGGCTGCTGCCGCGCCGCCCCGAATAAATATTGGAACCCGTGTCTAGGACTTTTATGAGTTCTTGGAGAAAAATTTATGGTTGCATCCTTAAAAAACGTATGCAACAACATTTTTCGGGAATAAAGAAATACATTTTTTTTGTAAACGTTTCGAAAAAAAAACTACTCAAGAAACGAAAATCACCACTCCTCGGGGAAGTATGCCGTCAACTTGAAAAAGCCTCTTTATTTTTGCTATTTTTCAAAGCTGTCTCTTTTGCTCGATAGACCATTTTATCGCATAACATAAGGCCTAATTAATGTTTTACAATTTTGTGATTCGAAAAGTGCAGTCATCTGAAATAATACCCACGAAATTTATTAGTTTATCAGTTGCCCCTTAGTTACAGCTTAGAGGGATAAAACAAAACAAGGCTATAAGAAACCCCTTCACACATCGTCAAGCCTAATCATGATTATATACAAATTCTCTAATGCTCACTCACGGATCATCGCAAATCATTAATCAAAAATGTTCTATATCCAAAGTCCCTATACAGAAAATGCACTTTGCGTGTGATGTTACAATAAAACTAAAAAAATAGAAAGAAAACAATTCGAGATCTCATTAAAGTACATATCACGCATTTCAGAGGATTACATCGCCTCGTGCATCCTTTCTTTGTTCAGAGCACCCGTTGCCATCTCTTCACCCGAAGAAAAGGGTCAATGATTGCGCCACTTAAAATTCAAACTTAATGGAGTGTCAAGAACTGCATCATAGCCCGAAGAAGAATCATTGTGTTTTCAAAACACATTTGGAAAAGGTCCCTCGAAAGAAATTCAATTCCCTTGCGTAGTTGTGGAAACTGTATCTAATTATAAAATATGAACCAACTACATACACAACGTAAAGTAAATGTGAGGGAATATGTGCCCAAAGGAGGTTGTACAACGGCCATTACAACCCCTAGAGCGGTTTGCTTCTGCGCCTAATTTACACGCAAACGAATAATGGAACATCCTGTGCAAACATATTATCCTTGGTGTAAGCGGCTGTTGAACAATAGCCCATGAATCAAGCGCAGGATTTGAGGAACGCGCAATTCCTCCATAGGGGCTGATTGTAATTGTAATCAAGAGAAAACGTACACAATCCTCAGTCAAGCCACACCACCCCACCACGACTATCGGGGTAATGATACATTTTTTTCTTTCTTCTTTTTGACATTTGTGCACCGACACCCAAGGATTAGTTCAACAACTGGCACCATTGTGTGAGCGCACCCTATACGCGTACGCTAAGGTTGCATGCATTGCAATCAATACGCCTCATCGGAGTGAAAGTAACCCCTCGCCACCAACAACTGTCCTTGATTAGTTTTTCTCTGTATAATTTGCAAATCTGAACTGATTTTGAAAATTCATTACAGTCGTGGAGTTGTTAAAAAAAAAAACCTAAAACTAAAAAAAGGACTATTTCTCTTCCCTGTCAGGGGTTTGTCTCTGGTGTTATCCTTGTCGAATAGTTTGCGTCGTAGTGAGGCAGATAGAATAGTTTTTTTTCCCTTTGGGATCAAAGGGCTGACGTTATTTATGTTGTCACAAGAGATTAGCATGTTGTTGCTTTTGCTCGACAAGGAAATGAAAAGAAAACTGGGAAAACCCAAGGACCTCCATCTTTTTTGACGCAGGATGCACGCCTCAGGCGTGTCGTCGTCGTCCCAGCATACATGCTTTGAATCCGCTGGAACAAACGATTAAAAGGCTTTAGTGCGTCCTATCATCGCAGATACGAACGATGTTTGTTTGGCCTTTCGCTCCGTTTTAGCTGAATGACATATACGTACAGGATAACAGAACGCAGGGGCAATTAAGGAAAATATGATAAGACAGATTAAAGTGGGTGATGTTTGATAGAATTTATGGGATGGATACCTGGCATCAACGTCCCTTGGGCGATGCGAACGAAGGCGCCTTCTTCGATTACATACAAGACACATTGTATGGAACGCTTATCAGGCCTCTGTATCGGGAAGTAAATGATCTTTGACACTAAGTTTGGAATTTTATGACAGTGCTTAAAGGTTTTTTTTTGTATTTTATTATCGCAGATCACCTGGTCACGAAAGGTAGACAATTATTTAGCTATCAAGTGTGTTCGTATCTTGTGGCTATTAAGCGACTGTTTGATTGGAGATTTCGAACATCGTGTTGAGTGCAAAATGGTGTTTACTGGGTCGTAAATTTTGTTCAAGGGGCATGTGGCATTTAATTACCTTATCAGCACTTGACGGAAGATGTATTAAATTCATCTAAGACTAAGGTGTGTTCGAATTTTAGAGTAAGAATTTTCTGTCCTCACCTTGTTAGAGAAGAGTAAGGATAACATTAGCTGATAAGAAGGGCAAACCCTCGGCGACAAATATATCAAGCCGTTTTCATATATTTATAGAGCGTCAACTATGAGAGAGAAGCTCTTCTTCTTTTACTTAAAACGAGCTAACGACCTCATTTGAGGAAGCATAACCCTCCCAGGTCTAAGAATACTTTGTAACTGACATCAACCTTAAGCTGTTTTGTTCTAGTTGTCCGATCCTGGGAACCTGGAGTTTTTCGACTTACACCGAGGTTACACAGATCACAGAGTATTGGCAGTTCTGAACGATGTGGAATGATATTGAGTGCGCTCTTACTCTCAGCGGCAGGCTTATTTTTTCCGTCGAGTTAGAGTTTAAAAAGTAGGAATTCTGTTGAAGGCCGTATGTAAGTTGCGAGTAATATGATCTATGTTGGAAACTCCGAGCATCGTCAACACATCTTTCGTATCTATGACGTCCGATTGCTGACAATAGCGCACAGAATTTTGTCCTTAGAGATGGACACTGATCCTCCGTTGTTATATTAAGATCAAAGCCGCATTCAGCCCCTAAACGATTCCAACATTGAAAAAGACTCCCTTTTCTTGAAACAAGATATTTTAAAATCACTTTCGGTAGTCTCCCTTCGTCCATATCGGTTTCTTTGACAATATATTCAAAGTGTAGACGCAAAGTGTCCAGGAATAGTGGAGGGACCCCAGTCTCTAAATGTAGCATGTAGTTAGGCGTGCAGTTTGGGAGGTTGAAAGTCCGTTTTAAAAAGTAGCGAAGAAAACTTTCTCCTTCCTCAAAGGGGTGAACACCCCACACTTGGGCTCCGTATAAAAGGATGGATTTTGCTGTTGCAGAGAATATTGTTTGTTTAGAAGTGTGCGATATGTTTTTGTTCGAAATACAACGATTCCAAACTGCTGATATTGCTCGTTTTGCTTCAGAGAGCTTTGTACTGAGGTGTTTTTTCATATTGAGATTTGCCGTTATCAACACTCCTAGATATTTGTACTCTCTCACTATTTCGATAAGATCGCCTTCGAGCTTCCACTTTTCGTTCCGTGCGTATCTATCCATTCCTGCTCTGAAAATCATAATTTTCGACTTTTCAAGGTTGACACTCAGGTTATATCTATCTGATATACACTGTATATCTTTAGCTGCATCCCGTTAATAGTATCAGCAAGGAAGACGATGTCATCTGCGTACATGAGTGCAGGTATCTTTACACGGTTTAATTCAATTCCTCCTTCTACGTAGTCAGTGATGTCGTTGATGAACAGGATGAATAGGAGTGCGCTGAGTACACAACCTTGTTTCACCCCCATTGATGTCCCAAACTCATCCGAAATAGATTCGCCATCCCAGACGTAGGCTAGATTGCACTGGTACATCGCCCTTAAAATGTTTATAATTTTATTGGACACGCCTATTAAGTGGAGTTTGTAGAACAGAGCTTCCCGGGGTATGGTATCGAAGGCCGTACGGAAATGGACGCAAAAGGTGTTCAGCTTTTTGTGTCGGCTTTAGTAAGTTTCAGCAATGTTGATTAGCGAGAAAATGTGGTCAATTGTTGAATATTTCTTCCTAAAGCCCGCCTGAAATTCGTGTAGTATTTGCTTCTCGGTTACCCATTGGACAAGTCTTTTAAATATTATAGATCCAAGCACCAGCTTAGCCGATGTATTTAAAAACTTGATGCCCCTATAGTTCCCTGGATCATCAAAATTACCTTTTTTGTGCTAGGGGAAAATAATTGATGTTTTAAAACAGCTTGGAACATTTCCTGATGGAAAAGTTGTGTTAAATTCTGTGGTTAGGGCTATAAGGAACTCATTTGTGCTGTTTTTGTAGAACTCGAAAGGAATACGATCGACTCCTGGGGCCTTTCGAACTTTTGAATCCCTAATGACATCTATCACCTCCGCTAAAGAAATTGGAGCATCTAGGAGGGCATCCGCAACTAGCAAGGGAGCATAATGAAGCTTGTTGAAATGTTCCCTCAGCTGGGCTGCTTGCAACTTGGATCCAATGTTGTTTCTTTTCCCATTGGCACACTTCACAGCTTTCCAATACTCAGATGAAGACCTCGATCTGTTGATAACATCCACGATCTGTTCTTGGAAGCACATCTTTTTCCTGAGATATATTTGTTTATACTCCTTAATCGCTTCAGCATAGAAGGTTTTGAAAAAATTGTTGCTATGCTTCGGTAGAAGTCTAAGGCATGCAAACGCCCTTACCCTTGCTTTCAGACATTCCGAGTCAAACCACTTTTGTTTGCCTGGCATCTTTTTGTTTGTTGACTTAATTGGCGTAGCTTGCTTTATTGCTTCAGTAAGATTGGCAATGTTAAGAAGCGTATTTGAAAGATTCAGACAAGTGCGGGCATCTTTAAGATTCTTCTAAAAACGCGTTGTTAGACTATCCTTCCAAATTGACTACGGCGAAAGTGTAAGAGCTTGCGCATTCCCTTCGGTAAATGCCGAGGTTGAAGAATTATTCACTTCGCATACAATTTTCAGGGGCATGTGGTCCGAGAATGGTATTGCTGCCACCCTGAACTCTTCCAGATACCAGATATTTCCAATCGCCTGTAACAAAACAAAAGTCTATTACGGAGCATGCTGTTCTCCGAATAAACGTCAATTCTCCCTCAGAATCGCCTCCACAACGACCGTTCAGAATTTGAAAATCAAAAACGTCTGCAAGATCAAGAATATTTTTTCCCTTTGCATCGCAAACAGTATCCTTGGAAAGGCGTATTCATCAAGGTGTGGGGCTTAGGTATATTTTTCATACCTTAACTTTGCTGCTATAGATTCTCTGATTTTGAAGATGCTGCTATCGTTGTTCAAGGTGTTGTTGTTTTTTTTTCTTTTTTTTTGGAGGGGTGAGTCTATCAAAGACGACTAAACCCACCTCCCCCTCTACCTCTACCCCTGATCTTCGAGGCACCGCCGGCCGTCAGGAATATCATCGCGAGGGGAGACTTCAGCGTAGCCGATTCGGCTCATTCACATTGACTGCAACCTGAGCTGCATTTTGCTCACGTTCCTTTCTTCGTTGTTCTTTCATGATGTAGACACTGCTTCCCAATTTTCCTGAGTGCTCAACATATGTCTGATGACGTTTTCTGGGGTTAAACTTTCAACGAGACCGTTTACCAGCTGTTAACACTCTTCATGATATCACGGACAGTGAAAGATTATGTGTTCTGCGTTTTCAACTGCTTTTGTGCACGTTGGACAATAAGTAGGCTCTGTGAAGGTAGGCTCTGAAACATCCATGAACTGTGAGAATCTGCTCTAAGTGGCAGTTCAATTGCCTTTGCTTCCTATTGTCCCTATACTAGAGTCTATACTAGCCATAGATCTGTTAATATAGACGATCAATCTGCTTCCATCTACTTCTGCTGGGTTCCATCTACCTTGCCATTGTTCTAGGTTTGTTCTCATCATAGGGACTTCATTATCTCTCCAGATTTTTGCGGTAAGTAACGTCGTCCTGCCTACACGATGTTTTCCTTCGGCTTCTTAAAAGACAGGTCTATTGGCATCATTCCAGGTACTATGCATGCGGCATCGTGGTTGTTCGGAAGGCACTGCTGCCCCTCAATGCTTTGGTTCTGTAGACCGCCTCTGTAATTAGACTATATGACTTCATCTTCATTGCAGTGGCCTATATATCCAAGCCACATTATAACTCTTGCCAACAGTATTCTCTTCTTCTGCTTAGGTGGCATGATTTATTTGGCATGATCCTTGCCAAAACGACGGTTGCTTTTGACGCCTTCTCCGTTGCATGTAAAAGATGTTGCTAAAAAGTTAACCTCGCCTTTATTGTGTGTGACGCCGAGGTGGCCCCTGGCGACCATGTTATAGTTTCAGACCTGCTTTAGAAACTATAACATGGTCGCGAAGGGTCACTCTTATCGTTGCCATTCCTCGTCTGCTGCCAGTAAGTATCATCTCCGTCTTTTAATTTCCTAACCATAGATCCATGCTAACCGATATGACAGTATTGTAGCATTCCTGCATTTGTATTTCAATATTGTTCTAGGTCGTCAAGAAATTTGGCCACTACAAGGATGGCTAAGTCGTCGATCGAAGCCAATTACTTTCCAGAGCCGGGTATCCGGAGGTTGCCTACCTGTCTGTCGTCGCTCATAAGATTGAACATTACAGGCCCTATCACGGAACCTTGTGGGACGCCGCCTGTGACGTTTAATTGCCTCTTCCCGTATCCAGTATCGTTGTACAGTATTCTGTTTCTAAAGTGGTCCGTCTTATTAAATTCTACAGCTACTGCTACAATCTCTTGGCTGTAATTGCTCCCAACATTTTGTTTCAGATTGAGGCTTTGAAAGCGGGCGCCATGGTGCAGTGGTAAGTGTATAGACCATTGTGCATGAGGTCTTGGGTTCGAGTCCAGACCGGGGCAATAAAAGTTTTTTTTACGGTGTCCCACCTCTACGAGGACCTGACAAACCCTCCGAGGGAATATTTGTCATTGGAAACGTCTCAATTCGCCGTTCGGAATCGGCAAAAAAAAAACTGTGGGTCCCTTTCATGTGTCCTAAAACTTCCTGCAACGCACACAACGTGCATGATTGTAAGAGAGGTCAGGCGATGGATCTTCTGAGCTCCAAGTGCCAGATAGTTTGTTTTTTTTTTTTTTTTTTGTGGCGTTGAAAGCGGCCTTGACATCCAGCTTGATAATTGCACAGTTCTGTTTACTCCCACCCTTCAAACGTCTTCCTTCTATGGTCTTTTACAGCGAGTTTTTAAGACTTCGCCGATGGGATCGAACTTAGAACGCGCGTTGCGGAAACCATACTGGCGATCCACGAGATCGCTCTCAATTTTATCACTTAACGCAATGTTGGGGATTTTATCGATGCTAGGTGCGTTTTTCTCCTTGATCTTTTTGCAGACTTGGAGAACTTCTTCTACCATAACCTGGTATTCACAAGACCCCTGACGTGTTTCTAGTTTTTGCTTGTTTCTTTATTCCCTCTCGTAGTTCGATAACTTCCATATTGGTCTTTGGGAAGCGTTTAGCTCGAGCTGGGATATCGGGCATCTTATGCTTCCAGTAATTTCTTCGCACAGCATTAATTCCGGGTCCGAAGGACAAATCTTTGTTTTGTGACATCCAAGCAATGTTCAGACCGATCTTCGCTCTTGCAGTGCTGTCCAAACACTTCTATTTGCAAGCTTATAGGTCCATATCAGTGTTGCTTTAGCAATACTGCGGCAGATCTTCGTTAAAATCCAGAAATAAAAAGCCGATACTTACCACCTTTTCATCGATTTCAAGGCCGCGTATGGCAGTCTCCATAAGGACGAGCTATATAGGGCAATGTCTATTTTTGGAATCTCTGTCAAACTCGTCAATTTGAGTAGGATGATGATAGAAACCCTACGCTGTTCGTTCAAGGTTGGTTAAGTCCCCATGGATCCTTTTATCATCAAAAAGCAATTTAGATAAGACGCCGCCCTGTCATGTGACAACTTTCATATGATACTTGAAAGAATTGTGCAGAGCTTCCGCGCATACGCAAATTACATTCGCATTATCGGAGTAACACAGTGTGATGTCAGTAAAACTTTCAAGAGTATCTGGACGAATGTGATGAAAATTGGCGAAACAGTCAACCACGGCAAAGCCAATTATATATATGGCTGTCATCAAGAAGTGACACCCAACATCGACGTCTTGAATAAAAATCACCATAGATAGGCATAACCTTGAGGTAGTAAGGGACTTTACCTGGGTTACGCTCTAAATTTAGACAACGACCCCAGCGCTGAAATCCAACGAAGGCTTAACTCAATCGCTGCTACCTTGGGATAAGAAGGTGATTGAGTAGCATTAAGACCTCTCTCGAACAGCTTTAGTGTCTATTTACAATATCCTCATCATCCAAGTCCTGCACTTCGGTGCAGAAGCATGGACTCTGACAAAGGCGGATAAAAAGCTTTATACTTCTTAAAAGCTGATTTAGGAAAAATATACTCTGTGCGATTTATTGTCCCGTTGCATATACGCAACGGGAGGACGAGTGGAGGAGGAGATATCTATAACATCTCACTGTACAGCGATACCAACCTAGCGAGAGATTCAAAATAAAACGCCTGTGCCACAGGAAGTGATATGCAGGAGCGAAATAGGCCTAAAAGGGTTTTTGTCATTACCCCATTGTTGGAACCTTAATGGCTTCGACAACTTTCCTTCACCTTGGAACATATGGCAGTCTCTGAAAAGCCTTTACAAGAGCGAAAAAAATATAGATATCTTTGAATTGGAATGGGTTCAGCTCTTTCAGTGCGGGACTAATTCTGACAGCAAGATTGATATACTTGGCCTAGTCTCTAAGTTTTGTCAACCCATCTGACTGACAGCTGACATATTGTGCTTTGTCAACATTTTTTCACAAGCAATTACAGCGGCAAACTATTTCAAGGTAGCAAAAGAGACAAAAAATTGTTGTTTAGACTTTTCGAAGAATCTAAATTAACGTCTCTCTAATTAAGCATCTATCCGCTTAATTCAGGGCTACGCCACCCAATTTAGCGATTAACCCCAAATTAAGTCCAGAATCTAAATTGTCTGGAACTCGTTTAAATTAATCCCCGAAACAAGGATAATCTTGCATTGCAAGGCTTGCTCGATTGATTTAAAGGCTTTCCGCGTCGAACAGATTGAGCTTCTATTGCGGGTTTTAAGGATACACACCTTAAAAGAGCATCTCTGACACACCCTAAAAGAGCACCTTAAAGAGCAAACCTCCTTAAAAGAGCACAGCCTTTGATATTCATCTGACCCTGTTTATTGAAGGTTGTGATGAATCTAAAAAAAAATCTCTCAGTTGGTTTTTTTCTCACTAATCTCTAAATTTTATTTCGAATTGCCTCACAAACTAACTCAAGCCCTTGCATATTACATTATATATGTGCGACAATCACTGTGTTGACAGTTCTAATTAAAAACCTTTTATCGCTTGTCACAGCAATAAACTCATTTTTATGCCACTTGATCTCGGTTCTTTGTTCAAATGAGTTATGGCCCACTTGGCGCCGTTATTAGCATATTAATTAAAACGAAAGTTTTTTGGCAAAAAATCAGGTTTATAAAAAAATATCTCGAAGCAAGCCGTAAAGATAAATCTAAATAAATTTAAAAGAACTCTTGTCGCTGTGACATCGATTTGAGTCTTGTTTTGAAGATATACTAGTTTGATTGATGACACATATTGGCTATGGTTATCGTTCGAATCTACAATAATAAAAGATTTCGAATAAGAAAACCTGAAGAAGAAGAAATTCCATTCATTTATCTGCAAAACAAGCGACATCGACAAGAGGCGAGGATCGGCAACGCCAACACAAACATCAAGCAAAAGGCAGATCCCATAAAGCGCTTGGTTGACTCTCTTAATTAGTATCTGCATAAATTTTCCCCCATGACAGCACTCAGGCGGTCATCAATCAAACAATTTTTACACCACACAACTGTTCACTTGTCATTATTTTTGTTTTGAGATTTTATTTTCAAAACACGTTCCCGAAAAACAAGAAGAAAAAAATCATCTCCCCACCGATTGGTCATATCGTGCTTAGCTGTCATTGTGCGCTTGATTGCGTGGAGGCGCAAAGGCTTCGTGACCCCATTTCCCCAGTCTAAGTGTGATCAAGTGTCTCGCTGACACATGACAACTGATGATGCTACCGGGACGTCATTGCAGCCGTCCACTTAAGAAAGGACGCCAAGAGCGCCATGAGCCAGTGCCATAAGCATCAGCCAATGCATCGATGCGCTGACAAAGATCGGATTAACTTCGTGTGTGAGCTGCTGACACATGTTGATGACACTTTTGCAGCAACAATGCAACGACTGGATAGAGAATCCTTTGGCATATTCCCTGCTCCCCGCTGAAGAGTAGTTATTAAAATAAAATTTCAATGATCGGTAAATCATGCATCCATTAGAGAGCAAGACGCGAGATGCAAGTCTCCCTGGCTGAGGGCTTAATGTCATCACTTTATTAGTCAACCAAGTAAATGCTGTTGAACAACGCATCATACGGATGGGAAGTCATATATTTGAGTTGGCTTCGGCGCGATGCCTTTTGGTGGAAGATTTACGAGCCTTTGATGTGTATCTGTAGGCATCGGTGGGAGCATTTTTTACGCATTATTCGACTCAGTGACCAAGTGAGTGACTTGAATCCACCCATCATCCAGATGTGAGCACTGATACTGAGGCAAACAACATTGGGAAGAGGCATGCGTGATGCAGTTGAGAATATTTACCCACATGGTTGACATACTTGTGGAACCTGCATTGCATTCAATGTTTACCGGTTACACAAAGGCTTTTAGAGGTGCGGGTGCTCTTAAGGATCCCTAATGTAACTCATTAATAACTCTTGTGGTATCTTTTGCGGCTGCTTGATTTTCAGAAATCTCTTCAAGGAGGTTAAGTGTTAAGTGTTAAGGATAAATTAGATGCAAGAAGTTATGATAAATCTTAGAAACTAAGTAGTGTCGAGTACTTAGGTATAATTTTGTATCTATTGATGGAGGCTGAGTTTTCCTCTTAGAGATGTTAAGTCCAGATGCTACAGTGATTTAAGGGCCGCTTTTTTTTAGTTCACAAAAGGCGACTAGAAAACTCTCTAAAGCATCTTGCTTGAGGCTGAAGATGGTCGTGTTAGGTTAACATCAGATCAACAGGATAGCTCAGTCCTTGCGAGCTTTTCAAAAACCTACGACCTCGAAGCAGAGAAAGAATACCACTTAAGAATTCCACGGTGACACAGACGCTCCTCCTTCAGAGGTTGAAGTAATAGTTTGACTTTTAGGCATGAAATTTTCGGCTTTTCCATGGACTGGTAAATCTTCCGTGACCTCTGTTATAATGTCACTGAATTCTTCCCCAAATATCGATGGAAGCATTCAGGGTGTCTTTCTGGAACGGAGGTTCTTTCAATCTTCCTTGCGAAATAGTCGAAGGCACCTTCTATGCATTTTAGGATAAGCAGGATGAAATTGATAGTCTTTATTGATTCTAATGCTAAAAAAATGTAATCCAAGCCGAGGACTCTAACAGGCTTAAGGAAGTTTACGGCCCATATAACCTCAACCCGATTAAAGTGTTGCTGATTCAGTATTTCTTTCTGTAATGGCCAAAATATTTCTGTTTTTTTTTCATCAATATTAGTGAGTACCTATACCTACACAAAAATTTGTTATAGTTAACAAAAGCCTTTCAAATAGCTAAAAATAATGTCAGAACGAAAGCTGTTAAGCCAGCACTCCGAGAGTTGTAAGTTGATAATTATCTTTGCCATTAGATGGTTTCAATATTGGAAAGCAGGCTCACCTTACCGAGCTGGGTGTTGTTTAACCATCAGGTTAGACCCCAGTTTACACCATGTTACTGTGACTCCTGGTAGTAAGCGTTTAACTCCTCCTATTGAGAAAATTTATCCTTAAAATTTTAGCCTATGCTGACGCGATTGCGACAGCAGTACTAAAAAAGTTCCCTTCCATAATAAGGGACTGAAAGCAGGGACTCAATTCGGTTTAAGCAAACCATAAAACAGCATCAAAAACTGAACTTTAATCACAAAAACAAGAAGGCACAAAGTCTTTAAGACCATAAAAACTCGAGGGCCTTGTACTGATAGAAGGGCTTTGTACTCGAGGGCTTTGGTCTAACTGAGCAAGAATCTCAATTAGAAACTATAGGCCGCGGCAGGAAGATTCATTTATTTATTCCTCAGGCGAAATGTGGCAATCGCTAGGCCCCCATACTTATGCGCGAGTTACTAGTTTAGTGAACGACACCGGAAAAAAAACTCGACCAAGACCAGAAACACATGTTAACTTGAAAGCAGATAATTTAAGGCTTGAGAATACCTATTCCTATGCAAATCATTTAAACAATGCTGTATGGAACCCTAAAGTTCAACCTAAGATACCGAAGCCATCACAATGGCACGTAATTCTTCCAAACGAACCTGGTCAAAGTTAAACCTTAGGAAAAAAATAAGAGTCACTCCTTAAGCAGGTTGAATTAAAGAAACATTTTTTGGGACTTGACGGCCCACTGCCTGAAGACATGATAGGAAATTTGGTGCTCACTTCAAAGATTTTCGCAGATGTTGCAGACAAGACGAACATATGGTATCAAGCTTAAAATGTAAGGCCTAAAAGTTGCTTACATTCGGACGCACGGACACTTGACGTAATCGATTCGCCTGTCGGTCCCATTCATATCTCTAAAAGTCCTTAGGGGTCTACGGTAATTATTTCACAGTGTTAAAAACTATACACTAAACTTAATGTACCCTGGCCCTAGGTGAGGTATTGGAATCCAATCAGGGGGTTGATTTGTATAATCGGTCTTAGGGCGGGCGGTGTGTTTATAAAAGCGGTATAATAAAAAGCTCTATTAAAAACAAACGAGATCTCAGAAAACAGGATAGGATATAAAAATCTAAGTATCGTTCCTCGCCCGAGACTAGAGGAGGAGATATAAAATCAAACTGTATCACAGACACCGACCTCGCCGATGAGGTCCCCTTCCGCTCACGTGCGGCATCTAACTATTTGTGTTTCTCTGCTAGGCCTCACAGGATCGATTCAAAAAATTTCTGGGCCGAGGCGTTGGTGTTCTAGATAATGACGCGGCTATCGCAGCCGTTGTATTAAGACTCTTTTAATGGCTAGGTCGGTTTCGATTTACAGCTCCTACAGTTTGATGTTATATCTCGCCTCCTCCACTCTCCGCCTATGCTGACGGAATCATAAATTGTCCGAAGGTTTTTGCTCTCGAAGCATCCTAAAGCTGCTGGAATAGCATTAACACTTGCCTCTCTTCCAAACAAATCTAGTCAGCGCTTGATCGTAGGAAAACAGACAGACACATCTCCTTTAATAGACTTAATCTTCGAAAAATAATTATTATCAGAGGCCACTGTCTGGTAGGGCGACATGACAGAAGACTTGGAGATCCCTTTAACGATTTTTGCAGAAGTTCTAGAGATGAGGAAGAGAAAGGGGCTATGGTTCCTCTTCTGTGCAACTGCCCCACCCTATCAACCCTGAGAAGGAAAACTTTAGGGGAATACTTCTTTGATGATCTAAATGATCTAGTTAGACTTGATTGAAAGAGGATAATGAGCTTTATCTCCAGGTCGAACTGGCTATGGATAACCGTCTTCGGGTCTACACACCGAAGTTACCCATCAGTTTCTTGCCTAACAACCCAGGCCCTGGCAAGGGTTTACAATAAATTTGGGCAACCCTGCACCTTCCCATCCTCGAGGATGATTCTTAACGGAGAAGCGCTAGGCACCGACTTATACCAAAATCGGTTGCCCCTGGTGTGCTTTTTCTCCTAAAGGAACCACTCCTCATTGACCTCCCATCTCCTTGTTGACGACGGCTTTCACGGAAATCGGTTATCTCTCGACCTCAAGTTACTTCTCCTAATCCATATCAAGCCCTCGTCCCTCCCATCCTCAGGGCCAATTCCCATCTGGAGTCCAACAGCCAAGAGACCACCCTTTCTCCAGTAAGTCTCTCACTGGTCCCCTCAAACTTGCTGACAGGGTTTTCCACCGAAACGGTTAAATCCAGCTTTGCTCTTACCTCTTCGGGTAAGTCCCCAAACAAACAATCATTGATTGACTCAGACTTACACTGTCACTGGTCGCCTAGACCCCTCTCACCCAAACGTGTAGTTGTCGTTAAGTTCCAAGGGCTGGGTTACTCCGCTCCTACAATTGCATCTCCTTTGGTCTAAGTGTGTATCTGCCTAGCGGGGGCAGCCACCTAACCTAGCCTAAAACGTTTGCATTCGCTTTTGAGAGAGTCCCTGGGTCTGCACCGTAGACCAAAACTGCGATGATGAGAGACTCAAAAATTGACACTTTAGTTGCTTCAGACAGAATTTTACTGCTAAGCCTTCTTAGCCCAAGAAGAAGCAGCCATTGGGCTAAGGCTAGTTAGCCTTCGTTGGATCTCACTGCTGGTGCCGTTGTCTGATTTTATAGTGGAACACTGGTAGACAAAGTTCCTAACTACCTTAAATTTATAGCTGTCTATGGTGATGTTTTGTCCAAGACGTCGGTGTTGGGTGTGTAATTTCTGTGTGTCTTCCATCCCTTCCGATTGAGTCAATGTCGTGTGCATACGCGTGTTATTCCAAGTAAGGACTTTCGAAAGATTGTGGTGTTAGCGCGGGAGTTCTGCACAAATCTCTCAAGTGTGATCTTAAAGAGGTCAGAATACAGCGGGTCTTATTCAATACAGTGGGATTGTCTATTTCTTTTTATACCCCATCCCATAGGATAGGAGGTATATTAAGTTTGTCACATAGTTTGTGTAACACGTTGAAATAATAATGGTCCCCAAGACCTTACGGGCATATGATCGAGACCGAATTCTGAATCGAATGAGCCATGTCCGTCCGTCCGTCTGAATGTCACATGTTTTTAGGCCTTATATTTTGAGCTAGGATGCTGAAACTTCGTACGTTAGGTTCACGTCATGCGAAGCAGTACAAGTGTAAAAAATTTTGAAATCCGCCCAAAGACACGCCCACAATCGGCTTAAATCGGCAACTACCTCCAGAGATTTCAAAACTGTAAGGCGTTCTAAAAAGCTGAAATTTGACATTTAGCATCTCCTAATGACCTAATGTGACACAAAAAAGACAAGTTTAATTGTTAAGTGGGCGTGGCATCTATTTTAAGGGTAAATTTTCAAATGCAGTTTACTCAATATTTTTGCTCGAAATTGAAAAAAAATTTCTTAATATTTTATGTAGAAAACGCTTAGTATCACATTTTGTTTATACAAGACTTTGGGCCCCGCCCACATTTGGAGGCAGAATTGAAGAAAAACCTAAAATTTTTCAGAAGAACTTAATTTCGACTGGCCTTGAGCCTAATTTAGGAAAGCATGAAACAAAAAAAGTAGCAGGTTAGGTAAACGAGACTTCAGTCCAGATTTTGTTCATATAAAGTTTTTAGACACGCCCCCTTTTAGGGGTCGATTTTTCAAAAATATTGAATTTGAACGACATAAGCCAAATTCGGCATTAAGTCACGTTGGACTTTAGAGCAGGGGTGTTGCGGGGGCGCAGCATTCCCGGCGCATATACATATTTCAATTTTGATGCATGATATTTGGCCTTATGACACTTTGGTTAGTTGGCCATATCTCGCTTTACAAGGGATCATAATGCCAAATGATAAAATTTGGTCTTAGTCCCTTACACAAAGAGACTTAAAGCCAAATTTGTAGATTTGGTCTCATGGCGTTTATGGGCTTAGGTCACGGCACCGTTTCGCCTATTTTCATCCCTTGATGCTGCCTGCATAGAACTTTGTAGAAGATGTTGAGAAATTCATTGAGATGCCGCCTGAATTCGTTATTGAAGGTCGTGTCGTGCAGGCTCTGGCTTCCGAACGTGCAACCAAAGATATGCCCTGCTAGCTTGGTATTAATATCGCCTATAAAAGAATTTTGATGTCGTAGCTAGGGCATGCTTATATTTTTTGTCCAAGAGCTCGTAGAATGTATCCTTAGCATGGACATCTTTTGTTGAGGCATGCACGTGTTATGAGGTTAGTTTTGGCGACTGCGAATACGGATCGTAGTGTAACGTTCACTTTGAATTTTGAAGCTCGAGATCTTTGCCTTAGAACGAACTTAGAAAACGAAACCACATACAAATAAGCGTCGCTTTTAATATTGAGAGCAGTCTCCATGGTCGGGAGAATTTAAACAACTTCGTGTGCGAATCTGAGGCAGACCAGTTTTCTAGAGACAAAGCTGATAGATGGTTTACCTTTTTGTTGTCCGGATCCAATTTGCTAGTAACTATGTTAGCTTTTCCACTAAGCGTGTAATGGAAGCTTGTTAAGTTTATTGTACGGCCAGATGAATCCGAGCCCGTAGCCCGTAGCATCAGTTAACTATAAGCAACTGTTAAAAGGAGTTTGGAACAAGGCTGTGTGATTTCAATACCTTAGGCTTTAGTCGTTGATCATTCGCTTTAAATTTCCGTATAAAATATGTCTCTCGAAAGAGGCATTCGAAAAAGAGAGAAAACAGACTTTAAACGCTGATAAAAATTTTCTGATTTTGTAATGGTAACCATCATAGGAACCATTATATGATCTTACAGAAGTAACAAACATGAAAGTTTCTAGGTGCCTTAAACTTTTTCTAAAAAGAATATTTAATGACATAGCTCAAGGATCAATATCATAATCCTTTCTATAACTAACTGCTTTTTTTACGTTTCCACAGAGTTGAAAACCCTTAATTTGCCGCCATTCGAGTTCCTGCAAGCATACAGAAATTTCTGGGAAGTAAATTATACGCCTCTTCTTTCTGCATTCAACTTTCTGGATTGTCCTGATTCTGCGAACATGTTAAATTTTTCGAGCCCCCAGCTCCCACCATCACAATCAACGACAAGAAGGATATTTTGAAAACCAGCAGGAACATAATTCATTAAGCAATATTATCATATGTCGCACTGCCCCCGCCTTAAACTTTTTGGTACAACATCTTCTCTGAATGCATCGCCCACACTTCCGCTCCATATGATGTCCTCCTAGTCCCTTCTATTGGTTGGCATTTCATATTTGTTCCATCGCAATAACATTCCATTCAAATGGCAATCATGTCCTTCAGATTCCTGATCGTCTGTGAACTTCATTCAAAGGGTTCCCCATAGAAAAGCGCACAGAATTGTGGCAGCAAACAACAAGCGAAAAATATTAAATAATGTATCTTCTAGTTGGTTGAAGAAGCCACTGACTTGTTGTGTGTCGTGCTCGTCGGTCCTAGATATTTATGAGCATTCTCTGTGTGGGTCCTTGTGTTTAAATACTTTTTCTGTTTACATTTTAATATGACTCCCATTATAGAGTGTCTTCGAGCAGCGTCACATTGTCGTCGGACTGCATCAAATAATTTCACTCTGCATAATGTAAACACTCGGCACTCCACACAGAGTACCGCACAGAGTCGGGGGCAAGCCTATAAAATGACGACAGCGATTGGAATTACGACAATGTTGTGCGAGGAGCGTATTACTATGCCAGTGCCAGCAATAGCTTATGCGAACGGGAATATGTGAGTGGGTTCCGACATAGCTGGGCCCAGCTCCAGCCGAGTGGTATCAGTTGCCGCAACGTCAGCATCAAGGGGGTGGTTGTTGGTTGCACGGCTCTTAAGTGGATATCAAGTGGCCCTTTGAGATGTTCTTCTATAATATGCCCCCATCCAGACAAAGATTCACTTTAAAATCTCGATTTAGATGAGATTTTCTCGTTTGCCGTCGTCACTGTTGTTGTCTCGATTAAAAAGTGTGATTAACGACATTTCCGAGGCCCATATGGCGTATCCTCTCGAGTGCAAGCATTATGCCCTCTATGTGCTGTGTGCCATACTCACCCCTGCAAAACGTACATATATGCAATTGTTATTAAATATTTTTCAATGACGTATCGTGGTAATTCCGGAGCAATATCGGAAAGTGCCCACTGCTCAGCTAGTGGTGCTCGCTAAAAGGCGAGCTCTTGTTGGCACTGAAGCAACCGCACCATAGGATCTGCAACCCCCCGAATATGGTGATGGTGGTTCAACCCTATACACATGGTCCACGCTTTGCATATGAATTGGCAACTTTTTTTCAAATTAATTTCAATTTTGTAAGACCAATGTTTACACTGTCAAGGGTTGATGTTTAAGTATGAGGAATTTATTTGATGTGGAAGAGACGAACGTTTATGCTAATATTTGAGTTTTAAACGCAATGAAAACAGAGTCAGAGGACACACGGCTATAAGGATGACAATTTACATAGACGGGCTACCCTCATAATTCGCGGCATCAATTTTATTTCCACCCACCTTTGAATAAGTTCGCCATATGCGGTGCACTTAAAATTTTTAACTTTATTGCACTGAAGGGTGAGAGATTAGTTGACTTTACAAATGGTTACATTTTTAGATGGGCCGTGGAGTTTTTCCGACTTATTGATTTTAGTTTTAAATTGATTTTTGGGTGACAGTTTTGATTAGCAAAATTGATCAGGAGGCTTGTTAGCGTTCGGAATTTATAGGCTTTCCAATGCAAGGTGCAACAGCATATGACGCAACGCAGGATGGTTTTCTAGTACGTTAGTAAGGTTAGGATGCCAACTTGTGTCATCAACATCTCATCTAGAAAGGACTTCAGCCTTAAGTAGATGATGGACAGTAAACCGCCCACAAAATCTATGGAAAGACACTCCAAGAAGCTGAAGCTCCAACAAGACAATTAATCCTAGAAAAAAGTTGTGTAAAGCCACTTTTCGTAGAAAGCTTCCTTTGTTCTTAGGTAACCTGAAACACGACTGTGTTAAAGTGTTTTTCGAGTTAGCCTTTAATAACACAATATAGGCCCTATGAAGGAAATTCTTTTATCGCGACCCTTTTAATGAGGCAGACCGTAAAAAATCTGGAACAAAGCCAAAGACAAATATTACAACGTCACTTCAAGTAAGCCATAAAAAAAGTTTCATCTTCAAAACTACCAGTAAGTCGAAGCTGCAACTGCAGATCGAGACTCTGCGCTGGGTATTTATTCAATCTCCTTTGTAAGCTCCATGCTCACATAGGAACGCTGACTTAACAAATAAGGAGACTCAACATTAAAAACTCTGAGTCGGCTTGTGTTACTACAGTTGAATCTTTTATATCATCTTCTTCTTTCTTCATAATTAACAAACAAGGCCACTGCTGGCATCCTCTAGTATGACTCAGAAGGTATGAATAGAGGAAGTCACCTCAAGCTTTATAATGGTGGTAACTTGATAAGTCTTACTTACTTACTTAAGGCGGCGCTACAGTCCGGGGTGGAACTGGGCCTCAACTAACAAGCTTCGCCAGCCAGCTCTGTCCCTATAGCCATCTCCAGTTTCGCACGCGAAGTTGGCAGAGGTCCCCTTCCATTTGCGTGCGCCACCTGAGTCTCTGTGCTCCTCTACCGCGCCGTCCCTGCGGTGTGGATTCGAAGATTTTCCGGGCCGGGGCGTTGGTGTCCATCCGCTCTAGATGACCCAGCCATCGTAGACGTTGTGTTTTGACTCTTTTTTTGACAGCCCGTTCAGTTCGATGTTGTATCCCCTCCTCCACTCTCCGTCTATGCATTCGAGGCCGTAAACTTGATAAGTGATGACATCGAAATACCTCGGAGAATGATTAGGTAATAAGTACGTCACACGATGGTCGATGACTATCAACTTTGTTTTGGCCTAAGGTGGGTGATATGAGTAGCAAGGACAGTTCACACCAAATTGAAAATTCTGCACGAGCGATTCGACATTTGAGGGCACGGTCTTCTCACGTGGCCGTGATGTGAACTCTCGCCCGATATCGTGCGTTTTAACTCCATTCAACTTTTTCCAGTAGAGTGTTCTGAAGTCACTGGTCCATGCAAATAAGCCAACATAACCCTTGCCGTCGCGTCGGTCTGAATGAGATAATTTATGCGCCAAAGCAATGGAAAATTTGACCACAAAGGAAAGCCGCGCCAGTCATTTGAAGGATGCTAAATTCCATACCTACATATAATGGGATCGATGGGACTTTTTAAACTAATAGAAAAATTCTATCATAACTCACAGGCACGTTGGTTTATTTAAATTAAACGAACCACTACCCACGAGCCTACCCCATTACTGGAGAACTCTGCTTCTGTTCGGTAGCCTTGTAGACATCTTCTACAAGGATGTCTATCCTTGGTTATGGTATCTTGGTTCAAGATCTTTTGAGCAGGCACGCGAAGCAATTCCCTCTTTGATGGGCTTTCGGTGGATCTCAGAAAAGAGCCGCATATTTCCCAAGTAGCGCACTCCGAAACCCTAAGCATTGGTTTTTGAATATTGGACTTATAAGACACTCAAAATGCTCTTCAGTAGCACAAATGGTTTTGCAGGGTTTCGTTTACAGCTCATTGGTGCGCAGCTTATTTACTTATAAAATTGGTCAGAGGAACGTTTACAGCACCATAATTATGACACTAAAAGTGCTAACACCATAAGTTTCATAAACATAGTGCTATAAGCGATCCTAGCACTAGAGTTATAAGTCTATAAGTGCTGAGGGGATAGGTTTTATAGCGCAGGTTCTATAGACGTTTCTAGCACATTTTATGAAACTAAAGGTTTCCCACATCCGAAGTACTTCCTTGCACTTTTAATATAGCACTTGTCACACAGGGTTGCCACATGGCATACAATAGAAAATAATGTAATTGAATGATTGATTTTTGGGGTGGGGTGCCGTGGCGTAGTGGTTAGTGTGTGTGCTTACTACGCCGGAGGTCTGGGTTCGAATTCTGCCATCGTCACCTGAAAAAAAAAAAAAAAAAAATTGTTCTTTTTCACGGTCCCCACCTCCGCGAGGGTTTGACAAGCCCTCCGAGAGTATTAATTGTCTTGAAAAACTTCTCAAAGTGCCGTTCGGATTCGGCAAAAAATTGTAGGTCCCCTTGTATGTAAAGAAATTAACACACCAGCATACATTGTTGAGAAGTTGGCCCTGGTTCACCTCGAGCTGTTGCGCTACTCTATTTATTTATTTATTTGATTGATTTTTGCGAGAACATTTCAAGCAAAACATTTAGAAATAATAATTTTACATTTTTGATAGAATGATATGAATTTTAGCCAGATTACACTTAAAGGCTGGAAAAATATAACACACAAGAATTTGATTTCTAGAATTAAATTTCTAGAAAATATTCAATATTCATCTTTTTTTGCTTTTTTCTCTGGTCTAGCGGGTCAAAAAAACTATGTTTGGGCATTCTTGGTAAAGCAGTTCAAGTATTTTATCCGCTCACTGACATGTTCACTCTTAAGGCAGAAGTTTAAAAGGAGTCCTCCTTTGAGTTTAAAACTCTTAAGGTACATACTGCAATAATGCATGGATAGGATTAAAACATGCAGTAAAAAATAGGATTCATTTTGCGCCTGCCATGTCAATAGTAAAACCACCTACTAGGGAATAGAAACCATCGTATAGCATAACAGAAAAAACGTGATGGTAACCCTAAATAAATTATCGCAATGTTTGACAGAAAACACAAAACCTTATAATAGTTCTACATGAAGCTAAACATTGCTACATAGATCCCAAACTTTCTAAAAGGGACCGCAGAATACTTAAAGTGTTATAATGGTGCTATGTGGGCTCTACATAAAACCTTGCACTCTTTATTATGTTTTATTTAATATTCCAACCACCAAGCGCATTATTTCTTTTGGTCCTTATTTAAGCAATCATTCGAAGAAATTAAACGCGGACCTTGTTTTCTGTTAAATAAATGCACTGTTTATACCCGACACAGGGTATAAACATTAAGTTTGATGTGTAGTTTGTAATGCAGTGAAATAATCACCGTAGACCCCTAAGACCTTTCAGAGATATGAATGGAACCGACAGGAGAATCGATTAAGCCATGTCCGTCCGTCCGTCCGTCCGTATGTAAACAACTTTTAGGCCTTAAATTTTAAGGTACAGAGCTGCAATTTTGTGGCTTTGCTGGGAGTCCATTGGACCAGATCAAGTTTTAAAATTAGCCGAATCCGCCCACAGACACGACCACTACAGGCCCGTATCTGCGACCATCTGTAATTAAAAAAAAATACTTTTCCTAAATTTTAGCTTTGTTAGAATACTGCAAGCACATTCATTTTTGGTATGTAACATTGTAATTGTCTTTATTGTAATTGCCTTGTAATTGTCTTTAAAGTGGGTACAATTTTTTAGCCTTTTCGTTGACCACGCCCACTTTTTTAAGGGATTTTAGTTTAAAATGGCTCTTTTTCAATATATATATATGAAATTTGACTAAAAATTCTATGACTAAAGTTGTAAATATTAGTATTTTCTAACTTCCATGTATAAGTACTATATGCCTTCGCCCAATTTTGTGGGCGTGGCGTTAAAAAAAGTGATTTTTTTAAGTTTGAAAGCGGAATTTTAGACGGAAATGTATGTAACCAACTAGTATAAAGCATTCAACAGTTATATTGTTGTATCCCGCCCACTTTTTGGAGGCGCGGCAGATTTTTTGGTATGGCTGAGTATTTCGCAATCCGTCTTAGATGGACTGAAACTTTTGCATACGCACTATTGCACTTTCCCAGTTGTTTTACTTATCAATTTCATCGCTTTATATAACGCATGAACGAAGTTATTTGTGCAAAAACATCATCACACATAAGAATGTGTGTGTACCCAAGTAAAAGAAAAGACACATCATTTAAGTAAAGGATGAACACTTTGAAAGTGTGTGTAGTGTACCGACAGATTATCGTAAAAATGTATGGATGACTGTCAAAAAAGTTCTATAAAAACTCGAAGTAGAACCCTCTTCGCAGCCAAAATAAAGTTCTATAAAGTGTCAAATCGCTCTTATAAGGGTTTTGTAAGGGGTTCTGTTACTTATATAAAACCAACTTCATGAACCTTAGGTTTTATTATTTGGTGCTCTAAACTTAACGGCCGCCATAACAAGAGCTTCTTGGGTTGGGTTGGTCCCAATTATTTGACCCAGTCTTTGATCTCCATCTGGTCCTGCCAATTTGTTAGGCTTAAAGCTGTTAAGTGCCCATAAAGCAATTTATCCCTAGTTATCAGATTGTGTTAATGGTAATATGTGGCATTGACCTGTTAAGATAAACACTATTAAAAACTTTGGAGCTACCCGGAAAGTTGGTGTCCAGTTGCCGGCTAAGCGAGTCTTCGCTTTCGGAAGACCCGCAGCCATCTGCTTTTTTGAGGCAGCTGGGCATCGTTGGATTACTTACTTACTTAAGGTGGCGCTACAGTCCGGGGTGGACCTGGGCCTCAGCCAACAAGCTTCGCCAGCCAGCTCTGTCTCTAGGTAGCCGTCTCCAGTTTCGCACGCGAAGTTGGCTGAGGTCCCCTTTCACTTGCGTGCGCCACCTGAGTCTCGGTGCTCCTCTATCGCGTCGTCTCTGCGGTGTGGATTCGAAGATTTTCCGGGCCGGGGCGTTGGTGTCCATCCGCTCTAGATGACCCAGCCATCGTAGACGTTGTGTTTTGACTCTTTTGGCTAGGTCGGTATCGCTGTAAAGCCATACAGTTCGATGTTATATCTCCTCCTCCACTCTCCGTCTATGCAGACGGGACCGTAAATCGTCCGAAGAATTTTCCCCTCGAAGCAGCCTAAAGTGTTTTCATCCGCCTTTGGATTAGTAGAGAGTATTTTCCTTAGCCTCTAGAGGCTTCGGAGGTTTTTTTTTTTGCTGCAGAAGAGTCGCCAGGAAAACCGTTTGGTTTTCTCGACTCTTTTTTGTAGGATTTGAGGGATGTTTCGTAGGCATCCCACTTTGTATCTGTACATGTGGCCTTGACTCTATTGAAGCATCTAAATAGGCTCAGTTCTGAGGTCCTCCAATGCGGTTTCCTCTTGCCTTTTGGAAGTACAAGAGGGCAGAAGAAAAATAGTGCTTTTTTCATTAGCCTTGAGATCAAGCTCATTGGTGTTACAAGGAGGACTTAGAAGGGAAAAGTTAACCGAACGGTTCCGTGAATCTTTGTTTTTGAATCTTAAAAGCCAATTCCTCCTCTTGTTATTTCTGAAGGTTGATTGGCGGGGAGGGTCATCGCTTAAACTGAATTCAATGTATCAATGGTCTAAGAAAGAATGTTCAGACGAGACTTGATAATTGACAATCAGTCCAGCGATGTAATCAGAGACAAGGTTATGAAGACAGGTTCGCTATCCAAATTGCAGACACTGAGGTTTGTTTTTGGAATAAAGTCAAAAAATAATTCACCGCTATCGTTGAGTGATGAGCATTTGCATCGCACCCAATGATGAACCAGTGTTTCGTACTTCAGCTTCCTTAATGGCACTCTCCAAGGTGTACGCCCATGTCGTGGGCGTGGTAGGCAGAGGCCGGCCAGAAGGTGCCTTTGGCCATCTCTATAGTCTCGCCACGGCAATGTCTTGATCGCTGAAGTTAGCGACTACTTTTCACTTACTACCCCTTAGAAGCAGCGATGGTGTCGTGTTCATACCCCATCCCATAGGGTAGGCAAGGTAGGTAGGTAGCTATATTAAGTTTGATTTATAGTTTGCAATATAGAGAAATAATCGCCGTAGACCCCCAAGACCTTAAGAGCATATGATCGAGACGTTAGTCGAATGAGCCATGTCCGTCCGTCCGTCCGTCTGTCGGTAGTTTTTAGGCGTTAAATTTTGAGCTAGGAACTTGAAACTTGATATCTGTTCTTTCTAGGTCCCGAAGCAGTACAAGTGTAAAAATTTTTGAAATACGCCCACTAACACGCCCACTAACACGCCCACTTTACTTAATAGCATGAAAAATCAAGGTTGTCGCAGGAAGCTGAAATTTGGTATGCGATATCCTCGCTTAAGTGTATTTGGATTGGCGTTTAAAAAAAAAGCGAATACCGCCCCCTTGTAGGCGTGGTCATACTTAATATGCGTTCTAATAAACAGTTTTTACTTGATATATTTGCTATAAATCCAAAAAACTTGCACTATTAAATGTTCAGATATGTCCGTAAGCTATCAATTCAAGTGAATAAATTTTCGCCACGCCCACTTTTGGGGCGTTTTTAAGTATAAACCAAATTTTTATTATGAAAATGCAGTCAACACGTGTATACCACTTCTGGACAAAAAATATAAACAAAAATACGATGTTGTTGAGAAGGGGTGGATGCCACGCTCCTTTTTTAGGGAGAAGATTCTTAACTGAAATTTAACAACCAGGATTTATGACACAATTCGGAGCTTGACAGTGGTCAATTGGGATGGGGTATCCAACGATTCGCCTAAGCGGATTGTAACCTTCCCACTAGTTATGAACATAGGTATTTCATTCGAGACATCGGTTTCGGTTTGATTGCTTCCAGTTTCAATACTCAGCTTCCAGGCAGGTCAATATGTCTACGCATGAGGGTAATTCTACGGACTTCTGAAAAAATGTGCCTCTGGTGTAGACTAAGGATTTTTATACATTTTTTTAAGTATGATGTTTAAAAAGTCATGTGTCTGCAAGATACCTTGTCGAAATAATTTATTTATATCAAAGGTTGTATAATAATACAAATAAAATAATTTATTTATATCAAAAGTTGATGTATTTACCGACCTTGACGGAACAGCGTAAGTTGCTTGAAATTCGATATAAGGGTTGTGGGCTTATCAATTTTGAATTCCTTATGTAACCTAAACTATACTGATTTAGGGTAGCGATCCGTGGCATGAGCTAATATAGGGCAATGCTGACGTTCCATTCATCGGGCTTTCCGCCAGACCATTTATTGCCGTCAGCTACACAGCTACAGCATAACACTTGCGGGGGTAAGCTTTGATGGTTATTGGCAGAGTTTTTATGTTCCGTAGTCGCTCATCAGCGTTTGTGTTGGATTGAGCACCAATTTTCTCTTCTATCTTTTCTATCCGTAAATTTTTTTTCGCTCGCGATGTGCTATGCATCTTAAGGGTAGTCATAGCCCCTTGACCGCGAGCTTATTATAAAAGAAAGCTTTACTTAAACTAAAGTCGAATTGTTTGTGCTCTTCGATGATTCCTAGTATGCCCATTGGGACCTGAAGGCTAATTCTGTCTAAGAGATAAATTTGACTTGGTCCGCCTAACCGACAGGTTTAGCAGGTTTGACAGATTTTTTTTTTAATTCATTGGAAGGTCATGTTATGCATATAACATTGATCTTCAATGGCTATAGCCCTACACACGAAAATTAAGAACAATTTCAAGGTATTACAGTGATCATATTTATATTCTTATTCCTCCGATAAAAAAAAAATGTAGATTTTACCACTGTATTGCGTCAATCAGTATAGAATGCGCAAACATATAACTTAGTCTAAAGATCTTTTTTTTAATTTCTCTTCTTGGGAAACACCAATTCCGGAATATTAGAGTGTTCTGGAGTTAATAAATGCAGTGCAGTTTGACCTCTAAACTTTCTTCCAAGAAATCCAATAAACGAAACCATGTTGCTTAGAACTAAACAAAAGGTTCGTTGGCTTGGCACCCTCAATCATTACAAGCCTCGTGGATCCTTTTCCCAGTTTTCTAGATTCGTTCTTTTACGAGTTCGACCAAGTGTATTCCTTGTCTGCACCTATTGTCATTTGAAAACCAAACAATCTGCCGCTCTTCTTCGAAGCTATAAAACTCAAACATGTGTGTAGCATGTACAACATCCTCTCTGTACAGATAGTGGATTGCATCTTAAATGTTTGTTACACCGAGGTACCACATGTTAAGAAATAGCATTTGTAAGATGGATTCAGACTTATAGCAAAACGCGATAGCTACCTGCCAAAAATACAACTCTTCTTGCGTCCTTTCAAATGTTACTTAATTTAAAAAAATATTTATTTAGAGACTGTAGAAATTTTTTAAATTCTTGTCTGTCTAACTAGTTAACACTTGTAACAGTGCCCCATTTTCAAAAAAAAATTAAGTTTACAAGTGTAAGAATATAAGTTTTCAAGTTGTGAATAATTCCGAATTATTTAGGAACTTGTTCTGTAGAAGTAAATTTTTTTAAATATGGGTAGTGTCGCGTGAGGTTTTTAAAGGTGAACATGAAACTGTTGATGTAACTAAATTTTCTAAATACTCAAATCTCATGACATCAGTAAAGTCAAAGAACTAAAAATCCCAAAATCCGTTTAATTGCCCCAAAAATGGATCTTTTAAACATTCGTGGAAACACAGAAACACAAACTGTTTCAAACATTGAGAGTGAATGAAACTGAAATTTATTAAGCAATCACAGCAACCACGAATTTCCGCCGAATCTGTATAGTATATCCCTGTCCAAATAAACAGTATCGAGGGAGAGAAAAAAAAAATAAAACTGCTTCCTGGCCACAATCAAAGGACCGACACCGAACGCCTATACCCCAGAGTTACAGATTCAAATAACAAATAGGAATAATATTTAAATCCGTCTGGTAGACCGCCAGCGTTTTGTATCCAAAACATTTCAAGTAGATCAATCATTTCTGGTGATTATGAGTTGGTGCTTTTGTTTACACTCCATTCCAGTTGCTCTTCGTTGCCCTCGTGGGACTCGACTCGGTTTCGGGACGGGACACGTATTTCGAGATGAGATGTTTTCCGTTTTTCTACCCCCTTTTTTGGGGAAACCCCACACACAACAAATTAAAATGTTTCATTAAGCGAACAAGTGTAAATAAATTGGCTTGCCGCTGAGAATCATCATTTCCCATCAGCACAGCAGACGGGCCTGTCAGGTATCCCATACCCGTCCCTTACCCATCATGATAGTGTATCTTAGACGGAAAGTAGCCTTTCAATTAGTTCCTTTCGCGCTCGCTATCGTTTGTTGAAAACTCAATATTTGGATGCAATTAAAGGTTTATTATGCTTTCGGTAAAGAGATGGAATACAGTGTAGATACACGTCGTAGATACATAGTATAAGTAAACAAAACAGACCTTGCTTTGATGTTTTCAGCGTCTTTTGATACAGATGCCATCATAAAAAAAATATCAAAGCAGGAAGGCGCACGTTGCTGCTTACATCTCTTTCATGAATCACGATGAAGCTCCTTGTCTATTTCATGGGTCTTAGAAGTGGTGTAAAGGATGTGACTTGGAAGTAGGTATACAGTGGGTAAAGCAAGTCGAATATAGCAGAGAAATAATTTGTCTATGAATTTAATAATAAAACTATATTTTGACAAAGAGCATCAATTCTAAGCTCGAAGCAGTCATATTAGAAGCTTTCTAATCTTGAAATAAGTTTGACTATATTAAAAGTCTATTTTACAAGCTACTATAAGCTTGGTCAAAGCGTTGCTTTAACCCTGATGACCAAGTAACCAGGATTGACTCAGTATCAGTTTTCAGACCAAGTCATAAACATTGATGCCAACGTCAATACACGTTGGTCCTTTAAGACAAGTTGTGCCCGGAAAAGAAAATAAAATAAGCCGAAGAGGCTGCTTAATTAATGCCTAGCAATGCCTAGCTGCCGAACTTTTTAAATCCGCAGGCGATGAGCTGGTTAGGAGCATGCACCAGCTCATCTGCAAGATATGGTCGGAAGAAAGCATGCCCGACGAATGGTACCTCAGCATTGTTTGCCCGATCCTGAAGAAAGGAGACCCTCTGAGTTTTGCCAACTACAGAGGCATAAGTCTTCTTAACATCGCATACAAGATCTTTTCTGCTGTACTGTGTGAACGCCTGAAGCCGTTTGTCAACAATCTAATAGGCACATATCAGTGTGGCTTTAGGCCAGGAAAGTCCACCATCGATCAAATATTCACACTGCGGCAGATCTTGGAGAAAACCCAGGAATTCCAAATCGATACACACCACCTCTTCATCGATTTCAAGGCCGCGTATGACAGCATCTATAGAGACGAGCTATATAGCGCAATGTCTAGTTTTGGCATCCCTGCCAAACTCGTCAGTCTGTGCAGGATGACGATGGAAAACTCACGCTGTTCCGTCAAGGTCGGCAAAGACCTCACCGACCCCTTTGATGTCAAAAAAGGATTTAGACAAGGCGACGCGCTGTCATGCGACTTCTTTAACATCATACTTGAGAGAATTGTGCAGAATTCGCGCCAACACCAGAGGTACAATCTTCCAAAAGCCCGTTCAACTACTCGCATACGCAGACGACATTGACATAATCGGTAGAACAAAGCGTGCTGTCAGTGAAGCCTTCGTGAGTATTGGGACGGAAGCGGCGAATATGGGTTTAGCTGTCAATGAGGGCAAAACCAAGTATATGCTGTCATCAAGAAAAGACACCCAACATCGACGTCTTGGACAAAACATCACCATCGACAGCTATAATTTTGAGGTAGTTAGGGACTTTGTGTACCTGGGTTCCGCTATCAATTCAGACAATGACACCCGCGCTGAAATCAAACGAAGGATAACTCTTGCCAATCGCTGTTTCTTTGGGCTAAGGAGGCAATTGAGTAGCAAAGCCCTCTCTCGAGCAACTAAAGTGTCCATGTATAAGACCCTTATCATCCTAATCCTGCTTTACGGTGCAGAAGCATGGACCCTGTCAAAGGCGAATGAAAACACTTTAGGCTGCTTCGAGAGGAAAATTCTTCGGACGATTTACGGTCCCGTCTGCATATACGGAGAATGGAGGAGGAGATATAACATCGAACTGTACGGGCTGTACAGCGATACCGACCTAGCCAGAAGAGTCAAAACCCAACGTCTACGATGGCTGGGTCATCTAGAGCGGATGGACACCAACGCCCCGGCCCGGAAAATCTTCGAATCCACACTGCAGGGACGGCGCGGTAGAGGAGCACCGAGACTCAGGTGGCGTACGCAAGTGGAAGGGGACCTCAGCCAACTTCGCGTGCGAAACTGGAGACGGCTAGCTCGAGACAGAGCTGGCTGGCGAAGCTTGTTGGCTGAGGCCCAGGTCAACCCCGGACTGTAGCGCCACCTTAAGTAAGTTAGTAAGTAACTGTTGTATGTTTAATCTTACGATTTTTGTTTGCTTGTATATATTTGCTTATACTTTATTAAGCCATTTAACTGCCTTAAATAAGACTTATACTTCACTGTGTGTACACACTTGACACTGCAATTAAAGAGCGTGGCCAACCTGCAACTGTTGTATGTAATGCCTGCGGCATATCTCCGAGAATGATCTATAAGAATTAAGGTATAATGGTAAGGCTCAATGTGGACAAAAGTCCCACAACACAGCCATCTCTAGACGCAAAGAGGTGGAGAGTCTTGGTATATCTGGATCGCGCCTGGGTATATCTGGCGGACAACTTTATCGGGGAACAACCACCTGATGAAGACTGTTCCACATCCGTGATGTTCTGCTAATTACGGAACTCAATATTGCGCGGTTCATCCGAACTAGGGCTCAGGTGTGTTATGATGAGTATCGCTTTTGCGCGAATATTGCAGCTGAATTCTTTCAGGGTTGGAATGCAGCTGGCTTACTCACTGGAGCACTCTTTTTAGATTTAACGATAAAACAGAGAGAGAGACAAGAAAAACTGCGATTGTGTTCCAAGGAGTCAAAGAACTGCGCAATGTTTATGTCACCCATTAGCTTTAACTAGTTTTAAGATTCTATCGGGGAGGTAGGTGCAAGGTGATCTTGGGTGCCCGCTGCCCAGGCGTGTGAGTGTTACCCCAGTTTTGGTCGAACATACATGCTTTATAAATGTCAGCCGAATCAGATGATGTTTCGAATAGAATTTCTTGCATCGTTTGAGGAAACCTAAGCATTTCGCAGCATTCTTGGCGACTTCGAATGTGTGGTCATTCCAACGTAGGTCGTCATTCACACACATACCGAGGATTAGAAGCTTTTCGGTATCAGTAATGGAAGTGCCATTCACAGACAATGGCTGAAGGTTACTATTACGCTTGCGAGACAGTAGACAGCATTGCGTTTTTGAAGCCTTAAGTTTTACTCTGTTTAAAGTCCCTCAGGTTGATTTGCTGTCCAAGTTAGAATTTAATGAATTTAACCTATGAAGAAATTATTGATTCTCTGCGGATGTCGCTAATTGCCAAGGCTGGCTCTTTGATACTCCTTTGCCTGTGATTTGCCTACCCTTATCACATGGGATGGTTTTAGGAGGGGAATAACGTTTAATCCAGCGGTTGATTCAATGGACCGCAGTGTCTGGGCAAATACTTTTGTAATTGTGTACAGTATGAGCATCGGTCGGAGACTGTCAGAATCCAGCAGCGACCCACGCTGAGTTTGATTTCTTGGGAATTTAGGCAAAGGGTCCATAGAGTCCTTTTTAAGGCATTGGCTGTCCTTAAGCTGCATTGGATTTCTACGTATTTGGAGTCTCCTGGGCAGTGTACGTGGAATACCCTTTTCTGATGGATTGGATTTTTGTCTTCAGCTGTGAGCAACCGAAAAATCGGCGTACAGTATTTTCGAAGCTGCATTCTCCGGAATGTCCCTAGAAATCGTGAATTCGTTTTAAGGACGCTCTGATCTATTGGGCCTTGATTTTAATCGTTAAAGTCGTGCCCAACCTTAACAACACTTTTTTTAAGCTTCGATGGCTCGTATTTAACTACGCTTTTGGGATGGCGTATCCTTGAATTCGTTTCGTTTTCCTTAAAGGTAACTTATTTAATTTTCCTGCAGATAACTCCAAGAATATGAGGTAAACCTCCATTTAGAGGCTTGGTTAAGATTGATAGACATGGTCAATTTCGTAAACTAAGCAAATCGGAAAAGCCGGAACACTTCGATGATGGCGACTTGTTTCCTCTCCTTGTTGTTTTTATGGGCGATGGATTGTTTCTTACTAAAAAAATACGTTTTTGTTGCCCTGGTGTAGAGTAGCTCCCTATTACCTTGGCTGAAGCGTCTGTTTTCCATTTGATCGGTAATATACCTGATTAGCACGTTGTTGCTCCAAATGTGAAAGACTGCCCCCATTAAGTTATTGTCTTGCTTTGTAAACGAGTTTCTTGCTGAGTCGTGGATTGAACTGGTTTAACCAACTCATGGTCTCTTACGGTTTGAGAAGTGATCGTTTTGTACGTGGAGCCTCGAAGGCTTCATGTCCCTTTGATCCGTGTAAAATTTTGTCGTTTCGCCTCTGTCGAAATTTAATATCCAAGATATGGGTATCCCCGTTTTGATTAAAGTGCTCTTCTCAAAGCTTACCGTTGTATTGTCGCGCAGTATTCGCAGGACTTGGAGCAAATAAGCAGCTTTCAAAGCAAATAAGTAGTTTAGTCTTATTTTGAGAAAACCCGAGAATATACCATCTTGTCATTTGGAAACACTTGGAGCTAAGCTGAGCTAAGTTGAGCTGAGCTGAGCTAAGCTGAGCTGAGCTGAACTGAGCTGTGCTGCCAACTGATCACCACCTAGTGTTGGGCGAATCTCATTTCAGTGAGAATATTCCTTTGCCACCCAAAAACCCTTGGCTAAAAGCAAGACCGGTTATTCGCATGCGTTGGGAAAGGTTACAGGATGCTGACTCTGACCTGGAAAAGATTTTCAAGTCACGTTTTAGAGAAGTTTGAAATTATTTCAACATATAAACATCAACTATTTTCATCAGCAGTGATCACCTCGTCGAAATAAAAGTTTGTGGATTGAAGCGGCTAAGTCTGGCGGCTGGTGGTGAGAAAAGAACTGCGTAGCTTAAACGGACTCCCTTGCAGTACAAGAAGCCATCAGAAAGAAGAAGAGAGCCTTTCAGTGCAGTCAAGGAAGGGTCTCAATATCTCTACTGGGCTTGGGAAACTGAGCTTTTACTTTGACATTGAGGCGTGAAAAACAGTAGTGGAGAAAATTCTGCGCAAGGTTAGAGCACAATGACATGCCTGCAAATAGGACGTTTTGGAGAAGATTTTAAGCTGCCTCAGAGGAGAATAATTAAATATCATACAAGCTGTTCGCAGATGACTTAGCTACCCTTGCATCGCTCCGGGTGGAACCTCAACAAGCAGTGGATTAGTTCGTGGTCATCTGTTGATGCTATGTGAAGATGAGCAAATTGGAGGTAATGGCTGTTTCCCAACCATCCAGGAATAAGTCGACTCGCTGGCCTTTATTTCAAAAGTATGACATGAAATGCATTTCTATTTCTATAAATTTCTATAAATGCAGAATTTACATTCTACACGGCTGCCTGCTAAGCCCTCCTTAATCTCTAGTCTGGAGTGCACGTTTTTATACGCAGGGTATATTAACTTTAATGCTTAGTTTATAACACAGTGAAATAATCATCGTAGACACCTAAGACCTTTTAAAATATGATTGAGACAGACAGCTGAACCGATTAAGCCATGTCCGTCCGTCCATCTGTGTGTGTGAAGGTTTTAAAAAATAAATAAATAGAGTGGCGCAACAGCTCGAGGTGAACCAGACCCAACTTCTCAACAATGTATGCTGTGTGTGTTAATTTCTTCACATACAAAGGGACCTACAAATTTTTGCCGAATCCGAACGGCACTTTGAGAAGTTTTTCAAGACAAATGATACTCTCGGAGGGCTTGTCAGACCCTCGCGGAGGTGGGGACCTTGAAAAAGAACTAGTCTTTTTTTTCAGGTGACGATGGCAGGATTCGAACCCAGGCCTCCGGCGTAGTAAGCACACACACTAACCACTACGCCATGGCACCCCACGGTGTGAAGGTTTTAGGTCTTCAAAATCAAGCTAGAGAACTAAAACTTAATACACGGCTTGGTTCTTCTGTAGCGAGATAACCTCTTAATCACATTTTCTTTCAAAATGCCTTTTGGTGTAGTTGAACAAGGCGTAGGAACTCAAATTTTGGTACAGAGCAATACAAAATATCTCTCTCTTGTATTGCTCTTTTCTTGTATTACTCTTTTTTTTATACAAAGTTTTGAGCTCCGCCCACTTTTTAGGGCGCGTTTTTAGGAAAAAAACTGTTTTTTTTTCGAAATAATTTTCGGTTTTAACGCATTTTGTCATAAGTCTAACGAAATAACAATTAATTGATTTTAATTTTTGGGCCTGACCCAGTTTTTGGGGCGTGGCCCTTACAAATTATATACAGGAATTCGGACAAAAAAAAATTAAGATTTGGTGTTACACGGTATATAGGGTCGGGTATATAGAAGTTTGTCACAGACGAACTCTTGCACTTACTCACTTGTCTTATACAAAGTTTTGAGCTCCGCTCACTTTTAAGGGCACGTTTTTAGAAAAAACTGTTTTTATTTTCCGAAATAATTTTAGCTTTTAACGCATTTTTTTCATGATTCTTACGATTTTATCATTCTTACAATTAATTAATTTAAATTTTTAGACCACGCCCATATTTGGGGCGTGGCCAATACAAATTATATTTGAATTTGGGTCTAAAAGCTTTTAGATTTGGTTTTACTAAAAGCCAGGGTAAATAGGGTCGGGTGTATAGCAGTTTGTTACGGACGAACTCTTGCACTAACTCATTTTTTCATTTTTAAATAATTTTTAATTTTTCTTAGATAAAAATTTTGTTGATCGCCGAAGGGCCAATTTCTATTGAGGCAAGTTGATGCTATACATTTTCTAAAGGGCTCCAAAAAACACAACATGGAAAATTATAAAAAGTAGTAACCGTAGTAAGTACTCCTTGAGCTGAACTACTCAGAAGCTATTCTCAAAAGTCCAAACTTACTCTGAATCGGTTCGTTGTGGGCCAAGTAATGAGGCAATTAGGATCAGCCGGCAAAGAAACTTATGTACCATTGGCTGCTGCTCTCAAGGTTGGGTAAGGTTAGGTTAAACATGGGTGGGGTGAAAAGGACCACACAGACACTAGGCACAAAAACGGGCCCATCGCGATACCTGGGGAACCAGTTGAAAATAAAATTCAAAAGGCAAAAACAACCTAAACATTCACCGTGAAACAGCCAATTTCCTTGTAAACGCCAAGAAGGCCTTTGAAATTTGTGCCGTGTACCTCTTCCAAACTGCCAAAGAAATATTCCCCTAAATATTTTCTGCGCACTCGCGAAATTGCCTCGCATTCGCACAGTGTGTGTGCTGTCCTGTGAGACAATGTCCTGTCAGAATTCCCACTAAAGCCCTAAGCTTGTCCCTGCTCAGTTTTTATAGTGCCTTCGATCCTTTTTCGTCTAGTCGTGGCCAGGGGGACCTAGATACCCTGTGCCCAGCCAGACGAGACCACCTTTGGTTGGCCGTCATTATAATTATCTCCTTAATAGTGCCTCTAACTACGCAGAGGGGTGGTTTGATGTTAGAAGCCACACTGTTTCCAAGGAGCCCTCCTCTTCTTGCAAGCTCATCAGCCTGTTCGCTTCCCTCTATACCGCAGTGTCCTGGCACCCAGCTCAGTCTCACCCGGTTTTGACTGAACAACGTCTTAAGCATTGTGCGGCAGCCCCTTACTATATCAGATTTGATGTTGATCCATTCCATTGCCTTGAACGTAGCCTGGCGATCGATGTAAATGGCGATATCTCTACCGGATATCGATCTCATCTGCAAAAGCTCGGCCGCCCTTAGTACAGCCAGAACCTCTGGTTGGAAGACACTGTATGTATCCGGTAGTTTTAAGGATACATTTAGTTCCGGGGCTTTTGAGTAGATACCAGAACCTATTCCTTTCCTATCGTCTGTGAAAATTGCAATTTCATCAGGTCTGACAATTGCATTATTTTTCCAGTCTTGTCTCTTGACTGTGTGTCAAAGTCGACAACGGAGGGAATTTCATCCGTTAAAGTTGGATTGCCTGGCAATAGCTCCGACAGGATCGAGCCGTGTCCGTAGCTATTGCTTTTGAAATAGTGAGCCGTAGCGCACTATTGCCAGCAAGTTTTTATACCCTATCCCATAGGATAGGAGGTATATTAAGTTTGATTCATAATTTGTAACATAGAGAAATAATCACCGTAGACCCCGAAAACCTTAAAGGCATATGATCGAGACCGAATTGTAAGTCGAATGAGCCATGTCCGTCCGTCCGTCCGTCTGTCGGTAGTTTTTAGGCCTTAAGTTTTGAGCTAGGAGCTTGAGACTTGATATCTGTTCTTTTTAGGTCCCGGAGTAGTACAATTGTAAGAATTTTTGAAATACGCCCACTGACACTCCCACTTTACTTATTAGCATGAAAAATCAAAGTTGTCACAGGAAGCTGAAATTTGGTAAACAATATCCTCGCTTAAGTGTATTGTGATTGGCATTTTAAAATAAAGGCGAAAACCGCCTCCTTGTAGACGTGGTCAGATTAAATATGCCTTCTAATAAACGGTTCTTATTTGATATATTTGCTTAAAACCAAAAAACTTGCACTATGAAATGTTCAGATATGTGCGTAAGCTATCAACTCAAAAAAATAAATTTTTGCCACGCCCACTTTCAAAATTTTTAATATAAAACTGCGATCAACACGTGTATACAGCATCTGATAAAAATTATGTTATTAAAAAGGGGTTGATGCCACGCTGCTTTTTTAAGAAAGATGATTCTTAACTGATAAATCCTTAACACAATTAAAGTTAATAGAAACTTAAATTTAACAACCAAGATTTTTGACGCTTTTTGGAGCTTCAAGATTTTTGACGTATTTGGAGCTTGACTGTGGTCAATTGGGATGGGGCATCCAACGATTCGCCAAGGCGGATTGTAACCCTCCCACTAGTTTTATTTGTAGATCAAGCGGTGTTAGGTTCAGCTAAGTGTTCAGAGCCTCCGTAGGTGTAGTTATAGCTATGCAGACCGTTCTTTGAGCAGCTAATAATTTTCCATAAACTGTTTTTCTGTTTGTTGCTTTCCACCAAATCAAGGCACCGTAAGTAATTATGGGTCTTACCACCACAGTATACAACCAGTGGAACATGGCGAGTTTTAAGCCCCAAGTTTTCCCTACCGTTCTCTTGCAGATAAAAAGAGCATTATATGCCTTTTTGATTCTTTTCCCTACATTAAGATTCCAATTCAGGTTTTTGTCAAGGATTACACCCAGATACTTCGCACTATCCGATAGGGATAATTCCACTCCATTCAACTTGGAGTGTTTGAATTCCGGTATCTTGTACTTCCTGGTAAAAAGAACCAGTTTCGTTTTCAAAGGCCACACTAAGGCCACAGCTTTGGGTCCAGATGCCCCCAGAGCACCGCCCATGATTTCACTTAAGATATTTAAGTACTTTCCATGCACCATTACCACCACGTCATCTGCGTAAGCCGTGGCGCTGATACCAATAGCAGTTAACTTCTTCAGAATCTTGTTGATAACCAGAACCCACAGGAGTGTAGATCATACCCCACCCTGAGGTTTTCCCCTGATTACAGACATTCTAATCGAGCTTTGCCCAATCGAAGAGTTAACAATTCTATTTTCAAGCATGCTGCAAACCCAGTTTATATAGTTCAATGCTAGCGTCTACTAGAGCACTTTCTATGGCACTACTCTCCACGCTATTGAAGGCCCTTTCAATATCAAGGAAGGCAGCCATCGCAAACTTTCTTCAAAGAAAAGTTTCTTATTTCAAAGAAAATAAACAAAACTTTATTATTTGGTCCAGATTGTTAAAGTTTTAGTAAAACTTTAGTTTTACGGGGCTTTGGTCCACATAGATATGCCCAATAGCGTAAGTAAACTTACCCCGGCTACAGGGTTTTTTGACCCACTCGTAAAGCTTTTGTAAAATTAAGAGGCTTAAAAAACGTTTTTATAAGTCGAACGATCACTTTTATAAAGACCGATGTAAACTTTAACTTTTGTCAAAGCTTTCTTAGTTAAAAAAAGAAACGTAGAAATACGTTTTTTGAGTCTACTTACCCCGCTTTCCCCTACCCTGTATATAAATGGAAAAATCGGGTGAATAAATTTAATTATGTATCTTGAAATCTTTTTCTTGAAAAAAGACCTCTAGCATCCCCCTAGTTTTTGATGTTACTCGTAAAAAGAGTTTGAAAACTGTTAGGTACTCAGAAAACTTAGAGTCCTACCTAATTCCACGAGCGACATAAAAGTCGACGTCAATAGTTTATATAAGCTCTAAAAATATTCGATCTTATGGAAGCCACAAATGTTGACATCTGTTACTCATGGTAGCCTCAATGTAGGCAAAAGCGGTTTCGTTGCTCGTGGAAGGCCAGGCTAGCCGAGATGCGAGTGCAGGCCCGGCCGGTACCTCTGGTGGGCCTAGAAATTGGAGGTGATCAAGAAGAGCTTCTGAAGTTGGTGGCCGAGAATCTGGAAGAATGAAAGGATCACTTACCCGCTCCAGCTCCACGACCCTAAGAAGGGATAAGCGGTCTTAGATAATGATGATTACGATGACGATGTCATCCAGTCAATAGGAATACTCAAACGAGAGTAAGGTATCCCAGCTTCGAATGTATTAAGCGCTGTTAGGCCGCCATCATTCTACTTTTAAGCCTAGTTTTTTGGTGAGCTGTTCCCTCATGAGTGATGAAATTAAGTTGTAAGTCTAATGTTTGCTCTTAACACCAGTTCGTCAAAGAAATCCTTAGGTTTCCGGTCAACATAAGCGTAAGTTTCTTTATTTACTCATTCCTTTGCTTCTCTTCCTGCTTGCATATTTCGTCGGCGAGATTGCTTTGTGGCACTTTACAATTTGCTGCGAAGGTCGATGAAAACCACTTTCGTTAGGTTTGTTCTGACAAAGTTTACGTGCTTTCTGGTGAGGATCGCAGTACTGATATAATGCCGAAGTGTGAACTGAAGTATCATTTTCTCGACTCGCCGAGTCTTATCCAAGGCCTCAGAAATCGTATAGACACTAATGCCCGTACATATTCCATTTCCTTTCCTCATGTCCTCAAGATTACATGATGAAGCTAGATCATTTACGGAGTTCATGTGGACCGCCAATCGCTTGGGCGTATTATTTTGTAAGAGACGCGAAACGAATGCGTGTATCGAGAGTCTATTAAAACTTGATCAGTTTCCCGGTGATGGGCTCGACCTGTTTTTTCTCAACGCTTCGAAGCAGATGCTTTCTTTACCAGTTTTGGCGTTGAAGTCTCCGAGCATCATTTCAAAGTCGAACTTAGGACACGCTTCGTAGGCTCAGATAATTCACCTGACGGGCGTTGAAAGCAAGCTAGAATATTTAAGCCTTATGTTTCAGAGAACTGTGGATAAAAGGACTATCTAAAGCAGACATGTCAAAAATGGGCCGTATTTTTGACGAGTTAATTGAATGCAAACAATAGTTTCTTATTTATTCTTATAGTTTTAACTTTTCATCGTCATTTAACATTGAAATGAAAAGCAAGGAAAAGAAGCTTGTCCACCAGACTGCTGCTAATTTTAAAATCAACATGGCTTAGTTAATTTGAAATACTTAACAAAGCATCATTTTACTTATTTCATAAAAATAGCCGGATATTAATGTTGTCATCCTGTTTTTAAAAGATAGAAAGATTGATTTATCCCTCCTAAAATTATTTTATATAAAAATGAATGAAAAATAGCATTATACCATATCTAGGCTGAAAAATTCGACACGCTCAATCCCATCTGCACATAATATCAAGGATAACAATCATCATCTTTCGTTTTTGGGCGCATTTTTCATTCCAACAACAGGAAGACCCATAATTACGATACTTGAGATATTTTGCCAAATGTCACCGAGTTTGAGCACCGCGCTGTCACCCCAATACGAGTGTAAAAGAATTATGACAAAAATCAGAACAAGGGGTGCATGCGTCCTTGGTGATAGCGCAGCAGCTAAATCACAGAGGGTAGTCCCGATTCCAATCCCGAAACTGTGATTAGTGTTGCATTCGGGCAGGCACGTGCCGCAACAACAAAGCTGTGTCATTGCGATTATGCACCCGGCTCTGGAGTGTCCTTGCATGTGGGAGAGTAAGTACCGCGTGGACATTTTATGGGACACAGTTTAAAATCACAAATTAATCCCGATTTCATCCAATGCGTAAATATTTACCATGTGACCATGGTATGGGGTGTTTGGTCCTATTCACACGAAACTATTCATCGCCAGAGAGAGATGACTGTTCTCAATAGCCGGGTCGAATTTCTATAGTATTGAAACGTAATGATTTCATTCGATACCACTGATGCAGGGCTAATAGTAAATATATAGTTTCGTCACTTTTGAGAGGATATTCTGTAGAGAGGTGGTGGTGGCCGGCCGGCCGCCTGGTGTTGGATTCATGTAGAGAATTACAAGAATTTTACGTGTGTAAGCTGATTCTAGTATTTACGGTACCCTTTGTAGGAAGGATGAAAGTATTAGTCAGATGCAGCACACAGCAGCCGCAATTGCCCGGACTTCCGAGAGCGCGTGCTGTAAGGCTGAGAGATTGAAAATTTCAAGTGGGATATAAATTTCACAGTTGATTCGCACACGCAATTGTAATGAGGATTCGAAGTGTGTTTAAAGTAAGGAACAAAGATAATTTAATGCATTTTCTATGGATACAGAATCAACCTTTTTTAGTGCCGCAAAATTTTCCATACAATTTTCCCTTTATGGAAAAGCAAAAGCGCAAAAATTCTTTTGTTGAACAGCATTTTTTTTTACAAAAACATGTTCAGGAGTTAGGCCAGAATATGACTATTTTGTGTCCTTAATCCCTTTTCACCTTCTGCTACTCCTTTTATTTCTGTCTGGCTTAATCTCCAAGTTTTCTGGGCCAACTTCTCAACCATGTATAGGTATGCTGTGTGCGTTGCATTTTTCACATACACAATTTTTACAAAAATTTATACTAAATGGTCCTTCTATACATTCGATATCCATCGATCCAGTCGCACGTGTTTTCTCTAAAGAATTGATTCACTTAAGAGCGTCTGTTCGAAAAGCGAGAAAATAAAATGACAATGACCATATGTGAGTTTCGAAAGTTATCCAATAATTCAACACGACCCACGAGCGACCCTCCCCCCAAAAAACAACTGAAGTCAAATGAAATGGTCAGCATATGGAGGATGCACACACATAAAACTTTTCTCCTTATAGAAAAGGACCGTAAAGTCAAGATTAAAATCCGAAAAAAAGCAACAATAGCAACAACCGAAACGACTGGTAAAGTATACCTAAACTCTCATAAAGCTAGCCCCAATCTTAACGAATGTACGCACACACACACACTCGCAACAGCAACGAAAAAAAAAATTAAAGAAACTTTTCCTCTAATAAAAGGAAAAGTTTCTCCTGGTTTCCTAAGAATTAATGCCACTGCCGCCACCGCCACGGCAACAATGAACAGAATCTCCTTATACACTAATGTTCCACTACTTAGCCAAGAAACAAAGCTCTAACAAGACCAGAGCAAACGTAATCCCTGGGATGAAGCCTCACTTAGGCCAAATGGAAAGTTTCTTTCACCGACCAGGTATTCAGAGGATTAAACCAGCACACGTGATGTTTGTACCGAATTTGCGAGCGAATAAGTTTCATGTCGCACTCTTGGTAGAAGGTCCTTTCCGTTGCTGTTTTTTTTTCAGTTTCGTGTTTGGTTAACCATGAAACAAACAGTTAAACTCGTATATTACTGAATCATAGTTGACCATACTACAAACGATAAACATAAATTTTTTACGTGTTGCTATACACACCAACTGCTCCGAAGGACTTTGAAGTTTGTTGCTGAGTGTAGCTAATTCGTCATGTATGTCCCAACTTGACTAGATAATTTTACCCTCTGGGATGTGATGTTTTTTTTTCGACCAAGATATGCACAAATCCAAAGACAAGGAAATCAGCACAATGGTTTATAGCTAAGTATACAAATATTTTTGTTGTTCACCTTTACAGTGGTGTCGGAAAGTTTTCGGATTTTGTAACCGTCGATTATCATGAGCAAACTTAACACTGCTCGAATTGTGTAGGTATCTTAGGGAAGGAATAGTTGTTTTCGAACCTCTTTTTCACTCTACTCTGCACTTTATAAATATTCCATATCGAAATAGTTTGAGAAGTTGCAGTATCATGGAAGGAGTGATTCTGATCTTTTACTGAATCTTGCTACTGAATTCTGTAGATGGGACTAAGCAAAGGCAATATTACAAAGCTTAAAGGCCCGTGAACAAGAATCAAATCATTGAACAGCTAAAAGGAAGGATTCTGCCAGTCAAGGGCTAAATGTTTTTGTGGTTTGGGCACGTTGGATGATATGCAACCTGAACCCTTTCTATACGACGCATGGTGATCCAGGTTATCATGAAGGCTATCGCTGCGTTAGCGTTTAAGATCTTAACTATACGGATCAGGTCCTATGTGGTAAAGTAGCTGATGTTATGAAGGTAATCCTTTCCCAGAAATCCACTTAATGAATGATTAAATACAAAACATAACTAGTGGGAGGGTTACAATCCACCTAGACGAATCGTTGGATACCCCATCCCAATTGACCACTGTCAAGCTCCAAAATGCGTCAAAAATCTTGATTGTTAAATTTAAGTTTCTATTAACTTTAATTGTGTTAAGAATTTGTCAGTTAAGAATGTTCTTTCTTGAAAAAGGGGTGTGGCATCAACCCCTTTTCAATAACATAAATTTTCTTATCATATTTTTTATTAGATGCAGTATACACGTGTTGATCGCAGTTTTATATTAAAAATTTGATTTTTTACTTAAAAACGCCCCCAAAAGTGGGCGTGGCAAAAATTTATTTATTTGAGTTTATAGCTTACGCACATATGTGAACATTTTATAGTGCAAGTTTCTTGGATTTAAAGCAAATATATAAAAAAAAACCGTTTATTAGAATGCATATTAAGCATGACCACGCCTACAAGGGGGCGGTTTTCGCTGTTTTTTAAATGCCAATAACAATACTCTTAAGCGAGGATGTTGCATACCTAATTTCAGCTTCCTACAACAACTTTATGTTGTTATAGGAAGGAACAACACTTCTTCGGTCGTTTTAACTGGTCCTTGTGCTTTCTCGATGACAACGTAGATGCTGCTGCTGATATGATAACTGACACCATTCTCCTTGGTATGAGATCTTTTATCCCTTACAGGATTAAGAGTATCAAACCAAAGTGAACTCGTGGTATGACTCGAGCTGTAAAGAGGTGATTAGGTTGAAGGAGTTTTGTTTTCGGTCCTACAAGGCCAATCCATCTCAGGTAAACCGAAAAAAGTTCAAACAAGCCAGAAATGATTGTAATGCTCATATTCGCCGTGTTAAATTCCAATACGACCAAAAGCTGAGGCAGAAAATACTACATTGTCCCAAGGGTAGTAAAAACTTTTGGTCTTTCGTCAAAGATATTAAAATCTGTGCCTCATCTTCCATCCCCACACTCGTTTACAATGACATTCCAGCTGTCACCCCTCTAGACAAAGCGAATCTACTTGCAGCGCATTTTGCTGCTAGCTCCATGCTCCCTGCTTCTGCGATGTCTCCGCCTGCACTGGAGCGCGTCGACTTTACCATGGGACAAATTCACTGTCGCGCTCGTGCAGTCAAAAGAGTACTTCGAGATATCAACATTCACAAATCCGCTGGTCCAGATGGAATATCCCCGATTGTTCTGAAGAGGTGTTCTTCCGCGCTGGCAAAACGATTGTGTAAGCTTTTTCATCGGTCCTACTCCTCAGGTCCCTTTCCGAGTAGATGGAAAACAGCATTTGTCCAGCCCGTCCCTAAAAAAGGCGATTCTCCTTCTCCCTCTAGCTATCGTCCAATTGCACTTACTTCCCTTCTTCCTAAGGTCATGGAAACGCTGAAAAACTATCAGCTTACGAAATATCTTGAAACACGAAAACTTCTTAATGACCGGCAATATGGTTTTCGTAGCAAACGGTCCACTGGTGATTTGATGGCATATCTCACTGAAAAGTGGAATCATTCCTTGCATCTTCTAGGTGAAAGCAAAATTGTTACGCTTGATATTTCAAAAGCATTTGACAGAATTTGGCACCAAGCTCTCTTGTCGAAAATGCGTGCATTTGGAATTGACGAATCTCTTATTCAGTGGATTAGTAATTACCTTTTCGAACCGTTCAATTCAGGTTGTTTTGGATGACTTCAAGTCCGCAGTTCATAAAATTAACGCTGGGGTTCCCCAGGGCTCTGTTTTGTCTCCGAAACTCTTTCTCATTTTCATTAATGATCTCCTGTCTGCTACAACTAATCCAATCCACTCCTTTGCCGATGACAGTAACCTCAGTTTCTCATATTCGTTCTCGGTTCCGCGTCCCTGCGCTTCGCACGTAGAACTAGAACGGCAGCGTATGTCAAACTCATTAAACTCTGATCTTAACAGCATTGTATCATGGGGATCTCAAAATAGAGTAGAGTTTGCTTCTAAAACTCAATGCTGTCTTCTGTCATTGAAGCAAAACCGAAACACCCAGCCATTATCCATGAATGGCACTTGCATCAATGAAACCGAAACGCTTTCAATTCTCGGTATGTGTGTCAATAACAACCTTAGTTGGAATGACCACATATTCGAGGTCGCCAAGAACGCTGCAAAAGACCTAGGTTTCCTTAAAAGATGTAAGAAGTATTTCACCCCCTCTGATTTGGCTATTTTATATAAGGCATATATTCCCATGTCTGGGCTGGTGCTCCAAAAACAGCACTGCACTTGCTGGATAGGATACAAAAACGCGCGTTAAAACTTGTTGGAGACAAAAACATTGCGAAGTCTTTTGACTCATTGGAACATCGACGCAATGTCTCTTGCCTATCACTGTTCTATCGTTTTTTCTACAAACAATGTTCCGTCGAAATAGCCAATTGCATTCCACCCCTTAAGACGTTCAACCGTAATACTCGCAATAGATCGAATGCACATCAGTTTGCCTTGAGCCCACTTTCGGACGCACAGTTAAGTTTAGAGGTTCTTTCATAAGCCGTACAACGCGAATGTGGAATGTCCTCCCACGATCAGTCTTTCCTACACAATTCAATCTGCAGCTGTTTAAAACAAGAGTGCACCGGTACCTCTCATCCCTTCATTCTTCTTCTAATCCTTTCCGCTCGTGAGATGTGAAACAACATTAAAAGGGTAGCCAATCCCTTAATTCGTGAGTGAATTATAAAAAAAAAAAAAAAACTTTGATTCTTAATGCTATTGGGTAAAGTGGGCGTGTCAGTGGGCGGTTTTCAAAAAATTTTACACTTGTACTGCTTCGGGATATCAAGTTTCAAGTTCCTAGCTCAAAATGTAAGGCCTAAAAACTACCGACAGACGGACGGACGGACGGACAAACAGACGGACATGGCTCATTCGACTTACAATTCGGTCTCGATCATATACCTTTAAGGTCTTGGAGGTCAACGGTGATTATTTCTCTATGTTACAAACTATGAATCAAACTTAATATACCTCCTATGCTATGAGATGGGGTATAACGTATAAACAATGTAAGAGCGCCTTGAAATTAGCTTTAATAAAGCCTGAGCTTTAGGTATCGTATGGGATAGTAGTTAGACCTATTTTGTTACCATTCGAGTCGCATCCAACCATTTGGATTCTGGGTAGAAAGCAAGATTTCCTTTCACATTTTCGGTTGGGTATAAAATGTCTTCAAAACCCCGAAGGATCTCCCAGAATCCGAACCCTTAATCAGGTTAATGCCGGGTAGCGAGGGGAAAGGTGATTTTAAAATTTCTTAATTACCCAAGCATCTTTGGCAAAGATCGAAGGCCGGGACCCATGCCCCAGTAGATGTGCTGACCAAAGTTATACTTTTTTAAACAATAATTTTTTTTTTTTGCATTCAATTTTTAGGCCCTGCAGATTTAAAGCTATCATGCTTAATGAGGTGGCTGGTCGTTGTAAGAACAGGGTAGGAACTGAACGGCATCAATCTGTGATGCGGCGCTCAGTGTTATATTGGGACTAGTATCTATAATATAAAACAAACAAAGGTTACTGAAAAAGATATCCTGCTGAGGGTTACTGAGATTTTGAAATCGGAATTTCAAAGAACGATCAAATGATGACGATTTTTAGCGGGACAGCTGGTAGAGAAACTCGAAAGAGCTTTGGTGGACCAACGTAACATTACCAAAGCCAAGTCTGCGTTAGAAATGTTGTCCAAAGTACGGAGAAAGAACGTTAATTGTTGAAGAACTAAACTGCTCTATCTGCTGCCTGTGGAATATACTGGGGATTTTCTGGCCAAATCCATTCTCGAAACTCCGAAATTTATTTGAGACCAAGTAAGGAGCCGTATTCACATCAATGTAAACCACTGCCAGCAGGTTAATGGGGTCAGTGAGGTGCTTTTAAAAGAGAAACCCAGGCAGGGCAACCGTTGTTGGTGTCAGTCTGATGAAACCAAGGTAAGAATCAGCCTTGAGGATTGAGGAGTTGCATTGGTGCTAAGAATAAAATCTCTACCGAAAGAAATAAACTGTGGTCGGCTCCCAGTTTTCAACAAAAAGTAGGGGGCATTTTTAAAAGAGAACTCACGGGTTTCTGTGTTACTCTTGGATTCTAGTGAAACCCAAGTATGAATTTACCTCGAGGATTGTGGTGCCAGGGTTTATTATATGTGGCATCTATGGAACCATGCCGGAGGGAATATATTGATGCTGTATGTTGATATAGAATAAAGTGATAAGGTGACCGGTGAGATGTATTCTAAAACCAGTGTAAAACGGGTGTAAGGCCGTGGCGACTCAAATGAGAATCTCCCAAGTTTTGGGAAGATGCGAGGTAGGCATAACTAGTTGCGGTACGAACACGTAGTAGAGTATATATTTCGTCTTTCAAGAGGGAAGTGAAATAAACTGTCTCGTTCTATCAGTAGGGCGAGACTACGAGACTGATGGGGCGAGACAGTTAAACCTAAGATGAACAATGGCTTCTTTCTCTTATTCGTTTCTGCAACTTCTGCAAAAATCGGTGAAGGGAGCATCGAGTTTTCTGCCATGTCTGTTCTTACAAAGTGATCTCGTTAGAAGGTGCTGATATTTTATTTTTGACATTGATGGGCCCCATTGTGTACTCTTGTACACTTAAACCAGTTTTCCCCTGATGTGTTCCACTGTTGCTTTTGCCCACAGCATAAATACCGAAAACCATGCCAATACTGCGATTCTACACCCGTTGTAGGTACCAATTTAGAGGTTAAATGTTGCCTTGGGCATATAATCAGGCACCTCGGCGAACCCACCGGCTTTCAAACATTTTTTTTTTCTGGGGAGATTTCCTGACCCCCAGACAATTAGGAGAAGTGACGAACGTAAATTACTTTCTCTTCAAAACAGTAGGACCGTTTGATCCTCCGACCGTCGTCACTGGCATTGCGGTGACTTTCAAAGAGAGTTGACGAACACGAGACTCTCACTTGCTCCTTTCAGCGGGTTATAACTGAGTCTGGTTATAATCCCGACCGACATTGCCGGTAGGTTAGGTTAGGTTGGAAGGGTTGTTTGCATTAGTGCAAGTTCACTCGGTGGCCAGATTGGCCCATTGCGATTACTCTTATAAGGTAGTCAAACATGGTTGGACATATGTCTTGCTGACTGAACCAGTCTGAACTTAATATTTTTTTTAGGTCTAGTAGTCATATTCCTGCCAGGTCGATCAGACTATCAAAGAACCTGACTCCTTAAAAGGTCACTCGTCGTTCTTAGAGAGCTGGACAGTGGCCAGAGAAAGTGTTCTATAGAATCTATTACTTCTTCATCCTTACAGCTTCTGCAGAAGTCGTTCGCAAGGATTCCCATTCGTGTAGCCATGACACCAATGGTGCAGTGTCCCGTGACTACACTAACGAGTGTAGAAATTTCATAAAATTTCTAGATAGAGGGGTCCTTGTTCTCTTTTTTTTCAGTGAGTTATGATACAATCTTTAGATTGTATTGACCGAGTATTGATCTATAAGACTTTTGGCTGTGTTAAAAGGGAGATAAACCCGTCGGTCAGCCATCGTTATGTCCATATCAGAACTTTTCCTGGCCAGTTCGTCCGCCATTTCATTTCCGGCCACGCCAACGTGCCCAGGGACCCAGCAGAGTAGAAGGAGTGTGTGGAGGCTTATTTCCTTTAATGCCATAAGGGAGTCTTTGACACACCTAGAGTATACGAGGTTGGAGCTCAGGGCTTTAAGTGCTCCTTGACTATCAACACATATGGTGATTTTCGTTGCTAGAAGATCCATAGATTGAATTGTCTGTGCAGCTCTCTTCACCGCATAAATCTCAGCTTAAGACTTTGCCGGTAACAACACTGCGTTTGTGTCACCCTAGTTATAACCTAGTCAGACTTCTCCAGTGGCAACACTGCGTTTTTCCTACCCTGCTTTTACCAGGTTATAACTGAGTCTGGTGATAACAATGTCAGACTTCTCCAGTGGCAACAATGCGCTTGTCTTACCCTCCTTTCAGTAGGTTATAACTGAGTCTGGTTAAAAACCAGTCAGACTTTTCCAGTAGCAACACTGCGCTTGTCTTCAACCGTAGTAGATATTAAGTTATCAGCAAATTGTTAGCAGAAAACAAAACATTGTTAAGACCGTAGTTGATAAGTATAGAAAGCCGTAGTATTGCATAGACCTAAGTTAATAAAAATACTGGCAGACGACCTCGAAAAATAAAGATCGGGCGAGCATTGCCCCGGCTCTGAACCAAAAAAAGACCCTTACACTGTGTACCGTACCAGAAGATTCAACCTGCTAAAGCAAATGACTTTCCTTGTTTTGCTAAAATTTGGCTCTTGCCCAGTTTCTTTTGGAAGACACTGGTATCCCAAAGGAAGTAAAAATAGCTGGCCATTCGGGGAAATACATCTCACCCAACACTTGTTTGCAAAGCAATCCCCAACTTCCAGCTCCTTAGACAAGAGCGATCAGCTTGCAGCTCAATTTTGCGCAAGCTCTGTTCTTGATTGTATCATGCCTTAATATTCTACTGAGAGCATGGACCACAATATGGCCGAGCTCACTTTTTTGCTTTCGTACAGAAGTACCTACAATAGTCCAGATTGCATTCCCCCATAGATCAGGAGAAGTAACTAGTCTTTCAAGTTCTCAAAACCATTGCGTAGGCTTTTCTATCTTTCATAGCAGCCTAAAAGCTTGATTCTAGGGCATGGGTTGGGTAGCCTGTATAGCACTGGTTATACTTTGTCTCCACCGGCCATAAAACACCGATTTGCAAAAGACGCTTAAAAGTAAATCATGTGATGTTCATGTGTCTTCATAGGAAAAACATAAAAGTACATTTACACCAGCACTTAAAATCAGAATTTAGTGAAAAAATTTCGAAATCCAATTTTGCTGCTTTTACTGGAGTTTCTGCGTTTCAAATGACAATCGGGGTCAAAATCTGAAATATCAAGCTGAAATTCAACATTTATAATCCCTAAGCAACCAAATCCTAAATCACCGAAACGCTAAACATTTACGGTGAAATGTTAAATTTAGCTTAAATGCTGAAATTAATCTCGGTGTAAACGTAATAAGATTGATCTGACACGTTTTATTTTTTTTGTCATTTTTGGCTTTCAACAGAGAGTGACGATGACATTTGCCAGAAGCAAAAAAAACATTCCGCTCTAAAAATCCAAATAGAAAACATTCTTGGGATAGATGTGTCATTTTTATGTCCTTTATAGAGTCTCAAACTGCTATAAAGGTGTGCGAGTATTCGTTAAAAGTAGTGAATAAGATTTTTAATCATCTACCTAATAGGGGGCGCTGGTGTCGATAAATTTATAAAAATTTTGTCTTTTTATGAAATCTGAAACAGCACTGGTCGTGTTAAATTAAATATGCCAACACCTTAAAACAAGTCTATACGGTATTGAGCTTTTCGGCGCGACTGTAAATCCTTTTGTTTTCCCCGTTAAGATAAAGTGGAAAAGTTGCTGGCATTCTCACTTTGTTTCGTGGGATTGTTCAATAGCGGAAACAATATGCAAATCACTTCCAAGATAACTCTTTTGTGAGCACAACGAAAACGGAAAAAGTTTACTTTGAGCGCGGAGCCAGGATATCTTCGGGTGACATTCCGCGTGGGAAAAGCAAAAGTTAACTTATGAAAGCGATTCAACGGGGAGAATGCTTAAGTTTCATGAGATGCAATCCGTAGAAAGAATAACTTCCTTGAACGTTCCTTTTCACAAAAACAACCAAAACAACAGGAACAAAAAAAAAAATAACTCCCTGAACAATCTGAAGCTCATAATCTTGCTGGTGAATCGAGATAAGTGCTCATATAATTTGCATTTTTATATGAATTATGATGTGGGTTTCTGTGTCATATATATTTTAAGAATAGTCCGTTTTTTATCGTAATGTTTATTTTATGCAGAAATAAAGGCATGCAACCTTTTTGTTTTTGCATTTCGGTGACATTATGGGTATTTATAGAAGTTATTAGTTTAAAAGTTTTTCAATTAATCATCCATCAACCGTCTGAGAAGCACATTTGGTTTAACTTAATGGTTTCGTATTCAAAAACTTCCCAATGCCAAATGAATACACAATGTCTATACATCTTCCCACTTTACTGCTAGTCTTACCGAGTACCTTTGAACGCTTCCATTTTTTTTCTGGTTTTTTATGCGGAGTTTTGAACTCAGTTTAAACTCAGTTTCAACTTTTTAATCTTTTACGTCGCTGAAAATGTAAGGATTTTTTCGGAAAAAAAACTGGTGGCTAGACCTTACCCGACCATGCCCCTTTAGTCTTTCGATTCCTAAAAGGGTCGAAAACATAAACGTTTCTGGAGAATAATTTCATTGTTTTCAGAAGTAAATGGAAAAACCCATTTAAATGCGAAAACAAATAGCCCTGGAATTCTTCTTACTTTATTCCAACCTTATGCATTACCAGTCCCTTTCATTGAGCTACAAGAAGCGACGCAGGCTCGTTAAGAGAAATCCTCCTGATCGAAGCTGGTACTTAAGGCTAGGTTAGAGTAGGTGGGCTGTCCCCGCTCGGAAGGGACACTCTAAGACCAAAGAAGGTCCATTGTGGTACTATACTTTGTAAGGAGTTAATCGGAGTTACCAGCCTGATACCTAAATGATAACTACCTGTTGTTGGTGAGAAGGATCCAGGCAATCAGTATCGGTACAAGCCTATGCCGGAGGTAACCAATCAATTGCTCATTGGTTAGGGAAGGCTGGGGGTAACAGTTTCAGTGTGAACCACTGTCAGCAAAGTTGAGGAAGCCAGTGAGAGACTTTCCTAAAGAAAGGGGTCTGATGACTTTTGGACTCCAGATGAGAATTTTCCGTGAAGATGGAAGGGGTGGTGTTAGTACGATTTGGGAGAGACTTTCCTTAAGAAAGGAGTCTCGTGACTTTTAACCTTTCTCGTGACAGGGATTAGTACGAACTCCTGCTGGAGGAGTATTCTTAAGCAAGAAGTTGATGCAGGGTAACCGTCTTCAGTGTAATCCGTATTTCAGACTACTCACGTCTGAATTCAATCTGGGGGTAACCGAAGGGGTATAAGCCCATACCAGCAGGAGTAAATGCTGATGGTGTTCTCGTAAGGGTTCAGAGGTGAGAGCCACTGAAGCGGTATAAGCCCCTACCGGTTTATGTTGAGAAAGACCTTGTGACACGGGGAGTGATGGATATGGCATTAACTTTAGGTATTCTACTATTTTGTTCCTGGGTGGTATGAGGGACAGGTTGTGAGTTCACCAATTAGTCGTTTAACCTAATTTACCCGGAGATTAAGGTAATTATTTTCCTTAAGTCGAGTCTGACGAAACCCTTAGACCTGCTATCTATTTATCACCCCTTAGATGGGAGAGTGCAGGGGTAACCGATTTCGGTAAAAACCCTTACCGGACGAGAATTCTTAGCTAAGACGCTGATGTAAAGTAACCGTTCCGTTGTAAGCCCGTAGTGAGTCTCAGGCGATTCAATTCTGAATTAGCCTTGGGAGGCAATGGGAGAGGTAGGGGTAACTGAAGCGGAGGAACCCATACCAGGGGGCGGGAAATATATACCGGTGTTCCCATTAGGGTGGAAGAAAACTGAAGCGGTATGAGCCCGTACCAGCCCGACCCTGTGGGGATAAGTTGGGAGGAGGGGGAGGTGACAGACTCCGCACAGTCGTACAGTCGTACAGTCGTACAGTCGTACAGTCGTACAGTCGTGCAGTCATACGTGCTCTACGACTGAGTTTCCAGGTGGAAGAGGTTTGGGTTGTGTAGTTTACCTATTCGGCGTTTAGCCTATTTGACCCGGACATAAAGCTTATTATCCTTCGTAAGTCGGGTCGAGTAGGGTGCCGTGGCCTAGTGGTTGCTAGTATGTGTACCTACTACGCCGAAAGTCTGGGTCCGAATTCTACCATCGTCACCTTATTAATACTAGTGGGAGGGTTACAATCCGCTTGGGCGAATCGTTTGATACCCCATCCCAATTGACCACTTTCAAGCTCCGAATTGTGTCATAAATCTTGGTTGTTAAATTTCAGTTTCTATTAACTTCAACTGTATCTAGAATTTCTCAGTTAAAGAATCTTCTCTTTTAAAAAGGGGCGTGGCATCCACCCCTTTTCAATAACATCGTTTTTTTGTTTTTATTTTTTATCAGAAGTGGTATACACGTGTCGATTGCATTTTCACATTAAAAATTTGGTTTATCCTTAAAAACGCCCCCAAAAGTGGGCGTGGCAAAAGTTTATTCATTTCAGTTGATAGCTTTTACACATATCTGAACATTTTATAGCGCAAGTTTTTTGGATTCAAAGAAAATATATCGAATAAAAACCGTTTATTAAAATGCAAATGAAATATGACCACGCCCAAAAGGGGGCGGTTTTTGCCTTTTCTTGAAATGTCAATCACAATATACTTAAGCGAAGATAACGCGTACCAAATTTCAGCTTTCTACGACAACTTTCAATTTTCATGGTATTAAGTAAAGTGGGCGTGTCAGTGGGCGGATTTGAAAAAAATTTTACACTTCTACTGCTTCGGGACCTAGAAAGAACAGATATTAAGTTTCAAGCTCCTAGCTCAAAATTTAAGGCCTAAAAACTACCGACACACGGACGGACGGACGGACGGACGTGGCTCATTCGACTAACAATTCGGTCTCGATGCCCTTGAGGTCTTGGGTATCTACGGTGATTATTTCTCTATGCTACAAACTATGAATCAAACTTAATTTACCTCCTATCCTATGGGATGGGGTATAAAAAGACTCGTTCTTTTTCACGATTCCCACCTACGCGAGGGTCTGAACAAACCCTCTGAGAGTAAAATTTGTCTTCAAATACTTCTCAAAAGTGCCGTTCGGATTCGGCAAAAATTTCGAGGTCTCCATGTGTTTGAAGAAATCAACACGCACAACATACATGGTTGAGAAGTTGGCCCTGGTTCACCTCGGGCTGTTGCAACATTCTATCGTGCTAGATCTTCAAGATCTTCGAAGAAGTATTCACCTAAAATTTTCCTCCTCTAGGTCGATCAAGTGGGACATTTACACAGAAGGTCCAGCCTCCTGTTTTCTTACTCCTCCCCATCTCTGCAAGTCCCACAGAAACCGATGAAGGAAGCACCAAGTCTTCTGGCGTGTCGCCCTTCTAGACAGTGACTTGTGAATGCCCTAATTATCTTTCTAAGATTCAGCCTATTAACGGAGATGAGTCTCTTTGTTTTCCTTCGATCAAGCACTGATAAGATTTATTAGGAAGAGAGACATTATGTTGATTTTATTCCAACTATTGTTTGCCATTGTGACGGCTTCGTTGTCCAGGTAGAACTTTATCGAGTTTATGGGTGCTGCCGGGTCCTGGACATGAGTCGGATTAACTTTAGCCCCTTCTCTAGCTAGTTCGTCAGCCCTGTAGTTGCCTCGAATATCCCTGTGGCTTGGAGCCCAGCCCAGTCGTGTTGCGACCCAGTCGCCAAACCAACACTTCTATGGCAGCTGACTTTCTATATAGAAAACAATAGCGCTGCAGTCTATTGAGCTTATTGAAAACCTGGCTGCGGTTTCTCGAACAGCTTTAATTCAGTCCTGAAACACACTACAGTGATCCGGCAGACGCTGGGCACAGGTCGAGAGTAGGTACTGGAAAAGAGTCCTTCTCCAAATGCTTTTTTGATCCGTCTGTGTTACAGATACATTTAAGCACTCACCTGACAGTTCTGCTTCGTAACTTGGTTTTGAATTTAACATTAAAGTCGAGGTATTTGACAACGTAGTCCGAGTTACTAGGAATGGTATCATGGCCATTCAGGATGCTTGCATGTTTTCACGAGCCATAGTTGCAGGGATTCCCTACGCCTAAGTGCTGCTTAAGCTGTCATCGATTTCCCAAAGATGTCTTCGGTAAAAAGGTGGCCGCTAAGAGCACCTGTGATGTAAATACAAGTTAGTCTTTAGACTCTCTTTTGTGTAGCGGTACTGCTAGTCTGTCTTTTTTAGTGTCTTTCACCAGTCTAGGCTGCCGGTTGGCCTGTAAATCCAAGGAACGACCCGGGATTTGAGTCTCCAGTTTGGACCAAGCGTCTTTTTACAGAAGCACAGGGCTCAGCAGCAGAATATGTTTCCAACTGAGTTTCCCATATTTAAAATAACCCCCAAATATCTGACGTGATCTGCGAGTAGCAGTTCAACGCCTTTCAGTGAAAAACACTTGCTCAATCTTTGCTCGATTTATTCCAAGCTGACACTAGCCCTCCACTTTTTAGCATTGCTAAATGCAAATTCCATCAAATCTTTAATTGAGGGGAGGAGCTTGCGTGAGCCTGGCAATGCTATTATCGTAAGTAATATCGTCAGCGTAGTCTTTAAGACTTTAAGGGCATTTTCCCCTAGGATTAGGAATTCCTTGTTAACTACAAGGGGCCATAGTAGTGGCGATAATACTCCGTGCTAAGATGTACCTCTACACACGGGCCTGTTTGTTAGACAACACCCCAGCTCGGCATGGATGAGCCAGGCTTAAGACGTTTGCTCGATCTAACAGCAAACGCACAGATAATTTTTGTCAACCTCCAGCTTTCGAAGGTCAATCGCTATAGCTTCTGTTCTCATTGTTGAAGGACCCTTTAATATCCTATTGGCAAAGGAATTCTCAATGATACTAACCAACAAGTTCAGTGCCGTCTCTACCGATTTTCCCTCAGGTTAAACGTTTTGGTGAACCGAAAGTAGGCTGCAGTCCGTTTTGGTTCTGATGTGAGCGTCAATTCGTCGCTGTAGGATCTTCAGCAAGAAGGAAGGCAGGCTGATCGGCCGGTAGTCTTTTGGGGTGAGAGATCTTATCGGCTTTTAGTATGACGACTGCTTTGGCCTTACTTCATGATCAAGGGGTGAAGCCGAGGTTAATAACGTGGAGTTAAGAACTCAGTATGCCAAGATATCTTGCTTAAGGTTCACCGGTAAAATGCTCACGTGCGAAAGGAAGCTATGCACTGCCCACTGTATTAAATTGTGATTTAAAATTGAACCCTGTTATGGTTTACCTCAGGGTTCAATTTTTCTCTCTGTTTTGCTGCCAGCAAAGTGGGAGACCTTCAAAAAATGTCTAAAGTTTCTTAAGAAAACTTCCGTCTGTCTTTTAACTTCAAAAAACGACTTGACCTGGCTGCATATATCCATATCCCTACCAGACCTGAGTACAGGCTTTGCTCTAGCTGATCAAACCGCTGAAAATGATCTCTCGCTTAAAGACAGCTGGCTATTTGTACCATGCACATTGGAATTTTATATAGAACCTCAAAGCTTTAATTAACCTTCAACCCCCCTCTCTGAGGAGGATGTCTCCTCCGATTGCTAGACGCAATGACAACATAAATCACTCTGGAAAAAACGGAAAAAGCCAACTTTCCGCATGAGATAGAACTTCTTCGGTCAGACTATGATTTCGAAATGGGTTGACATCGTATTTTCACAGATAATTCGAAAACTGGAATCCGGCATTGGCTATTGGACACAAGTTTCGTTGGCGTCACTTCGAAAGGCAGATCGACCAAGATGCAAAAAAGCTACGTCTGTCTTGCCTTCTCGTTCATATGAACGAATCGACTGCAGAATGCTTGTAGGCATCCTTTCGGGACACCAATCGTTTGCTTAACACCTAAATACTAGCTTTGATCCAAGCCACAATCTGCCCAGCCTGTTTAAAGGACGAAGATACAACTTAAAATTTCTTCTGTGATCGTCCGGCCTTTGACAGCATCACGTGAATGATTTTGTGGTTAAAGTGTTGAGTGCCGAACTATACTTCACTTCATTCTTAGCTACTAGTTCGCCAAATAGTAAAAACGTCCGACAAAAGAATCATGCTTCTGGAACTGGTTTAAAAGGACGTTTTCCTTATCATCACAACTCATTTCGTGCCTTTCATTTTTATATCGTTGTCTCGCTAGCGCTAAAGCACATTATTAGCCCCATAAGCCCTTAAACGGAAACAAAGAAAGACGGATGGCTTTGGGTGTAGATTGTGAGCGTGGCAAGTGCCTGCGTACGTAAGCCTTTATTGTTCTGCGCTAATTATTATTTTTTTTACAAACTCAAATGTTTTTATTTGTTTTATTTTTTATTTTCATATAAAAGAAAAATTTCACTAAAGTAAATTCCCCGCGTCCGAAAGGTACATAGTGGTCTTCATTGGAAAAACTGAAATTGCCGTAATTAAAAGAAAACTCACAATTAATTAACGCAATTATGAAAAACACACAATTGCTCTGCATTTTAAATCTTTTCTAAGGATTTATTCCAGCTGGTGGTGCGGTGAGTCGGTTCTTTGCAAATCATTAAACGCGTTCCATTTCGCTCAAGCATTCGTTCAAAGCATCACGCTAGATGATGAGAGTACTTCATAATTATTTTGAAGTACCTACTCGTCTTGGCGCACGATGCAGGAGCAGGATGTACCTGCCAAAGGACTATTAATCTAAATTAAATCTGTTAAATGGGCGGTTTTATAAAGAAGAACTTTTATTTTCTCTTTGATGCTTTCGGTGTGATTTTCAACGAACTACAGGGAACTTTACTACCGAAAATTTACCAAGGTAATAAAGAACACCCTGATGGCAAGTACCATTCTTTAATGGAAATCTGTGGCAAGGAAATTCTAGTAAATGTAACTACTGAGTTTCAATTCGTTTTTTTTTTGTGTTGCAGGACCAACCCACTGAAAAACCACCCCACCACTATATGTCCGCCCACTAATGCATTATTCAGTTTAAAATTGGGCACAGTTTGAACACTATTTTGTGGAAGTACGATTGGGGGTGGACAAATTGTGATCGCGTCAAAGGAAAAAACCCCTTCCGCACTTGCTTGAAAAATGAAAAATGTAAAGGACATTCTGCATGACACGTGCCCCCTGCCCTGAATAATCGCTGTGGACAAAATTGCGTAGCAAGGATTAACACTCGGTTGCTTATCCGACATGCAGTTTACCCCAGGCGAGCAGCAGCCGAGTATAATATGTAAAGCGTGTAATGTATGTGCGCTATGTCCTTATCAGAATTAGCAGCTCAGAGAATCATTAAATTTCACGTTACGGGCAATAAGTCCGGATTTGCCGACTTCGTGTATACCTTCCAACCGTTCGTGTGCATTTGTGCTATCGGTCGCACACTCCGTCTGCATCGCTTATCCTTATAGACGCACTTTATACTCTGTTGTACTTTACGAAAGCCGGCAGGAAGTGAAGAATTACATTGCACAAGTTTTCAAGGATGTGATAAAATTTTAACCATTAAAGTCGTTTGCCTGCAGGCAAGTGACTGAAGTTTACAAACCCAGAAGTTCCGGATGGAAACGGAAGGGATCCGATTCAGAGTAGCGCATTCACGATTCAGGTTGGCAAACAAAATGACGAACTCACGAGTCGCGTCCGTCGACGACACGCCGACATCTGTATTCCGGCTGCAAAATGTCTCGAATGAATTTATAATTTCTTGATACTTGCGATGGCATTAGAAATGCACAGTGCATCTCTCTGGTCTGAGCATCCCGAGAGGGGTAAGCGATATTCTTGAAAAGTGCACAGTGGACCTGAGTGTTGCAATTCTGATTTGAGTTTGATAATGTTTCCAGAGCTTTTGTTTTACTAGAAAGATTAAAGTTGAAGTTAGTCATAAAGTGCTACACTTTTTACCAAGTGATTGCCGTGGACGTTATCTGATGTAGTTGACCCTTAATCGTGAGGGTTACACACACAATAAGTTTCCCACGTTGGCGGAGTTCTGTTATCAGTCATTGTAAGGGAATCATTGGGGTGCCAAGCCCACAATAAGCTCCTCAAAATGATAACATAGCGCACTGCGCCAGCCACATGATTTCAATAAAAATTCTATTTTATATTGAATGGAGGAAGGTGGTATAGAGATAACCATGTCGCCTATAAATATGCATAAGAGCAGCACGCTTGTTGGGTGGCATTCATAGATAAGAGTTGAGGTGTGGAGTTGATGGCTGCAACGAGCATCAGACTTTTTAAACTCTTTTGGGTTTTGGAGTAAAAATGATTTCATGGACAGAGTTTATGTCGTGTGTTCGGAGAATGATTTGCTGTGATCGTATTTTGGGAGGGGCTCACACCTGATCACCACTAATAATTAAAGTACAAGTTTATTTCAGTAGCCGTATCCTCTGCCACCGGGGAGAGAACGAAGCAAAAGAGGTAACAGGATGCCAACCTCGCCTTCAGGTAATAATTTGCACCGAACTTTTACGATAAAGATCAAAAAGCAAGACTTGTTTTGAATTTGGTTAGAAACCTTTTCAAGCATTTTTAAGCTCTGATTTGGGACAAACTCCCTTAGCCAGATTTTGCCTGCTTTTAATAAACCCAGGATGCTTATAAGTACCTAAATTTGCAAATTAAACTTGAGATAAAATCAATTCTTTTTGATTAGCATTGAATTTCGATTTCACACATACAAAATCCATCTCACGTCTGACCGCATTGACCGCATTGACCGCATCGACCGCACTTAATTGATTTAGAGGCCACATCTCACTCATTTATAAAAGAACTCAGTCGACCACACAATGCCTTCGATTCCTCAAACTCCATTTACAAGTGTCCTGCAAGGATAGCCTGTCCACATCCATCCGCCGAACAACCGCACTCTATATAGAAGTCATGCGAAACTTTTCCATTGATTTGGCCAATTATTTCGCACCGATCTAACTCTTGTCAGGGGGTAATTTTGCATTCACGTTACTCCCACTCAGATCCTGCGAATGTCTGTCAGTCCACCTCCTATTTCGATGTCGCTTATACAACTTGACTGGACAACTATATGTACACACCGTTGGTCATCAATATTTGAAGTGCACCACAGTTTGGAGGTGCAATCGAAAAGAAATTAATTGGAAAATTGCTTTAATTGATTTGCATTTTACAGTGCGGCACACCTAGGACACGGTGAAGTCACTCGAGGGTTGGTATAAAAATCGGTACCGGAATGGAAGTCAAGTGCAGGGTACTTTATCGTCGTGTGAAGTACCACTCCATGCCAAGGTATATGAAGGGAAACCTAATTAGCTTGAATATTTGGTCAGTTATTTCAGTCGTTCTATTTTTTTTTCTCGACCCCAATTGTAATTGCATCCGCTTTGGAAAGAATAATGGTCTTCAAATAGCGCTCGTGATTGCTTTATGCAATTTTAAAGGGATTGACTTTTAGCAACTTAGGGGTTGCTAAACTTTACTCTCCTTTCTATTATAATTTGAATACCCGAAAGCAATAAAAATCATTCCTGACTACTTTTCGAATGGGAAATCGTGTATATTTATACCGCTTGAGCTGAGATCACAATGCTTGCATATAAAGTGGCATGTGATGAAATTAAATTCAAAGAAACAATATAGAAGGGTTGGTTGCGGCACTCTCTCTCTCTCTTTCTCGATGAGGGCTAATAAAAATGTAATGTTGTACGCGTATATAATACTTGTCGGCATATTGTAACCATTCAAAAGGCCTTCCTTCCGTTGCGAACAACGTCATAACATACCCCGAATACAATACAATTTCCTGTTGTTCCTACTTGGTTTTCCCATCGACGACAATGCGGGGGGGCAAAAAGCCACAAGGAAAAAATAAAAGTTATTTCCGTATACGGAAAGCGGCGGCATATTGTAAGGCTAAACGCGACATCACCATCATCGTCACCAAAATGTATAATTTCTTGTGATCAAGTGCAATCGAGACCTATGATTGCAGATGTTGTAACATCGCGTGGAGCTGGCAGCCTGTTTCCAACTCTGATCACGTACTAGGCTAAGCCGAATTTCGTCACCAAATTTTCTCAGCGTCTAAGGAATAACTAAGGCATATACGTCGTGAGGTAGGTTGACAGGAGAGTAGCGCAAGAAAGGAAACGTTTACTTTGTTTTTTTTTTGAGGGTACCCTTTATGCATTCTGATGAGTTTCGGTTGGTGTATATACTCTCGAGCCTCAACTGTAGTAAAACAAAAAATGGTCGCATGATTTGAGGTTTCCCAAAATCAGCTGACATATTGGCCTTTATTGGTATCAAATAAAGCTTATGGGCTACAGATTTTTCCCCATAACAAACTTCTATAAATTTTGAAAATAACTGATAAATTTGGTATCAAGTCTTTATTCTCTTTCCCTTTTAAGGGAACAGACTATGCTGCGTCCGTCGCTTTATGGATTTTGCAAAGCGATAGATGCTGCTTAATTTATATTCTGTAATCTGTGTTTTAAAAAAACTAAAAAGAAATCAAACTTATAGGGTGTTTCCACCGGACACTAATCCGCGATTAAGACAAATCATCCTTAAATCCCCTCTAAATCACGTGATTTACTATTTGAATATTAATCTCTGCACAAGGATATTAAAAATTGATCCCGCAATTAATCTTATCCACGCAAGAATTCTTAAATCAAACCGAACGGAGTTTTGCGCGTCCTCTGCGTTTTCTGACGAAACAAAACAAACTCACCTTTTATTGACAGCCGTGTATCATCGACTCAGTAGTGTTTCTTGTGTGGTATAACGGGATGCGCAGAATGCGGCTGATGTTACTGTTGATGTGGATGTGATTGTTCATGTCATAGTTTAATTCAAAAAGGTGTGCCCCTGCAAAATAAGGATGGATGTTGATGTTGATGCTACTGGTTGATGTTGATCAAGTTGGGTACTATCGACTTTGTGGACCGAAATCCCAATCACATATTTGACGTTTAGTTTTTCTGTTTTTGGGTTATTTGGGTTTAAAAATTGTCAAGTTAATCTCCTCTATTCCGGTGGATATACTTTGGGATGAACTTTTAATCTTTCTACGTTAATCTCTGTATTATGTGCGGTGGAAACACGCTTTTACATTCATGCATGCTCTGTGTGTTTTTACACACATGAAAAGTACCTGCCTAAATTTTTTGGCCGGTTTTGAACGGCGAATTTAGAGGTCTCTCATGAGAAATGATACTCTCGTTAAAAAACCGCATTTTTTATACCCCATCTCATAGGATAGGAGGTATGTTAAGTTAGATTCATACTTTGTAACACACAGTAGACGCTCGATATAGTGAATCTCGCTATAGTGAACTATTCAGTATAGTGTACATCCGAAATTTTATGCACACTACTCTAAATAGTGAACAATATAGTGAATACACTATTTTTCGCAGAAAAAAAATACTGTAAACTCGCAGCTGCAAATTGTCTACGGTCTACGACATTTTGTCATCGGCAAAGCATCTGCCAACTGGCCTTTGCCGTTTTATTTGCGTTGCATCTGTGTGTTGCCGCGTCTGCTCATTTGAGTTCTGATTTCGTAGCGAAAAGTTGTGTTCAATGTGTTTTTAAAATGTCTCGCAAGCATTTAACGTTACTAGAAAAAACTGATGAACATACTTGCATTATCTCAGTTTTGTTTTGAGTTGAAAAGCTTTATTTTATTTTACATTATTTTACTATGATAGAAATGTGTTCTTTAACAACTTTGAGTTTTTAAAGGAAATTTTCGTTAGTCTGTTAGCATGGAGACTGAGGTCTGCCTATTAATGCTTATGTTTTTTTTTGTTAAGTTGCTGGTAAAGGATTAAATGAATTAGAAAAGCCTGTGCATCTTACTGGCTCAACTTCGGAAAACCGTTTAAGCATCTCCCTCGAAATAGTGAACAATCTCGAAAAATTGAATATGCCTAGTTTTTATTGCTTCACTAGGTATATCGAGCGTCTTCTGTAATATATGAATTCGGGCCAAAAAGCTTTTAGATTTAAGCGTTACAGGGAATATAGGGTCGGGTATATAGATGTTTGTTACAGGCGAACTCTTGGCCTTAATCACTTGTTTAAGTTGTTTTTAACAAAAATAAACAAAAACCAGTGAGTAAGTGCTACAGGACTGTTGGATACTACATCCTATTCTATTTTTTGACATTTTATAAGAAGTGTTAGCTTCCCCAGGAAAGTCCACCATCGATCCACCACCATAATCACACTGCGGCAGATCTTGGTAAAAACCCAGGAATTCCAAATCGATACACACCACCTTTTCATCGATTTCAAAGCCGCGTATGAAAGCATCTATAGAGACGAGCTGTATAGCGCAATGTCTAGTTTTGGCATCCCTGCCAAACTCGTCAGTCTGTGCAGGATGACGATGGAAAATTCACGCTGTTCGGTCAAGGGCGGCAAAGAGCTCACCGACCCCTTTGATGTCAAAAAAGGATTAAGTTGGCAAGGCGGAACGCTGTCATGTGACTTCTTTAACATCATACATGAGAGAATTGTGCAGAACTCCCACGCCAACACCAGAGGTACAATTTTTCAAAAGTCCGTTTAACTAGTCGCACATGCAGGCAACATTGATATAATCGGAAGAACAAAGCGTGATGTCAGTGAAGCCTTCGCGAGTATTAGAACGGAAGTGGCGAATATGGGTTTAGCAGTCAACGAGGGCAAAACCAAGTATATGCTGTCATCAAGAAAAGACACCCAATACCGACGTCTTGGACAAAACATCACCATCGACAGCTATAACTTTGAGGTAGTTAGGAACTTTGTCTACCTGGGTTCCGCTATCAATTCAGACAATGAAACCAGCGCTGAAATCAAACGAAGGATAACTCTTGCCAATCGCTGTTTCTTTGGTCTAATGAGGCAATTGAGTAGCAAAGCCCTCTCTCGAGCAACTAAAGTGTCCATGTATAAGACCCTCATCATCCCAGTCCTCTTTTACGGTGCAGAAGCATGGACACTTTCAAAGGCGGATGAAAACACTTTAGGCTGCTTCGAGAGCAAAATTCTTCGGACGATTTACGGTACCGTCTGCATAGACGGAGAGTGGAGGAGGAGATATAACATCGAACTGTACGGGATATACAGCGACACGGACCTAGCCAGAAGAGTCAAAACACAACGTCTACAATGGCTGGGTCAGCGGATGGACACCAACGCCCCGGGCCGGAAAATCTTCGAATCCACACCGCAGGAACGGCGCAGTAGAGGAGCACCGAGACTCAGGTGGCGCATGCAACTGGAAGGGGACATCAGAAAACTTCGCACGCGAAACTGGACTCGGCTAGCTGGAGACAGAGCTGGCTGGCGAAGCTTATGGCTGAGACCCAGGTCCACCCCGGACTGTAGCGCAACTGTACGTAAGTAAGTAAATCTTTTTTTTTTTTTAATACTAGGGTGGACGGAGGCTAAAACTCCAAAATCTTTCAAAGGTACCAATACGCTCACTATACAAGGTATATAATACCGAAGTAGCCGATATTGGTTATGCCCGATTTCCATGTGCTAAAAAACCACGCATTTATGAGAGACACTATGAAACTGCCAGAACGCACTTCATAGTAGTAAATTTTCGCACTCTCATAATACTTCTTGACTACAACTAAGTTAACTTAACAAGTAGTTTACGCTTCCGTAGTGTTTATCGCATTGGATAGGTTGCTTTCCAGTGAATGCACCTACTAAGCCGTTCATTCATGCGGCTTCACCCTACGTCGCTATAGCGAAGGATCTTGTTCTTTGTAGTCGTCGCTCGTTGTTTACATCGTTAAGAGTCTCGTTGAGAGTACGGATCATTTCATTGTTGCAATGGACATGAAGGCGGGCATTTAGCTTTCGAGCAAAATTTGTTACTTCCTCTCCCACGGTAGCTATTCCTAAATCTCTGTGAATATCACTATTCCTAATATTCAATGGAGCATTCACAATTGCTCTTAGTGTCTTGTTTTGGAAAGTCTGCAACATGAACATGTTGCTCGGCTTGGTACAACCCCCCAAAGTTGTATTCCGTATGTCCAGGACAGCTTTAACACCTGCCTGTTCAAGAGCAGTTTTTTATATATGCTTAATTTCGAAAATCTTCCGATAAGCCAATACATTTCCCTGAGCCTAATCTCGAGCTCGTCACGCTTCTTCTTTACGTGTGGTTTCCACCCTAGTTTGGCGTCATCCCTAGATATTTTGCTTCATTTGCATAAGGTATTTGTGCAGAATTTATGAACAGAGGTAAATTTTTAATCCTCCTGTAAGTGAAATTCACATGCGTAGACTTGTTCCCGTTAAGAGCGATTCGCCAAGTCTTCGTCCAGACACAAATTCTGTCCAATGCTCGTTGGAGGTTTCTCGTTGATGACTCGACTGATTCGCCTGTTGCCAGGATGGCCGTATCGTCCGCAAACGTGGCCACGACTGTCTCGTCATCTAGAGGTATGTCTCTTGTGTAGAGCAGGAACAGGGTCGGACCGAGGACGCTTCCCTGGGGTACGCCAGCCCGAATTTGCTTGAAACTCGAGTATTCACTACTACACCTAACACGAAAGAGTCTTCCTTCAAGATAGTTTTTCAATATTTTAAACATGTTTTCCGGCAAGTTTTGCCGTAGCTTATATTTCAAGCCTTCGTGCCTTGTCGAAGGCCTGCGATACGTCGAGGAAAGCAGGACAAATTGACACGAAAAATTTGACACGAAAACTATGTTTCTGTCATTTTGGTTCTCAAAAGAGAGTGGCGATATCATTTCCCAGGAGCGAAAATCGATTTCCTCAGTAAAAGTCACAATAGAAAACGTACTTGTGCCAGATCTGTCGCACAAGGACAGTTTCAGTTTCCTTTTTTGATTCTCAAACTGTTTCAAAAAGAGCAGAAAATAGGTTTGTGAATAGGGTGAATGGGATTTATGTCGCGTGATTTAAATCGCGTGATTTGTAGAGGATTTAATGAAGATTTATATTAATCGACGATTAGTGCTCGGTGGAGACATGGTATAAAACACTTAAAAAATAAAATCTTTTTGTCCATTTTTGTTCGCTACACTGTTCTAAGCACAAAACCATTTCAACCTCTATCCAATGGGATCATAATACCTTTCCAACTCCCACAAACACACATCTGTGAGTCATTGTGCTTACCAAGGTGTCTAACAGCCATCATCAAATGCTAATCAGCATTCAAAGAGGTGCTTTTCCACGGTCTTACCAGGAGGCAATAAGCAGGATGCATAAATTGGGAATAAATTTGTGGTAAACATGGCCTAAAGACGCTTTAATTAAGCCACTATTTTTGAATATTAATGAAACGGAAACTGCGGGTAGGTCTACACACATTTTATGTACCTTAACACATTCACAAAGTTTTCTTTGGAACAACGTGTCGTGTTTTTCGTGAACCAGAACAATATGTCTAGGCGTGCAGTAAAAATTTTCAATTTCATGGCTAATTGTTTTCGAGAGGACGACGACGACGACGCCATCAACAGCTCCAACCCACGGGGAGTTGGTCCTAACAAGACATTTTTGCTGCGTCTTGTCCAACCAAACCCAACCCAAGTGCGAGCTTGGAGGCGGGCGACCATTTCACGACTTAATTTCGTTTTTGTGATTTGAATTTTTGTGCGTTTCCTTTCGGTGTGTCGCAGGACAACTTTGGTGTAATGGCAATGACGTGATTTCGAAGGGAAACCTTTCAAGATTGAACATTTGTCGGTGTAAGAGAGAGATTGAATCGTGCTACTTTGTTGAATTTCAATCTCCACGAGCTTTCGTTCGGGAATAGGGACTCTATTAAAGTTATTTATGTGTCCCCTGGGGGAGCATGGACAAACGTTTAGATTTAGACGATCGAAAAAGGAATTCAAATGGTGCATTAGGATAGCAATCAGATGGAGTTCTTTTCTTTAAAATAAATTGGATTAGCGTCGATATGGTACTTGAGTCGAAAATATGTGTTTTCTTTTTCAACACCGATTTTCAATAATGTATTTCTATATGAAAAAATAATATAAGCCGAAGGAAAATTAACTGCCATACACGAAGCAATCGTTTAAATAGCCCGTTTTTGTTCGGCGTCGTAATATATTTTAAAAACGAATCAACCAAACACCTCACCATGAAATTGCCATCAGCAGTGATATGAATGCCTAATAGCGCTGGGACAACATTTTCGACTTTTTCATTACTTCTTGACAAGTGTCTCTCTCAAGGAAGTAATTTTGACATTTTTATTTTCCATTAGGTGCCTACCTGGCATGTCTGTCATATACACCAAATATGAACGTATATTAAAATCCTATAAATGTAAATGTTACGTGATACCTGATGGGTTATGACGGGTGGAAAGGAATATCGTTTTACGACATTTTAAAAATTTGTTTGACAAGCTTGACGCGCCGTGGATTGATGTATTTTGGGCACATTGAGCATATTAATTGACAGAAACAAGAGGTGATTAAAGTTGGGCAGATTTCATTTGATAGGCTTGCGACCAATCTATTGATTGGACCCAATCATTTTGATTTTTCATAATGAACTGTTATAAAAAATTTCCTTATAATATTTAAACGGTTAAATTTAATTTAATCTGCATCAAATAAAAATATGTCATTGCCTCTCATCCACAACGAATTCCATATTTTCTATGGATAAAATGTTCGTTTTTATGTTAGGTATTCGGCTAAACTAAATCGTTCTCGAGCTCAGTTTTTAGTTTTTAGGTGCAAAAGTTGATTTGCAAACATTGGAACTTTTCATTCTCCCAATATAGTAGAATCGCTCACAAAGGAAAATAAGACCGTCAAGTATGAAGTCATACACGGAGCGGTCCGTCGGCTTTTATTTTAAGGCTAAGCTTACAATTATTGCTTAATTTGCATATTAAATGTTGTTTAGTATATTTGCGACTTTGTTTTTCTTTTCCTTTTTTTATGACGATTTCGGACTTTATGGCATTTTGTCAAACGCATCGCGATGCACATGTCTATCTTTTGACCACCAACTCATTTATTTTACTTATAAAATATTTGTAGAATATTTCGAGTGCATTTTTTAAGAAGTTATATGCATAAGAACTGTTTTTGTAAGTTACTAAATTCTGCCATTACAGTGTCTTAAATAAAGGGGAGATTTTTTACTGTCTGCCAGGTATTCGGGTGGGGTGCTGTGGCGTAGTGGTTAGTGTGTGTGCTTATAATATATATAATAATATCAGAATATCAGCAAGGTATTCGAAAAGGTGATCAATAGAGCTTTGACTAAGTGGGTTGAGGACAATAAAATAGTTCCAGATAAACAATTCGGTTTCAAGGCGGGACATGCGATACATGCCGCGTCTAAACTGATATCAGGTATCCAATGGTACAAAAGCAAGAACCAATGCACGGGTGCCTGCCTGATTGACTTGGAGAAGGCCTTTGATACCGAATGGTTAGAAGGACTCTTTTACAAGTTGAATATATAAGGCATCAGCAAACCTCTTCTAAACATGTTGCTTAATATGCTCTCCGGTAGAAAGTTTGTCGTTCGGGGGGGGGGGGGGGGCAAGTAGAATGGAAAGGATTCGGATTTTCAAGAGGGCTTGTCTTCGGGCTTGCCTTCCCTTAGGGCTCAGTTATACCGATACGGAAAAGGATACGAAAAACGAGAAACAGTCGAAAAATGGGATTTTTTCCTGTTAAGCGTTTACAGCAATCAGAAAAAAAGAACCGAACAACCAAACAGTCGACTTCAGTTTTTTGGTTAGGGTTGAACCGAAAAATTTTTTCTGACAGCCGGAACAGTAAAAAAATATGGAACAATTCAGTGGAATGAATGGGTTTCATTTTCCATCAGCTGTTCAGGAAAAGTGATTCTGATACGAAAAATTATAAAACTACTTTCCTGAGAAAGATTAACTATAATCAAAACATATTTTCGTGTGAATTGGTTAAGTAAATCAGTGGCAACATTTTAATCGCATAAGTGAAAGTACAAATAAAATGAGAAATAAAGATTTTCCGTATCGTTTTTTCATTTCGCTGTAACTGAGCCCTTATATCGAACTCCGGAGTCCGAGTACGCAAAGTACTTTTCCAATGAGGTCCTATACAACAGGGCGAATGTGATCAGAGAGGATAATGGATAATTTCCTGATTAAGCTGACTCGAAGGCACATTGCAAGAGCAATGACCCCGACGAATAACCTGATCTCAGGGCTTATTACCCAAATTTCATGTATCATGAGAGTGTGCGTCTGAACGGTTTCGTCCCCCCGGGGGCATTCCTCTATTTTGACAAGGCAGGCCAGATCCATCAGGATAGATCGGCAGTGCCCTTAATCTTCCATGTTGCTCGGACAACTGTCTACAGGCGACTCAACTACAACCGAGACGTCGCACGGAGCGCTGAGGTGCTTCTACGATTCAGCAGGTCGGTATCCTCCCGTGATGTGGGAGATGTGCATAAACAGCACCAGCAATTCTGGTGGCTAACCGAGGGAACTCCCTGGTCCATCCCTATCGATCCGTAACCCGGTTAGGGTTTTCTCTGTTCGGCAAAGTCGGTCACCGATAAGCCACTAAGCCTTGGCCGGCCTACATAGTTCTTAATTGTCTAGGTTAAGGTAGTTTTAAGATTTTATTTACATAAAAAAAAAACAAAAACAAACAAAAAACCCAAAAAAAACATGAAAAGCACAGCACTGAAAAAAAAAGAAAAAAGGTGCGTATTTAATTACGCAATTAGTTAAGTTAGGTTAAGGCTTATCTTTATTTTTTATCTTAAGGTAGCTTTAAGTTTTATATTTAAGGAAAAAATAAAATCCGGCCACTAAGTTTTTTTTTTCTAAACAAAACCATTTTTCTAAGTCTTAACTTTGTTATTCTATGTTTAGTATTGTAATGCAAGTTAGTATAATTATAATTAATTATACTAATTTTAATTATTAATTATAATTAAACATAATTATAATTAAGTTTAGCTTAGAGCGCCCGCCGTGGGGTGCCGTGGCGTAGAGGTTAGCGTGTGTGCTTTCTACGCCGGAGGTCTGGGTTCGAATCCTGCCATAGTCACCTAAAAAAAAAAGACTTGTTCTTTTTCACGGTCCCCACCTCCGCGAGGGTCTGACAAGCCCTCCGAGAGTATCATTTGTCTTGAAAAACTTCTCAAAGTGCCGTTCGGATTCGGGAAAAAATTGTAGGTCCCCTTGTATGTAAAGAAATTAACACACCAGCATACATTGTTGAGAAGTTGGCCCTGGTTCTCCTCGAGCTGTTGCGCCACTCTATTTATTTATTTATTTAGAGCGCCCGCGAAGGGCCAGTAAGTTATGTTAAGATAGTTAAGTTAATTAAGCTATTTTTAAGCATTTTTGTCTAGCAATTAAGAATTATTATGAATTGAATTTAATAAAAAGCATTGAAAATGAAGAAAAAAAAAATGAAAAATGTGTGTGCTTACTAAGCCGGAGGTCCGGGTTCGAATCCTGCCATCGTCACCTGAAAAAAAGACTTGTTCTTTTTCAACGTCCCCACCTCCGCGAGGGTCTGACAAGCCCTCCGAGAGTAGCAATTGTCTTGAAAAACTTCTCAAAGTGCCGTTCGGATTCAGCAAAAAGTTGAAGGTCCCCTTGTATGTAAGGAAATTAACAGACCAACATACATTGTTGAGAAGTTGGGCCTGGTTCACCTCGAGATGTTGCGCCACTCTTTTTATTTATTTAGGTATTCGGGTTTAAAATTCTTAAAATACATATTTTTTCAGTAATTTTACTCTAGCTACTCTTAATATTTTTTTACAAGTCTACTGTACTTATTTTAGCCGAACCTTTAGGCACTCAAATTTTTTTTTTTTAAATCAATTTAAATCAACTTAAATGATTTTAATCGTATCTCAAACACCACGCAATATTTCAGTCCCCCTATATTCTTCTTTCAAACCTCAAAAAAACGTATATGTCTGATATTTTATCCGAAACGATATGTCTTACCATTATCGAGAAAGTGAGGGGGGCCAACAACGATCCGGGGAAAACGTGGAGTATTGTGAGTGAACTGCTTGGAAGAAAAAAACGCTCCGTAGACGAGGCAATTAAAAGCAATTTTCCAAATGCATCCGAGGGCTTAAAAGACATTGTTGAGGAATTCGCGGAGCTATATTCGAATCAAGAGGCAAAAATCATTCATGTCTGTGATACAAAAACTTCAAACCATGAGAACTGGCAACTTCAACAAAGTATCTACGTAAAGGAAGCAACAGAGGCTGAAGTCTGCAACATACTGTGTCAACTGAGTGACAAAAAAGGTCCTAGAGCAGACAACATCAGACCAGTTGATCTAAAGATAAATGCTCTGTGTCCCACTACATCAGCCTACGCTGATGACATCGAAACCGTCGTGAAACACAAGGACTTGCAATTAGCTGGAAAAAAGACCGTCAAGTATGAAGACATACGCGGAGCGGTCCGTCGGCTTTTGTTGAAGGTTAAAGTCATCTATATTGCGCAGTTTGTGTAACATTCTATTGTTCCGAAAAAAAAAGGGAAGGACATACTCCTTCTTGGCCTTTTTCAAGGATTTCTATAATTTAAAGCCCATAAAACAGCAATTTCGAATATTTTTAATTACCGTTAGACTTTTTGATCAATTTTACAATTACGTGTGCAAGCATTTGCCACTTTTCTCAAATTCTGCGGACATGGATTTCTAAGAAAACGGTAAAAATATGCTGTTTTTTATTTTGCTTGTTTGAATGGGCTTAAAAACTTAGGGTCGAAAACGGCAATTTTGAAACTTTTTTGATGCAATTCGCTTGCCTTTTAAAGATTACATACTTCAGCCGAATTTATACAAGATCGTCATAACCGTTAAGGAACTAGTAATCTTTCCAGAGAAAAAAATAGTTTTCGAACATGTTTTCACGTTTTTCAGTTAAATCTTCAAAGTTTTTGAAAATTCGAAGTCTGCTATAGTTTTGTATAAAATTTAAGAAGATGGACTATGCCCGGGGTTAATTTAAAAATTATACTTTATACCGTTTGAGAGATAGAGGGGAAGACATGCGTTCTTTTGACCTTTTTTATGATTTTTTAAATTTCAAGAGGTGGTGCTGATCATATATCTGTGTGCCACAGTATATGAATCCAGGACAAAAAATACTTTGAAATTTGGTGTTGGCATTTACTCACTTGTTTGAATATGGGACTAGAAAAATTTGATTTGGAAACGAAATCTTTTATATAAAGATCTTTTATACAAAGAAAGTTAGGTTTATCGCTTTACACTTTGTACCTATACTTTACCCAAATTTGAACATGATCGCTGTGACCGTTACGATACCAGGAGATTTTAAGAAATTGTTTTTAAAAAGGCTTTTACCTCCATACAGCGCCGAAGATAAGCGAGGTGACACAGCACATTTCTTGCATTTTTGCATTATTTTTTTCGAAAATGTGACAAAACGGCAGTTTACGAAACTATTCAGAAAAATATCTCTTAAGCACTTGGTTTACTTTGAGTTGTTTTTATGCGTTTGTTTAATATTGGTTTTGTGCAGAAAGTGGTTCAAAAGTTGTGGACTTAAATACTTAAAAAACGCCCCCTTTTCCAATTCTTCATTTCCCAAAAACTTTTCAATATTTCAAAAAAATAAATAATTTTCTAAAAATTTAGTGCTTGCTAGACCTTCGTTTCGTTCTTGCCTGCAAAACTATTCAAAATAGGATTAACGAAAAGTACCATTTTTTCGTACCATAAATAGAAGTACCATATAATACAATATTCCACAAAACTTCAAACTTAAATTAAACCGTTATGTTTGCATAAAAAAACTGCCCTAGCTGAGTTGGGTTTCCCTTCATGTTTTCACAGTTTAAAAGCAACACCGAATCTTATGTCTTATTAGTACGACTTACCGTTGAGATATTACGAACGGACAGACAACAGACCACAAGAGGGAATTTTTCCATTTTTGCCAACTTCTACAGATGCAACAAATGCAAGGATAGTGCCTTGTCTCAGAGTCACACCACCTTTTTAAAACATAAGAGAAGCAATCTGCTGCGGTATGAGTGGCGACCAGGGACTCCACAAATGGAGGAAAGCGAAAAATTAATTTGAGCATTTTCAACGTCCAGTAGTTATTCTGAGCTTTAGGAATAAAGACCTACGTTTGCGGCGTACCCATTTGTAGGAAAAAATATAAACGTTTTAATTGTCTCAATGGCTTTCGGGAAGCTAAATTCTGGGGTGGAATCGGCTAAGGTGATCTGTGATAAGTGATGTCACAAATCACAAAAACTCATCTGTGTAAACTGTGATCATCACAATTTTCTTGTGACAGCTCAAGATCAATCACCGTCAAAATCACCAACTTCAAACTTTCTGGGCAGTTGGTTTATTTTGCCTACACTTAGGCTGACAATTCGGAACAATATTTTTGTGATCACCTTAGTGCCTGTTTGCATTTGGTTTACCCTAACCTAAACCAAATTTTATTTCTCGAAATAAAACTGAGGTGCCCACCACTGACCCACACTGCCGCTTCCCCTCACCATAGTAATTCTGACACCTCAGTTTGGGATAAACCAAATGAAAACAGGCACGTACGCAGACAGATTATTTTGTTTGATCACATTGACTGTCACAAAATGTGAAAATCACAGATCACCATAGCCGGTTTCACCACTGAATTTTAGCTTTGCTTCTTTCTTATTCCGAGGGTTATGAATTACCCTCGATACCTTTCTTACGAAAATCTTAAAAATTCTAACCTTTATTTTAGTTTTTGAGAAGAGAAGAGTATCTAAGAGAAAATTGCATTCGAGGATGGCCAACACAAACGAAACACAGAAGATTTAATTTCCTATAAAATCATACTTTAGGTGCGTTTTTTGATTCTTTAGTTTGGCTGCTAGGGAGCGCTGAACAATGACCAACACATCCTATTTTTTCCAAAATTCAGGGGTGGAATCGGCTACGGTGATCTGTGATTTTCACATTTTGTGACAGTCAATGTGATCAAAGCAAATAGTCCGCCTGCGTAAGGTGATCACAAAAATATTGTCCCGAATCGTTGCTTTATTTAGGCTTGTGATGTAAGAACACTGATTTTTATTCGTATATGCAGAGATCAGCCTAAGGGTAGGCAAAAACACTACCTTACCAGAAAGTTTGAAAACTGGTGACCAGCTGATTTTGACGGTGATTGATCGGAAGCTTACTTACTTACTTAAGGTGGCGCAACAGTCCGGGGTGGACCTGGGCCTCAGCCAACAAGCTTCGCCAGCCAGCTCTGTATCTAGCTAGCCGTCTCTAGTTTCGCACGCGAAGTTGGCTGAGGTCCCCTTCCACTTGCGTGTGCCACCTGAGTCTCGGTGCTATTCTACCGCGCCGTCCCTGCGGTGTGGATTCGAAGATTTTCCGGGCCGGGGCGTTGGTGTCCATCCGCTACAGATGACCCAGCCATCGTAGACGTTGTGTTTTGACTCTTTTGGCTAGGTCGGTATCGCTGTACAGCCCGTACAGTTCGATGTTATATCTCCTCCTCCACTCTCCGTCTATGCAGACGGGAACGTAAATCGTACGAAGAATTTTCCTCTCGAAGCTGCCTAAAGTGTTTTCATCCGCCTTTGACAGGGTCCATTCTTCTGCACCGTAAAGCAGGACTGGGATGATGAGGGTCTTATACATGGACACTTTAGTTGCTCGAGAGAGGGCTTTGCTACTCAATTGCCTTCTTAGCCCAAAGAAACAGCGATTGGCAAGAGTTATCCTTTGTTTGATAGGGTTTGAATTCATTTGAATTGATAGCGGAACCCAGTTAGACAAAGTCCCTAACTACCTCAAAGTTATAGCTGTCGATGGTGATGTTTTGTCCAAGACGTTGGTGTTGGGTGTCTTTTCTTGATGACAGCATATACTTGATTCGCCGCTTCCGTCCCAATACTCACGAAGGCTTCACTGACATCACACTTTGTTCTACCGATTATGTCAATGTCGTCTGCGTATGCGAGTAGTTGAACGGACTTTTGAAAGATTGTACCTCTGGTGTTGGCGCGAGAGTTCTGCACAATTCTCTCAAGTATGATGTTAAAGAAGTCGCATGACAGCGCGTCGCCCTGTCTAAATCCTTTTTTGACATCAAGGGGGTCGGTGAGGTCTTTGCCGACCTTGACGGAGCAGCGTGAGTTTTCCATCGTCATCCTGCACAGACTGACGAGTTTGGCAGGGATGCAAAAACTAGACATTGCGCTATATAGCTCGTCTCTATAGATGCTGTCATACGCGGCCTTGAAATCGATGAAGAGGTGGTGTATATCGATTTGGAATTCCTGGGTTTTCTCCAAGATCTGCCGCAGTATGAATATTTGATCGATGGTAGACTTTCCTGGCCTAAAGCCACACTGATATGTGCCTATCAGATTGTTGACAAACGGCTTCAGGCGTTCACACAGTACAGCAGAAAATATCTTGTATGCGATGTTAAGAAAACTTATGCCCATGTAGTTGGCACAACTCAGAGGGTCTCCTTTCTTCAGGATCGGGCAAACAATGCTGAGGTTCCATTCGTCGGGCATGCTTTCTTCCGACCATATCTTGCAGATGAGCTGGTGCATGCTCCTAACCAGCTTATTGCCAGCGGATTTAAAAAGTTCGGCAGCTAGGCCGTCTGCTCCGGCTGCTTTGTTGCACTTGAGCTTAGACACAGCTACTTTCACCTCCTCCAGGTCGGGTGGGCGGTATCGTTCGTATGCTTCGTCGGTAACGTCTTCGCCCGGGTTGAATGGTTCGTTCTGCCTGACAGCGGTATTTGGTTCGTCATCGCCGTTATACAGTCTGCAGAAGTGGTCTTTCCAAATCCTCAGCACCGACTGCGATTCTACAACGATGTTCCGGTGATGGTCCTTACAGGCTTCAGTTCGAAGTTTATACCCTTGGCAGGACCTTTTGATCCTTTGGTACAACTTTCTAACTTCATTCCTGTTGAAACATCTCTCTATCTCTTCAACCGCGCGCTTCTCGTGCTCTCTCATTTTCCTTCGGAGAAGCCGGTGTTCCTCTCTCCTCCTCTGCTCGTAGAGCTCGCGAGCAGCTCTAGTCCTTCTGTGCAGCGCCGCTTTGTATGCTTCCTGTTTAGCTGCATGTGCTTGCCAGCATTCATCGTTAAACCAGGGGTTTCGTTGTGGTCGCCGATTGATCGGGAGCTGTCACAAGAAAATTGTGATCATCACAGTTTACGCAGACGAATTTTTGTGATTTGTGACATCACTTATCATAGATCACCTTAGCCGATTCCATTCCAGTTTTGCTAAAACCTTAGCTCAATGTAGGGGTATCTAACATTTAGCACAACCTACCTGTTTCTGGCCAAAAATTTTGGCCAGCGTATTTTATCTCGCCTGTCATTGTTTTCATACTGTGCGCTAAAAAGTTTGATAATAAAAAATAATCAAACCACATCCATCAAAGTTGCTTTGATTTTCGAGTGCGGAGGTGTGTGCATGATTGTTTTTTACTTTTTTCTGCTCGAAAATGCTAACCTCTTCCAAGTTCACTGTCAAATGTAGGTCACAAAAAACCTCACCCTTGAAAATAAAAGGTACTGTCCTTTTTTGGCACCTATCGAAACCCTTTTCGGACTAAACTCCATTTTTCTCTTAACGCACAATAACAGCAAAGTTTGTCAGAAGTCAATTAAGCAATACGTCACCGAATATCTTGACGATAATTGATTGACTTTGCATACCTCTACCTCGAAGAAAAATAAAAAGGAGCAAAATCTTAAGTGCAGAAGTATAACTTTGACAGATTTAAAAAAAAAACTCCAACTCCCATTCCGATCATTTTTCTCAGCTCCTTTTCAAATGTCAAAAAAGTTTCTTTGACATTTTTATTCAGCAAAAAAAAAAAAGGGCGAGCATTGCAATTATTCTCAATCCCCCCTCGAGCTTTGATACAATTGAAAAGGTAAACTTAACAACTTTATTCAATCAGAAGTCTCCCGCGGGGTACTTTTCTCGCCCGCACCACTGCTTTGTAGGCTTTTCACTTCGACGACAACAAACAAAACAAAAACACTTTATCCCGACAATTTATCAAATGAGCAACGGAATTCAAAAATAACGGAAAAAAAATAACGCGCTACCGTTGGGCGTCGATAGCTGACAATGCCCTGGGATACGTTGCCGCGTTGAAATGGAAATCGAGCAGTGAGCATACAATAAATCCTGGAAAAGCTCCACACACAGCCCAGCCAACCGCAAGCATTACAAACAGGACATCAGGACAGGGACGTCGTCGGGTCGTCCCATGAAACTGTAAAGAAAGCGAAACTTTTCTAACATCGGTCACAGGAACGCGGTTCCGAGTATCATACTTTTTCAACTTCGAGAAAGGATCCTTAATCCCACCCCGGCTCCCTCACACGTGTATATTTTTATGTTTCGTGGAATCGATTTCGAAAAGGAAATCTATTTTTCATGCTAATGGATTTTTTTTGGATACGGTGTATCGCCTTCGCCATGACACGAAAGCGAATTTTTCTCCGACAGTTTACAGTTCACGGGGAACTTTGTCGTTGGGATTGGTATTATGCTCCCAGGGGATGAGTGACTAAAGCTCCTGACGACACAAGGTGAGGCTCCAGCAAATGGGCAGATTTATATAAACGTCGTGACTTCCAGGATAATAGAAGATTGTTTCTTGTTCCTTTTGTCGTTACCTCGGTTGTACGAAGTACCAGTACGACGTCTCTATACAATGAGCAAGTGTTTCGAGGCGTGATGTAGCCGTTGGCGGTAAATCTTTATACGAAAAGGACTCCAGAGTCACATTTGATGTTTTGCATGTGAGATCGACCATTGAGGGAGGCAATGGCACAGGATTAGGCCTGGTCGTTTGTGAGAATTGCCCACATTTCAATATCAATGATGATAGGTGCAACCCCGGCCTGGGGAGACCATTAGGCGCCCTCGTCAACGGTTGTGAATGTTAAATACATATTCAATACAATAAAGGACGAGTCCTCGTCGGAATGCCCCATCGGGTGGGATACACCAAACGTCAACAGTGTATACGACGGGCGTTATGGCTTTCGCATAATTTTTAAATAAAATCCCGTCCCGTGGCATATGGCATTTATGGAGTTTTGAAAACATCAAGAAGCTCTTTATGGCGGTTTTATCGGTGGATGAATGGGGGTGCAAACGGTTGGGTGGTCGCATGACGGTTCAACGAGTGGGGGGGTGGACGTCGACGTTGGATTGTCAAGTGGTAGATGTTTATGTTCTTCACTTGTGTGTACACAAATTCAATGTATCTCAGCTGAGAGCTCGTTGACGTTTTCTTTTTTGGGGCAAGGGAAATGTTGTTGTTTTCGCATGGACGGAGTTGGCAAAATATAGCCATTTAATGTGACAGGAAATCGTTTTGCAGGATTTCCATATCATATTTTCGTATAAACGAAGTGGACAGAAGGAATTTTTATTGTAGAATTTCCTTTCGATTTTCTTCTCTGATGTTATTTGTGGAGAAATAATATACAGGATTATAAGGATTTGGCTTTATGGAGGCTCGTTAAATATGAGAAAAGAAGTTTTCTTTGGGTGACCCATATGTTTTCTTTGGTTTTCATTGAATTGCCACATAAAACGAGGGACAATGAAATTGTGGGTGGGTCAGTAAAGTGAATTTTAGACTTGGTCGCATAAGAAGAGCAGGAAGGAAGGTATATCAGTCAAGTTAAATCGTTTAACATTGATTTAGCAGTCCAAGTCTTTTGAACTAAAATGCTCTTTAAATTTTTTCTTTTAAGGAGCTGTTTCCGGAAATTATATAGAATTTTAAGAATATTAAGAATTTAAGATTTTTTTCGTTTTTTCCTTAGCCTAATTAGTTTAAGTACGAATGTTGTTCAATACATAACCAAAATATCGAAAGGTACAAATACTGTAAATGTCTTATTATAGTCTCGGTGGTGGGTTTTGAAAAAAAGGGTAGGCAGTGAGTGGCCTTAATGGTAGCGCTGGTAATGCCTAAAGTCGTAACTGTTGTTGCACAATAATTTACTAACCTTCATTAGTGTGGACGACTATAGACAGGTCTTCACTGCCCTACGTAGGCTTAGCTACAACACTTACACCATCTATGAGGGTTTATTCTCGGTCTTGCCCTTGGTCGATGGCTTGTTCATCAACCTCAACATGTTCCTTATTTCTGTGCAGCAGAAACGTATGTGCTTCTTACTCTCACACAAAGTGTGAGCTTCTTACTCTCATACGAAGTGAGAGTAAGAAAGCAGTATGGGTATGGGTATGGGTACTCAAGGTGTACACGAAACCCATAACCACGCCATCGTCGAGTGTACAATTGCTGGGGTGTAGGGATGAATCACCTCCACTTTTGGTACTCCCTGTGTAACTCTTAATGATCTATCAACAGCAAACTCTGCCAGACAATCGAAATGTGTATGTACCACCGATATCCTGGTAAAAAAAATTAAAAAAAAACCAAAGTAAATCTAGTTATCAAACTTTAAATCAGGAGTAAGCACTTCGAAGAACTTTTTGACAAAGAGAATCGGACCTTTTGTTCGCATTCTCCAACTCAACATTGAATGGTATAAGCAAATGTAATGCAAATATCCGACGAGAATTTTAATGACATTTTCGTTGCTGTTAGTTGCGTTAGTTGCGTTAGTTGCGTTGTCTTCAAAAAACTCATAAAGGCTCTGAAACTTATTTCCCTATTTCTCTAAGGAAAACTCCAGAAATCAGAGTTCTTTACCACCACGTATACGGAACTGCAACCAGGCAAGCTAACCCAGCAGGTAAAGCTCCACAGTCGACGTTTTCTTCATCACCGTAGACTTAGCAGGCGCGCACCCAACTAATAGTTTTTATAAACGCCACCATCGAAATTCTGGCCTTGAACGGTGCTACCAACCTTCGATTACCCTGCTGCCTACACGGGCGACTTCAAAAGCCATCATACTTCATACCCATGTAGCGCCTCAAATGACCTTAAGCTATTAGGGTGTTCCGAAGTCAACAAATTTCTATTTCAGACGGTGGCGGAAGGACTGCAAGCCCGGCCTTACATTCATAAGCTGCAACCAAGAAACCTCTCTTAGCAACTCGAAGTCATTGCGAACTTCCCGCATTCATGTGTTATCGAATCTGTAGCCAAACAAAGATGTAAAAGCCTGCCTGTACCAGTTCTCGAAAGATCTACAGACTTGTTCGACTAAACTATGGACTTGTTTCGACTATTCTTTCCTTTAACCAGTGAGTAAGTGCTACAGTGTTTACGCGTAACAGTTCGTAAAACGGACTGTTGAATACCCCTTCCTACCCCACATTGTAAGATGCTGATTTTATTGTTATATTTTGACTTTTTATAAGTAGTGCAGACCCCAAAAAACGGGCGTGGTCCAACCACCCCTAATTATAAACTATGAATTACAACACAGATATCTCCAAATTATGCTTAAATGTAGGTAAAGATGCTATTTTTATAGCCGACCCAGGGTATATTAAGTTTGATGTATAGCTTGTAACGCAGTGAAATAATCACCGTGACCCCTAAGACCTTTTAGAGATATGAATGGGACCGACAGGAGAATCGATTAAGCCATGTCCGTCCGTCCGTCCGTCCGTGTGTAAACACCTTTTAGGCCTTAAATTTTAAGGCAGAGAGCTGAAATTTTGTGAGTTGGTTGGAAATCCAGTCTTTCAGATCAAGTTTGGAAATAAGCTGAATCCGCCCACAGACACGCCCACTACAGGCCTGTATGTGCGACTATCTCTAATATAAAAAAATACATTTTGCAAATTTTAGCTTTCTTACAATGGCGCTTTTTCATTGACCACGCCCACTTTTTAAGGGATTTTAACTTAAAATGACTGTTTTTCAATAAATATGTATGAAATTTGACAAAAAATTATATGACAAAAGCTGTAGATACTGGCATTGTATGCGCCTCCGCCCACTTTTGTGGGCGTGGCGTTAAAAAAGTGATATTTTTAGTTAAAAAGGCGGAGTCCTAGGCCGAAATGTATGCAACCACCTAGTATAAAGAATTCAACAGTTATATTTTTATATCCCGCCCATTTTTTAGAGGCGTGGCAGTTTTCTTTTTGGTATGGTCGGGTATTTTGCAATCCGTCGTAGATGGATTGAAGCTTTTGCATACCCACTGTTGCATTTTCCCACTTGTTTGGTTAAAATTAAATAATTTTGAAAAATTGACCCCTTAAAGGGGGCGTGGCTTAAAACTTTAAGTGAAGGAAATCTGGAATAAAGTCTCGTTTACCCAATCTGCTAATTTTTTTGTTTCATGCTTTCCCAAATTAGGCTTCCAGTCGAAATTACATTTTTCTGGAAAATTTTAGGTTTTTCTTCAGTTCTGCCTCCAAGTGAGGGCGTGGGCCAAAGTCTTGCGCAAACAAAATGTAGAACTAAGCGTTTTCTACATAAAATATTAAGCAACATTTTTTCAATTTGGAGCAAAAATATTGAGTAAACTGCATTTGAAAATAAACACTTAAAATAAATGCCACGCCCACTGGAGGAGGTTTACCAATTAAATTTTTCTTTTAAGTGTCTTACAATTATTAGGAGATGTTTAATGTTAATCTTGGCTTTTAGAACGTCTTACAGTCTTTTATCGGATTACAAAAATTTTTACACTTGAAATGCGTGACGTGCAGCTTACGTACGAAATTTCAGCACCCTAGCTCAAAATTTAAGGCCTAAAAACATGTGACATACAGACGAACCAAGGACGGACGGATGCACATGGCTTATTCGATTCAGGATTCGGTCTCGATCATATGGCCTTAAGGTCTTGGGGGTCTACCATTATTATTTCACCGTGTTACAAACTATGTGACAAACTTAATATACCTCCTATTCTATGGGATGGGTATAAAAACAAACATGTGCTGATATACAACCGGATAGAATACATCCTTGGATCGTCGGTGGAAAGCAGGCGTCCTTACAAAGAGTTGGTGGCACACGGTGAGAACGTTACTGCGGACGCCTAACTCCATTCCCTCGGCATAGTTCACAGCCGGAAATGCAATCAAATCAGTTAAGCATTAAAAAAAAAAAAAAAACAGCTTCATCAACTCCAGTTGTTAGTCCTGATTTTTCTTCGAAAACTTGGGAATAGTACGCCAGTTGCCTCTCAAAAACCATCAATCAGCTCGAACGTGATTGCGGCAGAAATATGTAATATTTTTGCTTAGGGTCTGTCGGATAAAACTCAATTTCAATTTTATAATTACACAATGAATCCATTTATTTATCAAACAAAACTTGTTTAAATTTAAACCAAAATTAATTGAAATTCAGTACTTGGAATTCCATACTTTATTTCAATTCAATCGTTTTAGTTTTACTCTCAATTGAAACAAGTCAACTTTTCAAATGTAACTGTCCTTCCGAGAATGTCATCCATGTATTTATACAAAATCAGCACTTTCCAGCACTTTTTTGTTTTAGTAAAACTAATCGCCATACAAACTTAAAATTTTACGACCGATTTCTCTACTAAGATTCGTGGCCAAAAGTTTTTAATTAAAGGGCTTACGATCAAGTACTGGCGGCTATCAGGCCAAACTTGCTTCTGACACGCAAAGCAGATGAAATATCAGAAACAGCTTTTAGACCTTTAAATTCTAAGCTAGAGACTTGAAAGTTGGTGAGTGAGCTGGAAGCTCAGTTCTTCAAATTAAGTTTGGAAATTAATTGGGTGCCAGGACACTGCGGTATAAAGGGAAACGAACAGGCTGATAAGCTTGCAAGAAGAGGAGGGATCCTCGGAAATAGTGAGGTTTCTAACATCAAACCACCCCTCTGCGTAATAAGAGGCACTATTGAGGTAAAAATTAAAACGATGGCGAGCCAAAGGTGGTCTCGTGTGACTGGACGAAGGGTATCTATGGCCCTCTGGCCACGACTAGACGAAATAGGATCGAAGGGACTATTAAAACTGAGCAGGGACAAGCTAAGGGCTTTAGTAGGAATTCTGACAGGACATTGTCTCCTGAGGAAACAGGAAACAGTCGCCTGAGGCTCCGGCTTTCTGACACGGATATTTGTCGATTCTGCAGTGATCTGCAGGCGGTTGAGGATAGAGCACACATACTGTGCGAATGCGAGGCAATTTCGCGAGTGCGCAGAAAATATATAGGGAAATACTGCTTTGGAGGAGGTGCACGGCACAAACTTCTAAGGCCTTCTTGGCTTTTACAGGGAAATTGGCTGTTTCACGGTGAATGTTAAGGTTGTTTTTGCCTTTTGAATGTTATTTTCAACTGGTTGCCCAGGTATCGCGATGGGCCCGTTTTGGTGCCTAGTGTTTGTGTGGTCCTTTTCACCACACCCCTGTTTAGCCTAACCTAATCTAACCTAACCTTGGAAATTGATTGAAACCGCCCACAGACACGCCGACTACAGGCCCGTATATGCGACGATCCCTAATTTTAAAAAAAAAAAAACATTTTTATACAATTTTTAGCTACTGTATGGCGCTAGCTCACTGACTTTTGGTATGTGTCATTGTCTTGCAAGACAAAAGGCAATTAGACTGAGGCTTAACACGGCTTTTCCTACCAGATACACTGGCCTCTTCTTAAAGCTTCGACACGCCTAGAGGTAGAGGATACCTGACTGCCCTGCACTCCTGTAATATAACTTCTGCATTAATGAGTGCTATTTCGAACTATAAGCTATCGCTAGCCAAAAGCCCCGTCTCCTCCAAAGGCCGCTTTCACTCGCCGCTGCCTTTTTCTGTACACGCATTGTTTGCTTAATAATTTTTTTGTTTAAAAGGTTAAAAGGAAGTAAAATGTCATCTCAGGCAAAAAACCTTCATCACATCCTTACTGTGGTAAAGGTTTATTTGGACTACCTTCTTCGATCCTTTTAAGTGTCCTCCACTATCGCAGTGTCAATTGTCTGGGTGCCTTCGGCAGTTCTCCTTGAGGGTGAACTTGCTAGTTATAAAGTACAAAAGCAACTGTTTATCAGCCCTCAGGTTCCCTGGCACTTCGTCGCAAGCTAAATTTCCTACCCTTTTTCTCTGACGATTTCCAAATCCTCCATCCACGCGAAGGATGTCCTCTAAGCTGGTCTCATTCCTGGAATAGCTTGTCTTTCCTTTTCCCTGTTTGGGACTTGATCTATAGGGAGGGCTTGCCTACCGCAGCATTCCATAGCTCTATAGTCCGTTCACTACAATTTTGTAAAGTCATTTTGCCATCGAAGTCTTTGCATTCAATCTTGGTGATGCCTCTGGACCATTTCATCCTGCCGTAGGTTAGGGTTTTAGTACCTGCGTTTTTCAGAATTTGCCTGATGATAGCTTCCTCGAGGGACTGCTTGATATTCCACACTGAAACGCCGCACCCGCTCGGTTTCTTGGAGCTCACTACAGCAAGCTTTAGAGGATTCCTCGTAACCTCTCTATACTTGCCCGCCCGGCTTGTACTTGGTTATCTGGGACTCCGGGAGTCCTCAAGGTATAAGCGCTCTATTTCGCCTTCTTCGGTGTCTTTGAAGACTCCTCGAAGAACCTAGTTTTCTTCTTTTTCCAAACTTTTTCCAACCTTCTTGGTCCCATTCGATTACTGGACCTTTGGGTTTCAACACATCTAATGGAAAGAGACCTTCTGCTGGCCCCATTTAAGTCGCTTTGGTCTGTCTGGCCCACTCTAGCAAAGAACGTTCAATCTGAATAGAGAGAGGATTTTCCCTCGGCTGTCAGGATGCATGCATATGCTTGGCCATTCTGAACAACCTCCTTGTATGTAACCCAGGAGTAAGCTTTCTAGGGTAACTGCCGTACTTGGTCGCGTTTGTGCTATTAGATTCCATCGGGTAGCCATTCTTCCCTTTCCTATAAGATTACCTGAGTATCAATGAAATATACCTCTAGAGCCTCGTTAAAATTGCACAATACCACCGGTAGGGTAACTTCCATGTCTTAGCGCCCTCTCTTAAAACCTTGTTTGTATTTTTGTTTTGTGACGAAATTTTGTTCGCGCGAGTATGGCCGAAAAAGTGGTTCATCCCGGTAAGGCTTTGGTATCTAGAAGTATTTGCCTAGGAGCTCGACCGAGCTTGTTGGGCTGGTTTAATACCCAGCCTTGAACCCTTCGGCACGATTTGCAATATGCTCTTCAACTGGAGTCAGATTTGTTAGAACTTAGTTCGTCACTCGACAACCGATCAGAGCCGTTTGAAACTCTGCGGCTTAAGTCCCACAACAGGCGGCGTCATTAAAGTTGCGCTCTCGATAAGGTGCTGCCTTGATGCCATAAATTATTATACTTCCTGCAAAATTTTTCAAACTGCCTTTTTGAATCCAAAAAAATTGTTAATTCAAATTTTGAAAACGCCAAAATTGTTTTGAGAATTTAATGACCGTTAAAATCGATCAAAGGAGAGAATTTTTATATTGCCCACACAATTAAATCACAAAAAAAAACTAGCATTATATGAAAGGCTTTAAAAGATCGCAACTTCACTATTTACTCAACAGCTGCAAAAAATGAAACCTCCTTTTGAGCTACTTTAATCTCGAAACAGCCCATCATTCCGAATTGAATCATGATCGTCAAATATGCCACCACTACTGAAAAAACTCGCAGGCAGAGCTCATTATTAATTTGAAACAATCCGCATACGAAGATTTTTAATTCCTCAAATCTTAGTTGGTTCAAAAAGCAGTCAACCTAAAACCATAAAAATAAGATTCGCAGTATTCTTACAAGACATACTTACACTTTTATCCCACATCTTGTCAATATCGGACGCCAAGCTATCCCAGTTCAAAAAATGCGGCATTTTAGACCTTCGTATTGCCATATCAATGACCAGCATCAGACAAACCAGATCCAAACATCGAACCACGCCCAAGCCTACTAGTTTCCAAGTCACAAATCCGGTTTTGAAATATGTCAGAAAAAGGTAATGCACATATCCAACAGTCAAAAATATATCAACGAAAAGTTTATGTAGAATGCTCAACTGGAACAGACCATGAAACTCGCGCGTCATTTTGAAGATCTGCGAGTAAATTTTTGAGCACTCATCGATTTCCTTCGAATAATTGCGAAGCATTTGAACCCTTGTAACCTGTGACATTGATGGGTTCTCGAAATTTTCGATACGTTTCGCAATGGCTGCCATATGATTGCCAATGTGTCGAAACATCGACGAGGATACTAAATAGCCGAAGCAGACGAAGTCTATCATGATGAAAACTCCAGCGTTTAGTGAATAGTTCAGGAGGAACTGGACAATCAGTATGTTATCTCCGCTGGATAAGGCATATCCCAGCTTGTTAGTTTCGCCAGATATTGTAAACCAATTACTGACGCATCTAAAGAAGGCTACGACGTAAAAGTCGCAGCCAAATATCTTAAAATTTCCAGTAAACTCTGTCAGCCGAATAAGTAGGCTCTTAGAGCGGTTCAAGAACTTAACAAACTGCCTGAACTTTATCTGGTAAAAGGTGTAAACAAAAGCAAAGATAAAGGCTATAGAATGGTGCACAAGAAGCACTGCTCGCAAATGCCACTGGGGTACATTGGTCCATAGTTTTTGTAGAGTATCGGGTGTCAGGTATACTAAGCATGCCAGCAAGACCACCCGGTGTAAAACGGATAGGATGTGCGATTTCCTTGAATATCGGAACTTGTGCCGTTTCGTTATTGTAAAAAACACCATACCAAATGCTTTGGCAATGTAGTAGAGGCATTTGAACAAAAATAAATTCAAGCGATTAGCGCGGTAAAACTGTTTAGACATTGTTCTTGAAGGACTACAACACAGGACGAGTCAATGCAAAAAATGATGAAATTTTTTATCAAAGTGGCAGGATATTTGCAAACTTCTATAGTTAAGACTAGGAGTGACATAAAATTAATGATCGGAGACCGATAAATAACTCCTCCTGATAGTAATCTTTGAAAAATAATTATATTTCCTGCGGTGTACAAATGTGCGTGGTTACAGCTCAATTGTTCGAAGTAGTATAGTAGTGCAAGTGGGAAGAGGTTGGGTGCAATTAGTGCATACACTTCGGGCATTAGTTGACTTTGACGGATTGTAAAAGCTGACACTTGGACACAACGAACTTCATATGCACACATAACTTCAGTAAGGAACTCTAGCTCTATAGCTCTTGGCTATAAGAGACCCTGTATAAACTAGACTTTTCATAATTTAAACGTAGTAATAATAATTAAGGAAAACGCACACACTTGCGAGGGAAGAACTTGTGATTGCTGTGTGCTCCAGCATAGGTACTGGAACACGTATATTGCAACACAATGTGTGCTTCGATGTGTCTCCTATTTGAGGTATGGAAGCTCAATTAAGACACAGACACGGAGACACACGCTCATTGTGGGGCAACTTTAACCACCGTTTAAGCCCAGGTAAATTGGACAAAATAAAAGGCCAAACCTCGGTTTAATGCCCGTAAAGCTGAAATTTAGCATTAAGCTTTGTAATTTATTTTTTAGCAAAATGTCAAAAGTAGTCATCGATCTGAGCGCTGCTATAAGTTTTATTGAGGCTCGAAGGTCACCAAAACCCGTTTTCGGTGAGTATATCTCAGCAGACCTCTACAGAAAAACTTGCAATGCCCAAAACTGTAGACCTAGACATTTCTAAAAAAAATTTTTTCGTGAGAGTAATCGTTTCGGAGATATATTAATCCGCAAAGTTTTTGCTTTTGTGATTTCTTATGTCCTACCAAGTTATATAAACTCAAAAGTCAGTATAGTTTGTAACTTTCTGAAGTAATCACCGTAGACCCTCAGTATAATTTTAGAGGATTCTGACAGAAGAATCAATTGAGCTCTGTCCACTGTTACAAGTTTTCGTTAAGACAAAATACAGACAAAATCTGTCGGTGACATAAGACAAAGTACAGACTTACCTCTTATAAAACTCTCCCAAAGCTGAATTCCGGAATAAAGCTCGTTGTTGCTGTCCTCGAAATGCTGTCCAAAACCCCCATCGACCCGAGAGCCACTAAAATTTTACCGGGGTTCAAAGATTGCAAAAAACAGTTTTACGTAAGTCATGCGGGTTCTTTCATATTCTTCATAGCTTTGAAAAATTTCTATAAAGAAGATTAAAGACTGTTTTTAGTTTCCACTATCGAGATTTTTGTATATTATTAATGTCAAAAATTTGTTTTTATATACTACTTATCAGGGCAGATTATTATTATAATTATTATTTAAGTTGGGTTTTTCACTGCGACCTGTTTATCTATTGTTCCCTCAAAAGAGCTCCCCTCGCACTATAATGCATTACTAAATTATATCGAGGACATGTTGTGCTTATGTTTGGCCTTGGCTGACAGAACTCACCCTAAAGCACTTTCTTTAGTCCAGTTTAACGTTGGAATCTGAGAATCAGCAGTCGGTTGAAGGTAAGTATCTCTCTGTCTGGTATTTGGAATTTTCTCAGACATTTATCCTTTTGTGGTTCAGAGCCTCATAGGATTGCAAAATGTGTTCCGGAGTTTCACTAACCTCATCGCAAAGTCTGCAGAAGGGTTCCTCCGTTACATCAATTTTCCTTACATGTTCCCTGAGTTAACAATGCCCCGCTAGGAATGCTGTAAGGATACGTAAGTTACTTTTACTAAGGCCGATGGATGCCTTGTAACTCTTCTGTTGGTAGTTTCCTCGAACTTCCTAGCTGGCCTCAGGCCTTTAAGGTTTTTCCAGGTCTTAACTCGGTTTACCTTCTCCGTTTTCCTGAATTCTTCCCTAAGGGTGTGTTCCCTATTCCGCAGAAAGGTTCAGGTGCTATGAAGAGTTCTGCTGCTCCTTGCCTTGCCAAGGAGTCCGCAGCTTCGTTGCCTTCTACAGTTACATGGCCAAGTCCCCAATTAGAGAGTCACTTTATTGACCCTGCGCATATCGTAAAGCTTGTATAGTGTAGGCAATATATAATAGATATAAATTTGGATCTTACTACGTGGGCATTTAGCGCCTTGATAGCTGCCTGGCTCTACGACATTATTGCTATCTCGCAATTCCTGTAATCTCTGTCAATACTGAATTGGACAAATCTATCTATTTCCGCTTGGAAGATTGGTGAGGGGTTCTGAGACATTTTCCCACGGATTCAGAGTATTTGGTTCTTGGCTCAAATACTCCTGCGTTAGTTCCACCATAAGTTTTTGACCTATATGTATACCATTTGATGGTGCTGTTGCTCAGTCGTCTATGTGATGTGGATTTATTACTCCAGCTCTTTTGAGTGCTGAGCTTCACGACGAAGTTTTTCTTAAAGCTAAATTTCCTGTCCTTAGGGATGGCCAGAAGGGGAAGTTTTGAAGAACTGCGTCACCCTGCCTTGACCCAATGCACCTCTCCCTACCAATCCTCTCCTCGGCCTTCCTAAAGATCGTTTTTCTAGCCGTTTTCTCAACCATGATGTGAAATGGGGTTAAGTCGAATAGCACTTCCATGGCTGCGGTGTGACATGTTCGCATAGCCCCGATTATGCAGAGGTATGCCAAGCTTTGCACTCTATATTGAGTCAATCCCTCACTGTGCTCAGGCTTGTTCTTTTGGCCCATGCTACTGCTCCATAAGTGATCATCGGTCTCACTATAGCAGTGTTCATCCATCTCATGTTGTTCGGGCTGCATCCCCGAGACTTACCCGCAAGGCTCCTGCATATCATAAGAGCACAAGTAGCCTTTTTGGACATCTCTTCTGTATGTGTTCTCCAGATGAGTTTGCTGTCAAAGAATAACCCTAAATACTTAGCCTCTTTAACTGGTATCAGTGTCGTATACATGGGTTTCATTTGAATATTCCTCTTCCTGGTGAACAGTTTGGCCGGGTTTAGATTGAGCATAGCTGCGTTGTGTCATTTTTGGATTGCCTTGCTCTTTATAGGTTGGTAAATGTATCATAAGTAGTTCATCCACAACTAAGCTCTACATTAGCGGCGCATGGTGACAACACCCCTCCTTGTGGACACCCTCATTTCGTTGTGACCTCGATAATTTCCTTCGATGTATGCGTCTCCGTACTGATCTTGTGCCCAGCAACACATGCATCCATCTAAAAACTGTACTATTTACTCCCTTTTTATCCAGGGCTCACCTGATGGCTTCGTATGACGTGTTGTCAAATGCCCCTTCGATATCAAGGAAGATCCAGACTACTGTCCTTTTGGTGCCAAGAGCATTTTGGATAGTTTTAGTCAGCTGACATAGAGTGGTCTCGGTAGATCTGCCCGCTCTGTATGGAGACTAGTGCTAATTCTAATCGGCCCTTAAAGCAAATGATATTCGCTGCCTGCTAGTCTTTCCTCCGCGGTCTCGATGTGTTGGTCCTGTTCTGGAATAAGTGTCAGCGGAGTTTCCGGGGAAATTATTTTCAAAAAGCAGCCGTGCTCGCCGTTCCTCATTCTCGGGATAGCTGCCATCCACTTTTTTATTGGTGGATAGCTGCACTCCACCAGATTTTACAAGAGCTAGTTAAGCCTGGCTGTACACGGAGTGCTTGTTATGTTTCTTAAAAAATCCTGAAGCTAGTTCTTTAACTTTCCTTATTTCTTTATTGTATTTGGTAAGTGCACCTCTCTGTAGCACTGCCAGATTCCGTTCCGTTTTGCCGTGTTTTGCTCTTTACGGATCTCAGTATTGACAGATTGTTACTCTACAAAGGAACTTCTCTTTACCTATTATCATATTAGTACTAAGAAGACAGCTAGTTTCAAACGCGTACGTGATGACTTCTATTGCGCTTTCTAAGACCAGACGATAGGCTGGAGCTCGTTTTACATCCATGGTCCGATGCTCCATGCATCCAAGCTTCAATCCGTGCTCGAGATTGCCTTCTAAGGTTTCTTCGAAAGCTTCTCAGTTTGTGTTCCTTGAATTTTTCACGGGATTTCTTATCACATCTGTGTTTTCAGGATCGAATAAAATTATTCTGTAATCCGACGACGACGGCTCGTTTGATACTCTCCAGTTTCTTATTAACCTTTTTATGCTCCTGCTGCCGAGCGTGAGATCAAGAACCTTCTTCTTGTCTTACCATAGTCACAACCCAAGTAGCACACTCTGGAACCATAAGCATTGGTTTTTGAATATTGGACTCATAAGACACTCAAAATGCTCTTCAGTAGCACTAATGGTTTTGCAAGGCTTCGTTATCATACCATTGGTGCGCAGCTTATTTACTTATAAAATTGGTCATAGAAACGTTTACAGCACCAAAATTATAAAACTAAAAGTGCTAGCGTCAAAGGTTCCGTAAACGTGGTGCTATAAACGTTCCTAGCACTCAAGTTATAAGGAAATAAGTGCTGAGGGGTTAAGTTCTATAGCGCAAGTTCTGTAGACGTTTCTAGCACCTGTTTTCCAACACTATAGGTTTGACACATCCGAAGTACTACTTTGCACTCTTATATAGCACTTGGGGGTTGCCATAAGCCATACAATAGAAAACAATGTAATTGACAGAAATTGTTGTAAGAACATTTCAAGCAAACATCTAAACAAAAGAAACTTACATTTTTATAGAATGATATAAATTTTAACTAGATTACATATTAGGCTGGAGAAGTATATCATATACAAAAATTTGATTTCAAGAGATAATTTATGCTTTTATGCTGTTTTTCTATGAACATTCATCAAAAAGCTGACACAGCGTATCGTTGCTTATATTGGGGCCAGTCATGACTATAACGCTTGTAGAAATGTAAATTGTTGAAATTTTTCACTTTTCTATCTTCTAGCTGGTCAAATAAGTTAGGTTTAGGCATTCTTGGTCCAGCACTTCAAGTATTTTATCAGCTCACTGACATGCTAACTTTTAAGGTAGAAGTTTAACAGGTATCCTCCTTGGGGTTTAAAACTATTAAGGTATAAACTACATTCTTGGAAAATATAAAAACAGCCTGTAAAATATATATTTCAATTAACGTCTGCGATGTCAATTATTTCAAGTAGTCAAACCAACGCATATCCTAAAAGATAGAAAAGAGAGTGATGGCAACCCTAAATAAATTAGCGCCATGTTTGACATGAAGCTAGACAGTGCTACATAAAACTCAAAGTTTCTAAAAGGCATTGCAGAACACCTTAAGTGTTACAACGGTGCTATTTGGGCTCTACATTAAAACTTACACTCTTTATTTTATGTTATATTTAATATTTCAAGAAGAGCATTGTTTCTTTTCGTCCTTTTTTAATAAATCATTCGAAGAAACGAGATGCGCACCTTGTTTTCTGCTAATTAAATGCACTCGGTATGCTCATTAATTTCATTACCATTTAATATGAACGAAGTTATTTGTGCAAAAACATCAACACTTTCAAAGAATAAGATAGAAATGTTTGTATACCTAACAACAATAAAAACCAAACCATGGCAGTAAAAAGTAAACACCTCGAAGTGTGTGTGCCTAAGAGAGAGCCCGAACTAGAGCCCTTTCTGCACGCAAAATTAAGTTCTATAAAGTGTCAAATCATCCTTATAGGGGTTTTGTAGGGGGCCCCGATACTTGTATAAAACCAACTTCAAGAACCTAAGGTTTTATGATGTGGTGCTAAAAACATAATGGTGGCCAAAGCAAGAGCTTCTGTGTTACTTGGGAAAAGTGGCGATATTTCCTACATTGTAAATAACATAGGGGCGAACTAAGTATAAATTCTTGGAAGTACTTACCTCGAATGTTGATGTTCCTGCTACCCCAGACAGTTCGCGTTCGCATCAAACCCAATACACAGTGGAATGTGAAGCTTATTACAATGCTCCCTTAGGACCTCCAGTTGGGTCGACGGTGCTGGTTCGTCTCCAGCACAATACACGGAAACGATAATAATAGTTCGGTGAACGCCTTCGAAACATAAGGTCACCCGCAATGGCATCAAGTCTCGCGAAGCGTTATTATACACATATATGAGTGCATGACCCTGGATTGGTCACTCACTTGTCAAATTGCACTCTCTCTTGTCAAATGCACGCTGGTCCTAGCGCGAGGCCCAAATTTTGTATTGTAAATATCCTTGTTATCACGGTTGATGGATGCCGCAACATTGTGATGGAAGTTTATTTGAGCTGTGCTTATTTTACTGGCAGCAGCCATTAAGCTTTAAAACGGAGAAACCAGCGGGTGCCTGCCCCTGTCCTCCTAAGAGGGTCGGCCTTCCATCTTAATTGTCCAGGAGACGGCATTTTGGGGCACACACGTTTCTTATAGTTGACAACTTAGTAAAGAACGGGGAGATTAGGTCTGTGCCCAGCTTTCCCATCTTTGCTCTTCAGTCACTTTCAAGGCGCGGTTGGTAAGAGCTTGGGTCCCATCTACCACCGCTGGCTTCAGGGTGTTTGGGATCGTCTGACAGGAGTTTGTTACCGAAAATTCCGCCCCCTGACTAATCGAGCGTTTGCTTCCTACTTTTGAATCATCATCACGGAGATCCAGCTCCATCCGATCCAGATGATCTTTCGCAGTTAAATCCAGCATTTTAATTTGTTTTTTATAAGAAGTTTCCATTCCCACGAGAAGTGCAGGAAAAATAGTCTGTCACACCAGAGTCTCGCATTAGCGTGGTGAGGCCAAAAACACTCTCCAAGGCGGCCCGGTATCAGATTAGCTCCGTTAAAATACAGCAGGCACTACCCTGGCTGCAAGCCATCCGCATGACACCCTGAATTAGGGTTGGTTCACCATTAAGTTCACCATTCTCACCGTTCTTCTGTCAGGATCAGTCTTACCAGAAGTTCTTGCAAGTGCACCCGCAACTGGAAATGCTGATGTATCTGGTAGGTAAGATGAGCTGGCTTAAGCCTTCACACCGGGCGGCGTTGAGGATTACCCAACGCACGCGTCAAGGAGTAACCGTTGCGAGGGTCAGTTTGGAATTAAACCACTCGATCGTCAGAGACCCACACAATGATTTGAATAAATAAATCAATTTTTGTGCAGATAAAAATCTTATAAAGCTTCGCCTGGCTCCTTATGTCTTCAAGTGACCTTGTCGTTTAGTAATCCTCTGGCCCTAAAACGAATTTGTTCGCATAGTATTTAAACTTGTATGACATATTTTCTAATAGATGAAAGAAATAAAGTTGACAAGTTTACATCCAATTAACCACAAGCAAATATCCTTTAGCTATTATGAAGTGAAACCAAGTATAATTCCTTTTATTAAAACAAAACATTATCCTTGTGACAATTTGTATAGATATTATTTTACTACCCCCAAAATACGGCTGCTATTCGACAATATTTACATTTTTAATTAATAACTACCCGCCCGAGGTCTTGGATAATTCCTTTTTGGATTAAATACAATTCAAAAGCTATTATCCCCTTCACCGAGGAATATTTACAATGCCTCTAGAATATTTACACCATATGCTGTCGAGATATACGAGATTAACCAATAAAGAGTTATGTGCATAGATATGAAGTCGAAGACACAACTTTAACCACCTTCTATCGAACAGAGACCCCTCGACCTTCCCCCATTTGTATATGATAAGTTTGATGGTTCTTGGGGAATTCATAGGCTTTGAAAAGAGAAATCGAACCAACTAAGGCTGAGTATAGAGAAGGATTTTGGTGCGCCTTCATCGTTCATAATATGGGAGCCAAGACACCCTCATGAATAATGTATAAAGGATATAGACACAGGAATCCTTAGAATATTGTATTCCTCGCACTGTTTGTGCCCGTGAGGACTATGAAACTTGATTGATTACAACTCGATTTCTAAACGGAATTGTTTATGCGGCGTTTAACTGCCATAAGGACTTTGAGTGTAATAGAGTTTATTACAATAAACCCGAAATAAAGTTAGTTGAGTTTATGAACTTTTCGTAAGGCCTATCGCTTCAAATCGATTAGGGAATTGTTAGTTTGATATTTATATTGAGGTCCTTTCAATTTTCATTTAAGTTCTTGTGCTTGATTTGACAGATTTAAAAGTTTTTTTTTAACTTATCTTTCAGATTGTTAATGCAATGAATGGCTCCAAAGACGGTTTAGTTAAATAATGCAACCCACCAGCTTTTCATCTTCTGCGATCCTGGAAACGCTTCTTTTGCTTGCTTTGACCTGATCCTGTTCTTTAGAGTTGTATGCGGTTTGATGCCAAACCAGGCAATCAGATCTTGCAATCATTTTAGACCGAGTTCGCAGGTCAAAAATCTTGAGGGAGAGAAAAGCTGGTCAGTTGTGTTTTTACAATTCGACCATCTGCCACTCATACCTCTTGGGAATATCCAGCCAAACCTTAAGGAACATAAATTATGAGCTGAAAGGCTTTCTTTTTCGTTCTGACGAGATATGAATGCAATAATCCCATTGAACATCTGGCTGAGTTTATAATATTACGCACACGGCTTTCACTAAGGCAACGCTAAAAATTTTTAAGAAGAATACAAAAAACGTTACTGAACCAAAAACCATGACTACCCAAATAGCTGCACATATTCCCAATGCAAATTATAAAAAGACTTCAACGTATGAACGTATTAAAATTATATCTGACAACATGAGTGTAGTGCGTCCTCTTTTGATACTGGAATTTCAGTCATAAGGACACACTCGTTTCGCACATGCAATTCATAGTAGGGAGCTGAATTTCCAAATGAAATTTATCTCAAAGCAACACCGGCCACTGTTCAGGAGGAGAGCTTCATTCCTGCCGTGAGGGACACACTGGATGAGGTTACTTGCTGCTGCTGATATAGCCTGTGGCTTTCCCCCAAAACAATCACGACGCCAAACCGTATAGCACTAGGCGGCGAATTATTTTGTGATTGTATCCTCCTATTCAATTTAAATTCAATAACGCATCCTTCACCAAGATAAACCTGTACGCACAACGCTGGAGAAGGATATCGTTGACTATTATCTTTGTTCGCAAATAATAATTCTATTATAAGGCTTAGTTCCAAAAGGATTACTCCACCATATCGGTGAGGTTCTCTCCAGGGAATTGTGCGGAACTCAAACTGGCTGCTGGTGTAGAGGCCTGCTATCATCATATATGATTATAACTAGATTGAGAAGGTAGATATTAATTGTCCTAGATAGTACACATGCCTCAAACATGTATGGTCATGGACCTTATTAGGAGTGTTTTTGGAAATGGAGCTGTGTTGCTTGATAAATTTGATCCATGACGCAAGTGTTTCGATGATTTCATAGGCTTAAGGTTGATTTTGGCGTTTGGTTGATAACCCAACCAGATGAGGTTACCAAATGTGATGGGAAGTTTAAGGCTGATGCTCTCGGAGAGGTGTTTTTAGCGGGACTTGTTGGTTTAAGCGCTGAATTAAAAAATGTTAAATTGCTTCGGGCATCGCCATTTAAAATATTTGGGCAATTTAAGGGGTCATAAGGGGGCATGCTTTCCAACTCACTTAATTTAAGCTTGCTAGATTGCTTTCCCCCCTTAGTAAGGACACACTCAACAAAAGGAGGTTCATCTTGATTCCACATTTCGTAAGACCGGAGTCGCCCAGCCCGAGAACCTAAACAACGATCGAACAGGTCTATTGGAGGCCAGTGAGAGACTTTCTTCCTTGAAAATAGGGTTCCTTGACTTTTGGACCCCAGGCAGGAATTTGTCTTGACGATGTATGGGGGGGAGGGGGAGGGTTAAGAATTGGAGGGAACCGCTTTCGATACGAACCCGGGCTAGCAAAGTAATGGGAGGTCACTGAAGAGTTGTCGTTAATGAGAGGACCAGACAAGGGCAACCGATTTCTGTATCTATGTAACTCCGTACCGATTGCCCCCCAAGCCTCAAGTGGAAGGGTAACCAATTTCGGTATGAGCTCTTACAGCTGAAGAGTTCTAAGGCTAAGCGCTGATGCAGGTTAGTCGTTTTCAATGTAAACCCCTACTTCAGGCGACTTGAGTTAGAATTACCCTCGGGGGAATGGTTGCGGTAGCCCGATAAAAGTAATTTTCTTCACTAAAGCAGACATTAGCAGTCACTATTAGAACACATACAAAGCCTACTCAATCTTGCCAGCACGCTTACCTAAAAACCAGGACAGTCTGAGGCAGCGCTAAACGGCATGATTCTTAATATAGAAGCTTTACTGCAAGTTAAAGAATACACCCTTGCAGCATTCTTTGGCATCGAGGGTGCATTTAATAATGATGACCTGCACCGAAGACATTGAGAGAGCGCCCAAAGATACTGGAGCCATCAAAGTGGTATATAACTAAGAGTCGCGCAATGCTTAAGTGCCGCATTATCATCTTAACTAGGTGGCTGATATAAAAAGAGTATCTACCATCATAGGAACCTCGCAAGGTGGAATGCTTTCACCTTTCATAGGGCTTCTAGAAATGAATACATATTTAGAAAAAGCTCAACACATTGGTAGAACCCACCGCTTATGCCGACGTCCTTGTGCTCATAGTACACGGCAAATTCTTTCCAACACTTGTTGATCTGAGGCAAGCGCTTAATAGACCAAGCCGATGAACTGCGTCATGTAGTCTTAGCCTCAACCCGTAAAAAAACAGAGCTTGTGCTCTTCAAAAACAGGGTAGGCACAGCTCTATATACGTGCAGCTCTATATACGTGGACAGAAAAAATGGGGTGACAAACTAGCTCTACACAGCTATATTAAGAACCATACTCACGTATGTATGTTGCGTCTGGTGGTTATAACCAAGCCTTAAATCTCAAAGCTTCAACTTAGGTACAAAGCATGGCTTGTCTCGCCACTTCAGGTGCTCTTCGTTCTAAGTACTCCTTCTGTATTGGACTAGAAACAATCTTGAACCCTACGCCTATAGATCTCTTAACAAAAGAACACAGCGCAATAAGACGTCAGGGTACAGGCAGCTGGAGTACCTTAAAGTCCTAATCCGCATTCTATTGGAGATTGAAGGAGCAAAAAATCAGCTACACCAAGGGGCTTACGCAGAATGTGAAAGCCAAGTTTCACTACGCTCAAGGATCTAAGATGAGGGAAAGAGCAAAACTACCAACCTGGAATTTTAATTCTTTTGGAGGAACACACAAACTTTCGGACCTAGTATCAAGAGGGAGTGCTACACAACTATGCTGATTTAATTCTTTCACTTTCTCTTTCTTCACTAAAGCATTACACCTTGTTCTACTTTGCCTTTAATGCGTTGTTTAAATCAAAACAACAAAACTGGTTGCGTCGAGAAATAATGGCGAACAAAAATAACGGTCAAAACTAGAAACTGCTTATTATAGCGTCGAACAAAATCTGAGCCCACAAACCATAACCGCTTAAGTCGACTTAAGACGAAATTGAAATTTTTGTGGCATTATAGATTCACCGTATCCAAATCTTTTTTATAATTTTTTTTTTTCAACTTCTTACCTTTTAAAATGTGGTCACAATTCCAAAAAAATAAAACAGGTAAGACCACATTTTTTAGTTGAGAATAAGGAAAAACAACCAAACTAAAAAATAAAACAAAATTTATTATCCTAAGTTGACATAAGATTATTTGTTTTTTTAGTTTACAAAAAGGAATAAAAACCTAACTTGACATTAGTTGTTTTTCCGAATTAAATTTATAAAATTATAACAGTTTTCTGTCGAGGAAGAATAGCTAAAATTGAGTTTAGCTGCTTTTCCGTATTAAATTTTTTTGTTTTGTCAATTTTTTTGAAAGATAATAACGACCAAACTTCAGTTAGGTGATTTTTCTTAAAGAAAATATGAACAAAAAGATTTTTCTATTTAGGAATAAGAACTAAAGCCGACATTAAAACTGGACAATTTAACCAAATAGACAAGAAACCAGTAAGTAAGTGCCACAGTGTATACGCAGAAGTTACAGTCCGTAAAACGGACCGTTGAATACCCCACCATATCCCACATTGTAAAATGCTGATGACATAGTCATTTTTTGACATTTTATAAGTAATGCAAACTTCGAAAAGGGGCGTGGTCCAACCGCCCCTAATTAGAAACCACAGATATATCCAAGTTATACTTAAATGTACGTAAAAATGCAATTTTTTGCTTCAAATTCAATATTTTTGAAAAATCGACACTTAAAAGAGGGCGTGGCTAAAAACTTTATGTGAAGGAAATCTGGACTGAAGTCTCGTTTACCTAACTCTGCTACTTTTTTTGTTTCATGCTTTCCTAAATTAGGCTCAAGGGCAGTCGAAATTAAGTTTTAATTGAAAATTTTAGGTTTTTCTTCAATTCTGCCTCCAAATGTGGGCGTGGCCCAAAATCTTGTATGAACAAAATGTGGAACTAAGCGTTTTCTACATAAGATATTAAGCAAATTTTTTTCAATTTCGAGCAAAAATGTAAACCCCATTTGAAAATTTACCCTTAAAATAGATGCCACGCCCACTAGAGGAGGTTTACCAATTAAATTTGTCTTTTTTGTGTCTTACATTTACTAGGTTAGGTTGATGGATGCCCTTTTGACAATAGTCACGGCTTCACTTAGACCAGCAGTTGGGTCCATTTGGGTCCATTGGGAACATTCTTAATACCTGGAACGAAAACAGAAATAGGATGATAAAGATGGGTCCAAACCCTCTTGGACCCATCCGGATTTGTATAACATTCACTAAGAGATGCTAAATGTCAAATTTCAGCCTTTTAGAACGTCTTACACTTTTGAAAACTCTGGAGGTAGTTGCATATTTAAACCGATTGTGGGCGTGTCTTTCGGCGGATTTCCAAAACGTGGACCTTACGTAAGAAGTTTCAGAACCCTAGCTCAAAATTTAAGGCCTAAAAACATGTGACATACAGACGGACGGACATGGCTCATTCGATTCAGAATTCGGTCTCGATCATATGCCCTTAAGGTCTTGGGGGTCTACCATTATTATTTCACCATGTTACAAACTATGTGACAAACTTAATACACCTCCTATCCTATGGGATGGGGTATAAAAATGGAGTCATTTTCCTTAAAGTGATAAACTGGCTCTACACAGCTATATTAGGAACCATACTCACGCATGTATGCTGCATCTTGTGGTTATAACCAAGCAAAAATCGCAAAGCTTTAACTTAGGTATAAAGAATGGCTTGCCTCACTACTTTAGGTGCTCTCAGATCTAGGTACTCCTTCTATATTGGACTGGAAACAATCCCTTAACCTTATGCCCTTAGATCTCCTAACAAAAGAAAACACCGGAAACAGCGCAATAATACTTTAAAGTACGACAGTAAAGGCAGTTGGAGTAGTATTATCTTGAATTTTCAATCTTAGTAAAATCTCTCAAGAGAATTTCAAATAATTTAATTTGCTATCCATCTCTCCATCTATTAGATTCGCCTAATAGGGGTCAATATTATTTCTCCGAAATTTTGCTTTCAAAACTCTGCTCCCCTAAAGTTTGCGAAATATTGCTTTCAAAATCCGGCTTTTCAAAATTCTACTTTTTAAAATTTCTTTTAAAAAAATGCTGCTTATGCAACCTTGACAAAGCGACATGGTTGTCTGCCCAGATATATGAATGGGGGGGAGAGACCTGCCGCAGCCCGTTTTTTTACCTTTGCTTGCGATTCAAAAGTTTGCTTAAACAAGTAAGTAACTGCAAGAGTTCGTCTGTAACGAACTTCTAAATACCCGACCCTCTTTAGCTATTAACACCAAATTTAAAACTTTTTGGTCTGTTTCATATACTGAATGTCAATTATTTGCATAAGTGCGTAGGCTGAAAATTAAAATCAATTAACTCTAATTTTGTTGGAATCACGAGAAAATGCGTTAAAAGCGAATATTTATACTTAAAAAAACAGTTTTTTCTCAAAAACTCAATGCTCAAAACTCAATGCTTCTCGGAACTCAATGCTTTGTATGCAACAAACTTAGCAAATGGTATTATCTTTAATATTTGTCATATAATTTTCTTTTTCAATTTAGAATGAATTTCCAGAGAAATCAGGTTTTCAAAGATTTCAGATGGTCAAGTGGGCATGGTCAATAGAGTGGGCGGTCCAATTTTTGTCTTATTAAAGGCTTCTGGTCGATATTGCTCTCCACCAAAATTTGAGCTCATATGTGCTCAAAAGGCATTTTAAAATAAAACGTAAATTTGAGGTTTTCTGACATTCACGCCAATTGTGGGCGTTGCTGTGGGCGGATCTTCTCAATTTTCATACTTTGTCTGTACAAAATGAGAACCAAGCAAGGCTGCAAGTTTCAGTTTCCTAGTTCAATTTTAAAGACCTCAAAACTGCATCCATACGGACAGACGGACGGACGGACGGACGGACATAGCTTAATCGACTTACCTGTCAGTCTCGATCATATCTCTAAAAGGTCTTATTTCACTGTGTTACAAACTATGCATTAAAACTAATATACCCTCGGTCGGGGATAAAAAGCAGAATAAGCAGAATTTTAGTGCTTTAGTCAGAATTTTGTAAAAGCAAAATTTTGAAAAGCAGATTTTCTTTTGCAAAAAACGCAAAATTTTGAAAACTGACTGACACGCCAGGTTGGGGACAAAATTTTGCGGGGTCATAATTTGGGAGCGGGGCGTTTTCCTGTATTCCATAATTCTGTATTAGCGAAATTCTTCTAGTCTCTAAAAAATTCTGTATGATCAATATTTTGCTTTTCAAAATTCTGTTTTAAATAATTCTTCTATAAAAACATCGTGTTCATTCGCAGAAGGCTCAGAAGTGGAAAATCGAAGTTTTGTCCATTCAGAATTATGACCCGAACCCCAAAATTCGGGGAATGAAAAGCAGAATCTTTCAAAATTCTGTTTTAGAAAATGCTGGAAATGCAACTTTTACAAAGCGACATAGTGAAATATGTATGGAAGGATGTGTGCCGCCTCCCTATCTCTTTTTTATACCCCATCCCATAGGATAGGAGGTACATTAAGTTTGATTCATAGTTTGTAACAAAGAGAAATAATCACCGTAGACCCCCAAGAGCTTAAGGGCATATGATCGAGACCGAATTGTTAGTCGAATGAGCCATGTCCGTCCGTCCGTGTGTCGGTAGTTTTTAGGCCTTAAATTTTGAGCTATGAACTTGAAACTTAATATCTGTTCTTTCTAGGTCCCGAAGCAGTACAAGTGCAAAATTTTTTAAAATCCGCCTACTGACACGCCCACTTTACTTATTAGCATGAAAATTCACAATTGTCGTAGTAAGCTGAAATTATGTACGCGTTATCGTCGCTTAAGTGTATTGTGATTGAAATTTCAGAAAAAGGCAAAAACTGCCCCCTTTTGGGCGTGGTCATATTTCATTGGCATTTGCAATCCAAAAAGCTTGCGCTATAAAATGTTCAGATATATGTGAAAGCTATCTACTAAAATGAATAAATTTTTGCCACGCCCACTTTACGGGGCGTTTTTAAGTATGAACCAAATTTTTCATGTGAAAATGCAATCAACAGGTGTATATCACTTCTGTTAAAAAATACAAACAAAAAAGCGATGTTAAAAAAACAAAGGGGTGGATGCCACGCCCCTTTTTAAGGGAAAAGATTCTTTAACTGAGAAATTCTAAATACAGTTGAAGTTAATAGAAACTGAAATTTATGACACAATTCGGAGCTTGAAATTGGTCAATTGGGATGGGGTATCCAACGATTCGCCTAAGCGGATTGTAACCCTCTCACTAGTTTAATTTTGCTTTAGTGCAAAAAAGTTAAAAATTATATAAAAATGATTCAGTAAGCAGAATTTTTTTGCTTAGGTCAGAATTTTGCTGAGCAGGGTTTTTTCGAAAAGGCAGAATTTTGAATGACGCTTTTTTTCCTACAACTGCTAAACTTATTGAGTCCGACAATTTTCCGAAGCATAGTCGGAATTAGGAAGTACATAAGTAAAATATAATATTTAATGGTTGATTTGAATCAGTTGGATTTCTTATGCTAATGTGTATGGATTTAGGCATCTTGATTTCTTTTATTTTTGTTTTTCAAAATTGTCTGACGCGATTATTTTATGGGCAAAAATAGTGCGTAGCTTAACATGCCACTACTTTCAATTTTTGAAATTTTTTTTTTTACTTTTCAATATTTTTGAAAGATCTATTAATTTTTTTTAAAATTCACTATTAGTTGCTCAATTTTTCTACTTTCTGGCTGCGAACATTTTTAGAAAAAGTGCCAGAACAATTAAAGCCTTTGTTACCATCAAAATTAAAGCTTTAATAAATCGCTTTGTGCAAATAGAAGAAATGCAAATATAATTGTAAGGCGATTTTTCTTGGATTTTATAAGTGTACCACACTTTGTCTTTCTACGGCTAATCGTTTAGTTACCTTAAGAAGTCCTTTTTACATTTTTGGACGGTCCGCTAAAAAGCAATGTGTGAAATATATCGACCAATAATTTTAATTATCTCAGAAAATTTTACTCAAACTTCAAAATTGGCCGACTCAAAAACAAAAGCCGCTGGATCGCTCTGGGTACGACTTCGACTTCACACTTAAAGGTGCGCTTTTTATTCAGAACTGCTTAAACCAGAACAGCACGTATCATTAAATGAAGCCAGAAAAAAAGCAGCCTTTCAATTCCTTAATAAATTTCACCAGCTACTATAATAACTCGACCAATAAATTAATAATCAGATCAATAAGCGTTGACACCACTTAGCGTCGTCGTCAAATAATTCATAAACATTGGGCGAGTTTCTTGGCCTAAGTCATCAGTGATGGCATTTCCAGCACTCAACGCACAAGAACCAGCTCGAGTTATGCCTTCATTGTTACCACCGTTAAAACTAATAGGGTGATAAATTCGCTGCAAGATTTATGACCGGTGAAATTGCACTTTGATTCCACCATTTATATACACCACCATCAAACCACCCCGTGTGCAGCACCCGGAACCCCATCGCTAGGTGGCATTTGATGGCGCTTCGGCAAGACCATATACGAGTTGACATACGAGCACCGGCCTTCTTGGTCGTCTAGACAAGGATCCTTCGTGTTGTTTTAGCAAATTTGTTTCGAATTTTTTTTTGCTAGACAATTTCCAGTCCATAGGTGGGAATATGGCACGAAATGACGAAACACAAATGGTTAGCTCCACTGTCGATAGCGTATTACGAAATGCCCCCATAAATTTGGCCAAATTGTTGCGGCAATAGGGGGTTGATTTGAGGTCGCTTTTACACCATATGCAGGTTAGTATATTGATGGGAGCGCCAAGGGGACCAAACAATAGATTGGTTTTGTAAGACATTGGTTTGTCTGCAACGACCCCCATTAATGGGGGGAAGCGGAAGTGAAATCTACATTTCTGTTTAGGAGAGTTATGAAACCGTCTAAACGGTTGACAGGTGGTGGACTTTTACAGCAGGTTAAATTTAAGTAAATTCGTTCAAGTAACGATCCATATGAGGGTTTATGTGTGCATAAAGTTTCTTTAACGACTTTAACACTGTAGGGTTTTTCATGAGCACCTAAAAGTGACTGTTTTTTTCGGTTCTAGTTATGGTTTGTGGGAAAGGTGTATGAAAAATGGAAACACTAAGGACATGGAAGGGGGAAATGCTGCAGAGGTGTTTTTTTTTTGGGAATAAAAGGAAATTCTGCAATACTTATCTGGAAAGTACAATAATTAAGACATAAAAAATGGAGAAGAGGAAAACACATTAAAATGGAAACCATACCATTTTTTCCAAGGATATTCAGTCAGTACTGCTTCAAAGAAACAAGGCTTTGAAGGCCCTGGAGGTTGAATAATGAAGATCCTGTCATCGCAGCAAACGTCTTGCAGTTTCAAAAGCACAGAAGGTAGTTGCAAATTAAGACCAATCGAGGGCGGATTTAAAAAATGTTGGCACATTCATTTGTTCGGATGTCAAAAGCGTATATACGTACGAAATTTCAGGTCTCCAGCTATAAATGTAAGCCTAAAATTGGTGACACACTGATAGACAGTCAAACGTGGCTCACTTGTCTCAGAATTCGGTCTCGATCTGGGACAAATGAGCGATTCCCCTCGATTAACGTCTGGGGGTCTATATTTATCGCATTGTAACATTTTCACAATTGCTGCGAAAGTGGATATCAAAACGTAAGCGATAAATGTCTTTTACTAGCTGCTTTTTCCGTCAAAATACTCATGAAGGCTTAACTCACATAAAAGGGAAGATCACGCTGTATTCTTCCCTATCATGACAATATCGTAAGCGTATGCAAGTAATTTGACGGTCTTTCGAAAGATTGTGCCTCTGGTGCTTGTGCATACGAAATTGGAGGAAGTTTTTTCTTCGAATTCTGATACATCGTCCATAGTGATAGGCCGCACAAGACCTCTCGGCAAAGCACCTTGAATAAGGGGGCCACAATCTTCAAGACTACTCTGAGGATGAGAAAAGCTCAGGAGATGAAGGCCAGCTTCTTGCGAATGACGACAAAATTCTTCACAGACGGCGGCAGTATTGTTAGGGACTTTTGAATAAACAGTCTCCCAGGCAACATATTCCAGAAGAAAGCACTCCCTAACTGAGATGAAGTACCAGATACCATGATCGATGAGGTTGGGAAGGTGAAAAAGTACTCAAAAGACGAAAAGCGGTAGGGACGGATCAGATACCGCCAGAGTCCCTACAAAAAGTGGAAGACAGCAACCTTCCTCTTCAAACTAAAAGAGGTAATCCAAAGCCTAATCAATGAACGGAAAGTTTTCTTCTTCTTTTGTTCAAGGGAAAAGGTGATATACGAAGCTGTGGCAACTACTGTTCTATAAAGCTGGTATCACACATAATTGAGATCGTCCAGCGGGTACTAGATAGTCGACTGCAAAAAATAATAAGGCTCTGAGGACTTATGGGGGTTTGTCGCCGGCAAGTCAATGACTTATGTCATAATTAAGGATCATCCTTGAAAAACCTCATGATGCCCTTAAAGATTTGCAGCCCCAAGGATCCGCCACGTTATGCGATCTAAGGCAGGACAACTACAGGGCAAGCGTTCCGATGCATCGTCGTCCTCTTCAATGACAGGACAGGTGCTGGTTTCGTTCAAGTGCAAGTCTAGCACATTCAAGTGTTTAAGTCAAGTCTGCAGTCGATTCTCCTGAGAGACAGAATGAGAGACGCAGACCTTACAGATGTCCGGGCGTAGTTGTTTAGTCTGTCTGTACCTATCGCAGTTACAGCAGCGAGCCATGTGCTCACGAGAAACCCGGCAACAGATGCAGGCAGACCTATAGCACCGGTCCTGAGAGAACCTCTTATGAACCTAGTCGACCAAGCTCATTAGAGACCTAATTTTTCTGGATACCAGTGTGACTTAAACTTTCGACTAAGTTCAACGAATGCTTGAGTTCGAGCACTATCTTGGACGAGGAAGGAGAGTAAAGCAACGCACTTAGAGCGGCTTGGCTGTCACTGCAAACGAATATGCTTCTTGCCCTCCAGCTGTTAGTCACAATATAGAGCATAGCCATTAGAAAGCCAAAAATCTCAGCTTGGAATACAGATAAATATTTACCTAGAGGGTAGTGGAGTCTAATGTTCTTGCTTTCCACAAAGACTCCAGCACCAGACCCCTGTCCGGTTTTGGAGCCATCCGTGATAAAACGATTGCATTCTTTCCTGTTTCAGAGTCTGGCCGAAGCCATTCCGTTCCATGAGGAAAGTCGACTTAGTAGTTATCTCGCAAAAGGCTTTCTGCATGTTCATAAGACAGGGGTCGGAGGGCAAACTCTTACCAAAAGCCACCTCTGTTTAAGCGAAAGATGATTTTTAGCCTTCATCCTATGATAAATATATCAAGGAGGGAAGTTCATCAGATCATTTTAGAGCAGAGAGCCCGGCGTGCTAGGGAAGGCCCCTGTGCAGCCAAGACAAACCGTTCTTTCGAGCTTCACAAAAGATAAACCGTTCTTTGGAGTTTCATTCCGGGGCTTGTTGATACTTCGAAGCGGGAAGTCAACCCAACGCACGCGCCGGCACGACCCCCAGACTGCAGCCTTTCATAACTCCAAAATCAGTGAACTGGGTAGTTCAAGAAAGGCATTTAATAAGTAGTTCGACCTGACAGACACTTGGTATTTGCCACCGTTGATTCCATCTTCGAAATTTCTCCGCTGCTGCCATCCCGATGCAAGCAAAGTGCCTAAGTCGGAATCACTTCATCTCCCTCTTTCATCTGCTACCTGCAACAACATTCCAAAAGTATTGGGAACCAATCTCCAGTTAAGGTACTAAGCATCCGGTGACTAGCACGGGAAGGTGAGAGTATAAAGAGGTTGGTTAAGAAAGTCTGTAGATGCATCTATCTATTTCAACTCACATGTCTCTACTTTGAGCGTCTTTTACTTATTTCGCAACGTAGAATAGGTAAAAAACACAACGTCTACGATGGCTGGGTCATCAAGAGCGGATGGAAACCAACGCCCCGGCCCGGAAAATCTTCGAATCCACACCGCAGGGACGACGCGGTAGAGGAGCACCGAGACTCTGGTGGCGCACGCAAGTGGAAGGGAACCTCAGCCAACTTCGCGTGCGAAACTGGAGACGGCTAACTAGAGACAGAGCTGGCTGGCGAAGCCTGTTGGCTGAGGCCCAGGTCCACCCCGGACTGTAGCGCCACCTTAAGTAAGTAAGTAAGTAAGAATAGGTAAAAACTTTTTTCTTGCAATCCGTTCAATTCCTTTGGGCAATGGTTCCACCTTCCAGGAACATGCCTTCCAGTCTTGTCATTCTTTGTGAAACTCTCTTCTGAAAACTGTCTCCAAAGTTCAGAATTGTTTTTTTTTTAACGTATCCGTTTAAAATCTTAAATACCCTAGCTTGGCCGTGTACCTATAGGTCATTAAATTTATAAAAAGAAGACGTTTACCCCCAAATAATAGCCCAAAAGCTCGGATATTTCATTATAAATGTAGCGACAAGTTATTGACCACAAAAAATATACCTTTCATCCGTTTCCCATGGATCTTTTTGCGCCATATGCTTCCAGTTGGAGTTGCCCGAAAAGAAAATCTCACCGGCCAACCTCATTTGTTATTCAAAGGTGATAAAACCGTTCCATCATTTCCGAATTATATGCGGATAAAGGAGAAGGCAAAAAAAGGCGAATAACCTTTTCCATATCGAAATCCATTCTTTCATAACAGCTGAGCTAAGGGATTTATGTAAAGGTAGCACGGCCCGAGACGCGACGAACGTTTATCATTGTTATTTCTTACCAATATAATATCCTTTAAGCTTTCCATATACCCCATATACCCGGGTATCTACCCCCCAATCGCTTATTCAGCCAGCAGTAAGCGCCAGCATTTTTCTCACATTATGCAAATAAAATAATCGTTTGTGCAACCCTCGAAAATCCCGCCCCAAAAAGTGGATTTCGGGTGAGGGTTTAAATATCCATTTTCGAGTACTAACATATTATTTGACACTCTTTATCTCCCCATAAATCTATGTCCCCGCACCGACCGGGGTGGGCGGATGAGCTCTTTTTTTCCGTTCTTATACTACTGTCACCACTTTGCATTCGTATCATTAGGTAGGGTAGGTGGGTAGATAGGTAGGGGCTCCGCAGATGATTTTGAAATGTTTCACAGTTTTGTGTCCAACATTTGGACCATTTGGTGAATGTCTTTTATCATACTTTTGCCATTTTTCAGAAAAAGTTTTTCTGTTGGAAATTTGTCGGTTGAGTATGAAAAATAAGACTGAACTTGTTACACCTGGGCTTAATAGTTTTTTTTTTAGAAAATAGATGGGAAAAAATTCGTCGAAAGGGTTTTTACATCTGTCATTCGATTAGATAGAAACGGATATAGAGAAAGAAACTTTGTAATGTCGTATTCGAATCAATTAAGAAGTTTTGAGAGTCAGCAGCAGTTTTGGACTTTTGATTCGTGTCTTGGAATTTCAACCTCACATTCAAGCACACATTTGGGTTGTAAGTTGCTGTCAAGCTGTCACTGTATTAATCTGACTCTCCCATTACACAGAATGGTGGACCTCTGAAAATAACAAAAGAAAATAAGTTCAGATACGAAGTTTGGTCCCTATACAAGTGTGAGTGTTAAAAGTACTCTAATTCGTTAATTTGTACGCATTTCCTTCTGACGGACTATCAGGACCGGATGTTACAATAATAAAAACATTCCATTATTCGTTCACTAATGAAATACTTCGATTCAACATCCCCCGTATGTGAACTCCATCCAGGAACTAATCCCATATCGACAGGATTTTTTCCCAATCAGTGACGTTTCCATCGTATACAATACGGAAATAGAAGAAAATGTTAAAATTGCTTTCAATTAACACGTCTGTCCCATATAGCTATATACCAATGTACACTTTACCTACTCTTTACTGGAAGTAATGAATCAGCAGAAACTTCACCTGGTCGCCAATTAAAAAAGCAATTTGTCACTTTAATATTATTACTTTGTCGTCATAACTCCCGCAGATTTTTGTCCAAAGAAATAAGTGATTCCTCCAATCCATGATGTGTAACACATGAGTCCACACAAAAATAAAAAAAAAACAACAACAAGGATTTCCCCCGAATTATGCGTAGCAATTTTTTTTTGCGACATTTCACCCAGTACGTGGTGTGGAAACACCAATGCTTGCTTCGTTTATAAGCAATTTCCGCTTCTCGGCACGACACCCATAAATACTGGGTGGGAGCACCGAAAGTTCTGCTTCATATGAGTACATACAGAAGGAGTGGGGGCGGCTTAGATCCCTTCAGGCGTTGTCCTTGGGTAATGGCGGGTGTTTTTGTATCACACTTTTTGTGGGGCCCAATAAATCGATGGAGGAATTCCATTCTCGGAGAGGTGTAATACGATTACTCGAGATTATTTATTTTTAGTTTTTAATTTCCGTTCGGATAAGTCAAATCGACAAGGATTTATGAGGATATACAACCTGGGACAGGCAGTGGGCAGAACTCTTTCACGGTACTCAGCTAACAGGCTTTGAGGGACGGTTATAACGCCCGACTATCACCCCATGCATTGCAATTGATAGAAAGTTATTTGACAACTCGCCCGATACTAGATCGGACTCTCACCAGCTGGTTGTGAAACAGCGCGAAAGAGCCCTTCTATAATCATAATCAAAATGGTTTGTTATAACTGATATTTGGTATTTCCAATCTTTAAAACGTGATAGTGGCCAAATTTATAAAAGCTATACCTGAGCTATACCGAGCACAGCCTGTGCTACATTGGAAATTGATTTTCAGGCACGATAAGTCTAATCACACTCGGAGGTCAATTTAAGTTCACTATAAACATTAGGGGTTTATAGTGAACTTAAATTGACCCCCGAGTGTGATTAGACTTCTTCTGAGGATTTATTATGGTGTAGGTATTACGAAAATCTATAGACATAGCGCTGAAGAAGAGGATAGTAAGGCCAGTAAAACAAACCCATCAGGACAACTTAAGAGTGCTTGTTGAAAAGACCTTACGAAAAAGAAGGTGGCAGGTCTGTGCAATGACACAGTGACAGGTGTGTCACATGAACACCCACGATCTCCCAACTACGCCCTCGAGGAAACTATTGAGCTAAGTCGAAGAGAGAAAAACTATTTATTGGTCACCAAGCCAGCATGATCCTGCAACTTACACCTTTCGCAGGTACCTACTGATCCAACCGGATTTGTGGCATCTACTTCAATACGGAGAAGCCCAAAGAGAACTGCGGGTGTTGTTGGGTGCCGCGTGCAAAAAATTACCCATTAACAGAACCAGTTGAATTTATGTTTTTCTGAAAAAATCTGTGGGCGTGGCTCTAAATTCAGCAAATTATGCTTACTGTCAGTTTTCTTCCTCTTACGACGTCTTATAGTTTTGAAAGTACTTAAGGTAGTTGCATAATTAAACCGATCGTGGGCGTGTCTGTTGGTAGATTTAAAAAGTGTTTAAGACTTGTACTGCTTCACATGCCAATAAGCTTACGTACAAAATTTCAGTTCTCTAGCTCAAAATTTAAGGCCTAAAAATATGTTAATTTTACAAGTATGTGACATATACATGCAGACAGACGGACATGGCTTATTCGACTTATTATTCGGTCTCGATCATATGCTTTTAACCTCTTGGGGGTCTACCATTATTATTATTTAATCGTATTACAAGCTATGTGAAAAGCTAAACTATGCCTTGTATAGGCAAAGGACATATAAACCCAAAACAGGATGCCACATTTAAAAAAACGAGGAAAGTGTGGTTCAACTTTAACCCATTAGGGACTTCCACAGAGAGATACTATGCTACCTCCGTAGAGCTGTCTCATAAGGGTAACCTGAATCAATGCTCTTACAGCTAAATTTCCCTTTTTTGCTGCGCTAAATACAAAAAAATAAAGTTAAGGTCGAAGCTCCTACGTCGATCTGAAATTCTTTGTCATTATCCGAAAACTTACGTTGAACAGCTCGAGCGCCATTTCACGAATTGCCTCAATGAAATTAAAAAAAAAAAGTATTTAATCTTCGTAACCAGTGAACAGCTTCCAGCTTTCTATTTACACCCTACTCCTCAGGAACGGAGTAAATTTAGTTTGATACAGATACAGGCAAAACATTACCCCAAGACTTTAAAAGCGTGACCACAATAAACTTAGATCAGCCTATTTGCTGATGAGATAGCAAAGAGATACACAGAAATCTCATTTCGTTTACGAATAGAATACTTGAAATCATACTTGAAGTGACTTCAATCTCGCACTACGCCTTCTGGCAGTTTTCCTAGTGTCTCTCATAAATGATTGGTTTTTTAGCACGTGGAAATCTGGTATCACCATTACCGGCTACGTCGGTATTATATAACCTGCTATAGTGGTGCACATTGGTATCTTTGAATGGTTTTGAAGTTTTAGCCTCCGTCCATCCTAGAATTCAAATAAAAGAAAAACAAGTGGGAAAGTGCAACAGTGCGTATGCAAAAGCTTTTGTCCATCTACGAAGGGTTGCAAAATACCCGACCATACCAAAAAGAAAACTGCCACGCCTCCAAAAAGTGGGCGGCATATAAAAATATAACTGTTGAATGCTTAATACTAGGTGGTTGCATACATTTCGGCCTAAAACGCCGCCTTTTAAACTAAAAAAATAGCTTTTTTTAACGCCACGCCCACAAAAGTGGGCGGAGGCACAAACTACATGTACATAAAAATATAGAGAATCCTAATATCTGCAACTTTTGTCACATAATTTTTAGTCAAATTTCATATATATTTATTGAAAAACAGCCATTTTAAACTAAGATCCCTTTAAAAAGTGGGCGGCGTGGTCAGTCAAAAGGGTAAAATTTTTCGGCCACTTCAAAGACAATTACAAGGCGATGTTACATACCAAAAATGAATGCGCTAGCACTATTCTAACATAGCTAAAATTTAGAAAAAGTATTTTTTTAAATTAGAGACTGTCGCACATACAGGTTTGTAGTGGGCGTGTCTGTGGGCGGATTCGGCTTATAATCAAACTTGATCTGGTCCAATGGACTTCCAGGCAACCCAAAAAATTTTAGCTCTGTATCTTCAAATTTAAGGCCTAAAAGTTGTTTACATACGGACGGACGGACGGACGGACATGGCTTAATCGATTCTCCTGTCGGTTCCATTCATATCTCTAAAAGGTCTTAGGGGTCTACGGTGATTATTTCACTGCGTTACAAACAACACATCAAACTTAATATATCCTTGGTCGCGTATAACAAGAACAGAAGCATATTAACCCCTTCAAGATTCGGCAATTGTGCAAAGTGCAATACATTGATGAGGATTAAGCAAATACTCTCTTGCTTAAGTTAGGCGAAGTTGTTACGAGTCAAATCATCTGTGAGGCTACAACTTCCTTTATTTCCCAAACAACTGAAGCCCCTAGAGTAGAGATGAGTTTAAAACTCAACAAAACGTTGAGGAAATCCTATGTTGTTTGTCTCAATGAAAAACTGATGGTGTTGAGAGCATCAAAAAAATGAACTTAAAACAACTTTCCAATAGATACTTAAAGTTTATTTTTAATGGTTGTATTAACATGCAATACTTTTAAAAAAAATAAATGCAGAACGCGTCCCACAGAACGCGTGCCTTTAAAAGTCCAGTCAATAACTCATGGGTTGTCCCACAAAATGTTGGTTACCTACGTTTTTTTTAAGGTGTAATTTTTGCTCGTAATTATACTCGAAGGTGCTCCAAGAGGCGGGAAAAATCGTTTGCCCTTTCGTTACAATGTTTGTTACTGGGCTCGGGCAACCTTTCCGCGCCTTTCCGCTTTCTATTCTAAAGGATCAACTCATATTACTGACTGAAGGTGGCGCTGCAGTCCGGGGTGGACCTGAGCCTCAGCCAACAGGCTTCGCCAGCCAGCTCCATCTCTAGCTAACCGCCTCCTGATTCGCACGCAAAGTTGGCTGAGGTCCCCTTCCATTTGCGTGCGCCACCTGAGTCTCGTTGCTTCTCTTCTGCGCCGTCCCTGTGGTGTGGATTCGAAGATTTCAGGGCCGGGGCGTTGCTGTCCATCTGCTCTAGATGACCCAGCTATCGTAGACGTTGTGTTTTGACTCTTCTGGCAAGGTCGATATCGCTGTACAGCCCATACAGTGCGATGTTATATCTCTTCCTCCACTCTCCGTCTATGCAAACGTCCGTAAATCGTAAATCGTCCGAAGAACTTTCCTCTCGAAGCAGCCTAAAGTTTTTTCATCCGCTTTTGACAGGGTTCATGCTACTGCACCGTAAAGCAGAACTGGGATGATGAGGGTCTTATATATGGAAACTTTATTTGCTCGACAGAGGGGATTGCTACTCAATTGCCTTCTTATCCCAAAGAAACACCGTTTGGCAAGAGTTATCCTTCGTTTGATTTCAGCGCTGGCGTCGTTTTCTGAATTCATAGCGGAACGCAGGTATAGACAAAGCCCCTAACTACCTCGAAGTTATAGCTGTCGATGGTGAAGGCTTCACTGACATCACGCTTTGTTCTTCCGATTATGCCAATGTCGTCTGCGTATGCGAGTAGTTGCACGGACTTCTGAAAGATTGTACCTCTGGTGTTGGCGCAAGAGTTCTGCACAATTCTCTCAAGTATGATGTTAAAGAAGTCGCATGTCAGCGCGTCGCCTTGCCAACTTAATCCTTTTTTGACATCAAAGGGGTCGGTGATCCTGCACAGACTGACGAGTTTGGCAGGGATGTCAAAACTAGGCACGGCTCGTCTCTACATTTATACGCTATACGCGGCCTTGAAAAGGTGGTGTGTATCGATTTGGAATTCCTGGATTTTCTCCAAGATCTGCCACAGTGTGCATATTTGATCGATTTTAGACTTTCCTGACCTTAAGCCACACTGATAAGTGCCTATCAGATTATTGACAAACCGCTTCAGGCGTTCACACAGTACAGCAGAAAAGATCTTGCATGCGATGTTAGGAAGACTGATGCCTCTGTAGTTGGCACAACTCAGAGGGTCTCCTTTCTTCAGGATCGGGCAAACAATGCTGAGGTTCCATTCGTCGGGCATGCTTTCTTCCGACCATATCTTGCAGATGAGCTGGTGCATGCTCCTAACCAGCTCATCGCCAGCGGATTTAAAAAGTTCGGCAGCTAGGCCGTCTGCTCCGGCTGCTTTGTTGCACTTGAGCTTAGACACAGCTACTTTCACCTCCTCCAGGCCGGGTGAGCGGTATCGTTTGTATGCTTCGTCGGTAACGTCTTCGCCCGGGTTGAATGGTTCGTTCTGCCTGACTGCGGTATTTGGTTCGTCTTCGCCGTTATACAGTCTGCAGAAGTGGTCTTGCCAAATACTCAGCACCGACTGATGGTCCTTACAGGCTTCAGTTCGAACTTCACACCCTTGGCAGGACCTTTTGATCCTCCGGTACGACTTTCTAGCCTCATTTCTGTTGTAACATCTCTCTATCTCTTCAACCGAGCAGGGTTACCGATGGCCAACATATGTCGCGAAATGGCGACTTTTCTGCTATCGCTTGGCGACCACATTTTGAAATTAGCGGTTTTTGGACCCTTTTTTTAAAAACAGGCGACATTGGGACACATTTTTAATTTTCAAATCAGACATGCATACAACAGCCATAAATTGAAAAAAGTAATTGCATCTGCCTCTCGCTAAACCAATTTCACTAAACGAAATAGGTAAATGAGTCGAATAAATTTTCTAGTCAGCAGTAAATCAGTCTAGTGTTTTTTTCGCGTAGCCGGGAAGTAACCCCAATACCTGGAGGAACAGATCCTTTTTAATTAGTCGAGTGCGGAGAGTGGGATAACCCCTCCTTAGGGCCCGTTTTTCAGTTCGAGATCATCAGATTTTCCGAGTTAAACTGAGACTTACACCAAAAATGAGTTTTTCAGTGAATTTATATCTGGGATTGATCTCGGCTAAACTCACTAAATTTGGTCAGTTAATCCCAGATCAACACTGGAGCTTCTTTGAATGTTTTTTCTTTGTGGAATGGCAGTTGCGTGTTTCTTTTAAAAATGATATCTAAGAACAACTCGACCTTCCTTTCCTGTGTTTTTCTATGTGAAGTGAGATTTGGGCGAGTTAATAATTTTCGAGAGTCAAAGATTTTGACAACTTCACTAACGGATCTAACTCTGCAATTTAACTCTCAGTTTTTTTCTGCTAATAGCAGGTGAGCCGCCTACGTGATGTCATGTTAGAGATGATCATGTCTTGTCTTATTCCCGATTCATCATCATCATTTTTGGTGACCGCTTATCCTTCGGAGAAGCCGGTGTTCCTCTCTCCTCCTCTGCTCGTAGAGCTCGCGAGCAGCTCTAGTCCTTCTGTTTTTAGCTGCATATGCTTGCCGGCATTCATCGTCAAACCAGATCAACTCATATTATCTGGGAATAATTACCTTCGTTACAATATTTGCAACTGAGCACAGGTATTTAGCTTGTCCGTTATTAACTCAAGTGGGGGAAGCTGCGTTCAAAACTACCGCTAATTTTACGTAAGTTCAACCTTCTGTCAGAAATAATTTTTTTCTGAGCGTCCGTCTAACCGAACTTAAAAATTTGACATGACATAGGTACAGGTAGATTTATACGAAGGGAATCACTTGATCCGCGGGTCTGGTGTGATGAAGTTTTTTTTTCTTTCCATTTCTATTTCTTTTCTATGAGGAAACCGCACACATTGACGGTATAAAGGTGTTGTTATTGGAAGTTAACCTACCAAGCCCTGCCCAAGAACTGCCCACCGAGCTGTCAAACAGTACTCGATGCTCGCCACAATTCCAGCGTGGTGTACACTCAGTTTCATTGTGTACAGAACGACATGAATTTTGATAGCTTTGAGTTTGAGATATTTAATAACTTTTTATCGATTTCATACAATTTAAGTCGCGTTGTAGAAAATAACGAATGCGAATTGAGTCGCAGCGTCACTTCATGTTCACAATCAAAGCTACGCCCAGGCTCTACCGTCAAATACGACGGTGGCGCAAATTCGAGTTCGGTGTCGACATCCATCTAATTCGGAGCTAAAAAGAACATTAATGAGCAGGTGTACGAGAAAAGAACAATTTTTTTTCTGTGTTTCACACCAGTTTCACGATTCGGTGTTGAAAATAATACGCCCCATTAGTCCTAGTCCCACAAAAATTGGGAGGTTTTTTTAGAAAACTTAGGAAACCTTTTTTAAATTCTCCAGCAAGATTACTGGGTAGATTTGTTGAAAACATAATAGAACTAACGCTGTTTAACGAGAATAGCCAACGTTTGTGGAAGCAGTAATTATTCTAAGATTTGTAAACAACTTTTCTTAGTTCTTGAGGTTGCAGTTTGAAAAAAATGTCGATTTTGCTTGCAAGCAACAAAATCTGCCCAATTAAGTACGTTTTCAATGTAAGAAAAGCAAAAGGATTTTTTCTGCAGATGATACGGGACAAAAAGGATAATTTGGGTATAAAACCTTATTCCTACACCTTTTTTGGGTAGATTTTTTTACTCTTAGTTTATTATTTGTCTTTTCTATTCACGAGCCAAAGAACTTTGATGCAGGAATTATGCCCCAAATATGATAAGCGTTTTCAGTTTTTGCAAGAAAAAAAATGTCCCTAATAAAAAAAATTGCAGATTTTTATTCATTTGTTATTGTATTTTGATTAAGTGTCCTCCAGATGCTTTATTGACTGGACTAGTGACACAGCATATAGAAAAATTGTTGTCCTTCTCGAGAGCCTGAAGTACCTAATAGACAAATGTTAATTTCTTTGTTTTCCTCGGATAATAAATGAAATGCCTCATTGCAAAGACGAGGATAATATTTCTCAGTTCTTAAGAAGACGCAATATGCTCTCTATTTAACAAGGACGAACATGAACAGCCAAGGCATCCCTCTACTTGTCATTGCCTGTTTCTTTTAAGGACTGATTTTAATAAAGTTTTAGTCGAAATGGTCTGAGCTTATGAGCAGACCTTCGGGCATTTTTCTGCTTTTTAAATCTCGCTTTATCTAGGCGACCCTTGTACATAGTATAGTCCGTGCATCTATGAGAAGTCCACTTAAATAATGTCCGAAATTCCTCTATTAAAGGATAGTGAACGCGTGCAAACAAATTCTAGCTAAAAGAATGTTTTGCGCAACAAATAGGTACAACAGTAATACTCCTGAGGGAACATAATATAATCTCATTTGGGTTGCTGACCTTCCTTCAGATGTTCTGAGGTCTATGCCTTCCGTTGGCAGATAATTCACTTACAGATGAAATAAATGGCATCGTCCCAGGGATATGAGGGCACTATTTAATCTAATTGGGGCGATGAAACACCACGATGATAAAGGAACTCGCAAATTTCGTGACTTTGTGTTGAGTAACTTTAAATGGTTGTTATAGTCCTTAAAGCTTATTGCTCGGTCGGTGTTATTCCAAAGGCTGCCTCGAAACTATTTCGGTACATCACAAACAGAAGTGATTAAATTCCCTCCCCTCAGTAATCTCCCGACAATGTCATGAATAGGATATCACTTCGCTTGGGTACAAGCTAACTAAACCTCGTTGATAATGACGTGAGTGTAGGGATATATGATGAATGTACATCTGTATTCATGTAGGCTGTAGGGCATCAAACCAACATGGCAAGGATATAACGCTCCTACTGAAAGAAATCCATCACTCCTCATGTCGTCGAATTGGCATCGACAGGCTGTTCTGTTGAGCACATCATAATGAATACGTCTGTGTGTTTTTGCCCATATTAGAAGATTTGCGAAAATGTCCAAAAGGATATGGAATAAATAAAAAGGCCGTCCCTTTGAGATGAAGAATGATCAGAGGAAGAATGATTTCAATGTTTATGTTCAGAGTCCGCGAGGCCGAGGAGCCTACTTATGTGCGTACGACCAAAGTGGCTGAGATGACATGTTAATCTTCTTGTAAAACATTAATGACTACAAATGGACTGAAATGGGGCGGTTTTGGTAGGGGCAACATGTGTTTGAAATGTAGTTCACTCACAGAAGATTGATTGGATTGATGATTTTTTTATTGGAGCCGTCGTTGGTCAATTAGTTTATAGAGTTGATGGGCGGCACAAATTTTAGATTAATTCGTGGTAACGTTTATGAAGGATTGTTGGTGTTACTAACTTCAGCGCAATCAAATTTGGGTGGACCGACAATTGAACGTTCTCCCTTTATGTATATTACTGATTCGGAGATTTCAACGCAAGTATTGGTGACATACAACTACTCAACGTAGAGGCGTAGTTGGTACCGCAGTTCTGTAATGAAGCCAGACACGCCTCCGACAGGAAACTCGATGGTAATGGAAGAAAGTTCGCAGAACTGTGCGAATCGTGGGGGCTGACCGTACTAAATGGGCGATCCAGAAGTGACGAGGACGGTCATTTTATGTTTTTGAGAGATACGGCGAGTTGAACCATAGACTACGGGCTCATAAGCGGGAACTGGCTTACTTGTGTAACCGACTCCAGCGTTGTAGACCAAATCTTTTCAGATCACTTGCCCACAGAAACGACTGTATCTGTTATGTCCCAGAATAACCAAGAGGTGGTAGTTCATCAACTCCTACCGAAACTTCAATGGAGGAATAGGCAGATGCAGGTTAAACAGAAATCTGGGAGATGTAAGTGAAAGCGAATTATTTCCAAGTCGAGGGATAGACACTCTAGTTTCATGCATTACTGATGCGGTTTCAAGCCAGTGAGGAGGTGCGGAGGTAAACAACCATGGTACGATTGGGCTGCAAGACAGAGAGGTGAAAATCTTTGGCTTTTTTGAGGTTAGCCCGACAGACGAACTCAAGTGAAGCAAAAAGAAAATACCAAGCAGCTAACCTAACCTTTAAAAAACTGTGCAAAGCAAAGCAGGCCAGGTACATGCAACAGCCAGCGACCTGAATGAATCTACGAATCCGCAGTCACTATGGAAAATTATCCGATCTGTAAATGGCTCAAAGTTCGCTCCAACAATTCCAATAGAAGCAGAAAAATTATCTCAGCATTTCGAAAAGCTCCTGAACCCTCCTTGTGACTCCAAGAAAGTCAATTATGCTCTACCCAACATAACAATTGATGAGCTAGACAGAGCGATAACAGTCGAAGAGATTCAAGGGGTTCTCAATAGCTGTAAGGCGAGAAAAGCTCCAGGGGAAGACCGTTTCCCATACGAATTTTTCAAGCTTGCAACACACGAATTTTTACAGAAACTCGCTCTTGTCTATAACAACATTTTCGAAGCGGGTGAGATGCCAGACAACTTCACAAAAAGCATAATTTTTCCGTTACTTAAAAAAGGAGAGGCAACCGAGCCAAAGAATTATAGGGGAATCTCATTTATGATCTCTGTCATGAAGATATTCACCGTCTTACGGTGTGGATTCGTGAGAATGACCTTTTAAGCGAATTCCAAGCTGAGTTCAGGAAAGGTTACTCCACTGTTGATAACATTTTAGTCCTAACGAGCATCTCGCGGGCTTATCTTGACAAGGGCAAAAAACAATATGCCTTTTTTGTTGATTTTAAGGCTGCCTTCGACACCATTGACCGTAACGCGCTTTATTATAAGTTCAGCAATTTAGGAATATCCACTAAAGTCCTTCGTCTTATTCAAGGTCCTTATAGTAAAAACAAGTCGACGGTTTGGAATGGAAACAGTCTATCGAATTGGTTTGACTCGCAGATGGGAGTAAAGCAGGGCTGTCTCCTTAGCCCGCTCTTATTTTCGATTTTCCTAGATGACCTTTCGTCATTCCTTCCCGGAGGAATTGTTTTTGACCAGCTTGCTATAAGAGTTCTTCTGTATGCAGACGATATCGTCATTCTGGCTAAATCCCCAATAATGCTACTGTTGGCGATTCAATAATATTGTTATATAAAGCAATAATTTTTATTCTAAAATGTAAATAATGAATTGTACGTAACTATTGTGAACTAGCTAAAACCAAGTTGAACGAAAATTTATAGAATGTCAAATTCGACCTTAAATAATTGTTAAGGTCAAAACCAACATTGTAATTGTAAAAATGAGCTTTTTCTTTGTCAAGTATATATAACCGTAGCTTATAAATTGCTTCTAATGACTCGCAAATAAATCGTTTAATTGTAACGTTGTAAACGAAACTCTTTTCATTTTTTCTACACGGAACATTTTTGGACACAAACACAGTGATTCAACAGCTACAAATGATGATAAATAAACTCCAGCAGTATTGCTGCATGTGGAATTTGACGGTGAACACAAGCAAATCAAAGATAATGGTCTTTCCAAATGGTTTTGGGCGGTACGCTAGGGGAGAAAAGTGGACATGGGAGAACGAAGAGCTGGAAATCGTTAAGCAATACAAGTATCTTGGCGTTATCTTCCAAGCAAAATGTCATTTAAATCGCACTTAAAAGAGAAGCTAACTGATGCGAAAAAAGCTATCAGCAGCAGCTGGAAGAGCTTGCTTCAACAGAAAGCCGTACCTTCTGAAAGTCGTGAAATTTAAAGTGTTTGAGGCAACTGCTAGATCTATTTTGTGTTACGCCGCTCAAGTTTGGGGCTTTACCCAGTATGAAGAAGTGGAGAAACTACTCAGGTGCTTTATTAAAAGATTGTTTCGACCACCCGATAATACGCCGAACTACATGCTGCACATTGAAACAGGACTTCCGCCACTGTATATTTTTTACATTGAGGTTGCACTTTCCGTACATACTCAGGACAATGGACCTTCCTAGCAACCGCCTACCGCGTATAGTGGCAAAATATATGATGGATCGCAACTTGCAGTTCTTCAACGAGTGGACCAGATTGTGCATCGGTTATAATTTCGTAGTCCCCGCGATGAATGCAAACGAATGAAAACGCAGCCAGCAGACATTATTAACAAAAGTCGAGGACTCCCTCCGTGAGAGTTACAAAATCATGGCGCAGAATAGTGTCACTAGAGCTTCCTATCCCACGTTGAAAAGAATTTTCACTGCGAGCCTTGCCTTGGCTTACATACCCACCAAAAACCTGGTAAATCAGACTATAGCCTAGCCAAAAGCTTCAGACCCATAAGTCTGTCTTCCTTCCTGCTGAAAAGCTTAGAGAGACTGGTTGAGCTGCGCGTGCACAAAGTTGCTCTTCGTTTGCACCCTCTTTCTGAGATGCAACACGCTTATCAGCGCGGAAAATCCTGCGAAACTGTGCTTCAAAACGTTGTTGGTAGGATTAAATATGCTCTTGACCAGAAGAAGTACGTGCTGGGCGTTTTCGTCGATATTGAGGGTGCTTTTGATAACGCGACGTTTGATAGCATGTGCAACTCAGCCAGACAACATGGTGTAGATGAAACATTAGTTCAATGGATTAGGGCAATGCTAATGAACAGGACGCTGATAACCGAAGCAGATTGTGGCAAGTGCGTCATAACTGGGGTAAACAGGGGCTGCCCGCAAGGTGGTGTTCTGTCTCCCCTTTTATGGTGCATGGTTGTAGACTCTCTACTATCGGTTCTCAACCTTCCTGGAACCTACACACAAGCCTACGCGGATGATGTCGCCGTTCTTTCTGTGTGCGCAGAGATCCATGGACTTGATCGATGATTGGTGCACTAGGAATGGGCTTTCAGTGAATCCTCTTAAAACTACGGTTGTTCTCTTTACGAGAAGGAGGAAGGTCACTGGTCTGACTCAACTAGTGCTTAAAGGTGTCACTATCCCGATATCCGATGAAGTCAAATATCTGGGAGTAATCCTTGATAGAAAACTTCTATGGTCCAAGCATGTTGAATCCAAAACCGAAAAAGCATTGTCCACCTTCTGGCAGTGCAGAGGCGCTTTTGGCAAGACATGGGGCTTAACTCCGAAAAGGGTCCTCTGGATCTATACTGCTATGGTTAGACCACTCCTCTCATACGCATCGGTTGTTTGGTGGAACAGGCTTTCGCGGAAACGTGTTACTGCCTCTTTTGCCAAACTCCAAAGAACGGCTTGTCTTGGCTGCACAGGGGCCTTCCCTAGCACGCCGGGCTCTGCTCTAGATGCTTTGATGAACCTCCCCCCCCTTGATATATTTATCATGGGGTGTACGCTGAAAACCATCTTTCGCTTAAAGAGAGGTGGTTTTTGGTACCACACGCATTGGAATTTTGAAGAACTTGTTCGAGAATTGTCCTTTGACCCCTGTCTTATGGACATGCCCTCTGGCGCAATGACCCCAGAAATCCTTTTGCGACAAAATTACCAAGTCAACTTTCCTCAGGTAATGGAATGGCTTCGGCCAGACTCTGAGCCAGGGAAAGAACGCCATCGTATTTTCACGGATGGCTCCAAAACCGGACAGGGGTCTGGTGCTGGAGTCTTTGTGGAAAGCGAGAACATTAGACTCCACTACCCATTAGGTAAATATGCGTCTGTCTTCCAAGCGGAGATTTTCGCTATCCTAATGGCTGTGCGCTATATTGTGACTAACAGGTGGAGGGCAAGAAGCATATGCGTTTGCAGTGACAGCCAAGCCGCTCTAAATGCGTTGCTCAACCCTCTTACCTCGTCCAAGATAGTGCTCGAACTCAAGAATTCGTTGAACTTAGTCGGAAGGCTAAATGCAGTGAATCTTGTTTGGGTTCCAGGTCACACTGGTATCCAGGGAAATGAGATCTCTGATGAGCTTGCCAGACTTGGCTCAGAAGAGGTTTTCTCAGGACCCGAACCTGCTTTAGGCCTGCCTGTATCTGTTGTCACGTCTGCCATTGATACTTGGGTTTCTCGTGAGCACAGGGCTCGTTGGCGGGACTGCGATGGGTGCAGACAGACTAAACGACTACGCCCGGACATCTGCGAGGGGTCAGCGTCTTTTCTTATATCTCTTAGGAGAATCGATTGCAGACTTCTTGTAGGCGTCCTTACCGGCCACCAAGTTTTTGCTAGACACTTGAATGTGTTAGGCTTAAGCGAAACCACCACCTGTCTTGCCTGTGGAGAGGACGACGATACAGCGGAACACTTTCTCTGTAGTTGTCCTGCCTTTGCTCGCATCAGGTGGCGGATCTTTGGGGCTGACGTGGTGAGTGCCGAACACCTAAGCTCTTCATCACTGAAGCTCCTTCTCATCTTTCTTCGAAAGACGGGTTAACTAAATACATTAATGTAAGGTGTCTGCATGGTAGTACAATGGACCAGTAGTTGTGTCTGAGTGCTCCATCGGATAGTAGCAACCTCCAACAAAAGAAGAGAGCTTCCTATCGTAGGCTTGTCTACTACCTGGAAGAAAGAAACTATTTATATCGGCAATATCGTACACTTTCAAGGCAAGGGGAGAGTTACTCCGGCTTAACTTCACACCTTATGTCAGTGAAGGGTTCGAAGATGTACACTGTGCAACCTACGGGCAAAAGCAGACATCATTCACTTCGTTGGGACGTGCCCAATACTAAGAACAACAAGAAGAGCTTTCTTGGGCAAAGATTTTCTCTCCATCGAGGAAATCATTGACTATTTAAACGGACGGGACTGGAACCTTTTAGCGAGTTATTTGAAATCAGCTTTGAAATATCGGCAGCAAATAGTCCATGAAGCATTCTAAGCATTTTGTTTGAATTAAGAGGAAGAATATTAATCTCAAGTAATAGAAGCTATCAAGCTAACTTATCCCCTAAATAATGAAGTGCTATGTGCGTATGTCACGTACAATCGCCAAATGACAAGTCCAAGTCGTGTGACTCGGTAGCTCAGTGGGAGAGTGTTCAACTGGCGTTTCGTTAGTTCGCAGTTCAAATCGCGTCGAGGGGCAAAGGCATTTTTTTCTTTTAAATAAATTCTGCAGTGTTTTTATTTCCTTGGGTTTATTGGAGTTTTGTAACATGTTAGTACCGCAAAACGGAATGCTTCACCTTTTAAGGATTCCTTCTGCTCCTGCCCATTTTCTCCAGAATTAAAGATTCCTCCAGCTCCTGCCCACTTATTCCAGAATACCTTGGGCTCATTGGAGTGTTCCTTGGGTTTATTGAAGTTCCTGGCCGGGTAGAACCGAAAAATTATATGCTTCCCCCTTATAAAGGATCCCTTCAGCTCCTGCCCACCTCCCCCAGAATTCCATGGGCTCATTGGACTATTCCTTGGGTCCATTGCAGTATTCCTTGGGTTCATTGCAGTATTCCTTGGGTTCATTGGTGTTCCTAATCTGTTAGTACCGGAAAATGATATGCTTCCCCTTTTTAAGAATCCTTCCAGATTTTGCCCACTTTCTCCAGAATTCCTTGGGCTCATTACAGTATTACTTGGGTTCATTGGAGTTCCTGGCCTGGTAGTACCTAAAAATGATATGCTTCCCCTTTATAAAAGATCCCTGAAGATCCTGCCTACTTCCTCCAGAATTCCTTGGGTTCATTGGAGTTCCTGGCCTGGTAGAACCGAAAAATGGTATGCTTCCCGTTTATAAAGGATTTCTCCAGCTCCAGCCCACTTCTTCCAGAAATTTTTGGGCTCATTACAGTAATACTTGGGTTCATTGCAGTTCCTCGCCTGGTAGTACCCGAAAATGATATGCTTCCCCTCTATAAAGGACCTTTCCAGCTCCTGCCCACTTCCTCCAGAATTCTTTGGGCTCATTACTGTATAACTTCGGTTCATTGGAGTTCCTGGCCTGGTAGTACCGAAAAATAATATGCTTCCCCTCTATAAAAGACCTTTCCAGCTCCTGCCCACTTCCTCCAGAATTCTTTGGGCTCATTACAGTATTACTTGGGTTCATTGGAGTTCCTGGCCTGGTAGTACCGAAAAATTATGTGCTTCGCCTTAACAAAGGATCCCTGCAGATCCTGTCCACTTTCTCCAGAACTCTTTGGGTTCACGAGGTTAGGACCTCTGGTATGTAGTACCGAAAAATTATATTCTTCTACTTGATAATACCGATAATGGAGCTTGGAATGGAATGGAATGGAATAATGGAATTTAAAGTTGAAAGTAAAAAGGCAAAAATGAAAAGTAAATAGTTAAAAGTAATAAAGTGCTATGTGGATAGGTATTCAAGGCGCTATATGCAGGTGCAAATTATGTGACTAGGTAGCTTACCGCGAAAGCGTTCGGCTCGCGTGGGGTTAGGTTGGGCCCAGGGCAATTTTTTATTTTTTATTTTAATCGATGTGTGCTGTGTTGTTCCTGCCGTACGACAGGCTTCTTTACTAGTATTTGTATATTTTTACAGTAAACATATTAATTTTTGTTTAAAATCTAAAGCCAACTTTCTTTCTTACCGGCTGACGGCCTTAGCCAATGTCGCATATTGTGTATGGATTTTATTTTGTAACAATTTGAAATTTTGTTAAATAAAACACATACTACTACTACTACTACTACTACTACTACTACTACTACTATATTACTGATTCTAAAATTTAAAACCTCCAAATTTGTATAAGCGTGGAACACTTTTGCTAAGTCCCTGGTCACGCACCTGCAGGGACTGTTCTTTCAACTATTATGGACAGGTTTTAAAAAATCTTTGTCGATTCAATCAAAGGTTGAGAAAAATGCTGTTGATGCTAAATACGATTCGTGAATACAAACAATTTTCTAAAAAACTATTAATATACAAATACTCAAGGACCTTCTATACATTATGCCTCGATTTAATATTTTCCAACCCAAAAAAAAACAACTCTTCGTAATAAAAAATATAAATATTTCGAAATAAATTTCAAAAGCTATTCCAAATTCGACAACCACTATGGTTAAGGACAGTTCAATACCACAAATCTCCTAGGACCTCCTCATACCAGTTTCGGTTTGCAGCACAAGCACAAGGATTTCCCTTTGCTGGAATTCCAGCAAAGATTGTCTGCAAAGTTTATGTGCACTTTTAGTGTAAATCATTTATAAAAGGGGTTGCTTGCCATTTCCACCCCCACCCAAGGATCATTATCCTAACAGCACGATATTGGCACCAGTTGTTGTCGATTTTTCTTCTGGCAAAGCGTTGACAACATGGAGTTTTATTCTGTTTTTTTTTCCTCTTTTCTTACAAATACTTATAAGAACTAAAGAAACAACATTGTTACCCCCGCCGGGCATCATCACTAACAGATGATGCTAGACTAAAAACGGAAGAAATGAAAGGACAAGGGACATGTATACTTGGAATGAAACATTAGAAAAAAAAATATTCTTAAGAAAAAAAACAAGTGTGAAACAAGAAATGCGATTGGCACTGGTCCCAGTTATATTTATATGCTACATACATACCATACATATATATGCCAAGATTTTTTTTTTTCATTAAACTTTTACTAAATGAAGAAATCCTTGCCTTGAGTGTGGATGTGAGCTAAATGTTGACACATTTTTATTTGAGAAATTACGTTTTGTTTGAAAGTTGCATTGTTTTTTTTTAGTTCATGTGCTCTTCAATTGGATTCCTTGTCCGTAAGTACTCACTTGTTACGAAGTTATATATTTTTTTAAGTGCTGCTAGGTGAATGACGGGGTTTGGCATTGAAGCTTGTCTAAAGCTTGGTGCAATGCCATTAAATACAGACAGCTTTAAGAAATGCAAACACAATGGGTTGGGTACGATAAATCGATTTTAAAAATACCGATCACAAAAGACCGATTTTTAAAATGTCGATTTTTAAAATGTCGATTGGTTAAAATAGCGACACATCAAAATCTAGAAAAAACCATTATCGATTTTTCAAAATGTCGATTTCTAAAATATCGAATATCAAAATGTCGTCAGTGATCTACATTTTGATAGTCGAAATTTTACCAGTCGATATTTTAATAATCGGTATTCTGATAAAATAATGGTTTAGGGAATGATGTTAACAAGCGCGCGCTTGTGAACATCATTCCCTAAACCATTATCTTAATAGCGGTATGATCATAAAATATTGTTGATCAAGATAATGTGTAGGCAAAACGTCTATTGATTTAAAGAAAAAGTCGGTTAAAATGTCGACAAGTCAACTTTAGTTCTAGAAGAAATATTGAATCAGGAAGACTAGTGAAAGCCACGTAATCACAAGGAACAGAAACAGAATTTAATTCATTAGCAACGCTAAAAGCATTCAGCGAATTTAGGTTTCAGTTGCAAATGTATGGGATTCTGTTTCTGTCCCTGTTTTACGTTGCTTGTGACAACGCGGCTTAATTTTAATTAATTTTCACCAATATGCTGGTCACGGCAGAAAAACTCGAACTGAACATTCGTGTAAGGTTTACGATTTAACAATGTATTATTGTTGTTCATTTTATATTGGAAGGTGCGATCGACTTCCATTCTTAGAACGGCCTGGCATTACTACAAAGAAATTTCAGCACGATGGAATTTTTCCGTGTTTACTTCAAATGTTGTATACGTAGATAGGACCTATACCTAAATCGATGTTAATAGTGTAATTCGGTGTTGAGTTTGGACGTCGGAAAACTTGCAAAACCGCCTGTGAACTTATTCAAATGCTTCGAGAACTGTAAATCCGAAACCTCGGACTCCATAAAGCATGTAGGCATTAACAGTAGCATTGATTCTATATTGAATATTGACATCACAGTACTTCATAAAAACATAAAAACTAGCCTTTCCTAATTCAAAATTTCTTCTGGAACTAAAGTCGACTTTCGACATTTTTACCGACTTCATTTAATTCAATCGACTTTTTGCTTAGTCGACCTACAAAACTGACGACATTTTAGCAATCGTTAAAAAAAATTGTCGACATTTCAACGTTACAAAAAATCGGTAAAAAACGATATTTTGCTCAATCGGCAATTTTTTTGTCGGTCATTCGTACGTGACCCAAACACAATATAATGCTTATGAAGCACATAACATATACGACGCATAATATGAAGAAATTATGCACTCCAGCCTTCGAATGACCCGACGATAAAATGTCTTAGTAAGGCAAACCCAACTTCTTCTTCTTTTGAAACCTTTACAGTGGATTATCTAGCTTCAATAGTACCACAAAAGTAATCACTGAACACAGTTTATTTTGCAGCAATTGCATTAAATCCAACATGTTGTCACATCACATTGCTCCCTTCTTAGTCTTCTTTGCCCCGAACGTGCATACACTACAATTATTATTGTTTCATCAGCCAGTATCATCTCATCTCTGGATCCAAACTATGCTTATCAAGTTGCCATGAAGAAAACAATTTTAGGGGCCTTGCAGAAAAATTTATAGGTCTGAAGATATTTTTTTAGTTGGCGATTGAGGACTGCCAGACAAATATGGGAAGGTAACTGTCATAGAACATGATGACCCTGAAAACTTTTTTGACTCGCTGAATGCAAACAACAAAGGACTTATATTAAGATGATCGTCAAACTATTTTCTTAGCTTTTGTTGCCCGTTGGAACTTCTTAACAGTCGTAGAAAGATAGAAATTAGTGCGTTTTTAAACCGCAAAAAATTAAAGACAAAAATATTGCTGGACATTTTTTTCTATATCCACACAATGGCTTATTCAGAGTTCCGAGTTTCATGAAAACAGGAACTCCACAAATAATGAAACTTCTTTGAAAATATAAGAATAAGTTTTTGAAAATTAAGAATTCAAAATCCGGTTGCTTGGCCTCAAGCTCAAAAGATAACTTTACAGCCGGTAGTTTAAGGCCTTACATTTTGTTCAAGGAACTCACAACTTCACATCTGCTTATTAAAATCTCCCACTGGCACGCCCACTTTACATATTAGCATAAATAATAAAATTGTCATTGGACGTTGAAATTTGTTATACAACATCCATGCGTAAAGTTGTTGTGATTGGCATTTTAAAAAAAGTGAAAAACACCGCCATTTTGGGCGTGGTCGTTCTTCATTTGCAGTTTAACAAACCGCATTTGTATGCAATATATTTGCTTGTAATGAAGAAAACATTTCATTTTATGTTTACACTTTCCTGTATAAGTACAATTTATTAGAAAATTTTTCGGAAAAAAAAAATAGACCAGACTGACAGACCAAGGATTCGACTAAGCAGATTGTAACTCGCCCACTACACTAGTTTTATTTATAAGTTGCGTTTGATAAGTCTCAAAAGTAAAATTGAGTTTTCCGACGAACCCCAGGGAAAAATATAATTATTATTATTATTTAAGTCCAAACCAGGAATCTCATTTCGGCAGCTTGTACCCGCGATCTAATTCTTTCGGTCATTACCCAAATTTCATGACCATAGATGAGGGTCGGAACGAACACTGAATTAAAAACTGAGATCTTTGCTTTCACTTCAAGCTCAGATTTTCTGATGACCGGCCGGCGCAGTTCCTTTACTATTGCTCCAGCTTGGCCGATTCTACAGGACAACTCAGTATCACTCCTCCCATCTTTCGTGAAAAAGACCCCGAGATACTTAAACTTCTCCACCTGTTTTAATGGAACTCCATTTATGTGCAGGGTACACTGCACAGGAGTTCGAGAAACAACCATCACTTCCGATTTGTTCACGTTTACTTTCATCCCAGCATCACCACAGACAGCTGCAAACCTATCCAGTGCTCGTTGAAGTTCCTCTTTGGATGATGCAAGGATGGCCAATTTATCTGCGAAAAGCAGATGGCTCATCCTGATGCCAGCCAATTCGAAACATTGCTCGGCAAAACTGAGCTTCACCATCCAGTCCATATATGCTATGAAAAGGAGCGGCGACAGAACACAGCCCTGGCGAAGTCCAACGCGCACATCAAAAGGACGGGACTTGACGCCATTTATCCGTACACAGCTTCTGCAGTTTCCATAAAACGACTGGATGGCTCTCAGAAGAGGCCCACTCAGCGCATAGTCCTGCAAAACTCTCCACAGTGTATCCCGAGGGACTCGGTCATACGCCTTTTCCAGATCTACAAAACACGCATAGACAGGTTTGGCATATTCCCATGCCTTCTCAAGAATAACCTTCAGAGTAAAAAGCTGGTCGGTTGTGCCTCTGCCAGGCCGAAAGCCGCACTGTTCTTCCCGTAACAAAGGCTCGATTACAGCTCTGGAACGCGCTTCCAACACCTTCGCGAATACTTTTCCCGGAAGACTCAAGAGAGATATGCCCCTATAGTTGGCGCAATCTCTCCTGTTCCCTTTTTTGAAAATGGGCACTATAACTCCCGTTTGCCAATCGCTAGGTGCCTTCCCGCTATCCCAGGCCACCTTAATGACACGTGTTAGCCATTTAACACCCTCTTCACCCGTTGCCTTGAGCATTTCTGGCCGGACTTCATCAACTCCAGCAGACTTGCCAACTTTTAGCGATTTAATCGCTTTAGTGACTTCGTCTACTGTGGGACTATTCTCCGCCCTTATCTCGTCATCAGTGGGAATGCCATCTTGAGTGCCCTGTTGGAGGTTGAGCAACTCCGAAAAGTGCTCTCTCCATCTGCGCAAGACATCGCTCTCATTTGAAAGAAGTGTACCGTCCTTGGATTAAACCCCTTGAATGATATTCAACTTTCTTCCTCTGAGTCGGCGAATGGTCTGCCAAAATATCTTGTTTGCAGATCTGTTATCGTGCTCCAACTTCTCGCCGAAATTTTTCCATGACTGTTCTGACTGCCAGATTGGAAGTCCTTCGCGCCTCATTGTACCGGGCTCGAGAAGTTGAGTTTCTACATTGGATCCACGCAATGTAGGCTCTCTTCTTCTCTCTGATGGCTTCTTGAACTCCAGGCATTTTAAACCACGCAGTTCTTTTCTCACCACCAGCCGCTACCCCAAGCCGCTTCACTCCACAAACATTTCCTGCAGAGGCAATGACTGCCGATAAAAGCAGCTGCCATTCCTCCTCTACATTCAAAAGGTCAGTTGGAATTTGTTCAAACTTCTCCGAAACATGCTGTGCAAAACGCTCTCTGAAATCAGAGTCAGCATCCTGCAACCTTTCCCACCGTATGCGGGTCACCAGTCTTGGTTTTCGCTTGGGTGGCAAAGGGTTCCTACCCGTAACACCAATTTTCCTTAAATGTACCCTGAGCTTACAATGCCCCGTTAGGAATCCTGTTTTTACCAAGACCGATGCATGCCTTGGATCTCTTCTGGTTGAAGTTTTCGAGAAGCTTCTTAGCTTGCCTCAGGCCTTGAAGGCTTTTCCAGGACTTAACTCGGTTTACTTTCTCCATTTTCCTGAATTCTTCCCTAAGTGTGTGTTCCTTTATTCCGCAGAAAGGTTCAGGTCCTATGAAGGGTTTTGCTGCTCCTTGCCTCGCCAAGGAGTGAGCAGCTTTGTTTTGCTCTACTCCAACATGGGCAGGTGTGGGTACCCAATAGAGAGTTACTTTATTGACCCTGCCCAGATCATTTAGCTTGTGCAGGCAACCCCATACAAGTTTAGCGCCTTGGTAGCTGTCTGAAATTATTGCTATGTTGCGATTCGTGCTATGTTGTAATTTCTGTCTAGAGTGAATATCCCAGGGCAAGACTACTTTTTGCTATTCTTACCAAGTGCGGGAGAAGCATTTCTTGCCCGTTCTGTAGTACGGTTGATGAAATGCCGTCCACACCAGGTGACTTAAAAGATTAAAATGAGCTTATTGTCCATTCTTATCGGCCTCTAGAGCAAATGGCTTTCGCTGTCTGCCAGTCTTCCCCCCGAGGTCTCGATGTGTTGGTCGCACTCCAGACATTAGTGTCAGGGGAGCTTCCGGGAAAGGGAGTTTCTAAGAGCTGTGCTCTCTGCTCCTTATTCTTGTTGTAGCTGCCGTCCACTTTCTTGAGAGACGAGGCACTACACCTGATTTCGCAAGAGCCTTGTGAAGCCGTGCTGCACAGGGAGTGCTTGTAATTGTCGCACAAGAATTCCTGAAGCTAATTCTTTAAGCTTTCTTAATTTCCTTATTGTATTTGGCAAGTGCCTCTTTGTAGCTCTGCCAGTCACCGCTTAGCTTTGCTGCGTTGAACAATTTACGAGTCTCAGATCTAACTTTGACAGGTTGTTGCTCCACCATGGTACTTCTTGACCTCTCATATTCGTACTAAGAGGGCAACTAGTTTTATACACGTTTTTGATGGCTCTCGTGACGTCCTTACTGCGTTTTTAGAAAACCAAGCTGGAACTCGTATTACATCTATGTGCTCCAGATTGCTTCCTTACGTTTCTTTGAAAGCTTCCCAGTTTGTCTTTCTTGGATTTCTTACTTGATTTTTCATCAAACCTTTGTTTGCAAGATTGAATAAAATTGTTCTTTTATCTGAAAACGACGGCTCATTTGATGCTTTCCAGTTTTTTATAATGCTCGGGCCTAAATTTTTGATTGAAAACATTCTTGCTGTCACGGCTGATGCCGCAAAAGCGTAATGCAATAGCCCAAATGTTTGCTTGCGCTATGCTTATTCTACTGTGGCAGCATCCATAAAGTTTTTTGTACCGGAGATACCAGATGCCCGCTAACTAAGTCCCCTTCTATAAGGGCCGACCTTCGCTCCTGATTCCCCAGGGGATGGCGCATTTTGGGGAACACCCGTTTCTTAGTTGAATGCTTAGCAAAGAGCGGGGAGATTCGGTCTGTGCCCGGCCCCTTGCTCTTCAGTCACTTTTAAGGCGAGGTCGGTTAGAGGTAGGCTTTAATCTGCCTTCGCCGGATTTTTGCCTTCTAATGTACCCAGGCCTTGCTTCAGGGTGTTGGTGATCTTTTGGCTGGTTCTTGGTTATACTTGCCGTAAATCACCGCCTGATTGATCGGGAATGTATATTGCACCACTAAATCATCAGCACGGAGATTCTGCTCCATTCGATCGTGCGGTATGACCCCCCATTTTGATTTGTTTTTTATACCCCATCCCATACGATAGGAGGTGTATAAAGTTTGTCACATAGTTTACGTCATACGGTACAATAATAATGGTAGACCCCCAAGACCTTAAGGCATTTGATCGAGACCGAATTCTGAATCGAATAAGCCAAGTTCATCTGTCCGTCCAACCGTCTGTCTGTGTGTCATATGTTTTTAGGGCTTAAATTTTGAGCTAAAGAGCTTGAATTTTGTGCACGGGCTCCTTGTAATCCAAAGCAGTACAAGTGTTAAAACTTTTCGAATCCGCCGACAGACACGCCCACAATCTTTTTAAATGGGCAACTACCTCCAGAGCTCTTAAAACTGTCGGATGTCTTAAAAAGCTAAAATCTGACATTTAGCATCTCCTAATGAATGTAAAAGAAAAATTTAATCGGTAAACCTCCTTCACTGGACATGGCATCATTAAGGGAAAATTTTCAAATGCAGTTTACTCAATATTTTTGCTCAAAATTGGACAAATTTCACTTAAAATTTTATATATAGTTCCACATTTTGTTCATAGAAGACTTTGGGCCTCAGCCACATTTGTAGGCACAATTGAAGAAAAACCTAAAATTTTCCAGAAAAACGTAGTTTCGACTGGCCTTAGGCTAATTAAGAAAAGCATGAAATAAAAACATCAGTAAGTTAGGTAAATGAGACTTCATTTCAGATTTCGTTCATAAAAAGTTTTTAGCCACGCCCCTTTTTAGTGGTCGATTTTTTCAAAAATATTGAATTTGAACAAAAAATTTGCATTTTTAAGTACATTTAAGCGTCACTTAAATATATGTGGAAACATCTTATAATTAATAGTTTGTAATTAGAGCTGGAGTCTTGTGCGTAAGCTCTCAGTCATCCGAAGCAATACAAGTGTTAAAATTTTTAAATCCGCCCACAGACACGCCCACAATCGGTCTAAATGTGCAACAAACTCCGGTGCTTACAAGGCCGTAAGACGTCGTAAGAAGCTGAAATTTATTATTTAGCATCATTCTAATGATAACAAGTCATAAGAAATAAAAATAAAGTCCGCAGACCACCCCTTCGGGGCGTGGCATCGATTGAAAGTGTAATCTTTCACATTTCGTTCCAAATCGAAAAAAAATTTACTTAATATTATTATATATAGAAAACACTTTTTTTTTAATTTCTTTTATACAAAGTTTTGGGCCACGCCCACATTTGGAGGCAGAATTTAAGAAAAACCTCTAATTTTCCAGAAAACATGGATTTCGACTACTTTTTAGCCTAACTTAAGTAAGGATAAGGAATAAAATTTAGCACAGTAGCTTTAGCGGGTTTTATACTAGATTTCGTTCCTACAAAGTTTTTGGCCACGCCCATGTTTAGAGGTTGATATATGGAAATTGTTGAATTCTTCCCAAAAAATTACATTTTTAACATCTAGTTATAGAGTAATTGTTTAAATGCCATTTATTCAATACTTTTGTTCCAAATCGAAAAAATTGGACTTAATATATTATGTAGAAAATATAAAGATCTACATTTGGTTCATACAAAGCTTTGGGCCACACCAATATTTAGAGGCACAATTCCATAAAATCCTATAAATTTCAAGAAAAAACATGGATTTGGACTGGTTTTTAGCTTTACTAAGTATAGAATAAGAAATAAAATTTACCACATAAAGAACACCGGATACTATTACAGATTTCGTACATGCAGAATTTTCGGCCACACCCATCTGTAGAGGTCAATTTCACAAAATTATTGAATTTGAACCAAAAAAATTACAGTTTTGCGTACATTTTAGCCGAAAACATGGATATTCCTATGCTAATATTGATTTTCGGTTAAAGGGCTTGGACATGCCACGCCCCTTTTTTTAAAAAAATTGAACAAAAACTTAAAAGGAAGGATTTTTTTTCTATTTAAAATGATGCATAATTGGTAACGGGACGGGGATGGAAAACAGAAAATAAACGAAAGGAGAAAAGGAGAATAGGAATTAAAAGGACAATAGGAATAGGAATAGGGTATGCCGCGGTCCGTTAGCTATTATGTACGCCATTATATAAGCTATTATATACGCACTGTTGCACTTACTCACTGGTTTTTAATATTTTTGACCTCCGGTGTTGGCTTTGATTTAATGTCATCAAAATTTCATTATTGACAATGGGTATCTTCATTCTCTTAAAGTGATAAGTTTTCACTTCGCAAGTTCAAAATTTTAAGTGCTCCTCGTAGAAGTAGCTTTCAAGGATATAAGAGGACGTTCAATGATTCTTCTTATTTTTCTTTTATTTTGTGGGGTGCACTTATCTCGTTTCGGTGATTATTTGCTTTGAAAAAATTGCTCAAGAAACCTTTATTATATTCTTTCTTAAGGTAAATTGTATCGAAAACCTTCAGGACTTTATCAGAGATCTCCGAAGAAAAGGTTAATGGATTACAGTTCCTTTGTAAATATTTTAATTGTTATACGACAATGTCTCCAGAAATGTTTTGCTATTGTTTGCTTCCAACATCAAAAGACTGATCCCTTCGTCCTTTTATCAACAATGTATCGAATTCGAGTGAATCACTGTCGAATGTTGGTACTTCTTGAATTGGGGTTACCCTTAACTTGTGAGAATGACTCTCGTATTTGTACCACCAAGGGGTGGAAGTGGAATCAAACGTGCAGGTTTTTCGCTGACATTCCATAAGCCCCATTGTAAAAATATAGACCCAGATAAATTAATTAGATTTGAAAGCTAGATCCGCCTTTGTGTGATGATGAAAATCACATTTTCGCTATCATCATTCATTTCGTGCTTATAAGGCCGAGATGCTGCTGAGTGTCGTTACAGTTACAACCTTAGCCTTGTTCCATCAATTTGTGTCGTGTGCCGGGGAGTGTTCATCTTTTATCATTGTCCCTGGAAAGAACGAAGACTCAAGGGGCAAAGCCTATAAGGTTATGCTTACATCCTACCTGCTTTCAATGGAATTGAAGATTTGCGGAAGATAAATGGTCTGATTGGCCTAACACGGGTTGATGTGTGACATCTGCGTGATATTAGATGATTGATACGGTGAGCGATGTTTTCTGGCTCCGTGCGTTAATTACATTGTGTTTGGGGTCTTAGAATCTTTTGTTCACAAACCATGAAGAGTTGAGTTAATTTGTCTTCGTTTGTGCATGTGTCATAATCTAATCAGAACTTGAGGTGGATTTTTCTTTCCATGTGGTGTGTGCTCACACTGATAACAAGACTAAGGACATTTAATGAATGCAATAAAGACCATTACATTTAAGTACTTTTAAAGGAAGAGATCGTTACATCTAAACACACCCTTTAAAACTCTGAAAGACAAAATAAATCAATGGATATATCTAACTGTCTACACGAAGTCTAGGTATTGACAGGTAAATTAAAACCTTCCTAAGCTGCAGTTGATCACGTCAATAATTGTGCATAAATCCGTGACCCTGCCCCTGCATAGTTTTCAAATCGATTTGGTACTAAAAAGTCACAGTTGAAAAAATATTCGTCTATACGCGTTAGAGGTTATCTCTAAATTTTCTGTCTGTCTGCCACCCACGTATGTTCCAGGACACCAGACTAAACGGTTTATTCAAACTTTTTGCCCATCCATTGTTACCTACTGGCACAAGGAATAAAGCTGGAACTCACTCTGGCTACAACAATATATTTGGATTAACAGCGCTTAGTCTGCAGCATTTGATGACCGGACGTTTGGAAGCACCATTGCGTTGCGCCTTCAAATATTTGGAAAAAGTAAATACCTCTATAGAAATCCTGGTATACTGTCGGCATTTATGCATGTAGTGAGTTAAATTTTCGTTGGGTTTTTTTTTTGAAGAACTTAATTCTGGACCCAGTCGTTTTTTACTCCTTTCACAGAGGAATTAATACGGACATTCCCCGGATAGGTATAGGATTAGGGAAAAAAGCATACTTAACATTGAATGTATTTGCGGAGGCTTGTGATGAACGCTTTTTCTATTGGTCTGGCAAGAGAAATTTTTCACTTTAGACTTTGTGTAGGGATTCGGCAGAATTCAGATGCGTCTACGCTATGATTAACTGCTCCGCACGGGGATGAAGTGCGGTCACATCCATCCTGAACAAATCAATGAGACTCCAAGCATCACACCCTTTAAGTTAAGCCATACTGTGAAGGAAGATACAGCTCGAGCACTAGCAGTACTTAAATCACACATTGTTTCACCAAAAGTATGAATTTTCACTTTTCAATAACGGTATTGCGGAAAAGATTTTGGCTTAATTAAATTTGCTATTCAAAAGCTGATTTTTTAGGGTTTATAGGCCAGGATTGTGGTTACTTTTATCTCATACAGGAACATAGACGAGGTGGAGAACGTAGAGAACAAAGTTCGAACAACTATTAGTAATCCCGAAGTTTATACATGCAGAACTTGTCTGAGGATTGATATTGCTGTCAGTACCAGCAATATAAATCCTCAGACAATAACAATACAAGTCGTAACGTCATCCAAACCTCGATTAGACGGTGCGTCTTCTGCTATTTTAGTATCCATCTTAAGTCAATCCTTAGTATTTTGAGAGAAGCTGGTTCCCACTGTTATGCTGCTGGCGTGATGACTCGAGATAGCCGCGTTCTTAAAACGATTCCTAGCAGATAAACGAAAAAACTCGCATAGAAGCCTCAGAGGATGAAGGCAACGGTAACCCGGTCAGTTGTTTGGCGGTTTTCATGATCGCCTCTTCTTTTGTTGTGATGCCGAAAATCAAGAAGAAGTGGTCCAAGCTCGTTATGGGTCGCCCATGAGTCTGCTCGTACACTCCTGAAATCGTTCGAGGCAGATATGATTGCAGCACGAGAAGGGCGCGGTTGAAGAGACGAGAAATGTTACATGAGGAATAAGGCTCGAAGTTCAACGAAGGAATCAAAAGGCCCTGCCATCCTTGGTATTGAGGTAGAGGTCAAATTAAAGCCCGTAAAGACTTTACAGGCAGTGTGAACTATTCAACCCGGGCGAACAAGGCACCCCTCCTGAGTGAAGTGAAAGTAGCTGTGCCTATAAGCTTTAGTGTAAGGAAGCTGATGGCCTAACTACCAAGCATGTGAAATCCGGTAGCATAGATCTCGCCAGGAGCTTGCACCAACTGATCTGCAAGATATGGTCGGAGGAAAGCATGCCCGACGAATGGATCCTCAGCATTTTTTTCCGATCCTCAAGAAAGGAGAGCCGCTAAATTGTGCTTATGAAAAAACACACAAATTCCAAATCGATACCCACCACCTTTACGTTGATTTCAGGGCCACGTGTAACAGTATCGATAGAGACGATCTATATAGCGCAATGTCTAGTTTTGCCATCCCTGACTCGTCAATTTACGCAGAATCACGATGAAAAAAAGGATTTAGACAAGGCGACGAACGCCGAGTGGCTACTTTAATATCACACTTGAGATAAGTATGTGGATCTCCCGCGCCAACAACATAGCCACAATCTATCAAAAGTCCAAAAATTGACTCGCAACGCAGAGGACTTTAACATAATCGGAAGAGCACAGCGTGATATGAATAAAGCTTTCGTGAGTATCGGGACGGAAACGGAAAATATGGCCTGAGGAGTCAACGAGGGCAAAACCAAGTTTATGATGTCATCAAGACACCTAACATCGAGGTCTTAGGCAAAGCATCATCATCGGCAGCTATAACTTAGAGGTAGTCAGGGCTTTTGTTTACCTGGGTTCCGCTACAAATTCAGACAACAACACCAGCTTACTGAGGTCAAACCATGGATAACTCTTCTCAATCTCTGCATCTTTGGGCTAGGAAGGCAGTTATGTAGGAAAGCTGTCTTTCAAGCAACTTAGGAAGGTATCCAAGGCACTCATCACATCGATCTTGAGATGTTACATAGAACTGTACAGCCCAGCGATGCCAACCTAGCCGGACGAGTCAGAATGTAACGCCTGCAATAGCTTGGCCATTTAGAGTGCGGATGGATACTGTGATGTAGGGACAAGACGTAAAAATACATGCATGAGTCGCTGAATGCACCCATCGGTTCGCTCTACAAATACACCCGCTTGCTTCGAAACGAACACATCTAACTGTCATTTCAGTCAGCTGATAGCAAACTCAAGTTTGAAGTTCAAATTTCGACATCGAATTCCCCTCCAATGGAAAGGTACCAGTGAGAAAATAACAATAATTGAAAGTTACGAAAGGGTAAATACAGAAAGTTCTTGAAGGTGCTGAATTTTTATAAATACACGGATGACAGGCTCATACCTGACAGTAAAGCCTTCAGCCCAATGAATCCGTTGCGTCCGTCTAATTGAATTCCACAACTGACAACTCAATTAAATACACACGTTCTTATGGAGAAGTAACGTACCTACGTGACACAATTTTTGTATGGGCTACTTCCCATAAGACATGTGTATTAACTTAGCTGTCAGTTGTGTACTTCAACTTGACGGACGCAACGTATTCATTGAGTTGAAAAGGCTTTATATTTGAAGCATTGACTTCTGAAAATCGAGAGTAAATTAAAATAAAGCTAAAACTGAAACAGCGCAGCTTTGGGAGAAACAAAGTAAAAAGTGATTGAATTGAAATAAAGTGTTGAATTCTAGTTGAGTCGAATTAAGTGTGATTTAAATTTAAATAAGTTTTATTTGATAAATAAAGTGCTTCATTGTGTAATTATAAAAGAGTAATTGAGTTTTATTCGACAAATCCCAGGCAAAAACATTGTATTGGTGTCAGAAATTGGGGATAAAACTCAAATTGGTGCGGGTAAACTCAACAGTGGAGTATTTGGAGCAGTGTCATTCTATCAAACAGTTTGTTTAAAGTGGAATTTTCTTATATATATTGCGCATAATGGTGTCGCTGACTAACACGATCTATTTTTGTGGTGGAATTTTCCGGCGATATTGAGCGTAAACAGTGTCGGTGACTCATACAGATTTGATTGTTTCAGGTATATTCAAACAGTTTGTGCTGTAAAGTTATAATTATTGAATTTATAAAAAAAGTGTCAGTGATTTATTTATTCGGAAGGGGATTTTCTAGAATGGATATGGAAAATAAACTGATTCTGTACCAGAATATTGCTCGATAATTAAAAATGGGTAGCAAAATTTAACAACTGAAAACAGGTGAGTTGAAAGCGAAATTGGGTAAAAAAAAACCTTTAGACTTCAGGGCTTTAAAAGGAACTTTTGTTCCGTCTCCAGGATGCCATTATCGAGAAAAGTATGGAAACCCTGATTCGATGCTGTTCCAAGTACTGCCGATGAAATGCCCATTTTCATAAAGTTGCTTTTGAAAAAATTCAAGAAACTAAAGGGCAGCCAGAAGAATGCTCTCGCAGAACTAAAGAAATCACTCGAAACGCTGGAGAACGGCTTGAAAGAACAAAAGGACGCTTTGCAGGAACAAAAAAAATATTCTCTAGAGAAGCAACCCGAAAGTTTGGACGTTAAACTCGAGACGAAACTTAATGCCTAAAGAACGATATATAAAAATCAAATTGAGACAATATATCAAAAGTTCGAAGCAAAATTCTATAAAGTAGAATCGGAAGTGGGAAAGATAGTTCAGTACGAACAACTAAATAAAGAGCTAACAAGCCTGGTAGAGGTGCACCGGGATTAAGTTGGCGAACGCATTCAAATCTAGAGACTGTTATTGTTACAAACATCAAATCTGGTTGGCGCAGCTTGTTGTAAATTCCTTGCGCGACGCCTTTCTTGATTAGTCGCCATTTGCGACAATATTGCTTGGTGGTCACTAGGGGTGTACTGCGTGTTAGCCTTCCATGTTGTATTGCTTATACAAATTTAAGGCCTATAATCGAGCCTGCCCCCGCGCTTCTGCAGGCCACCCGTCGTTGGCAGATATTAAAGGCCACCCGTCGTTGGCCCATGCGTTGAAGTTTCCTGCAAGCCGGACTATGCGACTTCTAGGATCTGTGACTAATTTATGAAAAAAGTTATCAAACTCATCGATTGTGAGGCTTGTTGGATCTCAATAACTACAGAAAAAGTAGACGTCTACTTTAATCAAACATAGTTGCTTAGAAGTTATGGGCAAAAACGGTAAAAACGAATGCAACTTTTATATACCCGTATACGTACCATGGGCACCTGCCCGACAACTGACGCACCTACTCATAGCAAAGCAACGAAGTCGCGTGAGCGGATAAACCTTGCGAAAAGATAGTTGTTGCAATCCTTATAACCCGTGAAGTGGACCACCCAAACACTGTTGTCTCCAAAAGCAAATATTTTTTACAGAGAAACTTGTCAAATTTCTGTTGCATACTCTTAGGCAGATATTTAAAGTCTAAGATAAGGTGCTTTGTATGGAAAAAATTTAAACTTTGAATGGCTTTATTTTTAAATTACATGAAACTGACAGTTTTTAATAAAATATTCGTAATCGAGACACTCAGCATAAAAATATAGAGCTATAGTAATTCCAAATGGAATTGGCAAGCCCATATAGCAGCTTTGCCCGATGAGTCTGATGTCTAGTCATTATAAGGAAATGTTATTTTGCCGAAACGTTTCTTGGACAGCCTTAAAGTAGTTCAAACTAAGTTCCAGCGGCTTCACTGTAGGTTGCAGGTCACTCTAAACTTGTTGATACGATGGACATTTACGATTTCCCGTAAATTGGCTGCATTTCCTTTATATGTGGCCAGTTTCTTCACGTCGTATACAATGTTTTGGCCAAAATATTGTGCTTTTGCTAGTCTTGTAATTTTAAGTGGGCTCAGCTTCCCGCGTTTTCGACATATGGCACATCATTCGCGTACAAGAATGGGCCAAAATCCACAAGCAAAGAATCCAAGAGTCGCTACTGGATGTACATAGCATAGTATCGAGCTCAAAACATTCCAATATCGACTCTTACTCAAGGCGCATTCCTTTTTTCTTAGAGTTAGCCTGGGAACTTCTGAACAAGAGCCCGATTGATATGATTTGATTCATAGGTCAAATAACACTCGAAAACCCGAAAAAGCTTTTGGGCACATTAAGTCTTATCAAAGACATTCCACGAGCGAAAGCTGTTGCTTCTATAAGACCCAATGTTTTCTCAACCGCTGACTTCGATAGTTCTGATGTCGCTCATAGAAATAGACCTTAAGGGTCAAAGGGTTTAAGGTGCAAAAAAATTGTTTCATGGCTTGTGGAAGGGCTTGTGGAAGAACCCAAGTGATCCATATCTTCGATATCTATCTGCGCCTAGATGCTTGTATTCTTCTTCTTCTTTTTCATTTGGGCGCGAGGTTATAATCTGAGGTAATGGATAATTACCCTCCCACTCTACTATATTCCTAATGGTCCGCTTGTGGGGAACGCCGATTTGACCTCAGAATATACCGGCAGGCCACCCGGTTTTGGATATCTTCGTCACTGAGGCCAAATAAATGCTGTTGTCGTTGCATTTGTGTGATCCATGAATGGCTTTCCTCTCCATCGTGGTTGCGCTGGAATGTTGATTGACATTGCCTCTTGGACGGGGTTCGTATAGGATCTCTCCTTTGAACGTGGCAGTACCAACTGAGCCGGACGTGCTCCATTTCTCTGGAGGCTTCCTCGGATCTTCGTACTTCTTATTCTATCTCGCTTTGTTACTCCTGCTGTCATGCAAAGCATCTTCATCTCAGCTGCCGTTAATTTGCTCTCATATTTCTTATACGATGTCCAACATTGTGATCCATATGTAAGCGCCGGACGCACATATGGACCTGCGGTGTAGAGCTTTCCTTTCAGCTTAGGGGGCATTTTTCGGTCACAGAAGATGGCGGAGTTTTCTCGCGACTTCATCCATCTCTCGCTTACGCGATGATTGATGTCGTCGTCAAAGTTTGCTTTGCTATTGATCATAGATCCCAGGTACTTGAATTTTTTACACTTGGGAAGCACCTTTCCATTCAATTTAATGTCTCTGTCTTCTTCTGGCTAATACGATACCCATTTCCCTCTAAAACATCCACCCATATATCAAGTGTTCGCTGCAGGGATATATGATCTTCACTTACGATTGCCCCATCGTCAGCGAATAATAGTTGATGTACTTTCGGGTCCGTCAGTTTTCCTTCAAGCAGATAATCAAGGACTACAATGAAAAGCAAAGGACTTAGGACGCTTCCCTGGTGTACACTGACTTTTATTGAGAACTCATCAGTGACTCCGGAAGGACATCTTACTCTTGTCTTTGCTCCATCATACATGTCCATGATCATCCGCACGTAGACTTCTGGAACTCCTCGTTTTCTAAGCGCCACTATCAGATCTCGTGGTAGTCTCTCGCAAGCTTTTTCAAAATCAACCAGCACCATATCCAGATCTTTAAGGGCATCCCGATGTTTTTCCATTATGATCCTTATGCTTTGGATTGCATCAGTGGTTGATTTGTTCGTGGCAAACCTCAGATTATTTTTCGTAGTCGACTATCTAGTACCCGCTCGACGATCTTCATTGTGTGAGACATCAGCTTGATAGAACGGTAATTGTCTTAGCTTCGTGTATCACCTTCTCCTTTAAACAAAGGAAGGAGATAACTTTCCCTCCACAGATAAGGCATTGGATCCCCTCTTATTAGTTTGGAGATGAAGGTCGAGAGCCATCTGGACCCGCTGTCTCCTATTTTCTTCCATAACTCTGAGGGTATCTGATCTGGCCCAACCGCTTTTCGCTTTTTGGAGTATTTAACCGCCTTCCCAACCTCGTTGACTGTAATATCTGGTACTTCTCCTCGGTTAGGAGTAGTCTCTTCTGGAAAGTGGTGCCTGTGAAACTGTCCGTTCAAAAGTCCCTCACAATGCTGCCGCCACCTATGAAGAAATTTGTCGTCATTCACAAGAAGCTATCCCTAAGCATTATTGATGAACTTTGGCTAACTTTGGCGAGAAAGCGCTCTCCTCGGCGCTTCTCCTCCTCTGAGCGGCAATTTTGAAGACTTTAGCCCCTTTATTCAAGGTGTCCTGTCGAAGAACCTGTATGGCCTGATGTGTATCCTCCAATTCCTGATACAGGCTCTCCATTCCCTTTGCTTGAACCTGGGCGCACTTCTTCTTCGCAAGACTCTTGAGGTGTCTATATTTCAATTCCAGGCGAAGCATTTCAGCTCTGTTGTTCGATGAGCACTTCTTCCATGCCTTTAATGCCGCTTTCTTTTCACTGATCACTAGTTTCACCTCATCTGACCACCACCATGTTTCATTGACCTGTTTGCGATGGCCTTTTGAAGTCCCTAGGAGTGATTTGGCCTTCTCTATGCACGTTCGCTGTAGGTCATCCCACATAACTTGTGCTCTGCACTCTACATCTTCGTTTTCGTCATTGATGTTACAGAGGTAGTTTTGCATAGTGTTTAAAATGCTTTGCCTTTTTCTTTATCCAAATTGTGCCAGTTGATTCTCCCAGATAGCTTTGTTTGCATAATTTTCTTTTTGACGGTTTCATTAAAATGGTGGTCAGCAGAAGGCGGTGTTTTGTTGTAATCGCCTCACCAAAAATCACTTTACAATCTTTGACCCGCGATTACAGGGAACTGTGAACCAAATGATAGTCAATCTTGGTCTCATTCCCACCGCTGCTGTAAGTGATCAGGTGCCTGCTTTCCTTGACGCACATGCTATTAAGCACGATAAGACGAAGACCGTATGACTTGCAAACGTTTAGGATATCTTCACCAGAAGAGTTCCTAGTGCCATACCCCAGTCCACCATGGCAGTCTTCATAGTCCTCGGTAGATTTCCCGACATGTCCGTTCAAGTCTCCGCCTACAAACAAAAGCTCTTTCTTTGGGATCGCCTTGATGAGATTGTGAAAATCTATCCAAAGTGCATCCTTTTCTCTCTGCTTACACCCTATTGGGGAGCATGTGCACTAACGATGTTCCACACCTCACCTCGCATCACCAGTTTGAGGGATATCAATCGGTCGCTTGGCTTTGAAATATTCAAGATGCCATCAAGAAGCTCTGCCGCAAGGATGATACCGATTCCGTTCCTACCTTATTCAGTTCCGTAGTAGTACATCTTGTAAGCTTTTGTCTTTACATCCAAGAAACGAGCCCGATTTCCGGTGTTCCGCCATTTCGTCTCTTGGACACACAAGATGTCCACTCGCCTTCTAACCATCATCCCTTCAAGTTCGTGTCTACGACCAGTCATGCTGCCAACATTCCAACTTGCGACCCTAATCTTGTACTTAGGCAGTTGCATTATTTTGCTATACCCCGGAAACCGACTAGCTCTGACCCGAGCATTACTGCTCGTCCCAGGATCACTACCAGGCCTGTATTCCAATCCGATAATTATCTCTGGTTGTAAAAATGGAGCGGGTAAAAATTCTACTTTTCCGAAGAAAAATTCTGCTTTCAAAAATAAGCTTAGCTGTTTTCTAAGCTTGCTTTCTAATTCTGCTTTCAAAAATCAGCTTAGCAAAGTTCTGACTTAAGCAATAAAATTATGCTTATTCTGCTTTTTCAAGCAAACTTTTGACTTTTTTGAAGTAAAGTAAAGTTGCAGGGGGCGGCACGTCCTCCTCATACATATTTCACTGTGACGCTTTGTCAAAGTTACCCTGAATGTGCGTTGCTATATAAGCCCAGTGGTTTCTCGATGTAAGGCTTAGGTCATACTCATAAAGCTTGACGGACTGAACAGCTAAGCTAATGCCGCAGCTGTCTGCAACACCAAACTATCAACACTCTTCATCTCAAATTTATCGGCCTCGTCCATGTCCGCTTCTTTTCACATTCACTGTCAAACGTATTTCTTGATGTAAAGTCTCCTGTCTCCATCTCGAGCCATTTGTTTGCACTTTAGTCCTTCCTTTAAACTGCAGTTTTTAGGCCAAACAAAATTTCATGATGGTAACAGAGGATCCTTCATCCAGTGATGCGAAGGATTTGTTCGACTTATCCTCTTTGTTGACTCATGCTAGCGGTAGTCGACACAAGTAGGTACCATAGCAGTACCTACTCAAAAAATAATTCCTTACTTGTGCCATCGTCCTCAGAAACTGAGCCTACAGTTCATACTTCAAGTAACCGAAGCTGTTTAAAGTTTTTGGCGGAATTCCACTTCTCTGGTTGCTCCAACTACGTTTGAGCTTCGAACATACGCTTCCTCTTTTGAAAGCTTTAAAGAGTATACATAATCAATAAAGCCTTTTTGACATGTTTGCCAACTTGTGTCGAAGCTTCTGATTCTAGATTCTAGCATTAAAGATTTTAGTTTCAATTCTTTGGCTTTCGCCTTTTTTGGAGTCTTCTTAATTTGACATATTTGTTCAAATACCTCGTAAGACGTAAAAATCTTGCCAACGCAAACATCATGCATACATTGCAATTTGTTATGTTGAATCTTTTCTTCAAAGGACCTAGCAGCTTTCAAGTAGCAAGACCTTAAACATGTCGTACAACATATATGAAATGATATCTATTAGCTTACATATTCCGTAAATATAAAAGACATTTTGAATCTTCCTTTATTTATCCCGAAGAAATAGGAGCATTATTTCCCGGAGAACTACACCCATTGAATGTGAATAAGATAAAGGATACCCAACCCTGCACACACTAGCCGCATTTGTGTGATCCCCTTACAAGTCGAAAGCTTATCAATCTGTTAGTGTTCCACGTGACACAAGCTGGATATACGAATAATTTGCATACAAAGCATATCCCAGTAGTTATTCAATAGCCCGGTCCTTAACCGCACATAACTTATTTAATTTAAGTCAACCCTGGGTCAGTTAATCGATTGGGGGATTGAAATTTTGGGGTTGGTCATTGGTTTCATTATATGTGCCGCAACGAAGGGTATTTTGTTAATTGGGCTTTTCTGGCTGTGTACGGTTTTGTATCGGCTGGCATAATATGGCTGCAATGACATCACGTAGTTTCACAAAACTCATTTACATTAATTGGCTAAGTAAGCTTAAAGTGATGTTTTCATAAATTTGTAAAATTACTCGAAACAAGGGTTTACTGATTAAATGAGTGTTGTGTTTGCTCTTACAGAATTTCGATTGGGAAATGGCAATTTGCGTGGTGGGAAATTGAGAATAGGGTTGTGCTTCGACATTTTAAAAATAAGAATAAAGCCAATACGGCGCAGATATTTTGCAAAGGGAATATAGTTTGTTGTGCTTTGAGCATGATTTTAATTTAAAAAAAAAAAAACTATTACTTCCTGAAAGAAGGCTGGCTGCCAGAGGGAATTTCTATAAAAAAATAGGAATTCAACGAAATTAAATTAGACGAAAACAGGATCGATGTACAATTTTCATTACAAAGCGTGTAAAAATTGCAAACAAAAAGCTCTGCAATCAGTCCGATATTCAATACTAGAAAAACATTTATCATTTACCAAGTAAAAAAAACTTTTGTTCTTCTGTAACAAATCACTGAATGCAACGATACTGTGTATCCAGCACAGCACACAGGGTTTTATACTCGCCTCAAAACAAAGGGACATGTAGAAGAATGTGTTTTGAGCTATACACCAGGATGAGGGATATTTTACGTTTTTGTTTGACTATCATCAACCAGGGAAAACTAAATAATATCAAATAACACAGAAATAGTGAAAAGCTTTTTTGTATCATTATTTGATGGAGTATATCGTGCAGCTGTGGACGGGTTATATTTTCCGAATTCAACAGAATTCCTGGTACTGATACTGAGTTATAGTTGGTGGCTGATGCACAGAATAATTAAAAAAATGAACTGAATCATCAAATTAAATACGGAATGTGAAAATTCGGTGCCGACGCATCTGTTCTGCTATATTGAACAGTATATATAACTAAACAATTATTGTAAATTTAATAAGCTTTCAACACAGAAAACTTGTAAAAACTTTTTTCGCACAATATACTTTTAAGCTTTCCTGGAATCAACCCTAGGTACCTTCTAGGGCGTTTAATGCAAACAATGTACTTACACCGAAAGAAATTATTTTTCTGCTTTTTAATAATTTTCGGGTGATAAATGTCGTTCAGGACTTAAAATAATAGAATTGATATGTTAATCATGTCATCACAAATTTTTCTTAATATCTTACTTACTTACTTAAGGTGGCGCTACAGTCCGGGGTGAACCTGGGCCTCAGCCAACAAGCTTCGCCAGCCAGCTCTGTCTCGAGCTAACCGTCTCCAGTTTCGCACGCGAAGTTGGCTGAGGTCCCCTTCCACTTGCGTGCGCCACCTGAGTCTCGGTGCTCCTCTACCGCGTCGTCCCTGCGGTGTGGATTCGAAGATTTTCCGGGCCGGGGCGTTGGTGTCCATCCGCTCTAGATGCCATCGTAGACGTTGTGTTTTGACTCTTTTGGCTAGGTCGGTATCGCTGTACGGCCCGTACAGTTTGATGTTATATCTCCTCCTCCACTCTCCGTCTATGCAGACGGGACCGTGAATCGTCCGAAGAATTTTCCTCTCGAAGCAGCCTAAAGTGTTTTCATCCGGCTTTGACAGAGTCCATGCTTCTGCACCGCAAAGCAGGACTGGGATGTTGAGGGTCTTATATATGGACACTTTAGTTGCTCGAGAGAGGGCTTTGCTACTCAATTGCCTTCTTAGCCCAAAGAAACAGCGATTGGCAAGAGTTATCCTTCGTTTGATTTCAGCGCTGGTGTCATTGTCTGAATTGATAGCGGAACCCAGGTAGACAAAGTCCCTAACTACCTCAAAGTTATTGCTGTCGATGGTGATGTTTTGTCCAAGATGTCGGTGTTGGGTGTCTTTTCTTGATGACAGCATATACTTGGTTTTGCCCTCATTGACTGCTAAACCCATATTCGCCGCTTCCGTCCCAATACTCACGAAGGCTTCACTGACATCACGCTTTGTTCTACCTATTATGTCAATGTCGTCTGCGTATGCTAGTAGTTGAACGGACTTTTGAAAGATTGTACCTCTGGTGTTGGCGCGAGATTTCTGCTCAATTCTCTCAAGTATGATGTTAAAGAAGTCGCATGGGGTCGATGAGGTCTTTGCCGACCTTGACAGAACAGCGTGAGTTTTCCATCGTCATCCTGCACAGACTGACGAGTTTGGCAGGGATGCCAAAACTAGACATTGCGCTATATAGCTCGTCTCTATAGATGCTGTCATACGCGGCCTTGAAATCGATGAAGAGGTGGTGTGTATCGATTTGGAATTCCTGGGTTTTCTCCAAGATCTGCCGCAATGTGAATATTTGATCGATAGTGGACTTTCCTGGCCTAAAGCCACACTGAAATGTGCCTATCAGATTGTTGACAAACGGCTTCAGACGTTCACACAGTACAGCAGAAAAGATCTTGTATGCGATGTTAAGAAGACTGATGCCCCTGTAGTTGGCACAACTCAGAGGGTCTCCTTTCTTCAGGATCGGGCAAACAATGCTGAGGTTCCATTCGTCGGGCATGCTTTCTTCCGACCATATCTTGCAGATGAGCTGGTGCATGCTCCTAACCAGCTCATCGCCAGCGGATTTAAAAAGTTCGGCAGCTAGGCCGTCTGCTCCGGCTGCTTTGTTGCACTTGAGCTTAGACACAGCTAATCTCTGTTATATGTGTGCACTCACCAATGAGTGCAGGGCCATCTCTACCGATTTTCCCTTATTGGGTGTTTCCACCGCACATAATCTCTGTTATATGTGCGGTGGAAACACCCAATAAGGGAAAATCGGTAGAGATGGCCCTGCACTCATTGGTGACGATCATTGAGAAGTTCCCTGACAATTGGATGTCGAAAGAGCCTTCAACAATATCGTGAAAGAAGTTATAATGTCAACACTTCAGAAGCCATGGAAGTTGACAATTATATTTTTCATTAGATCGAGCCAATGCTCAAAAGCAGGCTCATCCATGCCGAGCAGGGGTGTTGTCTAATCAACACTTCTGTGTGCAGAGGTACCCCAAAGGGATGAGTATTGTAATATCTTTGTCTGGCGTTCGTTTCGTCGAAATGAACTCAATTTTACTTTTTATTATTTCACAATAAAACACTTTATTTATCAAACAAAACTTATTCAAATGCAAACCGCACTTAATTCAACTACGCTACTTAGAATTAGAATCAACACTTTATTTCAATTTACTTTTTACTTTGCTATCGATTTTACAATTCAACGTTCAAAATATAAGTGTCCTGTACGAGCCTGGCATCCGTGTATTTATACAAATTCAGCACTTTGACAGTTGGGTTTGTTCGTTTAGTAAATCTAGCGGGTGTGCTTGTAAAGTAAATCGATGGGTGCATTCAGCGCCTTCTTCTTGTCGGCACATCCCAGTATTATCAGATTATTAGCAGATCACGCCTGATATTTAAAAGTTATTTTTGATAAGAAGCCCAGTAGAAAACTGAGTACACTCGGCCGTGCTAGGAAGACCTTGATAAGCCTTACTCCTGATGAAAGGCCCTTGGCCCAAACTGCGGACTCCAACCCCGGACCGTGCAGGCCTAACACGGAAATTCTGACTTGAAGTGCGGGCTTAGACCAAAAACGGTTACCTTGCTAGTGTCTTGCCTAAGAGTCTTCCGGCAAGGATTCATACAGAAATTGGTTACCCCTGCACTCTTGTATCCTTGTGCCTAACTCTTACTTGAGGGTGAATAGGTACGGAGTCATACCGAAATCGGTGCCCTTACCTTGTCGTCTCATTTAGGACTACCTACTTCTCACTGAATTTCTACCACTTTGTTTACGTGGATTTATACCGAAAATGGTTACACCCGACCTCAAATTATTCCCCCAATTCATAACAACCCCACCCCTCCCTTCCTAAAGGCGAATTCCTATCCGGGGTCCAACAGTCCCGAGACCCAATTTTTCAGGAAAGTTCCTCACTGGCCCCACAGCTCTTCTGACATTGGTTCACACCGAACCTTCATTTAGGTTTTCGGGTAAGTCCCTAAGCCAACCAACAATCGATTGGAGACCTTCGGATCAGGCTTTTACCGATACTGGCTTCCGCGACCTTTTCACCCCAATCGGGTAGTCATCATTTATGTCCCCAGGGCTGGTAACTTCGGCCTTTCAAAAAGTGATATCACAATGGACCTTGTTTGATTTAAGTGTGTTCCTGATACCTCTTTCGCCGTACGAGTCAAAGAGGCAACTCAAACAATTTTGTCTTGTCAGTATTTGGTCCTGGTGGGGTGCCGTGGCGTAGTGGTTAGTGTGTGTGCTTACTACGCCGGAGGTCTGGGTTCGAATCCTGCCATCGTCACCTGAAAAAAAAAGACTTGTTCTTTTCACGGTCCCCACCTCCGCGAGGGTTTGACAAGCCCTCCGAGAGTATTAATTGTCTTGAAAAACTTCTCAAAGTGCCGTTCGGATTCGGCAAAAAATTGTAGGTCCCCTTGTATGTAAAGAAATTAACACACCAACATACATTGTTGAGAAGTTGGCCCTGGTTCACCTCGAGCTGTTGCGCCACTCTATTTATTTTTTATTTATAGTATTTGGTCCTGACACGCGCTATCGTGCGGCTTCTTCAATCTCATTCTTGAAGGGATTGTTTGTAGGTATAAAACTCCGATTCCCAGCTTTCAGACACTCAGAGCCCGTTCGTATTTGATGAAGATGTTCCAATAATAAAAGTAACACAGCATGATGTTATGTAGTGGTTTCCCATTCTGTGAAATAGCAACTAAAAGAGATATTTAAAAGAGAATGCAGTATGTTTGATAATTAAGTAAAAAAAAAAACATTACAAACCCACGAAAATAATTATCGTAATTTTCTTCTACCCATTCTTGTCCTAAGTACACACATTCCACCATATGCCCTGCTTTATTCGTCTTCCTGGTGTGTCGAAACTTAAATTGATTTCGTTTTCTGTCTTTAACTTTAACTTCACAAGTAAACTTCCCGATAAAAGTTCTCTGCAAATTCAATTATCCAGCACAAAACATTCGCTTGGGGTAGACCCGTAAATGGCCCACGATTAAAACCAAAACTGTTAAGGAAATTCCTTTTAATTTTATAGATTCCTTAGTTTATTTCGAGGGGGGCCAGGTTCTAACAAAGGTCATTTAATTGAAATGATTGTGATTATTTGGCATTAAAAGGTTAATAGAGACATTTGCAATTCAATCTTCAATGGTTATAGCTGAAGAGCACAGTACAATGCCTGTAAGGCAATAAATTTGCTATTTATAGTTCATTTTCCAATAGTGTTGTTGACAGCCTTAAACGATCCCTTCGATTAATAAAGGGTGACAATTGGGTTTTGTGGGACCATAAAACTGTCGATGAGTCATGGTTTTGGTTTTGACTTTCGGAATATCATTTCAATTAAAGTTTTTTGCAGGGTGACTTGTTTAAGTTTGAAAAGCGTATTTTCTAATTTAGGTTGCAACTATTTTTGGAGTAAGTTCTATATTCCAACTCGTACATTATTTATTGTGCTTTTCAGATTAGGAATATTTGTGCCAATATTCACTTTTGAATTGAAAAAAAAAAACTCAATGCATTATCCTCATTTTTCAAAATGCGTATAGTTGACGAAAGTAATAAACATTGGACATTCGTGTCGGAGATGCAATACGGACTACTTTAAAAAGGACCCATGCAGTCAGGATTAATATCCTGCGGCCCCAGTCAAACAAAATTCAGGTCAACATAAAATGAAAACCTACGTATAAAACGAGAAAACAAATCATTTTTGCAACATTTCAGTTCTCATATTTCGTTCTGCTTTAATTGCAGTTTTGTCAGTTTCATTATGCTCCCAATCTGTCGGTTCGTCGTCATTGTCCTTCTTCTGCAATATTCATATACCTACGTACGTTTGCCCTTCTAGCATCAGGATTTATGGGGATTTTCTATCTTGGTATAGGTACCTACTTCTTGTATATGAACAACGTCCAGGCATAATGTACTGGGTTTTATTTATGTTAAAGCTTTCATCAAGCGTTGACAGTTTGAAAACGCAAAATTAAAAATGAAATGCCTGCTGAAGTAGGATGAATGAAACCGCTACAGAAGCATTTTCATTTGGTTTAGCATTTGACTTCTTTGATTTAGATAGTGCGGGACATGCTATACAGGCCTATGAATTTTTAAGTTTTGATCATATTTTTCTATGCTGCGACCAGTGTTACCGATGGACAATTTGAAAATGTCGCCAAAAAATGTCGCCCGAGCCAAAAAATGCGTCCCACTTAAAAAAATTCACAAATGCTTAAATTTTACAAAAAAAAAAAACGTGACACGATAGAAAAAAACATACTGAAATTTGTAGTCTCAAACCCGCCGCTCACTTAATACCCAAAATAATAAAAGAGTTAAATGTGGAACAAAAAATTACTTCTTGCAAAATCTTTTAAGAACGACCTTTAATTTCTAATATTTAATTTCTAAATATTGAGTTGAGAATCAGACAAGACATGATCATCCCTAACATAATATGACATGGGCGGCTCACCTGCTATTAACAGAAGGAACTGAGAGTTACATAGCAGAGTTAGCTCCGTCAGTAAAGTTGTCAAAATCTTCGACTCACGGAATTATTAACTCTCCCAAATCTTACTTCACATAGAAAAACACAGAAAACGAAGTTCGAGTTGGTCTTACACGTCATCTTTCATAGTAAGTCTCAGTTTAACTCGGAAGCTCTGATGATCTCGAACTGAAAAACCGGGCTTAGAAAGGGGTTATCCCGCTCTCGAGTAATTAAAAAGGATTTGTTCCTCCAGGCAGGGAGTCGTCCCGTCGGGGTAACCTCCCGGCTACGCAAAGAAAACATTAGACGGATTTACTGCTGAGTAGAAAATTTATTCGACTCATTTATTTCGTTTTGTGAAATTGGTTAAGCAAGAGGCAGATGCAATAAAATTTTTCAATTTGTGGCTGTTGTATGCATAACTGACTTGAAAATAAAAAAATCGTCCTAATGTCGCCTGTTTTTTAGAAAAGTGTCCAACAACCGCTTATTTCAAAATGTGGTCGCCTGGTGTCCCGGTAGTAAAAAAGTCGCCATTTAGCGACATATGTCGCCCATCGGTAACCCTGGCTGCGGCTGCGAGTGTATTATTCAACAGGACTTCAATTCATTTGTGAAGATCTAGGTCTTTACTGGGTATTTAAATATATTCGCGTAAAATTATTTTAATTATTTTAATTACAATTAATAAAATTTTTTGCTATCAACTGTTTTAAGGCAGCATAAGAAAACATAAAAGCAGCAAATATAAATCGAGAAAAATGACAAAAGAGACTGGAAAGGTAATACCTACAATGGTATGTTAAGTTTGATATACATTCGAAAATGTAACATAGAGAAATAATAACGATAGACCCAAGACCTAAGGGCAATATGGTCGTGATCGAGACCGAATTCTGAGTCGAATAAGCCATGCCCATCCACCCGCCATTCTGTCTGTATGTCACATGTTTTGAGGCCTTAAATTTTAAGCTTAAGTACTTAAGGTGGTCCAACAGTCCGGGGTAGACCTGGGCCTCAGACAACAAGCTTCGCCAGCCAGCTCTGTCTCTAGCTAGCCGTCTCCAGTTTTGCACGCGAAGTTGGCTAAGGTCCCCTTTCACTTGCGTGTGCCACCTGAGTCCCGGCGCTCCTCTACTGTGCCGTCCCTGCGGGTTGGATTCGAAGTTTTTTAGCTAGGAAACTAAAATTTTTGCGTAAGGTCCTTAAGCCGGTTAGTGATCGCCTTTTAAAGCACTTTCCAATATATTAGCCTTATATGTGCCCACGCCTCTACCGAAGACGTTGAAGCTCCCCGGAACCCAAACATGCACCGGATTCCGGCAAGGAGATGCATTGTAGTGCGCATTCTTCTATTTTGGGCACAAGTTTACCGTAGGGCCAAGTAGAATTTGTTGGATCTTTTCATCCTTATAGATGGATTTGGGTGTCCAAAAAGAATGCAACTTTAACATACCCGTAAATGGTCAGAGGCGCCAGCCAGACAACTGGTATTTTCCCTTAACGGAGCGACGAAGTCGCATAAGCGGCTAAACCCTGCGAAAAAGAGAGTTGAAATCCTTTAAACCCGCGAAGCGAGCCACCCAAGCACTATTGTAACCAAAAGCAATATATTTTCTAGCTTGTCAAATTTCCATTGCATATTCTTAGGCACAAAATTTTAAGTCTAAGATGAGCTGATTTGTATGGAAAACTTGAAGGGGAGCAGGGCAAAGGTCACACGGCACTATTTTAAACAGATCCCTGCAAATACTGTAGTACCCGGACGATATCGACATCATCGCCCGCTCCAGTCGTGCTTTTTACGGCGATTGAAGAACAATTGGATAGGTCTGGAAGTAAACGAGGTGAAGGCCAAGTATATGTCATCAAGAAACAAAGAAAAATCCGTCCGCCGCTTGGGACAAAGCGTAACTACCTCATCAGTAGTTCATCTACCTTTGAGTTAACTTCAACTCCACCAACGACGCCTAAGTGGAGATTCGTCAAAGCAGAAAGAACCCTGGGAAACCTTTCTTAAGAGAGACAAAGTGTAAGCTCTGCAAAGCCCTTATGCTACCAGTTCTGCTTTATGGCTCCGAGCAGTGATGGACGATAAGCAGAAGAGTAGAAATTATACTTGGTTCTTTCGAGAGAAAAAATTTTCGGCGAATTTATGGTCCTGTGTGGGAGGAGGGTCAATGGAGGAGAAAATATAACCTCAAACTCTATTTGCTGGTACCAAGATGTGGATGTTGTTTAAAAAGCCACAACAAAAAGACTACATTATCTCGGTCACATCGAGCGTATGGACATTAACTCTCCAGCCAAGAGTATCTTCGAATCCAAGCCCCCGCAGGCTCGAGATGACCAGGAAGGCAGAATCCCGTTCAAAGGACCACGTTAACGCTTATTCCAGATCACTTGGTTAAGACAATGGGAAGCAGCATGCCCAGGGTCGCAGAGGATGGAAGACTACTGTGAACTATGTTGAGAAAAATGCTAGGTAAATCCAGAACATTTTAGATTTTTATTATGAGTTAAGCAAACAAAATCACAATTAAAAACAACACAAGTATTGATTGTCACTTAAGAATGAAGCTAAAAATGAATTAAAAAAAAAAAAAAAAAACAGTCTGTACGCAGAAGTTAGAGTCCGTAAAACGGACCGTTTAATACCCCATCTTTTCCCACATTATAAAATGCTGATGTTATTGTTGTTTTTTGACATTTTATAAGAAGTGCAAACCTCGAAAAGGGGACTTGGTCTAACCGCCCCTAATTACAAACTATCAATTATAACACAGACATTTCCAAGTTACCCTTAAATGTACGTAAAAATGCAAATTTTTGGTTCAAGTTCAATATTTTTGAAAAATCGGCCCCTAAAAGGGGGCGTGGCTAAAAACTTTGTATAAACAAAATCTGAAGATAAACGAAAATCTAATCTTCTAAATTTTTGTTCTTCTTTCCTAAATTAGGCCTAAGGACAGTCGAAATCACTTTCTATACCCGACCGAGGGTATATTAATTTTAATGCATAGTTTGTAACACAGTGAAATAATCACCGTAGACCCCTGAGACTTTTTAGAGATATGATCGAGACCGACAGGTGAGTCGGTTAAGCCATGTCCGTCCGTCCGTCTGTCCGTCTGTAGGTATTTGTGAAGTTTTTAGGTCTTTAAAATTGAGCTAGGACGCTCAAGATTGGAGTTTATCTTGGATCTTATTTTGTACAGACAAAGTGTGAAATTTAGTTAAATCCGCCGAAGGCCACGCCCACTACTGGCTTCAATGTACGACAACCTCTATTTCAAATTTTCTTTCAAAATGCCTTTTGTCCAAGTTAGGAACTCAAATTTTGGTATAGAGCAATAATGACCCCACACCTCAAAGACGGAAAAAATTTGACTGCCAACAATATCGACCATGCCCACTTTTACCATGTAAGATATTTAAAAACCCGATTTCTCGGAAAGTTTACTCCAAATTGAAAAAAAAATATATTACAAATATTCAAGATATTACTATTTGCTAGGTTTGCTCGATACAAAGTTTTGAGCTCTGCCCACTTTTAAGGGGCGTGTTTAGGAAAAAAACGGGTTTTCCTGCAATAATTTTCGATTTCAACGCATTTTGTCATGATTCTAACGAAATTACAATTAATTGATTTTTATTTTTAGCCCAGACCCACTTTTGGGGGCGTAGCCTATACAAACAATATATGAATTCGGGACAAAAAGATTTAAGATTTTGTGGTACACGGTATATAGGGTCGGTTATATAGAAGTTTGTCACAGACGAACTCTTCCACTTACTCACTTGTTCTGGAAAATTTTAGGTTTTTATTCGATTCTGCCTCCAAATGTGGGCGTAGCCCAAAAATTTGTATAAACTCCTATTAGCTTCCTAGCTTAAAATTTAACGCCTAAAAACGTGTAATATATAGACAAACGGACGGACGGACAGACGGACTGTTTTTTTCAGAAACACGCCCCTTAAAAGTGGGCGGAGCTCAAAACTTTGTATGTAGCAAACCTAGCAAATAGTTATAACTTAAATATTTGTTATATAATTTTTTTTTTTCAATTTGTAGCAAACTTTCCGAGAAATTAGGTTTTAAAGGACCTTACATGGTAAAAGTGGGCACGGTCGACATTGTCGTGGGTCCAATTTTTGCCTTCTTAGAGGTTTTGGCCCATTATTGCTCTATACCAAAATTTGAGTTCCTATGTCTAACTTGACCAAAAAGCATTTTGAAAGAAAATTTGAAATAGAGGTTGTCTTACATTGAATCGAGTAGTGGGCGTGGCCGTCGGCAGATTTAACTAATTTTCACACTAATTTTATTTCACTGTACAAAATAAGAACCAAGATAAACTCCAATCTTGAGCGTCCTAGCTGAATTTTAAGGACCTAAAAACTTCACACATACGGACAGACGGACTGGCGGACGGACGGGCGGACGGACGGACGGACGGACATGGCTTAATCGACGCACCTGTCGGTCTCGATCATATCTCTAAAAGGTCTTAGGGGTCTTCTGTGATTATTTCACTGTGTTACAAATTCGAACCGGAGGTCTGGGTTCGAATCCTGCCATCGTCACCTGAAAAAAAAGACTTGCTCTTTTTCACGGCCCCCACCTCCGCGAGGGCCTGACAAGCCCTCCGAGAGTATCATTTGTCTTGAAAATCTTCCCAAAGTGCCGTTCGGATTCGGCAAAAAATTGTTGGTCCCCTTGTATGTAAAGAAATTGACACACCAGCATACATTGTTGAGAAGTTTGCCCTGGTTCACCTCGAGCTGTTGCGCCACTCTATTTATTTTTTTATTTACAAACAATGGATTAAAATTAATATACCCTCAGTCGGGTATAAAAATTATGACAAATGTTAAATGTCCCACCCACTTTTAGGGGGCGTTTTAATAAAAAGCAATTTTTTCCGAAGTAAGTTTTCGGTTTTAACGAATTTAGTCATGAGTCTAACGAATTGATTCCAAAAGACTTTTAGGTTTGGTGTTGCAGGATATATAGGGTCGGGTAAATAGGAGTTTGTTACCGACAAACTCTTATACTTACTCACTTGTTAACTCTTAACTTTTCCAAAACTTTTCAATACCTAAATTTTTTAAAAAAATTATTTTTTTTATTAATAAAACTGCAAACTGCAATTAAACTGTTTTTTGTGCTTAAAAAAATTACCGTCTTCGGGTTCTCTGACTATAAGCAAACTATAGGCGCAGCAAAAGACAAAACAGTCCTCCAAATAATTTTGTAACCACATGAAAATTTAAATCACCTCCTTAGAGAAAGAAGTCTATTTCTGACACTCTATCCAGAGCATTATCAACTTTTTTCAAGAAGGCCGCATACACATACTTTCGATTTGGTACATGCGATTGAAGCAGAAGTCGATCGCTCAAGCTTAATAAGCTTAAAAATCACAACCCTCTACCAATGAAATAAACTCCAATGTATGTATGTTATTCGATAGCCGGGGCTTGTTGTAGGTATACCGACACTCGCGTGTGCAGTCATTTTGTATGAGACACCAGACCAGAAGAGCCTCCTTCCATCAGTAAAGTATATCTGCTTCCAGAACCCGCTTGGAGCAGAATGCTAGTTCCATCGAGCTGATACTTTTTGGCCTCCTCCAGCAGTTCAAGTTCCTTCTCCGTTAGTAATAAGACATTCCATTTCTTTTTCGAGTTGATGCTGTTGTCGAGTACTAGATTTTCAACACTTGCCCTCTCTTTTACCTTGTGCTGCCCAGTAATGGATATCGTCACTATTGCCGCGCTAATCGTCACATCCTCGGATGAAAGTAAGACGCCCCTGCGATTTCTATTATTTGAAGTTCAGCTGACCCTCTGGGAATAGTGAGCCGCACAATAGCATATTTAAGAGCTCCTGACGTTTCTTGTTGCCTTTATCTAATATTCTTGTAACTGGCCTGGAGGTTATACTGACGGCGAACCTTCCAATATGGAAGCGTAAATTCTTGTTTGCAAGTCCCATTGCCCATAGTGAAAGCTAACGGGTGATTTTTTAAGAGGTTAAAAACTTTTTTTTAAAAAAAAACACAAAAAATTCGAAAAAATCAATGAAATATATATTTGAACCTTGCAATTTAATGTTTAAAGATAATTTCATGCAAATGTTGACCGCGGCTGCGTCTCAGGTAGCCCATCCGCTGAGTCCAATTTTGGCATACTCTTTCACATATATCGGCCGGTATCTCACGAATGAATGCATGGATGTTGGCTTCCAGTGCGTCAATCGAAGCGGGCTTGTCCCTATAGACATTGACATACCCCCACAAAAAATAATCTAATGGTGTCAAATCGCACGATCTAGGCGGCCAATTGACCGGCCCGAAACGTGAAATTAACTGTTCACCAAACTCGCCGACCATAAAATGGAAGCAGCGCGCGATGAACATTTTGAACCGAGCACGAATTTTGATAGTAAAATTCAATAATTTGCAAGCGTTGTTCATTTGTAAGACGATCCATGGTTAAATTGCAAACCAAACTGAAGCTGTTTGACAGTGACACAAGGTACTAAACACACGTCAGCTGTCAAAACCAGTGTTGCCAAAACCAAACCAGCTAAAAAATCACCCTTTATATTAACTTATGCTATTTTCCGTCATCTAAATTGGCAATCTCTCGCCAATCGGGACGGATGAGAAATGTGACTCAAAAGATCATTATTACCAAATACCAACTATTATATGGGCCATCTATTGGCTCAGAGCTCAAAGTTCACTTGGCATCACCAACAACATAATAAAATTGATAAAACCAACCACAAAGGCTCTAATTTCTTTGAAATCACTTCGCAAAGGCTATCTTCACAGCCATCAATGAATTAGACGGTCATTCACTTTGAAGGAAAAATCCTGACCCAAGTCCAGAACGAAATGAGAGGATGTGCCAATTTATATCGTCCCCTTTTACTTTGCCGTCCGATGTTTCCCAAAGGAACCAAAACTCCCACCCGCTTTGGAATGAGCCCAGCAAGAAAAACGCCCATTGAAGGACGCCAGCACCACCATTAAACAAGAGAGGCGTAGGAAGTTTTCAGAACTATTTATTGGACCGAACGATGTTTATCAGCGATGTAAAGACGCCGACGGGCTTTATGACATATTTCAAATGAGAGTATTAACCCACAAAAGAAAATTTCTATTATGAGGCAGAGAAGTGAGCCAGGAGGATGAAATTGCAAGCAAATTGATTGACTGCAAGGTTTATTCCTTTCTTTTGGGGTCGAAGCGAATGGGCAAGTTATGTTGCAGGACACTGGACAGCTTGAAATTAGTTTGGGGCTTAATGGGTCGGTCAGTGCCTGCTGTGGGCCTTATTTCGCCATAAAGTATTTTTATTATGTCCTTATGGCGAACGAAAAAGGTTGGTGCAACCAGGAAGGATAGGAAACTTCACATTAACCAAATATACTCAAACGACTTAAATATTTAATTACACAATTCATTTTAATTTCTAATCCTTAATACTATCCTTTTCTTAATAACTTTAAATTTTCCTAACAACATTTAAGTTGAAGGTAGCGACTACAGTGATTTTTTTACTTAGACCTTTCAAACTCTGTTGGTATTATAAGATTATTGGCAAGACCTTCTGTGATCTGAACTACATCGGCTTTAACTAGACCTTCAAAGCAGGTCTCGTCAAGTTTGTCCTTCTCCACACTTTGCAAAACCAGTGCCGCTTGTTCCTTTATTTCATTCCACGCAAACTCGACGTCCGCGTTCTCTGTGCTCATACCGCAAATGACAAAACGAAGAAAATGTTTGCCCTTGTGTTTTGCTTGGATCAAGTAAATCTTCTTCCGATCCGTCAAGCGATCTAGCAGACCAGTTGTCAAATGGTTGTCACCCTTCATTCTGAAACAAACTAGGCCCAAGGCCCGCTTTGCAACAATCTCAAAACGATCATCATTGAGCACAAGCTCTTCGAATTGCTTGGCCAAAGCGATATGCTTGCGTACATGTGCTCTGAGACCTTCTGCGCCGTACGATCGTAGAGTTATCCAAACCTTAAGCGCCCTAAAACGCCGTCCCAGCGGTATCTGCCAATGCCTGTAGTCCGGGATCTGTGATTGACCTTCGTATTTGTGCTTCAGGTATATACGATCCACATTGAAGCTATCCATGACGTTGTTTGCATCTCGAAGCCACATTGCACTGCAGTCGAAGTTAACCAGCATAAATTTGTGCAAATTGAAATTAAGGGAATCAACAAACTCGAGTCCTCGTCGTAGTTCGGCGCATTCCGAAAGAGCGAATGCCGCCCCAGCATAAGCTGCATCAACATGCAGCCAGATTTTGTATTCTTTGCAAACCGGTGCTAAGGCTTCGATGTCATCGTAGGCACAAGTTCCTGTAGTACCCAATGTGGCAATGCAAATGGTGGGGAACAAACCCTTGGCTACATCTTCTGCGACAGCTTTTTTCAAGTCCTCGCCATGGAGTACCAAATCATCACCAGCCGGTATAAGGCGAATTGGAACTGCACCCAATACGCCGGCCTTTTCAATGCAACTATTACTTTGATCACTTGAGTAGGCAATAAGTCGGCCTCGGATTTCACTTTCGGTTAAGTCGGGCTGTTCCAATTGAACGCGTTTGACAGTTTGTTCGCGTGCGGCTAGCACAGCCACCAAAACAGCCTCACTAGCAGATCCCTGTATGACACCACCTCCAGGACCTTCGGATGAGTGAAGAAATTCACTGGGTAGATTTAGGAATTTTGCGAGCCAGTCCATAACGACCACCTCGAGCTCGGTGCATGCTGGACTGCAAATCTGAAATGAGACAAACAAATAGTCAGACATTGGGTATAAGAAAGAATTTAATAAGTGGGTGGTTGTTTTAATTATGCCCAAGGACTTTCAGAAGTAGGGTCGACTTATGACTGGCGATCTTGACCACCGAAGCGAAAGCCAAGGTCAATATTGCAGTGTTGGAATAATAAAAATTATATATTTCAAGTATTTTTTATTCCCTTTCGAATTGAATTTTCAAAGCTTGGAAAGCACAACATCTGTCGGGTTAGCTAGCTTACTAATAAAACTTGAGTACCTATTAAATAGAACCAAATTTCGTTTTACTACTTCTTGCCTGTAAAACTGCCCCAAATAAGTACAGAAAAAGATTTAGTCCATTTTCCCATAAAACTTCAAACTGTAATTTACCTTTTATATGTGCATAAAAAAAATTGCACTTGTAGATTTGTGTTCTCTGACTATTTTTACAGTTTAAGAGAACGCCCGATTTTGTCTTTCTACGACTTATTGTTCAAAAGTTACAACGCGATTGGAATTGGATGGACGGGCGAGCAACGTTTTGATACCATAAGAGGTCCTATTTCCATTTTTAGACGGACCGCTAAAAACTTAAGGAACTAGTTTAGTATACATATAAAAAACGTTTGCGCTAACCACAAATCGTTAAAAAAAAGTAACAATGACATCAGCTATTAGTCGGATTGGATAGGGTATCCACCGGTCCATTTTACGGACTGAAACTTTTGCCAGCACACGGTAGCACTTACTCACCGGGTTTTTACCTCCTATAACAATGCATTTAAATGCTAAAGGTTTTAATTAAGTGCTACAGTCTAAGGTAATTTAATTGCTTCGTTTGGGAAAAAAAGCAAAAGTGGTTCCTGAAAGCATTTTTACCAAAATCTTTTACTCAATTATTTCATTTTTATGACTGGAAATTTTTATACAGCGTATTTTAATTTTAATGCATAGTTTGTAATATAGTGTAGCTAACAACGTAGACGCCTAAGACCTTTTAAATATGATTGAGACCGACAGGTGAATTGATTAAGCCATGTCCGTCGGTCCATCCGTCCGTCTGTCCGTCTTACCGTCTTACCATCTGTCCTTATGTTTCAGTTTTGAGGTCCTTAAAATTGAACTAGAAAACTGAAGCTTGCAGTATTGCTTGGATCTCATTTTGTACAAACAAAATATGAAAATTGATAAGATCCGCCCACAGCCACGCCAACAATTGACTTGAATGTCAGGCAACCTTAAATTTACATTTTTTTCAAAATACCTTTTGGTCAAGTAAGACAAGGCAAATGAACTCTAATTTTTGTGCAGAGTAATAGCGGCCAGAAACCTTTATTTAGACAAAAATTTAACCGCCCAAGCATTGAACATGCCCACTTTTAACATGTTAAATCTTTAAAACCTGATTTATCTGGAAACTTACTCTAAATCGAAAAGAAGTTTATGACAAATCTTTAAGATATTACCGTTTGCTAAGTTTGTTTCATACAGAGCATTGAGCAACGCCCACTTTTAGGGGGCGTTTTCAGGAAAAGCAGCTTTTAAGTATTAATATTCGTTTTAACACATTTTCTCATGATTCCAACGAAATTAGAATTCATTGATTTTAATTTTCAGCCCACGCCCTTTTCTGGGGGCATGGCAAATACAAGAAATTGACATACAGTGTATGGAATCAGGGCAAAACTTTTTTAAATTAGGTGTTTACGGGTAAAGAGTGTCCGGTATTTAGAAGAACTCTTGCACTTACTCACTTTTTATACCCGACCGAGGGTATATTAGTTTTAATGAGACATTGTAGAGATATGACCGAGACCGACATGTAATTAAGCCATGTCCGTCCGTCCTTCTGTATGTGTGAAGGTTTTAGGTCTTCAAAATCAAACTATAGAGAGCTGAAACTAAGTACACGGCTTAGACACAGACACAGGCACAGACGCTGTGTGAAAATTGGTTCAGTCCGACAACGGCCACGCCCACTACTGGCTTCAATGTAAGACAACCTCTATTTCACATTTTCTTTCAAAATACCTTTTGATCAAGTTAGACAAGGCACAGGAACTTAAATTTTGGTATAGAGCAAGATTGACCTAAGATCTTCAAAAAGGCAAAAACTGGACCGTCCACAATACCGACCATGCCCACTTTTATCATATAAGACTTTAAAAACCCGATTTCTCGGAAAGTTGACTCCAAATCGAAAAAAAATTATATGACATATTTATTTTAAAGATATTGCTATTTTCTAAGTTTGTTTAAAACAAAGTTTTGAGCTCCACCAACTTTTAAGGGGCGTTTTTAGGAAAAAACTGTTTTGGTCTTTACGTTGACTGCTTCCTTAAAGACAATTACAAGGCAATGTTACATAGGTACCAACAATTATTGCGCTAGCGCCATTGTAACATAGCTTTAACTTGAAAAACGTATTTTTAAAAATTAGAGATGATCGCACATACAGGCCTGTAGTGGGCGTGTCTGTGGGCGGATTCAGCTTATTTTCAAACCTGATCTGAAGGACTGGACTTCCAGCTCATTCACCAACTATAAGCACTCTTAAAATTTAAGGTCTAAAAATTGCTAAACATACGGACGGACGGACGGACGGTCGATTCATACCTTTAAGGGGTCTACGGTGATTATTTCAGTGCGTTACAAGCTACATCAAACTTAATACACTACAAATAGTACAAAAAGTCTCCGTACAGCAGATTCATTTTTGTATTATTGTAAAAAAAATTTACCGTTCAATGTTAAAAGCTTAAAATTGAACACAGAAAGAGAAAATGTATGTTTTTTTGTCTTTTTACTGAATTTCAGGTATTTGTCTGCACTATGAGCACCGAAAGCTATTATACAAGCGAGGAAAAAGAATGTCTTAAATATTTGGGGAAAGCAGCACTTGATGCCGGAAGCTGAATTTATTTCGGGATTAATTTTTATTAATTGACGATGGTAAATCCAACATCTTTGTCTAAGATGACGTCGTCGCATGAAGTGGAGAAAACTAAACACTGCTTTGAATCTGAAAAATTTAACATCTTTTGTTAGGCATGGTGGGGTAATACTAAAGTTTGGGGAAGTATGGTCTCTTTTGGGGTTGGAGTAACTTGTATTTATAGACTGACGATGAGAAACTATAGGTTCTTGAATGTACTCAAAAAAATCTGACTTACGCTGTGGCTCCAATGCCCAATGCAATGGAAATGAACATGGCAATTGCAATGAAAAAATAACGGGCATTTCATTGCCTACAAATACAAATTTAAAACGATTGGCAATGATTGCTCTTCAAATGGAAATCAATCATAGATGGCCATTTAAAAATCAATATTGCAAAGCTAATTTGCAAAGCGTCTACACTAGTCATGAAACAGTCAATGGAAATATTTCAATCAATTGATTGCTTTGCCCATTGCAAGTGGAGCTCCTGGGTTAAAGTAGTCAAACACTGAGTCTATGGAACAATTTTATACTTCAAGAGGATATAATGCGCCAAGCAGATATCATTGCTGGGTGAAGAAAGATTGCTTAACTATTTTAAAAAGCAAACTAAACATCATTCTCATTCCCCAGATTTAATCCTTATCTATTCATTTTAAAATTCATTACACAAAAAAAGTTCAAAAAATCCCTTTGTTGTACAATGTCAAAAAAAATTGACTTGAAAGTCATCTTGCTTTCGGATGAAATAGGATTTCTTTAGATAAGTCTTTAAAGCTAGCCTATTCGATTAAACAGTTTTTGTAGGAGGTCTTAAGAAGCAAAGAAAGTAGGTGTATACCATGGGTAGGGTATAACCAGTGAGTTAGTGCTACAGTGTATACGCAGAAGTTACAGTCCGTAAAACGGACCGTTGAATACCATTCCTATCCCACATTGTAAGATGCTGATGTCATAGTCATTTTTTTACATTTTATAAGTAATGCAAACTTCGAAAAGGCGCGTGGTCCAACCGCCCCTAATTACAAACTATTAATTATAAGATATTTCCACAGATATTTCCAAGTTAAACTTAAATATACGTAAAAATGCAATTTTTTGGTTCGAATTCAATATTTTTGAAAAATCTACCCTTAAAAGGGGGCGTGGCTAAAAACTTTATATAAACGAAATCTGGACTGAAGTCTAGTTTACCTAACCTGCTACTTTTTTTGTTTCATGCTTTCCTAAGTTAGGCTCAAGGCCAGTCGAAATTAAGTTTTTCTGGAAAATTTTAGGTTTTTCTTCAATTCTGCCTTCAAATGTGGGCGTGGCCCAAAGTGTTGAATAAACAAAATGTGGAACTAAGTTTTTTATATAAAATATTAAGCAAATTTTCAATTTTGAGCAAACATACTGAGAAAACTGCATTTGAAAATGTACCCTTAAAACAGATGCCACGCCCACCAGAGAAGGTCAACCAGTAAAATTTGTCTCTTTTGTGTCTTACATTTATCAGGAGATTCTAAATATCAAATTTCAGCCTTTTAGAACGTCTTACAGTTTTGAAAACTCTGGAGGTAGTTGCACATTTAGACCGATTGTGGGCGTGTCTTTGGGCGGATTTCAAAAATCTTTACTCGTGTACTACTTCGCATGACGTAGACCTCACGGACGAGTTTCAGCACCCTAGCTCAAAATTTAAGGCCTAAAAACATGTGACATACAGACGGATGGACGGACATGGCTCATTCGATTCAGAATTAAGGTCTTGGGGGTCTACCATTATTATTTCACCGTGTTACAAACTATGTGAAAAAATTAGTATACCTAATTTTTAAATAAGGGATAAAAATTATGTTATTGAAAAGGGGTTGATGCCACGCCCCTTTTTTAAGAAAGAAAATTCTATACTGACAAATTCTCAAACACAATTTAATTTAATAGAAACTGAAATTTAACAACCAAGATTTTTGACGCATTTTGGAGCTTGACAGTGGTCAATTGGGATGGGGTATCCAACGATTCGCCTAGGCGGATTGTAACCCTCCCACTAGTTGAACACTCTATTTGTTCTACGACTAAGGTTCATTTAAGGATCTCTCTCCTATAATTTGCTATTGTTTTAGGCTCTATATTTCTATCTCTGATCAAAAGTTTGAAGCTACTTGAGGCAGAAACTGGGCACCGTGGTGCGGGTTCACATTCCGACAGGCACGATAAAAGTTTTCACCGTCTCACCTCTGCGAGGAGCTAGTGATTCCTCCGAGAGTATAATTTGTCATGCGAGAAACCGCTAAATTCACTGTTCGGAAACCATAAAAATTTTTAAATCTTTTCCAAGTGTGCAAGAACACCTGTTACGCACGCAGCGTGCATGTCTGTAAGAAGCCAGACGATAGCTCTTCTGACCTGAGCTGCAAGTGTTTACTATGTGCTTCGCAGAGAAATTAACAACAAAAATATTAAGGAACGGACATTGAGCAAGTATGTTTCTTGTGTTCCTGTTACAAAGACTAACTCCGATTGCGTAAAGTGTAGAGTTACTTATAATTTTAAGGAACTTGGCGCCAGAACCTGCACGAAAAAAAAAAACTAAAAAGTACCTAAATCATTAATTTAATATGCCTTCCTATCCTACTGAAATACTACATAGAAAACGTTTTTAAAAGATGAGCCACCCCCATACTATGTCTCCATCTATAATTAAAAGAAGATTAGCGGGAGACGATTAAAAGAAATCCCAAAGTGGCTCCACCGGACAAATATAGGATTCATTTGACACGAAAACTATATTTCTGTCATTTTTGCTCTCAAAAGAGAGTGGCGATGTTGGAAATGACGAAAGGAGCTAAAAACGATTTTCGCTGTAAAAATCACAACAGAAAACGTACTTGTCACAGATTTGTCGTACAGGGACAGTTTCAGTTTCCTTTTTTGATTCTCAAACTGTTACAAAGGTGCAGTAAATAGGTTTGTGAATAGGGTGAATGGGATTTATGAGAGGATTTATTTTTAATCGCTTGCCGAGAGGATTTAAATTTGTATGGTAAATTGCGTGATTTGTAGAGGATTTAATAAAGATTTATATTAATCGACGATTAGTGCTCGGTGGAGACATGGTACTTAAGTTTTACCTGCGACAAAAATCTCAATGATTAAAGTGTGCGAAAACAGGAAACCTTATGTTTGGCGTTAGGAAACGAGTATTCGAGGTGAAAATCGTTCGAAAACAAATTGTTCGTAAGCAATAGGATGAATTAAAATTATTTTTAAGAATTGAAAGTAGATAGGTCTTTGAGTTTTACTATCAGAAAAAAACCACATTATATATTATATCAAGATATTATACAATTACTTTTTTAAGTTCTTTGTGTTTTGAAGTCATAAAAGTGTGCGAGAACTGGTACTTCCACCCTATGATTCATATGTGTACTTTCAATTATGTAATATCAATATTATTGCATAGAAACAACAACAAAATATCAATATGCATGCCGCGGTCAAAAGCAAAATATTGTCTTCCTCTAAATTTTTTTGTTCTCGCAACTGACTGCCTTTCTCTGTTTTGGCATAGCTATATTATTGCTGACCTCATAATATACGCATTATACATTTTAAGGAAGACCAAAAAACATTAAAAAAGATATTTTTTTTTCTAACCTAGCCCAATCGAGCTACTTTTAAACCGAATGAGTTCAACGTCAACCATCTCACGGCAAATCCGGCAACCAGTTTTTTTTTCTAAAATATTTGATTATTAACCAAACAGAGCATGCGTAAGGAATATCTATTGTTGTAGATATAGCTCATGGCAAAAAAAAGGTTAGGGACTTTTTTCGTTATTCGCAAACGAGAACTTCGTACCATTTTTTTTTTTTTTTGCTTTTTTGACAAATTGCGACGCTAAACCAGATTCTATTCTTATAAACAGGTTTTTTCGTGACTTTTTTAAATACTTTTATTTCATTAGATAATGGAAAATATCCACGTATAATTTGAATGGTTGAAATGTAAATTAATTTAAGCTGTTCTTTACAAGTTAAGTCATTTGCCAATTTTTTTAAGCTTCAACAATAAAAGGCCAAGCAAATTTTGAAGCTTCAGGCGGACTTGTCACGTGCATAGTATTGTTGACTGAGAACAAATAAAACGACTTAAAAAAGTCGATGCAAAAACCCGAAAATCATCGACATAAGCAACTCACCGTCAGTCGCTGTCAATTGAATTCAATAGGAAAGCTATAATGACAGTTACAGCATCGAACTAATCTGCATATGCGGAACTAAGCTTCTCTCACCAAATAAATTGTTTTTTACGAACATCCAGAAATTATCTTACATTTTCAAGAGCATCAAATTATTATCATAAAAAAATGATGCAATATGGATACATAATGAGATTCATTCATCACAATAGCCGCAACTGCATTTAACTAACCAGTTTTCGAGAGAGAAAGTCCACAAAGAAACTTTTCCTTTTCGCGTGATTATTCAAAAAAAAAATAATAATAAACAAACCAATGAAGAACGCTAATATTCCCCAAGAAATTAAATTAAAGCCCCCCCCAATACATACCCAGCTGAATCCAATAACTCCGAACCCGCTTGATATCATTTCACCCACAATTGACGGGAACGATGTTGCTGTTGGATAGTACGCATGCATGTTGGGTGATTGCCAATGCGTCAGGCCAGGCAGGATTGTCCGACTAACATCCTCCAGTATATCCTGCCATTTTTCGGGAGCCTCCGGGATCTGCTGTGGCAGTAAGTCAAACAAGTAACCGGGTGACACAGACGGCAGAACATCACTAAAAAAAAAGAGTTTAAATCTCAGCACTTTATTTGACTGTTTAATGGTTTGTTCACACTATACCGTTCACGAATATTGTCAATGTAATCAGCAATAAAGTCCACAGCTGCTTTGCCGAATTCGCGAAACTCCTTTGAGTCCATATTTTCGTTGAGTCTGACGTTTTATTAGATTCTGAAGAGGAGATTTTATTAAGGATACTATTACACTTTGACACAACAATAAAACACTAAATGCGACCAATTTCACTATCAACTACCAAATGGATCGAAATATGCGACAGCGTCTTGTTATATAGTTAAAAGCCAACAACGGCCAATGGATATCTGATGTTGAAAGTTGTGCCTTTTACTCGTTGCCTCTCTTCGTTTATTTTGGAGGGTTCTGGAGGGGCATCTCTGAACAAGCTATACACGAACACATAATTAAAGGTTTTCATATCATGATGAAGGTGAAGCGCGCGACTCACAGATAAAGAGGCTGAAGACAGATTTTAACGAGGTATCTGGTTAGCAGACAATATGGTAATTTTATTCTTTAGTCTCACGTAGTTAAATTTTCAACTTTGTATACATGCAAATGTTTTAATAATATGCCTTCGCTCAATAGAAGTACCTTAACCAGTTACGATTATGTCGCACAAGAAGTCACGATGTTCAGATTAAAGCTTGTAAAACGGTAAGTGTATCTAATTTTTTATTTCTACAAATCTAGCGATTTTTTTTATTTAATTTTTACCAATCTAGCAATATTTTTTGCAAGTGAATGTTAAAACCGCCGCCGTGAAAGCAATGTGTGAACAGCTTTTTGGTGGAGCCACTTGTTTTGATTAACATCCTGGCTGTATGGTAATCAAATTAATGAAATTACTTTTGAAAGCCGGTATTATGACCTCCAATTTGCTCGACGTCCTGGCAATTGAAATATAATCTACTGACACTGCACTAATAAGTTAGCAAATTTACATAAAAATAAAATATTTACGGGGTTATATTAAAAAACTCACAGGTGTTTAAGATACTTCAATAACAATAACTTTACCAAGCGAGTTCCCAGGCAAGATAGTTGTTTACAAACTAATTATACCTCTGCATGGGGCTTGGTTTATGTTTATGAAACTTCAGTTTGTGCTTAGCTGACAAAATTCGGTAAAAACTGCCAGACACCTTTACATTTAAAAGAACAGAAGGCCACCTTTGCTTTATTAAATTTGTTTTATGCATCACCCTATTAATGCTTTTCTATTAATTTTTTCGTAAGTTATGGCTTTGACGCTTTGTTGCTTCTCAAGTAATCTATAAATGTCAAGGTGATTAAAGTTTTGCATCAAGTTATTGATGCCTTAAATTTGGAGCAGTTTTTTCTAAAGTAGAAAAGATATGGGTAAGATTTGACACGTTCAACCTGTCAGTAATCAAATTTCAATTTCAAAAGAGAACTTCATTCAAAAATTAAACGAAAATTCGAAAATTACTGCCGCGAAAAAAAAATTAATTTCTGTGCCTCATGCACCCTCAGCACCCTATGCGAGAACACCAACAGGTGTTAAATTTCAAAATAATTCGAAATCACACCTCAGAATTATTGTGACGTAATGTAGGTCAGTTTTTAGAGTGCTGATAAAGAAACTTCCTTCTCGCATATACGTAAGGCATTGCTTCATGAATGAGCATATTTAAATGAGCTCATGTGCTGAAAATTTTTCAATAAATAAGTCTGATGTTAGTCGTTGCCAAAATTTCTCTACACTTGTTTTGTTCATTGTTTTATTGTTTTATCTTCTGATTGCTTTAGCGTTTCTTTTTCTGTTTTTTCTCACACATTCTACCAAAATCGTTTTTAACTTTTAGAAGTGCCGAATCGAAAGAATATAGTGCTTTATCGTCTAAGTAGAGGGTGATTCAATTTATGCTTTCTAGTTTTTATTTGACATAAAACACACTGAACCTTTTTTTGCATTAACCACAAAATGTGATTTCGGACAAATTACTTTTAATGCCCTTGTACACCTCACGATAAGCTCTGGGGCTTATTTCATAACTTAAAATGGGGTGCTTGTTCATAATGGAAAAGCTTCCCAAATTCTGCTATGAAAGTAGGCGGTATAGGAAATAAGTCCCCAATGAAATTTCATTCTTTCATTCATTTCATTCTTTCATTCATTTCATTCATTCATTCTTTCATTCTTTCATCCTTTCATTCTTCTTCTAATCCTTTCCGCTCGTGAGATGTGAAACAACATTAAAAGGGTAGCCTTAATTCGCGAGTGAATTATAAAAAAAAAAAAAAATGAAATAAAGCCCCAAATTAAAAATGTAATAACGCCCTACAAGTGGGGCTTTATTTCATGGCGCTGCGAAATTACGCCCAAAAGTAAAAAAGAAATTAGGCCGTAAAATTATACCCGCTTTACAACAACAAAGAATGTGTACATATTTTGGGTATAATCTCATTTATTTTTTGACCTTCATTTAAAAATTTGAATGCTATTTCATAATGAAATAAGCCTGAAATTTCCGTGACAAACAAAATGAAGGGCAGCACGCGGTAAGGAAATACGCCGCATAAGCTGTCTGCCAAAAAATTGCTTAAGGACACAGTCGCCTGCCAGACAACTAGCACCTACCCTTAGCGGAGGGACGAAGTCGCGTAAGCGGCTTAACCCTGCGAAAAAGGAAGTTTAAATCCTTTGAACCCGCCAAGCGGGCCACCCAAACACTGTTATATCCAAAAGCAAGTAATATGTAGTCCTCTTTGGCTTATTTTCATTTTATTTTTGGGGTTATTTTCATTGTTTTGGGCTTTATTTCCACAGCCATACTTGGGTCTTATTTCATTACGAAAATTCACCCAATTTCTTGGAGCCCAATTTCATTTTTTCTTTTGGACCTTATTTCCTGCGGCGTGATTTCGCAGCGCCTTATTTCATAATGAAATATGACCCCCAAATCAAAATGAAATAAGGCCCTAATATTGTTTAATATAAGGAAGCTAAAAGAAAAAGCAGGCATGCTTTCCCATGCCCCCCCATACATATTTAAAGCTTACATATACACTACCTCGCACTTCTTCGAATTCGAAGGCAGGGCCGGTGGCCGCTCCTCCCTTCATAGTGAAAAGTACAATGAAGAGCTCATTTCATATGAGATGAGGAGAACATACAAACATGAAATAAGGCCCCAATAAAACCAGTGAGTAAGTGCTACAGTGTGTCCGCAGAAGCTACAGTCTGTAAAACGGACCGTTTAATACCCCATCCCATCCCATATTGTAAATGCTGATGTTATTGTTATTTTTTGACATTTTATAAGTTGTGCAAACTTCAAAAAGATGCGTGGTCCAACAGATATTTCCAAGTTGCGCTTAAATGTACGTAAAAATGCACTTTTTTTCTTCAAATTCAATATTTTTGAAAAAAATCGACTTCTAAAAGGGGGCGTGGCTTACAACTTTGTACAGATAAAATCTGGAGGGAAAACTTGTTTACCTAATCTGATAATTTTTTTATTTCGGTCGAAACTACGTTTTTCTGGAAAATTTTAGGTTTTTCTTCAATTCTGCCTCCAAATGTAGACGTGGCGTAAAAAAGTGTATAAGCAAAATAAAGATTCAAATGTTTTCTATATAAATATGTTTCCTATATAGAACAAAAATATTGAGTAAAATGCTTTTGAAAATTGACCCTTAAAATTGATGACACGCCCACTGGAGGAGGTTTACCAATTAAAGTTTTCTTTTTTATGTCTTACACTCATTAGCAGTTGCTAAGTGCCTTCAAAGACGTCTTACAGTTTTGAAAGCTCTGGAGGTAGTTGTACATTTAGACCGATTGTGGGCGAGTCTTTGGGCGGATTTCAAAAATGTTTGCACTTTTACTGCTTCGCATGACGTGGAGCTTGCCCGCGAAGCATTTTTTTCAGCACCCTTACTCAAAATCTAAGGCCTTAAAACATGTGACAGATACAGACAGAAGGACGGACGAACGGACGGACGGACATGGCTCATTCGATTCAGAATTCACTCTCGATCACATGCCCTTAAGGTCTTGGGGGTTATAGTATATTTTAATAATTAATACTGTAGTTGTAATCACTGTAGTTTTAAGTGTTTCTAATTTCATACAATAGTTGCTTGAGCATATGTACGCATGAAAAAAGAAATTAAATAAAACAAGTGGGAAAGTGCAACAGCTTCAACAGCGTATGCAAAAGCTTCAGTCCATCTACGAAGAAGTGCGAAATAACCAACGATACCAAAGAGGAAACTGCCAAGCCTCCAAAAAGTGGGCGGAATATAAAAATATAATTGTTGTGTATAATAAATGTTTTATACTAGATGGTTGGTACACATGTATGCTAGGTGGATGGCATACATTTCGGCCTAAAACTCCGCCTTTCTAACTCAAAAAATCACTTTTTTAATGCCACGCCTACAAAAGTGGGCAGAGGCATATACTATACTAAGTTAGATGTTAATATCTGCAACAATTTTGTCATATAATTTTCAATCAAATTTTATATATATTTATTGAAAGACAGTCATTTTGAGTTAAAATCCCTTAAAAAAGTGGGCGTGGTCAATGAAAAGGCCAAACTTTTTTGAATACCTTAAAGACGATTACACGGCAATGTTACATATCAAAACTAAGTGCGCTAGCTCAATTGTAATATAGCTAAAATTTGGAAAAAGTATTTTTTAAATTAGAGATGTTCGCACATACAGGCTGATAGTGGGCGTGTCTGTGGGCGGATTCAGCTAATTTTCAAATTTGATCTGAAGGACAACCCATTAAACTTCAGCTCTCTAGCTTAAAATTTAAGGCCTAAAAGTTGTTTGAATACGGACGGACGGACATGGCTTAATCGATTCTCCTGTAGGTCCCATTCATATCTCTAAAAGGTCTTAGGGGTCCATAGTGGTTATTTCACTGCGTTATAAAACCTTACAACAAACTCAATATACCCTGGGTAGGGTATAATTATATGACAAATATTGAAGATATTATCATTTTTTAAACTTTTAGCATACAAAGCATGGAGCTCCGTCATTTTTCAGAGACTGCTGAAAAATGACTTTATTTTTCAGCAGTCTATTTTTGGGATCGTGGCCAATAATAATAAATTGATACACAGCTTATGAATTCAGTCCAAAAAAAACTTTTAGATTTGGTGCTACACGGTAAATACTTTAAATAGGGTCGGGTATATAGAAATTGGTTACAGGCGAACTCTTGCACTTACTCACTTCTCTACCTTTGCTGTACTTCAATAGACTGAAAAGTTTTAAAGCCATCAACCCAATATTTCCGTTGCATCCGTCACGTTGAAGTACACAACTGACATCTAAGTTAAATATACACGTTCTTAAGGAATGCGGCGCAAAGAAGAAGTACATGACGTACGTCGCTTCCCATAAGAACGTGTGTATTTCACTTGAGTAGTCAGTTGTGCACTTCAACGTGACAGACGCAACGGATTCATTGGGCTGAAGGCTTAAAAGCACACTTGTATTGCTTTAAGCGTGAAACAGATTACCAACATCGACATGGACAGCGACATTGACAATTGAAAAAAATTCGACAGCAAAGTCGAGTAAAACAGATTGAGCATAGGACAGCAAAAGAGAATTTTCCGTCAATTTTTGAAAGCAGACTTATGATTCGCTTCCGTATAAAACACAACTTTTTTCATACCTGTTTGAGGAATTATTTCGTACTTTTTCGTTGGGTTATTTCAACCCTCTAAATTAAAAATCTAAAAAAAAACCCTCAAATTTGGGAAATGTTCCCACCTTTTAACTAGGGTAAGACAAGAAGTAAGTCGAGCTTGGCTGCTTGGCAGCCCGAGCGTAAGAAGATTAATATAAAAATGATTCCTATTCTCCTTTCCTTTCAGTTTTCCTTCCCTTTTTATCTTTGTTCCCATTGCCACGTGATTTTATTTTCAATACCCTTTCCTGTTGCCATTTATAAATCATTTAATAACTAAAATAAATTGCTTTTATTCTTTATAAGGTTTTTAATTTATTTTATAAATAAGGCGTGGTATGACCAGCCCCTATAACTTAAGAAAATATGAGGATTGAAATATTCAAGCAGGCGGCTTAAATGCTCCCAAAAATGAAATTTTTATACCCCATCCCATACGATAGGAAGTAACGGGTGATTTTTTGGCTGGTTTGGTTTTGGCAACACTGGTTTTGACAGCTGACGTGTGTTTAGTACCTTGTGTCACTGTCAAACAGCTTCAGTTTGGTTTGCAATTTAACCATGGATCGTCTTACAAATGAACAACGCTTGCAAATTATTGAATTTTACTATCAAAATTCGTGCTCGGTTCGAACACAGCACGCGAAACAATGGCGCAATTGCGAGGCGAGTTTGGTGAACAGTTAATTTCACGTTTCGGGCCGGTCAATTGGCCGCCTAGATCGTGCGATTTGACACCATTAGATTATTTTTTGTGGGGGTATGTCAAGGCTAATGTCTATAGGGACAAGCCCGCTTCGATTGACGTACTGGAAGCCAACATCCATTCATTCATTCGTGAGATACCGGCCGATATGTGTGAAAGAGTATGCCAAAATTGGACTCAGCGGATGGGCTACCTGAGACGCAGCCGCGGTCAACATTTGCATGAAATTATCTTTAAACATTAAATTGCAAGGTTCAAACTATCGATTCAAATAAATATTTCATTGATTTTTTCGAATTTTTTGTGTTTTTTTTTAAAAAAAAGTTCTCAATCTCTTAAAAAATCACCCTTTATATTAAGTTTGTTTCATAGTTTGTAAGAGAAATAATCACCGAAGACCCGCAAGACCTTAAGGGCATATGATCGAGACCGAATTGTTAGTCGAAAGAGCCATGTCCGTCCGTGTGTCGGTAGTTTTTAGGCCTTAAATTTTGAGCTAAGATCTTGAAACTTTATATCTGTTCTTTCTAAATTTTCAAAATCCGCCCACTGACACGCCCACTTTACTTATAAGCATGAAAATTCAAAGTTGTCGTAGGAATCTGAAATTCGGTACTCGTTATCTTCGCTTAAGAATATTGTGATTGGCATTTAAGAAAAGAGCGAAAACCGCCCCCTTGTAGGCGTGGTCTTATACAATATGCATTCTAAAAAACGTTTTTTTGATATATTTGCTTTAAATCAAAAAAACTTGGACCATAAAATCTTCAGATATGTACGTAAGCTATCAACTTTTTCGCCACACCCACTTTTGGGGGCGTTTTTAAGTATAAACAAAATTTTTAATGTGAAAATACAATCAAAAGGTATATCACTTCTGATTAAAAAATGTAAACAAAAAAACGATGTAATTGAAAAGGGGTGGATGCTACGCCCGTTTTTAAGGAAGAATATTCCTTAACTGAGAAATCCTAAATACCAAACTGGAATTTAACAACCAAGATTTATGACACAACTCGGAGCTTGAAAGTGATCAATTGGGATGGGTATCCAACGATTCGCCTAAGCGGATTGTAACCCTCCCACTAATTTTGGTTCAAATTCAATAATTTGGTAAAATCGACCCCTAAAAATGGGCGTGGCCAAAAAATTGTATGAACATATCTAGAATCTAGAACGGAGTCTGGTGTGTTTTATGTGCACAATTTTATTTATTAGACGTTAGGCTCTAAAGATGTCAAAATCCACGATTTTCTGACAAATCAGGGGATTTCTTAAATTCTGCCTCCAATTTGGGCGTTGTTGAAAGCTTTGTAAAAAACAAAATGTAGAATCTAATGCGTTCTTCAAAATTCTTCCGCTTAAATTTTCGATTTACAAGATTTATATTTAAATCAATGCCATACTCGCAATAGGGAAGGTCTACCGACGTCATTTTTTTCGGAATCAACCTGTCAAAGATTGAACTGCTACTGTAAAGGAAACACCATCTACCGTCTAACAGACTTTACTCTCGGAAGGCTCGTCAGATTCTCACGAAGGTGGAGACAGTGAAAATACATGTGTTTTTTCCAGAGGGCCAAGCTTTGAATCGACCCGAATTATTCCGCCGCGGCACCTAATGTAGTATTAAAGTTGAAAATTCCTATGGAATCTTATTGGTTATAATAGGTACGAGCCACAAACTGAACTATAACTGCTGGTTCGTCGTGTACTGAGTACCTTCTCTAATTGCTGTTCTCATTAAATTTCTATAGGTACAGCATCAAAAATCCCCATAAACATAAAGCCCTGCGCAATCATACTTCCTAAAATAACCACAAAAAGTAGTTTATCAAGAAAAAGGGACTAAACGCGAGGCAGGTGACACTTTTTCCTATAAATATACGCATTTTACGACAAGGCTGAAAAACTGGGACTGCCACCTAAATTAAATGAGCATTTAGAGTGTGTTTGCTGTAATTTAATTACCAAGGAATCGCCCCGCCATTCAAATGAATAGGCGTGATCGTTTTATGTTCTAAACGTGTTCAAAGCACATCAAGTATTTGGACTTAAATTCTTGGTGAATTTAATGTTGAGTTTTTGATCTTCTAGAGAGCTACTCTCCTACTAATCGGGAGCGACAAATAAATGAGGCGTGAGGAACTTAAAATTTTATGTAGCACCACCTTCTGACTTTCATTAAATGCTATGAATGTGCGGTGAACTCAACACTTTATTAAGAGCATTGTTTTCTCGTAATCACGACACACGAATCGCCTCAATCGATGCAAGACACTCAGAAGCAATTGCGTCAGGATCGATTATGTCACATGCTTCGATCTTCTATGCATTCAGATTTTCTATCTGTCAAAGTGTCTAGTAAAAATTTCAAGTGTGCCAGAGTACAGGAAAGTTATTAGTTATTTTAACTGCATCCAAATTTTGTAATGGTGCTTTGATTGCACTTATCAATGATGTTCAACTCAATTGGGTACTTTAATCATTTACTCTTCTCAAAAGTGGCATTAAAAATACTTTTTTTGAAGATCATCTTGAATGGTTATGCATTCAACTGCATCTGGTAACTTTTCATGGAAAAATTTCTTTTAACGAAACATATTTTACCTAACTCGTAGCAGAATTTAAAGATTAAAGTTACGACACATGGAAGGGCCCACAACCATACGCCATCATAACGTTATAGTTTAAAATATTTTTCCTATAAATCAACGTAGTCATTTGTCACAAAAGAATGTACCAAATCCCTTTTAAAGACCTTTAAGAGATTGATAAATTTTTGTACTTTACATGGAATTTGTCTTCGAGTCGTGCGAAATCATGCGAAACTAATTGAATGGTTTAAGGGACCTGTCGGTGTTGTAAATGAAGTTCAGGTTCCTGTTGATTGATGACGGTGCTTCTCGGAAGTGCATCCGACTTTGTAAGTTGTCTGTTGGAAACTATACGAAGCTAAAGAGAAGACAGAAATATTTTAAAAATAAACACTTAGACTCTGAGTGTCATCAATCACAGAAAGCGTTCTAGTTCCTTGAAATAGAAAAGGTAAGGGCGAGCAGTTATGTTCATAAAGAGAAGTTCATAGTTTTGAACCAGAGTTATTAATTAGGTAAGTTGCATACCAATAAAAACCTTCTCTTTTAATTTAACATAACGTCTTGTAAAGTGTCAGGTTTCTATTAGGTAGGAAATCATCTTATTATTGAATAGAAAGTTTGGAGCTTTTGCGATTTATGAAAAAAGGCTGTTTATTTGTAGGGCATTAATATGGCATCATTTGATCATCACATGGCATATATTTAAAAAAAGAACCGATTTTTTGATTAATTTTTTCAGGTAATGCTATAATTTTTTTATACCCCATCTTATAGGATAGGAGGTATATTAAGTTTGTTACATAGAGAAATAATCACCGTAGACCCCCAAGACCTAAAGGGTATATGATCGAGACCGAATTGTAAGTCGAATGAGCCATGTCCGTCCGTCCGTCCGCCTGTCGGTAGTTTTTACGCCTTAAATTTTGAGGTAGGAACTTGAAACTTGATATCTGTTCTTTCTAGGTCCCGAAGCAGTACAAGTGTAAAAATTTTTAAAATACGCCCACTGACACGCCCACTTTACTTAATAGCATGAAAAATCAAGGTTGTCGCAGGAAGCTGAAACTTGGTATACGATATCCTCGCTTAAGTGTATTGTGATTATCATTAAAAAAAAAGTGAATACCACCCCCTTGTAGGCGTGGTCATACTTAATATGAATTCTAATAAACGGTTTTTATTTGATATATTTGCTATAAATCCAAAAAAAACTTGCACTATAAAATGTTCAGATATCAACTCAACTCGCCACGCCCACATTTGGGGGCGTTTTTAAGTATAAACCAAATATTTATTATGAAAATGCAGTCAGCACGTGTATACCACTTCTGATAAAAAATATAAACAAAAATACGATGTAGTTGAGAAGGGGTGGATGCCACGCCTCTTTCTTAGGGAGAAGATACTTAACTGAAATTTAACAACCAAGATTTATGACACAATTCAGAGCTTGACAGTGGTCAATTGGGATGGGGTATCCAACGATTCGCCTAAGCGGATTGTAACCCTCCCACTAGTTTTATCTAAAATCGACTATTATAATTTGGGGCAGATTTTAAGCCGCGGCGACAGTATTCCTTTGCCGTCCAGGCGAAAACCAAGACTACTTGACCCGCATATACGGTGGAAAAGGTTACAGGATGCTTACTCTGACCTGAGAGTATGATTTAAGAACCAATTCCAACTGACTTTTTAAATAAAGACGATGAATGGCAGCAGTTTTCATCGGCATTTTTCATTGCTCCTGCAATAAATGTTTGTGGAGTGAGGCGTCTTGGTGTGGCTGCTGGTGTTGAGAAGAGAACAGCGTAGTTTTCTTAAACTAAAATGAAGTCTTATTAGGATAAGAATGAGGGCCATATTGTGTGCAATCAACTTTCCAAGCCCCGTACAATGAGGCGCACTTCCAATCTGGCAGACAAAACCCAGACATGGAAAAAGTTCGGTGAGATGTTGGAGCTTACAGAACAGATCTGCAAACAAAATGTTTTCATAGACTAATCGCTGTCTCAGAGGAAAGAAGTTCAAAATCGTTCAAGTCGTTAGATTTAAGGACGGCACACTCCTTTCAAATGAGAACGATGTCTTAGGTAGGTGGAGCATTCTGTGGAGCATTCGCTGGAGCACTCTTCGGAGCTGTTTAATCCCCAATCGGACACTGAGGATGGAAATCCGACTGCAAACGAGATTGCAGTCGAGGCAGGTGAGGTCACTGTTGCGATGAAATCGCTTAAAGTTTTCAAATCAGCTGGAGTTGATGAACGCCGGCCAGAAATGCTTAATGGGCGAAGAAGATGTTAAATGACTAACACGCATACCGCTAAAGTTGCCTGAGATAGTAAGTAACCACCTAGCGAGCGGAGTCAAGTTAAATAAATAGAGTGGTGCAACCGCTCAAATTGAAACGAGGCCAACTTCTCAACAATGTATGCTGTGTGTGTTAATTTCTTCACATAGAAGGGGACCTAAAATTTTTTGCCGAAGACATATGATACTCTCGGAGGGCTTGTCAGACCCTCGCGGAGGTGGGGACCGTGAAAAAGAACAAGTATTTTTTTTAAGGTGACAATGGCAGGATTTGAACCCAGACCTCTGGCGTAGTAAGAACACACACTAACCACTACAACCCACCGGAGTCAAGTTCCCCTTTTCAATTAAGGGTCTAGAAAATCTCAAGAGGGATTGATTTTACTAGAAAGGTTAATCTGTCTAGTGCCTTTCGATAAAAGTATTTGCAAAGATTTTGGTCACGCGTTTCAAGCTGTTATCGAGCCATTGCAACGTAAAGAGCAGGGTGACTTTCGCCCTTGCAGAGGCAAAACCGACCAGCTTTTCACTCTTTTTGGCTATTTTCGACAAGACTTGAGATTTTGCTTAACCGGTCTAATCTGGTTTTGTAGATTTGGAAATGGATTATGACCGCGTTCCTCGGCAAAAACTCTGGAGTATGGCAGGACTATGCTCTGGGTGGGCCTCGGATAAATGGCCCACTTAGGTGGTACGATGCGAGGCGCAGTATAAGCGAGGAAAGTTTTGATATGGCTGGCATCAGGATAAGCCTGATCGCAGATGATTTGGGTATCCTGACTCGTCCGAATTGTAACTTCAGCGAGCACTAGATGGGTTTGCGGCCGTCTGTGATGATGCTAGAATGAAGATAAACGTGAACAAAACGAAATTAATGGTTGTTTTCAGAACAGCTGGAGAAGTAAAAGTATTTAAGGGTCTCTTTCACGAAAGATAGGAGAAGTGGTACTGAGTCATCCTGTAAGATTGGCCAAGTTTGAGCAATAGTAAAGGAGCTGCGCCGGCCGGTCATCAAGACAGCTGTAGCTTGTTGTGAAAGTAAAGATCACAGTTTTTAATTCAGTGTTACTTTCAACCCTCATCTTTGGTCATGAAATCAGGGTAATGACCGAAATAATTAGATCTTGGGTACAAACTGGTGAGACTAGATTCCCTAGGTCGTAGGGATATAGAATGAGGAGCGTCTGTATCAGGACGAATCTTAATAATGCTGAAGAATTACTTCTCCAAGTGGAAAGGTCAAATCTTTGGTGACTTGTAAATGTTGTTTACATGCACCCTGACAGGCATCCTATAAACAGGTCATATAGGCCGAGATGCGAGTGTGTGTACCTGAGCCTACCAGGGCCACTGCTCTGGTTGGCCTAGAAAGTGGTGGTAGGACCAGGTAAAAAAAACCTCTGCGAGACTCGCCTTGGGGTTCCCGCCTGTAATTCTTGTAGCTGGAGGATTGAGAATGGTGAATGGACCACTTAGCCGTCCTCGCTCCGTAACCCTTGTCAATGATATGTGGTCACAGAAAATTATGGTTATGATATTAGGAGCAAGAATATTAAGATACCGGGTCATTGACTTGTCGTTTTAAAATAATTCAAAGGTAAACCGAGTTTTAAAAAAGTTAAGAATGCTATATTATTTACGTTTTATACTTTAACCACATTTTATCACAACCGTAACAATACCTGATTACGGTTGTGATAAAATTTGGTTAAAGCCCCTGCCCTGATTCTTCTTCTGCACTCTAGCTATGAAACTTTTCAAGGCATGTGCCACTTTTTTACCACCTAATCTTAAATTTTGATTAAAAGTTCTAATATTTTTTCTCATCTTACAAATCTAGGTATTAAATTTCAAGTTTCTGCAGCTCTTGCTTCAGAAGCTAAAACAGGTACATATAACGAATATACGGACGGACGGACGTATACCATAAAAGGTCACTTTCTCATTTTTGTGGGTGGACCTCTAAAAAGTTGTTAGCGTCAGCCTCAACCTTAAAGCGTTGAACCTAAAACACACAAAAAGGCTGGTGATGCCTAGAGCCGTGAAAATACTTCCTTCAAGATATTGCAAGATTCTCCAATAAACTATTGAACAATCTTTAGATACGCAATACAGGAACAGGTTATCCCTTCCCTTCTTGTATCCGGCTTGGTAACTTCATTACAGGTGGCCCCTTCACACTAGTTTTCCACTATGCAACCATTTTCAACCCTTAAAAATCTTATATCAATCACTTTATTAACCACAAATGAGCATTTTTAGCAATAGCACATATAAAATATTAGAAACTAACTGTTTTTTTTTTTTGTTAATTTATTACAAAACATGAAGTAAAAATGGCCACCCCGTAAAAATGTCCCGCAACTGCTTTGATGTACACATTATTAAAAGAATTTATTTATCCCACAAACGCAAAGTTCCAACCTGCAACTGTGACATTTTTGTCCATTTGGGGAAAGCATATTTTGTACTTCCTTTTTTTATTTTAAACTTTTTGACGGTTCCTAGTTCAGTCCACAATTAGGTTCTACAATCTTTTTTCACTGCCAACACCAAATATGCACCTTCAAGGGAAATATCCATTCAAGTGCCCACAAGTTCAGTGTTGCGTAAAGTTATCAATTCACACTATATTCTCTAAAGTTGTGTTCTTTTAAAAAAAAAAGAATGTTATTCAAACAACGAAAGTTAAGGACGAAAGCATCACTATCACATCCCAATGGAATGCAAATATTGCCCCATATAACTTCTTTTGTTCGCTAACGATTCATAAAGTAAAAAACTTTTACGAAGTCCTCTCTCTCTTCATTTTGGTTTTATCTATGTACCCTCGCCTAGCTCAATGGAATGTTTGATAGTATCGAAAAAAGGAATGCAAATCGCAGGAGATAACTTGTTTGAGAATGAGGAAAAAAACTGGAAAAAAATCTCATATTGATCAAAGGGAAATTTTGACTTTTAGTGTGCAAAAATGGAAAAGTTTTATGAGACTCTAACAGGAGATAAAAAAAAAACTTAAACTTTGTTGGTAAAGAACGTTTTTATGGTAGTTTTAACTTGAAGGATTTGTTGCTAATTTTTATTGAATAAGTTGTGGGCCGACTTAATTATTTTTTTCTGTTACTAGAAATTAAATTTAAAAAAACGAGGCAATTAATAAAATACATTAAATAAAATACCTACTTGCACATAAGGAATAGGGACAGTGCTGTAGTTGATCTACCCCTGAAACACGAAAGAATATGTTTGTAAGCCTCTGTTCATTCTCTATTATACTGCGGTTTGGCGATGAAATGCAACGATTTTTAGAAGATGCATTATGCTTCAACCCTATGGCGAGAAAAGAGTATCCATCACTGAACACACCCACCTTCAACAGTCATTCCAGTCAGCTGACAGCAAACTGACATTCGAAATTCGAATTGCGACAGTTAAGTCAAAAAAGTTCATCGACAAGTAAAGCGCCTGATGATGGATACTGTTATGCGCGTCTTTAAAGTCCAAACCATAATGGACTTATGTGGGATTAACTTAGTGTCAAAATACATCGGAAACCCTACTTAAGCTCTGGCTAACGCTTACTGTGCCCATAAAAGACATAAGTGAACGATTCGAAAATCCTATGAAATTTGTGTGTAGACCCAGCTGCCAAGTTTCCACGTCAAACTTCTCACATGAGTGGGACTAAATTAAGAGAGCAAAATTAACGAAACCAAGCAAAAGGCTATCCCGGTCGTGGCATACGCATTGCATGTAATGGTACATTTGTGAAAGCTGGCCGAAGCTTGGTTAGGTTAGGTTAGGTTGAAGTGGCTGTCGGGTTCGAAGAACCCAACTCACTTAGACCTATGTAGGTTCATTGTGATACCACGTGGGTCTGGGAAAATTGCGTAGTCGTTGAACCATTTTGAGCTACTAATGAAGCGTAAGAGACGTTTTGGGTCAATCGTGCTAAGATCATTATGATCATTATAGAAGATTGAAGATTTCGCTTCTTGGAGAGAACGGGGCATATGCAGAGAAGGTGGAGGGTGGTCTCTTCTTCTTCCTCCTCCATGCAGCTCCTGCAAAAATCGTTAGAAAAGACACCAAACCTTGTCGCGTGCTTGGCTATCAGACAGTGTCCTGTAATAACACCGATTGTAGCACTCATGTGCGATCTATTAAGAGCTATCAAACTCCTAGAGCGCTTAAGATCTAAGGCCAAATCTATTTCGTTACTAGACAGGTACTACCACTTGTCCATCTGAGATTTGTTGTTTCTATTGCATCCAGTTTTATCATGAGTTTTCATGTCGAAATTGGAGTGCCTTTAGGAGCCTTTATCAGGCGAAATTGAGAGAGTAGTTCCAAGTTTGGCGATTTTGTCAGCCTTACAGTTGCCTGGAATGTCTGGCCGAAGCTAACCTAACCATAATAGATTTGTGGGAATAATAGAAAAGTCGGATTAACCTAATGTCACAATACATGGAAAATACATCACTCAAGCTCTGCCAAATGCTTACCGTGCTCATAATAGACTTATACTATGTCTCCACCGGGCACTAATCCGCGATTAGTATAAATCTCCACCAAATCCTCCACAGTTACCACCACCCTATTAAAAAACCTTAATTCTGCACCTTTGTTACAGTTTGAGAATCAAATAAAGGAAACTCAAACTTTCCCTGTATAACAGATCTGTCACAAGTATAGAATCGTCTTCCTCCTGGGAAATGCCATCGCCACGCTCTTTTGAGAGCCAAAATGACAGAAACAGAATATTCGTGTCAAATTAAATCATATATTAGTGCGGTGGAGCCACTTTGGGATTTATTTTTAATCGTTTCCCACTAATTCTCTTTTAATTGCCGGTGAACACATAGTATTGAGTAAAACATTTGGAAATCGTATGAAATTCGTGTACATATCTGTCAAATTTTGGCGTCTTCCCACATCTCACTTGAGTGGGAGTAGTTTAAGAGAAGGAAAGTTAACGAAAACCTTACGAAACCGAGCAAAAGGCTAAATTGATTAGGTCAGGCTTTAAAGCGCCTGACGATAAATACTGTTATATTCGGCTTTAGAGTCGATTGACAGGTATGTCTCGACTTAAAATTAATTTTATTTAAAGATGACGTATGTGGTCGATCTGCTGCTCAGACTCTACTCTGGTAAGTGCCGATTTGAAAGGATCTAATAAGCGACCTCTGTCTACAATCTATCCATTTAGCCTCGATAGTTCTTACAAGACATAGGACTAAGGTTTTTTAAGATGTCTTTTTTTATAATAAACTCGCGAATTAAGGGGTTAGTTACCTTCTTTCAAGGTTGGCAATGCATGGGGTGGTTCACAATTCTATCTCGCTCGCCGGGCTTTTCGAAAAATTTAAAAACCCTCGCCGAAGTCAACGATTATTCTGTCATTCGCTGTTGTGAGTTATGACACGCTAGTGATAGTGAATAGACATTTCTTTTCTCGAAATTAATACTTGTTATGAAAAATAAACTATTCATGTGCAATAAAATCGACAAATTTTAGAAATTTGTTATGTTTTGTCACTGTGCAGTCAAAACAGTCGTCGCGGTTTCTCGCTCTCATTGTGTATTAACAAACGATTTTTCTGGTCTCGTGCTGTCGCTGCCGCGCTGGTCTGACGCTCTCGCGCTGAAAGTGAAACGACCATGATGTGCATTCGATCTTTGGCGAGTATTAACTAATTAGCGTTTCCATGACCTTATGGAAAGAAGGGAAATTAGTGCATTTGGACGATAGAAGCGGAATAGAAGCGGGATGCAATTGGCTATTTCGATTGAACATTGTTTTGGTAAAAAGCAATAAAAGAGTGATAGGCAAGACACATTACGTCGCTGTTCTAATGTATCGAAAGACTTCGCAATGTTTCTGTCTCCAACAAGTTCTAGTGCGTTTTTTTAATCCTATCTAGCAAGGGGAATGCTGTCTTAGGAGCACCAGCCCAGACAAGGAATTATATTCCAACCTAGGACGAATATATAAAAAATAAATAGACTGGCGCAACAGCTCGAGGTGAACCAGGGCCAACTTCTCAACAATATATGCTGTGTGTGTTTAATTCCTTCACATACAAGGGGACCTACTATTTTTTGCCGAATCCGAACGGCACTTTGAGAAGTTTTTCAAGACGATTTCTACTCTCGGAGGGCTTGTCAGACCCTCGCGAAGATGGGGACCGTGAAAAAGAACAAGTCTTTTTTTTCAGGTGACGATGGCAGGACGAATATACGCCGTCTATAAATTAGCCAAATCAGAGGGGATGAAATATTTTTTACATCTTTTAAAGAAACCATTAAAAGCATTGCGCAGCGTTCTTGGCGACATCGAATGTGTAGTCATTCCAACTGAAGCACTTATTCATACACATACAGAGAATTGAAAGTGTTTCGGTTTTGTCGATGTAAGCGCGATTCCTGGATAATAGCTGGGTGTTGCGTTTTTGCTTTAATGACAGCAGACAGCAATGAGTTTTGGATGCATTAAACTTCACTCTGCTAAGAGATCCATGGTACAATTCTTGAGTTTGACATAGCTGCCGCTACAATTCAATTTAGGAAGAGCAAGGGCGCGAAACCGATAACGAATATGAAAAACTGAGGTTACTGTCATCGACAAAGGAATGGATGGTTTCGTAGCAGCAGACTATAAAGATCATCTATGAAGATAAGAAAGAGAGCCGGACACAAAACACAGCCCTGAGGGACCCCAGAATTTATTCTATGAACTGCAGACTTGAAGCCATCCAAAAAAACTTGGATAGAATTGTTCGAAAGCTTATTAATAATCCATATGGAATAAGAGATTCTGGATTTTCGACAAGAGAACTTTTTGCTTTTGGAATATCAAGCACAAGAAACTTACTTTCACCAAGAAGATGGAAAGAATTGTTCCACTTTTCGGTGAGACATGCCATCAAATCACCGATGGGCCTTTTGCTACGAAAACCTTATTACCTGTCATTAAGGAGTTTTCGCAATTCAAGATAAAATTTCAAAAGCTTATAATTAATCAGCATTTCTATGACCTAATGGAAAGAAGGGAAATTAGTGCAATTGGACGTTAACTAAAGGGGAAAAGAAGAATCGTCTTTTTATACCCGACCGAGGGTATATTAATTTAGTTTGAAACGCAGTGAAATAATCGCCGTAGATCACTAAGACCTCTTAGAGATATGATCGAGGCCGACAGCTAAGTCGATTAAGCCACATCCGTCCGTCCGTCCGTCAGTCCATATGTATGCAGTTTTGAAGTCTTTAAAAGTGAGCTAAGAAGCTGAAACTTGCAGCGTTGCTTGGTTCTCATTTTGTAAAGAAATACTCTCATTTTCAAAATACCTTTTGGTCAAGGTAGACAAAACATATGAACTCAAATTTTGGTGGAGAGCAATATCGACCAGAAGCCTTTAATTAGGCAAAAATTGGACCGTCCACTCTATTGACCATGCCCACTTTTAACATCTGAAATCTTTGAAAACCTGATTTCTCGGGAAGTTGATTCTAAATTGAAAAAAAAAATTCTATTACAAATATTAAAGATATTACCATTTGCTAAGTTTGTTGCATACAAAGCATTGAGCTCCGCCCACTTTTAGGGGGCGTTTTTGGGAAAAAAACTGTTTTTTAAGCATAAATATTCGCTTTTAACGCATTCTCTCGTGATTCCACCGAAATTAGAGTTAATTGATTTGAATTTTTAGCCTACGCCCTTATCTATGGGCGTGGCCAACACAAATAATTGACATTCAGTATATGAAACAGACAAAAAAAAATTTAAATTTGGTTTTAATGGGTAAAGAGGGTCGGGTAAAGAGGAAAACAGACTAAAAAAATTTTAAATTTGGTTTTAATGGGTAAAGAGGGTCGGGTAAAGAGGGATTAAGAAGTTCGTTGCAGACAAAGTCTTCCACTTACTTACTTTTTTGGGAACGTGTTTGCTGTTTTCATCGACTCGGAAAGAAGCCTGAGGACTAGAACCGATTAAAAAGCTTGCACAATCGTTATGGCAGCGTGGAGGGACACCTCTTCAGAATAATCGGGAATGTTCCATCTGGATCAGCGGATTTGTGAATATTGAGATCTTGAAGAGCTCTCACATCGCAGAATCAGGGAGCATGGAGTTAGCTGCGAAATGCGCTGCAAGTAGATTTGCTTTGGCAAAAGAGGTGACAGCTGGAATGCCATTGTAAACAAGTGTAAGGGGATGTAAGATGAGGCGCGTTTTTATTTCGTTCTTCCTTAGAGTGTTATCTGACCAGAATTTCGAAGCCACTTAGAATAATTGTGACAATTGAAATCGCCCGTAATTACGATTTTATTATTAGGATTCAGGGAAACAATTCTTTAGATGGATTTGGACAGAGCATCAAACTCATGAAAATTTAATGCACTACGAAAAACGGTAATAAATAGTTTGTCTACGGACGGTGAAATCTATCCACATAAAATGGAATTCCGGATCGGAAAAGGCCTCAGCTTGTAAAGGAATATGCTAGACAAATTCATCACGAATATAGACCGAATAAAGGATGTGGAAAGAATAATGACTCTAAGCGATAATCAGGGAGTTTTAAACCCGGATCGGGTTGACCTCTTGCAGAAACTTTTTTTTTTTGCATAGAACCAACACAGCTGGGCGGTGGTGAGGTTCTTCCCCAGCCCACGAATGTAGCAAATGTAGACACGGAAATCACTTTTCGGCGCAAAACAATACAACTGCTCGGAAAGAAAATGAGATTTGGCCTTGGTGCCACACAGCCGAAGCTATCCTCGATGTTTTGCGGCCTGTTTTTCAAGATCGCACTATCAGCCGCAGAGCCACATCGGAGCTGCGATTTGACACCGTTGGACTATTATTTGTGGGGTGCCGTAAAATAAAAGTGTTACGCCGACAAGCCAGAGACATTGACGCTTTAAAGGACAATATTAGGAAATACAGCTGCACACAATCAATAATGTGCTTAAAACGTGGACCGTTCGTGTAGGCTACTACATGGTCAGCCGAGGCAGCCAATGATGAATGAAATTATTTTCCATTCTTAACCGGAAGGATTTCACTTTCAAATAAAAAAAGAAATTTGAGAAAATATTCATTAGTTTTTTTATAGCATTTTCAAAAAAAAAAGTTTTTTGGCGGACCCTTTACATGGTACTATGAAAAAAATATAACACATTAATAACTTTAATTGTTTACATTTTTTAAAAGAGGACATGCGAAATTCCAAGAACCCTTCAGTGAGCACAAGATTATTAAAAAACAGATAATCCCTTTCAAAAGGGGATCCAGGGGATGCTTTTGCCTACCACAAGCAGAGTATTTACGCTATATGAATGCGTCTAAATGTCAATAGTCACACACTCCTTTCAAACATGAAATTTTCATCCTAAATCAGAATTTAAATGTGTTGTTACATGGAAAACCTCAAAGCAGCACTTGAAATCCACTTAAGATTCTTTCAAGCTAGAGTTAAGTATACCACCAGCAAGAGACACTTGTGTGTTTTTTAATTCGAACACATCGAGTTGTTGAAGCATGTGATCGTGACATCATGCGGTAAGATATCAGTGGAAGTCAAGTGTCTTAATCGTTGCTTGGAAAAATTCGTTGATTTTTTCAAACCCGCATCGTGAACATATTTTTAAAGAAGTATGGGTAGAAAAAATTTGCAGCGGCTTAGCCTTTAAACGGGCCATTTTCTGGGCACTTATTTATAGAATTATCTGCTGTTGTTCGGATCGTTTTAATATCCCATCTCTTCGATCTTGGAAACTTGATAGGTCTTTGCTAAAATCTTAGTAAGAGCGGGCTTGCCAATAACTTGCAATAAAATTCGAGTATGACTGGGATAGAAAACATGTCCTCATTTTCCTCTTGGCAAATTGACAGTGTCCTTTTTATGGGAGCCTTTTTCTTGTTGACGTTTTTGCCAAACAAAAGCATCTTTTATGAATCTGTATTTAACAAAAAGAATTATTTCTACACACTATCTTGTCAACTATCGGTTTCAATGTCAAAAGAGAAGGTTCGAGATCTTTGCTACTAACTTAAGTATCCTTTGCCTGCTGTGTCTTATATTTTTTAATGCTTCGTTTCTCAATTTAAAAATAACAAAAATTTTTATGTTTTCTCAAGCCGCGTTAAAACAGCAACAGAAACAGAATCTCATACATTAGCAACTGAAACCAAAATTCGTTGAATGCTTTTTGCGTTGCTAATGTATGAAATTATGTTTCTGTTCCTGTTTCTGTTCCTTGTGACACCGCGGCTTCAGGACCAGAAAGTAAAAATATGTAGCTGTTCTTCGCTTCTTTTGGTGACAATATCAAATCCCGTTCACTAAGAATTACTCTGTATGAAATTTCTTTACGTGTTTCGAGTGATACGATTACTTAAAAATAGCTACCCTCAACCACTGGGGGATGAAGAATTTTTTCCTGATAACCAGCGCACAAAATACCAACAGTAACCTGAAACGCAAGCAGTCAAACTCCGTCAATTTTGATCACTCACACACGAGAAATAACTCCATGTTCACTAATAAAGTACCGCACAGAAGAGCCAGTGTTTGAAATAATATCCGCAGCACGTAAAGCACGTGCGGCATGCAGAATGTCCTTCTTATTTTTCGTCAGGACAATTTTGGAATCAGTTGCAAACTAGCTAGGTACACGCTTTACTGATGGTTACCAATTTACTACCCACACTTGAGCATCATAGCATACCGAACTAAAACTGTCAGTGACATTCTTTCCTGAGTTACCGTTGAATTAGCTTGATGTTTTGAAATGTACCCTCTACAGACTTCTGAAGAATTCTAATCCTTACTAATTACTTTCACAATTACAATCCAAGAGGAAGCTTTAGAGGAACACTAGAGTATACGAGTTATGGTCCCTTTTTTAATTGTCCGTCGTTTTGGTATCCTTTAAGTTGAATTAATGCTCCTTGTGTTGGGGGTAGTAGTATACTCTACGTGTACATTCTATGCAACAAACTTGAATTGACGAGGATTATGTGGAGTGTTTCCACTGTAGAGGATCTCTTAAATGGTGATAAATGCGAAAAGGAATATCATTTTATGGCATATAAATTGTTCGCAGTAAAATAGGATTGTATCCGGCGTGATGTGGGATGTTCCAAGAGGTGGAGCAAAAGGTTTTGGGTACATCTAGTGCAAATTCATCAAATGCGTTTTAATTAATGGAGAAATTTTAGTGTCCCATTCAATCACTGACAACTTTATTTGCAGAGTAATTTCAGTATTCGAAATGATGGGAGACCTGTATTGGGGTATTTATTTGATGACTAGGTAAGCTTATACTTTAAGGTTTGCTTTTAAATAAACGGTTTTGTTCGAATTAAAGAAAAAAACAACATTTGAATAGAGACTTGGAAGACTTTCTAGGTTTTTTACGATCATAAAAACTCGACTTAATACAGCCTTATCATTCGAAGATTTTGTAAATGGACCCTCTTATTTTTTCTACGCTGTCTAAAAACTTGACGCACGTAAGTGCCAGACGGACACCTTCGTTGGGGAATACTTTATTTTAGTTTGGACCTTTTCTTGCTGCTTCAGTGGCTTCAGTTTGCGCTGTGATGAGAGTCGTCTAAACTTTAAAGCCTAAGCCCTCACACTTACGAGCCAATAATTTTAACGTCCGGAATTGGCTAGATTGTGAAAGAGACAAGAAATAAAACTTAAGCGTTTTTGGGCTTATGGCAAAACAGTCTGAAACTTCCACCAATATATTAAATTCATTTAACTTTAGAGACGAATTTCTTTATGGGAAAACTAAAAGTAAAAAAGGGCATTTTGAAAAAATTGCTTCGCCTCCTAAAGTTCCTGGGTCTCCTCCTGAAGTGTATCGAGCTGGGGATCAGTTAGCGGGGGAAAACAAACAGCCAACAATATAAAAATTCCGGAAGCGCATCTGTATCAAATAAGCCGCATTTTGATTGGCATCTATTCTCAAGGCCAATTATTGTCCGAGTGAATTATAACCTTTTCTTCCAAAATAATACGATCAATGTATCAACGCCCTTATATCCTTAATAAGCCCAAAAAATTCAAATCATTTCGTCTAAGATTAACAATTTGTTCTAAAATTTTAGCAAACATGGCACAATTCTTGTTGTCTGGATAAAGAAGAACCGCTTCATGACCTTGAGGAATACGTTTGGGTATGTTTACATGAAGCCAAGCTAGTCTTTTTTAGTCTTATAACCTGCTCTGTTAGGGTTGCGGGCCCCTCCCCTATTGAGTGCGTCTCCAGGTGGCTGGTAATAGAGAACCCTAACAACTTAATATGATGAGTTCGGTATAGGCACGTCTTATATACGGGATGATCAAAACCCTCTTCTTTACCTTTCTGACAATTTTAAAATAAATTCGTCGAATGTCATCATCGTGCAGCTTATCCTTTAAAAGGGTCGCGGAGTGGGGCAGCCAAATGGTCCTTCCATCATTCTCGATCCTCCGCCACCAGAGACACAGGCGCGATCTCCAGGCGGGTTTCAGAGAAGTTCTTTACGATTCCACCATTACATCTCGGCTAGCATGACCTGTCTAGGAAGTCTGTCGGCGGCTTGCGAACAACGTGTCCAAACCGTTGAAGAATCGATTGTTCCACTCGGAGATGTAGCTGCTCATCATTAAGGCTTATCGCACACTAGCGATTTTTTTAAAGCATCAATAGTTTACTTACACACGATCCACTAAAGCAGCGCTCACATGAGCAGCTTCTTTAATTCGCCAAGGTACCTACACACAACTCCTGATGAACTATTTAACTCTTTGCTCTCTAAAATTTCGCCAAAGTGAAAGAATTGAATGATTTTTAATGCATTTACTAAAAAAGTCATTTATGACAACATGCAACTAAAAAATCTGCTAAACACAGATTTAAATTTTGCCGCAAACTGGTTTCGTGTCGGTTGCGTATGTGTGCGCATTCTCATACAAGCACATAGGAAAAAGGTAATCAAATCGTTGGGTGACAAAAAGTATCATGTGTGCGATAAACCAAAGATTTCTACGAATACTGACGCTTCTCACTCCCGCGATTCTCTCAATCGCGCACATGACACTTTTAGTCACGCAACGGTTTGATTGCTTTTTCGAGTCCCGAGGGCTTGTATGGGAATACGCTCACACAAACAATCGACATGAAACAATTTTAAGCAACTTTTTAATCTGTATTTTGTTGCAGATTTTTTAGTTGCTTGCTGTCAGAAATTACTTTTTAGCGCACGCAGCTCCATATTCAAGCGTTAATGTGATACCCTTTAAATTTTTCCAAATCACCGACATTTTAGAGAGCAAAAGGTATAATATTTCATTTGTATTTATGTGTACAACTAGAAAAATCGCTCATGTGAGTAATTATAAAGTTGCAAGCGTACGATTAGCCTTAGAGTAACATCAGCGACACACCTCAGATCTCATATCTGTGCACTCAATCTCATTCCGGCACCTTTAACCCGCGATCTATTTCTTTTGGTGACCATAGATGAGAAGTTGGAACGAACTCTGGATAATAAACTGAGATCTTTGCTTTCACTCCGAGCCCAGCATTCCTGATGACTGGCCGGCGCACATTTACACCTTGGCCAATCCTGCGGCATAACTCAGTATAATTCCTCCCATTCTTTGTGAAAAACACTCTAAGGTACTACCTTTTTTAATGGGACTCCATTTATGTTCACGATACACTGCACAGGAGTTCGGGACACAACAATCACTTCCGACTTGCTCAGGTTTACCTTTAACCCAGCATGACAACAGACGGCGGAGAACTTACCCAGTACTCGCTGGAGTTCCCTCTCGGACGATGCCAGGATATCTAAATTATCTACAAAGAGCAGATGTCTTATCCTGACGCCAGCCATTTCGAAGCATCCTTCGACAAGACTCCGCTCCAGTCTATATATGCTATAAAAAGGTGAGCCGATAGAAACCACCCCTAGCGAAGTCCAACGCACAAATCGAAAGAACGGGACTTGAAGCCATTAATCCGCATACAGCTTCTACAGGTCTCATACAAAACTGAATGGCTCTCAGGAGATGCCCACTAAGCGCATATAGTACTGTAAAACTCTCCACACTCTATCCCTGGAAATCCGGTCAAAAGCCTCTTCCAAATCTGCAAAACACGGGTAGACTGGTTTGGCATATTCCCAGGCCTTGAATAATTTTAAGAGTAAAAAGCTGATCGGTTGCGCTTCTGCAATGCCTACAAAGGCTCTCGAAGATCTAAATAATGTAGATCGAAGGGCCTCCTAAGATTTGTGTACAAATCCGGATTGGTCCAAGAGGGCGGCATTCTGAGCTTCTAACAGCGGTTTCTTTCTGCTTTCATTCCAGGTGTTAAGAAGGTTTCCCAAATGGACACAATGGACCCATTACTGCTGGTCTAAGTGAGCCGTGACTGTGACTATTGTCACAAAGGCATCCATCAACTTAACCTAACCTAAGCTTTCCCGGGAGACTAATTAGAAAGATATATTTCTATAGTTCGAGTAATGTCTCCTATTTCCTTTTTTGAAAAAGGGCACTATAACACCTGTTTGCCAATGGCTAGGTGATTTCATGCTATCCTAAGCCAGCCCATATGACGCGTGTTAGCCATCTAACACCTTCTTCAAACCCTTAGCCTTGAGCATTGCCGGTCGGATTTCATCAACTAAAGCAGACTTGTCAACAACAGTGACTTAATCCACTGTGACTCTATTCTCCGTCCTTATCTGGTTAGCAGTGAGATGCCATCATCAACAGGGTGTTGAGGGTTGAGCAACTCTGGAAAGTGTCCGCTTCATTTGCTTAAGACATTTTTTTCATTTGAAACATCTGAGACGGCGAATAGTCTACAAAAATATGTTGTTTGCAGATCTGTAATCGTGACCTTACCTCTCGCCGAACTCTTTCCATGCCAATTTCTTGGCTGTTATGTTTAGCTCGAGAAGTTGAGCTCCTACATTGATATTACACAATATCAGCTCTCTCCTTCTATCTGATGGCTTCTTGAACCCCAGGAGTTTTAGACCACGCAAATCTTTTCTCACCACCAGCCGCCACACCAAGCTGCTTCACTCCACAAACATTTCTTGGAGAGGCAATGACAGCCGATGAAAACAGCTGTCATTCTTCCAATACATTTAAAAGGTCAGTTAGAATTTGTTCAAACTTCTCTGAAATCGCGAAGCAAATCGTTTTGTGTAATCAGCGGGTCAGCATCATTTTACCTTTTCCACCGTATGCAAGTCACTAGTTTTGGTTTCCGCCTGGGTGCCAAAGGAAGCCTGTTGCTGAAATGCAATTTGCATAACACTAGTGGCCTTTTCGGTTGGCGATCCTGGGTCGGGCGTTCTTCTCCCGGATTGGGGCTACTCTCCGAACAGCCAAACACGTTTTTCTTGGTTTTGAAGTTTGTCCAGCGTTGTATTTGTGAAAGAAAAGCTTTTTTACAGGGGACAAATGACATTTACCCTACTTGACATGTATGATTGTGTGCGTTTTTCTGGTTTTGATTCTGGATTCAAAACCAGAATCAAAGTTCCTCTTGAAGTCTTATTTGTGAGAATGCATTGATTCCAAAACGCCAAGCACATGACCTGGCAGAACCGTCTTGGACCAATATTTTTGTTATAAAAAAATATTCCTCAATGTTTTGACAAAACTTATATTTTGTATTACTTAAAGGAATTCCCTGTTTACAACATTTAAAAAAAAACAAGAACAATATATTTTTATGGCTTTTTTTATTTACAAAATACTTATCAAGAGTGGATTTCTTATTAAATTTCATATAATTTTTAGTCAACACTATTGTTATCCACAACCGGAGGGCTGCTTTTCACTTCCTGTGATTCCCGTTTTGGGGTTTTCTGGGAGAATTGCGAAAAGCTAAAATTGATTTTTCCTGTAGCACGTACTTGAACCGGTTGCCTGAGCTTTGGTAGGCTACTTGCACTCAACACTTTTTTCCGTTCACACTTTTTCTCATCGCATGGTTTTGCAAATGTTTCTTTTTTCACTCCCACCATCATAGCTTGTTTGCACGCGTCACCTTCAAACGATTTCACACGTTCCCTTATTTCCGAATCCCTCTTTATTTCTCTGTCAATCTCCGTGCGCTTCTTTTGTTCATATCTCTCGATGGCTTGCTTATCCTTTTCCTTGTTTCTTTCGATAATGAGGTCCGAAATCTCCAGGCGTTTTCGTGAGAGTTCCTCCTTGCTCAGGCTTTGGAACACTTCCGGCCATATGCCTTTGTTTTTCTTGATGAGGACTATACGAGCTTCACTCTTGAAGATTTTGCAAAAACTGGCGGTTTCATCTATTTCGTCTGTCAAATGACGCTCGAAAAAAATCGGCGGATTATTGAATTTCAAGTAATGCGGAAGCAACACTATGTCCGGTCGTTTGCTGACCAAACGATTCAATTCGATTACGATTTTAACTTCGTCCTCCGTTTGGGTAACGCGAACCATTTTTAAGGGCTTTCTGTTTACAAGTGACAAGCGGTTGTGGCGAATTGATTGTTTTTTGATTATTATTGATCAAACGATTGCCGGCGTTTGACGTAGAATCGATTGTTTTGTTGTTCTAAACGATAGAGTTTTAATGCGTCCATGCTGTATGGATTTCACCTGCTAATTAAGTCGATTTTTGAACTTCGGTACCCCTTTCTTACTGGGAAAGGACATTTGACGTCAGTCTTTGTACGAGGTTCTCGCATCGAGGACAAATTTCGTTTACGTTTTTATTTCACCGGGCAATATGCCCACGCACACGTGGTTGTTTAGGTGTTGCCTTGGTTGCAGAAGCAGAATGGTTGTTGCATTTTATGTGGGTAGAATAGTAACAAGTGAATGATATGAGTATGAACTGTGTGACACGTGTCTGATACGGTTATATTTTAGTTTTAGTATTGATTGCATGAACCCATTGGGTCTTTGAACCCTGAAGCAGGCCGATCATTGCAAGTGAGCGCTGCATCCACAAAATGACTGCACGATCCGGTTTTACTAGTTATGAAAAGGCGTAAAGTCAGGAATCTCTCTTTTCCAGGTAGATAGACTGTTTTAATGTCTCCAAAGCGTTCTTTATTTGTTAGCCCGACTCTTTGTTCCTATGTCGCTGCGACCAGCAGATCTGGCAAGTGGCAGAGAAGTGAAGACAGTTTAAATGGTCAGGTGAGTGCAAAAGAAGCTTCCAACATCTGAAGCAGCGACTTTTTAACGCCCCGGTACTACCTAACCCCACCCTTGGTAAGACGTTTTTTGTGGACGCTGATGCTAAATGTGGGTGTTGGCGCAGTTTTGTCGCATATTCACACGATGGGGTCGAGAAATATGCTTCAGCAATCCCGAACAGAGAGAAATTACAGTGTTACCAGACGAAAACTATTACTGGCAACGAAGCATTTCAATAAGTACAGGCAGAAGCTCATTTTGCGTACAGACCACGCAGCTAAAAAATTTTAACTTCAGTTCAGAAATCCTGGAGGGCAAGTAGCAACTATGACTTTGACGTACAGCATCACAAAGGAAGACTGCAATGCAGACGCGCTTTCCCGGAGATCATGTGAGCCCAATTGTGAACATTGCGCCTGACATAAGGAAAAAGGGAAAAGGTATTTCTGTCCAGAGAATAAGATCTGAACCTGCACAAGGTTGAAGCACAGAGGAACTTAATAATGCACAACAGGAGAATCCATGACATTTCAGAGAATAAGATCTGAAGTTGAACAACAAGATCCTGACATTGAGCCAATCCTTGCGTGGAAGGAATCTGTGGCCAAATGCAAGGGATACCTCTGACAGACCTACCCTGAAGACATATACGGAGGGAAGTGGGACTCTCTCCATGTAGCTACAAGATGGTTTTCTGCGGAGAAAATAAAAAATGTCGGATGGAACATTCTTTATGATGCAGCTCGTGGTTCTACGGTCGAAAGTGTAGGAATTTCTACAGGAAATGCTCGATGGGCACTTGGGAAGAAACGAAACCCTTGAAAAGGTACGATAATGCTTTTCTTGGCTAAATTACGTCGACAGCTTCTGACGGAAGTGCACCAAATGCGATGCTAGAAAGTCAAGAATGTCGTTGTTCAGGAAGGCCACATTATGGCATCCTGATAGCCAGGAAAAATCCTTTCTCACTCAGAGGGAACTATTTTCCCTAGAGGGTTCTAGAGAGACCATAGCAAACGAGGTTGGTACGAGGCCACCGCCTAAGACACCATAGTCTGATAAGGACGAGGGCGCCAAACAGGGCATGTCTGGAAGGCCGAGGGATGACGCCGTTACTATGACATCCCTCGTAGCCAACAGAAGGTCTTCCGCCTGAAGACGTGCAGCAACCTGAAGACCCAGTGACACCAGGGCCAAAGAGGGTTGCAAGGACCCAAAGGAAAAAAAATTAGTAAAATGCACCAGTACCTACACTTGGGTTCAACATTTGAAAGGATTGCCGTCGAGTTCACAGGACCGTTTGCGGGAAAAGAATACGGTAATCGTAAAATCCTTGCATTTGCCGACTGGTTCAGCAAGTGGCCTTAGGCTTTTGCGATTCCAAATCAAGAAGCTAAAACTGTTGTCTGCCTCAAAGTGGAACACTGGGGTGTGCAGGTTCAGTCCAATCGGACTACAGAAAACACGGACCGCAGCCCTTCACCCACAATCAGATGGAATGGTGGAATGCTTTAACAAGACCATGGAAAGGAACATCTTGCCAAAGTCGTGGACGTGAATCAATGGGGTTTGGCGAATATCTTTGTTGCCAATGGACTTGCGAAATGTTATTCATAGTACAACTATGGTTAAACTTCATATGAAGTTCGTTTTGGACGACCTGCTAGGCTACCCAGTGGGCTTATTTTTAGATTCCCCATTGAAGGACGAAATGTGAAGAGGACTACAAAGTGAATTTTAGAGAACGGATCAACGACACTTACCAGACTGCGACAGAAGCGATATAAAAATTGCGAGTGATCGCATGAAGACCCAGACATGAAGCAGCAGTGACATTACTGAAATTCAACCTGACAGATCTCGTATGACTCTACAATCCTCATCGAAGGAAAAATTGCAGAAGAACTGCAGAGCTGGAAGGTCCTTATAAAGTAGTAACGCTGTCGTCCTCCGAATCCAATGAGGACGAGAAGCGAAAATGAATGACACAATGATTTTGTGTTTGTTCGGCAAGAACGAAATTAGGAGGGGAATAATGTGATGTGGCAAAAAAAAAAATTTGTTTTTCAATATGCTCATTTCTAGACTAGAGACTGGTGGAGACCACACTAAAAGAATAAACATCCGAGACCAACAACGAACTCCAGATGTCATTTAATTAGGCTCCACCCTACATCTTTATGAAATTCCTATAACGTTCTAGGTTCACAACAATCCTATAAAAAGCCGATAGGTGGACCTGTGCGGCAGTCAATTTGCCTTGAGAAACCAAATTGAGAAGATCAAATACGAAAGTTAATAAGGATCAAAGTGAAACATAGTGTTGAATTCAGGGGAAGATTAGCCGGGCAGAGGGCGGCACATTTTGGGGGCAGCAAATTAAGGAGACAGAAAAAGCAAAGAAAAATCCATCGCTCCTTTACGCAATTTAAATTGTCATAACACATAGCAAAGGCCAAACATTTTCCATATTGTTACTAGCTCCTATAGACTGACTCGTTTTAATCATTCTTGGAAACTCCTTTTCCCTTTTTCCTTAAATGGGATGGGCAAAATTTTATGTGGTAAGAAAAGACACACACACGAATCGTAACCCGTCGCATGGTCGTACGCATCTCTGCGCGGTGGATTCGAAGATTTCCCGGCCCGGGGCATTTGTGTCCATCCGCTCTAGATGCCCAGCCTTCTTAGCCGTTGTATTTTGGATCTTCTGGCTAGGTCGGTGTCGCTATACACCCCGTACAGTTCAATGTTATATCTTCTCCTCCACTCTCCGTCTATGCAAGCGGGACCGTAAATCGTCTGAAGAATTTTCCTCTCGAAGGAGCCTAAAGTGTTTTCATCAGCCTTTGACAGGGTCTATGCTTCTGTACCTTGAAGAAGGACTGGGATGATGAGGGTCTTCTAAATGGTCACTTTATTTGCTCAAAAGAGGGCTTTGCTACTCAATTGCCTTCTTAACCCAAAGAAACAGTGATTGGCAAGAGTTAACCTTCGCTTGAAGTTAATATTGAAGTTGTATGAAGTTAATATTGCATAAATAACATCGTTTCTGATAGTTAAATACTGCGTTTTGTGTGAGAGGTTATGTAATGGATTTTATTGTTAGCGTCTCACGTAGATATTTTGGAAAATGGGAATGTTTCAATGTTGTCGCCTCAGGAAAACCTACTGCAGACCTGTACAGAGTTAAGAGAAAAAGTTGGCTTCCCTAAGATCGTACAAGCATAAAAAGCTTAACGATTTTATATGAGGACATTAAGGCAAGAAGAACACAGCGAAAAAATCGTTTCGGATCCCTGGGCCGAATCCAAAGTTTCGTGGTATAAAACGAGACAATTATTATTATCGCGTTTCCATGCAGATAAATAGTAATATTTTGTTTCCACCGGACACAAATCTTCAACTAATCTCCAACAAATCTAGAGATTTTCCATACAAATTTTAACCCTCGGCGAGTAATTAAAAATAACTTTCCTCCAAAATCTCCTCTTTTAACCCTTGCCAATTTTTTTCCACATATTTAGAACCAGTTTAAGACTAGAGAAATAAAACAGAAACTAACCACGTATGATAGATCTGTCAGAAACATGATTTTATTGGAAGGTTTACAACGAAATAACTTTTTTGGTCCCGGGAAATGTCATTGTCACTGTCTTTGGAGAACCAAAACGACAACAAAAGAGTGCTCGTATTAAGTTAATCTTATGTTTGTCCAGTGGAGACACTACGCGATTTTTCTTTAATCGTCTCCCGCGAATTGAAGTATTGAAAAAACTCTTTCTACGTGTACCGAAAATAAATTTTAAAAAAGGGTTACTAGACATTCGAAACAAATGTGATAATTTGATTTCAGCAAACCGCATATATTTTTTTTTTTTATGGTGCTTTTTATATAAGAAACAATACAAATTTTTGTATTAAAAAAAACATTTTGGTGCTCCGCTGTTGAGAGCTCCTTTAAAAAGTGCCCCGCGACAAAAAACGATTGGGAACCGCTGGCATAAATTATCAATTTTTGTCTTCCATTTTCTGTGGTATGGCTTTGAACATTTTCCATGTGCCAAAATTCTTCTATAATTATTGGTATGATTTCATTTGTTAGTTTTTTTCTTAGATATTTTTATTATTTTATTTATAAAATTAATATTTTTCTAATTTTGGTGAATAAGCCCCAGGCAATGAGGAATTTGCATCGTCTTGGGGTACATTCGTTCCAAAATAACTTTTTTTCTTGATTTAAAAAAAAAAACTGTACCCTGAAAAAATTCCTTATTTTATTTAAAAAAGACTGTAAATACCAAACTTTTATTCAGTAATTATTCTATCTAAAATGTTGATTAATGACGTTGAATATGATGCGTCTAACTTAATGTGGCCCAGTTTACCATACAAAAGTTAAATTTTAGAAATTCAATCACTGACACGCCTCTTGGAGAGCCTTGCTTCTGCGCCCAATTTAGGACTAGCAACCCCAGAAAGATTTCGAATTGCGTACGGTGATCTGATGACATTCCTGGTTGTTAGGTGTATTTTTTGGGAGGTGTTCCCAGGGGCGCCAAAAAATGACCAGATAAGGGCATCACTTTACCTCAATCCGCTCCTGGTTGAATTCGAAAAAAATACGGTAAAATTTAATTATTGGTCTTTAAATTGTTTGAATTGAAGGAAGTGGTGCATTTTAAATGAAGTAATTCGTTGCGTGTTAAATTATAAAAAAACTTTTACTCGATGAACCCCAGGCAAAAATATTAAAATATCTTTATTATAACGAAAATTCGATGAAGCCCTTTTGCCTCAAGTCCTTGGTGAAAGGCCCATTCCTTTTTTATACCCCACCCAGGGTAGGTATATTGAGTTTAATGTAAAGACCGAGATATGATCAAGACCGACAGCAGAATCGATTAAGCCATGTCCATCCGTCCGTCCGTACGAAAACGACTTTTAGGGCTTAAGAATTCATCTACTTTTATTTTTTCCTTCAATACTCATTGCACCTGGTAACAAGTAAGATTTAGTTTCAAAACTGTTCTGAAATTTATTAAATTAACTTTAAAACAAAAACAACTATTGGACATTTATTAACACTTAAAAACTATATTGATTTATTGGTCTTAAAGGTGAACTAGTGAACCATTTGCAGAATCAAATAACAACATTAGGCAAACACTGATACCAAGATGGCATTTAACAACAAAACCCATTCTCACTACCCTCCTACATAACAGATAAGGTCTCCACTCTCTTAAGTAGAGGCGAATCGGAATGATACTCCAATTTGTTAACTGCAAAATCTCCTGGGAAGCTGCACAAACATTTAACAGTCGAAATGCTAAAATTCCTAAACGGAAAATTAAAATAAGTAAAATAGTTTCCATTCACAGCAATAATGAAGGCCTTATCGCCCATTCCGAATGCAATTTTAAATGCCTTGCCCCTGACAAATGGGAATTCGCCATCCGTTTCTTCGTCGGTAGAGTTAAAGCTTGAAAAACAAAAACATTTTCAGAAGCGAAGGGAAATTTTAAAGTTATTACCTATTATCATCCCTCTGAAATGACCTTACAACAGTCTTCCTGTCGAAATTTACATGAAACTTGAGCACTATTCGGCTGGTCTCGTTGCATTGGAAGCAAATGGAAAACTCTGTCGATCGCGGACCACGAGCAATGCACTCCATAGCTACTACAGTGCCTAGAATATAAGATAAAACCTAGATTAAGATAGAGATAGAGAAGTTATAGGTGTACCTGTTTCATATGGCTTGGGAACATCACTTTGGAATGCAAGTTTATCGCTTGATAGTAAATTTCGTGGAAATACCAGTGGAAATAGCATCCGATGATGGAATTGTGTTATTTTTTCAAAGTCCCCATAGAGCATCACATAGTTTATCTTCTTCGGACATTGCAAATACTCGAAAGTTCCATACAAGTTGTCGTTAACGTATATTTCGAAACATTTCTGCAAAACTGCTACACGAAAGTTGAATGTTTGCCCTAAATGAAACGAAAAAGTATTTTACTGAGTCTATTATTTTAATCACTTTCGGCTTAAGTTGTTAAAGCAATCTGAAAAACGTTTCGCAGCTTGCCAGAGAACAAGAGAATAAGAGCATTGGTTTTGTATTTACGTCGTCAGCACAATTATTTGAACAAATTTTATCGCAGTTTTTCTTTGTCCAAATGATTGTGCCAATGATGCATTATGTCATGGCCCTTACCAAAAACACCCATGTCAATTGATGCAAACCGCGTTTAGTTAAATGAAAACTAGTGGGAGGGTTACAATCCGCTCAGGCGAATCGACCCAATTGACCACTTTCAAGCTCCGAATTGTGTCATGAAGCTTGGTTGTTAAATTTCAGTTTCTATTAACGATGTAATTGAAAAGGGGTGGATGCCACGCCCCTTTTTAAGGGAGAAGATTCTTTAACTGAGAAATTCTAAATACAGTTGGTGTTAATGGAAACTGAAATTCATTAAGTAAAGTGGGCGTGTCAGTAAGCGGATTATAAAATTTTTTACACTTGTACTGCTTCGGGACCTAGAAAGAACAGATATTAAGTTTCAAGTTCCTAGCTCAAAATTTAAGGCCTAAAAACTACCGACACACGGACGGACGGACGGACGGACATGGCTCATTCGACTAACAATTCGGTCTCGATCATATGCCCTTAATGTCTTGGGGGTCTAGGTAGGTAGAAGTGGTTGCTTCCAGAAAGGAAGCTCAAGTAGCACTTAAAGTGCCGTTTTGATACCACAAACTCACGTGACCTGGATATTTGATTTGATCTAATTCTAGATCCAACCTGTTGAATTGAGGAATGTTATTAGTTCTCTGATGCTCTTACCTGAGACCTCCTCAAGTGTGATGAAGAAGGGTTTCCTTAATGCCCGTTGTCTGGCCCTGGCTAGTGCCGGACAGGCGCACATGAGGTGCAAAAGAGTTTCTTTTTCAGTCGCGTCGTCACAACTGCGACATTGTGTGTTGTGGGGAATGCCAAGTTTGGCGGCATGTTCGCCTATTGGCCAGTGTCCCGTGCAAATCGCTGTTAGTCTGGCGATATCGGAACGCGTTCTATTAAGCAGATCATGTGTTTTTGCTTTGTTATATTTTGGCCACCACTTTCTAGATATGGCGCAGTTAGTTAGCCTTGACCATCTAAGGTTGGCTGTTGCCAGATAGTTCGAGGATATTATGGCCTTTATTGCGCCAAGTGGGATATGTACTGACTCTGCGAGTGAGCAAGGGAGAAGTGAACCCTGCCTCGCCAAGACGTCAGCTGGTTCGTTGCCTGCTATACCGCTGTGCCCCGGTACCCAGATCAGGGAGACCTTGAAATGGGCATCAAGCGAGGCCAGTTCGTATTGGCATTCTTAAACAAGTTTGGAGGAAGTGATTACTGAGTCAATAGCTTTGATGGCTGCTTGACTATCGATGAAAATAGCGACGTATTGCTTTTGTGTTTTAAAAGGGTGTGTTTTTAACTGACGACATGCTGCGCGAACTGCGAGTACTTCCGCCTGGAATATGCTGGCTGTGTCTGGAAGTCTGTAGGATTTAGAGATATTAAGAGATTCTGAGAAAACTCCTGCACCGACACCACAGTCCATCTTGGACCCGTCAGTGAAGATGGTTACATCGAAAGCTCTGGATATCTCTCCTTTCCTCCATTCTTCCCTTGAAGGAAACTGTACGTCGCAGTGTTTTAGGAAGTTTGTTATGGGGGTAAGGTAGTCTGTTGGAGACGCTGCTAATTCGATCGGCAGTGACTCTAGGATGATGCTGTGGCCGTAGGGTCTCGCAGACCAGACACCAGCTTCCCTGATTCTGATTGCGTTAAGTATAGCTAAGTTTTTAATGTGTAGATCAAGAGGCAGAAGATGCAGCATAACTGTTAGAGCGTCTGACGGGGCTGACCGTAGGGCGCCTGTGGAGCCTATGCATGCCGTTCTTTGCACCCTGCTGAGTTTGTCTACATTGTATCGTTTGCTAAGCGCTGGCCACCATACTAGTGATCCATACGTGAGTATTGGTCGTACTACGACTGTGTACATCCATAAGGTTAGTTTCGGTTTTAGGCCCCATCTTTTACCGAAGGTTCTGTTGCAGGCGTAGAAGGCTTTACAAGCTTTCTTTACCCGATGCTCTATGTTTGCCTTCCAGTTAAGTTTAGGATCGAGGATGACTCCTAGATACCTTGCACTGTTCGATAGGGATAGTGATTGGCCATTTAATTGAGGAAGTGTAAAGTCAGGTATTTTGGTTTTTGTGGTGAAAAGCATTAGGTCAGTTTTGCTTGCGTTCACGCCTAGGCCACATTGCTTGGCCCAGGTGCTTACCATACTCAAAGCGTGTTCCATGATCTCACTAATCACGGAGGGGAACTTTCCTGATACCAATATCACCATGTCATCCGCATACCCTACTACTTTAATCCTTTCTCTGTCTAGTCTTTTAAGGATTTTATTGAAGACCAAGAGCCAAAGGAGAGGAGAAATGGCACCGCCCTGGGGTGTTCCTCTATTAGCGAATTTGATTGAGTGGCTGTTTCCTAGTGTTGCGTGAATAATTCTAGTGCTCAGTAAGGAGACTATCCATTGAATTAGATAGCTTTCTATGCCTAGTTCTGTGAGCGATTTTTGAATTGCATCGGTATGTACGTTATTGAAGGCCCCCTTAATGTCTAAGAAGGCAGCCAAGGTGTATTCTTTGTAGTGTATAGATTTTTCTATTGTTCGCACAACCTCGTGGAGAGCCGTTTCTACTAAATCTCGCAGGTGGTTATCGAGAACACGTTCGAGAGTTTTAAGTAAAAAGGATGTTAGGCTTATAGGCCTAAAATCCTTTGCGTATTCGTGACCGCGTCTTCCGGCCTTCGGAATGAAAACTACTCGAGTTCGTCGCCATGAGTGGGGCACGTGGTTGTTAAGGATACAACTCCTGAAAATCGATGTGAGCCATGGAGTTACAATGCTTTGTAATTTTTGCAGCATTACGGGAATAATGCCATCCATGCCCGGAGATTTGTAGGGAGCGAAGCTGTTGATAGCCCAAGAAATTTTTTCCTCAGTGATAATGGATGTGATATTTTCCCAGGGGTGGGGCTGCAGGGGCTGAAAGCCGACAGGCTTTAATATTCTGTCCCTGCACCCGGGAAAGTGGGTTGTTAAAAGAAGGTTTAAGGATTCAGCTGCTGTTTCTGTCCATTCTCCATCAGTCTTCCTAAGAAGAGATGGACTTGAGTGTTCTTTGGACAGCACTTTGCTAAGCCTAGCAGCGTCTTTGAGTGTTTCGATGGATTGACAATAGTCTGTCCAGGATTGCTTCTTGGCTTCCCTGATCGATTTTTTGTATATTTTGAGGCAGTCCTTGTATGGCTGCCAGTACTTGCATTCGTAGCAGATGGGGGTCTACGGTGATTATTTCTCTATGTTACAAACTATGAATCAAACTTAATATACCTCCTATCCTATGGGATGGGGTATAAAAATTGGTTTAATATAAACCCAGACCTTCGATCGCAACTTAACTTCGATCGGGGATCTTGGGGCAGTAACACTACGAAATAACAAGATTACCGGTTAAAAAAAAATTGAAAAACCATTTTCCAAAAATCTTCCTAAATTAATTCTTATCCTGGGCGAAATTTTAACTTTTCTCTTCTATTCGCTGCTTTGCTTTTGGTATTTGTAGGTAGGTTTTGTGTTTAGGATGAGTATATTAAGCCTACAAAAGTTCTTTAAACGGATAGCTGCAAACGCTGTTAAAGACTTCAAGATCCTACTGCAGCACTAGTTATAACTAAAAATATGTTATACATCAATTATTTTGTAATTCTTATTTTTATTTTTTATGCCATTAATCGTTAAATGTATGAGAAGTTAGAGGCGGGGCTAGCTATGTGACAGAGATCGCTATGAACCAGGTGATACTTCTCAAAAAAGGGGACTTAGAGCTTAGGTTATTGTACCAGTAAGAACAACATAGCGATACATTCGACACTTGAAAACCAAAAAAGCTCTGGATTGCAAAAATGCGACTTATACAAAACCTAAAGTGATCTCAATAGCGCACGACCCCCAACTAGGAAGACTGACTGAATGTGAGCTTCGAATGCGTCATATAAGCCCTATTAGAGATGGAAAATTCGCCTATATTCAGTGAGTCGACTCACACCGACTCTTTCACTTCACTGAGTCAACACGAAAGATTGCTTCAAAAGGGTCGACCATACTCCAAAAAACGAAAGAGTCAACCCAAATTGGATGGATGCCCAACTCATGCACAAATAGTTTAAGTCATTCAAGCTATCCCTTTTTTGCATGCCAGTCGATCAAGTATACGAGTGCAAAAATGAGGCCAAAATAAAAATAAAAACCGAAACACAAAACAAAAATACCCACCACCATTACAAGTCCATCCACAACCCATCCATCCATCCAAACAGGTAGAGAGAGAAGCAAGCAAAAATGTGTATCTGATGTTGATCGCCTCCCGATCTCGACTCATCCCTTGACGACATGACTGTGTGTTGCGCTTGCGATTGCGATGCATACAGTTGTGTCAATGTGGCGTGAATCGACTCTGTGTGAATCGACTCCTGTGTGTATCAAAATCCTTTGGTATCGAATCACTTCCCTGAGTTGATGCAACTCATTGAGGTGATTCGAATCCTTTGAACTGAGGCGCATCCGTCGACTCAGCAGATGGACTGGCACATTTGAATCGACTCAGTCAGGTGTTTCCCATCTCTAAGCCCTATAAGGTGTTCACTAAGTAGTTCAACCTGACTCGAACTCTGGACGCAAACCTTGACTATCTACCTACCTTGGGAATTTCTCCGCTGATATCCGGATCCAAGGAGAAGTGCCTTAGTCAAGCAACCTTCCAAAGAGCTAAGAACTGTCTGGTTAGGGAACTAGGCACCAGTTATTCACCTCGTGAAGGTGCAGGAGTTGATAGGCAGAGGTTGGTTTAGAAAACCTGCGTGGATGATTGTATTCCCTTGAGCGGACAAGTCTATCGTTTTACCACGCAACCAATTCTGCAGAACTGAATCCCGCTGTCAGGCAGAATAACCTATTTAAACCGGATGAAAAACTCACCGACGAAACATGCGAATGATAATGCCCCCCGACCTAGTTGAAACAAAATTAACTTAGACGCAAGCTTAAGTGCAACAAAACAGCCGGGGCTGACGGCCATCCGCTGACGATCATCTGATTGCACCAGCTCATCCGCAAAACAAGGTTGGAACGATTGGAAACAAATGAAACCTGAGCATTGTCTGTCTGATCTTCAAAAAAGTACGCCCTCTGAATTGTGCCAACTACAAAGGCAACGTTCTCCTTAACATTGCATACAAGATCATTTCTGTTGTACTGTGTGAAAGCCTAAAGCTGTTTGTAAACAATCTAATAACGGCGATCCGCATCAGTGTAGACTTAGGCCAGAAAAATCCACCTTCGATCATAAATTCACACTGCGGCAGACCTTGGAGAGAGCCCCGACATTTCAAATAAAAACCGACAATTTCTATCCATCGTTATCAGGGACACGCGTGGCATGAATTAGACGAGCTATGCAAAGTCAATGTTTTGTTTTGACATCCCTGCCAATCTCGTCAGTTTGAACGATTTCACCCAACGCCAGAGACAGCTTTAACTTTGAAGTAGCTAGGGACTTTGTCTTCCAGGGTTCCGCTACAAATTCAGACAGCGACAGCGGCACTGAAAACAAAGACTAACTCTTCCGAATAGCTGCTACTTTGAGCTAAGCTAAGCAGGTAATTGAGTAGCAAATCCATCTCTCAAGCAACTAAGGTGTCCACTAAGAACACCTTCCATACCAGTCCTGTTTTACGGTGCGTGCAGAAGGTGGATGGACCCTGTCAAAGGTAGACAAAAGCACTTTAGGCTGAACTATTTATTAATCTTTTGAACGATTTATGGTCCCGTCTGAGATATGACGTTGAACGGCATGAGCTGCACAGCGACACTGACCTAGCCCGAAAGGTCAGAATGCCTTGAAGTGAAACCTCAAATCAATTCTTTCGGATCAAATTCAATATTTTTGAAAAAACGACCGTTAAAAGGGGCGTGGCTAAAAAAAAATTGTTATCGAAGTCTCTTTTACCTTACCTTTTAATTATACCCGACCCAGGGTATATTAAGTTTGATGTAAAGTTTGTAACGCAGTGAAATAATCACCGTAGACCCCTAAGACCTTTTAGAGATATGAGTGGGACCGACAGGACCGACATGTCCGTCCGTCCGTCCATCCGTCCGTATGTAAACAACTTTAAGGCCTTACATTTTAAGGTAGAGAGCTGAAATTTGGTGGGTTGGCTGGAAGTCCAGTCCTTTAGATCAAGTTAAAAAAAATTAGCTGAATCCACCCACAGACACGCCCACAGGCCTGTATGTTATATGAAATAATATATGAATGGGACCGACCGGAGAATCGATTAAGCCATGTCCGTCCGTCAGTCCGTATGTAAACAACTTTTAGGCCTTAAATTTTAGGATAATGAGCTGAAACTTGGTGGATTGGCTGGAAGTCCAGTCCCTCAGATTAAGTTTGAAAATTAGCTGACTCCGCCCACAGACACGCCCACTACAGGCCTGTGTGTGCAACCATCCTTATTAACAATAGCGCTAGCGCATTCATTTTTGGTATGTAAAATTGCCTTGTAATTGTCTTTGAAATAGCGAAAAGATTTTAGCCCTTTCATTAATCACGCCCACTTTTTTAAGGGATTTTAGCTTAAAATGACTGTTTTTTAATAAATATATATGAATTTTGACAAAAAAATATATGACAAAAGTTATAGATATTAGCATTTTCAAACTTTTATTTATATATTGTATGTGCCTCCGCCCACTTTTGTGGGCGGGTCGTTAAAAAAAGTCATTTTTTTTAGTTAAAAAGGCTGAGTTTTAGGCCGAAATGTATGCAACCACGTAGTGTAAGGCATTCAATAGTTTTATTTTCATATCTCGCCTACTTTTTGGAGGCGTGGCAGCTTCCTTTTTGGTATGGTCGGGTATTTTGCAATCCGTCGTAGATGTGCTGAAAGCACTTTCCCATTTGTCTTGGTTCAAATTCAATTTTTTTGAAAAACGACCTTTAAAAAAGGGCGTGGCTAAAAAAAAATTGATGTTAGAAGTCTCGTTTATCTAACCAGCTAATTTTTTCTTATTTTTTCCTAAATTAGGCTTAAGGCCAGTTGAAATTACGTTTTTCTGGAAATTTTTAGGTTTTTCGCCAATTTTGCCTCCAAATATGGGCGTGTCGCAAACTTGTATAACATCTTGTATAAACAAATGAAGAACTAAGTGTTTTCTACAAAATATATATAGTAATTTTTTTTCGATTTAAAACAATAATATTGAATTAAATGGATTTGAAAAATTACCTTTTAAATCGATGCCATGCCGACTAGGGGAGGCAAAGCGCTTAAGCTTTTATGTTTCGTATCTTACAATAAATAGTAGATAATAAGTACCATATTTTAGGCTTTTGACAGCTTTGAAAGCTCTGGAGGTGGTTGCACACTTGCACCGAGTGTAGGCGTGTCTGTACGCTGATTTCAAAAATTATTACACTTATACTGCTTCGGATAATAGTGAACTTATGCACCGAATTTTAGCTTCCTAGCTTAAAATTTAAGGCCTCAAAGCGTGTTACATACAGACAGACGGACGGATGGACGGGCGAAACGTCGGGGAAAGTATGAAATAAGCTTTGTTCTATAATCTTATTTGTATAAGAAGAAACGATCAAAAAGCCCAATTAAGTAAGTAAATTATTCAGACAAATTCTGATCAGATAGGAATCTAATTACAAATTTTTGTTGTAAATACTTTAAAAAAAACATAGATTCTCAAAGCCCTTTGATTCAATTCACCTAAATATTCAAAGGACATGTGTTTCCTTCGACACGCAGACTTTTAAATATAGCAAGCAAGTGATCTATATTTAAACATTGTGGCATACTGAGGAAACGTAGGATCTCCACGGAAAAAAAGCTAATTCGCATAAGCGCTGTGCTGACTATTTTTCGCGACCGGAGTAGATATAATTACTTTTAGAGACATACACTTTTCTACATGAGTCACTTGCGTGGCTCATGTACAACCTAATAATTTGTACTGACTCGAACACTTGATGCGATAAGCTTTGGTATTTCTCTGCAGGGTTTTTATTTTCAGTACAAGCCCTGAAACGTTTGTCTTAGATCCAAAACTTCTTTTCTATTCTATCCTCGAATCCTTTTCGCTCGCGATTGTCTCTTTGAGTCCGTCCGTCCATCTGTTGCTAGTGTATAGGCATTTTTAGTCAATTTTGAGCTTAAAACTAAAAACTTGATAAATATTTGTAATTCCCATGTTTCGAAAAAGTACAAATGTAAAATGATTAAAATCCGCCAAGTTTGTCATAGAACGCTGAGTTTTGGTGTACTGTATCCTTGCATAAGTGTATAATTGTGATTAGCATTTCAAAATATTAAAAATTTCTCTCATGGTCACATTTGATTTGCATTCTTATAAGCTGCATTAAATCAGTATATTTGCTTGAAATAAAGAAAACTTGCAGTATAAAATGTTCAGACATGTAAACTATCAACTTAAATGAATTAGATTTCGCCACGCCCACTTTTGGGGGCGTTTATAAACGATGTAAGCCACATCTGATAAAATGTTTGAAAAAGAAAAAATACCTATTGAAAAATTGTTGGTGCATTTTTTTGAGGAAGATTTTCAACTGATAAATCAAACAACTCAATGCAATTAAATTAAGTAAAAATATAGATTTAACAACCAAAATTTATAACGCCATTCGGAGCTTGGTATGGGGTATCCAACAATTCGTCTGCGGATTGTAACCCGCCCACAGTTGTTTAAAGTTTTAAATTCGTTTAATAGAGACTGTTATATTCATGCGCTGCTCGGGAATGAAAGGCTTTTCAGCTTCATGAATGCAACTGGCGGCTTAATAAAATTAAGCTAAAAATTATCTTCTGGCTGTTTAGTCGGAAGATATAGTTAAGATTCTTTTTATATATTATTATCAATGTCAAAATGAAAGGATATTGACCCCTTGGATACTCGTAGGCAGCTTTACATTTTCAATATGAAACTCCGGCATTTCCTGGAATCGACATCGAGTGGCGCTAAAACTACAAATAATTTCATAGGGTTAGAAGAGGCAAAAAAGGCCATTTATAAGAATCACGGAAAGTTTTGGTACTGAAACAATCCATCAGACTTATGGTGGACCTTTGGCTACAACATCCAAAATGTCTTACAGTCTTATCTTTGTTTATTGAGAATATTTAGGATGTTTAATCAGTTCGATTATGGATGCTTAACCAAAATGCATAAAATCGACAGTTTTTTTAAAACTGAAGAAAAAATTGTAAAACTCTATGCTACCTACTAAATTCTGATGCAGAATCAAGTTGGTTAGCATCTCGGTTGCGCAGTGTTTTGGGCTACTTTGCAAGAAGTCCGGTTTCGAATCTCAACCTGTGCAATAAAAGTCTTTTCATGTGACTTTCGCGAGCGTCTGAAAAACCCACGGAGAATATCAAGTCATCAAACTGCTGAAATGAGAGTCATCACAGAGTGCGCGTTATAAAGATGCACTGAAGGCCGTAAGGATTTTCTTTTGGGTGCTCATAAGACCTGTGTTTAGCAGTTTTCAATAATCCTTCTTATGTTTTCCGATAAGTGAACTTAAAATAACTCTGTGATTAGTTATCTATATTAAAGCGTTGATATAACCTTCTCTCATGGAAATCAGTGCATGGAAATCAGAAGGTTTCTTTTTATAAATTCCTACGAAATCATCGAAACAAACTTTCTTTAAAATTTTTAATAATTTAAGTACCCCAAAATTATAAAGAGACAATATTCAATTAACTGAAGTCCTAATCAGAACTCACAAACAATCAAAACAATTAAAACTCGCTGCCACGATGATGGGGAATCCCTTAGCTTCCGTTTACGATTTGCAATTCCCATTTCCTGTTGATCACAAAACGAGCCCTGATTCGCTTTATATATCCAACTGAATAATCTCCATTCCCGGAAATTAAATAAACTAAGTCAACTACTAACCTGGAACCAATGGATTCTTTGGACTCTCACTCTTCCAATTCTTGGAGATCTCCTCTTGTTGCCATCCCTCGCCTGGTTGAAACATGCTTCGAATTATTTGGTTCTCTTTGAAGTTTGCTTCGATTTTCAAGAAAATCGTTTCGCTTTCATTCGAATCCTTAATATTATCGGTAAGGTCCAGGCAAATCCTTTAATATGTTTGTGCGTATGTATCCCAGAATTAAGAGCAAAACATTAACGGAAATGAAGAAGATAATTCGAAAAGTTCCGGTCTTCGATTGACATACTTATTTGGATTGGGCTTGATTTTACCAGCGAGGACCAGGACATGTCCAAAGGGCACTTCCGAGAGAACTTTTCCCTTCCAGATGTTCATTTTGTGATTTTCCCGAAACGACTGAAACTGAACTCTAAGTCCGCAAGCCATTTGAGTACAGACAAAGACAAAGAATGCTGAACTTCAACAGTTAAAATGGGAATCTAGAGCATAATGGTGTTGTTGTGAAGTGCGGTGAAGGAGTTTCGCTGCCTGCACCTGATAGTCTTGTCGGTTGGTGGTATCGTATAGGTACGATAGCATTTCTTCTTGCGTGTCTCACAGGACACAAAACAAAAATTGATTTGATGTCGGGAGGTTTCACATTTTGATGTTGCATGTTTTCAATTCGGAAGTCCGGATCTGACGGTACCAGAGTTGAGCCAAGGGCACATTAAAATGAAGGGGTTGAGAGCATAATCAGCCGTAAATAGAAATGCAAATCAGAGTTGCGAAAGGATTTTCTCTAAAGCTTTTCGTTTTGTTGCTTTTACATTTTTGTTGCGGGAGGGCAAATAGCTTCGATGTTTGCGTTTCTTCAAAAAAAAATAAAAATAAAACAATAAAGATGTTAAGCTATTCCAATAGGCATGAATAAATTTAGTAAGAGGACGATTATAACAGTTATTATCATTATGGAAATATGATTTACTTGCAAGGATCGATTAGTTGCTGGAAAGAAAACATTCCCATCATAAATATGGGGATTGAATAATCCACGCTACAATTGTCTTTAAATCTACTTTGAGAATACATTTATCTGACTAAATTATTGAGGCTTTTTCAAGTTTACTCTAGTCGTTAGCGAAACGTGTTTGCAAGTTCAAGGAGCTAATATCCAAGGAATCATTAAAATAGAAAGTTATAGTTAAACATATAAAAAAAGTAAATTGAATTATAATAAAAAATAATGTTTTTATTATAATTCTATATTATTTATTATCTTATTATATTATTTATAATATATAAAATATACAATTATAAGTACAATGTAAATAAAGGTAAATGTAAAACATGTTATGTAAATGTCAATAATTGTAATGTAAACAGATTTCTTAATAGTACTGTTGCCATATGTATATGAAATATGAAAACTATAAAATAATAAAGCTATTTTTAACGCAAATGTAAGCTTGTGAACATCCTTGTAAACATCATGAAAAGAGTTGAAGTTTTTGGTCGGTCACGGTGGCGTATACGCAACATTTTAAATGATACCTAAACTGTATTATATTTCCTGTGGATACATGTTTTTTGTTTACCAAAAAAGACTAACCTTTCTATAACTTTCGACACTAACTCTTTCGTATACACACCGTGTCGACCTTAGATTCTTGGTGTCACGGAAAAAAGGACGAAAAAAATTTTCAACGCACAATTGTTTGATTAAGCTACCAACGAGATGCTGCAGACAAACGGGGCTCAGGTAAACTCTGGGGTTGAATTGCACTTATGGAAAATATGGCCAAAACTAAAAGACATTTTTAGCGGAAACAAAAACGGAGACATTCTTTTTTATACACGTTAATATACGAACCTAAGTCAAAAATAAACACACACATTTTAATTCAGAGCTGAAAAAAAAAATTAGAAAGAATTATAATAGTCCTTCCAGAGGCGGGTGATATTGTACACTCTGTAATATGGCACCTTTGAGTCTGTTTATGTTTTTTTCCTTATATTTTGCAGGCAGTACATGTCTCAAAGGATTTATTCAATGTCCTTCGTACCAAAAGTATGATTGTCAAACAATGATTCCAACCCTTCAATTTTGCGTAAATCAAACTGTAAAATTTCATTGGTCATCTGCCAAAACAACTGAAACGGCAAATTTTTACAGCACTGAACTTTCTGCCCCCACAAAATCCTCGGGGCATTTAAGTGCACCATGATGATCTCATCGAATACAGGGGCTGTTGTCTTCGCTTCATCATGTGCGGAGCTGCTTAACGCCTACTCAAAACGATAAACACTACCGAAGCGTAAACTACTTGTTAAGGTAACTTAGTTGTAGTCAAAAGGAACTATAAGAGAGCGAAAATTTACTACTGCGACGTGCGTTCTAGCAGTTTTCATAGTGTTTCTCATAAATGGGTAGTTTTTTTAGCACGTGCAAATCGGGCATAACCAATATCAGCTTCTTGGGAGTTACATACCTGCTTTAGTGGGCATATTGGTATCTTTGAAAGATTTTTGGAGTGCAAGCCTCCATCCACCCTAGTATTCAACAAACAAATGTACAGAGCTGCGAAAAAAGTGCGCCCTGTGGTGCAATATGGCGCACTAGGATTTCATCGAATGAACCTTTTATTGGTTGCAAAGAAACACATTTAGATTTTTGTAGTCTGAGATGACGAAACGTTGGCAGTTTTAGAAAATTTCAAAAGTTGGCGTTCAACTTAATTTTTACCGCTCCATGTTTTCTTAAGCAATCAGAGCTCGACTTTGGATTTTTTCTACTTGACGGAAGTTTGAAGTTGATGCGCTAAATTGTCAGGAGGTCTATTGGCTGTGGGGTGCCGTGGCGTAGTGGTTAGTGTGTGTGCTTACTACGCCGGAGGTCTGGGTTCGAATCCTGCCATCGTCACCTGAAAAAAAAGACTTGTTCTTTTTCACGGTCCCCACCTCCGCGAGGGTCTGACAAGCCCTCCGAGAGTATCATTTGTCTTGAAAAACTTCTCAAAGTGCCGTTCGGATTCGGCAAAAAATTGTAGGTCCCCTTGTATGTAAAGAAATTAACACACCAGCATACATTGTTGAGAAGTTGGCCCTGGTTCACCTCGAGCTGTTGCGCCACTCTATTTTTTAATTTTTCTATTGGCTGTTAAACCAGCATGGTATTTGATTCCGTGCTTTCTTTTCCATCTCCACCTGCCGAAATAAAAAGGAAATCGAAAGCACCTTCAAATAAATGCTGAAAGCTTAACTGTCATTTAAACATCGTGCCATGTTTCGGTGAATGTGAAAAATACTAATCGAATCTATGAAAATTAGTAGCTAATATTACGAGAGAGTACAATGGTAGCCAAAACAACAGCCACATCACACCTTATAGCAGAAAAGGACTGTTTTTCTCTTACGAGCTTAACAGGAATGATTGCAGGATTTAATGTAACGAATCTTGTTTTTTTCCGTTGCCATTTACGCATAAAAATTTTAACATATCGCGAGTAATGCTCTACCATGTGAACACGTTTGATTCTTTGTCCAAATCCGGCCACCTCACTAGTTTTTGCCTTTTTCGTATACTATATTCGTTGCTATTCTATAAAAAAAAATAAAAAGATGATTGGTTGGACCTGGATTCGAACCCAGGACCTCCCAATTGTCGCTCATAGGTGCTACCATCTGCAACACAGCCCACTTCCATCTCGGGTGTCCAAATAGCCTACATGATTTCTCGGCATATATAATGCACATAAGCCAACAACAATCTTAACATATTTTATGCCACACATTTATCATATTATTAGTCATACAAATAAATAAATAAATAGATTGGCGCAACAGCTCGAGGTGAACCAGGGCCAACTTCTCAACAATGTATGCTGGTGTGTTAATTTCTTTACATACAAAGGGACCTACAATTTTTTGCCGAATCCGAACGGCACTTCGAGAAGTTTTTCAAGACAATTGATACTCTCGGAGGGCTTGACAATTGACCCTCGCGGAGGTGGGGGCCGTGAAAAAGAACAAGTCTTTTTTTTTTCAGGTGACGATGGCAGGATTCGAACCCAGACCTTCGGCGTAGTAAGCACACACACTAACCACTACGCCACGGCACCCCATATTTTAGTCATACAATCGTATTAGTCATACAAGTTTTAAAAAAAAACTGGTTCACAAATATGATAAAATAACTATCGGTAAAAGACTCGTTTATTCCCTCTTTTGTAATAAAAACCCGAGAAAAACTTTAAAAGCTAAATTTTTTCTCTGAACATCTTCCACCCTTTAAATCCGAAAGGAGGAATGCACAGACTGTTTGGGTGTTTGGTGAATTTTTTTTCAAATATCTACATGTCATTTGAAAAAATACAAATGCGCTCCGCCATATCTCCCGACTTTACCCCTCATTTTTCGTCAGCGAACTGGGACCAGAAAAGCTTATGTTTAACCTCAGCTTATTTTTTAATTAACTTACTTTTTGTACACCAGTTGCTAACTGGAAAGATCAATTGTCCATACTTCCTCCAACAGATTAATTTTAACACCAACCCCCGCCGTCTGAGACATGTCCCTCATTTCCATCTTCCCTTTCATCGTACTGACTACGGAAAGAATGAGCCCCTCAACAGGATGCTTCGCAAAGGATTGGCGATTCCTTTGAACTAAGCAACACTAAATCCTCTGTTAAGCGTGCGCTTAAATCATAATTAACGTCCACCTTACCCTTACCAGGCTCTTTAGTTTCTCTTAAGTTTAGTTTTAAGTTTAGATTGTTTAAGATTTAGTTTTAGTAACTGCTTGTATTAAGCCAATAAAGTGCCCCTATGGGGGCGTTAAAAGTAAATGAGGAAGGCAGATTTCCTTTGAAATATCAACGTAAGAATGTTATTTTACAATTACTATTTTTTGATCTGTGTTCCACCTGAAAAAACTCTTGGATAAGTAATAAAAGGAACTGAAAATGCTAACGTCCGGCGAAGCAACCATTTCGGACGTTAGAGTTTTGGCATTAAAACCAAAAGACCCGGCCAATGTTTTTCTTTTTTTTTACAACACTATCAGAACTGTGTTGTAGCGTGCTTAATGCAAGCAACATCTACAAGCAGAAGTATGCCAAGCAATAAATGCTTATACAGGCTCATCAGTTAGTGTAGGTGTTAGTGGTTAAGTCATACTTATGGTATGGTTACCATAAACAAAACAGAAAACATGTATTAAGAAAATTGTTAAAACATTAAAGTATAAAAAGTAACATAAAGTATAAAAAGTAGCATTACTTAAAACAATTATAACAATTTTTTAAGCAGCTCTTTAAGTTTAGCTTTGTCAATGTTAAAGTCGACTAGACTACTGTAAGTATTATAAACAGAACGCATGCAACTAATCGGTTCATGCTTTCCGTAATTAGTTCTATGCCTAGGAACATGCATAAGCGGCAAGCAGCGAAGATTATGCGCTCCTCCTCGAAACTTAAATTTCACAGATGAAAGAAGATCAGGTGCGTCAATGTGGCCTAGTGTAAGTTGATGAATAAACATCAGCTCACTATTGGTTCGCCGTTGAGATAAGCTTTGCAAGTTTAGCAGTTTAAGTCGTTGGCTGTATGGGGGAAGGTTAAAAGGGTCATCCCAAGGCAGGTATCTTAAAGCAAATCGAATGAATCTTCGCTGAATTGCTTCAATTCTATTACTGTAACACGACTGCGAAGGATTCCATACTTGCGAGGCTTACTCAAGGTGGGGTTGAACGAAACTATTGTAGAGGGAGAGAGTGACATGGGGTCACTAAATTCTTTCGACCATCTTTTTATGAAACCTAACAAGCAGCTGGACTTATTAACGATGTAATTTATGTGTTCAGAGAAATCTAGGTTGTAATTGAAGTAAACACCAAGGTCCCTAAAGCTTAGAACGCGGCAAAGAGTGTGTTCATCAATGAAATAAACGTGTGATGGAGGTACACGTTTTTTTTTTGAAAAGGTCATAACTTGACACTTAACTGGGTTGAGGCTGAGATCATTTTTGCAACACCAGGTAGCGAAACTTGTTAAATCGGACTGAAGAAGGACATGGTCAATTGATGATTTTATGACTTTAAATATTTTCATATCGTCGGCATATGCAAGTACTTCACCATAGTTGATCCTCGAAGAAGCATCGTATATAGCTAGTATGAAGAGGAGGGGGCCTAAGTGACTACCTTGTGGGACACCTGAAAGTGAAGTCAAGACAGAGGATAAAATTCCTCGAAATTTAACTTTATAAAATCTGAGGCTAAGGTAAGAAGTAACCCAACGAACAAAATTTGGGGGGAAGCCAAGAGCTGTAATTTTAAACACTATTATTTCATGCGAAATTAAGTCGAAAGCCCTAGAAAAATCTGTATAGATGCAGTCAACCGTAGAACTGTTCTCAACTGCGTTGGAACATTTACTGTAAAAGGATAGTAGGTTAGTAATTGTAGACAATAATTGTAGACAATATTTTTAACAAAGCCATGTTGTTCTTTTGGAAGGATGTTGCGACAAAGAAAACTAAACTATCGCAAACCACTTGTTCGAGTAGTTTCGGAATAGATGAAAGTTTAGCAATGGGCCTGTAGTTCGGTATTTCACATTTATTCACTTTTTTAAAAACTGGCATAATATAAGATGATTTCCAAACGGACGGAAAAGTACCAGATGAGAGCGAAAGTTTGAAAAGGTATTGAAGAGGATTGGCAAGGATGCTGCTGCACTTTTTCAATACTATTGGCGGGACTCCATCTGGATCTGCGGAACAATCCTCATTAAGGTCGGATAAGAACTTTAAAATTGTGTCCAAATGTACAGGTATTTCGTTAAAATTTACTTTTGGGGATTACTTAAGATAGTCTAAATAGTTAGTGTCAATAAAGAAGGGTGTGTTTCTGAAAGACTAAGAAAAGTGATCCGCAAAGGAGTTACAAATAACCGTGGGGTCATTGGAAGAAATATTATTGTATGTAAAATGATTAGGGAGGCCATCACTTTTCTTCTTAGAGTTGACGAATTTCCAAAATTCTCAGGGATTAGACTTAAAACACGAACCCATTTTAGAGATATAATTATTATATAAACAAGTAGAGAGGGATTTGAGGGGTGCCGTGGCGTAGTGGTTAGTTTGTGTGCTTACTACGCCGGAGGTCTGGGTTCCAATCCTGCCATCGTCACCTGAAAAAAAAGACTTGTTCTTTTTCACGGCCCCCACCTCCGCGAGGGTCTGACAGGCCCTCCGAGAGTATCATTTGTCTTGAAAAACTTCTCAAAGTGCCGTTCGGATTCGGCTAAAAATTGTAGGTCCCCTTGTATGTAAAAAAATTAACACATCAGCATACATTGTTGAGAAGTTGGCCCTGGTTCACCTCGAGCTGTTGCGCCACTCTATTTATTTTATTTATTTTTAAAAATACATTACGGCTACGTAGAAAGAGTATTGCCGGTGATTGATTCAAGGATTCCGAGGCTTTTGCGGGCAGGAATGGCACAAAGATTGTTCATCATACTTAACATTTGCCCCTAACGGAAGTTTTTATATTTTTAAAGTTTATAATTAAATATGCATGGCAAGTGTTTCGAGAGAAGCGGGATTGTCATCAAGCCTATTACAGCAAACTGAATCATTAACAACTTCGTATCCATCAACAAATTCGGACATCCGTTCTGTACACTCACAATCCGCGAAAAGTTCCTGAAAATTGACTGCTAGGTGTGCGCATCTACCTGTAAGTGTTCGTATTTTGAAAACCTACTCGTAATGTCAGTATATTTTGTTGTAAACTGCTCGCGTTTTCAATTTTTCGTATAGGTAGCTCGGAAATTTCTCAGCAAATATTAAAAGCTAAGAGCATTGTGTCCAACAAAATAAATCGAAATTCAATGTATATTGGTGAATGACCTTAAGGGCATTTGATCGAGACCGAATTCTGAATCGAATAAGCCATGTCCGTCCGTCCGTCCGTCCGTCTGTATGTCACATGTTTTTAGGCCTTAAATTTTGAGCTAGGGTGCTGAAACTTCGTACGTAAGGCCCACATCATGCGAAGCAGTACAAGTGTAAACATTTTTGAAATCCGCCCCAAAGACACGCCCACAATCGGTCTAAATGTGCAACTACCTCCAGAGTTTTCAAAACTGTAAGACGTTCTAAAAGGCTGAAATTTGGCACTTAGCATCTCCTTATGAATGTAAGACACAAAAAATAAATTTAATAAATTTAATTGGTTATTAAGATATTTAAGTTTTACCAATTAAGATAAATTTAACTGGTAAACATCCTCCAGGGGGCGTGGCATCTATATTAAGGGTAAAGTTTCAAATGCAGTTTACTCAATATTTTTGCTTAATATTTCATGTAGAAAACGCTTAGTTCTAAATTTTGTTCATACAAGACTTTGGGCCACGCCCACATTTGGAGGTAGAATTGAAGAAAAACCTAAAATTTTCCAGAAAAACTTAATTTCGACTGGTCTTGAGCCTAATTTAGGAAAGCATGAAACAAAAAAAAGTAGCAGGTTAGGTAAACGAGACTTCAGTCCAGATTTCGTTCATATAAAGTTTTTAGCCACGCCCCCTTTTAGGGGTGGATTTCAAAAATATTGAATTTGAACCAAAAAATTGCATTTTTACGTACATTTAAGTGTAACTTGGAAATATCTTATAATTAATAGTTTGTAATTAAGGGCGGTTGGACCACGCCCCTTTTCGAAGTTTGCATTACTAATAAAATGTCAAAAAATAACTTTGCCATAAGCATTTTACAATGTGGGATAGGATGGGGTATTCAACGGTCCGTTTTACGGACTTTAACTTCTGCGTACACACTGTAGCACTTACTCACTGGTTAAATTTTGTCAATAACCAAAACCTATAATAGGATACCAGGCGTTATTGCGAAACCAAAACGTGTTTTCTTCAATAAACGCGATTCATTCACAAATATATTTTAACCTTTCGCGTGCCTATATGTACACTTACATGCATGTATATCTATACTCAAAAAAGTTTCATGTTCAACAGGAATAAACAGCAGGAACATCAGTCCTAATGAAATTCAATTATAGTCTTATACATTATGCATAAAGTTATCTGCCATCGAACACAATTCTCATTTTCGTAAAACAATAACAATCCTTTGGCAAAAGACTTATAGTAAGACTATGAAAACAATTATTATAATAACTTATCAACTTCAGAAGCTCGGAAGCTTTGAGCATGACAATATTATTTTGTGTATGCTACCTAAGGAATGAGTAATTAAGTTTGATAAGAAATTATGTATAATTGCCTTTTTATAATAGCATCAACTTTTACTTTTAGAATGATTTAATTCTTTTTACAGTAACATTAAAAAACTTTCGGCACATTTCAATTATTTATTCTTACCAGTTAGACAAAGAATAAACAAGAAACAAGGGGGGTCTAAGTAAATGTTTGGATGCAAAAGACAGAACAACAAAATGGAAGCAGAGATTCTTTTTAAGGTTCTTTGCTCCTTCCTGGTTACATCATATATCTTTACTAAAGCGGATAACTCTGGAGAGCTTTAAACACCACAAAAACAAGGATAAGTAGTAAATGGAAGAGTTCGTCTGTAATGAACTTCTAAATTCCCGACCCTGTTGCGAGTTTGGTTTGGGCCTTGTGGCCGGCTTGGTGGCAGCATGAAGGAAGGCGGCACGTTCCGATAGGCTCGGTTAAACTCATCGGCAGGAAAGGGGAATTTTGCTGGTGTTAGTGGCAGAGTCTGGGTGGCCGACCCTTATGTACTGTGTGCATCCAGGGGTTACTTCTCACACAACCTGGCAACGAGAAGTGGCGATTGGATGTGCCACTAACACCAGGCAGCCTTGGATGCCCGCCGGAGCCATCACCGTGGAGGGACCATGGAAACAGGTTCGGTTAGTTTAGTGTAGGTTAAAGGTTAAGTTAGCATAAGTTTTAGCGTAGGGAGTTATCGGAAGTGCCTTAGGGATCATCGGGATTAGGCTTGGTTTAGGGTAGTTAGCTTTGTTTCGCGCGTCCTAGTTCCGTTCTTCCGTTCTTCCTCCAGGGTGACTAGTTTGGAGATTGGATATCAATTTTTTTTTAACTTTTTCCTTTCCTCGTTTTTTCCCCCTGTTTTAAGTTCCTCGTTAGGGTTTAGCTACTTCTTCTCTCTTCTGTTAGGTTAGCATGGCACGATCTAATGTTCGTTGAGTGGGTGGTGCAGTTTGAAGGGCGAAATCCCCCTTTCCTGCCGATGAGTTTAGCCGAGCCTATCGGAACGTGCCGCCGTCCTTCATGCTGCCACCAAGCGGGCCACAAGGCCCAAACCCAACTCGCAACAATGCCCACCTCGCAACATGCCCACCTCGCAACAATACTATTTACCCAGCAACACTAAAATTTAAAGTTTTAAAGTGAATTCATTCATTGGAGGTCAATTATGTGTGTTGGCCATGCCCCCAAAAAGGGCGAATTCATTCATTGGAGGCCAATTATGTGGGTGGGCCATGTCCCCAAAAAGAGCGCGAACTAAGAAGCAAATCTTTAAAAGTTATTTCATTGGAACCGTGCAGATATGTGTTAAAAACGAAAACGTAATCCAAAAAATAAACAATTTTTTTCCGAAAAATGCCCCCTTAAACAGGGCGGAACTCAAAGCTTTGTAAAGGAATAAAACTTAGTTCTCAATTTTTTAAAAATATAACACTGTAAAAATAAGTGTGGGGGGTAAGTGTGGTGTGGGGGCGGCTTCATTTTACTTTGTTTTGAAGCTATTTAACTACAATTTATATGTACCAAAATTTGAGTTTTTTTGCCGCGTTTAACTTGGTCAAAAATCGTCTTTTAAAATAAAATGTGAATTAGGGGATGTCTTACATTGATGCCAATAGTGGGCGTGGTTCGTGGCGGATTTAACGAATTCTAACACTATGTTTGTGCAACATAAAAACCAAGCTGTACTCCAGGTCTCAGCTCTCTTGCTGGATTTTGGGGACCTAAGACATATAGACGGTCCATTGGACGGACTGACATGGCTTAATCAATTCACCTATCGGCCTCGATCATACCTCGGTCGTAGGGGTCTACGTTGACTATTTCTCTGTTTTACAAAATATGCATTAAAATTAATATATCCTGGTTCGATCATAAAAGTTTCTCGGGTATAACCCTAAAAGTGCCAAAGAAGCTAGGGAACTCAAAAGATTCTATGGCAGACTGTTATGTGGAGCTTTTAATAGAATAGACATGCATCATGAAACCATCTCTTTAAAGTAGTTTACAAGTGGATCGGCGTCAATGAAAAAGTAACGGATCAAGCAGCATCCCATCTAGGGAGGTTAGCCCTAAAAACTAGGATCAAAGAAGAGAGTGAAAGCTATCTCGTCGTCAATGAATGTAAATACTCGTCGAAGAGCGCCACAAAGAGTTTTAAAGCGGTCAAATAGCAATATCTCATTGGCCAATTCATAACACGTCTGCGTGATATTGCCAGCTATGCTCCGAAGCCGCTGCTGCAAAATGTCGATTGTGACATGGGCTGCGTGTCCCGCAGTGCAGTCCTGCTGAAACTTTTTTTTTGCCAACAAATGCCACTTTTCGAATTTTGCCTATCGTCGGGTTCCTTCTCTTTCGACCAGAAGTTTTATAAGATGGTGCAGCTATGGGATAACATTCAGCTCCTTTAGTTGCTGACGTCTGGATGTTGAGAAGAAGGCTCTGAAGAATAGCTGCGAAGAGAAACCAAAGGCGTGGTTAAGGTACGTTGATGACTTTTTCAGCATTATCAAACTTTCCGTGTCAAACATTCCTTTTCTATTAAAGTAAAGCAGAAATCGGATGGTACACTGACACACAAACAGGTACCAACATGCTTCCTCTCACCATCATCCGGTAGATTTGAGATCTGTTGTCTCCAAACTTATTCAGCGAGCTCACAATGTATAGAATACGGAGCATCTTGCCGCTGAATTTACCTTTCTGGACAACGTCCTTCAATCAAACGGCTGCTCGAAAAAACAAACTTCTCGGAAGCCAAGTTTGCCGCAGGAAGTAGACTGCAATGAGTTGGACAAGAGAGCTTTTTTACCGTACGCGAAAGGTGTCACTAACAAAGTCAGCCAAATTCAGTCGAATACAGTGTAAAAACGATCACCTTACCGCCGAAAATGTGATAAATTATCTACAATCATCCAAAGATCGCTTTTCCCTCCGAATTCCAGGTGTTTACGCAGTCCCTTGCAGCTGTGGGTAATCATACATTGGACAAACGCGACGAAGTATTTCAAACCTTTTAAAAAAAAAACATATGAATGCTGTGAGCAATCAGCAACGAGAAAAATCCTATCTAGCCGAGCATATCTTAGAACATCCCAACGAACACCATTAGATCAGATGTGACCAGGCTCGGGAGTTTCACTACATCCCACGGCATGTTCGCAAAGCGATTGAGGTAAAACGCCACAGAAATTTCAATCGCAACGACATCGACAGCTTAAAATTGCCGCGAACGTGGGATCCCATGATCGGCTCATCACTATCGATCACGAACTGACTAACCAGGCCCAGCGATGCAGTAGCACTGAAGCACAATAGCGAGAGAACGAGACAGCACTACCACCTACGCACCGCCACAACTTGCGAAGCAACTAATCGCCATCTTTAGTCAATGAAACTTATACCATGTTTCCACCGGCCACAAATCCGCGATTAATATAAATCTTCATTTAATCCCCTATAAATTACGCGATTAACCATACAAAATTCAATCCTCTTGGCAAGGGATTAAAAATAGATCCCCTCATAAATCTCATTCACCCTTTTCACGAACCACTTTCAACCCTTTTTATACCCCATCCCATAGGGTAGGAGGTATGTTCAGTTTGTCACATAGTTTTAAACACGGTGAAAAAATAATGGCAGACCCCCAAGACTTAAAGGGCATATGATCGAGACCGAATTTTGAATCGAATGAGCCATGTCCGTCCGTCTGTATGTCACATGTTTTAGGACTTAAATTTTGAGCTAGGGTACTGAAACTTCGTACGTAAGGCGCACGTCATGCGAAGCAGTACAAGTGAAAAAATCCGCTCAAAGACACGCCCACAATCGGTCTAAATGTGCAACTACCTCCAGAGTTTTCAAAACTGTACGACGTTCTAAAAGGCTGAAATTTTACATTTAGCATCTCCTAGTGAAAGTAAGATACAAAAAAGACAAATTTAATTGGTAAACCTCCTCTAGTGGGCGTGGTATCTATTTTAAGGGTAGATTTTCAAATGCAGTTTACTCGATATTTTTGCTCGAAATTGAAAAAAAATTGCTGAGCATTTTATGTAGAAAACGCTTAGTTCCACATTTTGTTCATACAAGACTTTGGGCCCCGCCCACATTTGGGGGCAGAATTGAAGAAAAACCTAAAATTTTTGAGAAAAACTTAATTTCGACTGGCCTTGAGCCTAATTTAGGAAAGCATGAAACAAAAAAGGAGCAGGTTAGGTAAACAAGACTTCAGCCCAGATTTTGTTCATATAAAGTTTTTAGCCACGTCCTCTTTTAGGGGTCGATTTTCCAAAAATATTGACTTTGAACAAAAAAAATTGCATTTTTAAGTACATTTAAGTGTAACTTGGAAATATCTGCGGAAATATCTTATAATTAATAGTTTGTAATTAGGGGCGGTTGGACCACGCCCCTTTTCGAAGTTTGCATTACTTATAAAATGTCAAAAAATAACTATGCCATCAGCATTTTACAATGTGGGATAGGATGGGGTATTTAACGGTCCGTTTTACGGACTGTAACTTCTGCGTACACGCTGTAGCACTTACTCACTGGTTGAACACCTTTTTAACAGTTTGCGAATCGAAAAATGGCCCTAAAACTGTCCACGTATGACAGATCTGTCAGAATTACGATTTCTTTTGGGATGTTTTCAAGGGGAATCTTTTTTCGCTTTTGGAAAATTACGTCGCCACTATCTTTTGAGGGCCAAGATGACAGGAAAAGAGTGCTCATGTCAAATTAATTCTATATTTGTCTGGTGGAACCTTTTTGGGATTTATTATTAATCGTCTCTCGCTAATTATCGTATTATTGTCGGTGGAAACATAGTATTAAGCGCAGGGTTGAATCTTCGTACGGTTTGCACTCATGATTTATTTTTCGCGGTTTATTCCAAATCCTCTGAAATAATGTCTAACCACCGCCAAAGTCTTAAAATTTATAACTGTTGAAAATTGGTTATTATCGACCGATAACGCAATATCGCCAGACCGATAATGGCGACAAGCCAAAAAGTTACATTATCTTAATGCATTTCAAATTGGTGGATATCTTGCAGATTTTAAGGGTTTTTTTACACGAGTGGCAGAACAGTCGCCGTACACAACTAAAATAAGCTCGAATAACATTAGGTCTTATATCAATAGCAGCAACAGACAACGATAGTTTTTGATCGTGGAAGGTCTCTTATAAGACTCAATGAACCAAAAACTGCTTTGTCGCTCGTGGAAGGCCAGGATTATAGATCGGCTTCCATTCATCAGGCGTTATTTCTTCCTCTGCTGAAAAAAGCGATCTCTGCAACATTGCCTGCTATTCTACTGTGACGCTCCCTTGATCGCATTTAAACCTTTTCTTCTTTACATTTTATAAGACCTCGGATCTATTTCGTTGTGTTTTCTGTAACTTCTATTGGAAACTTTTTTTAAGGGGAATATTTTTGTTTCTTGTCGCCATCTATGTGACTGGCTCAGCAACTAAAAGAGCAGCTAAATTGACAAAAAATCTCAATTCATTAAGTCATTATATGAATAATTCATTTGACATATTCAAATAAGTTATTTTATTAAATAATTTTTAGAGAAATATAAATAAAAGCAATCAAGAAAATAGATTTCGTTGTTTTCAAACTTAATACCGATAGGTATCACGACCCAATCACTTCAAGCATGAATGAGTTTCATATTTTTGGTTAAAAGCTTTGCAAAACTTTTCGAATGTTCAATCCTTCATATCAAGTCAAGAGTATTGACTCTGCCACAAGCTGAGGGCTGCCACAAAGCCATAGCAGATAACAGGAATCCATTTAATAGAAATAATTTACCAGTTGCTTTGCCTGTCAAAATTAAATTTCTCCATGCATAAAGCAGCATCATACACCATATAGAGTGCATGGTAATGGACAACCTTTGCTTTGGGGCTTATCTCAAATGGACACTAGCCGCTGGACGTTCTGTTACTGCCATCCAGGTTCGATAATGCTGCTGGTGTGACGATGCAGCCTGGAGGCTCTCAATACTCACGAAAAAGGGATTATTTTTCCATGTAGTTGTATATGAACAGTATATGTATATAAATTGCACAAATTTTATTTACTTCAAAACAACATTCATAAAAATATTAATTTTTGTTAAAGTGGGAAAAACTTGTACGAATGCAAATGCTAAGCAACACTTTTTGCTGAAGTCTTAATTTAGAAAAAGGCTTTCAAAAGTTTTCCTAGAATTGTCACAGGATTTTTGGCATGCCTATTTTAAATTGATATACTGGCTTGTTTTATAATTGTCTTGAAACGTTCACAAACCTCTTCGTAAATTTAATTGAACAAAATCTTCAAGGTAGACAAATAATATAGATTCATGCAGCACCTACATAACATCCTTAGGAAAATATGATTCCATTAACAAAGCCTGGCAAGCAATACTCACATGTGTGCATCCATACCCGTAAATAAATCTCAGAAATTCAAAGCCTAACGAATCTAGTATTGTGTATATGAAAATGTTATAAGTTATCAACAAACGAATAAGAACGACAACAAACATGTAACTTTCAAGGGGATTAATATTAAATGTGCCCATGAACGAGTCAAAAAGGGACACTGTCCAAAACCGCTTTGATCTATCTCATCATAGAAGAAAGGCTTGCAGGAGTAGTAACGAAATTTGCGAGATTTAATTGGAAAAGGATAATTCCTTGTAACCCCTTTGTATGCAAGAAAGAAAAGAAACAATACAACTTAATTAAGTTCGTTAAAGCTGATTTGCATGTTAAATATTTTGTATTGTATTAAATTATTACGAAGCAAGTCCCATTCACGTACTTAAGGTTGCGCCAACTTAAGCTAACCCTGCAATTTTTAATATAAGTCAGGAAAAAGTGCAAGACGTCGTTTTAATTTCGACCTTAATTTTAATAAGATTAAATTTTATCCTGTGCGTTTTTGTTATTCCGATAATTGCTAATTTCTATAATTTTACCCTGTTTTGCCCTATCTATGTAGGCCCTAAGACTGCTCTTACATTTGAACATAATCGTCAACAGTTGGCTTCAACTTCAACTATTACCAACGTGTCGCCATAGTTTTCCCCTTTCAGTTAATTTGAAAACGTCAAACATTTATTTTGTGCACCAAAACAGTCTAGACAGTTCTTTCAGAGGGAAAAGAAAGGGCAACGATTTTCTGGAATATTTGGAATTGTTCAGTTGACGAGTTTCTACTGCATAAGACAGATGTTATACTTAATTGATGAGAAAAACAAAAAGAATCAACTTAAGAAATAATCGATGAAAAAAAATCGTTTTTCCTTAATTTCGATACCTACATTTAAGAATAAAATAAACTAGCATTCCTATCGAAATCACTGACTTTTCGAACAGCCTACGTCCATAAATCGAAAACGAGATGGAAACCGTTTCATCACTCTAGCGCGATGGGCATCAAGCCTTCAATCCCAATGAATCCGTTGCGTCCGTCACGTCGAAGTACACAACTGACAACTCAGTTAAATAAACAAGTTCTTATGACAACTCAGCTTCAAGTGACAACTCAGCTAAGTACACACGTTCCTATGGGAAGTGACGTACGCTACGCAAGAAGGTGTGTATTTAACTGAGTTGAGGTGTCAGTTGTGTACGTCAACATGACGGACGCAAAGGATTCATTGATGGTTGAAGGCCCTAGGGTATTTACTTTTGGGCTAGGTGCTAAAAAGATTAATAGTCAAATAACTCATATTTGACTGTTGATCTTTTTAGCTCAGGTCCTTAGCAAGGCTAGGACGCTAGCAAGAACTAGAGAAATGAATATTAGGTCTAGAAGATATTGAATATTCGTGAAAAAAATTTAGTTTGTTGTTATTATTATTATTTTGTTATTAACCGTAATATGGCTCATGACTATAGATGCTGCCATTGACATGACAGCATCTATAGAGACGAGCTATATAGCGCAATATCTAGTTTTGGCATCCAAGCCAAACTCGTCAGTCTGTGCAGGATGACGATGCGAAATTCACGCTGTTCCGTCAAGGTCGGCAAAGACTTCACCGACCCCCTTTGATGTCAAAAAAGGATTTAGACAAGGCGACGTGCTGCCATGCGACTTCTTTAACATCATACTTGAGAGAATTGTGCAGAACTCTCGCGCCAACACCAAGGTACAATCTTTCAAAAGTCCGTTCAACTACTCGCATACGCAGACGACATTGACATAATCGGTAGAACAAAGCGTGATGTCAATGAAGCCTCCGTGAGTAATGGGATGGAAGCGGCGAAAAAAAGGGTTTAGCAGTCAATGAGGGCAAAACCAAGTATATGCTGTCATCAAAACAAGACACCCAACACCGACGTCTTGGACAAAACATCACCATTGACAGCTATAATTTTGAGGTAGTTAGGGACTTTGTCTACCTGGGCACCGCTATCAATTCAGACAATGACACCAGCGCTGAAATTAAACGAAGGATAACTTTTGCCAGTCGCTGTTTCTTTTGGCTAAGGAGGCAATTAAGTAGCAAATCCCTCTCTCGAGCAACTAAAGTGTCCATGTATTAGACCCTCATTATCCCAGTCCTGCTTTACGGTGCAGAAGCATGGACCCTGTCAAAGGCGGATGAAAACACTTTAGGCTGCTTCGAGAGGAAAATTCTTCGGACGATTTACGGTCCCGGAGAGTGGAAGAGGAGATATAACGTCGAACTGTATGGCCTGTACAGCGATACCGACCTAGCCAAAAGAGTCAAAAGACAACTTCTACGATGGCTGGGTCATCTAGAGCGGATGGACACCAACGCCCCGGGCCGGAAAATTTTCGAATCCACACCGCAGGGACGATGCGGTAGAGGAGCACCGCGACTCAGGTGGCGCACGCAAGTGGAAGGGGACCTCAGCCAACTTCGCGTGCGAAACTGGAGACGGCTAGCTAGAGACAGAGCTGGCTGGCGAAGCTTGTTGGCTGAGGCCCAGGTCCACCCCGGACTGTAGCGCCACCTTAAGTAAGTAACCGTAGAGCCACAATTCCCGCAGCGGTAGTATGCAGCAGCAGCGGCAGTATGAAGCGCGAACATGTGCGGCGCGGCACAGGAAAAACTCGAACACAATGGTGAAGCGCGCTCATGTCAGACAGATACCTAGTTCGTAAGCAATAGTTGAGAGTTTCCACTTCCGAGCTTTCTTTCTATTATTAAGTTTAAAGCGGGAACACAAACTCCATAAAATTTGTCGATTTTTCACAATTTCAATAAATTTCTCAACTCAATAAATTTCTCAAGAACTATATTTGAAGATTCAAAAACTTCTTAAATTTTACTCAACAATATAAAAGCATTTACAAAAACAAATTTTAAAATTTTTGTTTTCGCACAGGAAGAAAGCTTGTTGCGTTAGAAAAAATGCAAAATGGCGTTTCTATCCTAGGTTTTTTAAGACTGTTTAAAGAGCGAAGTCAAAACCAGTTAGTAAGTGGATGAGTTCGTCTGTAACGAACTTCTAAATACCCGACCCCAGCGATGGCTAACCAATATCAACGCGTGCCATCTTTCTCCTCATCAACTGAGAGTCCCAATTACACTTTTGAGCGTTAGCATAAGCCCTGTGCTACCCTTTTTACCCCAGCAACACCAAATCTCAAAGTTTTTTAGCCTGAATTCATACATTGTAGGAAAATTATTTGTGTGGGCCACGCCCCTAAAAATAGGAACTCAGAAGAAAATCTTTCAATCTTATTTCGTTAAAACCGCGAAAAAGTGCTAAAAACGGAGACTTGAGCAAAAAAACAGTTTTTTCGGAAAATGCTTCCTAAAAGTAGGCGGACCTCACAACTTTGTATCGAACAAACTTAGAGAATCTTATCTCTAATGTGCAGCATAGAATATTTAGCACAGATTAATCAAGTTTAAAGATATAACACGGTAAAAGAGGGCATGGTCAATAGGCTGTACAATTTTCGGTTGCTCTACTTTTGTAGCTCTTTCTCTTAGGGCCGGTTTTTCAGTGCTGAGTTGAGCCCAGCTTAAACCAAGATCTGTTAATCCCGTAGCAAAACGAATCTGGAGTAAAGTCAGCGAGCTGTTTTTCAGTGCAGAGTTAGCTCCGTTAACAAAGTTGTCAAAATCTCCGACTCTCGAAATTATTGACTTTCCCAGCTCTCACTTCACATAGAAAAACACAGGAAAAGAAGTTCGAGTTATTCTCAAATGTAATTTTCACAGCAACGGCCAAATCGATTTACATTCCACGCAGAAAAAACATTCAAAGAATTTCATACTGTTCCCCAGACATGATCCGAGATTAACTCGCCAAATTTGGTGAGTTAAGCCGAGATGAACCCAAGATCTGAGCTCACGGAAAAGCTCATTTCTGGGGTTAATCTCAGTTTAACTCGGAAAGTCGGATTTTCTCGCACTTAAAAACCGGCCCTAAGTCCGACTCTCTCGGCATCGGGCACCACCCGATTCTGCTCAAGCGAAAAGCAAAAAAAAAACCAACTTCTGAAGCTCAAGCCAGGAAGTGGTGAGTGTCGAAATTCTAATCTCTTCATGGCAGAAGGCAGAATATAATCAGTTGTTTGCATATCAGAATATGGGACCAGCAGTTGCGCCTAAGTGCTTCCTCGGATCTCAGGCGACAACCTCCAACAAAAAGTAAAATTTAGTATCGGGCGACAAAAGTCTAACTCCTAATTAATGCACAAAAAAGCATACACCATGTTTAAGCATAGCATTTCCTTAAAACATTATATAAAATGTTTTATCTCTTATCTTTACCTCTTTCCACAATATGACAATGAAAAAGAAACACCATAATTGTTCAATATGGCCACATCATTTACATCATTCTCAACCCTCGTAGCAATTCAAATGAAACGATCCAATATCTACTACCCGTAGAGCCACCTGCTGTCAAATATTTACTTTCTATTCTGAGTCAGTGACACGTCTTCAAAATCTACTAACTTCATTTGACAGATTGTCAAAAAACTATACTTCTTGATCATCAATCACAATCGTCATATCGCCGACTCAACGTTTGAACTTCTGACAGATCTGTCAATAGAAACCCCGTATTGTGAAGTAGCACTGACTATACAATGATTGATTTTATTAAGTCTTATTTTTATGATTTCAATATACAGGTAAGGTATAGTTAACCGAAAATTTTATCGCTGTCATTAATCTTAGTTTAATTTGAGTTCATAAAAAGTCTTTCAATCATTCCGAACATTCTACGATGACACATAGACACATAATAAATAAACACTGTTGTTAATTTAATAGTTTGAGTCTTTAAAGCTCTGATTACGGTCTTCTACGGTATTTAAACTTAGATAAGAAATTCGGTATTGCGCTTCTTCTAGCTTTAAGTGTGCATTTTTAGAAAATACCCTCCCACAAATTGGCCATGTGGCAGCCAAAGCTTTGAACACGATCACACTTTTTATGACAGTGACTGATTGACATGTAGACAATTAAGTGCGAAAATAACTTAAGCCAAACGAACAAACTCTTATCAATGCATTTTTCAAGGGACAGTTTCTATCCATTTGGCTTAAGTAATTTGCTACTTAATGACAGAATTATGCTCTTATCAATCGACACGTTTCAAAAAAACACTTGACGTTCGATAATAATAAAAGAGGTAAAAACCAGAGCGAAACCGAGCTCAATTTCACCTGTCGCGTATTAAAATAGAACTGAATCGAACTAATATTCAGTAAAGTTTAAAAAGTTATGAAAACAAAAAAGCCGTAAAGAAACAGTCCTACTCCCGAGACATTCAAATGTTTGTTATCAGAACACCTCTCTATCGGGAGACAGGTATATAAATATTATGAAATATATATAGCAAAGGTACGCATGAAGGTGGTGTAAGTATAGGTACATACCTATAAGACTCACATGCCTCGTCGTGAACTAAGGTGACGTATAAAAATGTCAAGTGTACACGTCGGTCGGCCACGATGACATGTATCAGTTTTTTTTCTAAAGTCAACTTTCAATATTTTTTCACCTGCTTCGATTGTTCTCCGATCATGGATCGGAAATATGGTAGGGGGACTATCACTTGCTGATAAAAGACATGTAGTTCACTTAGAATGGGTTTTCTTATTTTCGGCTCTGTCCCACTTCGATGAGTCTCTATACGGAAGGAGCCTGTATAATGAAAGGCGATAAGTGTGCTTTTCCTTAGAACTTAAAAAAAAATCGTACGAATTGCAGGAAACGGCAAAAGTATACCTCGTAATAGATAACTTAAATTGACAGTTTATGATCAACATAAAAATCGTCGCATGGGCTTGAATTTGATTTATTTCGTTATCAGTAAAATATACATGCATGACTGTTCTTCATATATATTTTGAGATATCTATACTTAGTGGGGAGTGTATGTGGAAGAATTTGAGATACGAATTTCAAGACAATTGTGAGTGAGTATGAATTTGGTAGAAGCGAGAAATATCTATGAGGGTCATATGGAGATAAGGAAATTTATCATTGACAAGAGAAAAGATATCATGATGGTATGACACCGTTTTTCAATCACAAAGATTGGACGAACTCACCGCAATTGATCTGTTTCTGGGGAAAACGCTTGCAACTATACCGCTGGCAGTAACATGATTATTTACTTACTTATTTCGTTCTATTCAAAATTTACTTTGAGCTAAGACTGGCGCGATCTTCGAGCAGATTTATGTTGGTGTGTTTGCGGCTCAAAGAAACAAGGGTTTCCGAGATGAACACACATTTTGCATCGCTTTGAAAAATGTTCTTTTCTTCTAACTGTTACAGTTTGCGGAAACCTGTGCTTGAACCACCATGTGGCTAAAATAGAGGCACCAGATCCTTGTCGATCTGCCTTCTAATCTTTAGAAACCAGTAGCTTCTAAGGCCCCGGATAACATACTGTGGCTATACAAGCTCGTAGCAAGGCCGGTAATGACTTATGTCGCACTAATCTAGTGCACCAAGATCACCGAAGTCACTACGATCAAAAAGCTAGAACGAATACAACGTCTAGCTGGAACAGCATAGCGGGACGTTTTCGATTCACCCCGACTAGAGGGCTAATAATGTCATCCGGCGTCTTACTGCCGCGATAATTACTATGACAAATATCCGAATAGAAACAAGACTCTGCAGAGAATTCATCGCCTGCTTTATTGGAATAACATGGCTTTGCGTCACAAAGCTTTGCTTAACGACTTAGAATCTCAGCTCCCAATCAGCACGCCTTCCGACGACATGCCTCCAGAACAAGCCTTCCAGAAAAAAATCTACGTATTAATACCTCCATATTTATAAAAATTCGTTGCCATCAACTGTGTTAGAATATATCTAAGTTTTGACACAAGAGGAAGAACAATGTTTATCTTCTCGAACAGCCAAGCAGCTCTCAAGGCACTTGACTCGCCTGCCATAAGATCGAAGCTCATTCTGAAAACAGTCACGCTCATGGCCATTCAAGAAATAGCAAGGATCAATTTAGACATTCTAAACTGGATTTCAGCCCACATTGGCTTTGATGGCAACGAATTAGCAGACTGTCTGTCTAGCTTAAGTCAGGGCAACAAGACCCACTCATAGGTGTCGTGGATTTTTTGCAGTGGCATTTTTCCTCCTTTACTTCCTCCAATCAAAGCTCAAAAATATTTTGCCTTTAGCTCACATTTATGTGATGCCTTTAGTTCAATTTCTAAAGCGAATTAAAGCCATTGCTTTTATTATGGCATCAATTAACATGACTTTCGTCACAGCGCCTGAACCATTTTGTGAAGTCATTAAAAAAATCTCTTCCAGAATTGTACTTAAAGTTTTGCTGTAAAATCGAATCCAACAAAGTCTGACTTTACTCACCTGGACAGCATTTCCCGATTTTCGCCAGACTTGGTCTAGAGAGCGATGAGTCATTGTCTGCACATAATCATGGATTGCCCGGCCCTCATTCATCCGTCGAAGAATATCCTCGGCGAATAAACCTAGCCGAATTAGAGAAAATCCTTGGCTTCCTTGCTGACTCTGGAGTGAAAAAATTACTCTAGGATTTCATCAAGGAGGGTACAAAAGACTCCTTTTTAAGAGTGCCAGAGTCCAAGGAAGGCTACCCTTGCTCATAATCTAGCTCTCTGTTTTATTTTCCTGTCGGAGCGAAGTTAAAGAAAGACAAAAATTGCTTTCTGTACCTGGCTGTCAGGCTTATGAAGGGTATATTTCCACGCAGCAACAGAACAGTCGCTGTCGACAGTTGAGGTAACATAGAGCGACAGCTGTCGCTCGTGGAAGTCCCCCAATAAATCTCAATGTACCCAAAAACTGTTTTGTCATTCGTGCCAGGCACCTTAACCTTGATTACAAACACCGACCAGGAAATCCTTTTGAAACTTATTCGCCTGGATTTTCTTTACTATTAGGGGCCACATCAGAACCCTTATAGTTCACCCTTGTTATTTAAGCTTATCTGAAGTTCCTATTTATTCGTAATAATTGCTGACATCTAATCGCAAGGTTTCGGCTTTGCACTCTCTCTCGACTTTACACTCTCTTCGCATCCTTTCTCAGAGTTTTGTCTCCTCTTCTTCAATATTCAGAGGCGACCAAAAGTCAGTCGAAAGACTTCCCTCTCAAAGCAGCTTAAAGTGTCCTCATCCTCATACACCCTTAACAAAGTCCATGCTTCTGCACTGTATAGAGCAGGACTGGTAACGAATGCTTTAGTTGTTCTAGAGATAGATAGAATAGACAGGTTTGCTGCTCAAACCCTCTTAGATCAAAAAAGCAGCTATTGGCAAGAGTTGTTGCCACACATCCTGACTTATCGTTGTCTGAATATGTAGCGAAACCTAGTTACAGAAAGTATCGAAATTCCTTAAGGTAAAAGCTATATGCTAATTTCTTTTTTGTTCTTCCTATATTAGGCTTAAGGCGAGTCGAAATTACGTTTTTCGAAAATTCGTTCTTTGTTTGAATCTGTCTGGACAAGGAATCAGTCGGGTTGACTGTAGCTCAACTAGTAGAGCATTACTCGCGACAAGTAAATATTGCAGGATCGTACCCTGCCGGTGAACCGCACACGGTATTTTCTTCGACATTTTCGTCCGCTAACATTTCAACTCCACTCTAAAAAAATTTCGATTTTGAACAATAATATTGAATAAAATGCATTTGAAGAATTACCATTTTTATCGATGCCACGCCCACTTAGGGGAGGCAAAGCAATTAAATTTTTATTTGGTGTATCTTAAAATAAACAGGAGATAATAAATACCAAATTTCAGGCTTTTAAGACGTCTTGGAGTTTCGAAAGCTCTGGAGGTAGTCGCGCAATTGCACCGATTGTGGGCGTGTCTGTAGGCGACTATGAAAAATTCTTACACTTGTACTGCTTAGTATAACAACAAACTTATGCACCAAATTTCAGCTTTCAAGACTAAAATTTAAGGCCTAAAAACGTGTGACGTACAGACAGACGAACGGACGGCAGGACGGACATAGCTTATTCGATTCAGAATTCGGTCTCGATCGTATGCCCCTAAGGTCTTGGGGGTCTATCACTATTACTTCATCGTGTTACAAACTATGTGACAAGCTTAATATACCTCATATCCTATGGGATGGGGTATAAAAATAACTGTCACCCGCTGCGAGCAGGAGAGAGCGGCAAAGATAAACCCGCGAATTTTATCCTTTGTACCAACAAAGGTGTACACGTAGCTAAATAGACTTTCCGTGGTTCACAATAGCCTTAAATCCTCTGTGATCCTGGGCACGCCGCTTCTAATTACCTATCTAGACTAAGCGCTTTGGCATACGCGATGCCTTGCTCCTTAGAAAGGAGCTTCGATCTTTTTGGTCGTCTCGAACCTTGGGGCTTGGATTCGAAGACGTTCTGGTTCTTGCGTGGAGCGTTGTTCATGTCACCAAGCCCATGAAGGCTTCTACCCTTCTCTCACCTTCCTATCACACAGGGCCATAAATTTTTCGTAGACTCACTCGGCGCCATCCCATAAGGCAGAATCGACAAAATAGGAGTTTTGTAGAGCTTACGCTTTTTTTTCGTGTGAGGAGTTCTGAACGTCTTTGTTTTGCCAAACAGAAATACCCCGTATTTGTGTCATTTGTGGTGTTCATTAACTCCAAGCAAATACTTAATCTTATCCTCCCACGTACTTCCTTGTTCATTTTATAAATACGACCCAACTATTTTTACTTTGAATGAATCGATGTTTTGATTCATATTTTATTCTTATGTCTGCATTTGGCTGAAATGCGTTAAAACCTGTTACCCTGGTTTTGATAGGCGTAGCACAAAGACTTTATATTTTAAACTAACTATCTTTTCTTTTCTTGGAACTTTGTTTTTGGTTTCACAGTCACAAAGCCAAAAGACACTCTCAGGATTTTTTTTAAGGGAGTCTATATCTACTGCTCTTGAATATAGCAGTCTAGTTTTAATATATAGGCGTTAATAATAATGAAGCATTGATCTTTAGTTACAAACATGCATAAATGTAACTTAAGCCGTTTATCCAAGCACTCATTTCGAAAAGACTCTTTCACTCAAGCCTTCAATGTAGCACCACGTCTTTCGATAATTTCTACAATTCATAAGTCTAATCGTATGTGATTCATTATGATTTGTAACTTATACAAAAGTTTGTGGCTCGAACAATAAACGGGGAGTTCTAGCCTCTAGCCCACCGCTTATCGAAGCATGTTGTTTTCTCGCACACATGACACTTTTAGTCACGCAACGATTTGATTGCCTTTTTGTGTCCTACAAGCTTGTATGGGAATTGCACGAATATCACGAAACCAGTTTGCGCCAACTTTTAAATCTGTGTTTTGCTACAAATTTTTTAGTTGCTTGTTGTCATAAATGACTTTTTCAATACAAGCAGCTTTGTTTTTGAATGCTGCCATGAAACTCTTTAGTTTCTTTCACTTTGGCGACATTTAAAAAAGCAAACAGTTAAATATTTCATCAGAGTTTGTGTGTTGGTACCTTGGCGAATTAAGTTGCTCATGACTGAGCGCTGCTTTCGTTTATTGTGAGTAAACTATTGATGCTTTAACAAATTGCTAGTGTGCGAAAACCGATAAGCCTTAGTCTATAAATATGAAATTTTTTTTGTAAATATAGTGTTGATAATTTGCATATGGTACTGATAGTGACGCTCAGTAAAAAAAAACTCTCAGACCACTAATTAGAGGCGAAGATAAATCGCTACGCTATCATGTCATTTTGATGGTAAAGAAGTGATCGGCAAATATAAGTGGTTGTTCAAGAAGATTAAAGATATAAATATATCTATACCTCCACTTTTAAAGGCTCAAGATTTTAAAGGCTCAAGTATGTCCGCATAAAAAACTTCTTTAATTGTTATTACAAAGTTGAAGACAAATGCATCCGGTTCCGATCAAAAGCCAAAAAAACTATACTAGCATTTTGTTGTAAACTTGTGAGATACAAGATTATTTTCAAAGCAACTTTATCATTCACGATATGTGTCCTCAATTGACATCAGTACATTGTATGAACCTTACCTACGTATGCATTCGCCCGCCGCGCCGTTTACTTTGTTTTTTTTTTTCCTATTTGTAACGAACAAGACAGGTGAATTTCCCTTAACATGTCTGTCAGCAGAATGTGATGTCGTTGTACGAAAAAGTTATATGACAACAGCCGATGCTCCTATCGATACATAGAAAACGAGCAAATAAGAGCACCTTAAAAAGTGGAGCAGAACTAAACACCCAATCGCATGTGTTAATTTATTTGCATTGGACAAATATGGAACATAATCATTTCACGCATATGTGAGTAAACTTAATCTAGGTTCCCTCAGTGAAGATAAATAGATATTTAATTTAAATTTAAATCATTTCATGAAAATAGATAAGTTTGCTTCAGTTAAGGTCTGATAAGGTCCGAGCTTTGCCTATGCCAGTGGTGACTGAGGAGCAAGTGCAGGCCTCTTGCTGTAATTATCGATGGCTTGCTGCAAAATTTGTTCGACTGGCGAAAATGTAGATCGAGATCGCAAGCGAGCCTTTGACATTTCCAAGGACTGCATAGACAAGGCAAAGAAAGTTACAAATAAAGAAAGAAAGGATGTGATTTAAGTCAGATGGAGTGTTACCTTTAACAAATTTGTATTTCGAAGCTTAGCTTCCTCCAAATTCAGCAGCTTGCAAGGTTCTGGTGATGATATTCTGTTGTTGTCCTCGTTGGTTTTTGATTTCAGCTCTTCCTGTTTGCTAAAAAAAAAAATATTACCTTAAACGTCGTGTTTTAAATGTAAAAAAGTAAATTTATTAAAAGCGCTAGTGCGTTTGATAAAGCGGAGACCACAACCCAGTATTCGATGCACTGTATTCCATAATAACAGAACTGCGCACTAATACAGCACTAAGGTTGCCCCAAGAATTGTTTCGTGTGATTTGACAGTTTCAAATTCTACGCATATAGTACGTTCTGCATTCGGTGGAAACTTGAACTTTCTGGGTTTCACTAAATTTTTCGCGATCAGCCGATCGCACTGAAAAGTGATAGTGAATTTTCGGGCACACGGGGGCTAATTTCATTGATTGAACCTTATGCAATAGCTGGCATTCCAAATTCCAAACAGAAACGCACAAAGTCAGCTACGCCCAGCTACGTTACTAAGGAGAAGAAGTAAAGCCAGAACAGAAACCTTTCAATAGAAGCCTCTTCAATTCTGTTGCCAATTCGTTTATTGTTTCAGCCATCTGACGTCGAAGTACACAACGGAAAGCGTTGTCAGTTTCAATGTGTAAAAAAAAATTGCTCTTTTTCCCGTCAATCTATGGGAAATCTTTGGGAATACCAGGCAGTAAAACGAACGAATCACTGATAATAATTATGTGACATTTAAGTATCTGAGACGCATGTAAACGTCTAGCCATAGTAGACTTAGATGAGCTTAAAGGCCCAACCATAATAGACTTTGATGAGCTTAAGTCGGCTTTCCGAATTGTCCCATTACACGCGTTTCGTATGCCACGACCATAATAGCCTTATACTGGGTTTCGTAAGGTTTTTGTTAACTTGTGTTGGCTTAAAGTTTTTTTTTTTTTTGCTTGTCATTAGTTCACTCATTGTCATATTTCAGCCCATATTTATTTTTAAACATGCTTCAAAAAATCCGTGAAAGAAGGGAATATACCAAGAATTACATGCTGACCTCAAAAGTTTTAACGTTTTTTGGATCTAACAATCGGGTTTGAAGATAATAACATTCAAAATTGAAGAAAAGGTGACATAATTTTCAAATTTTATTTTAAATGTTGAAGGCAATGTGATACTCGAGACGTTCACAGTGAAATCTCACAAGATTTTCAAATCGCTTGCCTAAGTCTATTATGGGCAACGCAATCTTTTGGCAGAACTTGAGTGGGATTTTCGTTGTATTTCGACATAAGATTAATCCCGCTCAAGTCTATTATGTTTGGGCCCTAAGTCTTCTTACAGAAATATCTCATTACACGCAATTCGTATGTCACGACCGTAATAGAATATTGCTCTATTTTGTTAGGTTTTCGTTAACGTTTTTTTTTTGCATAAGGCTTTGTTTTTGCTTGTCATAAGGTTCATTAATTGTCATATTTAAACCCATATTTATTGTGCTTAAAGTGCTTAAAATATACGTAAGTAAAAGGAATATCGAAAGAGTTGTACGCTGACCACAGAAGTTTAGGTACATTGATCGGGCATTCGGCTTCGAAGCTATTAACATTCAAAGTGGCATTGATTGACATTTTTTTTCAAAGTTGATCTTACGTTCACAGTGAAATCTCATATTTTTTCATATCGTTTGCTTAAGTCTTTTGTAGATACACCAGTCTTTTGGCAGGACTTGAATAGGACTTCCGTTGTGTTTTAACATTAGATTAATCCAGCTGAAGCCTATTATGGTTAGGTCTTAAGTAAGCTTGTCAGAGTGTGCAGTAACCTTAAGATATTTGTCAGTTTGAAAGTGTGGACGTAGCCTAGGGATTTATGTCTAAGTGGAATCAGAGTAAAGTTGGCGTTGACTTGTTGATAAATTTTTAGTTTCGGAAGAGGCTTCAAATCAAAGGAGGAGCATTGCCACACGCCTGGGACAAGAATTGTTTACATAAAATCTAATTTGACAAGCTAACGTTAATTATTCCGATTTGGTGTAATTTTATTTTCTGCGATTTGCATACAGGCATCATCAAACGTTTGAAAACTCGCTGCACGACTCATTTACAAGGGTGTCTGCGCCATCGATTCGAATCCATGTTTTTTTCTGAAATAAACAAAACAGCGTTGGAAGTTCTTGGAAAAATGACCAAAGTGTTGCCAATATCCGTATAGCGCCTTCGTTTGCGTCAGCTATTATTAAATAAAACAAGTGGGAAAGTGCAACAGTGGGTATGCAAAAGCTTCAATCCATCTACGACGGATTGCAAAATACCCGACCATACCAAAAAGAAAACTGCCACCCCTCCAAAAAGTGGGCGGGATATAAAAATATAACTGTTAAATGCTTTGGCATAAATTTCGGCCTAAAACTCCGCCTTTGTAACTAAATCACTTTTTTTTAACGCCACGCCCACAAAAGTGAGCGGAGGCACATACAATATATACATAAAAGTTAGAAGACGCTAATATCTACAGCTTTTGTCATATAATTTTTGACTGTTGAAAAACAGTCATTTTAAGTTAAAATTTCTTAAAAAGTGGGTGTGGTCAATGAAAAAGCTAAAATTTTTTGGTTACCTTAAAGACAATTATAAGGCAATGGTATGTACCAAAAATGAATGCGCTAGCGCCATTGTAACATAGCTAAAATTTGCAAAATGTATTTTTTTAAATTAGAGATGGTCGCACATACAGGCCTGTAGTGGGCGTGTCTGTGGGCGGATTCAGCTTATTTTCAAACTTGATCTGAAGGACTGGACTTCCAACCAACCCACAAAATTTCAGCTCTCTGCCTTAAAATTTAAGGCCTAAAAGTTGTTTACATACGGACGGACGGCCGGCCGGACGGACATGGCTTAATCGATTCTCCTGTCGGTCCCATTCATATCTCTAAAAGGTCTTAGGGGTCTACGGTGATTATTTCACTGCGTTACAAACTTTACATCAAACTTAATATCCCCCGGGTCGGGTATAAAAAAAGTCCCATTGTGAATTTTGTGATGCGCCTTCTACGTTTTCAACTCTGCCCCTGAAGCAACTGCCAAAGCCAATGCGGAAATGAAAACATGCTCGAATTGCATAATAGGCTTATTAATCAAAAGAGGATTATAGCGAGAGACGATTTAAAATAAATCCCAAAGTGGCTCCACCGGACAAATATAGGATTAATTTGGCACGAAATCTCTGTTTCTGTCATGTTGGCTCTAAAAAGAGGTGGCGATGTCATTTCACAAGAGCGAAAGGCGTTGGCCGCTGTTAAAAAAAATTACAATAGAAAATGTACTTGTGACAGATTTGTCATACAGGGGCAGTTTCAGTTTCCTGTTTTCATTTTCAAACTGTTTCTGAATAGGGTGGATGTGATTTATGAGAGGATTTATTTTTAATCGCTTGCCGAGAGGAATAAAATTTGTAAGGTTAATTGGAGACATGGTTTTTTACATTGTTTTGCTAATCTTGTTTATTTTTCTACGATATTATAAAAACCGAGTCTTTTAAAACGAACATCTCGTTGTTTACTCTTTTCCGATACGATAGTGACACCCTGTACCGTTCATAAAGCACTGATATTATTTTGCTGTATTTTGAGAGCAACTGGTCAAAGTCAATGTCAGCTGTCACTTGCTTTTAGGCTAAGATAATTGAAAATAATGTTGTGTTCATATAGGCGCATACGAGCTAAATTTCTGACGTCAGTTAAATAACCGATACGTCACTGACTTCGGGAGAAATCAATTATTCAAACGGAAACCAATGCAAATCACTCACATTTTATCCAACTTTTTGTCCAATTGTTCCTCAGCTGCAGAGTATTTGAGAAGTATTTCCTTGATACAGTCGACTTTGTCCATTGTACACCCGATCTCATTCATGAACAGAGTAGGTTGTTAGTCATCCGACCCACTTGGAAAACCGGAAAAATAAACTATTTGCTTGAATGACAACGCAACAGTCGCCGAAAAGATAAGAAGAATCCGATTAGCGCCCGTCTGAACCCGCAAATCACAAAATGAAATCAAAGAAATTGGACTTTGCACCACCTGAGCGTGGCAAACTCAAATTAAATGAACAACGACCGCCCCAACGAAAATGATTATCATTCCGCGTCGGTGTTGCTACGATACCAGTGAAGTAAAACAAACGAATTGTTTGTGTTTGTTTTTTTTTATATTTTCTTCCCAAAATAACGAATCTGTACAAAAATATGTTTGTCCTGCAACACCTGGTACCAGCCCTTGATTTATAATTTTATTTGGATGACCTAAACACTAATTTACACATAAAACAGACGAACCTGCGCTTAACGATAGCTTATAACTTAAGGAAATCATTAATGTCGCCGGCCACCACATGCGGGGTGACCAAGTGCAAATGATGGGTTCCAGGTACTCTTCGGAATATCACTAGTTGTGCGTTCTTGCGCATAGTTTCTATCACTTGCTCGTACACCTGAGGATTCTCAAAGTCCATGCCAGGGTTGGCGCGGAAGTTGAGCACTTTGCACTTGATGCGTGAGGCGTACGCTAATACTTGCTCTTCGTTGAACATGCCGAGGAGGCTGACCTTGAGTCGCAGATCTCTGGCAAAGTGGTAGCCGTTCTTCTTTAGATGCTTTGGAGCTGGGCTCATGCCGCGCTTCATCAAAATCTTGACAGACTCCTCGTCGACTGACCCGTCGTATGCGTCTAAGACGAGTTTCACCATGTCTGTGTAGCAGTAGCAGGGCATCTTTTCCTCGGGCAGCGTCTCGTATTCCAAAAACTTGTCGATGGCCCAGCCAGTATTGTCGGCTTGTTTCTGTATGTTGCGAACTGTCGGTCCGGCGATGTCAATATTGATAAGTTTACTCACATCGTCGGGGAATGCAGAGGCATACATGAATGTTAAGGCACCGCCCAGGGAGTGACCCATTAAGATCATCTTCTCCCAGCCAAACTTCTTGACGATTCTCCGTATCAGAGTTATTCCGTCCCAGAAGAGAAAGTACTGCATTCCCGTGGGGTAAGGTGACGACTTTCCATGGCCCGGAAGGTCAATGCTCAGGACTGGGTACGACGGGTCGAGCAGGGGGCACAGACGATCGAATGTCCCTGCGTTGTCCTGCCATCCGTGCAGGGCCAGTATGGGTTGCTTGTCTCTGGAGCCCCACCATTTTCCTAAAACAGACATAAGTCAAGAATTAAAAATTTTAATCATAGTTACGTTGCCAGATAAGATAAGGATTTAAATGCTTTCCGATCATCACACCACTCATCAATACGAAAGGTCAGACAAGTCAGCGAACAATTTATGCGCGTTGTGACACTTGGCCCACATTTAAAAGCTTAGTGCATAATTAGAAACAAGCATAGAGCTAGCATACGTTTATCTTACCTTGCACGGTTCCCCAGGGCACATCAATGCTCACTTCCTCCCAGGAATACTCATTTCTTGGACCGCAGCTGTGACCGTCTGCGAATAAGAAAAAAAAAATCATTAATTACATCACGTCTTTTGCAAATCAGGTGGTGGAGGAAGAACGCAGTATCTTCTTCTCCAGCGGCTGTTGAACTTGACATTAACAGCCAATTGAAATTGGTTTTCTCCTCTGCCTTCTTACTTGTCTTGCAATTTTCCATGCTGTTGGTGGACTGTTTGTCTAAAACTGTTGGGGGAAATCTGTGCAAATATTTGCAATACGAATAATTTATTTTAAAATGAGGCGACCAACGGACAAACCACCAGTCTTCACGAAACGACTTTCCAAAGTGTGAAAAAAAACTTTGGAAAGTCACAGGAACACAAAATACAATAGAAAAGTCGCATTTGTCTATTTTGACGTTTTTCTTTTTGCGAATTTCTTGCAAGCAAGAGTTGCCGAGAGAGTTGTTTAGCACAACATCATAGACAATACATTTTAGCTGTGCTAACGGGTGATTTTTTAAGAGGTTGAGAACTTTTTTAAAAAAAAAAACACAAAAAATTCGAAAAAATTAATGAAATATTTATTTGAATCGATAGTTTGAACCTTGCAATTTAATGTTTAAAGATAATTTCATGCAAATGTTGACCGCGGCTGCGTCTCAGGTAGCCCATCCGCTGAGTCCAATTTTGGCATACTCTTTCACATATCGGCCGGTATCTCACGAATGAATGCATGGATGTTGGCTTCCAGTGCTTCAATCGAAGCGGGCTTGTCCCTATAGACATTAGCCTTGACATATCCCCACAAAAAATAATCTAATGGTGTCAAATCGCACGATCTAGGCGGCCAATTGACCGGCCCTGAATAGACTGCTCAGAAGGTCGAGAATGCCGACCATAAAATGGAAGCAGCGCGCGATGAACATTTCAAACCGAGCACGAATTTTGATAGTAAAATTCAATAATTTGCAAGCGTTGTTTATTTGTAAGACGATCCATGGCTAAATTGCAAACCAAACTGAAGCTGTTTGACAGTGACACAAGGTACTAAACACACGTCAGCTGTCAAAACCAGTGTTGCCAAAACCAAACCAGCTAAAAAATCACCCGTTAGTAACATAAATTACCTAATAACTAGATATTCAACTTAAGCGTCCCCTTCCCCCCAAAACCCATTTGTTTATTTGTTGTTATTGTTTTGAGTTCAGTGTCGGTGAATACGTGTGAGAAAAGTAAACAAAAATTTGAGAGCCCGCCAAAATAGCGAGGTGAATTTCACACTGACATTTGAAAAATTTAAATACATATCTTAAAAAAAAGTCATAAAAGATAACACACAAGTCATTAAAGTCAAAATGACAATTCTGTTTTAATTTTGCCCACACTTGGGGTGAGCCTACATTGAGACTACAAAATCGTAAAATTTAGTTCATTTGAATGTGCCTGGAAATACTGGAATGTTTATGACGTTATTGGATATTTTTACGAATTAGGGCTTTTTTTCAATATAGTTCGGGTCACAAATTACTTAATAACTAAATATTCAACTTGTGCGTCCCCTTTCCCCCAAAACCTATTTGTTTATTTGTTGTTTATGCTTTTCGGTTTTGTGACGGTGAATGCGTGTTAGACGCTTATTATTATTGTTACGCAGTTGGGCTTTTCTTTTCTCCAGAATCGTTCATGTGTTATTGATGTTCAGTTTTTAATTATGTAGGAATGCAGAAAATATTAGTTATTCAGCAAAACAAGAGCAACAGTTAGGAAACAATCGAGAAAACTTCCATTTTAGGAAAAGGCTTTTAATTTTTACTTGCGTAAAATATTAAGCGTTCCCAAATTTAAGAAAAATGAAGAAGTTTAAAAGCATTAAATATAGCTTTCATTGGATTGCATCACTGAAACTTTTTTTTACTTGTGATTAAATTTGTTTGTTTAATGAATGCTTCTTTTGGTGTCAATCTCTATTGTTACCTACAAAAATATACATAAACATTTTTCTTTCGACTACTTTGCTATTTCACTGACAGAAATCAATTTCAATGTGCTACTGATTTTTTTTACGAAATGGGTTCACTCAAAAGTGCATTATTCTTCTGTTCTCAGTTGCCAATTTGACTTTTAATGTTCAACTCTAATCTCTAATGCATGCAATAATATTTGGAAGGATAAGGATGACAATTATATCATAATATTGATTTGTTCGAATAATAAATTCAAATTATAGCTATAATTAAAATAATAAAAGTGCCTTTGAACCTTTCTAATGACTTTTACTTTTTAATATACTAACGATTGATTTCGTCAAAACATGTAGAAAACATTTTATTGGTACTTAACCGTAAATTTTGCTTTTTAAAGCTTTAATACGGTAACATAAAACACAAACTTATCAGAGGCACAGGCATTAAGGCAGTATAGAATTAGTTTCATTTGCGCTTTTTGTGGTTTGTTTTTAACTATATATGAAAATATTTAGAAGGCATTTGAAATACATAATGTATAACTGGAATTCAATAAAGATAAAAATGATTTTAAAGTCTCTAGCAAAACAACATTAATGTAGCACGACCCATTATGTGGCGACTTCCAGATATTGGAATTCGTTACAATTTTTGTCCGGTAGACGGAGCAAAAAGCTGATTCCGCCATGTTTTCGTGGTGACTTGAACTTCGTGGTGAATCTCTTCAAGTGTGGAATACATTGACAAAATGTGAGAGTATGCGTAGTTTTCCAGGTATATCCATGGCAACAGCTTGTAGGCCCCCCGGCTTTCCAGTCTAGTTGAATATCTAATTCATTAAGTAATTTGTGGTCAAAAATCAAGAAGTTAAGGCTATCTCACAAAGTCGTTTGCTTTGTACCGTTATGTTCCCGTTGCTTTACAACAGCGTTGAAAATATACCATTCGAAAACGATTAAAAATCATGCCAAAGAATCAACAAGAACACAAATCACGGCGAAAGCCAACAATTCCAGGTTCAAAGAAACGTCAAAACGCACGCAAAAATTGTTGGCTTTCTTAAGTAAAAAAACGCAACGACGGATGGTCGAAGTGTGTTTGAACTTAAGCTGTCAAATAAACGTTGGCGCAATGCAGCCTTGTGACATAGCCATTAAGCGTTTTTTTCAACATTGCGAATTTGTCAAGAGCGACAAAAACTTTAGAGAATCACACTTGTTTTTGCCGCATTTGTTTCGCTCTATTTTTAATTTCTTGCCAAGATGATTGAAGAAGTTTGTATGGCAAATCTCGTGAATCTTGTAGGAGATCAGTTGAAGATTTATGTTATTCCCAATTTTAGTATCCAGTGGAGACACCATATTAGGCATTTGTTACAGCTAGCGCATTTCATCATTAAAATATTTATCTACACAATGCAATTAAGACCTTATATTAGTAACAAATTCTGTTGTTGCCTACGAAAATGCTTCATTTGTATTGAAACTTTTCCTGAAGCATGTCGAATAGAAAACATAATATCTTAAGCCTTAACAAAGTTTTATAAAAAACAACTTAATATTGGAAAATTAGCTTATACCCTGAATATAACGCGACCGCACCGCGACTTCCAGATATTGAAATTCGTTACAATTTTTGTCCGCTATAGACTGAGCGAAAAGCTGACTTCTCATAATCCGCCATGTTTTCTTAGTGAATCACTTGAACTTCGTGGTGAATCCTTTGACTGAAATACATTGACCGGTTAGCCGGCTGCGGTTATGTGTGAAATACCATGGCCTAGGGCCCTGCCCAAGTAGAAATTTGTGACCATAAACGTAAATTCAAAATGTCAAGTATCACTATGCCGTCATTTTTGTTTTGCCCTGTGGCGATAATTCACCAGCTACGAAGTTCGGAAAATACTGAGGTTTGGCAACAATTTGTTGACAAAAAAAATCAATTTGGTCAAAATTTAGATTTCCGTAAAAATCTAAATTTTGACCAAATTGCGAGAAACGCCAAATAGAAAATCATGTTTTGGAACCAAAGTAGTGTGTTTCGAATTTTTGAGCTAAACTAAATTGAAAAAAAAATCGTTGAAACCGAATTTTGCCTGAAGCGCGTGAATTTTCTGCCCTGCAGCTTGTTTACATTTTTGATAAAACTTCAGTCTGTTGTGAAACTTAATGTTCGAATATCCTTTATTTCATTTCCTTTACGTAAACGTAAAACAGGAACAGAAATAGAATCCCATACATTAGCAACTGAAACCTAAATTCGCTGAATACTTTTTGCGTTGCTGATATATGAAATTCTGTTTCTGTTTCCGTTCCTGTTCCTTGTGACATCGCGTCTTAATACGTTTTTCACACCGAGCCAGAATCTAGATTCAGAGTAAAAAAGTCCAAAATCTAATTAAAATCTATTAGATTTCCCATACATTTGTAGAATTCAGAATCTAGATTCTTACAAAATCGAATACAAATGTAATAGATTGTATTTGATTTTGTGGGAATCATAGGAAAATAAAACCAAACAAAGAAGCAAAATAAGAGAAATATTTTCATTTTTTTTATACTATTTAATTGTGCGGTGACTTTCATGTATTCTCCAGTGCTTTTTTAGTTATCCGAAATTGTTTTTTACTTATTTGAAGCTTTTTAACTTGTGACAACTTTGAAAAATTGGACAGTTGGTGTTCAACTGATCGAAAAGTCAACAAAATCTAGATTATTTTCGCAGTGTGAAAGGGTCAATTCGATTTTGATATCGAATTGCTCAGAATCTAGATTCAGGCTTCGGTGTTAAAACGGTATAGCAAACTTAGCAAATGGATTTAGAATGAATTTTCCGAGAAATCCGGGTTTTAAATGGAACAAAAGGTGGGCGGTCCATTTTTTGTATAACTAAAGGCCACTATTGCTCTGCACCATAATTCGAGAGCCTTCTGGTGCAGAGGTAAACCTTAACTTTGTTCAACTTGACCAAAAGGCTTTTTGAAATATTTGAAATTATGAAAGTTGAAAATGTTAGGTTGTATGTCATCCAAGCCAATTGTGGACATGGCTGTGGGCGGATCTTATCAATTTTCATACTTTGTAGAAAATGAGAACCAAGCTACCATGTTTCAACTTTCGAACTCAATTTTACAAATCTGAGAACTTCACACATACGGCCAGGCGGACATTGCTTAATCAATTCACCTGTCGGTCTGGTTCATATCTCTGAAAGGTCTTAGGGGGGGGTCTGCGGCAATTGTTTCACAGTCTTACAAACTATGCATTAAAATGGTTGGGTATAAACAGTGAATTTATAAAGGTTTACTTAAAAACGATTAATTTTATATCTAGTTATATCTAGTTATATCTAGCTAATTCAGTAATTCGTAAGCGGAGACACCAACTAGCACTCCATTATGTCAATGATCTAGTTATTCAGTTATTTATAGCATGAGACAATGTAAATGCAGATTAAGCTTTGATTTGCCTAGCTCGGCAGCACTGGTGTAAACGTCATACGCAATTTGACAACACTGTAGCACTGTATTTTTCTAGTATTTTCGTTTTGGTCAATTCGGTATTTTTTTCGAGAGCTCTCAAACTCATTCAAAAACTGGATATTTAATAGAAAAAATTATACCAGTAACAAAAAAAAATTATATTTGCGGAGAGTCAAATATTTTTATTCTCTAAAAGTAAGCTTTTCTAATCAGTTAAAGATTCAAGGAAAATCCAACTCACCCGAATGTGTCATTTTTCAAATTTTCATCGGCTGCACTTGTTATTTCATCACGGTCCTTTTCAGAAAATTCATTCAGCTACGCAAAATGCTTAGACTTGCTTTGACCTTGCCTGTGAGGCCAGCTCTGCATGTCAAGTCCACAATCAAGAATGTTGGCTTGGCTCAGAAACAATTTGTTCGACAATATGCTCGCGAACCACGTCCAGGCGTTACCAGGGGCAAACTCGAAACGCCCTCGCTCAAGGAGAAGCTCATGGGTCCGCCGACAGAAAATGGTAAGTGAAAGTGACGCATGTAACATGTTTCGGTGAGCAACCATCGTTTTTTGCAGCTTATTCCATTGGAAAAGGTGCTGCTGCTGGTGCCGCAGCTGTTGGCTTGGGTGCCCTATGTTACTATGGACTAGGCTTGAGCCACTCTACGAATATCCAAAATAACTCAATGCTCTGGCCAGAGTATGTTCGGGAGAGAATTCATACCACCTACGGGTATTTTGGTGCGTCAATTGCATTGACTGCTGGCAGTGCTTTCGCAGTGTTTCGAACACCGAAAATTTTGAACCTGGTGACCCGTAACGGGTGGATGGTAAGTGTACTTCGATATCTCTCTACTGGTCTTATAAGGCATGTCTCCGTTTCTACTCCAGTCAATGCTTGGTACAATTGCTCTGATGATTGGTTCTGGTGTTGTCACACAATCGATTCCCTATTCTCCTGGATTCGGAGCTAAGCAACTGGCCTGGGCGGCGCATTGCGCCATCATCGGTGGAGTCGTTGCGCCAATGTGCTTCTTGGGTGGGCCCATCCTTACGAGAGCAGCTTTATACACGGCTGGCATTGTCGGCGGTCTTTCAACTGTAGCGGTCTGCGCACCAAGTGACAAATTTTTATATATGGGTGGCCCACTGGCAATTGGCCTAGGATTCGTGTTTGCATCGTCCTTGGCATCAATGTGGCTACCACCGACCACAATGCTTGGAGCTGGCTTGGCTTCATTCTCTTTATATGGGGGATTGGTCCTCTTCAGCGGATTTCTGCTCTACGACACGCAGAGGATTGTAAGAAAAGCTGAAACCTATCCTGCTATGTTTACCCAAAGGCCGTTTGATCCTGTTAATGCGTAAATATTTCACTTGACTCTCCTTTGGCTCACACTAACTGTGTCCTCATTTCTAGGTCATTGTCGATTTACTTGGACACTCTGAATATATTTATGCGAATCGCAGCGATTCTGGCCGGAGGTGGTGGCAACCGCAAGTAGGCTTAGGAAATCGTGATATTGCAAAAGTGTGGGCTAACAAAGCTGAACTGAAATTAAAAAAATAAAATAACCGTTAAACTCAGCAGATATCTTTTATTTCCACGACTACGTAAAGAGAATGTTTCCAATATTTTCACATATCCGTGCAATGTCCTCGTTGCTTGCGTTCTCTGCCGCTAGTATCGCATTTCCCAGAGCAATAGTCTCTTTGGTGGTCTTAGCCTTGATCCATATGCGGCCATTCAGCCCCACAGCTATTTCAAATGGCATCTCCTTGGTCAGTGCTCGCAAAAGTGGACAATCTTCCCTCAATATGGTGCGGGCCAAATTGAGGCTGCAGTTAAAAACGAAACCCTCGGCCAGGACTCCAAGTTTTCCCTTTTTTCCGACTGAATTGACGCACACCAGCTCTGGCTCCAAGTCCCTGCTAGCCACTATCAGACGAGCGTACAGAAGATCACCGGGATTGACGTCGGGTCGGTTCTTCTTCGTTGCAGATTCAAAGGCTAAGTAGGATAATGCGGCCTGTTCGTGTGCACCGATATCCACGCGAAAAATGTCACCAGCTTTGGTTGTAACGACGCCTATAACGGCTTCACCGCGCACTGGAACGTATCGCTTCTGATAGCTATCCACCCAAAACATGTTTGTGTCCTTCTTTATTAGAGTTCCTGCCTTGCAAGCTACAACTTTGTCGTCGACACGCCGAAGTCCCGGACCAAGGACGACCTTTTTTGTTTTTGCCAGCTCTTCGGCTTCGGGAACCCGCTCACCGGGCATAACGATCAAAGTCATTTTCTTTGTAATGAAAGAGTTTTAATCAAATTAAATAAAAACAAAACTCTGCACACGTGAAAACTAAAAAAACAAACAAATGCTCAGTGTGGTAAAATGTCAAAATGACATTTAAGGGTGCGTTCTGAAAAAGCCAAAAACACTGGTAGCCATTTAAGGCCAAAGCACATGTCCAGTGATTTTGTGACAGCCGGTGAGAAACACAATAACTACTAAACTGCTGAGAACGCCGCCCGGTGGCAGCTGTGGGACTTAAGCCCGAATCATAAATTACTTACTTACTTACTTAAGGTGGCGCTACAGTCCGGGGTGGACCTGGGCCTCAGCCAACAAGCTTCGCCAGCCAGCTCTGTCTCTAGCTAGCCGTCTCCAGTTTCGCACGCGAAGTTGGCTGACGTCCCCTTCCACTTGCGTGCGCCACCTGAGTCTCGGTGCTCCTCTACCCCGCCGTCCCTGCGGTGTGGGATTCGAAGATTTTCCGGGCCGGGGCGTTGGTGTCCATCCGCTCTAGATGACCCAGCCATCGTAGACGTTGTGTTTTGACTCTTCTGGCTAGGTCGGTATCGCTGTACAGCCCGTACAGTTCGATGTTATATCTCCTCCTCCACTCTCCGTCTATGCAGACGGGACCGTAAATCGTCCGTAGAATTTTCCTCTCGAAGCAGCCTAAAGTGTTTTCATCCGCTTTTGACAGGGTCCATGCTTCTGCACCGTAAAGCAGGACTGGAATGACGAGGGTCTTATACATGGACACTTTAGTTGCTCGAGAGAGGGCTTTGCTACTCAATTGCCTTCTTAGCCCAAAGAAACAGCGATTGGCAAGAGTTATCCTTCGTTTGATTTCAGCGCTGGTGTCATTGTCTGAATTGATAGCGGAACCCAGGTAGACAAAGTCCCTAACTACCTCAAAGTTATAGCTGTCGATGGTGATGTTTTGTCCAAGACGTCGGTGTTGGGTGTCTTTTCTTGATGACAGCATATACTTGGTTTTGCCCTCATTGACTGCTAAACCCATATTCGCCGCTTCCGTCCCAATACTCACGAGGGCTTTACTGACATCACGCTTTGTTTTACCGATTATGTCAATGTCGTCTGCGTATGCGAGTAGTTGAACGGACTTTTGAAAGATTGTACCTCTGGTGTTGGCGCTTGGTGGTGTGGACTTTCCTGGCCTAAAGCCACACTGATATGTGCCTATCAGATTGTTGACAAACGGCTTCAGGCGTTCACACAGTACAGCAGAAAAGATCTTGTATGCGATGTTAAGAAGACTTATGCCTCTGTAGTTGGCACAACTCAGAGGGTCTCCTTTATTCAGGATCGGGCAAACAATGCTGAGGTTCCATTCGACCGACCATATCTTGCAGATGAGCTGGTGCATGCTCCTAACCAGCTCATCGCCAGCGGATTTAAAAAGTTCGGCAGCTAGGCCGTCTGCCAGCTACTTTCACCTCCTCCAGGTCGGGTGGGCGGTATCGTTCGTATGCATCGTCGGTAACGTCTTCGCCCGGGTTGAATGGTTCGTTCTGCCTGACAGCGGTATTTGGTTCGTCCTCGCCGTTATACAGTCTGCAGAAGTGGTCTTTCCAAATCCTCAGCACCGACTGCGATTCTACAACGATGTTCCCTTGATGGTCCTTACAGGCTTCAGTTCGAAGTTTATACCCTTGGCAGGACCTTTTGATCCTTTGGTAAAACTTTCTAACCTCATTCCTGTTGTAACATTTCTCTATCTCTTCAACCGCGCGCTTCTCGTGCTCTCTCTTTTTGCTTCGGAGAAGCCGGTGTTCCTCTCTCCTCCTCTGCTCGTAGAGCTCTCGAGCAGCTCTAGTCCTTCTGTGCAGCGCCGCTTTGTATGCTTCCTGTTAAGCTGCATGTGCTTGCCGGCATTCATTGTCAAACCAGGGGTGTCGTTGTGGTGGCCGTGTGAAACCCAGCACTTCAGAGGCGGCGTCTCTGATGGCATTTTGGCAATGTTGCCACTGGCTATCAATACTTGATGCTGGCTGCATAGGACTTCTTAGAAGGTTTTGAGAGACTCGGTTGGAGAAGGACCTGGCGATCTCTTGCGATTGTAGTCGGCCGACGTCAAACTTCCTCACAGTATTTCCATTACTTGGCGCTGGTCGGGATATCCGCATCCCAAGCTACCTTGGCTACAACAAGTTAGTGATCCGAGTCAATGTTGGCCCCTTGGAAAGTTCGGACATCCATGATACTGGAGGAGTGCCTTGCGTCGATCGCAATATGGTCAATCTGGTTGACGGTTGATTGATCGGGAGATCTCCATGTCCCTTTGTGGATATTGAGATGCGGGAACTGTGTACTAGCTACAATAACGTGTCGCCCCGCAGCAAAGTCGATCAGCCTGAATCCGTTATCGGAGGTCGTGTCGTGCAGGCTATGCTTTCCGACAGTACGACCAAAGATGCCCTCCCTTCCTAGCTTGGCATTAAAATCGCCTAGGACAATCTTAATGTCGTAGCTAGGGCATTGCTCATAAGTTTCGTCCAGGAGCTCGTAGAACATATCTTTGGTCTCGTCATCTTTCTCCTCTGTGGGGGCATGTGCGCATATCAGGCTTATGTTGGCGAATTTAGCCTTGATGCGGATCGTCGCGAGGCGCTCGCTTACAGGGTTGAAGCTCAAGACTTTTTGCCTAAGTCTGCCTCCAACAACGAAACCACTTCCAAATAGGCGCTGTCTTTGATGCCGATAGCAGTCGCCGTAGTAGATGTCGCAGTTTTTCATCCTTCTTTTGCCCGGCCCGTCCCACCGCATTTCTTGGATGGCAGTAATGTCTGCCTTGCAGTCGTTAAGGGCCTCCGCTAGTTGCTCGGCTGCACGTGGTCTGTTAAGGGACCTAACATTCCACGTGCAGATCCGGAGCTCGTTGTCCTTTTCTCGTTTGCATTGGTCGTCAACAGTAAATCCGTCTGAATCCGAGGCTTGTTTCTGCTTCGTGACTGGTGTTTCTTTACGTGGCCGGGAGGTCACCCCGACGGCATGACCCCCAACCTGGAGAACCAGATCCTTTGTTTAGCTCTAAGGACGGAGAGCCGGATAGCCCGCTCCTTATAGGCCTGAGCTCCGAATACGTCGTAGTAGCCCATATAAGGTATTCACTAAGTAGTTCGGCCTGACTGGAACTATGGACGCCACCGTTGATTCCATCTGGGGAATTCCTCCGCTGCCGTCCGGATGCAAGGAGAAGTGCCTTAGTGGGAACACTCCCCCCCCCCCCTCTCGTCTGCTACCCCCAACAACCTTCCAAAGGGGTTGGAACCCAATCTCCAGTTGAGGTACTAGGCACCCGGTGTTCACCACGGGGAGGTGAGAGTAGGAGTTGATAGACAGAGGTGGGTTCAGAAAACCTGTGGATGCTTGTATCCTTGTCTATCCTTTGACCACCATCATAAATTACTGAATAACTAAATATTCAGCTTCGGCCATGTAAAAACTTTGCCCACAAGCTGAAATTTACGAATTTTACTTAACACTTATTAACACTCTGTATTAAGCCGCGTTGTCACAAGCAACGTAAAACAGGAACAGAAACAGAATCTCATACATAAGCAACTGAAACCTAAGTTCGCTGAATGCTTTTTGCGTTGCTTATGTATGAAGTTCTGTTTCTGTTCCTGTTTCTGTTCCTTGTGATTAAGCGACTTAAGCCGCGGTGTCACAAGGAACAGAAACAGGAACAGAAACAGAAACCAACTGTTATGGACTTTGATGAGCTTAATTCGGCTTTCCGAAATGTCCCACTACATGCGATTCGTCTGCCACGACCATAATAGCCTTTTGCTCGACTTCGTACAGCTTTCGTTAACTTGTGTTGGCTTAAAGTTTTGTTGTTGCTTGTTATTAGTTCATTAATTGTCATATTAACGCCCATACCTTTTTATTTTTTAACGTGCTTAAAAAGATCCGTGAAAGAAAGGAATACACCAAGAATTGCACGCTGACCTTTAAAGTTCAAACACATTTTAGATCGGACAACCGGTTTCAGAAATAAATATAAACACGCAAAGTCGAACAAAAAGTGACATGATTTCAAATTCTCAAGGCAACGTCACAAATTACTGAATAACTAGATATTCAACTTGCGTCCCTCTTACCCTCCAACACCCATTTGTTATCGTCTTTTATAAAGCCTTTAGAGCTTTTATAAAGTTTTAAATTTTCGTGTCGGTGAATACGTGTAAGAAGATACAACAACAATTTACCTTACGCGATCGCCTGATGCAAAAGCTCCAAAACGAAATTGCATGGAAATGACGAATTGATGGACTAACTTTGTAAACAAATGTCAGAGTATGGGTAAATTCAGCAATTTCAGCTTTTGGGCAAAGCTTTTACATGGCCGAAGTTGAATATCTAGTTATTCAGTAATTTGTGGCTTTAAGATAAAATAAAACAATTGAAATCAATTTTGTTTTTGGCTCATTTCAAGTTCAATAAATTCAGCCACAGGATTGGATTGACACGAGCACGCTTTTTGGCCCTCAAAAGCATAAATTCCTAAAAGAACTACTTCTTCAACTTCCGATACAAAAATGTTTGCTCACAAGCTGAAATTGACGAATTTACCCCTAGACACTCTGACATTTGCTTATATATGTAAGGAAACTCGTCAATTCTCTCGTTCCATATACAATTCTGTTTTGATGGATTGTAAATTGTTGTTGTATCCTCTTACACATATTCATTTCAAAGCTTAAGGCTAGTATTGTGATCGCGAAAATTTTTTGCAGCAGCAGTCTCCAGTTGTTTTCTACACACCGAGCAAATGCCTGCAAAAAAATAACCCAAGGTACACACGCGAATAGAAATATCTGTCAAAGGCATCTGTCAATGAGAATTTTGTTTACTGAAAATTCTGATATTTCCATAATATTCCAAACTTTAAACAATCCCCGACATCTAAAACTCACATTTTCTGCCTAAAAATGTAATCGTCTATTGCCTAGTACATGCTTTTGTAAATTTTGCACGAGAAAAAATGTGCCAGACATTTATTTTGCGTGCACGCAAGTTGTATATCAAGTTATTCAGTAATATATTATGGTTTTGCATACGTATAATTTTTTTTATAAAAATATTTTTCTTCATTGCGACTCCCCCTTAGGAAAAGCCCCAGCAAAACCCCACAGATGCGCTCGTGGATCATGTGTGGATGCTAAAGCTTTTCGGCTTGTCACCTTGTGGAAGGTCATCTAGCAAATGACGGCGAAAATGGAATATTTGCCGTACAAAATCCCGAAAACGGAGACAGTCGTTCGCCGTTGGTACTCGAGAATTCCGGTTGGAAGAAATTTCAGTGGAATCAAGGAAAGTTTTTTGGAAAATTAATTTGATATCATCACCCGTTGAAAGAATATCATTAATCGTCTAAGGTGAGTAAACATTTCTATCCACTGTGTCATCGTCACCCGCTTTGCAATTTGTGCAAATTTTTTGCAATTGTTCTCCATTTTCGATTTTTCTCGCGGTGCACTTGGCAATTGGTTCTGCTAATTGTGCAATACATTTTTGTGTACATTTATCACTAAATTACTGTTCATTGGCACCGTACCAACGAGGAAAGATAAAGTTTATACGTGTAACTGTTTTTTTTTTCTAACGGAAATCATCCCCCGGCTAATCTTTACTTGCTTTGACCTTTACTTATAGATTAGAGGTCAAATAGATTTTTTGCCTCATCCTATGGAATTATTTGTTCGCTCTTTTGGGAGTTTTTGTGGCGCGATAAGGTTTTTCACGAGTGTTTTTCCTCTTTTTGCAGCAAGATGCCCATCAAGTCGATCTTAGCCCGTCAAATCTTTGACTCCCGTGGCAACCCCACCGTCGAAGTTGACCTCACCACCGAATTGGGACTTTTCCGTGCTGCAGTACCCTCTGGAGCATCCACTGGTGTGCATGAAGCCCTCGAGCTCCGCGATGAGGAGAAGGGCAACTACCATGGCAAGGGTGTGAAGAAGGCCGTCGACAATATCAACAACTCGCTGGCCCCAGCCGTGTTGAAGGCCAACTTGGAAGTAACACAGCAGGAGGATATCGATAACTTCATGATCAAGCTCGACGGCACCGAGAACAAGTCAAAGTTCGGCGCCAACGCTATCTTGGGTATTTCCCTGGCCGTCGCCAAGGCTGGTGCCGCCAAGAAGGGCGTGCCACTATACAAACACATCGCTGATTTGGCTGGAAACAAGGACATCATCCTCCCAGTGCCCGCTTTCAACGTGATCAACGGCGGTAGCCATGCTGGCAACAAGTTGGCCATGCAGGAGTTCATGATTCTGCCAACTGGAGCCTCATCCTTCACCGACGCCATGAAGATCGGCTCGGAGGTGTACCATCACCTGAAGAAGGTCATCAAGGACAAGTTCGGTTTGGATGCCACCGCTGTCGGTGATGAGGGTGGTTTCGCCCCCAACATCCAAAACAACAAGGAAGCCCTGATCTTGATCCAAGACGCTATCGCCAAGGGCGGATACACCGGCAAGGTCGAGATCGGTATGGATGTTGCTGCCTCCGAGTTCCACAAGGACGGTCTCTACGATTTGGACTTCAAGAACCCCAACAGCGACAAGTCGCTGTGGCTGTCGCCCGAGAAGCTGACCAACCTGTACCAGGAGTTCATCAAGGAGTTCCCAATCACCAGCATTGAGGATCCCTTCGATCAGGATCATTGGGACGCCTGGAGCGCCATGACTGCCGCCACACCCATTCAGATCGTCGGCGACGATTTGACTGTGACCAACCCCAAGCGCATTGCCACCGCCGTCGAGAAGAAGGCCTGCAACTGCCTGCTCCTGAAGGTCAACCAGATCGGTACCGTCACCGAGTCCATCAAGGCCCATTTGCTCGCCAAGAGCAACGGCTGGGGCACCATGGTGTCGCACAGGTCCGGCGAAACCGAGGACACATTCATTGCCGACTTGGTCGTCGGTCTTAGCACCGGACAAATCAAGACTGGCGCTCCATGCCGTTCCGAGCGTTTGGCCAAATACAACCAAATTCTTCGCATCGAAGAGGAGCTTGGCGCTGGTGCCAAATACGCTGGCAAGTCCTTCCGCAAGCCCCAATAAGGAGGACCCGCACACCATAGGTACCAACACAACGCATCTCTCTAAGTTTTATTATTTTATTGATACACACGTATGTTTACTGCTATACGCATATATTTGTATTGTAATTCCATCTGTTGGTGCGAGCACCAGAACTCAATGTTTTAAGGAAGAGCAGAGCCGAGCAGCATGCAGGAAACATTTTGCTTTACAAATAGATATCGTTTATCGTTGTTGCTGTTAGACTTGAGTCTTTAAATCCACAAATAAAAACCAAAAGTAACTAAGAACCTGTCTTGTTTCTCTAATATTTTTTTCTTCTCCACCTGCATCAGGCTTGGGTGTGTACAGTTGTATGTTGTGAGGAATGTGGTTTATCTTTGGAATGTAACCATGGCACGTCCTGCGCACAGAGCCCAATTTTTTTAATCGTCCAAGGTCAAAGTCATGGCGATAAGGAATACCTATTTTTTTTTTGTTTTGATTATATAATTTTTGGATGAAAGTGAAAGCTCTGAGGTGTACATACAAGTTGTGATGTTTCCTTGGCCCCAGATATATACATACCCACGCGGATGTATGTATTCAGAAGGCAAGTCCGGCGAGGGGTACGAATGGTGTGTATCCCAAAATAAACGATTGTTTTGGATGTGATTCTGGCGGAATGACAGTGAAATGACATTGTGTCGTCAAATTATCGCCGATTGAATTGAACCAATGGACCCTCGAGCCGATTATCTGGGGGGAAGAAAAATCTCGCAAACGTGTGACCTGCGAGGGTAGTTTGGCTATGGAAGAACGCCAGACCAATGTTGAAAGTGTTGCGCTGTTTACGCTTTCGCCTATAATAATGCCTCTCATTGGGCGGTGGTAGCCTTACCGTACGGCACAGAGAGAGGGTGCTTGTCTGTAAAACGTTCCTGTTTAACGAAAGGACTTAATCAGTATTTAATGAAGTTAGATTTTAAAATGTATGGGATGGACACAAAAGGTTTATTATGACGAGTTAATAGGAGCACAGAGTTTTTGAACCAGCCAAATAATTTCAAATGTGAGTTTTTGATTTTAAAACTGTGAGAATACAGGAACAGGATTCGAATCTTCGAAGTTGTATGGAGCGGAGCAGTGTCGCCTGTCCGCACGAAGTGCAGATCTAAAGCACAGGGTGTAACAAAAATTACCTAACTTTTTTTTTAATCAATTAAATAATTGAGTCCATCCGATTGAATAAATAGATGGAATAATGAACCCAGTTCATGTGCAAGGTCATACTCGAAGCGTAATAGACCCTTCACAGTTTGACGTCTACTGGTATTTTTGAGTGCGGAATGCCAAACAAAGTTCCTTTTCATATGGAAAACGAACAAAAATTACTTATCAACGTCAATAACTGCTGAAAAAATGCAACCCTGTGTTTCGATGAACTAGAAAGTGGTAGACTTGTTCAGCCTTCCTAGGTAAGGCTAAAAATATTTTCATTATATAACACGGAAAGGATTAGAAAGGTGTTTTTTTGTGTTTTGCAGAAACAATGCATACTACCACAAAGGGTGCACGGATTCAAGGAGATCACAATGCGAAACCCTTTTTCGATACTTTCCACTTATTTTATTAAAATAATTTTTCACTCAATTTAAAGAACGGAATAAACACAATAACAAGCCGGGCACAATGTGTGTCGGTGTCTGTCGCTGTGTCACGCCACATTTTTCACCTAAAATCAGAAAGACAGCGAGATACGCATTGTGTCGCTATATACGTGTTCCCTAAGCTGAACTGCGAGACACAGACGCAGATACTCATTGTGTCCCAGCTATAACTTCTTTTCTTATCGGAGCACCCTAGCCCTAGGTGGAGTAGTTTATTAATAATACGCACTTCTACACAAACTATTGAGTTTTTTCATATAAAAACGAGATTTGCTTGGCATGCCTAGGTGAAAAATATGGCAGACGTCAGATTTCGACAGCCGTGCTAAAAGGGGTCTATTTGGCCATGCTAACATGAATGGAAGAATATAAAGATTACGACACTCGTTAATTATGACATTAGTTTACATACATCAAACTGTAAATCTGCGTCATGGGATCGAACTGTCATTTTTTACGCTTAAAAAAAAGTCCGTTTGTTTACACAGCAATCTGTACTGGCCAATAACAGATCAGCAATCTGTTTGGCTTCGTATCCAATGACGCGAGCTTGATTTGTGAATAAGCCATATTTTATCCGAAGTGTCGAAATCTTATGCTCTGTGATTTGTGACATAAGGCTGTAAGGAGTAATTGTATCTGATGACCGTTTCACATTCAACGTGAGAATGTTTTAAAACAGAGCGGCAGCGACGATGCGAGACCAGAGAAATCGTTTGTTACTTCACAATGCAAGCGAGAAACTGCTACGATTGTTTTGACTGCACAGCGACATAACATATGTCTTTCTAAAATTTGCCGACTTCATTGCACCGGAATAATTTATCTTCAGAACAAGTATAAGCTTCGAGAAAAAACGTCTATTTAACAGCGGTTGATAGAATAATCGCCGACCTCGGCGAGGGTTTTTCAATTTATCGAAAAGGTCAGCGTGCGATACAGCGATAACGCCGGAATTGTGAACCACCTCATATATTGCCATTGATTGAAATTGATTTGAAAGTCGGCTTCGACCCTCTCTCGCTCTCTCGTTCTTGATGTGAAACACCAGGCTTGAAATAGACATTTCAATAGGACAATGAAATGAACTAAAGCATAAGCCTCTAAGCGAATTTCCGAGTCAATTTTTCTGAAACCGATTTGACCTGTTTCTAACTCAAATAACTCTCCACAAAGGAGTTTTTTTTGTCGTGTTCCACATGCTCACACATAAACGCAACCACGGATATGTACTCATGGTGCAAATACGCACATTCTCTATTAACAAATTTCCGAGTAAATTTTTCTGAAACCGATTTGACTTATTTCTGACTCTAGCCTCTCAAAAGATGCTTTTGTTTCATGTTTAAGCACATTAAAAAATACTTCACTCCACTCCACTCCAGATAATGTGACATTTAAGTGAATACTCCGAATTTTCATCGTACACTCGGATATTCTATTTTTGATATTAATAATATTGGAAGAGTCGAAAACGTAAGGCAGCTATGAAGCTCCCTCAAGGAACCGAATAACCGACATTAACGATTTATAACTGAATAGTTTCTTCTGTTCTTCCCTAAGAATAATTTTATTTACATCATTTATGCATTTTTTTATGCTGATTTCAATACCAATTAACATAAAACCTAACTTGCAGTTGCATAGAGCAAAATTAGCTACTCTTAGTTTGTTTTTTGTTCTTAGTATAGCGAATTAGCAAAGCTTATAACCTTGGCTCCAAAGGTACCAGCTAAAAAATGAATCCAACGCAGACGTTTCAATTTATTTCACTGCACATATTTCAAGCTAAAATTCAAGTTTTGAAATTTTTGATTAGACACTTGACATTTCTTGTGACTTTAAAACTCATATTTCTATAAAAAAGAAGTATGACAATTGAGTACCCTCATTCTATGTGATTGATCACTCTAGGTCTAGAGTGAAGTGAAGATTTTTTCATGCGACATTTGGCACTCCTACATCGCACACTACACTCCACTTTACTTTACTCATTTTATTAATATGACCGATTATCGGTCGTTTTGCCGTCTTTTTCTACAAAAAAGTGTCAAAATTGAGTCAAATTAATGAAACAAAACTAACACCGAAAAATTGTGTCAAAATGAAGTCAGATTTTTTAAACCAAATAGACACCAAAAAAACGGTGTTAACAATTTTTCAATCTAGGAACAGTACTAAACTTCAAGATGACTTAAAATTGACACCAAATTGACATCGATTTGACATGATGTATGGAGTGGAGACTTCATTTTTGAGTCAATTTTACTCAAAAATGACTTTTTACTCAAATTTAGACTGCGTACTTAAGCCGCGTTGTCACAAGCAACGTAAAACAGGAACAGAAACAGAATCTCATACATAAGCAACTGAAACCTAATTTCGCTGAATGCTTATTGCGTTGCTGAAGCCGCGTTGTCACAAGCAACGTAAAACAGGAACAGAAACAGAATCCCATACATTAGCAACTGAAACCTAAATTCGCTGAATGCTTTTTGCGTTGCTAATGTATGAATTTCTGCTTCTGTTTCTGTTCCTGTTCCTTGTGACACCGCGGCTTAATGTATAAAATTCTGTTTCTGTTCCTCATTCTGTTCCTTGTGATTACGCGGCTTTAGAGGGAAATTACTGAACTAACCAACGAACAAATTAATACTATGTCTCCACCGACAATTATAGGAGATTAGCGTGAGACCATTAAAAATAAATCCTAAAGTGGCTCCATCGGACAAAAATAGGATTAATTTGACACGAAAACTCTTTTTCTGTCATTTTGGCTCTCAAAAGAGAGTGGCGATGTCATTTCCCAGGAGCGTAAATCAATTTCCTCAGTAAAAGTCACATTAGAAAACGTACTTGTGTCAGTTCTGTTGCACAGGGACAGTTTCATTTTCCTTTTTTGATTCTCAAACTGTTACAAAGGTGCAGAAAATAGGTTTGTGAATAGGGTGGATTGGATTTATGAGAGGATTTATTTTTAATCGCTTGCCAAGAGGATTTAAATTTGTATGGTAAATCACGTGATTTGTAGAGGATTAAATAAAGATTTATGTTAATCGAGGATAAGTCGGTGGAGACATGGTATAAGCTTCCGAAAAACGAATTTAATATCATGCCTTCACCGGGCACTGATCCACGATTAATATAAATCTTCATTAATATAAATCCCATTCAACCTTTTCACAAACCTATTTTATGCACCTTTGTAACAGTTTGAGAATCAAAAAATTTGTTACAAAAACGTTTTTTATGAAGATTTTGCAACGGAAATATTTTTTTGCTCCTAGGAAGCCACTCTCTTTTGAGAGCCCCAAAATGGCAGAAAAACAGTGCTCGTGGTAAAATAATCCTATTTCTGGCCGGTGGAGCCAAATTAGGGTTTATATTCGTCTCTTGTTATAATCGTCTCCTGTTAATCATCTTTTTATTGCCGGTTGAGACATAGTATAAGGCACAAATTACTTAATAACTAGATATTCAACTAAAGCGTCCCTTTCCCCCCAAAACCCATTTGTTTATTTCTTGTTGTTGTTTTGAGTTCCGTGTCGGTGAATACGTGTGAGAAAAGTAAACAAAAATTTGAGAGCCCGCCAAAATAGCGAGGTGAATTTCACACTGAGATTTGAAAAATTTAAATACATATCTTAAAAAAGTCATAAAAGATAACACACAAGTCATTAAAGTCAAAATGACAATTCTGTTTTAATTTTGCCCACACTTGGGGTGAGCCTACATTGAGACTACAAAATCGTAAAATTTAGTTCATTTGAATGTGCCTGGAAATACTGGAATGTTTATGACGTAATTGGATATTTTTACAAATTCGGTCTTTTTTTCAATATAGTTCGGGTCACAAATTACTTAATAACTAAATATTCAACTTGTGCGTCCCCTTTCCCCCAAAACCTATTTGCTTATTTGTTGTTTATGCTTTTCGGTTTTGTGACGGTGAATGCGTGTGAGACGCTTATTATTATTATTACGCAGTTGGCTTTTCTTTTCTCCAGAATCGTTCATGTGTTATTGATGTTCAGTTTTTAATTATGTAGGAATGCAGAAAATATTAGTTATTCAGCAAAACAAGAGCAACAATTAGGAAACAATCGAGGAAACTTCCATTTTAAGAAAAGCCTTATGATTTTTACTTGCGTAAAATATTAAGCGTTCCCAAATTTAAGAAAAGTTAAGAAGTTTAGAAGCATTAAATATAGCTTTCATTGGATTGCATCACTGAAACTTTTTTTTACTTGTGATTAAATTTGTTTGCTTAATGAATGCTTCTTTTGGTGTCAATCTCTATTTTAGCCTACAAAAATATACATAAACATTTTTCTTTCGACTACTTTGCTATTTCACTGACAGAAATAAATTTCAATGTGCTACTGATTTTTTTTACGAAATGGGTTCACTCAAAAGTGCATTATTCTTCTGTTCTCAGTTGCCAATTTGACTTTTAATGTTCAACTCTAGTCGCAAATGCATGCAATAATATCGACTTAGAAGGATAAGGATGACAATTATATCATAATATTGATTTGTTCGAATAATGAATTCAAATTATAGCTTTAATAAAAATAATAAAAGTGCCTTTGAACCTTTCTAATGACTTTTACTTTTTAATATACTAACGATTGATTTCGTCAAAACATGTAGAAAACATTTTATTGGTACTTAACCGTAAATTTTGCTTTTTAAAGCTTTAATCCGGTAACATAAAACAACAACTTATCAGAGGCACAGGCATTTAGGCAGTAAAGAATTAGTTTCATTTGCGCTTTTTGTGTTTTGTTTTTAACTATATATGAAAATATTTAGAAGGCATTTGAAATACATAATGTAGAACTGGAATACAATTAAGATAAAAATGATTTTAAGGTCTCTAGCAAAACAACATTAATGTAGCACGACCCATTATGTGGCGACTTCCAGATATTGGAATTTGTTACAATTTTTGTCCGGTAGACGGAGCAAGAAGCTGATTCCCCCATGTTTTCGTGGTGAATCACTTGAACTTCGTGGTGAATCTCTTCAAGTGTGGAATACATTGACAAAATGTGAGAGTATGCGTAGTTTTCCAGGTATATCCATGGCAACAGCTTGTAGGCCCCTCGGCTTTCCAGTCTAGTTGAATATCTTATTCATTAAGTAATCTGTGGTATAAGGTATACGCTTTTATAGAAAATTTAATATTCTTTGTTTCGTACATTATGGTCTGCCTGGAAAAGAGCACATTTCCCTTAGTTTTTGTCCAAAAACTACAAAAAGGTAGACATTCTTAAGATTACCTATCTGTGGGAATTAGGAAAGTTGAAGTTCATTTAAAATAAAACGAATGAATTTTCTCACATTTTCTGGCCGAACATAAAGAAAGGCACCCTACAGCTTAAGCTAGTACGCGAACGGAGCTGCTGTTTATTTGACAGCTCCAGCTGTTCGTTTGACAGTTCTTAACTATTTGTGTTAAGTGATTTGCTGTTTTTATTTGATAACTGATAACTCTCGTTTCAAGGTAAAAAGGTGTAATTGTGAAATTAATCAAATGATAGAAGAACCCGAAAATTGTCCTGGCGTGGAAAGTGCAAACGCGGGTTTTGGTAATGCTTGCCAAGGCTGTCCGAACCAGAGTATATGCAGTGATCCAAACAAGAAAACCGAAGATCCAGGAAAAGCGCTCGTCGCTGAACGCCTGCAGGATGTAAAAAACAAGCTTCTTATACTGTCCGGAAAAGGAGGAGTGGGCAAGAGCACTGTGGTCATGCTTCTATCAAGATTTCTGGGTAAGACGTATCCTAATCAGAATTTCGGTGTACTGGACATCGACATATGCGGACCATCGCAACCCCGCATCTTGGGTGTGGAGAACGAAAACGTTCATCAGTCCGGCTCCGGATGGTCACCAGTGAGCGTGGAAGACAACATTTGTCTCATGTCGATAGGCTTCCTGCTGGCATCGCCCGATGATGCCATTATTTGGCGGGGACCAAAGAAAAACGGAATGATTCGACAATTTCTGAGCGAGGTCGATTGGGGTGCATTGGATCTGCTGCTCTTGGACACGCCACCGGGCACCTCGGATGAACATCTGTCGGTTGTCAGCTACTTGAAAGACGAAAAAGCACCTACCCTCAAAGCACTGATCATAACGACACCCCAGGAAGTGTCCCTGCTGGATGTGCGGAAGGAAATTTCGTTCTGCAAAAAACAAAACATTCCCATCATCGGGGTCATCGAGAATATGAGCTCCTTTGTTTGTGGCCACTGCGGTGGCTCATCGGACATTTTCCCAGCAAAGACTGGTGGTGCCGCAGCAATGTGCGAGGAGATGTCTGTCAAATTTCTCGGCTCACTCCCGCTAGACCCGGCCATTGCAAAAGCCTGTGACCATGGCGAGGACATAACAAATCTTACTGGACCTACAGTGGACGCATTGAAGAAGATTTGTAGCTCTATTGTCGAGAGTTTGTAACTTGAGTTACGAACTTAAGACTTTTAAGTAAATAAAAACGTTTTCGTTATGTTTTCCACAGTTTTTGTTTTATTTTCTTCAAAATAACAGTAATTTTTAACGCATACGCCAATCGAAGGCAGATTAAAAATAAACGAACGATTCTCAGAAGGGTTAATGCAAAAAAGTTAAGAACATAAAGTAAACAAAGCAACAATCCTACACACTATCCTTAAAGTATTTATATTTCATTACATTTTCCAAATTTAAAACTTACTCTACATTTTCTATTTACAACTGATTTGGTGAAAGAGGCATCTACATCAAGTATATTATAAATATATTATATAATAATAATACATTAATAATAATGAAATATAAATACTGTAAAGTTAGTTTAAGAACATCTACTTCGGCGGAGGAGGTGGTTGCGGCTTTTTGAAGAAGGAATTATTAATACTCATGTCGATCGATGAGGGCGCTTGCGACGTTGTTAACAGCTCCGATTCTGAGTTAGTTGTTGCATCGATATGAGTGTTGATTGCCTGAGAAAGCGCAGTGCTCTCTGATTGAGGCATTAGCGACAGCAGTGCATTGACTCCTATAGCCGCAGGTTGACTGTCTTTTATTGGCTTACCCGGCACCTTGTTTTCAATTGTTAGAGAGGCGGTGCAGTCGAAGACTTTGTATATACCAGTGAGGTAATTAGACAGCTCAAACATGTTGGAACGCAGCGAGATGATTATGAACTGGGCATTCTTTGTCCGCTCCTGTAAAAGAGGAAACATTGAGATGAAATTTTTGCTGGCTAAAAAAGGGAGGTAAGACTAGAAGACCTGAAAATATGAATAAAAAAATCAATAAAAACTCCTTAGTAGCGTTTTCGGGCAATACTTTCCTGGCATCGGTCGCTCTAGGGACAATATTTTTTAAAGTAGACAACGCACAGGGTACTGCTCTAACCACTTTGATAGACGAAAGTTCAGTGAAATTTTTCCTTTCAACCATTTTTAATTATGAGTCGGGTTCAGTTAAAGATAAAAAATAATCTATACTATTGCCCATCAGATAATACAAATTAGTCGGCAAGAAGTGTTCAGTGCCCAAGGCTGCTGATCAGCATCTTCCTGTCAGACTCGTCGCCACAACTTCCAGTGACACAGAACTCCTTAGGTCTAAGTTAGATAGGGAAAGTTACGTTAACAGTGGAAACCAGACTTCAGCAGACAGCCAAGATTTTTCCTTCTAAGTCAGTCAACCAAATCCAGGCTCGCAAAAACATCGAGCCTGGATTTGGGAAACATCCCATCTCGGGAAACATCCCACGGGAGCAAAGACAGACGGTGCCCGGCTCTTCCGAAGGCGGAGGGGCAGTTTGAGGCCATCTTAGCAGAAAGTTTCAAAAGTGCAGAGTCGAAGCAAACAGAGGGTACTCAGAACACAAAGTTCCCTCTGCAAATTAGAAAACATCACTAGGACTCTCAACACCTAAGGGTCATCATCTTTTTTCTTGGGCATCTTATCCGTGAATAGGGGCGTCTTATCCGTGAATAGGGGCGTCTTATCCTTGAATAGGGGTCACTTAGCGAGGGCGGCTAAATGGTGCTTCCATCAGTCCCAGTTCTACACCAAAGGGTACGACCACTCCATCGTAGTAAGTGCACTTAGATCTTGTATTAGTTTTCCTATGACAGAATTTGTTTCCAGTGGCCTCACGGCAGCAGTTATGAAGATTTGGAACAACAAGGGGCTAATAGTGGCATGCGGTCATGCGGTTCCCGGCGACTGACCGCCATGTCCCACATTGGAAGTTGAAAATCTGGTCGCATACGCACAGCACTCAAGAACATAAATTGTTCTTTGCTGCGACTAAAACGCTCATCACACCATTTGGGGTAGTACGGAAATAAACAATTGAGATGAGTCACGTTATTGATTTTATCATATGTAATGATCTAAATATATGCAACATCGGGAAGGACCCAACCTTTATTAACGCAATAAGAAAAGAAATCCTAGAATTACCTTTATCTACTTCTCCATATAACCATCTCATCTCCAACTGGCGTGTGTCTTTTGAACCTCTCGCAAGAGCTGAACTATACCTCATCAAATTTACTTACAGCCAGAGAGAAAAACTCACTTGTAGGGGAGCTCTTCAGTCACACACTCAGTGGCAACTTTACTCGCATTAACGCCAAAGATAAACTAAAAACACTCAACTCAGCCTGAATGTCAACACGGATAGATCTTCCATTATCTCTACTTTCGAGGAAAATTGCTCCTTTAAGATTAAAAAGTTCAAGAGGGAAACAAGGTGGAACAAATATCTAGCAAAGCTCAGATCTAGAGAAGGGAAGCTTTTTAACGGAGCAAAACGCAATGGTGACTGGCAGACCTTCTCTAGTTCTTCACGAGCTACAATAGTTAAATGAAAAGGGCAAAAAAAATCATTCAGACGGTTCTGGGGAAGACATATCTTATATACCTTCGAGTTGCAGTCTCGTCAAAGTTTCTCTAGGAACGCTAACCGAGGAAAACGGACGCTAGACACAAAGTTAGAAAGAAACACTTGAACTCTTACTAAAATTTCACTTTCCTGAACTATAATAATAATAATCTATCTCCCCGAATTGAGCGGATCAGTTTGCTAACGAGGGAAGACTGGAAAATTCCAAGGAAATTTTGCCGTGAAATGGGCCTTTTCTTACCTGAAGCTAATCAAGGCAGCAGAAGATGACTTATTTCCGGCACTGTTAAAGGAACAGACACATTGGCACGCATCCTGGATACATTCACAAGTCGCGCTGGTCTGACGAAGTCTGTACGGCCGAAAAACTAGAACGAGTACAACGTCTGGAGCTGGAATCTGTACGAGCGGATGTTCTTCTCTCCAACCAGACTATGACACTACTACATCATCTTACACCTATTCAAATAATTATCCGAATGAAGACTGAACATTCATCGTCTGCCCCATTCCAAGAACTAGCGAAAATTCCAGCAAAACTGGCCGAACCGTGCCGTGCAACATTAGAAAACAACGCAGTGCAACGTCGAGAACTGTTCCAAACCTGCGGCGGATTACGGTAAGAAAATGCACTGTCATATGCATTCTTCAATCTAGTTCTGGAGATGGTAGGACACAGGGCCAAGGTTAACAAAGTAGGCAGTTTCTCCAACAGATCCCTGTAAATATTGGTGCCATGGTAAAAGCTTTTGTGGCGATTGAAGAATATTCCAATGGTCACAAATGTTTTAAGGAACTCAGTGCGCCGCCGCTTCAAAAGCCGGTGAGAAAAGAAGCCCAGAGTAAAAAAGGAATCTTCCTAGACTCTGGCTGTTCTCGAGCCTAGCGTCTTTGAAAAAAAAAAATCACACTCACCTTAACGTAATGCGCCACAATGGATATGTTTTTGAAATCCAACGCCGCATCGATTTCGTCCATGAAATACAAGGGCGACGGTTTGTAGTAATGCAAAGCGAATACCAGCGCCAACGATGACAATGTCTTTTCACCACCAGACAAATTTGAAATATTCTTCCACGTCTTTTTCGGCGGCCGGACACTGAACGACACACCCTCGGTGAAGGGATCCATGGAATCGACCAATTCCAATTCGGCATCGCCACCTTGCGTGATCATTTGATACATCTCCTTGAGCTTTCTCGTAATGATGTGAAAGCCTTGCATGAATTCGTTGTAGCGCTTCTTCCGCACATCATCGTACAACTGTCTCATCTCATTACGCTTGGTGGTAATGTCTTCGAGCACCTTGACTCGATCCAAGTACACTTCACGCTTGTTGATGTACTCCTGAATGCAGGATAGATTTGGTTTCTTCGACTCCAATTTCTGTTCCTGCACCGAGTACATGTATTGTATGTCCTGCAGTTTATGTGTAGCGAGCTCCTCTTCGGTGTAAGTTTTCAGGGGTTCCATCGGTTCAGTGTCACCGGGTATTTCGTGAAGCTTCAGGGGTTTTAGCTTGTTGCGCCAATGAGGAAGCTGACTTTTCACATCAGCGATTTTCTTCTCCACCGTTTGCAGCTTATTTTCGATTTCAACGCGTTTTAACTTGTTGTCGCTTTCTTTTTTCTGAATCTCGGTGATTTCTTTTTTCACGCTCGATGCATCGCTGCTGGCATTCTCTATTTCGGCGTTGGCTGCCTTGAACTTTTCCGCTAAGTCATTTACAAGTGAGTTGAGATTTTCCCTCTCAGTGTTCAAAGCACGAATTTCGTCTTCGGCGTTCTTTATCTCCGTTTTGAGATTCTCAATTTTCGTTTCGATTTTTTTGCAGTTCCTCTCGGATGTGGTGATCTCCACGTTGAGCTTGGATATGTTATTGCTGAGGGTTTTTATTTGCTTGCCTTGATTGGTTAATTTCGTTTGTACAGACTTCACCTTGTCGCCGTGAATATCCTCGATTTGTTTCTTGATTTCATCGATTTTTTTTGAGATTTTATTGGATGCTTTTTCCGACAGCTCGAATTGTTTACGCTTCTCTTCGATTTTTTTTTCAAGCTGACTTACTTTTGTAGCATCTGAAGTGGTTTTCTCCATTCGAATCTTTTGCTGCTCCAACTGAGCCTGCACACGAGGCAGTTGCTCTCGTAAGCTGTTGATTGTGATGGCGATCTTGTTACATTCAGATTCCATGCTGTGCTTGTTGCTTTTGAGTTTTTGTATCTCGAGCTCTAGGCGGCCCTGTTCTTCTTGGCAGAAATTTATCCTCGTCTGATACTCCTCGGCTTGGACTTGCATGTCTTCCAAGGCCTTCTCAGACACATTGGATGTGTTGTGAGACTGAGTAGTTTTGGTGGTTACTTTTTGGCCCATTTTGCCACGAATTTGGGTTCGACCTCCACCAGACATTGTACCAGAGGTTTCGATGGTTTCACCTTTAAGCGTAACAACACGATACCGCTGAGCTCCGTATGCGATGCGGGTGCCTTGTTCCAGATCCACTGCCACAAGCGTGTTGCGGAGGGCAAAGTAAAAGGCTGGTAGAACGCGCTGATCTTCCACTCGAACCAAGTCAAAGAGGCGAAATGCATTTTCAGGACTGAAAATAGAAGAACAAAACGGTTACTCTTTGTTCAAGTCCTCAAAGTTTTAAAGTGGGACTTACGTCTTGATTGGACCCATTTGCTTTGAGAGATGACTCACTTTCTCTAACGCGATAAATGAGGCTCTGCCTACATCAAATCGCTTTAGAGTCTCAATGCAGTCTTGGGCCGTATTCACAGTATCCACAACAATATTGTCTAACCGTCCACACGCTGTTGATATTGCGACATCATACTTCGCGTCAATAGCGCCCAAATCACCCTGAAGCAGTGAAAAATTAGAGTTTCAATCTCCTGAAATCTTAACTTCAAACTTACCAGCCTTCCTAGGATTCCAGGAATTTTACCCTCGTTTTTTTGTTTCATCAAAAAATCTAAGACTCTATTATTACTTGAGGCTTGAAAGCTACTCATCTTCTCCGCTATCTGCAACGAAAAAAAAAATGCGTCAGAAGTCGTAACAGACACACTGTTGTGAAAACAGTCACACACCTCCATCTTGAGGGATCTCAAATGACTTCCTAGCGTCTCCTCTTCTTTGAAATATTTATTAAGTTCGTCCGTCTTGGTTGCGATTTCATGATCGAATTCCGGTAGTTTGCGTTTTATTTCGTCCAGCCTCGTATGCTTCTCTTGATAACTGACCTGTGACTCGTCGTAGGAAGATTTTAACGACTCATATTTTCGCTTCTCTTGGGTCTCGTCGTGTTTCAAAATCTTCAACTCTTGTTCGGCTAGAGCCAGATCGGCTTTAGCCTCATCTACATTTTTCTTTAAGTCGATCAGTTCAGTTTCGAAGGCTTCCCGTTTCTCTATCAAGGGCTTCGTTTGCTCCTCCAGCACAATGTAGTTTTGCTGCAGTTGTTCTTCTAGCTCAGCCTTCTGTTTGGTAAGCCTTTCGACTTTCTTTTCACACTCGAAAATCTCCCTTTTGTTTTTTTCCGGGACTTTTTGTAACTCCGTAAGTTCAGCTTCTGATTTTTCCAATTGTGTCTTGTTTTGTTTCCGACGCTTGTTTGTGGCTTGCATTGTGGCTTGTACCTCGGTGACACTGCTTATGGCCTTTTCATGTTGTTGATGAACATCGTCTTTGTTTTTGCGAAGCTTTTCAAAATGTCTGTAAATAAAAAAAAAAACTTAATTTTTTAAATAGGCGGGAAAAATTGTCGGAGGGAAATTTCTTTATTCAAGCAAGACTTTAATTATTTCTTCTGCTCAAACGGATTCGGTCGAAAGTTGTTCTGCGAGAGACATTGTAACAGTGCAAAAAAAACTTACTGCAAGGCCTACGAGTCACTTACAGCAAGGATAGGAATGAAACTCAGATTGACTTAAATTAGGAGGTTCTCGTGTAGTGATAGTTGGATGCCAGTAAGCTAGTAAGTCCTTTAGTTTTCTTTGTACCCTATCCAAGCTATATTAAGTTTAATGTATAGTTTGTAATGCAGTGAAATGATCGCCGCTGACCGCTGAATTAATTTAGCCATGTTCGATTCCCCGCCTTATGTACAAAACTTGTAGGCCTTAATTTTAAGCGGGGAAATTCGGCCTGGAAATGCAGTTCTCCAGATTTAATTTAAAAACTATTTAAGGCCGTCCAATATCGGTCTGTATGTTAATATTTTATAACGCTGTAATATTCAGTTACAATCAAACTGATTCGTTCTCAAATAATACAATATGCTATGGGACCAGTTGCGATTCTGATAAAAAATGTAAACGGAATAGTTTACTTTAGGAGGACGAATAAAAATCAATCAATACTACGGATGAAATTGAAGTTGGACAACAGTTTTTGCCAGTCTTATATTTACGGAAAAGCACAACCTTTACCTTTTGCAATAAGAAAAAAATCCAATAAGCTAATAAATGTCAACCGATATATGTGGACCTTGCGTAGATTCATTTCAAAACAGGTAATATTTAGTTAAGTTCAAGGAAAACTACACAAAATTTCGGTATTGGTTTGCAATAGAATAAAAATTTGAAGTCCAGCATGTTTTGAAGCAAGTTGTAGCGCACGCTAAAGGATTGGGACACATGAAAGAACTCCGGAGCGACAATGGTGGTGAATTTGATAACACAGTTGTTAAAAAATTTCTTCAAGATATCGGAATTATGCAGCGATTGACTGCACCATACACACCAGAGCAGAATGGTAGTAGTGAATGTGACTTTTAAGTACTCAGACTCAGAAATTAAATTTCCAGCGGCGATTAGTGAACTCGGCAATTTATATCCTTAATAGAACAGGAAAGTCATCAAATAGTGGAGCCAGCCTGTAAGAACTACGGATAAGAAAGAAACATAGCTTCTACTTGCTATGCTCATGTTCCCATTCAGAAGAGAAAGAAAATGGATAAAAAGAAGCTGTGAAAGGATTTCTAGTGGGATATGATGAACGCGGGATGTGATAAACGCAATAGAATCTACATTCAAGAAGAGAACAAAATAATGTTATCCAAAGATGTCCAGTTTCAAGAATTTCCCAGAGCTTGTGATGACACAAATGAGTTATTAGGTTCTTCGAGAACCTGAAAGAGAACAGCAAAAAGAATTGGGTCGACTGGCAGTAGTACAGCAAAAAGATATTCAGGAGAAAACTGGAGAGAAGAAGAAACAGAAGACTTTAGACCTGCAGGAAGAACAATCATGAAGTGTTGATGAAAATAGCAAGACTACGAAACTGAAGATGGAAATGAAATCGAGGACGAAGAGGATTTTCTACAAAATAATCAGACATGGACACTCACACAGTTCCCAAGTGTGGCCAAAGCGAAACAAGTGGGTTTACTGTTTAAAGAAAAATCCTGATGGCACTATCGACAAATACAAAGCCAGATTGGTGGCTAAGGGATTTAGCCAACGGCATGGTATAGACTACAGTCAAACGTTTCGTCCAGTAGCAAAAATGGCAACGATGCGGTCTGTATTGAGCATTGCTGCAAGCGAGCAGATGCATCGTATACATTTCAACGTATCAACAGCGTTTCTTTATGTATAACTTGAAGAAGTCATATATATAATACATGAAACAGCCAGAAGTATATGACAACAGTAAAGATCAGGCTCGAGACAGAGCCGGCTGGCGAAGCTTGTTGGCTGAGGCCCAGGTCCACCCCGGACTGTAGCGCCACCTTAAGTAAGTAAAGATCAGGTTAGTGAACTAGTAAGAAGTTTATATGGTCTCAAACAATCATCGCGATGCTGGAATAAAGCTTTTGGAAACTTTATTGCTAAGCTAGGATTCAAAGTCAGTGGATCCGTGCTTATTTATGCGAGAAAGGAATGGCAATAACGTAATAATTGTCTTATATGTCTACGACTTTTTAGTGGGAGCAACAGATAAAAAGGAGTTAGATATTTTCATAATGGAATTATTACTAGAATTCAAAATTATATCAAAAAATGTAGTCTATTCCTTGGGACTAGAAATTATTGATATAAGGGACAAGACTATCAAGATCTAACACGCAGCAAATGCAAGAAAAATACTAGAACGTTTTAATTTAAGAAATTGCAAGTTCATTTCTACACTAATTATCAAAAAGAATCAAAGCTCCGAAACAGAGAAGGAAGATGTTAAGAAACACAACTTTCCATACAGACAGACTGTTATTACAGACTGCATTAATGTACTCAATGCTAGGCACTTGGGCAGATTTAGCATACAGCGTGGGATTCCTGGCAACAGTACTAGGAAATCCATCTGCAAAAGATGTAACCAGCGCTGAGATCAAACGAAGGATAACTCTTGCCAATCGCTGTTTCTTTGGACTAGGAAAGCAATTGAATAGCAAAGCCCTCTCTCGAGCAACTAAAGTGTCCATGTATAAGACCCTCATCATCCCAGCCCTGCTTTACGGTGCAGAAGCATGGACCCTGTTTTGAAAAGTTTTTGACACCATCCAGTTTCTTTCGGAACACACTTGGTAAAAAATTTGTACATTTAGTTGTAGGACCCTTTACATTGTGGTAGTAGAGGTTTGGAAAGTAGAAATTTAAAGGACGCAGATATGCGTTCAAGGGTTGTCAGGCGTTAAAGTATAGCATCTGATTGAGTTTCTGTCAATGTCCTAGTTTCTGATGTATTTAATGATGTCCGTCGATTTTGTGGCCTACTCAAGCGAAGATAGGAAGAAAAAGCAAAGGGTTGGGGGACACCCTATAAGCTACAGAGACCAACTGGGGCGAATGCAGAGGGATCCTTTGATCCTTTTCTAGTTGAAGCTTCTGTAGTTCACAATGAAGTTTTGGCCGTTGTTCGGTTTGCTGATCATTCTGATGTTGCTGTTCGTTTTGCAATTCTGTTAATTTTGATCTGTAATAGCCGTGTAACTACTTTCGGTCTCAGTTAAAGAGGCAGTATTTGGATCATTGTCCTCTTTGTTACTATTCGCTAAGATAAGGTGATAGGCTCAGTTAGAATCGTGATGGTAGACGCTGTGAACAATATGGCACAATGACATCCGAAACGGAAAACGAAGGAATTTATTACCGGTCTTTGTTGAGGTGGCTTGAGCATTTTTTCGTATTGTCCTGGATGCAATTCTGACTGCCCTTGGGTTGAGCTGATCGTGCCTGGCAGCTTCGAGTTTAAGTTTTTAACCTTCTTTTTTTTGCCAAAGCATCCGCTTTAAAAGCTGAGTAAAAGAACGATTCACATTTCAAGAGGTGATCCCAGACAGAGCATTGAATTCTGGCAAGATCCTTGAGAATACCGACCGACGGCATATCAAAACCTTTCTAAGTAGAACTTCAGTTTAAAAGTTCATGCAATGGGAGCAGAACGATTGAAGACCCGTACACTTAACGCTTTATCAGGCTTCTCTTGCCTTTATATGTAGGTCCACGCACTTCGGATTGCATAGCTTACCGCATCCATGAGAGCTTGTAAAGAATTTGTAAGTGTCATAAGACCTGTCGCAAAAACCTCAAAGAAAGTCAGTCACATATCGGTGGTAGAATACAAAGTTAGGCGAAGAAGGAGCAAGAAATTAAGTGCTAAGTCTGTATTAGAAATCAGTGACTTGACTAAAATCAAGTCACTTAAAAAGTAACGTCATAAATAACGTCAATGTCATGGGCGTATGCAAGTAATTACAAGAAAAACTGTGTCAATAATTCACAAAATGTCAGACTATATATCAAAAACTTTTTCTTTTACAGAGCGGAAGAAGTTAAGATATCACATCTTAAAAAAACATTCTTCTCTTTAGAATAAGCTTTGTCTTGAGAAAGATGAAATTGCAGAGCACATCTTTTGTAAATGTCTATCGCTTTATGATAATAGACGGACTATAATTTTCAAAAATGTAAGGAGGAAACTCTGCTCTTACTAGAAACATTATCCACTTAAGGGCGCTTATATTACCCTCTAAATTCACTTACGCCAGCTCGTCCTGCATTAGTTTTTCCTTCTCTAAACGCTCCTTCATCAAGGCCTCAGCCTCATCGTCGTGCTGCTTTAGCTCTGCAGTTGTATCGTCTCGCTCCTTTGAATATTCTTCCAGTTTCTTGTTCTTTTCGCTTAGGTACTTTTGAATCTGCAAATTCGTTGTACGTGTCAACGTGTTTTCTAGCTTAAGATACTCGACAGCTTCGTTGTACGGCTGCTCGAGATCTTTCATTTCTCGTTCGGCCAACTTGCAGCGATTGTGTTTCTCGGTACGTTCTTCGGTGAGCTGTTCAACACGGCTATTGATTTTCACAAGCGGCTCCTTGTAGCGTGTTGTACCGACGATGTCTTCTAAATACTCAAGCATGCCGCACTCGTTCTCGGTCAGACCTTTTGGCTTCATCATTGCAATGGACTCCACCTCGCCCTGTCAAATACGGGGACGAGTTTTTTTAGTTTTTAGTTGAAAATCTTGTAGCGAACAAACCCTTACGTACCTGCAATATGAGAAATCGATTGTGGTCCAAATCGATGTTGTGTTGCTTGAGAAGTTTTGACACCTCCTTGAACTGCACACGACGGCCATTGATTGTGTAGTACGAGGAATTGTCCCGAAAAGCAGTTCTTCCCACAATTATTTCACTGTCTGGAATCTCTTCACACATCCCGTCTTCCTTGTCAATGATCTGACGAAAGTGTACATCCACCGAGCACTTCTCCATGTTGGGATAGAGGGCCGAGTTGTGCAGCAGCAAAGCAAGCTTGTTGCAGCGAATCTTCTGTGCCCGATAGCCAAACACAAACAACAAGGAATCGATGACATTACTTTTGCCACTGCCATTGGGACCAATTATGGCCGTGAAGCACTGGATGAGAAGAAACACATTAGAACACATGGAAGAGCTTCCTACAATCAGGACTACTTACGTGATGGAATGGTCCAAGAACAACTTTGCCGGCGTAGCTTTTGAAGTTCTCATTTGAAATCATTTTAATCATTAGGCGGGGTCCCTTGCTCTCCGTCGAGCAGTACGGCTTTATTGGTGGCGGGATGTATATATCACCGATTCGGGTTCCGCCCTCCTCATCGTCCGAGAGGTTTGCTGTGTCCAAACCATAATCATCGGGATCGGGTTCAGTTGGCTGTTGTTGACGAGACGAAGCGGCCGCTGGTGGCGTCCTTTGCTGACCACTCGTTGAGGTTCCCGCCGCCGATTTTGCTTGTACTAGTTGCAATCGCTTTCGTTTGTTTGACATTGTAAAATTCAATTTCTTTGCTGTTACGAATAAATTAGTATCACTTAATTTTTATTGGAATATCTCAAGCTTTTCAAGGCTGTTGGTGTGTAAAATTCTTTTGCTGATACAAATCCGTTATTATTGTAAAAAATCGAAAGGTTCTACGAAATTGGCACGAAAATAACGCTTCGTGCGAAATTGTTTTTTAAAATTATGACAAGTAAACAGGCGAGACAACCAAACAGCGTGTAAACAAAGCTGAAATCGGGCGAGCGTTTCGCCGCCTGTACGTGAGTCCAAGAATTATTGACAATGTTAGGCAGCCATTACATATGGTTCAAAAATCTTCATGAAGTCTGCGATCGATTATCATTTTTATACCATTTAAGAGGAGGGAGGCTACCTTAATATTTTTTCTTTTAATTTATGATAAATACCTTTATTTTTTTTATGATAAATACATTAATATATTTTCTTAATCAAAGACTGTTCATCTTATGTAAAATATTGTTAAATTAAGAGTGCTAAAGTTATGGAATATATAGGCATTTTGCAATGGTGGCAAATTCAACATACCTTATACTATGTTTCCACCGGCAATAAAACCAGGATTAGCAGGAGACGATTAATAATAAATCGACAATCGAGGATGAATTTTATATGAGCACTATTTTTCTATCATTTTGGCTCTCAAAAGAGAGTGGCGATGTTATTTTCGACGAGCAAAAAAGGATTTCCGTTGTAAACATCCCAATAGAAATCGTAATTCTGACAGATCTGTCCAGATCTGGACAGTTTCAGTGTCTTTTTTCGATTCTTAAACTGTGAAAAAGGTGTTCGTTGAGACAGAGTCATTAAATCGCTTTTGCGTTACGCGATGCGGAACCTGATCGAAACGAGTGCGGCCTGATAGAAATAGTATTTTCTGAATCTAACTTTATTTTTTTTCTGAATCTAACGGATTATTTGATTTTTCTTTTATTAATATATGGATTTAAGGGTTCCGATTCCGAAAGAAATTGAAGGAAGAAAAAATATTTGAAAAAGACTGCAATCTTAACTTTATATAGCCGGCCGGCACGGCGCCTGCCAAATAACTAGCCTAGTCCAATGAATCCGTTGCACCCATTACGTCTAAGTACACAACTGACAACTCAGTGAAATACACACGTTCTTATGGAAAGCGACGTACGTCACGAATTTCTCCTATGGGCCGCTTCCTATAGGAACGTGTATATAGAACTCAGTTGTCACTTGTGCATTTTAACGTGACGGACGCAGCGGATTCATTGGGCTGAAGGCTTTTTTCACATAAAGAGCGAGAGAGCAAGCGAGGGTCTCAGGCGAGCTGTCAAATGAATTTCAATCAATGGCAATGTATGGGGTAGTTCACAATATCGGCGTGAAGCGATCAGTCTCACTGGCCGGGCTTTTCGAAAAATTGAAAAACCCTTGCCGACGATTATTCTGTCAATCGGTAGTGTGAGTTATGGCACGCTGTTGAATAGATTTTTTTCTCGAAGCTAATACTTGTTGTGGAATATAAACTTTTAACGTGCAATAAAGCCGACAAATTTTAGAAATATGTAATGTTTTGTCACTGTGCAGTCAAAAGAGTCGTCGCTGTTTCTCGCTCTTTGTGTATTAACAATCGATTTCTCTGGTCTCATGTTGTCGCTGCCGCTCTGGTTTGACGCTCTCGCGCTGAATGTGAAACGGCCATCAACCATTTGATTGATTTTTGAGTCCCATGCGGATATATGAGAAGGCGCATGCGCAGCTGATATCAAAGTAAATTAAGGAAACTTATGGCGTATTCTTTTCAACACCGAATTATAAAACTGGTGTGGAATACAAAAAAGATTTTCTTATCTTTTTTTCTTTTTTTTAATTGCTTTCAGAAATATTTTACGACCAAACACCAATGCGCTATTGTCTTAAATCTTAAATTAGTCTCTTACAAATCTTGAGATACCCCATACAAATGTTAATCCTCTCGGCAAGTAATTGAAAATAAATCTCCTAGTAAATCTGATTAATCTTTTTCACAAACCTCCTTTATTCCACATTTCACCATTTTTGCACACCTTTACAACAATTTGGGACATGAAAAAAGAAACTGAAACTGTGACAGATCTGTCAGAAATTTGTTTTTTATTGGGACTTACAAGGAAACTTTTTTCGCTCCTGCAAAATGTCATGATCACTCTCTTTTGAGAGTCAAAATAACAACAAAAGAGTGCTAATGTCAAACTTATGCTATATTTGTCAGGTGGAGATGAAAAAAGTCGGGATTTATTTGAATTCGTCTTCTGTTAATCACAGTTTTGTGGCCGGTGGAAGATTATCGTCATAGCATAGGCGATAATCTTCAGTGGTTAGCCCAAAATGGCTCTCTTAAGCGTCGTGTAAGGTAATCCTGGTCAAATGTGTCATATTTCAGTACTTGGAAGTTTATAAGCTGCATGCATAATTATTTCCCAAAAACTTCTTCTTACTCTTAAAAAATCTAAAAATATTCAGTAAATAGGTGTCAGAAAAAGACCATCAAATAGATCGCGGAATAGAGAGAGCGTTTAAAATGTTCTTAAAGGATAGTGTGCATTTTTTATATATTTTGTACTTTTTTATACTTAAATATTGCCAGTGCTTCAGAAAACCTTTAATAGCTAGAAAATTTACAGTTCATTAGATGAGAGCCGTCTTATCTTTCTCATGTTTATACCCTACCCAGGGTATATTAAGTTTGTTGCATAGTTTGTAACGCAGTAAAATAATCACCGTAAACCCCTAAGACCTTTTAGAGATATGAATGTCGGACCCAGGAGAATCAATTAAGGCATGTCCGTTCTTCCGTACGTCCGTATGTAAACATTAGACCTTACATTTTAGGCCTTACATTTAAAGGTAGAGAGCTGAAAGTTGGTGGGTTAGCTGAAAATCCAGTCCTTCAGATCAAGTTTGAAAATAAGCTGAAGCTGGTCACAGACACGCCCACTACAGGCCTGTACATGACTGTTTTTCAATAAATATATATGAAATTTGACTTAAAATTATGTAACGACAGGTGGAGATATTACGACACTCCGCCATTGTGGACGTAACGTTAAAAAAGTGATTGTTTGAGTTAAAAAGGCGGAGTTTTAGGTCAAAATGTATGCAATCACCTGGTATAAAGCATTCAACAGTTATATTTTTATATTCCGCCCACTTTTCGGAGGCGTGGCAGTTTCTTTTTGTGGTAGGGTAGGGTATTTCGCAATCCTTCACAGACGGACTGAAGTTTTTACATTCGCACTGTTGCACTTTCCCACTTGCTTTTTTTTCCTTACTTCAACCTATAAAGAAGTAATTTTGTAGGTCACAAAATCTGTCAAAAAAAAAAAAATAAGAATTGGCCGAGAACTCTTAAGAGATTAGCTTTTTCTATTTTTGGGCTTCAGACACTTTTTGCACGAATGTTAGTGTCATAATTTTGCTATTGTCAACCTACTGATATGGTTTTTTTTTTGGTGATATCAGCTGGAGCGTTGACCACCAGTCAACTTTTAACTAATCTTGAAGACGGTTCAACTGTCATAAGTGCGAAAGTGAATCTTTGTTGAGCTCTTCTTTACTGTATTTTTCCATTCAAATTTAATAGATTAAGAATTCAATTTTCATCTTATGCGACTGAAATGAAAGATTAGAAGATATTTCTATGCCAACTAAAGAGTCAGTGGCAACAACCCTTTAATTGTATATTCTTAACGAAGGCAAATATTCATCCACATGTCACTAGATAATACCCAATTTACATATTACAATGTGGTTTCGTCCTTTAAAGCAGATTTAGGCAAAAAGTTTTGTGTTTTAGGTATTATGACCGCGAGCGTGTGCCTCACGGCAATCCACTTCAAGGCTGATTCGAAACATTAGCTACAGAGGAGAAAGATTCTGATGCTGAATGTTCTGCGAGCTCCATTGCACAAAACATATAAGCAGTACCCTAGCTACAACAAGACTGTCCTATGGGTGATTTTAATACCAAGCTATAGGAAGAAAAGACGCGTCTTCAGCACAGCCTGCATGACATGACTGCCGATAACGGGATCAGGCTGATTAACTTTGCTGTGTTAGCACACAGTTAGCACACAGCTCCAGCTACTCAACAGCTACAAAGAACTTCACAAAGGGACTTGGAAATCTATCGATCAATAAACTGTCAACCCGATCGACCACATTGCAGAGACTTTTTCAGTACCATGGTTCATGGATGTTTTAACTTTCCAAAGGGGCCAGCATTGACTCGGATCACTACATCGTTGTAGCCAAGGTACACCCGACCAATAACGGCGAGAAACTAATATACTTTGGGGAAATTTAACGTCGGTAGGCTACAATTGCACAGATCGCCAGGTTCTGCTCCAATCATGTCTCTTAAGACATTCTACGTAGTTCATGTAGCCAACTTCAAGTAGTGTTGATAGCCAGTGGCTAACAGAGCTAAAAGGCCATCAGAGACAGCGCCTCTGATGTGCTGGGTTTCATACAGCCACTACAACGAAATGCAGCCTAACCAGAAAGCATAAAAGCAGCTCAGCAAAGAAGGACTTGAGCGAATGAGAGAAGAACACCGGTTTCTCAAAAGGAAAAGAGAGAGAGCTCAAGAAGCACGCGGTTGAGGAGATAGAGAGATGCTACAACAGGAATAAGGTTCGAAAGTTTTACCAAAGGGTCAAAAGGTCGCGTTAAGAGTATAGAGTTCGAACTGAAGCCTTGTTCGTCTTTCAAGACAACGCTGTCAGGCAGAAAAACCCATTCAACCCGGGTGAAGAAGTCATCAACCAAATATACGAACTACGAGTATTCTGCCCACTCTGCTCTCTTGCGTCTGAGGAAAAATATGCTCGGCAAAAAATTATTCCTTTGGCAAACCTAGCCGATATTCCCCCAGAAAAAATCCTTGTCTTCTTGAATGCCTCCGAAGTTAAAACATGGCTCTAGGATTTCATCAGGGAAGGCACAAAAGACTCTTTTTTAAGACATCGCAGTGCCAGAGCCGCAGAAAGGCTCTCAAGACTAACAATCTATCTATCTACTGCCCACACGCCCTAGATGAAGTTAAAGTAGCTGTGTCTCAGCTTAAGTGCGACAAAGCATCCAGAGCTGATGACCTACATATCTGCTGAATTTTTCAAATCCCCTGGCGATAATTTGCTTAGAAGCATGCACCAGCTCACCTGCAAGATATGTTCGGAGGAAAGCTTGCCCAACGAATGGAACCGCAGCATTGTTTGCCCGATCCTGAAGAAAGGAGACCGTCTGAATTGTGCCAACTACAGGGGCATCAGTCTTCTTAACATCGCATACAAGATCTTCTCTGCTGTATTGTGTGATAGCTTGAAGCCGTTTGCCAACAATCTGATAGGAACATATCAGTGTGGCTTTAGGCCAGGAAAGTCCACCATCAATCAAATATTCACTCTGCGGCAGATCTTGGAGAATTCCAAATCGATAGTCACCACCTTTTCATTGATTGCAAGGCCGCGTATGACAGCATCAAAGGGACGAGCTATTTAGCGCAATGTCTAGTTTTTGCATCCCTACCAAACTCGTCAATAAGCGTGATGACGTTGGAAAATTCACGTCGTTCCGTCAAGACCTCAACGTTCTTTTTGATGTCAAAAAATGATTTAGACAAGGTAACGAGCTTTTATGTGACTTCTTTAGCATCATACTTGAGAGAATTGTGCAGAACTCCCGCGCCAACACCACGATGACATTTACCCAAACGGAAGAACACGACGTGATGTCAGTTAAGCCCTCGTAAGGAATTGGGATGGAAGCGGCAAATGTAGGCTTACCAGTCAAAACCAAGTGTGTATGCCAATGCTGTCATCAAGAAGAGCATCCAACACCGACGTTTTGGAAGAAATATTACAACAAGCAGCTACAATTTCGAGATAGTTAGGGGCGTAATCTACCTGTTTTCCGCTATACATTCATACAAAAGATCAGCGCTGAGATCACATGAAGTTAAGCTGTTGCCAATCGCTGCTTCTTTGAGCTAAGAAGCCAATTGAGCTGCATTGCCTATTCTCGAGTAACTGTCGATTTGTAAGAAACGTGGACCCTATCAAAGACAGATTAAACGCTTTAAGTCGTTTCGAGAGAAAGAAATGCTTTGGGTGATTTTTGGTACCCGTCTGCATGCACGGAAAGTAGAGGAAGAGAAACGACTGCTACGGCTGGATCAGCTAGAGCCGATGGACACTAATGTCCCGGTCCGGAAAATCTTCGAATGCACACTGCAGGGGCAGCACAGTAGAGGAGAAATCAGATTCTGGTTGCGCATGCAAGCGGACATTGCATTGAATTTCGCGTGCAAAAAAGGTGCCGGCTAGCTGGAGACAGAGCTGGCTGGCGAAACCTGGTAAATAGGGCTCACGTTGACCCCGGATTAAAAAGCGCGACATAAAGTAAGCCCACCAGCTTTGACAGCCTTTAAGTTACACTTAACTTCGCATGGCCAACATTTGTGAGAATCTAGTCCGAAAAAAGTACTAGTCTGATTTTAAATGATAAAAGTGATAATCTAACGCTATCTAGCACGAACTCAAGCACTTTCTTAATTGTCTTAAAATTTGGTAACAGCTCGCGGTGACACTTTTGCAATATATCAAAAATATGAACATCAGGTGTAGATTTACAAAATTGTTCGGAACATTAAAACTGCACGCTCAAGGCTGTCTTCACCCACCTAAAGTAAGATAGCCTAAAGGTCACTTTAATTTTTTGGGGAAAAAAAAAAATCATCTTATCAGGATTATTCCCCTAATGAGAGTTCATTAAGCCTTGACCGACTGTTTCAAATCAAATCTGCAATGGCCCGCAATAAATAAACATAAAATGCCGCATCATGAATTCATGCGATTGTCGCGAGCTCTTTGATTATTTTCTGTCACACTTCAAGACCTAGCCAGCAAGTTGAACATTTTTGATAAGAGCCTTGCCAGATATCAAAGCATGTAGTATATTTATTTTATGTTTTTGCTATTTTTCGCTAGTTGTTCTTATCTTACAACTAAGAAACTTTGTAAACAGAATTTCCTTCAACTCTCACTAAGGGCGCGATCATGCATTTGTTTTTCGAATGATCATCTGGAAACTGGAACCATTTTATGTAAGAGAGTGCCAACTAAAAATAGTTCCCTTACAGTCATGCATCACACGTTCTCTAACCAACCAGATAAACTTAAATAAATATTGAAAAATCATCGTTGATAAGAATTCAAATGTTTTGTTTTGTTTTTTTCACCGTTCAGCAGTAATCAAATCCAATCCGACGTTGATAACACTCAGCGATTAAATCGACACCAAAAGCGAGCTCACAACTAGTTTGCGTTCAGTTTTCAACCGAAGTGTCTTCGATTCGGATCGCGGTCGAAGTCGGATTAAAAGCGCGGCTCAAGGTGCGTTTGAAACAATCGCATCGCGTAAAGGCTGATTGAGCAGCTAATTGGCAGAGCTCTTTTAAATAATAACCGGAATTTGCGACCTTTCAAAGTTCGAAACGATTTTCACTCATAAAAACCGTCCACAACAGTGTTGCAGGAAATTGCAAGCAAAAGCAACAAATCTACCCGATTTGACACCGAAGAAGATGAATAAATCAAGCTCCGACTCATGGAAGGTGACTGGTATTGCCAGCAAGTATCCAACCTATCGCAATTCCAAGTTTATCTCACCGTACAGGTATGAATGGCGGGAGAACACATGCCTTTTAGGGGTGTCCAATTATTGTCTTAATAGTTTAAGTATGCTTGTGGCTTCGATTTTTAGAATAAACAAACTAATTAAAAGAACCTTTAACTAGACGTATTTAACTTGAGTAGACAGGTACTACGACTAACGTTTTGGTAAAGACTCAGTAGCGATAATATTGTGAAAAATGGTCTATGGACTCTGAACTTATATCTATTTTTTTCCCCAAAAACTAATATTCTTATTTAAGTTGGGGGTACCCTACTGGGTGGTTGGGTGGTCTACTGTGCCCCCTACAATGCCTTGGACAGGTTTGTTCCCAGATAGATTTCTCGTCGCACTGTAAATCATTAGTAAATTACCTCGAGGGTATAAATGTTTTTATCACAAATAAAATTCCGTTTTCAGTAGTCAAACATTTAAAGCGCGGGTTTATGATACCTGACGTTGTAAATGAATAATATGAGCTTTGATGTACCTGTATCATTATTTTGTCACCTCGGCAGTTTGCATCGTTTGCGAATGTAATCGCTCTGGTTTCTTGCGGTTGCGAATGTACTTGGTTCATGAACCTCGTTGTTAACTTTTATGCTCTAAGGTCGGTAGGGTAGGTACAGGTAGACATTTCAATATCATTGAAATAAATTTTTATTTAGATTTCGTTCTGATAAAAGTTCAAATAAATTATACCCAGAGAACAACAACTACTATCTGTCCATTATCATGGACATAATTTTATAGGAAGACATGAGGGCGTTAGAAATATAATTTCGTATTCTATGCACGATGTGCAATCAAGTGTAAAATGTGACGTGTTTTTGTGATCATAGAAGAGATGGACAATAAAATTCTAGTATACATCATTTGTAGGTTTTTCCAGTAAACAATGCTTACGTTTAAAAATCGCAGATGAAATTGTTTTTTTTTTTTGGCTGATTTTAATTGAGCACCTCGCGCACACACAAATGGATTTTTTCTTGTTTAAAAAAGGTTGGCTCGTTCGAAATAAAAGATTGACTGATATTGTGAATATTTAATGTGAAATTTGGAAAGGAGGGAAATTGTCGTTTCAAAGGTTCCTCCAAAATTTTGCTTTACATATTAAAAACCAGTGAGTAAGTGCTACAGTGTGTACACAGAAGTTACAGTACGTAAAACGGGCCGTTAAATACCCCATTCTATCCCACATTCTAAAATGCCGATGTTATTGTTTTTTTTTGACATTTTATAACTGGTGCAAACTTCGAAAAGGGGCGTGGTTCACCGCCCCTACTTACAAACTATCAATTATAGCGCAGATATTTCCACAGATATTTCCTTCCAATATGTAAATATGCAATTTTTTGGTTAAAATTCAATATTTTTTAAAAATCGACCCCTAAAAGTGGGCGTGTCTAAAATCTTTGTATAAACAAAATCTGATATAAATTCTCATTTACCTAAACTGCTAATCTTTTTGTAGAAGAAGAAGGAAGGCATGTACTTCCTAAATTAGGCTTAAGGCCAGTTGAAATTACATTTTTCTGGAAAATTTTAGGTTTCTCTTCAATTCTGCCTCCAAATGTGGGCGTGGCCCAAAGTCTTGTATGAACAAAATGTAGAACTAAGTGTTTTCTGCTTAATTATTATGCAAAATTTTTTCAATTTTGAGCAAGAATATTTAGTACGCTGCATTTGAAAATTTACCCTTAAAATAGATGCCACGCCCACTAAAAGAGGTTTGTTTACCAATTTAATTTTTCTTTTGTGTGTCTAAAATTCATTAGGAAATGCCAAATGCCGAATATCAGCCTTTTAGAATGTCTTACAGTTTTGAAAGTAGCTGGAGGTAGTTGCACATTTACACCGATTGTGGGCGTGTCTGTGGGCGGATTTATAAAATTTAACACTTGGGGGTCTATTATTATTATTTCACCGTGTTGCAAACTATGTGAAACTATGTAACTATACCTCCTATCCTATGGGATGGGGTATTAAAAGCATAACATCGGCAACTTGAGCTCATGATGATAAGCGACAACAAAGAAAGCGGCTTTCACAGATCGAAGCTCTATTTCTATGATGGTTTCGAGAGTAGGAGAATTCGATAAATTTATTGATTGGAGTTAACTCGTCCATGAACAACTGCTGGGGTTAACTTGTTTCGCTTAAAAACCAAATGAGTTCTAATCAAATCTTGGCTTAACCTGAGGTTATGAATACATTGAAAACATGGCCCTAAGAAAGATTACCAAAATTCTGCAAAGTGTTTGCGCAGAAACAGCAAATTTCAGCAAAGGTCTAACGTCGATAGTAATTTTGCAGTTTTAATTTATGCAAAATAAATTGAGGTGCAGTTTTTAAGTGCAGCAATAGACCGATATTACGGTGCAGAAGTATGGACCCTGTCAAAGGCGGATGAAAACACTTTAGGCTGCTTCGAGAGGAAAATTCTTCGGACTATTTACGGTCCCGTTTGCATAGACGGAGAGTGGAGGAGGAGATAAAACATCGAACTGTACGGGCTGTACAGCGATACCAACCTAGCCAAAAGAGTCAAAACACAACGTCTACGATGGCTGGGTCATCTAGAGCGGATGGACACCAACGCCCCGGCCCGGAAAATCTTCGAATCCACACCGCAGGGACGGCGCGGTAGAGGAGCACCGAGACTCAGGTGGCGCACGCAAGTAGAAGGGGACCTCAGCCAACTTCGAGTGCGAAACTGGAGACGGCTAGCTAGAGACAGAGCTGGCTGGCGAAGCTTGTTGGCTGAGGCCCAGGTCCACCCCGGACTGTAGCTCCACCTTAAGTTAGTAAAAGACCGATATGTTAATCGCAGGAAACTAGGAACCTGTGGCTAGAGGAAGCAGTTAATAGACTCATTCGATGAAACTATGGGCTCTGACATAGGCTCCCAATTTTCAGTGCGATCAGCTAATTGTCAAAAACTCTATGAAATTATCAAAGTTCAATATTTCATTAATTTTTCTATCCCAAAATGCAAATGTTCCTTTGCAAACGTAGCTCGTGCATGGAAACTAGTAGCATGCACTGTTGCATGTATTTTGCGTACATCTTGCGCTAGTACAATACATGCAGGACAGCCCTCGTGTACCATGGTCGACAAAAAAGTTTGTCACCGACGAACTCTTGCAATTACTCACTTGTTTTAAATAAACTCTTTTTTGATTTCGAAGAGAAAGAAATGGATCAAAAATCAAAGATCGAAAAACTGCAGCAGTATTATAATTTTTCTTAAAATCTTCACGTTATTGTCGCTTTTTATCTCTTAAGTTTGCAACCGGTAGCTCAAAGTTTAAGTACTCACACTTGTGTGTTTTGATAATGTTGGCTTACTATAATGTTTTGTTTTTCAAATACTTGTTATCTTACGGAACCACAGGTAATTTTACTACCCGACTCAGGGTATACTAATTTCAATCCATAGTTTGTAACACAGTGAAATAATCGAGACCGGCAAGTGAATGAATTAAGTCATGTCCGTCGGTCCGTCTGTCTCCAAAACTGCGCTAGAGAGCTGAAAGTTGTTGCACGGCTTGGTTCTTCCGTTGCACAGACAAAGTGTGAAAATTGCCAACGGCCACGCCCACTCCTGGCCTGAATGTGAGACGACCTCTTTTTCACATTTTCTTTCAAAATGCCTTTTGGTCAAGTTAGACAAGGCATAGGATTTATATTTTGGTGCAGAGTAATATCCATCATCATCATCATCATCATCATCATCATCATCATCATCATCATCATCATCATCATCATCATCATCATCATCATCATCATCATCATCATTTTCGGTGACCGCTTATCCTTAAAAGGGACGCGGAGCGAGGGCGGCTAAATGGTGCTTCCATCGTTCCCGATCATCCGCCACCAACTCAAGAGACACAGGCGCGATCTTCAGACGGGTCTCGGAAATGTTCTTTGCCTGATCCCACCACCTGTTTCTTGGCCTACCAGGCGGGTGACGGGCTCATATCTCGGTTAACATAACCTGTCTATAGGAAGTTTGTCGGAGGGCATGCGAGCAACGTGTCCAAACCATCGAAGAACTGATCGTTCCACTCGGAAAAGTACATAGCTGCTCAACATTAAGATTCGTAAAAATACTGACGTTTCTCATTCTATCTCTAAGAGTAACACCAGCAACGCACCTCAGAAATCTCATTTCGGTAGCTTGTACCCGCGATCTTATTCTTTCGGTCATTACCCAAATTTCATGACCATAGATGAGGGTTGAAAAGAAGATTGAATTAAAAACTGAGATCATAGCTTTCACTCTAAGCTCAGCTTTCCTGATGACCGGCTGGCGCAGTTACTTTGCTATTGCTCCAGCTTGGCCAATCCTCCCGGACAACTCAGTATCACTTCTTACATCTTTCGTGAAAAACAAGGAGCGCCCCCAGCAAAGCAGGGCATTGAGTAACTCCACAAAGTGCACGCTCCATCTACGTAAGGGCGGATTAAGGTAAGTGCCCCCCTGGGCCCCACATTTTTGTAGCCCCTTTGGGACCATGTACTAAAAAATACACCTAAAAACGTGATAAAAGTTTTGAGAGGACCCAGGAATTAATTCTGTGATTTTCTAAGGCCATGTCCACTGGCGGTCGCGTTTTGGTTTTATTTTTCGATGTAATATTTTTGGCGTTGCATGCTATTGACATAGTTTCAACTTTTTGTGACTATTTTTACAATTCCGTCTCGATCATATGCCCGGTCTTGGGGTTCTGCCATTAACGCCATAGTCTTACAAACTTCTTATTGGACCCTTTAGATGGTTTACGGGCTTTCGAGAGTTAAAAAAACAACTCCTGTCTAACATAACAGAGGCGACAGTTATGCCCAAGACCATGCTAAAACTGTTGTCTATTCAATAATCCAGAAAAATCAAAAGGTTTTCTAGGAGTTAAAAAAATATTGAAAATGTTTTTTTAACTCCTAGAAAAGGCGTTTATATTGTAAATTAGCAATTGTTTTTTTTGCTATTAATATCTTTCTTCTTAATTTGCCGGCCCCTAAAATTTGCCGCTATGGGCCTGGGCCCCACTGAACCCTATGGCTTATATGTCCTTACATTTGAAAGAAGTGTACCGACTTTGGATTTAACCCCTTGAACGATATTGAACTTCCTTTCTCTGAGCCGACGAATAGTGCGCCAAAATTTCTTGTTTGCAGATCTGTAATCGAGCTTCAACCTCTCGCCGAACTTTTTCCATACCTCTTCTTTAGCTGTTCTGACCGCCATATTGGAAGTTCTTCGCGCTTCAGTGCACCGGGCTCGAGAAATAGAGTTCCTACATTGATTCCACATAATATAGGCTCTATTCTTCTCTCTTAGCTGCTTGAACTCGAGGAGTCCTAAGCCACGCAGTTCTTTTCTCACCACCAGCCGCCACACCAAGTCGCTTTACTCCACAAACATTTCTTGCAGAGATAGTGACTGCCGATGAAAGCAGCTGTCATTCATCCTCTGCATTTAAAAGGTCAGTTGGAATTGGTTCAAACTTCTCCGAAACGTGCCGTGCAAATCGCTCCTTGTAATCACATTCAGCATCCTGTAACCTTTCCCACCGTATGCGGGTCACCCGTCTTGGATTTCGCCTGGGTGGCAAAGGAATACTGTCGCTTAAGCGCAACTTGCACAACACTGGTGATCAGTTGACAGCTCAGCTCTTCTCAAAACGCGGAGATCACAAATCAATTTTTAAACACACGATGGTACCTGTGTGATGGTAAACTGTGCCGTACCAAGTGTGTTCATGAAAAAGGTGCTCATGAAGAACAAGCCATAAGCACAGCAAGTGTTCAACAAGTTCCCTCCGTTCATGTTTTGATCCTGGTCACCATGCCTCTCAATCACACTCCTCCAAGTGCTGTCGTCCGTACCGACATGAGTATTGAAGTCACCCATCAGGAGGAAGAAATCCATTTCTGCCATTCTATCCAGCATCAACTTTATTCAAGAAGGCAGAGGATACTCTGACTCTAGGTTGGGTGCGTACACCTGCACTAAAGCCAAAGGGCTTGCATTTTATACCTAGCTGCCAGTTTTCTATCCGGCCGATCCTAACATGGACAACAGACGCCGATCAAAGAAGCCGCCTATCCCGAGACAGACGCTCTTGGAGGTCGCTCTAGAGTTCAGCTGTCCCTCTGGGATCAGACGCTTTATCTGGGTGTGATTTTGGACAAAAAACTGAATTGCAATCTTTACGTACCGAAAATAATGAAGAACGTAGCATATGCTTCTTTTATTTGCAAGAGGAAGATAGGGAAAGCTTGGGGCTTAAGCCCCCCTAGTTTTAGTTCACTGGTTATTTACTGTGGTGGTATCTTACACATACGGTGGGTTAGAATGGCGGAAAGTCACACATTTATGAAAAATTAGCTGCTAGTGGATCAAAGAACAGCCTGTATATGCTATGCATAGTCATCACAGGTGCACTCTGTACCAACCCGACAGAAACTTTGAACACCCTACTGCACCTTCTGATCTTCAGATCAAAATCTTGCTGATAGCCGATGCGGGAAGACTGCGAATGCAATTGTGAGGCCCAATAAATACGCAATTTTCACATATGGTTCGAAAACAGCAGAAGGAACAGGTTCAGGCATCTTTTCTCAAAGACCCATAACTAAAAGTGTCCTTAAAATTTTGAATGAAAGCAGTATAGACATTCCAATCAGATGTCTTGTTGTACTTAGGGCGGCTGAGCTTATGCTAGATATCGTTATTTACATTGAGAGCCAGGCTGCGCTTAAGGTAATGAAATCTATAAACATCGAATCTGATACCGTGAAGCATTGCGCAGTCAGAACCAGGTGAGACTGTGCTGGGTGCCCGGTCACTGGGTGAAGGAAGAAAGAAATAGGCGGATGAGCAGCAAGAAGAAAAGGCTCTCTGACAATAGTGAGGTTGTAATTCTAGAAAACCACACCTTTGCAGAGTACATATCACTTTAAGCGCTTTAGGGCCCAAATCGAGCAAAAATCACAATGACTGCCACCCAAAGGCGGTCAAGTCTGGATCGACAAGGCTCTGGGGAAATTGGCTATGAATCTTTTTTAACTTTTCAATATTAAGTCAACTGGTTTTTTCAGGGATCGCAATTGGCCTGTTTTGGAGTCTTGTGCCTCTCTGTCTTAATTTTAACATTAATTGTTCTTAACTAAGAATAAGCTGGACTATATTAACGCACTAGTAAGCGAACGAAATCAAGTCCCAAACCTGTCACTAGCTACACTTCGATAAAGTCTAAAAACAAGACTAACCAATTCACCTCGAGAAACTATTACATCAATCCTTAACACATTAAGGAAGAAAGGAAGGAGCGTTTCTAACTCTTTTTACTTTTTGTATCCATTCATCCCATCCCTTTATAGTCCTTTCTCACATTGAGCATTTCTGAACGAAACAAGTTATCTTCGTCTTAATTTTATACTATTTTCATTATTTTTTCAGCTGGCTCATAGGCAAGCAAACAGATGATGGAGCCGAAGGCCTTTGGCGTATCTATGACATGCTTTACGATTTTACCGAATTTATTGACCGCCATCCAGGTGGATCATTTTGGATCAAAGAGACACAGGTAGATAAAAGAAAATTTGTTTCAAGAACATCGTCGTTTAAAACGAGACATATTAGGGAACAGACATCACAGAGGCATTCGAGGCTCATCACATTTCGTTGGGCCCGCAAAAATTGCTTAAGAAGTACCAAGTTCGCGAAGCTAAGACCCCCCGAATTTACAATCTCACTATGAATGATGATGGCTTTTACAAGACGTTAAAATCACGTGTGAGGGAGAAATTAAATGACATCGACTATAAACCTGCAAGGCGTACCGATGTTAGTTAAAGGCTTTTTCGAAAGAATCAAATAACCAATAAAACCATTTCCTTGTTTTAGCTCATTCATACAGGACTACTCATTGCCACATTTGTTTTCGCGATAGCTAGTGCATATTACGAAAGCCTACTTTTGGGAATCCTAGCGGCGACTGCTCTTTGTTGGACAACCATTGCTGCTCACAATTACTTCCATCGCAGGGATAATTGGAGGATGTATACATTTAACTTGTCTCTTATGAATTTCAGTTCGTGGCGCATATCACACGCACTCTCGCATCACATTTATCCGAATTCATTGCTGGATCTTGAATTGTCGATGTTCGAGCCGATGCTTTGTTGGCTGCCGAATAAAAATTTTAAAACTGACTTTCAGAGATATTTGTCGCTTGTCATTGGTCCTGTTGTGTATATGCTGGCTTTTGTGGGACAAATGGTTCTCAGGTAATACTTAATTCATTTATTTGTTATAAAACTATTTTTTTTTTACCTTGATCTTGTACTCGCAGGCTTATTTATTCATGGAAGAAGCAAAATCTTATGTACTGGCATGATATCATCGGACTTAGTTTACCGCTGACTATGCTCATATTCTCAAACCTCAGTCTATTAGCGGTGATAAAAATGTGGCTGTTCATAGATCTTTTGGCTAGCTTTGCTTTCGGAGTCATTGGATTGAACGCTGCTCACCATGAGCCTGAAATTTACCACGACGGCGATGCAAATCGAGAGGATAGAGATTGGGGACTTTTTCAAGTGGATACGATCACCGATCGTGGTGATTTGAAAGGATCGCAGTTCCTGACACTTACACACTTTGGAGACCATGCACTACACCATTTATTCCCAACACTTGACCATGGTATTCTTCCGCAGTTATATCCCATTTTCTATCAGACCTTGGACGAACATAAGGGTCACTTGAGGGAGTTGAACCACATCGAGCACATTATTGGCCAACATAAACAACTGCTTAGAATTACACCAAATAAAATACCTCCAGGATCGGGAAAGTAGTGTCATTGTGGTGGGAGCATTGTTTTAAATGTTTTTTTGTTTTTTAAGTGAGTCCATATTAAAATATTACAAAAGTTTTTGATGTAAATTATTACGAGTTGCGCTATTTCCTCCGAAAACCAGTCGGAACACGACGAAAAAATATGTTATGGAACTGCTTAAAATTTCTTAAAATATCGAAATCTTGACAATCTTACTTTTTTTCCCCGTGGGTAGGTGAAAACCTTCATAGGCACTATGAGATCGAACGCGCGTGCTCATAGTAGTGTGAGATTCTTACTCACTAAAAAAACCCCCCAATCTTTGTAAGACTACGACTAAGTTTCCTTAACAAGTAGTTCAAGCTTCTGTATAGTAATCGCGTTTGGCAGGCTACCTCCAACGAAAGCACCTGCAATACCGTCATTATGTGCGGTTTCCTCTTACGACGCTAGATACAACGGTCTTATTCGTTGTAGTCGGCGTGCAAGATTCGAGGGTGAAGTTTGCGAGCAAAGTTTCTTACTTCGTCGGTCACGGTTGCGGTGCCTAGATCTCGATGTAAATCGCTATTTCTTATATACCATGGAGCATTTACGATTGCTCTTAGTGTCTGATTCTGAAAAGTTTCTAAAATAGATATCTTGCTTGGTTTGGTACAACCCCAAAGTTGTATACCGTACGTCCAAGATGGTTTTAGCACTTGCTTATACAATAGCAGTTTGTTATATACGCTTAGTTTCGAATAACGTCCGATAAGCCAATTCAGTTCTCGTGGCTTGATTTCAAGTTCTTCGCGTTTCTTTTTAACGTGTGGCTTCCACTTAAGTTTTGCGTCTAGGGTCATGCCTAAATATTTCGGAATATTACGGAATTTGTACCGAATTTATAAATAGAGGTAAGTCGATTACCCTCTTGTAAGTAAAATTTACACGCGTTGATTTTGTCTCATTTAGGACGATTCGCCAGGCCTTTGTCCATTCGCGTATTTTGAGGATAGCCGTGTCGTCAGCGAGCGTGGCTACAGTCGTTGTCTCTACTTGAGGTACATCTCTTGTAAAAAGTAAAAACAGTGTTGCACCGAGCACGCTACCTTGTGGAACGCCGGCTTGTATTTCTTTGAATTCTGAGTATTCGCTCCCGTATCTTACTCAAAATAGTCTGCTGTCAAGATAAGACTCTAAGAGTTTATACATTTTTTCCCGCAAAACTTTCCGTAGCTTGTATTTTAGGCCTTCGTGCCAAGCTTTATCAAAGGCTTGGGATACGTCAAGAAAAGCGGTAGAACATATAATATAATAATATAAGGCTTTCTCAATTTCATTAGTTATTCGATAGACCTGGTCAATTGTTGAATGTTTGGCCCTAAAGCCGAATTGGTGATCCGGAATCAATCGTCTTTCTTCAATTATTGGTTGCAGTTGTTTGAGCACAAGTTTCTCGAAGACTTTAGATATAATTGGCAGAAGCGAAATTGGTCTTTATGATTTTTCGTTCGAGCATTTCCCTGGTTTCGGAACTATTATTACCTCTGCGACTTTCCATTGCCGTGGAACGTATAAAATTCTCATCGACGCGTTTATGATGTATAGAAGCTTGACTAACTAATTAGGTCATAGCCTGGAGCTTTGTCATTCTTCAAATTTCTGATTGTTTGACGAAGTTCAGACAGTGACACGGTTTTCATTCGATAATTGTCTAGTTCCGCATTGAGATACAGATCGTCGACCAACGGCTCCCCGTTCAACGGTTTGAACGTTTCTTCTAAATGCTCTGCAAATACTCTTACTGTAATACGATTTTGTAAGCGAGTTCTAGGCATCCATGTTTCGGTGGCCTCTATACATAGTCGTCTTATACTATAGCTTAAATTTGGAACCTGACTTTCTTGTGAAAGTTTTTGTCCATGCCTCCTTAGCTATTTATAAAGAGTTATAAAGAAGGTTGATATTCATCCAAATGTCTTCCGAGCCTTGATGCTATGGTCCAGTCGGAATGAATGTTCCCAAGTTCTCTGTGCGGCATAGTGTTGACAATGAAATCCAGAATTAAGAGGAGTAACTTCATTAGTTTGGTACACATATGTAGCCCCGAATTTTTGAAATTTTCTATATTTCTTTTGACATTTTTTGTTTTTAAGAAACTTGTCAAAGCAAAAAAATATGCAAAGCAAAAACAGCTCAGAGAATGTTGTGTTTAAAAATTGTTACTTACTTACTTAAGATGAGGCTAAACAGTCCGGGGTGGACCTGGCCCTCAGCCAACAAGTTTTGCCGGTCAGCTCTGTCTCATGCTAGCTGCCTCAAATTTTTTACGCGAAGTTGGCCGAGGTCTCCTTCCATTTGCATGAGCCACCTGAATTTCTGTGCTCCTTTACTGCGCCATCCTTTTGGGGTGGATTTGAATATTTTCCGGAGCGTTGGTATCCATGCGCTCTAGATGACCTACAGCCGTTATATTTTGGCTCTTCTGGCTAGGTCGGTGTCGCTGTTAAGCCCATTCAGTTTGATGGTATAACTTCTCCTCCACTCTTCATCTATATAGACGGGACACCATAAATTCTCAGAAGGATTAACCTTTCGAAGCAGCCTAAAGCGGTCTTCCGCTATTGACAGGCTCTGCAAACATTGACATTCTTCTTCTCTTTTGACATTCTTCTGCACGTTAAAGCAGCACTGGGATGATGGGGGTCTTATAAATGGACACTTTAGTTGCTTGAGAGAGAGGTTTGCTGGTCAATTGTCTTCGTAGCCGCAAGAAACAGTGATTGATTAGAGTTCTCCATCATTTGATTTCAGCGCTGGTGTTATGGTCTGAAATTGTAGCGGATCCAAGGTAGACAAAATCCCTAACTACCTTAAAGTTATAGCAACCTATGGTAATGTTTTGTCCAAGACGTCGCATCGGTGTTGGGTGACTTCCGTTGACTGCTATAAGCCCATATTTACAGCTTCTATTCCAATACACACGAAGGCTGCACTGACATCACGTAACATGACAACGCGTCGCCTTTTTCCATCAAAGGGATCGGTGAAATCTTTAACGATCTTGACAGAAAAATGTGACTCTTCCATCGTCATCCTACACAAACTGGCGAGTTTGGCAGGGATGTCAGACATTGCGCTACAACGCTCATCTCTAAAAATACTGTCATATGCGGCCTTAATGTTAAAAGGTGGGAGATATCGATTTGGGATTCCTGAGCGCAATATCTGCCAGAGTGTGATTAAATATTCCATGGTGAGTTTTCTATCTAATATATTGTTCACAGATGGCTTTAGGCATTCACGCAGTACAGCAGAAAATATCTTCTTTCTTTCTCGCAATGTGAAAGAGACTGTTCCATCTGTAGTTCGGAAGATCGGATAAACAATGCTAAGATTGATCGGGCATGCTTTCCTCCGACCATATCTCCCAGGCTAAGGTCGAACACAGGCTTTAGGTCGAACTTTTTACCCACTCTTAGCAGGACCTTTTGATCCTTTGGCTAAATTTTTCAAACCTCATTTCCGTTGTGTAGCATCTCTCACTCTTCGTCTCTTCAACCGCGATCTTCTCGTGATACCTCTTTTTCCTTTGGAAAAACTGAAGTTCCTCTCTCCAGCTCTACTCGAAGAGCTCGCGAGTAAGGCTAGTACTTCAGTGTAGAACTGCTTTAATGCTCCCTGTACAATTGCATGTGCTTGCCGGGATCAAAAGTTAAACCAGGGGTTTCGTTGTGATTGTGATGGCCGTGTGAAACCCAGTACATCAGAAGCGGCATCTCCCCTGGTATTTTGGCAATGTTGCCTTTGGATATCAACTTGCTGGCTACATAGGTCTTCGTAGAAGGTTTTGAGAGCCTCGGTTGGAGAAGGACCTGAAAATCTCCTGCGATTGTAGTCTTCCAAAACCGATGTCAAACTCCCTATCGGCAGCAGTACCTTTTTACAATCAGGTAGTGATCCAGGTCCATGTTGGCGCCTTCCCTAGGAAAGTTCGGTCATCTTGAAGAGTGCCGTGCGTCGTTGATCGCAATATGGGCAATCTGGTTGATTGATCGTGAGATCTCTCTGTCCTTTTGCGGATGTGTCGCCCTGCAGCAAAGTCGATTAGCCTGAATCCATTATCGGAGGTGTGCGACCAAAGATGGCCTTCCTACCTTGGCAAGTCGTCATCTCTCTCCTGAAGCTAATGTTGGCAAACCTATGGATCGTCGAAACCTGTGGATCGTCGGTCGATGGTGAGGTGAACGCTCACATATTTGACGCTCAAGAGTTTTTGCCTGAGTTTGCCTCCAAGGACGAAACCCCATTCACCGAAGTACACGGCGCAGTTTTAAATCCTGGCAGTGATATCTGCCTTAAAGTTGTTAACGACCCTCTCTACGCGCTTTGCTGTATGTGGTCTGTTGAGGGACCTAACATTCCATGAGCAGATTAAGCTTAAGAATCCGTCAGAATTCAAAGCTTGTTGCTGGTTTGTAGAATGTTTTCTTTACGTGGCCGGGAATCATCCCGATGATGGCTACTTACTTATTTACTTACTTACTGATGGCGCAATTCCAACCAGATCCTTTCAATGACTCCAATTACAGAGAGCTGGATAACTCGCTTCTGATAGGTCTGAGCTTCGAATTCGTAGTAGTTGCTCATAGAAGAAGGTGTCAATGAGAAGATCGACCTGACTCGAAATGTAGACGCCACCACTGATTCCATTTAAGGAATTCCTCCGCTGACATCTTGGTGGAAGAGGCAGTGGTGCCTAAGTGGAAACACTCACACCCCCACTCTTGCCTCTTCTAGCGCCAACAACTTTCCAAAGGCGTTGGAACCCACTCGCCATTTGAGGTGCAAGGCACTCTGTGTTCACCACGAGAGTAGATGAGTTGATAGAAACCTGTGGATGCATTGGACCTGTGGATGCATTGAACCTTTGGATGCATTGGATCCTCCTGAGTGCACTGGTACTTCTAGACACTCAGCGTTTATTTTGCATCGGGTATTTCTTCCCTTGTTTCTAATCTCGTCTAGTTATTTCTTATAACTTATTATGTTTTCTCATTTAAAGCCTTGGTAAAAGTCTTTGATCGCGAGATTGTTATAACGAAAAAAGGATGATGGTAGGATGATAGTTTTCCTGGAGGCGTATTTTGATTTGGTTGTAAAACCGAGTTCTGTAGTTTTCCTTCATCGTTTCCCTTCATCCCTAGATCGTTTTTCCGTGAATTTCTTCCATGAAGAAATCTGGTCTCTTTTAACAGACCCTTTAACAGCTTTTTCTCTCTAATCTTAACTTATTTCTTTGAGGATTCCACACCCTGAACTCAATGGTCGCACAACTCTGAAAGATTAGAAGGGATTTAATACAGTGAAACCCATACCTATTTAAGGCTGTTAGAGGGAAGAAGAAAAAAAGATTACAAAGTTCCAGAAGAGTCCGAAACTGCATAATGCTTTTCAAAACACAACACTCGAAATATGAAGATTAGAATAAAAGGTGAGCTAATTTTCGCTTGAATAAAAACACATTTTTTTTTTTATAGATTTACATTTATTTTGTTCCTTTTTTGTATATTTTTTTTTATTATTTTATAAATTAAATAAAGTATTTTCGATAAATTAAAAAAAAAATAATTATAACATAACATAAGGCTCCATAGCGTTTTTTTTTTTGTTTATTTCTTTTACATTTAAATAAAAACTAAAAAAATAAAAATATATGTTTTTTAATGTTGTTGTGTGCTCTTCCATCGACGGCAACAATTCCTAGTTTTTCGTTTTGATTTTTTATGATGACGGGGCATTTTTTCTTTTTCGGTTGTAATGAATACAAAAACTAGTAATTATAAAGGCTAACAGGAAAAAAATGCCTCTTTCGTAATGAAAAACAAAAAGTCGTTGAATATGGCTCATGTCGTTAAAAAAAATTCATTACCTCACGCGCCGAAGCGCATTAAAATTGTGTTTAGTACTTTTTTATTACTTCTCCCGTCGTTCGAAGTTATTTTTTATTTTATTCAAAACAAAAAAAAAAGTGAAAAAATTTAAAAACAATAAAAAGTTAACATAAAAATATTTTTTTCTTTTCTTTTTAAATTAACATAATTAATTAATTATAAATAAATTAAATGAAATGGCATTTAGAATTCGTTTTCTGGAGCAAGGTCGAATCTGGGTGGGAAAGCCAATCCGTCGAGTTGTGGCCGTACGGACGCTCGGGTCTGTAAACATGAGAATAAAATTTAAAATAACCCAATAAAATTATTAAAAATTAACTAAAAAAAAAACAAACATGCAAACAAGTCTATAAAGAAATCAAATGAACGAAGTGTACGACATTTTATGAACGTCAGTGTAAAAAGGGGTAAACATTTTTTGAAATGTGGTTGCTGTATGAAAATGCACGTTTTGTGATGCTTCCACAGTACGAACAATGAAACTCAAAATCTATCAACAAAACGAAAAACTAAATAAAATAAAACGGACATTCTAGGGGGGTGTGTGTGTGTGTATGTTACTGTGTGTCTGTAATCGAAAGTGCTCGATAACAATCCTCAGATGTTATCGAAAATTGTGCAATTTCGAAGGCACTCTATGACTGTATTATAAAATATTGTAAATGTCAGGAGTTGCAACAATAATAAACAAAACAAAATCAATGAAACGCAACTAGAACAGCCACCACACAACGACAACACTGGTAATCAAACAACAGTAGCGGCTCGCTAAAATTTTCACTTACAAATGTAATGAAAGAGAGAGAGATTGTGTTGTGAGTGAGAGAGAGAGATAGAGTTTTTTTTTATATTTCCAGCGCACTCTTGCGGCCACTCTTTGGATTTGTTTGCTGAGATAAGAAAGTAGAGAATTTTTTTGTTTTTTAAGAATCTATTATGTTTTTGTACAGCTACATTTTTTGAATGATGACTTTTATAAATATTTTCTTTTAACTGATTTTCGATTCTGATTTTTTTTTTGGATTTTTGGATTGGTGGTAGCTAGTAGTAGTAGTTGTAGAAGATTTGATGCTAAGTGGTAGTAGATGGTAGTAGTAGTAGTAGTAGTAGGCTAGGTCTACAAATCTCTTTGCAATAAATTCTCAATTTTTAATTTCATTGCCGATTGTGCCTGCTGTGCTGCCTATAAATTTTCGTAATTTTTTGGTTTGTCAACAATTTTGTTTAAAAATAAGTTTAAAGCATAAAATTTTACATATACCTAAGAGGGACTGTCACAGAAAACAAAGAATAGAAACTTACCGCTGGGCTTCCACCACGACCGACTGAACCAGCACGTCCCTTGGCACGGAATTTGCTGATTGCTTGTTCGGCTAAGTCGGCGCGCTCTTCGGCTTCTTCCAATTCTTGTTGGGCCTTACGGAATTTGGCCAAGTTCAAGGCGGCGATCTCTTCGGCTTCCTCGATCTGCCTCTTGTATGTCTTAATCTTCTGTTGCAACTTATCTACCAAGTCTTGCATGCGTTCGTGGTTCTTGCGATCCTCTTCGGATTGGAAGGACAATTCCTTAATGCGACGCTCTGATTTGCGGAGATTCTTTTGGGCATCGGCGTGTCTCCTTTGTTCACCGTCCAATTCGTTCTCCAATTCGCGGACACGTTGTTCCAATTTTTGGATGGCCTTCTTGCCTCCCTTAAGGGCGTTAGCCTCAGCCTCGTCCAATCGGACTTGCAATTCCTTGATTTGCTGTTCAAGGGCTTTCCTGAGTTTCTCTTGTGTCTGGGCATGATCTTGCTCGGCGCGGAGCTCATCGGCAAGGCGGGCAGCATCAACCATGGCCTTCTTGGCCTTCTCTTCGGAGTTCTTGGCTTCGTTCAACAGCTCATCCAAGTCAGAGTGGAGTGTCTGAAGTTCGGATTCCAATTTCCTCTTGGCGGCGGAAATAGAAGCGTTTTGGGCTGAAATTTCGTTGAGTTGTTCATGGGCATCGGCCAATTCTTGTTCGGCTTGTCTGCGGCCGCGGTCGGCTTGTTCGAGAAGGGTGCGGGATTCTTCGAGTTCGTTTTGAAGGGCGTTGGCACGACGTTCTGAGATTCCAAGTTGCTCGCGGGCATCGTCACGGGCACGTTGTTCTTCCTCGAGGGCAGTTTGGATGTCCTTGAGTTGTTGTTGGTAGCGTTTGATGTTCTTTTGGGCCTCGGCGTTAGCCTAAAATTACAAGAAAAAACAAAATAATTTAGCACTTATTGGCTTTGGCGTGAATGTAAGAAACCCACCTTGTTGGCATGATCCAAAGCAATTTCGAGTTCATTGATGTCAGCTTCCAACTTCTTCTTCATGCGCAGGGCCTCAGCCTTACCCTTGGCTTCGGCTTCCAAAGATGCTTGCATGGAATCGAGGGCGCGTTGGTGATTCTTGCGGGTGTTTTCGAATTCCTCCTCCTTCTCTTGGATGCGACGGTCGATTTCTTGACGAACTTGAGACAATTCAAGTTGAGCACGGAGCACCTTGTTCTCTTCTTGTTCCAAAGCGGCTTCAGCTTCCTCAAGAGCAGCTTGGAGCTCATCCTTTTCAGCTTCAAGACGTTTGCGTGCCTTTTCGATTTCATGGATGTTGCGGCCACCCTCACCAATTTGGTCGAGCAGATCCTTAACTTCATCGGCGAGATTCTTGTTCTCACGACGGACGGCTTCAAGTTGTTCCTGGCCTTCTTCGTAGGCACCCTTGAGACGGAACAATTCGGTGGAGTAGTTGCGGCATTCCTTTTGGGAAGCATCCAACTCGGCGGCCAAATCGTCGACCTTGAGTTTCCATTCTCCAATGATCTTGTCGAATGCCTTCTGTTTCTTCTCGGCGGCATTGGCAATTGCGTTGGCACGATCGACTTCCAGTTGCAAATCTTCGACTTCGGTCGACAGGCGTTGCTTGGTCTTCTCGAGGGCAATGCATTTTTGGTTGAGTGATTCGATGGTCTCTTCAGCTTCGGCCAAACGGGCTTGCAGCTTCCTCTTGGCTTCTTCCAATTCTTCGGAGCGTTGGACACCATCAGACTCGTACTTGCTGCGCCATACTTGAGATTCTGCGTTGGCCTTGCTGAGTTGACGTTGCAAATCGGCCTTGCCTTCGGCTTCCTCTTCGACTTGTTCGCGGAGATTGTCCAGGTCGTGTTCCAAGTTGCGGAATTTGCCAAGAAGGGTAGCGCGTTCGCGTCCCTCTTCATCGGCAAGACGCTTAGTATCCTCGAGTTGTGTGGTCAAACTGATCTTGAGCTTGGACAATTGTGAGACTTGGGATTCGGCTTCTTCCAGTTGGCGCAACAGATCGGAGTTCTCGATGGACAGCTTCTTCTTGGATGCATCGAAATCGTTGAGGGTCCTGTTGGTCTCGTCCAATTTGGACTGTACTTCGTTGAGGGTGTGTTGCAATTGCTTGGCGATCTTTTCTTGGGCATTCTAGATTTCACGCAAAAAAAGGACAAAAGATCAGAATTTTTTCCAACAATAACAAAGGACATTCTCTGTGTGTTGGCTTTAATTAAATGAGCAAGCAAGCAATACAAGTCCGGGTTAACGGTCAAAAGTAGTGGGATTGGTTAGGTGTAATGTGAGAAATGTGGAAGGAAAAAAAAGGTGCATTCGAGGGGATGTGAATTTATTTTAGCATTTAGAGCTGAAGTGCTGGAGCTATCATCCTAGACTCTCTCGTCTACAGGGTGATACAAATATTTATTTACAAGAATTTGCTCAATTATTGTTTTTTTTTTTGCTTTTGGAACGGCAAGAACTAGGCGAACTATGAAATTTTTTTTGCGAAGTATTTACAGCGAAAAATATTGCAGCGAATTTTGCTTATATCGATTTTTAAGTTCTTTAATACCTTCTCGTTGGAAAGGTGATCAACACCAGCGCGGAGGTCATTCAATTCACCGAAATATTGGGCCTTCTCCTTTTCAGCCCTAAGGAAATAATAAGTAAATGTTTGTTGTTTAGGTTAAAAGTGTTAAACACAAAGAAAAAACACAATGCTTATAGAAATTACTATTTTTTTTTATCGTTGTTGTTTTAATAGTGTTAAATACTCATTTCGATGTTCGTTGGGATTTGTGTCCTTCTTTTTTTACCTGAAGATCAAAGTAAAGTTTTAGATGTTTTGTGTGGTTGGTTTGATCCTCTTGAGTCACAAAGGAGGATTTCGTTTTTTTTTTTTGATTATTAAATAGGAGGGTACATATAGGTACGAATTATTTTATTTGTGTTTGAGCACAAGACGGACTCATGCGTATATTTTTCGAATGCAAAAATGTAAGATTCGATATCGAATTAGATAAAAAAATTTTAATGCGATGTTTTTGTTTTTATTTATTTTTACCTTGTCGCGAGCAAGTTGGTCACATGCGGTACGAGTTTGGTTCAATTCGTTGTGGCAGCTCTGGCGATCGTGTTCAGCCCTATTTGGTTTTGTTTAATTTTTGAAATAAAATTAATTTGATTTTTAAAAATATTTGTTGGTAAAACATTATCTTGAACAGGCACGATTTTTTTTTGCACGGGACAAACAGACACTGTGATGAGAAGAATTTTTTTCACAACGATCGATAGATCGGTAAGATCGATTGTCATTTTATGCTAAAAAAAGCTTCGAATTTAAAGAAGATTTGTGAGACAAAGAAGCCCTGAAATCTTTGGTTGACTTTATAAGGCTTTGGTTTTCGCTAGAGACCGATCTTGCAGATCGATTAGAAGATCTCTAGATCTGAAGTAAATCTCCTTTTGTTAAAGTTTTAAAAAAAAACTGTGCTTTCGACGGACAATCACTTGTGTGATCATGAGAGTGATCAGGATCGGGAGATATTTCCGATCGTGTAATAAGAATTTGTTTCCCCTTTTGGTATGGGAAAAGTTTTAAGTACAAATGTCGTTTGACCAACTATGATCATAAAATATTCTTCTCCTTGACGAACACTGTAACAAGTATACAACACTCAAACCTATATATATGGGAAAAAGAAGAAGAAATTTTGCATTTCTTGAATCAATTCGTCAATACTTACTTAGCCTTAAGTTTGTTCAATTGATCAACTTGTTCAGCCATTTCAGCAACGGAGTCGTTGTGCTTCTTGCGCAAGTTAGCCAAGGTCGATTCATGTTGGATGTTAGCCTCTTCCAAGTCACGACGCAATTTGCTCAATTCAGCCTCACGTTTCTTGTTCAATTCGATTTGAGCTGATGTAGCACCACCGGCTTCCTCAAGACGTTCGCCCAATTCCTCCAATTCGCGAGCCAAATCAGCACGTTGCTTCTCAGCCTTAGCGCGAGCTTGACGCTCAGCTTCGACTTCCTCTTCCAATTCTTCGATTCTGGCCTGGAGTTCCTTGATTTGTCTTTGCAATTTACCAACAACGGACTGTTCGTCTTCCAATTTGGCTGACAGTGATGAGATTTCCTTGTCCTTGCGCTGTACGGTCTGTTCCAATTCCTTTTTGTTGCGTTCCAAATCGGACACGGCCTCTTGGGTAAGTTTCAAGTCACCCTCAACCTTGCGCTTGGACTTCTCAACATCACCGCGGAGTTTCTTCTCGCGTTCGAGGGAATCCTCCAATTCGTCGAGGGTCTGTTCCAACTTGGCCTTGACCTTGTTCAAGTGGTTGATCTTATCTTCGGCAGCTTGGAGCTCTTCACCGGTCTTTTGGTTGGACTCTCCTTGCATTTTCTTTTCTTTGTTCAATTTGTTGATGAGCTCATCTTGGTGGGCGATCTCATCGTTCAAGTTGCGGATCTGGTGATCCTTGGTGGCCTTATCTTGTTCGCCCTTCTGGACGGACAATTCCAAATCTTCAATGTCCTTCTTCAAGCCGGAGATCTCTTGGTCGGCCTTTTTCTTTTGTTGGAAGAGTTGGTTGCGGGCATCTTCCTCTTGGGACAGACGTTCTTGGATGTCCTAAAAAGACAAATTAGAATTTTATATATATTTTCTTTTTTTTCTGTGATGTGCACACATTTTCTATATTTAGACGGGCTCTTAAGTGGGCTTTCGAATTTTGTTTTTATTTTTATGCTGTTTTTGCAAAAAAGATTGATAGAGTCCATTGGGTCTGTGTGTGATTAAAAATAGATTTTGCATAGAATATTTCACAGACACTCAAAATGATTTTGATTAATCGATTTACAATTGAAAAATTGATTTTTACAAATGCGATTCGTGTAAAAATACATTTTAAAGGAATCGATTTTGAATGCTCAACGGTTTTGGTGTACTAAATTTAGTTTTCGTCAAATCGATTTCGACACAGAATGTAATTTTGGATTTTTCGAGTGTGAATGGGAATATTCTTATGCATTTTTGAAATTTTTTTTTTTTGGTACTTACGCGCAGTTGGTTCTCGAGGTCGTTCTTTTGGGCAGTAAGCTTGGCACACCTCTCCTGGAAATCTTGGAGAGCACCCTTTTCACCGGACAGAGAGTCCAAGAGGGCGGTCTTTTCAGCCAACAATTTAGCATTGAGGGCTTCCAACTCCTTGCGGACCTTGACTTCAGCGGCGTGAGCTTCCTCAGCCTTCTTTGCCTTCTCTTCAAGCCTCTGTAAATTTTTTTCAAGATTCGTTTCGTTAGTGTTAGAAGGCGACGTTTTTTGATCCTCATCAACTGATGCGGATGGCTGCGGCTCTACCGCTGACGGTTCACTTTCTGCTACGGTCTCCATTTCGTTTTGTAATCCCCAAATTCACTCCTAATTCACAGAAATAGTTCGAACTATTCTTTTAAACAAAAATAGGTTTAAAGCTAGATTTTTTTTTTTGTAAATTCCGGAAAAGGAAAAAATCTTTTCCGTCCGTTCGATTAATTTTTTTTTTGGTAAAAATTTATATATCGTTGGACCGTTGTGTTGTAGTAATTTTCTTTTTATTCAAAGTCGCACTTATTGATTATTAATACTTGTTGATAATTTCGTTTTATATAAAAAAAAGAAAATACTAGTTTTTAATTATAATCCTCAGTTAACTAGGTCCGATTAGCTAGCTGGTCAACAACTGGAATGTTGCTGCTTCGTCGATATTTCACTTCGATGTGTATCCTGTACGTGGGGCCAAAGACTGATTAACACTCTCACGGAGTGCTTCAGGTAGGTAGAACTTCTTAATTATTTTCTAACCGAAAATATTGCAAATTACTCACCATATCGTGTGTGCACGGGGTGAGTGTGGCTACGTATTTTGGGTGTGTGTATCTAAATACGTTTTAACCCCACCCCAGAGTGGTAAAAAAAATTCACATTAATTTTTAAATTTATTGAATCTATACGATTGCTGGGGAAGGAAGAAAATTGTATCTGTGTGTGGTGGTCATAATTCTAATTAAGTGATAAAAGGTGGGGTCGTATGGGGAAATGCCGCATCCTCGGCACAATCATAATTCTCTTCATCTCTACATCATAGTCGGATCATTTCCCAACTTAATCATCACTTGACGGCCAATAGGAAGCCAGCAAATAGGGCTTTTAAAAATTTTTATTGCAATTTTCGCAACTGACTTTTTTTTATTTGTGGGCATGTGCGAATCAAAGAGATTCATAAAATTGTTTTATTGGTGTTTAAAAAATACGTCGGAAAACCTCTGCGTTAAAAGATTTTGGTGCATAAAAAAACACCATTTGTATCTATGTAGGATTGTTGACTATAAGTCTTATTTTCATATTTCTAAATTTAATTGAAAATCTAAGGATGAGAATGTGATGAGTGCTTGTGTTTGTACTTTTTATACCAATCCAGATATTTTTATACCATTCAGAAAGAGAAAGGTAAAAGTAATCGAAGTCCAACACACATTTATCGAGTAGGTGTTGATAGTTTGTGCAGAAATATTTAGCAACAGATGCTTGCCACCAATTTACCTCTTTGCATAAACACGCATCCACATCCACACGCTGCCTGTATTGAGAGGATTCTTTTGGATATGGAAATTTCTGGAGTATTTTTTCGAATTTTCTAAAAATAATACGTAAAATAATTAATGACTGCGAAGAGTGCTATAATGGTGAACACCTTCGCAATTGAAAGATTTCCTATTTGCTTAAGTAGTTTTTTCCACATCTGTATGTAGATATTTTTTTTAAATCATTTTCGTTTTGAGGATTTTGTGTTAACAGAAGCGTATAAATATCCTAGCCCAGTCATTACAATGAGTTGGAGAAAATTTTCTTCTATTTTGTACTTCTGGCTTGCGCGAATGCAGAACGTCGTCGCGATGGCTAAAAATATACTCAATCCGATTGCATTATGAATTTTGTATTCACTTTGGAATGTGTCATGCAACTTTTTCATAACTTTGTCATCTGACTAATTGGACAGGTGGAAATTGTTTTCCACTTAAAGAAATTAATTTCAAATCATATTTTCATGAGGGCATGATTATGGGGAAGAGAGGGCCGCTAGGGCTACATGAATACATTTCGAGTGGGTTTTGGTATTTTGAAATTTAAAATAAAGAGTGTTTATCTTTGGCGCATGAAAATAAGTTTTCGTTTCGTCTGCTCTTTTTTTTTGTGGGGTCTGGTATGCGTAGACGAATAGCTTTGAATGGGAATGCGTTTAATTAAATTTTATTTCAATTATCTAGGTAATCATGATCAGTTCTAGCCTAGTTCTTGTTAATAGACCGGGGCAGGAACAACATACATATTCGAAGAAGTGTATTATTTTCGCTGCATGTAGAATATTTTTTAAGTGTTGTCTATTTTAGTGATCACCGACGAGGTAGATCATTGATCGGACACAAAAATGGCAGGGAACTGAAGTTTTGATGATGAGCAGATAGATTTTAGTTGAATGATTGAAGTCGACTCAGAAGCACAAGTGAGACTAGTATAGTAGTTTTAAAAGCAATTGCACAATTTCACTGCAAAAATTATTCTTATTAAGGTCAGTACTAAAAACTTGTATAAAGTATTTTCCAGATGTACTGGAAATTTAAGAACATTTTTGGATAAAAATAAACTAAGATCTTTTATTGAAAGGTTGTTTTTTGGAAGAAGAAATAAAGTGATCGTCATGTACTTTTTGAATTTAGGATAACGTTTAGAATCAAGAAAAAGGTTTTTCATGGCATTGCTTTGCGATCTTGGATGGCAAGATCACCATTAACAAGTGCAATTTTGCACTGCAAGCTTTAAAGGAGAAAGGGAACGTTTGTAGAAAAAACTGCTGAACATTTTAATATTTTATTCCGACAGCTATTTAGAATTCTTAAAATTACTTTATTTCAATTTATAAGAAATTTATAGATGAGACCAAATGATTTTTTTTCTTTTAGGTCTGGCTGTGATCTGAACTAAGCGATTACTCTGTAAAGAAATGGCTTTTATAGTCCCATGGTGAGTCCCCAAGGGATTATGTAAAATAATTTTAGAAATTGTTTAAGTTTTGTGTTCCATCAAATATGTTCACCCGAAAGTACTATTCACTATACAAAAGCACAAAACTTAACGCTTGCTCAAGTAAGCTTCTTTAAAATTTAAAATACGCAGGATTTTTTTTTTAAAAATGCTCCAAATACTAACGAAATTGGTAGAACCATGCCTACACAAAATAAAAAATTCGCGTTTCAAATTCTCATGCCTACTCAAGTGATCGTCTCTTGTTTTTTACAAGAAGAAGGAGGAATTATGTTTCGAAGCAAATGAAAAAGTTTCTGGGGCAAAATCAAATGATCTTAGGTGAAAAGATCACTCAAAGGTGAAGCGTCCATAGGAATATTGTCCATTATAAACAAAAAAAAAATTGGTAGAACAATATTTACACAAAATACAAAATTATAGTTTTAAACTGACGAGCCTATTTAAGTGATCGTCTCTTAGTTTTTGCATAGAAGACCATGTTTTATAACAACTGCAGAGGCTTTCGGGGCAAAATAAAGTGATCTTAGGTGGCTAGATCACTCAAAATGAGAATTCTGAGAAAAAAAAATTCTAAAGAAAATTATTATTGCCATGTCTTATAGCAACTGCAAAGGCTTTTGAGGCAAAATAAAGCGATCTCAGGTGGCTAGATCACTCAAACTGGAAGCCTAAAAAAAATCTATACAGAAAAACTATGAATTCATTGTTGACATTGGTAGAACTTTATCTACACGAAGTATTAAATTATCGTTTTATACTGACGAGCGTATTTTAGCGATCGTCTCTTTGTTTTTGCTTATAAGATCTTGATTCATATCCAATGAATGAGTTTTTGATACAATATCAAGTGATCTTAAGCGGCTAGATCACTCAAAAAGTGAATCTTGTGAAAAAAAAATCTTAAAAAAATCGTTATTTTAATATTATTAATTAATATGACATTTCGAGACCATTATCAAAAAAAACAAAACAACCATATTGGTAGAACTATATTTACAAAAACTATTGAATAGTCGTTTATGAAACAAACCTATCACAAGCATATTTAAGTGATGGTTCTCCTGTTTTCATTTTATTTATTTAAAAGAAAATTTAGTGATCGTCACATACTTTTCGAAATGAAAAAATTGTTTAGAAATAAAAAAACTGTTTCTTGTGGCGTTGCTTTGCGATCTTGGATGGCTAGATCACCATTTATAAGTCCACCTTGATTTGGTTGTGGCATTTTGAAACGAAAAATATCACAGTACAAATTGTGATATGAACTAGCTTTTGTATAAGAGGCTTTGAAATATAAAATTCTTTTCTATAAGATATTCACAAGAGATTATTCCTGCAATAGTAAGTCCAGGGATTCCAAAGAGTTAATAAATATTCGTGATCCTTAAGGTTAAGAAAGAATCCTTATTTCATTATATTCGTAAAGGAGTAAAGCCTTTGGGTAGCACAATTAAGTTATCGTCTCTTGGTTTTTTAACAGAAAAAACATTTCAGAAACCCGAAAATGTGCTTTAAGGTCCAAGTTTTTGATCTCAAATGCCAAGATCACTTTTTGGGCATATAAATAAATAAAAAAAAAGATTGCTTGAAGTACGGAATTGTATCTGGACCGAATTTCGTCTTTAAGTGTATGATAAAGATCATGAAGTGTTGTGGCTAGATTAATTGTTAAGCCTTGGGGCAACGCAATTAAGTGATCTTCTCTTGATTTGGAAACAGAAAAACCATTTCAAATACCAGAAAATTTTGTTAAAGGTCCCTTCTTTTCGATCTATAATGCAAAGATCAGTTTTAGAGCTTTAAAATAAATAAAAAAAACTAAGATTGCTTAAAGCACTGCATTGTTGCAAGCAGATTTGTTCTTTTTGTATATGCTTAACAATTTTGCGGTTTGTTTGATCATTTGATATCAATAATACGATCACTTGAAAATACTGATCACTTCTAACAAAAAATTTCCTTTTGCAAACTATCTAAACTCGTACCTAATCTTCTTATTTCTGGCATTGCCCCCGTCTTATTTTAATTCGTAAATGAAGTAACAGTAACAGAAAGTGATCCGCCCTGAAAATAAATAAGATCAATTGGTTTTTATACTTACGGCAATTTCATCTTCAATACGGCTGACGTTAAGGAGGGGCTTAACCTTCTGCCACAATTTGTACCATGGCCATGTGCGCAATTGCAAGTATTTGCGCAAGTTACGTTGCACAACCTTAAGGGCAATACGTTGCTCCTGGAGTTTCTTGAAGCCCTTGCGAGCCAAGTAACCACGAGCCCAACCTTGCATCCAGGACATGATCTTGCCAAGACGTTCATCACGGAACTCTTCCATTTGACCCAGGACACCAGCACGGAAGAACACCTATTGTTTTTTTGGTTTTTTTTTCGAATGTTAGATTGTTATCGAAATTAATTTATGGCGTTATGGTATGTTGGCAACCAAATCGTCCTTCGAAAGGGACCAACATATCATAATTTCATTTGTTTTTTTTTTTATAGCACGGTTAATGGATCTCACACAATGGAAATAAATAAAAGCATTAGTTCACATCAAGTTTTTTTTTTCTTGCTTGCAATTTTATCTAGGATCAAAGAGGACATCACATCTACGGGATTCAAGTAAGTATCAAACAAGTGATCGATGAGTTTTGTTATGGTGACAATAGTGTGTGTGTGCTTTTTGTTGCACATTTTGTGTGTTTTTTTTTTAAGTGTATGTGTGTACCTTAGTGTTACCCAAGCGATATTGATCTTCAGGCAAATCAATATATTTAATGATGATCTCAGTAGCCTTTTTGTCCTTCATATCGCCGACCAACAATTTGGGGCACATGATTTTGTAACTAATGATGATTTCAATGTTTATTAGTAAAAAAAAAACAAAACACAGGAAAATTGATTTTTCGTTTTTTGGTAAAATAAAATTAGATCCTTCCTGACGGTGGAAAACGGGTTATATCAGGCAAAAAAAAAAAAAAACTAAAAAACTGGTAACAAAACTTCTACAAAAACAATCGAAATGAGTGCAAATAGGTTCTTACAAACTGTGTTGTGAGAATAATACTTGTGAATGTTTTATATGCGAGGGTGGAGTGTGCTTGTGTGGGTTTTATATGGTATCAAATATACCTTTAAAGGTTTTTCATTTGACTATACGCATGCATTTGTATATTGTGATGAGTAAGTTACTTGAATGCATTCAATTTAATTTTCTACATAACTCTTAAGGACTTTTCTATCCAAGACAGAATGTTTGTAGTGTTTTATTACCGTTTGTTACTATCTAGTGACTAATTTTGTATTGAGGTTTTTACAGTCACAGCAAAGTATTTCGGTAATTCTTGGATAGATGAAAATTATTGAAGGTGTAAAACAAGTGTGTGTACTTTGTACGTGCAAGAAAACAACAGACAAGAAGTAGAAGTAGAAAATGCATTGTTTGAAAAAGATATAGGAAAAAAAAAGGACTCGTGCCTTAGTGTGTCCTAGACGATACAAATCTTCATTGAGTTCAGTAGACTCAATTATGACTTTCGAGGCCTTCTTTGGATCTTCAATTTCTTTAATGAGTTTAGGACAAAGGATTTGGTACCTGTAAAGTGAGAGGATAAACAAAATGACACAACAAAAAAGAAAAAAAAAACATAAAGTAAAGTGCTGTATGAAGGATAAGAATAATAGTGCAAAGGTATGTAAAACGGATACTCTGTGTAAGGATACTATAAATACTAGTGAGCAGACTTAATATATTGGGTTTGAGAGGGTTCTTTTCAGGAGGTGATTGTTTGATTCAAAAATGCTTTCATGGATCGAGTAAGGTAGGCAACAGTATAGTCATCCTTCTCTTCCTTGAATGGGTGGTTCTTGTAATCAATAGATTTCACGGAAATGCATGTGTAGATATGAAAAAGAGTATAGAATGCTTGAAAGAGTGTAACCATCGGTATTTGTATGGTATACTGAGACAGATAAAGGAAGGTTTCATAATAAAATCTTAAACAAGGAAGTGCAATCAAACACTAAACAAATGTGTGATAATGAGAATAAATAGTTTCTAAACAAATAATACGGATTTCACACTAAAATAAAAATAAAAAATCTAGGGAATACGCAGAATTCGATAAAAGGTATGGATCAACAAGGGAATTCAAGGAATTGCCTTGAGAAAACAAAATAATTCTAAAAGGTCTCAACATCACTAGGTAGGATCGGATTCAAGTCAACAAAAAAAGGTTTGTTTTTTCATTTCAAATCGCCTGCCTTTGTATGACCAATACGGTACATGTCAGGATCCAATCCAATGCTTTCCAAACACTTAGCGGCAGCATTCTTTGGTACCTTTTCAGCAGCCATGAGTGCTGGAGCCAAAATCATGTAGCTATAAGTTTTAATTTAAAATTAACTTCAGTAACATATTTCCTAGTCTACTAAATATAAGAATCCTACAATCTTCAAATTCTTAACAACTAAGTTTGAAAACGTTTAAAAATAGATTCTATAACTTACCGCATCTTGAAATCGGGGTAGACCATCCTGTTGGGGAAACCTTTACGGCAAATACGGATACCTTCAAGTACACCGTTACAAGTCAATTGATGCATAACCAAGTGAGCATCCACAAGACCGGGCTGTTTCATTTCATTGGGAATGATACAACGCACAAAGTGAGGTTGTGTCGAACGCAATGTTGTCATCAAGCTGTTCAACTGTTCTTTGTAGGCCGATGAGACGGTAGCGAAGCCACCACCCTTCTTGCCACGACCACCCTTAGCTTGTTCAGCAGTACCAGACTGTCCAGGATGATCGGCGAAAATCTCCACCAACAATTTGTTCTGTGACTTCTTGAACTGATCGACAACGGTATCGTTCAAGGGATCCTTGTTCTTCTCCAACCAACCGGTGATGTTGTAGGCTACAACACCAGCATAATGGCCAATGGCAAAGTGAGCGGCTTGTTGACCGGGCTTTGGTGGTTTTGGCTTCTGGAATGGTGCCGACTTGCCCAAATGGGTGTTGGTCAATTTCTCGGCGAATGTCTGATCGGTGGCCTTGGGGAACATAGACTCTTCTTCAAGGATGGACAAGATACCCATGGGCTAGATTATTCGCGAAGAAAATAAAATAAATAAGATTTTCATTAATATTTTCTTTAAGACTAAAATTTGGAGAGTTTCATTAATAAGCGAATTTTTTATTTCTTTTTGTTAAAATGCAAACAACAGTCCTCTTACCTTTGGTATAATCTTAAAGTTAAGATTTTAGAAAGAAAGAAAAGCATTTTCGAAACCTGCATTTTGAGCTGATTAACCAGTTTTGTAAGAGCAAGCATGTTTTAGTAGGCACAAAACCGCATCTTCAAAGTATTTCGAAGATCATTAGTAAGTTACACAAATGTACGTAAATTATCCAAGAGTACGGAGCCCTGATTTTTAAGGGTCTTGTACCTTTTCGATTAATTCAATACACTGTTGCAGATCCATTCCAAAATCAATGAAGGTCCATTCGATACCTTCACTCTGGTATTCTTCTTGCTCAAGCACAAACATATGATGGTTGAAGAATTGTTGCAATTTTTCGTTAGTGAAATTGATACACAATTGTTCGAATCCATTGTACTGTATGGAATGAAGCAATTTTGTGTTTTTTTTGCGAATTGAGAAGAAAATTTAGCGTGTTAAATAAGATATAAATTGTCATAGTAAATATATATCTCTTTTCTGGGGATAAAGTGGGTATAATGGGAAGAGTATAGATATAGAAGGAGTTTTACACAAAATCATACATTAGGAAGTCACAAACTTTGTCTGTCTTAAAAATAAAATTAATTTTGAAAGCAGTGGATAAGAGAATCCTTAGTGTCATCCTAACAGCGCGGCGGATAAAACAAAACCAAACAAGAGAGAGAAAAAAAATTATTGTGTTGTTGAAGGCGCTTTTTTGTTTGAGCCTCAGCATTAGTGAGTAGTCGCGTGGCACGAGCGGGCCTGAGGCGCATTTTTAGCTGTTTCAATATACCTTCTCAATCAAATCAATACAGGCTACAAGATCCATGCCAAAATCAATGAAAGTCCATTCGATGCCTTCGCGCTTGTATTCTTCTTGTTCGAGGACGAACATGTGATGGTTGAAGAATTGTTGCAATTTTTCGTTAGTGAAATTGATACAGATTTGTTCGAATCCATTGTACTATTATTGCGGTACCCGAATTTGGTTTGTTTGGTTTTTCGTTTTGGTTTTGGGTTTGGGGATTAAAGATAAAATTTTTACATGTTAAATAAGATATAATTGTCATATTTTGTATATCTTGCAAAGTTCTTTTTTTTTTAAGGAATAGAGTGGACACTAATAGGAGGTTGGGTAAAAATATATAACACAAAATCGAACATAGGGATTTGGCGGGGTCACAAACATTCAAAAGTTCAAGACACCGTGCACATCCTTGGCATATCGTAACATAACGACAAGAAATATTTAACGATAAAACAGAGAGGCGTCCCCAGCAGAAATGTCTTTTACGACATTTTTCATTCACATTTTGGGGACCAAACGATAAAGTTTAGTTTTTTTTTTTTTAATGATGATTGTTGAGTTGTTTTCTAATACCTTCTCAATCAAATCGATACAGGCGAGCAGATCCATGCCAAAATCAATGAAGGCCCAATCGATGCCCTCCTTTTTGTATTCTTCTTGTTCAAGAACGAACATGTGATGATTAAAGAATTGTTGCAATTTCTCATTGGTGAAGTTAATACACAATTGTTCGAAACCGTTGTACTAAACATTTAAATCGTGTTGTGGGAAACATTAAATTAAAGTGCAAAAAACATTTAAAGAAAAATTTTATTTAAAAGTGTTGGTTTTTATTTTTTTTTTTTTTGGTGCTAAAAATGGTGCTGGATATGTTTTCGACAGGAATGTGTGTATAAAAATGTGCGTTGTGACATGCAAAAAAATTAGTGACGGTACAGATAACAGATATCTTACTTAAATTTTCCTTTAAGGATTGTAAGAGATTTTTTCCTTACTTAAATAAAAAAAAATCAATCAACAGATATTTTTTTTTTTACTAACAAAGCAGTTAAGACAGAAAATGGTTGTTTGTGGATAGGCACCTTTTCAATGAGATCAATACAGGCCAGCAGATCCATACCGAAATCGATAAACTCCCAGTTGATACCTTCCTTTTTGTATTCTTCTTGTTCCAGGACGAACATGTGATGGTTGAAGAATTGTTGCAATTTTTCATTGGTGAAATTGATACACAATTGTTCGAAACCGTTGTACTAATGGAGTTTGTTTGGTTAATAATATTGTAATTCAAGGTGTAACACTTTTTTCTTTTGTGCTGAATGTAGAACGTGTTGTGTCTGCTGTTCTAAAGGTTCAAGTTTTATGCAGGTATTTGGTTGAGGACGTTTTATTGGGCGCCACTTAAAAGTGGGAGGAGCATTTCCTTTGAAACTTGGCTTTATTTAGCTTTAAAAAAGATTTTTTTGAGTTTAGGGCTGATACCAACAATTTCTTTTTCGCCATACTAAGGTGCCTAGTGAATAGTGAATGTTTTTTGGTAATACAAATAAAATTGCAATTTAAGGGGTAACACTTTTTTGTTCAACGTAGAACATGTTGTGAATACTGTTAGGTTCAAGTTTTGTGCATTTGCTTTAGAAAATTTCGTTGGGCGCCACTTAACTGTAGGAGGGAGCATTTTCTTCGAAAAGAAACGAATTTTCGGAGTTCCTGTAAGCTAGTCAGTTTTATCAGCTACTTATTTTTTGGCGTTGTTCTTGCGTGAGCCTTAAACGATTTTATGGTTTCTGTTTAAAGATGATTACCCAGGGTTTTGGCCGGGGGTCAGATAATGTGTCGAGCAAACTCGAATTTGAAAAGAGGTTTTTTGAATGCATTATTTTTTTGTGGAAGAGGATCCTCGACCATTTTTATGTTCAATTTACGAAAAAACTCCTGAATTATTATTGCACAATTTTGGTATTATGTATATTATATTTTTAACTGGATTTCTTTTGAGCGTTGGGCGCCAATTGTCTTTGCTTAAATTTAAAGGGATTAACATAGGTCTTAACCCAGTGTCTTTTATGACTAAACTAGACTAGAAAGCCATGAAAAATTAGTAATTTCTATAGAAAATTTAGTTGAATTGAGTAGTTTATTCAAATATTGGGCGCCAATTGCTGTCGTTCTTTTTTTTTATACTTTTTATCCACTTGAAACCAATTTATTTATAACACCCACAAGAACTCAGTGTCTTTTATTACTAAGCTAGACTGGCAAGCATTTTCGAGCATTGGGCGCCAATTGTTTTTGCTTATATTAAAAGGGTTTGAAAAATGTCTTAGCTACGACTAAGTGTCTCTTATTACTAAACTAGACTAGAAAGTCATGAAAGGTTAGTAATTTCTGTGGGAAATTTAGTTGAATTTAGTATTATATTCAAGTATTGGGCGCCAATTGTCGTTCTTTTTTTGTGTTTTTATCCACTTGAAACCAATTTTTTTTACGTAGATTGTAGATTTTGTGTATATATAGAGAGATATTTTCTGTTCGATGTGTGTCAATGAAAACATTCTACTTTGGTATGTAAAAAACCAAAAAATAAAATGCAATCATCTAAAAAATTTTTTTCTTAGAAAAAACCATCATTTCCAACCTCCACTAGGTATGCGCAGAAATTGAAAAAGAAAATCTTTTCCAAAAAAAACTTTAACAAGTGTATAAATGAAGTGTCAAATAGAACAATACTTACGTCGAAAATTTCGAAACCAGCAATATCCAGTACACCAATGAAGTGCTGGCGTTTTTGCTTGGTATCCAGAGTCTCGTTACACTTCTTGACCAACCATTTGAACACACGATCGAAGACACCCTTGCAGAGGGCACCAATGGAGTTGTTCACCTGGATGACGTTACGACCCTGGGTTACGAACTCGTTACCGACCTTAATGCGGGGCTTCAACAAGTTCTTGTACAAATCTTGTACATCACAGCCAAAGAGCTTGGCAACACGTTCACCCTCTTCTTGGCCATCTTGTTCGGCTTGTTCTTCGCGACCCCTTTGCTTGAACTTCATACCACCCATGTGCATGACAGCGGCAGTGATTTTGTAGACATCTTCCTTTTCTTGCTTGGTGAAGCCCAAAATGTCGAAGGCTTGCTATAGTTTTGGAAAATGTATAAAAATGTTTTTCAACAAGAAGAATTAGTTTTCGCGATTTTTTATTTTTAGATAGTCAACAAAGAAAAACATTTATAAATGGCAAATAAATAGGTTTTGAAGCATGGATAAGAAAACACTCTGAAAACATTAAATCAAGCACTTAAGAAATCACAAAACAATCAACAAACTTAAAATTTTTCTTTTTTATAATTTTTGCATTGCAAGCTTTTTAGCATCCTTCTATTACAAAGCGTAAAAAATGAAGCATTATTCCATTTTTCAACTGGGTTTTAGCCTCTTAAAGTATATAAAAAAATATCTTAAAAACATCCAAAATCCGAAATTTTGGATCTAGGCTATACACACACATTCTACAAATAGATAGACGATAGACTTACAGAAACTGAAACACTTTTTTTTTCCATAGTCTATAAATTATTGCATATAACATATTCCGGAATTCAAAGATTTAGACAGAAATTGATTTAAACAAAAACTCATTCTTATAAGATATAAAAAAAATAAGTCAAATAAAACGAAAACTTGGGATCAAAAAGGACATTCTTTTTTTACATTCAAGATAATTTTTGTTTTCAGGCTTTTTTTCCAATTGGGGAGGTCTTTGAAACTGCACCCTGGCTATTTTCCATATAGCCGTTTTCGGACAGTTTTGTTTTCGACCAATTCATACATACGTAAACACAATCTAAAGGGGATGAAAAAAAAAATCGCATTCTCATTGTCTCATTCTCATTGAAGATAGTTTGGAATCATTTTGTTTCTTTGGTTTTTTCTGCTCCAAACATATTGCATAACAAAAAATAAATCCATAACATTATATAAACGAAGAAAAGTGCAATGTTGAAACATTGGGATAATGAAGCACCTTCCGGTGTAAAACATTCAATGGGGGATGGCACACACACATGAGTTGTGCACACGCGTATAAAATTGGGACACTGAAGTTCGTTCGTTTTGTATTTTTTTTTTTTGATAAACTTACATCTGTCAAGGCGAATTCTTCACCGTCATCCATATTTGGTACAGTGATTTTGCCCTGTGATACGTTATAGTAATCGTAGATATTGTCGGTCAAGAAGCACATAGCTACGAAAAATTGCAATTTGATTTAAGGTTAGATTAAAAAAAGAAACAAAAAAAAATTATCGTTCTTTGTGAACGTCTTTTTGGTTGTCGTTTGACTTTTTTTTTTTGTGTAATCAACTCTGGGTATGCAATTTTATACCAATTGGAAGACCATTCATTTGGTCAACACTCGTTTTTTAATTTTAAGCATTGCATATTGAGAGTTCAAAGTATGAATCATGCAGTAGGGACTAGTATATGAATTGTCACTGGGCGCCATTTAATATAAGAACGCATTTGTAGCTTTTCCTGGACGACTTTTATGAGTTTCTGAATTTCCACATAAAAATAATGCAACTTTTTTTGAGGTGAATTCCTTTACTCTGTTTTAGACATATGGATGTAACCCGCGTTGGGCGCCATTTGGAATTTTTTTTTTAAATCGAAGATTTTTTCCCGATTTCCTCATACGGTAGGACCTGGTATGCTAAACTAGTGAGCCATAATAATTTACATAAATACATTTTCAAATCTATATAAAAAAGTTTCTTAGTTTCAAGCCAAAAATTATTCGCTTCACCTAAGCCAGGAGCGGGATTGATTATAATTTGTTTTGGAATTAATTTAATCCTTAAAATCATACAGAGGAAACAAAAAACTATTATCAATTCGCTCGTTTTTTTATACTTTAGATCCCAGTGTCATTTGTGATTTGCCAATTGGTTCAATAATTGGAGACCTGCTCCTAGCTGAGTTTGCTGACTTCCACAAAACAAACTTTACTTAACAAAAACTAAATGTTTCTATATACACGGATTTCCAAAGAAAAAAAATTACTGATAAAAGTACGAAAGATGAAAAATTATACTTTTTTTTACAATAGATAAATTCCGGAATATCGAAATAGATATCACCTATATACAGTGTCTAATACCCAATAAAGAGAAAGTAGGTAGAAATGTCAAAAAATGTAAGCTCGAGAAGAGAAAGAGATAAAAATCATCCGGGGTGGAGGAGAAACAATAGTTTTGTTTGTACAGTTTTCATAAATTCTTCTTGAACGTGGGACCGACTTACATCAGTTAATTCAAATTCATCACCATCGTTGACACCGGGAATCCTTGTTTTACCCTGACATATTCCAGGGTAATCACCAATTCGTGGTGTGAGAAATGTTTTCTCTAATTTATAACAATAATAATAATAATTTATATGAAAATTTATTTAATTTAACCAAAAAAAAAGTTATATATTTTTTTGTTTCCTCAGTTTTAAGGATTCTAATTTTTTGCAAATATCTACCTAATTCTTTTCAACAGTCTCCATTTTAATAAATAAGAATATGATTTTCACTATCTAAGAAATATTTAATTATTTTTGTTTTATGTTCTGCATGTAAGCATTGTTGTGCAAAAGCGTTTTGTGTAAGCGTTTTATAAACTAAAACTAATTCTAGAAAGAAACACTCAAGCATTTTATTTTTAGTAAAACGTTTAAAGCTGTTTCGTTAAGTTTGTGTATTTAAATTGTGTATACAATTTGTAAGGATGGTTTTTTTTTTTGGAAAATTTCGAACCGAGAAGTACTTTTTATAGTATTGTTTTTTTTTTTTTGTTTTTTGAATCATATTCAGCCTTCCTTACATTTTTTCCAGAAGGACATTTGTGTGTATAATACTGTTTTTTTTTTTTTGTGCAAAAAAAGCAGCGACATTTATTTGGACGTGTTTATGTATTGATTATATATTGTGATTAAAATTTGACCGACGCTTACATCGGTAATATGTGCTTCTTCGGAATCGTCAATACTGGCGACAGTAACTTTTCCTTGAGATATGATATGGTATTCATAGATGTTGTTCGACAGCAAGCAATATTCTATAATTCGTGCGTTTTAATTATGTGGGAGTGAGGAATTTTTTTTTTGATTAAAAACAAATACAAAGAAAAAATGTATAAAAATGTTTTCATGTTTTAGCAATGCTTTTTTTGATTACATTTTCATAATATTTTCTTTTTCTTTTAAGGGTCTACAACATAAGTTTTTAGTATTAATAGAAGGGTCAGGGGTAGTGAAGAGTGAAACTTTTTTTTAAGTAGTTAAGATGTGGCAACATTAATTGCTAGATCACTGATTTTTCTGCGTTGACTTTTTTTTGGAATCAAATTTTATTGAAGATCAATCACTGATCGTGTAAAAAATATAATTTCGTGTTGCATGTGAGTTAGCTTGAAGTTTTTTTAGATTTCAACTTTTTAATGTTCGAAAAATTCGAAAATTCGCGCTTTGATCACTGATCGTATTGTTAATACAATAAAGATAAAACTCGTTTTATAGAAGATTTTCAGTGCAGATTAAATCTTGAACGTAATTAAACAATGCAGATCGGTTTTTCGATCGACATTTTAGTTTTTTCGTAGCATAAATTTTGTTTTATTAATTTTGCAAGAAATTTACGGTCGATTGTTTATTAGACAGGTTGTTGAAAAGGAAAACGGTTTGCGTATTTTTATTCTGACGATCACTTTTCTGTCTTTATTTAAGAAGTTTCTTATATGTTCATGTAACTTTTTGAAACATATCGCCGTTTGTCAAGAATCTTGAATAACGTTCATAGGTAAGGATCACTGATCGTGTTGTGGACTCACATAGGTCTCAAATCATTTCTGTGATAATTGTTCTTTGTAATGAAATTTTAAATATAAATTTCTTGTAGCGATCGTTACATTCTTAAAGATCAATATTCCATCACCGATTGATGAGTTTACTCAAGCTTTACTTAAAAAATATTTTTAAGTCTTAGAATTGGCGCTTTGATCACTGATTGAATTGTAGAAACAATAAAAATCAAATACGATTTATGTGCTATTTTTGGTGAAGTCCACATTTTGAACATATTTTTACGATGTCGATCGGTTATTCAAACATTTGTTCAACACAATATTTTTTTTTAAGGCGAATTTTGTAACTACTTAAAACAGTTTGTTTGTGGAATGGTATAAAGACATTCATTGCTGCATTTAATTTCTACAGGGGTCTACTCAAACGTGTTAGTTTTCTAAAAAATACTTTTGCAAAATACACCCCTCAGTCAACTCAAGGGGAGTATTAAAAACAATTTTGAAAAAACATTAAACTATATTAGTAAGGGTTTTTTTTCTCCAAATTCCGTCACAAAGGAATGGATGAATTTTTTTTTTTGTACTCAAACCAAAACTTCAACAACTACTTTAGCCATAAAAAAAAATCAATGTGTGTTTCCTAATGCTGTTACAAGATCGGCGCTTTTTAAAAATCCAAAATAAAAAAAAAATATATATATCACAAAATTTAGTTCAAAAGTTGGAATTACATCGGTAAGTTGCATTTCTTCGCAATCATCGATACTGGCGACAGTAACTTTTCCTTGTGATACGACATGGTAATCGTAAATGTTATTGGACAGGAGACAATAGTCTAAATATGGAATTGGTTTTAAATAATAAAATTTTGAATTAATATCGATGGGGGAAAAACAAATTTAAATTTAAACTCGGGGACAATTTCTATTATCCCTTAAAGAATCAAAGACTTTTCCCTAATCTGAAAGGGTTTGTTTTTTTTTTTTTTAAGAAAAAAGTCAATAATGAAAAGTGTAGACATAAACCTAAGAATGAATCATATAGAATGAATGAAATGAATTTTATACCTTTGACACCAGCAACGGAACCAGACATGATCTGGTAGAAGATATGGTAAGAACGTTCCAGAGCTTGTTGGGAGATGACACGAGCCTTTTCCAACAGATCTTTAAGAAAAGTAAAAAAAAAGAAGAGATTTTTTTTAAGTATGCCACCTCATAATTTCATTGTGGTAAAACTTACAAGTCTCAATATCAGCACCAGCAAGTTTACCAGTTGGGCCGAAATGAATACGGATGAATTTACCCTAAACGATTAGATAGACGAAGACAAATGTTTTAGCTGATATCACTCAAGTTGAAGGTGTTTTCTAAATAGATACTTACGAAACGGGAGGAGTTATCGTTACGGACGGTCTTGGCGTTACCGAAGGCTTCAAGCACAGGGTTAGTTTGTACGACCTGATCTTCGAGGGAACCCTTGGACTTTTGCGATTCATCCTTCTTGGTGGAGGCGCCGACAGTGGCGAAGTAGGCAATTACCTTCTTCGTGTTTTCAGTCTTTCCGGCACCAGACTCTCCAGTAATCAACATAGATTGATTAACGTGGTTGGTTAACATGTCGACGTAGGCACCATCAGAAATAGCGAAAATATGTGGTGGCACTTCATTACGACGCTTGCCACGGTACATCTTGGCGCAACGGTTGGTATATACGGGGTAACGCTTGTAAGGATTGATGGCAACGCAGAAAAGACCAGAGTAAGTCTGTTGGTTGTGGGGTTATAAGGAAGAGAGTTTCATATGAGTCTTGATTTTTTTACAATAAGAAAATAAAAATACAAGTAAGGAAAAAACACTATAAGAACCCACTACAAAACCCGCCTGATATTTTTCATATTTTTGAGACGAGTCTTGTGTTTGATGGGCTTAATTAAATATTATATCGAAACAAAATCAAGAATTCCCTTGACCACATTAATTTATGGGTTTTTGGGATGTATTTTTTTTTTGGGGTAATTTGGAAAAAGCAAAGAATAACTAAAATATTATTTTCTACGATCTACATAATCCATATTTTGAAAGTATTCAGCTCGTGTAAGAGGTTTGGAATCCATTCGTTTTCTACCATTCTAGAAGTGCTTCTGAATGAACAAAAAGCCAATTAGTGCAAACTGTTTTTTTGTAATGAAAGTTTTTATTTCATTTAAATTGTTCGCAAAAAAATTACGAGCTGCACATGGAGCAAACACATAAAGCAGGGGATTTTTTTTCCATTTGACAACATTTTGACGTATACAGCGTTTTTTTTTTCTGGTTTTGGTTAGGGGCGATTTTTTTGACAGTTAAAAATTAACAGTGGGACTTTGGGTATTAGAAACTTTGTTAGAGCTGCAAGCATTATTGCCAATTTTTGTTACTTTACTTTAAATTTACTTTAGGTTTCTTTTTTTTGTTGTTATTACAAAAAGCCAGGGCGTACAAAACACAGAAAGCATACTTACGTAGATCAACTTATGGTAGTATCTCTGCCTCAAGTTATGCAACACAGAGGCATCGTTAAGATAAGTCAAATTTGACATATCTTCGGCTTTTTCGTATTTTGGTGGATTCACTTGTTGGAGCTGATCTTTCTTAAAATCTTTGCTCTGTTTTTATGATACAAAAAAAAAAAAAAAACGTAATTAGTGATTGTTTCTGGGACACTTACGTAAATGAGTTTGGCATAGTATCGTTGTCTTAAATTGTGTAACACACATGGTTCGTTAAGGACAGTCATATCTGCCATATCTTCGACTTTTTCGTATTTTGGTGGATTTGGTTTCTCAACTTTAGCAGCTTTGAATTCTTTCGTCTGTGTTTTTTTTTGTTTTGTTTTGTGTGGGAAATTTTTATATTAAATTATGTAAAAATGTGAATGCGTGAGTGATAATGAAATTGTGATAAGAAATTGATGTGTGATGTCATATGATTTTTATTTTTTTTTTTTTTTGGTTTGTGTACTTTTCTGTGGTAAAACACACAAATCAAATATTTTTTATATACCTCTCCACCGGGCAAACCAACAGTGACAACATCACCCTTGGTAGCCTTAATCTCTCCCAGCAGGTAACCCTCCTTCTCATCGGGCACCCAGCAATTCTTCTTCGAGTCATAGGGTTTCGATTGATCGATACGTCTTTGTTCCAATGAAACGAACAAGTATGGGGTTGGATCCTCATCTTCCTGGCTGGCTATTGGTTTCGGCATTTTTTCTTTTAGTTTTTATCTAACTTCAAGAAAACAATCAAAAACACGTGAGAGAGCTTGGGGCTAGAGTTTTCGCGATTTGATTTGGAAGTAAGTCAAGTAATTTTTTTGTTCTCAGCCCAAATGCTTCCCTGAAAATACAAAAAAAGGAAGAAATTAAATTAGATTTATTGCTTTTGTTTAAAATTCGAGAAGAATTGATATTTTATGGATGATTGACGATGTCTTTTCTGTATCCTTAAACCGCAAACTGAATGATGACTTCCTAACTTAATACACAATTCAAGTCTGCTTAACTCCTAATACGACGTTTTAAACAGGTTTAAGCAAACTTTACCTACACCAAAAAAAAAAACCACGACAAGTACTCTATGAAATTCACTTCCGATAAACATCTGCTGGCAAGATACTCAAATTCTATGAAAAAACGACGCAGGTACCCCATCGCGGTTTTATGTTATGAGGCGAAAAGTACTCCATGAAATTCACTACCCTACTCCGGCTCATCAGTGCCGACGTAGTGTAGACCAATGGCATTAACCATCTTACGGAGAATTTATGTTAAGTTAAGAGTTGTTAAAAAAAGTATCCTGGTAAAGGAACTTTGGCAGACAGATAATAAACTGTTCACCAGTTGGGTTTTATGGGAAATAGCTGAGCCCACAAGATGTGCCCATAGCAGGATCGGTAGCTGTCTGTGGGCCGTTATTTTACATTCTATATAGGTTACAACTTTTGAGATTATTTCTGCTCCACTTTGGGCCTGCTACACATAACAACAGGCAAACAAAAAGGGGCTTATAAACGTCAACTGCTGACTTCTAGACAGTTACTGATTTCGACCAAATAATTTCGTCGGTTATGTGTTCCAACAAAGTAGTTATGTCCAAAGGAAGAGCGTTTAACATAAGTTGAACAACTTTTTTCCCGGTGAGCCAAAGAGCTTTCTAGTTCGAAAAAGCGTTCATAATGGTTGGCAATGACATAATGAGAGGATCAGAAAAAGATCGCTTATGATTTACTTCTGTCAACGTGTCAATCAAGTTTCGATCTCCGAAAATTTCATTGTTTACTGAACCAAAAACGGGCATATTTTTAAATATTTTTTTTATTTTTTTTTAATTTAAATTTTTTATTTGCTATTTTTAGTTTTTTATTTTTATTTTTTACTTTTTGCCAACTTGTCTTATTAAGTTAATTATAATGACAATTCAGCCGTACAAGCTTCCTCTATTTTGACGTTAAGTCGTAGGAGTGAAGTAAAAGTCAAATTGTCGAAAGAAGAAACCATTTGTGGTTCACCGGCAGAGTATGATCCTGCACCCTTTATCTATCGGGGGTTATGCGCTACCAATTGAGCTAAATCGAACAAAATTTTTTCATCGTTTAAATTCAAGCACCTCACTAGTATTTGTCATTTTCTTAGGATCTTCTAACCTGAACCTTTCAAACTTTACCATGAAGTCTTACATATCAGACAACATTGATTAAAGAACTCAGCTTGCATTAGCCACATAATGTAGGAACGTTACATTAACGGGTAGCAGCTGAAAGTTGTTCGGCAAAATGTTAACATCAACAGAATTACATGGAAACTTTTCTGAACTGTCCTGGTATAGCTTAAGGAGTCCGTGATTTAAAGATCAATGCAGAAGGTTGATTTTTTTTTAAATTCAACTGTTTATTTTCATATTTCCTTTTTTACTTTTCCCATAGAGATCAACAAACGCTCTCAGAGAAACATCTGTCATCAGTCATCATAAATAGCTTCCCAGCACATGATGTCCACTACCGGCGAAAATTGAAGGCACTTTCAAGTGCATGAGGATTAACTACGATTTTTGAAAGCTTCAAGGTCTTTTATGAGTGTTGCTTTGAGATTTTTGGAAGCTATAAGATTTGGAAGAAAGTTTTTTCCTTTCTTTAAATTAAGACCCTGCATATGCTCCGAATGTAGCGACCTAATTAACATCGATGACAATGTTATGTTTTGTAAGACGACATGTCGCAAGAAGAAGCCGTTTTTGGTTGACCGGCACGATCCTGTTTACTTCACCTATTGAGGGTTTTGATTTGACCAATTAAGCTATCGTTTACTCTGAGACCCTGCATATGTTAAGAATGTTGAGACTTAACTAACACCGATGTTAGTGTCAAGTCACTGTAGCCCCAACACCGATATTACAAAAGCGGTTTGGAATGTATTCTTTACAAAGGGGCATATTTCCTACTCAAGCTTCTGCCTTATAAAATTATATTTTTACACATATGCTCAGATGCAGGATCTATTGCGAAAATTTCCAATCATTACCCTGAAAGACTGTCTTCATATCGTAAACGCTCTGAGGCAGAAGTCTCCCAAAATTTCTAGAGCTCGAGGTATATTTTTAAAATTATTGGGTTTTGTAATGTACAAAACATGTCGTAGATTTTTGGGAAGAATGATTCTTGATACAACAAAAATATTTTGCGATTTTGAGGTTAAGTTAAAAAGTCTCAGGAAACAAAGCGAATTTTTAAGTGGTAAAATATCGCAACCATCATTTTTGCTTTGCTGAAGTTTATAAATTTGAAATAATTTTGAACGCTGCAAAAGTGAAAAGCTAGTGACTTCCAAGAAAAGACCCTAAAAGAGGTCAAGAAGGGGAAGATGTTTGTTTATTGCAACAGAGCCTCAATTTAAGTACATACAAAGATGTTTGTGAGGCAATTTCTTTGATCTGATCTTCGTTTGGCCTTAAAAAGGTAATCAAACTCAATTTGAAGAAATTTTAGATCAAGGCCTGACCCAGCCTTAAGGCGATCAATCTAAGAAAATCTAAATTACAAAATTTCTTAAATCAAAACACAAAAAAAAAATCCCCAATCTCATACAACACCTCAAAAGTGAAAAAAAAATCTCTATAAGCATGAAACTAAACATAAATCCAATGGAATTATGTGTATTGAAAGGAAAAAATCTTTTCACTTCCAAATATGTGTATAGGTTATGTGCTCCTTGTGAAATCCGATCGTATCTCGCTCACAAAAATGTACGGTTTTAGAATATTTCAACACATGTGTATCGAATCGCGATTGTGAGGTAATACGCTTGCGTGTGATGTGCTCTGCTTTTTCTTCTTCGTTGTTTTTTTTTCCAACAGTCCAATTTCGAATTGCATTTACTCAAACAAGTGTGTTGAGGAATTTTTCTATACTATACATCCTGATCTGTGTATTTTGTTTTTTTATATTTATAGATGTGAAATGAAGTAAAGTCCTATTACGTAAGTAACGCGAAAAACTAAATTCTTTTGCCAACAAGAGTAGTGTGTTATGAGAAAAGTTTTAAAATAAATCACTTGAGGAATTTGTTTTTTTTTTTTTTATTTGATTTTTGGAGTCAATTGATTTTTAATTTAAGTTTTGTAAAAATTTAAATGGAATTAAAAAAAAAATTGTTCTTTATTTTAAATAAAATAAAATTTGGAAAATTAAATTGAATAAAAAAAACTTCTTTTTTAAATTTAGAATAGAAAAACAGTAGAAGCCTTAAAGTAGCTGAAGATCACATTAAGTGCGCCGGTCTCTATTATATTTTATTAAATGCAATTCACAACGTCTTTTTTGCTGTTGAAATATTCACAATAATTTTTTTTTATTAAAATCACTTAAACTTACTTCAATTTAAAGCACACACTTCAAAGAACCTTTCTAAAATAATTCGAAAATCGTTTCAAAGGATTTCCCGAGATCCTTTTTTATTGAAAAAATTAAAATCAAAGAGATTATTCGTAGACCGACAGAGCGAAAAATAAATTCTAATTCGTTTTGAATAAAATAAAAGAGAACTGTGTGATCTAAAACGACCGAGTTGCGAGATCGCAATGAATTTAACCGAAGCTTTTTTCACGACACAAAAAAATGTTTGTTCATCTATTCGGATCAACAAAACTGTGCGTTTATTTTTAAACTTTCTCATACAACAAAAAGTGAGAGATGAAAAAAAAAATAAAATAAAAACTATACGTATTTTTCCTCTTTCTATTTTGATCGCGATGGCGATTTTTCGAACAAGCAGGTATACGTGTGGTGGACGTAATTCGATGTGTGTATGGTAGGAAAAATGTCTCCTTACGCTCTCATTGTGCCCCCCGGTGATCTTTTGCCTGAGAGCCCTTATCTATTAAGAAAAAAAAAAATGCCTAGTAATAAAAATAATACATAAGATATTGTATTATCTTTATTATATTGTTTTTATCTATCCATGGGTTGGTATAGAGCCATGTCTTGATAGAGGCTACATGGCTTCTATTTTTATTTGGAGCAGGAGCATGAGTGTCTTGTCTATTTGTGTAACAGGGAAATCTTTTTTTTTCAAACTTCAATTTTGGAACACGTTCGTTTGTTAAAAATCATTTTCACTATTCCAAATCACTTTGTCAATTTTTTTTTTTTTCAAAATCCACTTGTTGGCGTCCTCAAGTAAGTGTCTTCATTTAAACAGGATGACCTATTACACAAGTATTACTTCACAACTGTCAACTTTTTTTGCCACTTTCTTATAGGTTAGTTTGGACACTTTGTGCAATCAATTGTCACTTTAAGGCTTAGCACTTTTTTTTTAAAAACTTTATGGAAGGTAAATCCTTATTTTTTAAGACAGATGCAGATGTAATCCAAATGGTGTGTCATAATCCAAGTGAGGGTTTTTTTTCGCCGAATTCATCCTGAAGCTCGAGGTTTGGTGTGGAATTTTTGTTTTGCGATTTTTTTTTTGGTATAAAATTACGATTGTCACAAGGATACAGACAAGAATTTGATATAGCAGTAGCAACAATTGAAATTATAGGGTATAGCAGTACAAAAAAAAAAATTATGCAAATGAGTGAGTAAAAAAAGATCCTAGATTCAGTGTTGCACTTACGCGTTCGAAAGCCGTTCTGACCAATACAGCCGGTAAGGTTCCTTTTTATATGAGGCAATTTGATACCACATTCAGTTGTACGAAATTGGCTTGAAAAACCGTATCGACGGACACACGTTCCCGGGTTTGGCTCCCTTTTTGGTGCACACACTCAAAATTCCAAATGTATGTGGCTGCGCGCACCAACACTTTCAATTCACACCAGAAAATTAAAGAAACGAATCGTTTTCGACTGCAAATAATATGCTCTCGCCGACACGTATAGCTTGGAGCACGAGAGCGGGAGACACCTCACACAGATCATCAAAGCCGCAAAACACCGATGGTGTGCGTCTCTGGCCTTAGGTGTGTTCGTTGGTGATTCGAACTTCGGCAAAAATTCGGATCTTTCCCGAGAGTCCCATAAAGAAAGCGGCGCGAGTAAAAAAGGTGTTCAAAGGCATTTTTTTTCGTATTTGTTTGAAATAAATTCTGCGTGAGATAGTCTAGTCACCGTTGTTGGAGATGACACAAAATCTCTGTGTTAGCAAGGTGGCAGAATGATCAATTTACGATTTGTCAGTTTGGCAACACTGAACGGATATCATCTGGCTCTCTGGTTGTTCGAGGTTGCCACCGAGCATCATAATCGCTTTGAGGCATCGTCTTGGGGCGGTCAGCATTGGCATTTCAGATTTATCGGCGAGAATTTATGAGACAGTGGAGTGGGCATTTTATTTGTCTACTTTTCTGAGTGAAGACAAAATTCAAAAGGTTCTGAAATCTAGGTTACAGTCTTAGGGAAAATCTTTACATTCTTCGAGATGTTCTCTGGTCTCAAAAATTTGTCATGAAGAAAAACAGTTGCTTGAAAAAAAAAACGATTTTATTTGACAGATGCATTCTTCTTTTGGCTGGAGACCTGAAAAATTATATTTTCAAAAACAAAAAACATACGATTCGTATTCTTTAACAATGTTCCTTTATAAAAAAATAAAGTGTCTTCGAAGAGAGTAAAAGGAACTCAAATGAATACGTAAATTTTTGTTCTTCTTCCCACATAAAAATTTAGAACAATATATATTTAGATTTTGTAGGTGTGTGGTTTTTATGTGCGTTTTCTTGTTGTTGTATTTTTTTTTAATTCTTGGTAAAGCAACAAGAGGATATGTTTAAAATAAACGAAACGCTCTCCTAGAACAAATGAAAGAAGTAAAAAAAATGAATTCATCCACCTTATTCTTTTATTTTAAACACACACAGAGTAAATAAATAGAACATTGCAAAATTTACTCAAAAAAAAATTAGGACTTTTTTCATGTGAACGATTTTTTTAACACGTATTGATGTGTATCTGTCCTTCAAAAATCTCTCATTTTCAATGCTATAAACTATTAGGAATGTAGGAAATGGGCTTTTGTTGAATTTGAGTTTTTTTTTTTCGTTCTGTTCTTGGCTGCAATGTTTGGATTGGTTGCAATTTTGCAAATTAATTAATCGAAAATTTCACTGCCAGTGATATTTATGATTATTAAATTTTGGGTCCTGTGGTTTTAGACCAAATTGAGTCACAGAATTTTGATTTTCATATTAATTTCTAAGCAAATGTGTATTGCTAATATTTTTTGATTGTAGTAGAATATAAAAATGCGAGAAGGTACTACAACATAATGTGTTATTCTTGTGATCTTTTTTTAGAACTATGAATAATTGAAATAAATGTTTCGAATCAAAATTGTTGCTTTTGAACATTAATGTTGACGGGCAGATAGATACCTACCTGTGCTTGAGATTTTGGTGAAATACCCATTTATTTATACAAAAATGTAAGATGTATGTGTAGATGTTTATATATGATCGAAGATATGAAGAGTGATAGCAACATTGTGTCACGTTTTATAGTCAAAGTGATAAGCTATTGATGCTTTTTAAAGATTTTTTGATTAATGATTTTATTTATAAAAAATTTATATAGCAACTTTTTTGATGATCCAAGGTGTAAATTGGCGGGTTGATAAGGATAAAATGATTCACGCCTCATCGCACTAAGGCATGTGGTTATCCATTTCGACAAGATTGAAGATTTACATTGTTTGTGTTTCTTTAAGTACTACTCTCAGAAAGGGCGAACCCATTACACTCAATCAATGCCCTGACAATAAATAAATTATTAGAGTGGCACAACAGGTTGAGTTGCTCAACTGTTAAGTTGGCAGGACCAACTTCTCAACAATGTATGCTGTGTCTGTTGATTTCTTCACATAAAAGGAGACCTACAATTTTTTGCCGAATACGAACGGCACTTTGAGAAGTTTTTTAAGACAAATGATACTCTCGGAGGGCTTGTAAGACCCTCACGGAGGTGATGATCGTAAAAGAGAACGAGTTTTATTTTTCAGGTGACGATGGTAGGAATCGAGCACTGACCTCTGGCGTAGTAAGTATTTATTCTTTATAAACTGTGCATTAAAATTAATATACCCTAGGCCAGATATAACTATTATTAATAAATGATAGAAGAAAATTAAAAAATAGAAAATTAGGTGAACTGAAGGTGGGTGCCGTGGCGTAGTGGTTAGTGTGTGTGCTTACTACGCCGGAGGTCTGAGTTCGAATCCTGCCATCGTCACCTGAAAAAAAAAGACTTGCTCTTTTTCACGGTCCCCACCTCCGCGAGGGTCTGACAAGCCCTCGAGAGTATCATTTGTCTGGAGGGATAATATCGTGTCAAGGCATACATGGCATTATAAGCCTGCCGCAGAACGTTGGGTTGGATGTGGGGACTGCAACCAAACATGGTACACTGGATGTACATAGCGGTTGTAAGAACCAATTTAACTTACGGTGCAGTTGTATGGTGGAAGGCTACAGAAAGAAATTGTCATCTCTCTAACCTCACCAAAGTTCAAAGGGCAGCCTGCATGGGTATAACAGGGTCCCTAAGGACCACACCCACCGCGGCACTGGAGGTACTACTCAACCTCACCCCATTGGACATATACTGCAGAAGTAAGGCAGATAAAATAGCTGTTCGCCTAAGGGAATCCGGACTGTGGTCCTCAAGATCTTATGGACACGCCTCTGTGGAAACTCAATGGGCTGCCTCCACAAACACCCCAGTCACAGATTACCTACCTATGACATTCACATTCAACAGGAGATTCGCTACCAGAATACCTGAATGAGGTGAATGGGAAGAAAAGACCCGTGGGTATAACAGGGTCCCTAAGGATCACACCCACTGCAGCAATGGAGGTTCTACTCAACCTCACCCTCTTAGACATATACTGCAGCAGCAAGGCAGCTAAAACAGCTGTTCGCCTAAGGAAATCTGTGGCTGTGGTCCTCAAGACCTTACGGAAACGCCTCTGTGGAAACTCAATGGGTTGTCTTCATAGATACCCCAGTCACGGATTACCTCCCGTGATGACATTCGCTTTCAACAGGAGATTCGCTACCAGAATACCTGAAAGAGGTAAATGGGAAGAAAAGACCATTACAGGTGATGACGAGATCGCCGTATATACTGACGGCTCTAAAATGGACGTCGGAACTGGCGCGGGCATCTTCTGGAAAGCTCTGGGACTAAGTTAATCTTTTCGGATCAATAACAACTGCAGCATTTTTCAAGCGGAGCTGGCAGCCATAATCCAAGCTGCCTCTGAGCTGAAGAAACACAGCCCCGTAAACAAAACCATCACCATATGCTCTGACAGCAAAGCGGCAATTAAAGCCATCGAATCAGACATAGTGAAGTCAAGGGCTCGGACAGAACTTGATACGTGCAGACACACAAGAGAGCTATGGCCAGTGGTAAGGAAAAAGAGATAATTTTTTTTTGATCGGACTAGCCCGCAGGAATATCCGAGTACTCACGTGAATCCTCACGGGGCACTGCGCTGTGGGTCTACACGCTGAGCGGCTAAGCATACCGCATAACGATATTTGCAGAAAAACTGCAGGGACGTTGAAGAAATTGAATATTTTCGTGCCCAGCCCTAAACAGCATTAGGCGCAGTACCCTCGGCAGTTACTTCTTCAACGAGCTCGAAGATCTAAATAATGTAGATCCCCTAAGCTTTTTATACAAATCCGGATGGGTCCAAGAGATCGGTACTCTGAGCTTCTAACAGCGGTTGATTTCTGTTTTCGTTCCAGGTGTTAAGAAGGTTCCCAAAATGGACTCAATGGACCCAACTGCAGGTCTAAGTGACTATTGTCAAAAATGCATCCATCAAAACCTAACCTAACACAATTGCTTAGAAAATAAGAAAATAAAAGAAGACAAAATAATACCTGCCTTCCACAAGGGACGAAACAGTTTTTGGGTGCATTGAGTCTTATTACGCCTCTTAAATAACGCCCAAAACCTTATATTAAAAAAATATACAATTATGTAATTGTTTTCTACAAAATAAATTAGGTAAAATAAATTTTCGACCAATAACAAGGAGATGCTTAATGTATAGCCTTTTACGATCGACGTACGCTTAAAAAATTTGAAGCCTCTGGAGGTAGTTGCACGTTTAAGCTGATTGTGCGCGTGTATCTAAAAAATGTTTATATTTGTATTGCTTCGGATGTTAAAAAGGTTGTACACCAAATTTTAGGTCTCCAGCTTAAAATTAAAGGCCTACAAATTGGTGACATAAGGACAGACATGACTCATTACATTTAGAGCTCGGTCTCGATCATATGCCCTTAAGGTCTTGGGGGTCTATTGTTATTATTTCCCCATTAAGCATTTCGTGTGTATAAAACTTAAAACACTCCATTCCTGTGGAATAGGGTGTAAAAATGGCGAAAACAGCAACACCTGTATTTTAAATTTAAGTACAAGACATAGTCAAATGCCTTCTCTATGTCAAGGACCACTTATGCAGTCGCACCTTTTTACTTTTAAAATGCTAAAAATCCTTAGTCTGCTATGTGTTAAATACTGACGTCTCTGTATTTAACCTCCAGAAATAAGTTTTATTTCTGAAGGTTAAATACATAAACAATACAATAAATATTTATAAGTTTTCACTTCAAGTTCTGTTAAAAATTACTCTGTGTCGCACTTCTCTTTCTGTTTCAAGGGGCCTTCATTTATTTGCAGGACGGACTAAGCAAGTTGAGTCATAATAGAAATTTTTATAAGCTCTCATTTCAGCATTTCAGCTCATGCTCGGCTTAATTCGCTTTCAGACAATGCGAAGTAATCACAATCGATTAATCATATAAATAAGATGTTTATAGAATTTTTTCTCTTATCGACGTAAGCCATTCTACCCTTTTTGAATATTAGTAAATTGAATTGTCTCTGCAGTCTTTTTCTTCTGTAGAATTTTGGCGGAGTTTCTACAATCACTGAAATTTTGCAACCCTAAAAAGCTTTAACTTTATCTCGGTAAGACCTTTATCTCATTGGAAAGAAGTGACCCATATCGTTTTACTCAGAAGTGATTTTATTAGTTTTTCCTGCTAAAAAGCAGATGTACAGCTCAATCATTTTATTTGTAGATACAAAGTTCGAACCGCAAAGCATAGCTGGGATGAATAAGGGTCCTTTAAATGGACATTTTAAATGCTTGACAGAAGACTTTCGTTACTCAGTTGCTGTTTTAGCTTAAAGAAACGATTAACACAAGTTCTTCTTCGATCGATCTTTTTTTCATTGAGAAAATGAAGAAAAAAAGTCATGAAGAAAAAAAGTCATAGCGAGTACTTAACAAAAGTGTTGAAAAAAAGTAGGTAGGTACGCGATCTTTTTTAAGCGTCCTGTTATGTCCTGAAGGTATTCATTGGCATGTTTAATCCTAAAACTTTTGTTAAATGCAATCTTCAATTAAACATCCAACGTAAAATCAAAATAAGTTGTATTAAAATTTCTTAAATTTGAAAAAATGAAGGAAAAAGGAAACTCGAACTGTTCAAATGCGACAAATCGGCATAAATATGTTTTATATTGATTTTATAACGAAATCGCGATTTCTTCTATGAAATGTAATCTTCACTCTATTTTCAGAGCCAAAATTGCAACAAAGGAGTGCTTACGTCACGTTAAGATTAATATGCTTGTTCGGTAAAGACACTTCAATATTTATTTTTCAATCGTATTCCGGTTCATTCCACTTATTTAAGTTTCATTTTCGGTTGATAGACAAAGTATGTATATGTATAAGATACACTGGTTTAATGTTTTTCTGTTAAATTTGTTAGTGCATATAATGCAGCTTAAATTTTGTTTGCTTTTTTTTTAAACTTTTTTTAAACTGCATCTATGCTACTACCAAGAGATATGTCAAAGAAAACACTCATGGTATTGTAAATATCTAATGACGTTCAGATAAAATCATCTGAAATCGAAAAGAGCAGAGCAGAATACTAAAATACATTTATAGCAAACACATTTGTCAAGGCCTGTAATGAATTACTAATGTTAAGGAAAAATTATTCAGACAAAATGACGCTTCTTGGCAACTGAGTCATATGAATTATTATTTTCTAGCTTGTTCTTTTAATAAAATTAGTTGGGCAAATAAATTTTAAAGCTCAGGCTACGAAAAGAAATTTTAAGATGCTAAAATGCAACCAGTTTCGTTTCGTCTGATTTTTTGTGGGCTAGTTTACCCAGGAAAATGTGAGCAAAAACTTTAAGTAATTTTGTAGAAAATCTTACCGGTGCGTACAGTACAACTCAGGGGAGTCTACACATATCATTTCCCACGGATTAGAAATACCTTTCCTCTCAACCATCAACCCAGCCGGCTTATCATTCACAGGTTTCACACTCTGACATATCTTACAGTTCCTAACATACTTGGTAATATCTGACCTTATTTTAGGCCAATAGTACCTAGTTCCTATTCTAGCAAAAGTTTTCCTTACTCCTATGACCTGCTAATGGATTGTCATGACATTCTGCTAAAACTTTAATTCTATCCTGTTTTCCTACTACTTCCTTCCATTCTAAATTACTGTCATGAACAATCACGTGACCTGCCTTAACAAACTTATATAAAATTCCCTTATCGGCCCTCCAGGCCGGAAAAGCTAAAGGGTTCGACTCTACTTTCGCCATCATCTTCGTGATCCAAGGATCAGAAACCTGCTGTTGTATTTCCCCTATCACTAACCGTCCGTGAAAGCAAATCGGGTACAACGTGATCTTTCCCCTTCCGATGCACGATTTCGAAGTCGAACGGCTGCAACCTAACCGCCCACCTAGCTAGCCTACCGCACGGATCCTTGAGATTGCTCAACCAGATCAGTGAGTAATGATCCGTCACAACTTTAAATCGAACGCCGTCGATATACTGTCGTAACTTCTCAATAGCCCACAGAACCGCTAAGCACTCTTTCTCCGTGGTTGAAAAGTTTCTCTCGTTCCTATCCAAAGACCTACTCAAGTAACAAATTACTTTCTCACCCTCCTCGAATATCTGAGAGATCACTGCTCCGATCCCAAAGTCCGATGCGTCGGTTTGCACGACAAACTCCCGCTGAAAATCCGGACACGTTAATATCGGGGCAGTTACTAAGCACTCCTTTGCTTTCTGAAAACTCCCCTCGCACTCTTCAGACCAGACGAACCTACTCCCTTTCTTTAAAAGATCGGATAACGGCTTTACCAAAACTGCAAAGTTTGGTATAAATTTCCTATACCAGGATACCGTTCCTATAAAACTCCTAACCTGTTTGATATTTTTCGGTGCGGGTATCTTTACCATGCTCTCAACCTTTTCTGGATCCACGTGCAACCCATTGCGATCCACAACATAACCTAAAAGCTTAAGAGATGGCCTACAAAAATTGCATTTTTCCCTACTAACTATAAGTCCTGCAGCGCGCAACCGCTTAAGGACTTCCTGCAAAATGTCTACCTGTTTGTCGAAGGACTCGGTCACGATGACAATGTCGTCGAGGTACACGAAGACAAAGGGTTCTAGATCGGCTCCCAGCACGTTATCTATAAACCTTTGCTAAGTCGCAGGAGCATTATGCAGACCAAATGGCATGCACTTGAAGTGGAACAGTCCCCGGTTGGGGACTGTGAAAGCCGTGTATTTCCTCGACTGTTCCTCCATAGGTATCTGCCAATAAGCAGATTTAATGTCCAAGGACGAAAGGTACTTGGCATTCCTCAGTCTATCCAGGATGGCGGAAATGTAGGGTAAAGGGTAAGCATCTCTTTCTGTAACCTGATTTAACTTCCTATAATCTACACAGAACCTATGAGAACCTATGAGAAAATGGTAAAGATATGCTACCTTCTACTCCTACTCCCGCACCGTCAGCTAAAGTTACCCTGCCTACTTTTGTCTTTTCTAATTTTAAACCTATTTCCTCTAAAACCTTCCAACCATCTCTACCGATGATCGTGCGCGAAGCTCCTGAATCTAATAAACCTACAAGATTAATGCCATAAACACTAACTCCTAAATATGGGCGCACGTCATTCTCCTTTTCCTCAAGTTCCTAACTGAACGTCCGACTGGTTGCCAGCAGGCAACCTATTTAAAACCGACGGAGCTCTTGTCCTGTGTGTGTGAATGAGTCATGGTTTGTTTGGGAAAAAGCCAAGCCAAGCGTGGGTGAATCACTTCTGGTTTACCTAGCAGGTTTGGAAGAGGTTTGAAAAAAAGAGAGCTGGAGGTTTTGAGGAAAAGGTTATAAAAATTAGGAAGAAAAGATTCCGAGGAAGCATAGCTAAGAGATCCAGGAGAAAGGACGAAAACAGCTACTACATTACCCTAGTGGACTTTCGCGCAGATTTGGAGAAGGGGACTCTACCTATAGTAAGCCATTCTTTACATTTAGAAACACGGTTAGGATGGGCCTTCGGCCATTGATGTTCTTCGCTCAAGGTCTCTATATAATTTGTTGGTGGTAGTGGTGCTCAAGTGTTGGACTCTTGGGCGTTTGAGCTCATTCAAATAAGCTAGAGTCTCCGGATCCTCCATCTGGATTTAAGTTGACTCGCGCGGTCTTGGTCCTGACCGTCCGTCTTGCTCTAAGGAACCTGTACGGAAGAAAAGAGGGAACACAAGTGGGAAAGAAAGACGGGGGAAGCCCAAAAGTGAAGTGGAGGGATGGGACCAAAAGGACAGACAAAGAGCTTCTTTGTTGCGCGATTTTTGACCGCAACACCGTATTGACGCATGTGACCTTTTATCTTGCCTAAATTTTAATTTTTTTCGTAGGAACCCCTACAATCACCGGCACCTGCGATTGCAGGCTTGCTCTTAGCGCGCTTTCTACAACACAGTTCTTAAAGTGTAAAAAAAGGACTCCGAGCTTGACAGGGGTCAATATCAATGGGGTATCCAACGTTTGTAACCTCCCACTAAATTATTGCGAAATTCTTCAGCATTTAAAGCCAAAGCCAATTTAAGATGTTATTTGATGCTTTAATATATATTCAATAACCTTATAGTATGCACATTTGAAAAACAAAAGAAAAAATTAAAGCAAATTCTTGAAGTGTTGACAAGCTCTAAATATTGTATTTCAACATTTTCGAACCAAATTTTTATTTTCTCCACTTTTTTTTTTCATTTAAATTATTTGGTTTCGTCTAATTTCTTGTTTAAATAATACTCTTGGCAAACGTGACAATGTTGTTCACGCATACATTGAACGCAGGTTAGCCGCCACCTTGCCGGCTCTTGAAGTACATATTTTCAAGAAGAATAATCTCCTAAATCTGATACAAATTATTGTTCGGTGGATAAACTTTTGGCAGATTGTCTAAATTTCTACATCTACATAAGAAGCAGTCTTGGGATACACATATTATGCCTGTTGTTACCTTTACTATAGAAATGAACTTTTCTGTCGGATATATGCTAGACTTTTGCGGATGTGATCATTTTAAAAATGAACCCATGGAACAGTGGGAACGTTTGCAGTAATTTAAGCCTAAATTTTATGATTTAAATAAACTTTTACCCCGATATAATTGCTTATATATATTATTTTAGGTCCTAGGTCCATGGTTATATTTTCCACAAGGCCAAATACTATTAAAAAGAAGTTAGACAGAGATCTATTAACTGGGTGGAACTTACAGCTCAGAGGAGCCTTTGCATGACCTTGCAGAACCATGCGTGCTGTGTGCGTTACACACACATGTAGTAGACCTTCAATATCGGGTAGTAGACTTTTCGCCAATATCGAGGGACGAATTGAGTGGTCTATGGGAGGGTTTTGTCAGAACGAAAGTGGGACCGTGAAAAAACTTCATTGTTCCAGTAGGGACTCTAACCCGGTACTTTATGCTCAATGGTCCGACCTATTAACTACCGCACCATGAAATCCACTACACCACCAGCAGGAATCACACGCTGAAAAAGATTTTTTTTGTCTTTTATGCTTTCGTACCAACTCTGCACTTTAAAATTTTCTTATTGAAAAAATTGTCTCTAAGTTTTTTTTTGGCCTGAGATGGGTGATGACCCCACTGTTTTGACAACTAAGCATTTGGAAACAAATTTTTAGCTTAATTAAATTATTTCACACTCGTAAAACATTCAAAATATTTTTCATTAGGCATTTAAAGATTTATTAATAAAATTGTGTGTAAGTTGCTTGTTATTGTGAACCGATGATGTTGCATTTAAAAACTTTTACGAGACAGTCTACAGAAAATTTTATATTATTGCATCGAACTAAAAATTTAAAATACATGTTTTTTTTGAGAGATGGCTAGTAAAATGTATCCTTATAATTCTTATGAATTCCTAAGCAACGATTTTAAAGTTTACAATACAGTAATTGGCTGTCCATGACATTTTTGAGGTAATGTGCTATTAAACCGACATGTTTTGTGGTGTGATGTATGCAAAATAAGATTCAGAGGTAGTTTTCTGTCATGACCGATCAATTCCGAAACAGGATGAAAAACACTCGGTTTGCAAAATGCGGTTTTCATAGACTAATTTCAAACAATTAAAGAGTTAAGTAAAGGAAAAGATATTGTGCCTTTTAATTTTGGATTTCGAAAGAGATTTACACCCAGGTAAAAAAGAGCGCAAAATGAAGGAAATAAAGTTGATTCAACGTTAAGTTTGTAAATCATAATTAAACAAGATTGAATTCAAAGTAGTTTCAAAGTAAAAATTACGTTCTTTTGACTTTGATTCAACTTCTATTTATCGTAAAGTAATGCTCTCACATTTGAAACTTTTATTCACAGCCCTTGATTTTCTACGTTTTATAGTAAGTTTTATATTTCTCAACTTTGAAACTTTCAGTTTTTAATGCTTTTCCTTCAGGTAATGCATTAACTCCTAAGTGCTAAACAGAAATGCTTAAAACAAAAGTGGGCATGGACTAGAAATAAAAGCGGTTTTTCAAAAAAAAAAAAAACATTTTTTTCCTAAACACGCCCCCTAAAAGTAGGCGGATACATTTTGTGTGTATCTTTAATATTTGTCATAGAATTTTTTTTCGATTTGGAGTGAATTTTCCGAGAAATCGGGATTTTAATAAATCTTACATGTTGAAAGTGGGCATGGTCGATATTGTGAGCGGCCAATTTTTGCCTCGTTAAAGGTTTCAGGCCAATATTTCCTTAGTACCAAAATTTCAGTTCCTTCATGTCTAACTTGACCAAAAGGCATTTTGAAAGAAAATGTGATATAGAGGTTGTCTCACATTGAAGCTAGTAGTGGGCGTGGCCATTCGCGGATTTAGGCAATTTTCACACGTTGTCTGTGCAACAAATGATCCAAGCCGTGTATCATCTTTAAGCTCTCTAGCTTGATTTTTAAGGCCTAAAACCTTCACGCATACAGATGGAGAAACGGGCGGGCTTTGGCTTAATCGATTCACCTGTCGGTCTCGATCATATCTTTAAAAGGTGTTGGGGGGGTCTACGATGATTATTATTTTACTGTGTATGCATTCAAATTAATATACCCTGGGTCGGGTGTCAACACAAAATGTTGTAACATAAAGTCCAAGTCGCAATGTTGGCTGCGTGCGTTCGATGACAAGCAGAGTAGAACACCCTGCCCTATAGGCGCAAAATGAAATGTTATGTTACTTCAAAACATTACCCCAAAACTAAAACGCGTTGATGCGTCTACTACTAAGTAGATCTAGTTTCTATTTTTGCATGCGTTGAACAACCTCATGCTCATTCATTGTGTTGTGAGTGAGTTTAGTTCTCTTGTCGTCAGTAGGTTGTGACTGTGGGGACAAAAAAGGGTGGTCTTTAAATAGGTTTGTGTAGAGTAGAAAGGTATGAGTAGAAAATGTGATATTTTTCGATATTGCTTCTGTTTTCGGTTTTTAGTGACAACCCGCAATGTGTTGGTTCTTTGCATGCACAAAAATACAAGAAGTGGAAGACTGAACCTTGGATAGATTTGTAATCGAATAAACAGAAATAATTTTATTTTCATAATTAGCAATTTGGTTCGTTTTTAAAAAGCATCTTTTCTGCTCTTTCTTTTAAATATATCTTTTAAAAAATCTTTCAACAGAAATTGAATGCGTTTACTTTCCAATTTCCTAAAACGCAAAGCGGAATTTAGGTTTTGCAAATTTTCTACATGCGTACTTTGACGCAAAGTTTTGAAAAAGCATGGCAACGCACATTAACGTGCGCTCGCAGCAAAGCAGCATCGCGATTCTAGCTCAAATAAGGACGAAAGCGTATTTTAATAAAAGCGCGTGGGTTGAAATTTAAAATCAATTGATTCTCATTTCGTTGGATACATAAGAAAAAGTTCTTAAAAAAACAATTTTTTCCTAAAAAAGTGGAAAGAAGTGTCAATGCTTTGAATAACACAAACATAGCAAATGGTAATATCCATAATATTTGTTATATAATTTTTTTCGATTTAGAATGAATTTCCTGAGTAATCAGGTTTTTTAAGATTTAGCATGTTAAAAATGGGCATGGTCAATGGTGTGGGCGGTAAAATTTTTGTCTAATTAAAGGATTCTAGCCGCTTTTACTCTTCACCAAAATTTTAATTCATTAGCCCTGTCTAACTTGACCAAAAGGCATTTTGAAATAAAATGTATATTTGAGGTTGTCCGACATTCAAGTCAATTGTGGGCGTGGCTGTTGGTGGTTCTTCTCAATTTTTATACTTTGTCTTTCAAAAAATTAAAAACCAAGCAAAACTGCAAGTTTCAGTTTCCAAGCTCAATTTTAAAGACCTCAAAACTGCATACATATGGGCAGATGGACATGGCTCAACCAATTCACCTGTCGGTCTTGATCAAAGCTCTAAAAGGTCTTAGGGGTCTACAGTGATTATTTCGCTGCGTTACAAACTATGCATTAAAATTAATCTACCCTGGGTCGGGTATAAAAAATGTACTCGTACTCAAAGGCTTAGACTTAAAGTGAGGGAGGACACCCGATAAAATTGATTCCTGCTAAAGTTGTTTAAATCGTTAGCAAGGCTGCATTTTATATAAGAGTATTGAGAAGAACGTTTTGTGCACAAAGCTCATGAAGGTTAGGTTAGGTTGAAGGGCTGTTGGGTTCGAAGAACCCAACTCACTTAGACATATGTAGGCCCATTGTACCACGTGGATCTGGAAAAATTGCCTACTCGTTGAACCATTTTGGGTCAGTCGTGCTAAGATCACTAAGATCATTATAGAAGAAAGTTCCAGGGTGAAGATTTTGGTTCTTAGAGAGAGCGGGGTATGTGCACAGAAGGTGGAGAGTGGTCTCTTCTTCCTCCTCGTCCATGCAGCTCCTGCAGAAATCGTTAGAAAAGACACCAAGCCTTGTCGCGTGCTTGCCTATCAGACACTGTCCTGTAATAACACGTATTGAAGCACTCATGTGTAATCTATTAAGAGCTATCAAACTCCTAGAGCGTTTAAGATATAGCTTAGGTCAAATCTGTTTTGTTACTAGACAGGTACAACCGCGTGTCCATCTGAGATTAGTTCTTTCTATTGCATCCAGTTTTATCATGAGTTTGCATGACAAAATTGGAATGCCTAAGGAGCCATTATCAGGCGAAATTGAGAGAGTTTTTCATTTGTTTAGCAGTTGCAAATATTCTAGCCCTAATTACCTAATTTTTTGAAGCACCTTCATAAATATTTTTGAAGGTGCTTCAAAAAATGCATAAAGGGATAGAAAAAATCAAGAATTTTAAGCTGACCTCAAAACTACAAGCAGATTTCAAATAGGATATTCGACCGAGGATATTCGATTCTTCAAAGTTCCAATACATTACATAAAAAAAAGCTTATACAGAGCGGTATTCTTATGGGAAGAGTAATTATGTCATGGACTTTTGAACCCAAAGTTAGTATTGTGTCTTGCTGAAAGCGTCTCTACAATGACAGAAAATTGACACGGCCTTGTTAGCTCTCTATTTATATTCTTGATCATAGAAGTTTTCTGCCAAGGTTAAGTATCCGGGATAAAGAATAAAACTATTCTGATATTAATCTGAATAGTTTTACTCATTAGCATGAGTTGAGTCAGACTAGTAACCATCTTTCTTCTGATTCAGTGAAAGCTCGTTTATAGTGTATCGATCATCGATCAAGTCTAAGGATCTCTTATTAAAAACAGTCCTAAGATTTGATTCGACAAAAAGAACGGGACACCCAGTGATCGACATAACCGTATTCTGTTTTGGACAAAATGAAAGGAAAACCAGATTCGGTACAAACTTTGATCGAAGGAAGACTTTGATGGACTTACTCTATAGAAAAATAGCAATCAGGGCAACAGTTCACAAAGAACCCAAGCAGCACACTCTGAATAGCAATCAATGTAGCAGTTCACAAAGAACCCAAGCAGCACACTCTGAAACCATAAGCATTGGGTTTAGAAATAGGATATTCGACCATTCAAAATTGAGACAAAAGTAATAAATATTCTTTGCAAAATTAATTTAAAACTCTTAACGCAATTTGATATTTGTGATTTGTCCTAAAAAAAACTGCCAAAAAAATCAGGGATCTCTAAAGTGATGTCTAGGCTAGAGCCTAGGCTAATGCCTGGGGCATTATGTTAAGGATTTTTCAAAATATATTTTCGCAATTTATTAAGTTCTTACTGCAAGCTGTATTTAAGTTGAGGGAGATGTAACATTAATATACAAGCTAAAGCTCGAAAGCTAAATGCTCGCCTTCATGTTCATTGCAACAATGAAATGATCCGTAATCTAAACGAGACTCTTTACGTTGTTAACAACGAGCGACGACTACAAAGAACAAGACCCTTCGATCTAGCGACGTAGGGTGAAGCCGCATGAATGAACGGCTTAGTAGGTGCATTCACTGGAAAGCAACCTATCCAATGCGATTAACACTATGGAAGCGTAAACTACTTGTTAAGTTAACTTAGTTGTAGTCAAGAAGTATTATGAGAGAGCGAAAATTTACTACTATGAAGTGCGTTCTGGCAGTTTTATAGTGTCTCTCATAAATGGGTGGTTTTTTTAGCACGTGGAAATCGGGCATAACCAATATCGGCTACTTCGGTATTATGTACCTGCTATAGAGGGCGTATTGGTATCTTTGAAAGATTTTGGAGTTTTAGCCTCCGTCCATCCTAGTATTCAAAAAAAGAAAAAAAAAAATATACAATCAACATGTACGAAAGTCAAAAAGTGCTCCTCGCTTAGCAACTTGATCAATATCGGATATGAAGATAATCTATTCATTGCGAGCGGACCATAATACTGCTGTCAAAATTTAACTTTTTCTCAAAAATATCTTGCTTTCAAAGTTTTGATTTTCAATTCTCTTAAAAAGTTCTGTACAAACAGGCGGGGGGGTAACGGGGGGGGCTGCATGCACACATTACAAATACATATTTTACTGTGTCGTTTTACGGCGTCATAAAATGTTATTTTGAAAGCAGACAATTTTGACCCTAGCAGAATTAAGCCAATAGTTTTTCAACGTCAATCTTCATGCTTTTCGGAATTCATGGCTCTCAAACTTAAACCCTAATATACATAGTTTGAACATGACTGTCAGTGCGGATTAATTTGTGTTATTTTACTGCAGGCCAGTAAAAAACACAAATAAGTTTGAGCGAAAACGTGCTGTCTGAATATTAAAAACATAAAAACTATTTTAGTTTTGCAATTTCTCAGCTTTTCGAAAACATCTACAAAATCATATTTCTTTGCATTGGATGAAACTGCGAATGATAGCTGTAGACGTAGCTATATTGTTCTTTTATTAAAAGAATTAATAAAAGAACTGGCCGATCACTTGAAACAGCCCGCATAGACTGTCGGCCAATACGTCGAATTATTGGCAGCTGCTATGCATTTTGGCAGAATCCTATGAATTGATCTATTTATAGTGACGTTGTTGTTATTGCTGCTGCCGTGACTGTTGTGTTGTTGTTTCAGTGCTGACCGCCCCTGATAAGTTTTCTAATGCATTGGATTGACTCCAAGAAGATATTTTATAAATACATTTTGTAAACACAAATTTTGTGTTACTAACTCACGCCCTCTCATTCTGGCACCACCAGCATTGTCTGCAGTCAGCATCGTTGAACAAAAATATATTCTGTATAGAACTTTTTGTGTTTTTCAAATAGACATTCTTTTCGGGATCTTATTTTTTTTAATATGCAGCAACAGCACCCAGTCCAGAAAATATGAAAACCGGGAACCAACTGGAAATAAAACAATACCGGTATTCGAATCTTACGTGAATATTTGACAATACAAAAAAATTATCAACAAAAACGGATTTCGATGAACATTTCAAACCCCAATTTGGAGCTTATCGAACTGAATTTGAGTGAATTTTTTAAGCGTTTCAAATTGACTGATACGTTTTGGATAGACAACTTAAAAATCGACATGAAATAAACAAAAAACAATCAAACAAACATCGAGCAAATTCTCAGAGCAGGAGACTGAGAAACGCCTTTAATCTGACTTATGGTTATATTGTCCACCACAAAGTGGCCACAATATAAGTGAATAATTTCGCTTTTAAGACAGAACCACTTTTGCGGGATGGGTAGTGGAATCTATATCCTCGGATTCCAAAAGGACTCCAGTGTCAGAACTCAGAACCCTGTTCGGTTTTGGAGACACTTGGAGACACCTGCGAAAATACGATGGCTTTCCTTCCTTGGCTCAGAGGCAGACAGAAGCTATTCCATTATTTCAGGAAAAGACACGGCTTTGTCAGCTCTCTATTTTTCTTCTTGATCATAGAAGCTTTCTGCCAAGGTTTAGTATCTAGGAAAAAGAGTAAAAATATTCTTTAGCATGAGTTGAGTCAGACTAGTGACATCTCTCTAAAAACAGACCTTAGATTTGATTCGACAAAAAGTACGGGACTCCCAGTGATCGATATAACCGTATCCTGTTTTGGACAAAATGAAAGGAAAACCAAATTCGGTACAAACTTTGATCGAAGGAAAACTTTGTTGGACTTACTCTTACTTAATAGAGAAATAGCAATCGGGGAAACAGTTCAGAAAAAACCCAAGTGAAAAAAACTACGTTCTGTAAACGTGGTGCTATAAGCGTTCCTAGCACTGAAGTTATAAGGCCAAAAGAGTTGAGGAAATATGTTCTAAAGCACAGGTTCTATAAACGTTTCTAGCTCCTATTTTATAACACTAAAGGTTTGACACATCCGAAGTACTACTTTGAACCCTTATACAGCACTTGGGGGTTGTCAGATGTCACACTATGGAAAATAATGCAATTAACAGATTTTTTTTTGTGAAAACATTGCAAGAAAAACATTTAGATATATAAGAATTGTACATTTTTAATAGAATAATATCATTTTCAACTCGAAAGCATTTTTAGGCTAGAAAAATATGTCAAACAAAAATTGATTTTAAGAGAATATTCAGCCATTTTATTTATTTCTTTTACAGTCTAGGGTTCTAGTGGGTCAAATAAGTTATGTGCGGGCTTCCTTGGTCCAGCAGTTCAAGTATTTTATCCACTCACTTATATGCCCTTTTTTCAGGCACCAGTTTAAGAGGAGTCCTCTTTAGAGTTTAAAACTCTTATTAGTGCTGCCACAAGGGGAAAAAATTGCATAGCAAAGCTCAGAAGTCAAAAATTTAATTCTTGTTTCTTTGTTATGTGTTTTTAATGTCTACTACAAGTATAGTTGGTAAACTATATCTTTTACAAAACTATAAACAAAACAAATGAGTGAGTGACAGAGTTCGTCTGTGGCAATCTTCTATATACCCGACCCTATATACTGTGTAACACCAAACCTTAAAATTTTTTGTCCCGAATTCATGTATTATTTGTAGAGGCCACGCCCCCAAAAGTGGGCCTGGGCTAAAAATTAAAATCAATTAATTGTAATTTCGTTAGAATCATGACAAAATGCTTTACAACCGAAAATTATTTCGGAAAAATACAGTTTTTTGCTAAAAACGCCCCCTAAAAGTGGGCGGAGCTCAAAACTTTGTATGGACCAAACTTAGCAAATGATGATATCTACACCATTTGTCGTATAATTTTTTTTCGATTTGGTGTCAATTTTTCGAGAAATCCCGTTTTTAAAGATCTAACATGTTAAAAGTGGGCATGGTCGATATTGTGGGCGGTCCAATTTTTGCTTTCTTAGAGGTTTTAGGCCTTTATTGCTCTATACCAAAATTTGAGTTGCTACGCTTTGTCTAACTTGACAAAAAGTCATTTTGAAAGAAAATTTGAAATTGAGGTTGTCTTACTTTGAAGCTAGTAGTGGGCGTGGCCATTGACGGATTTAACCAATTTTCATACTTTGAGTGTACAAAATAAGAGCCAAGATACACTTCAAGTTTGAGCGTCCCAGCTCAAGCATTCTAAAGACCTAAAAACTTCACGTATGCGGACAGATGGACAGACGGACGAACGGATGGACATAGCTTAATTCACCTGTCGATTTCAATCATATCTCTAAAAGGATTTAGGGGTTTACGGTGCTAAAAAAAATAGTTCATATCACAAAATTATTAATGTAGGATCTTTTTACCAATAGCAGATAATATTACACCGAACACTTTGGCATGTCTTTTAGATTAATGAAGTTTAATTTTTTAATTTGTTTTAATTTAATTTTTTAGTTTAATTTTTTGTTAAAAAAGTTATTAATTTCGCAAATGACAAATCGCAGCTATAAATTCATCTGCTGTCTCTATTTTAAATGAGTCTTCTTGTTCTGTCAGGCTCAAATCTGAAAAAAAAACTGTAATGTAATTCCACATCGATTCTAGATTCCAGTAAAATTCAAACACTTACACATCCGAAGAAATGGGTACTTGTTGTGTTGGCCATTGTAGAACAAGAATATAAGTTCGTGTGCGAAAGTGAGAAAAGTATGAATATATTTTCGTTTCTTTTTATTTTTCAAGAGAAACTCCCAAGCGTTTTGCTACGATCGTACCAAGTGGCAGCGGTGTAATCCATAAATGCGGATATAAATAAAACATACGCAAATAAAAATACGTTTCAATTAACGCCTGCCGTGTCAATCTTTACAAAAAGTCAAACCACCTACTAGAGAACAGAAAGCAACGTATATACCACATCAGAAAAGAGAGGGATGGCAACCCTAGATATATTAGTGCCGTGTTTGACAGAAAACCACAAAACCCTATGACCCTATGTTCTACATGAAGCTAGACGGTGCTACATAGAACCCAAAGTTTTGAAAAGGTAAAAACACACAGAAAAATGCATTAATTTCATCAACCCTTTTAAATATGAACGAAGATATCTATTTGTGCAAAATCATTTACACTTCCATCTACAATTACCCAAGTAAAAGAAAATCCACACCATGAAAGAAGTAGGTGAATACCATGAAAGTGTGTGAACCTATAGATTCTTGCAAGAATTTATTGACTGTCAAATAAGTTCTATAAGAGCTCGAAGTAGAACCCTTTTTGCACCCAAAATTTAGTTATAAAAATATCAAATTGCTAATATTGGGTGTTAGTAAGGGGTCGCATTACTTAAGTATAAAACCATCTTATTCTATGTCTTCACCGGCAATAAAAAGAGGGCTAACTGGAGACGATTTAAAATAAACCCCAAAGTGGCACCACCGGCCAAATATAGGATTAATTTGACACGAGCACTCTTTTCCTGCCATTTTGACTCTCAAAAGGGAGTGGCGATGTCGATTTTTCCTAGGGTCGAAAAAAGATTGACGTAGTAAAAATTTCAAAAGAAAACGTATTTGTGACAGATTTGTCATACAGGGACAGTTTCAGTTTCCTTTTCTGATTTCCAAACTGTTACAAAGGTGCATTAAATAGGTTTGTGAATAGGGTGAATGGGATTTATGAAAGGATTTGCTTTTAATCATTTGCCGAGAGGATTTAAATTTGTATGGTAAATAGCGTGATTTGTAGAGGTTTTAATGGAGATTTCTATTAATCGTGGATTAATGCCCGGTGATGGGGAGTTGAACAGGTAACGGAGGCAAACATAGCGTCTGTGCAACTTGGGTAGTGTAACTCGGGTCGGTGCTGAAGGGAAACTATGTGAGGATTTTCCTTGGGAGAGAAGATGGGAGAGCAAGTGGTAAATGAGACATGCATTGATATTTTAAATTTGAAAAAAAAACCGGGTATAACTATCTCCATTCGTTAAAAAGTTGGATCCATATGAAAATATATCAAATGAGGGACCAAGCCATTTAATTCTTATTTTGACGTTTGAAAGGATTTTTTTCAGATAGCAAAAGAGGTCATCGATCACTGTCCAGAAATTTTTATAAGACTAAACTTAAGCACCCGCAGAAGATATATGGAATAAAAAGTACTTTTAAGTAAATTTATTTTTTTGCCATAAGTTATTAAGTTTCAATCCTCAGAAGCGCACTTCAGAAAAAAAAAACAGTTTATCAATTTTATCCTTCCTCTGAAGCAAGTTTTGAGGAATGTGAAAAACGAAGAGGCAATGAGTGTATAAGCGTATCCATGAGGACCTTTCTATGCGCCATTTGAAACAAGACTCGATTTAAACTGAAACAAAAAGAAAGCGCACAAACAATTTGTTGCGTTGTTTACAAAATATTTTACTAAATGTAAACTATTAAAAAACTACAGTAATTTACAATTTGACAAACAATTGAACAATAAAGGGATGGATAGCCCAAGACTATACTACATATTTGTTTAAAATGATCATAAGTATGTTAAAGTTACAATTGTCATCTTGGTAAAAATGTTGTTTAATTTTTTAAAACCTGAGTAATTTGTTTTAGTTTTAACAAAGTTACCAGTTAACATGTCATTCGATTGATGATAATTCGTGGTCAACACAAAAAATGCATAAAACTAAAATGAATCAAGAAAGACACTTTAAGAGTTAAATTAAGAAAAGAATTATGAGTTAACACTTCTTCAAAGTAAGCAATTAACAATTAGCAACACAAGAATTAGCAAAAGAAACATTTTTTTGGTATAGTTTGATGATTAATTGGATAAAATTTTCCATAATCAAAGTGTGTATCCAATGTTGGCAAATGCATACGATAAAAACCGTCAGGGAAAAATCTGCGGTTGTAGTATGTAGTTGCAGGATATGGCCTTTGTTGTCTAAACAAAAGCACACGTAGTGGGTTCTCGTATGATTCATCCCAATTCGAGCTTGACCCAATGGTATTAACTCCTCCAAAGCTTGGTCGATTTAGAGACCTCGCAAATAGAGACCAAAAATACGATTCTGGTCCGTTAAGTGAAGTTTCAGTTTCTGTGGCTTGGCATGGGGGAGGCACTGCAGCAGTTTCAGTTGGAACTAACTTTTTAGTAACTGGAGGACTTGTTGAAGTCTCCTCATCCTCATCATCATCAGAAGTTGTACCTTCCGGGGGCATGGTACGTGATGTAATTGTCCCTGGCGTAGATAGGTCTTCTGATAAAATTGGAACAGTGTTTGTTGAAGTGGAAACTGCTTTGACCGTGGTTGAAGCTGTGCTGTATGGAATATTATTTAGTGTTCCATCAGTTGTGCCTGGTAGATTTGCTTGAGTCACAGGAGCATCCGTTGGCAAGAGCTCTGGTTCTGTGTCCGTATCGTGATATGCCAAAGCCCTTGATGCAAGTAGTATGAGAGTTACTAATAGGCGGACGATGTATGCCATTTTCACTGGATATAAATGAATTGACTGGTCACTTTGAAAAAAACAATCGACTTTTATTTTGGACTCAAAGAAAATTATTATCGGTCCAGCTTAAGAGAGTTCGAGATCATGACTGAACTTCTTACTTTGTGGAAATCAATGTGCACTTGTGGAATGAATGAACAACAACTGTTTTAAAATTCCATTGCAATCGCATTTAACGTAATTGTTGTTGGAAGTAATTGTTTTTCGCATTTTAAGTATAGTAACACACTGGGAAGCTGCAAGTTTTTCAATCGCTTGTATACCCTACAAGCCTTAGAATTATTAAAGCACTTAAAACGAAATGCGAATAGCCTAGGGTGATCTTGGGCTAGTTTTATAAACTTGTATGTAACTTCGCATGATATGTATCTTGTGTCTTAAATTATGGATTTGTGCTTACGAAAACTGAGCTCCTCATCTTAACACATTTAAATTAAAATTAATGCTCCCGTCTTCTTCTCCTCCCACTCTGCTGCATTCCTAATGGTCCGCTTGTGTGGTACGGCGGCAATTCTTAACGCTCTCGTATATGGACTAGAAGTAGGATATTACATATATCTTATATTACTATGCTATGCATCCTCGAGGACGCTAATTTTTCCGCTATTGGAGACTAGTAGGGAATAAAGAAATATATAATGAGCTCCAGATGTCATCCGGTAGGGTCAGCCCTCCGTCTGGCTTTGAAAATAAGTTTCTTGAAAGCCTCTCCAAACATATAAAAGCACAAAAACCTATGCCGTCGTTCTTTAAGTCAGTTTAAATCTAGGGAGCCCCTCTTCTCTCAAACTCACAGATTGCTATATAACTGATATTATAATTAGTGCACTAAAAATAATTGTTGTTCTTATCTTGAAAACAATGACAGCACTGCTCTGACTCAACCCATGCTTAAGGGTGTCACTCACACTGTCCCGAAATTCGATGAAATTAAATATCAGGGAGTAGTCATTAAGAGAAAACTTCTGTGTTCCAAAAAGGTTGAACAAAAAAGCTATAAAGCAGTGAAAACTGTCTGGAAGCTATGGGGGTTTGTCTCCGAGGCTTATAGGGCTAAGTTCTGAAAAGCCTCCTTTCGTTACGACCATAATAAAATTACCCTTCTAGTACTTATCGGTTATTGTATGGGGCCTTTCCTAGCACACTGCATTCTTGTCTTGATGATTTAATGGTGCTTACTCTCCGCGCGAAGAGCAAGGAGTTCTCATTTAGGTAAATTTCGATTTGAGGGAACATTTTCCATATCAAAGCTCGATTGCCAAATGTCAGTTTGCTGTCATCTAATTGAAAGAACAAGTTTAACAAGTGAGTGGTGATCAGTAAGTACGTCGATGGGTGTGATAATCACTTTTTCGCCGTAGGGTGGGAACGCAATGTATCTTCTGATAAAATTGTTGCATTTTGTCGCCACATCACATTGCCCCACTCTTAGTTTTACTTATCCTAAACAAATACCTTATCATTGCTTCCGTGGTAAGGACCTTCCCAATCCAGATATCCTCGATGAATTGCTGTTTCAACGAATTCCGATGCCAATCTTTCTATAGCTTCTGGCCCTCTTATCTTCAATTCTCCTAAATTCTTTCTGTAAGATCCACCACGTAAAAAGTGACCAATTGTTCCAGTCACTATTATAATGCTTTTTAAATTGTAAATTGTTGCAATTTTTCAGATTTAAATATTAGGCGTAACTTTCTATGGCTTTTGTAACCAGTAAACCAGTAAACAAATGATACGTGTCCAAGCAAAAGTTACAGTCCGTAGCACAGACCGCTTAATACAACATCCTTCCCCACTTGTAAATGATGATGTAGTTTTTATGTTGTATATTATTATTAATATTAACGATTATTGTATATGATATATTTTTTTTGCTTCAAAAGGGGCGTGGTCTGAACACCTTTTCGAACAATTTATTGCAAGTTAGGTTCAAATTCAGGCAAAAATACAATTTTTTGGTTAAAATCCATTTATTTTTCTGTTAGATCCAATATAAATCTAATATAAACCTAATATAAATCTAAAATGTATATAAATGTTGCCTAGTTTACCCTAGTGCTATTTTTTTTATTCTTTCCTAAATTAGGGTAAAACTCAATCGAAATCCCCGCTTTTCTGGATAATTCAAGACTTTTTATTCATTTTGCCTCTACATGTGAGCGTGGCCCAAAACCTTGTATAAATAAAATGTGAGACCAAATGTTTTGTATATAATATAACATGTAATTTTTTTTTCCATTTGGATCAAAAATATTGAACAAAATGCGTTTGAAAAATTACCCTTTCAATCGATGCCACACCCATTATAGGAGGTTTGGCGATTTTATATTTTTTTTTCCAGGACATGTTAAATTTAATTTTTTTTCACGACGTTCAACAGTTTTGGTAGGACTGGAGGTAGTTCCACATTAACACCGACTGTAGGCGGGGTGGATGGTGTTAAAAAACATTACAACTTAAGCTGCTTCGGATGACAAGGAGCCCAGGCTCAAAATTTTCACTCTGTAGCTGAAAATTTAAGCCCTTAAGGTATGTGACATACAGACAGGCGGACGGACGGACATGTCTTATTGGACTCACAATTTGGTCCAGATCTTATGGGGTCTAGCATTATTATTTCACAGTTTTACAAAATATCTGATAAACTAAATATAATTCCATGGAATTTGGGTCAAGCTAGGACTAGGATAGATTATTCTCAAACCATAAGATTTGGTTAAAGGGAATTCGTAGGAAAGATATCAGACAACATACAAAATGACCATTGTACCAACTATAAAATACCACCCAAAAGAGGCGTTTATTTAAATTGTAAATTGTTAACTCCCAAATTTGAAAAAAAAACGCAGTCCCTAAACCAAACAAAACAAAACTGAGGTATGACTTGCACTGAAAGACAGAACCTACTTTCTTAACACCCACTCATTGGAAATCATAAGCATTATTTTCAAAATAAGAGGAGAACTTGAGAGTTTATATTTTATGCCACACTGTATGGATCTTCCCATCTTTTGTGACTTGCTGTGCAACTTAAATTGCGAAAGGATGTGTTTCACTTCTTGGGAATGTGCCTCTTTTTGAAAGTCTTCCTCTTCCGCTTTTGTTTCTTTGGTTCGTATATTTTGGAGGAAGAACATAATAAATGAAGAACTTTTTCGGATTGTATTTTAAAGGAATTTTCAACCAGCTCTTAACTCTTCTGCATGTATTATGTTTTCTTGCAACTTATATTTTTGAATAACGTTTTCTTACTTAAATTGCCTTAATTTATTTTAGATGAGTTGTTAAACTGGTTTCCTTCTTTAAACTTATATTTCTAAATAACGTTTCCTTACTTAAATTGCCTTAATTTAATTTAAATGAGATGGCAACCTGGTAGTCGACGTCTTTCGGCCAAACCATTTAAGACGCAGTAAATTCATATTGTAAAAATTGTTAAAAAATTAATTAAATCAATAAAACTTTACAAACTAACTTACTTAACTAGTGAAAAAAGAACAGTCCTTGATCAAGCACTTTTAAGTGTATTAAGCACAGACGGACGGTCTGTGTGTCTGTGTTTAAGGTCTTGAAAATTAAGCTAGAGATCTTAAACTCGAGGTGAACAGACAAAGTATTAAAATTGGTTAAATCAACTTACGGCCATGCCCACTATTGGCTTAAATGTAAGACAACCTCTAATCCGCATATTTATTAATATTACCTTTTGACCATTTTATCCAACGCATAAGAACTCAAATTTATTCCTTCTTATAGAAATTGTGGCTAAAAATCTATAACACGACGAAATCTGTACCGCCCTCACATCCGACCATGCCCAATTTTACCGTGTTATCAAGTCTTATATATCTTAAAAGACTTGGTTACTCTGAAAATTCACTCTAAATCGAAAAAATATTTTGTGAAAAATTTTAATCTCTAAATTGTTCCACTTAAAGTTTTCAACTACGCCCATTTCAAGGGGGCGCTTAAAAAAAACATTTTCTTTTGCTTAAGTTTCCGCTTTTTACACATTTCCTTTGATAGTTCTAAAAAATAATTTAAAAGATATTCTCTCAACCCGCACCCATTTTTGGGGCGTGGCTTATATTAAAAAAAGATCGTCAAGTATGAAGACATACGCCGAGCGGTCCGTCGGCTTTTGTTGAAGTGTATAGTTATCTATATTGCGCAGTTTGTGAAACATTCTATTTATTTATTAAAACTATTTCTGGATATATTTTACAGTCTGTAATATACGTTGGGCTCTGTACTGTTTCCTACTGTTCTAATATTGGGTGATTTTATATTGGGTTTCGTTACTCTAAAAATAGGCTGACAAAAAGCTTTACCATTTCGAAAATAGAGGGAAGGACATACTCTTTCTTGGCCTTTTTTAGGATTCTTATAACTTAAAACCCATAAAACAGCAATTTCGATTTGATTATTTTTAATTACCGTAAGACTTTTTGATCAATTTTAAAACCATCTGTGCTAGCATTTGCCACTTTTCTCAAATTCTGCGGACATGGATTTCTGAGAAAACGGTAAAAATATGCTCTTTTTTATTTCGCTTGTTTGAATGGGCTAAAAACTTTTTGAAACGTTTTTGATGCAGTTCGCTTGCCTTTTAAACATTACATACTTCAGCCATATTTAAACAAGTTGGTCATAACCGTTAAGGAATTAGAAATCTTTAAAAAACGTTTTCGAAAATGTGTTCACGTTTTTCAGTTAAATCTTCGAAGTTTTTGAATATTCCAAGTCTGCTATAGCTTTGTATAAAATTTAAGAAGATGGACTATGCCCGGTGTTAATTTAAAAATTATAGTTTATACCGTTTGGGAGAAAGAGGGGGAGATATGCATGCTTTTGACCTTTTTTATAATTCTTTAAACTTCAAATCCATAAAACAAATATTTTGAAGTTTTTTTCAGTTCTCGTTAGACTTTTTTCCAATAGCACAACAAGCAGCGCTTTTAAATAGGCTTCTAAAAACTTAGGTTAAAAACGGCAATTTAAAAAAATTTTAACGCAGCCTTCTTTCTTTCTTAAGCTTTTTACTTTAATCGAATCTGAAAAAGATTGCTTATACCGTTAAGCTACTAGTAGACTTAAAAAATTGTTTTTGAAAATGCTTTCATGTTTTTCAGTAAAATCTCAAAAGATTTTGAAATTTTAAAATCTGCTATAATTTTCCTTAAAATTTTGAATTATTTATGATACATGTGATATTTTTCATAGAATATCACCAAACAGCACCGGAGATAAGGGGGGGGCACACGTTTTTTCATGCATTTTAGCGATTTTTTTTCGAAAATGCGTCAAAACTGCAGTACTGAAACTGTTTTTGAAAAATATGACCTAAGCACTTGGTTAACTTTGAGTTGCTTTATACGTGCGTTCAATATTAATTTTGAGTGAAAAGTTATGGCCTCCAACTCTTTGAAAAACATCATGCATTTTCGACTCTTTCTTTCTCAAAAAAGTTTTGATATTTTCGAAAAGTTTTATTTTTTAATTAAAGTTTTGTATTTCTTAAACCTAAGTTTTGTTTTTCTAGTTCTTGCCTACTAAACTTCTTGAAAAAAAACACTAAAAAACATTAAGTCCATTTTTACGTAAAATTTCAAGCTGTAATTAAACCGTTATTTGTGCTTAAAAGAAAGTACCCTCTTTGAATTCTCTGACTTTTTCCGCAGTTTATACGCACACCAAAATTTGTCTTTCTACGACTTACCGTTAACAAGTTATAAAGCGATTGGACGGACGGACGGACGGACAACGTAGCGATACCATAAGAGGTCCTCTTTCCATTTTTGGACGGACCGCTAAAAATTGACTTACAATGTATGAATTCAGGCAACAAAAACTTTTAAGGGTATTGAGAAGTAAGAGACGAACACTTGCACTTACTCACTTGTTTAATGTGAGTTTCTTCACTCTATGTCATGGACATTTGTTTTGTTTCCATTTTCCATGTAGCGTGAACCAGTTTCACCACTAAATCTTGCTGAAAGTTTTAAATATTTTCAATAATTGTTTCAATGGATCGCACGTACAAAACTCTTGCCTTGTGGCTAGGGAGAAGTTTCTATCATTCTTTCAATGACGCGACGCATGAGTGAAAAGTGTTTAAAAAATAAACTAGAATAGGAAAAGTTATGGGAATAGGGTATACAGTACGCTGTTACAGAGGGACCGAAGGTTTTTACATTGATAATACTGCGTAAATAAATGTAAACAAAATTATGTAGACGACTAATAGCGCTGATAACGAAACTTCCCCGCATTCACTGATAACAACTTCGTTTATTCACAGGTCAGAGCCAAGCTTCACAATAATTTTAAATAGACCTTTTAGACCTCATTATTGTTTACAAATCAGAAATACAACAATCTGATAAGATGAGATGAGGTGAGACTCCCTAAAAACAAATCAGACTCTTCGTAAATTATACAATTTGCCAGTCAGTCTCTGACGACATTATTTCTTTACATTGTTGATTAAATGATGATTTCCAAAACCTGCCAAGTCCCGCCTTATACCCTACTTTTTGTTTTCTCTAAGGTACAAGCAAACTGAACATGCCCTGATGAAAGTGGACATAAAACATGACAAATGCAACCTTCTATTAATATAAAAACTTAAATCAATTAAAATCTGTGCCGGATTCGATTTCAATACAACTGGCGACAATGCATAGAATTTTTGTTGGCACTTTTTTGCATCTAGCTACCATATAGGATGCTATTTTTACCTTTTCCTACATATGCAGAATTGCATTGCGTTGTTCTATCTTTAGAAATACCTACCCGACAGAATGCTTTCGAATTCGTCTCATTTCCTGCTTGAGATGCATTTTTATGTAACAATCTAAGGAGAACGAGAAGTAGTTTAGTTTAGAGTAGGTTCATTTAACCATCACCTTTTAACATTAATTTAAGGTAATTAAGTTTGCTAGAGGTCAGCACTTGATATAGGAATTTTAATGAAATTGGAAGTGATTATTTGATCCAATGATTTATTTTGTAATGAAGTTTTGAAAGTCTTTCAAATTATATTTAATGTTTCATTCAACACGCATTTAATAAATCTGTAAAATCTATTGCTTTCATCTGAATAAATAATAAAAGCTAAGGCAGCAAGTCATAAAGTATAGTTAGTCATGATTCGGACGCCCCAAAATAGTCCAATACACCTGAAATAGAAAACTGACACATTCGGAATGTTTTCTGTTGCTTCAGCGAAGTAGACACTCATAATGGAATGACTTTTATTCTTATAAGCAACACTGGCGCTGCTTGCAGTTCTTGCATTTGAGAAATCCAACCATTTGCTTAAATTAAGCGGAGCAGCCTATGCATCTCATACCCAGTCATTTACGATTGGGTTACAAATGCAGAAACCTTAATACCTCATCAATTCAATTTTTTTCAATTCAACTTATTGAGGCATTCTATAATCTTACGTGTACATTACAAGTTACTTATTTTATAAATGGTGATTTTTTAGCTGGTTTGGTTTTGGCAACACTGGTTTTGACAGCTGACGTGTGTTTAGTACCTTGTGTCACTGTCAAACAGCTTCAGTTTGGTTTGCAATTTAACCATGGATCGTCTTACAAATGAACAACGCTTGCAAATTATTGAATTTTACTATCAAAATTCGTGGTCGGTTCGAAATGTTCATCGCGCGCTGCTTCCATTTTATGGTCGGCATTCTCGAGCATTCTCGGCATTCACGTTTCGGGCCGGTCAATTGGCCGCCTAGATCGTGCGATTTGACACCATTAGATTATTTTTTGTGGGGGTATGTCAAGGCTAATGTCTATAGGGACAAGCCCGCTTCGATTGACGCACTGGAAGCCAACATCCATGCATTCATTCGTGAGATACCGGCCGATATGTGTGAAAGAGTATGCCAAAATTGGACTCAGCGGATTAAAAAATCACCCGTTACTATTGGCCGACTTTAAGGGTATGTCTGGCTAAAGATTTTGAAAGAAAATCATATGAGTTTAATCGTTTTTTACAATTACATATTGTGAAGTATGTATATTTAAGTGTTTATGGTGTATGCTTGCTCCCGACATACAAAAACGGCTTTGCTTCTTTTGGGCTTTTCTTAATACTATATTAAATGTTTCTTAAATAAACTTAATCCTAAAAATAAATTTAAATAGATTTGTGCTATCCAGTCAAAACAATCTGAATTCATTTAATTGGCGAGAAAAAGAAATACTAATAATGTATACACACACGAGGCTTCAAGTCTACTTTTAACCTTATAAAACAATATAAGCAAAACAGATAAAAGCTTCTAAACATTGGTCAATGTGTGCGTGATCCGAGTTCGGACTAATTTGTCCTACCTTCTTAAATTTATCGGCATTGCCTTTTCGTAAAAAGGCAAAGCTTGGTTTCCATTTGCGTTTGGTCTAAATTGAGTAGCAGAACTTCTATGCAGGCAGTTAAATGGCGAGAGGTGATAGTTGTCTTGAATACTCTCTCTGCTATTGGAATCGAATAAGGAGCTTACCAAGGTGTTAAAATGTGAAGACATGCGATTTAGTTTTTTCTGCAAAAGATCAGATTACTAAGGCCGACTTAAAAGATCAGAGAACTAACAGAGGTGTAACCTTAATTACTAAAGTTACACCTCTGTTAGTACAAAGTTTCGTACAAAGTTCGTACAGAGTTTTATTTGAAAACCATTTTTTATTCGGTCTGCGGAACTTTCCACTGCAAAATCTTAAGATTTTTCTTTCAAAAGTCTCTAACTCGTTTGCTACTGTTGGAGATATCGTAAACCAGGTACTGAAACCGTATGTTTATATGGGCCTTATCAGAGTTTTGTACATCAAAATTTTGGTATTGCTGGGTAAATGTTTGGAATGCAGCAGAGTTTTCAAATTGGATGTTACCATTTTGGCCTTGAGTAATATCTTTCTTGCATGTTTATTAAAAACAAATCTGCTGTGAAATTTACGCCCAAGAATTTGAGTTCACTTCGTAGAGGGACATTTTTCCCATGAATTTGTAGCCTGAGGGCTCTGCTTTCACTCACGGCGCGACAGTAACCTTTTCCGCTGGAATTCCAGAAATAAATCAAACTACATTTGGACGCGTTAACTTTAAGTCCCCATTTTTGAAAGTAGCTCTCCAAAACGGGTAATAAGTTTAACCGTTTTGGAGAACCTTAACCTTAACTTTCCGAAGAGCGACGCTTGATTTTTTATGACTAGCTAAAATTATAGTATTATCTGCATACAGAATGCCACCAGGATCGTGTAAGATCGGATCTTGAAATGGGAAGTCATAAATAAATATGTTAAAGAGGGTTGGGCCCATAATTGAACCCTGAGCTACACCAGAGAGTATTGATATGGGGTCAGATGAAACTTGCCCTATAAAAACTGATGTGAATCTCTCATCGAATCTTAATTTTATAAGTTTGAATTAATAATAATTATAAGTTAATAATTATAAGTTTTGAAACCTTAATACCTCATCATCATCATCATTTTCGAATGCCGCTTATCCTTTAAAAGGGTCGCGGGCCTTAATACTTTGTATGAAAAAAAGACAGTCAAGTATGAAAACATGCAGACAGTGTGGTCCGCTGGCTTTTGTTGAAACTTAAGCTTCTCTTAACTGCACAGTTTTGGTAAATTTTGTTTATAAAAATTATTTCTGGGCATATTTTACATTCTGCTGTTTACGTTTTTCGTAGTTCGAGGCGTTCTTATATAGGGTAATCTTTTAGTTTCATTACTATAAAAAAAAGTGGCAAAAATCTTTTCCTTTATTTTTTTTTATATATATATTTATTTTAAACTGTTATAAGTTTTTGTTTTAATTTACAAATTCGTTGCGTTGGGTAATCTTCATGTGCTTGCGTCAAATTTGGTGGGTGTAAAACAAGTTGCCCAGAAGTTATAGTATAAATATTTGCTAACAGCAACGTTTTAATCAGCCAACTGAATTGTTTTTAAGAACATCTAGAAAAACATTTAGTTATTCGAAACTGTTAAATGCAGTTTTTTTTTCGATTTTCTAAAGTTATACTACGTCCGTGATTTATTCAAATTTTTACCAAATACCGTTTCGAAAATAAAGGGAAGGGCATAGATAGGTAGGTAGGTAGTAGTAGTTGTTGGAAGACCCAAGTAGCACTTAGAGTGTGCCGTTTTGATTCCACAAACTCGCGTGACCTGGTTATTTGATTAAGTCTAGTTCTAGATCCAACCCGTTGAATTAAGGAATGTTATTAGTTCACTGATGCTCTTACCTGAGACCTCCTCAAGTGTGTTGAAAAAGGGTTTCCCCAGTGTCCGTTGTCTGGCTCTAGCTAATGCCGGACAGGCGTACATGAGGTGCAACAGTGTTTCTTTTTCAGTTGCATCGTCGGTCGGTCGCAACTACGACAATGTGTGTGTTTTGGGGAATGTTCGAATCGCTGTTAGTCTAGAAATGTGGGAGCGGGTTCTATTAAGCAGATTAAGTGCTTTCGCTTTGTGGAATAAATACTGACTCTGCGAGTGAGCAAGGGAGGAGTGCCCTGGTACCCAGATCAGGGAGACCTTGAAGTGGACATCAAGCGAGGCCAGTTCATATTGGCAATCTTTAATAAGTTTAGAGGAAGTGATTACTGAGTCAGTAGCTTTGATGGCTGCTTGACTATCGACGGAGATAGCGACGTCTTGCTTTTGTGTCTTATAAGGGTGTATTTTTTAGCTGACAACATGCTTCGCGAACTGCCAGTATACGTGGAAGGTGCCGCCTGGAATTTTTGGCGTCTCTTTTTGGTAGTCTCGGGTATTTTGCTATCCGTCGCAGACGAACTGAAGTTTTTGCATAAACACTGTTGCACTTTCCCACTTGTTTTGATAAGTTTAGTTACATAGACAATTTGCTCGGCTTTGTGCAATCTGAGAGCTGTAATCCGTATGTCCCAGATGGTTTAGACGAGTTTGGCGGAGCAGTTTGTTAATGATTTATGGCGACTCGAAGCTCTTGTTAATGTTTTGCCTAATTCCCGTATGTGATCATGGCTGCTACATCATATTGTTCATGTAGAGCCAGAACAGTGTTGGTCTTCTTTGGGTAACACCAGATCGCAGGCACATTTATTCCAGGTATTAATTACTGTGTCTAGTCTACCACAAAAGCCTATTTTTGAGGTAATTTTCCTATAGGTACATATTTAATACATTTTTTCGGAAAATCGGAAAAACATTTTTTCGCCTTCCGAGCTATGTATTGTCGAATGTAATACTTCCAGGATGGTACCTACTGGAATATATCGTTTCCCTTTTAGGACTTTTCTAAACTCCGTGCATTATACTGTAGACCTGACTGAAAGTGGAATAATAAATCTTTAAGCCTATCATCTGGGATCAGCAGGCGCCTTTTTGAAATTATTGTTTTGAATCTAAATAGAACGTCCTTTTTGTTTCTTCGAAGTTCTCGGCATAAAGCCGCAAAAGTTTTCTCTCCTTTTTTCCTGCTGCCATAGTTTACCTTATGTAAGTGCCGATTGCGTTATGAGCTTCATCTTCATATAGCTTCCCAAGAGTTGGTGTTGAAAATCTGTTTTAAAAAAATTGTTTCTGGGAAAGTCACTGGTCGGCTGTTTTACGAAATTCTGGAAATCTTACTTTTACAAAGCAACACAGTGGAATATGTATGTGATTGCAACCCCCCTTGCGTGTTTCTTTTTTTACCTTTTCTTCAAAAAATGGGAAGTTATCTTAAAAATCAGAATATGGAGAATTATATTGCTTTAGTCAGAATTAAAAAACAAAAAATTTTTTTTTTTTTTTTTTTGTAAAAGCAGAACTTTGACCTACTGCCCTCTTAACATAGAGTAGTTGTACTTCTCATCGCCTGATATGGGAGGATAAACGTCTGTACCGAACAATTTTAAATAAAATCAATTTCATTTTTTTTACATAGTTTTGAGGAAGAGAACACCGTAAAAGTTAAAACTATTGAGGTCCTTATTGGGGTGAGGGTGGTCTATCAGGCATGAATTTCTCTCTCGGCCGGCCAGTTCTTGTCATGGCTTGGATTAGAACCGTCTAAAGTTCGCATTTGCTCTTAAGCCCTACTTTTTATACAGAAGTTTTCTGTTTCCTGAAAAGTATTGATAGATCTGGTTTGAGATCTGGATTGAGACTAGTCCCAGAACATATTGGAGAATTTCGTTTTTTGTCACTACTTCTGAATCGGACTTTGAGGATGCTTTTTAAAAACAGGATAAGGCAACCACTCCTACTTTAGGATATTGATGGGGCCTTAAGGATGTTTTGATGAATTAATGGATGTTTTTAGGGACACTATTCAGGAGTCTTATCTCAATTAGAGACAGTTCTTTGGAAACTTATTAGATTTAACACCGAGAACTTATCACAATTTTTAACTTGAATTCCATAAATATTGCGTACTCTGTAATGAATTTGAACATCTTGAATTCTTTGTAGAAAACAGCGTTGTCCTCAGCGGAAATATCACCGCATTTTTATACCGCATCCCATAGGATAGGAGGTATACTAAGTTTGTCACATAGTTTGTAACACGGTGAAATAATAATGGTAGACCCCCAAGACCTTAAGGGCATATGATCGAGACCGAATTCTAAATCGAATGAGCCATGTCCATCCGTCCATCCGTCCGTCCGTCGGTCTGTATGTCACATGTTTTTAGGCCTAAAATTTTAAGCTAGGGTGCTAAAACTTCGTACGTAAAAATTTTTGAAATCCGTTCAAAGACACGCCCACAATCGGTCTAAATGTGCAACTACCTCCAGAGTTTTCAAAACTGTAAGACGTTCTAAAAGGCTGAAATTTGACATTTAGCATCTCCTAATGAATGTAAGACACAAAAAAGACAAATTTAATTGGTAAACCTCCTCTAGTGGGGGTGGCATCTATTTTGAGGGTTAATTTTCAAATGCAGTTTACTTAATATTTTTGCTCGAAATTGAAAAAAATTTGCTTAATATTTTATTTAGAAAACGCTTAGTTCCACATTTTGTTCATACAAGACTTTGGGCCACGCCCACATTTGAAGGCAGAATTGAAGAAAAACCTAAAATTTTCCAGGAAAACTTAGTTTCAACTGGCCTTGAGCCTAATTTAGGAAAGCATAAAACAAAAAAGTAGCAGGTTAGGTAAACGAGACTTCAGTCCAGATTTCGTTAATATAAATTTTTTAGCCACGCCCCCTTTTAGGGGTCGATTTTTCAAAAATATTGAATTTGAACCAAAAAATTGCATTTTTACGTACATTTAAGTGTAACTTGGAAATATCTGTATGGTTTTCTAATTAGGGGCGGTTGGACCACGCCCCTTTTCGAAGTTTGCATTACTTATAAAATGTCAAAAAATAACTATGTCATCAGCATTTTACAATGTGGGGTTAGGATGGGGTAGTCAACGGTCCGTTTTACGGACTGTAACTTCTGCGTACACACTGTAGCACTTACTCACTGGTTTTGAGTGTATTTGATACATATTTTCACAAAAAATAACTTGATTGATGGTTCCAAGATTAAGACAATAATAATACTAGAGTACTAGGAAATCTACATGGAATTTAGCCATGGTTTGTCCCCCACAATGATGAAGTGTGCAAGTAAACAACACGCATGAAGTGTGCAATAAAACTATTCTAATACGCTTTTAGGGGGACAATCTACCGGCTCCGAATCGATAAATTGGGAGGAAAGACCTTAGAAGAAGAAAAAATAGTACTCTCGACTTTTAGTTCGGATTCGATCCTTGGACTTTTGTGTAGTCCCCCATACTAGCCTCTGTAACACGGCAATAAAAGTAAATCTATTTAATATAACTTAGTTTTGGATCTTTTAAAAAGGCGAATGTGAGAAGAATTTGTTGCCAATGAAGCACAAATCAGTCTAACTAAATCTTGTGATTTCATGTATTCATTATAACAAAAGGAAAGTAAATTTAGTCTAATAACATGCTATACACCGCACACGCAAGCCCAATCGAAGCAAACAATTTTGCATCTGTCAATTTATTGATAAATGCATTTTAAATGCAAACTAATCGTGCGTCCAAGTGCAACCGAAAACATGAAAGCCCCACACAAGTTGCCTTGCAAATGACAAACTAATCACACGCACACATCGATGGTTAGTAATTACTACATTCTGTTGTTGCACTTTATTATGTACGTGTGCAAGACGCCCTAGACTTCGATACTCGTACAAATAAAATACAATTTTTCTGTATTGAATTGAAATGGCTAATTAATGCCAGTCGAGCTACACTTTTCTATGATCAAGATATCATCTCAGATTCAGTTGCCAATGCCTAGCTGTCATCTGATGCAATTTCGATGCATGAAAAAAAAAAAAACAGAAAAACTGTCAAGCGATCAGCCAAACATTAAGATATTTTCAGTCGGCTAAATATTGCATCTGTATTCGGTGTGGCAGTCCGAACTCCTCATGTGTGGCATGCCGGTGACATATTCTACACCCATTAGCCTTGCTTTGTATTCACTCGCCTGTTTCTTGATTTTATACTATTCGCCACCTCAACACTTCCAAAGAGCCAAATAAAAAAGTAATCTTATTTTAAAACTAAATTTAGGTGGAAACATAACAAAAAAACTCCAACGATAAGCTACACAAAATAATTTATATTCTGCAATACCCTATTATTTATGGGGTTTTATTATAACATGTGGTGGTTAGTTACGTAGCTCATTTTTTTCGCTGGATTGCTTAACCGAATAGCTTTTGTGCATAAAATATGGCTAACATGTTTGTATTTTCATAGTTTTAAAAAAACATAAGATGTTAGGTAGACATTTGATAGACATTAGGACAGATTTACAACTTACTTCCTTTTCTTTGTATTGATACAAGATTATTTTTCAAATAAAAAAGGTACCCATTTTCTATTATTTCAATATCAAAACAACAATATCGCTAACCTCATGATTTACCCTATATTGAGTCTTAATCAAATAACAACGATAAAAAAAGAAGAAAATTCTATTTCAAGTTGCAGTCATTAGCGCTCGTACTATCAATTTGTTATATTGTAAGCACCTTGCTCATTGTTGGCTCATAAATGATATTGAACATTCTAGAATGGTTCTTCTCATTCTAAGAAAATACTTGACGATGCAGGTAGACGTCATTGACAAAATATTTTCAAGATTTAATTATGTATTTTCTCGAAAAAGAATGGTTTGTTTAAAATTTATCATCTACATTGGAGGAGAATAATTATGACTAGTCAATGGAATCTTTTATCAAGCGGCTAGAAACAAAGAACGACATCATATACCTGTATACATATGAAGAGGAAAAATACACGTTTTTTTCGAGTTAATAAGATTTTATTATCTGCCTGTTAGAAAATTTCAGTCTTTTGTTTTATATTTTGGCAGTGAAAATATATCGAAAGCAAGTGCCTTTTTTTTGATCTATAATGAAAAAAAGTTATTTTCTGAAATGCGAAGTAAATTTTGTGTTAAAATTGTACGCTTTTAAATTCTTGCTGCAGCAAAAAAAATGTATTTGATTGTTTAAAGCTTCGTGCTTATTATTATTTTTTTGGTCTATAAAACTGATAGAAAAACAAATTAAATTGGAAAAATGCAATAAAATCTATAAAACAGCACTAAAACTCGAAACACAGGATGGAAAAGAACTATTCTTATCAGTTTTTTCTTTAAGTTTCTTTTTTATAAATGTTACATAAGTAATTTTCAGCATTTTAGCATTTTTTCGTATGAGGGCTGTTTAATGTTTGAGGACTGTCTGATGAGTCAATGACTGTGAAGCTAGATTCCACTGCGATTGTATAAAGCACTTTTTTCTGACAGCTACCCTTGCTTCCTTTTGGCCATAGAAATTTAAGCGTAAAATTAACCTTTTGAAAAAATTTTATTTAACTCTAAAAAGGCACCATTTGGATACATTAAAATATTATTTACAAACTTATGTATGTAAATATTTTTTTTTTATTTAGAAGTTACAAAAACTTTGAAACTTGGGGAGATTTAAACCAGTGAGTTAACGCTACAGTGGGTTAGGGTTATAATTCTAAATGGACCAAAGTTCTGTATGCGTAATTCTGAATTCCAAATTCTGTTTTTCCAAAATTCTGTTATTTTCAAAATTCTGAAACATTTATTTTATTTTTCAAAATACTGTGTGTAGTTTACAGAATTTCAAAATGTGAAAAGCGCGCACTTTTTTGTCTTATTTATGAAATGTCTTAGGGGTCTACGGTGATTATTTAACTGTATTACAAACTATGCATAACGTTTAATTTAAGGCTAGTTTAGAAAAGAATAAGAAAAAAAATTTACCACATAAAAATAAACTAGACTCCATTTTAAATTTCGTTCCTACAAAGTTTTTATTCACGCCACCCATTCTTATGGGTCGATTTCAGATAAAATTTAATTAAAACTAAAAATTGAATTGTTTCTTGCATCCGCAAGCCTAACTTGGATTATATCTATGCTAATATTGTTATTTGTCGTTATAGGGGCTTATATATCAAAATAGATTTTTTAATGGAAGAGTGCCTTTTCTTTCCTATTTTGCTTTTATTAAAATCTATTTTTGAAAGTGATAAAATTGTATAATTATCTACAAACATAAATAAAAAAATAAACAAACCCGCCGCGTGTCCCGTCTTTTCCTAGGGTTTTTTCCGAAACGAAAGTCTACCAGTCAACTATTTCTTCCTTACAAAACACAAACGCAAATCTCGATAAATACTCTACTTATCTTTTCTTTTTCTCCTTTCCGTTCCTTTTTCCTTCTCCTTTCTATTCCTCTTATTAAATCCCTTATCCTGGATCTTTTGGCTTCCAAAACTTCTTCCTCTGGATCTTTTCCTCAACAATAATCTTTTTCTCTACTTTCAGCTCTCTTTTCCTTCCGCAAAACTCGCTAGGTAAACCAGAAGTGATTCACCCAAGCTTGTCTTGGCCTTTTCCCAAACAAACCATGACTCATTCACACACACATTCAACCAATCCTCTCACACCGGTACAGTGGTTATCGGGCACGGCGTTTCAAGCCACGCTCAGCTCTTTACTGGGCATGCTTGCCGTTATTGAACCCCAGCTGCATTCCTCTCTCTCAAGAATTCGTACCAGTTCGCCCCACCGCGGACTATAAGGTAGAATTCGAAGCCGAACCGAAAAGAGAGCATTCAGTGATCCATCATTTAACCCTATTCTCAAAAGGAGGATAGTGTTATACATTTTTATAAGGAGAACGAAGAAGGAACTATCATAATTAACACGCGATATAAAGGGTGATTTTTTAGCTGGTTTGGTTTTGGCAACACTGGTTTTGACAGCTGACGTGTGTTTAGTACCTTGTGTCACTGTCAAACAGCTTCAGTTTGGTTTGCAATTTAACCATGGATCGTCTTACAAATGAACAATTTTACTATCAAAATTCGTGCTCGGTTCGAAATGTTCATCGCGCGCTGCTTATCGAAAAATAGTGTTCAGCGATGAGGCTCATTTTTGGTTGAATGGGTACGTAAATAAGCAAAATTGCCGCATTTGGAGTGAAGATCAGCCAGAAGCATTGCAACAGCTACCAATGCATCCCGAAAAAGCCACTGTTTGGTGCGGTTTATGGGCCGGCGGCATTATTGGGCCATATTTCTTCAAAGATGATGCGAATCGCAGCGTTACTGTCAATGGTGAACGCTACCGAGCGATGATAACAAACTTTTTTTTGCCCGAAATGGAAGTTCTTGACTTGCATGGAATGTGGTTTCAACAAGACGGTGCCACATGCCACACAGCACGCGAAACAATGGCGCAATTGCGAGGCGAGTTTGGTGAACAGTTAATTTCACGTTTCGGGCCGGTCAATTGGCCGCCTAGATCGTGCGATTTGACACCATTAGATTATTTTTTGTGGGGGTATGTCAAGGCTAATGTCTATAGGGACAAGCCCGCTTCGATTGACGCACTTGTAGCCAACATCCATGCATTCATTGGTGAGATACCGGCCGATATGTGTGAAAAAGTATGCCAAAATTGGACTCAGCGGATGGGCTACCTGAGACGCAGCCGCGGTCAACATTTGCATGAAATTATCTTTAAACATTAAATTGCAAGGTTCAAACTATCGATTCAAATAAATATTTCATTAATTTTTTCGAATTTTTTGTGTTTTTTTTTAAAAAAAAGTTCTCAACTTCTTAAAAAATCACCCGTTACATACTACATTACCCTAGTGGACTTTCGCGCAAATTTGGGGGAGAGGACTCTACCTATAGTAAGCCATTCTTTACATAATCAGAATTTATCAAGATGGGCCCTCGGCCATTGATGATCTTCGCTCTGGGTGGATATAGGTCTCGGGTTAATAAGCGACCGTGTGATTGTACTTCACAGCATTTTCTCGGTGGTGTCTCTCAGCACTTGTTAGAGTTGGGCTCTTTGACATTTGAGCTGTGTGCACGGTTTGATGGTGGCTTACCGGGTCTTCGGGTCCATTATTGGGAATCGTGAATCGCAAGTTGGGAGCGTCCTGACCGTCCGTCTTGCTCCAGGGAACCTGTATGGAAGAAAAGAGGGAACGCAAGTGGGAAAGAAAGACGGGAAAACCCAAAAAGTGAAGTGGAGGGATGGGACCAAAAGGACAGACAAAGAGCTTCTTTGTTGCGCGATTTTTGATCGCAACATATTGTTGATAACAATAAAGAGAAGTGTTGGTTTTTGCTTAAAACATGGATTTATAAAATAAAGGTTTTCCCTATTTCCCTCAAAAACAGACAAAGCACACCTGTTATAGCACACCAACAAGTTATTCCAGGTATGACTTTTTGTCGTATGTTCGGTATCAGTAGGCGGTAAAAAATAACCTTAAAAATTAACTTCAATATTATTTTTTAACTTTTCTTTCGGTGTCAAATGAGTTCCGCGAGGCGTTACTAAGTAAGTAATTTTTTTATCGTCGTTTTAGGTTCGAATTTGCTGAGGTTATAGGTTAGAAAATACCGTTTTAATAATTTGACACACTTCAATCTAAAAAAAAAGTTGAAAAACTTGCAATAAAATTGAAATATCTTAAGTGTCTTTGTACTTATTTCGCAGTTTTTGAGCTGCTTTTTCAGTTCATTATGACGAATCATTCTGTTTCTGAAATTTTGTTGTAGATAACCGTGCCATTTTGGTTTTGTTTGAGAGAGGATAGATTAAATTCGGGGAACATAATGTTTGCATATGTTCAGGCGCTAAGCCTCCACGTCAAATTGAACAGTGTGACAATGAGTGTCTTTATATTTATTTCGGCTACTGTATCAGTACCAAAAAATAAAGCAGTCCAATAAATCTACAACTCGGTTGAAAATACCCGACCAAAGATTCTGGACCTATACGTCGCGAAAGGTGTTTGTATTTACATTACTTAGCTCAAATCTCTTTAAGAATCATTTATGTCTGCTATGATTCAAATAGGAAAAGTTCTTACGATCTTACATGTGCTCAGGCCCTCATCCTGGAAATAGTACAACAAGAATTATGTACCATTTCCGGACAATTCGCCCAGGGTGGCTTAAACATCGATAGTCGCCCCTATCGATAGTATCGATAGTTATTTTGTTATAAAGACTTTGCCCTATCAAAACCGCAATATAATAAAAAATATATTTAAACTTAAAAAAGGGGTTTTGTCAACCCCTTACTTTATGGTGCATTTAAACACGGTTTTAGTAATATAATTACAGAATCTACAGAAGAACAATCTGCTTATGAATTTTCGAGAAAAAATCTATGAATGATGTCGTCATCACAGTTTGCTTTGCTATTGATCAAAGATCCCAGGTACTTGAGCTTTTCACACTTGGGAAGCACCTTTCCAGTCAATTTAATGTCTGGAATTGGTTCGGGTGGGCCAGAGAATGGGCAGCACAGGTATTCTGTCTTCTTTTGGCTAATACGATATACCCATTCCCTTCTAAAACATCGACCCATATAACAAGTGCTCGCTGCAGGGATATATGATCTTCACTTATGATGGCCCCATTGTCACGAAGAATAACTGATGTACTTATTCGGGTCCGTCAGTTTTCCTTCAAGCAAATAATCAAGGTCTACAATGAAAGGCAAAGGACTTAGGGCACTTCCCTGGTGTACACCGACTTTAATTTAGAACTCATCAGTGACTCCGTAAGGACATCTTTTTCTTGTCTTTGCTCCATCATACATGTCCATGATCATCCGCACGTAGGCTTCTGGAACTCCTCGTTTTCTTAGCGCGACCTATATCGGATCTCGTGGTAGTCTATCGAAAGCTTTTTCAAAAACAACCAGCACCATATGCAGGTAGGTCTTTAAGGGCATCCCGATGTTTTTCCATTATGATCCTTATGCTTTGGATTGCATCCGTGGTTGATTTGCCCGTGACAAACCCACACTGGTCCTCAGATAGCCTTATAATTTTCCGTAGTCGACTATCTAGTACCCCCTCGACGATCTTCATTTTGTGAGTTCCATCGTTCCATCATTCGAGTTCCATCGTTCCATCATTCCACCGTTCCATCAAGTGACAGAATCAGCTTGATGGAACGGTAATCGTCAAAGCTTCGTGTATCAAATTTTCCTTTAAACAAAGGAAGGAGATAACTTTCCCTTCACTGATTAGGCATTGGATCCCCTCTTCTTAGTTGGACCCGCTGTCTCCAATTTTCTTCCACAACTCTGAGGGTATGTGATCTGGCGCAACCGCTTTTCGCTTTTTGGAGTACTGAACCGCCTTCCCAACCTCGTCGACTGTGATATCTGGTACTTCTTCTCGGTTAGAAGTAGTTTCTTCTGGAAAGCGGTGCCTGGAAAACTGTTAGTTCAAAGCTCCCCCACAATATTGCCGCCTTTTGTGAAGAATTTTGTCTTCATCCACAAGAACCTGCCCTTGAGTTGATGAACTTTGGCGAACGAATCTCCTGGGCGTTTTTCCTTCTCTGTGCGGCAATTTCGAAGATTTTAGCCCCTTTATTCAAGGTGTTTTATAGAAGAACTTGTATGGCCTGATGTGTATGAGCCGTGGAAGAAGAAACTTCCTCCAATTCCTTGGAGGCTCCCTTTCTCAGGCTCCCCTTTCTCTTTGCTTGAACCTGGACGCAACGTCCAAATTTTACCAGTTGATTCTCCCAGATACCTTTGCTTGCTTAATTTTCTTTTTTGACGTTTCCATAAAAATGACGGTCAGCAGCAGACGGTGTTGTAATCGCCTCACCTTAAATCACTTTACAATCTTTGACTCGCGGTTTGGGGCACAGTTCCCAACCAAATGATAGTCAATTTGGGTCTCATTCCCACCGCTGCTGTAAGTGATCATAGGTGCCTGCTTTCCTTGACGAATATGGTATTAAGCACGATAAGACCGTATGACTTGCAAACGTTTAGTATATCTTCACCAGAGGAGTTCCTAATGCCATACCCCAGTCCACCATGGCAGTCTTCATAGTCCTCGTTAGATTTTCCGACATGTCTGTTCAAGTCTCCGCCTACAAACAAAAGCTCTTCCTTTGGGATCGCCTTGATGAGATCATGAAAATCTGTCCAAAATGCATAATTTGAGGTGAGATACAAACGCAAATATATCCATTCATTGTGGCTGAGCTATAAGTGAGATAGAGGCACAGATGCTCATCATGGCGCAACTTTTTTCTTTAAAGAGATAATGAAGATCAACCACGATAATGCACGCATCCTAATGATGAAAGACTATCGATAATTTTTTCAAACTTTCGATATACTCGACAGTTTTTTACTATCGATAGACTATCGATGTTTGAGCAACCTTAGCTTCGAATAAGAATTTTTAAAGACAAAATATCTAATAAAACTTAATACTATGTCTCCACCGACAGTAAAAAGAGGATTAGCCGGAGACGATTAAAAATTAATCCAATAGTGGCTCCACCGGCCAAATATAGGATTAATTTGCCACGAAATCTCTGTTTCTGTCATTTTGGCTCTCAAAAGAGCGAAACTCGATTTCCTCTGTAAAAATCACAATAGAAAACGAACTTGTGACAGATCTGTCGTACAGGAACAGCTTCAGTTTGGGATTTATGAGAGGATTTGTTATTAATCGCTTGCCGAGAGGATTTAAATTTGTATAGTAAATCGCGTGATTTGTAGAGGATGTAATAAAGATTTATATTAATCGCGGATTAGTGCTCGGTGGAGGCATGGTACAAAACATACAATTTTTTCAATGTTCTTACAAAAAGTTAATTTTACTCAAACAGTTTTATAAATATTCCTACCTAAACTCGCACCTACCCCGAGTTGGTTGGTTGCATTGAGAGAGATAATTTAACGCAAGATAATACCTAGATATATACCTAGACGAACCAAATACCGCTGTCAGGCAGAACGAACAATTCAACCCGGGCGAAGACGTTACCGACGAAGCATACGAACAATACCGCCCACCCGACCTGGAGGAGGTGAAAGCAGCTGTGTCTAAGCTCAAGTGCAACAAAGCAGCCGGAGCAGACGGCCTAGCTGCCGAACTTTTTAAATCCTCTGGCGATGAGCTGGTTAGGAGCATGCACCAGCTCATCTGCAAGATATGGTCGGAAGAAAGCATGCCCGACGAATGGAACCTCAGCATTGTTTGCCCGATCCTGAAGAAAGGAGACCCTCTGAGTTGTGTCAACAGAGGAATCAGTCTTCTTAACATCGCATACAAGATCTTTTCTGCTGTACTGTGTGAACGCCTGAAGCCGTTTGTCAACAATCTGATAGGCACATATCAGTGTGGCCTTAGGCCAGGAAAGTCCACCATCGATCAAATATTCACACTGCGGCAGATCTTGGAGAAAACCCAGGAATTCCAAATCGATACACACTACCTCTTCATCGATTTCAAGGCCGCGTATGACAGCATATATAGAGACGAGCTATATAGCGCAATGTCTAGTTTTGGCATCCCTGCCAAACTCGTCAGTCTGTGCAGGATGACGATGGAAAACTCACGCTGTTCCGTCAAGGTCGGCAAAGACCTCACCGATCCCTTTGATGTCAAAAAAGGATTTAGGCAAGGCGACGCGCTGTCATGTGACTTCTTCAACATCATACTTGAGAGAATTGTGCAGAACTCTCGCGCCAACACCAGAGGTACAATCTTTCAAAAGTCCGTTCAACTACTCGCATACGCAGACGACATTGACATAATCGGTAGAACAAAGCGTGATGTCAATGAAGCCTTCGTGAGTATTGGGACGGAAGCGGCGAATATGGGTTTAGCAGTCAATGAGGGCAAAACCAAGTATATGCTGTCATCAAAAAAAGACACCCAACACCGACGTCTTGGACAAAACATCACCATCGACAGCTATAATTTTGAGGTAGTTAGGGACGTTGTCTACCTGGGTTCCGCTATCAATTCAGACAATGACACCAGCGCTGTCTTTGGGCTAAGGAGGCAATTGAGTAGCAAAGCCCTCTCTCGAGCAACTAAAGTCTCCATGTATAAGACCCTCATCATCCCAGTCCTGCTTTACGGTGCAGAAGCGAGGACCCTGTCAAAGGCGGATGAAAACACTTTAGGCTGCTTCGAGAGGAAAATTTTTCGGACGATTTACGGTCCCGTCTGCATAGACGGAGAGTGGAGGAGGAGATATAACATCGAACTGTACGGGCTGTACAGCGATACCGACCTAGCCAAAAGAGTCAAAACACAACGTCTACGATGGCTGGGTCATCTAGAGCGGATGGACACCAACGCCCCGGGCCGGAAAATCTTCGAATCCACACCGCAGGGACGGCGCGGTAGAGGAGCACCGAGACTCAGGTGGCGCACGCAAGTGGAAGGGGACCTCAGCCAACTTCGCGTGCGAAACTGGAGACGGCTAGCTAGAGACAAAACTGGCTGGCGAAGCTTGTTGGCTGAGGCCCAGGTCCACCCCGGACTGTAGCGCCACCTTAAGTAAGTAAGTAAGTAATGCCTAGATATTAGGTATTCCCGATCGAAGCCAATGATCAAAAAATATGTATACTTAAACTTTAGTTGTCCCATTTAAATAAACTCGATGAAATTTATTGTTAGCTATAGTGAAATATATGAGAAAAAGCTTAATGCCTACACAAGTACTGCAAAAGCAGAATACTCTTGAACTACTTTATGTTTATCACAAGACAAATGAAAACTACATTCTCTACAAACAAGTGGAATCCTAACAATGAGATAACATTGACACCTTTCCAACGATTAACACTTTGAGTATTTTGAAAAGTGATAGATGCGATACATTCCACTGTAAAAGGAACGAAATTTCAGGCACAAAAAAAACACATAGTCATTAGCAAATTCCTTTTAACGTGGCGCTATCTAATTTGACTAAGAATTTTTAGTTCTCTATGAGATCTTTGACAGAACATTTTGACAAATTCTTTTCGGTTTGAAATAGAAACCATAAGAAGCGAGCATTTTTTTAGTGCAATCGAGCTCATATAAGTTTTTGTGTTTTTTTTTTATCCCTGCCCTGGTTCATCCAATTACAAGCTCATACCGACTTGTGAAATTCATTTGCGATATAGCGGACAATTTTAGATTATGTTTTTTTTTAGGAAAAGGATTGAATGACATTCAATTTCATAACAATCGAAATCGTGTGAAGATTTTCACATAGATTGATCAGTTCCCTCAGAAAATTGGCAAAAATAGTTTCACAATTGGTTTATGGTCGATCTATAGAGACAAACGGTTCATATGTCTTACATACCAACAAAGTTTGTGCAACAAATGAAGACATTTGACAGAAAACAATGCAACGTTTTTCGTAGAAACAGCCTAAATGACCAGATTTACTCTGTTCAGCAGAGTTGGGCATAATTTAACCGATTGACGTTAATGACTAAAAATTTAGTCGCCCAGCATAATTTGTTCATTACGAATAATTTTTTAGTTGTTAGTCGCAGTAAAATTTAAAACAGATTTTTTTTTGAAAAATCGTTTTTTTAAATCGTATACAAAATGTAACTAACTACAAAAATTAGTCTTAACTACAATTGAATTTTTTAGTTTTATTAGGATCACGCAACTAAAAAAACGATTTTTTTCATTTTTAATAATTCAAGCATGAAGCCTTGATATCTTCCGGTTTTTTCATTTCGTATAAATAATAGTAGCAAAAAATGACATGTTTCACCCTTATAAAATATTCCTCCACCTCCTGATCACTTTTTCCAGAATTCCTTAGGTTTATTAGAGTTCCTAGCCTGATAGTATCGTATGCCTCGCCTTTTTAGAGGGCTCCTCCTGAATTCTTGGGTTCGTTGGCTAGTTCCTAACCTGGTACATAGTACAGTAAAATGATATGCTTCAGCAGTAGAAAGAATTCCTCTAGCTCCTGCCTACTTCCTGCAGAATGTCTTGGGTTCATATAAGCTCTCAACCTGGTAGTACGGAAAAATTATATGCTTCGCCTTTTTAAAGGATTCCTCTAGCTCCAGAAATCCTGGCATTCATTGGTGTTCATCTTCGTCTAAAAATGCTAGAAATTTACTACCAAGCGATAAGCTCCAATGAATTCTGAAGGAAATAAGAATAAACTCAAAAAATCTTTTAAAAAGGTGAAGCATATTATTTTTTGGTTCTACTGCGGTAAGAACTCCAAAGAAGCTAATGAATTCTCAGGGAAGTGGCTAGGAGCTGGAAAAATCATTTCTTTCAAATCATTTCAAGGCTGAAGCATGTCTTCGATAAGAGCTCTTAACATTCGTGGATTTTGGCTGAAAGTTTACTGATATACAATCGTATAGCATGTCTTTACCGGGCACTAATCCACGATTAACAAATCTCTATTGAATCCTTTACAAATCACGCGATTTCCCATACAAATTTAAATCCTCTCAGCAAGCGATTAAAAATAAATCCTCTCATAAATCTCATTCACCTATTTTCTGCAGCTTTGTAACAGTTTGAGAATCAAACCAGTGAGTAAGTGCAACAGTGCATAATGCTTCAATAGCTTATGCAATAGCTTCGGTCCGTCTGTATGGACAGCGGTATACCCTATTTCTATTCAAGCATTCCTATTCTCCTTTCCATTCCTATTCTCCTTTCCATTCCTATTCTCCTTTCCATTCCTATTCTCCTTTCCATTCCTATTCTCCTCTCTATTCCTATTCTCCTTTCCATTCCTTTTTTCCTTTCCATTCCTTTTCTCCTTTCCATTCCTATTCTCCTTTCCATTCGTTTATTTTCTTGTTTTCCATCCCCGTCCCGTTACCATTTGCATCATTTTAAATAGAAAAAAAAATTATTCCTTATAAGTTTTTGTTTACTTTTTTTTTAAAAAAGGGGCGTGGCATGTCCATCCCCTTTAACTGAAAATCAATATTAGCATAGAAATATCTAAGTTTGCGGCTAAAATGTACGCAAAACTGTAATTTTTTGGTTCGAGTTCAATGATTTTGTGAAATCGACCTCCAAGGATGGGCGTGGCCGAAAACTTTGTACGAACGAAATCTGAAATAGCATCCGGTGTTCTTTATGAGGTAAATTTTATTTCTTACTCTATACTTAGTAAAGCTAAAAAGCAGTCGAAATCCATGTTTTTCTGGAAATTTATAGGTTTTTATGGAATTCTGCCTCTAAATGGGGGCGCGGCCCAAAACTTTGTATGAACAAAATCTAGTATTGAAACCACGTTGAAGCTAATGTGCTAAAGTTAGGCTAAAAAGTAGTCGAAATCCATTTTTTTTTTTTAAATTAGAGGTTTTTCTTAAATTCTGCCTCCAAATCGAGGCGTGACCCAAAACTTTGCATGAAAGAAATTAAAAAAAAGTGCTTTCTACATATTATATAAATAAAAATTTTTCGATTTGGAGCAAAAAATATTGAACAAATTGCATTTGAAAGATTACACTTTCAATCGATGCCACGCCCACAAGGGACGGTCTGGGGACTTTATTTTTATTTTTTATGACTTGTAATCATTAGAAGATGCTAAATAAAAAGTTTCAGCTTTTCATGACGTCTTACAGTCTTGAAAGCACCTGAGGTTGTTGCACATTTAGACCGATTGTGGGCGTGTCTGTGGGCGGATTTGAAAAATGTTAACACTTGTATTGCTTCGGATGACAGAGAGCTTAAAGAGAGTAAAAAATTTCAGCTTCCTAGCTCAAAATTTAAGGCCTAAAAGTTGGTGACATACGGACAGACAGACGGACGAACGACCGGACGGATATGGCTCATTCGACTCAGAAGTCGGTCTCGATCATTGCCCTTAAGGTCTTGGGGGTCTATCGTCATTATTTCTCTATGTAACATTTTCGCCTGTATCAAACGTAATATACTCCATTCCTGTGGAATAAAAAGGAAACTGAAACTGTCCCAGTACGACAGATCTGTCCCAGGTGCGTTTTCTATTGTGATTTTTACAGCGAAAACAGTTTTTCACTCCTGGGAAATGACATCGTCTCACTCATTTGAGTGCCAAAATGACAGAAACAGAGTGTTCGAGTCAAATTAATCCTTTATTTGTCCGGTGGAACCACTTTGGGATTTATTTTTAATCGTTTCCCGCTAATCATCTTTCAATTACCGGTGGAGACATAGTATTACGTTCAAAGAAAAAAATCGTTTATTTTTTCGGTTGACTAAATTTTGAGTTTTTAGCATGCATGAAACTAAAATTTTCTTTTTAAAGTCTTTTTTTTTTCAATAAAATTTTAATCGTTTAAAATTTATTGGTTCTGCGATTAAAAAGCTGAATAATTTTTAAGTTGTTTTTTTTTATCGGATAAATTTTCAGCCGAATAAGGCCCAACTCTGCTGTTCAGGTAGCACGTCTTGGGTGAACCCGGACTTGAACTAATAAGCTTTTGCCAGTCAGCTCTACCTCAAGTTAATCCACGAAATCACAAGGAACAGAAACAGGAACAGAAACAGAATTTCATACATTAGCAACGCAAAAAGCATTCAGCGAAATTAGGTTTCAGTTGCTAATGTATGAGATTCTGTTTCTGTTCCTGTTTAAACGTTGCTTGCGACAACGCGGCTTGAGTTGTCTATCATCTGATTTATCCGTATTTAAGAAGCACAGAAGATGACACTTGAAAAACTGACCCATCATTATAAGCCCGAACTCTGTCGATTCCTTTTAGTATACCTCTAACAAGAATGTCCTGTGTTTTGATATCCGCAATTTTTTTTTAAATGAATGATCCTCCCTCATTATAACGCCGACTTTTTATTCCTATGGAAATCAGCTGACAAATCTTCTCTAAAAATCTGCCAACATTCTGTTTATGAAAGCGTAGGAAAATCTATACCTTTCGACACTTTGAGATTTTGAAAATGGGGAAACAACCACCATACATCCGCGTTTATATAGCCTATTCTAAATTTATCACAAAATCGTCTTCCAACACACACATCCAAATGAAATGAGAGTTTTTATTTGTTTATTGAGTTTCTCATATACAATTGGATGGTTTACAAATACGTAGGCAAGATTGTGCTTATTTTGCGTATAAACTGTGCACACAATTGAATGCATGAACAGAATCTAATTTTAGTGCGTCTTTTGTTTACACAAACGTGTGTGATTTGTCGGTAAATTTTTGACGTCATAACAAAGGAATTTTAGCGGTTTTGCGCTAGAGCTCTGAAACGCCTTCAATCCTCTTTACCTGGATGGAACAAGTATTGGTGTATCTTGCATAAAATCCGAAAAGAAATTGCCTACCTATGCAAGAGATACGTGCTGTAGATTTTACTTGTGTATTGTTTTCGAATGGAAAATGCTTTAAAATGGAAACGTTTTGATTGTTTCGAAAAATTTGGATTTTATTTTAGAAAATATCCGAGGAGACTTTTTGTTGCGGGTGCAGAGTTTTCGCGGCTTCTATGGTAGCTACGGGATTCTGAGAGAAGATTTCACTGACGCCATACAGAGTCGATTATAAATAATGTTATGTATATTCGAATAATAAAAACCAATAGCCGCCAACGTAATTGTTTTCAAGATGAGCGATTAATTAGCTTGTTGTTTTCGAATAATTGGCAAATATTTAACAGCGAAGGAGATTATATTGATTTTAGAAATTATATCTTCAAAAGCTTCCTTATTTCAGTGAGGTTAAGTCATGTTGGAAGGGATATTTGGATTTGGTGAAAGTTCACCCGGTAGCCAGATTGATCCATTGTGATTACCCGTAAATTTCAGACAAACATGGTTGGGCATAGCTATGACTAACTTTAACTGAACAAGCCAGTTCTTTTAACAAATCTTAATTAGTGATATTCCTGTCAGGTCGTTCAGGATATCAAAGAACGGTCGTTCAGGATATCAGAGAACCTAACTTCTTAGCAGGTTAGCCGTCGTTCTTGGAGTGCTGGACAGTTGCAGAGAAATTGTTCTTTAGGCTCTTTTTCATTTTTATATATATCTACAGCTCGTCCACAAAGATTCCCATTCGTGTAGCAATGCCACCAACGGTGTCCTGTGACACCAATGAGTAACATCAAAACTAGTCTGGGACTGCCTTAAAATCCTAGATATATTGGCCACCACCAACAAGGTTCACCTGGTCTTGAGCCCCAGCGCACAATGGATTTGAAGGCAATGAACAAGCACATGAATTAGCCAGAAAAGGATCTGCATCCCTATTTATGATGCGGGCTACCAATTAACACCATAAAAAAGTCTGCGAAAACCTGGCTGGATGAAAAGAAGCTCCATTTTTGGAGGGTAACCGAAGGAAACAGGCAAGCCAAAGCTTTCATGCCAAACAGTTCCCACAAAAGAACAAAACAGCTACTACAATTAAGTAGAAGTCAGATTCGATTGGTCAGAGGCTTTTCCACAGGCTGGGCACTGTCGAGGAAGAAAATACCTGATTACCAGGGCAAGACAACACAGGTAGATTATGCAACGAAGACGCAGAAATAGCAGAGCACATTTTATGTGACTGTAACTGTTCAATAAAAACAAGTCAACGTTCTTTAGGTAAGTTCTACCTTGAAGCAGGCCCTTGAAATAGGCCCTCTTGAGGCCGCAGTGATCTGGGATTAATTATACCACCTCCTCCTTACAATCTAGAATCTACACCAACTAGTGCTTTTATATTATTTTACAACTAGTACTGAGAGATAGAAGGGTCTTTGCTCTTTTTAGGTCGAGTGCTGGGCATAAGCAGTAGGTTTTGGTTCAATCCTTAGACTGTTGCCATCGTTCACCGGCTAGTTAAGTCTTGTCTTGATCTATAAGACAATTGACTCTATTGAAAGGAGGAAATAATCATCGGTCAGTTAACGTTATGTCCTTATCAGAACCTGTGCTGGCCAGTTCATCTGCCTTTTCTTCTTCGCCACGCCAACTTACCAAAGAACCCAGCAAAGTAGAACTGTGTGAAGGCTTATTTCTCTTAGTGCCATGAGGCAGTTTTTGACGCACTTGTATACGAGTTTGGATTTTGGGGTTGGCTACTCTAGAACCAGCGAACGCAACGCGGCTAAACTGGTTTATTGCATCCAGAGTGGTGACTTATGACGCTATCAAATATGCGATTGCATCTTTTGACAGTTTCAAGTCACCTGGTCCAGATGGAATCTACCCAGTTGCGCTGAAACAAAATTTAAATCAGCTGTTGCCCATGCTAAAAAAAAATTTACTGCAAGCCTCGCCTTGGCTTACATTCCCACCCTTTGGCGCATGGTTAAAGTCGTAATCATACCAAAACCTGGTAAGTCTGATTAGAGCCTAGTCAAAAGTTTTAGACCCATAAGTCTATCTTCCTTCCTGCTGAAAAGCTTGGAGAAACTGGTTGAGCTGCTCGTACGTAAGGTTGCTCTTCGATTATATCCTCTTTTTGAGATGCAACACGCTTATCAGCGCGGAAAATCCTGCGAAACTGCGCTTCAAAACCTTGTTGGTAGGATTGAATGTGCTCTTGACCAGAAGGAGTACGTGCTGGGCGTTTTCGTCGATATTGAGGGTGCTTTTGATAACGCGACGTTTGATAGCATATGCATCTCAGCCAGACAACACGGTGTAGATGAAACATTAGTTCAATGGATTAGGGCAATGCTAATGCACAGAACGCTGATAGATAACCTAGGCAGATTGTGGCAAGTGCATCACTGGGGTAAACAGGGGCTATCCGCAAGGTGGCGTTCTGTCTCCCCTTTTCTGGTGCATGGTGAAAGACTCTCTCCTATCGGCTCTCAACCTTCCAGGAACCTACGCCAAAGCCTACGTTTATGATGTCGCCGTTCTTTCTGTCGGCTCAAACCTAGGGACTGTGTGCTCTCAGGCGCAGCGATCCGTAGACTTGATCGATGATTGGTGCACTAGGAATGGGCCTTCAGTGAATCTTCTTAAAATTACGGTTGTTCTCTTTACGAGAAGAAGGTATGTCACTGGTCTGACTCAATTCGTGCTTAAAGGTGTCACTATCCCGATATCCGATGAAGTCAAATATTTGGGAGTAACCCTTGATAAAAAACTTCTTTGGTCCAAGCATGTTGAATCCAAAACCGAAAAAGCACTGTCTACTTTCTGGCAGTGTAGAGGGGCTTTTGGCAAGACATGGGGCCTTTCTCCGAAAAGGGTCCTCTGGATCTATACGGCCATGGTAAGACCAGTCCTCACATATACATCGGTGTTTGGTGGAACAGGCTTTCGCGGAAACGTGTTACTGCCTCTTTTGCCAAACTCCAAAGAACGGCTTGTCTTGGCTGCACAGGGGCCTTCCCTAGTACGCCGGGCTCTGCTCTAGATGCTCTGATGAACCTCCTCGTTGAAAACGTTGAAAACCATCTTTGGCTTAAAGAGAGGTGGTTTTTGGTACCAAACGCATGGGAATTTTGAAGAAGTTGTTTGAGAATTGTCCTTCGACCCCCGTCTTACGGACATGCCCTCTGACGCAATGACCCCAAAAATCCTTTTGCAAAAAAACAACCAAGTCGACTTTCCTCAGGTAATGGAAAAGCTTCGGCTAGACTCTGAGCCAGGGAAAGAATGCCATCGCATTTTCACGGATGGCTCTAAAACCAGCCATGGGTCTGGTGCTGAAATCGTTGTGGAAAGCGGGAACATTAGACTCCACTACCCCTTAGGTAAATATGGGTCTGTCTTCCAAGCGGAGATTTTCGCTATTCTAATGGCTATGCGCTATATTGTGACTAGCAGATGGAGGGCGAGAAGCATATACGTTTGCAGTGACAGCCAAGCCGTTTGGAGTCCAGGGCTTTAAGTGCTGCTTGACTGTCAACACATAATGTGATTTCTGTTGCTGAAACATCCATAGATTGAACTCTCTGGTGCAGCTCTTTTCAGCCCATGAATCTCGGCTCGAAAGACAGTGCTGTCTGCAGTTGTCATTTAGCCGATATAACTGATTAACGTGCAGTGCTTCAGCGAAGACTCCGAGTTAAACTGAGATAAACTCTAGAAATGAGTATTTCAGTGAACTTAGATCCTGGGCTAATCTCGGCTTAACTCGCAAAATTTTGTGAGTTAATCTCTGATCAACTTTGAAGAACAGTATGAACTCCTTTGAATGCATTTCCTGCGTGAAAAGACAGTTCATTTGCATTTTTCTGTGAAAAATGACATCTGAGAAAATAGCTCGAAATTCTTTTGTTCTGAGAACAGCTCGAACTTCTTTTATTGTGTTTTTCTATGTGAAGTGAGAGTTGGGAGAGTCAATAGTTTCGAGAGTCGAAGATTTTGACAACTTTGCTGACGAAGTTACCTCTGCACTGAAAAACTGAAAAACTGCACGGCGAGTTTACTCCACACTCGTTTTGTTACGGGATTAACAGATCTTGGTTTAAGCTGGGCTTAACGCAGCACTGAAAAAGCGCTCTTGAATGTTGGAAGAAATTCACCTGTTATCAGTAAAACTATGTCAGTAAAACTATCTGCGTAAGCGACTACTTTTATTCCTCTTTTGACGAGAAAATTTAGAATTTTGTAGATTGTCATATTCCACAGAAGGGGTAAGAGCACCCCTCCTTGTGGGATTCCCCTTGCAACTGTTTTCTTAATGAAATAAAATCTTAAGTTGGAGTTGACGACTCTGCTTTTAAGCATTGTCTTAACCCAAATAGTCTACCCAATAATTTTAGAAAGGTTACCAATGTGAATTCTATGTTATTCAAGAACCCCTCCATTGTTCTCGTCAACTTTTGCAGCGCCGTTTTGACTGATTTACCCTTAAGGGGTTGTACGTTGCTGATGTATTTATTGATTTTGAGGTAATTCCTTATCTGAGGATCTATCAGTCTGTCCAATATTTTTAGCAGGAAAGATGAGAGAATTATAGCCTAGTAATTTGCTTTGAAGTAATTGTGAATTTTTGCTTTAGGAATGACGACCACACGCAAATCTTGCCAGTTCCTTGGAAGATTCCTACAAAGATGTCTTTGAGCCAAAGAATAAGTACATCGCTCATTTTTTGAACCATGTCGGTATCATACCCGCCATTATTTCAGCTGATTCCTAATAATTGATTAAATAGGATAAGGTTAAGAAATTGCAACAATATATTAAATCCAAGAGCTTCGGAGTTTTATCGATCTGGCTTTAGGTAGTGCCTGACATAAGAGCAGAAACTACAGAAAATCTTATCTTGGTGTAATTAAGAGAGAATTTAATTTGGAATAAAAGTTCTGAAACTGTTTTGCTACGAACTGATTTTCGAATATGCTACATACAATCCTTATGCGACTTAACTTTGGGGTGATTTTCGGCCAGCACGTATAAATAGTCGAATATTGTGAAGAGGTTCTATGACGTCTTCTATTTAAGTCCAAGTGCGTACTATGCACGAATCTGGTATATCTTAATCATCGATAGGTAAGTCCCTATTTAGTTCTCTAACCATGAACTATGAGCGCATGATTTAGGTGATCGGGTGGAAAGGTAAAGTAACGCCCAGTTCAGATATTCCTTCCTTCAATTTTGCAAAATTTCAGGATCAAACTCAACAAAGTTGATGCCCACGAACAATGGAATCATGAAATCTTTAAAGTATTTTTTGACATTATATGAATTTATTATTCTATTTACAAAAAATATATCTCTATGTACTCTCGTGTCATTTGATTTTATGGTTCTTAATCGCAATAGATAAAAAATTGTTGTTTACATGTGTACCCTTCGTGAAGTTTGAGTACCATTAGCTTATCCAAAATACACGTAGGGCTTTCGAGGTCTAGAATATTTCGTCCGTGGGAATTGCAACACATCCCCGAAACGAGATTGTTCCGCGAATAGATAAAGGTAAAGTACCTAAAATTTGAATGGGACACTGGTATCTGGGTGATAAAGGAATTCGTTCCTTCGTCAGTTCGAAATATGTCGGGCTATTGGACGGAGTTGCGAAATTGGGTCCTTCGTGATCCAGGAAAACTTATACGCTATGTGGTTCTTTTTGCTTGCTGTATAGTTGTCATTGTGCAGGTATCATAGAGTAATCCTTGTTGTGCATATTCCAAGTGAAAAACTGTGAAAATTCAAGTGGGAGATAAATAAATGTTTCTATGGTTCTTCTTGCAGTTATATGAGTGTTTCTCAAAACTTCGAAAGCCTCCAATATCGACACATTCATATTTTAACCTTAACGACTCGATTGAAATGCCAGCGGTTACCATTTGCCGTGAGCCACCATACAAAGCTGACGTTTTAGAAGTGAGTAAAATATTTTACGAATAAAATATTCTTAGCAACAAAATTAGTTAATAAAACTTGTTCAATTGAAAAAGAACTATATTACTAAAAGAAATGCTGGAAGCTTTATTCACTCTGGCGTATACGCAACATTTTTAGTAATTAAATTTCTTCAAGCCGTGTTTTTTTTCTTACATTGTTCCGATTCAGCTTGGTTGTAGGGGAATTAATCTGCCCTGAAAAAGGAGTTCTTAATCTGCCTCCAAAATCCAAAAAAGTAGGTCTCTCTCTGTGAAGCACAAAAGGATAAATAGGATAAAAATCCGAAAATTTAGATTAAAAAATTAAGTTTGTGCTTATGGAAGGGTTCCGGTTCAAGTTAAGCGTTGCCACCATTACCCCTGGATAACACTTGTAACACTTGTAAATTTGTGTGTGTGTTTGCTGTGTGTGTATATAAATATATATCTAGGTATAACTTAGAATGATAGTGTCAATAACTGATACATAAAAAGCATTTAGAATGATGTGCGATAAATAAGGGAACAGAAGAGAAAAATAAAGCGTAATGCTTCTGATTGACATTATCATGATTATTCTATTAAAACGTCTCATTCTAGACCAATAGAACGGGGTTTTCTTGATGGCTCCTGAAGACAAACAACTGTGTCGTAGTTTTGATTGATCGTTAAATATTAATAGTAAAAAACAACAGGAGCTAGGATACCATTAAAATATTAAAGAAGTAATGAGGTAAAACAAGTCTTTTGGTTCTGTAATGTAATTGTTCCTTGAAAATTTCGGCATCAACTTTTCCTTTGCTCTTTTCTTTTGTCTTGTAAATTATTTCTAAAATTACTGAACGTTATCAACTTTTTTTTTTAAAGACGCAATGACCCATATTTAAAGAAGTTCAATAAGCTGTTGATGTGGTTTTTCTTGCTGCACTAAGCTTTGAGCCAATTTGGAGCGTGGACAATTTAAGCCAATATCTGAGTCTTGAGTCTTACGCTAATCACAGCTGAAAGTATGTGAAGTCTATGTTTTCTTCCTTCGAATGTAGATAGATTCAAAATTTTCAAACTCACACTTTTTTTTTTTTTTTTTAACATAATAAGTCCAATAAAAAATCATAAATCGCAGCATATATACAAACACAACAATATTATTTTTTTCTTTAAAGTAACTCTACTCTTTGACGACATTTCACTGAAGAAAGTAGACGAGCATGTTAAAATTTAATAAAATAGCGTTTTCATATATGTAGCTACATTAGATACTTCTTTTAGAGGATCACATATTTAAGACAGTACTGGTTTGTAGGTTTACAGATAGATTTTAATTAATTTTTAAATTATTTTTTTTAACAAAAAGAAAATGTGTCTTTAATTTTTAGCTTAAGCATGCTTTTTACATTTATTTTGTATTTAACAGAAAAAATTCTATAAGTATGTATAAAATACATTTCCCATTTCATTTCATTTTATTTTAATGGGGTTTTTTCTTTTTCATTTTTTAATGGTTCGTCTGAAAATATAAAAATTATATCTTATGATTCCATTCGCCTACCCGCACAACTATTCGTTTGTCAAAAGCCTGTCGTTGATGCCCACATAACGGTTAAATTACATACGGTTTAAAGTTTCATCTGAAAATGGATGAAATATTTTTGGGTAAAATTGTAGATAAGAACACCAAAAATTAAAGAAAGCTCTGTCAAGAGATTTTTAAATTTTATAGCAAAATATTCTACCATCGTCACCTGACAGAAAAAAGACTTGTACGTTTTCACAGTCCCCACCTCCGGGGGTCTCACAAGCCCTCCGAGAGTAACATTTGTCTTGAAAAACTTCTTAAAGTGCCGTTTGGATTCGGCATAAAATTGTAGGTCACCTTGTATGTGAAGAAATCAACACACTACGTACATACGTTGTTGAGAAGTTGGCCCTGATTCACCTCGAGCTGTTGCCGCACTCTATTTATTTTTATAAAAAAAATATAGGTAGTTTCCTAAAACAATTTAAAAGTTTTTGAGGAATTAAGTGTTGAAAGTCGTTGACTTTTTAGCAGTTTGCCCAGAAATAGAAAAAGGACCTCTTCTGGTATCGCTACGTTGTCCGTCCTTCCGTCTGTCTGTTCGTCCAATCGCGTTATAACCTCTGAACGGTAAGTCGTAGAAAGAACAAATTTTGTGTACTTTTAAACAGCGAAAATAGTCAAAGAATCCAAGAAGTGCAATTTTTCTTCAAACAGAAATTACAGTTTAATTACAGTTTGAAATTTCATGGAAAAATGGATTTAATTTTTTTCAATACTTTTTTTTAAGAAGTTGAGCAGGCAGATGCTGAAATTTAATGAAAAAATTAAATTTTTTGAACATGGGTGACGTTGAAAATGGTTGAAAATGGGTGACGTTTTTCAAACTATTTGAGGCCATAATTTTTTAACCGCTTTAGTGCACAAAGCCAATATTGAACACAAGTATAAAGCAACACAAAGTACATAACCCAAATGCTTATGTCATAATTTTTAGAAAAAGTTTTAACGCATTTTCGACAAAAAATAGCAATAACGCATGAAAAAACCTGTGTCCTGACCCCTTATCTCCGGTGTTGTTTGGACAAATCATATGAAAAAAATCACACGTATCAGAAATTATCCAAAATTTTAAGGAAAATTATAGCGAATTTTAAGGAAACCTTAAGAAGTTTAAGAAAACCTTCTGAGATTTAACTCCAAAACAGAAAAGCATTTTCAAAATTTTTCTGTTTTTCTGCATTTTTTTTCTACTTTGAATCTTCGAGTATTTCTACGGTAAAAGTGATCTTAAACAGATTTATTTAAAGTACAAAGCGTACATAAGGAAAGCAAGCTGCGTTAAAAGATTTTCGAATTGCCTTAGTTTTTTGAAACTTTGTTAAAAACGAAATAAAACCAGTGAGTAAGTTACAGTCCGTAAAACGGACCGTTAAATCCTATCCCACATTGTAAAATGCTGATGGTATAGCTATTTTTTGACATTTAATAAGTAATGCAAACTTCGAAAAGGGGCATGGTCCAACCGACCCTAATTACAAAGTTACACTGAAATGTACTTAAAAATGCAATTTTTTGGTTCAAATTCAATATTTTAGTGGCTAAAAACTTTATATGAACAACCTGCTACTAACCTGCTACTTTTTTTCTTTCATTCTTTCCTAAATTAGGCTCAAGGCCAGTCGAAATTAAGTTTTCCTGGAAAATTTTAGGTTTTTCTTCAATTCTGCCTCCAAATGTGGGCGGAGCCCAAAGTCTCGTACGAACAAAATGTGGAACTAATCGTTTTCTACATAAAATAATAAGCATTTTTCTTTCAACTTCGAGCAAAAATATTGAGTAAACTGCATTTGAAAATTTATCCTTAAAATAGATGCCACGCCCACTAGAGGAGGTTTACGAATTAAATTTGTCTTTTTTGTGTCTTACATTCACTAAGAGATGCTAAGTGTCAAATTTTAGCCTTTTAAAACGTCTTGCAGCTTTGAAAACTCTGGAGGTAGTTGCACATTTAGACCGATTGTGGGCGTGTATACTAAAAATATATAATAACTAAAATGCACTTTAAGTGCATCTAAAAACATTGTTGGTGATCCAGTTTCAAGGAATATCATGTAACTTTATGTGTTGCTTGGCAATCGAAAACCTCTCTTAAGGAAGTATAGTAAAAGCTTTTTAATAGGTTCGAAAGGACCATAGGCCCATAATTGTTTTCAATAAAAGGAAAAGCGGATGGGGTTCAACAATACAGCTTTTGTTAGGCACTGTGGACTTTCAGATCGCAGAACTAACTCGGTTGGCTTTCGAAAGCTTCGTCTCTAGGTGCCTGCTTGTTGAAGTTGGCTGATATGCGTTTTCCTAGGTATTTAGGTTCCTGTACAATATCCACTATTTATCGATTGTTCAATTTTCATTAAATACTATAAATAATATATTTATATTGTTTAATTATTTGCTTATACTATTTTGTTTTAGGAAATATTCAATTCAACAAGCTGCTTTCACCCCCGTTTTACAAACTGCTGGGCTGACTTTCCATATGGCGACATTCCAATTGATTATGTTTTTCTTAATGGCACCTTTGAAGAAAAAGAAACCTTTCAAAGAAAAGGATACAACAATGAAGAATTCAGTAAATATTAAACTATTTTCCATGGGTTTATTTATAACTCTAATTTTTTAAATAAACCCTTTAATTTTAAAAAAACAAACTTTCCGGGTAGATGTATTATACGCCTTTAACCATTATTTATCAATCCTAGATGTTGACATAACAAGTAGTACTCACTTCAATCTCGGAAGATGTTACACGGTGAGGGCTAAATTTCCATCCAAGCGTATTTCAAAAAATGCCGGATATTCGTTTATGTTAACCCATAATATACCGAAAAGCGAAGCGTGGAGATGCGAAGAAAACCCTGGATGGCATATCTACGTTTACGATGCTGAAGAAGAATTTACAGGTATCCTGCACTCAAATTCTCTCTGTTATTATGTTAACTCAATTTTTCTTTACTAATTTAGAGATAAATATGAAAGCATCAGGACGAGTTGAATATATTTTTGCAGAAATCGATGAAGACATTGAAATCAAAGTTCAAACTCAACATTTTTCTACGATATCCACTATTGATGACCCATGCGATAGTCAAGAAGATTACAGTGATATGAAGGTAATAAAGCTTTAAGAAGAAAAAAACACATTTGAATTGAATTCCAATTTGAAATCTAAACCGGACTTCGACCCAAACTTTTCGTGGATAAATATTTCCTTATCGTTTCAGTGTGGGGAGAATTGCATATGGAAGGAAATTACTGATTTATCGGGTTGTTCTGGACCATGGATGCCGAGTATACAAAAAGAGCCCTGCAATGATTATGCTTCCATGAGGAATTTAACAATTTCATATCAAGGGTGAGAAATTATTATCATGAAATGTGGGTACCTATGAACCCACTAATTTTAAGCGCAACTAGGATAATCAGGGCACAGCCAGCCAGCATTTTTTGCAAATAAATTTTTTCTATTTTCTAGCAAATACAACAGCGAAGAATATCCTTCTTGTGAGTGCATAGAGCCCTGCCAGTCAAAAATATTCTCAACGTACATACAAAATCGAAAAGAGTTTATTCAGCCTATCCCCACAACGCAGGTGTGGATCTATTACACCTCGAAGTTAATAACTGTAAGTTTGTGTTGCCGTGAAAATATACTTTTTCGTTTTAAGGCCTCCTTATGTTTACTCTTTTCTAGATGGTTGAGGATAGACCAAGCTATGATACCACTCAGTTTATAGCAGATATGGGCGGGACTTTAGGCTTTCTGCTGGGACTTTCGGTTCTCGGAGTTATTGGAATTTTAGAGCATGTAAGTACAGCGCAATCTTACAGAATTCCTTTTTTATACCCCATCCCATAGGATGGGAGGTATATTAAGTTTGATTCACAGTTTGTAACATAGAGAAATAATCACCGTAGTCCCCCAAGACCTTAAGGGCATATGATCGAGACCGAATTGTAAGTCGAATGAGCCATGTCCGTCCGTCCGTCTGTCGGTAGTTTTTAGGCCTTAATTTTTTAGGTAGGAACTTGAAACTTGCTATCTGTTCTTTCTAGGTCCCGAAGCAGTACAAGTGTAAAAAATTTTGAAATCCTCCCACTGACACGCCCACTTTACTTAAGAGCATGAAAAATCAAGGTTGTCGCACGAAGCTGAAATTCGGTATGCGATATCCTTGCTTAAGTGTATTCTGATTGGCATTTAAAAAGAAGCGAATACCGCCCCCTTGTAGGCGTGGTCATACTTAATATGCATTCTAATAAACGGTTTTTATTTGATATATTTGCTTTAAATCCAAAAAACTTGCACTATAAAATGTTCAAATATGTGCCTAAGCTATCAACTCAAGTGAATAAATTTTCGCCACTCCCACTTTTGGGGGCGTTTTTAAGTATAAACCAAATTTTTAATATGAAAATGCAGTCAACACGTGTATACCACTTCTGATAAAAATATAAACAAAAATACGATGTTGTTGAGAAGGGGTGGATGCCATGCCCCTGTCTTAGGGAGAAGATTCTTAACTGAAATTTAACAACCAAGATTTATGACACAATTCGGAGCTCGACAGCGGTCAATTGGGATGGGGTATCCAACGATTCGCCTAAGCGGATTGTAACCATCCTACTAATTTTATGTAACACTTAGTTTAATTTTAATCCGGGTGGCAAACATTAGGATTTAGAACTTTCCTATACAAAGTTTCCTCACTGTTTTAGCTATCACTAGGGGTAGAGGAAAGAGGACTTGAATCTATCTGAGACGTCTTTGACCGACGCATTTGTGAACAAGAACTTTTTGTCTCCTATTAAAGTTTCTAAAAACCCAGGAATTTGCAATTCAACAAACATAGTGCGACTGGCATGAAACAGAAACGGAAACAGAAACAGAAACAGAAACAGAAACAGAAACAGAAACAGAAACAGAAACAGAAACAGCAACAGAAACAGAAACAGAAACAGCAACAGAAACAGAAACAGAAACAGAAACAGAAACAGAAACAGAAACAGAAACAGAAACAGAAACAGAAACAAAAACAGAAACAGAAACAGAAACAGAAACAGAAACAGAAACAGAAACAGAAACAGAAACAGAAACAGAAAGAGAAACAGAAACAGAAACAGAAACAGAAACAGAAACAGAAACAGAAACAGAAACAGAAACAGAAACAGAAACAGAAACAGAAACAGAAACAGAAACAGAAACAGAAACAGAAACAGAAACAGAAACAGAAACAGAAACAGAAACAGAAACAGAAACAGAAACAGAAACAGAAACAGAAACAGAAACAGAAACAGAAACAGAAACAGAAACAGAAACAGAACGATCTACTAACGCCTTATCCCTGTGTGTTGCACACGACCCACTTTTTATTCTGGACACACGTCGCGTCGCATCGCTTCGCTGTGCAGTTTTAAGTGTGTTGATTTGGGTCTCGTGTTCGAATCTCCTCCCTAAAAACAAGTTAGTAAATGTTTTTAACGACCCGACCTCGTCGAAAAATCTCTTCTTCTCACCTTCTCTACAACGCGGTGGTGAACTCGTGTCAATGTTTCTGATTTAGCTGCAAAGTGCAATTTAAGTTTATCAATGCCTTCTCTATGTGTTTAAATACTCTTCAAGCGCACATTCACAAAAGCATAAGCAAGGCATGGTGTTGAAGCGCCATCTATAGTTAGTTTTTTTTGTATGCCAAGACTCTCTCTCATCGAGCTGTCTAGTGTCTGGTCGGTGGGGAGAGCAGAGATCTCTAGTCAGTAGTCTCGATGAAGTATTTCTTTAAAGGATATCATGAAACGTGGGTAAATAAAGGTTACACGTTCCCTTCTGTACAAAAGGCTGCCTCAGCCTTACTATTAAACTCAGAATAAGTTTGAGATCTGCTTCTCGGTAAAATGTTTCATAGCTAAACCGCTTCTTTCCGAACCTGGAAAGCTTTCTTGTCTTTATTAAGTTTTTGTTGTCACTACTGATTTCTAGAGAGCGCCGGAATTGAATTACTCTTGAGTCGGCATGAATAAACTGCCAGAAACACCTGGTTTTGGTGATGTATTCCTCGTATACGTGGACCTCTGCATCTGCAGCCAACATGTTGAAGGAAACAAAGCTTACACTGAAGAAACAGCAATTTCATTTCAAAAAATTCCCTTTTTTATCTTAAACCAGTGAGTAAGTGCTACAGTGTGTACGCAGAAGTAACAGTCCGTAAAACGGACCGTTGCCCATCCTATCCCACATTGTAAAATGCTCATGGCAAAGTAATTTTTTGACATTTTATAAGTAATGCAAACTTCGAAAAGGGCGTGGTCCAACCGCCACTAATTACAAACTATTAATTGTAAGATACTTCCACAGATATTTCCAGGTTTCACTTAAATGTACGTAAAAATGCAATTTTTTGGTTCAAATTCAATATTTTTGAAAAATCGACCCCTAAAAGGGGGCGTGACTAAAAACTTTATATGAACGAAATCTGGAACAAAGTTTCGTTTACCTAACCTGCTACTTTTTTTGTTTCATGCTTTCCTAAATTAGGCTCAAGGCCAGTCGAAATTAAGTTTTTCTGGAAAATTTTAGGTTTTTCTTCAATTCTGCCTCCAAATGTGGACGTGGCGCAAAGTCTTGTATGAACAAAATTAAGAACTAAGCGTTTTCTATATAAAATATTAAGCAAATTTTTTTCAAATTTGGAGCAAAAATATTGAGTAAACTGCATTTGAAACTTTACCCTTAAAATAGATGCCACGCCCACTGGAGGAGGTTGGCCAATTAAATTTGTCTTTTTTGTGACTTACATTCATTAGGAATTTAAGTCAATCAGGAATGTAAGGAATGATGTCAAAGACATCAAAGGCTGACATCAAAGGCTGAAAAGACATCAAAGGCTGAAATTTGACACTTAGCATCTCGTAAGTGTCAAATTTCAGCCTTTTAGAACGTCTTACAGTTTTGAAAACTCTGGAGGTAGTTGCACATTTAGACCGATTGTGGGCGTGTCTTTCGGCGGATTTCAAAACTTTTTACACTTGTACTGCTTCGCATGACGTGGACCTTACGTACGAAGCTTCAGCACCCTAGCTCAAAATTTAAGGCCTAAAAACATGCGACATACAGACGGACGGACGGGAGGACATGGCTCATTCGATTCAGAATTCGGTCTCGATCATATGCCCTTTAGGTCTTGAGGGTCAAAGGATAGACATGTGCACTCAAGAGGATACAAGCATCCACAGGTTTTCTAAACCCACCTCTGTCTATCAACTCCTACTCTCACCTCCCCGTGGTGAACACCGGGTGCCTAGTACCTCAACTGGAGATTGGGTTCCAACCCCTTTGGAAGGTTGTTGCGGATAGCAGACGAGAGAGGGGGGGAGGAGTGTTCCCACTAAGGCACTTCTCCTTGCATCCGGACGGCAGCGGAGGAATTCCCCAGATGGAATCAACGGTGGCGTCCATAGTTCCAGTCAGGCCGAACTACTTAGTGAACACCTTATATGGGCTACTACGACGTATTCGGAGCTCAGGCCTATAAGGAGCGGGCTATCCGGCTCTCCGTCCTTAGAGCTAAGCAAAGGATCTGGTCCTCCAGGTTGGGGGTCGTGCCGTCGGGGTGACTTCCCGGCCACGTAAAGAAACACCAGTCACGAAGCAGAAACAAGCCTCGGATTCGGACGGATTTACTGTTGACGACCAATGCAAACGAGAAAAGGACAACGAGCTACGGATCTGCACGTGGAATGTTAGGTCCCTTAACAGACCACGTGCAGCCGAGCAACTAGCGGAGGCCCTTAACGACTGCAAGGCAAACATTACTGCCATCCAAGAAATGCGGTGGGACGGGCCGGGCAAAAGAAGGATGAAAAACTGCGACATCTACTACGGCGACTGCTCAAAGACAGTCATTTGGACCGTCATTCACCGGCATCAAAGACAGCGCCTATTTGGATGTGGTTTCGTTGTTGGAGGCAGACTTAGGCAAAAAGTCTTGAGCTTCAACCCTGTAAGCGAGCGCCTAGCGACGATCCGCATCAAGGCTAAATTCGCCAACATTAGCCTGATATGCGCACATGCCCCCACAGAGGAGAAAGATGACGAGACCAAAGATATGTTCTACGAGCTCCTGGACAAAACTTATGAGCGGTGCCCTAGCTACGACATTAAGATTGTCCTAGGCGATTTTAATGCCAAGCTAGGAAGGGAGGGCATCTTTGGTCGTACTGTCGGAAAGCATAGCCTGCACGACACGACCTCCGATAACGGATTCAGGCTGATCGACTTTGCTGCGGGGCGACACGTTGTGGTAGCTAGTACACAGTTCCCGCATTTCAATATCCACAAAGAGACATGGAGATCTCCCGATCAATCAACCGTCAACCAGATTGACCATATTGCGATCGACGCAAGGCACTCCTCCAGTATCATGGATGTCCGAACTTTCCGAGGGGCCAACATTGACTCGGATCACTACCTTGTTGTAGCCAAGGTACGGCTGCGGGTATCCCGACCAGCGCCAAGTAATGTAAATACTGTGAGGAAGTTTGACGTCGGCTGACTACAATCGCAAGAGATCGCCAGGTCCTTCTCCAACCGAGTCTCTCAAAACCTTCTACGAAGTCCTATGCAACCAGCATCAAGTATTGATAGCCAGTGGCAACATTGCCAAAATGCCATCAGAGACGCCGCCTCTGAAGTGCTGGGTTTCACACGGCGACCACAACGAAACCCCTGGTTTGACGATGAATGCCGGCAAGCACATGCAGCTAAACAGGAAGCATACAAAGCGGCGCTGCACAGAAGGACTAGAGCTGCTCGCGAGCTCTACGAGCAGAGGAGGAGAGAGGAGCACCGGCTTCTCCGAAGGAAAAAGAGAGAGCACGAGAAGCGCGCGGTTGAAGAGATAGAGAGATGTTACAACAGGAATGAGGTTAGAAAGTTTTACCAAAGGATCAAAAGGTCCTGCCAAGGGTATAAACTTCGAACTGAAGCCTGTAAGGACCATCAAGGGAACATCGTTGTAGAGCCATTATTATTTCACCGTGTTACAAACTATGTGACAAACTTAATATACCTCCTATCCTATGGGATGGGGTATAAAAAGAGCTTAGACTGAATGCAGCAAACCTTGTATGAATATAGGTGAACTTGTGGTGACGAAACAGATTAAGCAAAGCCTAGGACCTTAACACTCGAAGAGTTGTTTTGCCATTCTTTAACGTCTCTACATATATTCTGATTGCTTTTAGGTATACATTTTCACTAAAGGCCTCCTTTAACATTTTTCGAAGCAATCTTAAGACGACCGACCTAAACGTAACATGTTTCAACGATATTTTTTCCTTCCTAAAATTCAACCTACATCTTGAACTTAATTTAGCCTTTTCTCGTTGCGACAATGAATGGTTTCTCGTGAAAAATCGTGAGAAGCTTAATTTTTCTCGCAACGACTACTTTTTTCTAATAATCAAAAATTTGCTGGGAAGTTAACCTAATATTAGCAAAAAAAAATAACATTTTTTCGATATTTTAACCAAATCACTTAACACAATTTTTTCTCTTTCAAATTCAGCTTACTCTGCTGATTTTCGGCGGGATAATCAAGAAGATGCAACTTAAGGAAGAAAAGCGTCTCCAAGCCGAAAAAGAAGAGGAAGAAAAACGTTCCAATAACAGTGATGAAACTCTTGAGGTTACATCGATGGATAAAAATAAATTCTAAAAAAAACATAAACTCATTTATTTATACATTTAATTTTTTTTTTTGTTGCTCTTATCAACTATTAACGACTTATTTATAATACACAACACAATATTAATGTTGCTTTAAGAGGGCAACATAAAAATAAAATTGACACTATGTAATGTCAACATATTAAATTTTAGTTTAAGCGTTTTCGGTAATAAAAAAATTGTTTTAAATATATCTATTAACATGTTACAACCTTAATTCTATAACTCACTTTACAATGGTATACAAGAGGTATATTCAAAATATGAGCTATTACTTCAAGATCTGTCAGCTTCAGAGTCATCTGAAAAAAATTATAAAATTACAAGCTATAAACTAGAATTGGTCCCACTTAATAAAGAGCTTCTCAAACTGTTTTTCGGTTAAGAGCTGGTGGAGCATACTTTCAATAGAACATAAATATATACAAATACAATTTTTCAAGGTTGAAGGTACCTACACAAACTTTTAGAGCCTTACATTAAGTATTCAAGATAAAAAGTATTTTAATATGTTACAACTTAAGAATAATTTTGTTTTTGACAAAGTGTGAGTATAAAAAATTGCAGATTCTAAAGCACTTTCCTCAATAAGAATCCAATTAACACTAAGCTATAAGAAGCCACAACGGTACTGCTCGATGACTTTGGCACGGGATTCGTTACTGGCCGCAGGATATCACCTAACTTGTTGATCAGATCTGGCAGTGGTTTCGACTTGATATCACAAGCTGTATTTTCAATTGCGTCCTTAACGTGCGCTGTTAGAATGCGGAAATTGTAGTCTCCCGGATACAGTTCAGCGTAAATGAATTCATGCAATCGATCCGACAGCACCCACAATCGATCTTGGTCATCGACTTTAACATCATTGGGGAACACCATCTCTACAGGACTCATGTACACTCGTCCTTGTGATTTGATTGTATAGGCTCTGTTAGAAGTCTTCCAACATGCAACCGCATTCAAATTGGGCAACGCATAGAACAGCACACCAGTCAGTTGATCCAAGAAGGCGGCACCAGCTTGGGCATTGGGACCTCTTGAGCCGAGAATTTTGAATTCTTTGTAAATACTATTGGACATCGCAAGGGTCTTGTTGCGCAGAATCATTGTTGATACTGAAAATTCCATAGTAGAGCTAAGCGGATGGAAATAGAGTGTAGAATATCCATCTGGTTGAACCTTGGAGAGAGCCAATCCAAAGAGGCCGTCATCCCATTGGAAATTAATACCACCGATACTATAGTTCCCAGCAAGCGGATCCGGATGGAAGAAATTGTGTTGAATTCTCCATGATTCTTGATCCTTCCACGAATAGACGACCAAACCTGGAGATCCTAGATCACCGGCATATGCAAAGGTGTTGTCACAATCAGTGTCCTCAACGGCAATGTTGGCAAAGAAAGATTTATCCTTCATTTGTTCCTTTGGGAAAACATATCTACGCAGCAGATTGTCGTTATGAAGATCGTAAACGAGTAGCTGGGCGGGTCCGTATAGTTTTGTATTTGACAGAACGTTTGAAATCCTTGAATCCAAGACCCACAGGCGACCACATTTGTCGGCTCGAACCCTGAATGGAGACACCAATTCTGGCTCATCTTCGGTCAATTTGTGAGCCTCCCAACTGGGATATGGAGTTAGTGCTGGTGACTTTGTGCTGTTGTCTGCAAGGAATAGAAAAAACTTTTAGTTTTCTGAGTAGGAACTTTAGTACTATAATAATTAAAAATTTAAAATTGATTTCAGAATGTCAAAAAAATAAATCGTGGATCAAGAAAAGACGGCACCACATGGTCTGCACTCTACGATGACACAAGCTCGTTAAAAGTTACAGACACCAGGATACATAATTTGCTAAAAACAAAATCTATGAATTGTATTATCAAAAGGCTTTTCCGAAATAAAAGTTAAGTAGAATTACATGTCAGACCTTCAACAATCAGGACAACAATCTTTTTTTAGTGATTTCTAACCATTTTTTTTCATGAAAAACGCATGAATTTTTAAACTTATTTTTTAGCTTTTAACTCTCGCTCTTTTATGCAATATTGAAGAAGGAAAATCACATGGATTTAACATTATTTTTGGCTTTATTTTCAGCTACTTTAAGTTTTATCACACGTGTTTTCCATTCATGGTTAAGCGGTCACAAAATATGTTCAAACGAAATAATAAATCACAATAAGTGCTAATAAGAATAACCGATTTTTTTCTTTCTCCTCATTTTCGTTTTCTTTTCTACACATGTTTTAACTGTACAGGACGAATTTTCACAGCTGCCTGAAATTCAAATGAAAGAAAAATCTCAAAAAGTTCTGAGAAGGCGCAACTTGAAATAGTCACAAAAAAGCTTTTGCCGCTCATGGGGAAAAACCTTCAGTTTGTTAAGGAGGCGTGGTTAAAAATTTACAGTCCCGGAAATTTCCGGGATTTTCAAACGATTTCAGTTTTCCGGAAATTTCACTTCCGGGATTTGCTTTCCGGGGCTTTGATTTCCGTGATTTTTTCATGTTTAATGTCGGGATTTTGATTTCGGGGAAAACGGTTCGGTTCCTACAAAAATCGGTACGTTAATACTCCAATATCCCATTAAGCAATGAGCAAGAAATGTGGCGTATTTTAACGGTAGTTATTGGTCGTTTGGGGGAAGGAGTTATGGTTTACAAATAGCGGCAAAAGGCATGTTGTTGTGCAGATTCAGGAAACAGCAGGTTTGTGTGGCAACGTCCAATGAAAAAAGTCAAGGGGAATTAGATGGAACAGGGTGTCTAGTGCTGCTAAGGCAGTGGTGCAAAGTGCTCCGCTTATATATAAGCAAGCGCTTATACATAAGCAAGCGCTTATACATAAGCAAGCGCTTATACATAAGCAAGCGCTTATACATAAGCAAACTGACCTTTGGACCTTACTTAGCTTGTCACGGTTTACCACTTAATTCAAAGCCGTCCACCAGACAGCCGTTCCATAAGTCAGTATTGATCTGACGACCGAGATAAATTAGCCAGTGGGTGTTTGGGGTTGAAGTCCCCACTTGTTACCGACGGCGTTTTTGCAGGAAAATAGTGCTATCGTAGCTTTCCGGACCCTTTCTTGTATATTAGATTTCCAGCTTAGCTTTCCAGATATTTAGCTTCCTCAGAGAAATTTAAGCTAGTGCCCTTGATTGAGGGGGGTTGATATGTGGGATTTTGTATTTCCTGGTGAAGAAGACAAGTTTAGTTTTGTGGGGGTTGACAAGCAGTCCATCTGGTTAGCTTGTTTAGAGCATTCTGTATAGGAATTCTTAAAGGATATTTAGGTGCGTCCCCAAAACGGCAGTGGCAACTTCATCTGCATAAGCGATCGCTCTGCAGCCCTCTCTTTCCAGGATAACCGGCAGTTCGTTCACCGCTATATTCCAGAGGAGTGGGGATAGGACTCCACCTTGCGGGGTTCCTCTGCTGACAGAACTTCTGACAGTGGTCTCACCTAACTTTGAGTTAATAATCCTACTCATTAAAAGTTGATTTACTAACTTACTAAGTGATTAAAGTCGGTGTACACCAGGGAAGCGTCCTAAGTCCCTTGCTCTTCATCGTAGTCCTTGATTATCTGCTTGAAGGAAAACTGTCGGACCCGAATAAGTACATCAGCTATTCTTCGTTGACATTGGGGCAATCATAAGTGCAGCGAGCACTTGATATATGGGTGAATGTTTAAGAGGGGAATGGGTATCGTATTTGCCAGTAGAAGACAGAATACCTGTGCTGCCCATTCTCTGACCCATCCGAGCCGATTCCAGACATTAAATTGAATGGAAATGTGCTTCCCACGTGTGAAAAGTGCAAGTACCTGAGATCTATGATCAATAGCAAAGCAAACTGTGATAAAGACATCAATCATCGCGTAAGCAAGGGGTGGATGAAGTGGCCAGAAAACTCCGCCATCTTCTGTGACCGAAAAATGCCCCTAAGCTGAAAGGAAATCTCTACACCTCGTCCGGCGCTTACATATGGTTCACAACGCTGGACAGCGTATAAGAAATATGAGAGAAAATTAACGGCAGCTGAGATGAACAGCAGGAGTAACAAAGCGAGATAGAACAAGAAGTACAAAGATCCGAGGAAGCCTCCATGTAAAAGAACCTATCTGCAGAAAAATGGTGCACGACCGGCTCAGTTGGTATTACCACGTTCAAATGAGAGATCCTACGTACCCTGTCAAAGAGGCAATGTCAATCAACATTCCAGCGCAATCGCGAAGGAGAGGAAGGTGTAAACATTCATGGATCACACAAATGCAACAACAGTATTTATTTGGCCTCAGTGACGAAGAGATCCAAAACCGGGTGGCCTGCCTGTAAATTTTGAGGTCAAATTGGCGTACCCCACAAGCGGACCATTAGGAATGCAGTAGGGTGGGAGGGTTATGATCCATCACTTCAGATCATAACCTCGCGCGGTCGCGCCTAAATGGAAAAAAAGAAGAAGAACTAAGTGAGCCATCAACCTTCAGAGCCGACAGTTCAGTCAAGATTGCAGATGTTTTGACATTGTTAAAGGCTTCTTCTATATCTAGGAAGGCTACCCCTGTCTACTCCTTATGGTGAAGGGAATATTCAATGGAACGTACTAGCGTATGCAAAGCTGTTTCCGCAAATCTGCCCTTACAGTACGCATGATGGGCTGTAGCAGTAGGCTTTTGTCAATACTAGAACGTAGGTGGATATCAATCAATTAATCTACAGTTCAATCAATCAATCTACAATCAATCTACACATAGTTTCTAGGAAATATGACGATAGACTGATGAGTCTGAGATCCTTTGGAGTAACACGGAAATATTTGCCAGCTTTGAGAATGGGAAAAAACTATGTTCACCAGCTCGTAGAATAATAGGCTAGTTTGGAAAATTCAAACCATAAAGCGTATAATAGATATCAACATATAGTTAAAAAAAAAACTCGGTTGTTTCTCTATGCCTTCACGCAGGCAAAAAACAACGTAAAATCAAAGGAAACCACGTTGATTTTACATTTTTTGTTTATGATTTGGGTGTAACTACGAAAAACGTTAAATTAAAGTTGAACAACGTTACTTCAAAATTGTTTCAACGTAAAAATTACTTCGTTTAAACTTTGATTGAACTACTCTTCACCATCATACGCTTTCACCATTGAAACCACTATTCTCAGCCTTTGATCTTACTTCGTTTAATAGTAAATTTGACATTTCTCAACTTTGACACTTTGTATCGCATTTGTAAAAAAATGCAAAAAAAAAAATCATTTTGCCTTGGCTTGGGATTGACCTGAGTTACCGGCATGGTAGCGAAAGGGCCCTCTACTAGGCCAAATCGTTATAATATAAGCCAAGCCGAAAGCGTCATATTAGATAATTAAGAGAGTTTGAAAAAAAAAAAATATTTCTCTGTATATTGTTGTCTTATTGGGCTTCATCTATGCCAACTGGATGTTGTTATAAATATTCTTGGTGTCTGAAACAGTAAGAAAAATTTTTTTACAAATTGTACATAGTCAAAACAACTTCGAAATGTAAAACGAAGTTGGTTTAACTTTAAAAAAAGCGCGTTCATCTTTGAAACTACTACGAACTACTATGTTCGCAACTATGAAGCATAGTAAAATCAACTACGTTTCGGAGTAAAATCAACAGTGATTTGGCTACGATGATTCAACGTAAAATCAACGTTTTTGTAGTAAATTTTGCGTTGCGGTTTTTCCCTCAGACTATATGATCTTAGTCAATTATTGCCAATTTTCGTAGTGCCTCCCATCAAGATACCTATGCACAATTGAATTGATAAAATTATTCCAAAGTAAAGCTTGCTATATAACCTTCACTCGCAACAATACAAGTCAATTCTGTTACACAACTACATGAATTCGCTTTTCAAATGTTTGTGAAGGGAATTTATGGCATTTTCAATGTCATCAATAGAAAACCGCAAACAAACGCATTTGTTTATTGTGACTTTCTAAACACTTTTGGAGCGGCATATTATTCGAATGTCTTTTGTCTCATTGTAGAGCAAAGATACAATCAGGTGAATTTGAAAAATATATGCAAAAAACTTTCAATTAAATATGAATATTTTATTTTGTTGGGTGGATAGGTACATCGATATCAACGATGCTTTTTAATAATGCGTTATAGATTTTCGACTACCTACCTACTTAAATTTTTTACTAAACAGAGTTCAAAGATATCAAAGTTCGCTTTGATTTACGATGCCTTGTACCAACTGTGTACATGTGAAATTTTTATTGTTCGGCCTTTGAAGTGACTCTTACGAATTCTCTCTAAGCCAAAATAAAAAAGTGATCAAAATCTGTAACTGGTTTTATGAGTCACTGTGATTGTTGGTAAATTTGCCTAAAGGTAGAAAATACTCAATGACTATGGTATGACATCCACGCAAATTTTTACCAATTTTATTATGTGCTGTTACTTTTTCATTGAATGACTGGCCTGTCATAACTCTGGTATTAGGTGTTAATTGGCATACAGCTGGAATATAAAAAAGTAAGCAAATATGCACCCTAACACCTATTTGAGGTTTAAGGTTTATGTCTTAAGGCCTATTGTAAGCTTTACAGACATTTAAAGCCGTAGATATACTTCTATTCAATTATGTTTGCACATAAAGAACGAAATGCTCTCTGCCAGGTTGTCAGAGAGCATTTTAAGAGAGCATTTTAAATCTGCCAATTTAGGGGAAATATAGGGGCCTAAGCTGCCGAAAGTTTTAAAGCACCTGTTGATTAATATTGGGCACGAGCATCCACTAACTCACCTGCAAGATGTGATTAGAAGGAGGTATGTAAATGCAAGAGTTCGTTTTTAACGAACTTTTTAGTATCCGACCCTATTAGCATGTAACACCAAATTTTAAAGTTTTTTTGGCCTGAATTCAGATGCGGCATGTCAATTATTTGTAAAAAAAAAAATCGGTTTGGGCTAAAAATCCAAACCAATTAGTTCTTATCTCGTTAAATTTATGAGACAATGCGTTAAAAGCAAAAATGATTGCTTAAAAAACAACAGTTTTTTTTTCCTAAAAACGCCCCCTAAAAGTGGGAGCAGCTCACTATTTACATTACAGCTTTGTAAGTCACAAATCTAGCAATTGGCAATAACTTTAAAATTGTCAAATAATTTTTTCGATTTAGAATGAATGTTCCGAGAAATCAGGCTTCAAGAGATCTAACATGTTAAAAGTGGGCATGGTACATGGTGTGGGCGGTCAATTTTTGTCTATTAAAAGTCTTCTGATCACGTTACTCTGCACTAAAATTTGAGTTCCTACGGCTTGTCTAAGTTGACCAAAAGGCATTTTGAATGTTGAATTAGAGGTAGTCTCACATTAAAGTCAATTGTGGGCGTGACTGTGGGCCGATTTTATCTGTTTTCATACTTTACAGTCTGGGTTTCAGCTTTCTAGCTCAGCTTTGAAGACCTAAAAACTTCACACATACCGAAAGACGGACGGTCATGGCTTAGTTAATTCACCTGTCAATCTCGATCATATCTCCAAAAGTTCTCAGGGGTCAACGGTCATTATTTCACTGTGCTACGAGCTATGCATTAAAATTAATATACCCTGGTCGGGAATAAAAATGCCTTAATCTTTTTGTCAACAACCTGATAGGCCCAAATCTGTTCGGCTTGAGCGAGCCAGGAAAGTCCAATATTCAAAGAAGTGTTCACACTGCGGTAGGCCGTTCCATTCGTTTGGACAGCATGACAATAAGAGTCATTCCAGAGTCTAAAAATGGCGCTCATTCACGCACCTATATTGACATTTCTTGACCCAAAATGTAGACATAAGGTTCACGCCGAGGCAACGTCGTTTGGACTGTCGGGGATCCTACTTCAGATAGGGAAGGATGACAACTTTTGTAGACCAATGGTCTTTTATAGTCGAAAACTGTCTGCCGAAGTAGTGAAATACCACTCGTGTGAGGTTGAGGACTTAGGTAACATCGAGAGCTTAGACCGTTTCCGTGTGTATCTTTTCTTGACGCTTCAAGTTTGTCACGTACCAAGCTGATCCCTCGCGTGGGGCGGTGGAGGCTTAATTTGCAAGAATTCGACTACAAGATGGTTCACCAAGAGGGTAAGAGGTGTGGCCGCATACGTCGAAGCTCTAAGTAGGTAACCAAGAGAAGATGCACTGCAGGTGAAGCAAGCGTCCGCTTTTATATTAAATATAAACATATCAGACGAAGACTGGATGGCAACCATTTAGTGGCAGAATCCGAAGCTACGAGACATCACGTCCGTATTAAGAACAGCTGAGACGACGTCGAGGCTACAACTAGAGAAAATATGATGGAGAAGGTTAGGAAAACCTTCTGGTTTCCGAAAATGAGGGGTTTTGAAACGAGCTGCGTCAATTCATGCAGTAAGGATGAACATACAAATAGAAAACGAGGCCAAGCTCAAGAGGAACTTCACAACATAGAACGCGTTCCTTTCATTTTCGGCACAGTGCACCTAGACCACCCTGGACTGTTCCCAAAGGGGGAGTATGGCACTCGTCTTTGCTTAGAGGACAACTGCACCAAATATACAATAATGCAAAATATACAATTTGTGCACTTTTGCGAGTAAATTGGAGCTGTTGGACTCCATCAAGATCGCTGTCAGGATACCCAGGCCGAATGGTAAATTGGAGAGATGCAACAGAACGCTTATCTCTTGACTGAAATGCATGAACTCGCCGGACTGTCCAATGGGGGCACAATACTATCCGACACTGCACGAACTCCTCGTTGCATATACGCCGAGGAGCATTCTAGGTGACAAACTCTTGATGAAACTGGAACAGCACATGGGTGTAATCCGATGAGATGGAGTGTTGTAGAAGTTAGGCAGTATGGTCCTAGTTTTGATCGAAATCAATTTTGGGGAACAGGAAAATCAAGGAAACTGGAACCACGGTACCACGACCCATATATCATGACAAAGGTGTTAGCGAATAATAGGTAGGGCGAAAGCGGGAGACTTGAACATATGGGAGACTTTAACCAATCGCAATATTTTACTCATTTTTAAAAAGGCAAGCTATTAGCACAAAAACCTCTTACTTGGGAGCAAAAAAAATGGAAATCGACAGGTACAAAAGTAAAAAAAAAATTGTTTTTTTTTCGTAAGACTTTTGTTTCGCACGATAAATAAAAACGTGAATAGGTTAATTTTCTTCAACCAATATTCTTTTTAATAAATGCCAGTATGAAACCCTGGTTGCATTAACAATAAAAAACTCTTTGGTTGTTTTGTGCTGAAAAATGTTAACGGGAGACTAGAGCCACTGTCTGACGAGAGAGTTGAACAGAGGTGCAAGGTTGCCTCTGCCCACATTTTTTTACTTTATTTACTTTAAATTAAAGCTTTGTCGTACCACAAATAAGAATATATTCCAAAAAACAAAGTTTTGTCAGAAAATGCCCTTAAAGTTGCATTTAAAAGATTCCGAGAGACTTAATCTATCAAGGTAAAAGCTGATAAATTTGTTATTGACAGAACCACCTTTGTCCTGATCAGAACAACCTGAAATTTGAAAAAGTGCCAACAGTGTAATTTTGAAAAAATATAACAGTGTAATATCAAAGGGAATATGTAAAAATATTATTCTATGGAAAACTAAACTGTTTCAATTAATTATTTCGTTGGTTTTGACAGTTGAATTCGTATATGTTCAAGTTTCCCCAAGAGTGTGTTTAAGCATCCCAGTATAACGGGAGACTTGAGCCAAAAATATATTTTCATAAAATTTGCTCTGGGTAGAAAACGCTTAAGTTTTTTTAAAATATGAAAGGTCAATCTGAAAGAAGATGAATGTCTCTCTATTACGATGCACATGTCATGCAGGTGAGATTAACAGAAAAGATTTTATACACGATTTAACAAAATTGGCTCAAGTCTCCTGATTTTTCCCTACGTATTTGAAGATTTCGCATTTGCAACGGAACCAACCGTCATGGGATCTAACAAGATGATCCGCTGGTGTGACCTCTCGGAAGACCGTTTTGCAGACGACTTCAGCGAGAAAGACACTTCAGATCTCGAGTGCGAGATCGATGATAAGATGGCCGAGTTGTATCACGAGAAGACAAGTCTGCAAGGGAGACTCGTTATGTGGGTCGGGCCTCTTGAACCATTTAAGGAAAAATAGTTTACAGTCAAGATTTTTTTTTTTCGTTTTTCATAATTATTAACCTAGGTCCTTTACATACAGCCGGCACCGGGAATCCGGTCATTGAGAACAGATTCATGGGCAACCGGGGATAGTTTCGGCTTGCACGTGTGAACGCGCCCATAGAAATGTGTTCCGAATGACAAGGTATTCGGTTCCGGTAAGCCGGCTGCCGGGTATGTGTGAAATGTAGGGTAGTCCCTACCTGTTGGCAGGTTGCCCTTCACGTTAAATTCGGTGAACACACCGTACCACACGCGTCACGTTTCATTATACCTGAAACATTTTTGTAGAGTTCCTGCGTCACCACAATTTTCTTAATCTTCCATTTAATTACACGCATATACAGACGACGTTGACGTAAGCAGGAGAACACATTTGATGTCAATAAAGCGCTTTCGCAAATATTTGACGGATAGTTAGGTACAAGAAACACAATTGAGTAACAAAGCTATCCTTCGAGCAGCCTATACCTTATAATCTCATCATGCCAGTCTTACTTTTTCGTCCAAAACCATGCATTTTTGCATTTCCCTTTGGGTTTTTGGGGTCCTGAATACATGAGCAGAGAGTAGAAGAAGGGGTATAAAACCGACCAGGCCAGAAGAGTCATAGTAACCGAATAATGTGGCTGAAAGGATCATCTATATTCTAGAACGAATCAAGAGACCAAAACTCCGACGCAGCAAATCTTTAAATTCGACCTCAAGGAGTTTAATTACTCCGGTAAGAGCTTTTGATTCCTGTTGGTAACGTCAGCAAAATTTTAATTTCGGACTGACAATAATTGACATGGGTCCAGTGGGGGCTTCATTAAATTTAACATTTTTTGAAACGTTGAAAACTTTATTTTATTTTCTTAACTAAGTGCCTGTATGAGGTACTAAAACGCCCATATATGTAGATACTTGGCTATTAAGCACTCTAATGAACATTATACAAGCATGAGCAAGATATTGTCACTTTATATTGTCACATTTGTGATAACTGTTGACAATTTGACAATACAGAGTTTCTCTAGATTCAAACTCACTCCTACAAATTTCAAACTCACTCCTAGCTACCCTCTAATACGCATAATTTACTGTCAAAAAATTATAAAATGTTACTGAATGCCAAAAAGAACTACAAGCCTACTACCACACCCTCTTTATAAAAAAAAATTAACGCCTTTACAAACATTCTCTCTATCTGATCGCTCACATCCATCCTATAAAACTGTAACCAATTCTAGCGCAAGTTAAAAAATTTAAGTAACCATAAAAGGAACTCGTTCCATCTATGGCGTCACAACAAAACAACAACGCGACTGTAGTAATAATCTACTCTTAAAAAAATTTGTAAACCGATTACCACACGCAAATCGTTAAAAGCAAAAGCACTCCAACCGGAAGACGCAACCTTGTCACGTTAAAGGAAACGGCTGACAAAATCTAACGCTGATTGTGGTTCTCCTACAACAAGATTCCTCTCAAACGTCAATCTACCCAATATTAATCGAATTCAGTTGCATTTGCATTTAATAATATATATTTTTTTCTTTTATTCGAAATTTATGCAAAAAACCTTGAAGACGGTTCTCTATAACGCTTCAAATTCGCAGGCGTAGGTATGCTTCGTATACGTGTGCACAAGCTTCAAAATAAATAATTATAATTCAACCAAGATAAAGTTTTAATTAAACCAACAGAGAAGAAAAAAAAACGAAGATAAAAGCAAAAGGTTACCAGGCGGGGTTTGGCAATAAAATTTTCGGTCGTTTTTAAAACGACTTTCCGAAACCAACTGAACTACTTTCGATCTTCTAGATTCTAAAACAATTCATTTACATATTTATATTCACAAAAAAAAAACAATAAGAATTCAAACACAATAAAGAAAAAAAAAAGTTTGAATCGAAGCATAACTTACCATTAAGATCAAGGTAAGCCAACGAAGCTGGTACACCTTCCCTCCATCGTGGCAGTGTGACGAACAACCTTGATCGGTATACCTCCAAGCCGACTGGTATAACATTTTCTGGTATAAATTCATAACTTTCGATTGCCAGCTGTTTTTCTTCCTTGCTTGGATACTTAAAGTCGATTTCTTTCCATTCGTATGCGACACGAAGATTATCGTTGCATGTGACTGATGTCATCAATCCAAGTCCAAGTAGTGTCCAAAGCAGAAGAGGCCCGAGCCAAAGTTGTTGATGGGACGACGACGCGGCTGAACGCCAACTTTTGCGCTGTTCAAGTGCCATTGTCTTAACAATTTAATAATTCTAGACCTAACAGAAGAACTCAATAAAATTTACAAAAGTTTCCGCTCAAATTCTTGGTGTGGATCAATGTTATCGCATGTACGATGTACCGATCACCGATCGCGACGATTTGTAATAATTATATTGTAACAACACAAACAGAGTTTTGTAGGTAGGTACATTTACAGTTACCTGATGCACATGTGCAGCATAATATACTGATACATACACAAGAGTTGTGTTTTGGATTTACTATTTTTCTTATTATATAACTCAGAGGCGTTTGAGTTTTATTTTATCGGAGGTTAAACTGGATTCTGATCACCCGTAGCAAAAGAATGTATCTGACACTAGGTATGAGCCGGCTTTTTTAAAAGATTTTCGGACGTGTCCCGTTTGTAGACGATCGTATCTGTTTAATTTCACTTCTCACGCGTAATAAGATTTTCCATAACAAAAGAAGAAACAAAAAAAAAACGTATCCAAACACGGGGCTCACTACATACGCTTGACCATTAGATCATTATACTTTCCCCAAAAAAAGAGAGGAAAAAAAACAACAACAAAAAAACACTAAACCGGGAACACGCGACGAAAAACGAGAGGTTTAAGTTATTCGCTCAAACCTCAATTCAAGACTGAATGGATGGATGGATTGTCCGCTGTTGTTGAGTTGAGTATCCAATCCACTCCACACAATCCAACCGACCGACCGACCGACACTTTGATTATTTTTGGCTTTTGCAGAACAGTTTTTAGAGAGAGGCTTTAGCTTTTAAGGCCCAGCTCAGTGGAGGTGGCTGTGCGTTTTACTTGTAGAGGTACTGCTGAACGTCGCGTCGTCGTCAACAGCGCTTGAGATATAAATCAAATCGCGAGCTTTTGATTTGGCTCGCAGCCGTTTACGATGTTTTGTAATTTTGTTTGTTCAAGAAACATGAGAAATCACATTTTGACTGATTTATCTTCAAATAAAGTAAATTGCCGATATTAAACTTATTAGTAGGTACAATGGGTTGCATGCTTAGCAACGTTTATGTTCAATAAACCTTTAAGTTAGGAGGTATGGTCGTGTTTGTAGATAATCTAGTACAAGGGGGAGGCGATCGCTGTTTGTTTGTAACACAATAACCTGATCGAGTTAGATTTTTTATTGCAGATTGTATTTATGGTAGGTGTGGCTGGTGTAGTGATCTCTACCAGATCTGTAGAACTTATTCTACAGCAGGTCGTATTCAAACCTCGGCTTAAATGATTAAATTATTCCGTGAGCAGGAAACTTGGAAGTTAGCGTTATCCAGGTTAGACTCACATTAATCTACTCCCCATCCCTACTCAAAAAAATTAAATAGCAACATTCAAAAATTGAAGTCAATAAATGGAATGGAATTAACTTTTTGTTTTTTAAGGTTACCTACTGTAAGGTTACCTAAGGGTAATGCTAGCCCACTGATCGCAACTTACTCCGAGTCCAAGAGTTCGTCTGTAACGAACTTTCCAAAATTACTCTATACCCTATAACTCCAATTTTTTTTATGATAATCGTCGTATGTGATATTCTTCTTGTCGTATTATAGGCTTCTTTCCAAGTGTTTAATACTATGTCATCTTTTTTTCGAACGAATTTGCAGAGATATTATGTTAGGTTAGGTTAGGTTAGGCTAAAAAGGCTGTCGGGTTCGAAGAAACCAACTCACTTGGAGCTATGTAAGTCCATTATGATACAACGTGGATCTGGAAATATTGCCTAGTCGTTGAACCATTTCGAGCTACTAATGAAGCGTAAGAGATGTTTTGGGTCGATCGTACTACGATCACTAAGATCATTATAGAAGAAGGCTCGATTACGGTTCTTAGAGAGAGCGGGGCATGTGCAGAGAAGGTGTGCAGAGATATTAAGTTTTTAAAGATCTAACATGGTAAAAGTGAGTCGAAATCGTGAGAAGTCCGATTTTCGCCCAGTAGAAGCCACCTACAATTGCTTTACCTAATTGATTTAAAAATCATTTGAAATAAAATAATTATCGTTGGTCTAATACTTAAGGCAATAGTGTCCTTGGCCGTGGGTGGATTTAATGAATTTTCACAATTTGTTTGGCAACATAAAAACCAAGCCGTGTCCCAAGTTTCAGGTCTCTAGCTCAATCTTAGAAGCCTAAACCTTAAACACTTCACGAATACAGATGGAGGGATTGATGGGGGCTTAATCAATTGCCCTCTTGCTTTCGATCATTATCTCTAAAGCTTTGGAGCCTACCGGTCTTTATTCAACATTTTTACGAACTTCGCATTAAAAATAACATACCTGCCCAATGTAGGGTGTATTTATGAGAGCAGCGATTATGATGGACGGTTTCTTGAAAAAAAAAACTCCTAAGGGCTAAGTATCATAACGAAAAATTAAAGAATGGGCAGAAGTAAATGAACCATTCAAGCAGGGAGACTCTCAAGAAATGCGCAATTTACAGATGCATCGGTCCCTTTCAAATTTCTGAGAAGGTCTTTTATTGATGTTGGTGCCTAGTGTGTGGGGGAACGTGCTTAATAAAACTTGAGCTTTTCGTAAACAAGCTGATAGACCTTTGACTGAAAATCTTCACGAGCGAATTTTTAAACTGCAGCGGGTCTTGGGAAAACACAGAAGTTTGAAATTGATACCTTTAAGAATTTTTTTATCGATTCAAGGCTGCATAGAAAAAGAAGTAAAAAGATCCGAGGAAGCCTCCATGTAAAAGAAAAATGGAACACGACCGGCTTAGTTGGTATTGCCATGTTCAAAGGAGAGATCCTACGAACCATGTAACGACAACAGCATTATTTGGCCTCAGCGACGAAGAGATTCAAACACCCGGTTTTGAACCTGCCGGTATATTCTGAGGTCAAATCGGCGTACCCTACAAGCGGACCATTAGGAATGCAGTAGAGTGGGAGGGTTATGATTCATCACTTCAGATGGATGCCTGATTTTTCGCGTAATTTTTACCAGTATACCTAAGCAGGGGCGGTACCAAGCAGCCACAAATTACCAGCAATAACGTCTTGGACAAATTACACAAAACTTGGAATTGTGGGTTGAGTGGATAAAGTTCCATAATTTAAATAGAAATCTTCAGTGCGAGTTTTGGAGTTAAACCAAGATTAACCCTAAAAACAAGCTTTGCAGCGAATTTTAGATTCGAGTAAGCCCTGCGGCCCTTAGGGTCCGCAATAAATGGAAAAACTAATAAAAAAAAGCTGTGATCAAACGATAAATAACTTCTGACAATCGATGATTCTTTGTCTTAAGAGGGTTATTGGAGCAAAATTGTCTCTCGAAAAACTGAAGTGTTTCTTTATTCCCTCTCGCCTTCTTTTCTCATTCCCATGATAAAGTTGAGATGCACGGGCTGCGCAAAATGTGTATAGTGATAGGGAGACTGTTACTTTTAGATGGAAATGCATTGAGTGAGATGGCGGAGAAGTTTTAACAACGACCTGTGCTGTACAAAAAGACTCAAAATCCAACAAAAACGATGTCTGGGTCGTCAAGAGTAGATTAATGATGAGGAGAGGAAATTTTTTAATGCACCAAGAAGAGACAGTCGGCGCAGTAAAATAAAACTCGAGAGTCGAGACTTAGACCTATTTCATATATACCCGGCAGCCGGCCAACCGGCACCGGTTACACGGGCGTTGGGAATAGGTACATATTCTTGGGCGCGTTCACAACCGCAATCCAAAACTGTTCCCGGCTGTCCACACAAATGACCGGGTAGCCGGTACTGGTTAGGCGGCTGCTGGGTATGTGGGATTAACCCACATAAAAATGCGTGAAGTGTGCGTTACAGGTGTTCTTTCGCACATGGAGGGGACCTAGAATTTTGGCGATTCCGAGCAGAGGGTTGAGAGGCGGATAATTGGGGCCGTGAAAAAAAAATTTTTTGCCGCTGTCAAGTTTCGAACGCGGGACCTCGTAAAAAATAGTTTACATCACATTTAGCCACTGTACCACGGCGCGCGCCCCTCAACAACCAGCTGCGGATGCAAAACCGAAATTAGTTAGCTAATAACAGAGCTAGCGGTAGCTTCTGAATCCTATTGGTTAAGGATTGGTCACCCTGGCCCTATCCAAAGTAAGGAATTATGTATGTGTCCGTCCGTCGAATAATTTGTCTTTGATGTGTGTAACAGAAAAGGCGACGAAGCGTTGGTACGACATACCCTCAAAACTTTACGATACCAGCTGTGCAGCTACACACTGTTTCTATACGGAAAACCGACATCACAACAAATGCATCGCCAGTTATAAACCACGTTGGTAAGAAATATGAGCGGAATTTAAAGAAAAACCCCACAAAAGAACATGTTCCCAAAAATATACCTGTCCCACTGCTATGGCGCCTAACGTGGAGCCCAAAGTTCCTTTACGTGAACTGTGCAACGACGAAACAAGGCGCAACCAAATCAGTGCACTCAAATTGAAAATTCATGTCGTAGATGTGACAGCAGAACTGCTTACACAATCATCAAAGTACCTAAAATAATGCCCGAACTTTGCAAGGCAAAAATGAGAAGTAGAAGCTGAAGGTATTATGTCTTGAAAAGTTATACAATGTAGCGTGTATTTCAATTTCTTCGGTGGTCTTTCCATCGCTTATTTTAAGGCAGATGGAGTATTTTTCTTAAGAAAGACAGAAAGGAATTGCTGGTTTCTGAAGAAAAAACAGAGGAAAGTTTAATATACTGGGTTTTCAATAGGGACGATTTGTTGGAAATGTTTAAAACGAATACAGTCCTTGATCTTTTAGCACTGCAAATACTTACGATTTAAACATGAACATGAAATGAGTTCTTAAGTCCATTGTGCTATATGATGCACCCACTTCACTTTGTCAGACCCTCGCGGAGGTAGGGACTTTGGTTGGGACATGACGACGATTGGGCTTGAACCCAGACCTCTCACGCCACGATACGCCACCACACCCCATAATCTAAACTTAAGCTACGTAAATGTTTTAAACCCAATTAAAAAATAAAATTCTTAACTTTAAAGTTTGAAGCAATCCTCTATGTTTAGATTTTTGAGATGTTGCCGCACTCTTTTGAATAAGTATGTAGCTATCTCTAAATTCTCTAAAACTACAATTTCTTGTAACTAACTTTCCACAGAATTCTATTACCTAGCTACTCATTTTTTTTGCAATTCCCTTTAAAAACCAGCTTATTAGTTGGTTTTCCCATTTCATTTCGTCATTGATTTTATGTATTGAACTTAATTTATTCAAGGTCAGAATTCTTGGAAACCAAAACTCTTTTTGATGAATCTTGAAGATTTTAGGCGAACTGCCGTCTGCGGTCCAAAAACGACCAAAATGCAAAGTAACACTACCGTTTTTTTGTTCATTCGCCGCCTACCTACCTACGTCAATAGGCTATAATCAAGAATTCAAAACATGTACTATTTAGGAACATTTGATGGTATTGCTCATCAAAGCTCTCTCATCACGATTTTTTTTGGATACACTTGATCTGAGTGGAAGGTATAGTGTACCTGCGCCCCAGTATACCTGTCCGTGAGTTCAATCTCGTTCGTTTCCAAATTTTGTCGGAATGCAATTAATTATCACAGCAATTATATTTCAATTATCACTGCGCACTAGAAAGTTCGGTTGAATACCCCAACCGGATTGAGGTTGTTGTACCGCGCCGCCGTAAAAGATTGTAAAGAACTTTTAACATTTTTTTTCCCAGATGAGCAACCAATTCCCGTCTCGTAATTTAGCAACAATAACAATTTGCGGTCAACTTTAATTCCCATGACTCACGCCGATCGGATGCGAAAAGTGTTTACATTATTCTAAAAGTGCTAAAAAAACATGATTAATGTTTGGAGCGAAAAATTTGAGAAACAATTTGAAGTGACTGTTTAAAGAGCGAAGCCGATAAAACAAACACCACGCAGAATAATATTGGATTTAGCCTTGAGTTGCACACTGCTGTAACAAGAATAAAAAAAAACTTTGGCCGAAATAAAATGGGTTTCTACACAAGTTGGCGTAATTGCGTGGAATTTTTGCTCTTTTATCTATGGAAGTCGCTTAGTTTCAAACAAGAACGTTAATGCCTTAAACATTTTCTCCGCATTTTTCCTAAAAAGATAACATATACAACAGACCTATGTATATTGTTCCTTGTGATGAACGGCAGAACTTACAATAGAATGAATGTATGATCCTGGCGATATACAAAATAGGATAAGCCGCTCGAAAGTGGTTCCATTCAGGAGCCATGGTTGTGAAAAGGTGACATCTGTAGTCTTGATGGTTAAAAGGCTTCTGATGACGTTTTTAACGATAAGAAGTTTGAAAGACCTAGGGACTTGTCTTACTGCATCGACCAATGCACGTGCTCAAGGCTGTTCTTCGAACGCATTGTATTTCAGAAATGCAAGACGCCTATAAGCGCCGAAAATCCTGCGAGACTGACATTCAAACATGGTTGATTGGATTGAATGTAACCTACTCTTGACTAGGAGTGTGTCCTGGGTGGTTTGATGCCACGAGAAGTTTGCTCAACCCACCCTACAATGTGTTCGTTTTCTCGTTAAGTTACTCCTTAAGTCGCCACCCTTCACCAGATCCATCTTCTACCAATCCTACCACCTTTAATTTATGTCGCCCTCCTAGCTTAAACCCAAGACAGCTTTTAAAGGCCGCTTCACAAAGAGTACTTGGCTGGCTTCGCCTTGTTACGATACGACGCACCGGCTGTGATATTGATTTGGCTTACGGGGAGAGCACTTTTATCAGTGCAGTTCTTTACTCTAAGTATGCCAAGATGACTTAAAAAATACGCAATCCGCCCCCTAAATGTAAACTAACTCAAAAATTCTGCGTCATTCCCGTTGATGGGTGACCAACATACTATAGAGCCGAAGGCAGATTGATGGTTGTTTCACAACAACAGCGAGAGAGCGAGCGAGTCTCGTGCGAGTTGTCAAGTGTGACTTGGGACTCAGCTCAGAGACACACGGCGACAACATAAAAACATGCGACAAAAAAACAGCGCGGTTTTTTGCAGCAAGAATACTCAACACACAAATAATAATTTTCCGTGCGGCTCCTGTCAGTTTTGATGAAAATTTAATTTTCATAGTTAAAAAAAAGAGTTTGAAAGCGTTTTGTGCTAAACAAAGTACACAAACAATAATTTATTTTCTGTGCTGTTCTTGTGAATTTTGGTGAAACTTGTAATTTTTATCGTTAAAAAAAAAAATAAATGTTAAATTTTTTATCGTGCGGTTTGAAAGGGTCGCGAAGCGGAAAATTGTCGCAAATCGAGTCTCACGACTTATTGCCGCAGCCGTAGTCGTGTGTTGTCTACAATATAAACGCTTCAACTTCTTCCGTGTGCCTCTGGCCTCACGGCGACAGAAAACGCGCGAAAAAAAACCAGCGCGATTTTCGGCAGCAAGTTTACTCAACACAAGAACAATAATTTTCCGCGCGGTTGCTGTCAGTTTTGATGAAAAATTTATTTTCATCGATGAAAAAAAAGGATTTGCGAGATGTTTTGGTCAAATCAGCACACAAACATTCGTTTGCTGTGCGATTCCTGTAAACTGTAGCGAAAACCGTCGTTTTTATCGATACATAAAAATAAGTACAAGTTTTTTGTTGTGCGGCTTGAAAGAGTCGCAATTCGGAAATTTGTCGCAAATCGAGTCTCACGACTTATTGTCGTACATAGCCGTAATCGTGTGTTGTCTACTATTGCAACGCTGGTGCTTCTAGTGGAATTGAAATTAGTCGTGCGTTTTTCTGTCGCCCTGTGTCCCTAGCCTGAAATAAATTTCGACCAATGTTTAAGTTGGTTCACAATACCGGCGTTATCGCTATCTCGCACGCCGGGTATTTCCAAAAATTTAAAAACCCTCGCCACAGTCGACGATTATAAGGCCATTTGTTGTTGTGTGCTTTTTTTTAAGCTAATATTCATTCTGAAGAATAAACCATACATGTGTAATAAAGTCGACAAAACTTTATAAATACGTAGTTATGTTTTGTCACTTTGCAGTCAAAACAGTCGTCGTGGTTTCTCGCTCTGATTGTGTATAAACAAACGATTTTTCTAGTCTCAAAATGTTTTTCAAGCAGATATCCCTGGTACCTAGTGCTAATTAAGTTATGATATTGTAATTTATTTGCATTTAAAAAAATCTAATCTAATCTAGTCTCGCATTGACACTGCCGCTCTGGTTTGACGATGACGCGCCTGTGGAGAAAGAGCCAAGATTAATGCTGGAATCGCAATGTTGCGTTGCTGCGTGCGTACGTTAATGGCCTTTGCCATGCGTTGCCAAAACTTTACGATACTTTACGTCAAACTACGCACGCAGCAAATTTGCAAAACAAAATGCCGCTTTGCGTTTTGGGGTAGGAAATTGTAAAGTATCACCTCAAACACATTCAATTTCTGTTGAAAGATATTTGCAAAAGAACGAGCAGAAAAGATGCTTTTTAAAAACGAACCAAGTTGCCCAGCAATAAAAATAAAATTATTTCTGTTTGTTCCATAACAAATATATCCAAGGTGGTGCACTCGTGTTTTTGTGCATGCTAAAAACCAACAACTTGCGAGTTATCGCGACAAACTGAAATAATACAGAATAACATCACTTTCTCTACTCAAACCTCTCTACTCTACGCAAACCTGTTTTTTTTTTTGTTCTGACAAGAAACAGAAAAAACCCTTTTTCGTCCCCACAACCTACTGACGACAAGAGAACTATACTCACTCACCACACAATGAATGAGCATGAGGATGTTCAACGGACGCAAAAGCAGAAAGTAGATCTGGTTTTGCGTTGTAGATGCGTCTACGATATTTACGGTCAAACGTGGATGAAGTTTTGAAGTAACAACAATAACCCGTTGTTTCTACTCTGCTTGTCATCGAACGCACGCAGCAACGCAACATTGCGTTTTGGACTTAACTTTGTGAGTGCGCTCGAAATCTACCCCCATTTGTTTGTTTTTAAAGCGGGATTCACTGTACTGTATTGTGTTTTTATTCGTATTTGGAGTGTTTATTTTAGTTTTATATGTCCCACTACTAAAAATTAGTATCCTCAGCGAGAATGTATTAAAAAAAATAATTTTGAATTTTTTTCTCAACTGTTGAGCTATAAGGGGAAGTAAAAATGTTCACCAAACTTGAACTGGACCTTCGAAACCTCAATACGTAGGATTACGTTTTTTCTCTCCACGCTCTCTTTCGCTTTGCCAAACGAAACGTTGAAACCGAGCTTCATTGTGTTAGGAAACATTAAAGTTGTATGGCTGAACTCGTAAACGTCAGACCGAGGCGGAGCCAAGGCTTCTTTGTGAACCCCGCTTAAATGTCGAGACAGTGTAAATGTAGCCAGATAAAGTTTGGGAATTGGCGTAGATGTTGACTTTGTAAATGTATGAAGTTAAAACTTTTTGATTAAAAATGTCTCCACAAGTGCATCAGTAAAGAAGAAAATTCAATTTGTTATTATCGGCTCCGCTTTAGTGCCGACAACAATTTTAAGCTTTTACCGATATTTATTTTAATATAAAAATTTATCATTTTACCCGTTTTTTCTGAATTATAATCGACAAAAAATTAAATTAACGATCAGGAATGCAAAAAAGAAAAGTTTTTGTTTTTTTTGCGAAAGAAATGGAACCATTCACTGAAACATAAAAATACATGCATAAAAAATAACGTATGTGAATAACATACTCCAACGATAAAAAAATAAAACAACTTTTTTGGTGTAGCTAATTACTCTTATTTTTTTTTTAAATTTATATTTTATTATTTCCTTTGAATTTATAATTATAAATATTATAAGATTAAAAATAAGAATAATAATAATATGTAATAATCAATGCAATTGTTAAATATGACGTATAGATATTTGTTTGTTTTTTTTCTATAAATTACTAATCAATACCTATTAAACTTAGAGGAAAAAAAAAATACAAGATATACATGACCTTATCGTCCTGAGTTGTTGATTATAGAAATAAAAAAATAAAACACTAGAAGAAATCTGCAACGAAACAACTACAATTTTGTGTTTTATATTGAACATGATTTTCACTTTGTAAAAGGCTTCTATATTTCTGTTAAAATACAAAATTTAAATAAAAACTGTCTGTAGGAGCAGAAAGAAAGGCAGATGCGACATTGACAATAAAAAAAAAACAAACAAATCTAAAATACAAACTATAATTTTTTTTTTCTTCTTTTTTCCACTTTATTTTATTGTTCAATTGTACCTACGTTTTTTTTATAGTTAAACTTACAATAGTACAATTATTAGTATTTATAGGTTTTTGTAAATCTATGATTTCTGAAATAAAACAGTTTTTTTTCGTATAATATAATAAACTTTGACAAGGACCGGGAAATCCAACAGTTTTCTCTGTTCAAGTCATTCCTAACATCCCACCAAACTGTGATTAGATTCACTTGCGGGTCTAGTTATTTGAAAATTTCAAAATTAACATAAAAAAAAATTTAAAGTTTCCAATTATGTCCCCGCAAGGAATTTCCCGATCAACAAAACTGATGTGACAAGTTTTAAATGGCGTTCGGTTCGCTTTTTTTTTTGTTTTTTTGGGAACACCACGATCCATCTACTTGCTTGTCGCCCATCTTTTCCAGACTTGAAAAAAATTTATGAAGCGTACTTAGTTTAATTGAAAAATTAAAAACAATAAGCGGTTTTATTTTATTCTACATCAAATTAATGCCTACTCGTAGACATATACATCCAAGAAACAGAGATAGGAAGAGAAACAGAGACTATGTATGAGCTTAAACTTTAGCAAATCGATGTACATTGTTTTTTTTTTATATACACACAAGTATTATAGTTTGTATATATATATTTATATATCTATAGATATTGTCTGGAAAATGGTGAGGTACATTCATCTAAATATCCTTAGACGAACATCCAACATCAATTTTGCGAATATTCAAAATTCCACACACAGAACGATGGGAATTTGGAACATCACTTGTCGTGTATATTATATGCTAGTGTTTTTTTTTTTAAATAACGTGCTTAGATTATTTTATGTATAGATACTTTTTTTCAGCTGCAAATAGATACCGATACCCAAATAAAAATAAGAGAAAACACAAGTGCCGTTCTGTTGGATAAGTAATTTGTTTTTTGATTGGGATAGACAGTGTGGGGAGGAATATTTCTTTAAAGGGTTAATGATGTGGGGGAATCCTTCAGGTCAACAAAAATGCTACGCGGTGGTAGGTTAGAATTTGTTTTACGGTTTAAGCAATGTTGCTCTCTACAGATGAGTCAAAACAAAAGTGCATTTTAACTATGTACCTTTAAGGTTGTAGTTTCGTATTATTCTTGCTGTTCTGCTATTAGGACTTCTATGAAAAAGATGTGAAAACATGATGCTTCCAAGATTAGTATGAACTTACACTATTGTATTAACTAGCAACAAAGCTATGTTATAGTTGCCTATTGAAAATTATTGTTCACTAAGTTAAAAAATATCGAAACTAATTTACTGTCTATAGCTTAAAACATGATTTTTAGCTTCTAACATGATGACTTGTGTGTGTAATAAAGCAATGCATCGACGATTTCTGTTATGGCACAATAAAATACCTTAAAACTAAAAATCAAAGCTTTGATTTTTTTCTGGAGTTTAGGTTTAAAAAAATTTTTTATCCCTTCCCTAATTCCTTTCTCAAGCTATGGCCCATGCGGTGATGATAGTATATCTTGCTGCGTTAAGACAACTGCGAATACAGCCATATGAAGGTCTAGCATCGTAAAATCTGCTTACGAGTGTGCTAGAGGAGATCACCGCTGATATTTAAGTGCACTAACAGAAACTAGGGTCATGCACGTGTTGAAAAGCAGTATTGAGATCGCAAAATCATTTGACCAGTGAAATGCTCAAATAATATGAACAGAAAATGACTTGCTCACTGATAGCTTGATTGGATTTAAGCTGTACCTGTGATAGGCAAAGTTATAGCAGAGGATCGGATCCTCACAATAGTTTTATTTTTCGGCATTCCGTCCGTTAAACTCCAATCTTCGACTTAGCAGAAAATTAGTCATCTGTCAGTGCGAGATGTTTTGAAACCACTTCTATCTCGGCAGGTTACAGCCTGTTCCGCACGCAGTCTTGCCATTAATATTGTCGCAAAATTTGCTGTCAAAATTTACCGTTAGTTGAAGAAAACTCCCCAGCCAACAAGTTGATTTAAAGTCTTTCTGTCAATGTCAGTTCGTGTTGGAAATCAAAACAAACCGTAAAAATTGTGATTACGAGGTACAGCAGCACGAAAAAACTCAATTTTTAGAGAGCCAAAAAATTAAAAAGGTTTCAAGACAAACACAAAAGAGTATCAAGAGAAATTGTTGAGACTTTCATTTAACCCTTTACCAACAACACTGTTTAGATTTGAACATACCATTAGATTTTCGACCACGAATTATCGCCGGAACATATGAACAAAACAACAGGCTTGGTTTGAACTACATGTTCCGGAATTTATAAGAGCATCCGGTTGTATATCTAGAAACCCCGATTTTAATCCCTTGGACCAAAAATGATGGATTGGTTTAAAAGAGAAGCCCTGCAAGAAGGCACATCAAAATTTTTAGTCTTTAAGGCTTCCACTGCACATAAATTGTATGCCAAGACCGTAATAACATTTTGCTCGGTTTCTTTAACTTTTGTTAGCTCCAGCAAGTCACAATCAAAAGCGGGATATTTGACAGCTGGTGAGGCACAAACATTATCTCTTCACATTTGCGAATCATTTACTTAAAGGCTTTGTAAAAAAGCTGTCACAAACACATTAAATTCTATGGGAGATACCACAACGTTGCTTTGACCATCCGTTACGTAAGAAAGTTTTGTGAAAGCATAAAAATTCAACACGACGAATTTTTGTGTGCGTTTTGAGGTTTCTGTGAACTTGGAATTATTGGCTTTCGCGGTGGGTTGTGTTCTTGTTCCTTTGTTGGCATTTTCTAAGATATTTCAATCGTATTTCAAAGGGTGTATTTTATACTTTAAGGGATTAAAGCCTATGTCACAAAGGTGCGTTGCGTCAACGTTGATTTGACAACTTAAACCCAAAACACATTAAATTCAATGGGAGCTACCACAACGTTGCTTCGATTATCCGTCGTTTCGTTTTTTTACGTCAGAAAGTTTTGGGAAAGCAAACAAATTCAACACGATGAATTTTTGCGTGCGTTTTGACGTCTTTTGACTTTCGCGGTAGTTTGTGTTTTGTTGATTTGTTGCCATTTTCTATGGCTTTCATTCAATCTCCGAATGGTATATTCTCAACGCGGCTGTAAGGCAAAGGGAGCGCAACGGGACAAAGCAAAGCCCAACACAGTTTTGTGACCAAGGGACTATCATAAGCATCGCAAGCGTTTGACCTTCTGGGGTTGCCATTACCCCTTGATCAGGAGCATATTATAAAAATTAAAAAAAAGTGTTTGTCAGAACTTGAGAGTATCTTAACATAAGGTTAATTCCACTTAAGCTTATTATGGCTGGGCCTTAGAGCTCGTATTCGTACATTAGCCAATGATAAGCGTCCTTTGCTCATGGCTGTTTCATAACAAGCGCGTTAGCGGCAAACCCGAGCGACAACGTCAACACGAGACTAGAATTAACGTTTGTTTATACACAATGCAAGCGAGAAATCGCGATGAGAGTTTTGACTGTAAAGTGACAGGACTTTACAAAGTTGTAAAATTTGTAACACATGAACTGCAAGTTCATCATGTGTACGGATATCACAGCAAGGTCGAATAAGCTTACAAAAATTTATTCAACAGCATATCGCAACTCACAACAGCAAATGTCAAAATAATCGTTGAGATCGACGAGGTTTTCGCAATTTTTCGAAAAGGCCTACTTGCGAGACGGCCGGCGATAACGCTGCCGATTCAATTGACAACTCGCCGAGAATCTCGGTCGCTCTCTCGCTCTTGTTGTTGACGATTACTCAACTTGGATGGTCTTTGGAATGTTGTCTGGAAATCAAAATAGTAACATCGATATCAAAATGTCAAGTGGATTGAAATGTCCGGTATTTAGTACTCTAGGTTTTGAGTCAGCCACTTGTTTCTCGGTCGGAACTAGCTGACACAATTAAGTATCTGAAACCCTTAATATTAGAAAATATAATATCCAGATTTAAAAGAAATAAACAGTAGAAAAGTAAGAACTTATTCAATTTTTGGTGGGCAAATTATTTTTGTCGATATTTGGCCGATTGTGAATTCAGCTTCAAGGTGAATTCCATATAAGAAAAACATGAAATATTTTCAGCAAATTGAGTTTAGGTTTCCATTGTTTAGCACATCACAAAACTCTCAAATTTAATTCCGCTTGTGGTTGCTCAATGAGCAATGCTCATGTCAGCTGTTAATTTAGGGCAGAAAAAAGTTTCAGGAGGGTCTTAAACACTCTCGGCGCTTCTGGACGACTAATCGAAAAGGCCATTGGTGTAAAAGTAGTTCTAAAACAATGTGAGGCTAGGTAAATTTTCTATAACTGGCAACCCTAGCTGTAGAGCGTCTCTTTTACATCTCTTTTTACATTGGCTTACGACAGCCCGTGTTCAAAGCGTCTGTCGTTTCAGCGTTTTCGCAATGGGAAAAAGTAATTGCCAATCAAAAACGCGCTGTTATCGTACAGCTTAACATTCAAGGCATTGTTTTCAACACACCTATATAAAGTTAGGGAAAGCCTGAAAAATAGCACTAACAATTTTACTGGTTAAAAGTCGCAACCGGCAATCTTGATAAAGCCAGCAATCAAGACTGGCAACTTCAGAGACGGTCTGAGAAAATTAGCGGCAATTTACTCCCAGAATTAAAATAGCAGGTTGGTGCTTGCCATGAAAAACCGTTGTAAGCTTGCAATTTTGTCTGGTTTCAAATTTGATTCAATCAGAAAGATTAGATGTGGCTCTAAGTCAACTACTAGCAACCATTTCTTCAACGACTAATTTTTACTCGAGCTTTTCTAATCTGCCTAATTTCAGTAGGATCTTTGAAGTATGGAAAAATGTAAGTAAAAAAAAAACCCCAACCAGATTAATTTCCAAAAAATCCCTGTCTTTGCTCTAAAAGGATTCCAACACATAAACCGACATATAATTCTCATTAAATAAACAGAAAATGCAATACAATACCCGTGTTTGTGATCTTGTAGAAAATAGGAAGTGGGAAAGAATTAAATTTGAACTTTTTTTTTAAACACACCATTCTTGAAATATTTACTTCTACACTACATAATTTAGATTTTACGGGAATACCATTTCGCTGGATCTTTGCTTTAATTTATTGTTTTTTTTTTTTAACAATTACATATATTCAAGTAGCGTGCAATTGCAACAAACAATGATAATATTAAAAATGTATTTCGATACTTTTTTTCTTGTTTTTTTTTTTATTATAATTTATATCAAACCAAAACACCAAGCAATAAAAATATTGAAAACAAAAAAATTATGTTCCTTGTTTTTTATAACACAACACATTTTGGTGAAATTTGTGGATTCAACATTTAAATTTGAATGTAATAATGAAGTAGATTTTTTAACAATTTCTTACAATGCTTAGCTGGATGTAGCCTATTTTGGAAATGTTTCGTCACAATGCATAAGAGTTTCTTCGTTTTAAATTGAAATAAAAAACAGTTATAGGTGGGGGTGGTGGGTATTAAAGATAAAAGGTTGTACATTACATTTGGAAGCAGTACTTACTAATTCTTGTTTGATATGCAACGAAGATGTTCAACAAAAGAAATTGAAAATATAAAAATTTTGGAAACTAACCTTTTTATTAGCCTTATTAAATAATCCTTTTTTTTAATAAGCTTACCTGATGTATTGAAAATCATTTCAATATTAAATGATTTTTATTTTGACGGAAGACTATAGAAAACTAAAAAATAAATTGCACCCAAACCAACAAAATGTTATTAGCTTTAGTCGAGGCGGGAAAATGCGATATTCAAAAAACTGGGAAGTTCGTATTGTTAATAAAAAAAAAAACGAAAGCATAGGATACAGGGTTCCATTTTATTTTGGTCTGATCGCGACTTGCTACCCTTAAAAATAGAGCATAGAGGGGAGCTATTCATTTTACACGAGGATCATACGAACAACCTGGTAAAGATATAATACTAGCCATTACAGAGGAGCACTTAATTTACCTTTGCGATATCCTGCATTGCTATTGCCCCAATTTTGAAACTTAACATCGGCATCAATCAACCCACAATTGCAGGCTAGCCGAAGATTTCTCCGCCCAAGGGAAGAGATCATGAACTTGTTGAAAATTTAAGTACGCGTGAACTAGATATAACAATCTGTTCAACATAAATTGTCAGTATGGCTTTTATTTTACAGTGGAGTCTGTACATTTTCAGTAATTTATATGGAATGAAACGTAGACCCAAGAAGAAAATTTTTTTTAAATGTTCGTGAGGGTTTAACCAAATAAAATAGAGTGGCGCAACAGCTCGTGGTGAACCAGGGCCAACTTCTCAACAATGTATGCTGGTGTGCTGATTTCTTTACATACAAAGGGACCTACAAGTTTTTGCCGAATCCGAACGGCACTTTGAGAAGTTTTTCAAGACAAATGATACTCTCGGAGGGCTTGTCAGACCCTCGCGGAGGTGGGGACAGTGAAGTAAGCGTAGTAAGCACACACACTAACCACTACGCCACGGCACCCCACCAAAGGGTATACCCAAAGGGTTTAACCAAAGGGTATACCCAAACCAAAACCGCTGCTCAACCCTCTTACCTCGCCCGAGAGAGTGCTCAAACTGAAGCTTCAACTGAATTTAGTCAGAATGCTAAATACCGTGAGGCTTGTCTGGGTCCACGTTAACAATAGGCATTTAGGGAAACGATAAAATTCCGAAGAGATTTACTCAGGACTCCGATCCTACGCTTGTTCTGCCTGCATCTAAAGTCGAATTCGTCTGCAACTGAGGTAGGTGCAGGCAGAACAAACGCCAACATGGACATCTGCAAAAAGTTAGCGTATTTCCTTCCTATTTTTATTTATTTCAGGAGAATCGACTGCAGAATACTTGCAGGCACTAGGCTTTAGCTTAAAACTTTAATGTGTAAGGCCTGAGCGAAAGCATCACAAGTCCTGCCTGTTTAGAGCACGAAAATACATCGGAACAGCCCCTCTGTAATTGTCCTACATTTCCTTGCATCAGGAAGACGGATCTTTGGGGCTGACGTGGTCTGTGCTTAGTGAAAGGCGGATGAAAACACTTTAGGCTGCTTCGAGAGGAAATTTCTTCGGACGACTTACGGTCCCGTCTGCATAGACGGAGAGTGGAGGAGGCGATATAACATCGAACTGTTGTACAGCGACACTGACCAAGCCAGAAGAGTCAAAATACAACGCCTACGATGGCTGAGTCACCTAGAGCGGATGGACACCAACGCCCCGGCCCTGAAATCTTCGAATCTACACCGCAAAGACGGCGGCGCAGAAATGCAAAGTGGAAACCCCGTGGTTATTTTACTTTGTTTTTATGTGATTTATATTGAAAACTATGGCAACTTTTAAAAGCTTCTTAAGTTTGTGTAAGGGAAAAGCGAGTGGGGCAAGCGTCTCATTTTCTCTGTACTGGCAATTTATGTTGAACAGAGTAAAGCTATTAGAGTAGATATCGTGGTGGCGGAAAAAAAGAGAGTTGCGATCTTAAAGCCTAACCTTTAGCAATTATATTTGAGTCTGATACACAGGTCTTCTACCCAAATCTCGATTTTAGCTATTGTACCCGGACAAGGTTAATTTCTGGAATGGGAAGACGCTCCTTGACTCGGTAAAGAAGGTCCTCATAATATCAGATTCCTCCAACCTGAATATTTGCGATACAGGAGCGACTTATTGGGACTGAGCGAAATAAGGTTGCGTTCATATACTCCATTCCACAAAACCCACGCGGAAGTACACGGGAAAAAGGTGTGAGTTTGTTGATGACACCAACAGTACGCAAGAGACTGATATCCTAGCAGCTCCATGGTGATAAGAGTTTGACGTCTATGTTCGAGACTAGAGAACGACGCGTCACCATAGTGTAGTGTTAACCGCCCACGGACATCTTTCTGACGCTGAGAAGGACGTTTTTACAGAGGCCTTGGTGCTGTGTGACTCGGCGCTGAATGAAGACATCGTCATACTTATTTGGAAACGACAACGAGGGAAAGACGAGGACCGGTCGATCCGCCACCAAGCACTAAAACTGATGCAGTATAGTGATCACAGTGGTATAGTGCATACCAATTCACTAGGCCAACGGTCAATTGCGCAGAGAGAAGATTTAAGAGAGCGAAAATTTTGCGAAAGAGAGTTTTCCAACTCTCACACATTTCCCCTCACAGAGATGTTACATTTAAAACAAAAAACTAGGCACACACAATAATTGTATTTTGTAAAAAATTGCCATGCCTGCAGTGCGCTCCTAACTTCAATATAAAGGAGGGAAAATGAAGAAACCACCCTCAGTGAGATCACAACTGCGATCACAGCTGCGAATTTAAGAGATGCTAAGACAAATTTGAAGAGTTCTGTGCCGTAGAATGGCCAAGTGATTTGGTATGCATTATACTGTTGAAATAAACGTGTCTAGCCGAGAAGGCTAGGAAATAAATTTGCTGAAAGTTTCTTTTTCTTTAAAGTTGTTTCATCTTTGCTCACCAATCTACATGTACGGAATACACATTAGAGCCAAACTATTTAGTCCATGACGATGTTTGTGGACTGAGGCGGCTCGGTGTTAGGGATGCTTAAATTGTTTGTAGCTGTCTAATGTACGACTTCCACATCGTGAGTGTTTTAGTTCCGTACTTTTTACATAGGCTTTATCACCTTTGATTTTAAATGTGTCCGACGTTTACAAAAAAAAATTTTAAAATTTAATGCACGTACTTTGTGCTAGTCCTTTTCCTTTTGTCTCCCATTTTTACCGTCTTGTCGAACTGAGTTCGAAAACCACAGAAACAAAATGCGAGAAATTTGATAAAGCTATTATTAGCTCCTAATTCTTCGTTTGCAAAACTTCTGACTCAATCATTGAAGAGCTTTCGGTTCAGTTTAAGTCTTCCTCTTCTTTTAAGAAGAGTAGAACTCTACAACGACACCGACCTTGATAGAAAAGTCGGAATACGGTGGCTTTGATTGCTGGGTCATCTAGAGCAAATGGATACCAACGATCCGGCCCGGAAAATCCTCAAATCCAGCCCGCAGGACAGGACACTAGGACGCAGATGGCACCCGCAACTGTAAGGCGACCTCTACCAACTTCGCAAGCAAAACTGAGGACGGCTTCGCTAGAAACAGAGCTTGCTGGCAATCTTTGTTGGTTATGTCCACCCAGGCCCACCTCGGACTGTAGCGCCAACCTTTAGGTGCGACTGTTTCATTAAATTAATCCACAACAAAGAGTCCAGAATAGCTTCTTAGGTAAATAATACCCAAAAGAATCAATACGTTAGCCTTACATGCATGAGTATCTTAATAACACTCATGTCTGGGCAGGTGCCCCAAAGAGAGCTCTAGCCTAGAATGTGAAGGTATATAGTCGATTTCAACTTGAAGGGTTGATGAATGGGTGGTTTAGGTTAAAGGCTTTCGCCACTCTAAGACCTTACCACCAATTTTACATAGAGATAAAGAAATTGAACTTTTATTATTCGCACATAAAATGCAGAAATTGACAATTCGACGCATGCATTACTCTAAAGAAGATTGAAAAACAACACATAATTCTGAATTCTTAAAAAAAATGCTTATATATAAAAAACCTCAGAACGAAATTCGCAATTTCACACCTCAACTAAAACAAAACTACAAAATTAATGCAAAAGAAATACAATGAAATGAAATATCATATTATACGTATGCTATGTAAGTATGCAGGTACTAACATAATCTCCTTAATCTTTTATTTTTCCAACAAAAATTCAATACATGAAATTATTTAAACTTACTTGAATATAATCGACCAATAAAATAGACACAACAATTGACTTGTGCAAAACACAATAAGCCCAGGGAAGGATTCAAGAGAGATACGCAAGAGCACAGGGGGCGGGGGATATTCAAAATACCGAATAATTTTCCATTAAAATATTAGGAAAAAAAAACTATAAGCCAACAAATACATGAGAGTTAAAATGCACTTGTGAAAATTTGATATGAGACAAAAAAAAAAAAAAATGAAATGTGAAAATAACAGAATTAGCACAAAGAAAAATAATAATATAGTAAGAAAATTACAAACAAATTAAAAAAGAAATAGAAATCCTTACCAGACAATTTTTTTTTCTAGGGAGAATGTTACTTGTGTGTTTTGAAAATTGTTTTGCATTTAAGCTCTATTCTTAATTTTTTGAGAAAAAAAAAAACATAGAAATCGGGAGGAAAAAACATGATTCTTTCGACATACCAGCTGTAGTAGTAGTACGTACTGTCAAGCATGTGTGTTGTGAAGAGGAGTAGCAGGAGAAAAATTAACAAAAAATGCCCCCAAAAATTCGACACTTTTTTTTTTGATTCTACACATTGTGCGATGCGGAGGAGGTATTGTCTCTATCGATTGACCTGTTAAGAATTCATTAGAAAAAAAGGTATAACGATGATTTTTTATCAGAAAATTAATAAATTCTTTTTTGATTGTGTAAAACTGCAAAATAAGTATTTTTTTTTAAACGCTACTTTAACAATAAAAAAAATTAAAAATCAAAATTTAACAACAAAAATAAATAAAACTTGGATGCATGTTTCCCAATAATTTTTTTTTTTAAACTATTTACAAACAGATTAGAAGGCTTATTACTGTTAAGTGCTGTATAGCTGATGATACTTAAGTCTTGAGTAAAAAAAAAATGTTTGCTACATTGCTTTTGCACGAAACTAACAAATGTCAAACTTAGCTGTCGTTTCGAAACTGTCCTCAAAACATTTTTGAATGTTATTCTACAAATGAGGTAGTCATTGAGGTGACCTCTAGAAAAATTCATATAACTAGGTTTGCCTCTAGGACTGCACAGAGAAATGTCTGATGAAAGTGTGAGAAAGAACAAACAAAAAAAAAGAGACCAAAAGAGGAGTTATTAAAATTTTTGTTTTTGTTGTTTCGCTTTGATTGCTTTTATGCTATTTTCGATTTCCCTTTTCTTTTAAATTTAACATTACAGTGGTTAAGTATAATATAATAACATTACAGCTAAGAAATATTTTTGTTTTTTAATTTTTATAAGAAATAAATCGTTTTTCACTTGCTTTCTGGTGTTACGGCTTTTACTGGAGCTGATGCTTCACACGATGATGAGAGCATAGTGAGTGGTGTGGGAGTTTGATTTGTAATTGTTGTCATCTCGTCGCCTTCTCATCCATCCGGGTAGATGATTGGCATCGGTAAATTTAAAATGGGAGCCAAACAAATTGGCCCCTGTGGAGTGGATCACCGAAATCGCGGCTGCATCATCTGAAGCATTGGATGGCCGGGCAGCATAACACCCATTCCAGGAACTCCCATGCCTGGCACAGGTGCTAACAGGCCTAACGTCGTCCACACGCAAAAAGAGGAAGAAAGATAGAAAAAAACAAACAAAAACGATTATAGACAATTTCTATAACAACAATTTTTTTTTTTCATTAAATAAAAAAAGAAAACTTAAAACAAAATGGTTCTCTTTTTTATTTATTTTTTTTTTTCAGATGCATTGCATTAATATATTTATATATATAAATATAATAGTAAACGATTTTTTGAAAGAAAAACTAAAAAAAAAATATGTATACTGATCATATTTAAATTAAATTAAGAAACGCAACATACGAATTAAACATTCAAATAAAAAACAACATTTTTTTTTTTCATTTATACACTTTTTATTTTCTCCCTTACTAAATATTGTTTTTGGAAAAAATAAAATAAAGAAAATATAACCGAAAACAAATATACAAAGGTAAACACTTGCAAGAGACAAAACCAGATCCGTATTATAGGGATGAGACAACAATGAAATACAAAAAGCTAATTTAAACGCAATAAAAGAAAATATCATTTCTATGGCTTAAATGAAAAACTAAGATTTATTTATGTTTTGTTTCAGAAAAATTTAATTTATAATATGATCATTGTAAAGAAGAATTTGGTTTGAAAATTATTTCACTAAATGTCAATAAGTGGGATTTTTTTTTACTTTTTTTTATAGTTAAGTGTATCAAAAAAATAAAATATATAAATAAACAAAATTCTGGTTTATACCTGCTGAATAAACCAGATACATAAAAAAGAAAAAAAATTGCTAAGTGTTAGAAGTAGATAATTTTAGAGATATTAAACTAGAGAAACGAAAAACCAACATATGAGTAGATATTAAGAAATATGTAGTACATTTTTGTAAATTGCCTTTGAAAAATAAATGTTCTTTTATTTTGTGTTAAAGTAATTTGTTTTATTGTTTATTTAAAGCAATCTTTTGGTTAAATATAGTTACGGTTGCTAATATTGAATAAAAGACAAACAAAAAAATATATATATTCGAAACGCCAAACAAAACTAAAGAAAAAAAAAACAAAGTGCGCTTGTAGATTCAGCATTTTTTTTTTTATTGAAGCGATTCAAGTTGCAATAGAACGTTTTATTATTTTTATTTGAGATAAGAGATCATTACTCTACTAATTTTCATCCATAACGTCAAAGGAAACAGATAATTAAGGGCTGTAAAAGCATAAAATTTTTCAATAAGTCTAGGTTATGTATCCGCTCCCCGGAGTGGCGGATAGGGAACCGATCACCCAAAATGGTGTAGTACCGGTAAAAACCGGTATATTGCCGACCGGGGCAGACTAAAAAGAGCAAAATCCAGGAGCGCGTGTCTCAAAATGAGTAGCATCCTGTTCGACGGGTGTTATCTTATCTATTTATGTTATAAATAAAATAAATAGAGTGGCGCAACAGCTCGAGGTGAACCAGGGCCAACTTCTCAACAATGTATGCTGGTGTGTTAATTTCTTTAACATACAAAGGGACCTACAATTTTTTGCCGAATCCGAACGGCACTTTGAGAAGTTTTTCAAGACAAATGATACTCTCGGAGGGCTTGTCAGACCCTCGCGGAGGTGGGGACCGTGAAAAAGAACAAGTCTTTTTTTCAGGTGACGATGGCAGGATTCGAACCCAGGCCTTCGGCGTAGTAAGCACACACACTAACCACTACGCCACGGCACCCCCCTATTTATGTTATGCAAAGGTTAAAAAAGGTTTCCGTCCGCCGTGTTGTTAGGACGCCAAGTTAGGACCCAAGACCGCCTATATTATATGGTTTGCTATTATTATATTAGCTATCTAATTATATGCCATTATACGGTACAGCTTATAACTCTATCGATACGCACAGGATGGCAGAAGGAAAGTGAAATAAGGCGACTGGAGAATACGAAAGGGGCCTTATATATTTTTTATTTTTTTGCCAGCATGTCAAAGTGAATTATAACAATTATGATGACAATTTAGTCGTACTACAATACCTAATAGTAGGGTAGAGTAAAACTTCTACTTCAGCTTCCGTAGGAAGGCAAAACTTATAAGGTGGTCTAAGGTTGTCAAATCATTTAGACAAAGATTTAATCGGTCATCAATAGCTCAACCGGTTAGAGCATTACCCGCGAAAGGTGAAGGTTGTGGGATCATACTCCATCGGTAACCCCTTAAACTGTTTTTTCTGTGCACATTTCATCCGTTATTATTTCAACTCGTCTCCACTCCAAAATCATTTTATGCTTAAAAGTAATATTATATAAGTAGTGCTTAATAAAGGGTCCGCCATCTAACGTTTTTTTCAACTAGTGCTTATTTCGAGACTGGTAACACTTAGCTCATGTCTGATTTGACAGATAATTAGTTTTATCCTTCCGCTAATCGAATATGGTTGTGTATACGCTTGAAGAACGCTGGGAAATATTGAGACGCTTTCGAAAATGTTGCAAAATGTGTTGCAGAAAAAATCATTTTGATCTTGGCGGGTATGTAAACAAGCAAAATTGTCGCATTTGGGGCACAAAAAACATGCACGTATACATTGAAAAGCCGATACAACAAAAACGAGTCACTGTTTGGTGCGGATTTTGGTCTAGAGCCATAATTGGGCCATTTTTCTTCAAAAATGAGCAAGGAGTGGCCGTTGCAGTCAATGGCGATCGTTATCGAGCCATGTTAAACGATTTTTTGCTCACAAAAAAAGGAGGATATTGGCAACATTTGGTTTCAACAGGACGGCGCTTCGTGCCACACAGCCGAAGCTACACTCGATGTTTTGTGCCCCGTTTTTGAAGATCACATTATCAGCCGCAGAGCTGATGTCGTTTGGCCACCTCGGAGCTGCGATTTGACACCGTTGGACTATTATTTGTGGGGTGCGAGTAGTAAAAGATAAATGTCACGCCGACAAGCAATAAGGACAATATTCGTGAGCAATAAAGGACAATATTCGTGAAGCAATTGGTGAAATACAGCTGCACACAATCGATAATGCGCTTAAAAATTGGACCGATCGTGTAGGCTACTGCATGGCCCGCCGAGGCAGCCATTTGAATAAAATTATTTTTCATTATTAACCGGAAGGATTGTACTTTCAAATAAAAAAAGAAATTTGAGAAAATATTCAGTAGTTTTTTTATAACATTTTCAAAAAAAAAAAAGTTATTTGGCGGACCCTTTACATAGAGCGTGACGAACGGCTGACGGATGGATTGAAAAAATCAGGAACAAATCTCCTTTTTCTAAAAAAAAAAAAAAAACAGTTGACACCCATCAGCTTTCGAAAACAAAATTTCGGACGGCCGGCCCTTCATCATGATTGGGTATGTGAAAAAGATCTTTTTGGCTAGTTTAATATGTAAGGTGCAACCTTGAATATTTGTTTGGAGTTGAATATGTCGTGTGTACTGCCCCTGCGACACATCTACTTGAGCTCTCATCTCAAAAGGATTTGGGGTAGATGCAAATAAAAAACTATTTCTAAATTTAATTTACTAGTTTTGAGAATTTTGTATTTTAGATTTTTGAAATTTTGTCTTTCTAGATTAGGCCCATCGAGATTTTTAGTCGCAAACATATCTTCAATATATTTTCTATTCTAAATTTTTGACGTTCTTACAAATGGGGAGATCGTCAATTCACATATACCGCAAAAGTGTTATTAAGTTTTTACCGGATGGGCACTTGTAACATAAGTCGCGGTGGTCAATAAAGTTCTACATTTGTTTTACAATAAATGTGAGTTTTATTAAGGCTTAAGCTTCAACTAACTGTTGATTCCTCTTTATAATGCGTACCTTTATACCATCAAAACTAAGAACGCTCCACTAATTCGAAGACCTACTTTTAAGCACTAATTGTCTAGCTAATCGAAAATTTTTCCGAAATTATATGTATTTTCACGGTTTACGGGTTTTCACTTTTGATTATTTTCTTTTGAAAAAAGTTGTTCAGTTTGTTATGAGGTAAAAGGTTGATGTTGGGTACCGGGCTTACTACGCCGGAGGTCTAGGTTCGAATCCTGCCATCGTCACCTTAAAAAATAAAAAAGACTCGTTCTTTTTCACGGTCCCCACCTCCACGAGGGTCTGACAAGCATTCCAAGAGTATCATTTGTCTAGAAAAACTTCTCAAATGCCGTTCGGATTCGGCGAAAAATTGTAAATTCCCTTGTGTGTGAAGAAATTAACACGCACAGCATGCATTCTTGAGAAGTTTGCCCCTATTTAAAAGGTTGTTGACAGCAGCCCAGTTTGCCTGAACCAAATTTTATTTCTAAAAATAGTACCTAAGACTGAAATGCATTCTGGTTTGATCGGTTTTGTGCTTTTTTACTTGACTGAATTGAACAGAAGTGAGAGCTTATTACAGGGAGCATCTACTCGCAATGCTAAACATTTTTGAAATAGAATTACAAAAAAAAAACTCAAACACACTTTGATTACGTTTTTTTATTAGTTACGCTTAGTTTTGTTCCATGCAAAGTATTTACTACCAAAGGAATTCGAAAACCGCCATGGTTCGAATATGAGTGGGTTTCTATTTAAGTTCGGGTTGCCGAGGTACTTCTAACTTCTTATGTAAACTCGCTTTCTTGATGCGATAAAAACCGCATTTTTTATTTGCCCTCATGAACATAAATCCTCATTGTGATAAAAAATTCTATTACCAACTTGAATCACCTGAAAATTTAGAGCGCACAAGAATGGCGTCGTCATAGTGTTTTACAAAAATGTACGTGAATAAAAACGGTCAATTTGCTATAATATAGAACATTAAGTACATATTGTGAAAAAATATTTAAACAAAAGTAGAAGCACCACAATGACGACTTGATTGCCACCACATGCACTCTAAGTTTTGTTTTTTTTTTTATTATAAATGCTACGCATTAATCAATAAAGGTATTTGAAACTTTAAGAAACTACTAAGGATTATAATATTTAATATGAACTACATTAATGCATTGTTCTTAAAGAAAAAAAAAAACAATAAAACATAAAAAATTAAAAATATTCCAAAAATAAAACATTAAAAAAAAAGTAAGAACAATTATTTTTTGCTCGTTTGTTTATCGATTAGAAAGAAAGCAACAGGTATAAAATATTTATCCAATCACCTCGCTTTTTTTATTTTGCTATTTTACTCAAATTAACATTAGTTTACTGAAATAACGAAAAAAATTTATATTTGTTGGTTTTTTGAAAGTTTCAAAATTTGTAGTTTATTTGTTCATTCACAAAATGTTTATTTTATTTTTTTTGTAAATTTTTAGTAGATAAAATTCTAGCGAAGGATTTATTTTATAATAATGTGTCGTATGTGTATAGAAATTTGTTTATTATTTTATTTTGTTTGTCATAGAAATTTGTTTAAGAACACAGTGAGTAGAAAATGATGAAAAAGTTTTTGTTTTTCTTTTTTTTAAAACAATAAATAAAAAAACAAACGGTTAGTTGCCATCATTATTAACTACAGGGTGGACAACCAAACCAAAGCGTCCAAAATTAGAGGAGAAAAAATCGTTTGATGCTTAAATTATTTTTTAAAAAAAATCTACCAAAACCCTATTGAGAAACAATTAAAACACAAAGCTATGCCGTGACTCAAACATTCCAAGTTAAACCAAAAAAAGCTCAAGAAACTGTGATGTGGAAAAAAAATATTTTGTGTTTTCTGCAGACTAGTTGAAGAGTAAAACATGTGACGGCGGATTTAAGAGACTGGAAATTACCAATTTAAAACTAACAATTTTTGAAAAAGTCTGGGAGTGAATATATACATTGTTTGTGTTCTGTTCCATAAAGATGGCGTGTAATGCATATTTACATTTTAAATATGTAAAGGTTTGACAAGGGTTTAGTTCCTTTAGACACGAGATGACAGCATTCTAAAACGGATGTGTAAATAACACTTCGCCGACAAAAATTAAATTTTGCGACTCTCTCTTCTCTGCGGCTTGGAGGACACTGGCAGATTCTAGAGCAATATTCATGCAGCTGAAATTTAATGAGGTAACTGGTCCTGTCACTATGTTGTATCAGGGTTATGGAATAAAATATATTGCGGTGAAATGTAACTCGCGTGTCATGATTCTCCTAGGATAAAACGAAGAGTAATTATATGACAAGCTTACTTTTTGTGGGGACAGTGGTGTTTCGTTCCCTAGTAGCTTGCGTGGTTCTTTGCACTCTTAAAGCAATAATAAAACATTTTGACTACGCAGAAGATGTGTATTTACTGTCAATTATATAACGAGCTTGAGGAAGTCAGATCTAAATATCTAACTTGGGTTGAAAATCAATCTCCATTGGCCGTAGCTGCGAATAGAATGCTGAATTTATCCTATTGAATGGAAGCACCTGGAAATGATCACCTCGATCACAAGGTTTTTGGGCATTTAGATATAATTTGAATTTAAAGAAGCTTTCCAAATAGGGTCTTTATCTGCTATCGGGCCATGAAATGACGAAAGTTGCAGTGAATCGGTTGCATTCCTTAGAAAGACATAAGTAAATAGTCTATTCTGAAAAACCTGATTTAAACCTCAAAGCAAGAATACGGGCAAATAATAAGCGGTTTGAGAAAGCCTAAGCTCATAGCTAGAAAAGGCACACGATAAGGAACAAGCGTGTAAGAGGCCAAAATGTGATCTTGCCGCACTGTGATTGCGCAAAAGAAGCCATTGTTTGAAGACTATAATGAAAACGATCGTGGAAGCCAATAATTTTAATTGCGTAGGTTATCACAAGCTGCTCAAACCACCATCGATCGCAGCTTTTGGAGTTAATCACATCAAGTTTATATACATACTCTCATGAAATAAATGTAGCGAGCCAGAAGTTTTTTGACTAAATATTTCAGAACCGATTCAGATTCGATCGCCATTATCTGTATGAGCACCCCTGTATTATCGGTTCGATTTGGAAAAATAAAACAACGCTTGAAAGGCTTGAAAATAAAGTATAGGTTGAGTTTTGGCCCTAATAGTATAAAATAAAGCTTACAAGATTCAATTGATCAATTTAACAAATTTAGAGAAGGTAAATTATATGTTATGAAGCAAATATATTTACAGAATTGCAAACATCCACAGATACACACGTAAACCATCTTTACACGACGCTAAACACAATGTATATATAGCTTGATCAATTTTACTGGTAACCTCAAATTGATATTAATTTTACATTAAGCAGCAGAAACCCAAACTTAACAAAAAGTTAATAAATTATCCACACCATACTACAGTGAAATCGCCAATGTAACTACACAAACATGTTTATGTTGTTCTTTTGAATTGTAAAATTTGAATTCAGTAGCGACCAGCACTGTCGTACGTCAAATACTCACCACAAACGAGCGAAACAATCTTTTTTATCTTAAATACTTTAAGTTTAGATTTTAAACCAATAAAATAAAAATGTATAATATCAAGCGATGTTTTAATGTTTGAGTTTTTTTTTATTGAAATGGGAGTAGAGATTAAAATGTATTTATACTAAGAGGATAAAAAAAAATTATGTAATGAGAATGAACAAAAAAAACATGAAAAACAATTATTTTATATTTTTTTAGCCACTATGTGTTGTGTATGTACACAAAATCTTACTACTGGAACAAATTACTATAGTAAATAGCTTAAAATTGTTATCATGCAGATTAAGATGCAAGTATGAGCGCTATTTTTAAAATTATAATATCAATACATAATTAAGAATTTTTTAAAACATACTTTTTATCATCTCGGTATTTTTTTTATGAATGCATCAGGAATTCATTTTTTTTTTTTCAACAAAAAAAGAAACTATAAAAAGTGAAAAATAATGTTAATTAAAAGAATCGCCGATTTGTATTTATAAACTTCTTTTGTTTTGTTTTGTTTTGAATTTTTACTTACTGGCACAGGAAAAAAAAAATATTATTTATAAAAGTTTTTGTTAACGAAAAAAAAACAAACGTTTTATACAAAAGCGGGTTGAAACTGAACGTGATTTTTTTTGGCATATCCTTTTTTTAATCGTTTTTATTGTTATTAAAATATAATAACTTATTTTTTCAAAGTAATGTTTACATTTATAGCGCTTTTTTTTGCAACGCAGTGAATCTTTTGTACAAATGTCAAAAAGAAGTCTATATTTTCTGATAAAACAACGAGTTTTCAGATAATCTGCCTTTTTTGACAGGTAAATTAAATTTTTCGTCAGGCTGTCAAATGTAAGAAGAAAAGCGTCGTGGCAGAAAAACCTCGCTCAACTGAAACTTTTTTACGCAAGCTTATTTAATAAGAGGTTTTTTCTCTAACTTTAAACTTTCTCTCTAACTCCTTCGCTAGGATTTGACAGAGAGTCAAACCTTTTATAGGCCCTTAACTGGAATGTAAATATTATATCAACGGTCAGGCGCACCAAGGACGACACACCATTTACTTGAAATGATCTGGAACTGCGCAAAAAATATGCTAGCGATCTTTAGCATACCGGTCAGTGGAAAACTCAATTCTACTAAAATTTAATATCATTGCGAAAGAGGCTTTTATATTCGCCATTCTTATCTTAACCATTATCAAACCAAAGTTCACCTGTACTTCCGCTGTCTATCATCAGACTTTTGATGCTTCCCAGTACCCTTATGTTGATTGATTATAAGGGCACCCATACCCTTGAATAAGAGTGAATTATGAGTAAAATTTCAAGAAATATCAGGTCCAAGAGCTCGCAACTATCTTGGACCCAGCTTCCGGCGCGATTCACATTTTTTCAGAGTTTTGGCAAAGAAGTTTTACTCAAAAACATTTTAAATTAAACTATGCGACAAGCTTAGGAATATCCTCAAAGGGAGTATTCCGAATAGTTTGTTTAACACAACTCCAAGCTACAGATTTGAGGAAAAAAATTGAAATGATAAAAAACTGATATTGCTTTCGAAGCATGATTTTAAGGCTGCAGCTGTATAATTAAGCAGAAGCCAAAAAAATGTTTCGAAGAAAAGGAGACAAGTTAAATAGAACAGAAAAGAATCAATACGGGCATTTTTTATTCGCTCCTCTAAACCTCTTACACATTGGTCAAAAAGCAGGTTCAACAGTGCACTTTTAAGCATTTTAGAAAAAAATATTTCGTTGCGACGATAGGACTGCTAAAGGCATGCTGTTTCTTCTAAGAAACGTAAACAAGCTTTTTAGGTTGGTTCGAGTAGCTAAACAGGTGTTGGATTAAACAGCCTAGACATGGAAATTTTCGGCTAGGGCGAATGTAGACCAAATGGGGTGCCGTGGCGTAGTAGTTAGTTTTTGTGCTTACTACGCCGAAGGTCTGGGTTCAAAGGTCTGCGTTACTACGCCGAAGGTATGGAATTTCGGTTTTAAGGGCCTGGTTTAATTGTGTAATCCAAGCTGACACTGTAGCTGAAGCTGAGAAAGGGATTGAATACACGTATTCTCACAAGAGCGAACATAATGTGAAGATTAAACTGACAGTTGAACTGAAATTATTGACTTTAAGCAATCCGTTTTTCAAATTATGGAAATTTTTCGAAACTGACAAACACTTAAAGAAGGCACACGTGCTTTTCTTTATCGCCTTTGTCTTATGTGTCAGTCTAATGAAATTTTTTTTTGCATGTAAAAAAAATAGTGACCGAGGGACGAAAAAAATAAGACAATGATGAAAATACGACAATTCGTATGGAAGAAACTTCCACTTTTGCCTTCGTTTAGCTAAATAAAAAAAAAAACTGACAAAATAATGACGGAATGTTTGATCTCAGCTGTCCAAAGCCATCCGGTTTTATGCTTTGGGAACTAGAAAGCCCAGATAGAAGTTTGAACTAGTTGGAGGGATATAGTCACTGTATCGAACTGCATGGGTTTAAGACTCAAGCTTTGTTTACACGATTGCCAGATCTGACAATATTTTCGGATCTTTTAGTAAAAATTTGTCCCAAATATCTTGCAACCGTGTGAACACACAATTCAGTCTGACAATATTTGTAGAAAACTAATTGTCAGATCATTGTCAGCCATCAACCGGACAATGAAATTGTCCGATCTCTGGCAAACGTCTGAACACATACAATGTCGCATTGCCAGACTATTGTCAGACATTGGAACATTTCCAGACTCCTTTTTAATTGCTAGATGTACTATGATTTTGAGGCTGACAATTTCTTCATTGTCATATATTTTTTTTCGTTTTTAATCGGGAAAAAATTACTGTAATGTTTTCAAACTGATCTGCTGTGATTTTGAGCTTCACATGGCCTTTGGTGTTCTCAGCGTCTAAAATGGCATAACGTATATCGTGGGTAAATATGAATTGGTATGTTGAACTTAATTTACCTTCAGATATTTCTCTACAAGAACTGTATAGAGGGCGTCCAGAACATCTGAAATTATCGACGAAATCGACAAAACTGGAATACGGAACAGGTACTGCATCGACCGGGAATTCTCACCGGTAGCTAGATACTTTAGGTTATAACTAAAGTATAAAGAGATAAAAGTATCTCGCTTTGTTATGTGTGCAGCCACCAAAGCAAGAAGCTCATCGAATTGTTTCGCATTCCGGCAGACGGCAAATTGCCAAGCTCGTACTCTTTACTATATTAAATTGTACAAACAAATTATGAAGTTATTAAAGAATTATGTAATCTAATCTTGTTTCGCATTCATGCGCAAGAAATTTCGATACAATTCTGGCTCCTCAGCACGCGATTCCACCAGCAATTTGGCGTAAAGCCCCATCTTCTGTCGGCGTGTTAACCAATTCTTTACCCAAATACTGCGACGTTTTCTTGGCAATTCTTCATCCTCACTCTCGAAAACGTAAGCAGCCAAAATAACTGCAAGTGCATTATTATTATTCATTTTATTTATCTTACAAATGTTATACTTTACAAATATTACAAAATTTTCTGAATTAAATCAATTTCAGTTGTCAAATGCTTTTCAGTTGTTTGTGTCAAAAATGTGCCAACCGTGTAAACGGACAATTTTCAGCCTGACAACGTTTTAGAAAATGTATTGTCAGCCCACTCGTATGACAGTGAAATTGTCAGACTTTGGTTAAAAATCTGGCAACCGTGTGAACTTGCAATTTAGCGTTGTAAGGAAGTTTCTCATTGTTATCTAATTCGAAGCTCATTGTCATAACATGACAGATTTAAAAATATTGTCAGATAAGGCAATCGTGTAAACATAGCTTCAGCAGTCGATGATTTGTTCCTTTTTCGGAAAGACTTAACAAACGATAGGTTAAAAAACTGTTTTTGTAACGAAGGAAAATTATTCCAATTCTAACAGTGAAGGGTATAAGAGCTGTTTTGAGAAGGAATAAATTGAGAGTGGGTTTTTATAAATTTCCCCACTATAAAAAGTTTTGTGTTTTATTTGCTTCTTTTTGGAAATTTAGTGGTGGATGGACTTCCAAATATTACATTATTCACAACGCTGCAAACAATGTGATAAACTTGACATACTTCTCATTGGATAGAATTATTCTTCTTCTAAATGCAAATGATTGGAAGTAAAATGATGTGAGACAAAGATTAAACTCGGTCTTATGACAGTTCTATTAATATGCACACGACTCTCTATTAAAACAAAAAATACCGAACGGCCCTAGATGAAGAAATTTTCGAAACTAATCGATTAGCGACGTCACTTAGTAAATGGCTCATCGCTCGCTACGTTGCCGCAACCTTATGCGGAACAGACGTCATATTCCAACAGGATAACGCCCCAATCCTGGTTTACCAAGTGCCCGGCTCGACGTACGAATTTGAATCAAATGGAAAATTTCTGCGGAGAACTAGCACGTCTATGTCAACGGATGCCAATTCGACAATGTAAAAGAGCTTCAAAATTCAAGAAATTTTTACTTATCTTATCCAAAGATATAATAAAAATGCAGAGAGCAAAAAAAAATATATATATATATATTTATGAGAATTTCGGCCAATAATGAATACCTATTAACAAACATGGCAAACTTGTACTCAACTACAGCGTCGCATGCTCATCATTATAAGCGGCACGCTGCGCTGCCAGCTTCAGCTACAGCGACAGCGAAAGCGTCAAGTTATGGATTCTGATCAGATCTTAAGACTCTATCTATCGCGAAACCCAAAGCTCACTGGTGAGCCCTTTTATTATTTATTCATGCACAGTTCTATTAACAGAGTTCTTTGAACCGGGAACATTTACTTCCAGAATAAATAGATACAGATTGTTGTTTTTAAATACCCTTGTTTGCACATTATTTCATACAAATGTGACACCAATAAAGGTTTAAGCAAACAAAACCACTAAGGGCCGGTTTTCAGTGCGAGATCATCCATCTTTCCGAGTTAAACTAAGATTAACCCCAGAAATGAGTTTTTCAGTGAACTAAGATCTGGGATAAATCTCGGTTTAACTCACCAAATTTGGTGAGTGATCTCGGATCAGTATGAACTTCGAGCTCGGATCAGTATGAACTATGAACGAAACAGTATGAACTTCTTTGAAAGTTTTTTTTTGCATGGAATTTGCGCGTTGCTGTGCAAAATGACATTTGACAATAACTCGAACTTCTTTTCCTGGGTTTTTCCATGTGAAATGAGAGCTGGGAGAGTCAATAATTTCGAGAGTCGAAGATTTTGACAACTTTGTTGACGGCGTTAACTCTGCACTGAAAAACTGCTCGCTGAGTTAACTCAAGATTCGTTTTGTTACGAGATTAACAGATCTTGGTTTGAGCTGGGCTTAACTCAGCACTTAGCTCAGATCTTTAAGCTTAAGCTTGACCGATCGACTTTGTTTCTAGTTCAGGTGTATGCACGAAATCGAGAGTCAAACTAGGCGGCCTTTTTTTTAACAAATGCTGCCATGAGCGGCAAATCTATATAATTCTTCCAATGAGTGCTTTAATGTTCATGTGGGTACGGTGAACAGCAGTTGGCAGAGTATGGAACGGAGGGATTTTTAGACTTTGGTTGTGCTGATGATTTGTTTATCATGAACACATGTTTCTCACACAAAGCCATTCACAAATTCATACGATACGCGCATGATTCAATCAGATATCACTAATTGATTACTATGTTGTACCATCGTGTGTTTAATAATTGATTTGTGATGTAAGGGTTTTCTAGAGAATCTTAGCTGTAAACTGATCACCACCTAGTGTAGTACAGTATTCCTTTGTCATGCAGGGAAAAATCAAGACCCTGCTGGAAAAGACGGTAGGAAAGATTACGATATGCTGACTCTGACATCAGAGAATAATTCGCACGGCACGTTTTAAAGAGTTTGAAAAAATTATCAACTCTGGAAATACAGAGGCATGACATTTTTTTTTTTTCATCAGCAGTCATAGCTTCATTGTGTGTGCTTTACGCTGGAGGCCTGGTTTCAAATCCTATCTCTGGCATCTAAAAATAAGGCTTGTTCTTTTTCACGATTCTTTTTCCCACCTCCGCGAGTGCCTGACAAAAATGCGCCAGTCTTTATTTTTATATTTAATGTAGTTATTGTCCCTGCAAAAAATGTTTGTGGATTGAAGCAGTTTGGGATAGCGGCTAGTAAAGGAGAAAAGAATCGCCTAGCTTTGTTGCAAACAAGTGGGGTGCAGTGGCGTAGTGGTTAGTTTGTGTGCTTACTACGCCGGAGGTCTGGGTTCGAATCCTGCCATCGTCACCTGAAAAAAATGACTTGTTCTTTTTCACGGTCCCCACCTCCGCGAGGGTTTGACAAGCCCTCCGAGAGTATTAATTGTCTTGAAAAACTTCTCAAAGTGCCGTTCGGATTCGGCAAAAAATTGTAGGTCCCCTTGTATGTAAAAAAATTAACACACCAGCATTTACACACAAGCCATCAGGAAGCCATCAACATCCCGAACACTGTGCAATGAGGCGCGAAGAACTTCCAATCTGGCAGTCAATGAAAGCGATGTCTTGCGCAGATGGAGATGGAGTATTCGCGATCGAGCCTTTGTTACAGGAATTATAAAGAGGCCTAGGAACATGCCAAACCGGTTAACGCGTGTTTTGGAGGGATTTGCGACCGTCTGTGGTGATGCTAGGATGAAGCTGAATGTGAACAAATCGGAAGTCATCATCATCATTTTCGAATGCCGCTTATCCTTTAAAAGGGTCGCAAAGCGAGGGTGGCTAAATGGTCCTTCCATCTTTCTCGATCCTCCGCCACCAACTCAAGAGACTCCGGCACAATCCCCAGGCGGGACTCAGAGAGATTCTTTACCTGACCAAATCGAAAGTCTCGGGGCCTTTTTCATGAAAGATGGGAGGAGTATTACTGAGTTATTCTGTAGGATTGGTCAAGCTGGAGCAGTAGTACTGAAATTGCGCCGGCCAGTCATCAGAAAAGATGAGCTTGGAGTTAAAGCAAAGATTTCAGTTTCTAATTCAGTGCAACTTCCCACACTTATCTATGTTTATGAAATTTGGATAATGATCGAACGAATTAGATCTCGGGTACAAGTTGCCAAAATGAGATTTCTGAGGTGCGGTGCTTAACGTGGTTCGCATGCTCCCCGGCAGATCATGCCCGAAGCTAGACATGTCATGCTATCTAAGATGCGAGCGCGTCGCCACACTTGTAAACCAAGAAACAAGGAGGGCCTTGGGATCGTGCCCGTGTCTCTTGATTTGGTAGCGGAGGATCGGGAACGATGGAAGAACCATTTAGACGCCCTCACTCTTCGAACCTTTTAAGGGATAAGCGGTTACAAAAATGATGCCTATGATGTTTTATCTTTTTTAGATGAAAAAAAGGTTAAATCTTGACCGCCCTAACTTTTATTTCCACATAAAGCTTGCTGTAAAAGATGTTTAAATAAATAAATGAAATGAAAACAATAAAATAACCAACGTGCATTACAGCCTTGGAGCCGATTCATTGCGTAAGTAATTGCAATCAGGCCTAAGCTGGAGAGGAAAACTATTGACGTGGTCAATTTGAACAAAGAATAAATCGGCCACCAATAGTTTAATTGGTTAAAGCAGTACCCGCAGTAGATGACGTTACCAGGATCGTGCCGTGCCTGTGAGCCATAAACAGCCTTAACTTTTCGTCCCATTTTCTTCTCGAGAGCATGAAGCACACTCTGTCCTCTCTGCATACTTTATGTACAAAAAACAATAATGTGCAGGAAACTATTTTTGAAAATTAGCTGGATAATTATTGTTGGTCCCTTGTTCTGATTGTCGCTATGCACTTTAGGTACATATGTACAAATTTATCAGTCTTTTGATTGATAAAAAGATGGTAGCCTTTCAGATCTACCTATGTATGCCGCTCAAAACGTTAAGCTTTCAGGAATGTATACTGCCATGTGGAGTGCCAGCCGAAATGGCTATATCTGTTCAACAAAAATTGACAATGCAGGAAAGTCCTATCTTTCGCCACCTTGTATAAAGTTGTCTCCCTTTATAGCACTCGAAGGGTTACCGCAAATTTCAATAAAAACCGTCACAAATCAGAGAAAAATAAAACCAGGTTTGCCATTATGCTTTTCTTTCAGAATTTCTCTGCAGATCTTATGAAAGCTAAGTGAAAGTTAAATAGGGGCGTACTAAGAGAATGTACAGGCACCACGGTGTCAAAAAAAGATCTTCGAACAAACAAAGCAATATAATTTTTTCTTGGACCGCGTAAAGGCAAAGAAGTACAATTTGTTGCACAGCAATTATGACATTTTGTTTGGCTCAATGGCAAGCCTAATATTTTTGTTCGGACTTAAGGCCGTACAGAAATTCCATTCGGATAGATGTTGGCTACTCTCAAAAATTACTCTTTTAGCTTAGCGAGTTAAGCCTTAAATTAAATTAGAATATTTAAGGTTAGACTCTCTAAAAACTTGAGTGCCTCCCTAAAATTTTCATAAGTAGAACCTTCGGCACTCTCAAACTTTCCAAAGAATAATACTTTTCTTCGTTGATCTAAAAAGCCGTTTTGCGGTTTAATTAGTTGACATCGCCACCCTTTAGCTCAAAGCCACACATCTTTCGCGTAACATATTCTTGTTAATGGCTCATTGAAACAATGAAATTTAGAATTTTAGTCTTTTTCTTCACATCATCAAAAGCCAAGTTTTAAGATTTGTTCAGCAAAACAATGGCGCAACAAAACATAATAAATCAACATGCTATTAATAAATAAGAAGAAAAGAAAATTGTTTAAAAGAAAAACGAATTTTTATATAAATAAGTCAATCGATTGATCTCTAATGACAGTTATGTTATACCTGATGTCTGGAATAAGTTCAATGGTTTTTTTTTTTGGTTTTAGAACAGAGAAGGAAAAAAAAATTCAAACAGTCTATAATTTCAACAAATGTGTAATGAAATGGTTACGACCTTTATTTTAAAAAAATTGTTTAAGTACATAATTATAGTTTAAGTCATTGTTATATGAGAAAAATAAAATAAAATTAATTTATGCATTATTCCCTAGGTTGATGCATTTTTTTTTAACTTTTTTTCTTTTGTAAATTTATTTGTTTTCATGTTTTTTTTTTTAAAGAAATATATATGTTCAGATTTTAAGCGAAATGTAAATCGACGTTGATGTTGTCACTTGGACTTGAAGGAATGTTGGTGGGAGTGTGAGTCTTGTCTATCGATAGTAATTAAAATTGTTGAACCTACCTGCAGGCATTCCGCCCATGCCTGGTGGCCCGGGGCGTAACATGTTGCCGCCAATGAGTTGTCCATGCGGCCCGATTCCCATGGCTGGTCGCATAAGTGGTTGAACTAATTGCATTTGTCCAGGACCCATTTGTACCTATGTGAAGAAGACAACGTAACAGGGATGTTAGATGGGTTTTTTATATATTTTTTTTTTAATTTGTTTTGTTTTTCATTTTTGTTCTATGGAAAATAATTAAGTGTTTCGAACATTAGACAGTAAACATATGTTTACAATTTGAATTACAAAACTTTTACTTATGAATATATAGAATTTTATTTTATTTTTATTTTTTTTGCTAGAGAAAAAAGGGATTTAAGTACTTACAAGTCTTGGAATATTCACAACATTTTTATACATTAGGTTTTGTACTAATCAGCGTGTGGTTCGCGTCTATAAATAAGCATCTTCCAAATGACTGGAATTGTTTATCGAATTTATTTATGAAGGATTATACGTATGCATAGATTGTTACATATAAACGAACAGTCCGGTAGTTATGTAAATGGAATTGGAGTATATGTACAAGTCTAAGGCTCAAAAATAACTTAACACTTAAACGTAACACGATAGTTATTCGCAAGAAACTACAGATGCAAAGAAATTATTTCACTAAATTTAAACTTTATGGAAACATTTTCCAAGGTGTAGGTAAAAGTTTGTAAGCTTAAGATTTTGTCAAAAAAACCAAGTGCCAACTATTTATTTTTATTTTTTTGTTTTCGAATTATGTTAATGCATTAAAGTTTACTTACGTCATAGAAGATTATTATGTGTATTTTGTCGAATTAATAATCCTTGGTACATAGTTTACGATCTATATATTTCGCTGTTATTTTTTAATATTCTTGTAATTGCACGAAGAGATCAAAAGCAATCTTTTAAAAGGCGATGCTTATGCTATCGCTGGTGAAAAGCATTAATTTTTGTATAAATTACGAGATTAGAAGGAGATTTTCAAGGTTGCAAATCACAGTACTCGGCTCACAATTAACGGTTATTTGAGCTAAATTACACTAAGCCCAAACTTAGAAGCCGCAGAATACAAGTGTTTTTTCCTTTGAGTCGGGAGATTGTCGGGATGTGTCGGGAAATTTTTTTTATAGTTTTGTCAGCTATAACCAAAACGTTGTCACTAAAGATGATGAGAAAGGAGAGATGGTATGAAGGCCTTTACAGGATTTAAAGTTAATTTGCAATCATATTGAATTTACAGGAATCGCCAAATCACGCAAATAGTCGATATCGCATAAAGACAATTTACAAGCGATGATGAGAGGTGTCACAGCAAAGCTGTTTTCTTTTTTCAAATGTCTAACGATCTCTTAAATTGAAGAGCAGATTTGCTATGTACAGAAGTCAAAATAATCTTTATGCTTTGAAGTGTCTCCGTAAAGTGATAGGAAGTAATAATGGCAGGCATTAGATATTTGACTAGTTATGGCAGCTGTAACTCAAACAGCGATGTTCTGCTTAACAACTGTTCGTAGAAGAATCAAATAAAACATTGGCAGGCGAGAGACTTTGCGGCGATCTTTAAGTAAATGAAAGAACTTTGCTATTGAGCGACCTGCCTTCGATAACTTTTAACGCCCTCCTTCGAATGCTGCCTAGCACGTACATGATGACTGGAATTTGCTTTCAGAGCCCCTGTCTAGACATGGAAACAAAACTTTAGTTTTACAAAAAAAAATTTGAAAAACTGGCAGGTCACAGTTCCGAAAACATAAAATAAGAAATAATGCTTTCTCCAGCCCATAACTTGAAATCTTTCTTCCATGTTTTCCTCCGACGTTTCGTCCATTATTTCTGAACTTCTCCAGGCAGATTGTTTTTATTCCTAAATATTTTTAACATTAAAACATGGTCGTTTGAGGATTCTGCCCGCCGACCATTAAGTCAACCATGGTTTTTTTTTTATATTGTACTCGCGAACAAGGAATTGGCTACCCTTTTAATGTTAAGCATCTCACGAGCGGAAAGAATTAGAAGAAGGGGAAAGGGATGAGAGGTACCGGTGCACTCTTTTTTTGAACAGTTGTGGGTTGTATTGCGTAGGAAAGAGTTGTCGTGGTAGGACATTCCACATTCGCGTTGTACGGCTTATGAAAGAACCTCTAAACTTGACAGAACGCCCGAAAGTCGGCTCAAGGGTGAACTGATGAGCGTTCGATCGTTGGCGAGTATTACGGTTGAATAATTTGAGTGGTGGAATGCAAATGGCTATTACGTTGGAGCACTGTTTGTAAAAAAAACGGTAAAACAGTGACAAGCAAGAGACATTGCGTCGATGTTCGAGTGAGTCGATAGACTTTGCAATATTTCTGTCACCTATAAGTTTTATCGCGCGTTTCTGGATCCTTTCGAGCAGGTGCAGTGTTGTTTTAGGAGCACCAGCCCAGACATGGGAATTATATTCCATTTTAGGGCGGATATAGGCCTTATATAAAATAGCCAAATCAGAAGGGGTGAAATACTTTTTGCATCTTTTAAGGAAACCTAGGCATTTCGCAGCGTTCTTGGCGACGTCGAATATGTGGTCATTCCAACTAAGGTTGTTATTGACACACATACCGAGAATGGAAAGCGTTTCGGTTTCGTCGATGCAAGTGCCATTCATGGACAATGGCTGGGTGTTTCGATTTTGAGTTTTAGAAGCATTAAACTCTACTCTATTTTGAGATTCCCATGATACAATGCTGTTAAGGTCAGAGTTTAATGAGTTTGGGTTACGCTGTCGTTCCAGTTCAACATCCGAAGAGCAGGGACGAGGAGCTGAGAACGAATATGAAAAACTGAGGTTGCTGTCATCGGCAAAGGAATGAATTGGATTAGTAGTAGCAGACAAAAGATCATTTATGAAGATTAAAAAGAGAGCCGGAGACAAAACAGAGCCCTGGGGAACCCCAGCGTTTATTTTGTGAATTGCAGACTTGAACCCATCCAAAACAACTTGAATTGAACGGTCCGAAAAATAATTACTAATCCACTGAATAAGAGATTCGTCGATTCCAAATGCACGCATTTTCGACAAAAGAGCTTGATGCCAAACTCTGTCAAATGCTTTTGAAATATCAAGCGCAACAATCTTGCCTTCACCATGAATCTCACTTTTCAGTGAGATATGCCATCAAATCACCAGTGGACCTTTTGCTACAAAAACCGTGTTGCCGTTCATAAAGGAGTTTTCGTGATTCAAGGTCGATCTTTTGTTGACGGCAGAAGTACTCTGATGTATCAGATCACAATATTTTATCATAGAAATTTGTTCTTCATATGTTCTGATGTCAAAACATTTACAATGAAAATTAAAGCAGCACTTCACCAGCTTTTTTAGCTTTCAAGAAGACTTTTAACAGTGCCAACTACGTGTATTAAGCGGGGTATATAAGAAAATCTTATAATATTATAGATATCATCAAGAAGCCATAAATGAGACGATATCTTTTGAAACAACGCGAAGTTAGAGAGCTATGATTTCGTTTGTAATTCTCTAGGATAGGTTAGGTTGCGATCTAAAGAAACCGACGCACATAGATCTTTTTAGGTCCATTGTGGTACCTGGATCCTGGTACAACCTGGTACGTGGATCGAGCAAAAAACTCGCCTACTCGTTCAACCATTTTGAACTACTAATGAAGCGTGAGAGATATTATGCGTCAGTCGTATTTAGATCGCTGAATACGAAAGAAAAAGTCTTCAAAGTGAAGACCGTTTCTTAGAGATAGAGCGTAGCATGTGCAGAGAAGGTGGAGAGAGAGCGTGGCATGTGCAGAGAAGGTGGAGAGGAGAGTGATCTCCTCTCCACACAGCTTCTGCAAAAGTCGTTAGAATAAACACTGGGCCTTGTTGCATGTATGCCTATTAGACAGTGTCCCATAATACACCGATTGTAGCACTAAAGTGCGATCTATTAATACCGATCAAATTCTTAGAGCGTTTGAGATCTAACTTTGGCCTAATCAGTTTCGTCACTAGACAGGTACAACCGCCTGTCCATCTAGGGTTTGTTCATTCTATTGCATCCAGTTTTAGCAAGAAGCCTTTTTCAGGCAAGTTTAAGATAGTAGTTCCAAGTTTTGCGAGTTCGTTACCTTGCAGTTACCTGGAATGTCGCTACGCCCTGGCACAAAGCACTGGTAAATTTTGAACTGCTCCGACATCTCCTTTAGAGACGATCGGCAGTCTAGGGCTACTTTAGAGTTTACAAAGACTGATTACAGGCACTTGATGGCCGGTTGGCTGTCGGAAAAGATTAGTTTACCCTTGACGGGTATAACGTTATTCTTAAGCCAAGACAAGGCTTCCTTTATTGAAAGAATTTCAGCTTGAAAAACTCTACAATGATTAGAAGGACGGAAAGAATGACAAGGATTCAGTCACCACTAAGACGACCCCACCAACCCTATCATTTTTCTTTGATCCATTGGTAAAAAAAAAGTGAATCGATTCACATTACAGAGTGGCAAGATCATCCCAGAAGAATCTAGGAGGGATGGTTGTCTGGAAGTTTTTATCAAACTGTAGTTGAGGTATGGTGAAGGCTATGTTTCTAGGAGGAATCCTGAATTTTTTCTGAACAGCGGAGTGGCCGATCTTGCCATCGTGATTGCAGCTATTTACCTGCTAAAGATTTCATGTTTAGTGTTGCTGTAAGTCTACAAAGCTCTAAACTAGAATCCCTTTAAGTGTCGTTGGTGCCCCCACAGATAGATGGAGGAACCGACATGGGAAATATTCAGGGGACTACCGGGACCGTCAGTCCAAAAATAAGCGGGTTTCTCGTCGACTTCTGTTATCCAGGTTGCGGTCAGTTCTAAAATGGAAGCCAAATTTTAAAATTGACTGATTATTCTGCTGGTTATACCATTGTGTTACTCCCTAAAGGCATATAACTTGAGAGGATATGCGTTGGTGTTTGTATGAAGGGTTTACATTTTCCGTACTCTAAAATTCATCAGGAGCTTCTTTTCTCCCTTTTTTCAATCTCCTGCGATTTGCTTTTTTTATCGAGGTTGGTACTATCCGAGAGAGCACAGAGGCATAACTGCTCAATCACACAGACGCATCACTTTATTGTACTAACTTTTTTGGTCTTTTGAAGAATGGAATCATGCAGTCGCAATTCTTACTAGCGCAACTTGGCGTTTTGCTGTATCGTCGTCCTCGTCATACGCAGGACCTGGTCTAGGAAGTCTTCAAACCGTCTACAGTCGATTTCCCCAGGATAAGAAGGAAAGGCGCGGACTTGTTGCTGATGTCCATGTAGTCGTGTTTACGCCCGCCAGAGAATCAATGGCAGGCGTGACTTCAAATAGAGTCAGGCCTAATGAGTTCTAAGAAAACCTCTTCTATGCCCTGCCTAGCAAGCATTGCACAACCTCATTTCCCTGGAGAGTTCCAGTGCGACCTGGGACCGAAATGGATTCACTGTAATTAGCCTTCTGACCAAGTTCAGCGAATGCTTGAGTTCGACCACTATCTTGTACGAGGTAAGAGGGTTGAGGAGCGCTTTAAATGCGGCTTGGCTATTATTGACACACTCCTTGCCCTCCACAAGTTGGTCGCAATATAACGAATACCTGGGCGACAGACAAGTTAGACGCATTTACCTAAGGTGAGTTGAGTTCTTGCATTTTGAAGACACCAGCACCAGTCCCCTCTTCAGTTAACTACAAAAACACGATGCCATTCCTTAAGATGCCCAAAATCTAACCGAAGCCATTCCGTTGCCTGAGAAAAGTCGTTTTGGTTGTTTTGTCGCAAAAGGATTTCTGGTGCAATTTGTCATAGGGCATATCCAAAAGGCACATCGCTGTAAGCGATAAATGACCAAGAAATGCCCAGCCCAAAATGCCGCAGTCAAGACAAACTGTCCTTTACAGTTCTTCTAAACAGGAAGAATAAGGTTTCCGTGAAAGCCTGTTTCATCAATGCTTCGCAAAAAAACCCTCCACACTCCAGAAAATTGGTAGTGTTTTTTTGTTTTGAAATCAAAATGACTGGAGCATAGAGGTTCTCTGTCAATGATTACTCCCAGATATTTAACTTTATTGGAGATCGGGAAAGTAGCAGCAAGTTAAATCATCTGTGATCGGTGAACTTCCTCCTTTTCATGAGTAAAATAACCGCAGTTTTAGACAAGTCACGGAAAGCCCTTGCAGAACAGACAGTCCTTATGTTTTAACTGAAAGAAAAAGTGGCGACATCAATGCGATAAGCGTACGCGCATTTGAGTCATGATGATTTGAGTCAGGGTGATTATTATAAAACAAAATCTTCTTGACTGCGCCAACCACATAAGTTTCAGTCTTCTTTCTTATTAAATGTTTAGTTCAGTTAAGTCGGTGCTACTGCCACTATTAGATCTCACAATAGTAGGCAAACTAGTAGATCTGCAGACTGACATAAGACAGCCTATGTCCTTTCGCGAAATACAAAATTACATCTGTTCTGTTTAATTGAAAAATGCTTAAATAACAACCTTTACGACCGATACAGCATTTGAAATAGATAGGAGATCTGAAGCAGCTTTTGAATCTAAAAGTGAGTTGAACTTGACCATTTGAATGCAGTTTTCATTAGGCGAAGAACCTATATAGAGATTTTTTTCAAGGCACATAGCGTGATCGCGACCGTTTTATCAATTAGGGTAAGCCAGCACTTCCTAGGGGAGACCATTTAAAATATAATCCAAATTAAAGAAAGCTTTTGCGTGCATTTAAATACATACAATAAACATCTTAAGTTAATAATTTCGATGATAAATTTTAAAGCTAATCCTACTTGGTTCTTATTGCTATGGTATATAAGGAAAAAAATATAATCGCACTTACAGCACGAGGCAAAACCCATCGCAAACTCTGTGAACAGGTTATCAACATAAAAGATTCTCTTCAACACTTACCATGCCGAGAGGTGGACCACCTGGTCTAGCTGCTTGCAGTCTTTGAAGCATAACTGCACGATTGAGATCTTCCAATTGTTTCTGCTGTTGGTGTTGATGTTGGGCGACTGCTTGAGCTTGCGCTTGCGCCTGAGCATGGGCGTGGGCGTGTGCCTGGGCTTGAGCGTGCGCCTGTGCATGGGCTTGTGCATGTGCCTGTGCTTGAGCCTGAGCATGTGCTTGTGCTTGGGCCTGCGCTTGGGCAACTTGGGCTTGTGCTACAGCTGCAATTGCCGCTGCCTGAAATGATAATCCGATTAGAAAAATTGAAGTTTTCAAGAGTTATTCGTTATAGTTACCTCTTGGGCTTTTGATATGGCAGCTGCTGTTGTTGTTGTGGTCGACGTTGATGTTGAGGACGACTGTGCTGTACTTTGGGCACTCGAGGGCCTGGGTGTCGTTGACGTAGATAGTTTATTCTGGTATTTTGGTTTTCTTGCACGTATCTCTTCCAAACTCAAGTCTTCTGGCGGATGAATAATCTTTGATGTCGTTCCACTAGTGACGATGTTTGCTTTTTGTGGCTGAGGTCCTTCCGTTGGTGTTGAATTGTTAGACGAAGCAGAGTTGGGATTATTTGTTGTCGGTGGTGCACTTATTGTAGCATTGCTGAAATTTCGATTGCATATTAAGAGTTATTGAACAAGAATTCCAAACTTGAATGAGAAGATGTTTTATTTTTAGGAGGAAAGTTCTTCTTTAAGTTACAGAAAACTTCTTCTGCAGTGAAGTTACAGTAAACTGAAATTTGAAATCAGACGTGTTGCCACACCTGTCCTAAACTACACAAAACTACGAAAATTCAATTAATCCTGCTCCCGTGCATAGTTTTTTTTTTTTACAGAAGACCTCTCTGGGAGTAGGAACTCTAATGGTATCGCTGTGTTGTCCGTCCATTCGTCCACATTTGTTGTTACTTTTGAACGGTGATATTTTTGAAATTTTTTGGTATTCTTACAAGTCCGTAAAAACAAAAAAACTGAAAACGCATTGAAGCGCATTTTTTTATACACACATAACAATTTTTTATGCACTATCAGATCTGTGATGTAGGGTGCTTAAAGCAAGCAGCAACTACAAGCAGAAAATTGCCAAGCAAAATATTGCTTACACAGGCTCATCAACTAGTGCAGGTGTTAGTGGTTAATGTAACGATCACTTAACACATACACAACAATTAAGAAAATAGGAAAAAACTAATAAAATAGATACACATAAAGAAAGAAAATTACAATTGCTTAAGCAGCTTTTTCAGTGTCGCTTTGTCAATATTAAAATCTAGAACACTACTATATAAATTGTACAGGGTACTCATGCGTGTAATAGGCTCATGCATGCCGTAATTCGATCTATGATTCGGAACGTTTAACAGATTGATATTACGTAGGTTATAAGAGCCACCACGAAATTTAAATTTGAAAGAGGACAAGAGGTCAGGTGCGTCAATGTGACCTAACAATATTTGCTGAATAAAAACGAGATCGGTGTTAATACGTCTTTGAGACAGGCTTTGCAGATTAAGTAATTTTAGCCTCTGGGAATAAGGTGGAAGGTGAAATGGATCTTCCCAAGGAAGGCCTCTTAGAGCAAAGCGGATAAATCTCCTCTGAATAGCCTCAATCCTGTCAGCATAACAAATTTGGGATGGTGTCCAAACCTGTGAAGCATATTCGAGGTGTGGCTTACGAAACTATTGTACAGCGAAAGAGTTGCATAAGGATTATTAAATTCCTTAGCCCACCTTTTAATAAACCCCAGCATACAGTTAGACTTATTAACGACATGATTAATGTGTTCGGAAAAAGTAAGATCAGAGCTAAAGAAAACACCAAGATCACTAAATCGAAAGACACGACCAAGGATGTGGTTGTTTATTGTATATGAGAACTCCGACGGCGTACGTTTTTTTGAGAACGTCATAACCTGACACTTACTTGGGTTATATGTGAGTCCATTTTTATCACACCAGATGGTGAAACTGTCGATGTCTGACTGCAAAAAACTATGGTCCGACACTGACTTTATTGTTTTTGATATTTTCATATCATCGGCATATGCAAGAATATCACTATGTTTCACACTTGACGGGAAATCATTAATTGAGAGTATAAAGAGAAGAGGACCAAGATGGCTCCCTTGGGGAACACCTGATACCGCGGAAAAGATATTTGATTTAGTCCCTCTGAAATTTACTTGATAAGTTCTCAAGTGAAGATAAGATATAATCCAAGATATGAAATTAGGGGGGAAACGTAGGGATGTAAGTTTAAAAACAATAATTTCATGTGAAATTAGATCAAAAGCTTTTGAAAAGTCTGTGTAAATACAGTCAACTTCAAATTGACTCTCCAGAGCGTTGGTACACTTGCTGTGAAAGGACACGAGGTTAGTGACAGTGGATCTGTTTCTTACAAAGCCATGTTGTTCTCTACAAATGATATTGCGGCAGAAAAAGACAAGACTATCACAAACAACTTGCTCGAAAAGTTTAGGTATGGATGATAGCTTTGCAATTGGTCTGTAATTTGACACATCACACTTATCTCCCTTTTTTAAAACAGGGGTTATATACGATAGCTTCCAAGCGTTTGGAAAAATTCCAGAAGAACGCGACAGCTTAAATAAATGTTGGAGGGGAAAGGCAAGTATATCCTTACATTCTTTTAACAAAATAGGTGGAACCCCGTCTGGTCCTGCAGAACAATCCCCTTTAAGATTAGACATGAACTCTTTAATAGACTCAAAAGCAACTGGTATTCCATTAAAGCTGACTTGTGCTGAATGCTTAAGATATTCAAAGTATTCCGTGTCGACAGGAAACGGACCATCTCTGAACGATTTAGAAAAGTTGTGAGCGAAGAAATTACAAATCAAAGCAGGGTCGTTAGATGAGTTACCGTTATACGTTAAATTCGCTGGATATCCGTCCGTCTTTCTTTTCGAATTGACGAATTTCCAAAATTTATATGGATTAGATTTAAATGATGCTCCCATTTGAGAGATATAATTGTTATATAGATAGTCCGAAAGAGTTTTGAATTCCTCAAAAATTACTATAAATCTTTCGAGGTCTGTATGATTTAAACTTTTTATATATAATTTCCAAGCCTTGTTTCGTTTGTTACGCAAGGCTCTAAGTTCACTAGAATACCAGGGACGGTCACAAATCTCGGTTTTCTTTAATTTTCTAGGAATAATATTACCTATGGAGGTATTCAAAATAGAATAAAAATTATCCACGCAGAAGTCTACATCAGAAGAGTTCGCAACGTTAGAAATACCTAACCTGGTTAACTCTTCTGAGAGAGCGTGAAAGTTAGCCTTTTTGAAATCAAACATGTATGAACGATCATATGAATTATTATTCTCATGAATGAGACCGCTCAAGTCAAGAAATACATCCAGTGGTGGATGGTGAGTATCTATTTTAGTAATGTTGCATGTGGACTTACAGGCAACAGTACTAACAGCGTCTGATGAAAAGATTAAATCGAGAATTCGATTATTAATACTTTTGATACAGCTTATTTGCTGTAAGTCAGAGGAAAGAATATTGTCTAGTTTATTAAGTGCCGTTTGAGCAGAGGAAACACATGGAATAAAATACGTACTATCGTCTAAAGGTACCCATTTTAGAGGACTAAGGTTAAAGTCACCAATTAGGAGAACAGTACTATTGCAACATGAAAGGCTGAATATATAATCAAGGGCTTTTGCTAGCTCCGAGTATATTTCAGCAGAGCTATCGGGAGGGATATATGTGTTTACAACATATACAAAATAAGGCTTGAAATCAAGTTTTACACATACAATTTCCATATTGACAGAAAAGGGGAAGGGAACTTTCGACGAAGTAATGTGTTTCCGAACAGCGGTGAGAACTCCTCCACCCAATGCTTTCAACTCGTCCTTATGACGATCTTTTCTATGTACTAGAAACTCATTAATAAAGAGCTCCGCGTCAGTAATACTAGCATTGAGCCAAGTTTCAGTCAAAACAATGACGTCATGAGGAAAAACCATTGAATTTTTAAATACATCTTCCGATTTGTGTTTGCTGCGGATCGATCGAACATTTTGATAGAAGCAGCTTAGCCTGCTGCTTAGTTTTTTGAAAAGATGTTTTGTTTACTTTGTGGCTTAGCCTTTGTGGATCGATATGTAAATTCCTTGACCAGAGTGTAAGTTGGCCAGATTGTGCTGTTACAAATAGAGTCGAAAAGAGCGGGTGGGGATACTAATTTAAACGACGGCACAAAGCTGTTTTGCTTACTGAGTTTCGTGCATTTGACAATAGAATCAGTAGAGATGATTTTTAGTGAAATCAGATGATGAACAACTTCATCAGCAGTAGTTTCCGGTTTAAGCCTACAAACAAAGATTATTTTTGGCTTAGGCACAGATTGTAAAGAATTGGAGGGTAAGTTGGAAACAGAGGCTGTAATATCTTGAGAAGCACTACTAATTAACGGAGGCGATGAGTTTGAAGGGACCTCGATTTCTTATTACGGGACCTTGATTTCTTATTACGGGTCCTCAAGTTAGGACGTTTAGGCTCAATGTTAGATATTATTCAATTCAATTACAGTTTGAATTTCGGTGGTAAAAAGACAAAAAATATTTTGGATCTTAAGGCCCAAACATAATAGACTTGAGCGGGATTAATCTTATGTCGAAATACAACGAAAATCCCACTCAAATTCTGCCAAAAGATTGTGATGCACATAATAGACTTAAGCAAACGATTGGAAAATCTTATGGGATTTCACTGTGAACGTCTCAAGTATCACATTGCCTTGAAAATTTAAAATCAAATTTGAAAATTGTGTCACTTTTTCTTCAACTAACGTTAATATCTCCGAAACCGATTGTCAGATCTAAAATACGTTTAATTCCCTTCTTGCACGGACTTTTCGAAGCACGTTTAAAAATAAATATGGGCTTAAATATGACAATGAGGGAACTAATGACAAGCAAAAACTAGACTCTAAGCCAACACAAGTTAACGAAGTTATTATAGTCGAGGCGTACGAATCGCGTGAAATGGGAAAATTCGGAAAGCCGACTTAAGCTCATCAAAGTCTATTATGGTTGGGCCTTTATCTTGAAAACTTTTGCAGTCAGAAACAAATATTGAATTTTTATAATAAAATCGAGTTTTAAAAAAATATTGAGAAGTTTTTGAGTAAAAAGGAATGGAAAATTTAAGCCCGTTTGCAAACTGTTTTAAAATCATAACAGAGCTAGTTGACGAAGCTTGTTGGCTGAGGCCCAGGTCCACCCCAGACTGAAGCGCCACCTTAAATAAGCAAATAGAGTCTTGTTGTTTACCAGTGAAAGGTTGATTCGAATCTTCCATACCTTTAAGAAACCAAAAATGGAAGGAATTGAGCTGGTGAATCGGGAAGGCGTGGCCCTATATGCTTGCCGTAGAACGTTCAGTCGCTCCTGTGGACCTAAGCCGCACAAAGCACACACTGGGTGTACAAAGTGGTTGTAAGACCCATGCTAAGAAACTGTGATTTATCGGTGGAAGGCTACAGAGAGGAAGGGAAACCAGGTAGGAATCTGTAAAAAGGGCAAATGGCGGCTTGCATGGAAATATTTCATTCTTAAAAAGCAGTCAACGAGCCTTCGGTTGAAGGCATCAATGTTGATTGTTCAAATTAAAGCGAGAGATGATGTCAATTTGAACAATCAAATGATGCTTTCAACCGAAGGCTCGTTGATTTAAACAATTCACATTTAATTTCTCTTGACTTTTGTTGAAATCTCGAGTGAATTGGTTGAATTTTGTTTTTTGGGCAAGGCGTGACAAATGCCCAACTGATGATCATACTGCGTCCCATGTGAAACACCTAATGGGGTAGAGGCTTCTCTAATTTTTCTTTGCATAAGTCTTAATATACTCATCAAACGAGTAAATCTACTGAGACCAAAATTAGATCCATTAATTCTAAGGTAATCTGTCTTGTGGCCTAGACTTGATAGTTTAGGATATGACGAGGATACTTAGCAATCATTGTCAGCAGCAAATTCGAAAACACAGTTTCAGAAATAATGCAATTCGCAGTTTCTGTAGTTCAGCGATGCTGTCCAGGAGTATAAGCTTCTTGTGGGGCCACCCTTGGCAGTAAAGTTATAACTGAAAAAGATAAACCCGAAGGTTTAAATAAAATCCAGCAGCGTCTGTTACCAGAGGGACGGCTGAACCTCAAATAACAGAAATCCAGGAGCGTCTGTTTCGGGACGAGCGGCTTTCTGGGCGGCGTCTGTTGTCCGGGTTAGGATCGGCCTAATGTAAACCTGGCAGCTAGGTATAAAATGCTGGTTGAGGAGCCCAAAAGGTATCAGCTAGATGCAACTGGCATCTTCTCAACTAAGTGGAAGGGTTCTGGAACCAAAGACTTAGAGGATGGGTGGAAGCTCTTCTGGTCTGGCGTGCCAAATCACATGACTGCACAGGCGGGTGTGGGGATACTCACAGGCCCCCGGTTGTCAGAAAATGTATTCGATGTCATTCCGTTAGGGGGAAGGATTCTGACCTTAAAGCTTAAGCTTGAACGATCGACTCTGGCAGAGTATGAGTCTTTTTTGAACGAAGTTGATGCTGCCCTGGACAGAGTGGCAGAAATGGACTTCTTTCTCCTGACGGGTGACTTCAATGCACATGTGGGTACGGACGACAGTACTTGGAGGAGTGTGATCGGGAGGCACGGTGACCCGGATCAAAACAGGAACAGAGGGAAGTTGTTGGACTTTTGCTGTGCATATGGCTTGTCCATCATGAAAACCTTTTTCCCACACAGAGACATTCACAAATACACATGGTACAAGCACAGTTTGAATCAGAAGTCACTGATTGATTTCTTTGTTGTACCATCGTGTGTTCAAAGAATGATTTGTGATGTTCGAGTTTTCAGGGGAGCTGAGTTGTCAACTGATCACCACTTAGTGCTGTGTAAATTGTTTTTCAGTGGCAGTATTCCTTTGCCATCCAGGCGAAAACCAAGACTGGTGACCCGCATACGGTGGGAAAGGTTGCAGGATGCTGACTCTGATTTCAGAGAGCGTTTTGCACAGCATGTTTCGGAGAAGTTTGAACAAATTCCAACTGACCTATTGAATGTAGAGGAGGAATGGCAGCTGTTTTTATCGGCAGTCATTGCCTCTGAAGGAAATGTTTGTGGAGTGAAGCTGCTTGGGGAAGCGGCTGGTGGTGAGAAAAGAACTGCTTGGTTTAAAACGCCTGGAGTTCAAGAAGCCATCAGAGAGAAGAAAAGAGCCTACATTGGATCCAATTTAAAAACTCAACTTCTCGAGCCCGGTACAATGAGGCGCGAAGGACTTCCAATCTGGCAGTCAGAACAGCCAAGGAACAGTCGTGGAAAAAGTTCGGCGAGAAGTTGGAGCACGATTACAGATCTGCAAACAGGATATTTTGGCACACCATTCGCCGGCTCAGAGGAAGGAAGTTGAATATCATTCAAGGGGTTAAATCCAAGGACGGTACACTTCTTTCAAATGAGAGCGATGTCTTGCGCAGATAGAGAGAGCACTTTTCGGAGTTGCTCAACCCCCAACAGGGCACTGAAGATGGCATTCCCACTGCTGACGCGATAAGGGCGGAGAATAGTCCCACAGAAGATGAAATCACTAAAGCGATTACAACGCTAAAAGTTGGCAAGTCTGCTGGAGTTGATGAAATTTGGCCAGAAATGCTCAAGAAAAAGGGTGAAGAGGGTGTTAAATGGCTAACACGTGTCATTAAGGTGGCCTGGGATAGCGGGAAAGCACCTAGCGATTGGCAAACGGGAGTTATAGTGCCCATTTTCAAAATAGGGAACAGGAGAGATCGCGCCAACTATAGGGGCATATCTCTCTTGAGTCTTCCGGGAAAAGTATTCGCGAAGGTGTTGGAAACGCGTTTCAGAACTGTAACCCAGCCTTTGTTACGGGAAGAACAGTGCGTCTTTCGGCCTGGCAGAGGCATAACCGACCAGCTTTTTACTCTGAACGATATCCTTGAGAAGGCCTGGGAATATGCCAAACCGGTCTATGCGTGTTTTGTAGATCTGGAAAAGGCGTATGACCGAGTCCCTCGGGATACACTGTGGAGAGTTTTGCAGGACTATGCGCTGAGTGGGCCTCTTCTGAGAGCCATCCAGTCTTTGTATGGAAACTGCAGAAGCTGCGTACGGATTAATGGCGTCAAATCCCGTTTTTTGACCCCGTCCGATTTTGCCATACTTGCACTATCCAAAGAGGAACTTCAACGAGCACCGGATAGGTTTACAGCCGTCTGTGGTGATGCTGGGATGAAAGTAAACGTGAACAAATCGGAAGTGATGGCTGTTTCCCGAACTCCTGTGCAGTGTACCCTGCACATAAATGGAGTTCCATTAAAACAGGTGGAGAAGTTTAAGTATCTCGGGGTGATACTGAGTAGTCCTGTAGAATTGGCCAAACTGGAGCAATAGTAAAGGAACTGCGCCTGCCGGTCATCAGGAAAGCTGAGCTTGGAGTGAAAGCAAAGATCTCAGTTTTTGATTCAGTGTTCGTTCCGACCCTCATCTATGGTCACGAAATTTGGGTTATGACTGAAAGAATAAGTTCGCGAGTACAAGCTGCCGAAATGAGATTCCTGAAGTGCGTTGCTGGTGTTACTCTAAGGGATAGAGGGAGAAACGTCAGTATTCGTGGGAATCTTAATGTTGAGCAGCTACTTCTCCGAGTGGAGCGATCGATTCTTCGATGGTATGGACACGTTGTTCGCATGCCCCCTGATAGACTTCCTAGATAGGTCATGCTAGCCGAGATGCGATCGCGTCACCCCAAGAAATAGTTGGCGGGATTAGGTAACGAAACTCTCTGAGTCCTTCCTGGGGATTGCGCCGGAGTCTCTTGAGTTGGTGGCGGAGGATCGAGAACGGTGGAAAGACCATTTAGCCAACCTCGCTCCGCGACGTGACTGACTACATTACTACTAGCCGACCCAGCCAGTGTCAAAAAGAAGCTATGCCATTGTTACTAAGCAGCAAAGAAGTCGCCATAATAGGTGCAGACGACCCCATATTAGGCGCTCAGGGGCAATTAAAGACAGGAACAGTGACACATTCGTACGCCTTAGCTGGTGCAGGTGCGGAAGAAATAGGGGAGTCCTACATCGATTGTTAAAAACAAAAAACTTCCAGAAAAGGTTTCGTGACTTCCTGTAAAATGTCGTGACAAAGAGCAAACCATAATCCATTTAAAAATAAACAAATATCAGATCTATAAGCTGCCCTCCTCGAATTAATTAGTTAAGAAAAGTACTCGAAGGAGCTCATAAGCACAACTTCCTCCTCGGAGTTAAAGATTGCGTGCTACACGTCGAGGCTATTGAATGTAAAGTGTCGTGTGCTACCTCAACTAGGACTTGGCCTCAAATGGAAATCCTAATTAGTTATTATGCTACAAACAAAAACCAGGGACTTTACCAGAAATTTCACTTACCTATAAGCGGGAAACGTTGGCTTAGTCTGTGCTGCGGCCGCGCTCGAAACTATAACTGCCGGAAACAGGGGGCGGGGTGGCGCCCCCATCATTGCATGCGGTGGCATCATTGGTATACCTCCAGGTCCCATGAAGGGGGGCATGCCCATGGGCGCCATCATGTGGCCCATGTGACCGAACTGGCCCATCATGTGCGGCGCCATCATGTTTTGCATCATCATAGGTGGTGGACCGGCCAGCGACACTGAAACACAAGAGAACAATTCCAATAAACCCCGTCCAACTAGCAAAACATTCCCCACCAACCTTCAACTTTCTTCTTCGCGACGGGTTCGTCATCTTCCGAGTCCGATTTGCCACCGTTCTTCTGCCGCTCGTGTTCGCGCAGGTCCTCCGCCGGGATCCCGTCCATGCCGAAAATCTCGATTTCGATGTTGGACCGATTGGGCAGCGAGTTTGGCACCTTGTCGATGGTCTCCTTGTGCACCTGCATACAGTGAATCGATAGTCCGGGCCCCGTATACAGTTTCTTGTGGCAGATGTGGCACTTGAAATGTTTCGCTTTCTGGTGCTGCACTAGGATCTTTTCGTCTTCGAATTCGCGGTTGCAGTACCTTTATTCGATTAATCGAGTGAGTTAAGGAAATAAACTGAGCACTTCACACGGTGAAAAGGGAATATAAATAAATTGATTCCTGATTGGGTTATGTAAAGTAAAAATAAAAAAAATGAGAGAAAAAAGTATATTGCTGTTGCTACATATATATTTTTTTTGTTTTTGTCTTGAAAAGGATACCAGCACCAGGGTTTGGAAGCCTTCTTCTTTTTGCGTCCCATATTGAGAGGATTTTATGTGGTTTTATTTGCTAACAACGATTGCTTAGGATTTCACAATTAAATCGAGAAAATATCCAAAAAAATTTCGGACGAAACTTTTTCACAACGTTTGTAAAAACAAAATGGCCACAATGTGAATTTTTCCACTTCGTCGTTTTGGCATATACGGAGAATTGGTTTTATTTTCTCATGTAGCTTGACATTCGTAAAAGTTCTGTTTTATTTTGAAATCAGTGTGCGCAGGGTTATGTGATCCATTCACACTAACAAATATAAATTTATTTTAAAATTTGCAATTTACTCGTATTATAGCTTTATAAATTTACACCAGCAAATCCAAAATTTAGTGAAAAAATTTCCAAATCCAATTTTGCTGTTATGGAGTTTCAGCGTTTCAAATGACAATCGGAGCCAAAATCTGAATTTGAGCTCCATCCAGCAAAAATTATCGTTATTACTTGATTATGTTTTGTTTTAAAACACGTCCCAGAGCACTTTTATCGACTTATGTCAAATTACAGGCGTTTTGTTTGAGAATTTTCCTTCAACTGCCATCAATTCTCTTAACAATAGGTGAATCGGAAGTTTGGGAGGTTCGTTTCATACGACAAACTTCTAAATGGCCAGGCGAAATTCAATATGTATTTATAAATCCTGAAAGATATATGGCGAAAAGCTGAGCATTAGGGTGAAATGATGAATTCAGCTTAAATGCTTAAATTAGGCTAGGTGTAAACGTACTATTATGGTCTTGATTCTAAACAGGGTGTTTCCACCGCGCTTAATACAGAGATGATGCGTAGGAAGATTAAAATTTAGTCTCAAGGTGCTTCCTCCAGAAAAGAGGAGATTAACTTGACGTATGCTATCGTTTTTGACATTTCTCAACGACATCACATCAACGACAGCACATCTCCTTGTAAACTCAGATTAAAAAATAATAAAATTTATTATCTATTTTTTTTTTTTCTATAATTTACGAAACGAAATAACCCAAAAATATATAAACTAAACGTTAATCATATTGGCAGGATTTCGGTCCACAAAGTTCGTAGTTGATCAACTTGATCAACGTCAACCAACAGTATCGACATTAACATCAATCACTATTTTGGAGTGTACACACACCTAATTGCATTGAACTTTTTTGACCGAAACAACCACACCCTCATCAACAGCAATATCAGCCGTTCTGAGCATTCCTTTACACTCCACAAGAAACACTGCCGAGTTGATGATAGACCTTTTGCCACGGCTGTCAAAATCTGACGTCTTTCACATTTTTTGACCTCGGGATGCCAAGCAAATCGCGTTTTTATATGAAAAAATTCAATAGTTTCTGTAGAAGTGCGAATTATTAATAAACTACTCAACCTAGAGGTTGCCGATCAGGAAAGAAGGTATTCCGTTCCTTAAATTGACAAAAAAATTATTTTAATAAAGTTAGTGGAAAGTATCGAAAAAGTGTTTCGAAGATGTGATCTCCTTAAATCCATGTACCCTTTTGTGGTCGACGTTCATCGAAACATAGGTTTGCATTTTTTAAATAGTCATTAGCGTTTATGTTTAATTTTTGTTCGTTTTCATATAAAAAGAACTTTGTTTGGCATGCCGCACTCGAAAATACCAGTAGACGTCAAAATGTTAAAAACTCTATACTCAGCCAGAAAACGCACAGAACACGTAAAAATTTGCAAGGTTTGATTTAAGCATTCTTGCGTGGAAGAGATTAATTATTACGCGATTAATTTTTAATCTCCTCGTAAAGAGATTGGTTAATCTTCGTTTAGTAAATCTCGTAATTTAGAAGGGAATTAAGGATGGTTTGTTTTTATCGCGGATTAGAGTTCGGTGAAAGCACCTTATAGCCGTACGTATCTTTGCTTATGTTTGGGAGTGGCTTCTAGGGCAAAGCCATACAAAATTATATTAAACATAAATTAAAATAAAAAAATAAATAGAGTGGCGCAACAGCTCGAGGTGAACCAGGGGCAACAATGTATGCTGGTGTGTTAATATCTTTACATACAAGGAGGCTTACAATTTTTTTCCGAATCCGAACGGCACTTTGAGAAGTTTTTCAAGACAAATGATACTCTCGGAGGGCTTGTCAGACCCTCGCGGAGGTGGGGACCGTGAAAAAGAACAAGTCTTTTTTTTTCAGGTGTCGATGGCAAGATTCGAACCCAGACCTCCGGAGTAGTAAGCACACACACTAACCACTACGCCACAGCACCCCACCATTAAACATATATTATTAAATTTTAATTTCTACCTTTCTTCTATCTTACCAGTATTTTATTATCTTACCATTAAGTTATTGACAAGTATTTGTAAGACAAAATGCGTAAAAAAGCTTTTCATTCCTTGAACCGAAATATAACACTTACAGTTATTTAAAGTTTAAGAATTCATCTAAGGCGAAGTCGTTAAAGTCTAAGAATTCCCATTAGGATTCCATAAAAAATATCAATCAACACAATTGTCACTTCTTTTCGTTAGTTTTAATTAGTCTGGTCAGAGCATTAGTATAGACGAGTGCAACCGGGGCGTTGGATGAAACGCCGTGAGAAACGAATTAAATGGCCTTTTCGGTTGGTCATCCGGGAGCGTCCGGGAGCATTCTGGACTCTCCTGAAACTGTTTCTTTGGACTCGTTTGACAGTTCCTCCTCTGGATAGAAGAGAAATTTGCTTCTGGTTTTGAATCCAGAATCAAAAACCAGACGCACTCACGCAATCATACAACGCATGTGTCAAGTGGGATAAATGTTATTTGACCTCTATAGAATAACTTGTGCTTCACAAATACAGCGCCAGACCAACTTCAAAATCAAGAAAAACGTGTACGGCTGTTCAGATGACAGCCCCAATCCGAAAGAAGACCGCCCTGATCCGGAATCGCCAACCTAAAAGACCAAAAGATTTGCACTCTGACGTTTCTATCCACGTATACGAAAAAAAAACTGAAAACAAAAAAAGGCATCATGCCATCAGAATGTATGTAAAACGGTTTCATCCAAAAAGTTAAATATCGGTTTTGTCCTCTTTATACGTCCGCCATTTGAGTGTGTTCAAAAAATCACTTTTCAAGTCTTTTTATTCAATGTTTTATTCCAACTTTGACTGATTACAATCTTATACCATGTTTCCCCTGGCCACTAAACCGCGATTAATATAAATCTTCATTACATTTTCAACAAATTACGCAATAAACCACACAAATTTAAATCTTCTCGGCAAGTTATTAAAATAAATCCATTCATAAATCTCATTTACCCTTTTCACAAACCTTTTTCAACCCTTTTCGAACACCTTTTTAAATGTTTGTATAACAGATCTGTCAGAATTATGATTTCTATATGCATGTTGGCTACGGAAATGCTTTTTCGCTCCTGGAAATTGACATCGCCACTCTCTTTTCAGAGTCGAAATGACAGAAGAAGAGTGCTGATGTCAAACGAATCATATATCTGTCTGGTGGAACCACTTTGGGATTTATTATTAATCGTCTTCCGCTTATCCTCCTATTATTGCCGGTGGAAACATAGAAAAAAAACTAAAGGGAAAAAACAAATTTCTGAGAAACCCGAAGGAAAGTAAAATGTTTACCATTAGTGGATTCAGATTTGGCATCACTCAGATATACAGTCTGAGAGGATGTGCCTTATGGTTGTTGCCTTCGGAAACGTCTGAGGTTGATGTTTCATCTGTCAAAATGATAAAGTTTTTTTTATGCAAATTCCAGAGTCCAATTTATTTATCAAATCGGTTTCTATTATTTATTCAGTCTGGTGTCCCTTTGAACCTCTTAAATAAGAATCTCATAACCGAAAAGCATTTATAAAGAAAGCCAATCATCAATCATGGGCATTTTCGAATTCATCGGAATCGCAGTGTTCCTGTATTTCCTGATCAGTCTGCTGCTATGGATCGTTTTCGACAGCGACATCGAACTGGCGCTGAAGGAGCGCTTTGGACAGCCAATATCGTCGCTGCGTGGTCAAGTTGTCTGGGTCACAGGTGCATCCAGTGGAATTGGTAAGCACCTGGCCATTGCTTTGGCCAAGAACGGAGTAAAAGTGGCCATCTCAGCGCGAAGAGAAATCGAACTTCAGACCGTCCGCGAAGAGTGCTTGTCAGCATCCAATGGTCTGTTGGGTAACGATGATGTGTTCGTTCTTCCCATGGACATGTTGGATCTGAAGTCCCATGAGAAATGCCTGAAGGCTGTGGTCGATCATTTTGGATGTTTGGATATTTTGGTGAATAATGCCGGCCGGTCGCAGAGAGCCAATTGGGACTCGATTGACATCGAAGTGGACCGCGAGATGTTCGAGTTGAACGTGTTCTCTGTGGTCAATTTGTCGCGCAAGGCGCTGAAATACTTCAAGGAAAGTTGTGGTGGCAGGGGCCACCTGGCTGTTACATCGAGTGGCGCAGGCGTTACTCCTGTTCCTTTTTCGGGCAGCTACTCGGGTGCTAAGCATGCGATTCATGGCTATTTCAAGGCTCTGAGGGTGGAGGAACCGACCATCAACGTTACACTTTTCTGCCCCGGACCGGTTGCGACAAATTTCCTAGCAGAGGCATTCACCGGAAAACCGAACGAGAAGTTTGGACAAAATGCTATGCTGGATCAGCGTCGAATGACCGCAGAACGGTGCTCAGAGCTATTCGCTATCGCCTTGGCCAACAAGACTATGATTTCGTGGGTCGGCCTGTTCCCGGTGAATGTTTTGCTTTACCTGTCCCAGTTCTATCCCAACTTATCGCTGTTAATCCTGAAAGCGCTTGGCCCCGCCGGCATGAAGAAAATCCGCGAGGGAAAGTAATTAAGCTTTTTGCAGACTGTCCTTGTAGTCTTAAGCCTTAAATGTTTCTAAAACACAACGCGCCTTTTGTAAGGCCTTAAAAGCCAGAGCTTTTTTGGGTAGTCATACCAAGAGACTACTTTACCAGAGAGCTGTTTACACTGTCTGAACTGTAACTATTTTGATATGATCTTTTTTTTAATAAAAGAGTACTTACCGGTACTTCATAGAGCTTGAATGAGTTTTTCTTTTAAAAATCGCCTAAAAAGATTGGAATTTGTTAATGGGAAAATACTTGCAGTTAAAGTGGCAAGCCAGTACAGATCCCCACCATCCGCTTGGGCTCAAGACTTAACAAATGGGAAAACATTTCAATAGATCAAGTAACGTCGACTTCACCCCCATATCCCGCTAAATCGTGAAGATTCAGAGTTGAACTGAGGTTGGTTCCCGAAAAAACTCTTAATCAATTTTAATCCAAGATGAACCTCAGTAAATCAAAAATTGGTATGTTAATGTTGGTATGACATTACATTTTTTTTCACTCATTAAAAATGACAAAATGTCATCGGTAGGTAAAGACTTTGGGCTGCTTTTAGGCTAATGCTTAAAAGCAGCCCAACCATAATAGACTTTGATGAGCTTAAGTCGGCTTTCCGAATTGTCCCAATATTAATCTCTTCACGAGATTTATACGGTGTTTCCACCGGACACTAATCCGCGATTAAGACAAATCATCCTTAAATCCCCTCTAAATCACGAGATTTGCCATATAAATATTTATCTCTTCACCACGAGATTAAAAATTAATCGCGTAGTTAATCTCATCCACGCACGAATTCTTAAATCAAATCGTAGAGAATTCTACGTGTTCCGTGCGTTTTCTGAAGAAACAATGCAAACACACCTTTTATTGACAGCTGGGTATCATCAACTCAGCAGTGTTTCTTGCGTGGTGTAACGCTGACCTCAAAAGTTTAAACGCATTTTATATCTGGCAATCGGTTTCGGAGATATTAACATCCAAAGTTGAAGAAAAAGTGACATAATTTTCAAATTTGATTTAAATATTTCAAGGCAATGTGATAGTCGGACGCTCACAGTGAAATCTCATAAGATTTTCAAATCGTTTGCTTAAGTCTATTATGAGCAACACAATCTTTTGGCAGAACTTGAATATGATTTTCGTTGTATTTCGACATAAGATTAATCCCGCTCAAGTCTATTATGTTTGGGCCTTAAATCTGTCAAGTCGCAATCTCATTTGTTTTGCGAAGCGTTGTTTTGTTTACGTGCATCTATTTTAAAAGATTAAAAAAAAAAAAATACAATTAAAAACAATTCTGCTTTCTTTTGGTTCAAGTTCAATAGAATCAGCCACACCAAAACCAATTTCAAAATCTACGTACGAAATGTGCGGTCGGGAGCGCTCAATACGTACGAAACAAAAGTCAGAGAAAACTTGACGAAACTGACCCGACCGATGTTATGGGCGCGTTATACGAATCGAATGTATTCGCACAATTTCTTAAGCATACTTTACTTGTATGTAAAGAAATTAACACACCAGCATACATTGTTGAGAAGTTGGCCCTGGTTCACCTCGAGCTGTTGCGCCACTCTATTTATTTTACTTTACTTCCGTACAAGCTACCAGGACTCGATGGCATTTTACTGGTGGAACTTCAGAGAGGTCTTGGTATACTGAGTCGTCGGCTCCACAATATCTTTAGGAGTTGGCTTCGGCTAGACCCCTAAATCCTATAGGAAGGCTAAACTAGTCTTTATACCAAAAGCTGGTAAGATCACCAACGCAGCCCCTACAGACTTTCGTCCGACCAGGCGACTAGTCACTCCAACAAACAGGCAGCGACCAATCAGTTTCCTGATCGTTTGTTAAAGACCCTGTTGTGACTGGTCGACCCTAACATCAGTACCAACATAGGCAGTAGCCTTCTTTCGGTTTCCCAACACGAATAAGGTAAGGGAAAATCGGTACACCTATTGCAATGTTTTTGCCTAGGGTTCGTCGAATAAAACTCAATTTCGTTTTTATAATCACACAATGAAACACTTTATTTATCAACCAAAACTTAATTCAACTTCGCTCCACTTTATTTCAATTCCATCACTGTTTATTTTAATACCGATTTTCACAAGTCGAGGTTTAAAATATAAGTGTCCCGTACGAGCCTGTCACTCGTGTATTTATACAAATTAAACACCTTCTACTACGTTCCAAACTTCCCCTTTGGTAATTTTCCGCTGAATTTCATGGAGGAGAAATCTTCGATATAGAAATTCGAACTTCAAATATGCCAGCTGACTGGAATGACAGTTGGATGTGTTTGTTTAGTAAATCGAGCGCATTAAGCGATTCCTGCATGGCTTTTATTTCTTGTCGCCACATTACACTATGTAGACGGTCCTGCACTCGTTGAGAAATCCTCGGACAATAATGACTCCACTAGTCTCCTTTCTTGGTATTGATGCGGAGCCTTCCACAATGTCAGGACGGAAGCTATAATGGCTGCCCTTCAAAAACTGGAGGCTGACAATTATTATCCTTGCTATTGGATCTAGCCAATGCTTAAAAGCAGGCTAAGCTATGCCGATAGCGCTTATTTGGATGTGGTTTCGTTGTTGGAGGCAGACTTAGGCAATAAGCCTTGAGCTTCAACCCTATAAGCGAGCGCCTCGCGACGATCCGCATTAAGGCTAAATTCGCCAACATTAGCCTGATATGCACACATGCCCCCACAGAGGAGAAAGATGACGAGACCAAAGATATGTTCCACGAGCTCCTGGACAAAACTTATGAGCAATACCCTAGCTACGACATTAAGATTGTCCTAGGCGATTTTAATGCCAAGCTAGGAAGGGAGGGCATCTTTGGTCGTACTGTCGGAAAGCATAGCCTGCACGACACGACATCCGATAACGGATTCAGGCTGATCGACTTTGCTGCGGGGCGACACGTTGTGGCAGCTAGTACACAGTTCCCGCATCTCAATATCCACAAAGGGACATGGAGATCTCCCGATCAATCAACCGTCAACCAGATTGACCATATTGCGATCGACGCAAGGCACTCCTCCAGTATCATGGATGTTCGAACTTTCCGAGGGGCCAACATTGACTCGGATCACTACCTTGTTGTAGCCAAGGTACGGCTGCGAATATCCCGACCAGCGCCAAGTAATGGAAATACTGTGAGGAAGTTTGACGTCGGCCGACTACAATCGCAAGAGATCGCCAGGTCCTTTTCCAACCGAGGCTCTCAAAACCTTTTACGAAGTCCTATGCAGCCAGCATCAAGTATTGATAGCCAGTGGCAACATTGCCAAAATGCCATCAGAGACGCCGCCTCTGAAGTGCTGGGTTTCACACAGCCACCACAACGAAACCCCTGGTTTGACAATGAATGCCGGCAAGCACATGCAGCTAAACAGGAAGCATACAAAGCGGCGCTGCACAGAAGGACGACTCACGAGCTCTACGAGCAGAGGAGGAGAGAGGAACACCGGCTTCTCCGAAGGAAAAAGAGAGAGCACGAGAAGCGCGCGGTTGAAGAGATAGAGAGATGTTACAACAGGAATGAGGTTAGAAAGTTTTACCAAAGGATCAAAAGGTCCTGCCAAGGGTATAAACTTCGAACTGAAGCCTGTAAGGACCATCAAAGGAACATCGTTGTAGAATCGCGGTCGGTGCTGAGGATTTGGAAAGACCACTTCTGCAGACTGTATAACGGCGAGGACGAACCAAATACCGCTGTCAGGCAGAACGAACCATTCAACCCGGGCGAAGACGTTACCGACGAAGCATACAACCGATACCGCCCACCCAACCTGGAGGAGGTGAAAGCAGCTGTGTCTAAGCTCAAGTGCAACAAAACAGCCGGAGCAGACGGCCTAGCTGCCGAACTTTTTAAATCCGCTGGCGATGAGCTGGTTAGGAGCATACACCACCTCATTTGCAAGATATGGTCGGAAGAAAGCATGCCCGACGAATGAAACCTCAGCATTGTTTGCCCGATCCTGAAGAAAGGAGACCCTCTGAGTTGTGCCAACTACAGAGGCATAAGTCTTCTTAACATCGCATACAAGATCTTTTCTGCTGTACTGTGTGAACGCCTGAAACCGTTTGTCAACAATCTGATAGGCACATGAAGATAGGCCAGGAAAGTCCACCATCGATCAAATATTCACACTGCGGCAGATCTTGGAGAAAACCCAGGAATTCGAAATCGATTCACACCACCTCTTCATCGATTTCAAGGCCGCGTATGACAGCATATATAGAGACGAGCTATATAGCGCAATGTCTAGTTTTGGCATCCCTGCCAAACTCGTCATTCTGTGCAGGATGACGATGGAAAACTCACGCTGTTCCGTCAAGGTCGGCAAAGACCTCACCGACCCCTTTGATGTCAAAAAAGGATTTAGACAAGGCGACGCGCTGTCATGTGACTTCTTTAACATCATACTTGAGAGAATTGTGCAGAACTCTCGCGCCAACACCGGAGGTACAATTTTTCAAAAGTCCGTTCAACTACTCGCATACGCAGACGACATTGACATAATCGGTAGAACAACGCGTGATGTCAGTGAAGCCTTCGTGAGATTTCTTGACAGATTGAGTATTGGGACGGAAGCGGCGAGTATGGGTTTAGCAGTCAATGAGGGCAAAACCAAGTATATGCTGAAAAGACACCCAACACCGACGTCTTGGACAAAACATCACCATCGACAGCTATAACTTTGAGGTAGTTAGAGACTTTGTCTACCTGGGTTCCGCTATCAATTCAGACAATGACACCAGCGCTGAAATCAAACGAAGGATAACTCTTGCCAATCGCTGTTTCTTTGGGCTAAGGAGGCAATTGAGTAGCAAAGCCCTCTCTCGAGGGACCCTCATCATCCCAGTCCTGCTTTACGGTGCAGAAGCATGGACCCTGTCAAAGGCGGATGAAAACACTTTAGGCTGCTTCGAGAGGAAAATTCTTCGGACGATTTACGGAGATTTTGCATAGAACATCGAACTGTACGGACTGTACAGCGATACCGACCTAGCCAAAAGAGTCAAAACACAACGTCTAAGATGGCTGGGTCATCTAGAGCGGATTGACACCAACGCCCCGGCCCGGAAAATCTTCGAATCCACACCGCAGGGACGGCACCGAGACTCAGGTGGCGCACGCAAGTGAAAGGGGACCTCAGCCAACTTAGCGTGCGAAACTGGAGACGGCTAGATAGAGACAGAGCTGGCTGGCGAAGCTTGTTGGCTGAGGCCCAGGTCCACCCCGGACTGTAGCGCCACCTTAAGTAAGTAAGTAAGGATGGACACCAACGCCCCGGCCCGGAAAATCTTCGAGTCCACCCCGCAGCAGTAGAGGAGCATCGAGACTCAGGTGACTCAGAACTTTGTCCAAATTATAGAAAAATGTCACGGGATTTGCTTTGTCACTGAGCGTAAACGAGGTATTAGGAAATCTTTCCGAATAGTACTAAATTTAGTTTTTTTTTTAAATTGTCGTTTTTATCAAAAAATGTTCAGTAACTTATAGTCAACTAATTTTGAAGAATAATATTCTACCATTGCTTCTGCTACCCTCTTAAGGGTTGCCAGATTCTACATTACCACCTGGTATAAACAGTATCCGGGCAAGCAGCGTTTGCTATCATCAGGATCATAAATTATGCAGACACAAATAATATTAATATCTATCTGTGCCTACGTGCTTGAATGATTTAGATACGAGTAAATTGAAATTAAGAGAGGAATCTCAAGCTGTTGCTTATTACAGTACAATAAATGTTAAATTGTTCAAGTTGCTAAAGCAGTAGGTAAGTGCTTAGGCAATAAAAATACAATAATTGCCAATCACCTAAAATCATTAACATTTGTGAAAGAATGTCGACACTTGTGAATGTGTGTGGGTGCATATTAGGGCCATAACCATAAAAACAACGTAAACAACAAAAACATGTTTTGAGTATATTTTACGTAAACAAGATATGGACATCAATATCCCTTTCTAAGGATATCAGCACAAGAGTGGTGAGTTTCTCTGATACCCAGGAGGTAAACAATTTTAGAGTATACGAGCAAGAGACAGAGGAAAATTTTTTAGAAGTAGAAAAGCAAGAATTTGAATTGGGACAGTCTACAGGCTCATCCGACTCTGATCCCTGAACCCTGTCTTTAAACTCCAGTTTTTGCTTTATATGAGAAGCAAGTTGCAATAAAAATTAAATCCCGACAAATTGCAATGGAATTCATTTACGCGCGCGGTGAGCCTACGCGTATCCTTGTTCATTCGGGTACTTCCTGGGAATAATATACCCCCTCGAAATAACTAATTAAAGAACTTATATGGAAAATTAATGACATACGTTTGATGACGTGATTTTTTGTATATCCTTTCATGTAAGCCGTGCAGCTTAAGCGATACTGCGATGAATTCACCCACTCGTCAAAGTACCAATTTTTCGTAATATATTATTCTTCTGAACTTAGGCCACACATTTATAAGTTTTATGCATATTTTTGTCGTCCATATAATGAGAAATAAAATTATTGGCCACCTACTTATTATCACAAGCCCTCGCGTAATTACCTTTGCGCATATAATGCTCATAAAAATATACTCTTGAGTAATGTGCCACAATTGAATAGCATTATCGGCGAATACACGACGAGGTCCTTAATTACATAGTGAAAGCTCATTCTTGTTTCACTGTGGGATACACAAATCCTTCTTGTCGGTGGTCAGGATTTACGCTCTCATAAAATATTTTCAATGAATCCAATATTTCCTCGCGTTTCACCATTTCACTTATATTAAATGCTGTAGGTACATAATGCACTCAAAAAAAAAAAAAAAAACTCAAGAGTAGCAATGAACTTCGTAGGAGTTATTTATTTAATGATGCACTGAGATTATACTTGACGGTTTCTTTAAGCTGTGGTTAAATAAAGCAAATTGCTTAAACGAAAACTCTTTACTTAGGGGGAATTTCAAGATTGATATTGGGACAAAGATTACCATGTGATTTGTATAGTCTTTGAAAACTCTTATCCAAATGCTCAAACAATCCTAGCTTCTCAGAATCACATCAGATGCGCACTGATTGTACATAAGCATAATATCCATCAGCGGAGTGCCAACTGCCAAGAACTCCTCATGTACTCAAATTCTTCTTGTAGTATAAGCCACTATTCAAAAAACCATGAAAGTTTTCAGCTTATTGCTGCAGAGAATGTTTTTTAAAAAAAATACAACACTTTTATATCCAAGAGTAGGTCCACAAAAATTATTTGACCGATAGCCGGGAAAACCATCAGTCACATCACGCAACTCCTAATAATTTTCGTTCCAATTGTTTTCTAGTTTGTAACAAACCTCTGGAAAGACCTGTCAATAGACAAATGAAAAAAAATTATGGTGGAAAACGTTAAGACTGCACTGGTGGGAATCATTTGAAAGTCTTTTGAGAGCAAGGACTACGAGTATACGAAAGTTAAAAGAATATCATGAGGGTAGATAGATCTGCTGGACTCCCTTACCGAAGATTGATAACTATTTATGGTTATACATGACACGGTCGTTTGGCCCATCATCCGTGTTTGTATGTGAACTGGTCTGGTGGGCGCATCACAAGAAATTAATTATTAAACTTCCAAATCTACAACTAGACTCTATAAGCTAGCAACTTCGCCTGCTAAAAGATAGCGTCTTTTGAATTTCAATTGAATTTTGGCGAACATACTATACCTTTAAAAGTTATTGCTTTGGTTTTAGCTTCTTCGACGCAAGTGTGTTTCGCTCAACAATTTTCGCCCCTAATGCTCATCAGTGGGTGTAACCGAGACTGTTTGCTTTGTTGAGAAAGACTGGAAAAACATAACAGGGGTTCTGGTCTCTTGCATGTCAGAGTGCGCAAATAGTTCAGTACTCTCCTATGAGCACAGAAGGTACCGAGCCCTAAGGCCGTTCATGTTGCATCACAATTACGAAATTGTCACCAAACTCCGCGTTATTGTATTTGACAACCCCAGAGTCAAAGCTCGTGAGAAAGCTAACATTGTTGGAATTCAAATATTTCTATACAAAAATATTTTTGTACAAAAAAATGATTGGCAAGGTGGCTGCCTCGCGGAAGAAGATTTTAATCCCCAATTTGGAGCTCTTCAAGTGCAATTCAAGAAATATTTTTTAATGTTTTCTAAAAACTGATGAAGCTTGGGTATGGGTATAGCTGCAAAACCAAAACGAAAAAACGAGAAACAAGTGTGAGTATCGTTGGAAAATGCGTACAGCGCGGAAATAGGACCACTTTGAAGAATAAAATAAGCGAAGAGAGAGAAATGGATCAAAGACCAAAAAACAGCAGCAGTATTATAATTTTTCATAAAATGCTTTCGTCATTGTTGTCTTCCTTGGTCTTAATTTTGCAGTCGGTAGCTCGCAGTATTGGTAGCCACACTTGTGTGCTTTGAAATACTTGTTCTTTTATGGGAAACCGTAGGAAGAGTTGTTACTTAATGTCAGCATCATTATAATATTAAGGTTCCCGGCTAGCCATTATTATAATTTTTGCTAAAATTGTAAATTGCTGTAATTTTTCACTTTTCAATATTAAATTGAATTTTGTATGGCTTTGCCATAGGGCCGCTCACCAATATAAGCAACGAACGTTCGGTTAGCTTTTTAATTAAAAAATAAGCTTCTAGCTTCGAAGTCACTGGCTTTTTACAACTTAAGTGTCAAACATGTAATCGTATTAACTAAAATTACTTTTAGAATTTATGAGTTGACAATCTCCTTCAATCAACCCCTTTTCAGCGGTCATCAACCCCTTTTCAATAACAACCTGCTTATACCCGACCCATAAATTACTGAATAACTAGGTATTCAACTTGCGTCCCTCATACCCTCCAACACCCATTTATTTATTTATTCCGTGTCGGCGAATACGTGTAAGAAGATACAACAACAATTTACCTTACGCGATCAGCTGATATAAAAGCTCATCATCATCATCATTTCATCATAATTTTGCCGCTTATCCTTTTAAAGGGTCGCGGAGCGAGGGTGGCTAAATGGTCCTTCCATCGTTCTCGATCCTCCGCCACCAACTCAAGAGACTGCGGCACAATTCCCAGGCGGGACTCAGAGAGGTTCTTTACCTGATCCCACCACCTGTTTCTTGGCCTACCAGGGGGGCGACTCGCTCGCATCTCGGCTAGCATGACCTGTCTAGGAAGTCTGTCAGGGGGCATGCGAACAACGTGTCCAAACCATCGAAAAATCGATCGCTCCACTCGCAGAAGTAGCTGCTCAACATTAAGATTCCCACGAATACTGACGTTTCTCCCTCTATCCCTTAGAATAACACCAGCAACGCACCTCAGGAATCTCATTTCGGCAGCTTGTACTCGCGATCTAATTCTTTCAGTCATTACCCAAATTTCATGACCATAGATGAGGGTCGTTACGAACACTGAATAAAAAACTGAGATCTTTGCTTTCACTCCAAGCTCAGATTTCCTGATGACCGGCCGGCGCAGTTCCTTTACTATTGCTCCAGCTTGGCCAATTTTGCAGGACAACTCAGTATCACTCCTCCCATCTTTCGTAAAAAAGACCCCGAGATACTTGAACAAACCTCTCCACCTGTTTTAATGGAACTCCATTTATGTGCAAGGTACACTGCACAGGAGTTCGGGAAACAACCATCCCTTCCAATTTGTTCACGTTTACTTTTATCCCAGCATCACCACAGACGGCTGCAAACCTATCCAGTGCTCGCTGAAGTTCCTTTTTGGATGATTCAAGGATGGCCAAATCATCTGCGAAAAGCAGATGGCTCATACTGATGCCAGCCAATTCGAAACATTGCTAGCCAAGACTGCGCTTCACCATCCAGTCCATATATGCTATGAAAAGGAGCGGCGACAGAACACAGCCCTGGCGAAGTCCAACGCGCACATCAAAAGGACGGGAATTGACGCGTACACAGCTTCTGCAGTTTCCATACAAAGACTGAATGGCTCTCAGAAGAGGCCCACTCAGCACATAGTCCTGCAAAACTCTCCACAGTGTATCCCGAAAGACTCGGTCATACGCCTTTTCCAGATCTACAAAACACGCATAGACGGGTTTGGCATATTCCCGGGCCTTCTCAAGAATAACCTTCAGAGTAAAAAGCTGGTCGGTTGTGCCTCTGCCAGGCCGAAAGCCGCACTGTTCTTCCCGTAACGAAGGCTCGATTACAGCTCTGGAACACGTTTCCAACACCTTCGCGAATACTTTTCCCGGAAGACTCAAGAGAGATATGCCCCTGTAGTTGGCGCAACCTCTCCTGTTCGCTTTTTTGAATATGGGCACTATAACTCCCGTTTGCCCATCGCTAGGTGCCTTCCCGCTATCCCAGGCCACCTTAATGACACGTGTTAGCCATTTAACACCCTCTTCACCCATTGCCTTGAGCATTTCTGGCCGGATTTCATCAACTCCAGCAGACTTGCCAACTTTTAACGATTTAATCGCTTCGGTGACTTCGTCTACTGTGGGACTATTCTCCGCCCTTATCTCGTCAGCAGTGGGAATGCCATCTTCAGTGCCCTGCTGGGAGTTGAGCAACTCCGAAAAGTGCTCTCTCCATCTGCACAAGGCATCGCTCTCATTTGAAAGAAGTGCACCGTCCTTGGATTTAACCCCTTGAATGATATTTAACTTCCTTCCTCTGAGCCGGCGAATGGTCTGCCAAAATCTCTTGTTTGCAGATCTGTAATCGTGCTCCAACTTCTCGCCGAACTTTTTCCATGACTGTTCCTTGGCTGTTCTGACTGCCAGATTGGAAGTCCTTCGCGCCTCATTGTACCGGGCTCGAGAAGTTGAGTTTTTACATTGGATCCACGCAATGTAGGCTCTCTTCTTCTCTCTGATGGCTTCATGAACTCCAGGCGTTTTAAACTAAGCAGTTCTTTTCTCACCACCAGCCGCTATCCCAAGCCGCTTCACTCCACAAACATTTCCTGCAGAGGCAATGACTGCCGATAAAAACAGCTGCCATTCCTCTTCTACATTCAAAAGGTCAGTTGGAATTTGTTCAAACTTCTCCGAAACATGCTGTGCAAAGCGCTCGCTGAAATCAGAGTCAGCATCCTGCAACCTTTCCCACCGTATGCGGGTCACCAGTCTTGGTTTTCGCCTGGGTGGCAAAGGAATACTGTCACTGAAAAACAATTTACACAGCACTAAGTATCACAGGGCAGGATTTTTACCTAGCTGTCAGGTTTAAATTCGGCCGATCCTAACCCGGACAACAGATGCCGACCAGGAAGCCGCTCGTTCCGTCCCGAGACAGACGCTCCTGGATTTCTGTTATTTGAAATTCAGCCATCCCTCTGGGATTAGACGCTGACCAACGAGCCACACAATATGTATCAGACGCTGCTGGATTTTATTTAAACCTTCGGGTTCGTCTTTTTCAGTTCTAACTTTATTGCCAAGGGTGGCCCTACCCTTGATATATATATTTTGGTTCACTCCTAGATGCTGTTATTAGAGAATAAGGACCTTATAATGCTTTCCTGGGTAGCTGCAAGACCGACATATACTTAAAGGCAGACTCATCTATGCTAAGCGGGGGGTGCTGCCTCATTGAAAGGTTGGTGTTGTGCAGGTGTATCTTGATGTATGTAGATGATATAAAAGCTCGCAAAGTGAGAAAATATTCTCGCACTAAACCCGTCGATGACTGAACTACGACTAAGCATGAAATATTATTCACGGCTGCACACTTAATTCGTGGATCCTTAAGAAAAATTTTCAGCCTCCTGATATCTAGGTCTTATTCTCAATAAGAAATTATGTTGTAATGTTGTTGAAATGTTTCGGTTGGTCTGTGCCTACCCATTTAGGAGTTACGGATACCCAGATTGATTTACAGCCCCGCATTGTGCATTGGCTATTCGTGGTGGTGGGTGGTAGCTAGAGCCTTCCTGATGTTTAGAGTACTCTAGAATGATTCATGAGGAGCTCTTAAGCTTACACCTTAAATTTTTTATGTAACTACATATGTAGGTGTATTTGAAGATGAGAATATGGTTTTTCTCTTCCTTGACGAAGAATTAGGTTCTAGATTTGTTTTCACCAGAGAATATGCCATAAGCTTCTTTATGCAGACCTTACCTTAAAATTTATTTGCTTAAACTACTCGAACTTCTTACAGAGTTCTAATTAAACACTGATGACTAAAACACGCATTAATTGATTAGCCAGTGTAACCAATTGTTTTATTTGAGAATTACCTGCTCTGAGCTGTTACTTGGCTTAAGCTCTTTACATAAACATTTATAAAGGGTGATTTTTTAAGAGGTTGAGAACTTTTTTTAAAAAAAAAACACAAAAAATTCGAAAAAATTAATGAAATATTTATTTGAATCGATAGTTTGAACCTTGCAATTTAATGTTTAAAGATAATTTCATGCAAATGTTGACCGCGGCTGCGTCTCAGGTAGCCCATCCCCTGAGTCCAATTTTGGCATACTCTTTCACACATATCGGCCGGTATCTCACTAATGAATGCATGGATGTTGGCTTCCAGTGCGTCAATCGAAGCGGGCTTGTCCCTATAGACATTAGCCTTGACATACCCCACAAAAAATAATCTAATGGTGTCAAATCGCACGATCTAGGCGGCCAATTGACCGGCCCGAAACGTGAAATTAACTGTTCACCAAACTCGCCGACCATAAAATGGAAGCAGCGCGCGATGAACATTTCGAACCGAGCACGAATTTTGATAGTAAAATTCAATAATTTGCAAGCGTTGTTCATTTGTAAGACGATCCATGGTTAAATTGCAAACCAAACTGAAGCTGTTTGACAGTGACACAAGGTACTAAACACACGTCAGCTGTCAAAACCAGTGTTGCCAAAACCAAACCAGCTAAAAAATCACCCGTTACAAGGAAATTGCGAGAAAAGAACCTTTTTTGTTGACTTTCAACAGAGGGTCAGACATTTTGTTTAACGTCAATTGCGCGACTATTGCGGAGCTTTGACTCAATTAGCCGAAACAGCCTTTTCTGCAAATTATCGAAAATGCAATATTGTCGAAATTTCTAAGAATTCTGTTGACTCTCTACGAGAGCATACTAAGTCGGTTGTATCTGTATTGGATGGAGAGAACAGGTCTGAGTTGGTTGATGTCCTTAGCTGTGTAAAGCAGGGGTGCCTTATAAATCCACTTTTATTTTGTCTTTTCCTTGAGGATTTGGTTGATTACCTGCCAGCCGGAAGTTGTATTAAGGGATATTGCTATTCAGTATGCTATTCAGGCATATTGCTCCACGCAGACGATATCGTTTCTCTTTGCGAAGTCTCTGAGTTCACTGCAGCTTATGATAAATAAATTGGATGATTAATTGCACTTTAAATGTAGGCTGCGAATCAGTACTAAAAATTCTCAAGTTATGGTATTTTGGAAGGGAACGGTGCGACTTTCAAGAGGCAGAAAATGAAAAAACGTTGGTCAGGAGCTGGAAGTAGTCAGGTCTCACAAATATATTGGAGTGGATATCCCTCCCTGAGGTGTACCCCTTTTGGTAGAGCTTTTCAAGGAGCTTGACTCAAAGTGGCATTAATTACTCTGCTCGTAAGTAGTTGTTCTATTAATGCTGCTGTTCCCGCCTCTACGTTTGACTCTTCCAGTGCTTGTGTGATTGCGAGCGGATGGATGTAGTTGAAAGCGCCTGCTATGTCTTGAAAAGCAACCAATATTCTTCTTAATTATGCCCTATTCCACAGGTATGGAGAAAGTTAAGTTTGATTCAGGCGAAAATGTAATACGAATTTATTAAGTATTCAAAATGCCAAAATTTCCATGATGTGAGGATACCTATTTGTATAGGGGTGATCCTTAAATTTATACTTTCCACGTGCTGTGGTATTTTAGCCATTAGGAGCCATTAATTCGATCAAGTTTTTCATTAGGTAGTAGACGCAAAAGTCTTCGTTCTTAGGAAGAATCCTGTCGGGCAGCTACTCTACCTTTCTATAGCGTAACGGGTAACCTAGAGCTATTTAAAAGGTTCAATTTAGAATGAATTTTATATGAAGTGTTTGCGTGTAAGTAGGTGTATTGAAGAATCCTAAAAGTCAAATATGAAACTCGGTAGCGGCCCGAAAAGTTGTTCTCGTATTTTGTTTAATATAATTTAACGGAGTCCTGCGACGCAATAACTTTTTTTTTATTACCTACGTTCCCGATACGGTTTCGACCCCACTTTTGAGGCAAGAGTTGCATGGAACACCGTTGGATTCGCGTTTTCTTGCATTGTTCCTTGAAACTCCGTGTGACGGGTCACCAATGAAAAGAATTATTATTTATATTTTCAGTTGATGTTTCCACTCAATAGGGACACCGCAGTTCGAACATGGCCATTTCCATCACGGAACATTGGTCCGAGAGTGATTGCTCCGTCAATGTGTCGTGCGGGTACACTTGTTGAGTCCTTATTTTCCTCGTTGGTTTTGGCTTTTACGATGCGTTCTCAATGATGATGATGATGGTGGTTGGTGGTGGTGGTGGTGATGGTGGTTATTCTGTGGTGCCCTTACTTGTTACCCTTGCTTTGGGTTTTTTTTATATTTGTTTCGCATATAGTAGTCCCATATTACGATAATACAAGGGGGGTTGGTGGTGGATACACTGATAGCCATATGTACTATATTTCGTGCGTATGTGGTATTCCTCTTGCGATCTGATGCGGTGGTGAACGAAAAATTTTACTATAAAAGCCGTTACGAAGTAGTACTTAAAATCAGTTACCAGTAAGTTTGGGTGCCCAAAGGCAATACGGTTCGGAAAATCGAAAAGTCATATAACTTCGTGATCCTGAGTGCGGAGTGTGTTGGACTAAAGATACATCGTTACGGGATTATCCGTCGTCGCACGAGGAGGACCCAATTTAGAGGAGGACTCTATTCGATTATCGTGGGGGATATGGCAACGAAAGTGGGACATAGGCTCACCTTTGGTTCGTGTTTGATGCTGATGTTTGTTGTTGGCAGAGCTTTGCCGATTACCAATACGGCACCAGTGAACGGTGTAGACGATATATACCCCCTTAAACTAAAAAGGAGCTCTACCATGGATATTGAACCTGGAGAGTTGTCTAATCCAGACAATTTGCAAGTGGACTATGAGGAATACCCGGTATGGAGATGTGATTTTTTTTTAACAAATCCTTTCGGAAGTGGGAGTTTCAGATTCGATAAAAAGTCGAACGACTTTATTTTATCGATGTGAGATAATAGGGAAACTAAGTCGACCAGCTGCTATCATTTTTATCAATTTGTTCATGTGCAGTTTTGCTAAGACCCTAAGATTATTCGCACATAATAAGTGCTGAGGACATAGTGGTATCAGGAGTGAATGGAGTGGATTGAATGTTGCTAATTTCCAAGAGGAATTTCAGTTGTTAGAAGCATGTGTCGGTAAAATATGTAAACACCAATAAGAGTGCAAACAAAACTGGAATATGCGTATAACTTTCTGATTAGGGGCACACTGCCTTGATCTATTTAGAATGAATTTTGTGGAAAACATTTTTGTGAACATCTCTCAACGCAAAACTATAAAAAAAGGATTTTGGACAAGCCAAAGAGATCAAATTCATAAGCTTTTGAGGAAAACAAATTTAGTCTTGTTTCCAATGTTTAAAGCCCTGCCCAGAGCAGATGCATATTTTTCCGATAAAGGTTTCAGACCCTTAAAAAGAAAAGACTTAAAATTAAAATAATCAAAACCGTTGCCCATTAAATTTTGAGCTAGAGGCTTGAAGTTTGACGACTGACTCACAACCTAGCAGACGACGCGATCACTGCCGACCTTCATACTCGTAATACATAATTTCTGCTTTCAAAACCATACCTAGCCTTGGTGTATTGAAACCCTGGGTAGTGAAATAATTATCGTAAACCCCATTTTAGAAATATAATCAAAACCGACAGATAAATGGAATTGGATTCAGCCATGTCCGTCCGTCCGTCCGTATGGGAGATGTGTTAGATCTTTCAAATTGAACTAAAAAGCTGAAGTAGCAGAATTCTTATTTTGTTCAGATAATACTGGAAAATTGATAAGATTCACCCGTAGCCACGCCGACAGTCAACCTGACCGTATGACAACTTCGAATTTACATATTACTTCAAAAGTACCTACTTTTGTTGAAGTCAGACAAGGCGTAGGATCTCAAATTTTCTTCTGTTATCCAAGTTTGGGCCGGCCGATTATTGAACACCCTTTTCTCTTCCAACATGCAAGCAGAAAGGACAAGTTTCAAATGTATGCCGGATGTTTCTATTAAAGTTTCAGCTGATAACAAAATTTCTTTTCTCTATTGCTTTTCCCCGCAGAGGCATAACACTTGCGGGTGTAAGCTTTGGTGTTTTTGTGCTGGGTTTTCATGTTTCGTTTTTGGATAACTGTTTTTTTGGTAAAACTGGTAAATTCTTTTTCTTCTCTATCCTCTAATTCTATGTGCAACGAATTTTGAATGGTCATAGCCCCCCTTGATCGTGCGCTAATGTTAAAAAAGGCCTTGGCATTCGCATAAAGCCTGTTTATTTCTAGGTCTAACATTTTTGTGCTATGGCGCTGAAGTTGTGTTCTTCTTCCTAACCACCCAAAAAATTCTTTAATTACAAGACACATCAGACTAAAATTTGGTATTTGCCATATAACTCCTTGCGAGGTCGTAAGACAGAAAAGAATTCGTTAAGTTCAATGATAAATTTTAAAAATGAATTTTGTTAAATAATTTTCCGTTTAGTTAAAAAAAAACATGTAGTATACTATGGAGAAAATAATGCATTCTAGATTTTAATACAAAGTACAAAATTGAAGTTTTTGGCCACTGTCAAATATGGAGGCAAAATTTAAAAAAAAAGATTGAATTTTCTCGGATGATGTAGGAATCGACTGACTTCAAGCCTGATGGGAAAGAGTCACAAATAAATTGAACGCATTACGTGCGTAGATCAGATTCCATTCCGGATTTTTTTTATCAGAAACTTCTTATTTGTCGAAGGTTGCTACTATCCGATGGAGCACTCAGACACAACTACTGGTTCATTGTACTACCACGCGGACACCTTGCTTTAATGTATTTAGTTTACCCGTCTTTCGAAGAAAAACGAGAAATAGCTTCATTTATATGAAACTTATTTTATTAGTAAGGAATTAAGATTTACAACATCAACTCAGAGACCAGTCTTGGATATATCCATGGAAATATTGATCTACTAACATTGACCGTTATGATAAAAATAAATCATGAGGAATGACTTTGGGCAACATTTTTTAAGAAGACAATATTTTCTTGATTACTTGCAAAACTGGGCGCCACCGGCCGCTCCGTATAGTAGTGGTTAATGTGTCAGACTACTGCACACGAGGTCCTGGGTTCGAATCCCGACCGCTGCAGTAAAGCTGAAAAGCTTTGCAGTCAGAAAGAAGAATATTGACACATACACTACGTAAACATTTAGTTTTTATAATAAAATCAAGTTTTTAGAAAATATTGAGTTTTTTTATTTTTAAAAAAGGAGTTAAAAATATGTGCCCGTTTGCAACGTGTTTAAGATCATACTTGATGTTGAGCAAACATATAGAACAACTACTGTTGAAGAGAAGGCTTAAATCAGTTCTTGGTCAAACGGTTTAAAACTGCGGTTTTGACGCATTTTCAAAAATAAAGCAAGTGGGAAAGTGCAACAGTGGGTATGCAAAAGCTTCAATCCATCTACGACGGATTGCAAAATAGCCGACCATACCAAAAAGAAAACTGCCATGCCTCCAAAAAGTGGGCGGGATATAAAAATATAACTGTTGAATGCTTTATTCTAGGTGGTTGCATACATTTCGGCCTAAAGCTCCGCCTTTTTAACTAAAAAAATCACTTTTTTTAGCGCCACATATAATATATACATAAAAGTTAGAAAATGCTAATATCTACAGCTTTTGTCATACAATTTTTTGTCAAATTTCATATATATTTATTAAAAAACAATCATTTTAAGCTAAAATCCCTTAAAAAGTGGGCGTGGCCAATGAAAAAGCTAAAATTTTTTGGCTACCTTAAAGACAATTATAAGGCGATGTTACGTACCAAAAATGAATGCGCTAGCGTCATTGTAACATAGCTAAAATTTGCAAAATGTATTTTTTTAAATTAGAGATGGTCGCACATACAGGCCTGTAGTGGGCGTGTCTGTGGGCGGATTCAGCTTATTTTCAAACTTAATCTGAAGGACTGGACTTCCAACCAACCCACAAAATTTCAGCTATCTGCCTTAAAATTTAAGGCCTAAAAGTTGTTTACATACGGACGGACGGACGGACGGACGGACGGACGGACGGACGGACGGACGGACGGACGGACATGGCTTAATCGATTCTCCTGTCGTCCCATTCATATCTCTAAAAGGTCTTAGGGGTCTACGGTGATTATTTCACTGCGTTACAAACTATACATCAAACTTAATATACCCTGGGTCGGGTATAAAAACAAGCGAGTAAGTGCAAGAGTTTGTCTGCAACGAACTTCTTTATACCCGACCCTATATACCGTGTAACAGCAAATTTTAAAAAAATTTCGGCCCGAATTCATATACCGTGTGGCAATTATCTGTACACCCCCAAAAGTGGGCGTTGGCTGAAAATTAAAATCAATTGAATGTTATTTCTTTAGAATCAAAAAGCAAAAGCAAAAATTATTTCTGGAAAAATAAACAGTTTTTTCCTAAAAACGCCCTTTCAAAGTGGGCGGAGATCAAATCTTTGTAAAAAACAAACATTATTTGCATTAAAAGTAATATACCCTGGTTCAGGTATAAAAATTGTGAAAATTTTTTTGTCCCCACCACTACCTCCGATGCAATAAGGCTTAATGAATTGAAAACAAGTGAGTAAGTGCAAGAGTTCATCTGTGACAAACTTCTATATACCCGACCCTTTATACCGTGTAAAACCAAATCTTTAAGTTTCTTGGCCCAAATTCATATTTTGTTTGTATAGGCCACGCCCCAAAAGTGGGCATGGGCTAAAAATTAAAATGAATTATTTTTAATTTCGTTAGAATCATGAAAAAATACGGCAAAAGCGAAAATTATTTCAGTAAAAAACTGTTTTTCCTAAAAACGCCCCTTAAAAGTGGGCGGAGCTCAAAATTTTTTACAGAGCAAACTTAGCAAATAGTAATATCTTTAATATTTGTCATAAAATATTTTTTCGATTTGGTGTCAATTTTCCGAGAAATCGGGTTTTTAAAGTCTAACATGTTGAAAGTGGGCATGGTCGATATCGTGGGCAGTCCAATTTTTGCCTTGTTAAGAGTCTAAAGCCAATATCGCTCAGTACCAAAATAAAGTTCCTGTGCCTTGTCTTACTTGACCAAAAGGCATTTTGAAAAAAAAAGTGAAATAGATGTAGTCTCAAATTGAAGCCAGTAGTGGGCGTGGCCGTTGATGGATTGAGGCAATTTTCACTAAGGTTATACTAAGGTTCAGCTCTCTGGCTTGACTTTGAAGACCTAAAACCTTCACACATAGAGACGGACGGACGGACGGACGGACGGACGGACAGACGGACATGGCTTAATCGATTCACATTAATCGATTTTCGGTCGCGATTATATCTTTAAAAGGTCCTTCGATCATGTCTTAAAAAGTCTACGGTGATTATTTCACTGTGTTACAAACTATGCATTTAAATTAATAAACCCTCTCGGTAGGGTATAATAGCTCGCATTTATAACCGATAGCTAAGAAACCCGTGTCCAAAAAATGTGTAAAAATAGCCGTTGCTAGCGCAATGTACATAAAAATTTAAAAAAAATATAATGGTATTCAAAAAAAGCTTCTGAATAGTCGTTTTATGGGTTTTAGACTCAAAACTTCTAAAAAAAAACGTGTACCCTCCCATACTATCTCGTTAATTGTATTATCTACCATTAAGAAGAAGCTCAGACATAGACAATTTTTCAGGGTTTGTAAGAAAATTATAGCGGGACTGAAATATTGTATGGTTTTTGAGATACGCTAAAATTATTTAAGTTGCATTTAAATTGCAGTTAATTGCTAAAAACATTTTACCAACTTAATCTTAGGCAAGCACAAAATACTTTAGTAGCAGCCCAAAATGTGTTCAGATTTCGAAAACAAAAAACCATAGTTTGTAATTTTTTTTTAATTTAACAAAAAAAATCAAAATAAAAATTTTATTTGTCTTCCTGCGTTTCGATAAAGAATTGAGTGTACCTTTAAAATTCGCCTAAACTAAGAATCGTAGACTTGAAAAATACCTAATTGAAAGATTGTTTTCGGGTAAATAGTCAAAGATGTCCCCTTTATTTACTACACTCAATAGCTGCATTTAAAAACTTGTATGCACAGATCATATTCACATCTTCTATAAATTGCACTCGCAATATTATATAAATATTATATAAATGAAACAAATAAGCTATCGAGGTGCGTTTGAAAGTGGAAATTGCCATTAAAAGAAAAGAAAAACTAATTCACAAATATACAAAAATATTTTACAGTAGAATCTCGAAAACGTAAACTGTTCTATGAGATGAACAGTTCGGAAAGATGAATGAGTTTTCGGCCACCATTGTAGTGTTCCAAAAGATGAACGGATTGAATTATAAGTAGGTACTCGAAAAGATGAACACTTTGCTTTATTTTCGAGGAACTGCAGAGTTTTATTAGAGTTATGGTATTTGGTTCTAGTAACGTCTTTTTAATTTTTGTGTAAATTTAGTTCAAGGAGAACGTATAGGAAGGTAACGAAATCAATGTCCGGGAATATAAAACATAAATTTCTGGAGCAGAGAAACGCATGCATCGGAAATATCAGAAATGGAAGCTTCGTTATATAGGTGTTTCTTTAGGCAAAGTGAGTGTCTTGTTCCAGTTTCAGGCATAACGTTGAAAACCAAGGCTTAATAATTGGAGGCCATCAATGTGAATTAGTTTATATGGCTCCTATAAGTTCTTCTTTAACTAAACTTCGATGCTTGAAAAGATGAACTATTTTATATCTGTTCATCTTTTAGAGATTCTACTGTATTTGCAAATTAAGCAATAATTGTACGCTACGCCTTCAACAAAAGCTGACTGACCGCTCTGTGTATGAATTAGAACTTGAAGGTCTGTTTTTATACCCCATCCCATAGGATAGGAGGTATATTAAGTTTGTCACATAGTTTGTAACACGGTGAAATTATAATGGTAGACCCCCAAGACCTTAAGGGCATATGATCGAGACCGAATTCTAAATCGAATGAGCCATGTCCGTCTGTCCGTCTGTATGTCACATGTTTTTAGGCCTTAAATTTTGAGCTAGGGTGCTAAAACTTCGTACGTGAGGTCTACGTCATGCGAAGCAGTACAATTGTAAAAATTTATGAAATCCGCCCAAAGACACGCCCACAGTCGCTCTAAATGTGCAACTACCTCCAGAGTTTTAAAAACTGTAAGTCGTTCTAAAGCGCTGAAATTTGACCTTTAGTATCTCCTGATAAATGTAAGATACAAAAAAGACAAATTTAATTGGTAAACCTCCTCTAGTGGGCGTGGCATCTATTTTAAGGGTAAATTTTCAAATGCAGTTTACTCAATATTTTTGCCCCAAATTGAAAAAAATTTGCTTAATATTTTATGTAGGAAACGCTTAGTTTCATATTTTGTTCATACAAGACTTTGAGACACGCCCACATTTGGAGGCAGAATTGAAGAAAAACCTAAAATTTTTCAGAAAAACTTAATTTCGAATGGCCTTGAGCCTAATTTAGGAAAGCATAAAACAAAAAAAGTAGCAGGTTAGGTAAACTAGACTTTAGTCCAGATTTTGTTCATATAAAGTTTTTAGCCACGCCCCCTTTAAGGGGTCGATTTTTCAAAAATATTGAATTTGAACAAAAAAAATTTCTTTTTACGTACATTAAAGTGTAACTTCGAAATATCTTTGGTTTCTAATTAGGGGCGGTTAGACCACGCCCCTTTTGGAAGCTTGCATTACTTATAAAATGTCAAAGTATAACTATGCCAGCATCATTTTACAATGTGGGATAGGATGGGGTATTCAACGGTCCGTTTTACGGACTGTAACTTCTGCGTACACACTGTAGCACTTACTCTCTGGTTGTTTTATATTAAAGCTTTTATAACACATTTGCGTGTCTGGATGCTCTAGATTTGTTTAATCTTTTGATTTCTTACCTTTTTATCGAAAACCGTTGGGAGACGTCTCATTTCCTAACATGGATTTCCTAAGCATTTTTATAATGTGTATTAATCTGAGCATGAACATCTGGGAACGTTCAGAATAATTCCATAGCATTTCCCATTTCGGCAAGTATACGTATAATGTTTGAATTCTTCATGACTGCAATTATGCACCTTTAAACAATTAAGTAAAATCCAAGGAAAGCTCGTAAATGCCAACTGCTTATCAAGCCATTCTAGAAAAGTGGACAAGGCTCACTTGGAAAATACATGGTTTACATTAAGTTAGTGTTTGATTTTAATGTTTTACTGAACAAATTACAGAGCACATTGACAAGAAACATTTGGCATATGCCAGCGATCTTAAAAAACCATATTAGCCCTCAATAGCTTGAGAAACCCGTAGTTTCAAGAAACTGCCTCTTTCAATTTCGGGCTCAATTTTTATTGCATACGTTTAGTACAACAACTAAAATCAATCAAATAGTGACTAAACAACTTAATGAAAACTTAATAAAAAAATAAAAAATTCTAGTTCGAATTGAAAAATTTACAAAAAATTTACAAATGTCCAACGTTGCCAAATGTTCACTATCTTCAAGTTTCTTTATATTATAATCATTCTAACATAAACACTTCAAAAACGATTAAAACTAATTCATACAATTATCATTTTCAGCTGATCGTACCAAAACGAGCAGCTCTTCTCCTTGACAGGCTTATGGTAGCCTTACATCACGCCCTTGAAGAGGAACGACACGGTCGTCGTCGCATAAGTGAAATCTTCAGCCGAGACAGGGAAACTCCAAGTTTCCTTTTAAAAGGTGGCTCCTTGGCTGACTTCGATCCTGGTGAGTTTTGATTTCAGACTTCATGCCATGGGGACTTTTCTTAATTATTTGGAAAAAAAAATTGTCCTTTCAGCTGAACATGATAACATGTATAGCGACGAAGAAGAGCCCGATTACGATTTAAGAAACTTACGAGATCTCAAATCACCAAATCGCGGCAGTGGTGAAACTGTAAGTTGGATAATAAAGCCTTAATGCATTTGATGGACATAGTAAAAGAAATTTCAGTTAATGGCAAAGAGCTTTCAGAGAAGAACACCGCATGATGAGGACTCCGTTTCTGGTCGCAGTAGTGGACGTGTTTATTGGCGTTGTTATTTCAATGCAGTCAGCTGCTTTTAAAATAAATAAAAAAATATTTAATTAAAAAAAAATCAATCAATAGATAAGTTATGCTTTAGTTTTGTGAATATAAAAGGGCCATACAACATTTCAAAAGTAACTTTTATTATTTTTTCCCCGAAAGTCTATGGTGTAAGCTGTAGGCGCAGTAATTTTTTTTTTGAAACACATCGAGAGACTTGTAAACTAATATTTTAATTGAATGGAAAAAAATTGTAAAATTTAAATTACAAAAAAATACGTTTAAGTACATAATACATTTCAGCATTTGTTAATTGATGGTTTTAATAAATTATATTAAAAGGGCGGAGTTGCCTCATAAAATGTGTTTTATCTGGATTTAAGACATTTTTAAGAATTTTAGTCTTATGATAATTTTTACAACATTTTACCGAATCCAAATGGCGAATTTAGTCGTCTCTCATGACAAATGACACTTGGAGGGTTTGTCAGACCCTCGCGGGTGGGACACCGTGAAGAGTTTTATAACCCCGGTCGGGAATCGAACCCGGACCTCGTGCACAGTGGTCCTAGACACTAACCACTGCACCACGGCGCCCACAGTCATAAAATTAGAACCTAAAGTTAAGCCAGAGTCTCCTGTTTAAAGAGGCTCTTAGCTAGTCTCGTGATCAAAATGGACAGACGGATGACTGACAGATAAACATGTTCCTGGGGCTAACTCAAGCCAAACTTAGGAAGTAAGAAATATCTTATGAAACGCATGTGTATAAGTTTAACTGAGTGCAATTTTTTTATCTAGTTTTTTAATGTTTTAACCCCTTAACCCCTTAACCCAATAATCAGTTTAAACGAGAGTTTCCAACCATTTTTACGGCTTTTACGATTCAGACTATGTAAAGTAGGGAGTGGCGCTGTTTAGTCGAGTTGGAACTTCGAACTGGAAAGAGTTCGAACTTTGCAAAGTAATTTGCTTCCACAAATCTGGTCAGCATAAGTTTGAAAGAATAGTGATTTAAATGAACAGATTTTCTTATTGATAACCCACATTTTTTCTGTGTTCATCCTGTCAGATTGACGAAAAATACTGCTGCTGTTGTCGAAATCCTGCACATGCCATGCACCTTGTCATGAGCGCCATCTTCAATGACACTGGTTGGGGGCTTAAGTTACGGAAGATTCAACCGGCTTTGGCCCGCTTATGAGTGACGAACTAAATTATACCAAAACTGATTCCATAGTAGTGGTGCGAGCGTAGTGCGAAACGTGCCGAAGGATACAAGGTTGGGCGTCAACGTACGATCTCTTTCGGGGCCTTGGCGTGGGTCTGCTACTTAGCCTTACCCAGGAGTTTGGGAAAGGCTTCTTACTACCTGAAGTGACCTTTTATACCCGCCCTCAAGTACTTACTTACTTACTTAAGGTGGCGGTACAGTCCGGGGTGGACCTGGGCCTCAGCCAACAAGCTTCGCCAGCCCGCTCTGTCTCTAGCTAGCCGTCTCCAGTTTCGCACGCGAAGTTGGCTGAGGTCCCCTTCCACTTGCGTGCGCCACCTGAGTCTCGGTGCTCCTCTTCTCCCGCTCCGTCCCTGCGGTGTGGATTCGAAGACTTTCCGGGCCGGGGCGTTGGTGTCCATCCGCTCTAGATGACCCAGCCATCGTAGACGTTGTGTTTTGACTAGGTCAGTATCGCTGTACAGCCCATGTACAGTTCGATGTTATATCTCCTCCTCCACTCTCCGTCTATGCAGACTGGACCGTAAATCGTCCGAAGAATTTTCCTCTCGAAGCAGCCTAAAGTGTTTTCATCCGCCTTTGACAGGGTCCATGCTTCTGCACCGTGAAGCAGGACTGGGATGATGAGGGTCTTATACATGGACACTTTAGTTGCTCGAGAGATGGCTTTGCTACTCAATTGCCTTCTTAGCCCAAAGAAACAGCGCCCTCAAGTACCTATTGAGGAAATAAAATTTGAAATTTAAATTTGAAAAAGAAAAAAATTAGCAAAGTAAACAAGGCCTTCTGACACTTATGCTGGTGATTTCAGGTACTTAATATGAAAAAAACATATATATGCATATGATATGTGCAATAGGATGCGCCACGTTTGCAGAGTTGCAGAATCACACTCTACCGATGGAATGGGCATGTGTTCCGTGTACCAGAGAAGCTTTTGAGGCGTCTCCATGTACAGAAACAGGAGCTAAAAGCCGATACGCGGAGAGTCCTTAAAACAGGGCCTACGGCAATACGGGCAGCATTTTTTGCAATTTCACATAAGAATGCCTATTGCCTACAGCTTATAGGGGTGCGGATGCCTATACATATTTTCAAAACAACCTGCTTGATTAAATCCACTTAAGTGAAAGAACCAGATTGTAAAGGGTGATTTTTTAGCTGGTTTGGTTTTGGCAACACTGGTTTTGACAGCTGACGTGTGTTTAGTACCTTGTGTCACTGTCAAACAGCTTCAGTTTGGTTTGCAATTTAACCATGGATCGTCTTACAAATGAACAACGCTTGCAAATCATTGAATTTTACTATCAAAATTCGTGCTCAGTTCGAAATGTTCATCGCGCGCTGCTTCCATTTTATGGTCGGCATTCTCGACCTTCTGAGCAGTCTATTCGGAAGATTGTGACCAAGAGATCCTGCGATTTGACACCATTAGATTATTTTTTGTGGGGGTATGTCAAGGCTAATGTCTAAAGGGACAAGCCCGCTTCGATTGACGCACTGGAAGCCAACATCCATGCATTCATTCGTGAGATACCGGCCGATATGTGTGAAAGAGTATGCCAAAATTGGACTCAGCGGATGGGCTACCTGAGACGCAGCCGCGGTCAACATTTGCATGAAATTATCTTTAAACATTAAATTGCAAGGTTCAAACTATCGATTTAAATAAATATTTCATTAATTTTTTCGAATTTTTTGTGTTTTTTTTTTTAAAAAAGTTCTCAAACCTCTTAAAAAATCACCCGTTAGATAAGCTTAATTTATTTTACTTTTACAAAACAAAATTCCCTTGGCTAAAAGAAACTTCTCAACAGAAATGAAAACTAAGCTTTTATTGGCATTCCGCTTAAATGTTTTTGAGATGTGCCATGAAAGAGCCAGGTTTTGAATGAGTCTCCTACTGTACCTTCTTAACTAAAGCAGTCCATCTTTTAAAATTATATTTGTTGCAAGACTACTCTTCACAGCTGTCATCGAGCAAAGCTTGTGAACTATATTGTCAAATACGCAAAGGAGCAGATTTTTTGAGCAAAAAAAAAAAACAAAATTTTAGGGCCACTTCCACAAATTTTCTATTTTTCTATGTTTGCTGTGGGTACAATACGTAACTCTGTATTATTCTCTTATACATTTTACCACCTACACCCGTAAATGATTTGGTTCTTATCTTTTCATGAAATCAAATAATTTGTGGTTATAACGAATACAGAAATTGTTTTGAGAGAGCCCGGTTTGGATGCGATGAAAAAAGCGGTTTTTTTTATAACTTTTTCACCTGGCTCTTTCAATGCATTAGGTATGACGAGTCTTAAAAAGTGGGTCCATCCAGTTGTGGTTTTAATTTTTTTTAAATCTTAACCTTTCCCTTAAACCTTTAAAAAAGCGGCAACAAAAAAGCTTGCAATAAAACAAATTCTTCTTATTATCTCAGTCTAAAAGGCTATAAAAGTTTTAGCCCATCTGCGAAGGACTCATAATTAATTTTTATTGCTTATAATTATTTTTTTATTATTCAAGTATTCAAGAATTATTTTTTATATAATTTAAGTCTCCAAAAAGTGGGCAGAATAAAAAATATAATTTTTATATGTGTAACATAGGCATAGTTAAAACAAATTTTAGACTGAAAATTCCCGCCCTTATAAGAAATTACTTTTCTTAAAGCCACGCCCAAAAAAAAAACGTAGTTCCAGGGCATGTATACGGAAACTAAAGAAAATTGCAATGCATGCTTGTAACAGTTTTATCCACACAGAAATTTTGTCCGGCTCTTCCATGACTAGCGGTGGCTCTTGCATTGCAACATGGTTTTGAAAGAGCCGTTTCGAAGGTTTTTTTTAAAGAAAAATCTTAGATTTCGCTTATGTCATTGAATTTTTCCCCCGTCCTAAATGTCAACTAATAAAGAAAGTTACATTTAGAAAGGTTTTTAGTTTAACAAAATCAGTGATAGTATTTTTTAGCAGTTTAGGTCTGAAACTGGCTCTTCCATGCCCCTCTCCTGCTCCTCTATTTATAATAATGACTGTAAGAAGATTTGATGCAAGTGAGTAAGTGCAAGAGTTTGTCTTCTAAACACCTATCCCCTTTTCTCTAGTAGCAACTGTTTGTATAGGCCACGCCCGTAAAAATAGCCGCGTGTTAAGAACATAATCCTTTAATTTTATTTTGATAGAACCTTGCGGAAATGTTATAAAGTGGAAACTAAGTCCATATAAAAGTTTTTCTTAAAAACGCCCACTTAAGGTAGGCGGACCTGAAAGTGGTCATGTCCAACGAGTTTCTTTCCGAAAACAGTCCATAAGGCAAGGTCCGTAGAATTATGTTTTCGCAAAGCAATTTTGAGATAATAAATCGGCTGGCTCGAATTTTTACCTTCAAACCTGTCGTCGAGGACTTGTGAAAGATTCTAGCACGTGATGTTTACTAGAAAACAATTTGTCCAAGGTGATCAGCTTAAAAAGGCTTCGTCGCCAATTTAGCCTTTTAAAGCTTAAAAACCTCACCATATCACTACCAAACCTTCTTTTAAATGTTTATGAAAATAAAGGAGGTCCCACTCATTATTAAGATTAATATTTTAAATAAGAAAATCCGCAAACTTTAGAATAACCGCTCAAAGCTACACAATGTTCATAATTGAACATCCACCTATTTGTTATCATTTTAAAATAGGTTCGAAAACAACTGATGCTGTCAGAGTCACGAAAACTACTGATGCTGTTAAGAACCAAGTTTTGCGAATTTCGCTTTTGGTTATTTTTCACTAGTATACCTTGAACACCTCTTTTGAACAAATTTCAACTGACCTTTTGAATGAAGAGGATGGGCAACTGTTTTCATCGGCAGTCATTGCCTCTGTAAAAAATATTTGTGGACTGAAGTGGCTTTGTATGGGTGTGGCAGCTGGTGGCGAGATAAGATCTGCGTGACTTAAAACACCGGGAGTTCAAGCAGACATCGGAGAGAAGAAGAGAGCTTATATTGTGTGGAATCAATATAGGAACTGAACTTCTCGAGCCCGGTACAATGAGGCGCACTCTTCGGAGCTGCTCTACCCTCCTCAGCAAGGCACCGAAAACGGCAATCCTACTGCTAGCGAGATTAGGGCGGAGAAAAGTCCTACAGTGGATGAAGTCACGGGTGCGATTAAAACGCTTAAGGTTGGCAAGTCTGCTGGAGTTGATGAAATCCGGGCAGAAATGCTCAAGGCAATGGGTAAAGAAGATGTAAAAGGTTAACACGTGTCATTAAGATGGCCTGGGATAGCGGAAAAGCACCTAGTTAGCGATTGGCAAACAGGAGTTATAGTGCCAATTTTCAAAAAACAACAACAAAAGAGTAGTGCGGTTTACGCCTGGCAGAGGCACAGCCGACCAGCTTTTTACTCTTAAGGTTATTCTTGGGAAGGCCTGGGAATATGGCAAACCAGTCTATGCGTGGCTTTTGGCGGGTTCTGCGGGATGAAAAAAAAAACAAAATAAATAAATAGACTGGCGCAACGGCTCGAGGTGAACCAGGGCCAACTTCTCAACAATGTATGCAAGGGGACCTACAATTTTTTTTTTGCTGAATCCGAACGGCACTTTGAGAAGTTTTTCAAGACAAATGATACTCTCGGAGGGCTTGTCAGACCGTCGCGGAGTTGGTGACCGTGAAAAAGAACAAGTCTTTTTTTTTCAGGTGACGATGGCAGGATTCGAACCCAGACCTCCGGCGTAGTAAGCGTAGTATGCTTTTTGCAAATGATGTAGCTGTCCTTGCATCGTCCGAGGAGGGACTACACGAGCACTGGATGGTTTGCAGCTGTCTGTTGTAATGCTGGGATGAAGGTAAACTTGAGTAAGTCGAAAGTGATGGTTGTTTTCCGGACCCCCGTGCATGATTGGCCAAGCTGGAGCAATAGTAAAGTAGTAGCTTGGAGTGAAAGCACCGAGCTCAGTTTTTAATTCAGTGGTAATTCAAACCCTCATCTATAGTCATGAAATTTGGATAATGACTGAAAAAATTTGATCGCAGGTACAAGCTGCGGAAAAGAGATTTTTCGGAGGCGGGTTGCTGGTGTTACTCTTAGGGATAGAGTAAGAAACGTCCGTTATCGTAGGAATCTTAATGTTGAACACCTACTTTTTCGAGTGGAATGATCAATTCTTCGATGGTTTGGACACGTTTTTCGCATGCTCCACGATAGACTTCCTAGACAGGTCATGCTTGCTGAGATCCGAGAACGTCGCCCCCTGTTAGGACAAGAAATAGGTTTTAGGGTCAGGTAAGGAACATATCCGAGACCCACCTGAGGATCGCGCCGTGTCTCTTGAGTTGGTGACGCAGAATCGAGAACGATGAAAGGACCATTTAGCCGCCCTTGCACCGCGAACCTTCTAAGGATAAGCTGCCACAGAAAATGATGATGATCACTTTTCCATTTAAGGCATAATTCAATTATTCAGTTCAGTGTTTTTCCGCCTTATGGTAGGAATACAATGCATCTTTTGAAAATGGTTTAATCTTGTCGCAACATCACAAATTTCTTACCTTTTTTAACAGTCCTTCTTGTCTTTTTCTGTTGCTTTTGTGGAAAGAGGGAGTGAAACCAAACTTTGGATGACTCATTTCCCTTGAGGCCAAGTCTGACCCAAAAAAAAAAACGCTACTTACAAAAAAAGAAAAAGAATGTTTTTGTAATTTTTTTCAAAAATTCAAAAGAAATTTTTAGAGCGTCTGTTTCTAAGGAGCAGATTTGTGCTGATTTTTCAACCTTTCCTCCATTTCGTAACAACTTGGAAATTAACTGAGAAACCTATAAAAGTGCTGCGGGTTGTAGCTGAGTAGGTACTTCACTTTTTATGAATCGGCTGTTTTCCCCCCGTAAAGGCATAGCATTTAAGGCTGGAAGCTTGTAGGTGTTTCTATAGGGAGGTTCTTATTTTCCGCAGTCTTGGCTATGTTACCAAGGTTACCAAGTTACCTTGCTTTTTACCCCTTTTGTTTATTTCTCTCCGCTCGCGATATGCGTGTGAATTTAAAGGATAACCAGAGCTAGGTTTATAAAATCAAATGTGTCAGAGATGTGAAAAATTGTAGGCCCTCCAAACGTGTTTCTCGATGAGCGAAAAAATTTTTCAAAGAGTTTACACAAGGGACGATTAGCTTCACATGTCCTTCCATTAATATCTAATCTGAATGGTTTTTTTCTGCATTCCACAATATAAAACCTCGCGGATATCATGGGAAAATGTCCCATCACAGCATGTTTAATAGCCACTCATCCCTTGTAGCTATACAAATTTCTTTGCTCCCTTTTTTTTTTTAGAAAAATTTGCTTTTGAGCAGACCTGCTACTTAAGGCTCTTTAGATTATGCCTAACATAATGAACAGCCAGCTTAGTTTACAAAAAAGACAGAACTGCAAAACTCCCTACATAAAAACATCCCTCATTGCGAAGTTCCACTAGAAAGTATTAAAAAAAAAAACACATTGCCAGCGGCTTCGCACTCATCCCTTAACCCAATGAAATGTCATATTGACTATGAGACAATAAACTTAAATAAAAAATCCTTTAATCCTTAAAACCCTCGAGTGATGATTTAAATATAACAACTCGCTTTTATTTATAATCCGCCAAAAACTTTTTCAAAGGATATTAATACCTCATCATAGAAAGTGTTAACTAAGACCATGCAAAAAAAGGATTACACAAGGAACTGTATTCATTTCAGGATTCCTTGACCACTTCTTCTTGAACTTCAATGCATTTACAATCTTAATTAGCATAACACTCCCCCCATCCTATATATTCGAAGGAGACACTTCCTGTTCCCTATTCACAGCAACGTGGAAACTTTTCTAGTTTCCAAACTTGATAAAGGAACTTTGACGCTATTTTTTTTTTTATCGATGTGGTTGGTGTACAGTATATCAATAAACTTCGGCAAACACACTATGAGAAGTTCAGGTCTTTCATGCTGACATGCAACAAATTACAATTATAATCTATCTAACTACCGCAATCGTCTATAAATCAAAAGCGACTTAAGCAATGTCAAAAAAGTATTCAAACACAATCTAGTTACAATATCAGATAATCATAGTCGTTACTCCCACAGGGAAATTTCGCATCTAGTCAGCTGGAAAGTGTTATTTATGAACCCATAAAGTGGTATATCCAATATTCGAATACAGGGTTTAACACTGTATGCACCCAGTCTGGGAGGACTTGTGCGTATGCAACAGGTGCTGCTTTCAAAATCAAGTTGGGTTTAGCGTTATAGTACCTTAAACTTCTCCTGGTATTGAGTTTAGTAAGTGGTGGGCGTCCTTTAAGGAAAAGAAAATCTACGCCTGTTTTGCTTAAGAATAGTTGTAGTTAGATAGGATATAGTTTGGTGGGTGGCGTATAGGATGTATGCTGCCCTTGTGCAAGGAGGACCTACAAAGCAGCTGGTAAATTACTCTTAGTTCAAGTTAGTATGAAGATAATTATCATCTGGGATTACCTGGTGCCGGTGCTAATTGAACTAAAGTGACAATACCCATCTGTCACTGTGGGGATAAGTTATCGGCTTAATGCGGTGCTATGATCTAACTTAAGGGACTTAGTGAAGGCATTGTTAGGTGTCTTGCCGAATGGTCGGTTCCTAGGTCTTTTTCCCGGGTATATGGCTCAAGTACTTATGGGCTGTCTACCTTCCTTTTATTTTCTTCTGTCAAACTTGTAGGGTTGGTGACGGTGGCGAGTTTTGACAATCTGCAAGATTCTTAAAGGGCATAGCCGGCTACGACCTCGCGCTGTGCCGCCGCCAAAATAACGAACTTAAACCTGACCCGCAACAAAGTATCCCTTAGCAGTAAGCAGCTTAAATTTTTTCACATAACAAAAACACATTTTTCTTATTTGCTGTGTGGTCAGATCCAAACTCTTCAATGAAATCGAAAAAATTTAACAATATTTTCAAATATATTTCGAGTCTGAGATGTTTCCAAAGCTACTCTCATTCCGAAAACTAATCATTTTGCCGTAATTTTTCATCCTCGAGTAAAAAAGATGAATGCCCATACGTGGGGTGGATCTCAGTATTTACGTGAGAAATTGCTTTTATACCCTTCTCAGGCTGTGTTTATAAGTATGTGAAGTTTAATGCATAACAATTGTGTTTGACAGAGGATTAGCACACTTTTTATGCAAAATTTAGTTTCTGCCAAATTCAATCATAAAAAACAGCAATTTCAGAAAACTTTTTGTAGGTTTCAAGAATAAAGCTAGATGCGTGCAAGAGAACCCCTCGGTTTTTGGAAAAGTATACCGTCCTAACATAATTCTGCTCTACAGATCAAGTTTGAAAATTATTGAAATCCGCCCACAGACACGCCCACTATAGGGGACTCCGGCACCTGATGCGAGCAAAGGCAGGAAACTACAAAGGAAATGTTCCGCTGTATCGTCGTCTCCACAGGCAGGACAGGAGGTGGTTTCGCTCAAGCCTAGCACATTCAAGTGCTTGGCGAAAGCTTGGTGGCCCGTAAGAACGCCTACAAAAAGTCTGCAATCGACTCTCCTGAGAGATAGAAGAAAAGACCCAGACCCCTCGCAGATGTCCAGGCGTAGTCGTTTAGTCTGTCTGCACCAATCGCAGTCACGCCAACGAGCCCTGTGCTCACGAAAAACTCAAGTATCAATGGCAGACGTGACAACAGATACAGGCAAGCCTAAAGCAGGTTCGGGTCCTGAGAAAACCTCTTCTGAGCCTAGTTTGGCAAGCTCATCAGAGATCTCATTTCTCTGGATACCAGTGTGACCTGGAACCTAAACAAGATTCACTGCATTTAGCCTTCCGACTAAGTTCAGCGAACACTTGAGTTCGAGCACTCTCTTGGACGAGGTAAGAGGGTTGAGCAACGCATTTAGAGGGCTTGGCTGTCACTGCAAACGAATATGCTTCTTGCCTTCAACCTGATAGTCACAATATAGCGCATAGCCATTACGATAGCGAAAATTTCCGCTTGGAAGACAGACGCATATTTACCTTAGGGGTAGTGGAGTCTAATGTTCTTGCTTTCCACAAAGACTCTAGCACCAGACCCCTGTCCGGTTTTGGAGCCATCCGTGAAAATACGATGGCATTCTTTCCCTGGCTCAGAGTCTGGCCGAAGCCATTCCATTGAGGAAAGTCGACTTGGTAGTTTTGTCGCAAAAGGATTTCTGGGGTCATTGCATCAGAGGGCATGTCTATAAGACAGGGGTCGAAAGGACGATACTCGAACAAGTTCTTCAAAATTCCAATGCCTGTGGTACCAAAAACCACTTCTCTTTAAGCGAAAGATTGTTTTCAGCGTACACCTAATGATAAATATGTCAAGGGGGGGAGTTCATCAGAACATCTAGAGCAGAGCCCGGCGTACTGGCAAAAGAGGCAGTAACACGTTTCCGCGAAAGCCTGTTCCACCAAACAACCGATGCATATGAGAGGAGTGGTCTTACCATGGCCGTATAGATCCAGAAGACCCTTTTCAGAGATGGGCACCATGTCTTGCCAAAAGCCCCTCTACACTGCCAGAAAGTAGACAATGCTTTTTCGGTTTTGGATTCAACATGCTTGGACCAAAGAAGTTTTCTTACAAGGATTACTTCCGAATATTTCACTTCATCGGATATCGGGATAGTGACACATTTAAGCACAAGTTAAGTCAGACCATTGACATACCTCCTTCTCGTAAGGAGAACAACCGTAGTTTTAAGAAGATTCACTGAAAGCCCACTCCTAGTGCACCGATCATCGATCAAGTCTACGGATCGCTGCGCCTGAGAGCACACAGTCCCTAAGTTTGAGCCGACAGAAAGAACGGCGACATCATCCACATAGGCTTTGGTGTAGGTTCCTGGAAGGTTGAGAGCCGATAGGAGAGAGTCTATCACCATGCACCTTAAAAGGGGAGACAGAACGCCACCTTGCGGACAGCCCCTGTTTACCCCAGTGACGCACTTGCCACAATCTGCCTCGGTTATCAGCGTTCCGTGCATTAGCATTGCCCTAATCCATTGAACTAATGTTTCATCTACACCGTGTTGTCTGGCTGAGTTGCACATGCTATCAAACGTCGCGTTATCAGAAGCACCGTCAATATCGACGAAAACGCCCAGCACGTACTTCTTGTGGTCAAGAGCACATTCAATCCTACCAACAAGGTTTTGAAGCGCAGTTTTGCAGGATTCTCCGCTCTAATAAGCGTGTTGCATCTCAGAAAGAGGATGCAATCGAAGAGCAACCTTGCGTACGCGCAGCACAACCAGTCTCTCCAAGCTTTTCAGCAGGAAGGAAGATAGGCTTATGGGTCTAAAACTTTTGCCTAGGCTATAGTCAGACTTACCAGGTTTTGGTATGAATACGACTTTAACCATGCGCCAAAGGGTGGGAATGTAAGTAAGCCAGGGCGAGGCTTCCAGGAAATATTTTTTTCAGCATGGGCAACAGCTGATTTAAACTTTGTTTCAGCATAACGGGGTAGATTCCATCTCGACCAGGTGACTTGAAACTGTCAAAAGTAGCAATTGCATATTTGATAGCGTCATCAGTCACCACTCTGGATGCAATAAACCAGTTTAGCCGCGTTGTGTTCGCTGGTTCTAGAGAAGCCACCGTTTCCGGTACCACTGAAGAGTACGTGGTGATCTGATTTGGTGTCAGTGTAAGTAGCATCAGGACTGAGAAGTGAAGCAAGTTTGCTTGGTCTATTCCTGTTTAGAACTTTCACAAGCCTACTAGTTTCACTTAGAGATTCGATCTCGTCACAAAATTTTTTGTAAGAGTCATTTTTCGACTTGTGAATAAGTTTCTAAAAATCGTTTTGCTTCGATCGTTATAGATTCCAGTCGTCTACTTAATTGGTTTTAAATGACCTATTCAGGAGCTTCCTGCTCTCTTTATAGTTGCTTGTGTAGTTTTTACTTAAACTTATTAAGCCGTTTGATTGTCTGCAATAGACTCCTCTGTTACTTGTGCTTAAACACTTTGAACCACAATTAAGGAACGTGGCCAACCTATGCAGTGTGAAATGTCGGATCGCCCGCTCCTGGTCTCTTTACGAGTGTGCTGCAGTTCGGTATTCCACCAAGGCACCGGTTTTCTGCTAGGGTTTTTCGTAACCGGGCACGCTATTTCAAAGCAATGGGTAAGGACGCTATTGAGATGTTGAGCAGCAGTCTCTTCCCCTTGTCTTGATCTAAGTTTGAGTTGAACTTGAACAGAGTTGGCAACCTCCTCTCTCGGATTTCTCCTCTCTTGCAAAGGTAAGACTTCACATCGGATTTCAAATTCGATGTATCTTTGATCTGACAAGGTGTTATCTGGCGAAACCCTCCAATTGGTGATAGTTGGACAGGGTAAAGTCAGTTATCTGCTGTCTCCTGAAAGTAAGAAATGTAGGTCGACGACCCACATTGTTGATGGTGATGTCAGACGATAGGATGAATTCCAAAAGTCGGTCTCCCCTTGCGTTACATTTGCTGCTGCCCCAAACAGTATAATGAGCATTAGCATATCGCAACACAAGATGAGGCCCAACCCTTTAGATTCACAGTAATCTACAAGTTCAACAACTGCCTTTGGTGGAGGAGGAGTTAGAGAGTTGTAGGGGAAGTAAGCCGATGCAACAACAAAGGTATCCCATTCGCGATTTGCATGGCAAGGAATAGAAGCAGCAACCAGATCTTGGGTGGGTGCAAAACCTTTCGATCTTAACTGCCTCCGTTTAAGATCCGTTTATTAAAACCGTTTATTAGAATGCATAAACATGACCACGCCCACATGGGCGCAGTTTTCGTCTTTTTTTTTAAATGCCAATCACAATGCACAAGAGAGGATATTGCATACCGAATTTATGTCAGAGGGGCGGATTTCAAAAATGTACTGCTTCGGAACCTAGAAAGAACAAATCTCAAGTTTTAAGTTCCCAGCTCGCAATGTAAGGCCTAAAAACTATCTGCAGATAGACGGACGGACGAACGGACATGACATGGCTCATTCGACTTACAATTCGGTCTCGATCATATGCCACTGATCAGACTTAAGCACTTGATGATGTCGGCGGTCAAGTTTTTGTCCAGTCTAGGTAGTTAAGCATCAAATATAGTCCCTTCGTCTAGTCTTACTTTGTCAAAGGTCTTTTACAATTACATGTAAATTTCAATTTTTCTTATATTCCATTAGATTGTGGCAATGTGGGTGGATATAAGCAAATTTTTAATAAATATTATGTCTGCAAAAAGAAGAAAACACCAATTCGCAACACAAGCCTTAGCTCTCTGGCTCAATTTAAAAAAAAAATTAAAACTTAACATATAGAGGCTGACGGACGGATGAACAAGGTCTTGGAGGTTCAAGAAATCGACAAAAATAGTAATTACATATTAACAAGTACATACTGAATCCATTAGATTCAGTCAGAAGCCGTGAAATTGCACATCTCACAATTAAACGAAAAGTAACGCACTAGAGCAAAACATATTTGAAACAACTTTCTTGTTTAGCTTTAACCCTAACACTCCTACTACTACTACTACTACTATACTATATCTTCCCATTGGAGCAGAAATCAGTTCTTTAAATACATTTTTTATTAAATTCAGTTTCTTAAGTACCTTTTCTATACTTTTGCAACCTAATTTAATCACTTCTATGCCTTTCAAAATACTCTGTACTGAAAACAGTACATTATAAGGTAACTAATATAAATTTCCTATCTATTATTGAAAACGAATTCTGTGCTCAGATTTTTGTTTGAAAATACGCACACCCTCAATAGTTTTCTGACAAATGAATATTTCGTGTTCGTACACTAATTCTATTCGCTATGCCTGCTTGTTTTTATAAATAAACCAGTGAGTAAGTGCAACAGTGCATATATAATAGCTTTGGTCCGTCTGTAATGGACCGCGGTATACCCTATTCCTATTCTCATTTTCATTCGTATTCTCCTTTTCATTCCTATTCTCGGTCCATTCCTGTTCTCCTTTCCGTTCGTTTATTTTCTTGTTTTCCATCCCCGTCCAGTTACCATTTATGCATCATATTAAATAGAAAAAAAATCCTTCCTTTTAAGTTTTTGTTCACTTTTTTTTAAAAGGGGCGTGGCGTGTCCAACCCCTTTAGCCGAAAATCAATATTAGCATAGAAATACCCAAGTTTGCGGCTAAAATGTACGCAATACTGTAATTTTTTGGTTCCAATTCAATAATTTTGTGAAATTGACCTCTACAGGTGGGCGTGGCCGAAAACTTTATATGAACGAATTCTGAAATAGTATTCGGCGTTCTTTATGTGGTAAATTTTATTTCTTATTCTATACTGAGTAAAGCTAAAAAGCTAGAAAGCACTTTTTCTGAAAATTTATAAGTTTTTATGGAATTGTGCCTCCAAATATGGGTGTGTCCCAAAACTTTGTACAAACTAACTTAAAATTTCCTACATAACATTTTAAGTAAACATTTTTCGATTTGGAACAAAAATATTGAATAAATTGCATTTGAACAATTAATCTTTAACACGATGCCAAAAATGTAAATTTTTGGGTAAAATTCAACAATTTCGTAATATAAAACATGGGCGTGGCCAAAAACTTTGAAGGAACGAAATCTAGTATAGAAGCCGGTGAAGCTTATGGGCTAAATTTTATCCTTATCCTTACTTAAGTTAGGCCAAAAAGTATTTGAAATCCATGTTTTGTGGAAAATTAGAGGTTTTTCTTAAGTTCTGCCTCCAAATGTAGGCGTGGCCCAAAATTTTGCATGAAAGAGATTTAAAAAAAAGTGTTTCTACATAATATATACATAAGTAAAATTTTTTCGACTTGGAACGAAAATATTGAATGAATTGCATGTGAAAGATTATACTTTTAATCGATGCCACGCCTACAAGGGGCAGTCTGCGGACTTTATTTCTATTTTTTATGTCTTGTAATCATTAGAATATGCTAAATAATAATTTTCAGCTTTTCATGACGTCTTACAGTCTTGTAAGCACCGGAGGTTGTTGCACATTTTTACCGATTGTGGGCGTGTCTGTGGGCGGATCTAAAAAATTGTAACACTTCGTTGCTTCGGATGACAGAGCTTCCTAGCTCAAAATTTAAGGCCTAAAAATTGGTGACATACGGACGGACGGACGGTCTTGCCATCGACACCTGAAAAAAAAGACTTGTTCTTTTTCACGGTCCCCACGTCCGCGAGGGTTTGACAAGCCCTCCGAGAGTATCAATTGTCTTGAGAAACTTCTCAAAGTGCTGTTCGGATTCGGCAAAAAATTGTAGGTCCCCTTGTATGTGAAGAAATTAACACACCAGCATACATTGTTGAGAAGTTGGCCCTGGTTCACCTCGAGCGGTTGCGCCACTCTATTTATTTTTTTTAATCAAGGTCCAGGGCGTACAAGCAGGCGTTTATTCAATCGCCGCCGGCAGTCACCGTCGAACTCAACCGTCAATGAACAGAACAATTTTCAAATTTTTAAGGGTTACAAAATTAATTTTTAAATTTAATTTTCCTGAACAACAAAATCAACGATAACGTGAGAGAGAGCTTTTGAAATAAAATAAAACTGAAAATTTTTTTTTCAATATTGTAACCGAGTATGTGACATCAGGATTCGACGCTTTTTCTAAGTGCACTCTAAGTAAAGTCAAAAAGTATTCAAACACAATCTAGTTACAATATCAGCATAATCATAGTCGTTACTCCCACAGGAAAATTTCGCATCTAGTCAGTTGGAAAGTGTTATTTATGAACCCATAAAGTGGTATATCTAATATTCGAATACAAGGTTTAACACTATATGCACCCAGTCTGGGAGGACTCGACGTGCGTATGCAACAGGTGCTGCTTTCAAATGCAACAAATGCTCCAATACCAAAAACATAGTTCAACAGGTGTTGCACAAACGCACCTAAGCCGACCAATTATCAGTCAAAAAAGAATTTACCTAACTCAAGCAGCAACGGTCGCTACCTTTGACTGTCAAGGGTGGCTTATCCTGTCTATAGCGCGCAAATGCATATTTGATACTGAAATCGACTAGTGCGCCCCTACTTTGTCGGGGGTGGTTTGTACTTGTTACACAATGCTCTGACGGCGGCTACACACGTTTCATTCATGCCCGCCACCCACATACGCATACACTGACACCGAGTCTCTGTACCCCAATCCATTGGGGTTGGCATCGCGAAAGTGAGTACAGCATTCCATGGTGGTGGCTGGCGTTTCCTTCTTGCAAATGGTATAAAAAGCTGGTGGCACACAGAAATACAATCGAGTAATCGCTGTGTATTCGTGGTGAGAAGATCATATCCGTTAGTCCAAACTTGTAACTGATTTGTGTGGTGGCAGTCATCGTATCAGCTGTTTCAAAAGTGTTAATAAGTGTTAAAGGAAATTAAAACAAATCAATTTTGCTTGCTTGTGAAGTGACTGGTAGAATCTACGATTAAGTAAAAAACTTTTTTCGTCCGTTTACCTGCTGGCGCTTTTGGTGATTTTTCTCACGTAGTGAAAAGGTATGTTTAAAAGAAAAAATTTAGTTCTTCTTTTTGGAGTAAAAATAATCTACAAAAAAACAGTTTCTTTAATTCACGCTCTTCTTAAAGTTGAGAGAACGTTCTGATCAAACCTTATCATTCTTCTTGAATTAAGTTTCTCTTGAAACATTTTAAGAAAGTTTGGTTTTTAAGTAACGGTGGTTTACTTTTTTAACGAGGGTTTTTTTTTCCAAATAATTTTAGGAAAAAATAAATACGACTGTTGTACAAAAAATATTGCAGCCGTCTTTTAAAATTTTGAGTGAAAAATAAAGATCCTGAGTGAAATCGAAGGGCAGTGTCCTAAATGGCTATAAAATCATATGTTTGCGATTGTGATACTTTATAAGTTTGTTTGGTTAGAATGAGTTTTGTAGACTAGTTTTGTACTGGTTAGAATCAGTATTTCAAAGTTTCAACACATAACTAAAATTTTTTCAGGCCTCATTTTAACAAGTTTCAAAGCTAAGAGCAACACGTTATTCAAACACCGAAAATTTTATATATTTAAAGCACTTAGTCGAAATGTGTCACATTTTTAAAAATATTTGAGGACATAATACTTTTAAATTTCTGTCTGCATAAGTTCTACATGATCTTTCGATTTTTGTCTTGGATCTGATTCTGTTTATCGCTACACAAACCTCGAGCTGCTCCCACAAAGTGGAAACTAATTTCGCCTTCCTGTTTTTTCACGATTGGATATTCTGACAGAGGTTTAGTTGGTCTGAACAAAACAAGCTTGAATTTAAGGCTGTGGAAGATTTGAATTTTAGGAAATTCTCGGAAAAAGATTGACGGAAAACGCTTCGACAGAAAATCAGTCGAAAAATATCCGCACAATTTTCTGTCAAAAGGATTCTCAAAACACGTAATATTTCTCAGCACACAAATATTTGGTGCGAGTCCTTACACTTTTGATACTTAATAACTAAATTTCAATACATTATTAATGTTAGATGAAACACTATGTTGTTATTATTATCATTATATGCTTCTCTGTTTTTCATTTGATGCCAAATTATTCTCAACATCTTTTAAAAATTTTCTTTAAAACTTTTTTTTTTAACTGAACATTTTTCCATATAAATTTACTAATTTTCCTGGACTTAAATTTGTAGAGTAATGCGAGAGGATTCAAATCATAGTTCAAAATTGAAAAAATATAGGCTTCATACACCCCAGCCGCAACCGGTTTTGTGAGCTTGGAATAATGAAGTGGTTCGTTTTTCTTTCCCGTATAGACAAGGGAAAAAGGACTTCTTCTGATTTTTACAAGGGGCTCTACATTTTCAATTCTGCAAAAGTTGAGGAGTTGAATTGAGTTGAGTTGGAGTTTCGACCTAGGTTTTTTAGCACATGATGAAGAGGGTTAATTAAAACTAAAGCAATTTAGTTCCTTTTTTGCATATTGAAGCTGCAACTGTGCCAAATCAACACGAAAAAGCATACAAGTACCAAAGAAATGACAAATTATGCATATTTAAAGCTAAATACTCTGGTTGTGACTTTCACCTAGGTATATCAGCAACATTTCGACTCAACTCCACAGAAGGAGTGCGATGTAGGCGACTCGACTCAACTTCAACTCGATCCGCGTTTAAATGAGGTCGAACCTGGCTTGAAGTTGGTTTGAACTCTGCATATAAACGAAGCTTATAACAAAAAACCATGCTGGCCTGCATTTTTTTTTATTCTACGCAGTTTAAGCATTCAAAATTTCATCGTTCGATGACTTAGGCCCGGGACACATGACACAACGCACGAAAGAAAAACGTGCAGCTAATAACCGCACATTTTTCTGCTGCAAGCGATTCCTGCCAATTTCCATGTCCACAAAAACAAATATCAGTTTTATTATTAGAAGAATAAAGTTTTCAAAAACTTTTGCTTAAAAGATTCTCAGTTTGAAAAATTACCGCTATCGCGATCATCGCGTGGTAAACTGTTGTAGTCTCAACGCTTAACTTTCCAGTCCGACGACAATTTGCCGCAGGATTTTTTTGTCTCGCCGTGTGGGCCTGATCTTACAACTAAATCTGCTAAAGAATTTCATACAGCGACTCTCTTTAGGCTAGGGCGACAAAAAACGCGCGACAAAAACCAGCGTGATTTTCTGCAGCAAGCATACTCAACACACGAATAATAATTTTCCGTGCGGCTTCTGTCAGTTTTGATGAATATTTAATTTTTGTTGTTGAAAAAAAAGGAGTTTGAAAGCTTTTAAACGAAGTATACACAAACAATAATTTTCTGTGCGGTTCTTGTGAATTGTGGTGAAAATTGTAATTTCCGTCGTTGAAATAAACAAAAATTAAATTTATAGTCGTGCGGTTTGAAAGTGTCGCAAAGCGGGAAATTGTCGCAAATCGAGTCTCGCGACTAATTGCCGCAGCCGCAGTTGTGTGTTGTCTACAATATAAACGCTTAAGCTTCTAGCCGGACTGCAGTTAGTCGCGCGTTTTTTTTGTCGCCGTGTGTGTTCTGTCGCTCTGGCCTTAGACTCAGAGCTTTTGAGGTTCTCCACTGAACGTAGCATGGATGTTTGTTGGGTATTTTCCATATGGAGAAAAGCCAGCTATCTAAATTGCTATTGAAAATTTGAAATATTCCCAATTACCGTAAATGATTGAAAGTGTACCAAAGATTAATTCTTTCGACTGATTGTGGCTAGGATTACAGCACTGATTCGAAATCGGCGTCGGCGTAGGTTAACCGATTTTTTCGTAAATCGGCAAATTGATTTTTTCAACAAAAGACAGGTTTTTTCATGCATTTTTGGGATTTTTTTGTTCGAAAATGCGTTAAAACGGCAGAAGTAAAACTTTTTCTGAAAAATACGACTAAAGCACCTGGTTAACTTAACTTTGCTTTATACGTGTGTGTTGGTATGTGAACCGGTTTTTTTTAGCACATGTCAAGAAGTAAAAGGAAAAAATGTTCGTTTTTAAGTATACACGACTTTCACCTACACTTTGTAATAAAAACAATGAATCAGAAAGTTTGGAAACTTGCGACCAGCTGATTTTGACGGTGAAACTTTGTGAGTTGCCGCACAAGAAAATTGTGATACAACGAGTTTTTTGTAATTTGTGGCATCATTATCACAAATTATGAAATCCGATTTTACCCTTGACCAATCTGGACAGGCATCTTTTAAAAATCCTAACTGAACATTAAAAAGTTGGAAAAGCTACGGTATCGCTTTTCCTTTCAAAAAATCAATTGAAGGGGGAATCAAGGGGTGCTTCAACACCGAATTAGCCACTAATTAGACAATTTCGTCGTAAAATCGATACTAGAACAGTTGTCTGGTGGACTACTGCTTTAGATAAGTCGCAACAAGTTGAGCAAGGTCAAAATTTTAGTTGAGGGAACTGCACTGCTATAAGGCAAACACTGCGAACTAGTGCCTTAGAAATGCAGGGCTCTTTGTTCCATCGAATACCGCTTGACATCTTCAGCTTAACAAAAGAAAATGCAGCCATGGCGATTCGCTTCGGGATATAGCCTCTTTTTGGACTGGTAGCGAGCGATATAAACCACTTACTACACTAAGGGCCGGTTTTTCGGTGACGAGTTAAGCCTAGCTTAAATCAAGATCTGTTAATCCCACAACAAATCAAATCTGGAGTTAGCCCAGCGAGCAGTTTTTCAGCGCAGAATTAAATCCGTTAACAAAGTTGTCAATATCTTCCACTCTCTAAATTATTGCCTCTCCCAACTGTCACTTCACATGGAAAAAACACAGGAAAAGAAACTTAACTTATTCCCAGATGTAATTTTTCACAGAAACACGCAAATCAACTGTCATTCCACACAGAAAAACCATTCAAAGAAGTTCATACTGTTCTCGAGAGTTGATCCGAGGTTAACTCATCAAATTTGGTGAGTTAAGCCGAGACTAACCCCAGATCCAAGTTCACTCTGGGTTAATCCCAATTTAACTCAGAAACTAACTCAGGATGATCTAGCACTGAAAAACCGGCCCTAAGACCACACATATAGATCCTTTTAGGATGGCATTGCTTCTCTGGAAAACGTTTGATGTTTGATTCACTTCTACTCTGACGACTTAAGATAGGTCAATTGGCTCGCTCATTACGCAAAGAGTAAGAGTCTATATTTCCGTCTTTCTAATTATCGGCTTGTTTTTCGAACGGAAATTATGCAGACAAAAGGAGTCTTGCCAAATGGTTCAGGAACTACATTATTACTGCCTAATTTTTTTATTCACAAAATTAACCGTAGATTACCGATTGTCTAAAAACGCATATACGCAAGAGCACTTCAACATTCACGGTAGAGCAGAACTGCAAGGCTGACGAGCTTGTAAGACTTAGTTCCAAGTCTCTCGCAATCTTTTTTGAAAAAGTCTTCATAGGCATACAAATTTCTTTATGCAAATTCAATGCTTTAACTAAATGGATTAAATAAATACAAACATGAGACGGAGACGTGATGATATTTGTATGAAAATCAATAAAATTTGGCCAAAGCTTTATTGATCTTAACCGCTTTTAGAATTTGATCGCCTTATATAGTCCCTCAAGGTGTCAAGATATGAGCTTTCAACGATATACCAATCTAAAGTTACAACGGTTGTGGACAACGGAACGAAAGGGGTCCCTTTTATACCCGACCCAGGGTATATTACTTTTGATGCATAGTTTGTAACAAAGTGAAATAAGCACCGTAGACCCCAAAGACCATTAAGAGATATGATCGAGACCGACAGGTGTATCGATTAAGCTGTCTGTCTGTCTGTCCGTATGTGTGAAGTTTTAAGGTCCTCAAAATTTAACTAAGACGCTCAAACTTGGAGTGTATTTTGGTTCTTATTTTGTACAAACAACGTCTGAAAATTGGTTAAATCCGCCAACGGCCACGCCCGCTACTGGCTTCAATGTAAGACAACATCTATTTCAAATTTTTCTTCAAAATGCCTTTTGAACAAGTTAGACAAGGCTTTAGGAACTCAAATTTTGGTGTGGAGCAATAATGGAAAATCGGACCGCCCACAATATTGACCATGCTCACTTTTAACATGTTAGTTCCTTAAAAAACCCGCTTTCTCGGAAATTTCACTCCAAATCGAAAAAGAATTGATCGGCAAATATTAAAGATATTACTATTTGCAGCTCCGCCCACTTTTAGGGGGCGTTTATAGGAAAAATCTGTTTTTTTCCGAAATAATTTTCGGTTTTAACGCAATTCGTCATGATTCTAACGGAGTTATAATTAATTGATTTTAGTTTTTAGCCCAGACCCACTTTTAGGGGCGGGACAAAAAAAAATAAGGTTTGGTATTACACCGTATGGCCGGGTGTATTGAAGTTTGTCACAGACGAACTCTTGCACTTACCACTTGTTGCCTTAAGAATCAGTTCAAGAAATGAGGCATACTAAAAGGATATATACTGAACATTATGATTATAAACTGGGGGGGTGCCGTGGCGTAGTGGTTAGTGTGTGTGCTTACTACGCCGGAGGTCGGGGTTCGAATCCTGCCATCGTCACCTGAAAAAAAAGACTTGTTCTTTTTCACGGTCCCCACCTCCGCGAGGGTCTGACAAGCCCTCCGAGAGTATCATTTGTCTTGAAAAACTTCTCAAAGTGCCGTTCGGATTCGGCAAAAAATTGTAGGTCCCCTTGTATGTAAAGAAATTAACACACCAGCATACATTGCTGAGAAGTTGGCCCTGGTTTCCTCGAGCTGTTGCGCCACTCTATTTATTTATTTTATTATGATTATAAATTTGGTACCGACATTATTATAAATTACAACGAGCCCTGAAGATTTTTTTAAATACTGATGGGCCTAAGGGTATACGAGAATTGTGCGTGCACTCAAATGCACCTAGAAGTCGCATGTGTGTGGTTGCCTATATATATAAGCTTATATAAATTATAATGTCCTCCTCGATTGCGTAACATAATTCTCAGATTTCCAAGAAAAGTGTTTTATTTTTTGCTCTGTGATTAGCTTATAAACGGAGCACACTCTTTGATTACGTGTCACGTGTCCTAAATTAAAAACGTGTACTTAATTACACGCTATTGATTAATATTCCTACTTGCTATTTCAGGATCTTCATTTGCTCATACTCATGTCTACGAATTAAGTCATTCGTTAAGGTGTGATTTCGAGATTTTTCTTAGACGCATGAAACAAAACGATTTTTTGAACAAAAACGAAAGGGTTTCCTTAAAATTAAGATAACTTACAATTCAGCCCAATTTAAAAATTACGTACACAAGTACGTGAAAAAAAACGTAAAAGAAGTGCTCGTGCTTAAAGGATCACTTAAACTAATAGCTTTTCGCCTTTTGAGTAAAAATTAAACCCACAAATGGATTGATTGAATTTAGAGAGATTGGCCAGAACGAAAGATTCGAAAAAACATATCTACCGAGACATAGATATGAAAACGATTCCAAAATGTATTTATGCTAAGCTGTATACATTCCATAATTATTTAAGTACAGAAAAAATATTGTTATGTAAAGCAAGGCCCTGCCAACGCTGTGTTTCGACTGCCATTTGTTAGGGTTGTGAGTTCCTTACATTGCTCATTTGTACTCAATTGTACCACTTATTTTCCAGAGGTAAAATTTCCGCTTTTGAACATTATGAATAATTTTAATGTGATGTATCTTTTAATAAGCCCCAGACAGTGTAACATCCTATTTCCGTCTGCAAGTATGCTAATAATATGGTTCTGTATTATTTTTATTTTAATTATAAGTGAGGCGTTTGCAACCCTTAGACAACCAGTTTGCAATTCTAATATGTGAAGGGAATTTCTTTTTTGGGTTTATGATGCATGTTGCGGCAGAACTTCAATGACAAAATATTGGGGAATGCAGCAAATGACACAATACTAAATCCGATAAGACACGCAATATAATTGATAAGAAAAAAAGTTATCAGTGTACCAAATAACAATTAGCTCCAGAATAATTAATTATCGAGTCATTAAATAATAATTAATTTTTGTATGGAAATATTAAACGGCAAGTGTACCCTACATGCAATGCACATGCACGTTATGAATTATTTTGCAATAAATTCAAGTGTAAATAAGCTTTTGGCGAGGGTGAGGGGTTAAAAAATGCCCATAAGACATTGAGAGGACTAAATCCTCCATTCGTTTGACGAGCGAATTTTAGGGTTTGACGAGCGAATTTTAGATTTCAGGATTTGTTTCATTTCATATAAACCCACAAACTTGGAGATTTATATTAAGGGTCCTTGGACGCCTATTTGAAACACTTAAGCTTTGAAAGGTTTGATCTGAAACTTTGAAGGGTTTGATTAAAGGCAAAATTCAAAATGCACAAGAAAACGTCGCTGGTCCTAGTTCCCACCGGAGTCAAAAGGGAGAATCCAAACTTGTTGGTCCAAGATCGTACGCTGAAGTCGCGTCACGTGAAAGTAAGCCACAATCGGCCGCATCAGATTCGGTCTCTCAAACTCTAGGCATGATTTTAGAAAAGTTTGAGCAACAGGCGAAACTAAATCAAGTAATATTCAATAAATTGAGCGAGCTCGAGTTTAAACCTCGAAAAACATTTAATAAAAAATCATGAATATGGGAAAGTCAATCAAAATAATTACATGGAATGCAAACGGCCTTTTGCAAAAAATTAACGAACTAGAAGTATTCCTACGGAAGAATAATGTAGACATATGCCTGATTTCGGAAACCCACTTTAAAAAGGGTTCAGCTCGCAAAATAAAAGGTTACATTGACTATCATGTATCACGCATCACCCTTCAGAAAATTCGAGAGGTGGATCCTCTCTCTACATTAAAGACATTAAAGACTGCATAAAGCACTCCAAAAACGAAGAAATAGAACTTGACTCTATGCAAATAACCTCAGTCTCAGTAAAATTAAGTCACATAAATTACAACATCGCGACGAGCTATTTTCCTCCGCAGTATCGGCTGGCAGATGAAGATCTTGCTCTGCTCTTTGATTCACTTGGGTCAAACTTTATCATCGGCGGGGACTTTAACGCGAAAAATACTTTTTGGGGCTCACGGTGCAATTCAACAAGAGGCAGAGCCCTCTTTAAAGCAAGTACAAAACGCGGCGTGATCTTCTTATCGACGGGAAAGCCAACATATTGGCCAACCGACAGAAATAAAATACCTGATCTCGTCGACTTCTTTATCGCCAAGGGGGTACCTCGTTACCTTACGAACGTAGAAGAACGCTTTGATCTCTGTTCAGATCACTCGGCAGTTTTTTTGAAAATCGGCGGAAGCCTAGCGAAAAAGAATAGAGCGCCTAGATTAACTAACAACAACACCGAATGGGACGACTTTAGAAAATACTGCAAAGAAAACATAGCTTTAAATGTATCGCTCAAAACGCCACTTGAAATAGAAGACGAAATAGAAAAACTCGTGAGAGTTATTCAGAGCGCTGCGTGGAATAACACTTCTTTTCGGAGGTCCGAATTATCGAACAGCGGAACATATATCCGCGAGAAATAGAAGAGCTAATATGCGAAAAGAGGAGAGCGCGCAAGAGATGGCAACGTTCGCGAGCACCCCCGGATAAGACAATCTTGAACCACCTTTCTAACAAACTGAAGCACGAACTTCAAGATTTTAAAAGTCGTGAGACTACTGCTTACCTCGAAAGTTTGACTGCCGATAAAGGTTCGAACTACTCTCTTTGGAAAGCAGTCAAGTCCGTTAAGAAGCCTATAGCACACTCTGCGCCATTAAGAAAAGCCAACGGCGAATGGGCAAGAGAAGACAAAGAAAAAGCGGATTTATTTGCAGATTATCTAGAAGAAACATTCAAACCGTTTAACGGGGAACCGTTGGTCGAGGAGCACAATCCTTATGCGGTACAAGATAATTATAGAATAAAAACCGTGTCATTGGCTGAACTTCGTCAAACGATAAATAATCTGAAAAACAACAAAGCCCCTGGCTACGACTTAATTACTAGCGAAATTCTAAAGGAGCTACCGAAAAAAACTTTGGTCAAGCTACTCTATATCATTAACGCTTCCATGAGAGTTTTATACGTTCCAAGGCAATGGAAAGTGGCCGAGGTCATAATGGTTCCGAAACCAGGAAAATGTCCGAACGACAAAAAGTCATACAGACCTATTTCGCTACTGCCGATAATAGCTAAGGTGTTCGAGAAACTGTTGCTTAAAAGGTTGCAACCAATCATTGAAGAAAGACGATTGATTCCGGATCACCAATTCGAATTTAGAAAAAAACATTTAACAATCGACCAGGTCTATCGTATAACACACGAAATCGAAAAAGCTCTGGAAGCGAGAAAGATATGTACTAGCGCTTTTCTCGACGTATCGCAAGCCTTCGACAAGGTGTGGCACGAAGGCCTGAAGTACAAATTAAGGCTTTGCTTACCAGAAAAACTTTATAGAATCTTAGAGTCTCACCTTAAAGACAGAATCTTTCGCCTAAGGTACGAAAATGAGTACTCGGAATTCAAAGAGATAAATGCCGGTGTCCCGCAAGGAAGCGTTCTCGGCCCAATATTATTTTTGCTCTTTACAAGAGACATACCGCACGATGAGGGAACAATTTTAGCTACGTTCGCAGACGACACTGCTATTCTCGCTATTGATACGACAGTTGAATTATCAACAGGGAAACTCCAGCGCGCTTTAGACAAAATATGCGACTGGACGAAGAGCTGGCGAGTCGTCCTTAACGAGACTAAGTCAACGCATGTTAACTTTACTTATAAAAAGATAAACAACAAACCTTTATTCATTAACTCGGTACAAATCCCGTACTCAAATGAAGCGAAATATCTAGGAATGACTCTAGACGCAAAACTTAAATGGAAGCCGCACGTTAAAAAGAAACGCGACGAGCTCGAAATCAAGTTAAGAGAAATGAATTGGCTTATCGGAAGATTTTCGAAACTAAGCGTATATAACAAACTGCTTTTGTATAAGCAAGTGCTAAAACCTTCTTGGACGTACGGTATACAACTTTGGGGTTGTACTAAATCAAGCAATATATCTATTTTAGAAACTTTTCAAAATAAGACACTCAGAGCAATCGTTAATGCTCCATGGTATATAAGAAATAGCGATCTACACCGAGATCTAGGAATCGCAACCGTGTCTGACGAGGTAACAAACTTTGCTCGCAAACTTAGTACTCGTCTTCGCGGACACTGCAACAATGAAATTATCCGAACTTTGGATCGGACAAATCTTACGCGCCGACTACAACGAATGAGACCGTTAGATCTAGCAGCATAAGATGAAACCGCATAAATTGACGGTATTGTAGGTGCCTTCGTTGGAAGGCAGCCTGCCACACGCGATTACTACAGAAGCTTGAACTACTTGTTAAGGAAACTTAGTCGTAGTCTGTCGGAAAATGGGAGGTTTTTTAGTGAGTAAGAATCTCACACTACTATGAGCACGCGCGGCCGGTCCTCGTAGTGCCTATGAAGGTTTTTCCTACCCACGAAAAAAAAAAAAAAAAAAAATTTGAAACTCAAAATTGAAACTCAAAATTTTTCATGATGAAGAAGGTCTTCAAATTCTCAAATTCAAAAAGTCCTGAAATTTCGAGTATGATGTGCTACACGGATGCTTCCGGCAGATTTTATTTGTAACGTTGAATGTTTCAGCAAGGAAAATTTATGAAAATGAACAAGCAAATACGAGGCTACAAAGTAATTATGTATTTTGAAAAAGACCCAGAGCAAAGGTACGGAGGGGCGCGTTCATGCCCGACATGAGCCACGGACCTGTATGAAACAAAGAAGGTATACAAAAAAAAATATTTTGCTATGGGTCCTTTTTACAAAATTCTGCTTTCCAAATCCTGTTTTGCTTTTCAAGATTCAAGCGACACAGTGAAATATGTATGGGAGCAAGTGGCGTACCGTCGTCTGGGAATGCCCGCCCCTACCTGTTCATTTATTACCTTCGCTCAAAAAGATTGAAAAGTTACCTTACAAAGCAGATTAGACAGAATTGCATTGTTTTGGTCAGAATTTTAAAAAAAGGAAAAATTATGCAAATTTTTTGAAAGCAGACTTCTGATTCGCTCCCTTATTCTATACAAGTTTTTTTATTTTTTAAAACAATAAGCATGACTTATTTCATACCTTTTTTGGGGACTTTGTTCATCTTCGCTTTGGCGAATATATTTACAGTGAAACTATATCGCCCTATATTGGAGGGTATTTAAACTTCCATTTGGGGGGTTATTTCGTTGGGCTGTTATTTCCCCCATCATATTTGGCGATTTACCCCGATGTTAACACGGGTACGAAATTGATTCATGAAGTCATTTAAGGAGCTTACTCCATTTTAATTGAGAAAATTCTACACCGATAAAACTCGATTTCCCAATGAAAAACTGTGTCAAAAGATGCATCAAAGCAAACATACACTCGAGCATTATCAAAGGTGGAAATCCAGCTTGAATTACAAATTCACCATCAATGAGCTCTTGACTAATTTAAATAAAATTAGTTGACCCTGAGAAGAGTTAATATAATAAAGAATAAAAAGTAAGCGCTCTTGGGGCTTAATTCATTGCAACGGGACAACCAACCATTGACGAATTCTCATAAAGTTTAAGGACGCAGAAAGGCACTGACGAAACGTTCAAGCGAATAATTTGCAGGTGTTTCTTTTCTTTGTAAAAAAGAAGGATCTTAGACGGGTTAATTTTAAAGTAATAAACGTTTTTGTTTTCGGACTTACCGCGATCGTTTTCTATGTATCCCGACGTTTCGAAATGATTGCACATACCGAAAACAAGTCCGAAAACAAAAACGTTTATTACTTTAAAAATGTCAACATATCGCGATAAAATCAATTTAAAAACTAGGATTAATTTTAATTTGCCAATTATGACTATAATTTTTTATCGGGCTTAGAGCAGACTGCAAAATGGTTTCAATATTAAAACCTTAAGCAACAAAAATACATGTATCATCTGCAAAGACAGCGGACTCACAATTTGAAAGAAGAAAGTCGGACAATTATATAGGGTCCGCCATATAACGTTTTTTTTTGAAAATGCTATAAAAAAAACTACTAAATATTTTCTCAAATTTCTTTTTTTATTTGAAAGTACAATCCTTCCGGTTAATTTCATTCAAATGGCTGCCTCGGCTGGCCATGCAATAGCCTACACATTCGGTCCAATTTTTAAGCACATTAACGATTGTGTGCAGCTGCATTTCACCAATGGCTTCACGAATATTGTCCTTAAAAGCGTCAATTGTCTCTGACTTGTCGGCGTAGCACTTTTTTTTCCGGCACCCCACAAATAATAGTTCAACGGTGTCGAATCGCAGCTCCGAGGTGGCGAAACGACATCAACTCTGCGGCTGATAATGCGATCTCCAAAAACAGGGTGCAAGACATCGAGTGTAGCTTCGGCTGTGTGGCACATAGCGCCGTCCTGTTGAAATCAAATGTTTCCAATATCCTGCTCTTAAATTTTTGTAAGCAAAAATTCGTTCAACATGGCCCGATAACGATCGCCATTGACTGTAACGGCCACTCCTCCTCCTAACGGCTTCACGCACACTTTCTGCCACAGCACACTTTTCACGCTTTGCTTTATCGATGAGGATGCCAGTTTCTTTCACTTTTTTCACAAGATAACGAACATACGGAGCTGACGGTGCTTCTCTTCTTGCAAAATCCACACGCAATTTTCGCAAACATTCTGCAACATTAACATGATTTTCAAAGTAATGTCGCAATATTTCCCAGCGTTGTTCAAGCGTATACACCACCATGTTCGTTCAGCGGAAGGATAAAACTAATTATCTGTTAAATCAGACATGAGCTTAATGTTACCATTCACGAAATAAGCACTAGTTGAAAAAAAAGTTAGATGGTGGATCCCTTACAAGAAAGACAATCGGGCCCAGCACCGAACCTTGTGGAACTCCTGCATAGATGAAATGATTGCTAGGCAAAAAATTGTTCAAAGCAACTTTAAGGCTCCTTGCCTGCAAAAAAGACTGTATTATTTTAATTAAATGCATAGAGCTTGTGAATAGCTAGTGAAGCACGCCATCATACAAAACTTTATCAAAAGCTTTCTCAATGTCCAGAAGAACTATGCCAGTACTGTTGCCTGAATTGAAGCTTCTTTTGATATGATTATCAATTCTATAAACTTGGTCTATGAACAGTGCTATGACGCGCTCTTAAAATGAATTTTGATAGCTTTGAGTTTGAGTTGTTATCGATTTCATACAATTTTAGTCGCGTTGTTAAAGATCGCGAATGGGAATTGAGTCGAAACGTCACTTCACATAGACAGCTAAAGCTAAACCTCCACCGCCAAATACGACGGTGACGAAAATTCGAGTTCGGTGTCGACACCGAAAGAGTTCGGAGTTACCTACATGAGCACGATTCCGTTCAGCCGTACGAGAAAAGAAAAATTTTTCTCTATTCGTCAACAGTGTCACGATTCACGGCTGAAAAGAAAACTGGAGGGTGTGTTCAACTACACAATTTCAGTTTATCCATCCGTAGATAAACAACTTTTAGGTCTTCAATTTTGAGGCACATAACTGAAATTTTGTACTTAAAGAAATCTTTTTTTTTAGATCAAGTTTAAAAATTTCCTTAACCCGTCAAGAGATATGCAAAAACCTGCTTAAAAGATCTTAAACAAAAAAGCGCACAGTGGAAAACAGAAAAATATTAGTTCTGCCTATGACAAATTTTTCCAGTTCTCTTTCCCAACGCAGGGGGTCATAATTCTGCTTTCAAAAATCTACATAATGGAAATTCTGCCTTTTCCTAAGCCAAATTCTTTCAAAATCTTCTTGTCAGAATTCAGCTTTTTAAATTTCTGAACTTTCTGCTGCTTATTTTACTTTTCAAACCAATTTTTTGTTAAGCAGAATTTTGTAAAACGAATCTTGACCCAGAATTTTAGCTGCAAAAAATGACTGCCTACTTGGTTGGAGAACGGTCACCCCAATTAAGTCAAACAAGTTCGGGAAAAAGTCATAAGTTTTTCATGTCTTAAAGATTCAAGTCTTCGATATCTATTTGACCCATTCCATTGGTGTTATCGCTTTCCAAAAACGGCTGGCAAAAATGAACATTCGTCCTTTCAAGCAAAGACACACTCACCAACGTCATGGCAGCTTTTCAAATTTGCTACGCGTCACACTGTCGACACAAATGACATTATTCGGTAACCGTCTAATCTTATCTTTTTGCCGGATTCGAATTTTTGAATTAAGCGCCCACAAGTTTTCCATTCAGAAATCGGCAATGTTAAGCAATGCAAAGGTTCTGCCTGCAGAATTATTAATAAATTATAAATGCGGTTAATAAAAGGTTAACAAATCCAGGTAAAAGTTGTTTATGAGCGCCTTCTAACTGCCACTTCTACTTTCTTCTACAGTTAAAAATAAATCAATAAAATTGTCATTGCATCAAAATCGGGCTGAAAACGAATTCTCTTTGTACCATCCGCGAGTTGCTTGTAATTGCTCTTCCCTTGAGGTATTTAATTCATCTTCAAGGATTCGGCTCCAAAGCGTCATTCAAATAATTTTTTGATTTAAGTATCTTAATAATATATGCGTCTAGGATTCGCTAAACATGTTCGAATGCGGAAAATTTACGTTCGCTGTTGAGAGGATTCAGAAATTCAATTCACTCGAACAATATTTGCTTTAATTTGAATTTTTAAAAATGTTGCGGTTAACTTTATGCCGTGTACACACTCGTAAATTATTTAAGCGTGGTAGAATAGGTCTATACAAGAAACTGGGAGTTCTTCATACTTTTTATATAGGAAATGGAAGAGATATTATTTCTACTTTAATAGAGAAAATTTAACCTATGAATATTACGTTATGTTCCTTTGAGATTAGCAATTTATACAATGTCGAAGAGATAAGATAAACAGTTTCACCGTAGCGCTGCCAAAAATACGCCGATTAGGGGCCGACCGAACTAATTTTCCCATTGGGGAGAAGAGTATCATTTTGGGATATGTTTGTTCAGTTTTCCTTAGAAATCTTTAAAGGAGAAGCAACTTAAATATGTCAGTAGTTCAAAAAAGTGTTTAACGTTGTTCGGTGTCCTAGTATACCATGTTATAGGGACCTTCTTGCTTCCCGCTACAAGAGTCTCCAATCCCTAATTCCCTTCTGAGGAAAAGTTGCCGACAGCAACCAAGGATAATAGAAAACTTGGAAAAAGTGTTTCTTCTATTATCATATTATTTTTTTTTTTTTGGAAACCAAAAAAACTACTCCTTCGAAAAGTGTTCCGCACATCCAAGTATATAGGCGATTGAGGGCACACTCCTGGTAATAGAAAGTGGAATGTGTAGAGATCTCCAACAATGTCGGCTGTCAAAAACTTGCCGAGTGGCTTTAAATACTTGTCGATTGGGCACAAAAAGCAAAGAAAAAACACATGTTGTCTATTGAATGTTTTGACAGTTTATTAGACCTATAAAAAAGTTTAAAGCTTTTGTTTTTAAAGTGTTTGAAACACTTATCTATACCATTTTTCATAAAATTAGATAATAATCATACCCCAATCCCATGGGAGTAGATTACATTTGTCACATAGTTTGTAACACTGCTAAATAATAATGGTAGACCCCTAAGATATGAAGGGGCATATGATAGACCAAATTTCGAATCGTATAGGTCCGTCCGCAGGCCTTACATTTTTAAGTTAGGAAGCCAAGGCATAAGCTCTCTGTTATCCGAAGCAGTACACGTATTAATCTTTTGAAAAAAATAGAACAAGGATCTTTTAAGCGATACTTAGGCTTTGAACCGGCTTTGCAATGACATTTCGCTCATGGAGAGAGAGCTTTTATTATGCAGTCACTACGTTCTCCAAGCGTGCCGTGGAAAATTAAAAAATACGCACACACAGCCGAAAGCCCTGGTAGCTAGTGCTGTGTGTACATAATTATTGGAAACATCCATGTCCAACTCATAAATAAATAATACGCAATTCGGCCCAAAATGTAGACACACTGAGATATTCTGCATCATATCCGTGCATGACCAACACACTTATAAAAATAAAGCCAAAGGCAGACTGATTGACTTCGTGTGTGCTATCGAAATCAACCCCCATTTGCTTTACACGAAGCAAAAGTTCAGCACATCTGAACTCGTGCTGGGCTTCTGTGCCTCATTACATAGCATTACGTTTTCTCTTAGCGCACTCTTTCTCTTTGAAAACAACATTTTGAAGCCGAGCTTCATTGTATTAGTAAACACTGAAATCGTATGGCTGAACTTGTAAACGTCAAGCCGAGGCCAAGCCCAGGCTGCTTTGTGGTTCCCGCATTATGGTATCGCTGCGCTTTCCGTTCACTTGTCTATCCGCACCCGTTGAAGTTTTTGAACGATGAGTCGCAGAAGAATGAAATTTGGAACTATAAGTGTTCAATTTTCAAGTCAGTGAAAATTAAAAATAGAATTAATTTAGTTAATTAAATGTTTTAAAAAATAATTAAAAGTGTACATTGAAAATAATCAAAAACATCTCTTAACAATTTAAAATTTGAAAATCGAGCAAATAGTCAATGATTTCCTCCATTTTCTGCACTAGGTAAGGTTAGGCTAGGTGGGGTTGCCAGCAATAAAAGCTACCAGTTTCCTTAGGCCTACGAGGGCCCTAGCTTCACCCTATGGAAACAACTTGAAAGGAATAGTGTAAATATGGAAGTGTAAATATGGCACTCAGTTAGTTAAAGTATCTTGAGCTTCTAAGAGAAACTTGGCTCGGCCAGAGACCCTGCTTAACTTCACAATATTCGCCACTACTTGCCACTACTTACTTACTAAGTCCGTTTAGCTCCTCAACGAAGTATTCTAGAAGTTGAAGAGGAGGTGTTTCACATATTCTTCCGCTTTGGGATCATAGACAGCAGCGTGCAAATGTAGTTTGTGTTGATGACTCTTAATTTTGCGTATTATTGTAGTATTGCGACTTGGCTGGCAACCATTAAGGCATTTTCAGTACTATGAGCTTTTTTGAGCTGCTGCTTGATGGCCATATAGCGCCTTGACATGGCCGCAACTCTACACATTTTCTCTTCTGTTTGGGATATACGTATTATGAATAATTGCAGACATCCTTCCTGTCTCAAAAGAGAGCGGAAGAATGTATCACTATACAGAGGACGGGTCCTTTAGTCCTCTGTATAGTGATACAAAGATATGAGCCATATTTTGCTAGCTTGTCAGGTTTTTCATTTCCGAAAAAGTCACTTTGTCCTAACCAAAACAGATCGAACCCTTAATCGATCACCTTAAGTTCTAAGCAACAGAGTCCTAATACACGATATTTTACTGTTGGTGTTGACAGACCCTTAATAGCTCCTTGGCTCATCATCATCATCATTTTCGAATGCCGCTTATCCTTTAAAAGAGTCGCGGTGCGAGGGTGGCTAAATGGTCCTTCCATCTTTCTCGATCATCCGCCACCAACTCAAGAAACTCCGGCGCAATCCCCAGGCGGGTCTCAGAGAGGTTCCTTACCTGATCCCACCACCTGTTTCTTGGCTTAAAGGGGGGGCGACGCGCTCGCATCTCGGCTAGCATGACCTGTCTAGGAAGTCTGTCAGTGGGCATGCGAACAACGTGTCCAAACCTTCGAAGAATCGATCGGTCCAACTTAGATACGTAGCTGCTCAACATTAAGATTCACACGAATACTGACGTTTCTCACTCTGTCCCTTAGAGTAACACCAGCAACGCACCTCAGGAATCTCATTTCGGCAGCTTGTACCCGCGATCTAATTCTTTCGGTCATTACCCAAATTTCATAACCATAGATGAGGGTCGGAACGAACACTGAATTAAAAACTGAGATCTTTGCTTTCACTCCAAGCTTAGTTTTCCTGATGACCGGCAGGCGCAGTTCCTTTACTATTGCTGCAACTTGGCCAATTCTACAGGACAACTCAATATCACTGCTCCCATCTTTCGTGAAAAAGACCCCGAGATACTTAAAACTTCTCCACCTGTTTTAAGGGAACTCCATTTATGTGCAGGGTACACTGCACAGGAGTTCGGGAAACAACCATCACTTCCGATTTGTTCACGTTTACTTTCATCCAGTGCTCGTTAAAGTTCCTCTTTGGATGATTCAAGGATGGCCAAATCATCTGCGAAAAGCAGATGGCTCATCCTGATGCCAGCCAATTCGAAACATTGCTCGCCAAGACTGCGCTTCACCATCCAGTCCATATATGCTATAAAAAGGAGCGGCGACAGAACACAGCCCTGGCGAAGTCCAACGCGCGCATCAAAAGGACGGGATTTGACGCCATTTATCCGTACACAGCTTCTGCAGTTTCCATACAAAGACTGGATGGCTCTCAGAAGATGTCCAAGGTGGCTCCTTGGCTGTCTACGAAAATCGAAATACCCTCCTGAGATAGTTCCAATACTCTGGTCTTTTCGGTGGCTAGGCTATATATATTGCTAGAATATCGGCTTGGAAGATACTGAACGAAACACCTTATGTCATCTTGCACATAGCCAACCAAAATTATATGGACTGCCTATAGTACATAAAGAAGGTAATCCTATGCGACCGATTGTCAGTCAAAGAAATGCACCTTTCAATCTCTTAGCAAAGCATTTGGTGGAAATATTTAAGCGTTTGACTTGGTCGACGGAACATCACATAAAGGATTCGGCTCCCTTTGTGTCGATTTTGAGTAGCTTAAGACTCAACGCTGATGAGATATGGTGAGTTCCGACGTTGAGTCGCTTTCGCTTTTCACCCATGTTCCCGTCTAGGAAGGTTTTGGAGTGATCCGCAATCTTATCACGGATTATGGCATAAAAAAAAAATAAATGCAACTTCTAGAATAATTGTGCCTGACATCGGGGTTTTTTTTGTTCTAACAAACAGTTTTATCTGCAAGTAGACGGCGTTGCTATGGGTCTACCTTAGCCCCTCTCATTGGAGACTTCTGAATGGAGTATTTTGAAGATTTTTTAAGTTACTTCCAAAACAAACCAAAAATTTGGCGAAGGTAGGTGAATCTTATGTAAGTGTTTCTGCGTTCTGGACGATGCATGATTGCGAGTTTCTTGGCACATCTGAACTTACAATATCCTAGAATAGGGTTTACGATGGAACAGGAAAAAGATAATCCGATCGCATTTTTGGATGTTAAGGTTTTAAGGAAACCCGACGGAACTTTGGTACACCGTGTACCGTAAAAACGCACAAGCACAAATAGATACTAATACATGCTACTTTTCACTACCATCCGACAAAACTAATGGAGTATTCTTTTTAACACCGAATCGTACAACTGGTGTGGAAAATGCCCTAATGACGGCACCTGTGCAGTGTTTGTCGTTCTGGACACAATGGAACCGGGTGTACACCACGCTGCAATTGTCGCGAACACCGAGTATTATTTGACAGCTCGGTGTGGCAGCTCGGCGTTCAAAAGAATACGCCATAAGATCCGCTGTCCCGACACTAGTTAAGCGCGCCAACAAAATGTGTGATAATGATCAACTTTCCGTTGAACTTGTCCTGATTAACGACGTACTAAAAGCAAGCGTCTATGCAAAAACGCGAAGAACATGTTAGTCCCCTGTAGCTGTGGGTCTTCTTATGTAGGACAAACTCCGAAAAAGTATTGCAGCTCGTTTCAAGGAATACATCAGTGCGTTTACTAAAAAACAACAAGAAAAATCTGCAATTTGCGAGCGTATCTTGGACAATCCAGATGAAATGAACACCACTGGATTTATTTCGATCAAGCCAAGATTTTACCTCGTGAAGCGAATTACATCCCTCGAAAAACGCCACCAAAACTTCAATCGTGATGATAGCTTCAAACTTTCACGCCCACTCTTAATTGTCTTAAAAACACCCTGTAATGTAGTGAGCCCGGTTTTTTTGTGGTACAATGGACCAGTAGTTGTGTCTGAGTGCTCCATCGGATAGTAGCAACCTCCAACAACAAGTGGGAAAGTGCAACAGTGGGTATGCAAAAGCTTCAATCCATCTATGACGGATTGCAAAATACCCGACCATACCAAAAAGAAAACTGCCACGCCTTCAAAAAGTGGGCGGGATATAAAAATAAACCTTTTGAATGCTTTATACTAGGTGGTTGCATACATTTCGGCCTAAAACTCCGCCTTTTTAACTAAAAAAATCACTTTTTTTTAACGCCACGCCCACAAAAGTGGGCGGAGGCACATACAATATATACATAAAAGTTAGAAAATGCTAATATGTACAGCTTTTGTCATATAATTTTTTGTCAAATTTCATATATATTTATTGAAAAACAGTCATTTTAAGCTAAAATCCCTTAAAAAGTGGCTGTGGCCAAAAAAAAGCTAAAATTTTTTGGCTATCTTAAAGACAATTATAAGGCAATGTTACGTGCCAAAAATGGATGCGCTAGAGCCATTGTAACATAGCTAAAATTTGCAAAATGTTTTTTTTTTTTATTAGAGATGGTCGCACATACAGGCCTGTAGTGGGCGTGTCTGTGGGCGGATCAGCTTATTTTCAAACTTGATCTGAAGGACTGGACTTCCAACCAACCCACAAAATTTCAGCTCTCTGCCTTAAAATTTAAGGCCTTAAAGTTGTTTACATACGGACGGACGGACGGACGGATGGACATGGCTTAATCGATTCTCCTGTCGGTCCCATTCAGATCTCTAAAAGGTCTTAGGGGTCCACGGTGATTATTTCACTGCGTTACAAACTATACATCAAACTAAATATACGCTGGGTCGGGTATAAAGAGCCCGGTTCGCTCTCAACTACCTTCATCCCAACTACAACAACAAAATGAGCTTTACAACCTACGCAGCCGATTTCAGCAATAACACTTCCGCAGCAGTTTCCCGGTGTACACGTTCAATGCAACTTGAGCGAAACGTTCGGGGTGAGTTTTTAGAATTGTGCTCTTAAAAAATGGAAAACGCGGCTTATCCGAAAATTTACTGAAATGATATACTGAACGAATCTGCTGATTCTGCCTTCTGCTTGTTAGGATACCTAGTTTCTCAGAGCATACACCTGCTCCAGTAGGTACCCGCGCTGGATTAAGAATCATCTGTATAGATCGATGCCTCGGAGGAGTTGGTTATAACATCATCCAGTCTTCTCTTCTAAGAATGTGAATGGAAATGGAGTAGTCTTGATTGAAGTCAAGATAAAGTTTTATTTATGATCTTTTATTCCTGCGCAGCATTCTAGTGCGTGTAGAATTGAGCTATGCCCCATCTATGCCTCATCTATAGGCATACTCGAATTGCCTGTTTTTGGAAGTCCAGCTTTTTGCGGCGCTTTTTTATACCCCATCCCATAGGATAGGAGGTATATTAAGTTTTGGAGGTTACATAGTTTTGTAACACGGTGAAATAATAATGGTAGACCCCCAAGTTCTTAAGGGCATATGATCGAGACCGAATTTTGATCGAATAAGCCATGCCCGTCTGTCCGTCCGTCCGTCTGTATGTTACATGTCTTAGGCCTAAATTTTTGAGCAAGGGTGAAATTTCGTACATAAGGTCCACGTCGTGCGAAGCAGTGCAAGTGTAATTGAAATCCGCCCAAATTTGCTTTGTTTTTTATGTAAAAAACGTTTAGTTCTTAGTTAGTAAAACGTTTAGTTAACTTTCTTAGTAAACGTTTAGTTAGTTCAAAAGACAAACTTAAAAGAAAAACTTAATTTCGACTGGCCTTGAGCCTAATTTAGGAAAGCATGAAACAAAAAAGGTAGCAGGTTAGGTATAAAGTTTTTAGCCACGCCCCCTTTTAGGGGTCGATTTTTGAAAAATATCGAACTTGAACCGTGGGGTGCCGTGGCGTAGTGGTTAGTGTGTGTGCTTACTACGCCGGAGGCCTGGGTTCGAATCCTGCCATCGTCACCTGAAAAAAAAAAAAGGACTTGTTCTTTTTCACGGTCCCCACCTCCGCGAGGGTTTGACAAGCCCTCCGAGAGTATCATTTGTCTTGAAAAACTTCTCAAAGTGCCGTTCGGATTCGGCAAAAAATTGTAGGTCCCTTTGTATGTAAAAAGAAATTAACACACCAGCATACATTGTTGAGAAGTTGGCCCTGGTTCACCTCGAGCTGTTGCGCCACTCTATTTATTTATTTATTTTATCGAACTTGAACCAAAAAATTGCATTTTTACGCACATTTAAGTGTAACTTGTATCTTGGATCTTATAATTAATAGTTTGTAATAAGGGGCGGTTGGACAACGCCCCTTTTCAAGTTTGCATTGCTTATAAAATGTCAAAAAATAGCTTTGCCATCAGCATTTTACAATGTGGGATAGGATGGGGTATTCAACGGTCCGTTTTACGGACTGTAACTTCTGCGTACACACTGTAGCACTTACTCACTGGTTTTATGAAGAGATCTATTAGGCGTAAGGTCTAAGATTGTCTCTAGCCCCATGAAGTCCATGGGGCATCTGTATTGTAGTGACAAGACAAGCCATTCATTGTACCTTAGTTAAAGCTTTAATATTTATAACCGACCCAGGGTATATTTAGTTTGATGTATACCTTGTAACGCAGTGAAATAATCACCGTAGACCCCTAGAACCTTTTAGAGATATGAATAAGACCGACCAGGAGAATCGATTAAGCCATGTCCGTCCGTTCGTCCGTATGTAAACAAGTTTTAGGCCTTAAATTTCAAGCTAGGGAGCTGAAAATTGATAAGTGGACTGATCCAGTTCGAAAATTAGTTGAATCCGCCTACACTACAGGCCTGTATGTGCGACCATCTCTAATTGGTCAAATAGTGCTAGCACACAGACTTTAAGTATATGACACTTCTTTGTGATTGCCTTTGAGGCAGCAGAAAAAGTTGTACGTATACATTGTGTAGTAGACCACGCCTACTTTTTAGGGAGTTGTAACTTAAAATTACTGTTTTGCAATAAATATGTATTATATTTGACAAAAATTGTATTACAAAAGTTGTAGATATTAGCATTTTCTAACGTTTTTGTGTATATTATTAATGTCTCCGCCCACTTTTGTGGGCGTGGTTTTAAAAAAAAGCAATTTGTTTAGTTAAAATGACTGGATTTGACTAAAAAAGGTATGCAACCACCTAGCGTAAAGCACACAACAGTTATATTTTTACATCCTGCCCACTTTTTGGAGGGGTGGCAGTTTTCTTTTTGGCTGAGTCGGGTATTTCGCAATCCGTCGCAGATGGGCTGAGGCTTTTCCATACGCACAGTTGCACTTTTCCACTTGTTTTCTCAATTGTTATAGCTGGCCACCAGAAGTAGTATCCATACGTGAGTTTCCAGTTTCTTTCCTACCTTTCAGAATCAGTTACATATTTTAGGGGAAGGACGCCATATTTATTTTACACATATTCGGTTGCGCGTATACAGAGCTGAATACGCTATTTTAGTTGAAAAGCTATGCCTTCAAGTGCTGGCAGATCTACATCCGGTATCGACCTCCGGTTTGTGAGGAGGACGAGCTATGTTTTTGACGGTTTGACGCTAAAACCATATGATACGGTCTATCGGCTTAATCTATTTAGCGGATCTTGCATCAGATTAAGAAGTGTTGCCAAGAATTTGCTGCGCACAGGCTCGTCGGCATAAGCGATGGACTTTACAAGAAGTAAAGTTACTAGTATTTATTACTTAAAGCTGTGTGAGAATTGATAGCACTCCGCATTGTGGAGTTCCTCTAGTTACAGACATTCTTTTTATGCACTCACCTAGTTTAGATGTTATTATTTAGCGCTTTAGCATCGCGACTAGTAACATATCACTACAGACATTTCTCTAATGGTCTTTTAATCAAGATATGCGATATCTCTGATGTTCTTCTTTCCGATATGGACACGGGAACTGAATTTGGCAATACTATTTTTACAAAAATAACTTTTCGAAATTTTTTGAGTATAGGATTTAAAATCCCACTTCAATTTCATGTCAATCTCAGTGTGTTTGGTCCTAAAACGTAACCCACACATGCGTTCACATAACAAAAGTATTTTTACTACAGATTTGTCCTGTTGCTCTACAAAATTATTATCTATTCATAAATTGCGACACCCTCCTACTTAAACAAACTATAATTTCGGTTTTTATCGAATACCAATCTCCGTATATTTTTCAGTACACTTCCTTCGCGACTGTCGAATAAAAGTCACGATAAACTTTTCAACCTCATTTTCCCTCATTTTTATGGGCAAATATTTACAACAAGTGATTGAGGCAAAAATGCATGAAATTGTTCTTGTTTTTGGTGAATTTGTTCCAAGTAATACGTCATCACATACAATGGTGACGAAGTTTATGTCGGATTTTTTTGGAATAGAATAAAAAATAAAATGTAGTCTTTGAGAGTGTCTCCCACATCAGAGCTCATCGCACATATCTATATACAAAAAAGGTTGTGGAACAAAGTCAACACCAGAACGTCCATCAGTCAATGCAAATGTGCGAGTATACAGGATTTCCGCTTGAATAAGGACTGCAATCGAGCGATGACAGTTTAACTTTGTTAAGGTTTTGAGTAACTATTTACTTTTTGAAATGAAATGAGGATTGAGGTCAGTGATACTTTTTGTTCTCCATAGACCCAACTGGACGATGATGGTCCTTTGTGGCCAATCAAATCGTTATTCGAGCTCGAGGTCCTCAACCAAAAGGTATACGTACTTAAGCCTTATTAACCTCTTAAGCAAATTAAATAATCTCTAGGGACTGTTTCCATTAGTCCCTCTGAATTCAATAAAAATAAGAGGATTCGCAGGTTCCAATTTGTAATTTTAGGCGATTACGATATGCGATCCACTCGTTCTTGTTTTTTTTTTTTTGAAGGTATAAATCTCTAAGAGAAGAAGAAAGTAAAAATTTATTTGAACAACTTTTTCAATCTTAAGTTAAGACTTCAACTATCCGCAACAGTTTCTGACAGACCTTTGCCACTACTCGTTACTTTTTCATTTCAAGGTAAATCATATCAAATTATCGGCAAAGCAAATTATGTGCTCCTTTACAAGGCTATTATGACCCCCTGCTGTTAAAATCTTTACAATAATCAAGTCAATTCAATGCTCATCTGCGTCTTTTCATGAACAAGGTTATCAAAACATAAAAGCGTATCCCACAGAGGTGAAATCTGCAGATACAATTTATGTTTAAAGACGTCAAACTTCACTGAGCCCAGCAACAGGACACATTGTAGAAAAACAACTGCAGGAAAATTACGACTACAACTACTGGTCTAAAGCTTATAATATACTTAAATCACTTAAGCTTAATCGAGTGAGCCCGCCTTAAAGTCAAGTTAAGTACAGCAGTTTCCTTTCGCGCAAACATACCATTATTTAAAGTGTTTCACACGAAGCGCACTGCACAATATCTGTTTACAAATGACATCAATTTTCAGCAACTAGTGCAGCCACCCATAGCACATGACATCAGTAGTGTCCTTAGAGGATAATAATTACTTTTGGTTATAAGGACAATCTTCTAGCTGGCTGAAGAGATTGCATTGGTTGGAGTCCCTTAAGCAGCGATAAGAACTTGTGACTGCATGAAGGTATAACAGTGACGCTTACGTTACATGAATTTACCGAGTTAAGGATCAAATATCTAATTAACTACAGGGGGCAATCTATCTGTTAAATTATTCTTTCAACATTGCGCAAGGTATACTCCGAAGGTAGGTGCGAGGGTAGGTATACTTGAATAAGCTCCTTTTGGCATTCGAATAAAAGTGGCTGCGGCCCTTCTGAATACACTTATACGGCCAGGCGGGACTTGCGTACGTAATTAGGATGGCAATTTTTTTCGCCACCTTTTATGACATTACGCAACATACTGACCGTTTGACTTTCGTAACTGGATACAGTGCTCCAAGGTAAACTTGTAATTATGCCAAAAGGGTCGGGCAACCATCAAAGGTTTGCGACAACATGGGTGGGTGGTGGATCGTATACAGATGCATTTCTAACCACTAATTACCCAACGTGCGAAGGTGCGAATTTCGTAGAAATCTTGTTCAGCAGACAGTGGCTAAGATATTCGTAGCAATTTATTTTAACCAAATTTATTCGACGTAGCTACTGGAAAACAATAATTTTGATGCAAGCTACGCTTGTGTCTGACTAGATGACTCTCTATGTAACTAAGGTGGCTCTGCATAATGCCTTAATATTCTTAGCCTTGCTCCTTTCTACCAAAAAATTAGTACGATATTGGATCTCATTCGCGTTGAAGGAACAAGAAGAGAACTCGTTAGCTATCAGCAAAAAAAAACTCTTGTTTTTTGCTTTGCGTAGGTAGGTACTACTGAAAATTTCCTATAGAGCGCTTAAGACGCTAAGGGAAAATTGGCAAAAAAGTTTCAGCCGATAGAGTCCTTGAAATCCAAGGGTTATCTCAACTTGGACTGTGAAACTCTGGAGGCAGTAAGCCAAAAACCGAGAAAAAAAATAATATTTACCATGTTTGGGGCGGGAGATCATATACGTTTACGCCCTATAAGAATACGTAATAGAAATATTTTGTTTTAAGAAATTTTAAGTATTGATTTTCGGACTGTTATGTTTCTGGGCTCGATTTTCATCTAGGGCGATTTTTAAAGTTTTTTCATGTCTTCATAGGTTTAATGAGCTGTTTAACTCTCATTTTTTAACTCTCTGTTAACTCGCTGTTTAACTCTCCTGAATCCACCGTACAGAACCGGGAGAAGACAATAGTTCTTCATATGGTTTTGAGAAGTAAAATGTTGGCTCATTCCGAGCCGTTGCACCGGTAGAAAAACGAACAAGCGGTCAGAGATATGTAAATGCATCCCTCGAATCCATAAGAATCCATAAGAAGGTTTGTGAAGCTATGAAATGGGACAAGTGAAAATCTATGGGTACCAGGTGTTTTTTTTGCAGCAAATAGTTGAAGGCCTCTTTCCAAGGCAACCAAATATCGTGTTGGAAGACAAATCCACCATAGCCACGCAATGCATACCCACGATAGCTCAGGAAGAAATTTTTGCATCCGGTTTGGGAATCAAATGGCCCCTGTACTGGATTGTATTCCAAAATCGCCCTTAAAGTAGTGGTCAAATCCAAACAAGTGAGTAAGTGCAAGAGTTCGTCTGTAACAGACTTCGATATTCCCGACCCTATTTACCGTGTTACACCAAATCTTAAAGATTTTTAGCCCGAATTCATATATTTTTTGTATAGGCCACGCCCCCAAATATGAACGTGGGCTAAAAACTAAAATCAATTAGTTGTCATTTCGTGAGGATCATGAAAAAATGCGTTAATAGCGAAAATTATTTCTGAAAAAACAGTTTTTTCCTAAAAACGCCCCCTAAAAGTGGGCGGATACATTTCGTATGTAAAAAAACTTAGCAAAGAGTATTATCTTTAATATTTTTCTATATAATTATTTTTTGATTTGGAGTGAACTTTCCGAGAAATCGGGGTTTTCAAAAGTGGGCATGATCCATGTTTTGGGCGGTCCAATTTTCGCCTTGTTAAAGGTTTTGAGCCAATATTGCTCAGTACCAAAATTTGAGTTCCTACGCGATGTCTAACTTGACCAAAAGGTATTTTGAAAGAAATGTGAAACAAAGGTGGTCTCACATTGAAGCCAGTAGTGGGCGTGGCCGTTGGCGGATTTAGCCAATTTTCACACTTTGTGCAACAGAAGATCCAAGCCGTATACCAAGTTTCAGCTCTCTATAGCTTGATTTTTAAGACCTAAAACCTTCACACATATAGACGGACGGACGGACATGGCTTAATCGATTCACCTGTCGGTCTCGATCATATCTCTAAAAGGACTTGGGGGACTACGATGATTATTTCACTGTTTTACAAAATATGCATTAAAATTAATATACCCTGCGTCGGGTATAAAAAGTCGTGCTTGTTGATCTGTATAACGCCTGTTTAATTTAGGGAACCTTGCCCAATCGATGGAAGAAGCATAGAGATTTGTACTGCTACCTTGACCTTATTTAGTTTGTGTTTTATGATGTGGTCGGTGTTTTTTTTTTCTAACCTCTAAGACCAGAACAATGTGATGAGCCTGTGTAAGCATATTTTTGCTTGGCAAACCTCTGGTTGTGGCTTATGCTTGATTTAAACGCTCTATAACACAGATCTGATAGTGTTTTACCCTTCAGCCTATCGCTCACTGTGCATGCTAGACACGGCAGGGAAAATTCTCGAACGGATCGTAAGGAGATTGCTGAAAGCAGAAATTGAAGAAAATTGTGGTTTGCCAGAACACAGATGGTTTTCGGAAGGCGCACTGGAAGGAAGACGCTGGTAATTCCCCTGGCTAAGGTAGTCACGTCAATAATCCTCTAAAGATCACCAGTTTGGGCCGGAGCTATGGAAGTCTTTTATGACATTTTTAAATTTTGGCATTTGTGGTTTGGGCGACAAAACCTTACGCAAAATGGCATATGGTCTTTTGGTCTACAACTATAGCGCCCAAATATAAAAATGTCATAACGCCCAAAAAAATGTGTTCACAATTTGTTGTTGTAAAAAAATCGGCAATTTTATTTTTATTTCGTTTCATCTACAGGCGACTTACGCTATACAGACTAGAAAAGATAAAAGATAAAACTTAAAACTAAGACAGTGCTAACAAATTAAGTAAAACACTCTTAAAGCAATCTCGTGAGTAGTGTAAACTTAGATTATTACAAACTTCATTGAATGAAACAATGGCTCTGGACAGCGGCTCACTGAGGCCATAATTATAAATAAATAAATAGAGTGGCGCAACAGCTCGAGGTGAACCAGGGCCAACTTCTCAACAATGTATGCTGGTGTGTTAATTTCTTTACATACAAGGTCATAATTAGTTCTATGAACAATTCGAAGACGAAGATTTCTTTCGAAGGGACAAAGGATAAAAGAGGAGGACGTTTAATGTGGTAACATAACAAATTTCTGACAAACGTGATGTCATGAGACTTTCGCCTCATTTTCAAAGTAGAAATACCCTGTAACTGACACCGTGTCATATAAGGGACTTAAAAGTCCCATCTCATTTTCATGAAAATGTATTTGGTGAAACGCCTCTGGACTCTTTCAAGACGATCGGAATGAATATTGTCAAATGGGTTCCAAATTACGTCAGCATATTCAAGCTAAGATCTAACTAAAAAGAGAAATGAGTGCCTGAGGATCAGACAGTTCTTTACCATTTCTTTTTATAAATCCAGAAAGTTGATTAGCTTTAGCTATGATGTAGTCGGTATGAGATTTGAAAGTAAACAGTGAGTCGCTTAACACACCAAGGTCTTTAATTACATCCACTCTCTGTAGTATAACACTGTTTATTTCGTATTCAAACTGAAGACAGGACAAACTCTTATAAAAAGAAATGATAAAGCATTTACGCATGTTTAATCGCAGACCATTTCTTGAACACCAAGTAACCACATTTCCGATATCTTGTTGCAAACGCTCGCAATCAAATAAGCTTTTTATTTTAAGAAACAGCTTGAGATCGTCTGCGTACATCAAAGAATGGCAGTACTTTAGCACTGAGGATAAGTCATTGATAAGTATTATGAAAAGCAGTGTCCCAAGTGACTGCCTTGAGGTACACCCGAACTACATTCAAAGGATCGAGAGAGCTTATCCGCTATTTGTACTCTTTGTTTCCTTCCAATCAAGTAAGAGGCAAGCCATTTGAGTATTGCCGAGTAAAATCCAAAGAATTCAACTTTTTTTTAGCAGAATATGAAAGTTGACGGAGTCGAAGGCTTTGCTAAAGTCAGTGTAAGCACAGTCCACTTGATAACCATCCTCTAAAGAATTAATAGTGTAATGGGAGAAGCAAGCCAGGTTAGTGTAGACTTCCCACTAACAAAGCCATGCTGCTCAGCACAAATATGCTCTTTTATAAAAAAAATCAATTTTTGATTTAACAATGCTTTCAAATAGCTTCGGTAAAGCGGATAGTTTGCAAATCCCTCTATAATTTTCAACATCGTTTTTCGAACCTGGTTTGAAGATAGGGATAAGATAGGACGATTTCCATTGTTCAAGAAAAATTTTAGAGGATAACGACATGTTGAAAATATGATGAAGAGGTTTACAAATTACTTGGGAGCACTTTTTCAGAATTATCGCAGGGATACCGTCAGGTCCAGGTTTAGTATTTGGTTTGAATTTATCAAGGTCCAAAACGATGTCTTGAAGGTCAAGCTGTATCAGGCCGATATCAATTTTGCCTTCTGAGGGTGGTACGATAAATTGCTCATTTGGGTCAGAATACACAGACCCAAAATATTTTGCAAAAAATTCTAGAGTACCATCGACATCTTTTGAAATTAGATTTTTAAAAACCATTAATTTGGGGAGACCAGTGGTCTTTCTTTTGCTGTTCACGAAGCTCCAGAATCGTTTAGAACCGCCTTTAATAATTTTACTTTCCATTTGAATGGCATAGTTCTTTTGTAAGAATTTACTTAATGTCAGAAAATCCTTACGAACCTTATCAAAGAGTTCATAATCATCCGGGCTATTGGATATCTTGAATTTTTTGTGGGCCTTAACTTTGAGGTTTTTAAGATGGGAGAGCCTTCTATTATATCACGGAGGCTTGGATATTCTTCCGCAATTTAGGCGATATGACATATCATTTGGCCTTTGTGGTGCTTTACACCTTTAGATTTGGGCGATATTATACCCCATCCCATAGGATAGGAGGTATATAAAGTTTGTTACATTGTTTGTAACACGGTGAAATAATGATGGATTATAACCATCCCACTCTACTGCATTCCTAATGGTCCCTTTGTGGGGTACGCCGATTTCACCTCAGAATATACCGGCAAGGCACCCGGTTTTGGATCTCTTCGTCACTGAGCCCAAATAAATGCTGTTGTCTTTGCATTTGTGTGATCCATGAATGTTTAGGCCTTCCTCTCCGTCGCGATTGCGGTTGAAAGTTGACTTTGCCTTCTCGACGGAGTTCGTAGGATCTCTCCTTTGAACGTGGCAATGATAGGTTCTTTTACATGGAGGCTTCCTCGGATCTTTGTACTTCTCATTCTATCTCGCTTTGTTACTCATGCTGTCATGCGAAGCATTTTCATCTCAGCTGCCGTTAATTTGCTCTCATATTTCTTATACGCTGTCCAGCATTGGTTCACACCATATGTAAGCGCCGGACGCACAACTGCGGTGTAGAGCTTTCCATTCAGCTTAGGGGCATTTTTCGGTCACAGAAGATGGCGGAGTTTTCTCGTCACTTCATCCACCCCACGCTTACGCGGTGATTGATGTCGTCATCACAGTTTGCTTTGCTATTGATTATAGACCCCAGGTACTTGAACTTTTCACACTTGGGAAGCACATTTCAATTCAATTTAATGTCTGGAATCGGCTCGGATGGGTCAGAGAATGGGCAGCACAAGTACTCTGTCTTCTTTTGGCTTATACGATACCCATTCCCCTCGTAAACATCCACCCATATATCAAGTGTTCGCTGCAGGGATGTATGATCTTCACTTATGATGGCCCCATCGTCAGCGAAGAACAAGTGATGTACTTTCGGATCCGTTAGTTTTCCTGAAAGCAGATAATCAAGGACTACAATGAAAAGCAAAGGACTTAGGACGCTTCTTGGTTGTACACCGACTTTAATTGAGAACTCATCAGTGACTCCGGAAAGACATCTTACTCTTGTCTTTGCTCCATCATACATGGCATGATCATCTGCACGTAGGCTTCTGGAATTCTCCTTATGAATGTAAGACACAAAAAAGAAAAATCTAATTGGTAGACCTCCTCCAGTGGGCGTGGCATCCATTTTAGGGATATATTTTCAAATGCAGTTTACTCAATATTTTTGCTTCAAATTGAAAAAATTTTGTGAAATATTTTATGTAGAAAACGCTTAGTTCTACATTTTTTTCATACAAGAATCTGAACCACGCCCACATTTCGAGGCAGAATTGAAGAAAAAATCCTTTAAGAGGGGTCGATCGAACCAAAAATCGCATTTTTACATGCCTTTAAGCGTAACTTGGAAATATCTGTGTTATAATTGATAGTTTGTAATTAGGGGCGGTTGGACCACGCCCCTTTTCAAAGTGGGATAGGATGGGGTATTCAACGGTCCGTTTTACGGACTGTAACTTCTGTGTACACACTGTAGCATTTACTTGCTCTTTATTTTTTATTTGATTTCAAAGTTTTATGTCCAGTTCTGAATCTTTTAAAAAATACGCGATTTTTTAGATTTCTTTTCTGAATTTTTTTTTTGCCAATATGACATTTCGAAACTTGGGGATTCTGGTTTTGGGCGATAAGACCTCACGCTTTTGGTCGTGCTGCCCAAAACCTTACGCCCAAATTAAGAAATGTCATAACGCCCCAAAATATGAAAAATTCGTTATTTTGGGCGATAGGACATTTCATTTAGGCTTTGTGACGCTTTAGACTTTGAGAATAGGGCGATTTGCCGCTTTTTTGGGCGTTTTTGACATCGTTACATTTGGGCGATAAGACCATAAGTGCCCGAGCGTTAGGTCTTTTCAGCCAAAACCTGAATGCCCAAATTTGAAATTGTCATAACGCCCAAAAAATTTCTTAACAGTTTGTTGTTGTAAAATAAATCGTCAATATGGGCAATATGAGATTTCATTTAAGCATTGTGACGCTTTTTGCCTTGAAATTTTAGCAATATGTAATTTTTTTGGGCGCTATGACATTTTAAATTTGGCGTTGTGGGTTTGTGCGATAAGACGCTGAAGATTTTGACAATTTTACGAACGGAGTTAACTCTGCACTGAAAAACTGTTCGCTGGGCTAATCTAGATTCGTTTTGTTCCGGGACTAACAGATTTTGAACAGAAAAGCACTGAAAAGCCGGCCCATTAAAGGGCCATATGAAGGACCAAAAGATTTCTTATGCCAATTTTATCGGTTGTATACCAATAATAAGTTGTATTATTGGTATACAAAATCATATATAAAGTATATTATTATTTGCTTTCCTGACGTGCCACAAGCATCCGAAAAGGTATTCCGCAAAGGCTTGAGTTAAAAAGTATACGGCAAGCTTTGCAGGCAGACATGTGCAGGTAGAATATAGGGGAACTATACCAGGAAACTACCAACAGGCTCTTTTGTGCAAGATACGAGTCCAAATACTCGTAGATCAGAGAAATACGAACTAATGTATCTCAGGAAAACGTTCTCGGTCCAAACACATACTGATACTAGAGCCATATGTTTCTCCAGATATGGAGCTTCTTCACGTTCGCAGGCGACATGACAATTCTAGCCACAGATGAGTCTTCAACATCAAAGGCCCCTTACGAGTTCTAGATAAAATTTTCGTCTGGGCGAGGACTTATCGAATTGTTTTCCCCATAGTTGTTTTCAGTTGGAGGGTTCGGCTTGTGGACCTGGGTCAAGAGACTAATTAACATGCAAGGTTAGCTTGGAAAAATTATAATAAAGACGAGGAAACAAAAATCGTCTTTTCTAGTCCTAGGCATCCTTTTTATCAGCAGTGTGTTACACCTAAGGACGTAATAATTTTTCTTAAACAAAAAGTACATTAGGCTGCTAAGGTAGGACGCATAAGCTTCCTAAAGCTACCTGCTGAAAGGGGACTGGCAATTATCAAGAGCACCTGCCACAAAGCAGATTTGAAGGCATTTAAAAGCGTCGTTATACGATGCCAAATCGATCACATCATTATTCCTGCGACCATTGCGTGCTACTTCCAGTGAATTTGCCATCATCTTATCAACTTTCCCCTTCAAAAGAACGCCCGTACCCAAGTGTGATTTATTTAAGAGCTCCCCGAAAACACAGACGGTATATTTGGTTACCAGATATCGTCCTTGTTACACTCGTTGTGCGCTTGCTAAACAAGGGATGAATAGATTAACGTGAACACAGATAAATCACTCCCTCTTCCAGGGCCCCACCAATTTATATATTATGACATATTTTCGGCCACATAAATTCTCCCGCCAAATTATATATCTGACGTATACGAGACGCAACGATTCCAGTTGAGCCTGAATACTGCCAAAGCAACAAGACTCGTATTTTACTTTTCGTGCAATGGATAAATTGAAAAAGAATATTTCGATTAAAATCTCCCAATTCGATGTTAAACTTGATTGGTAGGTGGATACTCTGCTTATGATGATGCCATTGCACTGTACCAATTGACAGGAAATGCCCCAGAGCCAAGTATCTAATATTCTTCTTGATATACAAAAATTGAGGCATCCGCGTGGATAGAAAGGAAATCAAATTCTCCTATCGCATTACATCGTTCAGGAATATTGATATTTGTTATCCTATACTTGGCGGTGTGTTCCTACGCATTTTCCGGTCCGGGGAATGGGCCCGGAGATCCTTAACATTCATGCATCTTGCGTAAGGATACACAACAAATCGACATTATATCCGCTTTATGTTTTCTTTGTTTTATTTTATGACTGCAGTAGCCGTTAAGGGGTTTCATAAACTCAATTAAACTTTTTAATGCCCCCAATGCCTTGTGCTTTTGAAATGCAATCCCAGTGGAGAGTGCATTGCGAGCCAAGGCAAGGATATAATATCGATGTCGACCTTTTTAATATGATTTTGGTCACGTTTATGCTTTTGCAGGACTTGTTGCTCCTCAGTCGATTGGGTTTAACATGGAATTATGATTACGAATAGGTTGTGCAAGTTGTGCTCTCCAATTGGCTGGACAAGAGTGCGGGTACTTGCAGGTGCCAACGTATTCCACAGTTGACTACAACAAAGCATCCATTAGCTTGCCGATACAAATCCTATTGGAAGGGCTTTCACTTCCTTGTAAGCCATCAGTAACGAAGCAAGTTTTTATTTTCAAGAAGACAAACGAACCACAAATCTAGCGCTTTGAGGTTACCATACCGCAGACACGCGTTGACGTTGAATAGAGTTGGAATTCATGTCCGAAGGACATCTCTAAGCTCGCACACATGCGTTACTGAAGTGACGTAGAAAGAGAACAATTAAGCTTTTAATGAGGAAATAAAAGCACAGATTCTTGCGGGTAGTTGGCACTATCGCCAATGGTGTGGATATGGTCGTTGCAGTAATTGAAAACAAATTGAAATCGACTGGTCATATCCGCTAAACCTGGAAGAGCTATAAAAATTTTTTTAATCAAACACAAACTGGTATTTTAATTAGTTATGGCTTGATTTTATCAATTATTTAGTAACGAGTTGTTGAGGTTTGTTTCATTTAATACAATTATTTTTAGGGCGCTAAAGAAGAATTTTTTTTAAATATTCCCAAACACCTTTTGTTATTTAAAACCCCTTTCAAATGAATCCTTAACTGACTGTTTTAAGGGATCAATAGTTTGAGATTTTTGAGATGAGGTGCACACAACAGCAGTTGATTTTCACTTTTATTGACTTTGGGCGACGGCCCTCTTAAGTTTGCCTGCACCTTGAGTCACAGTCTTTGTGTACTGTGCGACCCAACCATGGTGAACTCAAAGATTTTCCGAGCCGCGAAACTTTGTGTCCATGCTCTAAAGGCTCTGATTGGACTTAAACTTTTTTAAACTATTGCCATTCTACAGCCAATTTTCAGTATTATAGTTTTTATGACTTTTTTAAGGACTTTTTCAAGGATTTTTCTTTGCTTAAATCAGACTTCGCTGTGCACTCAGTTGTCGTTTCTTCGTTCATGGATTGATCGGTTTAAAGACGTCAATGATAGGTTTCACTGTCTAATGATAACCTATACTGGTTTTGTCATTGCTGATCCTTAAGCCCCTAGTAGCTGCTTCCGTCTCAAAACTCACAAAAGCGTCTTTGCCTATCTATGTGCGATCTATCGATCGTTGACGATCTGTAAATAATTGTCCCATATCAAAACCTGTTGATGAAAGACGATAGATAATGCGTGCTTTTCCATTTTTCTTTTTGGTAAAAATGACACCTATTTTATTAGGCGTCATCATCAAAAAGTTATATGAACCGGAACAGCTTGCTTCAAGGCTTCCTACCCCTCCACCGTTCGTCGCGGAGGTGGGAAACAACTTTTTTTTGCAGATCCAATGTAACTCACTAACCATACTGCATCACAACGTGATTTCAACTCACCTATTCCAGATAGAATTCACCCAGTTATGGTGAACCAAGGTTTAAGCCAGCTGTTGCCCAACCAGTTGCCTTGGTTTACATACCCACCCTTTGGCGTAGAGTTAAGGTCGTGATCATACCAAAACCTGGTAAGACTGATACTAAAAGAAACTAACCGCCACTTTCAGCTCAGAAAAGTCATCGCTTGAACACTCATGCTGTGTGCATTACAGGTGTTTGAACGCCTGTAACACATGGAGAGGACTTACAGTTCTTTTACCGACTCCGAATTAGAGATGTCTCATGACAAATGATACGTTTGGAGGGTTTGTCCGATCCTCGTTGAGGTGGGTCGAGGCCCTGGTCGAGATTCAAAACCTAGACCTCGTCCACTATAGTCAAAAACGCTAACCAATGAACCACGACAACCGAGCCTGTCTATAGCCTACCCAAAATTTTCAGACCCATAAGTATGTCTGCCTTTCTGTTGATAAGCTTCGCAAGACGTGTTGAGCTTCGCGTACGCAAGGCTGCTCTTCGGTCAAATGCTCTTTCTGTGAGGCACCATGCATCACGACGGAAGGATAGGTTAGGTTAGCTTGGGTGGCTGCCCCCACTAGGCAGGGCAACACTTAGACCAAAGGAGGTCCATTGCGATACCACTTAAGACCGGCGTTCCAGCGCAAGGACCTAAATGATAACTACCCTATCCGTTTGGGTGGGAGGGGTCTAGGCAACCAGTGGCGGTGTTAACCTGAACCGAAGGTAACCAATCAATTGCTGATTGGTTGAAGACTTACCCAAAGGTAAAAGAGGCTGGGAGTAACCGTTTCGGTGTGAACCACTGTCAGAAGGTTTGAGGGTTGCCAGTGAGAGACTTTCTAAAGAAATGGTGGTCTCGCAACTGTTTGACTACAGATGGGAATTTGCCTTGAGGATGCAAGGGACGGGGTTAATGCGGTTTTGGGAGAGTAGCTTGAGGTAGAGGGGTAACCTAGACAGGGAGACGAGACGTCAGTGCGGAATGGTTTCTATGTGAGAAAAGCCCGGCAGGGGCAACCGATTGCGGTATAAGTTCGAGCCCATTTCTTCTCTGCTAAGAATTACCCTCGAGGATGGGAAGGTACTGGGGTAACCGAATTCGGTGTGAACCCTTGCAGGGAGGATAAGGGCGGAAATTCCTGCTAACAGCACTTCTAAAACCTTATCGGTGGGATTGAATTTTTCAATTGACTAGGAAAAGTACTTGCTGAGCGTTCCAACGGTATTGCGGGCGCCTTTGATGATGTGACCTTTAGCCTATACAACTCAGCTAAGCCCGTACAACTCAGCTTTCTCTAGACTTGATCGAGGATTGGTGCACTTGGAATGGGAATTTGTTTAAGTAAACGTGAACAAATCGGAAGTGATGGTTGTTTCCCGAACTCCTGTGCAGTGTACCCTGCACATAAATGGATTTTCATTAAAACAGGTGTTTAAGTATCTCGGGGTCTTTTGCACGAAAGATGGGAGGAGTGATACTGAGTTGTCCTGTAGAATTGGCCAAGCTGGAGCAATAGTAAGCGAACTGCGGCGGCCGGTCATCAGGAAAGCTGAGCTTGGAATGAAAGCGAAGATCTCAGTTTTTAATTCAGTGTTCGTTCCGACCCTCATCTATGGTCATGAAATTTGGGTAATGACCGAAAGAATTAGATCGCGGCTACAAGCTGCCGAAATGAGATTCTTGAGGTGCGTTGCTGGTGTTACTCTTAGGGATAGAGTGAGAAACGTCAGTATTCGTGGTAATCTTAATGTTGAGCAGCTACTTATCTAAGTTGGACCGGTCGATTCTTCGATGGTTTGGACACGTTGTTCGCATGCCCCCTGACAGACTTCCTAGACAGGTCATGCTAGCCGAGATGCGAGCGCGTCGCCCCCCCGGTAGGCCAAGAAACAGGTGGTGGGATCGGGTAAGGAACCTCTCTGAGTCCCGCCTGGAGATTGCGCCGGAGTCTCTTGAGTAAATGGCGGAGGATCGAGAAAGATGGAAGGACCATTTAGCCACCCTCGCTCCGCGACTTTTTTAAAGGATAAGCGGCATCCGAAAATGATGATTATGATGATGATGATGGAATGGGCTTTCAGGGAATCCCCTTAAAAATGCAGTTGTTCTCTTTACGATCTTAGAATACTTGTTTGGCCCAAGCATGTTGAACCCAAAAGAAAAAAATCAATGTCGAATTTTTGGCAATGCACGACGGGAACAGACCAAACAGACTAAATGAATACGCCCGCACATCTGCAAGGGGTCACCGTGTTTCTTTCTATCTTTCAGGAAAATTAACTGCAGACTTCTTGGAGGCGTCCAAGTGGGGTCACCAAGTTTTGCTTTGATACTGTTAGGCTTTAGCGAAATAGGTGCTTCTTTCCCGCCTAAAAAAAGACGACGCTACAAAGGAACATTTACTGTAGTTGTCCTGTGTTTGCTCGTATCAGGTGGCGCAAATTTGGAGATGACGTGGTGAGCACATTAAGTTGTTCGTCACTGAAGCCCTAATCTTGCCTTTCCTACTAATGTCAAGAGATTTCATCCCTCTATCGATATTGAGATGTGTGAACTGTGTGCTATCAATGATATTGCTTCGTCCTGCCTGTGATACGCATTTTCATGAGGTGCTAATGCATGCTTTTGAAACACCAGTTTCTGTCAACCAACCAACAAAAAGCCAGCATTTAAAAAACCGGCAGCAGTCGCCGTATATCCAGCTTGCAAAAGCTAAAATTGAATTTCTTACCATTGTGGATTATTGCGGAAATAATGCTGGCTTTGAGAATGGCTTACGATAAGCTACATTTAACCTTGGGTTACTGACAAATGGGACCCCTGATTCCGATTCTTTTCTGAACTTGGCAATATAAATGCACAGTGAAATAGCATCTCAAAATAATCACAGTTGCTTAAGCAATCAGAGGACGTCTTCGTTTTTACATAGTTCGCTACGGCTGAGCGTATCAACTGAGCCAGTATGAGCTTGAAATTTTCACAGGCTAATTTTTTTGGCAGTCGATATTTGAAAGTGTAAATCGGTGGTTGCGTGGCGAAATGGATGCGGTAGGTGTGGCGAATTGCTGTGCACAAAGGCGCAGGTTCAATTTCCGAACGGAGTAGCAATCGTTTTTCATGATCCTTCGCGGGGGAAAAAAATTCACATGCTTCTAAAAAAGTTCCGTTTCAACGATTTCCTTTAAAATAGTTAATTTTTTTGCTTTCGTTGAAATAAAGAAATACTTTTGGGATGATTTATTTATTCATTTTTTTAAATTATGTTTAAAATTAAGTTAGAAGCTTATAAAAATGTTGTATTGATTCTTTACTTGTGTTCAAAATACGCAAGCAAATAATATAGCTGAAATAAAAGCGATAAATTGTGAAATAAACCAAAATGTAGTATTTTTGCAACTCCATAAATATCCTGACTTATTATCGCGAAATCATGCAAAAGAGACCGCATAGATTATGACAAATTTGACCTTGGGCGAATAAGACATTTTTACTGGACCCGAAGAAAAGAACGTTTACCAAGCTTATACCGTGTTTCCACCGGACACGTATCTGCGATTTAGACAAATCTTCCTTAAATCTCTTCTTAATCACGAATTTTTTAATATCTTCGCGAAGAGATTAAAAAATTAATAGCGTAATTAATCTCTTCCACGCAAAAATTGTTGATTTAAACCGCTTAGAATTCTACGTGCTCCGTACGTTATCTGACGAAGAAATCAAACAGACCTTTTTTTGACAGCTTGGTATCATCAACTCAGCTATGTTTGCTGTGTTGTACAAAGGGATACGGTGATTGGTTGATCTTGTTGTTAATGTGGATGTGGTTGGAGCTGTTAAAACGGTTAAGTGCATGAGGAGTAACCACTGCAACAGAATGATGGATGTTATTGTTGGTACAGATAGTTGAGTTGATCAAATTGGTCTAGTATCGAATTTGTGAGCCAAAATCCCCGGGTTATTTTGCTGAGTCATTTCCTTTCGTAGGCTACAAAAATCGGTGGCAATGATGAATTTAATCATTTTTAAAAAAGAGTTGCCTGGGAACCAAAAAAAACGCACATTTTTGAGGAGATGCGTAGAGGACGGGACGACTAGAAATTGCCATTTCACACAACAGGATGTCATTAAGAAATGTCAAAAATGAAAGCATGCGTAATCAAGTTAATCTCCTTGTTTCCGATGGAAACACTTTTAAAATTAACTTTTTATCTCCCTACGTTTATCTATGTCTTATGTGCGGTGGAAACACCCTATTACACTTACACAAAGTCAGTTTTTTTGGTAATAATGAAATTAAAACAAAACGCTTCTTTTAATTCCAGATTATCTCTGTCTTATGTGCGGTGGAAACACCCTATTACACTTACAAAAAGTCAGTTTTTTTGGTAACAATGAAATTAAAACAAAACGCTTCTTTTACTTCCAGATTAACTAGTATTTTCAAAATGGTGCATATGGGACAAAAACTTTTTGGCTTAACCCTTGTTGCCGTATTGTTGCTTGCAGCTGCCGATGGAAGGCCTCCATATTTCGAACCAACAAATGTACGCTACCTTCTTACTTATCTTTCAAACAAAATTTCTAATTTGGTTCTTAATTTTTCTAATTTTCAGGAAATCGAAAAACCGGAACCCGGCCTAACATACAACCCCTTCTACCCTTACCCTGGCTACAATCGTTATCCAGATAATCAATATGAAAAGCTAAGAATTTTCTTCGAAGGACAAGACTCGAAGCCCGGCTCAGGATCAGCAGTGGAAACACTCTATCGTGAACCAGAATCTAAGCGACAGGCAGTGAGGTACAGGCAATGCTATTTCAACCCAATTTCATGTTTCAGAAAATAAATAAATTTTTATTTAAATTTCTCTTATAAATAAATAGAAATTAAAAAATTTCATCTGAGTGTCTATTGTAAGAAAAAAATATATTTTTATTTCTATTTTTAATATTATTTAAGTTTAAAAAAATATTTGTTAAAGCAAAATTCACAGAATAAATGTAAATGTGCACTAAATTATGTTTTATAAAGAGTATATTTTATATTTGTTCAGCCTGAATGTTAAGTTTTATTTAAAAATTGAATACTATATATTTCATAAGTTGTATTCCGTTTCTAATATTAAAAAAAAAATTAAAGAAAAACATAGATAAATACACAACATATTTACGCATTATCAATAAAACAGGAGACGGGTAACATTTATTAGTATTCGTATAAATTTCTATATTTTTGAGGAGAAAGGGTTCATAGTTTCAAAAGTGTTCACAAGTGATGCCGCAAAACAGAGTTTTCAACAAAAGTTGCAGTGAAAAGTTTAATAGATGACGTAAGTAATTTAAAATTAAGAATCACTTTGCGCTCCGGCAAAACAAAAACATTTTTCTTCAATTTTTTTTTTTTCAAAATAAAAAAAAAGAATATTATCGTTTTCAAAACTTTTTGTGTTACCTTCACTTTCAAGCTCAAGTGGCTCCTGGTTCTGCTTTCGTTAAATTTGGATCATGTGAAGTAAGTGGCAATATTGAACAAATTTGGTGTAAGTATTTGTCCCGGATCAAACTCTGGAGAACAGTTCGAACTCCTTTGTCTCTTATGTGAAATAGCAGTTGCTTTGAGTGTTCTTATGAAAAACAACATTTGAGAACAACTCAAACTTCTTTGCGGAAAACTGTTCGCCGGGTTAACTCCAGCTTTGTTTTGTTTTGGGACTACCAAATCTTGGTTTAAGCTGAGCTTATCTCAGAACTGAAACAACGACCCTTAAAAATGATCGAGAATGACAGGAGGATTGATTGAGCCACGACTCTCTGTCCATCCATCCGACCATTCATAGGTAAACAACTTTTAGGCCCTTAAATCTTGAGCTAAAGATTTGAGGCTTGGTAGCTGAGCTGGACATTCTGCTCTACAGATCAACTTTGAAAAATATTCAGCAACCAGCTCAACATATTACTAAAAAAACACTTACATCGCATTTTACCTATGTTTCTGTTGTGACAGCGCCCTAAATTTTTGGATGGGGTAAGGTTTTGTAATTGGCAATTTGTGAGGCAATAGAAAGAAATTACTACTTGCTTATTTACTTATAGGGCTTCCGAACATGGAGGGTCAACCTGGTTCCCAGTAGCCCTCAATTTTCTGCGATACTCGGCATGCTGCTTCCGATTGTCCAGACCAAGCGCTTTGGTATCGGCGATGACTTGATCCTTTAAACGGAGGTTCAATCTTCCTAGTCGTCTCGAGCTTAGAGACTTGGATTCGAAGACCCTCTTGCCAGAAGCGTTATTGTCCATCCGCTTGATTTGACCTAGCCAATGTAGTCTTTGGTTTTTGTCGATAACACCCGAAAATTAGCCACTTTTCATCAATTTTAGCATAAGACTAGGGTTTTTCAATAATCATATCTGAAAACGGGAAAAAATTACACAACAAATAATATAAACTTTGAAATTTTCCCAGTTTTTTGCATTCACACCATATGTCTCCGCCCAATTTTGCAGGCGTGCTCTCAAAAAAAAATTTACAAATTAAAAATTAATAAGTTTTCACGACCTTCGTCTCCAATCTAATAAGAGGGGCCTAACCAGTGGAGAGAAAATTATCTCCTTCCTTTGTTTAAAGGAAAAGGTGATACACGAAGCTGTGACAATTACCGTTCTATCAAGCTGATGTCTCACACAATGAAGATGTTCGAGTGGGTACTTGATAGTAGACTGTGGAAAATAATAAGGATATCTGAGGACCAGTGTGGGTTTGTTGCGGGCAAATCAACCACTGATACAATCCAAAGTATTAGGATCATAATGGAAAAACATCGTGATGCCCTTAAAGATCTGCATATGGTGCTGGTTGATTTTGAAAAAGCTTTTGATAGACTTCCACGAGATCTGATATGAGTGGCGCTAAGAAAACGAGGGGTTCCAGAAGCCTACGTGCGGATGATCATAGACATGTATGATGGAGCAAAGGCAAGAGTAAGATGTCCTTCCGGAGTCACTGATGAGTTCTCAATTAAAGTCGGTATACACCAGGGAAGCGTCTTAAGTCCTTCGCTTTTCATTGTAGTCCTTGATTATCTGCTTGAAGAAAAACTAACGGACCCGAAAGTACATTAGTTATTCTTCGCTGACGATGGGGCCATCATAAGTGAAGATCATACATCCCTTCAGCGAGCACTTGATATATGGGTGGATGTTTAAGAGGGCAATGGGTATCGTATAAGCCAAAAGAAGACAGAGTATCTGTGCTGCCCATTCTCTGACCCACCCAACCCGATTCCAGACATTAAATTGAATGGAAATGTGCTTTCCATGTGTTAAAAGTTCAAATACCTGGGGTCTATGATATGGCAAGAAAACTCCGCCATCTTCTGTGACTGAAAAATGCCCTCTAAGCTAAAAGGAAGGCTCTATGCCGCAGTTGTGCGTCTTACGCTTACACATTGTTACAATGTTGGACAGCGTATAAGAAATATGAGAGCAAATTAACGGCAACTGAGATGAAGGTGCTTCACATGACAGCAGGAGTAACAAAGCGAGATACAATAAAAAGTACGAAGATCCGAGGAAGCCTCCATGCAATGTGACCAATCTGGCATTTTTCATGCCAAATTTAGCAGGAAATTTATATTTTTAGCAGGAAAATAATTGAAATCCTGCCGGCATAATTTCTAGCATAATTTTTCGATCTGACAGGAAATCTAGCAGATTTCTCGAAAACATTATAAATTCGCTAAAAACACTCACGATCACGACAAACAACTGACAAGACTAAACTTTTTCCTTTCTAGTTTTGCCGATTTGAGTTTTCAGCTTCATGAATTTGGTAAAGGATCAGAAAAGGAATAGGATCCACATAAAGATGTTAAATAGTAAATATTTTATTAATAAAACATAATTTATAAATATGCCCTGAAAAATTATTTGATACTGTTTGACTGATTACCATGCAGGAAAATTATTGCGATCAGTAGTTTTTTATCATCAAAGTGATGTTCTCGAAAAAATTCTTTATGATCTCCAACTTTATGTTAGTGATTTAAATAATATGTTGTTTATGTTTTATAAAATTTTAGTTAATGGTTTTGTTAATGACTAAATTTGATTCTACATTTTGAAGATAAACATCATCTTATTTTATAAGTTTTTGATTTCGTTTTTGCAGTTATTTTATTAGATCCCCGTTTAAATCTTTACTTTTATATCAATTTTACAAAACATTGGCCATGTTTATAGCAAAGGACTGAACATTTTTGAACTGAATTTTTGAACTGATTATTTACCTACCTACATTTTTGTTTTTGTGATTATTTTTTTATATGAAAAGTTCGTGATGATGTATTGATTTTTCCTACTTTTTGATCTTTAATAAATTTAGCAGGAATTGGCTTGAAAAAAATTCTGCTCAATGCTAGATTCTAGCAGGATTTATAAAATGGTAATGGTCACTCTCCCTCCATGTAAAAGAACCTATCTCCAGAAAAATGGTGCATGACTGGCTCAGTTGGTACTGCCACGTTCAAAGGAGAGATCCAACGAACCCCGTCAAAAAGGCAAAGTCAACATTCAAGCGCAATCGCGAAGGAGAGGAAGGGCTAAACATTCATGGATCACACAAATGCAACGACAAAAGCATTTATTGTGGCTCAGTGACGAAGAGATCCAAAACCGAGTGGCCTGCCGGTATATATTCTGAGGTCAAATCGGTGTACCTCACAAGCGGACCATTAGGAATGCAGTAGGGTGGGAGGGTTATGATCCATCACTTCAGATCATAACCTCGCGCCTAAATGGAAAAGAAGAACAAGAAAATTAATAAGTTTTAAACTAAACAAGTGGGGAAGTGCAACAGTGCGTATGTAAAAACTTCAGTATGTCTGCGACGGATTGCAAAATACCCTTCCTTGCCAATAAAGGAAACTGCCACGCCTCCAAAAAGGGGGCGAGATACAAAAATACCGGGTGATTTTTTAAGAGGTTGAGAACTTTTTTAAAAAAAAAAACACAAAAAATTCGAAAAAATTAATGAAATAAACAAACAAATTAATTTGAATCGATAGTTTGAACCTTGCAATTTAATTTTTAAAGATAATTTCATGCAAATGTTGACCGCGGCTGCGTCTCAGGTAGCCCATACGCTGAGTCCAATTTTGGCATACTCTTTCACACATATCGGCCGGTATCTCACGAATGAATGCATGGATGTTGGCTTTCAGTGCGTCAATCGAAGCGGGCTTGTCCCTATAGACATTAGCCTTGACATACCCCCACAAAAAATAATCTAATGATGTCAAATCGCACGATCTAGGCGGCCAATTGACCGGCCCGAAACGTCAATTGCTCAGAAGGTCGAGAATGCCGACCATAAAATGGAAGCAGCGCGCGATGAACATTTCGAACCGAGCACGAATTTTGATAGTAAAATTCAATAATTTGCAAGCGTTGTTCATTTGTAAGACGATCCATAGTTAAATTGCAAACCAAACTGAAGCTGTTTGACAGTGACACAAGGTACTAAGCACACGTTAGCTGTCAAAACCAGTGTTGCCAAAACCAAACCAGCTAAAAAATCACCCTTTATAACTGATGAATGCTTTATGCTGGGTAGTGTAGTTAACTTAAAAAAATTAATTTTTTTAAAGGTCCACAAAAATTGAAAAACAGTCATTTTAAGTTAAAATCCCTTAAAAGGTGGGCGTGGTCACTAAAGGCCAAACTTTTCTGCCAACTCAATGATAATTACAAGGCAATGTCCTATACCAAACAAGTATTTTTAAAAATTAAAGATAGTCGCACATACAAGCCAGTAGTCGACGTTTCTTTTTCAACTTGATCTGAAGGACTAGACTTTCACTTCCAACTCACGCACCAACTTGCAGCTCTCTAAGTTAAAATGTGAGGCTTTAAAGTTGTTTACTTTCGGATGGACGGACGGACTTGGCTTAATCGATTCTTCTGTCGATCCCATTCATATCTCTAAAAGGTCTTAGGGGTTTACGGTGTTTATTTCACTGCGTTACAAAATATACATCAAACTTAATATACCCTGGGTAGGGTATAAAAAAAAAACAAAGAGCATACTATACTTTTTGATCCCGCAGTATTACAGATTCGCCGTGTATAAAACGAATGAATAAGTTCTTTATGTAAAATCATAACTGTCAAAAAGTGACAAAGACAGATTTTTTTTAATTTCCTGTAAAATTATAAAAATGTCGCTTAATACTGCCATGTGAGGACAAGATGTGAAAAGCAATGCATGGATCGTTGAACTCACCCATCGATTCACTTAACGGAAACACTTTTTCGATTATTCACTATTCGAACATATCTTTCCCTTTAGTCAACTGACAGTAAACTGACGTTCAATATGCGAGTATTGAGATTTCCCCTCCATTGTTTCAGAGGAAAAATATCAATGGAAAATTACCAAAAGTGAAATTTCGAAAGCTTGGTTGACAGGCTCTGACGACTATTTTATTTGAACCTTGTGAATATCAAGGGGAAAGCAAAAAGAGATTGAATCGGATAAAAGTGTTAAATTCTTAAGGGTGAAGTCGAATAAATTGTGATTTAAACTGACTTAAGTTCTGTTTTATAAATAAAGTATTTTGTTTTGCAACAGTAACATTTTCATTTATCGGAGGTTGCTATTATCCGATGGAGCACTCAGACACAACTACTGGTCCATTGTACTACCAGTAACACTTAAATTGAGTTTTATTGGACGAAACCTAACCTAAGTATAAATATTACATTTTACTTTGTGGTGAATTCTTTAACATTAAAACACTCTCATTGGTAAGAGAAGCTTGCAGTCTTATATAATGTGACATTAAGGCATTTGCAGCATTTTGCCGCTTGCCCTAGACTCCTGAACATCAATATTGAAATAAATTATTTCAAATTTCAGTTAAAATTTTTACAACGATACGACAACAATGACAATAATCCATTATGACATATATTTAAACTGTCCCAGCGACATCGAGCGGGTATTAGTTGAAGTAAACTTTATTTAGCTTTCGAGTTCGAAAAAGCGTTTTGGTCTTTCGAAGAAAGTTGTGCAGGCATTGGACAGTGAACTTTTATGTGTAGCTTACTTAACAGCACTGCTAGCTGATAGAAAACACTATAATGCAATTATATCATAAGATATTAGCGATAATTAAGTAAGGCTAAGTTTTTTTAAGGTAAAGAAAAGTAGTCATTAGGAACTTTCCAACTCACACCGAGCACAGCTTTCAAAAAAGAGTTTAAACAAGAAGCAAAAAGGTTGCGTATTTGCCTCCATAACCCATTACTATTTTTTTATTTTAAATTAATAACATAGTTTCATAGGTTTTTCGAGTAACGGCATTGGTGTGACTAGTAAATAAAAGACTGGATAAAAAAACGTTTTTTACAATTTTTTTTTTAATTTTCCTCAATGGAGTGTGTTAATACCCTTATAAATAAAATAAATAGAGTGGCACAACTGCTCGAGGTGAACCAGGGCCAACTTCTCAGCAATGTATGCTGGTGTGTTAATTTCTTTACATACAAGGGGACCTACAATTTTTAGCCGAATCCGAACGGCACTGTGAGAAGTTTTTCAAGGCAAATGATACTCTAGGAGGGCTTGTCAGACCCTCGCGAAGGTGGGGACCGTGAAAAAGAACAAGTCTTTTTTTTTCAGGTGACGATGGCAGGATTCGAACCCAGACCTCCGGCGTAGTAAGCACACACACTGACCACTACGCCACGGCACCCCACGTGTTAATACCCTTACCCAGGGTATATTTAGTTCGATGTATAGTTTGTAGCTCAGTGAAACGCCTCAGTAAAACTCAGTAGACCCGTAAGACCTTTTAGAGATATGAATGGGGCCCACAGGAGAATCGATTTAGCTATGTCCGTCCGTCCGTCCATATGCAAAGAACTTGCACACTAATTTTTGGCATGTGTTATTGCCTTGATTTTAGCTTAAAATTTTAATAAAACTTAGTTTTAATAAAATTTAGTTTTTCAATAAATGTGAAATTCGACAAGAAATTACATGACAAAAGTTGTATATTAGCATTTTCACTTTTTTGTATTTATAGTATATGCCTCCGCCCACTTTTGTGGATGTGGCTTAAAAAAAAGTGATTTTTTTATTTAAAAGGCGGAGTTTTAGTCCGAAATGTATGCAACCACCAAGCATTAGGCTCAACAGTTATAATTTTATATCCCGCCCACTTTTTGGAGCCGTGGCAGCTTCCTTTTTTGGTAGGGTAGGACATTTTGCAATCCATCGCAGACGGACTGAAGCTTTTATGTATGCAATCTTGCACTTTACCACTAGCTTTTTTCTCAGTTTTTTTTTATCAACCAAAAAATAATTGCATTAATGAAAAAGTTTTTGAGTTTCCCGATAGTAAAACACAAGAGATGAAAAATAAAAACCGTTGATCCCCAAGTGTTTAAGGACATATGATCGAGACCGAGTTGTGAGTCGAATGAGCTACATATGCCCATCCGTCCGTCAGTGTATCAGCAGTTTCTAGGCCTTAACTTTTAAGTATCAACTTGAAAGTTAGTATCAGTGGTTCCTATTACAGGTCCCAGTGCCGTGGAATTGTAAACTTTTTTCAATCCACCCACTGACATACAAAATTATCGTAGGACGCTGAAATTTGGCTTGCTGTTTCCTTGTTTAAGTTCATTGTGATCTCAAGAAATGCAAAAAACGCCCACATGTGGGCGTGACCATATTTCACTGCAGACTTCCAAAATAAATGATATTAATTCAATATTTTCGCTTGAAATCAAGACAAAATTGTAGGTACGTATTTTTAAGGAACTTTGCAACCTATAAATTTAAATAACTTCATTTTATAGCTTGCCCTTAAGGAATTGTAACCCGCCCACTTGTTTGCTGTTATTTTGACTGCCAACAGAGGTTACCGATGGGTCAAATGAGAGCAAATAGAATTTCGTTGTTAAAATCCCAAAACGAGATATTATGTATTATATATTTGAATATTTGTGACAGATCTGTCATATGTGAACAGTTTCAGCTTCCTTTTTCCAGTCACTAACTGTTATTAAGTTGTTGCGAAAAAGTTTAAAAGTGATATCAAAAAAAGATGTTTGCGAAAAAAGTGAATATGAGATTTAACAGGAGATTAAGTTTTATTTAATTCCCGAAATGTTTTTTAATTTTTATGGTAAATCTTGAGATTTGTAGGAGATTAGTTAAAATGTAATCTAAATTTATTTGAGTCGCAGATTAGTATTCGGTGGAGCCAGCAAAAATTACGCCCAAAAAAGACCGTCAAATTTGAAATCATACACGGAGAGGTCTGCCGGCTTTTTTTTAAAGGCTAAGAGTACAATTATAGCTTAGTTTGCGTATATTAAATAATGTTATTTAGTATATGTATTTGCAAATTTAGGTTTTACTTTTCTGTAATGACAATTCCGGACTTTATGGTATTTTTGCAAACGCATTTCGATAGCTCATTTGTTTTCCTTATAATAATATTTACATAAAATTACGAGTGTAATTTTAAGAAGTTATATGCATAAGATATGTGCTTACGAGTTTTCGGGTTTAAAATTCTTAAAAATATTTTTTCAACAATTTTAAGGTAGGTAGATTTTCTGGTATATATTTCATTTTTATTTCTGATATATTTTTATTATATTTTTATTTAATTCTTCTATCTTTGTTTAAGGCGAATTTTGAGCTAAAATACTCAAATTTTTAACGAAACGCAGGGTGACAAATAAATTTTTTTGACTTTTTTAAAACCGAAAAAACGACATTTGGCCCGTTTGTTGCACTTTTTCTCTCCTTCGCCGGGATAAGCAAAATATTTAAAAATATATATATATATTATGTGAACCGTACGCGCACTTCTGGGCTTCTTCTGAGGGCGAATTGCGTCATACACACACGGCGAGTGTGATGGAAGGAAAAGTGCAACAGGCAGTATGATGGGATACTGCGGATTTGGCTAGCTCAGCTGGGAGTGGATTCGCACATCGAATTTTGGGAATGATGATGAGAGGGAATAAAATACGGACAGGAAAAGATTATCGCGCCTGGTTATAGGGTGTTTATATTATTATGTCGAATATTATTTGGTTATATTTTATTGTTTTAGTTATACCTAGTTGAACGCCAGGTATTTTTGAAAGGAAATACCAAACTGAAATAAAGGGGTACCTATGAAGATATTTTGCCGGCCAATGAAACACAATAATTGGTACGTTATAAAACTCCTTGTTGGAGCAAGGTGATTTAGATACCGAAAAATTTAGATAAGATTTATTTTAAGAGGGTCGCGTGTCCTGTATATTTTACCAGGATTAAATACGGAACGAAAGCCAACTGGAACTTTTCGAATGACAAAATCTTACGATGCAACAGGTTTTTTCCTTGAAACTCTTCAACTCCTGTTATCGCTTCCTGCTTTCTTTCTCTTCGTCTCCTTCATATTAGCCCTTCTGAGTACCGATCTTAAATCCGGACTCTCTCGCTTTTATTTTGGTCATTTTAGCCTGTTTTTAATCTGGCTTATGCTTGCGGTTAATTAAGTTGATAAAATAGAAACAAATCGGAAGTAATAGGCATTTTATAGCACTACAATTTTAGTAGATCCACTTAAATGATTCTAGGCGTATCTCAAAAAACATACTATACTTCAGCCACGCTATATTTTCTTTCAAGCCCCAGAAAATTTTTCCACGTCTGTGATTTTGTTTCATTGAAACCTAAGAACTACGCCACGGCACAGTGGCGTAGTGCGGTTAGTGTGCATGCTTACTACGCCGGAGGTCTGGGTTCGAATCCTGCCATCGTCACATGAAAAAAAAAAGTAAAGTTCCGTTTGAATTCGGCAAAAAATTTAAGGGTCCCCTTGTACGTAAAGAAATCAACACACCAGCATACATTGTTGAGAAGTTGGCAATGGTTCACTTTGAGCTGTTGCGCCACTCTATCTATTTTTTGCTTAGGACTCAAACTTAAAAAAAAATTAAGAAAAATTTTTTTGCATTCCAGATTTCGTCTTCTGAGATTTTTGTTTATTCGAGATTTTGTACCATTCGAGATTTTTCCATTCAAGATCTTTGTCATTCGAGATCTCTGTCGTTCGAGATAACGTCATGATCCCTACTCTGGCATCTTAATGGTTTCTAAAGAAAATTTGGTTTCTAAAGGGTGGTTAAATTTTAAGGGCCGATGTTGATTTTCAATAAAACAGAAATTATTTAGGAAAGTATTGTGATTTTTTTTATTATGATAAGATTGGTATGGTTCAATTATGTATGGAACAAAATATTGGCCAAATGGCCGCCGCGACCTCGGCGGCACACCTTCATCCGATGGTCCAAATTTTCGATGACGCTGAAGCATAATTGAGGTGCTATGCTGTTAAAGTGCCGAATTATCTCATCCTTGAGCTCTTGAATTGTTGCTGACTTATCGACGTACACCATTTCTTTCAAATAACCGAAAAGAAAGAAATCCAACTGTGTCAAATCACATGATCTTGGCGGCCAATTGATATCGCCACCACGCGAGATAACGCGGCCATTGAATCTGTCGCGCAAAAGAGCCTTTATTTAAAAGAGCCAATATTTTCTGCAGTACGAGCTGTACGAGCATGCACTCATGTTTTCACATCCCCTACAGACCTGTTTTGCTCAAATTTTAGCGATTTTTCCGATTGTAAACATATTTCGACGATTAAATTGACTGAAAAAATCACGAAGTGCACGATAAGCATTTTGATTTGAACGCCCGTTTTCATGGCCTGAATAACTTTAACGCGTTGCTCGATTGTGTATCTTTCCATGGTTCAAATTGAGTGAAATGTCATTGTCATTGTGATGTCAAATCAAATGCAGAAAAAAACTTGATGTTTAGGTGTGTTTTCAACATCGGCCCTTAAATTTTAACCACCGTTTATATGAAACGTATGAAGGGAATTCTAAAACTTTTAAGATCTCTCTAATATGACGTTTCTAGCTTAAAATATTCTAAAGTGGTTTAAAAGGCAAATTAAACAAGTAAGTAAGTGCACGAGTTCGTATATTACAAAATTCTATATACACGACCTTATATACCCTGAAACACCAAATCTAAAAGCTTTTTAGCCCGAATCCACATATTATTTTTTATTGGTCACGCCCCCAAATAAGGGCGTGGGCTAAAAATTAAAACCAATTAGTTGTGAAATTACGTGTGAATCATGAAAACATGCGTTAAAACCAAAAATTGTTTCGGGTAAAAACCGTTTTTTCCCCAAAAACGCCCCCTAAAAGTAGGCGGAGCTCAAAACTTTGTACATATGGAGAGAACTTAGCAAATAGTAGTGTCCTTAATATTTGTTACATAATTTTTTTTCGATTTGGAGTGAACTTTCCGAGAAATTGGTTTTTCAAAGATTTAACATGTTAAAAGTGGGCATGGTCGATATTGTGGGCGGTTCAATTTTTGCCTTGTTAAAGGTCTTGGGCTAGTATTGCTCAGTACTAAAAATTTAAGTTCCTTTGACTTGGCTTACTTGAACAAGCGGCATTTTGAAAGAAATTGTGAAATAGGGGTTGTCTTACATTAAAGCCAGTAGTGGGCGTGGCCGTAAGCGGATTTTGCTAATTTTCACACTTTGTCTGTGCAACAAAAGAACCAAGCTTTGAACTAAGTTTCAGTTCTCTAGCTCGATTTTAAAGACCTAAAACTATACAGACTGCTGCCTTATTCGATTTACCTGTCGGCCTCGATCATATTATCTCTAAAAGGCCTTAGGGGTCTACGATGGTTATTTCATTATGTTACAAGCTATGTAAAAAGTCAGGCAAGGGGTTTGCAGGGGGCAGTATCCCTCCATATATCGTGGAAATTCGCCGCAAAATTTCAAAACCTTAAGACCTTTATTAAGATTAAGATATTCAAAAGATTAAGCCATTTCCGTCCGTCCGTCCGTCCGTATGTATAAGTGTAGGTTTTAGGTCTTCAAAATCAAGCTAGAGAGCTGAAAATTGGTAACAAGGTACACGGCTTGTTTCTTTTGTTGCACAGACAAAGTGTGAAAACTGGCTCAATCCGTCAAGGGTTACGCCCGCTATTGGCTTCAATGTGAGACAACCTCTATTTCACTTTTCTTTTGCTACTTTTTCACTACTCAGCCTCCGTTCCAATTCCGCTGCCGTTTTTGCATATTAGACATAGACATAAGCTCCTAGAAAATTCTTTCAAAACTGTTTTGTTTTGAAACATTCAATAAAAATTTTCAGTGTATCGTGTTAGCCTTTCACTTTTTCCAATCATTATTGTTCCTTTGATGATTTGCTTTTAATCAAAAAGAAAAATGATTTTAATTGTTTGTTGTGAAACACGTTGTGTTGACTAAAGTGTGTGAAAACGGAATTTCGTCCTGAGTAAGTGAAGTGTCAGAATCGATACTTAAGTTTCAAATGCGAAATCGGTCCTAAGTGTACTAAATTTTTTTTCTACGACTCACCATTCAGAAGTTACAGGTGCGAACACGCGGACAATGGAGTGACACCATAAGAGGTCCTTTTTCCATTTTTGGACGGACTGCTGGACAGATCTGATCACTGATCCATTTCTTCATCAGATCAGTTCAGATCAAAACTTGGCGTTTTTTCCTATGGAATTTTTAGTGTAAATGTGGCATTTTTGCCTTCTTTAAAATATGTCTTTTTAAAAATTAGCCATCAACTTGCAGTAATCGATAAAAACTTTAAAACAAGAAATGCATATTTCACCTTTTATGATTCAATTATAATTATTTGATTATATTTGTATTGGTACGAGCTGGGGTTTATATGTGTGTACCTTGTACGAGCTGTAAAACGCTTTGGTGAAGGGTTCTTTCCACCTTTCATCAAAAAGCAGTGTTTCAAAACTAGAAAGCAATAATTAAGATAATCGACAGTGACAAATTAACTTTTGGGCAGTTAATTAGTGAATTAGCATTCACGAAGCATTTGTATTCCTTCGACTTATATATTCCTAATCCTGAGACAGTTTGTCAATGTGAAACTAGACCGGAAAATCTCGATTGTGCTCTCTTGTGGACCGATAAAACCTGAAGCGACATTCTTCAGCCACGCCACATCCGCCCAACAACACTACCCGCAATGATGGCAAAGTGCGCTAGAAAAAATGCATCCAATTTAACATGGGCATTTCCTTTGGTTGCTCCCTGATGTACTCTTGGCTGGTTGAAGCCGTAGGTTGAATCCCGAGCCGCAACATTTGGTAAGTATGGTTGATTGGTTACCACCACCGCGCTATGGCCAATATCTTCGTGGACGATGGCAAAGGCAACATATCTGACGGCTGTGTAGTTGGGCTTGTTCCTCTTTGCGGCTCCAAAGTTCACCGCGAATGAGGTGGCCCTCTTCTGCTGAATGCAGGTTGAACCAGATCCGAAACAAACACACACACACACACACACATTGGCAATCGACAACAAGATCTTCATTTGGCTTCGCTACAATTGTGTTGCCCGCTTCTAATCACCTGTGGCATTGGACGCTGCCCCACTGCCACTGCCACCCCTTATTTGGCTGGGCTCTTCGCCAACATGCATTGAACTGCACCAGTTTTTCATTTGGCATCGACGAAGATCCGGTCAGCATCATCATTATCATCATCATCATTATCAACCTGACGCAGATACATTTATACTTTATTAAGTATTAGGTACGGTTTCGCTAGGAGAGCAACTGCGCATGCCTGACGTTGCCCACTGCCTGCCTACTGTTTGAAATTAAGAACAATAAAAGAGTGAGGCTAACATGAAGGAAAATCAAATTCACACACGTATAGTTATTTCATAAAAGGTAAGTAAGACGGCTGGAGTCGGGCGCAGCGGCCTCTGGAATGGGTGAACCTGGTGCTAAGCAGTCGGGCCGACGACGACGACGACGTTCCGGATGAGCAAAAACAGCGGCAGCGAGAATATGCTTGTAGTGGGTTGTAGAGCAAGCCAGCGACGACGATGACAACATGAAAAAGAAAAACTCATAGTAGATCAGCGAAGTAACAAAATCCAGTCAAGATGAAGCGGAGGCAGGATTTAGCTACCTACAAAAGCAAAAAAACACAGAAGAAACGTGAAACACGAACTCAACAAGTGGCTACCACATTCTTTAAAGCTGTTCCCCTTTGCGGATTGCGAACGACTTTTTGACTTCTGACTTGTGCTGTGGCCTGGCCGGCCTGCAACTAGCCACAACCTGACACACCAATAACTAACAATGGTGTTGTTACTTCCCGCACAATAAGGTTGCCGCAACGGATTCGGTGATGTGATGATCTTGGCAGCAGCGGTTACAATGGCGATCAGGAAGACAATTATTTTTGCCTCGATGGCAGGACGTGTGTAAGTTACCCCTGAAGTTTCTTCTTTTGAGTCCAACTGAATCTTACAAGTCGGCAAGGCTTTAGAATTGACCTGGATACTCAATTCATTTCAAGGGTTTGCAGTGACACAATGTAAGGCTCGCTTTACCATCATGGAAAGTCAGAAAAGCCAGAAGCTGAAAGTGTCCTTACCTGCACCATGTTACAGGTAATCTAAGAACGTCTGTTGTGCAGATGCAAGCAATAGTCTCTTTGGTTACCCAAGTACTAAAAATTTGATTTTATTAACCAGCACAGTTCACCTTTACCAGACCAATTATTATTATTTAACGATTAAGATTTTTGGGTTCATTTTGATTTATTATTTAAAAGATGGAATGAGAATAGGAATAAGAATAGCAATACGAATAGGAATAGGAATAGGAATTAGAATTGGAATAGGAAAAAGAAGAGAAATAGGAATTGGAAGAGGAATAGGAATAGGAGTAGGAATAGGAATAGGAATAGGAATAGGAATAGGAATAGAAATAGAAATAGAAATAGAAACAGAAATAGGAATAGGAATAGGAACATGAATAGGAATCAGAATAGGAATAGCAATAGTAATAAAAATACGAACAGCAAAGTGAAATAGCAAGGCTTGCCACGAAATAAGCTGCGTGTCGCCAGGTAACCGAGAGCAATGCAATGTGTAATGAGGACCTACTCTAGTTATGTCATGTTGTGAGGGGTCCATCCGAAAATGTAATAAGGTTCTCTTATGGTATCTCTTATGGTCTTATCGCTTAGTTGTCTCTCCGTGCATCAAAAAACTTTCGTAACTTCTAAATGGTAAGTCGTAGAATAACTAAATTTGGTCTGTCTTTAAGCTCCGGAAATTAAAAGAGAACGAATACTTTAAGAATTTGTTCCATACACGCAAAACGGTTTAATTACTGCTTGAATTATCACGTGATAATGGATGAAAAGTTTTTGGTACTTACCAATTTCCGAAAAAATTTCAGCCAAGAACTCCAAAAATTGTTAGGTCAAATAAATACTAAATTTTTCAAAGAAAGTTCAATATTTTGAAAATATTGAAAGTTTTTTGAGAAATGAAGACTTGAAAAAAGATGCCTATTTCAAAGTGTGTTACCCTTTTGAACCACTTGTTTCACAAAGCTGATAGTGATCACACTTAATTAAGCAACTCATGGCGAAACAAGGGCTTAAGTCGTATTTTTCTGAAAGAGTTTTGATACTGCTCTTTAAACTCATTTTAAAAAAACGCAAAAGGAGAAGAAAAAACATATGCCTCTGGAAAAAATGCTTTGAAAAAAATGACACATTTTAGAAATTGTACAAAATTTTAGGGGAAAACATAGTGATTTGAAGAGATTTAAAACCTTCTGAGATAAGACTCGAAAGAAACAATTTTAAGAAACAATTTTTTTTTTAAGTACCTAAACGATAACGACGATCTTCTTCAAAGTTTGCGTAAGTATAAATTGTTCTTAAAAAGAAGTTATACTGCTTTAAAATTTTTCAAAATCATCATTTCTAACCAAAGTTTTTTTTTAAGCCAAATTAAAATCCCTAGAAAATAAACAGAATCTTGAACCAAATCTAATAATTCGGTAGTCACAGAATTATTGAAAATCAGAAATATCAAAATAGCTAGAGCGGGTGTTTGGCGTATGGGAAAAACACCTTGCAACACTTTAAAAAGAATTAGATAGCCCTTTTATACACAAAGAAAAGCCCTTATATTAAAAAATTAAAAAATTGTGAAAAAAGTAAAAAATAACCGAAGGTTTCCCTAAAAAATAAATAATGAACATAATCCATATTTAAAAATTCTAAGAAGAAAAAATTCTAATAATTAATAATAGTTTTAATGAATAGTTATAAAACTATTCAATATCTGTCTAAATCTGTCTCGAAAACATAAAAGCATAATCAAATATTACTTTTGAACGTTTCTGCGTTCGGTCCTGCTGAAAACACTTTAGTTGTCTGAGTGAAACGATAATGCCTCAAGGGAACGTTTGAAAACAAGTACAATTATAACAGTGTTTTTTTTTAACAAAAAATAAATAAATAAATCAACAATTGAGTAAGTGCAAGAGTTTTTCTGTGACAAATTTTTATATACCAATGTACACAAAATATTAAAGTTTCTTGTCCTGAATTCATATATTATTTGTATAGGCCATGCCCCCAAAAATGGGCATGGGCTTAAACTTCAAATCAATCAGTTGTAATTTCGTTAGAATCATAAGAAAATACGGTAAAAGCGAAAATTATTTCAGAAAAAAATAATTTTTTTTTTCCAAAAACGCCCCTTAAAAGTGGGCGGAGCTCAAAACTTTGTATAGAGCAAACTTAGCCAGTAGTAATATCTGTAATATTTGTGAAAGTTTTTTTTTGATTTGGAGTCAATTTTGCGAGAAATCGGGTTTTTAAGGATCTAACATGTTAAGAGTGGGCACGGTCAATATTGTGGGCGGTCCAATTTTTGCCTTGTTAAATGTCTTGGGCCAGTATTGCTCAGTACCAAAATTTAAGCTCCTGTGCCTTTTCTAAGTTGACCAAAATGCATTTTGAAAGAAAATGTGAAATAGAGGTTGTCTCACATAGCCAGTAGTGGGCGTGGCCGTTGACGGATTGAGCCAATTTTCACTCTTTGTAACCACAATTTTCACACCAAGCCGTGTACCAAGTTTCAACTCTCAAGCTTGATTTTGAAGACCGAAAACCTTCAAAAATACAGACGGATGGACAAACGAACGAACATGGCTTAATCGATTCAACTGTCGGTCTCGATCATATCTATAAAAGGTCTTAAGGGTCTACGATGATTATTTCACTGTGCTCAATCATCAAACTATGCATTAAAATTAATATACCCTGTGTCGGATATAAAAAGGAAAAGACTGGAGAAAAAGTTTTTTGCCAACAAATTGAAACAATTCAAAGTAATACAATGCTTCCACCGGCAATAACACGAGGATAAGCGGGAGACGATTGATAATAAATCCCAAAGTAGTTCCACCAGACAAATATAGGATTAATTTGACACGAGCGCTCTTAATGAAGATTTATATTAATCGCGGATTAGTGCCCGGTGGAAATATGGTATAACCAGACTTAAGTTTCGCCCAACATAAAAAGAGCAGATTACAAAGTAATAACAAAGAGTACAACCTTATGTAAAATACAAATAAATAAAATAAATAGAGTGGCGCAACAGCTCGAGGTGAACCAGGGCCAACTTCTCAACAATGTATGCTGGTGTGCTGATTTCTTTACATACAAGGGGACCTACAATTTTTCGCCGAATCCGAACGGCACTTTGAGAAGTTTTTCAAGACAAATGATACTCTCGGAGGGCTTGTCAGACCCTCGCGGAGGTGGGGACCGTGAAAAAGAACAAGTTTTTTTTTCAGGTGACGATGGCAGGATTCAAACCCAGACCTCCGGCTAATAAGCACACACACTAACCACTACGCCACGGCACCCCACTTATGTAAAATATAGGAAGCAAAAAATTAAATAAAACCAGTGAGTAAGTGCTACAGTGTGTACTCAGAAGTTACAGTCCATATAACGGGTGATTTTTTAAGAGGTTGAGAACTTTTAAAAAAAAAAAAAACACAAAAATTCAAAAAAATTAATGAAATATTTATTTTAATCGATAGTTTGAACCTTGCAATTTAATGTTTAAAGATAATTTCATGCAAATGTTGACCGCGGCTGCGTCTCAGGTAGCCCATCCGCTGAGTCCAATTTTGGCATACTCTTTCACACATATCGGCCGGTATCTCACGAATGAATGCATGGATGTTGGCTTCCAGTGCGTCAATCGAAGCGGGCTTGTCCCTATAGACATTAGCCTTGACATACCTCCACAAAAAATAATCTAATGGTGTCAAATCGCACGATCTAGGCGGCCAATTGACCGGCCCGAAACGTGAAATTAACTGTTCACCAAACTCGCCTCGCAATTGCGCCATTGTTTCGCGTGCTGTGTTTCGAACCGAGCACGAATTTTGATAGTAAAATTCAATAATTTGCAAGCGTTGTTCATTTGTAAGACGATCCATGGTTAAATTGCAAACCAAACTGAAGCTGTTTGACAGTGACACAAGGTACTAAGCACACGTCAGCTGTCAAAACCAGTGTTGCCAAAACCAAACCAGCTAAAAAATCACCCGTTATATCCAAGTTACACTTAAATGTACGTCAAAATGCAATTTTTTGGTCTAAATTCAATATTTTTGAAAAATCGACCCTTAAAAGGGGGCGTGGCTAAAAACTTTATATGAATGAAATCTGGACTGAAGTCTCGTTTACTTAACCTGTTACTTTTTTTGTTTCATGCTTTCTTAAATTAGTCGAAAGGCAAATTTTAGGTTTTTCTTCAATTCTGCCTCCAAATAAGGGCGTGGCCCAAAGTCTTGTATGAACAAAATGTAGAACTAAGCGTTTTCTACATAAAATAATAAGCGAATTTTTTTTAATTTCGAGCAAAAATATTGAGTAAACTGCATTTGAAAATTTACTATTAAAATAGATGCCACGCCCACTAGAGGATTTTTACCGATTAAATTTTTCTTTTTTGTGTCTTACATTTATTAGGAGATGCTAAACGTTAAATTTTAGCCTTTTAGAACGTCTTACAGTTTTGAAAATTCTGGAGGTAGTTGCACATTTAGACCGTTTGTGGGCGTGTCTTTGGGCGGATTTCAAAAATTTTTACACTTGTGCTGCTTCGCATGGCGTGGAGCTTACGTACGAAGTTTCAGCATCCCAGCTCAAAATTAAAGGCCTAAAAACATGTGACATACAGACGGACGGACGGACGGACATGGTTTCATTCGATACAGAATTCGGTCTCGATCATATATGCCCTTGAGGTCTTGGGGGTCTACCATTATTATTTCACCGTGTTACAAACTATGTGGCAAACCTAATATACCTCCTATCCTATGGGATGGGGTACAAAAAACAGTTTTTTACACAAATTTTATAATAAGCTGGGCCCGACGAAGGGGGGCGGGCAAGAAATTGCCCAGAGCTCCAAAATTGAGGGGCGGCAAAATTTTTACTAAATTATGAATTTTTTTAATCAAGGCATAAATAATTTTACCGATACATTGTAAAAAAAAAACTTACGAGGGCTGTTTCACGAGGGACGAATTTCACGTGAAACTATGGGATTTTTTTTTTTCTCTTTGACATAATATAAGAGAGAGTTTTTAATGAAGCTTGCCGCCTATCCCTACTTCCGTAAAATATCTTGCTCCAACGACAGGCAACCCACGCACACGACTTTGGCTTCCCGCACAACATCGATGTTGGACTTCTGCTATATATACACTTTTATCCACTACAAAAAAAGGAAGATTGGCATGAGTGCTGCACTTCTCAAATGTGTGTGAAAGAAAACGCTTCTTCTGAGAAACTCTCTGCGTAGTGCAATTATTAAAAAAAAAGCAGAAATGTTTTTCTGCTTGAAAGCACTCATGCCATCAAATTTCATGCCATCAAAAACGTGTTAAGAGTTAAATTTCCCTATAGGAAATATTTGAGTAGTTTTTTCTGTTTTTGAAGGGCCTATGCTTTCATGACATGACTCTCGGATTCCATTAAGCAAACAAAGATTTTGGAAAAAGGACCAAAATCTTTGTTTGCTTTGACAAAGTCTCTATACTGTGTCTTAAGCGTGATCAAAAGATCTTTGGTTGTTCTGATTTGGTCAAAGTAAGAAAAAAATAATCCCGTGCATTGATACAGCACTTTTTTTTTAGCAAAAAAATGCTGAAGAACATTACAGGGGCTCTGATCTCATACGAGAAATTTTCTTATGGTGTGTACTATAGTTCCTTGCTTTTGTACGAGAACAAAAAATCCTGTGATCCAATGACATCCAAATGACGTCACAAATTATAGATCGTCAAAAAATTCCACGCCAGTGTGTTGGACAATCGATATCCGGATCAAAATTTGTGAGAAATCTAAAATTGTAGAAATTTCAAATGGTACCGCTTTTTGGATCCTGCATTAACATTTGGACAATAAAAGGAAAAAAAATGATCGGCAAGGTTTATTATGCGTTAATTATCGCGTTTGTTGTGGTGGACCAAAAACAGGTACTGAAAAACATTTAAGACCCCAATTCAATTAGAGCTAGTCAAGAGCGATTCAAATAAAGTTTTCCAGCAAATAAAGTTTTCCAGCACTATGTGTTCAATATTGGTTTTGTGCAATAAGCAGCTCAAAAGTTATGGCATAAGACACTTTTGAAAAAACGCCATCCATTCAACTCTCCATTTCTCGAAAACCTTTCAATATTTTCGAAAAAGTGGATTTTTTTGTCAAAGAACAGTATTTACTTAACTTTAGCTTCGATTTTCGAGTTCTTGCCAGCTAAACTTCTGAAAAAAAAAATTGTCTTTCCAAGACTCACCGTTCAGAAGCTATATAACGCGATTGGACGGACCGACGGGTCCTTTTTGAACGCACTACTAAAAACGTTTTCTTAAAACGTCCCCTTTTACTGTGTAAGGGCGCAAAACCCAAAAAACAATTTTCAATGAATTTTTCCGATCAAATTGTAGCCTGCTAAAAGTTTTTTTTTTTTTTTTTGAATACTAGGATGGACGGAGGCTAAAACTCCAAAATCTTTCAAAGATACCAATACGCCCACTATAGCAGGTATATAATACCGAAGTAGCCGATATTGGTTATGCCCGATTTCCACGTGCTAAAAAACCAGCAATTTATGAGAGACACTATGAAACTGCCAGTACGCACTTCATAGTAGTAAATTTTCGCTCTCTAATAATTCTTCTTGACTACAACTAAGTTAACTTAACAAGTAGTCTACACTTCCGAAGTGTTTATCGCATTGGGTAGGTTGCTATCCAGTGAATGCACCTACTAAAGCCGTTCACTCGTGCGGCTTCACCCTACGTCGCTAGATCGAAGGGTCTTGTTCTTTGTAGTCGTCGCTCGTTGTTTACATCGTTAAGAGTCTCGTTGAGAGTACGGATCACTTCATTGTTGCAATGAACATGAAGGCATTTAGCTTTTTTAGCTTTCGAGCGAAGTTTGTTACTTCTTCGCCAACGGTAGCTATTCCTAAATCTCTGTGAATATCGCTATTCCTAATATACCATTGAGCATTCACAATTGCTCTTAGTGTCTTGTTTGGGAAAGTCTGCAACATGGTATACCTTATGCCCAGGACGACTTTAACACCTGCCTGTACAAGAGCAGTTTGTAATATGTGCTTAATTTTGAAAATCTTCCAATAAGCCAATACATTTCCCTGTATCCGCAAACGTGGACACGACAGTCTCGTCATCTAGAGGTATGTCTCTTGTGTAGAGCAGGAACAGGGTCGGACCGAGGACGCTTCCCTGGGGTACACCAGCCCGAATTTGCTTGAAACTCGAGTATTCACTGCTACACCTAACACGAAAGAGTCTGCTCTCAAGATAATTTTCCAATATTTTAAACATGTCTTCCGGCAAGTTTTGCCGTAGCTTATATTTCAAGCCTTCGTGCCATACCTTGTCGAAGGCTTGCGATACGTCGAGGAAAGCACTTGAACATATTTTTTTCCCTTCTAAGGCTTATTCAATTTCATGCGTTATTCTGTAGATTTGATCTATTGTGGAATGGTTAGGTCTGAAACCGAATTGATGATCCGGGATCAAGCGTCTTTCTGCAATTAATTATTGGTTGTAATCGCTTCAGCAGAAGTTTCTCGAATACTTTCGATATTATCGGCAGAAGCGATATGGGCCTATAAGATTTTTTATCATTTGCGCATTTCCCCGGTTTTGGAACCATAACGACCTCAGCAACTTTCCATTGCCTTGGAACGCATAGAAGGAACCTTATGGGCATGATCAGTATGGGTATGCCCATAATCATGCCCATCTGCTAAGAGATGGGCATGATCAGTAGTATGGGCGTTCCAATTTTGTCCAATTTAAGGTTTTAGGCCACTATTAATCTCTACCAAAATGTGAGTACGCCTTGTCTGACTTGCAAGAAGGCATTTTCAAATAAAATGTAAATTTGAGGTTATCTAACATTCAGAGAGTGGCAGTGGGTGGATCTAGCAAATTAAGGTCTCTAGCTTTATTTTGCAATTAAAATGACCTAAAACGCTTCACACATACGGACAGACAAGCAGACGGCCCGAACATGGCTTAGTTCGTAGTTATAACCTGTCGGTCTCGGTTAAATTAGAAATTTACCAGTCTAATCTACCAAGAATCTACCAGAAATCTACCAAGTCTAACCGACCAGTCTAAATCACTGTGAAACGAACTGTGCATTCAAATTATTATACCCTGTTAGCCTATTCTAGACAGACCAACTAGGATATAATATTTTTTTTTGGAAAATTCAAAACCAGGGATTCTTCCAGCCCAAAGCCTATTGATCATTCGTGTTAGATCATCGTCATTGAAGCTTAAACAAAGTTGTAGTCGACGTGATCGGCGGGTGTAATTCACATATTAAGTCAATATGAAATGTTAAGCATGTAGGTACCTATCTATGCCTGAGGCCGGTTGTGTCATGTGGTTCTGAACTATTAACAAGGAAAAAATCGAATGTTTCAATCATTTTCTTGTCGCTTTTCTGTCTTAAATCTCACATTTGTTATACAAATAATCAGAGTATGATAACAAGGATCTCACATAATAACATCTCACCTAATAACTGATACGAGAAAATAAGAATCCCTGGCCTATCATAGTGGATCCTTATTTCATACTGACTTTTTCAGTAATGTTTTTGGAACAAACTATCGTTGTTTTCAGCATTTTCTACAATAAAGTCAACCGAACAAACTGACTAATAAAATCAAGTTAAAAAATCCCTCATAAGTTTTTATTTGTCATCAACCATCGAGTCAGTTTGGTACCATCACTATAGGTAGCTCATCATTCTTGCACTTAAAAAAGAAATAATTATCTCTTCGGTGAACTCATAAATATTTAGCACAGGTTAATGCTCACATTACAAGATGCCTCACCATCCATCCCTGTAGTAGTTCACGCAAAACCATTATGACAAGCAGCCAGCCATCAAAAGCAGCCATCATCGGTAGACAAAGCTCTCGATGCACTCTGGTCAGTGGTCACTACTAGTTTATATGGGCAAAAGTATTTCGAGAATCCGCTCAAGAATGCTGCTCCTGCTTCTTGCAGTTTTCAATACACGCTGGAAATTAGTGGATTTTTTCCCCCGTAGGCTGACGTATAGGTTGATGCTTCTGTTGTGATTTAGGTTTTTTGTCCACGAACCAAAGAGGTTCAGTGGCGACCTAACAACCACAACCAAGAACAACGTCATCGTCGAGGTCTTCGGAAGCAGCAGGGCCCATTAAAAAAAAATTACTTCTCGCTGTGACCGGAGTTGCACCAAAGCCACCAGGAGATCATGGAGGAGACTGCGCTGATGTTAATAACATCTATTTGATCAGATTCAGGAATATGATCAAAGGAACTTGCATCGCGATCGAGGTATTGCCACTATAAATGCACAAGCACAGCTTGCTATGGCAGACGCGGCCTTTAGCAAACACACATATACTTTTATGCCTGAAAGGGGCAGGAAAAAATCAGATCACAACCGGTCACAAGGCGCAACCATCCTTAGCTGGAGCAGAGATGCAGCGCACATAATATCTACGGAACGTGGCATGACTTGCATACCAATTTCAGTGGCTAAAGGCTGCCCGTTCGGTTTTGTGGTCAAAGTTTTATGAGCGAAGGCTAAATAGTTTTTTTTTTCCAGTCGGATGAAGTCCAAGGGTGGGCGATGCTATTCGACCTGTTTCCGGCTATTGGCTCTCACCCAAAATCAGGCAGACGACTGGTTTTTAAATGACTTGATAAAGGTATAAAAAAGTAACCATACGTTTAACCACCATATTCAAAAGTCTTTTTTTGCCAACCAGAAGCTAGGAAAACGTCCAAACTGTCATAAATTCCTGAATAACTAGATATTTAACATGCGTCCCTTTTGCCCTCCAACACCTATTTGCTTACGTTTTTTATAAAGCCTTTAAAGCTTTTGAAAAACTTTCCCCGCCGGTGAATAAGTGTGTGTAGATGCAACAACAATTTGCTTTACGGGATCCGCTGAGGTATAAAAAGCCAAAACGGAACTGCATGGAACTGGTGAATTGACGAATTTACTCACATTTGTAAACATATGACAGAATATGGGTAAATTCGTCAGTTTCAGCTTATGGGCAAAGATGGCCGAAGTTAAATATAAAAATTTAGTTATTTAGTAATTTTTGACCTAAGTATAGGAATTCTAGGAAACATAGGTAGTGTTGTGTGCATTTGCATCACACTTAATGAGCAGTGGGATCAAGAACTCGTTGCAGTGCTCCACTGCAGTTGGTGAGGCGATGCCAGTTCGTTCCTAGCAAAATACGCGGAAGCGATGATGACGGTTTGGTTAGGTTAGGCTAGGTTAATTTAAACAGGTGTGGTGAAAAGGACCACACAGACACTAGGCACCTAAACAGGCCCATCGCGATCCCTGATTGGGAACCAGTTGAACATAACATTGAAAAGGCAAAAACAACCTAAACACTCACCGTGAAACAGCCAATTTCCCTGTAAAAGCCGTGAAGGCTTTTTCTTCCAAAGAAATATTCCCCTAAAAATTTCCTGCGCACACGCGAATTTGCCTCATATTCGCACAGTACGTGTGCTACCTATATCCTCAACCGCCTGCATATCACTGCAAAATCGACAAATATCCGTGTCAGAAAGCCTGAGCCTCTTTGCGTGTTTCCTCAGGAGACAGTGCCCTGTCAGAGTTCCCACTAAAGCCCTAAGTTTGTCCCTGCTCAGTTTTAGTAGTGCCTTTCATCCTTTTCTCTCTAGTCGTGGGCAGAGAGGCGTATATACCCTGTGTCCAGCCAGACGAGACCACCTTTGGTTGGCCGTCATTTTAATTTTCTCCTCAAACGTGCCTCTAACTATACGCAGGGGGGTTGTTTGGTGTTAGAAACCACACTGTTTCCAAGGAGCCCTCGTCTTCTTGCAAGCTCATCAGCTTGTTCGTTTTTCTCTATACCGCAGTGTCCTGGCACCCACTACAGTCTCACCCGGTTCTGACTGCACAATGCCTTAAGCCCCTGACTATATCAGATTTGATGTTGATGACGGTTTGGTAGGCCAAGAAACAGGTGGTGGGATCAGGTAAAGAACCTCTCTGAGCCCCGCCTGGGGATTGTGCCGGAGTCTCTTGAGTTGGTGGCGGAGGATCGAGAAAGTTGGAAGGACCATTTAGCCACCCTCGCTCCGCGACCCTTTTAAAGGATAAGCGGCATTCGAAAATGATGATGATGATGACGGTTTGGCCACCTGTGATGTTTAGCCACCGCGTCTCGTGAAACGTATTCTGAAAGAAAAAATCAATCATTTATACTTTTTGTTAATTAGAATTGATGTTCTTGGATTTGAGACTCGTGTGTCCCAAATTACATCCACAACCACAACTTTGCATCTGGGCACCTAGCAGCCACCTAGCTAATGCGCGTTTTGGACATGTGTCCCATTAACTGCCAACGTCTCTTCTCCCTAAACCAGATCGAGATCCAGCTCGATGATGATCTGGCCTTGTTCATCCTCATCGAAGAGCTAGTCCTCCGAGAGGCACATGAACTCATCCGTCGGTTAAGCAGTAGGAGCCGGTGTTCCGGCCGTAGGCGTATCAATCTGCTCAGTTGCAGATACGGTCACCACCTGGGAGGTTGGACTTAAAGTGGCCATTTGTCCACCACTCTTCTCACCGCTCACCGACATTCCTTTTGAAACGATAGCTCAGACTGCAGTTTTGGGTCCGGATGGTCTCAAAGGACTTGTCGTCGGTTCCGAGGGACAATACTAGCCGGTCCCCTAATTCCGACATTACAATACCTTCTATGCCTTCGTATTCAGAACTTTAATCTGAACTTCTACGAACCGTAAGACTGAAGCTCATTACCCACTTCCTGGTGCTAGTTTCACCCCAATCCATTTCTATAGCTTGAGTGCCACCAAAACGACTCAAACCATTCTACCATTTCGGAGGTCTCGCAATCTATGAAGGCCATTTCTGGTTTTATCAGATTTTGCTTCTCTTTTGTTCCTGCTTTCTCTCCTGCTACCACAGGTATAAGCCCCTTTTTGAGGTAGTGGAGATATTATTTGATGCCTGCCCCACTAAGTCCCCTCCTAAGAGAATCATGCTTTAATCAAAAATGGGGTCCGCAGGTCAAGGTGGTTGTGTTTTGGATCACACGCCTTTTCCTCCAGACCGCCTAGCAGAGAATTGGGGAGCTCGAGATGTGCCCGGCCTCTTAAACCTCTGCTCTTTAGTCAGCTTAAGCATGGCTCCTACCTTCTGCAGTCAGTTCTTTTGGACGGTGCTTGGTTGCACTTGGCAAGGGTCCTTTTAGAACTTCGAGATCAACATCACCTGAAATCCTGCTACATTCGATCTATAGGAGCTTATTTGCGGTGTCCGCCATTTTTAAAAAGTTTTGGGATATTTTGTAGGTTTCACAGGAAAAACGGTCCGTCATGCCAGAGCCTCGGTATAATGTGGCAACGTCAAAGATATTCTCCGAGACGGTCCGGCATCAGGGAGGCTCCATGGCAGCTTAAATTTTAGCAGGCCTTTTAAAATAGTTAAAGACTAAGGGAAATGCAGCTCCACGATATTTAAGCTTCCGGACTTTATCAATCGGTTTGTAACTGGAAGCCAAGATTCTTCGGACAGTCTTGTTCCAAGACGCCGCCGCTCTTAGTTTTCTAGACGCGCTGTTGTGAAGGTTTCAAGTTTTGCTATGGCCCTAATGCTTGTTGACTTTACGATGCAGCGTGAAGAGGTTGTCCGCAGTCAGAGCCAAATCTTCAGCATGAAAAAAAACCTTGATGATGGCCGTTTCACATTCAGCGCGAGAGCAGAGACCAGAGAAATCGTTTGTTAATACACAATGAAAGCGAGACACCGCGACGACTGTTTTGACGGCAGAGTGACAAAACACAGTTCTAAAATTTGTCGACTTTATTGTACATAAATAGTTTATATTTCACAACAAGTATTAGCTTCGAGAAAAAAAGTGTCTATTCAACAGTGAGTCATAACTCACAACACCGATTGACAGAATAATCGTCAACCTCGGCGAGAGTTTTTAAATTTTTCGAAAAGCTCGGCGAGCGATACAACTATTACGTCGGTATTGTGAACCACCCCAAACATTGGCATTGATTGAAATTTATTTGACAGGTCGCCCGAGACCCTTGCTCGCTCTCTCGCTCTTTATGTGAAACAGCCATGAGATATTTGCTGGCAGCGTCTCGTGAAAATGGACTTGTAGAATGCAGGCTTGAGAAACGCCTGACGGTGTTTTTAAATTTAAAGCAATCAGATAAGCTGGAACAGTTACATACAGATACAGTTCGTCAGATATTTGAAACAAGGCAGCAGCGTCTTTTTATCCAGAAAAGCGAAACCAATTTATATGAGAATCCATTACGGATGCCAGCCTGGGACATGTTTTAATTGCTCCTATAGTTGTTGTATCCATAGTTTTTTTTTTACAGAATTGTTGGAAATATTTTCCTTAGGGAACTAAAGACAGAGATTTCTCTAGAATCCTCAAGTCGACTTCCACCACCTTTTTTTAAAATAGCACAGATTAAGGCTTTGGCAAAATTAGCAGGCAAATTGAAGATAAGTGTTAAAATAAAAACTATATCGCTTACCCACAATGTTCCAGCTCTTATAAGCCGCCGTGTACCAGTGAGATTGGAAACCTCTGTGATGAAGTCGACAAAGCTCAGCGTTGTTCTCAAGGCTTTATAGATATAAAGTTCGAAGCCATCTCTTTTGCGTGTTATTTGAGTGACAGCGGTTAATCGACTTTTTAAAATCTGATCGCGTATTGCCAAAGACTTGTCAAAAATTCCATCGTTGAAGATCTAGACAAACAGACTTTGGCTGTTCAACTTGGCAATGTCTATAGACGAGCTGAACTGGAAAGTTTTTACCAACTAGCGTTTGTTCAAATGATGCTACAGCGATACTATTTCCTTGTTTCTGAGGGGCAAACTAAGACTTGTGATTATGGCACACAATGGGAAGTTTACAGGATGCTTTTGCTGCCTTAAAGAACACGCTTCGAAGATATTTTAACGAATGCCATTGGCAATTACTGTTGTTTGCTCTAATGATGTTTGTGAAGTGAAGCGGTTTAATTGAACGGCTGGTATGGCAAATGGTAGACGCTTTAAAAACCTTTCCTGAAGGGTATTCTAACATGTAACTACATTATAAAGTGTCTATTGGTAAAATAAGAGTACGGCTTTCGCATTTCGGACAAGCACAAAATGACCTTATTAAATGCGCCAACCAAGTCGAGTAGATAACCTAAACGGAATCCATCGGTGATCACAGCCAGCCCCCGAAGACATAAATCACCTCCAACGCTGCTTCTGCCGTAAATGGAAAAGCATAGAGGCACACACCTTAGACCTTACATCGTATATGTAACCTACCATCATCGGTCGCATTCCCTTGTAAGCAACTCTATTCCACATAGAAGTTGACTCTATCGATTCGTTAAATGGCACGGTTCTGACGACCTCCATTGATTGGTGCTTGACCTCCTACTTGCTGGTTAACTATACGACGAGTGTATGACTGTCTTCCGCCACCGCAAGACAGACACGGCTGCTTCTGAGGTTGGCTTCGTCAGTCGTTACATACCGCCAACGCCTTTTCACTGATACACCCATCTATAGCGAGCGAACAGGCCAAGCAACCTTATTTAATTGTCGCGCACAGTAAGCACAAAAGCACCTCGTACTACAGCACAGTAGTGGATAGCAATGTGCGATCAAGTGATTCCACACGATCACTGGGGGAATCGCTTTCAAATTTCCATTTGGATCCACCACCGATCTGGCACGCTCTAGCGCCTTTATGGAGTGCATCTCTTTTGAGACTGCAGCTCCTCCTTACCGAACTAAATGGATGCGAATGCGCGCGCACGTTCGGCAGTTAGTAAGTAAGTACCATCAGACATCCCAGGGCCTTACCAGAGCAGCAGCCTTTCCACCACCATGTTGTGTTGTGATCGTGATTGAGAGCGTGAAAAAGGGACACCGAAGGAGTGCACCCGCAAAGCAAATGAGTGGGCTGCTGACTACTGCAAGAATCGAATCAGTCGCCTCATTAAAATCTGAGAACGCTTTTGATCTTCATCTCTGCTTCGCGATGCGTCGCATTATTGGTTTCGTATTCGTATACTACGACTACCTTCTTCCGCTGCGCCAAAGAGAATATTCGCCATCGCATACGAATATAACTTGAGGTCGAGGAGCTTCTCAATTTGCTCCGAATACCCTCAACACCCACTGTAGACTTTTTTTGTTTCACCAGCCCAATTTCGCTGTCTGATAGTTCTTGCTCTTTTTCTCCTTATGCTAAAGTGCTACCTTGCTCTCTGCACGGGTCACATTTCGATCGATTTTTATTCTGAGTGCGTTCCCCAAAACCCCAACTTGTGAATGTGTGTAGGTGAGGTTAAACATTTGTGCACCTATACGGGAGCGGGAGCTTTGAATCGTGAAGATACTTCCACGCTAAAAAGAGTAAAAAATGTGATATTGATTAGGAGTAAGTAGATGAGCACATTTCAAGTAAATATCTAATTCGCATGCGTCAAAATCAGATCACTGCAGTCAAGTAGTTCCGATGCGTCGAATTCCGATCACTGAATTCAAAAAAGCTGAAACAGCTTGAGACTGCAGATATTGTTGGTTTCGTTCATTCAAGATTGCTTGAGAAACTTGTTCTAGCTGTAGGTTACATGCGTGATGACCCAAGCGACAATTTTGATTTAAAAAGATTTCTCAATTGAGGGACTGCCAATGGTTAGTATAGAAGTCAGCGACAACGGTCATCAGTTGTCATCAGCCGAGTTTAAGATGTTCCGCAAACTAAATGCCATCGATCATGCTAGAACAGTCAGCGTAAGGTGAGTTCAAACTTAGTCAAAAATCGAAGTCAATTAACTTTATAAGGAGTTATGCAGGAGGAAAACATTTTTTTTTTGAAGTGGGAGCTCGACTTTTGACAACTTCTATTAACACTACAGATTTGCCGATGAATGCGGTTGCTAGGTTGCTTGAATTTCTAGATTGCAGCTAAAAAAAACTCCTACGTGAAAGTCTAGTTGGATTCAGATCCGGTTACACAGTGATCATGTTTTGAGTTTTAAGGAGCAGCGAAGAGTCCTTCGTGTCAAAGGAAAGAAGGGTTAGACTTTTTGGTTACTTTAAGCTGGCCTTCGATACTAGACCCTGAGTTCTTATCTAAAAACTTTATAGCTTGGGAGTGACACAGAAGTTTAGCAGAGCGTTGAAAGGCCTATTACCATAAAAGATCTGCAGCACTGTGGAACGGTGATCTCTAAATAGTTTTGTACCACAACTGACTTAAAACAAAGGGTGTGCTCCGAGCCCACCCTGATTTGCCTTGCGATGTCGAGTAGACTGGGACGCCTATAGAGGCCTTGCTATTTGCTAACGACATTGTGTTTCTTTATTGCCTCTTCACCAGAATTAACCCACACAACCTTTTAACAAACTGCACCAATACTGTGAAGGCAGCAATATCCTCGATAGAAGATCATTAAAGTAAGGGATTTCGACATGCTTAGCCATGTTATGCCCTCCTCCCATGAACTGGGTGCGGATTACTGAAAATATTAATACCTTGTCATTTTCATTCTCATTAAGCAGGATAAAAGTAGCCCAAACATTCTAAACGGAATATTCAGCGGCCAATGCCCCCTGAAAAAATCGTCTTCACTGCATCGGTATCTCAACGAACCCTGCAAATATATTTTGCCCAGCCCTGAGAACCCAAAGCAAAAACTTTTGCAGAAATCCGTGAATAAATTAAGAAACAAAATTTAGTCCGGAAATTTTGGAAAGACAGAAATGGCTGCGATTTTGGGGTCAAATTTGACCCCATATCGGTCACAAGCAAAAATCATTGCAAAATTTTTGCGTGTGCGAACGTTTTGCGTTTTTAACGTTATTTTTGAATTGAAGTAAAAAGATTTTAACGTATTTTAATAAAGTTTATTAAAATACGTTAAAATCTTTTCCTATAATTTTGGCAAATGATAGGAGCTTTCAATTTCTTTGACAGAAATGCCAATTTATTTTGTAATGGTGGTGGCTAACTCTTTTATAAAACATAAAGAAAGCTTGACAAACGAGCTTTGGCTCGTAAGATTACGTTTTCTCTGTACGACTGCCAAACGAAACGTTGGAGCCGAAACTATATTGAGTTCGGAAACATTTTAATCGTATGGCTGAACTCGTAAACGTCATTCCGAGGCGGAGTCAAGGCTTATTTGTGAATCCCGTTTTACTTAAGGTGGCGCCACAGTCCGGGGTGGACCTGGGCCTCAGCCAACAAGCTTCGCCAGCCAGCTCTGTCTCTAGCTAGCCGTCTCCAGTTTCGCACGCGAAGTTGGCTGAGGTCCCGACCCACTTGCGTGCGCCAAGTGAGTCTCGGTGCGCCGTCCTTGCGGCGTGGATTCGAAGATTTTTCGGGCCAGGGCGTTGGTGTCCATCCGCTTTAGATGACCCAGCCATCGGTCGGTGTCGCTGTACAGCCCGTAAAGTTCGATGTTATATCTCCTTCTCCACTCTCCGTCTATGGAGACGGGACCGTTAATCATCCGAAAAATTTTCCTCTCAAAGCAGCCTAAAGTGCTTTCATCCGCCTTTGACAGGGTCCATGCTTCTGCACCGTAAAGCAGGACTGGGATGATAAGAGTTTTATACATGGACACTTTGATTGCTCGAGAGAGAGCTTTGCTACTTAATTGCCTTCTTAGCCCAAAGAAACAGTGATTGGCAAGAGTTATCCTTCGTTTGATTTCAGCGGTGGAGACATTGTCTGAATTGATAGCGGAACCCAGGTAGACAAAGTCCCTAACTACCTCAAAGTTATAGCTGTCGATGGTGATGTTTTGTCCAAGACGTCGGTGTTGGGTGTCTTTTCTTGAAGACAGCATATACTTCGCCCTCGTTGACTGCTAAACCCATACTCGCTGCTTCCGTCCCAATACTCACGAAGGCTTCATTGACATCACGCTTTGTTCTTCCGGTTATGCCAATGTCGTCTGCGTATGCGAGTAGGTAAACGGACTTTTGAAAAATTGTACCTCTGGTGTTGGCACGAGAGTTCTGCACAATTCTCTCAAGTATGTTGTTTAAGAAGTCGCATGACAGCACGTCGCCTTATCTAAATCCTTTTTTCACATCAAAGGGGTCGTGAGGTCTTCGCCGAACTTGACGGAACAGCGTGAATTTTCCATCGTCATCCTACACAGACTGACGAGTTTGGCAGGGATGCCAAAACTAGACATTGCGCTATATAGCTCGTCTCTATAGATGCTGTCACACGCGGCCTTGAAATTGATGAAAAGGTGGTGTGTATCGATTTGAAATTCCTGGGTTTTCTCCAAGATCTGTCGCAGTGTAAATATTTGACAGAATTCCCTTTTACTTCCTTGAAATTACTTTGAAAGCTCGCCGTTGATTAGATATCGTTTGATTTTGTGAGAACCGTGAAAATACCGCTAAGAAGGTTGAAGTATTTTGATTCAGCTGAAATCGTTTTATATTACAGGGTTATCAAATGCAACAACCAATTCTCCAAGAAAGTCTTTGTTCTTATTGTGTTCTTCACGACACTGGAAAGCTTTTCTGCCATTTTTCCTCAGGTCTCGGCTACGGCTTTGTGGACTATGAAGAAAGCGCGAACTGAAGTGATCTCACCGCTCTGAAAGTTCGCTTTTGCACAGCGCTGGCCAATGACGTGCTAAGTGCTGCAACTACTCTTTTCAACGGAATGTGCGTTGAAGGTTAAAAGCTTTTTCATTTTCGTCTTGAGCCGTTTTTCTATTCGTTAATATACTGGTCAGAGTTGTCAGATATATCAATTCCACCTTTTCGTCTGGTACCTTTCATGTATATTCAAGGCCGCTTAGATTTTTGCGAACTTGCCTAAGCTAAAAATTTTCATCGCTCTTTGCTTAAGAATAAGTTTAACCTAACCACTATGGCCACTTAATTGGTACGCACAAAATTTTCTCCAAACTTACGGCAGCATTTTGTCCTAATGAGGTGCCAAGGCCTTGCAATTTTAGGTGTTCTTTTTCTTATAAAAGCTTTTTTTCCATCATAAGACCCAAAGGAAGATCCATCCAGAAAAAGCTCACTACGCCGGGCCATCAAAAGAGTTCACTATCGGCTAGATTAGGTTATCTAAATACTGCCCATACGGAAAACCGTACGAATGGCTACGATTCTTTCTTCTTCTTGAATCCCGCATGCCAAGAAAAACAGCCAAGAAAAACAACTGGTGATCACAAGACCAGTTTGATCCATCTCAAGCAGCAAGTTCTTTTTACCTCAAATTTGAAGTGTGCTCCACCATGTCTGCGGAGCATTCGCAAGATGCAAACACAGACACAGAGTGCGGCCGGCGCGGCGTGTCCGTGTGTGTAGACAGTTAGATAGAGCAGAGCAAACAGGCGAGCACCGCACCGATCGAGCTTATTTTTTTTTATTTATTCTTTTTTTGCTTTTCTGGCTTCGATCAGTTGGCTAGGTTACGCTATTGCATTAAGATCGTGCCGCAATATTCGAGCGGATCGTTGTGTTAAATTTCTCGTACTTAAGACTTAAAGCAAAACAAAAGTAAAAATCGATAACCCCTCACTTATCAAAGAAAGAATTGATTTCTGTTTTTTTTTCCTAGTATCGAAATTCGATAATCTTTCTATCGATTTAACTCGTTGTCGATGCGGGCTACAAAATCGTTCTGATTCACTCGAACAACAGTACATATCCGGCGGTTTGCGTAGTTACTGATAAGACGCACCATTATAAATGATAATTGTGTTTCAATTTCATTGCTCCTAAGGTTGTATTAGCAGCAAATTTCATACTGATCGGTAGTGGATTTTTTTTCCGAACAATTTGTGTTATCTATTGTGAATAAAAAGAAGTTTTGAAAATTGAAAAAAAAAAAAACGCACATTGTTATTGCGACACCCTCTATTAAAACCGCCTACAAAATATAGTAAAGAAAAAAAGCCAAGATCAACCTATACAGTGACAAGACCCAAGTAAAAATCATTCATAAAGCCCTCATTGGAGCTCGAGCCGTCTTACGATTCAGTGTTGTCGCAGTCGTTTCGTTTGTCGCGATCGCCAAGCTAAGCCCCCACACACCAGCATAATTTACTCGTACACATCCAACGCCACCGCTCTGCCACGATCATCCAGTTCTGAGAGATGATAATAATATGTCAAACGGGGAGTGACATGCGCGATCGATAGTTGTTTTTGGTGGTTTGTTTATTAAAGGTGTGTACCTACTTTATTATTATTTTTCTCATAACTTTATTTTTTTTTTGTCACATTTTGACGTGTGTTGTATCATACATATGTGAAGAGTAGATAAAAATTCGTTCACCTTTAAAATTCATCAAATAAATGGTGGTCTTCGCGATCGGTGATCTTTCACATATTGATAAGGGTGAGGAAAACAAAAATAAAGAAGGACAATCCTTGTTGTTCGATTCCATGAGACGCAACAGTGTATGTAATAATTGCTGATTGTGGACTCCCTCCCTCTCATTGATGTCGATCGGCTGAGAGTGATCTTTTGACATCAGAAAATAAAGATCAAAGATCTCGGTCTCGTAATCACAGTCGTTGTCGTTGCTGTGGTCGTATAGTCGCGCCATTGTACAGCTTCAAATCGTCGTCATTTCAAAACGAGGATCACATTCGATCGTAGTAGAGTGAGAAAGTGTTTCGCAAAAAACTAGAATAAGTTTAATAATTCAAGTAATTTGACAACTGTGGGGGTGTATTGACACATTTGTTTTTATTTTGCTGTCACCTCGTGATCAGTTGAGTGCCCTAGAGAGTTCATTGTGATTTGAAGAGTGCTCCCGGTCCCGATGAGCGGCAGACCAAGAGAATGTGTAAATATTTTTTAATCAGGTGTAGGTATGTAGGTACCTTGCTATTCTGTGTTGGAGGAGATCTTTTAATAAAATTTATTAAAATTGTGCTCGTCAGTCAGTCATTCGGTACTGACTCTGTGTCATAACAATTAAATATCTACCCACGACTAGAGTCAAAGTGTGCTCCTACCATCATCGCCGAGTTTATGGCTAAAAATAAATCGTATTCGCTAAAAAAGCCCACCAAGTCGACATCACCACTAGTGCCCAGTACTCACCCCTGCGGAACTCCGCGCACCCAAGACACTCTGTGTGTGTGTGTGTCCAATCCGCTTGATGCTGCTTGTGCTGGTGTCGTCCTAGAACAGCAACCACCAGAATATTCATCCTCAGCATCAGAGCGTAGTAGTAGCTGACGCTAAAGCTGCGCGCCGCGCTATCGTATTGTAACCCGGGCGAATAAATATATATTTTCGAACTACCCACAACCCACCTCTTGGCGGGCCGCACACAATCTTGTCATTTCGCTGTTTTGTTCGCTTTTGATTCTGTTTTGAAATCTACTACCTACACACGTCTCTTCTACGCACGACGCGGCGCAAAAGAGCACAGACCTTATGACCTATGTTCCCCAGCGTTTCGACATTCGTAGAGAGATCAACAAAAAGTCGGAAATTCTAAAAATACTCGCATCTTATAGAGCTCGTGTCTGGCTGTATCTGGCTATAATACCATAGGCACGATTCCTACGTATATTTCGATGACTTTTGTTGCCGCTGCTGTATCTGTGGGTATAAAAAGCCGATATTTATGCACCAAAGTGTACACACTGTCATGACATGTGGAGACGCGACAAAATTTTACAAGTTTTTTCGCCAAAAACGAAACCAACCAAAAGACACAAAGTACTAGACCGCGCGAGATACTTTTATTTTTGTATACGAAAATATAGTTTACGTAGGTATATGATATGGGAGCCTACTATACAGCTTGTGGATGAATATTGGATTGGTTTATCAATTTTTTTTTTTTCATTCTTTTTAATTGAAAATAGCTTGATCGCAGTATATGTACGGTCAGACCCCTCTCTATCCCATAGTATAGAGTTCAATCGGTCAAGGGAAGGGAATTATCAGACGCAAGTTCGAAAACATTCTTTTTCCAATGTGAACTCGGTTCAAATTGTGGCTGTTTTTTTGCGCAATCTTATCAACAATTGGATTATGTTTTTGTTTATTTTTAGTATTTTTTTTATTTATTTATTTGAAATTGAACTTCTTTTCCGTCACATTTTTTTTCTTTGCGTCGCATAACGTAAGGGGAGCGCCTCTACACATCTGGGCAAGATCGCGATCGGAGCTTAAAAGAAACTTATAAGATCACAGATCACCTATATAGGTACTCGGTCAATATAAATGAAGCCGCCAAAAATACAGTATCAATCTGTGATCAGCTTTTGATGATCTTCGCAAATAATATTTTCTACTTCAAAGGATAAAGATTTTTAAACCGTCAGCCATGTGCGCATGTTGTCACGCCTGTAGAATATTTTTAATAGATTATGCTAATTCGTTTTGAAAATCTCGTTAGCTACGCTTAGCTTTATTTTTGTATCCGTTGAGCTATATATGACACAGGTACCTACATACATACTTGAAAACCTATTAACGTCATTGGAATTTTGTTGACAACTTAGGTGCTCCCGAGTTGCTTTAAATTTTTATAGCAGGTATAGAAGCTCCGCTATTCTAAGTAGTGATTACGACTTTTATTTTTACTGGTTGGTACCTACATCTCCCTTCAGAATATTCGGAACTTCAGGTTATCCCGAAACAATGCCTGTGAGTGAAGAACTGAGAGCCATAGTTACTATCCTTTGCTCTTTTGCTTTTATTTAATTCAATACTTGACATTTTGGATAGACTTGAAGATAGTGCAGCCCTCATTCAATTCTAAAAAAACGGAAATTCGTAATAATTGCCAAAGGACACTGTGGCTGTTAAAAAAATTTTCTGTATCTCCATTTGTGCACTCTAATCAAATATACCGACAACCGACTGATTCAAATCAACCGACATTACATTTTTCCAGCACTTATCTCTTTCCGGTTCCCAAATAAACAAACAAATTTTGCTGGATCTCCACAAGAGCTGTCTAGGTCTGGTTCGAGAAGTTTCGCGTTGAAGTTTGTAATATCTGTGGGCTAAAGAACATATTTCGTTTTTGCAGAGTAATGTACGTTTCGGCACCTACCGAAACTCACATAGGTTGAATTCCCGATAATCCCGGATCATTCTGATCTTAACCTGGACCTGCTCTATAGATCAACGCCTTTATTTCCTTCCTACCGTGGTCTTGCCTTAACGTAAGATGTGTGATGATGTTGCCTACAATGTTGTACAATAACTGAAAAAAAAAAAACAGTGCGGATTTCGATTTCAATTTTATTTGGATCAAATTTCACATTCGTAAGCAAACGGTTCACTAAATGTTTCCTTAAAAAACCCCCGAAGCTTAGGCAATGAGTCATCCGGAAACGCTGCATAAACTGTCTTACTCGAAAATCGACCTACTCGAAAATCGTTGCTCTTTGCTTGAAAGAATTTGATCGTTGAATCGTTTGAATTGATCGTAGGGACACCGTCGCGTCGGCGTCGTAATGACTCTTGGCCGTTTCACATTCAGCGCTTATTGTTTTGACTGCACAGTGACATAACATATTTCTAAAATTTGTCGACTTTATTGCACAAAAGAAGTTTATATTTACCAAAAAGTATTAGCTTCGAGAAAAAAAAAAATGTCTATTCAACAGAGTGTCATAACTCACAACAATGATTGACAGAATAATCGTCAACCTCGGCGAGGGATTTTCAATTTTTCGAAAAGCCCGGCGAGCGAGACAGCGATCACGCCAGTATTGTGAAACACCCCATAAATTGCCATTGATTGAAATTCATTTGACAGTTCGTCCGAGACCCTCGGTCGCTCTCTCGCTCTTTATGTGAAATGGCCATCTGTCTATCAATATCTTCTACAAGTTTGTTTGGGCGTATCTTCTACAAAGTTTGTTCAAAATGAATTCGGAAGCTAAAACTTACTTCTTAAACAACCCAGAGGCAATACGAGTACGAAAACGAATGCTACTGATTTCAGCCTCGAGTCCAGGGGTGGAATCGGCTATGGTGATCTGTGATTTTCACATATGGTGACAGTCAATGTGATCAAACCAATTAATCCGCCTGAGTAAGGTGATCACAAAAATATTGTTTCAAATCGTTGCTCTTTTATTTAGGCTTGTTATGTAAGAACACTGATAAAGAACACCACACCACAAGAACACCACCTTACCAGAAAGTTTAAAACTGGTGACCAGCTGATTTTGACGGTGATTGATCGGGAGCTGTCACAAGAAAATTGTGATGATCACAGTTTACGCAGACGAATTTTTGTGATTTGTGACATCACTTATCATAGATCACCTTAGCCGATTCCACCCCAGCTTTGGACGTCAGGGCTTACACTCGCGATCTTTTTCCGTAAGGAGTCTTTACCACCTTTTATCCCTTTCCTGACATTTTCCACTCGAATGGGTGATTAATATCGAGACTTGGATAAGTAATAGATATTAATCCAGACTTAGGAACCTAAGCAAAGCTCTGAGATGGCTTTTATCAAAATACGATCAGTACAGGATGCATTTTTGCGATATTTCGTAAACGCGACAGTCAAAACTGCCGTTTTGACTGACGCGTTAATTAATCTAAACTTTTAATTTAAACTCATTTAGGCCCGTTTGCTGATACTACACATAAATATAAGTTCCTCTTAAGACTTAAGTTATACTTACCGCCTATGTGGAACATAACGATTTTTTGGTTGCTCAAAATGAATTTAAGTTCAACACAGCGTAGCAGCTGTCATTTGTGTTGGGTAAAAAAATATGTTTTGAATTGTTTTTTAAATAAAATGTATGGGAAAACTAGCACCTAATGCTATTTTTATACTAAAGCAGTCGTAAAATTTATAATCAAAAAGTTTTCTGACAATATAAACAAAAATTGAAAATAAACTTTCCTATGTTCTACATAAATATTTACGACCTACTATTTCTGGGGCTTAGCTTAGTTGTACTTAACGACCATTTTTTTAATATTCTGACAGTTTTTTATGTGGAACTTAGGCTCTAAGCAGAACTTAGCAGTTTATGATGTGTATCAGCAAACGGGCCTAAGGTTAATATGGCTTGGGCATTTGGTAAAATTTGAATTGCTTTATACGTTTGCTCAACATAGTCTTTGTGCACTAAGGGCAAGTTTTTCAGTGCGAGATCGTCCGAGTATCCGAGCTAAACAGAGATTAACCCCAGAAATCAATTTTTTAGTGTATATTGATCCAGGATTAATCTCTGCTTAACTCGCCTTATTTGGTGCGTTAATCCCGGATCAACTCTGGTGAACAGAATGAACACTTTGAATGTTTTTTCTGTGTGAAATGGCAATGGCTTTGCGTGATGCTGTAAAAAATTACATCATCGAACTTCTTTTCCTGTGCTTTTCTATGTGAAGTGAGAGCTACGAGAGTCAATAATCGAAGATTTTGACAACCTTACGGACGGAGTTAACTCTGCAATGAATAACTGCTCGCTAAGTTAACTCTAGATTCGTTTCGAGATTAACAGATATTAGTTTAGGCTGGGTCTAACTCAGCATTGAAAAACCGGGCCTAAGTCGTTAAGACGTTAAGGTCACCAACACTTTGAAAAATTTCATCCATTTTCAACTATTTCCCATCTCCCAAAATCTTTTCAATATTTTCAAAAAATAAAGTTTTGGCGTAAAAATTAAATTTTTTCTAGACTTAACCCTCGTGTTTTTGGTTCTTGCCTGCAAAACTTTATTTAAAACATTGAAGCAATTGCTTGCTTCAATGTTTTAAATATCATTTAAACATTTAAACATCATTTAACATTTTATCCATTTTCGCATGAAAACTCAAACTGTAATTGAAACGTTATGTGTGTATATAATTTTTTCCTGTTATATGCGTTCGCTGGCAATTTTTGTCTTTCTACGACCTACCGTTCGGAAGTTTTTAAGCGATTGGACGGACGGACAACTTAGCGATGGCCTAAAACAAAAGGCCCCTTTTCCAGTTTAGGACGGAGCGCTTAAAATTATTACTCAAAATTGCATGGACCTTTTGCTTAGGCGGAATCCATGTAGAGTTTTACAAGAATGCAACCCCTAAATTCATTGTTACCTAGCTCTTAGAGCTCTTCAACAAGATTTTGAAGTATGAAATATGTAGCTTCCTCTTGTGCTCAAACATATTTAGTATGTATTTTTAAAAAGGCTGATATCAACATGCCAGAAAATTATGGGGGCGTTTCAGTCCTCCCTTAGATAAATATTTCCACAAATTTTCTACCACAGGCTTTTAAGCTGGGTGAAGCCAAATAATATGCTTTTCAAGCAGACTTTTATCCAGGTTTGTTAAAAATTGGTCAAACTTTCACCTTAACGACTACAGCGAGTCAAAGTTTACTCTTTCGTCATTGATCTGAAAGCAGCCAAATTTCCTTCTTTTTAAAATGTCAAATCTAGGTCTTTTCCCAAAATTGATTAGAAAATTATAAAAAACTGTTGTGTATTGTGCCTCAGTTTGGCGTGCCGGAAGGCTGCATTCTGAGTCCATTACTTTTTTGCTTTGTTTATCGATGATGTGATAAACTTTTTTTGCAAGGCGGAGTTAGATAGGTATTTTATGAAAAAAAATCTTATATGCCGATGATCTTTTTGTTTGGTCGGATAAACCACTTCAGCTCAACATCATTAACGTTGTGATCACGGGGACAAGAAAATGAATGTTTAAAAATCTAAATTAGAGCTCTTCGTCCTTGGCGGTAAGAAATGTCGGAAGCAGTTAAACAAGCGATAAATTGTGTGTGGAACAAAGTTCTTCTCAAACAAAAATGTTAACTTACCTGTCAAGTCTTAATATAGGGTTTTCGTCGCTAGTTAACAGCTCTTTTCCTAACGCAAGTTAAGTCAAATGGTCATCAAAATTTCGTTGTGGTAGAAGGTATCCAAAATCTTACGTTTCTTCAAAAAAGGATTTCAGACTACTTGAATCAACGCTAAACTACGCAATAGACGTTGAAGCATGTTTATCTCAGGGTTTAAGAAATGCTTAGTGAAGTGCCGATTTATTGGCCAAAAATATTATGATATGTGCCAAAAATCTGCACCGTAGATACAAATCTCTGGAAGAGAAAATGCCACGAATGGCGAAGTATATTCTATGATTGCCTGAAAGTCATTCACGAAAAGCTCTATTCGCAGTTCTTGTGCAAAGCGATAAACTATCTCACAGAAGCATTTTGTAGAAGCCTCACTCACGGCTTAAGCGCCGTTAAAATTTGCTAAGCTGAAAACTGTTTTGTAGATATTCAAGACACAGATTTCAGTTTATATCAAGGATTTCAGTAATCCTTGATCTTAACTACAGACCATACCAAATTGACTTCAATCTTCTTTGTAATCTCTGCGACCTCTAGGAAAATTAAAACGCCTTCCATTTTAAAGTCCTTCAAAGCTTTATGTCCTTCAAAAGATTCGAAGATTATTTTTGGGCTCCTTACTTAACTGCAGATTTGGTTGGAAGATGCATGCTTGCTACCTAGGAGAGCATTCGCGTTTCATAAAGGACCTTATCTTCGGTCCAAGCTTGAAGGCAGGCGTTTCTTACTTACAGCCAAGCCTTGAAGGCGCCTTCCATCTTGAACATTCCATCTAACTTCAACCCGTTTCACCACGGAATTATTTCTTTAGTTGAGAAAGAGTTCTGGCTCGTAGAGTTTGTGAACTCTTCGCAGATATGGGGCGTCAAAAAATTCTGTGTGTTTACTGAGCGCTAGCCAGAATTTTAAGCCATAACCTCCTGCAAATTTCGCCATACAGACCGGTGCCACCGCTGTCTAACTAGGAGCTATACTAATATTGCACCGGACCTTGAGGGTAAATATGACAAATTTTTGAACTGGAGCGTGTATCCGCTCTAGAATCGGCATTCAAACTGGAGTTTTGTACAGTCAGCACAGCTCTTTCAATGTTGCTCTCAAAACAGCCTTAAGTACTCTCATCTGCCTTTGAAAGACCCCCTGCTTAAGCAACATAAAGCACTTTGTAATGATGCTCTTTAATGAATTTGAACCCTGCAAATCTGCGATCTGTGAACTGTGACCCTTTAGAGTTCCTTTGTTAATTGAAGCTATCAAAGAGATCGATGCAAGGTATCTTTATTTTTTTAAATTTTCTCTCTCTTTATGAGGAATCACAAGGTTTAAGAAATGCTACAACAGAGGTGCTCAGACCTCTGAACCGACTCTGAAATATTTAGTATTATTGTAAACGTCTGGCTCGCTACATTGTTTTATGAGTATTTTTCAACCTAACAATATCCTTAGAGTATTTAAACTTGCTGCCAAGATCGTCTCGAAATGCTTGCGATCGACGATTTGAGCAGCCCTGTGCTACAATGAATACTATCAAATGGGAGGAATGTAAACAAGTTTTTATAAAACTTTTTATGGATTCTAATAAAGCAACGCTGGTAACGCTGTTGGATTTTTCCAAAATATTTCACATGTTCGTTCAACCACGATCATTTTACAAGTGAAGTGTTAGAACTTTTTTCTTTCTCACAATCTGTAGGTCAACTGATAAAATCCTATTTATCGGGCAGAGATCAACTATTTTTCACCAAAGTCAGAACACCAGCTCCAATTTCTCTTACAGAAGGTGTTCCTCAGGGGTCTCCTCTTGGGCCTATTTTATTCGTGATGTTATTGATGTTTATGAATGACCGTTGCCGATTTAAGTTGCGACCTTCTTAAAATATCAAATTGGGCTGAGCTTAGTGACCTCCTTCCCAATACTAGTAAATGTCAGTTAATCGTTATTTACCACAGTGAAGAGGAGACATCTATTTTCCCCAAAACTAAAATCGTCTTCACGGAATTAAGCTAAGAAAATTAAGTATAATTCTAAAAACGACTCTTAGGAATAGATAATGAGGTCTAAACAATACTTTTAAACAAATGTATTAAAAAAAGCTGAGTGAATTTGCCCTGAAGGATATGTGTATACCAAAACGTGAAGGATATTAAACAGCCTCTTGTTGGAAGTAACTAACCTTTTCTGAATAATTTTTTGTACTTTATTAGCGAAAACATTGATTTGTGTCAATATGCTTATATTTAAGCAGATATACACTATTTATTCGTACTTTGCTAAGAACACACAGATAGCACAGTGCGATTCCAGGTTTATTATATTTCTCAAGAAGTGATGACACACTTTCATAATTTTTTTTCAAGATAGCCAATCTTATCAAGAGTTAAACATGCTTCTTGAATACTGTTTTTGCTTTGATTTCGAAAACTGATATGCCAAACGTGCTCTCTAAACAATGAGGATCACATTACGTACCTAAATAATTTTTTTTTTTTTTTCAAATTGTGTGTGTAAAAAATTGGTGTGTACGTGTGGACTCCCATTAAGTAGAAAAGCAATAACCACCTATACATGAGGATTGTGATATCTGTTCTGAAAAGTAGTTTTTCTCGAAAGTCTTATTTCAGAAAAAATATTTTAAACAGTTTTAAACTTATTTATGTTAGTCGGAATAAGGTCAATATGTTTGATAAGTGTTGGCAATGTTCAGAAGGATGGCAGGTACCTTTAAGGTTTATTTACCACACACGCGAATTTCTTGTTGATCATCGTTTTCGAGCAAGCCTATAGTAAGATAGTGCTTTGCCCGAAAATCTCTAGGAAGTAAATATCTTACTAACTATAAGACATCGTTTTCGACGTATTTTTCGAAAGGCCAAGTTTTTGAATGGAATATCATAATTGTGCGGTGAACCCCGGCAGCATAGGGTAAATTACATCGATAAAAATCTATCGAAATCATCGCTCTAGTTTGAGTTAATCTTCGGAATCGATCCGGTAATAGTCCCACCAGTCCCACCACAGAACTTAAACTTAGTTTACTTTTGAAACTCGAATAATCTCTTTCTGAAAACTGGTGCTAGGAGGGTTTCAGGGAGGGAAAGCTTTGGTTTTGTACATAATCCTTAAAATTTTCTGCACCAAAACTTTACTTTTTAGGAGGCACCATTTTTATTTTTACGGGTTATTAAATTTGGGATACCCATCAGGCGAATTTAGAAAATATTTCTAACTTGGCCAATTCACCGGACTCGGCTTTGGAGTTGAAAATAATTCACCATAAGCGGTGACCGGGTCTGCCCTTAAAACATATTTTGAAAGCCAAAACCTAGAACAAAACGATCTCACGAACGGCAAAAATATCAAAAAAATTGGGTAGAAAAATTGTGCATTGCTCGAGAACTTATCTTGAGATTTTTGAATTTCAAGGGCAACACTGACTCTTAGATTAGGCGCCCACTCTTGCATTAGAGCCAAAGTGGATATTCCGACATTTAAAGTGAAATCGCGTTTTAGGCTTTGCCATTACTTTCCAGAACTTTCCAAAATCTTGTGTCAAAGCACGCGAGCAGAAACTTTGAGAAGAAAAATTCCGTCTTATGCTGTGGGCCTATAGAGAAATAAACACACAAGAGCTCCGTTTAAAGTTGTAGAAGCTGTGTTCTTTTTATGCTTTCATGCTTTATTATGGTTTTGCGAAACTTTACTACCTACATATAATTTCCGTCAAAGCACGCAAGCAGTTAAAACTGATATAAAGTCTCACTAATTCTGTCATATAAGAATTTAGAAAACAAACCGTAAAAAAATAGCAAACCCAAATACTTACAAGGGACAACACGGAGAATGAATTTGTAAACGCGCGCAGAAGTAAAAAGTAGCTGAGCAAAAGTAGGTCTATAATATTTACTGCTTTTGCTCCCATGTTGTATAGCCACATTAACGACCTTTACGAATAAAAGGACGAGCAAAGCTGTGAGGCAGCATAGATTTTCCTTATATGGAACCATTGTTTTAACTTAATTTTTTGGCGCGCGAAAGCACGCACGCCGCCCAGCTGCGCAGAAAACCTTAGTTGCGATTCCGCTTTAAGCTTCAAGAGTTGAACCCGTCTGAATTACCGTCTGTGTTGTGTAGCATAAAACGTGTGACCCCTGGCTTCCAAAGTTTCCACAACATTAGTTCATTTCATCAAACTGATAATTTCAAATTAGTTTCGTCAGCTAAGTTTTTTCCCCGTTATCAACAAACTCTTCTGTACCTTATTTAATGGTCTCAGCTTTTGCTGTAGTAGACCCCGGAAGTTTTTTTTACATCTCCTGTAGGGTTAAAGGCCTCTTTACGCCTTCCGTAATGGGTACCGCCACCATTCGCTAGGTGCTCGAAATTTCTCCGGGTTAAACTGGGTCCTCATGTTAAGTTGTGGCGGCAGCCGCGGCTCACTTAACCAGCAGTGTGTAAGCATTTGAGAACGGGCTCATTAAGGAAGTAATTGCCTCAGGCACTTCGCCTATGTTGTTTAAAGCAGCGCATTCGCAAGCAGGTGACGAGAGATTCAATTTCTTCAACGTCCCTGCAGCTTCTGCAGTAAGTCATTGTGCAGTATGCACAACCGTTCTACGCATAGACCCCCAGCATAGGGCCCTAGTAGGACTCCCGCTAGTACTCGGATATTCTTGGGGCTAGTCCGACCTTAAAAAGTGATCTGTTTTTGTTTACTGCCGGCTATAGCTCTCTTGTGGTGTCTACACCTTTCAAGTTCCGCGTCCTAGCCTAACGTTTAGGTTATTTCTACTCAAGATCTCGATTTCTCTCTTATGTGCTATCGAACTCGACGGTTTTTTTTATGGATTTAAGGGGTACAGATGCAATTATCTCTGACCCAAATCTTACAAGCTTGTCCGCTTCTTCTTTTTCTGGGATATCGGTATGACCAGGCACCCAGCACAGAGTTGCCGTATTCCCAAGTGATGTCTCTCCTAGCATTTTCTCGCTTGACTTCACCACATCTGCCTTCACGGCCGCTTAGCTGTGAGAGCGATTGTATTGTCTTGCGCCCTAAAGTCCACGACAGCTTGGATTGTGGCCGTTAGCGCCGTCTTAAAATCACTGCAGACGTCGTTGATCCAAAAGGATCAGAATCCCATAACGTCGCAGATGTTCGTCTGCCTTTTCTCACGTTTATCTTGGAGCCCAAAATCTTGTCATTACCCGCCACTTCCTTTCTGTCCGATTCACATCTTTCCTGAACATTTTGTGGTATCGAATTTACTACTGAAAGCAAACGTCAGAGGTATAGGTAGTCCGTGCTTGGTATAAACTCTACCGAGCCACGCCTCTGAGTTTATACAGAGGTTTGTCCGCAAAAGGCTAAGAGGACCTTAGTCCATAGTTCCCTTAAGCTTAGATTGATAGCTGCATTTTAGCTGCTGCAGAATATGTCCAAGGCTATAAGGTTAAGTAAACCCTCCAATGTTGCGTTGGGTGTGATCCTTAGAGCAGATACCCTGTTATTTCCTTCGGACTTTGCAGCCTTCCACCATACAACCGCGCCATATATGGATGCCAGGTTAGGTTTTACAAGCGCTATGCATATCCAATGCACCATGCGCAGTTTATGTGTTACCGAACCATCTGCGGCAGGCATATAGAGACACATATGCCCGCTTAACAGGATCTTCTATGTTCTTGTTCTTCCTCCAGTTGAGTCTAAAGTGCCAATATAGTCCCCAGGTACATGACACATTCAGATGTCGGTAGCTTAATACTCCCATCATTGGTGTACTTGATGTCAATTCCAATACACCCAAACTTAAGTCTTAGATGGATCTAATCCCATTCCTAAACCCTCGAACCAGTTACCGACAGATAAAAGTGCACAGCTTAGTCGATTTCTATAGGACTGATGAAAGTTTCCCTGGGATCAGCATTGCCACAACGTCTGCATTATGCACTCCACATTGAAGCCTTTCTTATCTAGGGCCTTTAACAATTCAGCCTTTATTAGGATCCATATTAGCGGAGAAAGGAACTTTCCTTGTGGTGTCCCTCTTCTGAATTTCCGTCTGCTGCTTATTTTTATATACTTCACCTATGGGTAACTTCGTGTGACCGATCCAGTCGCAGCTATCATAGACGAGCATTTCTCAATCTGCGCAGTGTTGTGCCTGTTTCGATGTTATTGGACACTCCCTCTTTGTCTAGAAGCCCACGCAAAGTATTCACTGGTCCCGAACTGCATTTTCCCCATATAGAGGATAAGAGACGCTTACCAGGCATGGAGGGTACTGGTATAAAAATTACCAAAACCATCAACAAAGATAAAAAGTCAAGGAGCATCTGTCTTACATTAAGCGGCTTCCTGGTCGTTGTCGGCTATCCAGGCTATGGGCGGCCCATTGCTTAACCTGTCGGCGGTGCAAAATAAATCAGCTTTGCTCCTTCTTTTCCTATTTACCTTAAAACTAACTTCACCGGTTGATATTTAAATATTTGGCTGACTACTCTGCTCTTATATAGTTGTTTTTGTCCGTAAAGGCATAACACTTGCGGTTGGCAGCTTTGGTGTTTCTACGAAAGGTTTATTTTACTCCTACATGCCGTGCAGTATTTGTTTTACATCTAGTGCCCTCAGTCCTTTTGTCCACTTAGAGCGACGAAACATTCGCCGTCAGCAGTTGAAATAACATTGGGTCTTATGGGAGCGACAGCTGTTGCTCGTGTAAGGCCTCTCATAAGACTCAATGCACCCAAAAACTGTTTCGTAGCTCGTGTAAGGCCCGGTTTATGCCTATTACTTTCTACACGCAATATGCTTTGGCATTTTAAGGGTTGTCACAATCCCTCCACTCACTCCAACCACCAACCGCTAGGCCTTGAATCTTGGTCTTGGGTCTTTTGTCGGTTACCAGGATCATTATGACCTAAAAGTCTTAAAAAGAGTTCTCCTGAGCTCATGTGGTATAGGCTATTTTAAAACCCAAATAAACAAAGAAAAAGGTGCAACTGTTTGGAGGGTTTCAAACTAAGCTCTTGGGTAGTTGATAGGGCGTATAACTGAGGCTTAAGATAGGATATCTAACAGTGCCTTAAGCATGCCGGAAACTATTGTAAGGCTAGTTTCTTCCTTCAAAGACAAGGCAAAAAAGTGCTCAGAATGCCTGATAAAGGTATTCGGTACTCAGTAGATGCGGACATGGTATTGTTTTGGCTTTTGCTATTGAATCTTTTGTAGACTCTTGATTGAAATCGGCCTCGAAGACTGCGAATACCGTGTGACACTTCAAGGCTGGGTTTACGTATAGACTGCGTTCTGGTTAGGCAATCATGCTAAACTACTTATCTTTTAATCTGAGTAGCTTCAGCGAACCCATACGCAGCCTATAGCCTTCATAGTAGCTTCGCATTCGCATTACCATTTCTAAGCAAAATATTATAGCAAAACTTGAAACTAAACATTGCTTCACATTCCACTCACCTCTTCCTATATTCTTACAGGTTTCGTGATTTATCTGTGCCACCTTTTGGCCAGTGCAGAGGCCATCACCTAACAAACAGCACCGCACCACCCTGTAACCACCGAAGCAACAAAAACCACAGGAAGCCCCCAGTGCGTTGGTAGGTCGAACATAATGACAGTTTGCCAAAAATAAAACAATACACCGAGAGCAAGGGGAACAACAACATAAAAAGCACAACAACAACAGCAACAACGAAAAACACTAGAGAAACAAACAAAAAACAAAAAATAAACCTCGACAACTTCATAGGAGAAGAATTGTAAAATTAAAAAGTAAATCGCCCCGGCCGCTGCCGGCCCGCCAGTGTTGTGTCGTCTGGTGTGCACTGTTGAACACTCCCTGACGAGTGGTGAGCCACCCCCACCCACCGCCGCCGCCGCCCCCGTCGGATCCAATACACTTACGAAAAATCTTCGCCTGTCCGTCCGTCGTCGTCATCGTCGCCGCCGCCGCCGTCGCATAGTGTAGTAGTCGCTGTCGCTGTCGTCGTTTTGCCGTCGCGTTCGTGGCCGTTCGAGTACACTCTCCGTCACCGTCACTATCACAAAACTACACAGACAGTCAAACGACTGAGTACAAATGAGCGTCGTCGTTGAGGGAAAAAATCTTGAACTCTGACCGATGACCCGAGCTGAACCCTTTTTCTTTAGTGCATTTTAATGTCAATGTAAATGAAATATTTTGTTGTTGTTGCTGTGTACAGTCGAGTGTTTTTTTGCGCTCCATTCGTTCCCCAACAAACCTGTGTATGTGCGCTGGCGAGTGTGTGTAGACTTTGGAACTATCAGTCGTCGATTAAGGTTCCACAAGTCACCCATTCTACGGGCTACGGTCGTTCGTTTCAAGTGCCTAGAGTTGTTATTCCGAGGAGCTGCGGTTACATTTGACCGGTCCACTAGCGCAAACTGACAGTTTGCCTTAACTACACACTACGACTGTCAAGTCAATATAATTAGTGAGAATCTTTTGACCCATTCAAATACAGAAAAGTGCGTTCGTTTTGCGCGAATTAAAATATTTTAAATTTTTTTTTTTGTTAATAAAAATTGGGCCAATCGTAATAAAAAGTGTAAAACTCCGTATCACCTGCTTCGATTGAATTGAAGACGCGAGTGAGATAGAAGAAATAATATCTATAAATTGTCAAGTGTACAAAAGTATCTATAACAAAGTAAATAAAAGATAACTACCAAGAGGCAGCGCGGGAATAGATATCGGGGCAAACCAAAAAAAAAGTAAGAAAAGAAAATGTGCTACTTAGTGTGTGCCTATGGTGGACAATGAAGGAAATTGATACTGAAGCTCCAGTTGTATGGCCCGCATGGTGTTATTCAGGTGAGTGTGTGCTTGAGATACTTTTTATATCGTTCGGTTATATGTTTCTTCTTCAGCCTTGTTTCATGGTTTTCTATGAATTGTCGAGTTTTTTTCCTTTCCTTTCTATCTTCCTCGTGTTGTTATTGGCTGTGCGTAATAGGCTCTAATCAGAGGGTATTGAAGATGTACTAGGTACTACAGAACAGACCATTCAAGTGTAGGTAGGTTATAGGTACTAGACAGATTTTTTTTTTTTGGAATTATTGTCGCAATGGAAACGAAAACCATTGACATTTGGGATCATTGAATGGATGACGGTTTGTATTGTTTGTTTTTTGAATGATATCATTGATTGTTAATTGGGAGATTCTTGTTATATTTTTGTACCTACTCTTCTGAGTCGAGGAACTGCGGGCATTTGTATAGCTGCTGCTGTAAAAAAGGGAAATTTCCGCAAACATATTTATGACAAAAGACACGTCAGGTCATTGCATTTGGAAAATATTGAAAGATTTGCAACGGGTGGTGGGTCAGTGACCACCAATTAAACTGGGACAGAGTTGCCGAGCTTTCGATTTTGAATGCTGGTCAGATTATGGAGGATTAAGCTTCTTTTATGCAGCTACTCAAAGGGGGTAGCCCGTTCGTAGACTTAAAAAATGTATTTTCACAATTTACAACACAATTTTAAACACAACTTTTTCTTACTTGTACAAAAGCATCTCTAGTAGGTCAGTTAACCCCGTTGCTGGGGTAAGTCGACTCACGCTATGGGGCATGTGAACTCAAGCCTCGCAACGACTAGCTCTTACTTAGACTTTAACAATTTGAACTAAATAATTTTGGCTTGTTTATTTTCTTTGGCATAAAAGTGAAAAATTGCATTTCCAACAACTTAAATAGCAGCAGCTACACTGGTACGAAAGGTCCTTTATCTTCTGATCCGAATCATCATCATCATCATTTTCGAATGCCGCCTATCCTTTAAAAGGGTCACGGAGCGAGGGTGGCTAAATGGTCCTTCCATCTTTCTCGATCCTCCGCCACCAACTCAAGAGACTCCGGCGCAATCCCCAGGCGGGACTCAGAGAGGTTCTTTACCTGATCCCACCACCTGTTTCTTGGCCTACCAGGGGGGCGACGCGCTCGCATCTCGGCTAGCATGACCTGTCTAGGAAGTCTGTCAGGGGGCATGCGATCAACGTGTCCAAACCATCGAAGAATCGATCGCTCCACTCGGAGAAGTAGCTGCTCAACATTGAGATTCCTACGAACACTGACGTTTCTCACTCTGTCCCTTAGAGTAACACCAGCAACGCACCTCAGGAATCTCATTTCGGCAGCTTGTACCCGCGATCTAATTCTTTCGGTCATTACCCAAATTTCATGACCATAGATGAGGGTCGGAACGAACACTGAATTAGAAACTGAGATCTTTGCTTTCACTCCAAGCTCAGCTTTCCCGATGACCGGCCGGCGCAGTTCCTTTACTATTGCTCCAGCTTGGCCAATTCTACAGGACAACTCAGTATCACTCCTCCCATCTTTCGTGAAAAAGACCCCGAGATACTTAAACTTCTCCACCTGTTTTAATGGAACTCCATTTATGTGCAAGGTACACTGCACAGGAGTTCGGGTAACAACCATCACTTCCGATTTGTTCACGTTTACTTTCATCCCAGCATCACCACAGATGGCTGCAAACCTATCCAGTGCTCGTTGAAGTTCCTCTTTGGAAGATGCAAGGATGGCCAAATCATCTGCGAAAAGCAGATGGCTCATCCTGATGCCAGCCAATCCGAAACATTGCTCGCCAAGACTGCGCCTCACCATCCAGTCCATATATGCTATGAAAAGGAGCGGCGACAGAACACAGCCCTGGCGAAGTCCAACGCGCACATCAAAAGGACGGGATTTGACGCCATTTATCCGTACACAGCTTCTGCAGTTTCCATGCAAAGACTGAATGGCTCTCAGAAGAGGCCCACTCAGCGCATAGTCCTGTAAAACTCTCCACAGTGTATCCCGAGGGACTCGGTCATACGCCTTTTCCAGATCTACAAAACACGCATAGACCGGTTTGGCATATTCCCAGGCCTTCTCAAGAATAACCTTCAGAGTAAAAAGCTGGTCGGTTGTGCCTCTGCCAGGCCGAAAGCCGCACTGTTCTTCCCGTAACAAAGGCTCGATTACAGCTCTGGAACGCGTTTCCAACACCTTCGCGAATACTTTTCCCGGAAGACTCAAGAGAGATATGCCCCTATAGTTGGCGAAATTTCTCCTGTTCCCTTTTTTGAAAATGGGCACTATAACTCCCGTTTGCCAATCGCTAGGTGCCTTCCCGCTATCCCAGGCCACCTTAATGACACGTGTTAGCCATTTAACACCCTCTTCACCCATTGCCTTGAGCATTTCTGGCCGGATTTCATCAACTCCAGCAGACTTGCCAACTTTTAGCAATTTAATCGCTTCAGTGACTTCGTCTACTGTGGCCCTTTTCTCCGCCCTTATCTCGTCAGCAGTGGGAATGCCATCTTCAGTGCCTTGTTGGGGGTTGAGCAACTCCGAAAAGTGCTCTCTCCATCTGCGCAAGACATCGCTCTCACTTGAAAGAAGTGTACCGTCCTTGGATTTAACCCCTTGGATGAATACCCTGCAAGGTCGTGTTTAATACCCTGCAAGGTCGGGTTTAAGAATAGCCTTGAGGTAAGGTATGTCTGTCGTTAGAGCCGACTGAAATCCACTGGAGGAAGTAATCTTCAGGCATAAGTGATGCTGTCCAGGAGTATAAACTCCTTGTGGGGCCACCCTTGGCAGTAAAGTTATACCTGAAAGCAGCGTCTGTTACATATTGTGCGGCTTGTTGATCAGCGTCTGATCCCAGAGGGACGGCTGAACTTCAAATAACAGAAATCCAGGAGCGTCTGTTTCGAAACGAGCGGCTTCCTGGTCGGCGTCTGTTGTCCGGGTTAGGATCGGCCGAATTTAAACCTGGCAGCTAGGTATGAAGACATACACAGAGTGGTCCGTCGGCTTTTGTTGAAGATTAAGCTTGTCTTTATTTTTCTGTTTTGGGTAAAATTTTATAATTCTTTAAGAATTATTGCCTGATATATTTCATCCATTGTATACTTTTTTCATAATTTTAAGCTTTACGCAGTTCTTTGGATTAGTATTGAGTTTCGTTACTCTAAAAAAAAGGATGGCAAAAAATGTGTTACAAGGGTCTAATCATAGCTATCATCGGATCGCATCATTGAAAATTTTGTTTTCATGTTTTTAGACGCAAACAATGTTGGCTGTTTTGGTATCAAAATGAAGCTTATAAGTTGCACAATTTTTTCCATAACAAAAATACATCAATTGCGTTAAAACTTCAGTGTAAGCTCGCTTTTACTATTTCACTGACAGAAATCGATTTCAAGGAACAGCCGATTTTGATTTGTGTTTTTGCGACAAAACCGTTCCACTGAAAAGCATTCCATTCTCCCATTATTCTCAACTGTCAGTTGTTCTTTCTCTGATCAACTCCAACCTCAAATGCCTGTAGCTGTGTGCTGGCACTGACAGAAATTTTCAATGATTGCTATGAATGACTTGTCAGAAAACCGAAGACATTGTTCCACTGATTTGTTCCAATGATGCTATCCGATGATAGCTATGATTAGACCCTAAGTTTGTTGTTTTTTTATTTTTTACGATTTCTATTCGTTCGTTCATATGGCAGTGCTTGCTTCAAATTTGGTTCTTGTTGCATCATTTTAGTCGGCCAACTATAGTGTTTTCAAGCACTTCTCGGAAACCATTTTTTATTTCAAAGCCGATAAAGCTCTTATTTTGATTCTTAAAAGATGGACTTCTCCCTTTGTTAATGTAATTTTTTTTACATATTATTGTTTCGGAGATACAGTGGGACAGAAACGTTTTCTTGGCCTTTTTTACCATTTTCAAGATTTTACATCCATAAAACAGCGATTTCGAAAAAATATTTAACAACCGCTGGACTTTTTTTCGATATTTCTACCATCTGCACTCGCGTTGGCTACTTTTCTTAAATTCTGCAACCATGAATTTCTGAGAAAACTGTAAAACATAATGTTTTTTATTTCGTTTGTTTAAATGTGCTAAAAAAAATTTGGGCTGGAAACGGCAATTTTGAAACGTTTTTAATGGAGTTAAATACTTTAACCAAATTTAAACAATATAGTCGTAGCCGTAAAGATACTAGAAACTTTTAAAAATCGTTTTCTAAAATTCTCTTATTAGGTTTTTGAGTCAAATCTTTAAAGCTTTTGAATATTCAAAGTTTTCTATAGTCTTGTATAAGATGTCAGCAGATAGACTTCGGCTGTTATTTATTTCAAAACTATCCTTTATACCGTTTGGGCAGAGGCGGAAGGGACATACGTTCTTCTGGCTTTTTTTAGCATTTTCTAAATTTCAAATTCATAAAACAACTTTTTTGAATTTTTTTCTAATTGTCGTTAGACCTTTTCCCAATAGCACACCCACCTAAGGTAGCATTTGCTGTTTTCTTAAATTCTATGTGCACCGATCATTGCGTAAAACAAGCTTTTTAGGCCTAGAAAAACTTTTTAAAACGCAGCTGGCTTATGACGAATTATTTTTAACACCGAATCGTGAAACTGGTGTGGAATACAGAAACAAATTGTTCTTCTTACGTACACCTGAACGGAATCGTGCTCATGTAAATGTTGTTTTGAACTCCAGATTAGTTCGGTGTCGACACGAAATTTCGCCACCGTAGTATTTGACGGTGGCGACTGGGTGTACCTTTGGTTGTGTGTGTGAAGTGACGTTTCGACTGATTTTTTACAACGCGACTGATATTGTATGAAATCAATAAAAAAATAACTTAATAACTTAATAAATTTTTAGTAAAAAGTACAAAAAACCGACGGGAACATAATCACTCTGCGAAATGAAAAAAAGTAAACAAAATGAAGGGTGCGTTTTTTTTATTCATTCCGTAGAAGGAATGGAAAATGTGGAATACTATGTTGAAATATTCTGAACGTTCAAATTCATACTACCTCGGGAGGTAATATGAATAGAATGTATTCCGAACATTCTGAACGAATAAAGAAACGCGAAACGGAATGATCGCAATATTCCGAATAAATAAAAAACCACAGATACTTCGGCCGGAGAAGTTGAACGAATAAAGAAACGCACCTGAAGTCAAAACAATTTGACACTTAACGTGATGACCGAACCGGTGCAGTATTTGCCGTTCTGTACACAACGAAACCAAGTGTACACCACGCTGGAATTGTCGCGAACACCGAGTATTATTTGACAGCTCGGTGTGGCAGTTCGGTGTTCAAAAGAGTACGAGATTAGTTTTTGTACGCTTTGTCCTCGTACTAATTCTGAACAAGATCACTAATAATAGACACATTAAGATGTTAGAAAATTTTAAAAAACTATTTTTGAAAATGCGTGTTTGTTTTTGAGTTAAATCTCAGAAGTTTTTTAAACTTCAAAATTCGCTATAATTTTCCTTAAAATTTTGGAGAATTCCTGATACGTGTGATATTTAGCGGTCCGTCTAAAAATGGAAAAAGTGGTCAAGTGCGTAGCAAAATCAGAACAGAGTACTCTCAGCGCACTCGGTTCAGAGCACCCTGAAAGTGCTCGAGCTTTGTTTAGTGCTTTAAGGGCCAACTATAATAGTCGGAAGCAAACTGATGCTAACGTCATAACCGGACGAAAAGTTAACTTTAGTTTCGTCAAACAGACAAGCAACCTGCAATTGCCTTTTGCAAAAGTATAAATCTGTCAAGTCGCAATTTCATTTGTTTTGCGAAACGTTGTTTTGCTTACGTGCATCTATTTTAAAAGATAAAAAAAAAAACAATTAAAAAGAATTCTGCTTTCTTCTGATTCATGTTCAATATAATCAGCCACACCAAAACCAATTTCAAAAACTACGAATGAAATGTGCGGTCGGGAGCGCTCAATACGTACGAAACAAACGTCAAAGAAAACTTGACGAAACTGACCCGACCGACATTATGGGCGCGTTATACGAATCGAATGTATTCGCACAATTTCTTAAGGCTCCGTACGAAGCATTCCGTTTATTATAGTTGGCCCTTTATTCTGAACTAAAAAAGAAAAACGCCCATAATATGTCAGTGCAGTGGTGTGTATAAAAAAATGACACTTGAGCTTAATGACAATAGAAACTTTAGCACGGCTGTCAAAATATCGTCATTCTCGTTTTTCGACCAAGGGATGCCAGCAAATCGCGTTTTTATAGGAAAAAATTCAATAGTTTTTGTCGAAGTGACAACTAATTATAAACTACCCAACCTAGAGTATGCCCATAAGGAAAGAAGTTGTTGTGCATTATTCTGTTCTTTGAATTGACCTAAAAATAATTTAAATATAATTTGAGTGGAAGGAATCAGAAAAGTGTCCCGAACATGTGATCTCATTGAATCCATGTACCCTTTTGTGGTCGTATGCACTGTTTTGACAACACAAACAACACTTTTCTAATCCTTTCCGTATTTTATAATTAATATATTTTTAGACTTAAAGGCAGATCAAGTCTACAACTTTCTCGTTCATACACAGGGTTGCAGTTTTTAAGTAGTGATTTTCCATATAAAAAGGAACTTTGTTTGGCATCACTCATTAAAAATACTAGTAGACGTTAAAGTGTTAAAAGCTCTGTTGAGTTATTCTATGTAAGTGATCGCTTTTGACAGCAGTCAAGTTTATTTATTCGAATTTTGGCACTTCACTTAAAAAACATCGCGCACTTATGTTATGTTTCCACCGGCAATAATACGAGAATTGGCGGCAGATGGTTAATAATAAGTCCCAAAGTGGTTCCACCAGACAAATATAAGATTACTTTGACATGGGCACTCTTTTTCTGTCATTTTGGCTCTCAGAAGAGAGGAGCGATGTCATTTTCAAGGAGCGAAAAAAGATTTCCGTTGTAAACATCCCAATAAAAATCGTTATTCTGACAGATCCTGTCATACGTGAACGAGTGTCCTTTTCGATTCTCAAACTGTTAAAAATGAGATTTATGGGGGAATTTAGTTTTAATCGCTTGCTGAGAGAATTTAATGGGCACTCTTTTTCTGTCATTTTGGCTCTCAAAAGAGAGGGGAGATGTCATTTTCAAGGAGCGAAAAAAGATTTCCTTTGTAAACGTCCCAATAAAAATCGTAATTCTGACAGATCCTGTCATACGTGAACGAGTGTCCTTTTCGATTCTCAAACTGTTAAAAATAAGATTTATGGGGGAATTTAGTTTTAATCGCTTGCTGAGAGGATTTAATGGGCACACTTTCTGTCATTTTGGCTCTAAGAAGAGAGGGGCGATGTCATTTTCAAGGAGCGAAAAAAGATTTCCGTTGTAAACGTCCCAATAAAAATCGTAATTCTGGAACAGTTTCATTGTCCTTCTTCGATTCTCGAACTGTTAAAGATGAGGTTTATGAGGGGGTTAAGTTTTAATCGCTTGCTGAGAGGATTTTAATGTGTATGGTTAATCGCGTAATTTGTAGAGGCTTTAATGAAGATTTGTATTGATTGGGTATTAGTTCCCTGTGGAAACATGGTAAACACTCGCCCTCAGCACACTACACTCTGCTCCACTACACTCAATTTGTAAATATGAACCAACAACTAAGGCCGCGGTGTCACAAGGAACAGAAACAGAAACAGAATTTCATACATAAACAACGGAAAAAGCATTCAGCGAATTTAGGTTTCAGTTAATAATGTATTGGATTCTGTTTCTGTTCCTGTTTTACGTTTCTTGTGACAACGCGGCTTAACTGACGAATATTTTTAAAACAAAAATCTATAAAACAAAACCAATCGCGAAACAAATAACCAGGAAAAAAAATCTGGAATGGTTTTAATCCTGATTATTTATTTAAAAGTTTATTTTTTTCATTTTCATCATAATTTTATTCAATATTTTTATATATTTGCCTGCGGTTCTTCCAACAAAACTTAATTTCTATTTTATTATTACATAACGAAACACTCTATTTATCGAATGCAGTCTTTTTCAGTTCGAATCATCATTAATTCAACTTCACCACATAGAATTCAACACTTTTTTTTAAATTCAAATGCTTTAGGTACCTTACTTATTCAATCGCAACTGCGTCGTTCGAGTCTGTTCCGCGTATTTTATAGAAAATTCAGAAAGTTCTCGAAAATTTGCCTTCTGTAATTCACCACAGAATGGAGGGGAACTTTCGGTACTCGAAAAACGAATATCAGTTTACTGACAGTTTGTGTTCGTTCAGTGAATTGGTGGGTGGGTTCAGTGACTTCTGCATATCTCTTATATTTTCCCTTTGTGCTCTGTAACTTCCCTCCTTGGGCTCACTAATATAATTTGGACCTTAAAGTTGGTCCGAGGTTGGGTACTTATATAAAACTGTTTCGGTGTGAAATTAACAAATTTTAAGAATCACGTAAAAATTGTGATCTAGATTACGTTTGAGATTTTGTCTTTCAAGATTTTTTTTAAATGATTTTCGAGATTTTATACATTCTAGAAACCGGGTTGGTCCCGAAAAAGTTTTAAAAATGTATACAAGTGCCACACATTTGAATTAAGCTGATTGACGAAAAACAAAACACTGTTTTGATTTCGCATAAATTCATGTTGATTTATGTTCGAATGTCTGAGCCGAAAACCCAAAAAATTTCATGTCGACCAACCGTCTTAGGGTCGACAGATGACTAAATCTAACTATGTCTTCACCGGTGATAAAAAGAGGATTAGCAGAAGACGATTAAAAATAAATCCCAAAGTGGCTCCACCGGACAAATATAAGATTTTACGCACACTATTTTTCTGTCATATTGGCTCTCAAAAGAGAGTGACGAAGACGATGTCATTTCACAGGTACAAAACATTTTCTGTTGTAGAAATCATAATAGACAGTTTTAGTTTTTTTTTTGGTTCTCAAACTGTAACAAAGGTACATAAAATAGGTTTGTGAATAGGGTGAAGGGGATTTATGAGAGGATTTATTTTTGCCGAGAGGATTTAAATATGTATGATTAATCGCGTGATTTGTAGAGGATTTAATGGAGATTTATATTGATCGCGGACTAGTGCCCGGTGAGAACATGGTATAACATTTATTTTATGTTTGGTGGCTTTTGCTGCATTGTAACTCCTTAATTACCTACATTCTTTCTTTTAATAAGTTTTTAAGATTCCTTTTTTATTCCTTGAATTTTTTGAATATCGAGAACTCATGATAATCCTCTCCAAAGTTCCCAGTAATTACCTGCTTACAATGACCAACAAAGGTAAAATACACTCAATATCCATTAAATGATGTCAGTCAATTTGAACAGTGCTTTTGTTATGGCAAAAATTTAATAAACTCAATAAGTTCATTAGCTACGTTAACAGAAGCTAACAATACAATAAATTCAATTCAAAATTACTCCCCCCTGCACTATACGGAAGGTTTTGCCAAAAAAGTCAAATTCTGATTGAGTCTTACCAACCAAACGGCAAGTATCTGGAGATTTGGAAAAAAAAGACACCAAAATCTCCTATGAACACATGAAAGAAAAGATTAAATTAAAAATCCAATAAGTACCTTGCGGTCTTGTGTATCTCCAACACGTTGAATAGAAACTTGACTTGTCGTACAGGGCAATGCGACACGTCAACATGGAGAAGTATAATAGTCATTCGATCGATGACACCCGAGACGGTTGTTACCACAGAATTGTATCCATGTTCTCGTACCTAAGGTCACAAACGTGCCGCATGCTGGGTATTTTCAGTGGCTGATATAGGAAATAGTATTGCAATTGGATTCGAATTGCGGATTATACGTACAATACGAGACGTCCATCGATTTGTTTACTCACAAAAATAGTAGCAATTAGACGAGCGTTTGTCACTGGCAACCACCACAGGTTTTTTCGCCTAAGCAATAAAGCTACTGCTTTGCGGAATTACAATCAAGTTGAGATTTCGATTGGAAACGCTTAATTGTCGATTTAAAAACTACCCACGCTCAGGGACACCTGTTTTTGGCAAACGGCGCAATTAAGTATTCAAACAACAGTTCGAAGGGAAAGACGCACCTATTATGCCTACATAACTTCAAGACGACTTCAAGACGCTTGACAACGTTTTGGTTTTGTGCGCTTGAAGTGGCAGACCGTGTGCGCAATTCAGACAAATCTTTGTAAAACCTTAAAAAAACCTTTAACATGCTTTATCCCAAGCCTGCCAACGTGACGTAATAATGTATGATAGTTGACTTTCGGCAACATATTTCTGCGACGAAGCTGTAACCAGAGCTGAATTTTGGGGTGATCGCAGCAAAATAGATCTTAAATCTGGTACCTACAGGCAGAGCTGGCCAGATGCTTGTTGGCTGAGGGCCTGGTCCACACCGGACTGTAGCGCTACCTTGAGTAAGTAAGTAAGGTACCTACAGTCTATGGAACAGGTCTAATCTTCTCATGAATGCTGCCGAGCAAGAGATTTGCAAAGAGTAACCAATTTAAGTCGATCCGGATAGAAGTTTAGGTTCTATTAGTACCACGAAACTATCAAAGCTTAATAGGTGTGTTTATTTATATTAGGAAGATTAAAAGTTAATCCCAAAGTGTTTCCACCGGAAACGAGGAGATTAACTTGATGTTTGCTTTCAATTTTGACATTTCTCAATGACGTCCTGATGTGTGAAATGGCAATTTCTGGTCGTCATGTCCTCTGCGCATTTCCTTGAAAACGTGAGTTTTTTTGGCTCCCGGTCAACTCAGACTTAAAAATAATTCAAAATTCAAAAAATAATTCATATATCACTGACACCGAATTCTTTAATCTACGAAGCAAAATAACCCAAAAAAGAAAAACACATCGTCAAGTATGTTGATGTCTTTTCGCTTCACAAATTCGATAGTAGGCCAATTTGTTCAACATAAGCCAGCAGTACCAACATTAGCATCCATCATTCTGTTGAAATGGACACTCCTCAGTGCATTTAATCGTTTTGACAGGTCCAACCACTTCCACATCAACAGCAACATTAACGGTTGTATGCATTTCTTTACACAACACAGCAAACATAGCTGAGTTGATGCTGCCAAGCTGTCCGATAAAGATTTGTTTGATTTGTTGCGTCAGATAACGCACAGAACACGTAGAGGATTCTGTACGGTTTGAATTCACAATTCATGCTTGGAGGAGATCAATCTTCTAATCGCGGATTATCAAGTCTGCATAATCCGCGATTAATCTTCGTGAAGAGATAAAAATTTGTATGGTACATCTCGATATTTACAGACGACTTAAGGGAGAATTGTCTTAATCGCAGATTAGTGTCTGGTGGAAACACCCTATAAGAGTTTTTTTTTTCGCTAAGCCATGTTATTATGAAAGCTGAAGGCTATACTAATGAGTTAGAGATAGTGCTTATACCTAGATTATATAGTAAGGGATATACCTAAAACGTCAAACGAAACCCTGCCAATGTTCAGTGCAAATCCGTTTACGAGATTATAAAAACTATCGAATATCGGCTTTTTAAACTTTCATTAAAGTCTGCATAATCCACATAAGTTCAATTAACGAAGTTTTCAAGTTCAAAAAAAATTAAAGCAACTATCTTCCTTTTCATAAATCAGTACCGATCAGTCAATATCAAACTTTTAAAGCCGTAGAATACTTCAACGTCAATAATTGATTATTGTGTTTAAGGGCAACTTTTTTTAGTACAAGATAATCCTTTGATTAAACCCGGATTAGTACCCGCCTGATTTAAACTCGATCTCGGGAAAGACTGTGATTCACACGGGAAAATTAAACCGTTAGTTAACAAATGGTTAAGCAACAAATTGAGTTAGTAAAACCAAACTTTCGCCCGGGACGAAAGTTAACTAAAACAACAAATGGATCTTGAGGTAAAAAACAGTTTAACTCCGAAATTAATCTGGGGTTACCAATGTGTCTAACCTATCCCACAAATTTAGTGAGCAAAACCGATTTAATCCCGGACATCAAGGCAAACATTTAAACTTGTCTAAATCCCCAGGACGTTAAATTACTGAGAAGCTTAATCACCAGGAAGTTTGGTTGTTTTTGGGAGAAAATGGTAACAAAATTTTCGTTGCTTGAGTTTTCTCATAGTTAATCCACCATTTTTCGGTAGGGAATTTATCATGTCCTTGTGCTTGTGGGGCTAAGCTGGAGCTAACTTGAGATGAAACTTGTTTCAGATTTTTTTTAGGGGATATTTTTCTAGTAGTTTAGTAGTAGATTAGTTTGATTAATCTTAAGGCTGGAAGGCGGCCTATAATTAGGGGATTTTCAGTGCTGAGTTAAGCCGAGCTTAAACCAATATCTGTTAATCCCGTTACAAAATGAATCTAGAGTTAACCCAACGAGCATTTTTTCAGTGCAGAGCTAACTCCGTCCACAAAGTTGTCAAAATCTTCGAAAATTATTGACTCTTCTAACTCTCAATTCACAAATAAAACCACAGGAAAAGGAGTTCGATTTATTTTTAGTTGTCATTTCACAGGAATTCATACTGTTGTCCAGAGTTGATCCGAGATAAACTTGACAGGCGTTGGCGAGTTAAGCCGAGATTTACCCCTGATCTCAGTTCAATGAAAAACTTATATCAGGGGTTAACCTAAGTTTAACTCGGAAAGCCGGATGATCTAGCACTGAAAAACCGGCCCTAAGGCCCTGTTTTTTTTTGTGCAGAGCTAAACCTTAGTTTAACTAGGATCGAATATTGAATGGTGAAAGTTAGAGGGGATAAGTTAGATTTACCTACGGAGCAGTTTTTAAAATGTCTGCGGGACGGTATTATGGACTCTTCATGGACTTTCAGCAGCATAACAAGAAAAACATTGCATTTATCTTCTGGATTGATTCTGAGTAAATTTGAATTTATCATCGTAGTAACAATCTGAACCCAATGACCTAACTTACACGAAAGAAGCGATCATCATTTCGCCTCTAGATTAGTTAAAGTCGTATAAGACAAGTCAATGAAGGCCTCGATCTTGAATTCTTTATCTAGTGTTTTCGGAATGGTCAGTCGAAGAGGAATAGGCCTGTTAATATTGCCCAATAAGACAGAATATATCAATTAGGGGCTGAATTAAGTCCTTTAACCTTAAACCAGGAGGTCTCCCATTTTTTCCCTTATGATCATACTAAGACTGTTGCAATTCTAATTACTAATAGCTGTTCTAATTTCAGTACTCCTTCGTCATTTTAGTCCGGTTGAAAAGCTCCAAATCACTAGTTTTCGGTCTGCTTTTTTTTAGAAAGGGCCCAATGAGGAAATATCGCTTATTTCAAAGGGTGTACTGATGTTCGAATCATTTTATCTACTCTGGGTAAGAGTAAAAAAAAAACTAAACAAGATTACCCCTAAGATAAAAAACAATTACTTTGACAATTGACCGGGCAGAGGTTTCTGACGTCTCATTGGCGTACTAGGAATACAACTCAGTTAAGTGACCCAAGACTGAACCTTTTTTTATTTTTCTCATTATAAGTTATTCACCGGGAACTTTTTTTTACTATAAAGCCACAATTTTGGGGATTTGCTTATAAGACTTAAGATTTTATTATCACAGCAAATCTCTCCTTACAGGAGTTGCATTTTTATAACAAGATTTCAGTTCTTATAAGACTCTTATTACAATATTTAAACTCTACGAGAGTTGAAGAAAACAAGAGTCTTGTAAGAGCTTAATATTCTCTTGTAATAAGAGTTAAGTGCTTAAAGATTGATATTCCTTTAAGCCTAGTGCTACAGAATAATTTTTTGATCTCATAACAAGATGTTAGGCTTGGAGAGTATCAAGACCCTTATAAGAGTCTTATAAAAGCTATTTTGACATTTTTAGAATGAATATACTCTCAAGAGTATATTATTTATATTATTTAAGTTGGGTTTAAGGTTTAATTTGCTAACTTCATCTCAAAATCTGCAACTTTCTTTAAAAGCTCTCTCCGTTAGGAATCCTGTAAGGATACGTAAATTATTTATACTAAGACCGATGGATGCCTTGAATTTCTTTTGGTTGTAGTTTCCTAGAAGCTTCTTAGCTTGTTTCAGTCCTTGAAGGCTTTTCCAGGTCTAACTCGGCTTACCTTCAAGAGTATGGAATTTGGAAATCAAATCCGAACGAGGGGAATTAGAGGCGAAAAGGAATTGCCGTGCATCACGTGCATTGTCTATCCAGCACAGAATATGACAACCTTGAAACACGAAAGCTTACTCCCGCAAGTGTTATGCCTTTACGCAGAACATTAACGGTATATAACCAACATTGTTTATTATATATTCGCCTGATCCAAACCCGGATAAGAAACAATGACCAAAAAGCTGCTTATTTGGTGAAGACGCTCCTGGGGTTTTTTTTCTCAATCTATCTTTTGTTGCTGGTTCTGGTTCAACCAGATACTTTCCTAAACGAATCACGTCTAAAAGTGTCAAAGTTTTTAGGCTTGTTGCCCATTTGCTCAAATCTATTTAGGATAAATGTAGTACTGCAACATTCATAGACACGTACCTGACATACGAGACGTACGTTTCTACATACTTAGAAAACAGGACAAAAAATACATGTATTTGGTCTTTCGTCACGAAAAAAACTATAAGTTTGAGCGGAAAAATCCTTTCTTCAAATTCTCCCTTCTAGTAGGGGAGTTTTTGACTTTCAGTAGATGATTATCATTATCCTTCCTCAATCCAAACACTTATAACAAGAAATTATCCAAGAACTGGTCTCTAAACCAAACTTTTGTGGGTCCCTTGGCCCAAGATTAACTCACGTCGCTTGGTGCAGACACTTAAAAGTTTAAAAATTGATCGAAAAATCATTGCTACGACACATTTTTATTTCATATAATCTTAAACTTTTAGGTGACGTTTTAAGGAAACAATTTAATAAAACTATCTGCATTTGGATAGCCTAACAAACTGTTTAGATAGCCCCCATTAGAAAACCTAATTGACTTGCCTCAAATGCTGCTGAACACCTTACCGACAATATAGTGACAACTCACCGACACTTTGCTCGAAAATTTATTAGTTCACCTTAGCCATTAACGAGAGACCAAACCGTATGATAACACTTTTTTAAGTGAGTAGTCCCGTCCCGTGCAGGCAAGTTCGTCGAAACACGGACATACACACAACAATTATTATGCCGGCAGGGGTAAGGCTTACGCGGGTACGGTCGCGATCGGTAGGCGGCCGCACCTACAAAAATCTCATCTCAGAAAATTAATTCACGGAACGACTCTCGTTGAGGTCAAATAACTACTTAAAATCAAATCAATTTACTTTATGGCAAGAACCCTGCTTAGTATTTCGTTCACGCGGCGACATTTTGTCAATATCATCAGTCAGTGATCAATGCTTTTTTAAATTCAATTTACAAAAAAAAAAACTTACGTAGGTATCTATGTGTTTCTATACCTTGTGGAATGTGCATGGTCAATGACGAACTGCGCAAACCAACCAACGCAAACGACTTCCACGACGACGACGACGGCGACGCAAAGTTGATGAAAACAACATCGATCAGACGAATAGGGATAGCCATAGCCGCCTGTGTCTTACCTTCTCCGGTGCTATACGAGTACGTTTCGAAAAAAAAGAAACACAAAAATTAAACTTCGTACTCAAGTAGGTACTTAACGAAAAATTTGTTGAAAAAAAAACGCACAACGCTAACCGATGATCGAGGCAAAGATTAAGGCGAAATACTTTTGTGATGTGCATTCCGTATAAGGTGGTCACATTTCGTATTAGTATTCAAGACATCATCTCAAGTTCGAGGTGAATTTAAAAAACTAAGTACTCAATATTTTTTATACACAAGTTTTTTTTTCAAAAAAAACCGTCACAACAACAATAACAGAGAGAGAGAGAATATCCGCGAAAAAAAGTTAACAAACACATTTGAGAAAAGAAGAAAAAAAATGTGTTTCAAAAAAAAAAATACTCCTCGAATTTTCTTTTTTTTAATTTTTTTTTTTTCAGTTTAACTAAATTAAAAACTAAAAAAAAAAAATGAAGATTTTAGATTCAGAAATTTCTTAAGTATGGAGTAGGACTTTTATCTTGGGCGCTGTTAATCTTCATAGTCCAAATATTTACTCGTTTGATGCAGACATTTCTGTGTGTGTCAATGTAGGAAAACATTGACAGAGTAATATCATTTCGAGATCATTTATTTTAAATTTAAATAAAATAAGTCTCAACAGTCGAACTTAAAAAAGGACATCGCAACAAGATCTTATGACTTTAACTAGTTTAACCTGACGAAATTGAGAACTAGGTAAGAAAGATCGTTTTGAAGTTCAGAGACATCGAATCTGTCAATGTAACTCAAGCATAAGTTGGCCAATGATTTCCGTAATGACGATTGCAATGACGATTGCAAACGGTTTTTGCAAACGGTTGTCCGAAGATGTGTTGGCAACCATACTGATCGTAAATGCGCCTACATTAGCTTTCAGTGTAAATGCATTGATGACCACACGTTTATGCACGTGATTACATGACATCGAGATGCAAGGAACTTACCATCGATACGAATTGGATAAAGATTCACTTTGGCCCAATTTTTCAGTACTGAGTTAAGCTCAGCTCAAACCAAGATCTGATAATCCCATAACAAAGCCGATCTGGAGTTAACCCAGTGAGCAGTTTTTCAGTGCAGAGTTAGAGTCAGCAAAGTTGACAAAATCTTCGACTCTCGAAATTATTGACTTTCCCAACTTTCAATTTACATAGAAATACACAGGAAAAGAAGTTCGAGTTGTTCTCAGATGTCATTTTTCATAAAAATACACAAATTAACTGTCATTCTACACAGAAAAACATTCAAAGAAGTTCATACTGTTCACCAGAGTTTATCCGGGATTAACTTACCAAAGTTTCGCGAGTTAAGCCGAGATTAACCCCGGATCTAGATAAACTGAAAAACTCATTTCTGGGGTTAATCTCAGTTCAACTCGGAAACTGGTATGATCTCGCAGTGAAAAATTGGACCTTAATGGATCCATAATTGATCCTTAAGTATAGTTAAGTTTGAGTTGAAGTGGCAGACAGATTTGTAAAACTGTAACACATCGACCCATATGAGGGTCCCTTATGGAGCCACTTGAATTTAGAAAGTCTTATGACTTCAGCCATATATAACGGGTGATTTTTTAAGAGGCTGAGAACTTTTTTAAAAAAAAAACACAAAAAATTCGAAAAAATTAATGAAATATTTATTTGAATCGATAGTTTGAACTTTGCAATTTAATGTTTAAAGATAATTTCATGCAAATGTTGACCGCGGCTGCGTCTCAGGTAGCCCATCCGCTGAGTCCAATTTTGGCATACTCTTTCACACATATCGGCCGGTATCTCACGAATGAATGCATGGCTTCCAGTGCGTCAATCGAAGCGGGCTGATACGGCCGCAATATTTTCTTCACTACGCACAGTACGTAAACGTGTTGGTGGTTTAATGTCCAACAAAGTAAATTTGGTGCGAAATTTGGTCACAATCTTCCGAATACCGACCATAAAATGGAAGCAGTGCGCGATGAACATTTCGAACCGAGCACGAATTTTGATAGTAAAATTCAATAATTTGCAAGCGTTGTTCATTTGTAAGACGATCCATGGTTAAATTGCAAACCAAACTGAAGCTGTTTGACAGTGACACAAGGTACTTAACACACGTCAGCTGTCAAAACCAGTGTTGCCAAAACCAAACCAGCTAAAAAATCACCCTTTATTTGGCTCATTCACGTATAGGTTGCAACCTGCGATGCATTTCGTTGTCGTTCCTGTCTTCGTTGTTCTTTCACTAGGCACCCGATAACTTCTCTTCAAGCTTCGTGCGTACTCAACATTTGTTCCGTTCTCAACAGGTGTTCCGTTCTTTTAACAGGTTGGACAGTAAAGGTTGACTTCATGCCTCAGCCTGTGGCGGTAAGCTCTGAAAGGTGGAAGTCCAGCTCCCCTTGCTTCCTATTAATCCAAGGGTCTACATTGGCAATGAACCTTATCAGAGTCCATCTACCTTTGTCGAAGTTGTTCCATCTATCTTGCCATTTTTCTCGTATTTCTCTTAATAAAACTTTATTATTCCTCAAGGTTCATTGCTGGTGGCAACCTAGTCCTGCCGGCAACATTTTTTCTTTTGGCTTTTTTAACGAGGAAGTCTATTTGTATCATACCATAGCAGACATGCGGCTTCATATGCGGTTATTCTGAATATGTACTCTCAATGCAATGCTTCTGTAAGCCGTCTCTGTTTTTCGACTGCAAAAGCTCGTTCTTATTGCTAGTAGCCCATATTTGGCAACCAGAGAGCATCGAAGCCATAGAGCAGTTGACGTCACGTCGCAGATCTTGCCACATATAACAGTCTCTTCTTTTGTTTAGAACCCTCTTATATTAGGCATGACTCTTGCCAGGGCAGCTGCTGGCTGTTTTTTGTTGCTGCCACCTTCTCCGCTGATGCATGTTGCAGATGTTGCTTAACATTGAACCTCGCAACTTCGAAAATTAACCTCGAAATTTGGCTCCTACAAACGATCAATATGTCGTCAGCGAAGCCAATTATATTCGAGAACCTGCATATCCGGATTTTGAGTACGACGTAATAACAACATAAGATTCTACAGTAGTAACCGTAGTACATAGAACCTCGGGAGCCGCTGCCTTTGGCGTTGGGTCATCCCTCCTATCCTAAGCATGAGAGACATATTGGATCGATCGTGTTGAGACAGTGACATGTCTCTTCCTTCTCCTCATTCAATATAGTCAGTTTTATAGCTGTGTCAATCGTTCATTTTCCCGGATCGAATCGATCCAGGATTGATTTGAAAAAGGACCCGATCTTTTCAGCCAATCATTCATTCGTTCCTTTTTCAACCATCATCGTTCTTACCGATTTCGTCCTTCTTTCAGTCATCGATCCAAAGTCAAACACCGTTCCTCCGTTCAATCCGGATTGGTTTACACCTTAGCAGCAGCCAGAGCCAGCGTGTGCGCGGCAAATACACATTTTTCCAAATCTCGTAGCAGTTTCGCTACGTGCATCGATGTAGGAATGGAACATCGGAATGGAACATCTTTCTCTTTCGTTTCGCTCATTTGACCAACGATAATGGAGAGAGAAAAGTATTGGTTCGTTCCGATTTCCTTCGTTTCGTTCATTTGAACGGGAAAGAGGATTGATATTAGGAACGATTGGTTTGCCCAACCGGGATTGCAATCACCAATACTTTTAGAGGAACGGGTCCAAAGGATCGAATCAATCACGATTGACACAGCTCTAGTCAGTTTCACAAACAGGATTTGGCTTCGTAATCGACCCATTACGTCCTAATTATTAAATATTGGACTTATAACACACTCAAAATGCTGTTTACTAGCACTACTTGTTTTGAAATGTTTCTTAATGTTTGTTATTATTTAACTAAAAAACTGGTCATAGAAACGTTTACAGCACCATAATTATAAAACTAAAAGTTCTAACACCATTAGTTTCGTAAACGTGGTGCTATAAATGTTCCAATAGCACTGAAGTTATAAGTCTATAAGTCCGAAGGAGCTAGGTCTTATAGCACAGGTTCTATAAGCTTTTCAAGCACCTATTTTATAACACTATAGGTTTCACACGTCCGAAATACTACTTTGCGGGTTGCCATTTGTGATACAATAGAAAACAATATAACTGACTAAAATTGTTGTGATAATATTTCAAGCAAATCATTTGGATAAAAGAATCTTACATTTTTAATAGAATGATATGAATTTTGACTAAACTACATTTTCTATCACAAAAATTTGATTATAGAGAATGTTCATACTTTTTTAACAATTTTTTCTATGTTCTAGTGGGTCAAAAAAGCTATACTTGGGCTTTCTTGGCCCAGCAGTTCAAGGATTTTATCTGCTCACAGACATGCCCACTTTTTAGGCAGAAGGTTTAGAAGGAGTCCTCATTGCAGGTTAAAACTCTTGAGAAACCAACATACAGCATAAAACAAAGAGAGTGATGGTTGCCCTATTAGCGCCAAACCACAAAATGTTTTAATAGTTCTACATGGAGCTAGATAGTGCTATATAGAACCAAAAGTTTCTGAAAGGTAACGCAGAACACCTCAAGTGTTATAATGGTGCTATATAAAACCTTGCATTCTATGTTTTACGTTATTTCTAGTATTTCAAGAAGTGCCATGTTTCTTTTTGTCTAATTTTAATAAGAGTATTAAGTTTTCTGTTAAGTAAATGCACTCTTTTTATTACTTATTAATTTCATCACCTTATTTAACATGAAGGAAGTAGTTTGTGCAAAAACATCAACACCACAAACCGCACCATGAAAGTGTGTGTTGTGTAGATGCATATTCTTTTAAAAATATATTGAGTGTCAAATAGGTTCTATAAAAGTTTGAAGAAGAACTCTTTTTGCACCCAAAATTAAGTTCTATAAAGTTTCAAATCGTACTTATGGGGGTTTTGTAAGGGGCCTTGTTACTTGTTTAGAACGCACATAAAGAACCTAAGGTTTTCTTATGTGGTGCTGTTAGCGTAACGGTGGCCATAACAAGAGCTTCTGTGCTACTTGGGATTACATACTTCGGCTGTGAATATGCTTTGGAATGGTATTTCCTAAAAAGCTAAATTTTTTCCGGAAATATTAATTTTTCTTCATCTTCTGAGTGCTTATTTTGGTTTTACGCGTAACACAACTTTCTCTCTTCTCCTCGTTTAGGCGCGATGTTATAGCTTCGCTTTAAAGTCACATTTCGTGACAATACGTTTATTCTTTACGATTGCCAAATGAAAAGTTGAAGCCGATGTTACATGGTTACAAAACCAATGAAAGATTGCGAAAAGCGAGATTTTGAGAACTTGGTGAACTTCCATAAAAACCTACGCATGTGACAGGCTCGGGCACACAATTGTTTTTAAATCGTTTGATTGTGAACATTGAGAGATAAAGTAGCTTAACCAGCTTAAATCTTAAACCAGCTTAAACCAGGTTGTTATTAACTCTGACGCATTAAATGAATTTGAGGTTAGCCCAGGAAGCAGTTTTTGTCTTTTCAAAATCCTTCTTCAATAAGGTTATCAAAATCTTCGGGTCCTAATGTCATTGACACTCTCACTTATCTCACCGAAAAGAAATTAAAAAAAGTTCGAGTTCTTTGGTGCTGAATCGTAACTTTCACAGAACAACGCACAACAACTTTCATTCGACGTAGAAAAATAGGCAATGAAGCTGAAATTGTTTTTCAGAATTTAATTCTTATTTCAGGGGGTAACTTCAATTTAACTCCGGTACTTGGATACTAGTTCAAGCCTCTATTCCACTGCGTTTTTATTGGATGTTTTCTGTTAGTTATGACATACCTCAAGGTCCCATTCTCTGTCCTAATCACTCTCTTCTTCTTTTTGTGCATTTTAATCTTAGATTATGAAAGCTTATGATGTTGAATGTCTTAGCATCAAAATATTCTTAAGCCTTATTTATAATGCCGTATAAAACAAGGGTTAAAAGGAAACTCCTTATGATAGGAGTTATGATTTGATTAACCACATGCTTTACTCTTCAAACTAATTTAAAAAGGATTTTCTGGACTTAACCCTTCACCAATTAGTGTTTGAAAAATCTAAATTTATTATTCGCTAATGGGATCAGTATACACTTTTCACTCCGGTTTCTATTCCGTATTTACTCACCTGTTCAAAGTAAACACAGGCTTCAAAACAAGTGCAATACTGCGCGCAACAAGTACCTAAAAGGCAACCAGAGACCATGTCCAGCTGGTTTTACACAAGTTGCCATCTCGAGCATCCCTGCCAGTCCCAGCGGCTACGAGGTTTCACCGTGCCACACACAACCAATGCACTCGCCATTGATCTATACGACGCCCTGAAAAGGAATTCTTCGCTTCTTGTTGGCTTCGGTTTTTTTTTGGTTTTGTTGGCCCGTTTTTCTTCCTTTTCACATATTTTTTTTTGTTTTTCTGTGTAAACTCTTCTTGTACTTGTTAATTTTTTCCGTATAGGTATGCGGTCGCGAAAAGAAGGGCGACGCAAAGTGAATTTCTAAAAAAAAAAAAAAAAAACAGAGCTATGCGCAGCCGCAAACGATATTAACTTTTCTTTGCTCTTGGAATATAATTAAGCGAGCCCGGTAGTCATTGCGGGCTTAAACCGTCGCAAGTCATGAAGCACACATAAACGGGCGTCGTCGTTGAACGGTCAGAAAGTCATGTGGTGACTTGCTGCTTCGCACCAACAAACGAGCCCAGCTTGATGGTTGTCCGCGAGTAAAGTTGGTGATCGAAGGTGATCTGAATGGGAATCATGTAGCGCTAGGCGTTGCTGATTCACGTGTGCCACTTGCCCCAACGCGACCACAGAAAAAACGACCGTGTTCATATGCGGATACAATAGTTACGACGATACAAAGATTTTCCTTTGCTGAAAGAAAAAAGAAGCACATACAAAATATTCGGCGGCCGAAGTTCGTGACTGGAATATTTTTAAAGGTCATCTGTGAGCACACACACATCGGACAACGACGAATGACAGGCGGCAACGCACAGATTCTACAGTGGGCAGACACGAGAATCGCATTTGACTACTATTTGCTGAGCATTCTTTGCGTTACTACTTAACACGTGTCGCATGAATGTTGATTTTTGTAGCCCCTATCACATAGGGTAACCACAAGTTTGTAATGTTGTTTCCAACACACAGCATAGTTGAAAAATTTGGCGCAGGGGCCATTGGTTAGGATACCTTGTCATATCTGTCACTGTCGAGTCTGTCAAGCCTTGCCTAGACTCGATGAAACGACTACATCCTGTCAAAGAGTTGTCGAAAAAGTAAAGATGCCTTTAAAAATGAAGTGTGCTTGACATTTTGAAATTTTGAGAAATTCTCGTATGCATACTTTTAAATGGGTGGAAGTCTTGAATCGTTTTAACTCCCTTTCGAATAAGCTAAGCACACCGAACTTCTCCACCCGCCATAAAACTGCGAGTAGCGACAGACGATTTAGAATAAATCGTGAAGTGAATCCACCGACCATACACACGACACTCTTTTGTTGTCATTTTAACTCTTAAAAGAGTGCGACGCTTACGATGACACTTTGCAGGAGCAAGAAAACATTTTCGTAGTAAAAATCTCAATAGAAAACGTATTTTTGACAGATCTGTAATACGTGGAATGTTAAAGTTTCCTTTCTCTAGTCTCAAACTGTTATAAAGTTGGGTGGTTAAATGTAGACCAAAAAAAATTTTGTGAAAGGGTGAATCTAATGTATTAGGAGATTTATGATTTTTGTGAGACTTTTTGAATATTTATGTTAATCGCAGATTAGTGTTCAGTGAAGACGCAATATTAAAAAAAGCCAAATCATGCACATTGACTAGCCGAATCGAATTAGCTCCTGTCATAATTGCATTTCGAATGGTACTCCGAACCATACAATTTCAGTATTTTCTTCTCTTTTCTTAAGAGTAAATTCTTTTTAAAGAAAAAAACTGTTCATCATCACCCTTAAAGACCAAACCATAAGAAAGATAAAGTCGGCTTTTATATATGTTCCATTACACACAAATAGTTTGCCATGACTTTTATAGCATTTTGCTCGTTTTCGTCAAGTTTCCGTTAACTTTTCTTGGGTGAAGTCTAATCCGAATAAATAGGAGACGGAAATTCGACAGCTAAGAAAAACACACAAATACCAAACTTTATACGTTTTCAATCGTTTGAAACTCAAGGAACCGCAAGTGTTTGGCAGAACTGAGGTGGGATTATCGTTCTATTTTGACATTAGGTTCATTCAGCCTACTTATACAGCTACCCCTAATGGCCTTATATGCTTCAAGATGACGCAGAATTGACCGAAAATTTATTATTTTTTCGTGGTATGTGATCGACGATACGGTGTCTGCATACTAAAGTACACGAATGAAAATGTTGTTGTTGAAAATGAATGTTGTTGAAAAGAGCACAAACTGAAACAGAGATTTAACGAAAACTCAGTTTCTATATTCACAGCTAACTTGAATTATCTCAATAGAAAAACTGGCACATTAATCATTAGTTCATAAGGCCTAACCAAAAAAGACTTAGATGAACTAAAGTCGGCTTTGAGAAATTTCCCAATACACGCAGTTCGTATGCCACGCCCATAATAGCATTTTGCTCGATTCCGTTAAGTTTTCGTTAATTTCTGTTGACATGTTAAGCTGGTTAGTAATCAAGTAAGAAGTTCAAAAAGGAAATTTGACAGATGGTGAGAATCAAACAAATCTCATGCGATTTTCGAATCGTTAACTTTTAAGTCTATTATGGACATCACTTATAGCGTTTGGCAGGTTTCGAGTGGGATTTTCGTTGTATTTTGACATTAGATTAATCTCCTTTAAAACTTTTTAGGGTTAGGCTAGGCCTTTACAGTCGCCATACAATTGAACGAAACCCGTTTAATTTTTTTTTTAAAGAGGTGGCACCACAAGTTCGACTAGAGTAGAAACTTTAACAAGAATAGAAATTCAACGAAAGTATTTTATTTCTTTTGTGACATCAGTGTTAAGCTGCGTCATCACCAGGAATAGGAACAGAAATATGCTCACTCGTCAACTCTGCTTTGCAATCTTCGGGCAGCTAAATATTTAAGCAATAAAGTTCAGTTTATTTTGTTTTTAAGCAACATTTTTAGGTGACGGAAGGTTAAAAATGGAATTCGCTGCCACCCAAGAATAAATTATGTATTCACTTTGTTAAAATTGAGATTTCCAGAGTTTTATAAAACAGAATTGTGAACAGCAGAATTCTGAAAGCAAGATTTGTTATAAGAATTTTTACCCATACGGAATTTGAATCCCAATTATGTCAATATGATTGCGGAAACAAGGCCTTAACCAGTTCATGAATACGTTGCGTCTGTCACGTCAAAGTACACAACTCGCAGCTGAAATAAATACACACAGTTCTTATGGAAAACGCTCATAAAATGCTCGTGACGTACGTCACTTCCCATAACACGTGTGTATTTTACTAAGTTGTCGGTTCTTTATTTGACCGTTGTTGCAACGCAACTTATTCATTGGGCTGGGGGCTTTACGCCGTTTAGCTGTTTCTTGACACCAAACACAACCAGATAAAATTGTCTGTTGTTTAATTCTGTTGCTATCAAAAACTATGCTTATTGTGTTTTAGGCGCAAATTTTTGAAACACTGTCATCAAGTTTTGTTGCTTATGATTCTATAAGCTCAGTAATTTCACGACGAAGATTCAAATTATAAACAAGAAGTTGAGGTTTTACGTGTTTTTTGATGATGCACCTTAGATTTTTGGATATGTTTTTTTATCTACGCGATTTGAACCTGAGCCAACGATGTGCACTCGACGAACACTCCTGCAGTGCACATGATTTGGACTTGTGCTTTTGTGGTTGGGTGTGACATTTTTTAGCGCACACATATCGCTTTATTTATAAGGGGGTAAAGCCGCGGTGTCACAAGGAACAGGAATAGAAAGAAAAACAGAATTTCATACATAAGCAACGCAAAAAGCATTCAGCGAATTTAGGTTTCAGTTGCTAATGTATGGGATTCTGTTTTTGTTCCTGTCTTACGTTGCTTGTGACAGCGAGGCTTAAGAAGAGTGACAACTATGGGCTCAGTTTTACCGATACGCCGATACAGGGAGAGGATGCAAAAAACGAGAAACAGTGGAAAAAAGGGATTTTTTTGCAAGGAGCTTAAAGCAATCAGAAAAAAAACAACCGAACAACAGCTGACTTAAGCTTTTTGGTTAGGATTGAGCGGAAAAAAAAACTGTTTCCTGACAGATGGAACAGTGAATAATATGGAAAAATTCAGTGGAATGAGTGGGTTTCATCTTGCGTCAGCTGTTCAGAAAAAGTAATTCTTGTACGAAAAATTATAAAACTACTTTAAACTACTAAAGTTTAACTTTAATCACTAAATATTTTCTTGTGAATTGGTTGAGAAAATCAGAGGCAACATTTTAAATCCAAATTTCGCAGAACCGCACAAATGAACGCACAATATTAAAATAAGAAAGAAAATTTTTTAGTCGTTTTTTTGCTACGTTATAACTGAGCCCTTAGGAAAAATATTATTGTTGTTAAAAAGGCTCTTCTATAGCTTTTATGCAGGATTCACAATTTCATTTCGATTTCGAACTCCTCCCATTAAATTGTGACAGCTTTAATTTCGTGTTGAATTGCATTTTTTCGAATTGGAGCACGACTGTTTGATTGTTTCAGTTCTTTGACAGTCCGGAACTGTCACAGTTAGCAGTGGCCCTAAAAGTGTAGGCTTATGACTTGTTGACTGGCAACCCGATCGCATTAGAACGCGCTGATTCTGAATTATAACCAAAAGAACAGCCAAAAACATTGTTCTTGATTTTGAAGTTTATCTGGCGTTGTATTTGAAAAACAATACTACAAGTGACAATAATGGCATTTATGACTTGACAACATGTGCTGTATGATTGTGTGTGAGCCTACTTACTTACTTTAGGTGGCGCTACAGTCCGGGGTGAACCTGGGCCTCAGCCAACAAGCTTCGCCAGCCAGCTCTGTCTCTAGCTAACCATCTCCAGTTTCGCACGCGAAGTTGGCTGAGATCCCCTTCCACTTGCGCGCCGTGGTGAGTGTAAGCTTCTGGTATTAATTCTCCATTCACGCCCAGGGGCGTGAAGAAAAGAAGAAATTTTCAGACTGACTGAAAGAAACTGACATACGAGCAGCGATGCCATTTGCGAATTTTAAAAGTGTTCGCTTAAAAAAGTACGAACTTTTGTTCATGTCGGAGTGATTTTTTTTCAATGTCATGACACTTATATAAAAAAACAAAGGTTTAAAATTTTCAACAAGATTCCTGTTAATAAAAAAAAATTGTAAGAAAACAGCGATATTTGTGTCAGACGTATGATGCTACTTTAAGGACATGTGACGGGGAACGATTGGAAAGTCGTTAATGAGCAAAGTAAGCATCAGCACCAGCCACTATAGCATTATACTATTGCAAATAGAATAAGGAAGCTTCAGGGACGAAACAAAAGTATGTTCAGCTCGTCTTAATTTTCCTTAAACTTGGGTTATACACTAAAGTGCGTTAATGTCTTTCATCTTATTCTTACTCATCACACTCCTCACAGCAATTAACAAAGCTTCTGGCTGCGACTTAATTACTAGCGAAATTTTAAAGGAGCTCCCGAAAGCTTTGGTCAAGCTACTCTATATCATTAACGCCTCCATGAGAATCTTATGCGTTCCAAGGCAATGGAAAGTGGCCGAGGTCATAATGGTTCCGAAACCAGGAAAATGTCCGAACGACAAAAAGTTATACAGACCTATTTCGCTACTGCCGATAATGTCTAAAGTATTCGAGAAACTGTTGCTTAAAAGTTGCAACCAATCATTAAAGAAAGACGATTGATTCCGGATCACCAATTCGGATTTAGAAAAAACCATTCAACAATCGACCAGATCTATTGAATAACAAACGAAATCGAAAAAGCTCTGGAAGCAAAAAAGATATGTACTAGCGCTTCTCTCGACGTATCGCAAGCCTTCGACAAGGTGTGGCACTAAGGCCTGAAGTACAAGTTAAGGCTTAGCTTACCAGAAAAACTCTTTAGAATCTTAGAGTCTTACCTTGAAGACAGAATCTTTCGCGTAAGTTACGAAAACGAGCACTCGGAATTCAAAGAGATAAATGCCGGTGTCCCACAAGGAAGTAAACTCGGCCCAATATTATTTTTGCTTTTTACAAGAGACACCCCACGATGAGGGAACAATTTAAGCTACGTTCGCTGACGACACTGCTATTCTCGCTAACACTCCTCACAGCCTAAACATGGCCTTGAATTTCCTATTTTTTTAAGTTTTTAGCCGGACCCTTATTAAGAAGTTTCAACTAAGCCTTATAGGTTCCTTGCAGTACGAGTGTACTAGGTATTCATCCTCATCATCATCTTCTGCGCCGCTTTGGAGAAAGGTTATGGAGCGATTGGCTTTTGGTCCCTTCCATCTTTTTCGAACTACCTTGAGTTGCCCAGATGGGATCCTAACGCGGGTCAAGAAAAAGAAGTCACCGCTATTTCGGCCCATCCATGGTTTGCCGAATTTGCGGTGGCTGTGGCATCTCTTTCTTGTGTTTTTTTACGTGTCTATCGAGGAGTATGTGATAGATTAGTTTGCTAAAAAAACATTTTTATTTTCGCGTATTTTGAAGTAAAATTTGGTGGGGAAAAATGTGAAATGTTTTTGAGAAATGGGAAATGACGGAAGTGTCGGCCCGAAAAAGGAATGAAAGACTCCGATAGAAGTGACAACGGCATCTCTGAATACGAGGGCTAAGAAAACACTATTAGGAAAGTCCAGAATGCTCTCGGACGCTTATAGGCGACCCCCCGAAAAGGCCCTAAAATTCTAAGCTTGGTAGCGTTTATGAACAGGTTTTTTCTTACAAATGTCAACAGTCTTGGTATAACTTCTCATTACGAAAACATGCATAAGAACATAGGGTATCACCAAAGCAGTTGCAACAGAATCGTAACTTTTATATGTATGTTTTAAAAAGTTGTCAATTTCGATCCTTCAACTTCATTTTGTGTCGACAGTTTAGTACTCAACCGAGGGTTAGTTGGGTGCAAACGATGTCATTCAACTTTCAATAAATAAGGGTCTGATTGCATTCCATTTTGGGGAAGTAAACGAAATGCGGGTTGCATGATAAGCCGATAGACGTCATATGTAATTATTATGCTGGCGAATGTGATTTGATTTGATCAATTCATGTGTGATTGAAATTTTTAAACATAAACAGCAGAAATGAGATGCAACTTTAAAACACAAGCTTCCACTTCAGGAAACGCGTACATTTGAATTCCTTACATGGCTGTTCCTTTTTCCGACGATTTCGTGGTAATAAATGGTTTGGTATGAGTAAAAGCTTTCATTAAGTCAAGTGATAAGTGAGTAATAACTGTCAACGACATTCATGAACTACAGTTTCGTACGCTGACCAAAACACTGTTGTGAGTTTCAAGATGCGTTGAAGTTTTTGAAGTGGTCGAATGATAGGCTTAGAGTTAAAAAGACTAGTCTTTTGCTACGGAGGAAAAGAACGTTTATTTTGAAGCATTTTTTGTGTGAGACAATATTTTTGAAGAAATAAACCCCTTACACCAACAGAGCTTTATTTCTAAGAGAGTTTTCTTAGCGGTCTGTCAAAAATGGAGAAAGGAAACCTTTTATGGACAACTAAGTTATCCGTCCCTCCGCCCTTGAAATTTTGAAGCGTCAGTCGTTACATCTTTAAGGAAAGTGCGAGGGTTTACCATGGGCCCAGTCTATAAATCTCTGATCTTATTCCAAAAAATGTCTCTTCTGTCTTATATTCTCTATTCGATTCACGTCTTGCTTTGATTGGCTTCACAGTTTTATTAGCATAGAAGTATGAAATCTACTTCCAGCGTCCGAACGGCGGCATTCTCGAATGGCGTCACTAAACTAAAATTTATTTCTGTGCATCTCACAAAAAAAAAAAAAACAATAAACACACTCGATTGTTGATCGTTGTATGAAAAATCATTAAAAATAAGAATTTTGATAACCCCCATCTACAAGCGGAAATTAGGCGGCTCTATCGAAATGCCATGAACCTCTGACTTTTCCTAAAGGTCAGCTTAAACGTGAACCCCGACTGCGTTGTTAGATAACGCTTCCCACCCAGTGCCAAGAGCGCTTGTGATTAGCAAAACAATTTGGTTTCAACTTCGTTTCATCGAATCCAAATCGTTTCAATGAAGTGAAAAGCAAGGCAACTCGCAGAGCCTACGTCATAGATTCGCTTGCAAAACCAGTTGTTGGGGATATTTGTGTGTATTGTCAACAGCACCCATAGATACACAAACCCCAACAAACACCCTCACCTCGCAGACAAATTGCATAGAAAATAACTATCGGTCTGTCAATCGACATTTGATCGTGCAGATACTTTTGAAACAGACACAGCCCAGCCCAGGAAAAGCAATAAAGCGAGCTACGTTATAGGTACTAGGTCCGAGAGTGCTTGCCAGCATTCTTTCGACATGGACAGCACGGCCAAAATCAAATTCGCAAATTGATGGTAAGTCGTCTTCGACTTCGTCGTAATCGTAAAATGTTAATTTTATTATGTTCTTATGATTTTTACGTCGTTAAAGTCTACTGCCATCCCGGTAGATATATGTAAAATACCTGCAGCAACGATGAAGGTGTATCTAGCTGGCGTCTCTGTCTAATTGAGACATTGAGGCAACATTATAAAATACTTAAATTTATTATGTTGTTCGATCGCCACGCACGGTGCTCGGTATCGATGGGTTATCCTTAAAAAGGCGTGAAATTACAGAGTTGTAATGCAAGTAGACGTGAGACGTGTGGTGCGTGGTGTCGTAAATGAACATCAACTTTAAGGTGACTGGGCATAATGCTGCAGTATCTTGGGATAATTGGGCCAATTTCAGGAGGAATTATTTTTAAAAGCACGAGATAAAGGGCGCGTTCCTGTGGTTCGGGAGAGCAAATTTGGAGACAGAAAGCTGATTTTTCCCGAAGCAGCTTTCGGGTTTGACTAAAATTCTGGAATCGGCTAAGGTAATCTGTGATTTTCGCATTTTGTGGCAGTCAATGTGATCAAACCAAATAATCCTTCTGTTTAATGAGAACAAAAAAATTTTGTTTCGAATTGTTGCTTTATTGATGACACTTTATTTTTTTTACTCATTAAAAATGATCAAATGTCATCGGTAGGTAAAAAAAAGACATCAGATAGATGTTCAGTGATAAGGACTTATACAAATGGCGTGTAAACAAATAATAAAAAAAAACGCCAAAATTGTACAACGCGTGTTTGCTCGATACATGTGCGAAAAATTGAAAAAATGAGGAACTGTCAAAAAAAAGGCGAACGCGTCTCATTGTTTCTCATTTTTTGTACGTTGTGTCATGTAGCTCATTTTTATTTACGAGTCTAAACATTTTTTTCAATTTTTGTGGTGACTGTTGCGTACACACTCACACTCACTCTCATTGGAAATTTGTGTTGCTTCTTTAAACTGTTTGACAATGAAAAAAGGAAGAAAAAAATGTAGTGTTATACCACCAAAGGCTTTAAGGTTAGATTTTTTTTTGCACGCAGCACAGAAGTCAGCTTCAGTGCAGGCGAAAAAACCAACTTACCAGGAAGTTTGAAAACAGGAGACCAGTTGTCTTTGACGGTGATTCATCGTGAGCTGTCACAGGAAATTTAATTTATCACAATCTTCGCAGACGAATTTTTGTGGTTCGTGGCGTGACATTACTTATCATATCACCATAGCCAGGTTTTTCTAACTCATCAGGTCTTTCGTATCAGACTTAAAGCTAAACGCTTTAACGGCACAAAAGATCTATTCAGGTCGAGGTGCCTTAGTTCGCAATAGGCGAGTCAAGAACATAAAAAAAAGCTAAACGCTTTGAGCCTACTGTACTAAAACGTGGGCTCTAATCCTAGCAATCCTGTAAAATCTTCTGTCTGTCTGCAACGGATTGTAAAATAACCCACATTACCGAAAAAAAAGAAATTGCGGCACCCCACAATAAATACCTTTTAGGTATGGTTTATGTAATGCGGTTACATAAATTTTGCACTAAGTATCCTGCCTTTGACCAAAAAAATACACGCCCACAAATGTGGGCGGAACCAAGTTCGTACACAAGAAATGCAGCAACTCTTTACCTTTACCCAAATTTTTTGTTATATATTTTCATGAGTAGGTTATTACCTATTAACAAGTGAGTAAGTGCAAGAGTTCGTCTGTGACAAACTTCTATATACCCGACCCTATATACGGTGTAACACCAAATCTTAATATTTTTTTGTCCCGAATTCATATATTATTTGTATAGGCCACGCCCCCAAAAGTTTGCCTGGCTAAAAATTAAAATCAATTAATTGCAATTTCGTTAGAATCATGACAAAATGCGCTGAATCCAAAAATTATTGCAAAAAAAACCTTTTTTTCCTAAACGCTCCCCTTAAAATTGGGCGGAGCTTAAAACTTTGTATGAAGCAAACCTAGCAAATAGAAATATCTTGAATATTTGTTATAAAATTTTTTTTCCAATTTGGAGTAAAGTTTCCGATAAATCGGGTTTTTAAAAATCTAACATGGTAAAAGTGGGCTTGGTCGATATTGTGAGCGGTCCAATTTTCGCCTTCTTAAAGGTTTCGGGTCAGTATTGCTCTGTACCAAAATTTGAGTTCCTACGCCTTGCCTAACTTGACCATAAGGCATTTGGAAAGGAAATTTTAACATAGATGTTGTCTTACATTGAAGCCATTAGTGGGCGTAGCCGTTGGGGGATTGAACCAATTTTCACACTTTGTCTGTACAAAAGAAGAACCAAGATATAGTCCAAGTTTGAGCGTCCTAGCTCAATTTTAAAGACCTAAAAACTTCACACATACGGACAGACGGACGGACGGACATGGCTTAATCGACTCATCTGTTGGTCCCATTCATATCTCTAAAAGGTCTTAGGGGTCTACGATGATTATTACGATTATTATTATATACCCTCGGTCGGGTATAAAAAAGGTTAAATTTCTTTTTCAAACTCTCACTGTTTGAAAAGTTGAAAAGTGGGCGTGTCGAATGGTGGATTGGTATATTTTTTGTAACGCCTTTAAGACAATTTTAAAGCAGTGACTTTTACCAAAATTTTATGTTCTGACGCAATAGTAACATAAATAAAATTTTATTTAAGTGTTTTTTTTAGACGGAGTTAGTTACACATACAGTGGGCTCGTCTGTGGACGAATTCGACTAATTTTTAAACCTGATCTGGTTCAATAGACTTTCAGCTTACCTACCAAATCTAAATTGTTTACATACAGATGGACTGACACGGCTTTATCAAGTCGGTCTTAATCATATCTGATTATTTCTCTGCGTTACAAACTATGCATTAAACTTAATATACCCTGGTTAGGGTATAAAAGATCAATCAACGCCTGATCGGATTCTATTATAATTATTACAAACCACACTAGAGGCCAACAGAAACTTACAAAACCTTGCATGTAACAAGTGAGTAAGTGAAAAAGTTCGTCTGTAACCAACTTCTAAAAACCTGACCCTGTTTAGCCAGCAACAACAAATCTTGACAGTAGGCGTGGACTAAGAAACTTACTTTGTTAGGACCGTGAGGAGAAGTGTTAAAAACGCGAAAATTTATAAAAAAAAGACAGATCCGCTCACTTTTCGATGACGTTTTCTAAAAATACCATCTAAAAGTTGGGGTAGCTAAAGTCTTTGCGTGAAACAAACTTAGAGAATGCCAACATTTGTCATATAAAATTTTTATTCCGGCATGGTCAATCTTGTCGGCGGTTTAATTTTCGTCGTGTTGAAGGTTTTTAGCTGCAATTTCCTTAGACTAAAACTTGTGCTCCTGTGCCTTAAAAGACTTTGTCTAAAGGTCCTTTCAAAGAAGATGTGAATTAGAGGTTGTCTCACATTGAAGCCAATAGTGGGCTTCCGCCGCCGGATTTGACCAATTTTAACACTGTCTGTGCAACCTAAGAACTAACCCATACCCAAAGTTTCAGCACTCCAGCTAGATGTCTGTGTGTCACATGTTTTAACGCCTTAAAATTTGAGCTAGGATATTGAAATCTCGTCCGCAAGCTCCTTAGGCCTGACCATAATAGGCCTAAGGAGATAAACCGGGCTTATCCAATGTCGAAATGCCAAAAAATTGTGGTATCCATAAAAGATTAAGCAAACAATTTGAAAAGGTTATGTGATTTCACTCCGAACGAACCAAGTTGCCTTGAGCATTTTAAAACAAATTATCAAAAACTTATGTCACTTTTTCTTCAACTTTGGAGTTTATTATCTCCGAAACCGATTATCCCATCTAAAACCCATCCCATCTTAAACTTTTGAAGTCAGCGTATAATTCTTGATATATTTCCTTCCTTCACGGATCTTTTGAAGCACGTTAAAAAATTTATTTGGGCATAAATACATATATGTATGTAACAATCAATGAAATTAACAAAACTTTAAACCAACACAAGCTAACGAAAACCTAACGAAATCGAGTAAAATTATGGTCGTGCCACGAATTGTGTATATTGGGACACTTTTGAAAATTAATTATTAAATCTAATTATTGTTAGTCCTTGTCAGGCGAAGCAGTACAAGTGTACAACATTTTTAAATCCGCCCACAGACACGCCCACATTCGGCCTTAATCTGCTGATCTAACTCCAGTGACTTCAAAACTAAAAGACATCGTTATACTACATATGTCTCCATCGGCAATAAGAAGAGGATTAGCGAGAGACGATTTAAAATAAATCCCAAAGTGGCTCCACCGGACAAATATAGGATTAATTTGACTCTTTAAAGATATTAGCGATGTCATTTCCCAGGAGCGAAAGAGAGACAAAAAAGACTTCCGTCGCACAGGGACAGTTTCAGTTTCCTTTTAAGATTCTCAAACTGTTACAAAGGTGCATAAAATAGGTTTGTGAATATGGTGAATGGGATTTATGAGGGAATTTATTTTTAATCGCTTGCCCAGAGGATTTAAATTTGTATGGTAAATCGAGTTATTTGTAAAGAATTTAACGAAGATTTATATTATACGCGGATTATTATATTATACCGGGCACTACCCGGTGGAGACATGACATAAGAGGTTAAAATTGGAGTTTAGCATTTCCTCTTAGGTAGGGTAAGTTTAGCGGGCTGTCTCCGCTCGGAAGGGACTAACTTTGACCAAAGGAGGTTCATTATTATACCACTTTTCGTAAGACCGGAGCTACCAGTCGTAGGACCTACGTGTAAATGATGACTTTACGATTTGGGTGAAAAGATCGATGCAATAAATATCGGTATAAGCCTGCTCGGAAGGTCACCAATCGATGGTTGATTGGTTTGCAACTTACCCGAAGAAGGTAATTAATTGATGGGGGTAGCCATTTCGGCGTAAACCACTGTCAACAGATTGTGGGGAAAAGAAGACTATTTCATGAAAAAAAAAATGTCCCGTGACTGCTGGTCCTCAGATACGAATTTGCCTTAAGGATGGGAGGGGTGCAGCTGGTATAAATTGGAGGAAATAACTTGAGGTCATCAGGAGTAATCGCTTCGGTATGAACCGGCATCAACAAGATAAAAGACTCCTGTCAGTAGTCCTTAATGAGAGGACGAGGTGAGGGCAACCGAATTTTGGTATAAGTCCGCACCATTGCTCCGGCCTCAAGTTAGATTTAAGCCTCAGGGATGGCAGAGTACAGAGGTAACATATTTCGGTATGAACCGTTTCCGGGGGAGAATTTTTGGCAAGACGTTGATGTAGCGGTAACCGCTTTCGGTGCAAATCCGTATGTCTGGCGACTCACGTCAGAACTAATCTTGGGGGAACGACAGAAGAGGTAGAAATAATCGGTGTGAATAGGCGGTGTGAATCCGTAGCAAAGGGAATAAATGCCAGTGGTCCCGTAAGGCTAAAGAGGTGAAGGCAACCGAAACGGTTTGTGCCCGTAACAAACCATTCCTGTAAGGAAATACCTTAGGGTGTGGTGCAGGGGGCGGGGCGGAATGATGGGGGATTTAGAGGTGCTCCCGAGTGGTTTGGTTGGTTGGTTGCCATTAAGGGCCAGTTTTTTATCATCTTAGTTTCGGAGTTAAACTGAGATAAACCTAAGAAATGAGGCAAAAGCAGTGAATCCGGGGTTAATCTCGGCTTAACTCGCCAAATCCTGGATCAAATTCTGGAGAAGAGTATGAACTTCTTTGAATATTTTTTTTGTCTGAAATGGCACTTGCTTTGCGTGTGCTGTGAAAAATGTCATCTGAGAACAGGTCGAACTTCTTATTCTGTATTTTTCTGTGTGAAGTTAAAGTTGGGAGAGTCAATAAATTCGAGAATCGAAGATTTTGACAACTTTACTGACGGGGTTAGCTCCGCACTGAAATACCGCTCGCTGATTTAACTCCAAATTCGATTTGTCCGGGATTATCTTTATTTAAGCTCTTTATTTAAGCTGGGCTTAACTTTGCACTGAAAAACAGGAAGGAAAACATCCCCTTTGGCGTTTATTTGAACCGGAGATAAAGCTCATTATCTTGTTTAAGTCGAGTTTTGCTAGAGCGTCTGAAACTTCGAAGGAGTATTCATCGGAAGTTTTCTTTCTCTAGGTCGATAGGGCGGGACAGTTTACCCAGAAGTTGAACCATGGTTTCTTCTTCTACAGAAATCATTTAAGGGAACACCAAGTCTTGTAAGCATGTCTCCCTACCAGACAATGGCCTATGACGGGCCCTCTGTCTATGGATTTTAACTTTCTTTAAGTCCAATCAAGGAAAGAAAAAGAATTACAGTCTATCACATTAGGTAAACCAGGACCCATTCTAAATTTTGTCCATGCAACGTTTTTGACCAAGTAAATTTTTTTCGGGAAGCTTGTGACACATTCTTGTGTGCATCTCCGTTTAAGGCCTAAATGCACACAAGAATGTAATTTATTTTTGCAAAATTTTTACGTAAATATAAATATTTTGTGTCGTACATTAAAAATTTAATTACATACAAATAGGTTCCATAAGAGCTCGATGTAGAGCCTTTTTCGGTTCCAAGGTTAAGTGCTACAAAGTTTGAAATTTGGAGACTTTGTAAAAGCCCCCGTGTAAATTTTTTTGAAACCAACTCCCCGAACCTCAGGTGTTGTTATAAAAGTAACGGTGGTCACTACAAAAGCTTCAGTGCTACATGGGGTCCTACTTAGGTAAGACACAAAATCAGTTGGCTTCGCACCACTTCAAATCAACATTCATCACATCTCCCAACTATATAGAGTGTCATAAAACGAACAAAAACAAAATTTATATTCCATCCAACCCTTTAAACTTTTACTAGGCACTAAAAGCTATATCGAGGGTTGACCTCGATTACCAATGTGCCGAGAGGGCATTCGCTCGATCACCGCCCCATTATTTAGTATTCCACATATCGAGTAAGCGCTGTACTTAAAAAGAAAAAAAAAATAGCGTTTCTTGGTGTTCCCCTCCGTGAAAGAGAACCTCATATGCATAAGTCTCGACTCTCGACGAGCCTGAACTGATAAAGAATCACTTTGTATCCACAACAAACGTCAAGATACATCCATTCCCATACATAGTCGCGCATCATTTCGAATTCGAGTGATAGCGCGCTTATCGTGCACACTTAACTGCCCGATAGGTGCGCGATGATAAGGCTGCAAGCCTTTTATATACCTACACAAATCCGAAGTGCTTTGATTTGCCACCATTTTAAGTATAGGTACCAAGTAGTCTTTTCGTAAGCTATACCCGGTGTTGTATGCGGGGAAATAGCGCGCAGCGACAACAACAACAGCAACAAATAAGTTCAACTCATTCTAATGACCCGTGAAAGTGACGTCTTATCACAGGGGGAAGAAGGAGCTCTTTCCTACACATGCATACAATGAAATGAGCACAGTAAACATTTACTTAGCAGAGAGTACTTGTAAGTTGTACAACGTAAAACAGACACAAACCCGCATGAGTATCGCAATTGCGATAAGGCCTTGTTGGCTGGGCCTTTTAATCCGAACTTTTGAACTTATGATTGATTTCGGACGGATTTCTCAATACATAAACATTTTTTTTTTTTTGCTGATCTCATGTGCGAGTGTATGTTGAAATTTTTTTCTTTTACCTTGTATAGTCTAATCTTCTATATGTAAAAATAAATTTATATAAGGAGTTTATAACTTTGGTTTATTAAAAAAAAAAAAAATACTGAAACTCGATAGGCTAATCTAAGCGAGAGCTCTTTATCGTAGAGGTCAAGAGGAATGCTTTGCCGCTAAATTTAATTCTGCGTAAAACAATTTTTGTGTTGAAGAAAAAAACAGAGCTCACATTTTTTCGATTATTTTTGTATGGCCTAAGAATGTCAAAGCAACATACGTCATTGAGACGCGGATAAGCTCCACTTTTTGTCAGGCATTCACATTGTGTATAGTTCCAATCCGGACTGTGGACAAGGCTAAAAAGGTTAAAGATGTCTGTATTCAAGAGATTTGCTTATGCAACTTTGACAAGACAAAATCTTTCGTGCATTCAGTGACGACATATTCATGATAAGAAGCTTGCTTAAGAGACCTAACTTGCTTTGAAGTTTTTTTTTACTTGGAAAGGAGATTTTGTATAGGAAAAGCTACTTAAGGGTGACGGAGGAGGTTCGTTGTAAAAATCATTTTCGAGCTTAATTACCAGCACCAGAGGCTGATATCAAAAATCCGGAGGAATTGTCAAATCATATTCTCGTATTTCGAAAGACTGTTGAAACCTTTTTTTTCTATACTCTTCTTCCTTAACTGCACCGCCGCCGATTCACTGCCACACGATCTAGAATGAATCTTTATGACATCCTGTCCATCTTTCGCGGACAAATTGCCTTCACAATTGGCAAGTCTTACAATATGGTCAATTTGCTTCAAAGCCGTATATAAACAAAACTGTCCCTCGGCATCATTCATAGCTCGCCGGAGATAGTCGCAAGTCAGCGAAATAAATTTCTAACAAATCAGCAACAAATTCACTCACAATGTCACATAAACAATCGAAGCCCATCAGCTTCCTACCTCCTCGCATTCCGGATCCGGGTCCACCAATTGCACAGCAGACTTGCCGTCTAATAACCTTCGGTCATGGCTATGTCCTTCACCGCGTCGCCCGTAAAATGCCAGACAATGCTGTGCGCGGCGTATATGCATATGAAGGTAACTGCCAATGTTGCTGCTGCTGTTGCGACTGCGCGCAAGGCAAAACTACTCAATAAATTTTTATCTCTTCCTTTGGAAGACTTCTATCGTAGCTAACAATCTGTTGAGCCGAATGAAGAGGAATTATCTACCCGAGAGGGGTGGACTGGCCTGGCCTGGCTTGGCCACCAGTGATCACCGTGCGCGGTGTGGCGAGCACCTCGGCCACCACGGTTGCGATCCTCAATCGAGTATTACATGGCCGTGGAATGGTGTGATCTTGTGCCAAAGTGACTGTTGCATGCAGCAGCCTCATTGTGTTTGGCTCGTGCATCAATCTGTCTATCTCTCTGGCCAATTCATTTCCACCTCTAATATATCTCAACAACGGTGTGGATGTGCGCAAAGTACCTACTCGTCGTACTCATCGCATCAGCCGATAGACGAAACGAGTGCGCGCAGCGCACCGACACCGATCCGATCACACTGGCAATGGAGTGATCTTCACTGGCCGCAAGAAGATGTCTTATTTATTATGACAGGCGGCACACAATTTTAGCATATTATTCAAATGAAGGAATTACCGAGCACATAGCGATCCCGGTGACAAATGATCGTATGGACATATGGGTACCTACAACGATGAACCGCGAACCTGCGCGTATAGCGCGCGGTTTGGATTTCAAGAGTTATTACCTAGGATCAATACGTTAAATCAGTCAGGTCGCACAAAGAAATCATAAATTCAGTCCGAAGGCAAATTGCTGGAGGTGGATCGCTGACGGGATAGTGTGGTGGTCGCATTGTGTGAGTGAAGGTTCTACGTTCATTATGCAAATGTATTTCGTGAGGAAATGCCAATGGGTGCTTTTTTTTTCTTAAGGCGAGGCGCTATTGGTAAAAGAATTTAGAATCAATGTTGGCGAGGAATTTTTTAGCATGAAGCCGATTTTTTTTTTTTTGTCTGAGGTTTTTTCAAGCCTGTCTATGGCCGACTACAACCAGCACTCAGGGTAATGGAAAAAGTCTCAAAACACATGAAAGTCAACTCCTGCTTTACAAAAGAGCTTGCAGCTTCTCCTAAACGTTCAATTTTGCACAATTTTCAGGCACAAACTTCTCAAGACTCTTTTCGGTAATAGCCGGAAATTTTATACGCTTTTCATGCTTAATTGAAAAAGCAAATATTATAAAAGGCTGAAGGAAGCTCGATCTTGATTTATATGTGAAGATGATGCATCATTTTGAAAGATCAAAGTTTAGTTAAAGTTTATTATCGATTCTACCACAGCATTTTCGCATTCTACCGCACATTTTGGCTTTATGGCTCTATAGCTTTTGGTGAAAAGTTTTACACTTCTTTCTATCAAAGGTAATAGGCACCCGCCTTCCCTGCCAGCCTACACCAGTTCACGGGATGATGGCTTGGAGTCAAAGCTTATATCCACATAATTTGCATGACTTTTACTTACAATAAAGAGAATTCACACGCTCTATCATATAATCAGTTAAATAACGTGTCTTGATGTCTGTGTTCTTGGACCTTTTAGACCTCCAATGCAGCTGGCATGTCGCTCCAGTAGATCAAACTTTTATAGCTTACTTCCTCCAGTTGCGCACCTATCTGCTTGAAGTCAGCCTCGACATGCGCGTGGGACATCAGGCATAGTTGTTTGTGTTGTCCCTCTGGTTGCATTGAACAACCCTTTGGGTTAAAGCGTTGATGGCCTTTGCCCCCCCCCTGCATCCTTCAGATTTCTCATTGGCCGCCAAATGGATGACACAATTTGAGAAATTCGTTTTAAAAATGCCTTGTCCATGTCCATATCCTATAGAAGTGAAGAGGATCAAGTTCATGAACCTTTTTTTCCAAAATTGAATTACTTGAAATAAAATCAAGAAAGTCTTAATTGACTACATTTTTTCTCCCCTAAAATATACACTTAAAGCGAATATTAACCACATTTTTCTCTTGCATTGAGAATGGACAACATTTAGATCTAGATTTTTTTCTTGACTATTCTGCTGGGTTGAATCATTGCTTTGCTCCGTAAAGGCATAACACTTGCGGGGGCTTTGGTGGTTCTGTGCAGGGTTTTCATGTTCCATAACCCCATCATCGTTTGCGTTGGATCGAGAATGCCTTTTTTCTTCTATCTGTTTTATCCTCAAATTCTTTCCACAAGGGATGTGCTACGCATTTTGGGGTAGTCACAGCCCTTTGATCGCGATCTTATTATAAAAAAAAATCTTGTTTTTTCTAACCAAAAAAAAAGTTAAGTCTTTTGATCAGAAAAATGACTTTGACATTTTTGTATTAAAAGAGCTTAGTCTTTCGGCCAGGGTCTAAACGCGGTGGTTCGGCCTAGTAGCTTTGGAGGGGACCCTTATGCCTCAATCATTGTGGTTAAGGGTCCAAGATCATCATAGCTATCGCTGTGCGTGCTGAGGGCTTTTGTATACAGCCCTCCTAGGTAATACTCCTGATACTAGGTTCCCTTTAGCTTCAACTAAAGCCTTGTCCACGTACTATGGGGCTCTGCGCGGATGAACCGTCTTTCCTTGGTCAAAAAAGAAAAAAAAAATTAATGTTCGTCGTATTAAAGGAGACTCAAAAAACCTTAAAGAAGAGTGTTTGGAAGATAACCACCCCGACCTGAAAAGAACCTCCTCTTTGGTCTGTGTGGAAAGGAGAGATCCGGCACCACAGACATTGAAATCGGAGCAGGAATTTAACTATCAACCGAAGAGAAACGTTTCTTTAATCTGGGTAGAAAGGAGAGATTCAGCACAAATACAGCGAAAACGGAGAAGGTGTAGCAGCAATTACGCTTCCAGAGGAAAAACTTCTCATAGACTATCATAGCTCCTTTGTTAGCTGCTTCGGGAGTGCACTTTCGGACGCAGCTCCCAAAGATCGTCATTGCACGAACGTCATCTAGCAGAGGCCAGGTAATGCTAAGTCAAGGACATCAGGAAACGGGTAAGCTAACCTTCGGCAGTTCTCTGGTTGTCAATTGACCACGACGATCTGATCCAATGCATTGCGACCGGTAAACGGGAGCTGCTCCACCTACGGACAACAGGCTATGGGCGGAATTCGCTCACTGTTGAACGGAAACAACAGTGCGGACGTGATTTCAGAGCCCCTGGAGGACGCCTTTTAAATAAATAAGTAAAAATAAATAGAGTGGCGCAACAGCTCGAGGTGAGCCAGGGCCAACTTCTCAACAATGTATGCTGTGTGTGTTAATTTCTTAACATACAAGGGGACCTACAGTTTTTTGCCGAATCCGGAAGGCACTTTGAGAAGTTTTCCAAGACAAATGATACTCTCGGAGGGCTTGTCAGACCTTCGCGGAGTTGGGGATCGTGAAAAAGAAGGAGTCTTTTTTTTCAGGTGACGATGGAAGGAGGACGCCTTTTACCTCTTCTTAAATATGGTCGGGAAAACGTGCACACTCGCGGACATGAATAAAGTCGGAGAAGTCGAAAGCGATTCTGAATCGCTGAGAACCTCAAGCTCAAAAACTGCAAGCGCCAATTCAAGACGCAACGCTTGACGTCTGATCTGCTGCGTTAAGAACATTGACGCGACATACAGATAGGGAAACACGAGCTTAACCAAGCAAGCGATGTGGTAGGCATTGTTAAGAAGGTGAAAGAGAAAGCGATTTCGACACAAGAGATTCCGAGGTAGCCAATTGCCCTCCCTTTATACCTTGTCAGTATACAGCGCCGTCAAACAATGTCGCAGGTCAGTTAATTGCGGGCACTCTGCCCTCCTCTAGAAACTATAATCAAAAAAAACCTGTGAGTGCGCTAGTCTTAAGCCCCGCATCTGCGGGACACCGTCCTGCCGCCGCGACGAGATTTACTTACTTATAGGGCTCCCGATCCATGGAGGGTCTCTACCTGGTTCGCAGTAGCCTTCCATCCTCTGCGATCCTGGGCACGCTGCTTTCAATTGTCCAGACCAAGCGCTCTGGCCGCGACGAGAGGGATGGGAAAACTCACAGGCGAAACCTTATTGGAAAGTTGTTTACTAACTCCTTCTACGGACGGTCAGCAAAGAACAAGACAAGATGGTGCCTTCATCAGTTCTCGAAGGCAAAAAGGTCCAAAGTTGCGGCGAGCGGAATCCATCTGTGCACTTATGATCACCCTAGAGTAGCAATTGCTGACATCTGAAACCCTGAGCTTTAACACAGAGACGAAGGTGGAAACTTGTTCACAACAAACTTTTATTCAGTATAGACGCTGCGCTAAATGTAGGTATATAGGGAACCATTATAAGATGTTGGGAAACATATTAGGGAAACATCTTTTGACCAGCTCGACCACTACAAAGGGCTTAGGGTTTGGGGCTAAACTGACTTGAATCCACATAAGGTACAATGTCGAACTTTCGGGTAGGTGCTGATCGTTGTCTCGTTAAAAACAAAGGTCTGCTATCTGCTTTAGGTTCAAGAATATTTGTGACTTGTCCAGTCACACAAAATAAAACCCCTCTTTAGAATGCCGGAAGTCGCCACCTAAAAAGCAGCTAAAAGGGGAGTCATAGAAAACGTTGAGGAAGAAGTTAAAATACGCTTACAGATCTGAATAAACTTTATTGCGGTTGAACAATTGCTCTTTCTGCAGGATGTTACTTAAGCACAACAAGCCTTACTTAAGGCACATCTTAAATTGACACGACACCTAGAGCCGTCTTAAAGCTGAGGAACGCAACACCTTGAGATGAACCAGGGTTTCCAGAACGCAACACCTTGAGATGAACCAGTTTCTCAGCCATGCATGTTCTGTGTGTTGTTTGGCCACATACCTGGGAAGCTAACATTTTTTGCGGCACTTTTAAAAGTTTTTCGGGACTTTTTTGTCTCTCGAAGGTTTTATGAGAACGACCATTCGCGGTGGTGGCTCCGTGAATAAAAAACCGACTCTGTTTTAGATGGCAGGCAGAGGTGGGAATCGAACTCAGACCTCACGCGTGGTATGAACACACGCCGAACAGCAAAGTCTCTGATAACCTGATAAGTAACCATATTTTGTTCTCTCTGAATATTAATGGACTCTCTATTGCAGGAAGTTGAGCCTTTTCGCAGGTACTACCCAGGGGTGATCCTCAGTATCAAAATGTTCAGCAAACCTGCATGAAGAAATTGAGCTCGATGTTGCAGAAATGATTTATGGCGCATTCTTTTGAAAACCGAACTGCCACACCGAGCTGTCAAATAATACTTGGTGTTCGCGAAAATTCCAGCAAGGTGTACACTCGGTTTCATTGTGTACAGAAAACAGAACGACAAATACTGGCTTGGTGCACACATCACGTTAAGGGTCAAAGCGCTTTGACTTCATTTTGTTTACTACTTTTTTTCATTTCGAAGCGTGATTTTGTTGGCGTAAGTCGGTTTTTTGCACTTTTTACTTCAAATGAATTTTGATAGCTTTGAGTTTTTGACATTTAGTACCTTTTTATCGATTTCATAGAATTTCAGTTGCGTAATAAAAAATTACGAATGAAAAGTGAGTCAAAACGACACTTTACATACACAATCAAAGGTACACTCAGCCTCCATCGTCAAATACGACGGTGGCGCAAATTCGAGTTCGGTGTCGACACCAAAACTAATTCGGAGTTGAAAAGAACATTTTAAGATTCTGTGTTGAAAAGAATACGCCATTAGTTTTCCGCCTAGCTTTTGACTTGACTCGTATCTAGAGAGAAGAAGCCACCACCACCTTCTTCTAGAAAGAAGAAGAAGTGGCTGACGCTCTACAAGGATAAAGCGGACCCCCAGATGTCCTTCTCTCGAGTCGTGTCGTGAACCTCATGATGCAGAATTCTAATTTAGTCAAAGAGTAACCTTTTAAGTGAAGACTGAAAGTCCTGTCTGTGTTCTAAAGAAATCTTCTTCTCTTCTGATACTAAAATAATTATTTTTCTCTTCGGAAAATTAGCCATCTAGCATTCCAACTGTTCTTATTTTTCTCATTTGTCATTATTCTCTGTAATCAATACTGAAAAGTTTTTTTTTTTGCCGAAAAAACAACCCAACCAATCGGTTAAAGACCACAACCCGGAAGCTTCGCGCACTTGTTGTGCGAGATTCCATTTCTCCTTCATTAATTTCTCGTCGACATTCACCTGTTCGTGTTCGCTTCGCGGCAAGTAAATTAGCACTAGCACACCGTTAAGTATAAAAGAACCATAAATCTAAGTCAATTAAGTACTTGCTATGATTGTGCACTAATGCAAACTCGATCGTTTGTCATGCAAATCCAACGCTTCTCAATTTATGGCGTCATAAGGAAAAGACTGTCACCATGACATTAAAGTGTCATCTTACAAAGAAACTGGTTACAGCCTATTTTCCTAAGCTGATGACAAGATAACCTGAATAAAACGCTGCAAAAGTATCATAGACTAAGTCACAAAAATTGTCCGGCGCCCCTCTGTTTTAGTGCGCCTTTATAACCAGGGGTGGCCAAGTGACAAATGGTAAGAATGAAAAAAAAAATCAGATTTAGCACTAGACCCTGTCCTATATCTCCACGGTACCATAGCATTGCTCAGTGCAGCGCTGCAACTACAAAAAAAGGCTGATCTCACTGATTACTCGGCATTACGAACTCACATGCCACTTAGAGCCGCGCGCACACGTTACCGAGTGCAGCGGCAGCTCCGCATTAGAGAGCAATTAGAAAAGTGCCAATGGAATCAATTATTTCGTGGCCATACTGTGGCTCGAGGTTGGAAGAGTAATCTTACCATGACAACACGACATGAATCTTTTTTGTTAATGCAATCGATTTTTTGTTGTTGGTTTCTCTAGCGATCAGATGCAGCGCACCTTGCGCTGTGACAGGAGAGCGCACGCTCTGTTTAATTGTTCGAGCGCATCTTGTGGCGTCGTCGTCGTCGGCATGCTCGCATATAATACTTAAAAAGAACTATGTTGAACAGTTAAAAAAAGGAATCCGGATTGAGTGGATTTCCACTTTGCGTGAAGCTCTAACTGTTGACGAGGAGCAAAGCGTCGGTCGTCGCGCTTTGCTTCTTTTGCATGCCATCGCCATCAGCATGATCAAGAGCTCGCTTCTTGTGACGCTTCTTCTATCTTGGCTTAATTATCGAATTTAATTAATCTGTGTGGCACGATTCGATAACGTGGCAAATTGATTGAGCCGAGTTGTATCTGCAGCTTAAAAGATTCAACCGAATCTAATTGCGGGCTCAACAGCGCGGCGCGCGCGCAGCGCATCGAGTGCAGTGAAGATCAAAACAATTGGGCTGCAACGCGCTACTTCTTGCACCGCGTCAGCCTTTGTCGTGCGCGGTGATGGGTTATGGGAGTGTTTTTTAGCGTCGAGCACCAAGCCTGGTGGTGAATGACCACAGATTGCTAATGAACTTACTAATGAATTTCGTTGCAGCAGCACCAACAACAGGTAGGTAGGTAGCACCTGTGTAAATCTAGCAGCAAACAAAAGATAATGACCCCAGATTAATGTGGTGCGCACAGTGCTGTCATTTGTGGTCGCTTTGATGGATTTAATCGGTTTTTTGTCACCTTTTTGTTCGAGAGATGTCTGAGGTTCGTTTCAATTGGATTTCATTTCTCTCTGACCGAATGGACAGATGGAATTTTTATGTTTTTGTGTGCTCTCAGACCGCAATCCAGTTCTAATTGTGAATGCATCCAGAGTCGAGTCAACCGTTTGCAACGCCTTATGCGATGCAGTTCTAATTTTTTTTTTTTTTTTTTTGTAGATCACGTTTTGTGTTGGCGATGCATGACGAATGGATGCAGTTGACCCAAATGCAAATGTAGTGTAGAGTTACGTATAGTGTGTTGTGGGCTGAATTAGAAATGGGGCTCGCAAAGCTGTTTTGTAATTAAAATGCTTGTTTTTTTATGTTTCTAGGGAATTTAGTTATTGTGTCATTTTGCAAAATATTTTGTGTTCTGCGGATTGTGTCAATGATAGCCATTTAAGTGAACTACTTTACCAGCCACGAAATAGCTTCCGTTTCTGAAAATTGCTTCCGATGTAATCGCGACTATGATTCGATCACATCAAGCAGAAATGAGCGTCACACAAAAAGGGTCCTTTCACCAAATCAGTGACGTTATTTAAATGATTTATATATTCGCACAAAAAATGGATTATTATGACACTGTGCAAGCTATGGCGCCGATTTGATTTCGTAAGTGTGACTCGAATCTAAAGCTCCGGGGAGGTCGCTGGTCTGCGGACTCTTAAGCTAACCTCATATTAGAAGGCGTTCAATTTGCGATCTTTTTAAGATCCTTCTTAAAACTTCTTAAAACTAAAGATCAATACTAGCCTGTTTTTTATACCCCATCCCATAGGATAGGAGGTATATTAAGTTTGTCACATAGTTTGTAACAAGGTGAAATAATAATGGTAGACCCCCAAGACCTTAAGGGCATATGATCGAGACCGAATTCTGAATCGAATGAGCCATGTGCCCGTCCGTCCGTCTGTATGTCACATGTTTTTAGATAATTTTTAGATAATAATTTTGACCTAGGGTGCTGGAACTTCGTACGTAAGGTTGACGTCATGCGAAGCAGTACAAGTGTAAAAATTTTTGCAAATCCGCCCAAAGACACGCCCACAATCGGTCTAAATGTGCAACTACCTCCAGAGTTTTCAACACTGTAAGACGTCCTTAAAGGCTGAAATTTGACATTTAGCACCTCCTTATGAATGTAAAACACAAAAAAGACAAATTTAATTGGTTAACCTCCTCTAGTGGGCGTGGCATCTATTTTAAGGGTAAATTTTCAAATGAAGTTTACTAAATATTTTTGCTCGAAATTGAAAAAAATTTGCTTATACAAGACTTTGGGCCACGCCCAAATTTGAAGAAAAACCTAAAATTTTCCAGAAAAACTTTCGACTGTCCTTGAGCCTAATTTAGGAAAGCATAAAACAAAAAAAGTAGCAGTTTAGGTAAGCGAGACTTCAGTCCAGATTTCGTTCATTTACAGTTTTTAGCAACGCCCCCTTTAAGGGGGCGATTTTTCAAAAAGTAATAGTTTGTAATTAGGGGCGGTTGAACCACGCCCATTTTCGAAGTTTGCATACTTATAAAATGTCAAAAAATAAGTATGCCATCATCATTTTACAATGTGGGATAGGATGGGGTATTCAACGGTCCGTTTTACGGACTGAAACTTCTGCGTACACACTGAAGTACTTATTCACTGGTTTGTCTTGAATAACCTCAACAACGAGGCTTAAAAAAATCGGTTTTGTAGCATTTTGTTTGACTCAGGTATGTATTTCGTTTGCCATTTTTCTAAAACGTTGATTAACGTCATTTTTATGACAGGATTTTTTCTTTGTAAATGATAATGCCAACCAGTGAAGATCGTTGTTACTTTTTTTACATTCTTTCCCTATTCCTACCATCGGTACGTCGCGCGAAGCATGATGACCTTAGCTTCCAAGTTCAGTTCTTCTCGTTGATTCCCACTGAATCGATAGTGTGACTTGTTGCCACCATTGCCGAGTAAAACAAAGAGTTTTTCATCATTTTTATGTCTCATTGTTTCATGTCTCTTGTCGTAGAGCAAGAACAGAGCCGGGTCGAATGCACTTCCCTGAGGTACACCAGCCGGAATTTCTATGAACTTTGAGGAACAAGTACCGTAGAAAAGGGAGTTTTTTCCTCCCTTTGCTTGTCCTATGCTTACGTGATGATTAATGTCAATTTCTTTGTTGAGAGTCTAGTAATTAAGCGCCTTGGATTTTCAAATCCCATTTCCATAGTTTAACGCCAAAATCATTTGGATCTAGGGTAAACTAATTTTGGTTTAACATAACACAAAGTCACAATAGGTTAGTTTCTCCTACTTTTCTCTTATTTCTTTTGTTTCTCTTGGTCATTCGCCACTTCGTTCTTCCTGAAGATTTGGGAAACTGGATGATCTTGGTACAACCGCCTAATGGGCGGCCATTGGCTGAAACTTAGACCATTTTCGCCTCTTCTGTCCCAAGGCCTCCCACGAAGGCCTCACTGACATTACGCTGGTGTTCTTTCCGATTATGTCTATATCGTCAGCGCATGCGGGTAGTTGTACGAACTTTTATAAGATTGTGCCTTTGGTGTTGGCGCGGAAGCAGTGTAAAATTCGGCTGAAGCTTAGTCCATATTCGCCTTTTCTGTCCCAATATTCACGAAGGCCTCACTGAAATCACGCTGTGTTCTTCCGATTATGTCTATATCGTCGGCGCATGCGGGTAATTGTACGGACTTTTGAAAGATTGTGCCTCTGGTGTTGGCGCGGAAGCAGTGCAAAATTCGGCTGAAGCTTAGCCAATATTCGCCTTTTCTGTACCAATATTCACGAAGGCCTCACTGATATCCCGCTGTGTTCTTTCCGATTATGTCTATACCGTCGGCGCATGCGGGTTATTGTACTGACTTTTGAAACATTGTGCCTCTGGTGTTGGCGCGGAAGCAGTGCAAAACTGTCTCAATGTTAAAGAGGTCTCAAGACAGAGCGTCGCCTTGTCAAAATCCGTTTTTGTCATCAAAGAAGCGTTTGACATAAATGTCTTAACCGATCTTCACGAAACAGCGAGAGTTTTCCATTAACATCCCGCACAAACTGACAAGCTTGGCAGGGTTGCCAGAACTAGAAATTGCCCTTTATAGCTCGTCTCTGTCGATGCTGTTTTACGTGGCCTTAGAGTCGATGTAAAGGTGGTGGGTATCGATTTGGAATTCTTTCTCCAAGATCTGCCCCAGTGTGAGCATTTGATCGCTGGTTTTCTTGGCCTCAAGCCGGACAGGTCAGATTGTTGAGAAACGGCTTAGGTGGTCATACAGCTCAGGAGAAAAAATCTTATATCGTTGGTTATACCTTCTTATCTTAGAAGGTAAAACTGACAAACTCTTTTGGGTGGGTAGTAGTGTACAAGAAGACATGTCTTTAAATCTTGGTGTTGAAAGTATGAGCATCTGTCACACGGCTGTATCTTTATTTTAGCTTCCTTAATATGACATAACCAGCTTAGCACTAGAAATTAACCGCAAAAGCGGCACCTACTTAAGATCTTCAAAGCCTTCATGATTTGATGTGTTTAATAAGCTTTTACTAGAGCAGTTCCATAACCTGAGAATAGATTTTTCAATTGGTCTTTACCGAGCCCAATTTATCCTTCGATTCTTCTATTAAAGGTAGAAATTGGGTACTGCATGCAGGGTAGAGGTACTACAGGGATAGAACCAATTCAGGAATAGTATCGATCTTTTAACAGAGTAGGTTGGTACTTTCCCAGTTTTCAAAAACGAAATGATACCAAAACCAGGAAATAACTTTAAGACTGAGACTAAATTTCATGCATGAGTTTTCAAATCATAAGTTTCGCAAATTAACACTAATAAGCCTCGTTTCCGTTACTAAATCGAAAAATTTTTCAACCTGCCATTGTTCGACAGTTCAAGATGCAATTTGCCATAAAACTGCCCCCGCACATTCGGTGCGGCCGGCGGCGACGACACAAAGTCAAAACATTTCACCCGGATACATCAGAAATATATAATTTCATTAGTCGCCGCGCGACATATTTGAATGTGCGGTGTCGTAAATATTGATGATTTGCGCACAGGGTGGTGCACAGGCGATGACCTGAAACTGAACTTTTAAGCTAATTATCTCGCCTAAAGCCCCGTCGTATACAAGGCTATTTATGTACTGTATTGTGTTTGTGTGTACGCCGAACGCTAAATGCCTAACGCCTCGCATTATAGTTGCTGGGCTCTCGTGCAAAAGCGGAATTCAATAAGTCACCCGACCAAAGTAGGTACTGGCCCATGGAAAATGGTAAATAACCTCTGGGCCAACAGACAAAAGGCAAAAAAAAAATCTGTTTTCCTACATATCTGTTGAGTTACAGCTTATGGCTGTAGATGTAGATACACCTGTTGTACAGCGAGGTGGCCGACACACAACGACGCGAACGGCCAAACCGATTAAGATCCGACATTCGGGCAATTGAAGCGCGATTGAAGCCTTTCGAAAACATTGACCTCGGGCTGATGGGCTTTTGTTATGCTGCTGCACGTCAACGAGTTCTCGAGCCGCAGAAAGTCGTGTGCCCATCGCACTCGCACATTATGGGACATGAAAAGTCGATTTATCAGTGACCGATTTTCTAATTACGCCGATTAGGGCGGATTATTGTATTCTTATGTGACGAGTTTATTTACTACGCATGTTTATTGAAAGTCAATGGCGTGGAGGGCCATTGAACGATGACAATGGGTCGCGGTATGCCAGTGCTTTTGTAAAGACGCACCACGTGATGGCAAGCTGGTGAACGCGCGCGCGATGTAACTAGGCACTTAGTTGGTAAAATTGTTGTGGTCGTCATTAAGTCCACCAAAACGATTGGAATGAATTTCAACCTCGCAATATCGTCAGATGGAAGTGTACCGCAAAGTGATAAAGTCAATAGTTTATTCAAACACATTTTACGAGCTGCAAATTGACGCAAGGTCCGTAGATAAGCCATAAAATTCTTGCAGTGGGAAATAATTTTTTTATTTGCCGATAGAGCGAGATTTTACTATACCCGGACGAATAATAATCCTTCTGCTTGATCACACTTCGGTCTGCTTTAGGGTCGTTTCAGTACGAGGCGTTAAGAAGCTCATTACGAAATTTTGTAAAGGTGAAACGAAAATCCTGCAGGACGGCATCACCATTAAATTGATCCGATTGCTCTTCTAAAACGGATTCGTGGCAAGAAATCCCAAGCAGCAATTTTTCATTAGGAAAAAATAGTGCGTTGCAAGCAGTAGGTAGTACGTAGTACGTAAAATTTTACAAGAGTGTTGACGAAAGAGACAAGTATAGGAAGAATGTACTATTTTAGCCCAGAGAATTTGGCTAAGCCCTGGATAACGAAGGTATACTGAAACGAATAAGCTTTTCTGCAGTTACCTATCTTACCTATTTATATACCCTAATTACAAACTAAACCTATGCTGAATAAGAACCGCAGACTTTTAACCTACGAACCTCCATGGTTACAAATCTTTTAGTTTCTAGGTCTATTTTGGCATGGCCGTTAGCCATCTATCAGATTGGCAAAAGAAAGTTTGGCATTGTTACTTCTAATTATTTCAAGGTACATTTCCTTAAGTCTTACAAACAAAATTCCAGTTCTAAATCTTGAGAAAATAAAATGGATAAAGGAAAGAAGAAAACCAGTGAGAAAGTGCTACAGTGCGTACGCAGAAGTTACAGTCCGTAAAACGGACCGTTGAATACCCCATCCTATCCCATATTGTAAAATGATGATGGCATAGTTATTTTTCGACTTTAAAAGGGGCGTGGTCCGACCGCCCCTAATTACAAACTATAAATTATAAGATATTTCCAAGTTACACTTAAATGTACGTAAAAATGCAATTTTTTGGATCATATTCAATATTTTTGAAAATTAGACCCCTAAAAGGGGGCGTGGCTAAAAACTTTATATGAATGAAAATTGGACTGATGTCTCGTTTACCTAACCTTCTACTTTGTTGTTTGATACTTTCCTAAATTAGGCTCAAGGCCAGTGGAATTTAAGTTTAAGTTTGAATTTAATCTAAGGTTTTTCTTCCATTCTGCCTCCAAATGTGGGCGTGGCCCAAAGTCTTGTATGAACAAAATGTGGAACTAAGCGTTTTCTACATAATATATTAAGCAATTTTTTTTTCATTTCGAACAAAAATATTGAGTAAACTGCATTTGAAAATTTACCTTTAAAACAGATGCCACACCCACTAGAGGAGGTTAAATTAAATTTGTCTTTTTTGTGTCTCAAATTCAAAAGGAGATGCTAAATGTCAAATTTCAGCCTTTAAGAACGTCTTACAGTGTTGAAAACTCTGGAGTTAGTTGCACATTTAGACCGATTGTGGGCGTGTCTTTGGGCGGATTTGCAAAATTTTTTACACTTGTTCTGCTTCGCATGACGTGGACCTTACGTACGAAGTTTCAGCACCCTAGCTCAAAATTTAAGGCCTAAAAACATGTGACATACAGACGGACGGACGGACATGGCTCATTCGATTCAGAATTCGGCCTCGATCATATATGCCCTTGAGGTCTTGGGGGTCTACCATTATTACTTCACCGTGTTACAAACTATGTGACAAACTCAATATACCTCCTATCCTAGGGGATGGATACCCCATAGGATACCCCCCCAAAAAGGATGACCAAGTAGGTACAAAAAGAGGGTTGTATTTACATAAAAGTGTCCAACCTTGGCTTCAATTAAGAATGTTTAAGACTTGCTTTCAGAATTGGACAAAAAGGTTGCAGAGGTTGCACAGTATTGGCAGTTCAGGACGATGGGGCATATAATATAGCTCATTTTTTAATGGAATTGCTATTTGCAAAATATGTATTATTTTCTAGTCTGTAATTTAATCTGATGCTGTAGTAGCTTCTGGTGTAGAGACTGTTGAGCTTCGTAAACGAAATCCGTATAAAGTTTGCACCCAATCGCTTTCAGAAGGAGGTAGAACCTTTCTCGTAAGGAAGTGAGGCTATTTGCACGAAGTATGCTTAAGCTCGTGCCATAGTTGCCAGCAAGATCCTCTCATTCACGAAGAAAGTACCCTTTTGTTGCAAAGACGTGCAGAAGAATAAGTTATCAAAGTCTTTCGTCGCCCATTGCAATTTGAGTGCGTATTCCACATGCAGCTTCAACGTTTCGAGGAACATAGGTGGGGTTCCGGTCTTCAAATGTAGCGTGTAGTTGGGGAAGTTAGGAACATTAGGAGGGAGTTAGGGAGCCTGAACATTATTTTTAAGAAATGGCGACTGAATTAATCCAGGGACTCAAAACTTTAACTTGATTTAGTGGATTGGATTTACTTGTGCCCCAAACAGAAGAATCGAGCATGATTTTGTCTTGAAAAATTTTTGCTTGACTGAGTGTGACACATTTTTATTGCTGTGGCATGAACTTCAGATACTCCCGGTTGCGCCATTGGCTTCGGCCGTCTTTACTTCAAGATATCTGTTCAAGTTCATATTTGGTAAACTTCAAGGTACTTGTATTCACAAGCCACTTAAACGGATTCTCCACCATAAAACCATTTTTCATTTCGTGAGTGTCTACCGCTGCCATTCCTGAATATCATAACCTTGAATTTATCCAGGTTCGCAACCAGTTTTCAGGTTTTGTAATGCATTTCTAATCTGTTGAGCAACTGCAATCGATCTACTGTGTCTGCTAAAAATAACATGTCGTCAGCGTATTTACGTCCAGGAATCTTAGTTTGGCCGAACTCGATTCCACCTCCTACAGTGTACAGAATGTCATTGATAAAAAAAAATGAACAACAGAGTGCTAAGTACGCATCCCTGTTTCACTACCATCGATCCCTGTTTCAAACGCATCCGATATAAACTCGCCATCCAACGTGTTGTTCGCGTACAGAGCCTTAAGCATATTTATGAATTTTGGCGAGATTCCGTTGGAGTAAAGGACAATGCATCACAAACAAGGGTGTCAAACGCTGCCCGGAAGTCTACGAATAAGCCATAGAGTTTTTTGTGTTTCAGCTTATACGAGCTGACGATATTGCCGAGGGTAAGTACATGGTCTATGGTTCAGAAGTTCTTTTTAAAGCCAGCTTGGGTCTTGTTTAATCCTTCTTATCCTCGATCCACCGCGCGAGCCTATTGAAACGCAGCGTGCCGAATAGTTTCGCCGATGTGTTAGGGAAAGATATACCCCTAACGTTTGATGGCTCCTCGAGATCTCCTTTTTTGATTTCATCTGTTTGGAACAACAGCTTTTCAAAACGTTTGTTATTTTCCACTGCAAAAGCAGTTACAAATTCTGGTGTTCTGTTTTTGTATAGTTCGAAAGGGATCCTGTCATCACCCGGGGCTTTATTACTTTTTGCACTGGCAATGGCTTGGCAAACCTCGTCGATGGTGAATGGATAATCGTAATAGATTCTAAATACGATTATGTTGAATCCATTAAGAGTCGATTTCCTCAAGGTGACATCTTTCTGCATTTTATTCTGATAAATTAAGTCTGATTTGAGAAACATCCTCAATGACGCAATATGTATTTAACACACTCCCGCAGCTTTCGAAGATCACTTGCAACGTCGCCCTGCTTTGGCTCAAAACTTGCCCCCTTCAAGTCGACTTTGGTGAACCTCCGGCACCCTTCTATTTAGGCACCACCCGAGTCTCAATGCCACTTCACTGCGCCGTACCTCCAGGTTGGATACAAAGATTTTCCGAGCCGAATTTGGTGTTTCTTTCCTCTAGAATCTAGATGACTCAGCCGTCGCGTCGCAGTCGTTCTATTCTGACTTTTATTTTTGCTGGTCGGTCGTTTTAAATCTGTCTGCTCTTGTGATTTCACTAAACGCGGCTTTAGAATCTTTGTTGGAATATAAATTATTAATACGTCCCTACAATCATCCATTGTGTGCACTCACGCACGGTACCATGTTCTTTTAACAAAAACCCACCTGCTGGTCGGTCGTTTTTAATTTGTCGGTTTCACTACACAAGACTTAGGAATCTTTGCTTTGATAAAATCTTACGCGCGCATGCAAGCCTCCAATATACTCGGCCTCACATAATTTCAAAAACAAACACCCACCGACTGGTCGGTTATGTTCAATCTGTCGGCCTGTGATTTCACTTCACAAGACTTGAGAACCTTTGTACTTATATAACTTAACACGTCCATACAAACATTCAATACATGCACCCACAGTCCGACTTTCTTTTAACAAAGACGCACTTGCTGGTCGGTCGATTTCAATCTGTCGGCTTTTGGGATTTTACTACACAGGACTAAAGAATCCTTGTTTTAAAACAGTTCAACACGTACATGCGAGCATCATTTACTTACGGTCCCATTATTTTCATCATAAGGAATCCTCTGCTGGTCGGTCGTTTTCAATCTGTCGGTTCTTGTGATTTCACGGCTTGAGAACCTTTGTGCTTATATAACTTAACACGTCCATACAATCATCCAATACCTGCACCCACAGTCCGACTTTCTTTAAACAAAGACTCACTTGCTGGTCGGTCGATTTCAATCTGTTGGCTTTTGGGATTTTACTACACAGAACTAAAGAATCCTTGTATTAAAATAGTTCAACACGTACATGCGAGCATCAAATACTTACGGTCCCATAATTTTCATAATAAGGAATCCTCTGCTGGTCGGTCGTTTTCAATCTGTCGGTCCTTGTTATTTCACTGCACAAAGCTTTGAAGTCTTTGATTCAATATGACCCGTAGATATCCACGGTCTAAATTGTCATTACGTAAATCTACCTTTTGGTCGGTCGTTTTCGATCTGTCAATTGTTGTGAGATCAAAAAACAAAGCTTAAAGTTCTTTGCTTCAATATAGCGTACGTCCAAAATAAACACAGGTCCCAAAATTATTCTCACAAAAAATTGCTCGCTGGTCAGACGATTTAAATCTGTTGGTTTTTGTAATCTCACAGACTTTTGTCATCATAATTTGCTAACAGCTTTTCCATTAAAAGAGTTGTGAAGCGAGGGCATCTAAGTAGTTCTTTCATCCTTCCCGATCCTCCCCCACGTCGAGAATTACAGGCGTGGTCCCTTAGGCGAGTCCAAGAAAGGTTCTCTACCTGGTCGCATCACCTGTTGCATGGCCTATCAGGGTGGCGATCCACTGGTGCCTGCATGACCTGTGTAGACGCACAAGACTTTCGATGCTTATCAAAAGCTCACTTTCTGGATCGTCATTTTGAATAATTCGTTGTTATACCCTACCCCGGCTATATTAAGTTTAACTTATAGTTTGTAACGCAGAAGTGGGGTAGACCCTTAAGAAATTTTAGGGTTATGATCAGGACCAACAACAGGAAAAATTATTGAAATCTGCCTACAGACACGCCCACTACAAACCTGCAAGTACAACCACCTCCGTTAACCACCGCCACACTTAAATCACATTTTACCTATGTTGCTATTGCGTCAGCACCCTTCATTTGAGTACGAAGTGAAGCTTAGTAACTGGCTTTAAGGCGAGACAAAAAAATCACCCTTTAATTAGCCACGCCCACTTTTTATTAAATGTTTGCATAAAATTACGTTTCTTCAATAAGTTTTGTAAGGAAACGGAAAAAAATACAATAATTTGCCAAGTTTTTTCGCACACCTACATACTGAATGTCCCCGCCCGCCTTTGTGGGGGCGTGGCTTTATAAAAAATTGATTTTCTTAAATTAAATAGCAGGGCTTTGGCTTTATAAAAAATTGATTTTTTTAAATTAAATAGCAGGGCTTTTAGTCCAAAAGCAATATCTACATTGCACCGAGCACATAAGAGCTATATTTTTCATCCCACCCACTTTCTAGAGGCGTGTCCTTTATTTTTGAAAATTGCGCCAATAAAAACGGTCCTGAGATTAAAAGTCTCTTGCCCTTCCGCGACTTATCTTGCCGGAAAAGCAGACTGTCCACGTTTTGCCTGTCGTTTGATAAAGAATTTAAGTTAAGTTTAGCTGGGTTAAATTTGATGAAGTATTATGGATATGGCTGGGTAAGTATCATCCCGAAACTCACAAGTTCCTTGGAGCTATGCTGATGGGATATTGCTCAAGTACAGCGTCATGAGGAGTTCATTAACATCTTAATTCATTGTAGTCTTATAGAGTGAATGCGTTATGGGTAGTATTTTGACCTCATATCCTCGGTCTTTTCACTGTGCTTTGGAACTTTTCTCTTCTTTTGTCATCTTTTATCTGTTAAGGTTTTTTAATTTTCTCTTGCTATCCTTAGGTTTAGAAAGGCACACTATTTTTTTCGCTTTTTAAACCTAGAAACCTGCCATAACATTGGTCGGTCGCTATATATCTGTCGGTCTTTTGCTTTCCACCACACAAGCGGTAAAACTGAGCAACCTTACCAATCTTTGTTTTCACACAACCACAGTAGAAGTAGAAAAACACATAACAAAAACAAATTGGTCGGTCGTTTAAAATCTGTCGGTTTTGTGTGGTTTCGCTACATTAGGAACCCGAAACTTTAGTTAGTAAGATTTTTGGGGGTGCAACACACAAGCCCACGGTCCCATATTTTGAAAGCGGAACTCACGTGTTGGTCGGTCGTTTGAATTCTGTCGGTTTTTGTGCTTTTGAAGCACCTTCGAAAAAAACAACCTTTTGTAGGAAGAAATGGCTTTTCGAAATAGGCAAAAAAATGTTTTTGGCCAGGTTTGACTTTGAACTACTGGGCCAAATATGTCCTCACTTGTTAGCTGTCGAAATTTTGAACTTTCAACACATTTTCGAACACACAAAGCTTATTTATGCATCTAGATTCCACTTGTTGATCTTTCCGGTGCGGTATCGCGACCACTACTTAAGTTCTCAACTGCTTAAACTTCCCATAAAAAGGCTTGACAAATTAATTGACTAAACTCAAAAATCACCCATTGATCCAAAATAAATGGATTTTACTAAATAAAATCTTTCTTCTTTCCGCCCATTTCAGGTAATATCCCAACTGATGTGCTTAAGCAATCGCCCCGAGCTGCGACCATATCGTCATCTTCGTCTTCCTCTTCGTCGTTGTCGTCGTCATCGGATGTAACATCTCCCAGACCATCGTCGTGTAACCCAGAAGTAGTCTCATCAACAGAACCACCAACGACAACCAACGATATCGACCGTAGAGGTGTCGTCGTCGTCGGCGTGGCCCATAAATTGCGAACCAAACGAAAAAGTCATTTCACGACAAAGCAATTACCCAAGCAGAGTGTCGATGACAACAGCATTAACGGACGAAATTACCCGATTGTAGTTGTGGCAAAACAACCAGAGTCACCATCAGCAAGACTTTACCCTAGTCAAGAGGCCGTCGGCGGCGTCGTCGATCAGCAGATCAAGTCGAGGATCGGCAGCACAACACTATATGCCGAGAAGATGCTTAGCGATCGTATGCTACTTAGCGGATACAACGCAATCGAAAGTAGTAAAAAACTCTGTGATAGTTCGTCTGCTTATTTGTTTCTTGAGAAAGTGAAGAATGAAACTCAAATGGAGTCCTTGAAGGACAGTGAATCGACAAATAATAACAATGTGAATAGTAGCAGCAATAATATCAGTAATAATAATAATAACAACAACAACAACAACAGCAGCAGCAACAATAATAATTTTAGTAGTAATAATCCCAGTGGTAATAGTAATACCAATAATGTTATTAGTAACAATAGTAGTAATAGTAATTCAAACGCCAGCAACAATAGCGTCAAGAGGGAAAGACTTAGTCCGGGCACCAATGGCGATGGACAGTTTGCGTTGTCAAGGTAAGTTTTGGATCTAGATCTCTATTTAAAAAAGTCGCTGTAATATTATATGTCTGTCATTTTACTTTTAAGTTTCTTGGAAAACTTTTATGTTTTGTGTTTGCTGCGTAGGTAACATTTTTGTAACATTGACCGATTTCAAGTGACTTTGATAGACTTAGGCCAGTTGCAGAACAAATATCTTATAAACGTTCTAAACCTAATCTTTTAACGATTAGTTTTTTTGTTATGTTCACAATGTAGTCGAGCATTTTGGTAACATTTCGGTTACATTTATCGATTTTAAGTAGGTAACTCGGAGAGGATTAAGAAAACGATCAAAGCCATAACCGGCCCCTTATGCGAACTAAGTGTGTATAAAATCCATTAGCAGCTAGGAGCAATCTAGCAATCAATCTATTAGCAATCTTCGTTCAACCGGAGCCGCCCAGTCAGTTCATAAAGTCGTGCAAAACTCTCGGTTCCGCATCCGGTAAATAGCCTTTTCCAAATCTACAAAACATGCGTGTACCGGTTTGGCATATTCTCAGCCCTTGTCAAGAATAATCCTAAAAGTCGAGTCGATTATGCCTCTACCAGGGTGAAAGTTACATTGCTCTTACCTTAACAAAGCCGAAACTCGTTTGCAAATACTTTTGCCGGAAGACTTAAAAAAAGAGTTACCCTTATTCTCATTTCACACATACCCGACAGCCGGCTGACCGTCATTGGGAACATATTCTTACGGACGCGTTCACAACTGCAAACCGAAACTGTCCCGGGATGCCCATTCGAACGACCGGGTAGCCGGTACCGGCCTTAGGCCCATTTTACACCTATACCCCAGAAAAGCAGCGACTACCCGGTCGTTTGGAGCACATTCCTGTAGACAACTGGGGATGGTTTCGGCTTGTAGCTTTGAATGCGCCAACGAGAACGTATTCCCTACGACCGGGTAGCCGGTACCGATTAGTCGAAATACCGATTAGGGTATTTTTGAAATGGGACTGATACCCTAAAGCAATATCTCCTCCCCCTCATTTGAAAATTTGGCACTTTAACTCCTGTTTCCCAATTTGCTTTCCCGATATTGCAGGCTTCGTTAGCGACACGAATTAGCCATAAAACCCCTTCTTCACCCTTTGCATCGGGTATTCCTGTCCAGCTTTCATCAACTCCAGCGATTTTTTCGCCACAGTGACTTCAATTATTTATTTATAAATAAAATAAATAGAGTGGCGCAACAACTCGAGCCGAACCAAGGCCAACCTTTCAACCATGTGTGCTGTGTCCTCACACAAAGGAGACCTATAATTTGTAGCCGAATCCGAACGGCACTTGGAGGATTTGTCAGACCCTTTAGTCAGACCCCTCAGGGGGTGGAGACCGTGAAAAAAAAATAGAGTGGCGCAACAGCTCGTGGTGAACCAGGGCCAACTTTTCAGCCATGTATGCTGTGTGTGCTGAATTTTTTTTTACATACAAGGGGACCTACAATTTTTTGCCGAACCCGAACGGCACTTTGAGAAGTTTCTTAAGACAAATGTTACTCTCGGAGGGTTAGTCAGACCCTCGCGGAGGTGTAAGCCGTGAAAAAGAACGAGACTTTTTTTTCAGGTGGCAGAGGCAGTTTTCGAACCCAGACCTCCGGCGTCAGAGGCACACACACTAACCACTGCGCCACGGCACCCACACCAACCGTGAAAAGAACGAGTCTTTTTTTTCAGGTGGTAGAGGTAGGATTCGAACCCAGACCCCCGGCGGACGCACTAAGCACACACACACACAATGACCACTACACCACGGCACCCCACTGGTGACTTCATCTACAGTAGTGGTACAATTCTCCACCCTAATCTGGTTAGCAGTGGAATCGCCATCTTGAGTACCCTGTTGGGGATTGAGATTCTCCGAAAAGTGATCACTCCATCTGCGTAAGACGACGCGGCGTTATCATTGAAAAGAAGTGTACCGTACCTGGATCTGATTCCTTGTATGATATTTAACTTCTCTGAGACAGCGAATAGTCTGCCAAAACATATTGTTTGCAGATCTGTAATCGTGCTCTAACCTCTCGCCGAACTTTTTCCAAGCCTGTTCCTTGACTGTTCTGACCGAAGTTCTATGCGCCTCATTGTACCGGGTTTGAGAAGTTGAGTTCCTACACTGATACCAAGCAGTATAAGCTCTTTTTTCAAATATTCACACTCCTGGAGAAAACCCAGGAATTCCAAATCGATACACGCCACCTCTTCATCGATTTCAAGGCCGCGTATGACAGCATCTATAGAGACGAGCTATATAGCGCAATGTCTAGTTTAAGCATCCCTGGTAAACTCGTCAGTCTGTGCAGGATGACGATGGAAAATTCACGGTGTTCCGTCAAGTTCGGCAAAGACCTCACCGACCCTTTTGATGTCAAAAAGGATTTAGACAAGGCGACGCGCTGTCATGCGACTTCTTTAACATCATACTTGAGAGAATTGTGCAGAACTCTCGCGCCAACACCAGAGGTACAATCTTTCAAAAGTCCGTTCAACTATTGGCATACGCAGAAGACTTTGACATAATCAGTAGAACAAAGCGTGATGTCAGTGAAGCCTTCGTGAGTATTGGGACGGAAGCAACGAATATGGGTTTAGCACTCAATGAGGGCAAAACCAAGTATATGCTGTCATCAAGAAAAGACACCCAACACCGACGTCTTGGACAAAGCATCACCATCGACAGCTATAACTTTGAGGTAGTAAGGGACTTTGTCCACCTGGGTTCCGCTATCAATTCAGACAATGACACCAGCGCTGAAATCAAACGAAGGATAACTCTTGCCAATCGCTGTTTCTTTGGGCTAAGAAGGCAATTGAGTAGCAAAGCCCTCTCTCGAGCTACTAAAGTGTCCATGTATAAGACCCTCATCACCCCAGTCCTGCTTTACGGTGCAGAAGCATGGACCCCGTCAAAGGCGGATGAAAACACTTAAGGCTGCTTCGAGAGGGAAATTCTTCGGACGATTTACGGGCCCGTCTGCATAAAGGAGAGAGAGATTTAACATCGAACTGTAGGGGCTGTTTAGCGATACCGACCTAGCCGAAAGAGTCAAAACACAACGTCTACGATGGCTGGGTCATCTAGAGCGGATGGACACCAACGCCGAGGCCCGGAAAATCTTCGAATCCACACCACAGGGACGGCGCGGTAAAGGAGCACCGAGACTCAGGTGGCGCACGCAAGTGGAAGGGGACTTCAGCCAACTTCACGTGCGAAACTGGAGACGGCTAGCTAGAGACAGAGCTGGCTTGTTGGTTAAGGCCCAGGTCCACCCAGGACTGTTGCGCCACCTGTTGGTTCTTTTGTTATCTCTGATGGCTTCTTGAACTCTTAGTATTTTTACCAGCCGCCACACTAAGTCGCTTCACTCCACCAACATTTTTTGCAAAGACAATGACTGCCGATGAAAACAGCTACCATTCGTTCTTTACATTTAAAATGTCAGCTGGAATTTTTTCCAACTTCTCTGCAACGTGCAAAAAGTTCTCTGAAATCGGGTTTAGCACAGCATCCTGTAAAACGTTTCCCACCGTATACGCAGGTTGTTTTTATCTTGGTTGGTAAATGAATACTGTCGCTGAGATTCAACTCACGCAACAAAGTTGCGAACATCACAAGTCATTTTTTGAACACGCGATGGTACCACAAATATCAATAAGTGACCTCTGAACTAAACTGTGTCGGTATACCTTTGCATTTGTGAATTTTTATGTGTAGGAAAAAGATGATGGACAAGCCAATAGGCACGGCAACGGCTCAACAAGCTCCCTCCGTTCCTATTTTGTTCCGGTTCACCGTGGCTCTAAAACAAACAAAAAACTAGACAAATTTTTACTATTGTCACTTGTCCGTACCCACATGAGCATTGAGACCACCCATTAGGTTAGGAGAAAGAAGCCTGCTTCTGCCATTCTATCCAGGGCAGCTTCAACTTCGTTCAAAAAGGCCGAATACTCTGACACCCAAACTAGAGGCAAAGTCTATCGTTAAAGCTTAAGCTTGAAAATAACAACGATAAAACAGTTTCTGGGTACGTTGAGTCTTATCAGAGGCCTTCCACGAGCCAAGCGACACCTGTCGTCGTCTGTTGCCACCATGAGACCTAATGTTTCTCGAACTAATATCAGCGGCGAGATTCCTATCGCACATGGAAATAGACCTTAGGCTGAACCTAAGAAAAGGGTAGATTTCAAATGATTCCATCAACATTGGGTGCCTCTTAAATAGCCCTTTACGTCAGATTGGTGGCGTTTTTGATCACAATCGAAAAACACTTTGACCTATGTTCGGATCCACGGAAGACTTTTGCAAAATCAAAAGCAAAACAGGCGACAAACAGAGTCGTTACAAAATTCCTTTAACATCACGTCATAATACCTTTAATGTATCGTTATTTGAGGCTTGTAACCTCGGGTCGCGTTTCAGTAAAACTTAGTTGCGCGGAAGACATTTATAACCTCTGGATATTTGGAGAAAAAAAGTCCCACTGCCCACACATTTCAACAACATCGAAATTCCAGTCAAACAACCCACTTACCGGTGGAATAAAACAAAAGGCTTGAAATCCCGCAGAACGTATATCATCTTCTTTCTGAATGGGCTCTCGTGATTTATTCATAATCTTATCTTTTGCTTTAGTCAGCGATTTTGTAATCGTAGATACAAATCTTCACCATATATAATGGACGCAGAAGATAATCTAACGTTCAGGCATTTTTCTGACACTTCCTTCTACCAAAACCCGGTTGGATGCTAAAAATGACGGATTGCTCTCAAATTAATTTAGATATGCTAACACCACAAGAGTGACAAGTTGTTGAGTAGATTATATACTGTCGATACTTCGTCTCTTGGAAGATTTTTATAAATGACTTTACTAAGTTACACCGTCGTCGTCGTGGTCCGAGGAAGGTGCCGAAATATTAAAATTTGTATATATAAATTAATAGCAATTAGTTATCGCGCGTTTAGATGCCTCAAAAGCGTCAACTTGTGCTTGGCCGGCGATTCACTTGCTTGAGCTCGTGAAATGTGATGACTGGAATTTTTTTTTTTTTGTTACAGACTTGTTCTTATTCAAATGTGTAGATACTATATTAAGAGCCATTAATATGCCATAAATATTCTCATTGGTTTTGTTTTGGGATATCTTTCTTTGGGTCTTCGCTTTTTTGGGATCTTCTGGAGAGCACGAGGGGAGTTAAGACACGCGCGCTTGTGATAAACATATTTTATTGACCGACTCTTGAATGAGCGAACAAGTTGTTGTAACGCAGCTTTACATACATACGTATATTTTTTGAAAAGATACACTCGTATGTGAATGCGGTGTTTTGTGTAAAGAGTTATTTGTTATTAATTTTCCCATGCTGTGACTTAGATTAAATTAATTAATTGTTGACTGTGATCAGGTATAAGTCGACATAAACAAACAATAAATTTTAATTAATTTGTAAAGAATTTTTTTTTGGATTTATTTGTAACACCATAACTCAGATTTAGCGCAATAAAATTCGACTGATCTTGGGGACTTGAAACTTAATGAAAATACAGAAGCATGAAAGCATAAAACAATGCATGACAGGGCTTTGCTTTCTTAGAGTGTTCGGCAGCCCAATCTGGGATACAGAATAGCTTGTACGGTTACAAAAAAATAAGTTTTTTGTTCATTGATGGTGTTAGCCCAAGGACCAGTTTTTTAGTGCAGAGTTAGCTCCGGCAGTAAACCTGTCAAAACTTTTAATTTTCGAAACTATTGGCTGCCCGACTGTCACTTCACAAAGAAAAAACAGGCATAGAAATTTGGACTGCTCTCCAACGTTTGATCCATGAGTAACCCACCATTTTTGCCGAGTTAAGCCGAGATTAACCCCGGATCTAAATTGTCTGGAAAACTTATTTCTGGGGCTTCTCATTTCTCAGTTTATATCTTGAATTCAGGTGATCTCACTGATTCGAAAAACCAGCCCTTAGATACTGTTTTTCAGATTATCAGAGTTAGGCTGAGTTTGACGTTACTCCAAAAATCAATTGCTCGTAAATTTCGATCCAAATTCGGTGGGTTTACCTTGGACTAGACGCAGAGAACAGTTCAAACTTCTTTTGATGTTTTTCTATACATAAAATGTTTCGCGTTGAACTTCTTTGGCTGTTTTTTGTCTATTACAGAAGTGACAGATGGCAGAACCGATGTGATTTCGAGAGTCGAAGATTTCCACATTTAGAGGGAAGGTTAGTTGAGCACTGAAAAATTTCTCCCTGGTTTGACTCTAGAATCTTTTGCTGGATTAATGGATTTTAGCACCAAACTTAAAAAATGGCTCTTATAAGTCTCGACACCATAATATTGTTTTTGTCTTTTAAACGAAGACAAGCCGGAAACTAAGTTCTCTGCCAGATACGAGTGATATCAGATCTAGAGATAAGATGTTGTGGCAAATCTCTCCCTCTTTAAGAGGAAAGGTGATGGACCTTTTAAAAATAAAATTAAGGAAATGGGGGTCCCCAACGCACAAAGGCTACTGCGAGTGATAATCTGCCCACCATGAAGCAAGTCAGTCCTACCCAGATAAGTTTAACCACTGAATGGAGATTATAAAGTTTTGTGTGGAGAGCGTTGAGGGTCTCTTTTGATCACTAAGTCAAATAAAGTTATATCTCACCAATAAGTCAATTGTTACAACCATAAACTCCTACCTCTTTCAATAAAGCATTAAAAAAAAATTTGTAAAGTGCTTGAAATGCCTTTGGGAGCTTTGATAGAATCATTCTTAGGGTATGAGATGTACGCGTACTTCAGCGTCTAAAATTTTTGCAGAGCGTTAGGCATGTGGGCATTTTTATTGAGAACAAGTGAGTAAGTGCAAGAGTTCGTCTGTGACAAAGTTCTTTATACCCGACCCTATATAATATGTGAAACGAAAAACAGTTTTTTCCTAAAAACGCCCCTTAAAAGTAGGCGGAGCTCAAAACTTTGTAGATGTGGAGCAAACCCAGCAAATAGTAATATCTTTAATATTTTTTTATAAATTTTTTTTTTTCGATTTGGAGTAAACTTTCCGAGAAATCGGGTTTTTAAGGACCTAACATGTTAAAAGTGAGCATGATCGATGTTTTGGGTGGTCCAATTTTTGCCTTGTTAAAGGTCTTGGGCCAAAGTTGCTCAATGCCAAAATTTAAGTTCCTATGCCTTGTCTAAGTTGACCAAAAGGCATTTTGAAAGAAATTGTGAAATAGAAGTTGTCTCACATTGAAGCCACTAGTGGGTGTGGTCGTTAACGGATTTAACCAATTTTCACACTTTGTCTGTGCAACAAAAGAACCAAGCCGTGTACCAAGTTTCAGCTTGATTTTGAAAACCTGACATACAGCCGGACGGACGGACATGGCTTAATCGATTCACCTGTCGGTCTCGATCATATCTCTAAAAGGTCTTAGGGGCCTACGATGATTATTTCCCTGTGTTACAAGCTATGCATTAAAATTAATATTATCTACCCTCGGTCGGAAATAAAAAGGTGAACGATTCCTTTTTTCAGGTTTTCATAAAATTCTTTTTCCAAACAGTTTCTTTTTCAATTTGAATTCGAATTTCAATCAATCGCAATTAGAGGGGTGATTCACAATGCAGGCGTTACCGCCGTCTCGTATGCCAGCCATTATGAAAAATTGAAAAACTCACGCTAAAGTCGACGATTATTTTGACATTCGCTGTTGTGGGTTGTAACAAGTTGTTGCATGACATTTTGTTTTAAAAGGTAATACTTGCTGTGAAGAATGAACCATTTATATATGTAACGAAGTCAAGCTTTACAAATTGTTTAGTCCTGTCAATTTGCAGTCAAAATACTCGTCGCGGTTCATTGCTTTCATTTTGTTTTAACAAACGTTTTTTATAGTCTCACGTTGAACCTGCCTCTTTAGTTTGAAGCTGGCTTCCTTGCACTATAACTTACGTCAGTTTCACAAGAATTTTTGCTTTGAACAAAAGGATAGAGGGGTTGAAAAATTACGCCACCTTGTAGCATTTCTTGATTGGTGAAGATCGGTTAAGTGACAGAAGTATCTTATCTAACTGCTCTGAAAATAGGGACTTACCATTGACTAATCAATGCCTTTAGGCAAGGTAGATAGTGGCTTTTAGGTGCACTGAGGCCCAAGTAAGCCCCATTGTACTGGCACGTAGTTATATAACCAAGGAACTGGGTTGGCGTGAATTCTAGTACGGTCTTGTCAGTGACTCCTTATCAAAAGTGCCTCTACGATCTGCGTCCATGAAGGAGACTAACGTATATTTTTCGTAGTGTTTGTTTGTTGTGTACGTGCTTTCATTACTGCTGTCAATTTCTGAATTTAATGCAATCTTTTTGACAGATGTCATGTACAAAAAACGGACTTTTTAGATAAAAGGAATAGTTAATTGCCCTAACTAATTGTGGTAATGCAATTTGATATTTTTAGACATCTTCATTTGAGTTTCTTTAAAGAGAAAGATAAATAATCTGTGTACCAAAAACATAGCGTAAATTCAGATTATCGCTGATCCAAATAAAAATTATTGCTAGAAAAGTTGGCGACAGTTGCTACCTTCGTAGATATGGTCGCCTCCAATAGGAGACGCGACACGTTCATTGTTTTGTTTCATTTGTTTAATAAAGTTCATCATTTAATTCACAACAAATGTCTGTTCAATTAAATGATAAGTTCCAACCGCTGCTGACTTGACCTTTATTGTCCGAGATCTTTTGGATTAGGTACGCCCAAGTAGAAATTTGTGACTTTAAACGTAAAATTAACCAGTGAGAAAGTGCAAGAGTGCGTATGTATTAGCTTCGGTCTGTCTGGAACGAACCGCGGTATATCCTATTCCTATTCCCCTTTCTATTCCTATTCCGCTTTCCATTCCTGTTCTCCTTACCATTCTTATATTTTTTTGTTTTCCATCCCCTTCCCGTTACAATTCGTGCATCATAAATTAACTAAAATAAATTTTTTTTTTTAAAGTTTTTTTATTAATTTTTTAAAAGGGGTGTGGCATGTCCAGCTCCTAGAGCCAAAAATCAATATTAGCATAGAAATTTCCAAGTTTGCGGCTTAAATGTACGCAAAAATTTAATTTTTTGGTTCAAATTCAATAAATATGTAAAATCGGCTCTAACGATGGGCGTGGCCAAAAACTTTGTATGAGCGAAATCCAGACTAGTGTACGGTGTATCTTATGTGCTGAAATTTATTTCTTATTCTGCCCTAAGTCAGCCTAAAAAGCAGTCGAAATCCATGTTTTTTTGGTAAATTATAGGTTTTTTTATGTTTTACCTCTACGTTTGGGCGTGGCCCAAAACTTTGTATGGATCAATTCTAGAAAATAGTATTTTCTACATAATATATTAAGTAAAAAATTTTCGATTTGGAACAAAAATATTTCAATCGATGCCATGCCCACAGGGGGGGGTTGGGGGACTTTATTTTTATTTTTTATGACTTATAATCATTAGAAGATGCTAATTGGTAAATTTCAGCATTTTACGACGTCTTTCAGTTTTGAAAGCACTGGAGGTTGTTGCACATTTAGACCGATTGTGGGCGTGTCTGTGGACGGATTTGAAAAATTTTAACAATGTATTGCTTCGGATGACATAGAGCTTACGTACAAAATTTCAGCTTTCTAGCTCAAAATTTAAGGCCTAAAAATTGGTGACATACGGTCGGACGGACGGACGGACATGGCTCATTCGACACAGAATTCGGTCTCAATCATATGCCCTTAAGGTCTTGGGGGTCTATGGTTATTTTTTCTCTATGTTACGTGTTCGCCTGGATCAAACTTAATATACGGGTGTTGGCCCTTGGCTGCCATTCTCCCATTTCTTAACTGCTACGTCACTTCAACGTTACAAAATCGTTGAACGGGGAATTTTTACTTGCAACTCTGTAGTTTCAAGTGCAGGGTATAGTCGCAGCAACGTAGCATTGGCTTTTGATTTCTACTTGGGCGTTCTCTGCATTGAGCAGAGGTCTTATATGGCTCTAAAAAAGTGGCTCCACCGGCCACAAAACTGCGATTAGTGGTAGACGATTAAAACTAAATCCCGAAGTTTCTCCACCGAACAAACGAAGAATACATTTGACACAAGCACTGTTTTTGTCTCTTTGGCTCTCAAAAGAGAGTGACTATGACTTTTGCCAAAAACCTGGACAACAATTACGTTTTGAAAATCCGCATAGAAAATGCATTTGTGACAGATCTGTCATACGCGAACAGTTTATGTGCCCTTTTACGAAACTCACACTCCCATAAAGTTACGCGAAAATAATTAAAAGTGGCATAAAAGAGTGTGCCGATGACTTGTTTCGTTTGGAAGTTTTAGCCGTCCCCTTAGTTTTTTTTTTTTTGTACGCTAGACCTTTTTCGTTGATTGGCTGTCCTTGTTTTTAGCGGTCCGTCCAAAAATGGAAAAAGGACCTCTTATGGTATCGCTACGTTGACCGTCCGTCCAATCGTGTTATAGCTTCTGCACGGTAAGTCGTAGAAAGACAAAATTTGGTGCGCTTTTAAACTCCGGAAAAATTCAGAGAAACCAACCAGGATAATTTTTTTTTTTAAGTTGAATTAACGGTTTAATTACAGTTTGAAATTTCATGGGAAAATGAATTAAATGTTTTTCAATATTTTTTTTAAGAAGATAAGCAAGAATAATTCTTGTTCTTGTCTGCTAGAAAAGCGAAACTTGAGTTAAGTAGACACCAAACTTTAATGAAAAAATTTATTTTTTGAAAATATTGAAAAGTTTCTGAGTAAAGTTTAATGCAACCCTTTTTAAGTGATAAAACTAAAAAATCACTTAATATAAGAACAGTAGACTCAACTACGAAAAAGTATACAATTAAGGTAAGCCTCACCTTAAACAAAAGCCGCCGGAGCGCACCACATATGTCTTCATACTTGACGGTCTTTTTTTTCTTAAGGTAATCGTTGCGTTCGTTAACGATCGCTTGATACTTGACTGTGTCCACCTGGTTCGTTCGAGGACTGTTCCGGCGTTTTTTTGGAGATCTTACGTGAAATGACAGTGTCCATCTAAAAGGTATTTGCTGTGCACCGAATTCCCTGCGAATTCATACATACTATTTTTGCTAGAGATCTTCCTTAAGCCGAAGTGGAAAGCCGTAGGTTGCACTTGCTTCAACGACAATCGGTCTAGCATTCTATTTTTCAAAAAACTTTTATAATTTTCCCTTCTGCATCAATTAAATTTCCCCTGAATTTTTGATCATGTTAAAACTTTCAATGCGAGCCCCAGTCGTAGCCACTGCAATAAACTAAAAAGTCATCTTTGCAATAAACTTTCAATTAATTACTATATTTATAGGCAGTAATTAATTAATAATCGCACTTTCAATTGTCAACATCAAATCGCAAAACCATTCATAAATCATAAAACAATTTCACAACCGATCCGCACCATCTCGCCTCGATAATCGCTATACTCGCGCTGTCGCACTCAATATCGCATGATGGCAAATAACTCATAAGCCAGTCACAACCACCTCCACATTCCAATTAAATTTTTACATTTTAACAAAACACAGATACCTACAACCTACCTACTACTTTTTTTTGTCTGTACATCTAAACACATCGAGATGCTATCGCTTCGGTTCAATTCAGCAGCACCAATTTGCAATAATAAACAATAAAAAAAAAATCACGATAAGTCCTCAGACACGAAGTGTTTTTCGGTGAGAAATGTATCTATAAAAAAAATTGCCAACAAAAACAAAACACAATAGCCGACCCACAGAAGTTCGGATTCAGATATATTTTTTATAGGTACGAACGATGTGTTATTACGAAATTCCTCATGTTTCTGGAGGAGAGATCATGCATGCCTGGTGGAGAATCTATAAGCCCGGTCTATTTAGTCGGTTATATGTGCTCCAAATGGATTTCTGATGTGCAAGCAGCTCTTCTCAAACATCACCGAGGTAAAAAAAAAAGTTTCGTGTCACGTCGGTTAGTTGGTGCAGAGATTAATGGAATCACGCGAAGGATTCCCATTCGACGGCCATACCGTGAGTGTTTTCACCAAACTGGTAGTACCAGGTTTTGTTGATTTTTCGAAGCGACTTTGATACGCGGGTTAAACTGTTTGTTAGCAAAATTATATCTGTAGCAGATAGTGCCTATACCTGTATTCCAACACCGGATATTTGAAGCATTCGTGAATAGAAATAGAAACAAACCTACCTCACAGAAGCTTTGGGAGCAATCGGAATGCTGTCGGGAGAAAAATCGTGATGCATGCAATCCGCAGCAACACACAAGTTATGAGACTAAAAATGACTAGTCAACAATGTGTTGATATAAGGTACCTTCATTGATAGATGACACAAAAGCAAACAATAAAACCTGACTTTAAAGCGTTTTGGGGCAATCCGATTTGGCATCGTTTATAAACCAGGCTGGGCACACGTGGGAACAGATATAAAAATAAACACGTTGAAAATTTTTGAGCGCAGCTAAAAATGTTTTGGTTACAACTCTTCTTTAGCCTTCCTCCTTTAAAACAGATCGATGATCTTCCGCTTGTCAACTGCTTACGCACCTACGAATCGAAGTATAATGACAAGTGTGAATACTTTAAATTTACTACTTTCAATCCCGAATCAAGAACTTTTTCGTATACCTACTTTGCAAGTAAACGACATTTCGATTTTAACACAAAGTCTGGACTACTGTGCAAAAAGTCGTGGGTTCGAATCTCGGCTGATACCATTTCAGCAACTCCTAAAGCGCTTCCATTTGTAATGTGCAGAGACTTTTGCCGAGCTGGAAGTCATTCTGGTGTCAGTGTCAATAAAAATCGGTTTCAGATCAAATGTGACAGTAAGTAAGAGTTTGGAAGAGAGGATCGTTTATTTTATATGGAACTGCTGGTCCAGTCAATGAGAGTTTATTTTCTGCTTTTATTTTAATCATCGATCTCCTTTAGCTGGGATACTTTCTGCACAGCAACTCCGCCCTCCTTTCGGCTCGAAACTCCTAACTCCACCACTTTGTCATATTTTCATCATTCTTTCCCTGTACAAACTATTATCGCAATATCAAGGACTTCTTTTGGATTCGCTGGGAATTCATAGCAAACTCGACATATTTTAGGACTACGGCTCAAAGTTGAATGCAACGCAAAACGTCTCACATTCAAGTGCTGTTGTCTCGCTTCTTAATGAGTGTGCTGAGGAGTTTTGAATTTATTTATTCTCGTTGGATTTTAATTCAGCCACAAACAGACAGAAAAAGTTCGGCAATTGCCCCTCGGAATGTGTGTTAATCAGGGACCTTATGGAGTAGGAGGTTGTAAAATTGCGTTAGCAATAACACGCAAGTACCCCTTCTTTATTACGTACTTTAACCAATTTGCCCTAATCAAACTCACAAAGTCGCGCTGTTCCGTCAAGGTCGGTAAAGACCGCACCGACCCCTTTGATGTCAAAAAAGGATTTAGACAAGGCGACGCGCTGTCATGCGATTTCTTTAACATCATACTTGAGGGAATTGTGCAGAACTCTCGCGCCAACACCAGAGGTACAATCTTTCATGAGTCCGTTCAACTACTCGCATACGCAGACGACATTGATATAATCGGTAGAACAAAGCGTGATGTCAGTGAAGCCTTCGTGAGTATTGGGACGGAAGCGGCGAGTATGGGCTTAGCAGTCAATGAGGGCAAAACTAAGTGTATGCTGTCATCAAGAAAAGACACCCAACACCGACGTCTTGGACAAAACATCACCATCGACAGCTATAACTTTGAGGTAGTTAGGGACTTTGTCTACCTGGGTTCCGCTATCAATTCAGACAATGACACCAGCGCTGAAATCAAACGAAGGATAACTCTTGCCAATCGCTGTTTCTTTGGGCTAAGAAGGCAATTGAGTAGCAAAGCCCTCTCTAGAGTGTCCATGTATAAGACCCTATCACCCCAGTCCTGCTTTACGGTGCAGAAGCATGGACCCTGTCAAAGCCGGATGAAAACACTTTAGGCTGCTTCGAAAGGGAAAATTCTTCGGACGATATACGGTCCCGTCGGTCTCCGCATAGACGGAGAGTGGAGGAGGATATATAACATCGAACTGTACGGGCTGTACAGCGATACCGACCTAGCCAAAAGAGTCAAAACACAACGTCTACGATGGCTGGGTCATCTAGAGCAGATGGACATCAACGCCCCGGCCCGGAAAATCTTCGAATCCACACCGCAGGGACGGCGCGGTAGAGGAGCACCGAGAGTCAGGTGGCGCACGCAAGTGGAAGGGGAGCTCAGCCAACTTCGCGTGCGAAACTGGAGACGGCTAGCTAGAGACAGAGCTGGCTGGCGAAGCTTGTTGGCTGAGGCCCAGGTCCACCCCGGACTGTAGCGCCACCTTAAGTAAGTAAACTCACAAAGTCGACAACCTCGGTGTCGGAGTCTATCCATCAAAGACTGCACAGTATTCCTTAGAAGGGGTTAAAAATCCCCTTTAAAGCTCCTCTAACAACTCAAGGGCGTTAAAAACTTTAACAGAATTTACAAGACCAAATCTTAATTCAGAATAACTCATAAGTCTGCTGGATTTCTTAAAAGAAAGCTTAACCTCTTTCCGGGGGTTACTTTCGAAAAGCCGATGGCAGAAAAAGAAGCGCACTGAAGCTTAAGAAATCTTAACTCTATCTAAAACAGCCACAAAACTATTCTAAAGTCTAGATATCGGGCTACATTCTCTCCTAACTAGATTTTGGGGTCTTATACAAGACCATACCCCAAGATTCCAACAAGAAGCTCCTGGGAGTCGCATGAGGTCTTAAACCAATTCGCTATTATTGAAATCTAGACAGGATGATCAAAAACAGCATTTGAAAAAGGGATATGCGTTCTGTTTAGTGTATAGTTGACTTGCGTATCTCCAAACCGGATCACTTAAGCGTGCCTCAGGTTATAGCTATTCCAAACGCCTCGGCCCGGCTTTCAAATAACTCGCTAGATTGCAGCCCTACAGTTATTTTCTTTATAGACAGGCTAGTTGCAATTAAAGGCGCCAATAATTCTATCCAAATTGGCAAAGGAATGTCCATATAGATGCTCATATCCATGTAGCTGCCAGGTCCGACATATATCTGTACTAAACCAGATATATTTTAAGCAACTGCAAAGCAGATAAGTTAATCCTGCAAAGCAGATAATAAATCCTGCCATCGTCACCTGAAAAAAAAGACTTGTTCTTTTTCGCGGTCACCTCCTCCGCGAGGGTTTGACAAGCCCTCCGAGAGTATCAATTGTCTTGAAAAACTTCTCAAAGTGCCGTTCGGATTTGGCAAAAAGTTGTAGGTCCCCTTGTATGTGAAGAAATCAACGCACACAGCATACATTGTTGAGAAGTTGGCCCTGGTTCACCTCGAGCTGTTGCGCCACTCTATTTATTTATTTAAAAAGCAGATAAGTTAGCTAGAGAAGATTCTGACGGGAGATGTTTTCACAATGAAGCAGAACCGTCAGCACCTACAAACTAGTAAAATATCTGCAAGATACCGAAGCTGGCATAAAATGAGTGGATCAAAATCAGAGCGTACTTCTCTTCCAAGCAAACCTGACAAGATTTCGATTGCAAGAAATCTGTAAGACTCAATTCATAGTAGGATGAATTTTAGGAAGTTACGTTTTAGTTCTTACTTGTCACTTCCTAGAAGAGATGCCAAAAGGCTCAGTCCTCCCTATTCAATGGTTTTTATAGAAAGCAAGAAAATGAAGAAACCGTATTTTACATATTGTAGGTACCTGTCCTTTGGGACGGATCCTTGGTGAACCTTTTTTTGTGCAGGGATTTCATTTTCTGTGTTTTTCATTTGTGTTGGGTTGAGAACTCCTTTTCTCTTCTGTTCTCAAATTCATTCTGCTCGCGATGTCCTGCGCATTTTAACGGTGGTCATCACCCCTTTGATCGTGAGATTATTCTAAAAATATATCAGCAAGTCGTTATTAAAGGTCTTCGGTACAGACATGGCACTTGCAGCCCAGAAGAGCGATCGCGTAACCTTTCACAACCATTAATGTTGTGTACGTTTCAGGTTTTCTTACGCACTTTTAGGGGACCTGCAATATTTTGCCAATTTCAATTGGCAAATGGAGAGGTCTCTTATGAAAATCCCACTCTCAGGTGGCTTTGTCATTGTCATTTTTCATGCATGACTCACTTTCGGAGATTTACAGAAAATTCTTGTCACGGTCGAGGTTCGAACCTGGGAACTCCTGCACGGCAGTCGAACACACTTACCGATGCACGACGGCGCCCACTGGGTCTTCGGCACTGGTATCTCGGGTTTTGGCTAAGTGGTTTTATAATGAACCTCTTATATAGTCTCAGTATGTGTTGCTGATACAGAGCAGGGTCCTATTAATGTAACCTGAGCCTCCTTATATAAGCGCCAATGTTCTGTCGTAAAAACCGGTAACATTGAGTTTTATCAGAGCTTTTACTAAAACAACATTTATCTGCGCTTTTCGTACCTAATAAAAGGCCCGATTTTTTTCAATTTGAAAATCTATTAGTAGCTTTTAGTCTCAAGTATGTTAGAAGTATTCCTTGCATTGATTTCGACACTTTTATGGTCACCAAAAATGATATAATTGTTCTTTATAGTCTTGTGAAACAAGTAGATACTGCTTTCAGCTTAGACAGCATAAGCCTGTCTTTACACGAGTGACAAAACAGGGGGACAATAACTCGCGCGGTCGTCAGTAGCTCCCATAAGACCCAATGTTAGTCATAGCTTATCACAACTGCCACAGGGCCTTTAAGGGTTTGACTTATGCTTTTTGAGAGATGTTGATTTAATGCGGATCACAATTCTTAAAATACTTGCAAACTCGTCGTACCCACTATGGCTCCTGAGTGAAGTAATATCCCAACTTATACCTCAGGAGTTTCTAGAGATGCTGATCTCCAAATGACACCCACCAGTCGGATATCTAGTTCTTCAGTTGTTTTTGATCCTGGATAAGGAATGTACATGTATGGCAGGCTGTCGTATTCACTCGTTGGTTACACTTTTGCTTTCGGCAGAAAGGCATAGCACTTGCTAAGAGTCATTTGTGTTACCGCGCCATTCTCTAACATTCCCGGGTAAGGGCTGTCCCGCTTGAACGCGCCCTAGCTGATTGCCGAGTACGGCCCTGGACTCTTGTGACCTAGGGGGAGGCACAGCGCTTGTCAACAAGCAGCACCGATTTGACAGTTCACCTTTACAAGCCGGGCACAATGTGTGTCTGTGTCTGTTGCTGTGTCTTGCCACATTTTTCACCTAAAACCAGAGACACAGCGAGATACCCATTGTGTCGCTATAAACGTGTTCCCGTAAGCTGAACTGCGAGACACAGACACAGATACAGATACTCATTCTGTCCCAGCTATTATCTACGAGAGCGTTTGGACTTGTCGTGATCGGGAATTGTACTTTGAAGAAGAGTTTATTTAATTAATAATTTGTAAGAACGAATTTGTTTTTAAGGAATTGTTGGGAAACATTTATATTGCATCTGGTGCTTTCTTGAAGCCCTATTGAGCCTTAACCTTTTGATCTCGAGCATATTAAAAAGGAAAGAAGCCCGGCCAAAGTCATAGAGTAGCACCTGATGTTTTATGTTCTGGGGCATCAGATGCACGATCAACAATCAAGGTTAGATCGCAGTCTAGACATTCCGAGTCTTATGTGCCACTGATATCGATCAGATAAGGATCGATATCAGTGGCACGATACGCTGCAAGCTTCAATTATTTGTTCCTATCAGCTCTTAAGATTCGATCTTCATTTATTAACCCGCGAAGGATGCGTATGGAACCTCACTGGAACCTTTTGTTTTCTGCGATCCTGGGCATTCTGCTTCCAAATATTCAGACTATAAGTGCTCTGCATTTATCTGTTAAACAGAAGTTTGGTCTTCCTACTCGTTTCAAACCTCACTTACAGTTTAACAGCGACAGCCCCGTGTAGGTCTAATTAAGCCTTATTGAAGTCTGGTGACAGAAAAAATGTTCAACAGTAAATGACCGTTGCTGTCACTTTGGGGCGATCAGGGCCTAACATATTCTTATAAAACCCAACTTACAGTCGCTAAGCTACCTAATAATTTAGACTACAAAAGAGTATAAAAGGGTGTGGAATTCAAACTAGAACTAGACTTGCAACTAGACTTAAAAGCTGACTCTATACCATTTCAGTGTCATCGCTGATCTCTCATTCATAAAGATGACTCCTGTCTTTTATGAAAAAGGCTTAAAATATTTAAATTGTAGAAAGCAAGTTTGGATAAAGTCACTATAAAACTCTGATTGGCATCTTAACTTGTAAATAAAATAATGTGCATCAACCTTGACAACAATCGCTTAATGGAAATAGGCACCTTTACGGAAGTTACGCATCTCTAATTACAGTCATCTAAGACAGGTACCATGCGACCTTCACTTTTTCTTGCTTCGCATTTTTGTTTTATCGTCTAAAGACTTTTAAATATACATGCTTCAACACTGCCTTTGTTTATTTAAATTTTGTTTTCTTTTTGCAGATCTCGAAGTGCGACACCATCTTCATTTCGGGGAACACCACCTCAGACGACTCACACGAACAATGATATTCAACTGCACAATATTTCAACCAATCTGCTATCGCAAATACAAAGTCGCAGTTCCGACTTTTCAACGCGAAACTATTCGGATTTCATGCGTAGCCTAGCGGCCAAATACAACAACAGCAATCCAAATGAGTGAGTACAATAAAAAACTCCCATAATAAGTGCTTTAGAACTTGATCGTTTTTTTTAATCCTTTTTAATCTTTAACCTCTCATATGACTGTTTAAAAAAAAGGCTGAGCAAATACCCCAACCATTAGTTTTATATTGTTGATTTTTCTTGAACAGCTCTGGCTCATCACGACGGAGTACGTTCTTCGAAAACAGCAAAGTAAATCAAACCAACAAGTCTGCCGCCAACAACAATTGCAACAACAACAGTAGCAGCCTTAAGGATCAACCCTCGCCGTCAGAGTCCGCAAAGTCATCAGCGCAAAATGTACAAAATCTAACCACAAATACACCGACTGTGCCTCCATTTGTGCAAAACTTTCTGTCGAGTCTCCCTTTCTCGCCAGGAGTGTTCCCACCTCTGATCGATATGAGTAGCACGCAGGCGTTAGTTACTCTGGTAGGTTCAACATTATAAATTTTTATTCAAGGACTCCTTTGAGCATTCCTGTGTTTTCTTCTTTTTCTTAAGGCACGTGCCGCTAAGGAGGCTGAAATCAAAAATATCCTCATGTCAGCACAAAAGCGATCATCGTTGACCAACAACACTGCTTCGCGATCACCGGGACCAAATCTTACAGCTGCCTTGCAGCAAGCCGCACAATTCGCATCACCCGCGCTACTCTATTCAGCTCAGTTGCAACAGCAACAATCACAACAAACCCGACATTCTAGTCCAGTTCGAGAGACGTCTGCAAATAACTCTGGAGAGAAACATATGACTGCATCACCGTTAGATCTAAGTTCTGCACCGCCAGCGAAACGCTACAAGGCTGAGTCCTCGCCCAGTGGCAGCTCGGAGAGATGTCCAAGTCGGGAGAATGTGCCGGGAGCTACTAGTAGTGAGACTGTACAAACACCAGCCAAATCACCAAAAGTCAGCGCACCAACAACGCCCGAAAAGAGTGAAACACCTGCAGCAGCTGCGTCAACGCCTGCCGTTGTACCGCTGAGGCAGTGTCAAGCCCAAAGCGAGGAAGTTAACGCCTGGAGCGTCGAGGATGTCTGTACGTTTGTTGGCAGTATAGATATTTGCGCCGAATATATTCAGGTGAGTTCTAGTAGATCCAATCTGTCTTTTTTTTTCTGACAGGAAATCCTGAATTTTAGAGGTGTAACGAATTAAGACTTGACAAGTTACACCGATTCCCACCTCTTATAGACAGCAAGAGTCATAATTTTGGCCATGCAAATTTACGTTAATCCTGCAGAAATTGTAAACTGTAATATGATTTTTTTTGGTTTTCTAAAAACAATTGTTACAAGAGTACGAAATCTAGACAAAAGACTTCGACAAAATATTGCAAAATGCATAAAGTAGCGTAACTCACCACTAAGAAACCCCAGTAAGATCATCGTCATCGGGCATCAAAGCTCCGTTAAACTTGTGAAAACGCCTTAATTCGTAACGAAACATAAATGCCAAGAATTTAAAAATTAGGGAAATTTCCTAAATCTCGTGACCCACAATAGCTTTTATAGAAGCTAGTAGGCCAAAGCGTACTTATTTTGACAGTGTTACGAAAAATGTCACGAAACGAAACGCATGTGAAGGACAACTCGCATGTAGTAGGAGTTAAAAGATATAGTTTAGTTGTTCTTTATAATCGTCCTTCCGAAAACACCCGTAAAAAGTAAATGAAGTTTCTAGTCCAAAAGGGTTCTTCTTCGATTTTAATTTCTTAGTCTGCCTGGTTCACCGGAGGCTTCCACCGTTTACGATCCTGGTAACGCTGCTTGTTAAAACAATGTAAGGAATAGTGGAAGAAAAGACACTAGCCGAAAGAATAAAATTTAACGAAACATAACGAAAATTTTATAGAAAAATTCTTTACACCCATAACCCGCAAAAAGCTAAAAGAATATCTTAGTTCAAGGGGTTCTTGTTTTCTAAATCTCTGTCTGGTTCGAAACAGGTTTCCACTGCCTGTGATCCCGGGAACGTGGGTGGCTTGACTAGTGTAACGAATAATGGAAGAAAAGTAAGAAAACAGCCTGAAACGTTCTTCTGCTCAAATAAAGTTTAAGTTCTTAAAAAGTGAGTAACAATCGCTTAGTTGTTTCTTGTAGCAGTGTAACTAAAAATGTGCTAGTTTTAATTATGCGGCTGGATATAATTAAAAAGGCTTAACAATCCCTCTTTAGGGGGTAAAACTCATAACATATGTTGGAACTAAATCACAATATCAAAATCTAAGGAAAAACGTTCGCAAAAAGGATAGTAGACAGTAGATTTATCTGTTTCTAACGAAAAACGTTATGGAATTAGAGCACTGCCGTGTAAAATGCTGATCCCCTCAACAAACTGACTGGTAAAAGTCATAGGACGAAAAATACAACAAATGAAGAGTTGCAAGAATTTGTTTTTACATTATGCGTAGCGTCAGCAGTTTACTAAGTCTCATGACTACAACAGCTCAAGCGTGTACCTTTTACAAGCTTAGCAAATCAAGTACAAGTTTTTAATGCGAGCCTTTTACGGTCAATCGATTGACGTCAATCACGTGCATGTGTTTGTGAAAATTTTTGGTATGCATCACATACATTTGATTAAAGCTGATTGATGAAAAAATTAAGCAATTTTGATTTCGCAAGATGCATGTCATCTCGATTGACGTGTGTGAGGGCTTGGTTGACGTAAAAAATCATATTTTACAATATGAGCGGGAGGCAATCCAACCGAGTCTCTCAAAACCTTCTACGAAGTCGTATGCAACCAGCATCAAGTATTGATAGCCAGTGGCAACACTGCCAAAATGCCATCAGAGACGCCGCCTCTGAAGTGCTGGGTTTCACACGGCGACCACAACGAAACCCCTGGTTTGACGATGAATGCCGGCAAGCACATGCAGCTAAACAGGAAGCATACAAAGCGGCGCTGCACAGAAGGACTAGAGCTGCTCGCGAGCTCTACGAGCAGAGGAGGAGAGAGGAGCACCGGCTTCTCCGAAGGAAAAAGAGAGAGCACGAGAAGCGCGCGGTTGAAGAGATAGAGAGATGTTTCAACAGGAATGAGGTTAGAAAGTTTTACCAAAGGATCAAAAGGTCCTGCCAAGGGTATAAACTTCGAACTGAAGCCTGTAAGGACCATCAAGGGAACATCGTTGTAGAATCGCAGTCGGTGCTGAGGACCACTTCTGCAGACTGTATAACGGCGAGGACGAACCAAATACCGCTGTCAGGCAGAACGAACCATTCAACCCGGGCGAAGACGTTACCGACGAAGCATACGAACGATACCGCCCACCCGACCTGGAGGAGGTGAAAGTAGCTGTGTCTAAGCTCAAGTGCAACAAAGCAGCCGGAGCAGACGGCCTAGCTGCCGAACTTTTTAAATCCGCTGGCGATGAGCTGGTTAGGAGCATGCACCAGCTCATCTGCAAGATATGGTCGGAAGAAAGCATGCCCGACGAATGGATTCTCAGCATTGTTTGCCCGATCCTGAAGAAAGGAGACCCTCTGAGTTGTGCCAACTACAGAGGCATAAGTCTTCTTAACATCGCATACAAGATCTTTTCTGCTGTACTGTGTGAACGCCTGAAGCCGTTTGTCAACAATCTGATAGGCACATATCAGTGTGGCTTTAGGCCAGGAAAGTCCACCATCGATCAAATATTCACACTGCGGCAGATCTTGGAGAAAACCCAGGAATTCCAAATCGATACACACCACCTCTTCATCGATTTCAAGGCCGCGTATGACAGCATCTATAGAGACGAGCTATATAGCGCAATGTCTAGTTTTGGCATCCCTGCCAAACTCGTCAGTCTGTGCAGGATGACGATGGAAAACTCACGCTGTTCCGTCAAGGTCGGCAAAGACCTCACCGACCCCTTTGATGTCAAAAAAGGATTTAGACAAGGCGATGCGCTGTCATGGGACTTCTTCAACATCATACTTGAGAGAATTGTGCAGAACTCTCGCGCCAACACCAGAGGTACAATCTTTCAAAAGTCCGTTCAACTACTTGCATACGCAGACGACATTGACATAATCGGTAGAACAAAGCGTGATGTCAGTGAAGCCTTCGTGAGTATTGGGACGGAAGCGGCGAATATGGGTTTAGCAGTCAATGAGGGCAAAACCAAGTATATGCTGTCATCAAGAAAAGACACCCAACACCGACGTCTTGGACAAAACATCACCATCGACAGCTATAACTTTGAGGTAGTTAGGGACTTTGTCTACCTGGGTTCCGCTATCAATTCAGACAATGACACCAGCGCTGAAATCAAACGAAGGATAACTCTTGCCAATCGCTGTTTCTTTGGGCTAAGAAGGCAATTGAGTAGCAAAGCCCTCTCTCGAGCAACTAAAGTGTCCATGTATAAGACCCTCATCATCCCAGTCCTGCTTTACGGTGCAGAAGCATGGACCCTGTCAAAGGCGGATGAAAACACTTTAGGCTGCTTCGAGAGGAAAATTCTTCGGACGATTTACGGTCCCGTCTGCATAGACGGAGAGTGAAGGAGGAGATATAACATCGAACTGTACGGGCTGTACAGCGATACCGACCTAGCCAAAAGAGTCAAAACACAACGTCTACGATGGCTGGGTCATCTAGAGCGGATGGACACCAACGCCCCGGCCCGGAAAATCTTCGAATCCACACCGCAGGGACGGAGCGGGAGGAGAGGAGCACCGAGACTCAGGTGGCGCACGCAAGTGGAAGGGGACCTCAGCCAACTTCGCGTGCGAAACTGGAGACGGCTAGCTAAGGACAGAGCTGGCTGGCGAAGCTTGTTGGCTGAGGCCCAGGTCCACCCCGGACTGTAGCGCCACCTTAAGTAAGTAAGTAAGGGAGGCAATTTAGATTCCAAAAATAATCAATAGTCTGTTTCATTCGTAATCTGAAATCGGATGTCGATTCAAGTGGGATTGCGATCCTTACACGATCAATCGATTGACGTCAATCACGTCCATGCATTTCTTAAAGCTTAGTTGTTTGCGTCACACTCATTCGGTTGAAGCTGATGGCCGAAACACAAAACGATTTGAATTTGGCATGATGAGCGTCATCCCGATTGATGCGTGTAAGGGCTAGATTGAGGAAAGAAATAATTATACTTTTTATTTCGAGCATGAGGCTACATTAATTGAAAAATCATTTGAAAGTGCAATTCCAGCAGAAACTTAACAAAAAAGCTAAAAATGCTTCTTAATCGATTGAGCTTTGTAAGGGGTTGAGATCAATCTACACTCATACATTGCTTGACGTCAATCAATTGACCGTGTAGAGGGGTCTTATTATAAGAGGTGAAATCAATCTACACGTAGGTACATCATGTACCTAAACTGAGATTAACCCCAGAAATCTCAGTTAAGTTTCGGTGTCGGGTTAAGCCCAGCTTAAACTATGATCTGTTAATCCCGAAAACGAATCCAGAGTAAGCCCAGCGAGCAGTTTTTTAGTGCAGAGTTAACTCCGTCAACAAAGTTGTCAAAATCTTCGACTCTCGAAATACTTGCCTCTCCCAGCTCTTACTTCCCATAGAAAAGAAGTTCGACTTATTCCCAAATGTAATTTTTCACAGAAACACTCAAATCAACTGTCATTCACACAGAAAAAAACCTTCAAAAAAGTTCATACTGTTCTCCAGAGTTGATTCGAGATTAACTCACCAAATTTGGCGAATTAAGCCGAGTTAAACGCCAGATCCAAGTTCACTAAAAAACTTATTTCTGGGGTTAACCTCAGTTTAACTCGAGAACTCGGATAATCCCGCAATGAAAAAACCGGCCCTAAGAGGACTAAATTTGTCTTGAAATTCTTTATGTGTCATGTTACGCAAAACGTCACAAAATAAACAAGTTGTAACCTTTTATGCAGCTAAAGCAATAAAATTGTCTCCGGGTAGAGTATTAGATTCTTGAGCCTTTGTAGCAGCAACCTTACACTTTTGACAATAAAACAATATCTTCAAGTCAACTTAGAGTGAATGATCAAGTCTTTCAGCAGCGTTACGAAAAATGTTACGATAAAAATTAATGTAAGGTTCGTAGTAACGTATTGAAATGTCGTCTATCCTCGGTCTTGCCAAACGTGTTTAAAGTAGATATGAAGGTCAATGACTGCACTAGCACTAAGCCTATGACATCTATATAGTAAAAACCAGTCACTCTTATCTGACTTTATTTCTAACACTTTTGCGCCAATACCTGCTCTATATCGTAAACATTCCTTCATACCCTTCAAACAGAATCATTAACAAACTTAAATGCTGTTGCACTTAGAAATTTACGACATACCTACCTATCACGGCACAAGCCCGAATACCGTCCTCTCCAGGAAAACTGGAACTCAACGGAACGTGAGTTGGATTGATTCGAGACCTATTGCCAAAGTCGTAAAATGTGAAATCGATTGAATCGTTTTTCCAGCTCTACATACGCGAGTGGGTTTGGTACCTATCTGTATAAAGTTCCTAAGCTCTGTAAGTAATACGATTACACCCGACATTTGTGCGGACATCAATAATAATTGCAAATGCCTTAATAGAAGTATGGTAAGAAAAAACCAACAACCGATTGGAAAAACCAGTCCAAGAAGACCGCCAGTCATACCAAATAGTCGTAATCTAGTTCGATTTTCCATAACATGCTAGGCATCCAAACGTCGCGTCGCCGTTGCGCGTCGTTGCGCCCCGCCGGCCGACCTAAGCCGGCCCCCGCTTCCTCAGCCAAACAAGTAATTCATAAATTAGCAAAGTTGAAGTTGTGTGTACCTACTACATCCTATACGGCAGGCAAAATAAAGCAAAAAGTTTCAGCGCCCGATTCCGAGATATACATTTTCCAAACTCAACCTGAGGCCATCAAAGAGATCAGGATGCCTTGTCCCGGGCCATGCCATCGGAGCAATTCAATCCATATAAGTTGTGCGTAAATGCACCAGATATCTTAAGTATCCCACAGATACACGCCAGATATACTTCTTGCTAGACGACGCTACGCTTGATCTCGGACCTGTTGGTAATATTCAATTTATATGCACTTCAGTCATGAACTTGTTTCGCATTCGCATGTCAAAGGAGAGAAATTAAGAGAATCCAGCCAGCAACGCTAGACCGGATTCGGAATGGAAACTCAAGATGATGTGAGATCGGGCGACACGGCCTCCATCGCCGACCGCAGTGAAAATCTGCAAAACAAACGACAGGAAAGTAGGTATGTTACAAAAAAAAAAAAAAAAAAACGTCGCGGTAAAGAAATGACGACTTGTTACGGTTCCGTAGGGTGAACTGATATCTGCACTGGTAAATAAAGGTACCAACCAGCCATCAGGTAATTCCTATGTCAGATCATTAATTATGTGATCGTTAACCTTTGCGAGCTTGTTTTTTTTTTTTTTTCTTTGCACCGATGGTGTTGGCATAAAGGTGTGAGGCTTGGTCAGTTCTTTCTAGTCGTATGCTAAATGTGACTCATATAAATGGTGCTTAACTTATCTTTGGTACAGGCCAATTTGTGTCTAGAAGTTGTGAATGAAATTCCAACGCACAAGTCAAAGAATACATTATGTAGATTCCTATTGAGAGAGTTAAATACCCCAGCAGCTAGTCACATTAATCATTTGAAAATTATGGGGCTACTTCTAACAGTGTGTTCTGTTTGTAAATAGCTATTAATTTAAATTTTAGACTAGTCTACGGTATACCCCCCTTGGGAATAGGCTATAATCATACTTCGCGCGTTAGATCATTTTGTGTAATATCAATCACATGGTAGGCTGATCTTAGTTCATCCAAATCACCGAAAAACAATGGCATGTCAAAGAGACAGCAGGATATATTCGGTATGTTACCTTCGTAACATAAAACGATTAGGTACTTCAAACCCCTACAGAAAACCATACGATCACTTCAACACCGACAACAATTACATTCTGTCGTTCTTACACTTGTGTTTTACATGTACCTTACAGCCAGTCTTTCTTCGGCAAATGACAGAAGCTACTGCCATGCCATTGTCATTTATACAGATTTAAAAAATATCTCGTTACTTACTCGGAAAATCGAATGACATATAAAGCTAAACTGGATCAAGATCCAAGAGCACGGATTCTTCTTCTTATCATGTTAAGTTGAGGAAAACCGCCAGTCATTCAGCCTGAAGTTACTCGACAAGCCGGCCAGAATACTAAGGACTAAGCCACCCTTTATAAAAAGGAAACAGAATCTGATTTCAATCCAAATTCAAAAGCATCAACGCATTATAAAACCGAAAGGCTCTGCAAACCAATAAATAGCTACTATAAGTCCTAAAAGCTCGATGTTTCGTTTGTCCGCAAATGTCTTCCAACATCCGAGCTGTTGCATCGATTCCCATTTTTATACCACATCCCATATGACAGGAGGTAAATAAGCCCATAAGCAAACCTACTTTAAAAATTTCAAATGCGTCGTAGGACGCTGATCTCTGCCGTACTGCATCCTTATGTGTATTTCGGTTGGCTTTTCAAAAAACAGGTTCAACCATTTCTTTTTCGCCAGCTGCACTTTTGGCATCCTTACGTGATAGTAAGAATCACAAGATCCATCTACCGACTCGTTTCTGAATCAATAAGAATACGTAACAGTTTTCTAAGGCGATGCAGTGAAATATGCCCCGCCTGTCTGCTTTCTTTCTGCCTAAACTTAACCTAACTGAACCTAACCTAACTGAACCTAACCTAAGTTAACCTAACTGACCTAACCTTCGCTTTTCATTTCAAAAGTGAAAAGTTAGCTTAAAAAGCTGAATTTTATTGCTTTAGTCACACATTTGAAGAAGCAAAATTCTGAAAAGCTGAATTTTCTTTCGCAAAAGCAGAATTTTGATACGCAGAGTTTTGAAAGCAGCATTATGGCCTGCTATTAATTATTCATAAGTCTCAAACTTTAAGGCCAATGCACAAACAGGCGTTCGGAGGGTCGCGCGTTAGACGAGCTTCGCTCTACTTACTACGTGTGTATGTGTCACAACGAGCGACGCAAAATTTTTAACGCGTAATTTCGCTTCAAGTCGATTGCGCTTTGGGAGATAAAGAATATATGAGAAAAAAAATTTTGGGGGCCGATAACGATGTGCGAAGCGAATCGCATCCAATACGCCTTTTCATATGCAATTCACTTGAAATTGGGTAATTACGCAATACGAACAGAATCGCATTTCATTGCCTTCCAGTTTCCAGTTGTCAAAGAAAAAGCCTTCCCAATAAGCTAACCGAACCCACATCGCAAAACTTAAGATACCAAAATCGAGATGCGATTCGCTTCGCATATTCGGCCCCTATTTCCTCAGATTCGCGCAGCGTTATATCGCGGCAAAAATAAGAGTAGGAATTAACTCTTTTTAGTTTTCTTTGTATACTTCGGAAAACATAAATATAATGTGGGTTTTATCCTGGTTGAAACGAAACCGAAAATAAACCGCAAACACGTAAATTTCGACATCCATTTTGGAGTTTTTGACAGGCGCGGAGACATACAGACGAATCGTCTTTCCGGATTGCGAACCGAAAAGACGCTATCTTAGGAAGTGAGGCATTCATTTTTGGCGTTTGATGACCCAGGGAAATTAAAAAGCAAATCAATACCACTTTTTATTAGATCCTGGTTTCATATGGTCTAGTTTGATCCATTGGTCAAGGTCCCAAGTTTGCTTTCCTATAAAATAATTAAAACGTTTGTAGAAATTGCACAGACTGTGAAAGAAATGTCAAAATGTCAGTAATTTTTCTCGTCAACTGGCGTTTGACATTTCTCTCGAAAGAAATGTCAAATGCCAGTCATTTCTCTCATCAAATAATACCGCAGGAAAGAGCTACTCTCAAAAATTGCCAAGTTCGTTTAATAATTACAACTTGGAGTGCTTTATTGTAAATCTGAACTCGACCAAAGACCCAAGTCATATAACAAATAAATGAAACTTGAATGTGATATAAACACAAATGTTTCATTACCGAAATGTTTCACAATAAAATGGAATCAGCTGTTCATTGAAATCGGTTTCGAATAGGGATATTATAAGTATAAATAGATTTTATACGCTCTTCACACTGAATCAAAAACTGAGTTTAAAAAAAAAAGTTTTTCGAAAACTCGTTTAGCCGTTCACACTTCCTAAACGCCGACTAGAATTTGTTTTCGTTTTTCATTTATTCGTCAGTTGTCAAATTTTAGCCCATATTTATTTTTAAACGTTAAAGCACGTTCGATCCGCAAGATCCATAAAAGATGCGAACATATCAAGCATTTTACGCTGACATGAAAACTACAAGCTGATTTCAGACAGGACATTCGGTTTCGGAGATATTAACATAAAAAGTTGGGACAAAAGTGACATTCTTTGCAAATTTAATTTAAAATTCTCAAGACAATTTGATATAATAAAGAAGTTTTCGCGTGTTTATCTTTTCGCGTAGCTGTCATCGGATAGCATCATTGGGACAAATCAGTGGAACAATGCCTTTGGTTTTCTGACAAGTCACTCATAGCAATCATTGAAAATTTCTGTCAGTGTCAACAAACAGGTTGGAGTTAATCAGAGAAAAGAAAACTGACACTTGAGAATAGAAAGAGAATGGAATGCTTTTCAGTGGAACGATTTTGTCGTAAAAACACAAATCAAAATCAGCTGTTCCTTAAAATCGAATTTTGTCAGTGAAATAGTAAAAGTGACTTTACATAAAAGTTGCAACACAATTAATTTATTTTTTTTACGGAAAAAATTCTGCAACTCATAAGCTTCATTTTGATACCAATAACAGCCAAAATTGTTAACTCAAACGTCTAAAAACATGAAATCAAATTTTTCAATGATGCAATCCGATGATGGCTATGATTAGACCCTTAAGGAATAGATTTGATTTGAAGGTTCAATTGAAATTTCAATCCAATTCAAAACACCAAAATGACTTCTCTTTGGGTTGTAAGAGCAGACTTTTTCGGTGCCCATTTTGTAGTTTAATTTTTACTCGCACTTCCTTTGGAATCCTCCCCTTTCAAGTCCTTACCGATATTTGTCAGTTCTTCCAAGTGCAAGTGCCTATTAAAATTAAGTTTTGATTTACTAATTTATTACTTTTTTCTAAATGACAAACAGCAAATCAGCTGTTTTGACAACTCTGAACCGATACGTAAAATTAAATTAGCAATGATATTACATTTAGAATCTTGTCGAACGCAAAACTTAATACTCCGAATAAAATTGAGGTTGAACGTCGTCCACCACACTGGTGCTTCTCCTTACTCTAGAATTCTGACACATCAGGTCCGAATGCCGTCTCCAGTTTCGCACGCGAAGTTGGTGGGGGTCCTCTTCATCTTGCGTGCGCCACCTGTGAGTGCTGCATGTAAGTCCAGCAAGTGCTTTTTATCCGCCTTTGACTGAACTTTGAGGTCCATGTTTCTGCACCGTAGAGTAAGACTGTGATGGTGAAGGCCTTGCTACTCAATTGCCTTCTTAGCTCCAAGAAACAGCGACTGGCAAGAGTTATCCTTCGTTTGATTTCAGTGCCAGTGTTATTGTATGAATTGATAGCGGAACCCAGGTAGACAAAGTCCCAAACTACCTCAAAGTTATAGCTGTCTAGTCTATAGTGACGCTCTGTCTAAGACGTCGGTGTTGGGTATCTTTTCTAGATGACAGGACAACTTGGTTTTACCCTCGTTGACTTAAACCCATATTCGCCGCTTTCGTAGCAATACTCACCAAGGCTTCACTGACATCACGCTTTGTTCTTCCGATTATGTCAATGCCGTCTCGGTATACGAGTAGTTGAACGGACTTTTGAAAGATTGTGCCTCTGGTGTTGGAGCGGGAGTTCGGCACAAGTCTCTCAAGTATGATGTTAAAGAAGTCACATGACGGCGCGTGCGTCGCCTTGACTAAATATTTTTTTTTTGGCATCAACGGGGTCGGTGAGGTCATTACCGACCTTGACTTAACAACGTGAGTTTTCCATCGTCATCCTGCACAGATTGACGTGTATGGCAGGGATGCCAAAACTAGATAACGCGCTATATAGCGTATTCCCTATAGAAGTCCCTATAGAAGCTGTCATACGCGGCCTTGAAATCGATGAAAAGATATTGGGTATCGATTTGGAATTCCTGGGTTTTCTCCAAGATCCGCCGCAGTGTGAATATTTGTTCGATATTGGACTTTTCTGGCCTAAGGCCACACTTATAAGTGTCTATTAGACTGTTGACAAATGGATTCAGGCGTTCACACAGTGGGTACAGTAGAAAAGATCTTGTGACATACCTAATACAAAGAATGGTAAGTCTAAGGTAAAACACATAAAAGGAAAGACACTCAGGCTCCAAACTTTTTCAAATTCTTTAAAATCTATAGTGCAATCTATAGGTTTAGGTTTTACACAAGTCTTATTAGATTAAACCTGTCATAGGTACAATTCTGCACTAACTTTGATCCCTCTAAAGTCGCATTTCAATCCGCAACTATGGACGTCGATCTGTATCGGTTTCATTACACTCAAACGTCCTTCACTCGGAAATAAAGCCTATAAAGCTGTCAACGCTGTCTCTGTCTACTTTGAGTATGGGCACTTTGTCACTCAGTTGTTATGATACGTTCGTCCTTGAAGCCAGCCAACACTATACCCCAGCTCAAAGCTCATTTTACGAATGTACATTCTGTGCATAATACCATCACCTTAGTGCTGTCAAGTGAACTTATCATATCGAATGCGATACATTTGCGTATAGAGAGATACATTATGTATCTGACAATTGCTGATCTGCTCTGATTTGTCTGCTGCTGTTGCTATACTTATTTGTCGGATACGGATTTGTTTATTATGCAAAAGACTACAAAAAAACAGATGAGAAAAAAAAATTATAATTACTGATACGATGGCAGATCATTTGACTTCAGACTTCACCTATCTATCTAACTTCAACGTCGCGTCCGTCGGTTGTCGTTGTTGGACGCGTCGTCGCATGTATCCCATATCTACATAATATTCATAATAAAAATAAATAACACTTGGCTGATAATCAGACCCCAAAGGCCGGCTCAAATGTCGAATATCTTGGGCAAAAGTGTAAAGAGCAAACCGCCACGACGATACGACAGCAAAGTATAACATTCCTCAAGCCGATAGCTGGGTAGGTAGGTAGGTTGGAATGGTATATCTATCTGTTGGGAGCTCCCCCAGCCGCACGCCCACCATACCGGCCACCCCTCGACAGCATAACCTTTCGCGAGATCGGGTGAAGTGTACAACCAAAGCCAAACACACAAAACTAGACTGGCTCAAGATGAAGATGAAAATAAGTTGTCGCTATAGAGGCGGCCAAGCCAAGCCATATACACAGCCAGAGCTACACAACAACGCTCTGGTGTGGAGGCTAAAGTTGATGCCTTTTGCGGCTGCGCAATGGTAGCGCAGCAGCACAGCAGCACTTCACTGGCTTTGATGCTTCGAGCTTGATATCTAAGGTTGTGTGTGCTCGTATTTGCTCTGACATTTATCCGCTAAAATTGTTGACTCAAAAAAAAAACTCTAAAGCCAGAACAACAAAAATCTGGATAACCGGAGCGGGGTGCTTGCTGGCTTGCGTTTCAGATCAGAGTTTCAGACCGGCGAAACGACGACGACGATGCGATGAACGACGCCTACATAATGCCGTGTCAAATGCAAAACACCAGAGCACGACATTTTCGCTGGGTTTATTTAAACCAGCTCGACCAGATATTCTATATGTGCGGCAAGTTCAACCTATCCAATAACTGAAAATAAAACAACCTCAAATACGATCTAAACTATAAATATGAGCATGAGAGAGACCAAAAGCCATCCAGGCAGGCCAGGGCATCAGAGCACCCGGCGCACACTATCTAACCGGCTGGTCTATACATTTTAGCTGAACTGCGTTTGGCTTTTGCCAAAGGGTTGGTGTGTGTGTGCACCGTAGGCGGCCTAGCGCTATCGCGAAGAAACGCACTCTCTAGTCTAGATGAAGACGAGGAGATAAAAATAAATAAATATAACAGAAACAATATTTAGTGTTATTCTGTCTTATTAAAATTTAGATTTCTTTTGTTATTTTGAAAGCGATATCGAAAAGGATATCCGCATGCCATTGCGATCGGCTTTTTACTCAATAGCTAGACCCTTTAATCGGGGAACTATAATGAGGTTATATGGTCTTCCCTTTGGTAAAGATGACCCTCAAGCACAGTGGTGATGAAAATTAATCATCCACCCCAGAAAAATACGGAATCCAGATTTATATCGGAAGCAGACATATTAAGAGTTCAACTTACCTTTCGCTTTGACTTTGAAATTAATATATGACACCTCAAGCTCATACAGAAATCGCCTAAGCTTTCACATTTATGCAGGCTGTTTTTCTTACGGGCGTCCTTACACACAAGAACGGGACCAGCAATTTTCGGCCGCATTGAACATGACAAATGATACATTCAAAAACCTCACACATTGAGTCAATCCCTCGCAGAGGAGAGATCGTGAAAGAAGTTTTATTGCGCCGGCCGGGATTCGAACCCGAAACCTTGTGCGCAATATTCCGGCAAACTGACCACTGTACTTCACTCTGGCATTGATTTTGACGTTGGCATGGGCCCTGTAAAACCTGCACTTCAAATCTCAAGTCACATGTGCCCTTAACTAGAATTCCGACATTGCCGTGTTCATATTCTCATAAGTTGCTCTTTCTAAAACTTATTTTGAAAGCAGTTCGTTCTTCAAGGAAGCTATTTTGTATGATGATTTAGACCTGCATTTTATAATGCGGCCTTAAGGGTTCTATAAAACTTTTGCATCGTGTGCAGTTTTCAGCGATTTGGTTCAGTCTAAATGCCTTCTTCACAGTTCTAGATCATGTGTTTTGAGGTCGACTTAAACTTCTGGTCTAAATTTTCTAATCTAGCAAATAGAACCTCACCTCAGCTCTCACCTGAAAAGAGCTTCTATCGTTGGCCATTGGTCTATATGCTACCGATCTATGTGCTACTGATCTTTATACCTTTTTGTGACTCTGTCAAAAACCAAGATCTATCTATTCCATTGATCTAGTGATCGAGATTCATTTGACAAAAAATACACGTCGTTATCAAGCTTTTTTTCGGCGAGTTATTAGGAGTTTAAAAACTTCCCTTACAACCGAAATACATTATATATTGTTAAATGGAGCCGAATCGGTGTATGAGGCGATCAAGAATAATTAAGGACACTATTTATATATTTACCGAACAAATCGAAAGTGATGGTTGTTTCCCGAACCTGTGCAATGTACCCTGCACATAAATGGAGTTCCATTAAAACAGGTGGAGAAGTTTAAGTATCTCGGGGTCATTTGCACGAAAGATGGGAGGAGTGATACTGAGTTGTCCTGTAGAATTGGCCAAGCTGGAGCAATAGTAAAAGAACTGCGCCCCCCGGTCATCGGGAAAGCTGAGCTTGGAGTGAAAGCAAAGATCTCAGTTTTTAATTCAGTGTTCGTTCCGACCCTCATCTATGGTCATGAAATTTGGGTAATGACCGAAAGAATTAGATCGCGGGTACAAGCTGCCAAAATGAGATTCCTGAGGTGCGTTGCTGGTGTTACTCTAAGGGACAGAGTGATAAATGTCAGTGTTCATAGGAATCTCAATGTTGAGCAGCTACTTCTCCGAGTGGAGCGATCGATTCTTCGATGGTTTGGACACGTTGTTCGCATGCCCCCTGACAGACTTCCTAGATAGGTCATGCTAGCCGAGATGCGAGCGCGTCGCCCCCTGGTAGGCCAAGAAACAGGTGGTGGGATCAGGTAAAGAACCTCTCTGAGTCCCGCCTGGGGATTGCGCCGGAGTCTCTTGAGTTGGTGGCGGAGGATCGAGAAAGATGGAAGGACCATTTAGCCACCCTCGCTCCGCGACCCTTTTAAAGGATAAGCGGCATTTCGAAAATGATGATGATGATGACTATTTATACTTCTGACAGAAGAAGTACGCAGATGCCTCTCAAGTTTTCATCTATGTAAATGAGATTTCGAAACTACGATTTCGGAGCATTTGTTTTAATAATCCCTTTTTGTCCTGGCGGTGAATGAAAGCCCAAAGAGGTTGACTAGCTCGCACAGCAGCTTTTTTCATGAGCAGGCAAAATGCGGCCTGAATTCGAAAGTATTTCAGCGTAGTGTGTGTCGCGACAAACTCAATAAGATCATGACGCTTTCCGAAGAAACAGCAGATGCAGCTGACACATTCAAGTAGTGCTCTTTTCGATCACTGATCAGTGATCATACACTTATTTCTGATCTCCCTGATTATGATCTACCTGCCATCAAACACTCAAAAAGCATTACAGGTTTTCCATATCAGTTAGTGGCAGCTTGGGGGCAAAAAGAGAATGCTTGCCTTGGCTATCTCATTATATAGTCTGATCGGTGATCGTAATGAGAGGCTTAAAATAATTTTATCATTCGAACGAGGAACTGTCCATGAGGTGGATAAAGCCAGATGCAGTAAAAAAAATGTTCATTTACTAAAGTTGGCATCATAGTCCGGGGCGTTCCGGGGAGTTTCTGGGCCTCAACCAATAAGCTTCGGCAGCCAGGGCTGTCTTCAACTAGCCGTCTCCAGTTTAGCATGCGCCTTGGAATGAGGTCCACATACACTTACGTGCGCCATCTGAGTGTCGGTGCTTCTATACTGCGCCATCCCTGCGGGGTGTATTCGAAAATTTTCCTGATCTCGGCGTTGGGTCTACCCGCTCTAGGTGACCCAGCCATCGCAGTATTCTGGCTCTTCTGCTCGGTGTCGCTGTACAGCCCGTACAGAAGAGATGATATGTGCTCTATTCAATTTTCCAGCGAAAGATTTGACAGGATCTCGTCTTGCTTCGGATCAGGAACAGTTCATGATATTTTTTTTTATGATAGAAGACTCAAGTCAAGCTAACTTTTTCTTGTTCTCAACGCCGATGGGATACGATCGTAAACTCGGGACAATCCATTTTTCCTCTTCATCTGTTGCTCAAGTCTCTGTCGATGTTCAGTTTATTTTCCGGTAAACATTTTGCAGGTGCACGAGAGACTTGCGTTAGCTCATAAGGAATTAAGGAATGTCCCAAAAAAAAAACGGTCGACTCGACTCGGTCTTTTTAAACATCTGCTTCTTTGTCTAGTACACTTGTACGGAGTCTTCATACAAAATTTCCTCCGACAAAACAAATTTCCATAAAATTTTAATGACATTTGAAGTAGAAGAGATTCGTGATCTGTGATTGGCCAGCATAGATTGTCGTGTAAAGCCGCGTTGTCACAAGCAATGTAAAACAGGAACATAAACAGAATCCCATATATTAGCAACTGAAACCTTAATTCGCTGAATGCTTTTCGCGTTGCTAATGTATGAAATTCTGTTCCTGTTCCTTGTGACACCGCGGCTTAAGCAGGTGGACTTTTTTTACACGCATAAAAACTGACAATCCTTTTTCATGACGTTAGATCTACAGTTTCTTTAGCCGAACAAATGTCACAACAAGCGAATGTCGTAATTTTTATATTCTTTCATTCATCGTAGCTGCCAGTGCTGTGAAAGAATTGTCAGTTTCGTCACGTGGCTGTCGGTAAGGCAGTTTCCTTATGAATTCAGTACCTTTTGTTTTTTATTTACCATTTTTTCATGCGTTGGGTAGTCTGGGAGACGAATTTTAATCCGCGTTGGGTTGAAAAATGTTTCCAATTCAAACGAAACTGTTTTCGTTCTTCATCTGTCATTCGACGTGCACCCCTCGAATACCTACTTTAATTGAGAAAACTCCCGTTTCCAGCATAATTTCGACTCGACCCCACTCGCAAGGTGTAGTAGAGTCGACCCAGACCAGTTTCGACTCAAACTGCGTTTCTATGCGTTTTAAGCCACGTTGCAAGTGGCTTAAAAGAAAAAGAAGATTCGGTCGAATCTTTTTCACCCGAAATAATGTGCTCTATCATCTGGTCGTGTAACGCCAGAGGTGGATCTCAAATCACAAAAATTCGTCTGCGTAAACTGTGATCATCACAATTTTCTTGTGACAGCTCCCGATCAATCACCGTCAAAATCAGCTGGTCACCAGTTTTCAAACTTTCTGGTAAGTTGGTGTTTTTGCCTACTCTTAGGCTGACTCTCTGCATGTACGAGTATAAATCAGTGTTCTTACACCACAAGCCTAAAAAAGCAACGATTTGGAGCAATATTTTTTTGATCACCCTTCGCAGACGGATTATTTTGTTTGATCACATTGACTGTCACAAAATGTGAAAATCACAGATCACCATAGCCGATTCCATCCCAGGTCTTCTACGGCTCACCCAGGTTTGTCCAAATGTCACAAACACAAGCAAAACTATATGTTACGTCTGCTACGGATCATACGTAACAAAACGTAGTCAACGTAGTAAACGTAGTTAATTGTAGTGCACTGGTGTTTTAAAGCAGCTGGTGTAAGTCAGCTGTCACAGACTTTCAAATTCAAATTTCAGAACAGCTTTTATATATAGATTTGTACTGGTAGGTAGGCAATTGTGAAACACTAAGGGAGTTGGGAACGTGTGACTGTGAGGTTGAGTGATTCAGTCTCCGCTGGAGGACAGTATTAGTTTTTCAATAGTTAACTATACGCCTGCTACGTCATGTAGCAAACGTAACAAATGAGACCATGTAAAAAACGTATCGACGACTGGAAAAGTCAGAACGCGATACCTGGTGGACAGTAGAGGAATATGTAGAGACCTGCAATAACCTCAAACTGAAAATTTTGACTATTTGTTGACTGACAAAAACTTCAATTAAGACGATCTGTTTTTTCCCGCTTTTGTTTCATTGGTCAGTTTTTGTTTGTTTTTTTCGCCAGTTGACAAGTAAATCAAAGCCGGATGATCAATTAGGGGATTTGTCGAAAACTGACGTTGTTGCAGGTCTCTACATATTCATCTATTCTCCACTGGGGGTCTGACTTCAATCGCCAATAAACTTAACTTAAGGTGGCGCTACAGTCCGGGGTGGACCTGGGCCTAGTCGTCAATAAACTGCGAGTAGTTATTTGGGTAAGAAATGAAAGGTAAACTACCCGGCCAACCCGTCACACTAGCAATTAAATTAAAGCATCAATTGACGAATGGAAAAGTCGATATGCGATACCTGGTGGACAGTAGAGGAATATGTAGAGACCTGCAACAACGTCAAACTGAAAATTTTGACGGTTTGTTGACTGACAAAAACTTCAATGAAGAAGACGATTTTTTCCGCCTCGTTTTTGTTCATTTTTTCGCCAGTTGACAAGTAAATCAAAGCAGGTTGATGAATTCGGGGATTTTTTCAAATGTGACGTTGTTGCAGGTCACTACATATTCTTCTATTCATCCGGGGGGCTGCCTTCAATCGCCAATAGTTTACTCTCACAGTCATAATCCACAAAAGTAGCGCACACATGAGCATTTTCTTCAATTTGCAAAGGTATAATACCTACGTACACACAAGTCATGATGAAATATTTAACTGTATGCTCTCTTAAATGTCGCTGAAGAGAAAGAAAACTAAAGAGTTTCATGGCAGCATTCAAAAACGAAGCAGCAAAAACCAACTAAAAAATCTTTGGCAAAGCACAGATCTAGAAGTTGCCGCAAACTAGTTTCGTGTCGGTTGCGCATGTGTGCGCTTTCCCATACAAGCTCATAAGACACAAAAAGGCAATTTAATCGCTAGTGTGCGATAAGCCTAAGAGCACTTGCTCCGGTGTCATCTGTTGACCAACATTATTTTTCTGTCGTCGTTATTGGATAAAAAGGCGTTCTATTGGGAACAGCCTGGAGACAACATTTTTTTTCCAAGTAAGGGCATCTTTGTAAGGCCTAAAATTGACTATGGCGATATTTGGTTTCCACATTTTGTGACAATCAAAGTGATCAAACAAAATATTCCGCCTGCGTTTGGTATGATAAAAAAAATGGTTCCGAATCGTTGGATTTCTGCACTTATATAAGGAAGGAGCAACTCTTTTGCATCTTTGCTGTGAGTGATTGGTCATGAGCTGTCACAAGAAAATTCATGATCAATAAATGCCCAATTATTAGAAATTCACCATAACTAATTAAACTAGTATTTAAGCATTTCAAATGACAGCTATGTGCCAAAAATTCTTAAACATCGACCGTTTTAGAGTTACAACGAAAATGTTACCGACTATTCAACGACGTTTATTTGATTTGTTCTTGATTTATAACTTTAACTACTGGTTTAAATGATTAAAGACTTTTTTTTATAAATTTTTCACAGACAAGAAACGTTTTGACATAACTTTGACAGTGCGCTGAAAAATCAACAAAACGTTGCTGAATAAGAGGATGAAAGATTTACTTTATATCACTTTCACTTACTTTTTTTTAGCATCTGTGATTTCTATTAATTTATTCAGCAAACAAAATTCCTATTACATATGTTAACAATCCTGCAATAGAAGTTATCAAATTCCTGATTTGAAGCAAGCAACTTTTATACCCCACTGTAAGGTCTTGTCGCACATTCGAGTTACCCAAACATCTTTTAAAAATAATCTCTAATAGCCATATTTAACAAACGTGCCAATTCTCTGCGCATCATTATTGGGTTGTCACATCTTACTGAAATCCTTGTGGCCAGTTCCACAAATAACTTCCTGAACTGCGCCACCTATATAGGCCCACATGTCCACTAAATACTTCAAAAATATAAGTTCATTGGTTCGATTTGAACCGGTATAAAAATGTGCACCACACAAACACTAGTCCACCCTCGTCTTGATGATGATGATGGCTGATGAAGTTTACGGCGGCGGTGCTGACACTGACAGTACTGACACCGCTTAGTGTGTAGGTGGCAAAGATGCGGAAGTCATCGGCATCGTACACACAAAACCAGCGAAAAAGAGGAGAAAAACCCAAAACAAGAAAGAAAAAAAAAACACGAGAATATAATAATAATTGAGACAATAAAATTAATAATTTATTAGATGACAACAGCGATATGCATTTTGCCGGTTGGTGGCTGACGTTAAAAACGGGACTGGCAAGGTCGATTCGGATCGAATCCAATATTGGAACATATGCGGCCGGCGAGGCAGCCGAGCGTAGTTTCGTTTGGTCAAGTTTTTCGTTTTCTGATTATGCACGCGAAATCGAACAACGTAATGGGAATAAATTTCAAATAATATGCCAGGGGTCAAGATGACCAAAAGAGCGGCAAAAGGTGGAGTACACGCACACGTGTTGAAAAGTCATGGCTGTTTTGGTCGTGGGTTGACCGTTGTCGTTGTCGTTGTCGCGTCGCGTCGGTCGGTTCGAGTTATGTCAGAAACAAAATTAATTTTTCGAATCAGGTTTAATGTGGTGATGACTGGTTGAATGAGTAATACTTCGCATAAAAGGTTAACAATGCTTAAATATTATTTCCCCGTTTTGTTTTGTTTAACCAAAAATTCAGGCAGGTTGTAGTTGTACCTAGTTTTTTCTAAAATCAAGAAATAAGAATATTTTTCCTACTTTCAATATTATTTCTTATGAGGTTTTGAAATATGGGACTCTGGCAATGCCTTTGGGGACAATTTGTATACTTTCGAAAGAGCTGTCTTTCCATTTGTTATACGTTTTTTCTCGGAGCCTAAGCTTAGTCTGGACTCCTATGACTGAATTTTAATTTTAACTGCTCTCTAATACTAAGGCCTGGCAGCGCCTTTGAAATTTTCGAAAGAGCTTTCTGAGCATTTTGTACCTTTTATTTCGGAGCCTAAGCTTAGTCTGGACTCCTGCCCTTGGGTTGATACGGTTAATATTAAGAAAATTCAATCACCTTTTTTTGAAGTTTTATGTCAAGCCTTGAAGTCTAAAACTACCAGAAGATTTGTCATGAATGGAAATGCCAAAAGTGTACATATATAATAGTGTAACCCATGGTAGCTAATAATTGAGTCCATTCAAGCAGCTGCTAACGAAAACCAAGAGACATCTTTTACGACCATGTATTCCAGGCGAGGGCACTGACAAAAACCAACAACATTAAAAGATCAATTCCATGGCATAAATAAAGGTTAAAGTGGTGCCAAATTTTCACCAGTATCAAATTTTATAAGCTCCTAAGGAAAACCATAGGCTATAAAGAAAGGTTTGAGCTCAAAAAGCTTTCTTCTTAATAAGTAAGTCACGATTCACGAATTCATACTAGATCGTATAAAGATCAACTATAGTCCAGCAGATCATTAAAGTCGAAAAATCCCTATCAAAGAGCAAGAGTGTGAGCCTTGCTATTTGTAGTCTTAGGTGATGTCAAACTCGCCGGACTACTGCCGGAAAACTTCAGTAGTAAATTCAATTATTTTAAAGATTAGCCGAAGACCAATTTAAAAAAAAGGTTGCGCTGCAACCCAGCGTGTGTGTTTTGCCTTTTTAGAAAGCCCGCATCATCGGCAGGACAATCGCCACGAAATTGCAGACGACCACCTCAGTAGTGCTGCACATCGCACCGATTCAAACGATTGCATTGTCTTTAGGGAATGTAAAGTTATCCTTTGACAACCATCACAACGAATAGAACCATTGTGTGGTCGTATTTTAATGGTGGGTGCTGGCGGTAACAGTGTATTCTAATTCTGTTCCACAATAATTGGCAGAAAGATCCCAATCCCGTCGGGAAAGTAACGAGTCCATTCCATTTGCTTTGTGTATGTGGGATCTATTTTCAGTACACAGAAAAAAAAAAGGAAACCTTCTCAAACCTAAGCCTGAATAGTGTCCCCTTGAAAGGTCCTTAAGCCCTTCATTCAAATTCCGACTGCTCTGGCTGTTACATAGCAAAAATACAACCTGCAATAAATTAATTAACTAATTACCATTAGGCTGCATGAGGTGTCTTAACTTAATGACATTCAAACTCAGGCTCCTGTAAGTCGGAGACTGCAACTGGTTCTGCACCCCAAGCATAGTCAATAAATCGACCGTAATACGCCAAGCCAACAAGCCACCTAACGACGCTACGACCTGCTGAAGAAATCGTCAAGCGTAAGGAAGTCATCTTCTCCCCATGGTTGACCAGTGGTGCTGTATAGTTTTACAACGATTCACGCCGAACTAACCGTTGAGTGTATTGCCTACAGATACTTTGGCGCACATAACATAATATGCAACCTGTAATTTTGCCATTCAAGTCATGACTTAAATTACGGTTTTATGATAGCCTCCTCAACGCCAGGCGAAGCGACCCCAAACCTCAACACAAACACCAGCATGCCCCGTGAAGACCAAAGCCTCAGTCATTCACGACGGAATATACACGAGAGAACGGAGGCATTCCAGCGACGACCATTAACTTGATCATTGCCAGGCCTATAAAGCCGGGTTGTATGAAGTGCGCGCACAGTGCAACACAACAATGGTGATGATATGTCTTTGACGAAGGCACGATAGGAACGTACCATACAGCAGCAGCAGCCAACAAGTCAAGTATGATGACCAAAGTCACCAAGCCAAGGAAACCTGACGCATGCTTCCAATGAGAACTTTCGTACTCGGGGTAATGTAATAAATATTTCATGTTTCGCGATGGTGACAAGTCTTTGGTCGCCTTGCACTACACTCTGGCCGCGCAAAGCGAAACCTGTCAGATTGTAAGAGAGCCATTGGACTGGAGCCCAGAGCCTCAGAGGGGTATAAGCGGCGAGAGCAATACGAAATGCCTTCGTTTTGATGGCATAAAATTTGCTGCAAACAAGTGCATGTATTGTACAGTATGAGACGAAAGAAATGGAACACTAGATAGAAGATTTTGAAAAATCGAATCTGAAGACTGTCACGAGGCTTTGCTAAAAAGAATCCCTGGCTCAGAATAGACGATGAGAAACGAGTCACATAGCTTTCTGTATGTTCCAACCTATTGAGAGGGTAGAAGGTGGTTTTTGCTGCACCTGTCGAGAGATGAGGATTTGATGAGCAGACTTTAAGCATTTTGTGCATTGCCTAAGGAATCTTTTATGCCACTCACGCATCTGGCGAAATTTTCGACGACACCGAATATGATGTATGAAGTCTTTCCAAGAGCCAAAAATGATCCGTACAAAATCCTCAACAGCCATTCCCTCGCTGACTGTTAAACCAATATTCCCGGCTTCCGTCCCAAAATTTACGATGGCTTCACTGACATCACGCTTTGCTCTTGCGATGTCGTCTGCCTTTGGGATTAATTAAAGGGACTTTTGAAAGATTGTGCCTCTGTATAAATTTTCTCAAGTATGAGATGTTAATAAAGTCACATGACAGCGTGTCGTCTTGTCTAAATCCTTTTTTGACGTCAAAGGGGACAATGAGGTCTTTAACGACCTTGACAGAAAAGCTTGAGTTTCCCCTCGTCATCCTGCACGGACTGACAAGTTTTGGCAGGGATGGCCAAATTAGACATTGCGCTATATAGCCTTGAAATCAATGATTGGCTGGTGGTAATTTGGAATTCCTAGGCTTTCTGCCGCAGTGTGAATATTTGATAGGCAGTTTCCACCAGACACTATTCCGCGATTAAGAAAAATCTTCTTAAGTTAGTTTTAGATTTAGAAAAGATTTCCATTGTTAAAATCTCAATAGAAATCGTGATTCTGATAGGTCTGTCATACAATCGAAGAAGTACACTAAAACTGTCAGTGTGCTTCTTCGATTGACAAACTGTTTAAAAGTGTTCGAAAATGGTTAAAAGTAGTTTGTCGTCAAATTAAGAAAAATCTTCGTAAGTTCCTTTACATCTGACATTTCCCATACGAATTTTAATCGTTTCATTAAGAGACTAAATACTTTGTTTCCGGTCATTAAGAGACTAAATACTTTATTGCCGGTGGGCAATAAGCGAAGATTAGCGAAAGACAATTAATTACAAATCCCAAAGTGGTTCCACCAGACAAATTCAGGATTCATTTGACATGCGCACTTTTTTTCTGCCATTTGTCTCTTAACAAAAAAAACTGGGGATGACATCCAGGAGCAAGAAAAGATTTCCGTTGTAAACATCCCAATAGAAATCGTGATTCTGACAGATATATCAAAACGTGCAGAAATCTACGTACTCTGTTTGTGTTCCGACAAATCAGACAAGCTTTTTATAGACAGTTGGGTATCACAAATCACAGAACATAAATTAAACCATTTGGAGAAAAAGAAATAGACATCTACAACGCACCGCGTCATCGCAACCAGTTTGCTGATCTGTGGTTGACTAGAACAGATTATTGTGCAGGCGGACTTTTTTTGCAGCAAACAAACTGACAGTCAACTTCCATGATGCCAGATTACAGTCACAAATGTCAACATGCTTACATCGTAATCTTTATATTCTGTCATCCAACCATCATAAACTTAGCTATGTTTTTGGTATTGTGTAAAAGTATGCGTGAATTGTGGAAGCTTATTTTGTTGTGGGTGTGGTTAGACCCACAAATCACAGAATAAGCGATTACGCCACTTCGGAAAATACATGGCTCATTCACAAATCTCGTCATCGGATTCAAAGCAAAACAGATTTCTGATCTATGATTGGCCAGTACAAATTGTTGTGTAAGCAAACTGGCTTTTTTACACGCGTACAAAATGACAGTTCCATCCTATGACGTCAGATTTACAGTTAGGTATGTCAGAAAAATGTCGTAACAAACGAGTGGTGTAATCTTAATATTCCTTCATTCATGGGTTGGAGCTGTTAAAAAATTTAAATGCTCTGAGTTGTATACAGAATGGTGCGCGCTGATGTGCATGCTGCTGGTTGATGGTGGAAGACAAACGTCAAAATCGACATGTTTGAAATTTTGTTTTCCTATTGTTTTTTTCGTAATCTCGTTTCATAGAATCAAAAATCGGTGGTCATTAAAAATCTATTTCATTGTTTTCGAACCTGACAGAATATCCTCGTTCCACTGGAAAAAGAAAAATTCCAATACACAAGGAAATGGCAGAAGAGCTGATGACCGGACATAGACATTTTACACCACATGACGTCATCAAGAAATATCAAAAAACTAAAGCATACTTCAAGTTAATCTCCCATTTTTTGGTGGAAACACTTTGGGACTAACTTTTAATCTTTCTACGTTAATCTCCGTTTTGTATGCGGTAGAAACACACTATATAAAGTTGGTTAAGTCGGAGTTTGTGGAAGGTGGGACGTTCCATTTGAATGACGTTCCATTTAAGAAACATTATTGTAATACTTTGGCCTTGAGTTTAACATTAAATAAAACTCAAATTATTATAAAACTCAAAAAAGTTTTAAATAAATTCAAAACACGCTTAATTCGATTTCGCTACTTAGAATTAAATACTTTATAATTGTCCTGTACGAGGTGTCATCCGTGTTTTTATAAAAACTAAGCATTTTCTAGCACTTTCTGTATTTGCCCTTTAGTAATTTTCCACAGGTACTGCATTGGAGTATCTGAGGCATTGGAGAGAATTCGATATAGAAATTCGAACTTCGAATGTCAGTTTCCTGTCAGCCGAATGCAATGACCGGTGTGTTCGTTTATTTAAGCCGCGTTGTCACAAGGAACAGAAATAGGAACAGAAACAGAATTTCATACGTTAGCAACGCAAAAAGCATTCAGCGGAATTAGGTTTCAGTTGCTAATGTATGAGATTCTGTTTCTGTTCCTGTTTTACGTTGCTTGTGACAACGCGGCTTAAGAGAACCTAGCGGATGCGTGCGTAAAGTGAATGGATGGGTGCATTCAACGACTTCGCATGTCTTTTTATGCGAAGTCTGTCTGTCGCTTCCATAAGACCCAATGTTTTTCGAGCTTATCTCAATTGTCAATGGTGACTATTATGTGGCTCGTGTGAGAAGATCCTGTTATCATCCTGTTTCTGAAGATGTCGATGGCGCGTTGAGTGAAGATTTTCAGACCGACCTCAAAAATTGTTGCGCTATTTTTAAAGAAGGCCTTCGATCTCGGTCTGATAGTTCCGTACGGTGTGATATTCAGAGACGTAGGGAAGCAGTCTGATGCCTAGCTTGTAAAAATGTGTAGGTAGGGAATAGAGTTGTGCTTTTGAAATTGTCTTAAAAAAAGTCGTATTTTTAAGGCATTTGCGAATTGTTATACTAGTCGCTTGTTCTTGTCTGTCTGACTTTGTTCAGCGGTGGCTTATTATTGATTACGTGACGATATGAGATAAGCTTGCTTGTTTTAATAATGAGCTCACCAATGAGGAACCAGTCAAAGGAAAAGAAAACCAAAGGGAGTACCCGATGTAACACATGATCTAAACATAAAAATCTAGCATGGAAACACAAAAACTTCCTCCTGCAAGTGTTATGCCTGTACGCTCAAAAGCAGCAATGGTCTAACCAACTGAGTATTTAGCTACAGCCCGCCAAAAGTATTTGAAGTGAAGTGAAATACCCGGAAAGTAAAGAAAATGAAAAAGGAGATTTCAGTTTTTACCAAAGTTGACAGGCATAACGATCAGCTGACCCTAACCGAGATAGCAGACGCCGACCAGGAAACCGCTATTTTGAGCCAACACAGCTCATGGATTTTTCTATTTTTTGCTGTTTTCTATCCGCCCTGAAATATTTGTATGTCGGTACCCAAATATCTTGAAAGCGTTCCCTATCCACTACCTGCGATGCTCAATCTATATGGATGCTGCGAAGAGCTGCAGCTTATTTTTCGTGACGTTATTTGGAACCCGTGCGCAGCCTTAAGAAAGTTGTCAGATTCATTTATTTATTTATTAGGTCAAGACAGGTATTTTTTGTCAGCTTCTCTACCAAGGAGTTTTAGATAGAATAGGTAAAAAAAAGTCAACACAAACGAGAGTAAGTCGAAGCAGGAACACAGAAATCGGTCTTAGAATCTTTCAACCGAAACAAATAAGCCTTAATGGCAGAAAGCGGGAGATATAACCACAAGAACTTTGAGTTTAAGGTTTAAGTTTACGTAAGCCGAGTCACCCTCACCATATCTGGTTAGCATTTTTCTATTCACCACCCACGAAAGACGAAATGCTGTATTCCCCAGGGCCTGAGACACAAAGCGACACATGCCGCAAAAACGTGCGGCAAATAACCCCATGATTTTCCGCCGCAAGCGTACTCAGGAAATGACCAATTAAGTTGCCGTGCGATAGTCAACAGCTGTCATTTTCATAATTTAGAAAAGTCTCAAACTTTTTCCATGCGGTTAGAAAACTTTACTCACAGTATTGTGTTCAACTTTTACACCTGACTGTAGGAGGCGTTAATCTTTAAACTTTTTTTTTATGCTAATGCAGCAACTTCGATTGATTCAGTGATTGACTGCGGTGTACGTCAGTTTTACTGCGTTGGTTCTTAACCATGCTTTACCCGTTGCAGGGTTAGGTGCAATGTTTCATTCCATCCCGGAGGGTATATACCTATACCTACGGGAAAAGTGTCACCCCACCATGTTTGCAAAAGGACATTATCGCTCGGGGCAGGTTTTGTTATTTAACCATGTATTGGACGATGATTCGCAAACTCTAAGCGAATATGATCAGGGCTGGGTTAAAGAAAATACAAGAGTTTTATATCTGGCAAAACTTGGAGCTACCTCAAATTTCAGAAGACGCGAAAACCACATGTTATACAACTTGAAGCAGTTTTTAAGCCTAGCTTTTTCGTTGGATCAAATGATTTAAAAGCTTAACGTGAATCATTACTCTCTAGCTTGTCTTTATACTAGACTTTCGTATTCTCGCCAGAGTTAAGGGTTGGGCGGAGCCACGAAAGGAAGTTTTTTAGCAGGGCTACTATAATATCCCCCGTTAGCCACAATATTGTATTGTAATGTTTTTTATTTATTCAATATCACCTTAAAACTAGCTAACAAAATGTATATTTCAATTATTTCTATGAACTTCGACTCGGGCTAAAATGTAAGAAACCTTTTTAAACCCAAGTGGTTTAGTATCACGTGTTTCAACTCCGGATCCAAACCTAGTTTCGAGGTCAAGAATCGCTGCAAAAAGCGAACGGAATTATATTCAAATAATATTTCTTTTAAGTTCATCTCTCGTTGCTAACTCACTAATAGAACCCGTCGAAATTTATAGCTTTGCAACATTTAATCAATTAAAGGAATATCAAAACTTCTTATACCCGAAAACAAAAGAAATCATTATGCATCCATACCAATACAAATCGCAATCTGTCAGATAGATATCTTGATTTTGATAAATTGTCAAATTAGTAGATGTTGACCATTTTCAAAGCATCCTTCTTTCCTCTATATAATCTATATTCTTTGCTGGGTATTTAAATTTTGAACCTTAAACATTTGAATTATAAACCGATAAAAAAACGTGTCACTCCCACTCTTCGCATCGCAGAAAAGAAAAAAGTTCAAGTTCAACTCCGAAAAGGTGAAACTCTTTGAAATTATATAATTGAATAAGAAACTTTTATGGTTCTAAAAACTCACAATCGACCGGTTTCATTTGATTTTGTATTCGATAAACATTAGGCCAAATTTTTAATTAATAAAAAAAAAAAGAGTTTTAGACTAAAAAACAAAAAGATCGTCTCCACCCATTAAAACGAAAAATGTAGACAAATAAAAAAAAAGTGACAACAATTATGCAACACCGCTGTCGTTGGACAAAAACAAAGACAACTTCAAAAACTGATATCAGGTAAAAAAGAACCAAAGCAATGGGTCAAAGACCGATTTAAGTTTTAAAATTGGCCATAAAGTGCTAACGCACAGCCGGCGAACCAATCGGATTCAATCATTGGGTCATAACATATCTCTTTATCGATCTTTAGATACATTTATCTATTTTTCTTTTTTGTGTTTTTTTTTTTTAACTGGGCGCGTGAAAAGGTATATAAATTGTTGGTTTTCAGAGATGATCGTATTTATTCCATAGCCTACGTGTTCTCATCTAACCGTGATCGGTATTTAGTGCGATTCTGCTAACTCAAATGAAATAAAGGTCACAACGCGGCTGTGGCTGAAAGAGAGCCAATCTAAAACCAAAGTTTTATCGTGGCGACAGATAGATAGGTGGAGCAGCAACAGCCATTGGAATAGTTAACAAGTCATGCTAATTTGAGTTGTCAATACACAAATGCGAATGACCTTGATTGAGTAATAAAATAGAAAATAAAAGAACACGCAGTGAGCAGTGAGCGGATCTGAGAATAAGAAACATTGACCGAGTGATAGGTTTTGACATTTCTAAATCTATTTAGGAAAGAACTAATCGTGTGAACTCTGTTATCGCGGGGAAAGATAGCACTCGTTTTATGGGAATATATCGTTTAGGGTCTCCTTACACGAGCAAGTATAGTACAATGAGTTTTGTGAGAGGTCTTACACGAGCTACATTTTTGTCTTCGTCTGGCATTCGCATACGACTCAATGTTATTCGAGCTTATTAGATCTGTCGAAAATTCTCGTTTTGTCGTGGATGGGAGCGACATGAACAATCCTTGTCGACAGTCTATCATAAGACTCAATGTACCTACCCAAAAACTGTTTCGTTGTTCGTTTAAGGACAGGCTAAGAGTGAAGGGATCTTTTTAAACTAACAAGATCAACAAAAGTGCGCATACAATACAAGGTACTATTAAGGTTAGCATAGCGAGGGGATGCCCACAAGGAGGAGTTTTGTCTACCCCAGTGTGGAGCCTTGTTCTCGATGTGTTACTTGAGATTCTAACTAACCTGTCAGGCTGTTAGGCATACGTGTGGATGTCAAAGCCATTGTTGTTAGGCGTAAATTTGAAGACACCCTTTGTGATATTATTAGGTTAACAGGGGTCCCGTGGCGTTGTGGTTAGTGTGTGTGCTTACAACGCCGAAGGGTCTGGGTTTGAAACCTACCATCGTGACCTGAGAAAAAAGGATTCATTATTTTTCACGGCCCCCACCTCGGCGAGAGTCTGAAAAATTTCTCAAAGTGCCGTTCGGATTCGGCAAAAATTGAAGGTTGTATGTGAAGAAACTTACAACACACAGCATACAGTATTGAGATATTGGCCCTGGTTCACCTCGACCTGTTGCACCACTTTATGTATTTACTTTGTGATATTATGCATAACGGGCTTGCAACAACTCGAGAATGGTGTGCGAGGGCGGGGCTAAGCATGAACCCGGAAAAAACGATATTGTATCCTTAACGAGAAAAAGAAAATTTGAACTACAGAAATCAATAATTACGTTACAGTTCTGATACCTACTAGCTAAAGAAGTTAAATATCTAGGTCTTATCAGAGACTGGCTCAGGAAACTCATCAGTAAAAACACGAATCAGTACGAGCGTCAGGAACAACCTCCGCATGCTAACAGACTTCCTAACCCTCTGCTCTGTAAACTCAAGGAGCTTCACGGGATTCCTATGGGAATATTGGCATTACACTAGGAAGGTCTGCAAATACTGCGACGAGACAGGTGGAACTCCAGCACATCTGAGTTGAGGAAATACCATCATTCAAACCATAAATCATCCTTGGATTCTTAAAAGAAACTGGATTGGAGAAAGTGTTGATTACAGATTTCTTCTGCTAAGGCGATGCAAGAGTACGCAATACACTCAAATAATTCCCTCATTCCCAATAATTCCAACCCTCAAAAGGAACTTCAATGCGAAGCCGAGGGAAACTCTTGTGAGGGCAAGCACCTCTCCAAGGTGATAGCTGTGTCGCTAGACTGAAAGGTCGCATTACAATATAACCCTCTACTAAGTAATAAAAAGTAACAAGTCACCAGTTACTGTGGTGCGAATCCTGCTTCAACCATAGTCATCCTGTGCCACCGTAGCGAAGACCAAAACTTGTAATTCTCTTAGGATGGCAAGGGTTATAAGATGGTGATCTGAAATCTGATGGACTTGATGAAATCCGACCACAAATGCTCACGGCAATGTAAGAAGAAGTGCAGGTTTAATGACTAAAACCTTTGTCTAAAGGGTTGTCTGATGGGGAAAGGTCCTTGAGACTTTCAAACATGGGTACCCGACCCGTGTACTTAACTATTTGTTATACCCCATCCCATAGGATAGGAGGTATATTAAGTTTGTCACATAGTTTGTAACACGGTGAAATAATAATGGTAGACCCCCAAGACCTTAAGGGCATATTATCGAGACCGAATTCTGAATCGAATGAGCCATGTCCGTCCGTCCGTCTGTATGTCACATGTTTTAAGGCCTTAAATTTTGAGCTAGGGTGCTGAAACTTTGTACGTAAGGTCCGCGTCATGCGAAGCAGTACAAGTGTAAAAATTTTTGAAATCAATCGGACACGCCCACAATCGGTCTAAATGTGCAACTACAGAATTTTCAAAACTGTAAGACGTTCTAAAAGGCTGAAATTTAAAATTAAGCATCTCCTAATAAATGTAAGACACAAAAACGAAAAATTTAATCGGTAAACCTCCTCTAGTGGGCGTGGCATCTATTTTAATAGTAAATTTTCAAATGCAGTTTACTCAATATTTTTGCTCAAAATTAAAAAAAAATTTGCTTAATATTTTATGTAGAAAACACTTAGTTCTACATTTTGTACATACAAGATTTTGGGCCACGCCCATATTTGGAGGCAGAATTGAAGAAAAACCTAAAATTTGCCTGAAAAACTTAATTTCGACTAGCCTTGAGCCTAATTTAGGAAAGCATGAAACAAAAAAAGTAGCAGGTTAGATAAACGAGACTTCAAACCAGATTTCGTTCATATAAAGTTTTTAGCCACGCCCCCTTTTAAGGGTCGATTTTTCAAAAATATTGAATTTGGACCAAAAAATTGCATTTTTACGTACATTTAAGTGTAACTTGGATATAAATGTCGTTTCTCATTAGGGGCGGTTGGACCACGCCCTGTTTGTAATATACTTTAAGACTTTTTGATCAATTTAACAACCACCTGTGCTAGCATTTGCCACTTTTCTCAAATTCTGCGGCCATGGATTTCTGAGAAAATGGTAAAAATATGCTGTTTTTATTTTGCTTGTTCGAATGGGCTTAAAAACTTAGGGTCGAAAACGGCAATTTGGAAACGTTTTTGATGCAGTTCGCTTGCCTTTTAAACATTACATACTTCAGCCAAATTTTAACAAGGTGGTCGAAACCGTTAACGAACTAGAAGTCTTTAAAAAATAGTTTTCGAAAATGTTTTCACGTTTTTTAGTTGAATTTTCGAAGTTTTTGAATATTCGATGTCTGCTATAGTTTTGTATAAAACTTAAGAAGATGGACTATGTGCGGTGTTAATTTAAAAATTATACTTTGTACCGTTTGGGAGATAGAGGGGGAAACATGCGTTCTTTTGACCTTTTTTGTAATATTTCAAATTTCAAATACACAAAACAAATATTTTGAAGTTTTTTTCCAGTTCCCGTTAGACTTTTTTCCAATAGCACAACCAGCAGCACTAGGCTTGGATGTTTTTTTTAATTCTATGGCCACCGGTTTATGTGCAAACGATAAAACAAGCTAATTTTTTATTAAGTTTTTTAAATAGGCTTCCAAAAACTTTGGTGAAAAACGGCAATTTAAAAAAATATATAACCCAACCTTCCTTGTTTTTGTAAGCTTTGTACTTTAACCAAATCTGAAAATGATCGCTTATACCGTTAAGCTACTAGAAGACTTAAAAAAATTGTTTTTGAAAATGCTTTTATGTTTTTCAGTTAACTCTCAGAAGATTTTGAAATTTCAAAATCCGCTATAATTTTCCTTAAAATTTTGAATTATTTCTGATACCACCAAACAGCACCGGAGATAAAGGGGGGGGAACACGTTTTTTCATGCATTTTTGCGATTTTTTTTCGAAAATGCGTCAAAACTGCAGTACTCAAACTGTTTTTGAAAAATATGACTTAAGCACTTGGTTTACTTTGAGTTGTTTTATACGTGTGTTCAATATTGATTTTGAGCGATAAGCCTGTCAAAAGTTATGGCCTCCAACACCTTGAAAAAGTCATGCATTTTCGACTCTTCATTTCTCAAAAAACGTTTTGATATTTTCAAAAAGTTTTATTTTTTAATTAAAGCTTAGTATTTCTTAAACCTAAGTTTCGTTTTTCTAATTCTTGCCTTCTAAACTTCTTGAAAAAAACGCTAAAAAACATTAAGTCCATTTTCATATGAAATTTCAAACTGTAATTAAACCGTTATTTGTGCTTAAAAAAATTGTCCCCTTTGAATTCTCTGACTATTTCCGCAGTTTTGTTTATCTACGACTTACCGTTCAGAAATTATAAAGCGATTGGACGGACGGACGGACGTACAACGTAGTGATACCATAAGAGGTCCTTTTTCAATTTTTGGACGAACCGCTAAAAAGAGACGGCCAAAAGATGATGGCTAAAAAGATGATGGTGACATTTTGCTCATGTTGAAAATTCTTTAAATGTTCGAACTTGACGGCCAAATGTGTAAAACTAAATCAGTTTAAAACTAAACTGCATGCTAGAATCCAAGCATGCGGCATAGTATAAGACGGAGACGGAATATGCAAACACTTTTTATGAATGGTTTCCGCCGAAGGGCTTTCTTGTATTATAATACAATAATTTACAATTAATTTATTTATTTAAGCTGGGCTGGTGTGGGGTGCCGTGGCGTAGTGGTTAGTGTGTATGCTTACTACGCCGGAGGCCTGGGTTCGAATCCTGCCATCGACACCTGAAAAAAAAGACTTGTTCTTTTTCACGGCCACCACCTCCGCGAGTGTCTGACAAGCCCTCCGAGAGTATCATTTGTCTTGAAAAACTTTTCGAAGTGCCGTTCGGATTCGGCAAAAAATTGTAGGTCCCTTTGTATGTAAAGAAATTAACACACCAGCATACATTATTGAGAAGTTGGCCCTGGTTCACCTCGAGCTGTTGCGCCGCTCTATTTATTTATTTACAAGCTGGGCTGGTAGCATGTCTGGGCAGGTGCTACAAAATTTTTACCGATAGACAGATGGTGTAGGCATGAAGTTTTCATTTTTTAAACCTATGAATAATTGGCAAGTTGCGTGTCAGATAAATTGTCAAAAATTTGACTGTGCTAAAAAAAAAATTCAGATGCGGTTGTAAAGACTAATTCAGACGCATAACTTATGTTTTGTAAAAAAACAAAAAAAAAACTTGTCAGAAAACTCTGTTCTGAAATTTTTATAAAAACCTAAATGATATTCAAAAGTAGAATAAACAATTCAACTTGGTTTGACCTATAAGGTGTGTCCCACGTGACTAGGTTTATGTGCCATCCCTTCAGGCCTAAGGCTAGATCACATTTCAACACAATCAATTATGTATGATAATTACCTCAAAGTTCGTCGATTAATTATTATTTTGTCGAACTTTGTTAATATGATAAAATATGGTTGAGAATTTAAAAATAAAATAGCTAAGCATGCCTACCGGCATTTTAACCGATACGCATACGGCTTTCATTTTCTTCGAGAAATGATTAAACGTTCGATAAATGTTTTTTTAAAAGGATAATAAATTTAACTTTGAACCTCTGACATACGGCTATATAGAGGTGGCACGTTTTTGCCAACTTAAGGCAAAGGGTGATGATATTTATTTTAATTTAAATAGCTGTAGGGTTTGTGCCGTATTGACTTTTTTTCGTGAATAGATTTGACTCAAGGCAAAATAAGGAATTCCGAAAACAGTAGCTGTTTGGTTTATTTTTGGGCTTTGATGACGCATTTTGACACATGTGGATAATATAATGACGCACTCAGGAGTTCAGCAATTGATGAAAGCCTTATGTAGTTTGATTCTAACCTAAGACGGTAAAATAAATGCAAGCTCATGGCGATTTAGAAAAGGGAGATATATAGGTATAGAATTTCAAATAGCAATTCTGTCATTAGGTTTTGTGCAGAATTTATGGTTTTTAGCCATGGTTTTTAAATTAGGAACGCTGATAAATAGTCACTTTTATGTTTATTTTTAGGACATAGTGACGTATTGGACTTTGACGTTTTTTTGTGGCATAATTATGACGCATTTGAGCTAATCGGTTTGAGTACAGGCGCACGCGCGCCGTTGGCAGAATATGCAAATCTGACTTTATAAGATTTGGCTAGCCCTAAAATGAGTAAGAGTCAAACTCTAGGAGAGGTACTGATGCAGTTTGGTCTATAATATTGTGGAATATGGAATAGGTTTTGTGGTGTTTTCTACTGAATTGAGGAAACTCTTCGAAGACTAGACTTATGCAGAATGTCAGTCCTAGCAGTCATATCTAAAGATGACACATTGTCATGCCAAGGTACATGAGTTCCTTGTACTTCCTTGTACCAAACGCATTCAAGAACTCTATTTGTAAAACGTGCCAGAAATAAAGGTTTATGTCAAAAATTGACATTCAAATGAACGAAGCCAACCATTCCAGCTCCCATCATAACAACCTGAAGCCTGTTAGGTTAGCCTGCTGAAACTTTCGAATAAATTAAGTTGAAATTAATTTCGCGACTTTAAACGTAGAGAGAATTTATGGTTTCTAATCGAGATAGTATTGAACATTTTAATATGTTTCGGGTTTGTATATTTTAAGGATTTGGTGACGCTTTTTTTAACAGATTTGGCAATATAGTGACGCACTGCGGTTAATCACCTTGTGCATACACGTGCGACAGTTTGCGAAATTAATTTAAACTCGTTTCAAGGTTAAAAATGAAACTGACAGACGGTGGATTTATTTAGGTGTATTTACTAGACAAGTTTTTGCGAATAGAAGGATCCTTAAGCGGTATTAGCAAGTAATTGATTAAAATAAACACCGTACCGTACCATACCGTTTAAACGTAGAGTTTAAATTTTGACAAAAGACTACCCTTTACGTGATATTTAATCCATAACCAGAATTACTTTGACTTCCTGATCAGGAAGTTAAATGTTGGCGGCATTTTGAAAACGAAAAAATTTTAATTCACCCGGTGGATATGTTACCAGAGATTTCGCTGCTGGGCGCTTCGAAGGCGATTTAGCTTTTGAAAAATGTAGGTACTCTTGGCAGATGGTAGACATTTAGCTGATTCTGCTATCATTTCTTTTAGTTTGATCACCAAAACAAAAGATTCGCCAGATAAATCAAGAATTTTGTTTTATACAATCCTTAATTGAAATTTATTGGACAACGTTCTTTGATGAGTAAATGAGTAAAATGAGTAAACGCCCATTTTGATTGAATGTTCCCTTTTTTTGTGTAGAAAATGTTCATAGCTGATTACCTTAAAAGACAATGTAGAACTCAATCACGAAGAATTTAATTCTTGCATTCAGTCCAGTTTCGTCACCATTTATTAAAAAAATAACTTCAGGCTTTACCAGGTTTTAAAAATATATACCTTTTATTCAGTGGATTTTAAGTACTATCTGACAAATGATCGAAAGAAAAACATATTTTTGGCTCACGACGGGGCACGATCCTACTAAGTTCACCTATCGCGTTTTTTTTACCAACTAAACTATTGGTGAGATGTTCAATCCATTGTCTCTCACCTGCTCTCGTTTTTTTTCAAGCGGGATATGTCTCTCTTTTCCTTGCGTCTCCATTAAAGCATCTATTACACTAAAAGCCATTGAAGAACAAGTGAGTAAAGGCAAGAGTTCGTCTGCGCAAAACTTCTATATACCCGAGCCTATAAAGTTTTTTGGCCCAAATTCGTATTATTATTTGTTTCGGCCACGCCCACAAAAGAGGGTATGGGCTAAATATTAAAATCAATTAATTGTAATTTCGTTAGAATCATAAGAAAATACGTTAAAAGCGAAATTTATTTCAGAAAAAAACCTTTTTTCCTTAAAACGCCCCTTAAAAGTGGGCGGAGTACAGTGTGTGGTCCAATTTTTGCAATGTTAAAGGCCTTGGGTTAATATTGCTTAGTACCAAAATTCGAGCACCTACGCCGTGTTTAACTTGACCAAAGGCATTTTGAAAGAAAATGTGAAATTAAGGTTATCTCACATTGAAGTCAGTAGTGGGCGTGGCTGTTGATGGATTGCACTTTGTCTGTGCAACAGAAGAACTAAGCTGCGTGCCGAGTTTCAGTTCTCTAGCCTGATTTTGAAGACCTAAAACCTTCGCACATACAGACGGACGGACGGACATTGCTTAATCGATTCAACTGTCGGTCTCGATCATCTCTAAAAGGTCTTATCGCAGACCCCGATGATTTTTTCACTGTGTTACAAACTATGCATTAATATTAATATACCCTGGGTCGGGTATAAAACAGGAATATTTTATTATTTTTTTACAGTAATAAATACTAAATAACAAATAATAAATAATAATCAATAAATAATAAATAATCAATAATTAATAACAATTAATAAATAACTTATACAAACAACTAAATAATAAATTCTACAATACAAAAATTTAAGCAACATGAGAAACAAGACAGCATGTACAATTTTTACGCACATAGTTGGTTTATTTAATCATTTTCTGCAAAGATGCATCTTTCAATGTATTAAGTTTTTGGCTTATGAATTCTTTCAGAGATCAACTTAACATTCCGCCTTTTGTACAGATCCGCAGTTGAATAATCACTTTGTGAATAAACATCTTATTTTATTTGGCAGCAATGATTTCCTGTTAATAAATGTAAATAATGAACCTATGACGTGACATTGTAACCTTCTCGTATATGACATACACAGTTCCTTTTATCAAGTCCATATAAAGACGTGTGTCATAACAACAATCATCATTCTCTTTTAAGAGCAAAACTGACAACAAGAAGCTGCTCATGTCACATAAATCTTATATTTTTTATCCGGTGGAGACACTTCGGGATTTATTTTTAATCGTCTCCCACAAATACCAGTTCTATAACCGGTGGAGAAATAGTATTAAAGCTGTGCCACATAATGAGTTTTAGTGTCTGTATCTGAACTAATTCTGAACTAATTGCTGGCATGAAACACATGACAACAGAAAATCATGCGGCAATTATCGTTTAATTTTCTGCCGCAGAAATACTCAGCACATGCTGAATCATTTTCCGTTCCATCTGGTTAATCCTACTTTATTCTTAATTCCGGAGAAAAAAGGAATGTGATTTCGAAATGAAGTGTATTGAATATGAAACCTCGTTGCCTTGGATTCAGGTTCATTTCCCACGTATAAGAGACTTTTTTTTCGTATTTTATACAATGAAACTGGTGCACTAGCTGTTTCAGACTGTGTCCCTGTGGAACATATTTAGTACCAAAAAAGGTGTGTTTGTTCAGGAAATCAAGCATGTACACTATGATTTTGTGGAGATTTTATCAAAATCTAGTAAAGTTTCTTGATTTTGACAAAGATTTTAAGTATTTTGAAAGATGCCAATTCCAAACCAAATCAAAGGTTTGCCCTTTCTTGTATCGCAGACGACAGGGAAATTTCTGAAGCATTACAAATATGATCTTGCCTACTTGGACTTCTACCAAGTCGCTGCAAACATCTAAATTTAACAATAATCAACCTCTAAACTGGAAAAGCCCCAAAGTTCAAAAATGATTCACTTTGTTACTTAACTTAACGGCGTCTTTGCCACGAGTGAATACGAATTAAATAAATTTCTAGCTCGATTAGTTATGCGGTTAGTTCTGATTTCGCTCTAACTTATTTTATTCAAAATAAGCACTAGAAAAAAAAACTTACCTACGTCACACATCTGCAGACCAATCATCTCGGACATAGTAGTCATCTATTTTCCATATTTTAAGCTCATGAATACAAATCGCTTTTCAGCCATCATACAAAGCTCATGACGGTTACCCCTTTTCTGTTTTCAAAAAATACAAAAGTCGTATTAAACTTCAAACGATCCTTTTGTGTGTTCTGAGCGCAAAAGAAGAGAGATTGATTCCCTTTGAATATTTATGAAGACCCACAACCACAAGAGCTGACTTGAGCAATTCAGATCACAACACGATAAGTTTCACTAAAAAAACTCAAAAACACCAAAGACGAGTATCAGTGTACCTAGAAATAGGCGCTATTGAGCGATTGATCGTTCCATATGACTAATTAATATCTCCAACGATAAGGGCTTTTAGAAGACAATCTTTACAAAACGTTTAGCATCTGTTCGATCTTTCAACAATAAAAACAAAAATATTTTCAAACATAGTTGAATAATATTAAATGTGGGAATATTTTTGACAACTGAATATATTATGGAAATTTTATGTAAAAAATTTCTGTACGTGGCTTATGCTTAATTGAATTTTTTGAAGGGATTTTTATTACATCGTTCTTATAGGACTGGTTTGAAGCTATGATTATATATGCCTCGCCTACGATAAACTTAGAAATATGTGTTTTGAAGAGGAGAAGCTGTAATACTGTAAATGGAATTGATTTGTGTTTGGTTTTGTTAATAGAGTAATTAATGCAAATTTGGTTGCATAAATTGAAAATACTAAGCCTCTTTTTTTTGCAAAAAGAAAAAAAAAATTTTTATGGAAAATTTTGCGAATTCTTCAAACCGGTAGAGAGATGCTAATTATTTTAAGCCGCTTAAAAATTTTGCCAAGACTTGGTCCAGACGATATTTTCATGACATCGCAAATGTGTCTGTCTGCGCCGATTGCTTATTAATTCAAGCTTCTCAAGATTTTGCTAAAACTGGTCACGCCAAACAATATTTTCATGACCTCCTTAGGGTGCCTGGTCTGTCCCGAAACGAGAATAGAAGCTTTTAATGTATAGAGTCTTTTTACTGCTAGAGGAGCTAATTTATTTTAAGCCACTTATAGATTATGCCAACACTGGTCCAGACGATATTTTCATGACCTCAAGAATGTGTCAGTCTGTGCCGATTGCTCATTAATTTAAGCCACTAAAGATTTTGCATACACTGATAAAAAATCACGATATTTTTATGACCTTCCAAATGTGTCTGTCTGTGATGAAATAAGAATAGAAACTTCTATTGAACAGTCTTTGAACTGCTAATTTATTATAAGCCGCTCAAGACTAGTCCAGACGATCTTTTCATGACGTCCCAAATGTTCCTGTCTGCGGCGATTGCTTATTAATTAAAGTCACTTAAGGTTTTGTCATATTTCCGTAACGATAGTTTTATGTCCTCCCAAATGTTTCTGTCTGTGCTGAAAGAAGAATCTCGACTTCTATTGTGGCGTCTTTTTACTGAAAAAATTTCCTTTCAAAGCGACCCAAAGCATTCTTATTGTTGTCTTAAGTATAAGCCGAGCATAGGCAAAAGGCCTAGGTGGGATTACTCTAATGTCAATATACAACAAAAATCACACTCAAGTTCTATCGAACGCTTGCGGTGCCCATAATACACGATTCGTGGAATCGCATAAAATTTGGATGTTTCTGACGAGCTGTCAAATTTCCTCGTCAAGCCAACAAAAATCAACGAAATGGAACAAAATGCTATTAATGTCGTATAGCAACCAAATTGCGTGTAATGGAACATTACTGAAAGCGGACTTAAGCTCACCTAAGTTTTTTTATGGTGAGGCCTAAAGTTCATGTACCACCTTGCTCAAAGTTAGAGCTGTCAGAGGTGATGCTTTGTCCAGAACTTCGGAGTTGAGTGTGTTTCCCCGATGACTTGCTTCTCCCTTGTTCTGATGGCTCTCAAATCCATATTTGTCACTTCCGGTCGCTACCGTCACGCTGTGTTCTTACGATTGTAACTCCTGCGTAGCTATGTGGGTAATATTTGACATACCTCCCAAATATCGTGTCTGGTGCCTCCGGTATTATAGCACATCTGAACTTGTCCTGGGCTTCTGTGCATTCTGAGCATTACGTTTTCTCTTTGCGCACTCTTTCTCTTTGGAAACAACATTTTGAAGCCAATCTTCATTGTGTTAGGAAACACTGAAATCGTATGGCTGAACTTGTAAACGTCAAGCCGAGTCCAAGCCTTCCTTCGTGATTTCCGCATAATACTTTCGAGTGTGATGTTTACAGTAGGTCGCCTTGTCTAAAATATTTTCTTATATTTTAGCTGTCAGTGAAATTTTTGCCGACCTTTGCTGCTTTCCATCGTCATCCTGGCACGGAAGTAGAATATTATGGGAACTGGAAAACGATTAAAAATTGGTTGACATCGGTTTGAACCCCGATCAATTAGAATTTTGCCTGATGTGCCGATGCTGTGTAATCTCATAAATGAACATTCATAGACACTGAAAACTATTATTCTTCATGTCATCTCTCTTTGTTGGCGTTAACAAAACAGTATGCATGATGTCCTTGTGTTTCGGTTCGCATAACATTGACATTGCTCCGTGACATCGCCCTTAAAATGCAATGACAACATTCGAAAGGCGTTTTATTAAATGCTTAAAGAAAGCATCCGCCATTAAAGGCCACGGCCTGCCCAACGTTGCGTCGTTTTCAAAGAAGGACCGATAATGGCACCTGCCCAACATCTAAACCAAACAGTGACGTTTTCATGATGATAGCATTATGGTATGATCACGTGTGAATTTTCGATCGTACTAAATTCGACGAATTAGCTCGTTGACAAAATGTTTGCTGTTTGCCAGAAATGGGCCTCCTTATCGCTTAATATGAAAGCGAAAAGCCGATGTGTCCACAACAAAAAGCCAAGTGGTGAGACAAGAGTAAGAAAAAATCGCCGTAAATCTTTCTAAGGTGATAAAAAAACGATCACATCCTCCGTCTAAAATGCAAACTTTTCCCATGGTTTAAGGGTATATAGTTTTTTAGATCCCGACTTTGAAAAAAGCTCTTTATTCCAGATATCGACTTAACTCAATAACTATGTCATGGCCGTATCACATTCAGCGCGAGAGCGTCAAACCAGAGCAGCATAAGCGACAACACGAGACCAGAGAAATCGTTTATTACTACACAATTAAAGCGAGAAACCGCGACGATAGTTTTGACTGCTCAGTGACAAAACAATATATTATTATTATCTAAAATTTGTCGACCTTATTGCACGTGAATAGTTTATATTTCACGACAAGTATTAGTTTCGAAAAAAAAAAGTCTATTCACTAGCGTGTCATAAGTCACAACAGCGGATGACAGAATAATCGTCGACCTCGGCGAGGGTTTTTTAAATTTTTCGAAAAGCCCGGCGAGCGAGACAGCGAATACGCCGGTATTGTGAAGCACCCCATACATTGCCATTGATTGAAATTCATTTGACAGCTCGCCCGAGACCATCGCTCGCTCTCTCGCTCTTTATGTGAAAAAGCCATCAATGCGGGACCAACTCAATCAACACTACAGACTTATTTATCGAAGACTTCGACTCTCGAAATTGACTCTCCCAACTTTCACGTCTCATAGGAAAAACAGGCAAAAAGGCTCGAGTAGTTTTCCAGACTCCGCTCAAATGTCAAGCATGCTTCTTGAGTTGCTGGTCCCCAATTAGCTGCTTGCTCAGGAAATTGATACGCTCACCAAATATGGTTGGTACTGGCATGCCAGTATTATTGGAACGGAATAAAACCTGCAACAAAAACAGACTTGTAGCGTCCGTCTCAAAATGAGCGACTCCCTGATCGACGGCGTCTGTTCTTCAGGTTGGCGTCAGCCGGTTGTTATGCCTCGCAGCTGGGTAAAACAAATCATATTCCAATTTTCACATCATTTCTGCAACTAAACCCTCTGCTAGTTATACCATTGCCTTCGCTTGTAAGGGCATAACAGTTGCGGAAGGAAGGTGTTGGTGTTTTTATGCAAGGATTTTATTTTGCGGTACAAGAGAAAAAAACTTCCAAAGAAGTTCATACGAACTGTTCTCACGAGCTTGTTTCGCGGTTAAGCTACAAAATTTTATAAGCCAAACCGAGATTAACTCGAGATTAAACAATCTCTCCAAGGGCCATAAAACTGCGATTAGCGCGAGACGATTAAAACTATAACCCGAAGTGTCTCCACCGGACAAACATAAAATTAATTTGATACGAGCACTCTTTTGTTGTCATTTCGCTTTCAAAACAGAGTGACGATGACATTTTACTTCAGAAAACATATTTGTGACAGTTCTGTCATACGTTATTAGTTTCAGTTTCTTTCTTCAAGTTTGAAACTGTTGAAGTTTGTGAATAGGGCTGCAGAAAACTGCATGAAAGGATTTAAATTTGTATGGTAAATCTCCCTAAAAGTTTAAGGAAGTTGGGGATTAATGTAAACCTCGGATGAGTGTCTGGTGGAGACTTTGATCTTTCCTAGATCACCCGAGTTTCAGAGTTTAAGTATAAGGTCATCCCCAGAAACGAGTTTCTTAGTTCTTCGATCCAGAGTTATGCTATGCCTCAACCGGACACTTATCTGCGATTAACATAAATCCCCAACTGATTTCCCTTAAATCTCGAGATTTACTATACAAATTTAAACCCCCTCGGCAAGACACACCGCTCTTTATGCCATTTTAACTCTTTTTCAAACACTTTTATAAAAGTTTGATGGGTTTTGCATTCATACTCAAGAAAGCTGCAAACGTTTGTTGGCAAGAAGAATTGCAAAGAGCATAACCAAAAACTCATCTAAAAAGCTTCATGTATCCTTAAGCCAATAGAAGCACACTATTCCAGAACAGAATTGGCAGAACGCCCCAAAGCTTTGCCCAGAATCGAAATTTGACAGAGCCAAGCAAAAACAAGGCATATAATCTGCGATCCCCCAAAGGAGAATAGCATAATAGAAGACACAAGAGGCACAGACGAAGAAACCAGCTACATATAAAAGAACGCGCACACTTCGATTGTGTTTTGCCGATCAATTTAGTTGTTCAGTTTTTGACCTGGTTAACCTTTGGTAGAATTATAGGTAGGTAGGCATAGGCATACTTGGGCACTACGGCGATCATATCCCAGAGCACAACCGCTCAGTCAAGCGAACCATTCTGGCCTTAACGTCCAAACACCCAGACAGAGGCCAAGTTAGCCGAGTGTTCTTTTCAAGAAGCAAAGGAAGCCAAATGATTTTTTTTTTTCTTAAAGGTAAACTGCCCCCGGGGCACGCTGTGGAGATGATGTTTAGGTAGGTAGGTTGGTTGGTTTGAACCCATATCGTCAGGAGGAGGAGGTAGAAGAAGGCAGGCAGTTTGCTGCCGCTGTCACACTGAATATGTTAACCCATCGTCGTCGGGCGCGGTCGACGAAGTCGGTGCAACGAAGAGAGTTCGAAAGTTGATAACACAGTTGGCCGCAGTAACCGGCCCCGCGCGCATGGAGAATCGGAGAAGACAATTTGAAATGATTCAGACCATAACCAAACAAGAATGGGCAGACAACTACGACCAGCATCTACATCGGTGTGTATGTACAGGTATAATATCTTGAGTCGGTCGAGGAGCCAACGACAAGGGACACGATGCCATCAGACTATACGAGAGCACTGTCCAGGGCTCTGGCGAACACCACAATGCTCCAGCAGCCACTACCACCTCATCAATGGGATCATTATCATCAACATCATCATCAGGTTGCTGCTGGGGGATAGGTTGGGGAGCGTGCGCATCTTTGGCAGCAACCTTTGATATAACCCTGAAGCGGCAAGCACATACCTCAGTTATGGGGTCGCGTCGTTCGGTCGAATGCTCGGTCGACTGGTATCCTGTGTGTCGTTCGTTGGGGCAGCTATTACCTTGGCTACCTACCAACCTACCTGCCGGGCCCAGCACAGCACATGAAAAGGTATACAAAAGAGTGAACTCATCTTTTCACTTTTTTGTTCTTTTTTTTATGAAATGAACAAGGATATTGATTTCGCTTTTTTGTTAGAACAAACAATACCGTGGGGTAGGATAGGTTTGACCCTTGAACACTAATAAAAAGAGTTAAAAAGAAAATAAAACAAAATCTTCCAGACCGCAGTTTCAAGGTGAAGACGGATCCCAGTTTTGATCAGCATATTTAGCATAAATCAGGGTTTTTCTCCATTTTTAGAGCTTACATAAAAGGGGTTGGATCGAGAAAAATTTTAGGACTCATTAAAACAAAAAAGTGTTAAGGGACGAATTTTTTGGCTTAATATTGCTTTTAACGTAGATAAGGTTGCTTTTTTTTAGAAAAAAGGGCTGATTGCAGGAGTCCGCAGGTAAAAAAAAAAGATAACAACCGACGGAGCCTTTTTAAATTAATTAAAACCTTAATTTATTATAATATTAATATAATGCTTAAATATTACTTATTATTACTTAAATATTAAACAAATAAATGAATATTTTTTCAAACATTGAATGGTTCAAATATATAAGACGATTTATCGTCGTCTTTTATGTTCGAGTGCTACGGGACTCGATTAAGAGAGTTTTTTTTGAGCTTCTGTCGGAGACTTCAGCACCTACTACGACGCACGGTAAGCAAGGTTCGCTGGCAGCCAAAGCCACCAGCTCGCATAGTCTTACAAGGCTCCTTATCGTTACCTCTTTAAAGACAACCTGTTAAGAGATAAGATTTTATATTAAATGTGATCCTTAGTTTGCTGATGTGTATCGCTTCAAAAAGGAACCTGGCCCAGCCAAATTTTCTGCTTTGAGGAAACTTTTTGTCCAGTCATTCGCTACTGTCACCTGAACACTAGCAAAAATGAGATATTAAACAAGTACAAGTTCGAGCTTATGAAGTACCCCCCACTTAGCTTTTACCAGTATATGGAGTCAACTTTTCGTCTTTGCATTTTGGGCAGATTACAAATCACTTTAGTTAAATCCCAACCTAAACTGCAGCCTAAAGCGGAACCAACGTTTTGTCTTTCTCTGTCGAGGCTAAACTGACAACTCAACTGTCAAACGACAATACTCCTGTGGCGAACTCAGCAACACCCGCATCAGAGGAATCCAACGTTGGCAACATTTATCGTCGGGCAAGGTAGACAACTGTCAGAATAAACATTTTCATCTAAAGACAGGAGATATAACCATGCGGGCAGAATAAAGATCTTCTTCTTTTCATTTCTGGCTACAAACGGGTGAACATCGTTCTACAAGCTTCTCGTTGCCATTAGGTAAGTTCTTCTAATGGAATAAATATTTGAAGTTGGATTATAACTTTTGTGTTCAACTTTTGCCTCGAATATTGCAAATCATTCAACAAAAGACAACGTCCGCTAAACTCCGCAGGAACGGTCAGAAAGAAATAAAAGTAAGATTGTACTTGGTGTTATACCCTCGCCGTCAGAAAAATGGTTGGCAGAGGAACCCCGCAAGATCGAATCCTATCCCCACTGCAAAATCTAGTTGTGAACGAACTGCTGTAGGTCTGGAAGACGAAAAAGGCAGAATGATCGCTCATGCGGATGACATTCTCGGGGAACTTCGTAAATTTCTAAAAAAAAGTGCCACAGTGTTCAGTCCGTCTGTGACGGACTGCAAAATACCCTACTTTACCAAAAAAGTAAACTGCCACGCCTCCAAAAAGTGGGCGGTATATAAAAATTTAACTGATGAATGATGTATACTAGTTGGTTGCATACATTTCGGCCTAAAACCCCGCCTTTTTAACTCAAAAAACACTTTTTTTTAACGCCACGCCCAAAAAAGAAGGCGGAGGCATATACTAGATATGCAAAAAAGTTTGAACGCTAATATCTACAACTGTCAAATTCCATATGTAATGGGTCCGCCATCTAACGTTTTTTTTCAACTAGTGCTTATTTCGTGAATGGTAACACTTAGCGTCTGATTTGACAGATAATTAGTTTTATCCTTCCGCTGAACGAATATGGTTGTGTATACGCTTGAACAACGCTGGGAAATATTGCGACATTACTTTGAAAATCATGGAAATGTTGCAGAATGTGTGCGAAAATTGCGTACGGATTTTGGAAGAAGTGAAGCACCGTCAGCTCCGTATGTTTGTAATCTTGTGAAAAAAGTGAAAGAAACTGGCATCCTCATCGATAAACCAAAAGCGTGAAAAGCTAAAAATAGTGCGTACACCTGAGAAAATCACTGTTTGGTGCGGATTTTGGTCCATAATTTGGATTTTGGAGGCATTTTTCTTCGAAAATGAGCAAGGAGTGGCCATTACAGTCAATGACGATTGTTATCGGGCCATGGTGAACGAATTTTCGTTCACAAAAATTAAAGGGAGGATATTGGCAACATTTGGTTTCAACAGGACGGCGCCACGTGCCACAAAGCTACACTCGATGTTTTGCGCCCTGTTTTTGAAGATCGCATTATAAGCCGCAGAGCTGATGTCGCTTGGCCACCTCGGAGCTGCGATCTGACACCGTTGGGCTATTATTTGTAGGGTACCATTAAAGATAAGTGTTACGCCGACAAGCCAGAGGCAATTGACGCTTTCAAGGACAATATTCGTGAAGCCATTGGTGAAATACAGCTGCACACAATCGATAATAATTAAAAATTAAAAATTTGACCGATCGTGTAGGGTACTGCATGGCCAGCTGAGGCAGTAATTTGAATGAAATTATTCTCCATTTTTAACCGGAAGGATTGTACAAAAAGGATTTGTAAACAAAGGATTATACAGAAGGATTTGTATAAAAAAGAAATTTGAGAAAATATTCAGTAGTTTTTTTATAACATTTTCAAAAAAAAAAAAGGAAGTTTGGCGGACCCTTTATTTATTGAAAAGCAATCATTTTAAGTTTAAATCCCTTAAAAAGTGGGCGTGGTCCAATGCAAAAACTAAACTTTTTCGGCTTCCTCAACGACAATTACAAGGCAATTTCACATACCAAGAAGAAGTGCGCTAGCACCATTGTAAAATAGCTAAAAATTGAAAAACGAATTTTTTAAAATTAGAGATGGTCACACATACAGGGTTGTAGTGGGCGGATTTAACTTATTTTCAAACTTGATCTGTAGGACTGGACTTTCAGCATACTCACCAACTTTCAGCTCTCCATCTTAAAATTTAAGGCGTAAAAGTTGTTTGCATACGGACGAACGGATGAACATGGCTAAATCGATTCTCCTGTCGGTCACATATCTCTAAGTTTCGCACGCGAAGTTGGCTGAGGTCCCCTTCCACTTGCGTGCACCACCTGAGTCTCGGTGCTCCTCTACCGCGCCGTCCTTGCGGTGTGGATTCGAAGATTTTCCGGGCCAGGGTGTTGGTGTCCATTCGCTCTAGATGACCCAGCCATCGTACACGTTGTGTTTTGACTCTTTTGGCTAGGTCGGTATTGCTGTACAGCCCGTACAGTTCGATGTTATATCTCCTCCTCCACTCTCCGTCTATGCAGACGGGACCGTAAATCGTCCGAAGAATTTTTCTCTCGAAGCAGCCTAAAGTGTTTTCATCCGCCTATGACAGGGTCCATGCTTCTGCACCGTAAAGCAGGACTGGGATGATGAGGCGCTTAGGAGACTACAGTAATTATTTCACTACCTTAAAAACTATACATCAAATTCAATATACCCTGGGTATGTTATAAAAGTAGTTTTACATCAGTAAGGCATCGGCTGGTTTCAGAAAAAAGACAGTTGCACAATTGCTGATCTGATACTGAAGACTTCAGTATGGCTTTATACGAGAACTCGTCCCCTTTCTTGCTCCACTAGAGTTTTTCAAGGGCTTCGGCACTGTTAATCATTACTTACTGATAAAGAAAAACTTCAACTCTAAACTTTATTTGTCAGAGTCGACTACTAACCTTGTTCTCACCTACCTTTAGGGAACCAAGCATGCAGTCTTGTGCTTGTGTAACAATATTCAATCAGAATATTTATAGAATTTTATCTTAGCGTACCTTAAGGCTCAGTCCTTGGCCCTCTTCTCTTCATGCTTTTTATAAACGACCTACCAACAGCGTAGACAAACAACGTAGAGTTGCACATAAGCTGTGATTGGGCTCGAATTTCTAAAGCTCTTCTCAAGCCAAAAGCTGATCTTCGCAGAATGAATTGTTCGAATCCCGCATAAGCAAAATGCTTGGTTCATTAGAAGAATCAAAGCTGATGCTACTCTCTTTCCGGCTGTATATCTTGAAAATTGAGTATCTTGGTAAAGCAAAAAATCTTGGTATCTGGTTTAATTCTTAGCTGTGTTGGGATGATCATGTTACAGCGGTTATAGGTTTCATGAGTAACTCGAAGTGACTCAACTAAGTGTCTAAGGTGTCGGTTTTTCATATCCGACCTAACCTAGCATGAGATATTTAAAATCATGACTTAAGTTAAACTCTGCTACCTCTTACTGACTCTGCCTATATTGGTAGCTGAGCTGGTTTTTCATGCATCTCTCGTGATAGTATTAAAAAATTTCAGGAAGCGACCTGACCTTTCGCTTCACTAGACAGAAACTTTACATTGAATCACAGTGTCCCGGCAGGGTTGTGTTGATAAAGGTTCTTACTTTTAAATTACGCCTAAGGTGGATAACCTCTTGGAAGTCTTCCTCATTCAGTGAAGTTTTTTTTTTTTGCGGTCCTCACGGGTTTATCAAAATCCCTCCTAGATAGTTGGGTATTTTTTTCAAAATCTTGCCTCCAAAATATATGAATCCAAAAATGTTCATACCAAGCTTCGGGCTTAATTCACTAATTAAAATTGCGTGCTCAATTATGTACATGCGCAGCCTCTCGAAAGTAAGTTAAGAAGTGGATGTTTTTAGGGCGGGACATTCTAATCGTTTCGTCGCTTATTATGTCACAACTACCTGTCCAAGTAAGACCTTCTTCATGGCATTCAAAGGCTTTAAATGCCTAAAATTATGGAACATAAAAAATCCTAAACACCACAGAAAAAAAAAAAAAAATATGTATGTGCAACCGCACTCGTGATTGGGGCGCGCAGTTTAATGGCTTCAACGATAACATCACGGTATTGCTACCCGAGGGCGCGTGCCCACTTGAAAACAGCCATTACACAGGAACTCTCTGGGTGTACTGGCTTTTTGCACAGAGATTAAACGCCCATATGAAGATCCCGACAACATCCTCGCTGCCGAGGAAGTCCTCGTCGATGATGTTTGTGTGTTGTTGCCCAAGATGTGTTAGTTTCAATCGACTTATTATCGATAATTTCCACAGCTCCGGTAAAGAACTGGTTACCACTGCACTGGTTGGCACATGCCACAGCAGGCAGCAGTGGGCAATCATCATTATGTTTTATACTCCCTGGCATCTTGTATCTTTTCTATCTATTATTATTGTACACTGGCCTCATCATTTTAACAATATTTCTTCTATTTTTTTTTTGTTCTTTGCAGAACTTCCGAGATCAATGTATCGATGGCTCTGGCCTGCCACTGCTCACCGAGGATCACCTTATGAACTCTTTGGGCATGAAATTGGGACCTGCACTCAAGCTCAAATCGATGCTGGCCAAGAAATTGGGTGGACCGTGTCCGTGTGTTTCATGTTCATCGCAGGCTCAACTCTTGGCAGCGGCACAAGCTGCTGCAGTAGCAACATCATCCACCACATCGGTGGCGTCATCATCATCACCACCCAGTGTGATCGGTAACAATCAGCTGCACCCTCAGCAACAGTTGAATAATGTTCGAAATCCTGCCACCTGCAACAGTAGTAGCAGCAGTCAAACGATGGTTCATGGCAGCACCAACAGCAGCAGCAGCATTCCGAGACCCGGAAGTGCTGACTCGGGAAGCTAGTGGACGTTAAGTTTTATTATGACGCTGCAATGTATATAATTTTCTTTTGTTATTATTAGTGATTTATATTAAATAAAATTTTTATGGAATTAAGTTAGACGTAATAATTTTGATTTCTGTCCCAAAAAAAATAGAATTTTAACTACTGTAAAATACTTTTTATGCATATTAACAAATGTATAATGTAGATATATTTGAATTGAACAAGTCTAGGGCTTCCATGAAGTTGCAAAGTTGACAATGAATTAAATTGGTTTTGAGGAAAAAAAGTGAATTAAAAGCATACTTAACAATGTCCCAATATACACTTTAGGACACGTTGTCCGAAAAACTATATTTCAAAGAATGGTTTCGTTTTATTTTTCAGATATTGGTTTATTTTTGAAAATCCTCTTGAATTTTTAAATACAAGGAATCAGGTACTGCGAATGACCTGAAATTTATATTCCAATGTTTTGTCCCAAAAAATTCTCAGTCTGTCGACTTCACACCTAAATTTCATAACCAAATTCGAAATTTTAGCTGCAATCAGACTTTTTACACCTTTTAAAACATACAAAGAATTTCTTTCCTTTTGTGACATTTGCTAAGAATGCTTTTAAGTTTTCAAAAGAAGAAAAAAAATATTCAAAACTTAAAAATACTGTAAATAAATTAATATTTATAAAAGAACGAATGCAACATCAAACCTTTGTACTCAAACTTTAAGTACTTAAACATAATTCAACAATTTTTATTTTAAATAAACTATATTATTTTAAAACTTAAAAATAGATAACATACATACTTTCTGTAAACTAGTCAGTAATATTTTTTTGCACAAAAGCAAATAAAAAATATATATTAAAATAAAAAACTATAGAAATTTTGTAAATGAACTGTTAAATAAAATTTATACCCAGGCTATGTAACATGAAATTTTACACCATACGGAATATTTTGTTTTCTTCAATTTTGAATTGAATTGTTTTTTATGAATTAGTTAAAAAAAAATTAAAGGAAAAAGACTTAACAAAAAAAATATATAGATTATAAAAAGAATAAAAAAAACTGTAAATAAAAAAAATATAAAACTTAAAATTAATTTATATGTTTTCTAAACATTTTCTAAGTCCCAGTAAATAAAAATAAAAACATCAGTCCTTATAGTTACGAAATAAAATATTTTAAACATAAAAATCTGTTGCCCTTTTTATACTAAACGTCTTAAAATTTATTCTCGTGGATGCAAGAAATAGGAGACAATAATTTACTCAATTTTAATAATTTACAACAGTATTTTATAGAAAGAGAAAAAATAAAACATAAAAACAGTGAAATTTCTTATATTATTTTACATTAAATCGCGTGTGTTGCGTGACTTCATACATAAAGAAACATGAATGCAATTGTATAGTGGAAACAATAAACAAAGTCATAAAGAAATAATTAATTATTTTGTTTTCTTTTATCGGGTGGATGTGCCAGAAAATAGGACTTTAGGGGCCAAGTTTTAAGTTCGAGATCAGCTTAACTTTGGAGTTAAAACGGAGATAATCGATAGAAATGAGTTTTCAGTCATTTTTGATCCCAACTTTACTCGCCTATTTATTTGGCTATCACGACCACACTTCTTCGACCACAGTTCTTTTCTGTTTTAAATATGAACTTACAGTTGCTTCGGTTGTTTTTGGGGAAAAAATACGTTTGAGCCACTCGAACTTTCTTGCCTTTTTTTCTATGAAAAGTGACAGTAAGATTGGTAGTCGGGACTCGGGAGAACCCTCCTGGTGCTCTGGCACTGCAGCCCCTTAGAAAGGAGCCTAATGAGTCTTTCTCGATGAAATCCTAGAGTTATTTTTTCACTCCGGAGGCACTCAGAAAAACAAGGATCTTCTATGGAGGGATATCGGCTAGGTTTGCCGATGGAATAATTTCTTCACCCACGATATTCGTCCTGAGACGTAGGCGCGCTGGGCAATCAATCGCTCTCTAGACTAATGGCGTATTATTTTGAACACCGAACTGCCACACTGAGCTTTCAATTAATAGTCGGTGTTTGCGGCGATTCCAGCGTGGTGTACACTCGGTTTTATTGTGAACAGAACGACAATTACTGAACCGGTGCAGTCATCACGTTAAATGTCAAATTGCTTTGATTTCATTTTGTTTATACTTTTTTTTCCATTTCGTAGGGCGATTTTGTTGGCGTCGGCTTTTAGTACTTTTAACATAAAATTAATTTCGTTAGCGTAAGTGTGTGATATTTAGTAACTTTTTATCGATTTCATACAATTAAAGTCGCGTTGTAAGAAATAACTAATGAAAATTGAGTGGAAACGTCACTTCACATACACAATCAAAGCTACACCCATCCTCCTCCAACGTCAAAGGTGGCGAAAATCCGAGTTCGGTGTCGACACCAAACTAATTCGGAGATCAAAAGAACATCTACATTAACACGATTCCGTTCAGGAGTACGAGAAAAAAACACAATTTTTGCCTGTATTCCACACCAGTTTCACGATTCGGTGTTGAAAAGAATACGCCATAAGTCTGCATGCAGCCTGTAGAGTCTGGCTGAAAGGTCGATGCGATGAAGCTGTTACTTCAATTCGCAGTGGCCGCATATTTCCGTGAGGCTAGGCGTCGAGCTAGGCTTTTGGAATAGTTCTTGAAGTGTCTTTTACTGACTCCACGAAATGGTTCAGACCCTATGAGTGGTGAAGTTACACCGACTTTAGCTAGAGAGTGAATTCTGGAAGAGTCTGGTATTGGTTTGCAAAAGTTCTACTAGTAAGAAACCGAGCTCAAAGGATATATCCGACAGAAGTCCCACATTAAAGACATATAGGGCGCAGTGGGACTCTCGCCATGTACAAGATGGCGTTCTGTGAAGAAAATGGGAAATCCTTTAAAATGCAGCTTGTGGTTCCACGGTCGAAAGTGCAGGAGATTCTACGGGAAATGCACGATGGAGTGTCTGATGGGCACTTGGGCATCAACAAAACCCTGGAAAAGGTACGGGAATGTTTTTGTTGCCTGAGTGCAAGAAGCCACGTTGAAAGCTTGTGTCGGAAGTGTAGTAATTGTGCTGCTAGTATGGGATCCAAAGTCAAAACCAGGGGCAAAATGCACGAGTACAATGTGGGTGCTCCCTTTGAAAGGATCGCCGTCGATATAGCAGGCCCGTTTCCGGAAACGGGCCTGCTCGTTACATCCTTGTAATTGCCGATTACTTCAGCAAGTGGCCCGAAGCATTTGCGATCCCAAATCAAGAAGCGAAAACCGTTGTCGACCAGATAGCGGACCATTGGGTGTGCAGGTTCGGAGTGCCAATGGAATTACATTCCGACCAAGGAAGAAACTTCGAGTCGAAGATATTCCAGGAAGTATGTGCAGCAATCGGACAACACCCCTTCACCTACAATCAGATGGAATGGTGGAACGGTTCAACAAGACACTGAAGTATCTTTCCAAAGTAGCGGACGAGAATCAACGAGATTGGGATCTGCGAATACCTTTAATCCTCATGGCCTACCGAAACGCTATTCATAGTACAACTGGATACACTCTATCTGAAGTTTTGTTTGGACTAACTGCCAGGCTACCCATTGAGCTCGAATTCGGATTTCCCATTGAAGACCTAAAATGCGAAGAGGACTACGTGGTGGACCTTAGAGAAAGGATCAACGACATACACCAGAGGACCAGAAGCAATATAAAAGTTGCAAGCGACCGCATGAAGACCAGGTACGATGCGCGAGCTACAGCACCCTAGTTTGATGAGGGAGATCTGGTAATGCTCTACAACCCACATCATAAAAAGGGAAGATCGCCAAAGCTTCAGCAGGACTGGGAAGGTCCCTACCAAGTTGTACCGCGAATTAATGATGTCGTGTTCCGAATCCAAAGAGGACCAAGAGCGAAGATGAAAGATGTCCATGTTGATCGCCTACATCGCTACCACGGAAGCAATGATGACGTACTTGTTCGGGACGAACAAAACCAAGAGGGGGGCAATGTTATAAAACAACCTGAAGGAGTCGCTGAATGCACCCATCGAATCACTCTACTATAACACCCGCTCGAACGAACATACCCAACTGTCATTCCAGTCATCTGACAGCAGCTGACATATTCGAAGTTCGAACTCAGCGGAAGAGTACCAATGGAAAATTACCAAAGGGTAAGTATGGAACGTGCTAGAAGGTGCTTAATTTTGTATAAATACACGGGTGACAGGCTCGTACGGAACAGTTATATTTTAAACGTTGACTTGTGAAAACCGGTAATCAAAAAAAAAGTGTTTGAATTGAAATAAAGTGTTGAATTCTAAGTAGTAAAGTGGAATAACAGTGTGATTTGAATTTAAATAAGTTTGTTTGATAAATAAAGTGTTTCATTGTAAAATTATAAAAGTGAAATTCAGTTTTATTCGACGGACCCCAGGCCGAAAACATTACAGATTTTATCTCGAGTGAGGCCAAGTGAGGACTGCCAAGACGGTACTAGCATGGTGAAGGTTGATTTCAACAACTTTCCATCTGCAAATTATCTTATTTTCAAAGGACACCTTGTGTAGTGAGTCCGCTCTAATTCCGCCTACTCTGGACTGATGAAGTCTTCTGCTAAGATGAACTCGGCCAGCCCCTATGCTCGACCCGGAGGAGCCAACACAGGCAGTTCTCATAAGAGGTTTTGGCAACATGGCCGACAGGAAGCAACTGTTCAGAGTGTTCAGCTTCCATGGGGCATCTGGGAACTACTTTCCGGCTTATTGGTACATATATTGTTTGATGGGCAATCTTCTTGATCCTGAACTAAACCGGTTCATATTGTAGAACAACTGACAGTTAAGGCGTCAAACGGTTTCATCGAACTCAGAGTCTCGTCCATCGAAATGGCATGGGCTGCCCTGTGTGTTGTCTACTTTACGAAGAACTTTCCAGTGCTTGGTAGGCAGAGCTCTACTCTGCAGTCTATAAGGGACCGCCAAAAATGTCGTAACGTGGGTTCGAAATAGATATCTACCTTTAATATCAAAACCAAATTAACTGATGAAGATGGGAACAGCACTATCTCTGTCTGTCAGACCTCAGCTGAACCCATTCGGGATGGATGTGCAGACCGTCCTGAATGTCTAAGTATCGGCCGTAATAAACATGAGAACGTGAAGACTATCTTTACGAAAAAAAGTCTGACTACTTCTTATAAGTAGAAACTCAAGAGTCTGATTACGAGTGGTCTGAAACAATGAGGCGATGGCTGGTAAAGATCCTCATCGTCGTCGATCAAACACCAAATCGCCTGGCGGAACGAACAAAAAAGCAAAACCCAGTGTTCTCTCAAATTGCAGGGAGTGTTAAACTCCCTTCTAGAAAATCTTGCAGGTGGACACTTGGAGTTAGTACACCTTAAGGCAGTTTAAGATGCTGTCATCAAGAAGGTGAATAAGCTCCCTGAAGATGGGCAACAGATGAAATTTCTGTGCTGCTCGTATAAGCAGGGGCTGCTTATTATTAATTGCCATAGGCCCAGTTACTATTAAAGACGAGCTTTCCACCAAAGTAGAAGCTGTCTTATCTGTGATTTATATCATTGAGTACTTTTTTGAGATCATTGAGTACTTTTTTAGCTACACGAGTGCGAAAATATATTGGTCCAAAAGTGCTTTCCACGCGCTTAAGTAGGTGCGGGCGGAGCGCGGAAATATTACGCAATCTAGTAGCGTGGATGTTGAGCTGGCAGCAAAATGCGCTGCGAGAAGATTGGCTTTGTCTACAGCACTGGCAGCTGGAATTTCATTGCAGACGCGTGTTGGGATGGAAGCGGAGGCGTGATTTTTTACATTTTGACAATGTAGAATCTTCTACCTCAACTTTTGGTCATACAAAAACTTAACTCGGCGGATACGAACATTGCAACCGTTTCTGGCTCGCTTGAACTTATTATGGACTATGGAGGGGTTGGCCTTGTAAGACTGGAAGTAATACTCCTTCAGCTTGATCGCCTCCTTGCAGCTCGAGTTATCTATAAGTTCACCCTATAAAGGCCGGTTTTCAGTGCGAGATCATCCGACTTTCCGAGTTAAACTGAGATTTACCCCAGAAATGAGTTTTTCACTGAACTAAGATCTGGGGTTAATCTCGGTTTAACTCACCAAATTTGGTGAGTTAATCTCGGATCATCTCTGGAGAACAGCATGAACTTCTTTGAATGGTTTTTTTTCTGCGTGGAATGTCAGTTGATTTGCGCGTTGCTGTAAAAAATGACATTTGAGAATAGCTCGAACTTCTTTTCCTGGATTTTTCTATGTGAAATGAGAGCTGGGAGAGTCAAGAATTTCGAGAGTCGAAGATTTTGAGAACTCCGTTGACGGAGTTAGCTCTGCACTGAAAAACTGCTCGCTGAGTTAACTCCAGATTCGTTTTGTTACGGGATTAACAGATCTTAGTTTAAGCTGGACTGAACTCAACACTGAAAAACGAGCCCTAAGAGATAATTCTATTAGGGATACAAGATCTCATTCCTAGGAGCATGATGTCGATGATCATATCGGCGGCGGCATCATCGTTGTTGTCGAGAGTTAAAACTCTCAAAAAAGTTGTAAGAGCCATTCCAATTTGCTTCTCATATCGCCAGACAGTTCTTTTGGGAGTTATTTGTTGATGTTTACGGCTGCCTGTACAGAGAAATTTGTCGATATGACACAATGGTCTGACGAACCTAACCTAGAGAAGATAAAACTTCGACGGTGTTTTTGTCGCGATGGGCGGTTAAAAACAAGTTCAGTGTCTTGGCGGTATGATCGTCACATGGTGCGTGAGATTATTTAGACCAGCAAAGATTTCAACATACCTTCCTTCGGGTGTTGTCTGTCCAGAATGTCGAAGCCAACTAGAATTGTGAATATTAAAATGGCCCGTAATCATATTGGAACACAGGGTAACAATTCTTTGGATGGAATCGGACAATGAATCAAACACATTACAAGTTGATGCAATGCCAAGGCCTGGGCTTTCTGTAAAGAAGTTTTCTTTAGAATCTTTTGACAAGGATTATAAAGTCCTGATTTCACCTTTTGCCTTGAAAGTACTGGTCAGACTGGGTCAACATATCTTTGTTCTTCTTACTGGAGTTTGAGCTCTTGTATGCGTTTATGCAACACTTAAACCACCTTGAAGCCCCAATTCCTGCTCGCCCTATGTCTATGGTTTGATCATCCGCTAACTCGACCGAATTTTTATCTCCACCCACCCTTTTTTGTATTTTCATACAGCAGAAAGTGCTATTCGCGTATATTGCCATTTAAAAATCTTTGTATTTTGATTTATCGGTTTAAAATAACCACCCCAAATCTGTAGAGATGACAGTTTAAGGCAACTCTGCCTAGGACGAAAAAAAAACTCAGAAACGCCGGTGTCGCCAGAGTCCGAGGACTTTTTTCCACAGTTGTACGTTTCATGTACTGACTGGATAATTTCTCGATCGGTTCTCCTCGACGTTTTTCCACTGGTCGATTGTCAGACGACCGCAGGGTCTAAGCTGATTTAAAACAGCAACTAGAAGCTCGTTCTTTCGGTTACTTTGCTTGCGGCACATTGCAGATGAAGTTCCATCAGCCTTCACTTTATTACAATCGTTCTGGATCGGCTGGAGCAACTACTTTTACTGCTTGGAGTAAGGCACTCGCTCCTTTCTATTATTAAGCCTCGAATGAAGTGTAGAATGGCTGATCGGTTTCGACTTCTGCTTTCGACCTTACACCGTTTCGCTTAAACTGCCGGGCTCAAAACGCTCATAGCTTATAACTATGGCAAGCGTTTCCAAGCGTCATTTAGCAACATAGCGCTTGCGCTTGATAAGTGTCAATATTCACACTTGTCCCAACTAGGTTGGTTTGGATCCTCTAAACTTGTCAGTGCGGAACCATACACTCATACCACCACTAAAACCATAGGCTCGGCAGTAGAAACATAGTTCGTCACTCCTCAGTTGACCATAGCTCGCTAGGTTCCTCGCGACTGCGACTTAATCCCCTGCCGTTAAATCACTGAGGATTACTTCAGCTTCAAGATGTCTGCGCACGGAGGTTTTAATTAAAATACTTTTTGTTGTTTATAACTTCATCATTTCGATGATACATATGATTGACATTTCATTTGATCCTTGTGTCGTCCTGTACCTTGAAAGTGCGATGTCGCTCTGCTCTTTTTGACGTTAGGGCATTTGTAAATTTGGGCGGCCTAACTCCTTTAGATGCAGACTGTATAACGGCGAGGACGAACCAAATACCGCTGTCAGGCAGAACGAACCATTCAACCCGGGCGAAGACGTTACCGACGAAGCATACGAACGATACCGCCCACCCGACCTGGAGGAGGTAAAAGTAGCTATGTCTAAGCTCAAGTGCAACAAAGCAGCCGGAGCAGACGGCCTAGCTGCCGAACTTTTTAAATCCGCTGGCGATGAGCTGGTTAGGAGCATGCACCAGCTCATCTGCAAGATATGGTCGGAAGAAAGCATGCCCGACGAATGGAACCTCAGCATTGTTTGCCCGATCCTGAAGAAAGGAGACCCACTGAGTTGTGCCAACTACAGAGGCAGCAGTTTTCTTAATATCGCATACAAGATCTTTTCTGCTGTACTGTGTGAACGGCTGAAGCCGTCTGTCAACAATCTGATAGGCACATATCAGTGTGGCTTTAGGCGAGGAAAGTCCACCATCGATCAAATATTCACACTGCGGCAGATCTTGGAGAAAACCCAGGAATTCCAAATCGATACACACCACCTCTTCATCGATTTCAAGGCCGCGTATGACAGCATCTATAGAGACGAGCTATATAGCGCAATGTCTAGTTTTGGCATCCCTGCCAAACTCGTCAGTCTGTGCAGGATGACGATGGAAAACTCACGCTGTTCCGTCAAGGTCGGCAAAGACCGCACCGACCCCTTTGATGTCAAAAAAGGATTTAGACAAGGCGACGCGCTGTCATGCGACTTCTTTAACATCATACTTGAGAGAATTGTGCAGAACTCTCGCGCCAACACCAGAGGTACAATCTTTCAAAAGTCCGTTCAACTACTTGCATACACAGACGACATTGACATAATCGGTAGAACAAAGCGTGATGTCAGTGAAGCCTTCGTGAGTATTGGGACGAAAGCGGCGAATATGGGTTTAGCAGTCAATGAGGGCAAAACCAAGTATATGCTGTCATCAAGAGCAGACACCCAACACCGACGTCTTGGACAAAACATCACCATCGACAGCTATAACTTTGAGGTAGTTAGGGACTTTGTCTACCTGGGTTCTGCTATCAATTCAGACAATGACACCAGCGCTGAAATCAAACGCAGGATAACTCTTGCCAATCGCTGTTTCTTTGGGCTAAGAAGGCAATTGAGTAGCAAAGCCCTCTCTCGAGCAACTAAAGTGTCCATGTATAAGACCCTCATCATCCCAGTCCTGCTTTACGATGCAGAAGCATAGACCCTGTCAAAGGCGGATGAAAACACTTTAGGCTGCTTCGAGAGGAAAATTCTTCGGACGTTTTACGGTCCCGTCTGCATAGACGGAGAGTGGAGGAGGAGATATAACATCGAACTGTACGGGCTGTACAGCGATACCGACCTAGCCAAAAGAGTCAAAACACAACGTCTACGATGGCTGGGTCATCTAGAGCGGATGGACACCAACGCCCCGGCCCGGAAAATCTTCGAATCCACACCGCAGGGACGACGCGGTAGAGGAGCACCGAGACTCAGGTGGCGCACGCAAGTGGAAGGGGACCTCAGCCAACTTCGCGTGCGAAACTGGAGACGGCTAGCTAGAGACAGAGCTGGCTGGCGAAGCTTGTTGGCTGAGGCCCAGGTCCACCCCGGACTGTAGCGCCATTTTAAGTAAGTAAGTAAGTAACTCCTTTAGATACTCAGCTTTTTGCGTTTGCTATTAGAAGCATTAAAAAAAAAGAATTTTACAGGACGGTTTCCCGCAAGGGCGGGAAAAAACCTTCATTTGGTAAATAATAGGTCGTACTTACTCAACTATCTATAGGCTATATTTAATTAGTACGTATATGCCTATCTAGACAAGGCTACATGTTTTCCACAACCATACATAAAACAACTCTCTTAGGTCAAGTCATAGTTATTCGTCTAATAGGGGTTCCGCTTATACGAGCTTGCAAAAACTATTCCCAAACCGTGAACTGTGTACAAGTAGCGTGCTGCACACAAGTGCAACAAACTCGCGCGCATAATAATTAAAAATTTTCCAGGTTGATGATTTTTCGCGAAATTGGAGCTCGACTAGGTAAGGTATGCGCACTGCACTGCACATGGAAGCCAAGAGCAGGCGTGCTCTGGTGGATGCATTTTTTGTGATTTCAATTTGCCGGTAACCTTGGTGAACTCAGGTCATGCCTGACCGTTTCGCAATTGCTTTTCGGAATGATTTTAAATCGCAGCTTAGTAGAATGCTGGTGCGCTCGTTGGTCGGGAGAGATGCGCATTGCACTCGGCGAGGATTCGTGTGGATTTTAATTGCGCGATCGCACGCCATCTGCTAATTATGTTGGCTGTAATGCGCTAATTAGCCTGGCATCAGCGTGTGTAATGTCTTGGAAGGAATTATTGGATTCTAGAGAGAGTTCATGCAGTGGAAATGTGTCCGTGTCAGTTTCCTAGGACGGCTTGTTACCTACTGCAGCGAAACGAGAATGAAAAAGCATAGGTATCGGGCATGAAGTATTAACCACATATTTATAGGGCTAAACGGCTTACCTGCAAAGGTAAGGTTTTCTCTGTTAGATTTCCCCGTGATTGTACTATACCCAACAACGGGTTTAACGAACCTACGATGTCTAGTTTTCAAGAAGCGAGGGAAAATGAACTAACAAATAGGCAGGTATAGAAAAAATAGTAAGTAACCTACTTCATGATATTTGATTTATCTCGAATCGCTACCTAAAATAAGGCTCTAGACCTAACTTTGGAGGACCAGAAAAGGATCCTTGCATTCAGCAATCCGCGAAAACAAAAACCAAAGAGAAATTAACCTAAAATCCATGCAGATAAGCTCAATTTCTGTTACAACCTTTCATCATTTATTATCTCGCCAGGATATTGATTGGTGCATTTTGATAAGCCTTTTTTGCGTGGGTCAATGATTTCGCTGCCGCATATTATTCGAAAAAATGCTACAAATCATGAATAATTGTATCACAGTTTGAATCTTATTGAAAAGCTTTACAGTCAGAAAGAAGAATATGAAAACTAAATTGAAAACTAGACTTAAAATATGGAAAGGTTTTGGCAGGAACCAGAAATGGAAACAAGGTACGTGCACGTTTACAACGTTCTTAAAGTGATAATTATTAATCACTCTATCCAAAAAGTCGATGTTGGATAGACAGACATGCCCCAATCGATTTATCTACATTTCGTCGCCTCAATAAAATATTGTGATTTTAATGTATAGTTTTGTTATTTGATTTTTTTCGTAACATTACGAAATTATATGGCCTTATAATTGTCATTAAGGTAGCAGAAAAAGTTTGGCTTTTACATTGACCACGCCCTCTTTTTAAGGGATTTTAATTAAAAATGACTGTTTTTAAATAAATATATATGAAATTTGACAAAAAAAAAATCCATTACAAGGGTCGTGAATATAAGCATTTTCAATCTTTTTTGTAAATATAGCATTTGCCTCCGCCCATTTTTGTGGGCGCGGCTTGAAAAGAAGTGTTTTTTTTTAGTTGAAAAGGCGGAGTTTAAGTCTGAAATATATGCAACCACCTATAGCCCACTTTTTCCCACGCTTTGGCAGTTTCCTTTTTAGTGTAGGGTAGGGTATTTCGCATTTCGCTTTACTGAAGCTTTTACTTACTTTACACTTTCGCCTCTCTAAACCTTTTACGAAATCCTATGCAGCCAGCATCAAGTATTGATAGCCACTGGCAACGACGCCGCTTCTGAGGTGCTGGGTTTCACACCGCCACCACAACGAAGCCCCTGGTTTGACGATGAACGCCGGCAAGCACATGCAGCTAAACAGGAAGCATACAAAGCGGCTCTGCACAGAAGGACTAGAGCTGCTCGCGAGCTCTACGAGCAGAGGAGGAGAGAGGAATACCGGCTTCTCCGAAGGAAAATTGAGAGAGCACGATAAGTGCGCGGTTGAAGAGATACAGAGATGTTACAACAGGAATGAGGTTGGAAAGTTTTACCAGAGGATCAAAAGGTCCTGCCAAGGGTATAAAGTTCGAACTGAAGCCTGTAAGGACCATCAAGGGAACATCGTTGTAGAATCGCAGTCGGTGCTGAGGATTTTGAAAGACCACTTCTGCAGACTGTATAACGGCGAAGACGAACCAAATACCGCTGTCAGGCAGAACGAACCATATTCAACCCGGGCGAAGACGTTACCGACGAAGCATGCGAACGATACCGCCCACACCCGACCTGGAAGAGGTGAAAGTAGCTGTTTCTAAGCTCAAGTGCAACAAAGCAGCCGGAAATTTTTAAATCCGCTGGCGATGAGCTAGTTAAAAGCATGCACCAGCTCATCAGCAAGATATTGTCGCAAGAAAGCATGCCCGACGAATGGAACCTCAGCATTGTTTGCCCTATTCTGAAGACAGGAGACCCTCTGAGTAATGCCAACTACAGAGGCATCAGTCTTCTTAACATCGCATACAAGATCTTTTCCGCTGTACTGTGTGAAAAAATCGATACACGCACCAACTTTTCATCGATTTCAATGCCGCGTATGACAGACAACATCTATAGAGCCGAGCTATATAGCGCTAGTTTTGGCATCCCTGCCAAACTCGTCAGTCTGTGCAGGATGACGTTGGAAAATTCACGCTGTTCCGCCAAGGTCGGCAAAGACCTCATACCGAACCGTTTAATGTCAAAAAAGGATTTAGACAAGGCGACGCGCTGTCATGCGGGTTCTTTAACATCATACTTAAGAGAATAGTGCAGAACTCCCGCGCCAACACCAGAGGTACAATCTTGCAGAAGTCCGTTCAACTACTCGCATACGCAGGCGACACTAACATTGTTCTTCCGATGAACAAAGCGTGATGTCAGTGAAGCCTTTGTGAGTATTAGGGCGGAAGCGGCGAGCATGGTTTTAGCAGTCAACGAGGGCAAAACCAAGTATATACTGTCAACAAGAAAAAAAAGAAGAGGAAATGTAACAGCGTACTGTACCTGTGCGGGCTGTTCACCGACACCGACCTAGCCAGAAGAGTCAAAACACAACGTCTACGATGGCTGGGTCATCTAGAGCGGATGGACACCAACGCCCCGGTCCGGAAAATCTTCGAATCCACTCCGCAAGGACGGCGCAGTAGAGGAGCACCGAGACTCAGGTAGCGCACGCAAGTGGAAGGAGACTCAGCCAACTTCGTGTGCGAAACAGGAGACGGCTATCTAGAGATAGAGCTGGCTGGCGAAGCTTGTTGGCTGAAGCCCAGCTCCACCGCGGACTGTAACGCCACCTTAAGTAAGTAAGAATGTGTTGCTCTTTCCCACTTGTTTTTATACCCGACCGAGGGTACATTCATTTTAATGCATAGTTTGTAACACAGTGAAATAATCACCGTAGACCCCTAAGACCTTTTAGAGATATAATCGAGACCGACAGGTAAGTCCATTAAGCCATGTCCGTCCGTCCGTCTGTCCGTCTGTCCGTATGTATGCAGTTTTGAGGTCTTTAAAATTGAGCTAGGTAACTGAAACTTGCAGCGTTGCTTTGCTCTCATTTTGTACAGACAAAGTATGAAAATTGAGATGTTCCGCTTACAGCCACGCCCACAATTGGCTTGAATGTCAGACAACCTCAAATTTAAAATTTCAAAATGCCTTTTTTGTTGGAGAGCAATATCGACAAAAGCCTTTAATTAGACAAAAATTGGGCCGCCCACTCTATTGACCATGCCCACTTTTAATATCTAAAATCTTTGAAAACCTGATTTCTCGGGATATTCATTCTAAATTGAAAAAAAATTGTATGACAAAAATTAAAGATATTATCATTTGCTAAGTTTGTTGCATACAAAGCATTGAGCTCCGCCCACTTTAGTGGGCGTTTTTAGGAAAAAAAACTGTTTTTTTAAGTATGTATTAATATTCGCTTTTAACGCATTTTCTCGTGATTCCAGCGAAATTTGAGTTAATTGATTTTAATTTTAGCCTACGCCCTTTTTTAGGGGCGTGGCTAATACAAATAATTAACATTCAGTGTATGAAATAGACCAAAAAATTTTAAATTTGGTGTTAATGGGTAAAAGAGGTTCGGGTATTTAGGAGTTCGTTACACACGAACTCTTGCACTTACTTACTTGTTTTAAATACGTTCAGTATATCAAAGAGAACGGTCTACTTCTTTTTCGCAAAATATGTATGCAAATGAAGAGTCTAATAAATCTCACACTAAGCATGGTAGAAAGGCTACAGAAGAAATAAAAATAAATAAAACGTAAAATGTCCTATCCTATCGAATAAGGTGAAGCCGCGTTAGGTTTCAAATATCTTTGGATTGATGTGTCTAACCCTAAGCTGTGGACCTCTAGCTTAATCCTGCCCATTGCACTGATCGTTAACTCGGTGACCAACAGTGACTCAGTATAGATACAAGTCACTGCAAGGCTCAGTCGTAGGTATTGAAAGTTTACTGGCAATACAGGGCACATTACAACTACAAGGCTCAGTGGTAAGTATGGGCAGTGGCAACAGCAACCTTCTTCGAACATTGCGCCAACGCTTAACAGAATCCCCTAAAATTACCTATGCAAAGGGGTACAGCTAAACTGCCATTCATAAGAAAGATACTGAAAATGTGGGATGGGATAGGGTATTCAACGGTCCATTTATCGGACTGTAACTTCTGCCTACACCTGTAGCACATACCTACTCACTGGTTATGTGAGAAAATATTCCTAAATTTATTTGTATCATCCCATTTGCTACGATTTTTATTTGTTTTCTTTTATCATGTTAATACATTATTGGCAATAAGAAAAAAGACAAACCTAAAGTCCCAAATAGCATTTTATGTCTTCAAATTAATCAATAATTGTACCTTGAGCCTTCAACAAAAGCCGACGGACCGACTTCATACTTTTGATGGTCTTTTCTTCAATTGCAGCTCTATGTAACCCAGCCATTGCAGCTGTTGTATACTCTGACATTTCTACCTAGGTCGAGGTCGGTATCGCTGCACAGGTCAACGTTATATCCTCCATTCTTCGTCTATACAGACGGGACCATTAATCGCCCGAAGAATTTTTCTCTCGAAGGCCCCTGCTAAAAGCGCTTTCATCCGCTAAGGATATAGGTTAGGTGGCTGTCCCCGCTAGGCAGGGACACACTTAGACCCAGGGCCAGGAAGGTCCATTGTGATGTGATACCACTTGTAGGACCGGAGTTACTAGCACGGGGACCTAAATAATAACATCCGTTTTGGGGGAGAAAGCTCGAGGTAGTTAGTAACGGTGTAACCCTTTACGGTTGCCTTGCCTAACCTTAGATTGGTTAGGGATTAACCCGAAAAAGGTTTAAGGAGGCTGGGGGAGTTCTGATGCACATTTCTGTTAATGACAGCGCGTAGCCTTTTCTAAATGTTTTTTAATATCAAGGAAGTAGGTGGGTCTTTACCGATCTTGACCGAACGGCGTGAGTTTTCCATCATCATCCTGTACAAAATGGTAGAGTTATGCTCGTCTCTATAGAGACGCTCTTTGCTTTATCATTTGCAACCTTGAAATCTTGAATTCGAAAAGATGGGGGGTATCCATTTGGAAGCTCTGGGCTATCTCCTAGAATTATCGCACTACGAATATTTGATCGATAGTGCTCTTTCCTGGCCTATACCCCAAGGCCGTATACCAGCCCTAGCTGGTATTGACCGGTATTGACCAATCAGATTGTTGACAAACGGCTCTAGATAAGGTTAGGTGTGCGATAAGACTACACTGATTTGTCTATCTCTGTAGTTGGCGCAATTCGGAGGGTCTCCTTTCTTGAGGAATGGGCAAACAAAACTTAGGTTCCATTTATCGGGGATGCTTTCCTACGACCATATCTTGCTGACGGCTGATTTGTTGCACTTAGGCTTAGACACAGCCACTTTCACTTCATCCTGGTCGAGTGGGCAGTCTCCTTCGTAGCTTCGTCGGTAACTTCTTCGCCCACCTGACAGCGGCATTCGGTTCGTTGTCCCTGTTATATAGCTAGTCTGCAGAAATGGACACTAAAAATCACTAAATTAAATTTTGAAATATTTTCTAATATTTATTAAAATATCCTTCAAAAACCCACACACTGTTGTAAAAGACGCAGAACAATAATCATGATACGGCTGTTCCACAACTTCTACAGAATTTGTAAGCTCCAGATTTTTGGTCATGTGGAAGAGCATATTCAAGGACATTTTGCTGTCCGGTTGAGCGGGCGCAGTCAACACACCGTGAGTGTCCCAGTCATAGCTATCATTCGTGTGACTAGTTGTAGGTGCATATTCGGATTGAGTATTGTTTGGTCCCAACCCATATCACAGTCTAATGGAGCAATAGCACCGTGGTTTGATAATTCAACTAGAACCCAAGCTATCCTATTATCCGTTGCAAGATTTAAAAAACTAATTTTTACATACCATTCCCATCGCCATCAGGCAAAATCAGGCATAACAAACCGTTGAATGATTCGCTGTCTCAACATTTGGTCAAATAAAGAATTTTTTTAGTTGAATCCTCTGCGCCAGCAAGTTAACGATCACGATAATACAGTCGGATTAGACTTTGTAAAGGTGGTCCTCACGATAGTCCTTGCATAATAACTGAAACTCGACGACAGTAGTTTCAAAAACAAAATAGCCTGTGCTTAGTTCAAACTTAATCAAGTTCGGTGAATTAAGTTTAGAAGACGTGTTGTAAGACCAAGAGTAACATAAACTAAACCAACATTACCAATCAAAACGGAAACAAATATTTTACATAAAATTAACAGTTTTATTAAAAACACATTTTGTACATCAAACTTAAGTGCAAATACATATAGACACGAGATTAAACTTTGACCTCTTCAGCTGCGACTGCAACTTTCTCATTAGCAGCATCACCAGTAACTCCATTTCCATTCTTGACTGGCGGCAAGTCCTTTACTCCGGTCGACCCGAAGCCACCTTCTCCGCGCTCTGTCTCATCAAGTGAATCGAGCTGTTCCAACTCCGGATAGAAAATCTTTTCGCAAATCAACTGAGCAATGCGATCACCTTTGGTTACTTTGAAATCGGTGTCCGAGTGATTAAAGAGCACAACACCCAAGTTGCCGCGATAATCTTCATCCACAACACCAGCACCGACATCGATGAAATTCTTTACGGCCAATCCTGAGCGTGGAGCGACACGGCCATACGAACCTTCCGGAACTTGTATTTGCAAATCGGTCTTCACCAGATGCTTACCGCGAGCTGGTACTGTGCAATCGTAGGCGCTTCGCAGATCGAAGCCAGCTGCTTTGGCGGAGCCTTTCACTGGTTCAAAGGCATGTTCCGTCAGCTTGGCAAATCGGAGGATACACTTGCTTTCCATTCGCATTTTCTTGACTTGAGGTTCCATAAACAGGGGGTAACTTTTAAAAAAGAATATGTAGGATTCGCACTTAATCTAGAACGTAATGCAACAACCGTTTATGCGAGCCGGTAAAATGTTTATGGCGAATTTATGTCCTTTTCGCAAACAAAAGAAGAGAAACAAGATTTAGGCGCGAAAATCGCGTCTGGGATATTTTGTTTAAATAAACGTCAAATAAGACGGGATGATTTACTTGGACGCATTCAGAATCTCATCTTGCGGGAATATAATGGAATAATTCAAGAAGGTACAAGTTGATATAGAGAACTGGTTGAATGTAGAAAACATAGACTTTACGAGATGACCAATTGAGGGCCAGTTATTGATTGCGAGATCATTCGTGCTTCGGATTTAAACTGACATTGACCCCAGAAATAAGTTTTTGAAGTAATTTTGAATCGGGATTAATCTAGGTATAACTCTCTTCTGGTGAGTCAATCCTACCGATTGCACAACCCACATAGTCCTCATCCTTACTTACCTATATAACACACCCCCCTGCTAATAAACCTTTCTTGTGTCACGTATAAGCCCTTCGTCCACCCTCACAACGATTTGAGCATTGGCATAATGTCGGACTGCTAGTACCCAATATGCTCTATTATGTCAATGGATTTAAGAATCGAAAAAAGAAACGCAAACTGTTTACGTATGACATATGGAAAATGCCATCTTTACTGTCTTGTGCTCGTATCAAATTAGTCCTATGTATGTCCAGAGGATTCAGTTTGAGATCTATTTTGAATCTTCTCCCGCTTATCGCAGTTTTATGGCTGGTGGAGACATATGGCAAATGGCAAAGAACACAAACCTTGTCCCCGTTAATGGTGTCAATGGCTAAAGCCGCGTTGTCACAATAAGGTACAGAAACAGGAACAGAAACAGAATTTCATACATTAGCAACGCAAAAAGCATTCAGCGAATTTAGATTTCAGTTGCTTATGTATGAGATTCTGTTTCTGTTCTTTTTTTACCAAACAAATTTTTGCCAAAAACTCAATTTACGGTTCAAAGTGAAAAATAATTATTTTTTTATATTAAGATAGGCTTATGATAAGCACAGACACTGAATCTTCTGTATAAAAAATTAATAATTAGAGTGGCGCAACAGCTTGAGGTGAACCAGGGCCAACTTCTCAACAATGTATGCTGTGTTCAGAGAAAAAGAACAAGTCTTTTTTTCAGGTGACGATGGCAGGATTCGAAGCCAGACCTCAGGCGTAGTAAGCACACACACTAACCACTGCGCCACGGCACACCACAATCTTCTGTATAATAAAGGGCAAAGTACTACACACTGAACTGAAATATGAGAAGTTAGAATCTTATGTCTGGTGGCGTACTGCGCGAATTTGGTGCGCTAGCCACTTCTGCTCGTGGCTTGCTCGGATTCAACCACGTTTTTTCAATAGACTGATTCCATAATTTATGAAAAATAATTATATAATGGGGGGGTGCCGTGGCGTAGTGGTTAGTGTGTGTGCTTACTACGCCGGAGGTCTGGGTTCGAATCCTGCCATCGTCACCTGAAAAAAAAAGACTTGTTCTTTTTTGAGGTCCTCACCTCCGCGAGGGTCTGACAAGCCCTCCGAGAGTATAATTTGTCTTGAAAAACTTCTCAAAGTGCCGTTCGGATTCGGCAAAAAATTGTAGGTCCCCTTGTATGTAAAGATATTAACACACCAGCATACATTGTTGAGAAGTTGGCCCTGGTTCACCTCGAGCTGTTGCGCCACTCTATTTATTTATTTATTTATTTATTTAATTATATAATACTTGTTACCACAATTACAAAAATATTAATATTATACTTGTTACATTAGCAACTTTTTTAGTTGACTAGAGTAGTAGAGTTCAATTTTTTTATTGTAACATCTGCTTTTGTTCTAACATCTTTTGATTCAATTTGAGCCCTTAGCGCGACGTCTTCATTCGAAGACTCGTTGAGCAACACGCTTCACGATTTTTACTAAGTTATCTTTAAGTCTTGCGTGGAAACGTGTAAACCTGAATATTGGCATGACAGGCGTTTAACTGACGAGCAAAATGTTTTGAAAAACCCAATTGGGTTTAAAAAATACAGTTTTTGTTTAATTTTTGTTTCAAACAATCAAACCTGTCAGCTCAAAAATTGACATAAGATTTTGCAAATTCAAGAAACTCATCGCACACGAAGTCATTGGTACTGCAATGATGTCGCTGATGAATCATTGTATCCGATCGATCAATGGGTTGACAAATCAGCGAACTTTTTAACATCCGTCCGCCGAATGAATGTCAAAATTAACAGCAGCAGCCGGCCTAGGCTAAAGCTGCAATTAACCGACTAACCATACAAAAATATAAGTCCTCTCGGCAAACGAATCAATCCTCTTATAGATCCCATTCACCCCATTCACAAACCTGTTTTATGCACCTTTGTAACAGATTGAGAATCGAAAAAAGAAACTGGAACTGTCGCTGTGCGACAAATCTGTCACAAATACGTTTTCCATTGCAATTTTTGCAAACGGAGTCCTTTTTTCGCTCCAGGAAATGATATCGGCACGCTCAAAATGGCAGAATAAGAGTGCTCGTGTCAAATTAATCCTATATTTGTTCGGTGGAGCCACTTTGGGGCTGCTAGAAAGAGAGTGGCAAAGCCTTTTTTTAGGAGTGAAAAAAGACGTCCGTTGTAAACATCATAATGGTAATCGTAATCCGAAAGATCCGTGGACAGTTTTACCGTCCTTTTTAGATTCTCAAACTATAAAAGACGTGTTCGAAAAGGATTTGAAGTAGTTTGTGAAATGAGATAACTAAGATGAATTATATTGAATCGCCTCCCGAGAATATTTAAATTTTAATGGTTAGTCGCGAAAGTTGTAGCGTTTTCAATGAAGATTTATGTTAATCGTGGATTAGTGCTCAGTGGAAGCATGGTATAAGATTCTTTTTCGCTGAACTTGCCACTCTCAGTTTTCTGCTGGCCTCTGCCAATGGTTACAAATATGTAGAGCTCCGTTACGTTACGGTAGCTAACGACTGTCAACTGGTTGACAGCCAAATATAAAACAGAAAACAAAAGTGGACCGGTGGTGCGCGCCTAGTTGATTTCCGTGATAAGAAGAAATTTTGATATTTTATGAACCACCGAGAATTTTAATCTGTAGTGTAATGGATTTCACAAATTTCCTAGTCCGAAAGGTAATTAAGGCAAAGAACGCTCAGCCGAAAATTAAACTTGTTTTCCAATCACTCACAGTGCCCACCAACTGCAATGTACATTCCGAATTTTATCACATTCGAGGAGGAGCAGCGAATTCTATCGCAAATCGAGAGAGCCCCAAAGCCCAAATGGACCCAGCTCCTGAATCGACGCCTTATAAACTACGGTGGCATACCACACCCAAACGGAATGATATCGGAAGAAATTCCCCCTTGGCTGCAGGCTTACGTCGACAAAATCAATAATTTGGGTGAGGTTCATGGCGCGGAAATCAGGTCGCCTAGGTAGAGAAATAACAGCAATAATTGACGACCTTCAATCTATTTCAGGGATTTTCGAATCGGAGAAAGCCAATCATGTGCTGGTGAATGAGTACCTGCCGGGACAGGGAATAATGCCGCACACCGATGGTCCACTCTTCCACCCGATCATCACTACCATTTCGTGTGGCTCCCACACAGTTTTGGAGTTTACCGAGCGCCAGGAGACATGCCAGGACACCACCGATGAAATTATCACTTCGGCTAAGGATGTGCGCTACAAGTTGCTGCTGGAACCGCGAAGCCTTTTGATCCTGAAAGACGTACTGTACTCGGATTACCTGCATGCGATACGGGAGTGCAACGAGGATGTACTCTGCGACCGGATATGCAATTTCGAGAATTGTGAAACCGCCTACAAGATGGGCGATAAGATAGCCAGGAAGACGAGGATCTCGCTGACGATAAGGAACGTTCCCAAGACCTCGAAGCTGAAACTTAAAATTTAAGCGATTCTTATTTGCGTTTTGTGCGCGGAAAGGAAGAGATTCGAGTCAGCTAAACACTTGCCTGGTGATATTTTGTTCTCCTTGCCTCAGGTTTCAACACGTTTCAGACATGCATGCGAGCGCAGTCTTTTGGAGCAGCCAAGGGTAAATTTCAATTGCATGCGAATTATTGTCGTGTATGCTGTCGTGTTTTTCTTGCCACCTACTATGGCATGTGTTGTTGATAGTAGCAATCTTACAGAGTACTAAAAGCGGTTAGTTAAATACTTGCATTGCCTTAGAATACCTTGCACAAAGTTTTATTAAATGTGGACATCTATCGTCTAAGAAGACACCTTTTCATTTATTAACTAAAAATACTGGCTTGAATTTCCCAGGCACCTTTTGACGCATCCATGACTGCATCCAAATGACCAGTTCTAAGTCCTGCTTTACGACGACTTGAAATTTGAATTTGCCATTAGACCCAGTGATCCATTCCGTAGAGATAAAAACTAGGAGAAGACTATTTTCGTCTTTCGTTTGATTTCTTATGAACCGCATTCGTGTTACTAAAACGATACCCACCGAAAGCAGAGGACCTCGAGGCAGGCAATTGCAGTCATTGGCGCTGAGCCGTAAATATTTTAAGAGTAGGAAAAAATGCACCAAAACGGACCGCCTACCAATCGAGTCTGACAGGTAAGAGCTTAGGGATTTGACGAGACGGTCAAGAGGACGAAGAAATTCTCAGTCCTCTTGACCGTCTCGTCAAATCCCAATTTGTACTGTTCGTGTCCTTGTTCTCATCTTTAGTCAGCGGACTTGTTGGGGGATGGTAAAAAACATTCCAACAAGTTAATAAGCAAGTATATATTGCCCAAGAAAAAATAAATTGTCACCACAAACAGAAACATTGCTAAAATATGAAATATAAAACGATCGATTGCTTTTCATGGCTCAAACAAGCACAAGTTAGAGCTAAAAAATGACAGTGTACAACCGAAGGCAATAGTTTTTCAAGCCTACAACGGCTAAAGTGAGATTATAGGAGTCGTACTCCTCCCATCGGAGGATCACGTAATACCGGCAAAGATCTCACAAAATGGAGAGTATTGCGGGAAGTTTTGAGCACAACTTCGATTTTTTGTATTTCACAGACCTCTTCTCGCGAGATAATTGTGAAAAACATAAAATAGATAAATTGAAAAATAGCAAATTATACCTTTGTATTTACAAATAAAAAACAAATTATAACGGGTGATTTTTTAAGAGGTTGAGAACTTTTTTTAAAAAAAAAAAACACAAAAAATTCGAAAAATTAATGAAATATTTATTTGAATCGATAGTTTGAACCTTGCAATTTAATGTTTAAAGATAATTTCATGCAAATGTTGACCGCGGCTGCGTCTCAGGTAGCCCATCCGCTGAGTCCAATTTTGACATACTCTTTCACACATATCGGCCGGTATCTCACGAATGAATGCATGGATGTTGGCTTCCAGTGCGTCAATCGAAGCGGGCTTGTCCCTAGACATTAGCCTTGACATATACCCACAAAAAATAATCTAATGGTGTCAAATCGCACGATCTAGGCGGCCAATTGACCGGCCCGAAACGAGAAATTAACTGTTCACCGAGAATGTCGACCATAAAATGGAAGCAGCGCGCGATGAACATTTCGAACCGAGCACGAATTTCGATAGTAAAATTCAATAATTTGCAAGCGTTGTTCATTTGTAAGACGATCCATGGTTAAATTGCAAACCAAACTGAAGCTGTTTGACAGTGACACAAGGCACTAAACACACGTCAGCTGTCAAAACTAGTGTTGCCAAAACCAAACCAGCTAAAAAATCACCCGTTACATATTCTTCACCAGTTGAACCAAAGTCTAATCGAAGCTGAATATGCTCATGTTTGAAACGAAATTTTCAAAATCTCGAATTCGTAAAAATCCTCCATATTTAATCGAAAAGTATTTCGATAAATGCTGGCACTCAATACGCAATGCGTGGGCAATTATGCAATGAATAATGCCAATCCTGGCAATGAAACCAATAGCCAAAAGTAGAGCATGACCAACGGTCCGACAGTTGTCATACCACGGGGCAGTTTTCTCGAAGATTGTTTAATAAAGACTTTGTGTAGGCTGTGACAATAGTCACGGCTCGCTTAGACTATTATGTCCATTTGGGAACCTTCTTAACACCCAAAACAAAAACATAAGTAAACCGCTGCTAATAACTAAAAGTGCCGTAATTTTGGATTGTATCCGGATTCGGATAAGCAGTAATCGTTATGCAATGTAGACACAAAGCGCAATGCCCAAGGATTCCCGTGAATAATCTGACATCCCTGCGGGCTAGTACGATCATAAATACTTACTTACTTACTTAAGGTGGCGCTACAGTCCGGGTTGGACCTGGGCCTCAGCCAACAAGCTTCGCCAGCCAGCTCTGTCTCTAGCTAGCCGTCTCCAGTTTCGCACGCGAAGGTGGCCGATCATAAATAGCGATCTCTTTTTGTTTACCGCTGGCCATAGCTCCCTTGTGCGCCTGCACATATTGAGTTCTGTCCAATATGGGCTTAGTTCCACTCAAGGATCTAGTTTCTGTCTGACGTTGCATCGAGCTCAGCAGAATGCTTATAGACTTGAGGGCTGAAGATGCATTTATTCCTGACCTAGATCCCGCAAGCTTGTCCGCTTCGTCGTTTCTCGGGATATCGGTGTGACCTGGCATCCAACACAGAGTTACAGTAGGAACTGCCAAGTTATATATCGTCTAAAATTTTCCTGCATAGTTTCACAGCCCTTGACTTTACCACATCTGACTCCAAGACTTTAATGCCCGGTTGGCTGTCAGAGTAGAATGTGACGGTCTTGTTTTAGAGTCGGTGTTTCTTCAGTTCAGTTGCAGCTTGGATATGGCTGCCAGCACCTCTTGTAAAAACTATGAAAAGTCGATGAACTGCTGCGAAAAACTTTCAGTGCAATAACGTGATAAAGGAGTACAAGAGTGCTCGAATTAGTTAATAAGCTCAGCTTTCCAAAAACTACAGATCGAATACGACAAGCGCTTTGATCTTGACATCGAAGAGAGAAGTGGCGAAGTACTCATATTCTTGCACGGGCATGATGTCAAGATCACATCGACTATATCCGAAAGTAGGTTTTCAAGCTCAGAACTCCTTCCTTGCAGGCATATTCTTGCCTTAAGAAAAAGCTGTTTTTTGCCATGAAAAAAATATAATGTGTGTGTAATAAAGTCGACAAATTTTATACATATGTATGTTCTATTTTGTCACTTTGCACTCAAAACAGTTATCGCGGTTTCTCGCTTTCATTGTGTGTTAAACTCTAAACTTGTTGTGGAACAGCCATGCATGTAAATATATTCTTTGATGCGATTCCATGAGTGTTTTAATTTGGTGGCGCCCAACGTGGTCTCTTAGAAGACTAGCCTTTTTAAATGGTGTTTAAGGTCACCTGTGGCTCCAAAGTGCTTTTATGTCTATGAAAGTTTACCTCACATCATTTTGTAAGTTACAGGCTCTCTCTTAACATAAAAAAAATTTGCAGTACATAGTTGCAGTTTTGTTGAGAACAAATCTAGTAACAGCATTTTTAAGGCTATGGTAGTAGTTATGTACGTTACTTCCGAATTTGTAATAATTATCTACTAGTTTTAATTCTAACGAGCACCCTCTATGAATGGTTTTTGTGGGTGCCGTGGTCCAGAGGTTCGTATGCAGGACTACTGTGCATGAGGTCCCAGGTTCGAAACCCGACGGGGGCAATAAAAGTAGCTTCACGGTCCCACCTCCGCGAGGGTCTGACAAACGCTCCGAGAGTATCAGACCTCTCAATTCGACGTTTGGAATCGCCACAAAAAATTGTCGGTCCCCTTTATTAAACACACACACAGGGCGCTTTTTTCTGAGCTGTGAGCGCCAGTTGTTTTATATTTATGAATGATTTATAGAATATTTTGCTTAACTCGTACTCTAAATTAGAAAAAAATACCGCGTATTTTTATTTCCTGAATTTGTAACAAAATTATGGGTTTTCTTCGTACTAAATTCTTGGACTCCGAAGATTGTGATCGTATTGCTGCATGGATGTTAGTTTCGCACCATCACCCAAAATTTAAAAAAAAAACATAATTAAACTTTTAAGGGAGACACCTCATACTCGAATTCTCTTCCTGCCGCCAATTACACATTTCCATTCTGTGATTTAAATTCGAAACAATTTACAATTTTATTCGTTAAGCAATGAAACACGCTGTGCATTAAAAAAAAAAAAACAATTTATTTGCTCTTTTTTCTAAAAATACACTTAACAAAATTGTTTTCCTCAGACCTTGCAATTAAAATATTAAAAAATGGAAAAAAAAAATATTAACATCTACACACAAAATACTAGTCCAAAAAAAGGCACAAACATCTCTTTTCTTTTGTATATAAACAGAACCTATTTCGTTTACTTTATCACAAAAATTTACATGTGTTTTCGTTTTTCTGGTTTTAAGTCATTGATAGAACTATTACAATTTGCATTTGTTGGCAATATTTATAGAAAAAAATATATGTCTGTACTGTATATTTTAAAAGAAACACAATAAACATTTAAAAATAAATTAACAAAAAACAAACAAAAAAATGCTTTTTAAAAGTTCTACAAAAATATTTTCGTTGTGTATTGTTTCACTTACATTGCAGGATGGCACCGGTAACGTTACGACAAACATAAGGTCATTTAAGTACACTAATAACTGGTAAAAATCAAATATATAAAACAAATTTTTAACAGCATGGCCACAAAGAACAATAGTGGAACATTGGTTACGAATTGGAATCTCCAAAAAGCTTGAGTTTTTATCCTTTGATTTATATGATAATATTTCTTCTTGAAACTTTTACTTAAATGCAGTGTTGTTTTGATTTTGATTATTGTACGTTAACATGCTAAATATACAATTCTTAAAAAAAAAAAACTTCAATACTACAGAGTACAAAATGCATTACAATGTAACCTTAAAAATAGTAGTGTTGTATAAATTGCTTCATCATCATTTATGTTTAATACTTTTTTTTTTCTATATAAAAAAACTGGTCTCGCGTCGTATAATTTTTTTTTTTAGAAATTAAAAAAAGACAAAAAAGCTTTGAGCTTTTATGGAAAAGAAAAAGGATCGAAAAGAACAGATTGTTTTTTAATGAAGAAACTCGCTCCATAATAGGTTTTAAATAGAAAGTTGTGATTAAAAAATAAATTAGCTTAAGATTAAATAACAGTTTGTTTGTTGCCTTTGTTAAACACAGTACGATGATGGAACTTCCAAGATAATTGTAGCAGCGGAATGTCGGAAGTTTGGATTCTCTACTCCGGCGACTCCTTCAATAACGATCGATCGTGGTTTGCCACCTAATCGACATTGTATTGTGGGGCTTACATCGACCCGAAGTTCGCGGTTGTGGATGCTAAAAAAAAAAAAACAAACAATGAAAAAACAACGGAAAACGATTTTAAAAATACGTTAGTTGCATGAATATACAAAAAACTTAGGTATATACTATAAAGAAACGACTATAATGGACGATGGTCCATTAAAGTCGTCATAAAGAAGAGGAAAATCATCATATTGGCAAAACGTACTCCAGTGATAGTATTCTCTTGTCACTGGCTTAACCAGACCTACCGTTCTCCAATTAGGCGAAGTACCTTGGCCTTATTTTGGACAGTAGACTAAGCGGAAAGCTCAATACAGCTGAAAGAGCAAGGTAAGCCATCACAGCCCTTTGTATGAGCAAAAAATCCATTGGGTATAAATGGGGTCTGAAGCCTTACGTGACACATTGGCTTTTTACAGCTGTGATTAGACCAATCCATCTATACGGCGTGGCAGAATGGTGGCCCGTTCTCAACGTCGGCACACATCTCACCTTTTTAAGAAAGGTGCTTAGTGCTGCCCTGAGAACCACTTCTACTGATGCGCTCGAAATCCTATTGAACCTTACCTCCATACTTATCTTTGGTAAGCAAATAGCTACCAACTGCGCAATTCGACATAAGGCATATGCCCAATGGTGTGATTACACCTATGAACATGCCAATCCTAAACGAGCAGCATCTTACTTCCACGAACCTGGATTATATACTTCAACTTCATACTTCCCAGAGAAAAACTTCGAAGCCATGATTTCGAAAAGAGGCCTGTGGTACGATGGTAATACACAGACGGATCCAAGACGGAAGATGGTGTATTTTCTGAGTGTCTTAATTAAAATAAATCTCTTCGTTTACCTAACCAATGCAGTGTCTTTCAAGCAAAAATAATGGCGATTAGCGAAGCCATGTCCTGGTTAAAGTGGAACGTGATATCCGCCCGCGATATCTGTATGTTCACGGATGGCCAGGCTGCAATTAAATCCCTGACATCGTTCTCTAAAAGCTCTAAATTAGTTATAAACTGTCGCACAACTCTTGACGAGCACAACAGTCTCTCATCCGCCTGTCCAGGATTCCAGGCCGTAGAGACATTATGACATTATGGCTACCAGACTGCCAGACGATGAAGTCTGCTGTAATAAAGGTACTTCCCTAGCTACCTTCAAATTACAGCTCAATAATCACAGTAAACATAAAACTGACGCCAGATGGAGGACAGGCACCACATGTCAAACCTCTAAACAAATCAGGCCCCGTCTCGATCCAAAACGATCAGACAGCTTGATCTCATTAAAGAGATCCCAAATAAGCACTGCAGTGGGAATTATAATCGGACACTGCATATAAGGTCTTCACGCAAAACAGACTAGGTGTTTTCTCAAGCGACTTCTGTAGAAGCTGCCTAGATAAGGAAGAAGAGGAAAGTGTACAACACCTTCTCTGTAGCTGGCTGGCACTCGCATCGTCCAGGAAATCCATAATAGGCACCTACTTCTACAACTACCTAAGTGATCTCAGTGAGACACCGGTCAAAAACATACTAGAATTCACTGACAAGACTGGCTGGCTGTCAAATAAATTCACAACAACTTATAGCGTTTTTCATTAAAAAAAAAGGTTTGTTCTTTCTGTCAAAAGATTAGATATTTTTTGATTTTGCATGTTTCATTGAAAATAAAAGAGCAATTCTAGATCAATTCTCAAGACGAAAGATGCGATCTCCCGATCTACTTTGCAACACAGAGAAATAATCACCGCAGACCCCTTAAACCTTTCAGAGACATGAGCGTCGAGACCGAAAGGTGATTTGAGTGTGGAGTTCTTAGGTTTTTAAAATTAAACTAGAAAGCCGAAACTTTAGAGTGTTTTATTTCAAGTTGCCTTTTGGTCAAGTTAGAGAAGGAGTCGAGACTCAAATTTTGGTGTCGAGCAATAATGACCAGAAGTCTTCAATTAGACTAAATTTTGACCTATCGATGAGCGGGTGAAGGCAGTTGCTCAGACGCGATTTCTACTTGCTGGTCGATGGTTACCGACGCTTAAGTGAATTTCTGGTCCAAACAAAATGTGGCGCGTTGTTCTGCACAAAAAAAAATTCTGGTCGAAGCAAACTTTTATGAAATAATTTTGTCACTTTGTTATACTTTCAAAATTTGACCGTCCACACCGTCGAAGTTGCTCACTTTTAAGGATTCAATTCTTGGAAAATTCATCCTAAAAAGAAAATAAATTGTAAGGGAAAAATTAAAGGTGTTTGAAAACTAAAGTTTGTTACACCTTTAGGGGGCGTTCTTAGGAAAAAAACATTTCAATAGTTTTTTATGCATTTTCCCATGGCTCTAAAACAATTAGAATTAATTTTAATTTCTAGTCCTGGCCCATTTTTGGGTGCATAGCCAACAAAATAGATGGGCACGCAATAAAGAAAGTCAGTCCAAAACTATCAGGTTAGGTATTGCAGGGTAAATAAGGTACGGAATTTTTAGAAGTTCATAATAGTCGAACTCTCGCACTTACTCCATTGCTTTTCCTTCGTTTTTTTAATAGATTTAGAAAAACTTAGGTTCGAAACTACAGATTTGAAGTTTTTTGCACGCTTTGAACTTCAATTTTTTTTAAGAGATCGCTGTTACCGTTAATAGAAGATCTTTTTAACATGTTTTAAAAATTGCTTTTTATTTTCGAATTTAATCTCAGAAGTTTTTGAGACTTCGAAATTGTTGAAGTTTTCCTTTAAATTTTGGAAAAATTCTGTTAAGCGTAATCTTTTTCATCTGATTTGTCTCAATAGCACCCGAGGAAAGGTAGGGAGAACCACACGTTTTGATATGAGTTTTTTCGAAATCGCACCAAAAAGGCAGTAAGTTTTAGAATTCTTTGAGAAAAATATGACTCAAGCACTTGAAAGCACCGTAAAAAACAATACGTTTTCACCGACTATGGATCCATTAATTGAAAAATCCTTTACCTAAAGAGGCAATATCAAATTGCTGTTTTCTTTCGATACTCACTCTTGATACTTTTTACAAACGACTCCAACAAGCTCTCCAATGCGATCGTCTTTCAGTGGATTGTGCTCACCCTGTAGAACAAACACCAAATCGTTGTTTGCGGGCGAATGAAATACAACAAGCTGATCTCGTCCAGGACTAACACTAATCGACGTTAACTGCAAAGCAAAACATAAGGAAAAAAAAATCAAGAGAAATTTATTGGCCCACTTACGTCCTTAATAAATATCGATCGCTTCATGTTCCTAAACTTATTTTTCGCCCCATCCAGCTTATAGATGGCAGTGTCGGTCAGAATAAAAGCACGATCCGCACTCTTGTTGTGCCGATTGAACTTCTTGACAAACGCCGAAAAGAGTACAAACTTGAATCCATCAGAGTTCTTTAAGTTCTTGACGCTTGCATTGTAGCCCGTGTAGCCCGTGTTCTCGTGCGTATTGGCCAAATAGTCGCCGACCCATTTCCTTGCATGACCCCAATGCTTGCGACGCCCCTTCAATGCGCTGGCGGCAATAATTTGCAGACGCATTTGTGGCCACTCCGAGCGTGGGAATTTCCGCAAAATCATATACGCCCGCCAATTGTTGAAGAGGTGCTTGAGGCGTGGTTCCGCATTGCGTCCTGCCAATGGTGGCTCTGGCCATTGAATGTTCTTGCCGTAGTCGCGCATGTTTTTGGCGTTGCGGAAGCGCTGAGCCAAATCATCCACGTACGAGCGCAGTTTGTAGGTTTTGTAGTAACGCATGATCACCATGGCGGCCTTCATTTTCTTGTAGTTTTGACGACATATCCAGCCTCTAACCTGCTTCTGCAGGAGGGTCACAATGTGTGGGATCATTTCGTTACGCTGGGACTCCAACGAGAACAGAGTTTTAGGTGACCTGTGAAAGGCGATTAGTCTTTGCCTAATTATGACTTGACACCACTCCTTACCTTATGAAAATCTTCGTCTTTCCATACTTGACATCATTGCCAAAGCCCTTCTCATCGATGAGCACCTTAACGCCTTCCTTGTCACTGCCAGCGCGGAAGTTTGGCCAAGTGTATTGGGAAATCATCTTGTATCGCAGCAAGAATTTGTCATATCGTTGACGATGAACGAAACCAGCTCGCCTCACACGGACATTCTCCAGGAGACCGAGGTATCGAACTTGATGTTCGACTCGCATGTCATCGAAAACAGTGGCACTCTTGAGATCGTTGGGTTTCACGCATCGCACGTAGAAGGGTTCCTTCTTCAGCAAAGTGCCGACAAGCTCAATCATTGATTTCTGGAAGAGTGTGCCCGCCGTAAGGGGACGCTTTGTTGTCTTTTTGATGTCCTGAGCACCTTCAGGCCACATAGCGCTCAGATTTGGATCCTTAGAGTGGTGCAGCAGACGCTTAAAGTCCTGATACAGCGTGTCCCTATTCTTTTCTATGAAACCAGTGATGTTGTATATTACATCGCCGGCATAATGTGTTATGCGGAAATCTTCACGATGCTTTAGCTCCTTGTCCATTGGTTTTAGCTGGCGACTGGTAAAGTGCGGGTGAGTTTTTAGCGTCTTGTCCATGGCACCGAGAAGAGTCTCATCGGTTACTTTGCCTACACTCAGGCAGGCTTCGTCCATGATGGCGATGATGCCCTTGTGGGGTTGCTCCACTAAGTCACAAATAATCTAAGCGGAAACATGAGTTAGAGGTACTAAGTTGTATTGTCAAATTGACATCCTTTACCTTATTGTTGAAATAGTCAATATTAGTCCACTCGATGCCTTCCCTCATGTATTCCTCTTGTTCCTGTTTCAGCACAAGTTCTAGAAGCAAATCGTAAGAGGAAATTCTTTTTTTTTTTACTTGTACCTAATATAACCTACCGATGAACAGCTGCTGTAGCTTCTCGTTACAATAGTTAATACAGAACTGTTCAAAACTATTCGAATCAAAAATTTCGAAGCCGTAAATATCAAGCACCCCAATCACGGAATTGAAACGCGCTTGACTCTTTGTCCCACGGAATACAATGGCTCGATTGATCCTGCTTATGATCCATGTGAAGAGGCGATCATAGATAGCTTTCGCCAGAGCATCTCGTCCGAATTCAGCCTGGTTTGCGTCATGTTCCTTCTCCATCACGTTGCCGCCAGCGGCTATCACTCTCTTCGTAAGAGCATCTGACAACTCCTTTTCGGTTACTTGAAGGAGTTTAGCAGCAGATGCCAGGTGGGATTTATTTGCTATGATGAGCTCATCTTCTTGGGCTGTCGAAAAAAAATAACAAAATTAAAAAGATCGAGCATTTTCGAGCAACAACGACTAACTTACCTCGGAATGTGACATTGCCCAAGTGCAAAATTGAACCGACAACACGCCAAATAGTGTTTGTTTCTTCGGGCGTAAAACCCAGTGTTCTGAAGGCATTACATGTGCCCTTGTAGTCAGACTTTTCGCTGAGTGTATCAATACTGCCTTGATTGGTGTAATGGTATTTTATTGGATCTCTAACGATGTCGAACTGACGAAGTTCATTGTCATTAGCACCACGAAGTAGCTGAAAGTATAGGAAATGGTACTATTGGTAAAAAAGCTTGAAGACCATAAAAAAGCATCGGTTGGTTGAGGTACAATACTAAAAAAAATCGTTATTTCTTACAAGCTGGGGTTCAGATTTCATACAAATCAAGAAATTCGGGGTTTCGTTTCTAAGAACAGTTAAGATCCCTGAAGGCACATTCGGCAGGAACTTTTATAATATTCATCATACGTTAGAGAGACGATCGAGTTTCGGCAAAAGTTAAATGAGTCATCGGTAGTTTAATCGGTAACACGTTCGAGCAGTACCCGCAAAAGGTGAGGGTTGCAGGATCATGTCCCGCCGACGACTCAAAACGGTTTTCTCTTCCGACATTTTGTCCGCTTTCAACTCCACTCTACGACTAGAGCTACAGAAAGTAGGAAGGAAAAATCATTGAAAAATTGAACGTCTCATCAATTCTATACTAAAGTTTATGTGCGGGAATCAACCTTATCAGGTTGGAAGGTAGCTAATAAAAGTATGGCTTACTCTTAACGGTCTTTTCTAAGCCCTAGTGTCTCGTGACAGCAGCCTGTCACGGATCCCAGAGCTGCAAGGACTTCAGCGTGGTAAATGGTAAGGTTTTTCCAAAGCTAACTAAATAGTCCGCTTGAGGCAGTTTTCCATGAATACCAGAACCAGTTCCTGGTTCTGCTTTGCCTGTTTACCAGACAAAGTCAAACCAAGATGGGGTTGATTTAAAATTTTTCCCATCACTTGAAGGGTTTATTGTGTGAAGAACTTTTTCTGGGAGCATATCGTCGGGAGGCGTGCTGAATGGGCTTTCAGATTCTAAGACGTTAAGCTAAGCTGAGTGGGCGCCTTTGGGACACACGAGGAGTGATGAGTCTTGCTTCCTTTACGATATGTGTTTAAATCGAGGTGCAAGACCCTGGATGACATTAAGCCATAGTCGGGGTGGAACGCAGAACAACTCGACATGCAGATTCCAGCTTGATTTGTATCCGTTCTAGCTTTGCCCGTAGTGACTACGTTGGGTTTTGTCCGACAGACCGGCGCGGCAGGTCGTTGCCGAACTAACAACGAGCGTTTTTATCAAGCATATTATCCGGAGCCTTAGACCCCATTTACTATCGGAGATTTGACGGCAGATCCACAAGAATCTGGTGCCTCTGTGTCCAATGCGTTCTATCTAGGGGGTGCCATGATAATTTGCTATCAAGGACTATTCCGTGGTACTTGGCTACCCCTAAGAAATCTGCGTATATGTAAGGCTACCTTGTCCTCAGTTTACTGTTCGTTCGAAGCATATCAGTATGTGTAGAACGAAAACTCGCATCTTAAAGCAGAGCCAGGCGCTTCCTGCCCTGACTCATTTCTGATGAAACGATAGCCTGACGCGTGTGGTACTCATAGCCTGCTCCGTTTTTTGCGTCCCATTTCTAAATGGCTGAGGGGTCGCATGAAAAGATCAGTGTCTCTACGCGAACCATTCTGTTCTTGTGTAGTATGTCAACTATAGTTCAGTAAAAATTGGAAAAAAACTCGTCGCTCGTCAACCCACTACGAGTAGGTAAGTCCTTCTATGATCTCACTCAATCCTAAAGACGAAGCTCTGAACAGTCATGTGCCTGGACGTGCCATCGAAGTTCACCGCTCCACTTCATGGTACAGCTAAATGGCATTCACCCTATGAAGAGAATCAGTGCCATGGAAATTGTGACCCGGGTTAAATGTTGGTGTCGGCTTTGGAGGCTTGCATGCTTTGTTATAACCCATTTTTGCACTAAGCTGCGAATGTTCCACTCTAGCCAACTAGTCATAAATTTGCACATTGTATGTGCATAAAAGGACCGGAATGGGTCTCTTTCCTTTAGCCCACATACCTTTATAACTATAAGCAATCCCGTAGGGACATGCAACTCTTGCTCTTGCTGCCCTGCCCAGCTAATATTTATAAAACTTGTCTAGTTTTTGTAGATTAAACTTATGACAAGTTGACTTGACATAGTTTCAAAGTTTAAAGACTTTTTTTTTCAAACTCAGACGATCTTTGTACGATCTAAAAAAACACACAAGTTAGGATCGTATAACAACAGCATTTTTATTAACTTTCTTTAAAGCGTTTTTTAATTACTCTATAATAATACACTTTTGATTACTACGACGCCGCTGAATGTTTATTTAAAGGGATATTTTGTTGTAAGTGTGAATCATAGAGACTAGTCAACGGAAACAGTCCATTAAAAAGAAAACAGCTTTCAAAATGATTTCATGGTTATGATGCTTGCGATACCAGATTTTATGTGCAAAGATTAATTAGTCGTTAAAGACGCAGTGACTTGCACTTATACAGGGTGTTTCCAAATTCGATGCAAATATTTTGACACAAGATTCTTGGGTATATTTGAAGAAAAAAATTGTTCTACAGTATGGGCCTATCTCAAATTTTGATACCACTTATTGGGAATTTAAGAAAACACCTACTTTGAGGTACCTTGACCCATACTAACACAAATATCTCCGCTAACACTTACAACAGGTACTTCATTTAGGACTTAAATTTTAGAAGAAATAGTACTCCTTTTAACTGCATTAAAATAAAATTGATGGCTTTTTTAACTTTCGAGATATTTGCTTTTAAGTCGGATCCTTTTTCCCTGCCCATGACATTTTTTTGACTTTCAAGACACATTTCTGCGAAAAATGCGTAATAAACATATCGGTAATTTTTTTTTTCTAGTGCACCTAACAATACTTAATAAAAATTGCTAAGACAAGTTACCCGAAAAACCCACAGATTTTATGATACTTGGGAAATTCCATAGCAGGTAAAATTATGAAAAACTCGATTCATAGTGTTCAATTCCTATTATTCTGAATAAAAATGCTTGTGTTTGGTTTATGTTTTTTTTATTTCATTAAGTTAACTTTACAATCAAATAAGGCGTTCAAAGTGTCCTCCTCCATTTTGTATGCATGCTAGAGCCCGTTTTTGGATTGCGCTGTCAACGTTTATTGAGGATAACTCCTGCCTCACTTGTGACGAGGCTTGGAGAATGCGATCTTCTAAATCATTTAGAGTTGATATTTCTGTAGAATAAACAAGTTCTTTCATTCTCCCCCATACAAAAAAATCCATAATTGTAAGGTCTGGAGATCTTGCAGGCCAGTGAACTGGTCCATTTTTTCCTTTCCAACGACCAGCGTACTTTTCATCCAGCCAATTCTTAACCTCGCGACCAAAGTGGGCTGGGGCTCCATCCTGTTGATAATATGACGAAGCTCGTTGAGTTACCGAAACATCCTCCAGTTGATCTGTTAAATCATTGCGCAAAAATTCCAGATAGTTTGCAGAATTCAGTGTGGGAGGCAGTTTGAAGGGACCGATTAAGTTGTTTCCAATAACACCAACCCACAAATTGACGCTAAATCTGTGTTGAAATGAAGACTCTCTCCTTGTGTGTGGGTTTTCCGCAGCCCATGTGTGTAGATTGTGAAAATTTGTAATCCCATCTCTAGTAAATTGAGATTCGTCCGTCCATAGGATTCTGCTTATAAAACCGTTGTCATCCAAGTTCCGCTCTAACAACCAGTTGCAAAACTCAAGTCTCGGCTCCAAATCACTCGGAAGCAGTTCCTGCACAGGTGTATGGTGGTAAGGATACAAGTTTTCCGTATGCAGGAGATGAACAATTTTATGTGTTGAAACATTAAATCACAAGGATAAGCGCCTGATGCTGATTGATGGATCATTTGCAACCGCTTCCAGTATTCTTTCATCAACTGCAATTCTTCCTGGTGATGCTCCTGCGTTAGGTCGTCTTGTTGAAACAGATCCCGTTTCCAGAAGTCTTCGAAACGAATTTGTAAATACGCGGGGATTAGGTACTCTTCGGTAAGGATAAAGCTGATGGTATCTTTGTTGTGCTCTAATAGAACTTCCGTTGCACATGCCATAAACGTAGATAATATCGGCGTATTCTTCGTTTGTAAAAGATGCCATTTCAAGTAGGGTTTCTTAACAACTGTTGTGTCACCTCGGCTTCAAAAATGACTTTGATGGATTTAATTTTGTTTTCTAACCTTTTATACAATTTACATTAGGTAAATTTCCAACTAGGCGACCAACCTCAAACTTAATCCTTTTTGGGATTTAACAGAAAAATGATAGGGAAATTACCTTTTTATCAGGTAGTCTAATAAAAATGCATGTTTTAAAACCTACGTAAATTATTAATACAAAGTCAAAAAATCGTTCTTGTTGTAAATCGCAGTTATAAAAGTAGGTAACAAATCATATTTCCACATTATACCTGTCGCGGCTTCGTGAAAAGAGCTTTTCATAATTTTACCTGCTATGGAATTTCCCAAGTATCATAAAATCTGTGGGTTTTTCGGGTAACTTGTCTTTGCAATTTTTATTAAGTATTGTTAGGTGCACTAGAAAAAAAAATTACCGGTATGTTTATTACGCATTTTTCGCAGAAATGTGTCTTGAAAGTCAAAAAAATGTCATGGGCAGGGAAAAAGGATCCGACTTAAAAGCAAATATCTCGAAAGTTAAAAAAGCCATCAATTTTATTTTAGTGCAGTTAAAAGGAGTACTATTTCTTCTAAAATTTAAGTCCTAAATGAAGTACCTGTTGTAAGTGTTAGCGGAGATATTTGTGTTAGTATGGGTCAATGTACCTCAAAGTAGGTGTTTTCTTAAATTCCCAATAAGTGGTATAAAAATTTGAGATAGGCCCATACTGTAGAACAATTTTTTTCTTCAAATATACCCAAGAATCTTGTGTCAAAATATTTGCATCGAATTTGGAAACACCCTGTATACATAATATTAAAAAGCCACATTAGCAATGCCTTGTTCCGAAAAAATACAAAGATTACTAGGAAGGCAGTGCCTATTATTATATTTCATTGGACAAATATTAAACCCGTGTTAAGTTTTTGCACTAAGAAATAATTAAAAGTTTTCAACATTTTCCCGGTAGAAAAGGGGGAAACTTTTTAGGGTAACTCGGATTGCAAACCAAGAGCGCTTTTAGGAGGAAGAACTGTCTATGTCAAATTGGCCATAAATTCAATCAAAGAGACCAAGATTTAACACTATCAGAGACTTTTTTTTAGGAATTATGTTTAAAATGATGACCACCAACGAGGCATAGAATGTGCATTCGACGCGCCACTACAAAAATTCCCCTTCCTGATGGTAATATGCTCCAATCAATTTCTTAAAATGTATCAAACACTTGCATAACTACTACTCAAAAAAAGGGTGTACACCCGGATGCTTTGCATAATACTCTACCAATACTCAAGCTCATGTCCACTAAAAATTGACCTCAAACACACGAAACGCTGGACACTTTTATATCTCTAATTCTAAATTTAATCTCCCCCGTTCCGTCTCGATAAGATTATGGGGCACCATCTGATAAACTACGATAAAAAAACTATATTCTCAAATTGCCAAGCCCAAATCCGCGACTTACCTGATAAAAACTATGGAAGTTCCTTTCGCCGGCCTGTTGCTGTATGACACGCGATTTCTCCAGCAAATAATTGGTAATAACGCCGCCCACAGGATCGGCTTTGTAATCAAACTCAATGTCCATGTATTTGCCAAATCGGCTGGAGTTGTCGTTTCGATTTGTTTTCGCATTGCCGAACGTTTCCAAAATGGAATTGCTTTGAATGAGGACATTTTTTACCCTGAAAATAAAATAAGGAAGGGTTAAAATCTTTTTTATGCATTGTCACACACTATAAGCTCCTTAGCTTAGGAATAGTTTTATAAGAGCTGTGAATCAAATTATATGACTGGCACTTATTATGCCAGAATAGTAAAAAAAGTTTTTAATTTATGACTATGGCCTTTGAAGACTATTAATATAAAGTTTATTGAAGCAAGGTGATAGCACGTATTCGCGGTAAAGTAGTGCGTCCATAATCAGAGAGAAATCTACATGCACAGAAACAATTTATTTTTATTATTTGAATTTAACGCGTTATAAAGGAAAAAGAGCAATTTGACATTTAACCACTATTAAAGAATTCATTTTGGCTATCAACAATTCGTAATATTTAAGGGCCTGACATTTAGAAAATAGAAATACACTTCTTACCATGTATATAACTAAATTGCAAAAAAAGAGGTGAGCACAGTTTGCTCACATCCTCATCCTCACAAGGAATCACAATGTGTCGATATACAGAGTTACAGATTCTCAATACGCGAGTATTAAAAAGTTGTTTAGACATCAACTGTTACCTGAAAGCCTAGACCCTCGAGGCGCATGTCGATTGCTCGGTGACCTTCTAAAAAAAACCCTAAGGACTTCAGTTCATTTAGTTATTATAGTTATTCCCTCCTTTTTAAAATTTGCACAGCAGGTTCTGAGCAATAAAGAAGAGCCTGTAGCTACTCGTTGGAAATTTTAGGACATTTTAAAAACTAGGATTTCAATATGGTGGCAATTATAATCGGCATTTATTGGCCATATTTATGCACAAACTTGCAATATCTTTAAAAGATCAAATGCTCCTAAGAAAAGGTTTGACTTTTTTCTCGCTGAGCATTGGGAAGCTTTTCGCTATTGACTAGAGTAGCACTGCAGCTAAAGTAGTCCTTGACTTAAACATCAGGTAAAACCAAAAACCCTGAAAGGAACCTCCTTTTATTATCGCTTGGGATCTACGAATTTCAAATCTCGAAAGTGAAATGAGGCGTATTGCATCTCAGAAGAAGATGCGATCGGGGAGCAGTGCGCTTTCGTGCAGCTCAACCAGTCCTTTAAAACTTTTAAGCAGGATGGAAGACACACTTTTGGGTGTGAAACTTTTGGGCAACACCAATATCTAACCATACGACAAAGATTATGTATGAAGATTATGTAAGCCAAGGCTGGGCAAGCAGGAGGATGCTTCCCTTGTCTTTTGGTCCATTTTACTTTTTACTACACTTACACATACCTGCTATGTGGTACCATGTTAAGATTTATATCGATGCATATTCATTGGCTGTTTCAATCGCTTTAATATTACTTCGAATATTTTCATCAGGAACGAAATCGGTAAAGCAATGCCGCGGAACGCTTAACTGATTGCTGTCAGGGCCGTTTCACATTCAGCGCGAGAGCGGCAAACCAGAGCGGCAGCGACAACACGAGACCAGAGAAATCGTTTGGTTATACACAATGAGAACGAGAAACCGTGACGACTGTTTTGACTGCACAGTGACAACATATTTCTAAAATGTGTCGACTTTATTGCACATAAATAGTTTATATATCACAACAAGTATAAGCTTCGAGAAAAAAATCTCTATTCAACAGCGTGTCATAACTCACAACAGCGAATGACAGAATAATCGTCGACCTCGGCGAGGGTTTTTCAATTTTTCGAAAAGTCCGGCGAGCGAGACAGCGATCACGCCGGTATTGTGATTCACCCCATAATTTGCCATTGATTGAAATTCATTTGACAGCTCGCCCGAGACCCTCGCTCGCTATTTATGTGATACAGCCATAAGCGCATACGTCAAGGCAAAATGGGGCAAGTCCGAAATCGACAATTTTGAGAAGAGAATACAGAGATGACAGCATTAAAGAACTCTATCGCTCTGCCCCTATTGACACAGTTCGAATACATAATTCTACTTTCTACATTGTGAAAAAAGTGGTTTTAAAATTTTTACTAAAAGAACTGAAAAATTTGAGCGACGAAAAAAATTGCAAAAAGCGCAGGGTCATAGGCCACATAGGTGGATTTTAAGTTCACAAACCACTTGTATAATTCAGTGATTGAGTGATTTCAAACTTTTACACTTTTTACTCAGCCTTCAGAAAAAAACAATGAAATGTTTTGTGCGCCTTTCCAGTTGTCGGATAAAGAAGAGATGTTGAGTAGGGTAAGTCGTTTTTGTAAAGTCTGCAATGGTTAGTGTTTATAAAGCCTTAGTCTAATGTCATGCTTTTTAGAATCCTAGTTTTTAGTAACCTGCTTTTTAAGAATCACGTTTCTTGTGAACTTTCCTAAAATCCTAATTAGTTAGATCTCACTTTAGCAATCAAAGGCTGCCTCAAAGTTGAATATGCATATTCATACGGTTATGATAAGCCCCTATCTTGAGCTATCTGTTAGATTTTATAGTAAGAACGAGGCTGAGTGTATGAAATTACGTGTTAAGTTAAGTGGATGGATAGATATCAGAGTTTCTATTGGAATTAACAAACTTTCAAAATTCCTTAGGATTAGTACATCGCCTACATCGCTATCATGGAAGCAATGACGACGGACTTGTTCGGGACGAACATAACTAAGAGGGGAGCAATGTGATGTGGCAAGACATGCAGAAGTCGCTAAAAGCACCCATTAATTCACTTTACAAACACACCCGCTCGTTCAAACTTTCGAATACAATTTTTGTTTTTGATAAAGGATCGAAATAGTTTTTGCAAAACACGGCATAACTATACCCATGTTTTTTTACTTTGAAAAACTTCAAAATTAATTTTGAAGGTCACAATTTTGGTGGGTGCTGCCAAGTCTTTTAAATAAAATTCAACTCCTTCAGTTAGAGGAATAGCAAGGATGAGATTTGCTTTAAAACTTTTAAAATATTCAAAATTTCATTCAAGTGGGAAACAACAAGTGACTAAGTGCAAGTTCGTCTGTAACGAACTTCTAAATACCCGACCTTCTTTACCCGTTAACACCAAATTTAAAATTTTTTTGGTCAGTTTTATATACTGAATGTCAATTCTTTGTATTGGCCACGCCCCCAAAAAAGGGCGTAGGCTGAAAATTAAAATCAATTAACTCTAATTTCGTTCGAATCATGAGAAAATGCGTTAAAAGCGAATATTAATACTTAAAAAAATAGTTTTTTTTTCCCAAAACGCCCCCTTAAAGTGGGCGGAGCCAAATCCTTTGTATGCAACAAACTAAGCAAATGGAAGTATTTTCAATATTTGTCACATAATTTTTGCTTCAACTTAGAATGAATTTCCCGAGAAATCAGGTTTTCAAAGACTTCAGATGTTAAAAGTGGGCATGGTCAATAGAGTGGGCGGTCCAATTTTTGTCTAATTAAAAGCTTCTGGTCGATGTTGCTCTCCACCAACATTTGAGTTCATATGTTTTGTCTATCTTTACCAAAAGGCATTTTGAAATAAAAAGTAAATTTGAGTTTGTTTGACATTCAAGCCAATTGTGAGCGTGGCTGTGGGCGGATCTTCTCAATTTTCATACATAATTTTCATACTGTAAAAAATGAGAACCAAGCAACGCTGCAAGTTTCAGTTTCCTAGTTCAATTTTAAAGACCTCAAAATTGCATACATACGGACAGACGGACGGGCATGGCTTAATGGACTTACCTATCTTTCTCGATCCTATCTCTTAAAGGTCTTAGGGGTCTACGGTGATTGTTTCACTGTGTTACAAACTATGCATTAAAATTAATATACCCGGGTCTAAAAAAATGGTAAATGTATTAGCAAAAAAGGTTAATTGTGCGACCAAAAACTGGTTTAGCTGGATTATAGGAAAACTAAGATTTTTTAGGCATGTGATAAGGCTTAAGCTCTTTTCAATCATTTCTGTAAAGATACTGCAGCCTACAAAGACAAAGAACAGAGTCAGCTTATCGGTTTTCTCAACAATCCGAATTAGACTTAAGCGACATAATGCCGCTCTGTCTTCGGACTAAACTGTGCCGCAATACCTTGTAGCGATTGGTGTTCATTTGTTATGTAAATTTTTGTTTAACTTTTAAATTATTTTACCTCGATTTTTATTTTTTATAACAATCGTTAAAACGCATAAAACAAAAATCAATTTTAATGCAGATATCGTCGATGAATTTTATCTCATTACAATAAAGTTTCAGTTGAGGTTTAGCAAATCAGCAGGAATGCATCGACATTATGAATAAAGCAAACATTCAATTTGGCCAGGGCTACGTGTGCAATTAGCAGTCTAATCACGTACCGCAAATATGCGTATTGAGTTTCACTTGCAGTGAGTCATTCCTGTTAAATCATCTTTTTAACCAAAATAAGTTCTTCGACAACTTGCACGCAATTTCATACTTTTAGCTGTGAAAATGAGCTCATTACTTGCAGCTGATAAGCGTTATATGAGCGATAAAAATATATACACGAGTGTAAGTGTAGGTACTTATCTTGCGCCGCTAAACAGATAGCAATAAAAATGGTATGTCGAACGGATGATATAATTGAAAATAGGTATTTAAAACAAATGTCTTGGGGATTTCATAAATGACTCAGTTTGAGTGAGGCAATGTAAAGTAAAGTATTGAGACTGTAATGCACCTTTTGCGATTTTTTATACCCCATCCCATAAGATAGAGGGACATATATTAAGTTTGATTCATAGTTTGTAACATAGAGAAATAATCACCGTAGATCCGAAAGACGTCAAGAGCATATGATCGAGACCGAATTGTAAGTCGAATGAGCCATGTCCATCCGTCCGTCCGTGTGTTTGAGCTAGGAACTTAAAACTTAATACCTGTTCTTTCTAGGTCCCGGAGCAGTACAAGTGTAAACATTTTTGAAATCCGCCCACTGACACGCCCCCTTTACTTATTAGCATGAAAAATCAAAATTGTCGTAGGATGCCAAAATTTGGTATGCGACATTCTCGTTTAAGTGTTATGTGATTGGCATTTAAAATAAAGCGAAAACCGCCCCCAAAAAAACTTGCACCATAAAATGTTCAGAAATGTGCATTAGCTATCAACTGAAATGAATAAATTTTTGCCACCGCCCACATTTGCGGGCGTTTTTAAGTATAAACTAATTTTTTATAATACAAAAATACAATCAACGCGCGTGTAATAAAACGATGTTATTCAAAAGGGGTTGATGCGACGCCCTTTTTTTTGGGGAAGAAGATTCATAATTGACAAATTTTAAATACAATTAAAGTTAATAGAAACTGAAATTGAACAACCAAAATTTATGACGCAACTCGGAGCTTGACAGTGGTCAATTGGGATGGGGTATCGAACGATGCGCCTAAGCGGATTGTAAGTTGTAACCCTCCCATTAGTTTTTATACTTTTTAGGGAGATACCCCCTCGGGGCACTTTATTAGCTTATCCCAAGCTTAACTTAAAACTAAGAATTTAAACAATGTAAACTTACTGTAACTTAAAGCTAAGAAAAAAACGGAAGATTAGTACTTTGGGATATTAAGAGTTTTTGGGATTGGGTAGATTTAAAAGACTCTTTTTATACCCCGTCCCATAGGATAGGAGCTATATTAAGTTTGTCACATAGTTTGTAACACGGTTAAATAATAATGGTAGACCCCCAAGACCTTAAGGGCATATGATCGAGACTGAATTCTGAATCGAATGAGCCATGTCCGTCCGTCCGTCTGTATGTCACATGTTTTTAGGCCTTAAATTTTGAGCTAGGGTGCTGAAACTTCGTACGTAAGGTCCACGTCATGCGAAGCAGTACAAGTGTAATTTTTGTAAATTTTTGTAAATTTTTGAAATCCGCCCAAAGACACGCCCACAATCGGTCTAAACGTGCAACTAGCTCCAGAGTTTTCAAAACTGTAAGACGTTCTTAAAGGCTGAAATTTGACATTTAGCATCTCCTAGTGAATGTAAGACACAAAAAAGACAAATTTAATTGGTAAACCTCCTCCAGTGGGCGTTGCATTTTTTTTAAGATGGCAATATTTTTGCTCGAAATTGAAAAAAATTTACTTAATATTTTATCTAGAAAACGCTTAGTTCCACATTCTGTTCATACAAGACTTTGGGCCCCGCCCACATTTGGAGGCAGAATTGAAGAAAAACCTAAAATTTTCCAGAAAAACTTAATTTCGAATGGCCTTGAGCCTAATTTAGGAAAGCATGAAACAAAAAAAGGAACAGGTAAGGTAAACGAGACTTCAGTCCAGATTTCGTTCATATCAAGTTTTTAGCCACGCCCCCTTTTAGGTTTCGATTTTTCAAAAACATTGAATTTGAACCAAAAAATTGCATTTTTACGTACATACATTTAAGTGTAACTTGGAAATATCTTATAATTAATAGTTTGTAATTAGGGGGTGCCGTGGCGTAGTGGTTAGTGTGTGTGCGTACACACTGCGTACACACTGTAGCACTTACTCACGGGTTAAGTGTGCTCTTGGTACTATTAAGGTTAAACGATTGTGTGTGCCTGTTACAGATACGTAACATTCTAGAAATAGGTTAATAGGGACAATAGTTAGTGCGATGGGATTTTCGTCGGAACAAAGGTACTGATCGAAGGTTCCGGGTGTTAGGATTGAAGGTGATTAGCTGTAGGAGTTGGGCTATCAATGTTGCCAGTAAGAAGTTGGTGGATGAAGAGAATATCAGCAATTTCGCGTCGCTTAAGGACTGCATATCGACTAATTTCAATCGATCTTCATAGAATGGCAAAACTATGGGATCTGTCCAACCAAGGCCACGCCGCAGAGCGAAGCGAAGAAATCTTCTTTGGACTGCTTCTATTCTCTGTATTTGAATTTGTTGGTTAGGAGACCAAACCTGACTGACATATTCAAGGAGAGGTCTAACATAAGTCACGTAAAGGGAATTGGTATCGTAATAGTCCGAGAATTCTTTTGACCACGCTTCAAAAAACCAAGTGCGGAGTTAGCGCGGCTTATGAAAGTTAAGCTCGCTATCAAAAATAACTCCTAGACCGCGAATTTCAGTAGTTGCCGGCACCGGTATGTCATTGCCAAAGTAAGTTCTTAAGGGTCGAACGGTGCGTTTGTGGGAGAAGATAATTGCCTGGCATTTATTGACGTTAAGGTCCAAAAGGGTCTTTTTACACCACTCTGAAAATCGTTTAAGGTCCTTCTGTAGATAGAAGGCATCCAAGGGCGAGGAGATTACCTTAGAGATCCCCATGTCGTCTGCAAAGACAGATAAATCAGAATTTATCATGATCATATTAACATCATTGATTGAAAGTATGAATGAAAAGGATTGGTCCTAGATGACTGCCTTATGGTACCCCAGAGGTTGCACTAGTTCTGTCTGAGACCGAGGATCTGAAACGGACTCTGTATTGTCGATACTCCAAGTATGACTTGATCTATTTGACAAAACAAGGGTGAAAGCTGAGCGCTTTAAGCTTAAGAACTATAACTTGGTGCGCGAGTTTTTGTTAGTTTGAGTTGGTTTGTTGTTTTCGAACAACTGGTGTTTCTTTACAACTGGTGTTTAAAATCAACATACCACATGGTGGTTAAAAACAACCTTTTCTAACAAACTGGGGACACTATCTTTTTTGACTGCTGTTTGGTGGACCCCAGTTAACTGACATTAAACCCATCAGAAATGAGTTTTTCAGTGAGTCTAGATCCGGGGTTAATCTCGGCTTAGCTCGCCAAAGTTTGTGAGATAATCCCGGATCAACTCTGGAGAAGAGTATGAACTTCTTTGAATCTTTTTTCTGTGTAGAATGGCAGTTGATTTGCGTGTTTCTATGAAAAATGACATATGAGAATAACTCAAACTTCTTTTCATGTAGTTTTCTATGTGAAGTGAGAGGTGGCAGAGGCAATAATTTCGAGAGTCGAAGACTTTGACAACTTTGCTGAGGGAGTTAACTCTGCACTGAAAAACTGATTGCTGGGTTACTTCCAGATTCATTTTGTTACGCGATCAACAGATCTTGGTTTAAGCTGGGCTTAACTAAGCACTAAAAAACCAGCCCTAAGAACTAAGACTTATGGCGTATTCTTTTGAACACCGAACTGCCACACCGAGCTGTTCAATAATACTCGGTGATCGCGACAATTTCAGCGTGGCGTACACTCGGTTTCATTGTGTACAGAACGGCAAATACTGCACCAGTTCAGTCATCACGTTAAGTGTCAAATCGTTTTGACTTCGGGTGCATTTCTTTATTCGTTCCAACTATTCCGGCCGAAATATTTGCGCTTTTTTTTGTATGGAATATTCCGATCATTCCGTTTTGCGTTTCTTTATTCGATCAGAATATTCAGAATGCATTCTTTTCATACAACCTCGGGTTAGGTTTTCTATGTAGGAGAAATCTCAAACTGCCATTTTTTAACTTTGGCTGATTTTTCTGTGTATTTAAGTACAAGTACGAGAGCACTGTTGCCTACTAAATTTGTCCAAGATTGCCCACAACGTCAGTCAAAAAGATCAGGCATATTAAATTCGGTAAATGATAGCTATTGACAGCCAACATCCACAGCATCAGTTGGTTCACCTTTCACAGTCAGTTGGTGCACCAAATATTGTTATGATCTCTTCACAACTCCTCAATTTACCGATGAAATACTAAGAAAAACTCAAAATTTTGGTTGCGAAAGACCTTAACCATATTTACCTTTCGATTTCATTCTGGCCATGGACGTTTGTAACGGCAGCAATGTATTTCATAATGATCTTCGACGCCTCTGTTTTGCCGGCACCAGATTCACCCGAAATCAGAATACACGTGTCTTGATGTCTCTGTTTCAAAATTCTGTATGCTGAGTCTGCAATTGCATAAATATGTGGCGGGTTTTCGAACAGTTCTCGACCTGTAATAAAAACATCAATCGCATCGTTAAATAAACAAAATATAACCGAAAAAAAATCGTTTTTATTTCAAATGCACCCCACAAGCATGGCGGTTATTGGCCGCAATCTCACCTTTGTATTTGTTTATCGTATCTGGACCGTAAATATTCATCTGTCGGTAGGGGTTTACAGAAACGCATACTTCACCGATGTATGTGTAAATGGATCCAACTTGAAATCTGTAATGGAACAATAAAACCATTTCTGTTGAGGTTCATATTTTGACTTCAAATTGACAAGTGGTTTATGGATTATGGGTGCGTGTTTTGAAATGAATGTGACATGAGTGCTGAAGGGGTGAGAAAATACCACTTTTGCCTAATGTGTTAGAAAAATTTTGTGTACATAGAGCCTAATGTAAAATGTGGATTTACACATTTGTGTTGGCGCCATGAAATGGGCAGCACTTACAACTCTCTATCTTGGATGCATTTTACAAAGTATGAGTGTCAATATTTATTGACTTACAGGCTACTGCTTGTAAAAGGTGTTAACGTCCGTCCAGTTACAATGTTGCACCGTACTTTTCCGACCGTGCATCATTTTATCAGACTGCGAGTAAATCCAGTAGCAAAAATCCTAGACTAACAATAAGATTTGTTGACTTTTGAGCATAATAAAAGGTCGTGGTGTTAAGTGGCCTTAACAACTCAACCTTGTAAACGTGAAGGTACTGGGGTATAAGTGAAGATGGATTCCCTGACTTCAAAGCGAAGGAGACACTGTTTGATGTATTCATTTACATTCTCTTGGACTTAACTTAGATGATTTGAGAACATGAATATTGAATTAGGACTCATGCTTAGCCCGATACAATTCAAGAACATTTTATGACAAGGGTTAAAGGTTCTTGCTTCTGCATAGATTTTTTGCTACATGCTGTTAATTTAATCGCATGGAGAGATCATTAAGGCGATCTTTCGCAATCATCAACAAAATTGGATTAAAAACGTTAAAAAAAACAGCGCGAAAGAAACGAATGTGACTAGTTAAATATTTAAGTGTGTCCCTTCAAATTTTATAGACTAATCCCAATGAACTTTAACAGTCGAGGTGAGTTTCAAATCACCGAAGCTATGGTTATTGCTCACATTATGTTGAGTTTAATGCGCTGATCGTAAAAACTCTTGCGGGGACATTAAAAATTGCCATGGGCAAATTTCAGTACTAAATTACTTAGCTGTCCATATGGTTTTTGAGTTAAAGTATATAATATGCTACCTAATGTGTGCCCCCATCCTTGAAAGTCCTTAGGAAATCTGTGAAATAGAATTTACTGACTCCATGATTGCCTGCGATTATTTTCGCGACGCATTTAAAGCTGGAGTTTACTTTTATTGGCAGTTAAGTTTATATTGTTAATCCGAGTCTTTCTTATGACTTAACCGACAAACAGCATAATTCTTTTGCAGGGAAATAAAAAAAGGTAAGGATTAGTTTAACGTAGATATTCTCTATGCAAGGACATAAATTTTCCGTTTGCAGGAGTCTTTGGAGGCTAAAAGTCATGGGATGCTAAAATAATTTTACCTACGAGTAGTTCTCAGAGGGCTTGAATAGAAACCAGCGGGAGTTTGAAAAATAAATACGCTTGCGACAATAAAATGGCTACTAAACCTATATAGATTGGCTATGGAAATCTTGAACGTCGTTAAAAGCGCAGCCGAATAGCCATGTGAGATTATGCGCCAAATAGGGAGGACTGATAATTAGATTTGAACTTTTTGGCCTGCATAATATGGTGTGCCCAGAGAAACCTCTACTTTTTTTTACACACTTAATTTTTTGTGACCCCATAGGGCATTAAAAGCCATAAATGAGCTTAACTATATATTTTAAAAGTGGCAGCGTATCGAATTTCCATAAGAACCCCTTATGCAGCCAAAGAAGACCGCGTACCTGCTTTTTAATTGCTTATGGTTTCTCTTACGTATCTGAATCTCAAAGACCTGAACTACTGAGACGAATGCAATTCTCACTTAGAATTTGTACATTGAAATTGTGAGTCACAAGCTATAGACTATGACTCATTTAAAATTGTTGCACCAATTTGTGTCAGCGTAAAATTTGCGTAACGACGCCAAAAACTGTTTCTTCGAGCTTTTCGACAAAACTTACCGAGTAATAATGTCAGATAAGTTTGACGCTAATCATAGTCAGCGACCTTAAAAAAAAAGAGAAGGACGACTTACTTTTTGAACAGTTAAGACAGACAGCCTATAGGTAACGTCTGGAAACTGACAGCTTTTGTTCGACTTCCATCACGGGTGAAACTTTGCAATTACCTGATCAAGAAATTATCACATGATCGGTCGTTTCAAAAACCATGATCGGCTCCGAGCCCTGTATTGTTGGAGCAAAAAAAAAAAAACACAAAACTCATCTTGATAACCACAAAAGACATTGTGACAACGTTTGAGATTGGGTTCAAGGAATTGCAATTTTTAGGGTGATATTTTTCGTTTTTCCTGTGAAGGAGGTTCGCAACCCTCCCGGAAAAAGAAACTGAAATTTGGATGGATCTCCAGAGAGTGCTTGGAGTGAGAGGCTCTGCATTAACTCTCCCTAGATGCCAACATTCTGCGGAGCCAGTCTCGCTACGCTAATAGAAACATGGCTGGAATAACTTCAGGTTGACCTAAGAAAAAGAGTCCTCGGTACGACGATGATTGCGTGGATTACAAAAAAGGGGCAGAAGATGCATGTGCAAAGATGTTTCACGCGCAAGACAAAAGCAGCGTATGAAGATTATCGTGCTAGAAGAAAGGAGGACTTAAGGTTACTAGATACATAGAAAGAAGGCTCTACGCTTTCTTCGAGCTCAAGGAGATCGAAGAGTCTAGCGATCGAAACAATACCAGAAGAAGACCAGAACACAGGCTCTTCGAAACGACGAAAATCGAGTCACCGAAACACAGGGAATAGTTGAAGTGTTTAAGCAGAACTTCTATCAGCTGCTTAGATATGCAGAGAGATTAGACGAGGTAAAAGAGAGAGAAAAAACTGTACAAGAAGTGAAGCAAAGTCCAGTCGACCAAGAGGAACTCCAACCACCTAGTATTAAAGAAATTAGCTTAGCTATTAAGACTTAAGAACAACAAAGCCGTCGACTCCGATGTTTTGGTGGGATTTATGCACTAAATCATTAACCAAGTGCATGGCCAATGACTATGGAGAATCCATCTTCAAGAGAGGTGATCCTATGTCCTGCTAGGAATTTCGAGGCATATCGCCAGCTAAATATCGCTTATTAGATCTTACCAAACGTACAGTGTGAGCGTCTTAAGCCGTTCTGCGACACATTTATCGGCACGTACCAGTGTGGCGTCCGTGCCAACAGATCCGACAGTCCACAAGATCCGTCCCACAGTCCAGATTTTTTCACTAAATCAAGTCCTGGAAAACATCAATGAATTTCAATTGGAAACACATAATCTTTTCATCTATTTTAAAGCCACACATAACAGCATTCATCATCAGGAGCTTTACTTGAAGGTGGTGAAATTTTGGCACAGCTCCTCCTGTTCAAAACCTGCACCAGACTCCGGCAAGGAGATGCATAGCATAGGTTAGCTTAGGCTAAACAAAGTTGCAAAGAAAAAGGCTACACGGAGACTAGTCTGCGAAACGGATCCATCGCGATGCCCGGGGAAGAAGTTGAAATTAACATAGTGCCGTCTATTTCCACCAAACTTTCGAGGCAATATTCCCCTAAAAATTTCCTGCGCATACGCACTCACACGGTATATGCGTTATATCCCCAACCGGCCTGCAGATATTGTGTCAGAAAACCTGAGCTTATTTGCGTGTTTTCCGCAAGAGACAGTGTCCTGTCGGAATTCAGACTTAAGCCCTAAGCTTGTCCCTGCTCAGCTTTGTTAGTTCCAATGATCTTTTTCCGTCAAAACGTGGGCAAAGAGTCTTGGTTACCCTGTGTCCAATCAGACCTGACCACCTTTGGTGGGCAGTCAATGTAGTTTTTATACCCTACCCAGGGTATATTGAGTTTGATGTATAGTTTGCAACGCAGTGAAATAATCACCGTAGACCCCTAAGACCCTTTCGAGATATGTATGGGGCCGACAGGAGAATCGATTAGAATAGTCAAGATACAAAATATGGGGTACAACGTGCAGTTTGGGAACAGCTTATTGGAATTGGAACTGTTCGAAACATGAACCATATTTTGGGTTTGTGTAAGGAGCCAACACACCTTTTTAGGTCTAATTTTTAATGCCGTCTAGAGGCATTTGCCTTTTTTTAGTTCAGAGTAAAGCACTTGTTCAGTGAAGCTGAAGCACTTTAATCGTTCTCTGAACCGAGTGTGCTCACTGTACTCTGTTCAGATTTTGCAACGCACTTGAGCACATTTTTTCGTTGTTTGTGCAAACAGTATGTAGTAAAAACTTGACCGTTGAATACCCCATACTATCCCACATTGTAAATTTTTGATGTAATCGTTTTCGAAGCTTTTCTGATGTAATATTTTCGAAAATAGTTCCTTTAAGTTTTGAGTGGCTATTTGAAAAGGGGAGTGGTCTCTCTCACTCATTACTAAAAAATAATTTTTAGTTTTATACAGTGACAATATCACAGTAGATAAGACCCCTAAGATTTTTAAGAGATATAATTAAGACCGACAGGCTTAGGCCAAACTTTGAACTGGAAAATCAAAATAGCCACGCCCACTTCTTCATCAATTTTAAAATGAAATTACTTTTTTCAATAAGTTCATATAAAAACAGAAAAAAATTATATAACAAATGGTGTAAGCATTAGCATTTGACAGGTTTTTTGCATTCATACTATATGACCCCGCCCAATTTTGTGGGCGTGGGTTAAAAAATTGATTTTTTAAATTAAAAAGCAGGGCTTTCAGTTTTGCTTAAAATCTATGTTACTTAACAATGCTATATCCCCGCTTAAGTGCATTGTGATTGGCATTTAAAAAATGAGAAAACCGCCCATTGTAGGCGTGTTCATATTTAATTTGCATTCTAATAAACGGTTTTTATTTGATATACTTGCTTTAAATCCAAAAAAATACTATACTATAAAATGTTCAGATATGTGCGTTAGCTATCAACTCAAATGAATAGATTTTTGCCACGCCCACATTTGGAGACATTTTTAAGTAAAAAATAAAATTTTTAATATAAAACTGCGATCAACACGTGTATACTACATCTGATAAAAAAAATTATGTTATTGGAAAGAGATTGAAGCCACGCCCCTTTTTTAAGAAAAAAGATTCTTAACTGACAAATTTTTAACACAATTAAAGTTAATAGAAACTGAAATTTAACAACCAAGATTTTTGACGCATTTTGGAGCTTGACAGTGGTCAATTGGGATGGGGTATCCAACGATTCGCCTAGGCGGATTGTAACCCTCCCACTAGTATTATACAGACAAATTGTTAAAATTGGTTAAATCCGCCAACGGCCACGCCCACTACTGGCTTTAAAGGACAACCTCTATTTCACATGTCTTTCCAAATGCCTTTTGGTCAAGTTAGACAAGGCGTAGAAACTCAAATTTTGGGACAGAGCAATACTCGCCCGAAACCTTTAAGAAGGCGAAAATTGGACCGCTCACAATATCGACCATGCCCACTTTTAACATGTAAGATCTTTAAAAACCCGATTTTTCGGAAAGTTTACTCCAAATCATCGAAAAAAATATATGACAAATATTTAAGATATTACTATTTGCTAAGTTTGGCCCACACAAAGTTTTTAGCTCCGCCTACTTTTAGGGGGCGTTTTTAGGAAAAACCGGTTTATTTCCGGAAAAGAGCTTTTAACACATTTTCTCCTTATTATAACGAAATTACAATAAATTAATTGATTTTAATTTTTATCCCTGGCCCATCTTTGGGGGCGTGGCAAATATACAAATACTATATGAATTCGGGCCAAAAAAAACTTTAAGATTTGGTGCTACGCGGTATACAGGGTTGGGTAGGATATAGAAGTTTGCCACAGACGAACTCTTGCAATTACTCACTTGTTTTTTTTTTCAATTTTGGTCTTGCTGAGTATCGAGTAGTATCCTCTTCGACTAATACCTTCTTCGCTTACTTACACAATCAAGGGGAAGCTAAAACCAACGCGAGCTCTATTATACTATTCATATATTATATATGCCATTATTAGAAACGTACTGTTGTGCCTTTCTTATGTTATTTCGAAGTAATTAATGTTTATTCGAAGTAATTAAAGAAAATGTAAGCATGCAGCATCCTCCCCAGCTTGTTTTTATGTTAATTTTTACTTAAAAAAGTGCTAATTTGAGTGCAGAATGTAAACAAAAGAATTCGTTTTTCTGCTATGGCTGAACAAGCGTTCACATTGAGGTCGATTGGGCTTGCCTGCACAAATTTATCTATTGTTTCACCGTCGACTAATAAGAATGACTCAATTTACCGAAGACTGTATTTGCTGTTCAATTCCGCCCGTGCTGTTCTGAAAAAAATCGTGTTAAATAAATTCCATTCTCAGCAGCTTACGTTTCTAGATTTTTGGCAACCCTATTCTTACTTAGAGCCTATGTTGTCGCATACAAGCTGCCCTTTCTTTTACTATTTAGGTCAACTTGCATAAAAGAGACACAAAAGTAAGTACTATCAATTTTATTGATTTTTATTCACCCCAATCTTTAATGGAAATCCTATCATGATGTACTATGAAAAAGCGGAAGAAGACCACAACAAATATGCAACGTATTTCTAGTAAAGAAAATATAGCAGAGCCTTTAATGCAGGGCGGTAACTGCATGTCTTTCTAATTAACATGCCCATAAGGAGCAATACCAAATACGTTTTTTATAGACAGTCCCATAAAATTGGAAACACAATAAAGTCTCAACAGAAAAAAAAACATATATTCAACATTCAACACAGACGACAACTTGTTGTTGAACAGCTGGCGTGAGGCCAAAAAAGAAAAATAAAAAAACAGTCATTATTATGTAAATATTTACAATGCAAGTTTACTACTCTACTGTGAGTCATTTGGAATATTAATTGCCGCAACTCATTTGAATGGTTTGCCTATAAGAATTCTTAGGTCAACCTATCATACCAGAGATGATATAATTTCTAGTGCGACCGAATTCACACTAAACAAAGTGATTCATCACAGTCAGTGTTTGGTGGGAAGTGACTACGTACGAATATATGGGTTTGGCACTGTGACGTAATCGCTTACAGTATTGGGAGTTTCCATAGATTTAGATGTGATGTAGCGTATAATTTTTTTTTTCAAGTCCTGGGACCTGGGATGTGTTAAAACCTTATATAGGTTTGCCAGTTTCATATACGTAACAGAATGTCATAGAAGTAAAGCTTAGGTCGCTCAAAATTGCTTTTGCTTTTGACTACTTAATGTTAGTTAAATGTATTAACAACAAGTAAACGGGTTGCAATTCAGTGAAAGCAGCTTAAACACGCAAGTTTTCGAGTTAAAATTCGTTACTTTTTCCCTCAAAGTAGCCAATCCTGTGAACTGTGAATATCACTGTTCCTGAAATACTATGGAGCATTACAATTGCTCTTAATCTTTTTTGGAAAATTTTTTTTTGGAAAGTTCAATGCTCTTGATGCCTTTTTTGAAAAGTCTACAACAGACATTATGCCTGACTTGGTACAATCCTAGAGTTGTACACCGTATGTCTAGGACGACTTTACCATACCTGTTTGTACAAAAGCAGTTTGTCATTACATGCTTGCTTTCGAAAATTTTCGGACAAGCTAATAGATTTCGCTGAGCCTGATGTCTAGCTTCACACGTTGCTTTTGAAACATGTGAATTCTTAAAGAGTTTTTGAAGCTAAGCTTAGAATAAGTCAAATTGACATGCGCTATCTCAAGTCGTCTTCAAGAGGCAAAATTTCGTACAGAATATTTCTTTGTCCGGACCTTTCTTTATAGCCAAAGCTGAAGGCTAATGATTATCTTCTTGTGGTTAATTCGACTAGAAGTCAGAAGAATAGAAGAAGTGCGTGACGTACGCCGCTTCCCATAAGAACGTGTCTATTTTACTTAGTTGTGAGTAGTTGTCTACTTCGCGGCCAAACGAAGGATAACTCTTGCCAATCGCTGTTTCTTTGGGCTAAGGAGGCAATTGAGTAGCAAAGCCCTCTCTCGAGCAACTAAAGTGTCCATGTATAAGACCCTCATCATCCCAGTCCTGCTTTACGGTGCAGAAGCATGGACCCTGTCAAAGGCGGATGAAAACACTTTAGGCTGCTTCGAGAGGAAAATTCTTCGGACGATTTACGGTCCCGTCTGCATAGACGGAGAGTGGAGGAGGAGATATAACATCGAACTGTACGGGCTGTACAGCGATACCGACCTAGCCAAAACACAACGTCTACGATGGCTGGGTCATCTAGAGCGGATGGACACCAACGCCCCGGCCCGGAAAATCTTCGAATCCACACCGCAGGGACGACGCGGTAGAGGAGCACCGAGACTCAGGTGGCGCACGCAAGTGGAAGGGGACCTCAGCCAACTTCGCGTGCGAAACTGGAGACGGCTAGCTCGAGACAGAGCTGGCTGGCGAAGCTTGTTGGCTGAGGCCCAGGTCCACCACGGACTGTAGCGCCACCTTAAGTAAGTAAGTAAGTTGTCTACTTCAACGAGACGGATGCAACGGATTTATTGGGCTGAAGCCCTGAATCATCTGTTCCTAGTATAGCTATTTCGATGTGGCCTGTAAACGTGGCCATGTTTGTAGACCAAAAACATACCTCGAAATTTTTGTGTTTTGGTTGGATCCTGTTACACCGAGGAATCTTCATTGGGGTACTCAAATGTCCTTAAGGGGCTCAAGGAAAACTGATGTGATGAGCATTTTTGCTGCGATTATCGCAGTTGAATTCGTCCAAGAGTGGAATGCTGGTGGCTATTTTACTGGAGCTCTCGTTATGGAAAACGAAACAAAAAACAATGAAAGGCATGACATTGCGGCGATGTTCCAAGCAGTCAATTAACTTCACAACCTTTGGCTCATCTATTGTCTTAACACTCGTTTTTGGATCCCATTTAGCAAATGCGAGGTGGTGTTTGGTGCACCTGCCCAGACCTGATAGTTTTATTCCAGTCTTGGTCGTCGTACATAAATGTTAGCGGGCTCAGATAATTAAGTATTTCTTATATCGTTTGAAAAAAAACTAGCATTTCGTGGTGTTGAGGTTCTTAAGGTTGTCATAAACACGCATATACCGCGAACGAGGAGCTTTTCGGTTTCAGTAATGCAAGTGGCATTCATTGACTATGGCTGAAGATTTCAATTTTGCTTGAGAGAAAGCAGACAGGATTGAGTTTTGAATGCATTAAATTCTACTTTGTTTACTACTCCCCAGGTTAAGATGGTGTTTAGGACCAAATTTGATGAATTTGTCATACGTAATCCGTTCCATTTCAACGTTCGAAGAAATGCGACGACTTCCTGTAAACGTGTGTGAAAAATTGAGGGTAAATTCGTCAGCGAAAGAAGGAATTGGGCTAGAGGTGTCAGAGAAAAGATCGTTGATGAGAGTCAAAAAAAAAAAAAAAAAAAAAAACGATGGAGATCAAACTGAGCCTTGCGGCACCCCACAATTTATATGGCGGATATCAAATTTTAAGCCGCCCAGAACCATTTGAACGGTTCGAAAGTCATTTCCAATCTAATGAATAAGAGACACATTAATTCCAAAAGCACACACTTTCGACTTGAGAGCCTGGTGAAAGATTATGTCAAATGCTTTCAAAATATTAAGCGCAACAGTATAGAGCGGTTTCACTTTTCGGTGAGATAAGACATCAAATCACCAGTAGACCTTTTGCTAAGAAAGCAGTACTGACGGTTATAAGGGAGCTTCCGTGACTCGAGATAATTCATTAGCTGACAGAGTTTATTAGCATTTCTACGAGCTTTGAAAGAATGGATGGTAGTGCGATCGGTCGGTTGGGCGGAGGAAAATAATCACCTTTTTTAGGGACGATTTGGACTCGGATTTGTGAATGTTGAGATTTTAAAGAACTCCTGCTAGTTTTACTCGACAGAAGGAGAACCTGTCCCATTGAGTGATCTACGAACTCATGTAGAGGTGGAGACAGTACAATAAGGCAGCGTAGAGCTGGCAGCAAAATGAGCTGCTAACACTCGTTGGCGTAGTCACAGGTCACTGCACCATTGGTGTCATGGCTACGCGAATGGGAATCTTTGCAAACGACTTCTGTAGAAGCTGTAGAGATGAAGAAGAAATAAAGTCTATAGAACACTTTCTCTGCCACTGTCCAACTCTCCAAGAACGACGACTAACCTTCTTAGGAGTCAGGTTCTTTGATGGCCTGGACCATCTGGCAGGAATATCACTAATAGACCTAAAGAGATTTATTAAGAGAACAGGCTGGTTCAGTTTATGGTTCAGTATGTCCAACCATGTTTGTCTATCCTACAGGGGTAATCACAATGGGTCAACTTGGCCTCCAAGTGAACTTGCTCAACTAAATATGGCCTCTTACAGCTCGAGTGGTACCACGATTTTTTTTGTCTGATACTTTTAATCCTGTCGAATAAAAAAAATACACTAAAGAGGATTAATTAAGTAACCATATTGACGGCAGCATTAATTGCCAGTTAAAGTTCTTGCGAAAATTGTTAAGGCCTTCCTAGTTTGTTCACTTGGTCTTTTTTTGGTCTGGATCTTAAACTGCATGATTGATAAATGGGAAAGAAGCCAACAAGACACCATGGTCCGGGGAGCCTAGAGGCGATAACACGTTGACTGTGTATTAAAGTGAGGAACAAGTCCGAACCGGAGAGTTTTGGTAGCACGACTGTCAAAGTCCGAAATCCACGTTGGCTCGTTGTTGTGTGGCTCGTAAGTTGTGTAAGGCTATTGGCCGCAGCGAAAAGGTCTATCTAAAATATCTGGCTTTGGGTGTTGTTTGCCCAGAATGCTTAAGTGACTGAGAATTATGTATATTGAAACGACCTGCAAAAACGATTTTAGTACGAGGGGGAAAATAATTCTTTTGATGAAGTCAGACATTTGTCTGACTGTTTGTTTGTCACTGTTCAAACACTTTTATATGGAATTACACCCTGTTGGAAACCGATTTCAGAATCAAGATTGGTAGGGTTAAGATAGGGTGGAATACGACAGGTTACATCATCACGAACAGATCGATTGGGGTCATCTGGATCCTCACCTTCCTGTGTTTGAATTATATTTCCAGTACAGCTGGCTTTCGCAAAGAAACGTGAACGTATGCGGCGGAAATGTTACTTCGCAGTTCACGTATGTTACGTCTACACGAAAAAATTCGGACGGGTTGCAGGAAAGCTTTGAACGGTTTTAATAGGTTTTCAGAAGATTATAGTGCCTTCAAGTGTTGACAGTTGACATATTGAAAAAAGCACTAGATTTTTTTTCATCCTAGCAGAATGATTTAAAGCTCCTTAAGTTTTTTAGAATTTAATTTTTTTCGGTAGATTAGGAAATTTTTTTTTACTGAAAAACAAGTAAGTGCAAGAATTCGTCTGTAACGAACTTCAAAATACCCGACTCTTTTTACCCTGTAACACAAAGTTTATAAGGTTTTTGCCTGGTTTCCATATACTGCATGTCTATTTTTGTATTGGCCACGCCCCTAAAAATGGGGGTTTGCATCGCAAGGTCCGAAAAATAATGGTTTTTGCAAAGAACAAAGAAATTTTTCAGGTAATGACTTAGGTGATTTGTGAAAAACTCCTAAACGTTAGGTTCACCTGCATGAGAGACAATTTGACCTTAAGCTTTGAGCTTAAAGAGGCTTGGTCGCCAGTCAGCCCTTACAAGCTTAAAATCCTTTGCATATCAATGTTAAATCTTCTTGTAAAGTTATTAGAAAACAGAGGAGGACCCATTTATTATTAAGATTGTAATTTAAAAAATTAAACGGTTTGAAATTTAGAAAAACCGTTAAAAGATGCTATGAACACATCGAACTTCCACCTATTTTTCATAATTTTAAAAAGTTCGGCGTCTGTATCCTAAAAATTTTTATCTAACAGTAAAATTTTGTGTTAAGTTTTTTTTTACTTATCATTATTTTTTATTGATCTTTATTTACATCCAAATTTTTTGGTAAGTATTTAAATCTTATTAGAAGTAAAAAAAAAATATTGCTGTTCATAATCGAATTTCGACCAATGTATTTGACTCTTTAATATTTGTCATACTTTTTTTGCGATTTGTTTTTAAAAATTAAACGTATTAAAAGTGGGCATGGTCGATTGTGTGGAGGGTCCAATTTTTGTCTAATTAAAAGTTTCTGGCCACTATTGCACAAAAATTTAAATTTCTTCGCCTTGTTGAACTTGGCCAAAAGAGATTTTGATATAAAATTTAGACTTGAGGTTATCTGATATCCAAAGCAATTGAGGGCGTGACTGCAAACCGATTTAGACAGATTTCTTCGGGCTAAGAAGGCTATTGAGTATAGCAAAGCTCTCTCTCGAGCAACTTTAGTGTCAATTACAGACCCTGCTGTCTCAACTATATCATTTCCGGTAGGCTTCCACCTACTTTCCTTAATTTGACGAATGGTGGAGGCAATGCCACATGTCAGCTTCATGGCTTTCCGATTTCCAGAATTGGAAGATTATTATAAAAAATTACTTAAAATAATCTTGGCAATTGGTTTCTTTACTAGATGCTTTTAAGCCATTTTCCAATAGTGGAAATCGGATATAGTGTTATATGCCGCTTTTTGAAATTGAAAAGCAGATTTTGTAGTCGTATACTCCAGGACAAGTCGTGGTTGGCGCCGATTTTGGCGATAAACTCCTTAAAAACGATTTTAAAGTCAAACTTTAAAATCATCTGAGCTTACATCAAAGTGTTGCGCCTTTGATTTTACTTTTTCAGGACATAAAAAAATATTATGTATTTTAGAAATACCTTCTCCTTCTACTCCTAAGGTTGCTCATACCAATTTTACACCTTTTTTATGGTGCTGGTGTAAAGAAAAACTTACCGGACATGGTAGGCACTGGCAGATTGTCTGGAGCTTGCAAAAACCAGCAACAATAACAAAGAAGAATCTCCCACAAAATGAGCTGCTAGTCGACGTGTCTTATCAAGGTTAGAAACGGCCTGAAGGATTTTCAAACGTGCCAGTTAAGTCAACTACTTATTTCCAATAAAGTAAAAAGACATGCCCACAAAATTTAAGGGTTCCTACGACGAAGTTTTTGTGTTTAAAACAATGGAGAGGTGTAAGCGGTCATGTTCTCTTTTAGCGACTTAAATATCAACGTGAGCTTTTAACAAATCTTTCGAGAGTAAAATTTATCATGAAGAAGTTTTTAAAGTGCGGTTCGAATCCGGAGTGCCTGTTAAAAACACAATATACACTTAATGGATGGCTGATATGTATTGTAGAACAACATGGAGAGAGGTATGCAAGACGTTGCTTTATACTTTAATCGCTGACAGATTGCAGTACCTTTATTAGTCACGCCTTGATGCTAGGATTCTTGGAAGTGACCAAGAAGATCGTTCATTTATGTATTGCCAAAAAAGGGCAGGTAACCTGGGTAAGCTAAGAGATTACATTAATGCTCACATTAGAATGCCAACTGCTAGTACCTAGTGTTTAGCTCATCCTATGCCAGGTTCACTAATTGACTTGTTTCTTTTTCTCTTTACTTAGGCGACAAAGAAACATACTGACTTCTTTATGGGATATAAAGCCTCAATCAATCGGGCTGTCCTAAAATGGACAATAGTGACTTGTATTGAAATTGATACGGGTAAAGTGCGATCACGTAACAATAAACACATCAAAACGTGCAAGAAACATTCCACTGCAACAAAGTATTAAATGAGCACCTGTGTACTTAGATACAATACAGTGAAGGAGTCCAAGTTAGAATCACGATATAGTTCACGCTGCCACTGATTTATTTGAGCGTTAAAAAATCTAAGAAACTAAGTCGAGGTTTATTTTAACCCTGCTCCTTGCATTTAAACTAAGCTTAGTTTGATAGACAGAAAAAAAGCTGTTATGATCATATAAAATCTTCGCTGACTGTAAAAGCCATATACCGATTGTGGTGACAGAAAACACTGCCTAATGGAAAACTTGAATTGAGGCATTCTGTGTGTATAGTAGACTCCTTGACCGAGAGCCGGCTAAGCATTAAGCTACCTGCTGTTTTAAGTTGAATCATGTGCGGCACATAAATAAAGATTGAACTTGAATCGTGTAGGCACATTCGTATACGTTTTGATGTGTGAGCAACATTCGAGGACATTTTTCCCTGAAGGCTTTCCTCAAAGCACTTGTCGCTGTCTTTATGCGGGGTTGGTGTTCATTATTAAATGTGTACGTGTGTTGGTTTATTGCTTGTGCACGCCTAGGATTTTGAAAAAGAATTTTCTTCTTTTTTATCGCTTTTCAAGGCGCAAAAATACACTGACGAATGCGACAATAGCACTCTGAGCAAATAAATGAAAATTGTGTCGATTACATCACTCCGCATGTGGTCACTCTTTGATGTGTAAGTTGCGCTCATTTAGGCACGAAAAGGAAACGCGCTTTCATATCGGATGACGGACAATTTCCTAAAGTGAAATTTATCCAGTTGTCAGCGGTTGTCGGACTACCGTCGTCGGAGTCGATGTCTCCATTAGGCTGAACATTAAAACAAATGGTTCTTGATGTAATAAGGGCGTGTGGATGGAACCAGTTGAACGTGAGAGGAAGCCGCTAGCGCTTAGTCAGCCAATTATGACAACGACGATTAGTCTAGCATGAGTTACGCGCTAGTCAAACACGAACAATTAATATTTTTTTTATGTCTCTTCTACATCGGCGGCGGTTTCGGTTTAACTCATGCCATTTGACAGATTTGTTGCTAAATTGCAATCATCACCTCACGGTTTAAGAAGATCATCCTAGAAATTTGTTTTTATACATTGTTAAGTGCCGAACGGATTTATTTTTAAACAATTTTTTGGCACCATTGAATGTGGCGGATGATGCTTCTAACTGACACAGTAAATTAAGCGTTTTGCTTCTTTTAATTTTTTTTTTTGCAAAAATTTAAAATAAATAGAAAAATCAATATTTCAATATTAAAAGCATCTCAGTTGATACATGCTTAATTTCGTTTAAGATTCGAGGTTTTGTAGATGGAAGAGGTCAAAATTTATCTATTGCTAAAAAACCTCCTTTCGAAATTCTTCTAATTTAAAATTCTGAATAAAGCAATAAAATTCTGCACGACTTTTCCCCATACATATTACACTATGTCGATTTGCAAAAGTGTCATTTCCATGATTTTGTAAAATAGAATTTGGAACCCAACTCTTTAAGCCGCGTTGTTACATGCAACGTAAAACAGGAACAGAAACAGAATACCACACATTAGCAACTGAAACCTAAATTCGCTGAATGCTTTTTGCGTTGCTAATGTATGAAATTCTGTTTCTGTTTCTGTTCCTGTTCCTTGTGACACCGCGGCTTTAGATAGATGAATAAACTTATTTACTTAATATTTTTTGTACAATATCATAAAGTAAAGGGTACAAGCCTTAAATTTTGAGCTAGGAAATTGAAACTTGATACAACTTGAGAAACAACAGATATGTTTCTAGTTCCCGAAGCAGTACAAGTGTAGACATTTTTTAAATCCACCCACTGACACGCCCACTTTACTTATTAGCATGAAAAATCAAAGCTGCCGTAGGAAGCTGATATTTGGTATGCGATACCCTTGCTCAAGTGTATTGTGCTTGGCATTTAAAAAAAATGAAAAGCGCTCTCATGTGGGCGTGGTCATATTTGATTTGCATTCTTATAAACGATTTTTATTCGATATATTTGCTTTAAATCCAAAAAACTTGCAAAATAAAATGTTCAGATATGAAATAAATAAATTTTTGCAACGCCCACTTTTGGGGGCGTTTTTAAGAATGAACCAAAATTTTAATATGAAAATGCAATCAACACGTGTATTTCTCTGACCAAACTCGTAACCAAACTTCTGAACTTATGAACAAAAAAAATTATGATATTGAAAAGCGGTTGATGCCACGACCCTTCTTAAGGAAGATGATTCTTAACTGACAAATTCTAAATACAATAAAGGTTATTAGAAACTGAAATTTTACAACCAAGATTTATGACGCGGAACTTGACAGTGGTCAATTGGGACGGGGTATCGCGTATCCAACGGTTCGCCTGCGGATTGCAGCCCTCCCACTAGTTTCAATTACCGTTACGAATTTTTACTATTGATTTTTAATGAGATTGGCCTCAACTCAAAAATGATTGTCCGTAAAGAACAATTAAAAATGCGTTTCGTCCCTGCCTCCACCATGACTTATCAATGAGCGGACGAGGGCCGTTGCTCAGACGCAAGCTATATACTTGGTGGTCGATGGTTACCGTCTCGTATGCGGAGTTTCTTGTGGAAACTAAATGAGGCGCGATGTACAGCGAATATTTTTGTTGTACAACCCGTGGCCTGGCTTAGCAAATTTTAAAAAAGTAAAGTTGAAAACTTTACTTTTCAACTTTACTTTATGTGGGGTGCCATGGCGTAGTGGTTAGTGTGTGTGCTTACTACGCCGGAGGCCTGGGTTCGAATCCTGCCATCGTCACCTGAAACAAAAAGACTAGTTCTTTTTCACGGTCCCCACCTCCGCGAGGGTCTGACAAGCCCTCCGAAAGTATCATTTGTCTTGAAAAACTTCTCAAAGTGCCGTTCGGATTCGGCGAAAAATTGTAGGTCCCCTTGTATGTGAAGAAATTAACACACACAGCATACATTGTTGAGAAGTTGGCCCTGGTTCACCTCGAGCTGTTGCGCCAATCTATTTATTTAAAGTTGAAAACACAACTCAAACCAGCAAAGGTTCTTAGGCTTTTTTCAATTTTGCAACCAGCTGTGTTTCATAGGTCACTTTTCTTATATTCTGCGAACATGGATTTCTGAGAAAACGGTAAAGCATGTTATTTTCTTTTTCGTTTATTTTATTGGGTTTAAAAACTTGCGGTTGGAAATAGCAATTTTGAAACTTTTAAAAGCAGGAAATTTGCGTTGTAAACGCTTCATACTTCAGCCAACCTCAGATCGTCATTACCGTTAACAGACTAGCAGCCTTTAAAAAATCGTTTTCGAAAATGTTTTTACGTTTTAGCCTTGGCGACAAAAAAACGCTCGACAAAAGACAGCGCGATTTCCTGCAGCAACTCAATGCACGAGCAATAGTTTTCCGTGCGGTTCCTGTCAGTTTTGAAGAAAAATTTAATTTTCATCTTAAAAAAGCAAAGAGTTTACAAGCTTTTTGTGGTAAACTGAGAAAACAAACACTCATTTTCGGGGCAATTCTGGTGAACTGTGGTGCAAAAGAAAATTTAAAATTTTTTTTAACAAAGCGTGCTTTTTTCGTACAAATCTTTTTATTTCAAGTCTGAACAAGATCGCTTTTACCGTTGTTAAGATACTATAGAGCGATTTTGAAAAATAGTTTTTGAAAATGCCTTTCTGTTTTTGAAGGTTTCGAAATTTTAAAATATCTGATACGTGTGATTTTTATACCCCAACCCATAGGATAGGGGGTATATTAAGTTTGTCACATAGTTTGCAACACGGTGAAATTATAATTTTGGACCCCAAGACCTTAAGGGCATATGATCGAGACCGAATTCTGAATCAAATAAGCCATGTCCGTCCGTCTGTATGTCACATGTTTTAAGGCCTTAAATTTTGAGCTAGGGTGCTGATATTTCGTACGCAAGGTCCACGTCATGCGAAGCAATACAAATGTAAAAATTTTTGAAATCCGCCCAAAGACACGCCCACAATCGGTCCAAATGTGCAACTACCTCCAGAAACTGTAGGACGTCCTAAAAGGCTGAAATTTGACATTTAGCATCTCCTAATGAATGTAAGACACAAAAGAAAAAAAATTAATTGGTAAACCTCCTCCAGTGGGTGTGGCATCTATTTTAAGGGCGAAATTAAAAAAAAAATTCGCTTAATATTTTATGTAGGAAACGCATAGTTCTAGATTTTGTTCATACAAGACTTTCGGCCCCGCCCACAGTTGGAGGCAGAATTGAAGAAAAACCTAAAATTTTCCAGAAAAACGTAAATTCGACTGGCCTTGGCCTAATTTAGGAAAGCATGAAACAAAAAAAGTGGCCCATTAGGAAACGAGACTTCAGTCCAGATTTCTTTCATATAAAGTTTTTAGCCACGCACCCTTTTAGGGGTCCATTTTTGAAAAATACTGAATTTGAACCAAAAAATTGCATTTTTACGTACATTTAAGGGTAACTTGGAAATATCTGTGGAAATATCTTATAATTAATAGTTTGTTATTAGGGGCGATTGGACCAAGCCCCTTTTCGAAGTTTGAACATCTTATAAAATGTCAAAAATAACAATGCCATCAGCATTTTACAATGTCGGATAGGATGGGGTATTCAACGGTCCGTTTTAAGGACTGTAACTTCTGCGTACACACTGTAGAACCTACTCACTGGTTGTCAAATGATTTGTCCAAACAACGCCGGTGATAAGGAACATACACACACACACACACTTTAAAAAAAAAGTCAAAACGACAGTATTACCCCTTTTTCTGAAAAATATGACTTAAGCACTTGACTTACTTCGAGTTTCTTTATGTGTGTTCAATATTGGCCTTAAGCGGTTCAAAAGTTATAGTCTCAAACACTTAAAAAAACGTCATCCATTTTCAACTCTTCATTTCTCAAATACTTTTCCAAAGTTTCAAAAATTTTGATTTTTCCATTAAAGTTCAGCATTTGATGAACCTTAGTTTCGGTTTTCTTGTTCTTGCCTGCTAAACTTCTTAAAAAAAGGTTTGAAAAACTTTTAATTCTGTTTCCCATGAAACTTCAAATTGTAATCAAATCGTTATTTGTGCTTAAAAAAAATTGTCCAAGTTGGATTCTTTGATTATTTCCGTATTTTAAAAGCACACAAAAATTTGTCTGTCAAATCAACAGAAGCAGTGAATAAGTGCTACAGTGTGTACGCAGAAGTCACAGTCGGCTAAACGGACCGTTGTATACCCCATCCTATCCCACATTGTAAGTAACTGCTATTGTTGTTAATTTTTGACGATTTTTGGCTACTTTAAACTTTGAAAAGGGGCGTGGTCTAAACACCCCTACTACAAACTGTCAACATAAACTTAGACATCTCCGAGTAACGCTGAAATATAGACAAAAATGCAGTTTTTTTTGTTCAAATTCAAAAATTTTGTAAATTCGACCGCTAAAAGGAGGCGTGGATAAAAAATTTGTGAGAACAAAATCTAGAATGGAGGCTAGATTTACCTAACGTGTTAATTTTTATTTCTTATTCGATCCTTATTAATTACGATGCCACGTCCACTGGAAAACGTTTAGCGATTTCTTCTTTATGTCTGTCGATCACTGGGAGATGCCAAATGTCAAATTTCAGCCTTTAAAGACGTCTTACCTTTTTGAAAGCTTTTCACGAACATTTTTTTTTTAGATAGATAGATAAGATTTATAAGTTCATAAAATTTGTTATTTACAAAAACAGTGTGTATATTTTGAAATTAAATCTTTTGAGGCGTGGCCGGAAGGGCCGTCATCCAGATGATAGCCTCTTAAAATACTTTCGAAATATATGGTGCTTTGGTAATAATTACATTAAAATTCTTCTCTTATTATTTTCCTTCTATAAGTAATTGCTATGTTTATATATTGCTTTAGTTTCTGAAAATCTGATCCATTTAAAATTTCTATAAGGTCCGTTGGTTCCAAGTAATTTCGTTGCCATATTTGTCGCCTTATCTCACTTAGAATGGGACACATGAAGTGCAGTACATTTTCTCTTTCTTTGGTGTTGCATAAGGAGCGGTAAAGTGGTAAGTCGTCGCGATGTGGTATGAAGTTTAGAAGTAATAGTTCTCCTCTTGCTCGGAATATCAGTGATATTGTTTTACCACTAAAGTTATCGGTGAAGTAGTTGGCCTCTCCTAGATCGTAGTTAAGTTTAGGATAGAACTTCCTATGTAGTGAACCTTTAGCTCGCTCTATACTTTTTTCTCTTGTTTTGGAGTGTAGTTTTTCAAGTAGAGTCTGATGGAATGGCTTCTATTCTGCCAAATTATCCAAACTAAGATTGAATGGGAGTACAAAAAATTCTGGTAGGTTTTTCCATTCCTTGAACCATGAGCTTGGTGACCTTATTATCGAAACTGCTATCTTTCTTGCAACTTTATCTTCGTGACTGTACATGAGTTTGACAATGTAGTTGCAGTGGATTTTTAAAGATGAAAGATACATTGGTGATAATCCAGTTTCGATGAGAAGCATGTAGCTAGGCGCTGTGTCTGGTAGTCGAAATTGTCTTTTTAGAAAAAAACCTCAAGAGTTTTTCGGTGGTTTCAGACTGATTATAGCCCCATGATTCCGCAGCATACAGCATTATTGACTTGGACGTTGCCATAAAAAATTTTCCAAACCGTCGCAATCGCATTTTTGAAGAAAAAAAGTTTTTTGACTAGGTGACTTTCTAGGTTCAAGTTGCTTGTCACAGTGTACCCCAAGTATTGGTATTCCTTCACCGTTTCGATAGCCTCTACTCCGTAGTGCCATTTTTCACGTGCAGCCAAACGTCCTGTTCCTCTCCGGAAGACCAGTGTTTTTGATTTGCTAAGGTTGACAGTTAGGTTCCAGCTTAAGGGAGTCGGGTGATTCAGCTAAAAGGACTAGATCGTCTGCATACATTAGTATTTTAATCAGTGACCCATCAACTGTTATACCACAGGCCATGTCTTTTAATAAGTCTTTGATATAAAGACAAAAAGCTGAAGGGCTGAGATTGCATCCTTGTTTCAAACCTACTAACGTGACGTCCTTTTTTAAATACGGGAAAAAGTATAGATTTCCGGAAAGCCTCTGGTGTTTTTCCTTTGGTAAAGAATAACTCTGTTGTTGCATATTTCCAGAATTCATTTGGAATCCTATCAACGCCTGGAGCTTTGCTGTCTTTTATTTTCGCTACAACCTCAGAAATCATTATTTCACTATCCAAAATTTGATTTTCGACATTTGGCGTAGCGTATTGGATTGCTGGAGCAAAAAGTTCCACGTTTAATTGTCCTTCAAAATGTTGTCCTTGAGTTGTACGAACATAGTTGCACATTTTGACCGATTATCGGCGGATTTGGAAATTTTAACACTTGTGCTTAAAATGGAGCTTACATACGAAATTACAGCTCCCTAGCTCGGGTTCAAATGCTTTTAAGCTCTCGGGGGTTTACTATTATTATTTCACCGTGTTACAAACTATGTGACATATACCTCCTACCCTATGGGATGGAGTATAAAAACGAAATTGACGAAACGCCTAGTACTGTTCTTTACGAATAATTTATTTTGTTTGCAATCAGCTCCATCCATTATTATAGGATTGGGAATTGCAGTGCTTGCGAGGTTTGAAAGCAAGTCATGAGTGGTCAATTTAAAATAGGGTAAAGAGCCAATTTTCTTTGACTTCAATGCTAAAATTTGTCAATTTTCGAGAATAAAAAAAAAACCTTTAGTTTTTTTACATAGTAAACTTGACACTGACAACTGAAAATTTCTAAAACATGTGTACAGTCACAGTGTACACCAAGCAGGAACATTTGGATTATTTAGCACCTTAAATATTAAGATAAGCGTTCAATAATTAGCACATTAGAAGAAAAAAAGAACCGTTTTGGATAAGGTTTTTCCCAGAAATTTAAAAAAAAAAAACACTTATATAAGCTTGGCCTTCGATAGAAGAATCAACACCATATCTTATCGACAAAAGTGTTTTAAGTGGAAAATTCATTGAAATATTTACGAAAATAGTTTTTTCGAAGTTTTTTTTTAAGTTCATATCTAATCGATTTTTTTGTTATTTAATCGATTTTATAATTCCAATACAAATAAATACGGCCAGGCATTGATAGCGTTTATCTATAAATTTCACGATGCCATTACCTTGGCTCCACATTCAATTAAACTTACAAGTACGGACAACTGATTGTGCCAAAGAGTAATGAATCGTAAATAATTTTTATTTGCTTGTGCAGATTATGGTAAGCTCGCCTTCTCCCCCCCTATGTGCCATGTCTGGTTTGTTTCAGGTAATTAAGACGTCTTCAAAGGGTTTATATGTACTTTGCTCTGTTTGACTTGTTCGCCTTTGTTTCCTCACTCAGTTCCAATCATTCTGTTCTGTTCTCTATCTTTCTGTTGCTGTGGTGTTTTATTGCATCGTTTCGTTCGAATGTAAACTCTGTTCGATGTAAATGAACTTGGCTGGTCCCATTTTATTTGCACTTTTGTTTACACAAAGTGGAGTAGGTACCTATACACTGCTTTGTTGTCTCTAGTTCTCTTGTGTTTTATGAAACTCTACACAGACACCTAAATAATTTATCGATAGCAATATTTCACGGAATGTGAAACTTAATTATCGGTTTTAAATGAAATTTAGAGCGATCCAACTCGTTAAATCATTTTCCCATGAAAGCTGCGTTTAATGATTGGGTTATAACGAACTCACACATTTGCAGAGTATGATAAGATAAACAAATATTCAAATACTTGAAAATGTTCGGAAATTGAAGTGGACTCCGATTTGGTTCCTTATTTTCTTATAATTACTTAACTATAAAAAAAGGTTGACTCTTCCCAAAAATGATATTATGTCACAGGAAACACCGCTGTTAAATGATTCATAACGAAACATGTGCTGCATTAATTGACGACTAATTCGCACATATCTATTATAAGTGTCTGCGAATAAATTCGCTATTTCTGCCAAATGATGATGATGTGTTAAAGTATGGAAATAAATCATTAACTGATAAAAAAAAAAATTAGATACCGACACTATCTACCTAAAGATATGCGTGCAGTTTTTGCATGAATTCTCAATATTCACTCCACGGGTTTAGTTCAAAAAGACTAAATTCTTGGGTTTCCTTATCAATTCAAGGCACTATTCATTTTATTTAAAAGTAAGCCCAACCATGCTCTCCATATAAGGGGCGAAAATTAAGTTTAAAAACTTTTTATCATTGAAATTGGCAAGGCTGGTAAATTTTTTTATTTATTTCGTAATTGAAATTTTGTTCTAAACAAGTCTTATCGTATGGTTAGGGTATGGTATACATTTATAATATTTATACCCCTACGTATTACACGATACCCTATACATATTTAGTTTAAGGTAGAGTGTGTTACGTAGTGCAATAATCACGGGTCTAAAGTAATTTTTAATGATGTGATCGAGACCAAGTTTTAGTGTTTAAGTGTGAAGTTTTTCAGTCTTAAAAATTGACCTACAGAGCTGAAACTTGGAGAGAAGCTTGGCTCTCATTTTGTTTAGAAAAAGTATGAGAATTGATAAGATCCGCCACGCTTACAACTGACTAAAATTTAAGACAATTTCAAATTTATTTAGTTTTTGTTAAAGGCGAAGGATCTAAAATTTTGGTATCTAGCAATTTAGGTAGAAAGTTTTTAACCGGACACAAGTTACACCGCCACCTATTCTTAGGTTTCACCCATACAAATAATTGATTAAAATTAGTGTTACGGGGTAAACCCACCCTGTAGGGTTCTTAAAAGTTCGTTACACCCGTTATAAATACGTTTAAAATGAAAATGCGTCTTCATATGCGTGATATGCATATCAAAAACAGAAACAAACCGAAAAAAGAGAAAAGAGGGGGGAAAATAAATCAGAAAAGTCTGCTAAAAGTACCCAAAAACATAAAAATTCTGCTTAGAAACACCACAAAACGCAAACATTTCTGCCCGTAAATGACAAATTCAATACTATAACACTCCGATATAATATAACTGCCAGGCTGTTTGCAGCTAAACCCAAACTGTATTACAAACGTAACTAAATTTGTAGGATTTCTGTACGAGTTCCCCTTTTCCAGGACGAAATTCCTAATTTTTTCCTTTTATAAAGGATCCCTTCAGCTCCTGCCCACCTCACCCAGCATTCCATGGGCTCATTGGAGTATTATTTGGGTTCATTGCAGTATTCCTTGGGTTCATTGGTGTTCCTAACCTGTTAGTACCGGAAAATGATATGCTTCCCCTTTTAAAGGGATCTTTCCAGATCTTGCCCACTTCCCTGAGAACTCCTTGGACACATTGGAGTATTTCTTGGGTTCATCGCAGTATTTCTTTGGGTTTATTGGTGTTCCATACCTGTTAGTTCATTGGAGTTCCTGGTCTAGTAAAACCGAAAAATGATATGCTTCCCGTTAAAAAAGGATCTCTCCAGCTTCTGCCCACTTCCTCCAAATTTCTTTGGGCTCATTACAGTATTACTTGGGTTCATTGGAGTTTCTGGCCTTGTAGAACCGAAAAATAATATGCTTCCTCTTTATAAAGGATCCTTGAAGATCCTGCCTACTTCCTCCAGAATTCCTTGGGTTCATTGAAGTTCCTGGTCTGGTAGAACCGAGTTCCTGGTCTGGTAGAAAAATTATATACTTCCCCTTTATAAAGGATCCCTGCAGATCCTGTCCACTTCCTCCAGAATTCTTTGGGTGCACCAGGTTAGGAACTCTGGTATGTAATAATAATAATTAATAAAGGCGAAGCGTATAATTTTAAGTAAAAAGTGATAGTGATGAATAGTGATATTCACAGTGATTTAGGAATAGCTACCGTGAGCGAAGAAGTAACAAACTTTGCTCGAAAGCTAAATGCTCGCCTTTATGTTCATTGCAACAATGCGATGATCCGTACTCTCAACGAGACTCTTAACGATGTAAACAACGAGCGACGACTACAAAGAACACGACCCTTCGATCTAGCGACGTAGGGTGAAGCCGCACGAATGAACGGCTTAGTAGGTACATTCACTGGATAGCAACCTACCCAATGCGAAAAACACTACGGAAGCGTAAACTGCTTGTTAAGTTAACTTAGTTGTAGTCAAGAAGTATTATGAGAGAGCGAAAATCTACTACTATGAAGTGCGCTCTGGCAGTTTCATAGTGTCTCTCATAAATGGGTGGTTTTTTAGCACGTGGAAATCGGGCACAACCAATATCGGCTACTTCGGTATTATGTACCTGCTATAGTGGGCGTATTGGTATCTTTGAAAGATTTTGGAGTTTTAGCCTCCGTCCACCCTGGTATTCAAAAAAAAAAGTAAAAAGGTAAAAATGTAAAAAGTTTAAAGTAAAAATTACAAAGTTCCCCTACAATAAAGTGCTGTGTGCATAGGTATTCAAAGCGCTATTTACATGTCCAAATTATGTGATTAGGTAGCTCACCGCGAGAGTGGTCGGCTCGCGTGCGGTTGGGTTGGGCCCAGAACAATTTTTTATTTTAATCGATGTGTGCTGCGTTGTTCCTGTCGTGCGACCGGCTTCTTTACTAGTCGTGTTATAAAAGATTTGTGATGTCCGCTTTTTGAGAGGAGCTGAACTGTCAACTGATCACCATCTAGTGCTGTGCTAGGCGTGCATTTCAGCGACAGTATTCCTACGGCACCCCAGGAAAAAACCAAGACCCGCATACGGTGGGAAAGGTAAGAGGACGATGACTCTGATTATCTGAGCACGGCACATTAAAGAGAAGTTTAAATCTAACCGATCTTTTAGATGTAAGGGATGAATGCCAGCTGTTTTTAACTGCTGTCATAGCCTCTGCAAGAAATGTTTGTGAAGTGAAGCGGCTGCCGGTGTGCCGGTTGATGGTAAGAAAAGATCTAAATAAATAAATAGAGTGGCGCAACAGCTCGAAGCTTGTTGGCCGAGGCCCAGGTCCACCCCGGACTGTAGCGCCACCTTAAGTAAGTAAGTAACAGCTCGAGGTGAACCAGGGCCAACTTCTGAACAATGTATTCTGGTGTGTTAAAATTTTTTACATACAAGGGGACCTACAATTTTTTGCCGAATCCGAACGGCATCTTGAGTAGTTTTCCAAGACAAGTGATACTCTCGGAGGGCTTGTCAGACCCTCGCGGAGGTGGAGACCGTGAAAAAGAGCAAGTCTTTTTTTGTCAGGTGAAGATGGCAGGATTTGAACCCAGACCTCCGGCGTAGCAAGCACACACACTAACCACTACGCCACGGCACCCCACCAAGAAAAGATCTGGCTGGTTTAAAACACCTTGAGTTCAAGAAGCCATTACAGAGAAGAAGAGAGCCTATATTATGTGGAATCAATGAAGGAGCTCAACTTCTCGAGGCCAGTAGGTACAATGCGGCGCAAACAATTTTCAGGCAGTCTGAACAGCCAGAAAATTGAAAAAGTTTGGCGAGAGGCTGGAGCACGATCACAGGTTTGCAAAACAGATATTTTTTCAGACTTTTCACTGTCTCAATATGGACAGAAGTTAAATTTGTGCAAAGAGTTTAATCGACAGACGGTATTTGAACATGTTTCAAATGAGAGCGATGTCTTACGCACATGGAGCGAGCAGTTTTCGGAGTTGCTCAAGCCCCAACAGCGCACTGAAGATGAGAATCCCACTGCTAGCCAGATCAGGGCGGAGAATAGTCCCGCAGTAGATGAAGTCATTTTTGCGATTGAATCGCTAAAAGTTGGCAAGTCTGCTGGAGTTGATGAAATTCGGCCAGAATGCTCAAGGCTATGGGTGAAGAAGGTGTTTAATGGCTAACACGTGCTATTAAGGTGGCCTGGGATAGCACCTACAGATTGGCGATCAGTGAGTTATAGTACCCATTTTCAAAAAAGGCGGCAAGAGAGATTGCTTGGGTATATCTCTCTTGTGTTCGGGGATAGGTACAAGCGTCTTTGAAGTGAGTTCCAGAGCTGTAGTCGAACCTTTGTAGCAGAAAGAGCAGAGGAGTGGCTTTCCGATCAGATTTTAACTCTTAAGGTTATTTTTGAGACTACCTGGGAACATGCCAAACCAAACACAAGTTTTGCAGATTTTGAAAAGGCTGGCTTCCTCGGCATATTTAAACTCTGAAGATATTTACAATAGTTTATAGTTAAAACTAAAAAAAAATTGATGAATCCACTGAGGTGAAAATATGCCCATCACTGAAGATGATTTTCTTCGAAAATTTATCATCCACTGTTTCCATTTCTTGCCACCATTCTGACCATTGGCGACGCTTAAAATGGTCAAGAGGCTGTAGTTCTTGAGTCAATTGCACCTTGTAAGCGTGTAAATGCAAGTCTTTATGCATAATGTTCATCAACGACGAGCGTGAGAGGTGCAATGTTGGGCACGACGACGAGTTAAAGTGGACGGCTTTTCAGCCACACTATCGCGAACAGCAGCAATATTTTCTGCAGTATGAGCTGTACGAGCGCACTGGTGTTTTCACATCTCCTACAGACCCGGTTTGCTCAAATTTTTCCAATTGTACCGACGCTCATATGGACGATTAAGGCTAGGGACACACAGCGACAGAAAAACGCGCGACAAAAAACAGCACGATTTTCTGCAGCAAGCATACTCAACACATTAGCGATAATTTAGCGAAAACAGTCATTTTTGATCGCTAACTAAAATAAAATTGTATTTTTTGTCGTGTGGCTTGAAAGAGTCGCAATTAGGAAATTTGTCGCAAAACGAGTCTCGCGACAAATCGTAGTACAACGCAATCGTGTGTTGTCTGCAATATATACGCGTGTGCTTCTAGTCGGACAGTAATTATAGTCGCGTGTTTTTCTATCGCCTCTGGCCTAAATTGACCGAAAAAATCACGAAGTGCACGATATGCATTTTGATTTAAACGTCAATTTTTATAATAAGCCTGAATAACTTTAACGCGTTGCTCGATTGTGTCTCTTTCCATGGTTCAAATTGAGTTAGTCTGAAATTGCGAAATGTCAAATGAAATGCAGGAAAAAACTTGAAGTTTAGGTGTGGTTACATTCAACATCGACCCTTTACATTTGACCACCCTTTACGTACAATTTTTAAGATAACCTAAGATAGCCCAAACTCGGACCACAAATATCGCAGCTCTAGGGCTGCTTTATGCCGGATAAGATCAACTCGGCATTTTTTTCGATGGTGTACCCCGCCCGAGTTTATAATGCATAGCGGTAAAAAAAACTAGAAGATGGTAAAGCGATCTTCCATTGTAAGATCCTGACCCGGGCAAAACATAAGCGGCTTTCAAGCGACCAAAAACCAATAGGCGTCCTCATGCCTGCTGTACTCTTAACATGCTAGAATCGCTTGAGTATCTTCTTTAAAGGGTGAGCCAACAGGTATGTGGAAGTTTTCATTTAACTAAATGGACATTTATTACGAAATCAGTGTAGAACTTAGTTAAAAAATTAAGTTTTGTCTTTGCCAATTGCCAAGGGAACACAATCTTGATCAGACAACGACCATGGCATCTGTTACAAGTGACCAAAGTAACAACTAACGGTGACAATTTGAAAAAAACAAGTTGGTTAACGAAATCACGATTACAACCGACAAATTTTACTTTAGCTGTAGTTATTGTTCGCGATTCTAAATTGTCATTTTCCTGGGCTTTTTAGATCCCTTGCAGTTATGCTAGTCTTGAATGAACTCACATGACACTGTGCAATGGGGTCAAATGGTGTGATCTAGGGGATCAATCTTCATTATATGCAGTGTTTGATGGCTTGAATGGGGAAGGTGGAGGAATTATACTGTTGTATTCATCAACATTCAGACAACACCATCTGTTGGCTCATTCGTTATAACTAAATCACCCCCATCCCAGCCGACAAAGGAGGATCATTTACAGGTTGAAGCGTTACTGACCATGCGGTGTTTGTCATCTAGACAGGGTGAACCGTCTAGACAGGGTCTTGGATAGGTTTTAGACAGAGGCTTAGAAAATATTTTGGTTTTATTAACTATGCTGCAGCACACTACAAAAGGGACGATAAAGGTGGTAGAGAAACATTAGCTTCTCTACGTAACCTACTTTCCAATCGAAACTTTGAGATGTTGTTCAATGTCCATCAATGGAAAGGGAGGCTCTGTCAAAGCATCTTTCTTATTTAACAGAACACTTTGGTACTTAAGCATTAAACTAGTACATAATAATCGATAAAAAATATCAGCTCACACCTTTTCGACTTGAAAGGGAGAAAGCATCCTTGGTCTCTGAATAGGATCCCTGATCCACCGTTACCTAGATGTTTTTTTTGAAGGAACCGTGTCTCATTAATTGTTGCTTTTCTGCTTATCGAAAGCGGTTTTGGAGTGCTAACACTTCGTTTTTTGTGCCAAGGGGTTTGAAGCTATTCACCAAACGAAAATAGGAGCAAAGGCTTTAGGACGATTCTTCGACTATTCTTCACTACTTAGGTGTCATCAATACATTCTTATCTAATTCTAACAAAGCTTACCTACACGGTCACGTTCGAGGACATGACAAGGCTCATTAAAAAATGTTTATAATAACAATTTCATTGCGATGGGGTTATGCAATTGTTCATTTCTCAAACAGACAGTCTCGACCAACTAAATTGATACCTATTCACCTCACTTCCGTGCGAACAAACTCAAAATGTCTTGAGGAGCATGGTTATAACTGGTTTTTCCAGTAACTCGCAACCACATCGCCGACGACCGAAGACGGACGTTTTGATGTTAACATAAACAAATTCTATGAAGACAAGGTGCGAAAACTAGCATCATTCGATAGTTCAGTGGGTGAACGAAAGACTTACTCAAAACAAAGAGTTTACACAGAAAATAATTGCCTATGGGAAAGTTTCATGGCGGAAGCCGCACAATACAATGTTTGTCCGTCCAATACACCTACGTTAACCATCGAAGAAACCTTCACAGCCAGAGGGGCCTACTTTTCTACCAAGTCCCGGCGGGGAGACTGTATAAATTTATCTACACAAAAGCGAACAACAATAAAATGAATGAAAACAAACGACAAAAATCCACGCGATACTTAGACAAGTAGTACCTACCTCCTACTAAATGCCTGAATAAGCTTTTCAGAAAAATAAAAAAATTGCGGAAAAGTAAAAGAATTTTCCCGGCATAGTTTAACCAAGTTATTCGAACAATTTGATTTAATTACACGAACTCGGATACGTACACGCGAGCAATAAACGTTCCATGGATGGAATCAACAGGTATTTCGGCCGCCAGAGAAGCCGGGCGGCGGCGTGCTGCGGAAAAGTTTCAATAGATACCAACATGGTTCAATGGACTATTGTATTTTTAGCTACGCTACTTCCTACACTCACGTCATATGGAAATTAAAGAAGCGCGCTGGGCAATCATTTCTCGCTTTCATTTTCATTTTGCAGAAATTTCATTCTATTCAGATGGATGAAAAGTAAAAAAAAAAAATGGAAAAAAATAATTGGACAACGTCAAAGATGAACAACTTGAATGATAGACGGGAGAGTGATATCTATCGATTGAGGAAAAGAAAAACAAATTGAAGCAGAAAACCAAGAAAGAAAAAAACATTCGGATACACGTACGATCATATCACAATCCGTGCCATGCCATGTAGGTAAAGTTGTAATTATTGTCGTCGTCATATCATAAGTGTGCAGCACGAAAACAGAAAAGATCGAGTTGATTAGGTCGAAAATGAAAGAGGTGAACAATTCAGAGGTAGGTAAGGCAGGTAGGCAGGTATGTAGGTAAGGTACTCCCGCCTCTGGCGCGTCACTTCAGTAATATAAAGGTACGACAAAGCAATTAGGAAAAAGGACTGTGAGTAAAAAAATTTGTTATACAAATTTTGGATCATGAATTTGTTGTGTAGAAGGTATGCAGAAGTTTAAGCCGGTGATTTTTTGCAGATCATCTATGATATAAATATTTCATAAAAAAAATTTATCCATCACAGGGTTAAAGGTATCAGACCGAAGAAGAATACATGGCGCGCCTCGAGTTTTAAGGAGGTTAAAAAGTTGAAGCAGGTTTTATAAAACCAACCCAGCTGGAAAACCGAAATAAGTTAATAATTACGAGCCAGAAGTGAATGCAATGCTTTAATCCCGAAAAGATCCTGCAATGTCTGAAAGACAGCAAACGTTTTTCGTCTTTCACTAGAACATTTATAAACAAGCCGAATAGGATGGGACCGAAAATCGACCCGTGGGGCACTCCAGCTAAAACCAATCTAGATCTTGAGGCCCGTCTTCAATTTTATAACTTTTTGTGATCGCTTTTTCAAATTTCAAACTGCACTTGCACTGAACACAAACTAGTGGATAATGTTTTTACCAGCCCGTCCAAAAATGGAAAAACGACCTCTTATGGTATCACTAACGTTGTCCGTCCGTCCAACAATGTTGTAACTGAACTTGCGGAAATAGTCAGAGAGCCCAATGAGGGCAATTCTTTTTTTAAGCACAAATAACGGTTTAGTTGCAGTTTAAAGTTTCATGGGAAAATGGATTAAATGTGTTACAGTTCTTTTTTCAGAAGTTTAGAAGGCAAAAACTAGAAAAATGAAACTTATACTATGTCTCCACCGGCAATTAACAGAGAATTAGTGGGATACGATTAAAAATAAATCCCGAAGTGGCTCCACCGAAAAAAAAATTTTGGATTAATTTGACACGTGCTCTCTGTTTCTGTCATTTTGACCCTCAAAAGAAAGTGGCAATGTGGCATTTAATAGGAGTGAAAAATCATTTCCACTGCAAAAATCACAATAGAAAACGTACTAGTGACAAATCTGTCGTACAAGGACAGTTTCAGTTTCCCTTTTTGTTTCTCAAACTGTTACAAAGGTGCTTAAAATAAGTTTGTGAATAGGGTGAATGGGATTTATGTTAGGATTTATTTTGAAACGCTTGCCAAAAGGATTTAAATTTGTATCGTAAATCGCGTGATTTGTAGAGGATTTAAGAAAGATCTATATAAATCGCGAATAAGTGCCCGGTGGAGACATGTTGGGCCTGATAAGTACTGAACTTGAATAAAAGAATCCAATTTTTTTTAAATATTTAAAAGTTTTTGAGAAATGATGAGTTGAATATGGATTACGTTTTTCAATGTGCTTGTGGCCTTAACTTTTGAACCACTAAGGGTTAGTTTTTCAGTTTTTCGAGATCATCCGAGTTTCGGGGTTAAACTGGGTTTAAACATTAACCCCAGAAATGATTTTTTCAGTGAGTATTTATCCGGGATCAATCTCAGCTTATTAATCCCGGATCAACACAATGAACTTATTTGAATGTTTTTTCTGTATGAAATGGCAGTGGCTCTGCGTGTTTCTATGAAAAATGAGATCTGAAAATGACTCGAACTTCTTTTTCTGTGCTTTTTTTGTACCTAAAGTGAGAACTGGGAGAGTCAATAATTTCGATATTCGAAGATTTTGGCAACTTTAGAGACGGAGTCAACTCGGAGTCACTCAAAAACTTTTCGCCGGGTTAATTCTAGTTTCCTGGATTTCGTTCCACAATTAACAGATTTTGGTTAAGGCTGGGCTTAACTCAGCACTGAAAGACTGTCCTTAAATAAGATTGTATGATTGGGAGCCTGACTATATGAGATCCAATAGGCAGGATTGACTATAGTCTCTCTTCCTCTTTTATGATATGAAAAGCTTATAATCTTCATAGGTTATTGGAGCTAATAAGGCGATCTGCAATATCAAGCTGTTGCTGGAACATCTGTGGTGGCTGGTTTAATCAAGAATAGAGAATCAGTGAGATAAGTCGCTTGCACTGTTTAATATACCATTTTAGATCCAAATTCAAACTGTTGCGCAATAACAAACGAAAAAATCATCTTTTTGGAATCGCACCGAGCTTGGACTTCGTCAGGACTAAACCAGCCAAAACGACTCAACCAAATCTAGCCTCATCTCTTGTATTCGAAACCTTTTCAGCTAACTTTCAGAGTATTCTTGGAGCTTTTTAAAGAATGGAACCAGATTGCAACATCCCACGACACAGTCCTTTCTTTGTTAGAGTCTAATGTTGATCAATGGCAAGACAAGTTTTCTGATTTGATTTCAATCCTTGACGAAAAACTATATATTCAAAACCTCTCCAAAGCAACTTCTTCCACATCTCGGAATGTCTACAAAAACTTAAACCACCAGCTTTCTGTTGCTAACTATTTTAGCAGAGAATTTTCTGTACTGTCTTTAAAACAAGAGTCGAAATTCTGAGCCTGAACTTTATACCTCATCGAAACGATTTGCCAATATTGTGTAGTTTATGCAACAGAAGGGAAAACGAAGATGTCTACCACTTCATTGCTATCTGTCCTATTTTACAGGAAATTCGAATGTTATATTTCCAACAAAGTCAGACTTCTTTGCCACGCTTTTACGATATTATGAATTTAAGATTAAGAAACTTTAAGATAAAGAAACTACCTGTAACTATTTTTTTTTTTTTTTTGCCTGAAGTCCTGATGCAGCAATTTATCAAAAGGGAGATCCTGATCATCTTCTCAAAGATAGGCTGGGAGCAATCTTCACGATCACGATCAAATAATTCTTCGATGGTTTGGACACGTTGTTCGCATGCCCCCGGACAGACTTCCCACACAGATTATGTTAGCCGAGATGCGAGCGCGACGACCGCCTGGTAAGGTCAAGAAACAGATGGTGGGATCAGGTTAAGTACATCTCCGAGAACCGTCTTGGGATCGCGCCTGTGTCTCTTGAGTTGGTGGCGGAGGATTGGGAGCACTGCAAGAACCATTGAGCCGCTTTCGCTCCGCGACCCTTCTACGGATAAGCGGTCACCGAAAATGATGATGATGAACATCATAGTTGCAAGATCGCTTTTTTTGTATGATCTTGTCCCAAACCGATCTGATGATCTCAGCTTGGGTTTGCTTTTTTGACAACTTCTGGAAAGACATGCCGGTAGAAATAAGCTTTGTGGACTTGCTAGTAAAGGTACTAGTTATTTACTAAGGTTAGCACCACGTCTTCAAAATTGAGGCTGTTTGAGGCTACCGTAAATACCTATAACTGTAATGGTTCCCAGGCTTTCGGACATGGGAATGTTTGGAAATAGGTGGATTCATGTCAAATAAGGACTTCTTCATCCAAACGTATCATCCACACACACACTGAGAGTGTACGGCTTTTCGTTTTCGGTGATGCAAATGCCATTCAGGGATAGGTTAGGTTAGGTTGATGGATGCCCTTTTGACAATAGTCACAGCTTCACTTAGACCAGCAGCTGGGTTCATTGTGTCCATTGGGAACCTTCTTAATACTTGGAACGAAAACAGAAATAGACCGCTGTTAGAAGCTCAGAGTTCCGCCCTCTTGGGCCCATCCGGATTTGTATACAAATCTTAGGAGGTCCCTTAGATCTACATTATTTAGATCTTCGAGCTCGTTGAAGAAGTAGCTGCCGAGGATACTAAGCCTGATGCTGTTTAGGGCTGGGCATTCGCAGAGCAGGTGACGAACAGATTCAATTTCTTTAATGTCCCTGCAGCTTCTGCAGTTATCGTTATGCGGTATTCCTAGCCGCTCAGCGTGTAGATCCACAGCGCAATGCCCAGTGAGGATTCCCGTAAGTACTCGGATGTTCCTGCGGGCTAGTCCGATCAAAAATAGTGATCTCTTTTTGCTTACCGCTGGCCATAGATCCCTTAGGTGTCTGCACGTTTGTCTCACAATTGTAGGGACCCAACAAGTTTAGAAATTCGATCGATAAATAGACTTACCATGTTTTTACCGGGCGCTACAAATTACGCAATTCACCGTATAAATTTAAATCCTCTCGGCAAGCGATTAAAAACATATCCCCTCACAAATCTCATCTCTCACCCTATTCACTTACCACTTTCAACCATTTTCGAACACATTTTAACTGTTAAAAGAATCGAAAAATTACACTGAAACTATCCATGTATAATCGATCTGTCAGAATAACGATTTCTATTGGGATGTTTCCGATTAAAAATAAATCCCAAAGTGGCTTCACCGGACATATATAGGATTTATTTGACACAAACACCTTGTTTCTCTCATTTTGGCTCTCGGAAGAGAATGGCGATATGATTTCGCAGGAGCGCAAAACGATTTCCGCTGTAAAAATGACAATAGAAAACTTACTTGTGACAGATCTGTTGTACAGTTACAGTTCCCTTTTTTGATTATCAAACTGTTACAAAGTGTAGAAAATAGGTTTGTGAACAGGGTGAATGGGATTTATGAGACGATTTATTTTTAATCGCTTGCCGAGACGATTTGAATTCGTATGGTAAATCGCGTGATTTGTAGAGGATTTACAAAACCCGGTGGAGACATGGTATAAGAGATTTAAAGCAAAACTCCTCATAAATCTCATCAATCTTTTTGTAACACCTTTTGAACCAATTTCATAGGCATTATACTTGAGGAAAAGGAAATATTCCGCATATGACGAATCTGTTACAAATATTGTGTTCTATTGGGATTTCGAAAACGGATTTCTTTTTTTCGCTCCTTATCGTCACTCTCTTTTAATAGGTGGCGGAGGCCCTTTCTAGGGTTGTTTTCCCCGATAGGGCGCCTCTCCAGATGGCGGATAGGGGAAGGCAGATATATTGGGTACCGGTATGAAAAATAACCGGGGCGGACGAAAACCAGCAGCAAACGGAATCCAGGAGCGTCTATCTCAAAATAAGCGGCTTCCCTGCCGGCGTGTTATCCAGAGACAACAATAAGATATAAGTATGCCAGGTAATTTTATTAATACTCTGTTTTTCTCCGTAAGGCATAACACTTGCGGGAGTAAGCTTTGGTGTTTCTGTGCAAGGTTTTTATGTTCCGCGCTGACTTATACGTTAGTGTTGGATGCGGAACTCCGTTTTATCTTCTATCTATTCTTTTTAAGGGTAGGCATAACCCCTTGATCGCGAGCTTATTATAAAAAAAAGAAAAAGCTAGCCAAAATAAAACTGCGATAAGCGGGAGACGATTAAAATAAATCCTAAAGTGTCTCCACCGGACAAATTTGACACCAGCACCCTTTGGTGGCTCTTTAAAGAGAGTGATTTCCCAATAGAAAACGTATTTCTGACTGATCTGACATACGTGGACACTTTCAGTTTCCTTTTTAAAGTGTCAAACTATTATAGTTAAATGTGTGTGAATAGGGTTAAAAGTGGCAAGATGAGGTGTGTGAAAAGAGTGAATGAGATTTATATTTAATTGCTTGCCGAGAGAAGCTTAGTTGGGGAATAAATTGTTGATTGCGGATTAGTGTCCGGTGGAGACATGCCTACATACCTAAAATAAATCTGAGCTTAAAGATTGCCGGTCAAACTTAGCGGTAGGTAATAGGTCAATATTTCAAATCTGTAGTTCTTGTCTGACGTAAAGTTTTAAGTTATACCCTGTCTCCACCGGACATTGAACTGCGATTAAAATAAATCCTCTTTCAATCTTGAGACATACCATACCCTGTGTAGAGGTTAATAAAAGTATTGACAATCAAGGCTGCCAGAAACTCTACTTACCTAAAGGTAAAGTAGCGGTTTTTGTTTTATCAAACTCAACAAGTTGCATCGTGCATTTATTTGACACACTGTAGGCGCATTTCAAGAGTGCTGATGCTGACTCATTCGTGTTTTTCGAATTTTTTTCTTTACGAAAAATTCGGCGCAGCAAAACGCATGTCCCTAGCGACTTGACATGCATCTTGCAACGTGCAATTTTATTTTTCAATGTCAGCTTGTGGTTTGCTGCAACGCGAAGCTTCGTTTTGAATTATCACAAATTTCAACTGTCAAAGTGAAAAATCCAACCAAGTCATGCTAACCACACCTCAAACCCAATTGTGTTTAGCCCACATAGGTGTAAAGTAAAGGAACAGCCCAACCAGGTACGAAGGTAGTCTTCCCCCGATGACAACAAATCATTTTCCACACGAGAAACCAAAAAGAAGAGAAACACAACCACGAAGAAACGACAGCAGAAGCAGGGCGGCAGCGGCAGCTGCTGCTCTATCCGATTTCGATAGCCTCATGGTGTTTGGCCCAATAAGGCACACAATTCACAAATCCAGTTGATCGCGCTGCGAATTATGCACACAAAACCAATAGAAACACTCGAGTCTGTCTATGAACAATATTGAGGATATTTATAGACGACGTCTTACTAAAATTGGCAAGTGATGATGATGATGATGTCGCCGCTGAAACTTTTTTTCTTTACCTTTTTCGAAGGTTATCCATGAATTTCTCCAATGTTACCGAGTCCAAGAGGACAAAGTCCCGGACTCCAACTTCGTTTGGCATTGCCATTGCGTTTTGCGATCGTTTTCCAACACTGGGCAAAGAACTTCAACTTAAAAACACTCTTGAGGAATTTCACTTTGAAGACAAAAAACAAAAACGAATCAACACTTGAACTCCACGAATTAAAAAATTTTGAACACAAAAAAAGGTTTTGAAAAATCGAGTTCGTTTAATGTGGTGGAATAAAAATAAAATAAGGTGAGAAAAAAGCACACAAAAAGGTGGTCACAGGGTTTGTTTTATTGCACGGAAAATGTATTTTTATTTATGAACTGTTTCAACTAGATTCGGCGGCAAAACGAAAATTTATTCGGAGGATGCGAGCTGCTCATCCTCTCAGCGAAAAGTACAAAAATAAACTGACAAACAAAATTCAGAAATGACATAAGCAAAAGTGGTGATTTTGTGTTTGAGTGTGGGGAAAAATAAAAATTTGACAGCAGCTACTAAACTGACTGACAGTTGGTGTGTTGTTGAATTTTTCATGTGGGGCGTTATTATAGGTTTGTGTATGAGGTTGGAAATAATGCCCAAATTTTGGCAGTGCTGCCAAGCAATGCTGATCAAATAGATGTAATTTTTATAAAAAAAATTGTTGAAATTGCGATTTTTAAAATTGTTCAATGGTAAAATAGAACAATAACTGACAACAGCTGAATTGAAGGTTTGTTTGGGAAAGGGAAAAGTTATGCAACATAGGACTGGAAACGAGGTAATTTAACACGTTCGAATGCAAAGTGTCAACTGTCAAGGTTTCGAGCCAACGAGATCTCTATGGTATACGGAAACGACAACGCTGTGAACCTTCGGGCGATAGTTAAGAGCGATGTAGTTCTGCAGCACCCTTCAGAGATAGTTCTTTGGACACGTTTGGAGGGTGAGGCTTTGCACCAGCGATACTATCTCGTCGAGCCAGATATTAAAGGAATTCCAAATTCCTCAGGAGAATTTTTTTGCTGGGGCGAAGAACAACTTGGTGCCGGTCGTGTTGAATCCAAAAAACAAATTTTTCGGCTCAGACAAGGAGAGCTTTCGACTAGTATTGGGGTGAATCAATGGGTCTAGTCTCCCCAACAAAATTGGCCGAGGTATGGAAGACTATCCTCGGACACTATGAGCCAAATCAGGAGCCACAAGCTGTAGAAGAATATCTCATTGGTGAGTTAACAGAATGTACAGGATGGACACTAGCATGGTTGAACACACCTAGTACAGCACCGTGTAGACACCAGAGATGCCAAATCGATCCGCCAAATTGCCAGACGACTTTCATTGGCGAATCAGGCGGAGGTTGACGTGATGATATCAACCATGGAAAAAGCAGGTTTGATCGAAAGCTCGAAAAGTCCGTCAGTATCGCCTGTTGTACTAATGAAAAAGAAAGATGGCAGCACTCGATTCTGCGTGGATTACCGGAGGGAGGCGTAACGATGTCACAAAGGACACCACCCTTTTCCTCGAATCGACGCCACCTTGGATATACTCTCTGGAGCAAAGCGATTTTCTACCCTTGACCTTAAAAATGGCTACTGGCAGGTACAGATCCATCCAGAAGACAGAGAGAAGACAGCTTTTACAAACGGCAATGGACCATGGCAGTTTGCAGTAATGCCATTTAGTTTATGTAGTGCTCCTGCCAATTTTGAGCGTCTTATGGAACGAGTCTTACATGGTCTGACGTAAAGAACCCGCTTACAGGTACTTGGAGGTACTTGGACGATGTCATGGTTTTGGGAGAGACTTTCGTTGAACACCGAAACAAGTTGAATGATGTGTTCACACGAGTTGGAGGAGCACATTTCAAACTCATTCCAGAAAAGTATGTCCCCTTCAGAGCGGAAGTTAAATACCTGGGCATGTGATATCGTCGGATGGAGTGAATCGAAGCTGTGAGAAGTATTGGCCCGTTCCCAAACACCAGCTAAGGAGCTTTCTCGGCCTTGCCACATAATTATCTACAGGAGATTCGTGAAGGACTTCGTCAGAACCGCCAAGTATCGGCACCAATTGACCGTAAAGGGAGGACAGTTTAAATGGTCAGGTGAGGGCAAAAGGAGCTTCCAACATCTGAAGTAGCGACTTTGTGATCGACCAGTACTAGCTTTCTGACCACAGCCCAGGTAAAACATGTATTGTGGACGCAGACGCTGGTAATGTGGGTGTTCGCGCGGTTTTGTCGCAGATACATGATGAGCAGGAGAAAGCCATTGCATACTTCAGCAAAGTTTTATCCCATCCAGAGAGAAATTACTTTGTAACCAGACGAGAACTCCTTGATCTAATATGTGCCGACGATACATTTCCAGAAGTACCTGTGTGGCCTGAAGTACTTCTTGTGTACAAAGCACGCGGCCCCTAAAATGGTTGCTTCAGTTCAAAAATCCCGAGGGCCAAGTAGAAAGATGGTTCCAACAACTGCAGGCTTATGACTTTGAGGCATGCATCATCGCAAAAGAGAACTGCACTGCAACGCAGACGCGCTATCTCGTCAACCAGTGAAACCAATTGTTAACATTGCATACGACATGAGAAAAAGGAAGAAGGCTTTTCTGTCCAGAGAATAAGTGCTGAACCTGCAGAAGGCTGGGGTACTGGGAAACTTTGCAATGGACAAGAAGAGGGTCCTGACATCGAGCCAATCCTTTCGTGTGTAATATTTCGCCTGGAGTTCTTCAAATAAAACTTAGTTAAGCCGCGTTGTCACAGGGAACAGAAACAGGAACAGAAACAGAATTTCATACATTAGCAACGCAAAAAGCATTCAGCGAATTTAGGTTTCAGTTGCTAATGTATGAAATTCTGTTTCTGTTCCTGTTTTACGTTGCTTGTGACAACGCGGCTTTACACTCTTTAAATTACACAACGAAACACTTTATTTATTAAACACGGCAACTTCGTCACTAAGAATTCAACACTTTATTACAATTCAATCGCTTTTTACTTAAACTCTCGATGTTCACTATTCAAAGATTAAAATACACAGTTTCATCCGCGCATGTCATCCTTGTATTCATACACATTCACCACGTTCCAGAAGTTTCCCACTTGGTACCTTTCCATTGTAGGAGAAATTTGGTATCGATATTTGAACTTCGATTGTCAGTTTGCTGTCAGCTGATTGGAATGAGAGTTAAGCCACATTGTCACCATTGAATAAAGAGACAAGGAAGTGGTCTTTTGGGGGAAAAGTCAAGCATCAATTTAAGTTGTGTGTGTGCGGACTAATTATGTGTTCAACCAGGCATGTCATGAGAGACGGCCCAAGGTTCATACGTTTCTGGAGCTCTCTCTACTTCTGCTTAACATTCCTGATTCCCGATTTGTGATTAATTCGATACATTCACTCACAAGTCGATACCCGATATCAGGCGACTAATGTCAAAAGAAATGCTTCACTCACACACACTGTATATTCAATGGTTATTCAATGGTTGTCACAAGCAACGTAAAACAGAAACAGAATCCCATACATAAGGAACTGAAACCAAAATTCGCTGAATGCTTTTTGCGTTGCTAATGTATTAAGTTCTGTTTCTGTTCCTTGTGAAAACGCGAGTTTAGGGGTGTTCGTAAAGTGAATCGATGGCTGCATTCAGCGACTGCTCCATGTCTTTCTACGGCTTGGCACCACATCACACGTGGAAGAAATCAATGGGAATCCTAATGGAAGATATACCTCTGACAGAAGTCCTACATTCAAGGAATACTGGACGCAGCAAGACTCTCCCCATGTACAAGAAGATATTCTACGAATAAAGTGGGAAATGCCAGATGGAAGATCTTTTAAGATGGAGCTTGTGCTTCCACGATCGAAAGTGCAGGAAATTTAGCGCGAAATGCATGATGACGGAGTAACTTGTATGCACTTGGGAATCAACAAGACACTGGAAAAAGTGCGGGAACGATTATATTGGTTAAGTGCGAGAAACGGCATCGAGAGCTGGTGCCGGAAGTGCACTACATGCGCAGCTAGTAAGGGACCTAAAGTCAAAACAAAAGGAAGAATGCACCAGCACAACGTCGGCGATGGGCCCGTTTAAAACATCGCCGTCGATTACATCCTGTTGTAATTGGGAACTACTTCACCAAGTGGCATTAGGCGTTTGCGATCGCAAATCGTGAACCTAAAACCGTTTTCGACCAGATGGCCGTGGACCACTGGGTAGGTTTGGTGTGCCTATGGAAACACTTTCCGACCAAGGACGAAACTTCAAATCAAATATATTCCTGGAAGTTAGTGCATGGATCGGACTACTGAAGACACGGACCACACACCTTCACCCACAGGTGGCCCTTCACCCTTTATCAAGACCTTAGAGGAACATCTCTCCAGAGTGGTGGACGAGAATCAACCGGATAGGGATCGGCGAATTCCTTTATGGTAATGACCTACCGGAATTCGATAGGTTCGAATTCGAATTCGAGTACACAACTTGATACACTCCAGGTTTTATTTGGTTTACTAGACGAACTGTCAGACTTCCTTCCCATTGAGCTAAAACTCGGATTTTCCATTAAAAACTCAACATGCGAAGAGAACTACGTGGTGGATTTTAGAGAAAAGGTCAACGAAATTCACCAGAGAACCAGACGTAAAAAATTGCTAGTCCATATGTCGTAGCATATGTCCCCATCACCGCAGAATTTAATGATGGGGACATATGGTACGGCTCACATCGTAGAAAGAAAGGTAAAATCGTCAAAGCTGCAACAGGATTGGGAAGGTCCTTATACCAAGTAGCGCGAATTAGCGATATCGTTTTCCGAATCTTACTGATAGCGTAAATGAACGTTGTCCATGTTTGATTGGCTTTTTTTTATAATAAGCTCAAGGTCAAGGGCATATGATTACCCTTAAAAAGCGTATAGCACATCACGAGCGAAAAGAATTTGGAGATAGAGAACATAGAAGAAGAAAGTAATTTTCGATCCAACACAAATGTTGATAAGCCAATAATTAAACCTCTGCAAAGATACACGAAAGCTTACCCCCGCAAGTGTTATGCCTTTACGTAGAATAGCAATTGTATAACCAGCGGAATAGCTATTTCATAAAAACATCTGGCATTCATCTTACTGTTTTCCATTCTATTTGCATAATGGAAGAGAAGAAGGTGGGTAAGAGACGTCGACCAGGAAGCCGCTCATTTTGAGACAGACGCTTCTGGATTTTTCGTTTATAGCTGGATTTGGTTCACCCCGAATATTTTCCATACCGGAACCCACCATATCTGGTGCGCATTCCCCTATCCGCCATCTGGGGAGGCGCCCAGTTGAAGACCAGCAACCCCAGAAGGGAATTGCTTCTAATCCTTCATCGTTACCTCGGAAGCAAGGCTGATCTGCTCTTTCGGGAAGAACGAAACTAAGAGGGGGACGATGTGATGTGGCGAGAATATTCCAAAAGACATGCAGGAGTCACTGAACTCACCTATCGGCAAAAAATAACAGTATTCATTGGAGTTTAACATTCTAAGGACAGTTGCGGTTAGTTGGCCTGGGTTTTTTTAAGTGTTTGTCGGGAAGTTCATTTTGTGTGTGTCGATTTCTCGTCTTAAGCCTCGAGTATACACGCATCTTATTATGATCACATCAACCAGCGTTTCTGAGCTCGGCACTGTCCTTGGCTGTGTATGCACTGCCTTCAGCTTCTGGTTGACTGGTACACCTTTTTTGCATAAATTAGGTTCTGCCAAGCTTTTCCTGCTGCGTTGAGCTGGACAACTTCTGAAATAAAATATGAGGGTGAATAATCGAGCTTATGTTAATGTGGACAGCTCTAAACTTGTTTTGAAAGATACTTGTTTTTCGATATCAAAACAGCCAATCGCATGGACACACAGTCAGAAAACTAAAATAAATTAAAATTGTATTTGTGCTTTTTTTTGTATTAATGTTGTAAACACTAATATGACTACCCAAAAGTTGAATATTCGACATCTTATCAATGTGGCGATTGGAAATCCCGAGCCAGGAATTGTGAACTTCAATGCCCTTTACACAGTCTTGCAGGCAATCTCTGAAAAGCTCGAACTACAGGATGAAGACATTGAAGTCGACAGTTCATACTGTCCAGTCGCGACTAAAAACATCCTTGACAGTAGAAGCAACATTTCCTCGGAAAGACTAATGGATCATCAGACGTTCGAGTATGCGGCGACAGAAGGCGTAGAACCAAGCTGCAAAACCACGATTGCCCATGATCCCGAAAGCAAAAAGTCTCACATTCATGCTGGACAGGAGCATGCTGACGAGCGCAAGGTTATTTTTGATGCTTCCAATGAGTCTACTCCAAGGCGGCTAAGAGAGACAGAGCGCGGGACGGCTTTTCGCTCAGAATTAAGGCAACACATTGATGCTTTGAATACAAGATTGGGTAAAATTGAGAACATGTTTGTATCAAGTACGGACACCGATCAGAATGTTAAATGTGTGCGTCAACGTGTCAATCAGCTCGATGAAAAGCTGCATGCCATACAGCAATCGATTCTTGAGCTTAGGGAACTCAGGCACGTCCAAGAGGTAGATATTTCGGCTTGTCGAAAAAAATTGGAGAACGACAGACTGGCCTCGATGACAGATGACATTAAGCACGAACTTGCAGAGCTAAAGAAGACTGTTGCTACGAGTTGTACGGCGGCGGGTCAGCAGATCAGGCAAGTGCAAATTTCCGCACCCAACGATATGGTAGTAGCCTTGGCGGCTGATTTTACAAAGCTTCAGAGCCAACTGCTTGAAGTTCGAGGCCATACATGTGAGCTGGAAGAAAAGTTGACAGCCATAGAGCTTTGCCTAGCTCGTGAAGGAAGCTCAAACGCGACTGTACCTCTCGAAACCTACAAGAATGATATGTCATTACTCAATAATCAAATTGAAACAGTGAGCAGCAAACTTAATTTCCTCCAAAATACGAACGAAGCCCAAACTAGTACCTTGGATGAGGTTAGGCAAAAGCTCGAGGACATGACGAAAAACAAAGTAGATAAGGAGGAAATTGACGAGCTGCTTTCGGAAAAGGCTGACTACACAATGCTACAGCGCAAGGTGTCAGTGGAGAACATGGATGCCGATCGTCGGAAGCTGGAAAAGCAAATAACCGAGGTCAGCCAATGTCTCATCTCAAACGAGGAAAAAGTTCAAAAACAAATCGACGAAATTAAACGATTCCTCGGCGATCAAAGCCTCGATGAAATGATGTTCGAATTTAGACGAAGAATTGACAAAGAATTCCAATCGGTACGAGATGATATAAGAAAATTGGCGAACATGAAGCCTGATGCAGATGCGGCAGCGGCTAGGTTGAAGGACCTGCAATGCATCTCTTGCGACCAGGATGTGGTCATGAAGGCTGTTGAGGTTAACAAATTAACGAAATTCTCTGATGCCTTTGTATCTAAGACAATGGGTCCCAATGTGGCACTTAATGTGGGAACTCTTAGAGCTGTCGGAAAGGCTGCAGCCGAAGGTTTGGGTCAATTTCATTATGAGGCTGGCGTTCATCGGCACTGCGCTGGCGAACACACGGTTATAACTAACAAGGAGCGTGTTATGAAAACACGTGGTCACAGGCCTCTCAAATAATACGGCTGACTATTTTTTGGCTCTGAGTTTGGTTTTAATAAAATTTGTGAAATGAGTCGCAAAAAAACACGTTTTGTTTGATTAAAGGCGCCATTTTGCTTGTTTTTCGTATTAACTAAAAATCTATCCTGTTGGCACGTTAGATAGAAGCTTACCAACTACCGTTGTCATTTCAAATGTTCCAGGCTTTTGCTGTTGCGAAGTTCTTGTTTTCTCCATATTCCGCCAACACCGTTTTTGAAACACAATATTTAAGGAGCCGAAGGAACAAGGTCTTGAATAGTTGATGTAGTCTACTACATCAGAATGATCTTCGAGAAGGGATCACCTCCGGGTCAAGGACGGGATCACTCCGCTCAAAACCGACAAAAATCTAGAATGGAGCAAATCTTCAATGCGCGGAAGTCTAGGGAGACATAATCTGGAATAGTCTGAAATTTTTCGAAATTTTAAAACAAGTAAATTTAACATAGAAACTGTTTGATTGCAGGAAGGCAGCATAAGAACCGCATACATTTCTCAATTGGAAATTTTCCACTGTAGCAATAGGGAGGGCAAATTACATTTACAATACTCGAAAAGACCTTTTAACAGTTTGACGTCTACTATCATTGTCAGTTGTATCATGACTCCACCGGGCACTAATCCGCGATTAATATAAATCTTCATTAAATCTTCTACAAATCACGCGAATTTACAAATTTAAGTCCAAATACAAATACAAATTTAAGTCCTCTTGGCAAGCGATTAAAAATAAAACCTCTCATTACCTACATTCACACTATTCACAAACCTATTTTCTGCACCTTTGTAACAGTTTGGGGGTTAAAAAAAGGAAACTTGAACTGTCCCTGTACGACAGATCTGTCACAAGTATATTTTCTCTTGTGATTTTTACAACGAAAATCGTTTTTTGCTCCTGGGAAATGATATCGGCACTTTCTTTTGAGTGCCAAAATGACAGAAACAGAGATTTCGCGTCAGGTTAATACTATATTTTTCCGGAGGGGCCACTTTGAGATTTATTTTAAATCTCTTTTCCCGCTAATCCTCTTTTGATTTCTGGTGGAGGCATGGTCTAAAGCTCTCTGACTTGTTCTGGGAAATACTTGTTGTTCAAAATCAAAGCATAGATAGTCAGAAAACGCAAACAGATTAAAATTTGTGTTTTTTTTTGTTGTTCGGTATTGACTATCACGTTGTAAACACCAATATGGGTACCAAAAACATGAATATTCGACAACTTGTCGACGTGGCAATTGGAAATCCTGAGCCTGGAGTTGTGAACTTCAATGCCCTCTACACGGTCTTGTTGGCAATCTGTGAAAAGCTTGAGCTACAGAATGAAAACATTGAAGTTGACAGTTCTTATTGCCCATGTTCGACCAACACCATCGTCGACAGCAGAAGCAACATTTCCTCGGAAAAACTTATGGATCAGCAGATGCTCGATTGTGTGACAGAAGTCATAGAAAGTTGTTTCAAAAGTACGGATGGTCCTGATACCGAAACCAATGAGTGTCTCTTGACTGGAGGGGAACCGTCTGGCGAATGCAAAGTTACAGAAGACAGGGACGCTTATCTATTAGAACTGAGGCAATACATTGACGCTTTGAATGCAAAATTGTGTAGATTTGAGAACAATCTTGTAGCAAGTGCGGGCGCCGAGATGTGCGTTAAATGCCTGCACCAACGCATCAGTCTACTCGAAGAAAAGCTGCTCGCCGTGCAGCAAACGGTCGATGAGTTGAATCAACGCAGCCGCAGGCACACCCAAGAGATAGATTTAGGTTCTGTAAAACAAACGGAGCCTGACAATCTTGGCAATATGACCGATGAAATTAAGCTCGAAATTGCAGAGCTTAAAAAGACCGTTTCTAATAGTTTTACGGATCAGTCGATCAAGGAACAGCAGAGTTCTGCAACCACCCATGCGTTAAGAGACTTGATAGATCATTTTTCAAAGCTGCAGAACCAACTGCATGCAGTGCGATACAATATGTCTGAGCTTGAAGACAAGTTCTTAAATATGGAGCGATACCTGACTCGTTATAAAAACTCAGACTCACCTGTGTCTATTCAAAACTATCAGAATGAATTGTCATTACTCAATAATCAAATTGAAACAGTATGCAGCCAATTCGATTGCCTCCAAAAACATTACGAAACACAAACCAGTTCCTTGGAAGAAATAAAGCAAGTACTCGAGGACATGGTAAAGAGCAAAGAAGGGGAGGAGGAAAAGGACGACATAAAGCCACAGCGCAAAGAGCAAATAGTGCATATAAACCTGGACAACGATGGTCGAGATTTGATGGAAACACAAATAGACAGGACCCGCCAGAGTATCTTTTCGAGCGAGGACCAATTTCAAAAAAAAATCGACGACACTAAACGAAGCGGTGATCAAGAGCTCTTGGACATGATTCACTCCTTTAAACGAACAGTTGAAAACGAAATTCAATTGTTGCGAAATGATGTAAGAAAACTGACGAGCATGAAGCCAAATGCAAGTGAAGCACCGGCACCAGAACCAGCTAGGTTGTCGGGCATGACATCCATCTCTGATAACGGCGCTGTGAACCAGGATGAGGTCCTGAATTCACCGAAATCCTCCGGAAAGGATTTCGCTGGCGCCGCCGAAGGTAAAATTTTATTTGGCTATAGCGGTTGTCGACACACCGGTGGTGAACACACGATTGTGACTAACAGGGACCGTGTTTGGAAAACACGAGGTACTAGGCCTAATAAATAAGCTCGCTAAATATTTTCGGCTTTGAGATTGGTTTTAATAAAATTTGACAACTCCTTGATGAAAGATTTCGCGTTTTGTTTGATTTAAGGCAAAAATGATTTGGTTTTTGTATGTTTTCCTTTCAAACAACAATTTCTTCAGTTGAAACAATATCTAGCTAGCTAGCTCCCGTATAGCCAAGTCAAACCCTACCCAGTGCATATTCTATTCCCTTTCCATGATTTATTAATTTTAGTGCATAGCTTTTAACATAGTTGAACTATGACCGGAAAACTCTAAGCCTGTCCGTGATGTTTTCAGGTCTTACTAAGGAGCTGAAGCTTAGATTGGTCAAAGTATGAAATTCGCCAAGATCAGCCAACAGCCACGCCCACGCCCACTTAAAACCCACGAAAAATGAAAAGTCTTCATTGGACTATAAGGAGCCTGAAGTGAAATACCCGAGTATAAGGCTAAAAGTATGCGAATGCAATAAAAGTTTTATTAAACATGGAGGTGGCAGGACTGCTTTACTGAAAGTTTGTTCCCTTCATATTTTGACAGATTACTAAGACACATTATGGACATTAATACGAGTACGTATTACACATAGATAATGGTGGTTGGGTGTTGCACGAGCAGGGTAGGCACTAATCGGCGTCAACCTGGTGACGCCCAGTGTTGTAAGTGGCACTACAGTTCGTAAGATACCTCCGCGTGGTAACCACCGGACACTGGCCTTATCTTCCCTTGTGGCCTGTTGAAATCATAAGTGGGAGTGTTGAGCAACAAGAGAATAGCAACAATCTGTCCAAAACGGCTGGCTGATCGGGTTTCAGGAGTCAATTTCGAAAGCTTCAGAAGAGGAAGTTGCAGCTTTGGAATTCGTAGCAATTAACAATTAACAGTTCCTATCAACAAGAAGGACAACAATTACTTTACCTTTCCTGACTTATTTGGAGCTAATGTCATTTTCATTAAGAATATTTTCAGGTCATAGTCAAGTGTACTGGATCAGAGATGTTGGCGGATGAGCCCCTGAGCGGAGGAGTCCCAAAGTGGGTTACTGGCACTTTTCCATCCGGATTACTTTTATCTATGATGCGGCAATGGTAAGCTTCTCATTGCTGTGTTGCTTTGTTTTACCCTGCTTTGCAATATTATCAGCGACCTCTTCAGCCAAGCGTTGTCACTTGGGGTCAGGTTTGGCCTGTCCCTTCCCATCGGTCTTGGAACCCGAGGGTTTCCTTGGGTTATTTGAAGGGGATGGCTTTGCATTGATTCTAACGCTTGGCTTTGTGGATGCTAAAAATTTGGCGTTGTCTTTTTTGGAAGGGGACTTCTTGTCTTTTGTGACATCGTTGGTGTTTTTCTTTTCGGTCTTCTGATTGGATGGGGAGGCTGCCTTTGAGAACAGTACTGTTTCCTAAACATCTCTCATTTACCTTGACGACTTTGGCATGTTCTTTTTTTGATCAGGTCCATAAGCGTAGCTGGCTTACTGTCCCTCATTCTTGCCAAGATTTTGCCAGAGCTCTTATGGCCAGATTTGGCTTTTTGTTCGTCTGTTTTCTTTTTAGACATAGAAACCAGCAAGTCCTCCATGAACTGCGGTGACTTCTGTATCGCTGGTTGCCCTTTTTATACCCAACCGAGTGTATATTTATTTTAATGCATAGTTGGTAATACATTGAAATAATCACAAAGGGTCTACCCCTTAAGACCTTTTAGAGATACGATCGAGTCCGATAGGTGAGTCGATTAAGCCATGTCCGTCCGTATGTTCGTCTTTTCGTATGTATGCAGTTTTGATTTATGTATGCAGTTTTTAATTTTGTACAGATAAAGTATGAAAATTGTGAAGATCTGCCCACAGCCACGCCCACAATTGATTTGAATGTCAGACAACCTCAAATTTGCATTTTATTTCAAAATGCCTTTTGGCCAAGGTAGACAAAACATATGAACTCAAATTTTGGTGGAGAGTTATATCGGCGAGAAGCCTTTAATTAGACAAAAATTGGACCGTCCACTCTATTGACCATGCCAACTTTTAACATCTTAAATCTTTGAAAACCTGATTTCTCGGGAAATTCATTCTAAATCGAAAAAAAAAAATTATGACAAATATAAAAGATATTTCCATTTGCTTAGTTTTTTGAATACAAAGCATTGAGCTCCACCTACTTTTAGAGGGCGTTTTTGGGAAAAAAACGTTATTTTAAGTATATTCGCTATTAACGCATTTTCTCATGATTCCCACAAAATTAGAGTTAATTGATTTTAATTTTCAGCCTTCGCCCTTTTTTGGGGGCGTGGCAAATACAAATAATTGACATTCAGTATATGAAACAGACCAACAATTTTTTTAATTTGGTGTTACCGGGTAAAGAGGGTCGGGTATTTAGAAGTTCGTTACAGACGAACTCTTGCACTTATTCACTTGTTCTTTATAGGTTTCTTTTCCGTTTTGCTCTCACAGATAACTCTTTGTCGTCAAATCCCTGACTATAATCCATGTGATCTTCCGTTAAAGTTGACTCCCCCAGAACCCGTGACCCTGCCTCTCCCTCGCCCTCTCTCATTAGTTAGTTCTGCTACGTTTCAGGATGCATTGCCAGGCCTCGCGCCGATAACTAACACTCGAGAGTGTCCAGATGAGAATCGCCCACGTAGAAGGGTTTCAGCTCCTCCGAACACTCCCCAGCAACCTTCTTTTTGTTTAATCAATTTAAAATTTTTGCCTTTCCCTTGCCTTAAGCTCACCATGGCGATCAACCAACTACTTTTCATAGATCGTCCGACTGCAACGATTTCTCTTCCCCAAAAGATGGAAAAAGTGGTCGAAGAGATCTTGTTCACCTTCTACTATGATATAAAAGATTCAAATTTAATCTTAAGGCCCAACCAAAATAGACTTTGATGAGCTTAAGTTGGCTTTCCGAAATGCCCCACTACACGCGATTCGTATGCAACGACCATAATAGCCTTTTGCTCGATTTCGTAAAGTTTTCGTTATACCATGTCTCCACCGAGCACTAATCGTCGATTAATATAAATCATTATTAAGTCCTCTACAAATTTAAATCCTCACAGCAAGCGATTAAAAATTAATCCTCTCATAAATCGTATTCACCCTATTCACAAACCTATTTCCTGCACCTTCTTAACAGTTTGAGGGTCAAAAAAGAAAACTGAAACTGCCCTGTGCGAAAGATCTGTCACAAGTATGTTTTCTATTGTGACTTTCACTGAGGAAATCGTTTTCGCTCCTCGGAAATAACATCGCCACTCTCTTTTGAGAGTCAAAATGACAGAAATAGAGTTTTCGTGTCAAATTAATCCTGTATTTGTCCGATGGAACCACTTTCGGATTTAGCTTTAATCGTCTCCCATTAATCTTCTTTTAATTCTCGGTGGAGACATAGTATAAGTTTGTGTTGACTTAAAGTTTTGTTTTTGCTTGTCATTAGTTCATTAATTGTCACATTCAAAAGATCCGCGAAAAAAAGGAATACACCGCGAAATAAATTAATATAATCTTGGAATACACCAAGAATTGCACGCTTATTCTCTTAAGTTTAAACACATTTTAGATCTGACAATCGGTTTCGGAAATATAAACATCTAAAGTTAAGGAAAAAGTGACATGTTTTTCAAAATTGATTTAAAATTTTCAAGGCAACGTGATACGCGAGACGTTCACAGTCAAATTTCATGATTTTCAAATCGATTGCTTAAGTCTGTTATGGGCACCACAATCTTTTCGCAGAACTTGAGTGGGATTTTCGTTGTATTTCGACATTAGATTAATCCCGCTTAAGCCTATTATAGTTGGGCCTTTACAGCGAAATGTCGTAAACAAAACGGTTTGATTTGAATTCTCATTTGAAGCCCATTTCATAAATATCGATCGACGCAAGCCACTCCTTCAGTATCATGGATGTCCAAACTTTCGAGAGGCCAACTTTGACTCGGATCACTACCTTGTTGTAGCCAAGGAACAGCTGCGAATATCCCGACCAACGCCATAAATAAAGCAAATACTGTGAGAAATTTTGACGTCGGCCGACTACAATCGCAAGAGATCGCTAGGTCCTTCTCTAACCGAGTCTCTCAAAACCTTTTACGAAATCCTATGCATGCAGCCAAGAATTGATAGCCAGTGGCAAAATTGCCAAAACGCCACCAGAGACGCCGGCTCTGAAGTCCTGGGCTTCATACGTCCACCATAACGAAACCCCTGGGTTGACGATGAGTGCCTGCAAGCACATGCAGCTAAATAGGAAGCATACAAAGTGGCTCTGCACAAAAGGATAATAGCGGAGGAGGAGAGAGGAACACCTCGGCTTACCGAAAGAAAAAGAGAAAGCACGAGAATCGCGCGGTTGAAGAGATAGAGAGATGTTACAACAGGAATGAGGTTGGAAAAATTTACCAGAGGATCAATAGGCCCTGCCAAGTATAAAATCCGCACTGAAGCCTGTAAGGACAATCAAGGGAACATCGTTGTAGAATCGCAGTCGGTGTTGAGGATTTGGAAAGACCACTTTTGCAGACTGTATAACAGCGAGGGCGAACCAAATACCGGTGTCAGACAGAACGAACCATTCAACCCGGGCGAAGACGTAACCAACGAAGCATACGAACGATACCGCACACCCGACCTGGTGGAAGTAAAAGTAGCTGTGTCTAAGCTCAAGTACAACAAAGCAGGCGGAGCAGACGAAATTTTTAAATCCGCTGGCGATGAGCTGGTGAGGAGCATGCACAAGGTTATCTGCAGGATATGGTCGAAGGAAAGTATGCCCGACGAATGGAACCCCAGCATTGTTTGCCCGATCCTAAAGAAAGAAGAATTGTGCCAACTACAGATTCATCAGTCTTCTTATCATCGCATACAAGATCTTTTCTGCTGTACACTCAGTACACTCAGAACGCCTGAAGCCGTTTGTCAACAATCTGATAGGCACATATCAGTGTGGCTTTAGACAGGAAAGTCAAATATTCACCCTGCGGCAGATCTTTCAGAAAATCCAGGAATTCCAAATCGATACGCACAAAATTTTCATCGATTTCGATTTTTTCATCAAGGCCGCGTATGACAGCATCCATAGAGAAGGAGCTATACAGCACAATGTCTAGTTTTAGAATCCCTGCCGAACTCGTCAATCTGTGCAGGATGACGATGGAAAATTCACGCTTTTCCGTTAAGATCAATGAAGACCTCCACCCATCCCTTTAATGTCAAAAAAGATTTTAGACAAGGCGACGCGCTGTCATGTACAGACACGTCCTGACAAGTTTTCCTATGACCAAAAATTAAGGAAAAAAATTTTACAATGCCCCAAGGGAAGTAAAATTTTTTAGTCATTTGTCAAAAATATAAAAAACAGTGCCACATTTTCCATTTCAACACTCATTAACAATGACATTCCAACTGTCAGCTCCGTAGACATGGCCAATTTGCTTGCAGCTTACTTTGCTGCCAGCTCTACACTCCCTGATTGTACTGTGTCTCCTTATGTACTTGAGCGCGTTGAACAATTTATGGGTCAATTACATTTTCGTACACGTACAGTGGCGGATCTCTATAAATGTCGATATACACAAATCGTCAGGTCCCGATGGAATATCACCCTTAGTTCTGAAAAAGTGTTCGACTAAACTGGCAAAAGCACTGCGTAAGCTCTTTCACGTATCCCATTCTTGTGGTATCTTCCCAAACAGATGGAAAGCAGCATTTATCCAACCCGGCCCGAAGAAAGGAGTTTCTTCTTCTCCATCCTACGTCCAATTGCGCTCACATCTACCATTTCAAAGGTCATGGAAACGTTGATGAACAGCCAGCTCATGAAATATCTCGAGTTAGAAAAGCTTCTTAATGACGCATCAGTATCGCTTCCGTAGCAAAAGGTCCATTGGTGTTTTGTTGGCTTATCTAACCGAAATGTGGAACAGTTCGTAGTATCTTCAGGGTGAAAGCAAGGCTATTGCTCTTGACATTCCTGAAGCATTCGATCAAGTTCGGCATCAAGCTCTCCTATCCAAAATGAATGCATTTGGAGTTGACGAATATTTCATTCATTGGACTGGTAATTTCCTTTCTAGTTGTTCAATCCAAATGGTTCAAGTCGGTAACAAATCTAACATCCATAATTTAAATGCTGGTGTGCCCCAAGGCTCAGTATTTTCTCCAATGCTATTCTTAATCTTCATCAATGACCTTCTGTCCGCCACTTATAATCCTATATACATTGGTTTGCTGAGAGTACTCTGAGTTTTTCCTATTCGTTCTCCGGTAATCGTCCTAGTTCTATAGACGTTGAAATGGAAAGATCGCGAATGTTAGACTCATTGAGCTCTGACCTCAATAAGATATCATCGTGGGGTTTCTCAAACAAAGTGGAATTCAGTGCGTCCAAAACTCAATGTTGCTAAGCAAAAGCGCAACTTGCCGCCGTTGTCTATGAACGGCATTCGCAATGCTGAAACCGAAAAGCTTTCTGTTCTCGGAATGTGTGTGAATGACAACCTACGGTGGAATAAACACTTATTTGAACTGCGAAATGTTTAGGTTTCCTAAAGCGATGCAAAAAATACTCTACACCTTCAGATCTGACTAGCATCTACAAAGCGTTCATACGCCCCAAATGGGAGTATAATTCCCACGTCTGGGCTGGTGCATCTCTAAGGCCACCTTTCATCTTCTTGATAGGATTCAAAAACGAGCGTTTAAACATTGCGTCGATGATCCAACGTTCAGGTAGACTACCTGTGTTTCCTGTCTCTCATTGTTTTATCGCTACTTTTATAAAGAGTGTTCTAGCGAAATAGCCAGGTGTATGCCACCGTTCGCCGTTGAACACCTTATATGGGCTACTACGACGTATTCGGAGCTCAGGCCTTTAAGGAGCGGGCTATCCGGCTCTCCGTCCTTAGAGCTAAGCAAAGGATCTGGTCCTCCAGGTTGGGGGTCGTGCCGTCGGGGTGACTTCCCGGCCACGTAAAGAAACACCAGTCACGAAGCAGAAACAAGCCTCGGATTCGGACGGATCTACTGTGCACCGAGACTCAAGTTGCACACGCAAGTGGAAGGGGACCTCAGCCAACTTCGTGTGCGAAACTGGAGACGGTTAGCTAGAGACAGAGCTGGCTGGCGAAGCTTGTTGGCTGAGGCCCATTTCCATCCCGGACTGTAGCGCCACCTTAACTAACTAACTATGCCACCGTTCAAAGAATTTAGCAGAAACACCCGCGCAAGAACTAGTGCTAACCAGTTCATTCTGGAGCCTAGTTTTAGGCGTATCGCGTTATATTCGAATTCCTTTTTTAGCAGAACGACACGTTTGTTGAATAGACTGCCTTATGAGATCTTTCCTCCTCCCCTCAGTCCTCAACAGTTAAAACCAAAGTGCATCAGTACCTCTCCTCTATCCCCTCTGATCCTTTCCGCTCGCGTTATGCTAACACATCATAAGGATATCCAACCCCTTGAACAGAAGTGATTTCTATAACAAAACAAAAAAAATCATGTGACTTCTCATCATACTTGAGAGAATTGAGCAGAACTCCCGCGCCAACACCAGAGGCACAATCTTTCAAAAGTCCGTTCAACTACTCGCATACGCAGACGACATTGACATAACCGGAAGAACAAAGCGTGATGCCAGTAAAGCCTTCGTGAGTATTGGGACGGAAGCAACGAATATGGGTTTAGCAGTCAATGAGGGCAAAACCAAGTAATAAATGCTGTCATCAAGAAAAGACATCCAACACCGACGTCTTGGACAAAACATCACCATCGACAGCTTTAACTTTGAGGTAGTTAGGAACTGACACCAGCGCTGAAATCAAACGAAGGATAACTCTTGCCAATCGCTGTTTCTTTGGGCTAAGAAGGCAATTTTAGGCTCTCTCCCTCTCTATCGAGCAACTAAAGTGCCCTATATGAGACCCTCATCATCTCAGTCACTGATCAGACTATAAAGAGATAGCCAACTCAGCACAAGAATTCTCTTTTTGCCCCCAAGCTTCCACTGACTGGGGACTGCAAATGTGTCCTGTGCTTTGTCCGGCATACTACTACACTCTCAGCTGGCGAGTGTTTCACACAGACAGTAAATCAAAGGCAAATCCCATGGCAGATTCCATTACGTTCCGTTTCGTTCCCTGTAGGTGCTTTTGCGGGTTTTAGCGGGCAGAGGGTTGCAGAGTTTGCTATTTCTTTATAGTCTGATCAGTGTCTCAGTCCTGCTTTACGGTGCAGAAGCATGGATCCTGTCAAAGGCGGATGAAAACACTTTATGCTGCTTCGAGAGGAAAATTCTTCGGACGATTGACTGAAAGACAGGCTGTACAACGACGCCGACCTAGCCAGACGAGTCGAAATACAAAGGCTACGACGCACGGTTGGGTCATCTAGAGCGGAATGACACCAACGCCCGGCCCGGAAAAACTTCGAATCCACCCCGCAGGGACGGCGCAGTAGAGGAGCACCGAGACTCAGGTGGCGTACGCAAGTGAAAGGCGACCTCAGCCAACTTCGCGTGCGAAACTGGAGACGGCTAGCTAGAGACAGAGCTGGCTGGCGAAGCTTGTCTGCTGCGGCACAGGTCCATCCCGGACTGTAGCGCCACCTTAAGTAAGTAAGTATAAAAATTAATTTTAAATGGATATACATAATGGATTTCGATAGATCAAAAAATTATTTAGGATACAATGGATTTTGATATTCAAACTGCGTTGGATATAAAGGATTTTGATATTCACAACAGTTTTGGAAGCCTCATTTTTACGGGATTTAATAGATTTTACGACTCAAATTTTGGCCGAACATATAGCTATGAACTATGCGAGCAAAACCTCATGACAAATTAGGTTTTGCTTTTAAGTATATATTAGGAGTTTTGATTTTGGTCCACTCATATTCTATATTGCCACAGAACTTCCTACACCAACGATGCTTCCCTGAAAAATGTCAGCTTTTTGCTACCTTCCGTTTCCGCTGTTTTAAATATACCCTTTAACAACATTCCACCAACTTAGCAAGGATTCGAAAAGAACTTTTCCACCATCCTTCCTGTTCTCAATAAAGCTTGCGCTCTCTCTCAAAAGCTCTGTCAAATTTTTAATTTTTTTTCTTCTACGTTATTTCAACCCCAAGTGGTGGTAGTATTGTAGACAACAAACTGTGACATTAAATAACTTGCCTACATTGCCGAGAAACCGCCTAGCCTCTCGGTGTGATACCTGCTATCAACAGTATTTTTTATTGTTGATATCAAACCTTATTTACGCGTGCTATTCTCCTTAGATACTAGCCCGGTGTTGGACTTCAGTCGACTACCAACTTCGCTGCCGCCAAAGAGCAGTATCTTCCGCAATTTCATCGAGCTAAGTGCCTATCGGTCGCGTACACAAAAATGGAATAGACTGACGGAGAGATATCGCATCTTGAAGATACTATCGACGCGTATATGAAATAAAGATACACGAGGTTACTATTACTACCGGTGGTCGTCGGGTAATTGTCGTAGTGTTTTCCTTCGGTTCTTTATTTTTGTGTTTTTTGTTTGCCCCAACTAATCACCCCAGGAGGGTGCTAATTAATTTCGGTATATCCATCCGTCTTATTTGTGGTCTGTTGTGTCATTTCAAAACAGAAAACGAAATTGTCTTGTAAACAATTGTAAATACGGAGTCGGCTGGTGCGTTGCATAAATTTCAAATATTTCCGTGTGTTTCAGTGAAATAGTAATAAATTGCTTCCCAGAGCGTCCGGAGCTTGTTTTTCTATTTTACATCGAATCCCACTAGTTGATTCGTCAACACATCCCCACGCTATAGGGACGAGCAAGGGGGGCCAGAATTTTTTGGTCAATAAATTCTTTTTTTGATTATTTGCCTTTGACTGCTCGAATTTTACCATGAAAAGATATTAAAAAAAAAATTGCTTTTAGCCATCTGGAAGACGTTTCCAGTGTCGTGGCCGGCGCGTTCATGTGGTCATCGTATGGCGATCGTTAAAAAACCGATCTTATAGTGAAGCTCAATTGTTATTCAAATATTTGATCTATTTATCGTTTTTTATTTTCGAGTAAATATTGCTATAGTATTTTTTATTTTTGTATCTTTCTACGATCGACAGGTGCTGTCTTATGTCTTATTTTGTACCCTATCAGCAAAAAGTCTCTGTCTTTAGTGGAGTCGTGTAATCGAGGGAAAAAAGTGCGCATTACAAACCTTTTGGAAAGGGTTATTTTTTTTTTTTTTCAAAACACGAGCTCAAATATATAGCAAATTCCTGATAAATGTTGTTACCTTGTGCGGTTTGTCAATTTCAATTTCTTTTCGGTTTTTATCGATAAAAAATTTAAGGTTTCTCGACAACGACGTGTGTGCTTTGACAAAGTGTGCTTTATTGTTGTTGTCATATACCTATAATAGTGTTGTGTTTTTTTTTATACCGAAAACGCTATAAAAAATTAAAGGTGATAAGATAAATAATATTACTTACGACGAAGGCGACGATTTAAACACAGGTGAACTTTCTTATAAAACAAAAAGGAATTCATATGCATGTCTCAGTGTTATCAGTCATTAATGTCAATTGTATATAACCGCTTACGTATATATACGTAGCTACAATTGGTTATTTTTCTACGATCTAAGACTGGCGTCGTTGTTTGGTTGCGTTTGACGTCTTCCAAGGGTGCGAGGAGAGTCACATCAACAGCACAAAAATCGAAAAGAGTAACACAAAGAGTGACAGGTGAGTTTTTACTGGCACTCAGTAGAGGTATATTGGGTATAGAGTTACTCGATGTTATTATGGTGACACATGACTGTTGTAGCTACTAATGGGAGTATTCAATCAGTTTCTGAGTATTTTTATATCTTTGTTGGGGATTTTGACAAATCCAGCGAATCCGGGAGCCACTCACGTGTTTCCAGGTATTAACTGCGGCGCTGAAGATAAAAAAAAAACTGGGAAGGGTCTTGAACAAACGAAATTTTACTTAATGGGTAGGGCTGACGAACTATATCCAAGATCTGTCGAAGCTTCAAAGGTCCTGGTCAGGGACACCTTATACCCTCTGCGGTTATGGAGATGGACACACAATTTTCAGACACAGAGCTCTTACGTTCACCATAGATGCGTATCCTTAAAGCGAGGGTTAGGGGGGGTTTATGAAGTTTTAGACCAGCTTTGGATATGCTTTTGGCATTTGATGGGGTACGTAAAAGGATTCTTTTGGATTGATGTAGATCTGGCTGTTTTATCGGCGTGTTAGGTAAAGACACGTAATCACAAGGAACAGAAACAGGAACAGAAACAGGAACAGAAACAGAATTTCATTCATTAGCAACGCAAAAAGCATTCAGCGAATTTTGGTTTCAGTTGCTAATGTATGAGATTCTGTTTCTGTTCTTGTTTTACGTTGCTTGTGACAACGCGGCTTAAGGTCGTATTTAAAGAAAAAAGACATCGTAAATGCAACTCATCAATTACTTTATTTAAAATAGATATTTCTCCTAACGTCTTGTATGCACCTGGTCGCCGTCACTGCTGAAATGGGAAAGAGAAAGATTGACGGCCAGGTGACAGCCCGAAGCCAAGCTCGCAGCAGTTCAATCATATTTCAAACAATTGGTGTTTGCGGTGGAAAGTGTTAAAATTGTTAAAAGGCTGGTAACAAATGAATATCTATTAAATGTAGTTTAAGGAAATGAACTGAATGAATGAATCCTCCTGAAGAAAGGAGACCTTCTGAGTTGTGCCAACTACAGAGGCATAAGTCTTCTTAACATCGCATACAAGATCTTTTCTGCTGTACTGTGTGAACGCCTGAAGCCGTTTGTCAACAATCTGATAGGCACATATCAGTGTGGCTTTAGGCCAGGAAAGTCCACCATCGATCAAATATTCACACTGCGGCAGATCTTGGAGAAAACCCAGGAATTCCAAATCGATACACACCACCTCTTCATCGATTTCAAGGCCGCGTATGACAGCATCTATAGAGACGAGCTATATAGCGCAATGTCTAGTTTTGGCATCCCTGCCAAACTCGTCAGTCTGTGCAGGATGACGATGGAAAACTCACGCTGTTCCGTCAAGGTCGGCAAAGACCTCATCGACCCCTTTGATGTCAAAAAAGGATTTAGACAAGGCGACGCGCTGTCATGCGACTTCTTTAACATCATACTTGAGAGAATTGTGCAGAACTCTCGCGCCAACACCAGAGGTACACTCTTTCAAAAGTCCGTTCAACTACTTGCATACGCAGACGACATTGACATAATCGGTAGAACAAAGCGTGATGTCAGTGAAGCCTTTGTGAGTATTGGGACGGAAGCGGCGAATATGGGTTTAGCAGTCAATGAGGGCAAAACCAAGTATATGCTGTCATCAAGAAAAGACACCCAACACCGACGTCTTGGACAAAACATCACCATCGACAGCTATAACTTTGAGGTAGTTAGGGACTTTGTCTACCTGGGTTCCGCTATCAATTCAGACAATGACACCAGCGCTGAAATCAAACGAAGGATAACTCTTGCCAATCGCTGTTTCTTTGGGCTAAGAAGGCAATTGAGTAGCAAAGCCCTCTCTCGAGCAACTAAAGTGTCCATGTATAAGACCCTCATCATCCCAGTCCTGCTTTACGGTGCAGAAGCATGGACCCTGTCAAAGGCGGATGAAAACACTTTAGGCTACTTCGAGAGGAAAATTCTTCGGACGATTTACGGTCCCGTCTGCATAGACGGAGAGTGGAGGAGGAGATATAACATCGAACTGTACGGGCTGTACAGCGATACCGACCTAGCCAAAAGAGTCAAAACACAACGTCTACGATGGCTGGGTCATCTAGAGCGGATGGACACCAACGCCCCGGCCCGGAAAATCTTCGAATCCACACCGCAGGGACGACGCGGTAGAGGAGCACCGAGACTCAGGTGGCGCACGCAAGTGGAAGGGGACCTCAGCCAACTTCGCTTGCGAAACTGGAGACGGCTAGCTAGAGACAGAGCTGGCTGGCGAAGCTTGTTGGCTGAGGCCCAGGTCCACCCCGGACTGTAGCGCCATCTTAAGTAAGTAAGTAAGTTTAAGGAAATATCAACTTTATTGGAATAGAAGAAGATAACGAATGAAAAAATAATAATTCAGCTTTGACAATAATAACCCAAAGGTATGCACGACGATGGATAAATAAACATTGTACAGTGATTCAATCAACACTCCTCCTCAATATTTATTTCTTGTAAGTCCAATAAGAGCTCGAAATTTCGATATCTTATTCGCACCCATGATGGCTTCGTAAAGATGTCTGCAATCATTTCTTCAGTAGGACAGTACTCAAGCTTGATTATATTCCTGACGTAAGGATCTCTGAGAAAATGAAAACGTGTATCAATGTGCTTTGACCTCCTTCCCGATTTTCCAGATTTGATAAGTTTTATTGCACCTTGATTAACTTCTTTGATGATAAATATACCAGGATCGATGCATTTAAGTTCATCCATCAGTCTCTTTAATGTAAGTAATTGTTTGCAAGCTTCTGAAAGTGAGATGTACTCGGCTTCTGTGGATGACAACGAAACTGAATCTTGTTTTCGACAACACCAATCTATAGCTGATCCTCTAAACAGTGTAACAAAACCGCTGTTTGATTAACACTCAGATCTATCAACTTAAGTTTCACACACAGGATCATTTCGCTGGGCTCCCAGCTCTAGTTGAAGATCACGACTTCCTTTGAGGTATCTTAATACTCGCTTTGCTTCCTGCCAATCGCGCTGCGTTGGTTTACTTACTTTTCGACTGAGTATTGATGTTGCTGCAGCGATATCTGGTCTTGTATTCACCGAAATATATAATAGAGCTCCAATTCAGCTTCGATACATATCGTTTGATGTTAGTATTGGTGAGCTATCTTCTTCACTTAAATAGCTTGGATCCAAAGGAATTTTTGACGGCTTGGCCTCGTCCATTTCAAATTTTCGCAGTGATTTTTCAATATACGCACCCTGTGATAACATGTAACTTCCATTTTCCTTTTTTTTAAATACTTATTCCTAGAAAACTGCATACAGGACCCGAAGGTGTGATTGCAAAACTTTGACTTAATTTACCTTCAATATCTAAGGCTTGTTCCAAATTTATTGTTACAATTAACATGTCCTCTACGTAGATCAGTAAATAAATATCTCCCTCGGCAGTTTTCTTGAAGATCAAACACTCATCTTCCTGAGATTGAACAAATCCAAGTTCTATTACAACATTTGAAAGTTTTAAATTCCAAACTCGAGCTGCCTGTTTTAGTCCGTAAATACTACTCCTTAATCGGCACACTTTATTTGGATGAAGCTTATCTTTATAACCCGGCGCTTCTTTCATATAAACTTCCTCTTCAAGTTTTAGAAGGAAAGGATTAGAAGAAGAATGAAAGGATAAGAGGTACCGGTGCACTCTTGTTTTAAACAGCTGCAGATTGAATTGTCTAGGAAAGACTGATCGTGGGAGGACATTCCACATTCGCGTTGTACGGCTTATAAAAGAACCTCTAAACTGTGCGTCCGAAAGTGGGCTCAAGGGTAAACTGATGTGCATTCGATCTATTGCGAGTATTACGGTTGAACGTCTTAAGGGGTGGAATGCAATTGGCATCATTTGTATGTAATCAGGAAGTGAACTCCAAAGTGTACTTGTTCTTTATAAGAAAGAATTTTGAAACAGTGTAGTGCGAGTTGTTTCGAGGTGAACATGGAACTAATTTTCCATATTAAGGGGTGGTACAGTAAATGCGTCTTTCTTTAAAAAGACAGAATATTGTGTTTTGCTAGCATTAAAAGTAACAAAATTTACCTTACTACAATCTTTTTGAGGTCAACTAAAGACCTCTAAAAGGATTTTAGTTCATGTACAATGCACTATCAACCTTTTTGAAAGCAAAGGGTTACAGTCGGAAAGTCTTCAAATAATGTGTGACATCAACAACACGGAGTGTAGGGAACATCCATGGGCGACTTATTCTACGCATAATAACACCCCCCAAACAGCTGTCGCCACCATAGCATCAGCTGTTGTGGCGACAGGTGTTTTCCTGACCCTTCACACTTGCGCTGCATTTATTCCAATTTGCAAGGTTAATAGCCTATATAAACGTTTTGAAATCAAGTATGTACGTGAATGTTGGTACACTGGTAAAAAGCTTCTCGTACTGGTCAGCACTTAAAGGATAATAATAAATCCTGTTATCTTTAAGTGCCACAAACATTAAACCAGAACAGGGATCTGTACGTTGCATCTGTAACTGACAGAGTTTTAATCGCTTTACATAACGAATGAGCCAAAAGCAACAAGAAAAAAAGATTGTCCTTTAATGAATGCACCCAATTTTTTTCATAGTTTAAACGTCGCATGAGAGAAATTGAAAAAGGGGTACCACAGCATGGGCGTGAAAACAAAACCCGTAGTACAGCATGTCAAAAAGGGGTTTCACGAAAAAGACTAGCTATTATACTCCCCAATACAAAAAAAAAAATACTAGTGAAGCCAATAGTAACGCTGTGTTATTCATATGTACATAAGTGTTAGTCGTTAAAATGCAAAAATGGTATGAAGCATCAATATGTGGATAGTGGCTTTTTTGCTTGCCATCAAGTGGAGACAAGCGGAAATATCCTTAAACATCTTTCCTTGTAAAGTTTTTATGGTATAAGTATAGTAGCTTAGCATGCATCGATTAAGATTGTAATATTTTGTGGCCTGGGGCTCAACTTCACTCAGCTTCATTTTTATGCAAACCATACACGGTCAATCGATTGATGTCAAGCGTACTGAACGTGTAGATTGATTTCAAATCTTTCACAGTTTAATCGATTGACAAACATTTTAAGTTTTTTATTTATAGCTGCTGTAGCATCGGCACATTTAAATGTTTCTTAATTTAAAGTTGCCTCACGATCGTCGAAATCAAAAATAATTAATTTTTTCGTCAATCTAGCCCTTACACACATCAATCGGCATGACGCTCATCATGCAAAATCAAAATTGTTTTGTTTTTCGTCAATCAGCTTCAGTCGAATGTGTGTGGTGCATCAGATAAATTTTCACAAATTCATGGAGGTGCTTGACGTCAATCGATTGACCGTGTAAGGATCGCATTATAATAACAACTTATTTAAGTTCAAATTACAGCCTCTTACAATACAGCATTGTTTTTTTTTTTGTTCAAAGGATTTTGCTTTCACTCATAAAAGGTTCAAATACAAATGCGCCACCCGGGTCTATCGTCCGCGTATTTATACAAATGCACCAAATTCTCAAAATTTCGCTTTTGGTGATTTTCCACTGTAGCAATGTTAGAAATGATGATAATCTCACCACATAGGATATAGAGTGTACTCAAGGACAGGCTTTTTTTTAATTATTGCTGCGTCTTTAAATCTTTTAGAAATCTTCAAATGAGAAAATATTTGAAATATATTTTTTAGTACCGTTATGTTTTTAGCGGTCCATCCAAAAATGGAAAAAGGACCTCTTATGGTACCGCTACGTTGTCCGTCCGTCCGTCCGTCCAATCGCTTTATAACTTCTGTACGGTAAGTCGTAGAAAGACAAAATTTGGTGTGCGTATAAACTGCGGAAATAGTCAGAGAATCCAAAGAGGGCAATTTTTTAAAGCACAAATAACTGTAATTAGTTTGAAATTTCATGTGAAAATGGACCTAATGTTTTTCAGTGTTTTTTTCAAGAAGTTTAGTAGGCAAGAACTAGAAAAACGAAACTTAGGTTTAAGAAATACTAAGCTTTAATTAAAAAATAAAATTTTTTGAAAATATCAAAACGTTTTTGAGAAATGAAGAGTCGAAAATGCATAACGTTTTTCAAAGTGTTAGAGGACATAACTTTTGAACGGCTTATCGCTCCAAATCATTTTTGAACACACGCATGAAGCAACTCAAAGTAAACCCAGTGCTAAGGTCATATTTTTCAAAAACAGTTTAAGTACTGCAGTTTTGGCGCATTTTCGAAAAAAAAAACGCAAAAATGCATGAAAAAACGTGTCCCCCACCTCCCTTATCTCCGGTGATGTTTGGTGAAATTCTATGGAACAAATCACACGTATCAGAAATAATTCAGAATTTTAAGGAAAATGTTAGCGGATTTTGAAATTTCAAAATCTTCTGAGATATACAAAAAAAATCTTTTTGAAATTTTTTTTTTTTTAAGTCTTCTAGTAGCTTAACGGTATAAGTGATCTTTTTCAGATTCTGTTAAAGTACAGAACTTACAACAAGATGGAAATTGCGTTAAAATTTTTTAAATTGTTATTTTTAACCTAAGTTTTTAGAAACCTATTTAAAAAACGAAATAAAAAAGGAGCTTGATTTACCGTTTACGCATAAACCGGTGGCCATAGAATAAAAAAAAAAACATCCAAGGTTAGTGCTGGTGGTTGTGCTATTGGAAAAAAGTCTAACGCGAACTGGATAAAGCTTCAAAATATTTGTTTTATGGATTTGAAATTTAAAAAATTATAAAAAGGTCAAAAGAACGCATGTCTCCCCCTCTATCTCCCAAACGGTATAAAGTATTATCTTAAATTAACACCGGGCATAGTCCATCCATAGCTGAAAAACGTGACAACAAAGATTTCGAGATCCTTAGCGGTTATGACGACGACCTTGTTTAAATTTGGCTGAAGCATGTAATGTTTAAAGTGGGGTGCCGTGGCGTAGTGGTTAGTGTGTGTGCTTACTACGCCGGAGGTCTGGGTTCGAATCCTGCCATCGTCACCTAAAAAAAAAAGACTTGTTCTTTTTCACGGTCCCCACCTCCGCGAGGGTTTGACAAGCCCTCCGAGAGTATTAATTGTCTTGAAAAACTTCTCAAAGTGCCGTTCGGATTCGGCAAAAAATTGTAGGTCCCCTTGTATGTAAAGAAATTAACACACCAGCATACATTCTTGAGAAGTTGGCCCTGGTTCACCTCGAGCTGTTGCGCCACTCTATTTTATGTAATGTTTAAAAGGCAAGCGGACTGCATCAAAACCGTTTCAAAATTGCCGTTTCCGACCCTAAGTTTTTAGACCCATTCAAACAAGCGATATAAAAAACAGCATATTTTTACCGTTTTCTCAAAAATCCATGTCCGCAGAATTTGAGAAAAGTGGCAAATGCTAGCACAGGTGGTTGTAAAATTGATCAAAAAGTCTAACGGTTATTAAAAACATTCGAAATTGCTGTTTTATGGGTTTTTAACTATAAAAATCCTAAAGAAGGCCAAGAAAGAGTATGTCCTTCACTTTATTTTCGTAACGGTAAGGCTTTTTCCCAGCCTATTTTTAGAGTAACGAAACGCAATATCAAATCACCCAATATAAGAACAGTAGACAGCACCTCGAAAAAAGTCTATAACAGACTGTAAAATATATCCAGAAATAATTTTAATAAATAAATAGAATGTTACACAAACTGCGCAATATAGATGACCATAACCTTCAACAAAAACCGACGGACCGCTCCGCGTATGTCTTCATACTTGACGGTCTTTTTTTTTCTAGCTTACCAGCCTTCTGAGCCGCTGTTGTGGATATGATGTGGCCTTTTCTTTCAAAATTTCATTTGTTAAGCACAGAATTTGGAAAAACAGTAAAAATGCGGTGTTTTTATTTTTTCTTTAAATGACAAGAAACAAAATTAGGTTGCAAATAAAATTTTTGAAAAATTAAAAACCATTACTTTGCTTTGTACAGTGTACGCGCTTAATACTTAGACTAAATCCAATGAAAATTATTATAACCGTTTAGGTACCAGAAGTTATCGTTAAAAATTTGAAATGAAATCTCGAAAGTTTTAAAGTTTAAAGTTTTTAAGTCTTAAAGTTTTACAGTTGTGTTACCAGTTCTAGTATTTATTAATAATCATTTTGTAATTACTTAAAAAGTTGAAAGACCCACCCAAAATCCACGCCCCTTATTTAATAAATGCATATCGGTTTTATAATCCGCCTTTTTTAACAATTCTTTTTGTTTAAATTCCTTCTATATTAAAAAGTTTTTGAAGCATTTGGACCATTGCATGGACCAAGCGTTGAACCATTTGGAGCTACTAATAAAGCGTAAGAGACGTTTTGGGTCAGTCGTACTAAGATCTCTAAGATCATTTTAGAAAAAAGCTCCAAGGTGAAGATTACGGTTCCCAGAAAGAGCGGAGCATGTGAAAAGAAGGCGGGGCATGTCCTATCCTCATCTATGCAGATTCTGCAAAAGTCGTTAGAATAGACGTCCCTAGACTTTATTGAGGAAAACGTTCTTGACGAAAGTGGCCAATATAAATTTACATTTCGAAAAATGACAAGTTCTGGTACAAAAATAGGCCCTAACACAAGATTGTTTTCTAAAGTATTTGCTGACCTAGCAAAAAGATATCTACACGCTGGATACCCTCTTCTTTAAAAATATTTTTATTTGAGATAAAGTGTGGGAAGTCACTTTCAGCAGACCTTTATTTTCCTAAACATGCACGAAGACTTTTTTTTCAAATCCTCTGAAATATCTGCTGATATGATAACCAACACCATTCTTCTTGGTATGAGATCCTTTATCCTTAATAGGGTTAAGAGAATCAAACCAAAGAAGATTTCGTGGTATGCCTCGAGTTTTACATTGCTATGTTTTCGGTCCTAAAAGGCCAACCAGTCTCGGGTAATCCGAAAAAGTTTTAACAATTCAGAAACAATTGTCATGCTCATATCTTTCGTACGAAATTCCAATACGGCCAAAAGCAGCGGCAGAAGATTTTCATTGTCTTAAGCGTAGTAAAAACTTTTGTTCATTCGTAAAAATTATGAAATCTACTTGCAAAGCTATTTGCAGTGGATTTCGCTGCTAGTTTCATGCTCTAGGTGTCTGCGACGTTCCTGCCTGTACGAATATTGGGACAAATTCACTTACGCCCTCAGTGCATCACTAGCTCTTCCCCTTAAATTTTTGCCTTTTTCGTCATATTGTCCAAGGACCTTACACCTTTGTCAATTAGACTAATAGTCCTTGACATAAATTCAAATAAGTCTTATGTCTCTTTACCGCACAATGTCATAACGACAAATGAAAGAAGTATGACCTTATGCCATTTTCGCAAAATGATAGGAGCTAGTTAGGTGATTTGTCCTTGTGTCTCCTGGTCAAGAACACCCATATCTGGAAAACGTTTCCCTATCCGCCACCTGGTAAGAAACTCGTTCTCTCGACCAGAAACCCCAAAGGACCAAACTATTTCAAAACTTTTACAAAAGTCGATTAAATTGAACTAATTATCTTAAGCCCGTTAAGCTTAAAACGACTTCCTCACATAATTATGCAAATGTCGAATATTTTTGCGTCCTTAAACGTTTTTTTTTTTGACCACGAACGATGACGTATGTAGAGACAACATCGGAGGAAACGAAAACAAACCAGGTAAAAAATATTTCTTTCAATCTCAAAAGCCCAGCAGCAATTATAAGACGCCACCCCCTTCCTCTTGAAATAGCGAAATAACTTTTAAAGGTGTAAGAAAGTTCAAATTTTCATTTCACTAGCTGGAAATTTCTGACAGACACAAAAGCTCACCTTTACTCACCCAAAAGAAATTTCTGAGAAATTTTGTCTATAAAATCGATGCTTCACTCCGTGTATAGCTTCATACATAATGGCAATGTTTAAGGATAAGTTTTCGTCAGCGTTATTAATATTCCTGATATAAGATGACTATCCTCATTCTGTGGGTATCCGGTTCCGGTAAGACTGGACTATTTTCCAAAATATTTACTCCTTGTTTGCCGAATTCTTTGGTGAAAATTAAATTTTCTTTTATTGATTCTGAAACGAAATGAAACTGCTGAAGCATTAACAACACACCACTATCCGTCAAGGACACCCACGGAGGCAATTAAAATGATGAATAGTAACCGTCGATTATCCTAAGGAAGTCATTGGCCTTGATGTGAGCTGATACAAATTAGGGAGAAGAAGTTAATTCAAGACGTAAGTAGATAGATTCTTATCTAATTAAGTTAATGAAGGAGTATGGGTGTGCATTCATGGTTTGTAATTTGAATAATAGTTTCATTGTTGTGATTATCCGAATGGAATGTTGGCTTATCTCATCAACTTGAAGAATGTAACAAACAATTAGGGATTTAGAGACAATTGGAAAAAGAATAAGGTAAAGAATTAATCAAACGGGACTATTCTGACCTTTAGTTCGAAAAATCGTGCTTATGGAAGTATGCTTAGGTACTTTTCACATTGTATCATAACCAATTTAGGATTTGTCCTTTGAATTTAATCAGATTTTCGTCAATAGCCCGGACGCTCTTTCCAAAATTTATATTTTTTCTTTTACTAAATTGTCAAGTTGCAGCAAATTTTGAGATTGGCCAGTTCTTACAAAACAAATTTCCATGGGTATTTAATAATCAAAGAGGACTTTGGACAGTAAAAAGGATGCTTTTCACGGACATGTTGAAAAATTTATTTTTCTATTAAAACTTCCGCCGTGGCTCTGTGTACTGGAAGATGAGAAACGGTCTTGCTAAAATATTCCAGCCAAACTTTTCCGTGGAACTTGGCTGTAGCATTTAATACCAAAAATATGCAGTAAGGACATTGAAAACTAATTTTTTTGTGCGAATAGCAAGGGCTCACTTTCCTATTTAATCTTCTCCTACGACTTTGTGCAGGCATTGTGAGAAGTATGTAAACATTATTCGATTGGGCACAGGTTTCCTCACAAGGGATGTCGAGTTAGAAAACACCTAATGACCTTGGGGATAGGGCAAGACAACACATGCAGACTATGCAACAAGGACACAGAAACAGCAGAGCACATATTATGTGATTGTAACTGTTTAATAAAAACACGTCAAAACGTTTTCTAGGCAAGTTCTACCTTGAAGCAGCGGACATAGCTGCCAGCACACCCAAAGAGCTAGTCGCCTTTATAACAAACTGCGGCATCATGGATGAGCTATAAATGGAGGACATCACAATAGGCCCAATGGTGGCCGCAGTGATCTGCGATTTACTGTACCACCTCCCCCCTACAATTTACAATCAGATGTGGTATACACGTGTTGATTAAAGTTTTATATTTAAAATTTGGTTTTTTACTTAAAAACGCCCCCAAAGGTGGGCGTGTCAAAAATTTATTCATTTAAGTTGATAGCTTGCGCACATATCTGAACATTTTATGGTGCAAGATTGTTGGATTTAAAGCAAATAAATCAAATAAAGATCGTTTATTAGAACGCATATTAAATATGACCACGCCTACATGGGTGTGGTTTTATTTATTTTTCTAAATGCCAACTTAAATTAATTAATGCCACATTTAAGCGAGGATATCGCATACCAAATATGCTATTAAGTAAAGTGGGCGTGACAATGGGTGGATTACAAAAAAATTTTGAACTTGTACTGCTTCGGGACCTAGAAACAACAGATATCAAGTTTCAAGTTCTTAGCTCAAAATTTAAGGCCCAAAAACTGCCGACAGACATACCGACGGACGGACATATGACTCATTTGACTTACAATTCGGTCTCGATCTGTCCGAATTGTAAGTGATTTGCCCTTAAGATCTTGGGGGTCTACGGTGAATATTTCTGTATGTTACAAACTATGAATCAAACTTAATGTACCTCCTAATCTATGGGATGGGGTATAAAAAAAGCTGCCATTTGAATGCAACACATGTAACACGACCATATTCGATTTCGATAATTGGGTTGATTTCATAGGACTCATAGTGCCTATGGACTCATAGTTTGATTCATAGTTTGTAACGCAGTGAAATAATCACCGTAGACCCTAAGACCTTTAAGAGATATGAATGGGACCGACAGGAGAATCAATTAAGCCATGTTCGTCCGTCTGTCCATATGTAAACAACTTTTAGGCCTTAAATTTAAGTCCAGTCCTTCAAATAATCTATATGTGCGACCATCTCTTATTTAAAAAAAAAAAATACTTTTTCCAAATTTTAGCTATGTTACAATGGCGCTAGCGCATAACAATGTTACATCCCATCATATTTGGGATGTAACATTGCCTTGTAATTGTCTTTGAAGTAGCCAAAAAAAATTTGGCCTTCTCATTGACCATGCCCACTTTTTAAGGGATTTAAGCTTAAAATAACTGTTTTTCAATAAATATATATGAAATTTGACTAAAAATTCTATGACAAAAGTTGAAGACATTAGCTTTTTCTAACTTTTATGTATAAATGTACTAGCTGACCCGACAAACGTTGTCCTTTTTTTTTAAATTTATCGTTATAGTAGTAAATTTACTATGGCAAGGTTTACTGTAGGTCGGAGTGGAATATGTTGGATTTTTTATTCTAATATATGGATTTGGGTGTCCCGATTCCGAATATGCCATTAAAATTGTCGGCCTCGATTAGCTTAGAATTTATAGAAAAAAAGGTAAAAAAGAGTGAAACTTTCACATATCCGTATGGCCGGCCACAGGCGCCTGCCAGACAGCTGACACCCGCCCTAGTTGACCCAGCAAACATTATTTTTTTTTTAGATTCCTGACTCGCCTATTGCGAACTAAGGCACCTCGACCTTAATAGATCTTTTGTGCCATTGTCATTCCCCTTCCGTGCGAAATGGATAACACTACTAGCAGAGGAGGTCTTTATGTCTTCCGAACTCAGTTGTTCTCTGAGGAAAAAAGGTCCGTCTAATACCATTTAGGACATTCACATGGGATGTGCGCTTTCGTCTTCCTCAAGACAAAGTCGGCATTCAGATAAGTCAACTCTTTTGATTTTAAACAGGTGATACCTAAACCTGTGGTGCCCAGTTAGGTAACCTACTAGGTTTTTAAAATCATGCCTGTTTAGATTGAGGCAACTCTTGGCATTGTTTGTGAAGGGCTGAATGGCCCGTTCGGCCTGTCTTAGGCCTGGGGTGTCCACCTAGTATGAGATACATCTAGTATGCTCCCAGTTTTTTATAACTTCGTTAATTGCCGATTTGGGGGTGGGGCACAAAGGTTCTGGTCCCATAAAGGGGGTTTCCGAGCCTTTTCTGGCTAATTCGTCGGCTTTCTCGTTAGCATCAATACCTTCGTGACCAGGAACCCACCACAGTTTGGTTTTGTTTCTTGAACTAAGTTTCTGTAGGCTATTGAAGCAGTGCATGACTGATTTGGAGTCAATGATGTGCGAGCTAAGGGCTTTTATAGCCGCTTGATTGTCCGTGTATATATGGATGTTTGCACCTATGATACCAGAGATGTATACGTGGCTGGCGAATTCTTGAATGGCGTGGAGTTCTGCCTGGAATACACTGGCCCGTAAACGCCGGCTCCCACTCCCGACCCCATTTTAGAACCATCCGTATACCACTTAAGGCCGTTTTGGCTATTTGGTGAGTTATTGCTAACCCATACTTCTCTAGTAGGGATCTCCGTGGAGAACCTTCTGTTGAAGCATAAAGTTTTTTGTATGCGGTATGTAACCGTGCAGTGCATTTCAAGTTCCGGGAGTTCAGAGAAAAGTGAAAGCAGGACCGGATGGTCGCTAAGACTTAACTCATTAACTTGTAGTTGACTTGCTATCCTGCGTATTGCCATTTTTTGTACAAGAATGTGCAGGGGTGTAAGCCCAATTATAGCTTCTATAGCAGCTGTGGGGCACGTCCGCATAGCTCCTGATATACCCAGGCACGCAAGACGCTGTACCTTTTTGAGTTTTAGGATGGCGGTCTGCTGAGTGGTCTTAGTCCACCATACTATGGAAGCATAAGTTATGATGGGCCTGACCATCATAGTGTAGATCCAATGAGCAATCTTTGGAGAGATTCCCCATGTGGTGCCATACATACGTCGACAAGCCCATAAAGCGTTGGAAGCTTTAGTGATTTTGCTGTTTAGATGTGAGTTCCAGGTGAGTCCCTTGTCTAGAATAATTTCCAGATAATTGACTTCTTTGGAGGACTCAACGATTATGTCGTTAATTGAAATTGACCCTAAGTTGATATTTCTTCTTTTTGTGAAAGGAATTATGACAGCCTTACTAGGGTTTATTGAAAGGTTTTCTCTAGAGCACCAGTCAAGGACTGTCTTAAGGGCGTTTTGCATACGTGATGTTACTTCGTTTGCTTCTTCACCCCTAATGATGATGACTAGGTCATCGGCGTAACCAATTATGTTTAAGCCTAAATTACTTAATTTGTGAAGTAGGTCGTCGATGACCAGAGACCACAGGAGGGGTGACAGTACGCCTCCCTGTGGGCAGCCTCTTGCGGCTAAAACTGATACCGATGTCAGTCCTGATGTAGAAGTGATCAACCGACTTTCGGCATCGCTTTGATCCAGTTAATTGTAGCTTGGTCAATGTTCCTGTGGATCAAGGCATTTGATATCGAATTATATCTAGTTTTGTCAAAAGCACCCTCTATGTCCAGAAATGCGCAGAGTGCAATCTCCTTCTTACTGAAAGCGTTTTTGATCTCTGCCGTTAACTTGGGCAGAGTGCCTTCAGTGGATTTGCCTTTCTGATAAGCATATTGACAGGGGTGTTGAGGTATGCTATTTTTTAAACAATCTCTGTGAACGTCAATTATTCTTTCCATTGTTTTCAAGTAAAGCGATGTCAAGCTAATGGGACGGTATGATTTAGGTAGTTCACTAGGCTTGTTGCCTGGTTTGGGGATAAACACTACATTGATCTCCCTCCAAGCCTGTGGTATGTAGCCCCAGCTAAAACTTATCCTAAATAAGGCTATCAGGGTGGGTACAAGAAGATCTAAACCTTTTTGTATGGTTTAAATGAGTTAATGGCCCATTTAACCTTGTCCAGGCTGAAGAGTTTCCCCGACAGACTGTTAATTCTACTGAGGTTTCTCGGTGGTGAAACCTCTATGGTCTGCTGGTGTGAGCTGTCTGTAATCAGTGACCCTGAAAAGTGAACCTGAAGCAAGAACTTCAATGTTTCTTCCCGGTCGCATGTGATTGTTCCGTCGGGTTTCTTTAACAAACCCATGCAGTTTGAACGATCGTTTGAGAGAGCTCTTTGAAGTCGTGCTACAGCGGGGAGTTTTTCAAGCTTCTCGCAGTTTGCACGCCAAGAAGCTCTTTTTGATCTGCGTAACTCTAGGTTATATGTGGTTAATAGGGATTTGTATTGTTCCCATTCCCCGGTGCGTTTGGCTTTATTGAAAAGTTTCCTCACCCTTTTCCGAATAGTTTCTAGGTTTTCATTCCACCATGGTACGCACCTTTTTACCATGGTACGCTTGACCTTACAGCTATTTTTAAAAGATGAGAGAATTATGTCATTCAGCTGATCCTGTGCCGACTCTGCATCAACTATTGTTAATGGTGTCTCCGGCATGAGATTAGCCTTGACCGCTAGGTTTTCGCGATGTGTTCTCCAGTTTGTAAGCCTTTTATCATATCGGATCGGCGCGTGCTGCATGTTGCATCTTAATCTGAACTTTATGTGCATATGGTCAGATAAAGATGCCTCATCCGAAACGTGCCAATCCTCTACAAAATTTTGTAAAAACGGAGACGAGAGAGTAAGGTCTAAAACTTCCTCTCTTATCCGGTTTCTAAAAGTAGGTTTGTTACCTTTATTTAGAATTTGAAGATTATTACTATAAGTAAAATCTAGAAGTGACTCACCTCTTTTGTTGGTATCTCGGCTGCCCCAAATTGTGTTGTGTGCATTGGCGTCGCAACCGGTGATAAGGTATACCCGCATCTTGTCGCAGTACTGGACCAGTTCCTGCACTACAGCAAACATTATAGTTATGTTGAAGCTTTGAATTTGAAACAGACGAATGAAACTAACGAACGAACTGAAATGAAATAAATAAGTAGTTTTAATAAGAACCTTTCAACCCTCTTTATCGGCAAGCTCCGTGATAAAGAGGGATGAAATCCTTTAAATCCGCGAAGGGGTCTACCCAACACTGTGGCCTCCAAAGGTAATTTTTTTACAGATTGATTTAATTTTTGATATTTTGATTTGATTAAATTAAAATATCTAAATAGAGTGAATGTACGCAAGTTGCATTGGATATTTTCTGAGAGTTTTATCTGTGGGCTAGTGTCCTTCCTTTGGCCAATACGAATCGAACAAGCCCAAAATTGTAAAAAAACGAACAATCCGTAAAGCGTTTACCATTCATTCGATGCATTTCCCTTTGCAGTTTTTTTTTATTTTTTTAAAGTAACTATTGAGGCGAGTATACAAACAGCTGCTCACCAAAATTTCATTGCAATCTGATGAATGGTATAGACACGTGTGTAAGACAAACAAACATACAAGAATTCATTTTTATATATATAGACAAGGCGTGGCGTTAAAAAAGTGATTTTCTTAGTTAAAAAGGCGGAACTTTAGGCCGAAATGTATGCAACCATCTAGTATAAGGCATTCAGCAGTTATATTTTTATATCCCGCCCACTTTTTGGAGGCGTGGTAGTTTTTAGCGGTCCGTCCAAAAATGGAAAAAGGACATTTTATGGTATCACTACGTTGTCCGTCCGTCCGTCCAATCGCTTTGTACTTTCTGAACGGTAAGTCGTAGAAAGACAAAATTTGGTGTGCGTATAAACTGCGGAAATAGTCGCAGAATCCAAAGAGGGCAGTTATTTTAGGCACCGTTATTTGGTTTAATTACAGTTTGAAATGTTTTTAATGTTTTTCAGTGTTTTTTTCAAGAAGTTAAGAAGGCAAGAACTAGAAAAACAAAACTTAGGTTTACTAAGAAATACTAAGCTTTAACCAAAAAATAAAACTTTTCGAAAATATCAAAGCGTTTTTGAGAAATGAAGAGTCGAAAATACATGGCGTTTTTCAAAGTGTTGGAGGCCATAGCTTTTGAACGGCTTATCGCTCGAAATCAATATTGAACAAACGTATAAAGCAGCTCAAAATAAACCAAGTGCTTAGGTCATATTTTTCAAAAACAGTTTGAGTACTGCAGTTTTGACGGATTTTTGAAAAAAAAATCGCAAAAATGCATGAAAAAACGTGTGTGTTTTCAGCACCTTATCTCCGGGGCTGTTTGGTGCAATTCTATGAAAAAAAAACACGTATCAGAAATAATTCAAAATTTTAAGGAAAATTATAGCGGATTTTGAAATTTCAAAATCTTCTGAGATTTAACTCAAAAACACAAAGCATTTTCGAAAACAATTATTAAAGTCTTCTTGTAGTCTAAGGGTATAAGCGATCTTTTTCAGATTCGGTTAAAGTGAAAAGCTTACAAAAAGAAGAAAGGCTGCGTTAAAATTTTTTAAATTGCCGTTTTTAACCTAAGTTTTTAGAAGCCTTAGTTTTAGAAGTTTTTAAAAAAACACATCCAAGGCTAGTGCTATTGGTTGTGCTATTGGAAAAAAGTCTAATGGGAACTGGAAAAAACTTCAAAATATTTGTTTTATGGATTCGAAATTTATAAAATTATAAAAAAGGTCAAAAGAACCCATGTCTCCCCCTCTATCTCCCAAACGGCATAAAGTATAATTTTTAAATTAACACCGGGCACTACCATCTTCCAGATGGACGACCATCTTCTTAAATTTTATACACAACTATAGCAGACTTCGAATATTCAAAAACTTCGAAGATTTAACTGAAAAACGTGAAAACATTTTCGAAAACTATTTCTTAAAGATTTATAGCTCTTTAACGGTTATAACCACCTCGTTTAAATTTGGCTGAAGTATGTCATGCTTAAAAGGAAAGCGAACTGCATCAAAAACGTTTCCGAATTGCAGTTTTCGACCACAAGTTTTTAAGCCCATTCAAACAAGCGAAATAAAAAACAGCATATTTTTACCGTTTTCTCAAAAATCCATGTCCGCAGAATTTGAGAAAAGTGGCAAATGGTTGTAAAATTGATCAAAAAGTCTAACGGTAATAAAAAATTATAGAAATTGTTGTTTTATGGGTCTTAAATTATAAAAATCCTAAAAAAGGCCAAGAAAGAGTATGTCCTTCCCTCTATTTTCGTAACGGTAAGGCTTTTTGCCAACCTTTTTTTGCCAGCGATAGTAACGAAAACCAATATAAAATCACCCAATATAAGAACAGTAGACAGCACTATAAAAAAAGTATATTACAGACTGTAAAATATATCCAGAAATAATTTTAATAAATAAATAGAATGTTAAACAAACTGCGCAATATAGATGGCCATAACCTTCAACAAAAGCCGACGGACCGCTCCGCGTACGTCTTCATACTTGACGGTCTTTTTTTTTTGGTTTGGTCGAGTATTTTGCAGCCCGTCATATATGGACTGAAGCTTTTGCATACGCACTGTTGCACTTTCCCACTTGTTATTTGATTTATTTGCTTTAAGTCCAAAAATTTGCACTATAAAATGTTCAGTAATGTGCGTAAGCTATCAAACCAAACAAATAATTTTTTTTCACGCCAACTTTTGGGGGCGTTTTTAAGTACATATAAACCAATCTTTTTATATAAATATGCAATCATCATGTGTAGATATACCATTTCTGATGAACAAAAAAACCATGTTATCGAAAAGGGCGTGGCCGTTCACGGATGTAGCCAATTTTTACACATTGTCTGTGCAACAGAAGAACCAAGCCACGTACCAAGTTTGAACTCTCTAGATTGATTTTAAAGACCTAAAACTTTCACACATACAGACGGACGGACAGGGCTTAATCGATTCAACTGTCGGCCCCGATCATATCTCTAAAAGGTTTTAGAGGTCTACAATGATTATTTCACTGTGATACAAACTATGCATTAAAATTAATATACCCTCGGCTCGGTCGGGTATAAAAAGGGTACGAAGTAGTGCGTTTGCGAATGTAGCGTACAAAACTTGTCTTCTCTACAATACCGAGAAGACATGTTTTGTATGATTGAATAAACTCCTAGTATGAATGTAATCATTCGAAAACGTATTTTCTATTTGATTTCTACGATTCGCAACCTCTTTTAACGCATTAAACTCAAATCTTTCCTCCCAAGCATCACGTGTAAGTACTCAAGTGTATGTACCTTCACTTAAATATTCTAAAATCATTCAAAGAATTCAAGTGTAACTCATTCCTCGAATTTGGGCGTAACGAAAGCAAAATCAAGCTTCAATAGTAAAAGCACTACTGATGACGATACATTACCGAAGTGAGTTTTAATTTGTTTGAAATCACTTGCAAATCCTCAAGAAGTGCTGCAAAATTTTACATTCGACAAATTCTTTTGAATTTCTGATCTGGAGAGCGTTACCAGACTCACATAATAGCACGGCAAGCAAGGTTCATACGGTTTTTGGAAGCACCAAAAGCAAAAACTAATAATGTCAAAGGCATTAGGACAACTTGAAAAGTTTTAAAAGCTTTTATCCATATTAAATGCTTCGTAAATTTATTAGAACAACTAAAAATTAAACTAGCTAGCTATGCCGAGGAGCTTTATATGTGTGTGTTATAGGTGTTCTTTTCTTACACCACTATCACTTGGAGTGACCTAAAATTTCAGAATATCGAGAAACCTCTCTTGACAAATGGTACTTTTATCGTGTTTGTCAGACCCACGTGCAAGTTGGACAGAAAAAAAAACTTATATGTAGACTTAGTCGGAATTCGAACCTGGGATATTGTGCATACAGAAGTCCGACACACTCATCCCTGCAACAAAGAACCTCCGCGTGATCTTATTTAGAATTGATAAAATATTAGAACCTTAACAAACTATAAAAAGTCTCTTGAGTAGGGGAATAAAGTAAAGTTTATCGAAGATACATCAAAGCGCCCCTTGAATAAGTTGAACCAGTGAGTAAGTGCTACAGTGTGTACGCAGAAGTTACAGTCCGTAAAACGGACCGTTGAATACCCCATCCTATCCCACATTGTAAAATGCTGATGGCATAGTTATTTTTTGACATTTTATAAGTAATGCAAACTTCGAAAAGGGGCGCGGTCCAACCGCCCCCACTAAGAAACTATTAATTATAAGATATTTCCACAGATATTTCCAAGTTACACTTAAATGCACGTAAAAATGCAATTTATTGGTTCAAATTCAATATTTTTGAAAAATCGACCCCTAAAAGGGGGCGTGTCTAAAAACTTTATATGGACGAAATCTGGACTGAAGTCTCGTTTACCTAACCTCTGCTACTTTTTTTGTTTAGGCTCAAGGCCAGCCGAAACTAAGTTTTTCTGGAAAATTTTAGGTTTTTCTTGGCCCAAAGTTAGGTGGCCCAAAGTTTTGTAGAAACAAAATGTGGAGCTAAGCGTTTTCTACATAAAATATTACGCATTTTTTTTAATTTCGAGCAAAAATATTGAGTAAAATGCATTTGAAAATTTACCCTTAAAAAAAATGCCCCGCCCACTAGAGGAGGTTTACCAATTAAATTTGTCTTTTTTGTGTCTTACATTCATAAGGAGTCAAATTTCAGCCTTTTAGAACGTCCTACAGTTTTGAAAACTCTGGAGGTAGTTGCACATTTAGACCGATTGTGGGCGTGTCTTTGGGCGGATTTCAAAAATTTTTACACTTGTACTGCTTCGCATGACGTGGACCTTACGTTCAAAGTTTCAGCACCCTAGCTCAAAATTTAAGGCCTAAAAACATGTGACATACAGACGGACGGACGGACGGACATGGCTCATTCGATTCAGAATTCAGTCTCGATCATATGCCCTTATGGTCTTGGGAGTCTACCATTATTATTTCAGCGTGTTACAAACTATGTGACAAATTCTATCCTATCCTATCCTATGGGATGGGGTATAAAAATTAAAAAAATTAAACTAGACCTGTGTAGACTGGACCTGTCACAACGTATGCATGATGTGTGCGTTATAGCTGCTCTTTTCTTATACAACTATCACTTGGGGTGGCCTTAAACTTTTTGCCGAATCCCAACTAGAATATCGAGAAATCTCTCTTGCCAAATGGTACCTTTGTCAGGTCTGTCATACCCAAGTAGAAATGGGACAGAAAAAAAAATTGTATAGTTGTAACTAAAACTTTTTTTGTGGGGTGCCGTGGCGTAGTGGTTAGTGTATGTGCTTACTACGCCGGAGGCCTAGGTTTGAATCCTGCCACCGACACCTGAAAAAAAAGACTTGTTCTTTTTCACGGTCCCCACCTCCGCGGGGGTCTGACAAGCCCTCCGAGAGTATCATTTCGGATTCGGCAAAAAATTGTAGGTCCCATTGTATGCAAAAGAAATTAACACACCAGCATACATTGTTGAGAAGTTGGCCCTGGTTCACCTCGAGCTGTTGCGCCACTCTATTTATTTTTTATTTATAACTAAAACTTTTAGTAGACTCGGTCGGAATTTGAACCTGGGACCTCGTGCACAATAGTCCGACACACTAACACCTGCAACAAGGAACCCTCGCGTGACCTTTTTTACAATAGATGCATATATATAACCTTAAAACATTATGCACAGTCCCTTGAGTAAGGGTTAAGCATATATCAAAACGCCCCTTGAATAAGTATAAAAATATCGATGAAACATTGGTGGAAAAAATGTAAAAAGTAGGCCTTACTGATTTTTAGGATTTTTTTTTTTTTTGAGTTTATTTTGCCTTTCTGATACCACTGAAACTGATACCCTAAAGCTGTAATAGGCAGCTTATTTCCTATGTTATTTGAACCAATAACAACGGCTCTGCGTCTTCTATACTTTAAGCAGGTGCCGGTCTTTATCCACACATTAATATTATTTTGATAACGAGCTTCCTAACTTCACAAGCTGTGGAAGTAATCATTTATCCATAAAAACGATGAGTTTTATGTGGAAATTATTTATTTAGCGCTCATCAGCTTAAGATTTATTAATTCTATGTAAGAGAATATGAACAGAACACATCCAAGAGATGGATTGATAAGTGCAAAGCATCTGGTATGTCATAACATAAGGATAGACATGATTGAGGATTTTCTATTGCCACTCAATATGCTTCAGGATTTATACTGTTTTTTTTTTAGATTAAAATAAATGACGAATACACATAAGTAAGTATGCCATTTGGTAATGCATGAAAAATAAGTATCTACCAAACATGACTAGTCCTTGTGTTTGATTTTGATGAGATCTGACTTTGACGAGATTCGCGATTTCATGGAAGACACTTAATCACTTCCACCACGTCTTTATCGAATTTCCGCTTTTAGTGTGGATGGTGCATGATTACGTGTGAAATAGACGCTGTAATACTTAACGATTAGGAGTATACTAAAAACAGGAAGTTAAAAACACCGATAAAAACTTCGTGTTTAATCAGCATTAATTTTTAAAGACTTAGACGTCGGTCGATTGTACAACTAATTAGTGGGATTTACCATTAAGTGGTCGCTTGTGTCAAATTTGACACATTTTCTGAGCCATGTTGAGATGTTTGACTGAAACAGATGTTTCACTTTGTGAACTAGGCATACAGTTCCCATCTTTTAAGTTCATTGGTTGGAATAATTCAAGTTATGCATATATGTTGGATACGCATTTCTAACTCTAGAGTCTAGAGCATGGGATTTATCCGAAGGCGATAGTTGAAGTGATTTAATGTTTTACATAGAAATGAACAAAATAATATTTTGTCCGACCTTAAAAGTTTTAGAGGTGACCCTTGATATTTGTGTACAAGGACAAAACATAAAGGAATAATTATCCATAATAGTACATTTTTGCACCAGCACCTTAATTTAAAATTTAGCGAAAAAAAGGGTGATTTTTTAGCTGGTTTGGTTTTGGCAACACTGGTTTTGACAGCTGACGTGTGTTTAGTACCTTGTGTCACTGTCAAACAGCTTCAGTTTGGTTTGCAATTTAACCATGGATCGTCTTACAAATGAACAACGCTTGCAAATTATTGAATTTTACTATCAAAATTCGTGCTCGGTTCGAAATGTTCATCGCGCGCTGCTTCCATTTTATGGTCGGCATTCTCGACCTTCTGAGCAGTCTATTCGGAAGATTGTGACCAAATTTCGCACCAAATTTACTTTGTTGGACATTAAACCACCAACACGTTTACGTACTGTGCGTAGTGAAGAAAATATTGTGGCCGTATCAGCTAGTGTGACAGAAGACCGCGAAATGTTAACATCCATGCATTCATTCGTGAGATACCGGCCGATATGTGTGAAAGAGTATGCCAAAATTGGACTCAGCGGATGGGCTACCTGAGACGCAGCCGCGGTCAACATTTGCATGAAATTATTAATAATTTTTATTTTATTAATTATTAATTAATTAATATTTCATTAATTTTTTCGAATTTTTTGTGTTTTTTTTTAAAAAAAGTTCTCAACCTCTTAAAAAATCACGCGTTGTTTTGAAATCCAATTTTGCTGTTTATACTGGAATTTCTGTGTTTCAATTGACAATCGCGGTCGAAATCTGAAATATTAAAAGCAAAAATTGTCGTTTTTACTTGCTTATTTAATGTTTGCAAGTCATACAGTCTTACCGTGCTTAATACTATGCTTGTCAAGAAAAGCAGGTACCAGATCACTTACAGCAGCGGTGGGAATGAGACCCAGATTGACTATCATTTGGTTCATATTTCCCTAAGACCGCAGATTAAAGACTGCAAAGTGATTTTGGATGCGACAGTTGCAACACAACATCGTCTGCTGCTGACCATCATTTTTATGGAACTGTCAAAGAAGAAAACTAGGCAGGCAGAGGTTTCTGGGAGGAACAAGTGGTGCAATTTGGATAAGGAAAAAGGCGAAGCATTTTTAAACACGTTGCAAAAAAAGACACCGCAGCAGTGTGGACAGGTTCAAGCAAAGAGAAAGGAGGTCCTGTATCACAAGTTTAAAGAAGTTTCTTCCTCGGCTGCTGATACACACCAGGCCATGCAGGATCCTCGATTAAGCACCTTGAACACTGGGGCCACAATCATCAAGTTTGCCGCTCAGAGGAGTAGAATGCCCAGGAAATTCTTTCGCCAAAATTCATCAACAATGCTTAAGACAAGCTTTTTGTGTATGACGGCTAAATTCTTCACAGTTGGCGGCAGTATAGTGAGGGACTTTCGAGAATGAACATTTTCTCAGGCAACACTTTCCAGAAGAAACTACTCCTAACCGGGAAGACGTACCAGACACCACAGTCGAAGAGGTTGGGAAAACGGTTTATTACTCCAAAAAGCGAAAAGCTGTTGGGCTGGATCAGATACCCTCAGAGTTCTGGAAAAAAAATGCGAGCCGGTCCAGTGGGCTCATGACCTTCATCTCCAAATTAATAAAAGAGAATGCCTTGTCAGTTGAGAGAAACTTATCTACTTCCTTTGTACATAGGTAAAGGTGATACACGAAGCTGTGACAACTTCCATTCTATTTAGCTGATGTTACACACAATGAAGATCGTCGAGCGAGTACTAGATCGTCGACTGCGAAAACTAAGGCTATCTGGAGCCAGTATTATTATTATTATAATTATAAATTCTTTATTTCGTTTTAGAGTTTACAGAGCAATTTACAAGAATAATAGCATGGCAAAAACCTACCGTCTGCCTGAAGAGACATTTCATTAATAAAAACAATATAAACGCAAATGTATTTTTTCTTATTTAATAATATAATACATAATATACAATTTAAATAAAAATACCACAATTTTAATGATTTGAAACATAAAATTAAAGAAGTTATACTACAGTAACTGAGCGAACAACTGATGTTATGACATAAAGCTATTACGGTAGGTAAGAGCTTGCTTGCAATAGTTATACAGGCTTAGCCATCCCTCGGTTCCATTCATAATATCGTAAAAGCGTGGCAAAGAAATCTGACTTTGTTGGAAATATAACCTTCGAATTTCCTGTAAAATAGGACAGATAGCAATGAAGTGGTAGACATCTTCGTTTTCCCTTCTGTTGCATAAACTACACAATTTTGTTAGTAACACGAAAATAGTTAGCAACAGAGAGCTGGTGGTTTAAGTTTTTGTAGACATTCCGAGATGTGGAAGAAGTTGCTTTGGAGAGGTTTTCAATATATAGCTTTTCGTCTACCATTGAAATCAGATCAGAAAACTTGTCTTGCCATTGATCAACATTAGACTCTAACAAAGGAAGCACTGTGTCGTGGGATGCTGCAATCAGGTTCCATTCTTTAAAAGGCGAGGCATTAGTACGGAGAAGTTGTAGCAAGATTGATCTATGTAGGCAACTGTTATTCCTTTTAATACCTGACTCAACGTAAATAGCGTAATTCGGTGTTGAGTTAGGGAGCTTGAACAGGCGCTTGAAAAAGTGCCTTTGGACTACTTCAAAGGCTTCAAAGGCTGTAAATCCGAAACTTGGACTCCATAACACATGCAGGCATTGGACTCCACAACACATGCAGGCATTAACAGTCGCACTGAAGACTCGATATTTTGAGGCCAGATCAATATTTTGATTTGCGAAAAACTTAGGCCACATCATGTTCAGAGCAAGTTTGGCCTTATTACTTTTGTTAATAGAGTGCTTAACAAAGTTAAGGTTGTGCGTTAGTAAGACGCCCAGGTACTTAAACTCATGAACAACCTCTATGCGAGCGTTAATAAGAGACCAATTATCTCCTGGTAGTCTACTTCTTTTCCGGGACTCAAAGATAAGAGTTTTCGTCTTTTGTGCATTAATCTGAAGTCCCCAAGTATCGCAGAACGAGACGAGTCTGTTAATTTGCAGTTGGAGCGTAGATGGATTGTCAGCGAGCAAAACCAAATCGTCAGCATAGAGCAATGCTTTCACCAATATGCTAGCAAAAGAAACTCCGCCAGGAATTAGTTGACTGATTTCATCAATGAACAGGGCAAAGATAAGAGGACTTAGGATACACCCTTGAGGAACACCTGCTGTTGTTTCAAACCAGTCAGAGAACTCGGAACCATCCCAAACAGTTGCATTCGATAACGCCAGAAAATTGGAATACATCATCAGAAACTTACGAGACACCCCTAAGCAAGACAGTTTGTACATCAAAGCCTGCCTATTCACTTTGTCAAAAGCAGCCTTGAAATCTACGAAACAAGTATACAACTTGCCTTTCTTCTCTATATATTTTTTGGCTATGCTGGTTAGAGCGAAAATGTGATCCATCGTCGAAAAGCCTGGGCGAAAACCGGCTTGGAAGCTGCTTAGAAGATTGTTCCCTTCTATCCATTTCGAGAGTCTCTCATAGAGACTCATAAAATAGAGGTAAAAATTTTTCTTATTGAATTCAAAATAGAAATACCCCTATAGTTTTCTGGAAGGTTCGCATCTCCCTTCTTAAAAATAGCAAAAATAACTGCTTTGTTGAAACTACTAGGGATACATGCTTCGTTATAAAGTCTGTTAAAGAAAATAAGAAGATAATTTTTTAGTTCCCGGGTTCAGTTTTTATAAAATTCAACAAGAATACCGTCTAAGCCTGGCGCCTTGTTGTTTTTCATTTTCTTAAGGGTTGTTTCCAGCTCGTTGAAAGAAATCGGGGCATCAAGCTCACTGACAGAAACATTGGGTAATGCGTAGTCGAAGGTATGAAGGTTTTCATCCGCCAACAAAAGAGTTTTAAAATGTGCTGCTAGTGTTTCAGCATCAAGAGTGCTCTTCATACTTTGACAACGAGCACCCAATGCGCGAGCAAAATGATCTTGAGTCTTTGCAGTTACCTAATTTAGTTGCCAGAATTTTCAGGTTGTTAGTTTTGTTTAGCAAGCATAAACGTTTGTACTCCTTATTTATAAAAATAAATGTACATAAAATGTACATAAAATATTTGTACTCCTTATCTGGAGCCAGTATAAGGATCATAATGGAAAAACATCGTGATGCTCTTATGCAGATCTTCAATCTTCATATGGTTTTAAATTGAATGTATAGGGTGCGAGTATAATACCCACTTGTACTGCGACCTAAAAGATCTGTTGTACCCCTTTTCTTTGATCTAGGTTCTATGAGCTCTCTTTACAAACCTGATAATCTCCCTAGATGGGATTTTGTCATAGTCATTCCCTGTTAAATTTGTTATCCCAGTAATTTTAAATCTGTGGAGAGCAAGAGCAGGACACTTTATCAAAAGGTGTTCCATAGTTTAATTTGTTTCTCCACAGTGTCAACAGATTTCAGTGCTGCTGTGGCCTAATTTTGATAGGTGATAGTTACAGGCTGCATGTCCAGTCCAGTGAGAGTTTTGATCGGATCTGTTGAGTTCTAGGGCTTCCTTGGCTCTTTTGGGGTTGTACCCGAGAAATTTTTTGGAGTGTTTGAGACCTTCCAGATTATTCCACTTTTGTAAACATATACTGATAGTCCAGCTTTTTTTTTTGATAATAAATGTCTGCTTTAGTGAAACCAAAGAGGGGAAAAGGTCCTATAAAAGGAATCTCAGCTTGAATGTCGGCTTTTGCATTACCCTCATAGTTTTCGTGTCCCCGCACCCAAATCAGCTTTACACTGTTTTCGGTAGCCAGTGTATTTAGAATTTGGTGACATTCCCAAACAGCCCTGGAGTCATATCTGTCGCTCCTTAGAGCTTGTAGGACTGCTTGGCTGTCCGAGAATAGTGAGATCTTCACATTGGTGAAATTTCTGTTATAAATCCATTGGGCTGCCTCGTTAATCGCAAAGAGTTCGGCTTGAAAAATTGTGGCTTCTTTACGGAGAGGTATGTGTTTATGGCACCTCGGTCCTACTATACCGGCCCCAACTCCACTGCTTGACTTCGACCCGTCCGTATACCACTTTGGGGCGTCGTCATTAAGCCAATGTGGATTACTAGTCCATTCCTCTCTTTTTGGGATTAAGATTTTGTAGTTTTTGCTAAAGCTTACAAAAGGGTCTATGATATCGCTAAAAATCTTCATATGGTTCTGGTTGATTTTGAAAAAGCTTTCAATAGATTGCCACAACATGTTACATGGGTGTCGCTAAAAAAAGAGGAGTTCTGGAAGCCAACACTGATGTGCTCCCAATCAAAGTCGGAGTACACCGTCCTTTGTCCTTTGCTTTTCATTGCAGTCCTTGATTGTCTGCTTGAAGGAAAACTGACGGACCCGGAAATACATCAGTTATTCTTCGCTGACAATGGGGCCATCATAAGTGAAGATCATAAATCCCTGCAGGGCGCGCATGCTATATGGGTGGATGTTTGGGAGGAGAATTGGTATCGTATTAGCCAAAAGAAGACAGATTACCTGTGCTGCCTATTCTCTGACCCGGAGCTTATTCCAGACATTAAATTGAATGGAAAGGTGCTTCCCAAATGTGAAAAGTCCAAGTAGCTGGGATCTATGATCAATAGGAAAGCAAACTGTGATGACGACATCAATCATCGCGTAAGCGTGGGGTGGATGTAGTGGCGAGAAAACTCCGCCATCTTCTGTGACCGAAAAATGCCCCCTAATCTACACCGCAGTTGTGCGTCCGGCGCTTACATATGGTTTACAATGTTTGACAGCGTATAAGAAATATGAGAGCAAATTAACGGCAGCTGAGATGAAGATGCTTCGCATGACAACAAGAGGAACAAAGCTAGATAGAATAAGAAGAACGAAGATCCAAACAAGCCTCCATGTTTAAGAACCTTTCTCTAGAAAAATAGAGCTCGACCGGATCAGTTGGTCTTGCCACGTTCAAAGGAGAGATCCTACGAAAGCTGTCAAGAAGGCAATGTCAGTAAACATTCCAGCGCAATTGCGAAAGAGAGGAAGGCCTAAGCAATCATGGATCACACAAATGCAACGACAACAGAATTAATTTGGCCTCAGTGACGAAATAAGATCCAAAACCGGGTGGCCTGCCGGTATTATGAGGTCAAAACAACGTACCCCACGGACCATTAGTAGAGCGGGAGGGCTATGATCCATCACATCACTTCAATCGGGGTTTTATGTTACCTATTAACCCTTAAATTTTAAGTCCAGTTCTTGAGATCAAGTATGAAATCGCCGACAGACACGCAACACACACAACAGGCCTGTGTGTGCGATCACCTCTAATTTAAAAAAAAAATATTTTTTTCACACTTAAATGTGTTGCAATTTTTGGTACGTCAATGTGTGCTTTGTAATTGTCTTTGGGGTAGCAGGAAAAGTTTGGTCTTTATATTGACCTCGCCCACTTTTTAAGGAATTTTTACTTAAAAACACTGTATCTACCCGACCCAGGGAATATTAATCTTAATGCATAGTTTGCAACACAGCAACACTGAGATTAACCCCAGAAATGAGTTTTTCAGTGAACTAAGATCTGGGGTTAATCTCGGTTTAACTCACCAAATTTGGTGAGCTAATCTCGGATCATCTCTGGAGAATAGTATAAACTTCTTTGAATGTTTTTTCTGCGTGGAATGTCAGTTGATTCGCGCGTTGCTGTGAAAAATGACATTTGCGAATAACTCCAACTTCTTTTCCGGTGTTTATACCCGACCCAGGGTATATTAAGTTTGATGTATCTTTTTAAAACGCAGTGAAATAATCACCGTAGACCCATAAGACCTTTTAGAGATATGAATGGGACCGACAGGAGAATCGATTTAGCCATGCCCGTCCGTCCGTCCGTGTGTAAACAACTTTTAGGCCTTAAATTTTAAGGTAGAGAGCTGAAATTTGGTGAGTTGGCTGGAAGTCCATTGAACCAGATCAAATTTGAAAATCAGCTGAATACGCCCACATACACACCCACTACAGGCCTGTATGTGTTATCATCTTTAATTTTAAAAAATAATTTTTCCAAATTTTAAATATGTTACATAACTTTTACACTTTTGTGGGTGTGGTGTTAAAAAAAGTAGTTTTTTTTAGTTAAAAAGGCGGAGTTTTAGGCCGAAATGTATGTACCACCTAGTATAAAGCATTCAACAGTTATATTCTTATATCCCGCCTACTTTTTGGAGGCGTGGCAGTTTTATTTTTGGTATGGTCGGGTATTTATGGACTGAATCTTTGCATTCGCACTGTTGCACTTTCCCACTTGTTTTCTATGTGAAGTTAAAGCTGGGACAGTCAATAATTTCGAGAGTCGAAGATTTTGACAACTTTGTTGACGGAGTTAACTCTGCAATAAAAAACTGCTCGCTGAGTTAACTCCAACTTCGTTTAGTTAAGGGATTAACATATCTTGGTTTAAGCTGGGCTTAACTCAGCACTTAAAAACCGGCCCTTAGAGACAAACAGGTGAATCGATTGAGGCATGTACGTCCGTCCATCCGTCTGTCCGTATGTGTGAAGTTTTTAGGGCTTTAAAAATTTAGCAAGGACACTTAGCCTTGGAGTACATCCTGGTTCTTATTTTTTACACACAAAATGTGAAAATTGGTTTAATGCGCTAACGGCCACGCCCATTACTTGCTTCAGTGTAAGACGTCTATTTCAAGTTCTCTTTCAAAATGCCTTTTGGTCAAGTTGGACAAGCCTAGGAACTCAAATTTTGGTATAGAGTAATAATGGCCCCAAAATCTTCAAGAAGACAACAATATAGCCCAAAATATCGACCATGCCCACTTTTAACATGTTAGATTTAAATAAATACCCGATTTCTCGGAAAGTTCACTCCAAATCGAAAAAGAATGATATGTCAAATATTAGAGACATTACTATTTGCTAAGTTTAATCCATTCAAAGTTTTAAGCTCTGCCCACTTTAATGGGGCCACAATTTTTTTTTGCGAAATAATTTTCATATTTAACGCATTTTGTCATGATTCTAGCGAAATTACAATTGATTGATTCTAATTTTTAGCCCAGGCTTACTTTTGGGGGCGTGGCGTATACAAATTATACATAAATTAGGGCCAAAAAACTTTAAGATTTGGTGTTGAACGGGAGGAATATAGGGTCGAGTATATAGAAGTTTGTTGCAGACGAACTTTTGCACTTACTCACTTGTTGTATATAGAATGTGGACGTGGCTTTAAAAAACCTAGCATAAAACATTCTACAGTTACATTTTTATATTCCGCCCACTTTTTTGAGGCGTAACAGTTTCCTTTTTTGGTAGGGTAGGGTATTTTGTAGGGACGGACTGAAGTTGTTACATACCCACTGTTGCACTGCCGAGTCGTTTTTCGACTTGCATAAAAATCTCCAAAAAATCTTTGAACATACGAAAATCTTCAAAAATCGATATAAATTCCAATTGTCCATGGCATTCGTTTTTAAGGACTGATTCGGAACCGATTCCCTTTGAGAATAGGTACCTACAGATGACCTACATTATTGACGGTGATGTCAGACAGTAGGACGAACTCTAAAAGATGAAAGAGATTCGTTTTACGAATTTGCTACTGCTTCAAACAGTGTCCTTAGCATTAGCATCGTAACACAAGATGAGGTCAAAACTTTTCGATTCACAGTACTCTTCAAGCTCAACAACTGCACTTGACTAAGGCTTTTGACTTGAGTAAACGAAATAGAAGTACACCGACCATCAGAGCTCACCATGTTGACCATGTTGTCTGTTGCTGATGTTCCCTATATTGGCCATAGCTCTTACGATTGGCACACTTTCTGGACTCATTCGTTTCCATCCTTCGGTATTCAAATATTCTCGAGAGGAGCAGAACCGACTTCAGTTGGAGGCCGTGCCGTACATACAGACTTTTGGGTGCCAGGTCACGTCACACATTCAAACTCTAAGTTCCTCAGACATGGAGAGCGATTATAGATTTTCGATCTTCGTAAAATGTTAACGTTACAGATCTCTTGTTGGTTCTATGTACCGAATAAAATGTGCGTGGTTGGTGGACGTCGATTATTTTTAAATACCTGATCTGTTAGCTCCTGACCCTAGTGCTGCCAATTGCTGAACAAAATCTAATATGCTCCTGCAACGTCTATTGTCGGAGCATCGGTAGTTACTTACTTACTTACTTAAGGTGGCGCTACAGTCCGGGGTGGACCTGGGCCTCAGCCAACAAGCTTCGCCAGCCAGCTCTGTCTCTAGCTAGCCGTCTCCAGTTTCGCACGCGAAGTTGGCTGAGGTCCCCTTCCACTTGCGTGCGCCACCTGAGTCTCGGTGCTCCTCTACCGCGCCGTCCCTGCGGTGTGGATTCGAAGATTTTCCGGGCCGTCGCGTTAGTATCCATCCGCTCTAGATGACCCAGCCATCGTAGACGTTGTGTTTTGACTCTTTTGGCTAGGTCGGTATCGCTGTACAGCCCGTACAGTTCGATGTTATATCTCCTCCTCCACTCTCCGTCTATGCAGACGGGACCGTAAATCGTCCGAAGAATTTTCCTCTCGCAGCAGCCTAAAGTGTTTTCATCCGCCTTTGACAGGGTCCACGCTTCTGCACCGTAAAGCAGGACTGGGATGATGAGGGTCTTATATATGGACACTTTAGTTGCTCGAGAGAGGGCTTTGCTACTCAATTGCCTTCTTAGCCCAAAGAAACAGCAATTGGCAAGAGTTATCCTTCGTTTGATTTCAGCGCTGGTGTCATTGTCTGAATTGATAGCGGAACCCAGGTAGACAAAGTCCCTAACTACCTCAAAGTTATAGCTGTCGATGGTGATGTTTTGTCCAAGACGTCGGTGTTGGGTGTCTTTTCTTGATGACAGCATATACTTGGTTTTGCCCTCATTGACTGCTAAACCCATATTCGCCGCTTCCGTCCCAATACTCACGAAGGCTTCACTGACATCACGCTTTGTTCTACCGATTATGTCAATGTCGTCTGCGTATGCGAGTAATTGAACGGACTTTTGAAAGATTGTACCTCTGGTGTTGGCGCGAGAGTTCTGCACAATTCTCTCAAGTATGATGTTAAAGAAGTCACATGACAGCGCGTCGCCTTGTCTAAATCCTTTTTTGACATCAAAGGGGTCGGTGAGGTCTTTGCCGACCTTGACGGAACAGCGTGAGTTTTCCATCGTCATCCTGCACAGACTGACGAGTTTGGCAGGGATGCCAAAACTAGACATTGCGCTATATAGCTCGTCTCTATAGATGCTGTCATACGCGGCCTTGAAATCGATGAAGAGGTGGTGTGTATCGATTTGGAATTCCTGGGTTTTCTCCAAGATCTGCCGCAGTGTGAATATTTGATCGATGGTGGACTTTCCTGGCCTAAAGCCACACTGATATGTGCCTATCAGATTGTTGACAAACGGCTTCAGGCGTTCACACAGTACAGCAGAAAAGATTTTGTATGCGATGCTAAGAAGACTTATGCCTCTGTAGTTGGCACAACTCAGAGGGTCTCCTTTCTTCAGGATCGGGCAAACAATGCTGAGGTTCCATTCGTCGGGCATGCTTTCTTCCGACCATATCTTGCAGATGAGCTGGTGCATGCTCCACCAACCAGCTCATCGCCAGCGGATTTAAAAAGTTCGGCAGCTAGGCCGTCTGCTCCGGCTGCTTTGTTGCACTTGAGCTTAGACACAGCTACTTTCATCTCCTCCAGGTTTGGTGGGCGGTATCGTTCGTATGCTTCGTCGGTAACGTCTTCGCCCGGGTTGAATGGTTCGTTCTGCCTGACAGCGGTATTTGGTTCGTCCTCGCCGTTATACAGTCTGCAGAAGTGGTCTTTCCAAATCCTCAGCACCGACTGCGATTCTACAACGATGTTCCCTTGATGGTCCTTACAGGCTTCAGTTCGAAGTTTATACCCTTGGCAGGACCTTTTGATCCTTTGGTAAAACTTTCTAACCTCATTCCTGTTGTAACATCTCTCTATCTCTTCAACCGCGCGCTTCTCGTGCTCTCTCTTTTTCCTTCGGAGAAGCCGGTGCTCCTCTCTCCTCCTCTGCTCGTAGAGCTCGCGAGCAGCTCTAGTCCTTCTGTGCAGCGCCGCTTTGTATGCTTCCTGTTTAGCTGCATGTGCTTGCCGGCATTCATCGTCAAACCAGGGGTTTCGTTGTGGTCGCCGTGTGAAACCCAGCACTTCAGAGGCGGCGTCTCTGATGCCATTTTGGCAGTGTTGCCACTGGCTATCAATACTTGATGCTGGTTGCATAGGACTTCGTAGAAGGTTTTGAGAGACTCGGTTGGAGAAGGACCTGGCGATCTCTTGCGATTGTAGTCGGCCGACGTCAAACTTCCTCACAGTATTTCCATTACTTGGCGCTGGTCGGGATATCCGCAGCCGTACCTTGGCTACAACAAGGTAGTGATCCGAGTCAATGTTGGCCCCTCGGAAAGTTCGGACATCCATGATACTGGAGGAGTGCCTTGCGTCGATCGCAATATGGTCAATCTGGTTGACGGTTGATTGATCGGGAGATCTCCATGTCCCTTTGTGGATATTGAGATGCGGGAACTGTGTACTAGCTACCACAAAGTGTCGCCCCGCAGCAAAGTCGATCAGCCTGAATCCGTTATCGGCGGTCGTGTCGTGCAGGCTATGCTTTCCGACAGTACGACCAAAGATGCCCTTCCTTCCTAGCTTGGCATTAAAATCGCCTAGGACAATCTTAATATCGTAGCTAGGGCACTGCTCATAAGTTTTGTCCAGGAGCTCGTAGAACATATCTTTGGTCTCGTCATCTTTCTCCTCTGTGGGGGCATCAGGCTAATGTTGGCGAATTAAGCCTTGATGCGGATCGTCGCGAGGCGCTCGCTTACAGGGTTGAAGCTCAAGCTTTTTGCCTAAGTCTGCCTCCAACAACGAAACCACATCCAAATAGGCGCTGTCTTTGATGCCGATAGCAGTCGCCGTAGTAGATGTCGCAGTTTTTCATCCTTCTTTTGCCTGGTCCGTCCCACCGCATTTCTTGGATGGCAGTAATGTCTGCCTTGCAGTCGTTAAGGGCCTCCGCTAGTTGCTCGGCTGCACGTGGTCTGTTAAGGGACCTAACATTCCACGTGCAGATCCGGAGCTCGTTGTCCTTTTCTCGTTTGCATTGGTCGTCAACAGTAAATCGGTCTGAATCCGAGGCTTGTTTCCGCTTCGTGACTGGTGTTTCTTTACGTGGCCGGGAAGTCACCCCGACGGCACGACCCCCAACCTGGAGGACCAGATCCTTTGCTTAGCTCTAAGGACGGAGAGCCGGATAGCCCGCTCCTTTTAGGCCTGAGCTCCGAATACGTCGTTGTAGCCCATATAAGGTGTTCACTAAGTAGTTCGGCCTGACTGGACGCCACCGTTGATTCCATCTGTGGAATTCTTCCGCTGCCGTCCGGATGCAAGAAGAAGTGCCTTAGAGGGATTACTCCTCCCCCCCTCTCTCGTCTGCTACCCCCAACAACCTTCCAAAGGGGTTGGAACCCAATCTCCAGTTGAGGTACTAGGCACCCGGTGTTCACCACGGGGAGGTGAGAGTAGGAGTTGATAGACAGAGGTGGGTTTAGAAAACCTGTGGATGCTTGTATCCTCTTGAGTGCACACGTCTATCCTTTGACCACCATCGGTAGTTACTATATGTTTATTCATGACACCTCTTATTACAAATCTTGTCTGCCGAAAATTTCTTTCCTCCCAGCTTTCGCATTGAAATCCATGAGTTAAGTTAAACTTATCATTTTAAGCTTGAAGGTTGTATACCGCAGATCTCACGTAGGCTTCATTCAGTGCATGATTTTCGTTGTGTGTTAAGGCGACTTTTGTTAAGTTAAAGTCGAAAAAAATTTGACGATTTTCAATTTCCGCACTCGCATCCTTACATGTCGAAGGATTTTCTTCCTTCAAACCAGGAAGCCGCGTTAAAGACATTTTCCTTTAAACGAATTACGTGATATTTCAAATTTTATTCAAAAATATTATTATATTTGGGATACATTTGCATGACACTTACATGTGACGTCGTCGTAAACAAATATTTCACTGAACAACATCAGACTCGAAGCAATTATTTCAGCATTTCTTTATTTCTTGTATCTGAATCTTATCACTTTTTTTGTTAGAATCATGAAGTATGTGCTTCGATATTGGCATTCCTACTTGAGTTCGTCATGTTGGCTTGCGTCTTATCGGCTCCTATGTTCCACTCCTAAGTTGTATTTTTTTTATTGCGTTAAAATATTTTTTCACGTTGTTAAAAACAGTGGTTTAAATATTTTTATTCAAATTCGGTGGCGTATGTGGAACATTTTTTTAGCGTATTGAACTTGATGTGAAAACGAAGTTTTAGACTTGGTAAACTAACTTGTTCGAGTAAATGTATAAAGTGTGAAGCGTGTTGACTTCAATTTAAAGTATCGAATTTTAAATAATTTTAAATGTCCACTTTTGATTTTCAATTAATTTTGGAATTTGCAAACCAGATGGTTTGTGTTGGGTGAATGCATTCCTAACGTCCTTGTTGTCGGAAACGGCGCTCTGTGGGAGAAGAAAAGATTTTGGAATTTCATTAAAATTTTACGTTGTCTTCTGAGTTTTGATGATGAAATTCTGAAAGCGAAGTCGGATGCGTTAATGCAATGCTTCTTAAACAAATAAATAGCTGGAACTATGCGCTACGAAAACCAAAAACAGAAATAGTAAGAAACGTGTTATGCAATAAATTTATGCATTAAGCTCTCTTGTTACACAAGTTGTACCTAACTGGAAAAAATTTAGTTTTTTAAAACGAAACATTTACGTCAATGACATTCTATCATTAATAACATCCCAACTGCTGTTGACATACTCAATGTACTCTGCCATAAGGCGATTCCATTTGTCCTTAAAGTGTAAATCTATACAAATACGGATACGTGCATAGAAAATTTGATAGAGTATTCAACTTTTTGCGTATCTGTTGCTTTTCATTTTTATCACTTGTTGACACTGTCTAGTGTAACGCCACATAAAGCTAGGTCTTCTCGTGTGCGCATTTATCACTGATGTTTACATATTGATTATGACGTTTATTTTGAAATATTGCAGCTTAATGGATGTATTACATGTGGTAAAGGCTTACCTCATATTTGCTTTTCAATCATGAAACACACCCGAACGAAAAATTAGATGGATTTTTTTTATTATCGAAATTGCAATAATGATTTGTCGGTCGCAAATTCTTGTTCTTATAAAAGGTTTCTATATTAGCTACAAAACTGCGTTCTTATATTTTAGTCTTATTGATGCACGTAGTTTAGGCTTGGGTTGTAGACACCCAACTTCATAAGAAAGGTGTTTTCTTGCTTGTGTTTACACCACGAACTTACCTCTAGAGTCTAGACTAACAGTGCGTTTTAGTTTTTTTTTTTTCGTGCGTAGGAAAAACAACGAGGACCGGCCGCGCGTGCTCATAGTGGTGTGAAATTCTTACTTACTGAAAAGCCTCCCATTTTCCGTCAGACAACGACTAAGTTTCCTTAACAAGTAGTTCAAGCTTCTGTAGTAATCGCGTGTGGCAGGCTGATGCCTTCCAACGAAGGTACCTTCAATACCGTCAATTTATGCGGTTTCATCTTATGCTGCTAGATCCAACGGTCTCATTCGTTGTAGTCCGCGCGTAAGATTTGTCTGATCCAAAGTTCGGATAATTTCATTGTTGCAATGTCCGCGAAGTCCAGTACTAAGTTTGCGAGCAAAGTTTGTTACCTCATCAGTCACGGTTGCGATTCCAAGATCTTGGTGTAGATCGCTATTTCTTATGAACCATGGAGCATTAACGATTGCTCTGAGTGTCTTATTTGGAAAAGTTTCTAAAATAGATTTATTGTTTGGTTTAGTACAACCCCAGAGTTGTATACCGTTTGTCCAAGATGGTTTTAGCACTTGCTTATACAAAAGCAGTTTGTTATATGTTTAGTTTCCGATAAGCCAACTCATTTCTCTTAACGTGCTTTTAAGTTTTGCGTCCAGAGTAGTTCTTAGATGTTTCGCTTTATTGGAGAACGTGGTCTGTGCCAAGTTATTGAATAAAGGTTTGTTGTTTATCTTTTAATAAGTAAAGTTAACATGCGTTGACTAAGCCTTGTTAAGGACGACTCGCCAGCTCTTCGTCCAGTCGCATATTTTGTCTAAAGCGCCCCAAAGTTTTCCTGTTGATAATTCAACTGTCGTATGAACAGTGAGAATAGCAGTGTCGTCAGCGAACGTAGCTAAAATTTCTCTTTCATCGTGGGCTATGTCTCAAGTATAATGCGAATCCAGTATTGGACCGAGAACGCTTCCTTGCGGGACACCGGCGTTTATGTCTTTGAATCCCAAGTACTCATTTTCATACTTTATGCGAAAGAGTCTGTCTTCTATGTAAGACTCTAAGATTCTCTAGAGCTTTTCTTGTAAGCTTAGCCTAGACTTGTACTTCAAGCCTTCGTGCCATACCTTGTCGAAGGCTTGCTGTTTTGCTTCCAAATCTTCTTCAATGTCGTTTGATATCCGATAGACCTGGTAGACAGTTGAATGTTTTTTCCTAATCAATGGACTCAATCGTTTTTCTTCAATGATGCAACCTTTAAAGCAATAGTTTCTCGTAGATATTTTCCACAGTAGGGAAATAGGTCTTCGGAACCATTATGACTTCGGCCATTTTCCATTGCCTTGGAACGTATAAAAATCTCATGGAGGCATTTATGATATAGATAAGCTTGACCAACGCTTTCTTCAGTGGCGGCCTTAGAAATTCGCAAGTAATTAAGTCGTAACCAGGGGCTTTGTCGTTCTTCAGATTTTCTATCATTTGACGAAATTCAGCCAATGACATGATTTATATACTATAAATATCTTGTACCGCATAGGGATTGAGCTCCTCGATAAACGGTTCCCTGTCAAATTGTTTCAATGTTTCTTCTAAGTGTTCTGCAAATAAATCCACTGGTTGTCTTCCCTTGCCTTACTAACGGACTTCACAGCTTTCTAAAGCGAGTAATTTGAACCTTTTTCGGCAGTCGAAATTTTTCGTTTTGAGTTGTACATTCAAAGCTATGTTTTTTTGCAGTATTTTCTAAAACCGTCCCCGTCGGTGTTATTGCTAGTGAATCTAGGCGCTCTTTCCTTTTTCGCTAGGCTTCCGCCGATTTTCAGAAGAACTTCTACGTTCGTAAGTTATAACGAAATTATTCGAACCCTTGGCGATAAAGAAGTCGACGAGGTCAGGTATTTTATTTCTGCCGGTTGGCCAATATGTTGTCTTTCCCGTCGATAAGAAGGCCACGTTTCGTACTGAAGAGCACTCTGCCTCTTTTTGACTTACACCATGAGCCTCAAAAAGTATTTTTCGAGTTAAAGTCCCTGCCGATGAAAGTTTGACCCAAGTGAGTCGAAGAGGGGAGCAAGATCGTCAACTGCCAGCCGATACAGCGGAGAAAAATAGCTCGTCGCGATTTTGTAATCTAGATGACTAGATGATTTTACCGAGACTGAGGTGGTTTGCTTAGACTCAAGTTCTATTTCTTCGTTTTTCTAGTGCTTAAAGCAGTCCTTAAAAAGTCCGCCATTCAAATTTTCTGAAGTATGATGTGTGTGATAGTGGATGTAGGTAACCTTATATCTTGGGTGCCGAACCCTTTTTAAGGTGGGTTTTCGAAACCTGTCATATGTCTCGTCAATTTTCGTCAATTTGCATTCCATGTAATAATTTTGATTAACATGGGAAAGTTCATGATATTTTATTATAATGTTTTTCGAGGTTTAAACTTGAGCTCGCTAAATTTGTTAAATAATTCTTGATGAACTTTCGTTTGTTGCTCAAGTTTTTCTAAAATCATGCCTAGAATTTAATAGACCGAATCTGATCTGACGATCTTGAACCAACAAGTGTGGGTTCTCCTTTTGAACTCCATTGGGAACTTGAACCGGCGACTTTTTCTTGTGCATTTTGAATTATGCCTTTAATCAATCCCGTACCCGCCTCTGTCGACTTAGGGGTTTTTGGCTTATCTGCTTTAGATTTGAGGCTTGGGCCCATATTTTTCGTCGTTTTTATAACACAATTTCGACTTTGGAACCTCAGTTGCTTGCTAAGTGGCTTCCCCTACAATTGGCGCAAACATTGCAGTCTGTCGAAAGATGATTTGAAAGACATTTCACACTGCATAGGTTGGCCACGTTCCTTAATTGTGGTTCAAAGTGTTTAAACACAAGTAACAGAGGAGAAGTTTATTGCAGACAATTAAACGGCTTTATTAAGTATAAGTAAAAACTATACAAGCAAACAAATCGTAAGATTATTAATCGTAAGATGTTTGCGGGCGCATTTTATGCATCGCGGTTTTTTCTGGCAGTGTGCTTGAAATTTTGTAAATTGCGTTCATGTTCTCAGTTCTATCAAAAGAATCCATAAAAATTGGCAGGCCGCACCAGATAATACTGCGGAATCCTTGCCTTCATCCGTACGTTGCTTCTGTTTCTTTATTATGTTCACAGCGTCAAGAATTTTAAAGCCTTGGGCTTGAAGGTCTTTTATTACTTCTTCCTTGATACAGGATGGGTTTAGTCCGCTCGCGATAACCCGAAGCAGTTTTTTGAGGTGATTTTCATAAGTAAATTGGCTTTTCTCTGTATTTAACTTTTGTCACAGTGACCGATAGGCGTCAGAGTCATCGACGTTAACTACTTTCCATGCGTTGTTCCGAAGTAATGTTAAGTTATATTTCGTCCCAAGAGTATTTTTAAGGACGCTGTGCAACTTTCCGTAGTCTGCGAACCGACGACATTTATTGCAGGTGGTCGGCGGTTTTTTCGTGTGTTTTTGCTGTCGCTTTTTTGGCACGACTTTTCGCTCAGTCCTGATTAACCGGCGGACTTCCTTTCCCGGAGCGTTCTAGGCTTCGAAAAAATGTTGACCCTTATTTTGAATTTTTGAAAGTTGACACAATTGAAATACTAATATGGCCTTCGGTTGGTCGTCCAGGAGATTAGTCCTCTGTTTAAAAATACTTGGAAGACGAAAGTGTTAACTTTTTCAGATCAACAGAACCTTAATGTTTGGGAGAAACGTCAAAAAACTTCATAATGTATAGTGAAATGACAGCTATTAGGTGCAAATATTATTGCAAAAAATGTTAAGGAAGTGAGCCAGCCGTAAAGGTAAGAAATAATTAAAGTTTGCTTGTATTGATTATCTCAAAATCGTTGTCCTTATACTGTTTGGGGTTCGCTAAGGTAAGATAAGATCCTAACATTATATTTAACATATATCTAGTCTTTGCTATATTGTCCCATAATGCCCTTATGCGTTCACCAATAACTGCAGTGATCTTTTTCCATTTGGCTACATGTTTGCGGGAAGTCCACATTGGATCTAAATTTATTCTAAATAAATGTCATAAAAATTTGTGCTTCCATGCGTATGAAAGCAAGCCCGGCTCAAAAGGAGCCAGAGTTTAAGTGTCAAAAACAAAGCCAAAGAAGTAAAGTAGACGAACCAAATAAGGCCCAGTGTCTTATAAGAGAAAACACATCACGATCAATGGGCCGAGGCTTCAAGGCAGTTCGCAATTCCGAAACGTAGATAAGATGAAGCTTGGAGTATGTCTTAAGACTCATTTTTAACAGGCAAAGTACGAAAGACCCACCCATACGAAAGACCCATTAAAACCCACCCACAGCCACGCCTACCATTGAAGTGAATGTAAGATAATCTCAAATTTATATGTTATTTCAAAAGTACTTTTGATCAACTAAAAAAAGGCGTGGAAACTCAAATTTAAATAGATATATTTATAGAAATTTATAGATATAGATAATATTTATAGAAGATATAGATTATAGATATACCTTCGACTATAGAATATAGATGTTAGATATATTTATAGAAAAATACCTTCTAGATATTGTTTGTCGAATTTCCTAGGGTTTCAAATCCTTAAGAGTTTTATTTCCTCCTAAGCAGGGCGTGGACTAGAAACCGCCCCTTGCCTTTGGGGGTCAAAAAAAACTTTATGATTTGGTGTTACATGGTAAATGGGTATCCAGAAGTTCGTTACAGACAAAATTTTTTCACTAAGGTACTCTTTAGTTTTTTTTTTTTTTTTGTTAACAAATAAATGAGAAAAAATTTTTTTTTTAATAAAAATTTTATATTTTTTTCGGTTTTGATACGACACGACTTGTTTTGTAGAAAAAAACCTTACGAAATTCAGTGTAAAAATGAATGGGCCTTATTTGGAACCCATGTTCTGAATAAGGCCCAACGTAAGTTTTTTTTGAGATGCTGAAAAAATACATTTTTTATTCAATTTTTAAGTTCCAAATATGCGACTACGTATTGATAAAATAACAGAGACTCTTCTTAGTTTAGTTTGATATTCATAAATATGTGGGAGAAATTTAGAAAAAAACGCTTCGGTGGGCCTTATTTGGGTCACCTATACCTTACTTCAAATAAAAAGGGAAGACCTCACCCGATGCAGTTTGACAGACCTTTATCCCGCCTGGCAAGTGTTTAAGTTATATATGAACTAAAACTGGAGAAAATTTTGAGCTAGGTAGCTGCACTTAGCTCCAGGCAATTTCCATGTTTACGTAAAGAGAATAATTTTAATATTACACGACAGATCCGTGCTATGTTTCTGTTGTGCTGGAGATAGCGCTATAGGTACTCTCTTCGTTTCGATATTGACCTTGGGATTGACTCCAACGGAATTGACCTGTGCAAAATTACGTTCCCAGCTGTATGGATGTACCTATACCTGTCTGAACCGCCGTATTTGATAAGGGTTCCTGCTTTGCTTTGCATAGATGTCTAGAGAATTTTTGGTACATGGAAATCAATGCTTCAGCCCACAGAGTCTTTGATTTCGAACGCTAAAAAGGGCAATCCTGTTTCTAGAGGTGTAAACAGAAAGAAATTGACCTTATCCCGTGGTAACTAGTTGGTTGCAGATCAGGTTGATATCATACTGCAAAGCCACATAAGAAAAAATAAAATAGCACGATTTTAGTTATCACGATATATAGTCGAATAATAGCACGATTTTTCCATATCTACCTCGTCAGTTTTACTTATAATTGCAATAGTCACTGATAAGCCCTATTTACAATTCGACCATAATTTTAAGGGGCTTACAGAATGTCTTTAATTTTACCAATCAATGCTCCGAACTTAATTTTTTCGCAAACACATAAATTGAAACAAAAGAAAAATTATCATTTGCCAGTATTTGCACCAAGTCAAGATATTTATTGCCTCTAATCACTTTAATTTTGGCGCGTACACATTTTTACGATAAAGTAATTTTTGTTTTTATTATACTGTGTGTATCAAGGGAAGATAATCACAATGTTACGCGACGCGACCGGAGCGGCGCCCAGAAATATCTACTATACAAGAGTGTACGGGAATGCAAAAGCTTAATTTTGCAGCAATTATTTTTTCTTCTCTAAACTTGCGTAAGGTGTTTTAATTATGATAAAATGAAAGAAAATGTATGTTTGTATGTATAATTATATCGTCAGCTGGTTTACTTCAAAGAATAAGATTCAGAAGTGCAACCTCCTTGTCGTCTAAGTCAAATATTCGACTAGCCACATCTAGAGATCGTAAGGTTAATGTTAAGTTATTGGTACTATACTTGGAGCTGCAATTCGATCGTGGAAATATGGGCTATGTTAGCATCCTTTATGAACATGCTACTATCACTAATAAATCTAATTCCAAACAAACCTTCCCAGCACAAATTCTTAGGAATTAAGTGAAGAACAAAACGAATTTGCAACCGAATTTGCAATGGAACCTGCAGCACGTATAAATTCCATAGAGTTTTTCTCCTGGATACCAAAGCTATCACAAAAGCTGACAATAGGTGGAAAAACATCAGAACGTGTGTCTTAAAAAAACCTAGCAAGAGCTCCATTATAGGAAAACAAGGAGACTCATTTCTTATACGTAGGTATACGTGGACCTTGATTGGCTTTTTTGGCTCGTCTCAAAAGGCTCCCGTGCAGTATAATCTTTTTTTTTGAAGCGTTCATTGTTTGTACCATTTTCGATTAGTTCGTGAAGACTTGGTTGAGTCGTGCTATTTTATAAGAAAAAGTTACTTCTAAGCGGAGTTCCTTTTCGGATTATAAAGCGTTGGTAGTCCTGTTTTAGGTGTATTTTCATGCGGCCAAAACAGTTTCTTTAAAAAGTATCTTTGCAGTTTTTCCACCTCTTGTTACAGTTTGGATGACTTTCTGAGTCGAATTTGGGTCAAAGTCCGGAGTTAATTGGGCGTAAGCATCCGCAAATAAGGCTTAAGTTAGGTTAGGTAAGGTAAGGTTGTTAGCAGCCAAAGCCACCAGCTCGCATAGGCCTACGAGGGCGCTTATCCTGAAGGGATAGAAATGTAAGTATATATATGATACTTATAGGTAGTTGAAGTATCCTGAAGTATTCGAAGAGAAACTTGTCTCAGCAAGAGTCCCTGCTTCACGATATTCGCCACCGATATTCTTGTAAGCTCGTTCAGCTCATCGAAGAAGAATTTGCCTAGAAGTTTAAAACGTTGCCTGCTGGAACTTGGACATAAGTAGACGAGGTTTTTCACATCTTCTTCCGCTTTGGTATAATGACAGCCCCTGCAAATGCAGTTGATGTTAACGATAAGAGCTTGTGGCCTGTTATAACTCTTGTGGCTATGGCCAGTGATGGCTTTTTAGTCCTTTAAGCTTTATTGACTGTCGCTGGATAGCCATAACGCCTTTGTATGGCCGCAACACTGCAGTTTTTCCTACCTATTCTGGGTTATATTTTGAATAGTTGCGGACATTATGCTTGTCTCAAAAGAGAGTGGAAGATGAGCCCTTTTATCCGTTGTAGTGATACATAGATGTGAGCCATGCTTCGCTAGCTCATCAGCTTTCCCATTTCCAATGAAGTCACTAGGGCCTAGTACCCAAACAATGCGGACATTATCTTGTCTGCTTAGAGCCTTAAGTTCTGAGCGACAGAGTCCTACTACACGAAGTTTTACTGTTGGTTTTGCCAGGGTCGTAATGGCTGCTTGGCTGTCTACGGAAATTGAAATATCCTTGGCGGGTGTAAGTATTGCTAGAATTTCCGCTTGTGAAGATACTGCAGGAGGCCAGAAATCTTCTGCGTGTTAAGATACCGAGTTTCGCAGAGTATACGCCTGCTCCAGTACCTTCACTTGATTTGGAGCCATCAGTGTAGATTCCTATCTCGGAGTGGATTACAACGTTATCCAGCCTCCAGTCCTCTCTGCTAGGAATGTGACTGGTATAGTCTTGATTGAAGTCAAGATAAAGTGTTATGTGGTCTGTTGTACCTACACAGCAACCCAGTGTGTGTATGATTGAACTGTGTCCTGTGGATTTTGTACTCCAATTGCCTGTCTATTGAAGTCTTATTGCACTTTTTGCAGCGCTTTCTTTAACGAATAGACCAATAGGAGTAAGATTAAGGATGGTTAAAGGATGGTTTGGAATGAATAAAGATTTTTTTAGACGTAAGTCAGTTTTTGGTCATTGTAAAACAGGATATTTTTTCAATTTCGAATGACGGTGATTGCGACGCACTCCTGGAAAGGACACCGGTGTGTAAAATGCACCAGTGCACATCTCTCGAACGACTGCAACGCACGCATTCAAGTCGTAGCCAATTTGGAGAAGTCGAATTGAAGATAAAGCTTAAAGCCTAGCTCGTCTCAAAGTTAATAACCCAAAAACCCCAAATAGGCCAGAAGTTCCTAACGAAAGGTCAGAAAAAATAGAAATAGAAAAACTATTAAAAATTAAACAACAAAATGTCACCCGCTTATGTGCAAATAAGATGTCAACACTCAATGGCCCCAGATCATTATGCTCAAGTCGCGTCTCGTAAAAATAAACCAAACATTCAAAAACCGATTCGTTAGCTCAGATATGGGTAACGATACTGAAAAAGCTTAAGCAATAAACTACAATATCTTCATCGCACATTAATAAGCGATTAATACAGATCTTCATTATATTTGCCGCACAAATCAAGCGATTAACCATACAAATTTAAATCTTTTAAAATTGAAAATTAAAAATAAATGTCATTCACTTTTTGACACCTCTTTTATGCCATTTTTTAAGTCGGTTTGCGACTTGCAAAAAATGCGGAAACCATCCCTGATGACAGATCTGTCAGATATGCCTTTTCTATTTTGATTTTCACAACGGAAATCTTTTTTCGCCGCTAGGATATGGGATCGTCAATCTCTTTTGAGAGCCATAAATGGCAAAAAAAGCGCTGTTGTTAAATTAACCATATGGTGGCCCGGTGTAGACACTTCGGGATTTATTTTTAACCGTTTTCCGCCAATCGCGGTCTAACGTCTGGTGGGGAAATAGTATAAAGAAAATGAAGAAAGTTAATCAAGGAATAGTCAACTGAAGTTCAGCTAACGGGACTTTTTTAATTTAAAGCTGTCAAGTCCGCGTTGATATTTCAAACGTTGGCCAATGGCCAGCGTGCCGCGGCCCTCTATCGAACGGCCTGAATGTCTTCGTTGAAGTGCTCGACATACTTATCTTTTAGCATTATGGGTTACTTAATGGATTTAGTAGCTTTCCCATGTATTTAGAACTAATTCCCATTAACAGCGCTGTGAACGGTATTCAACTTGTGATCTACCGATTTTTATACCCCATCCCATAGGATAGGAGGTATATTAAGTTTGTCACATAGTTTGTAACACGGTGAAATAATAATCGTAGACCCCCAAGACCTTAAGGGCATATGATCGAGACCGAATTCTGAATCGAATGAGCCATGTCCGTCCGTCCGTCCATCCGTCTGTATGTCACATGCTTTTAGGCCTTAAATTTTGAGCTAGGGTGCTGAAACTTCGTACGTAAGGTCCGCGTCATGCGAAGCAGTACAAGTGTAAAAAATTTTGAAATCCGCCAGAGGACACGCCCACAATCGGTTTAAATGTGCAACTACCTTCAGAATTTTCAAAACTGTAAGACGTTCTAAAAGGCTGAAATTTAACATTTAGCATCTCCTAACAAATGTACGACATAAAAAAGAAAAATTTAATCGGTAAACCCCCTCTAGTGGGCGAGGCATCTATTAGTAGTATAGTAAATTTTCAAATGAAGTTTACTCAATATTTTTGCTTAAAATTAAAAAAAAATTGCTTAATATTTTATGTAGAAAACGCTTAATACCACATTTTGTCTGTACAAGCCTTTGGGCCACGCGCTTATTGGGAGGCAGAATTGTAGAAAAACTTAAAATTTTCCAGAAAAACTTAATTTCAACTGGCCTTGAGCCTAATTTAGGAAAGCATGAAACAAAAAAAGTAGCAGGTTAGGTAAACGAGATCTCAGTCCAGATTTCGTTCATATAAAGTTTTTAGCCACGCCCCCTTTTAAGGGTCGATTTTTCAGAAATATTGAATTTGGACCAAAAAATTGCATTTTTACGTACATTTGAGTGTAACTTGGATATATATGTGGTTTCTCATTAGGGGGGGGGTTGGACCACGCCCGTTTTCGAAGTTTGCGTTACTTATAAAATGTCAAAAAATAACCTTGTCATCAGCATTTTACAATGTGGGATAGGATGGGGTATTCAACGGTCCGTTTTACGGACTGTAACTGTCCGTTTTACGGACTGCGTACCAATGGCCAGCGTGAGGCGGCCCTCTATCGAAGGGCCTGAATGTCTTCGTTGAAGTGCTCGACATACTAATCCTTTAGTATTATGGGTTTCTTAATAGATTTAGCAGCTTCCTCATGTATTTAGTACTGATTCCCATTAACAGCGCTGTCCAGCCTTCAAGTTATTCAACTTAGTGATCTCACGATTTTTTTAGTACATAAACTTTCAGAATTTGTGTCATGTATGCTAAAGAGGTGTTTCGAAAAGGTTTTATCTGGAGGCGCTCTCGTAAATAGAAACTAACTCATAAGTGCTTTTTTCTATTTCTTACGTCTTCTTCTCACAAGTTAAGCGTTTAGCCCAATGAATCCGTTGCATCCATTACGTTGAAGTACAAAACTGACGACAAAGTTGAACGCACACGTTCTTATGGAAAGCGGCCCATAGAAGAAGTACGTCGCTTTACGTGTATATTTAACTGAAGGGCCAGTTGTGGCCGTCCACTTCAACGTGGGCAAATGCAACGGATTCATTGGGCTGAATGCTTAAGTTTTTAAAATTCAAACAAAGTTAAGCTTTTGCCACATGTTTATCCCACTTATTTCTCTCTTTCGAAAAATAAGTGTCGTAACTTAGAAATACTGTAAAAACCAACTAAATATGTTTGAACTTTTTTTCCTTTTTTAACACAGCAGACGGCACTTAGCCATGTTGTACCTACTTAATTTTTATTTCAAACTTTTGTAATATGTTTTAAGAATTTAAAGAACTTAATTTAAGTTTAATGAATTTGTTAACCCTGATGCCTGCCTTCTAATTAGGGCGACGTTTTCCAGCCAACACTTCCGAAATTGAAAATTGTGTTTCTCTTGTGCTAAATCGAGGAGCTTTTTAGTATTTCGCTTGACTGTGTCCCATCTTCAAAATAACTACTTAGTGCTGAAAAAAATTCGTTTTCAAAATAAGCATTATTCAACTCGCGGAAGCGGGAGGCAATCCTTTGGCGATTAAGAAGTCGACAAGATGAGGTCCAAACGTTTTCAGGTCGTCATCATAGTCTTGTATAGAGTATAGTCTGGTTATGAAAAATCTACTAACCCAGGGCTTGCGGATGATGCGGTTTTCCCCCTAAGGATATCAAACGTATTATATCGGTGGCATAAGCAAAGTCCATCAGAAAGGACTCATCCAATCACCTTCAACAGTTTTTAGCTACTGGCGAAGGTATACCATGCTGATGTACTTATGCAACTAGAATTGTCTATGCTTCGGTTTTTTTGGCCAGTCCTACCACTTACTAAGCCATGTAATCAGCACAGGTGTCTCAACATTTTGCCCTTAAAGTGGGATCCTTATTATTGTTGTTAGGGTAAACTCTCATGAAAAAAAGCTAAGAATGTTTAAAAATCTTCCTCATGTAGATGGTATAGACATGCACCTCCTGTATGTCTATACCAATCATGTTACATTAGCCTTTTTTGCGACCATATTTCTCGGAAGTCAGGACCCCATTCGGCCCAATACAACTCGTTCCGTATTCTGCTTTGTGCGTGAATTGTAAGAAATACATATAATGTTCTCTTTGTACTCTGGATTACTCAGAATCCTGTCATCGACACCTGCCTATTGATAAATCTTGAATGCTAATGGCTCTTCCGTCGTTGCTAAGATCAAAAGAAAACGAGTGCTTGCGTATAGCCTTACCCCTAGGATAACAAAATATAACTTCAAAAGCTCAATTTATTTTGTTATTGGCACAAAAGTATCTATATACACAAGACTCAAAGCTTATTATGTCTCAAACACAGAACCTGTGTTCGTATGCAGATTTAAATTCTGTAGAGAGTTTGAAAGTCTTTCAAGATTAAACGCATTTTTTTCGGAAGCAAATTCTTCGTTATATTCTTACCAGGTTGTATTATTTTTTTATTAATATGACCATCAGAACAACTTTGCTGTTCTTGAATGAACTTCCTTTTTGCAAAATAATATCATACAAGACATCCTTTATACCCACTTAATGAATACCGAACCGATTTCTTCAATGGGGTATTAATGAACCCTTCCACATCGCTCTTTAGCCGTTTCCAACCTCTTCAATGTATACATACAGTCGCTGCAATAAGGACGACTTCGCTGCCGCAGGTTTTGAATTTCTCATAGCAATTTTTAATACGTCCTAATTGAAACGTGTTTATCTAATTAGCAAATAATTTTAAGGGTGGGAGCAAACAGGCTAACCTGATACCTTACTGTGGAGGGTGGTGCCAACCGCACCGCTTATCGCAAGGACATGAGTGATGGAACTGTTGATATTGGTGTGTATAGGGTAACTTGTTGCATAATGGAATAACTGTGGTGACATTGTGAATAGTTCTAGAAAGTAATGAAAATATTTAAAGAATTTATCAATTAAATAAGAGAAATGGTACAAGCCATAATTAGTTATGGTCGTTATTCCTTGTTCGGCTATATTTAAATATAATTCGCGGAATTTTCTCATCTCTGTATTATAAGGATAGACGGAGAGTAGGTAGCAGACGGCACTGATTCCAAAGTAAATTACAACGAAGGGACAACGAAGTTCTGGCAGACTTTGAAACAGCGTTGTCATCGCATTATTCGGCCAAAAGACTGTAGCATTAGGAAAATTGACTGCTTTCTATCGGAAAATTGGGAATATTTAAACTTTTCAATAAGAGAATAAATTAAATCTGAATTTCGAAATCCTTAAAAATACTAACTGAAATCAGCCTTTTAAAAGCTGGTGCGATAATTCCGGTCCACATTGTTATCCTTAGCACAGAAATATGCAAATATTTTAGCTCTTTTTAAATTAAACCTCACCAGCGGAATTTCGCTTAAAATTAATAAACGTCTCGCCAATTAAGGTGCCTGCACTGTCAGTAAGAGATGACGCCTTGTAATTCGTCCATCACTTCCACAGAGCATAAGGGTAAAAAAGCAATGTCCGAAGGCACTCGAAATCCTCTGTTCTCACACAACTGTGAATTCTGCAAAGGACTTAAATTCAAAAGCAAGCTCCTGTTTAATTACACTTTATAAGTGGCAATTCTCTTAGGTTGAAAAAAAGGATTCACAAATTTTATTATCCGTGCACTGTAGAGTCGGATTCGAGCATAGCATTCGGCCAAGCAGGGAAAGATCGTTGAGTACTTCCGAAAGGGCACTGAATATTCTCTGTTCTCGCGCTAGAGCTCCTACGCTTGGGGTGTCCTTGAACTGTAGTTTTAAGGAAAATGAGGGAAGCTGCATAAGATTTTGAACTTACATTTCAAACTCATAGAGGCAGAGGCGAAAGTTACTAAATCTGAAAATTCATCTTGGAAAGAATGTCCAAGACGACGACGTTCGACTACACTTAAAATTTTTGTGGTATCAAAACGCCACAGATAGTAGCGCTAATTGATGGGTTTTCTGTGGAAAGCGCCAAAACGCAAAAATACCAACCTACCATCTCACAGTCTCTATGGACTACCTAATTATAAATGGATAAAATTCAAATTTTATGTAGGATGCACTTTGTTGGTACTGTCAGTCATGCTGAAGAACTCCTACACTTACTTAAAATTTTACATTTTGCCTGCGAGCAGGATAAATCTTTAGTTTCTTTCAAATTAAATTGTTCAAATTCTTAAAAGGTGATATTATGGGCTTAATTTTACTTGAAGGATTTTAAAAATACACAAACACATATGCGAAGTCATATACCTACTAATGAAAGCATTAGAAAGCCAAAGCTATCTCAAAGCATGCATCAGAAAGCTTCAATTAGTGAGGCTCAATATAAACTGTTTCTGATGCTTGTGACTTTTGTGAAGTATTTTTTTTAGATCAGGGGTAAAAAATTATAGCACGGGAGTGTTTTGGAAATAAAGAGGCTGACAAATTGTTTTCATGCTGGTTTTTTCACATTTGCGAAAACAAGATACTCTTGCGCGTTAATGTTCATAAATAAATTGGTTTCGCAAACAAAATGCTAGAAAGAAGAGTGTGACAGTAACTGTACATTATTATGGTGTGCGCCAACAAAATTTGTTTGGCCATTGTGGAGACTGTTCCCACGGCCTTCATTGTAAAAAGAAATTGCTGCTAATCAAGCACCTAGTATTGGATCGAGCAGTAAGAATCTCTATGGCATGAGAAGTCTAAATTGCGTCTTCCTTTGAACACCGAACTGCCACACCGAGCTGTCAAATAATTCTCGGTGTTCGCGGAAATTCGTGGTGCACACCTGGTTTTATTGTGTACAGAACGACAAATACTGCAGCTATCACGTTAAGTGTCAAATTGCTTTGATTTCATTTTTTTATGTTTTTTTTTTTCATTTCGTAGCATGATTTTGTTAGCGCCGGTTGTTTGTATTTTTTACTTAAAATTAATTTTGATAGCTTTCAGTTTGAGATATTTGTTAATTTTTATCGATTTCATACAACTTCTGTCGAAGTGTAAAAAATTACGAATTAAAATTGAGTCGAAACGTCACTTCACATACACAATCAAATTTATACCCGACAGCGAAATTTCGAGTTCGCTGTCGACACCGAACGAAATCGGAGTTCAAAAGAACATTTACATGAGCACGATTCTGTCCAGGTGTACGAGAAAAGAATAATTTTTTACTGTATTTCACACCATAAGATTCCAGGCAAATTTAAACAGCTTTGAAGTTACGACAGCGTACACCGAAAATTCTGTAAATATGATCGGAGAGTGACAAGAGTGAGGGATGATATAAAGATGTTCGAGATCCAAACACAAGATGGCGCTGGCAAGAATATTGATCCTAATTAAAAACATAGTCGATCTTAGAATAGCATGACATTATTTCATGTCCATCGGCCAACAAAAATCTAGAGCAAATCTGTCTCTTGAACAAAAGTTGTCAGCGATGTAAACTTTCCCGAATACTGTAAAAAAAACAGTTGCGAGAGCAGCAAACAGGGAGTTAGATTAGTTTCTTAGTCGGGAGAGCCTTTCTGTTGTTCTGGCACTACGGTCTCTTAAAGAGGAGACTATTGTGCTTTTTCGGATTCAAATCCTAAGGATCTTTACAATCCGGAGGCAGTCAAGAAGACAAGGCTTCTTCCTCTGAAGGGATTTTTTTTATACCCCATCCCAAAGGATAGGAGGTATATTAAGTTTGTCACATAGTTTGTAACACGGTGAAATAATAATGGTAGACCCCCAAGACCTTAAGGGCATATGATCGAGACCAAATTCTGAATCGAATGAGCCATGTCCGTCCGTCCGTCCGTCCGTCTGTATGTCACATGTTTTTAGGCCTTAAATTTTGAGCTAGGGTGCTGAAACTTCGTAGGTCGGCGGCACGTCATGCGAAGCAGTACAAGTGTAAACATTTTTGAAATCCGCCCAAAGACACGCCCACAATTGGTCTAAATATGCAACTACCTCAAGATTTTTCAAAACTGTAAGACGTTCTAAAAGGCTGATATTCGACATTTAGCATCTCTTAGTGAATATAAGACACAAAAAAGACAAATTTGATTGGTAAACCTCCTCTAGTGGGCGTGGCATCTATTTTAAGGGTAAATTTTCAAATGCAGTTTACTCAATATTTTTGCTCAAAATTAAAAAAAAAAATTGCTTAATACTTTGTGTAGAAATCGCTTAGTCCTACATTTTGTTCATACAAGACTTTGAGCCACGCTATATTTGGAGGCAGAATTGAACAAAAACCTAAAATTTGCATAAAAAACTTAATTTCGACTAGCCTTGAGCCGTATTTAGGAAAGCATGAAACAAAAAAAGTAGCAGTTTAGGTAAACAATACTTCCGTCCAGATTTCGTTCATAAAAAGTTTTTGACCACGCCCCCTTTTAGGGGTCGATTTTAAAAAATATTAAATTTGAACCAAAAAATTGCATTTTTACGTACAATTAGGTGTAACTTGGAAACATCTGTGGAAATATCTTATAATTTATAGTTTGTAATTAGGGGCGGTTGGACCACGCCCCTTTTCGAAGTTTGCATTACTTATAAAATGTCAAAAATAACTATGCCAGCAGCATTTTACAATATGGGATAGGATGGGGTATTCAATGGCCCGTTTTACGGACTGTAACTTCTGCGTACACACTGTAGCACTTACTCACTGTTTTTTTTCTGTGGGTAAAATAAAATCTTCATAGCTACTATACGAGGACCCGCCGCGCGTGCTCATAGCAGTGAGATTCTTAGTCACTAAAAACCTCCCATTTTTCGAAAGACTACGACTTTGTTTCCTTAACAAGTAGTTCAAGCTTCTATAGAAATTGCGTTTGGGAGGTTACCTTCCAGCGAAAGCACCTGCAATCATTATGTGCTGTTTCCTCTTACGGCGCTGGATCCAACGCAGGTCTTGGTCGTTGTAGCCGGCATGCAAGATTTTTCTGATTCAGACTTCGAATTGCAATGGCCTTAAAGGCGAGTGTGAAGTTTGCGAGTAAAGTTTTTTACCTCGTCGGTCACGGTTGCGATGCCTAGATCTTGATGTAAATCGCTATTTCTTAGTGTCTTCTTCTGAAAAGTTTCTAAAATAGATACATATGTGCTTGGTTTGGTACAACCCCTTATACAATAGCAGTTTGTTATACACGCTTAGTTTCGAAAAACGTCCCTTAAGCCAATTTATTTCTCGTAGCCTGATTTCAAGTTCGTCGCGTTAACATATTTTCAACGTATGGCTTCCACTGAAGTTTTGCCTAGGGCCATGCCTAGATATTTCTTCTCGTTTTCGTACGGAATTTGTACCGAGTTGATAAAGAGAAATAAGTTGTTTACCCTATTGTAAGTAAAATTTTAGTTCAATGGATTAGAGTAATGCCAATGCAAAACATTGTGGGGTGCCGTGGCGTAGTGGTTAGTGTGTGTGCTTACTACGCCGGAGGTCTGGGTTCGAATCCTGCCATCGTCACCTGAAAAAAAAAGACTTGTTCTTTTCACGGTCCCCACCTCCGCGAGGGTTTGACAAGCCCTCCGGGAGTATTAATTGTCTTGAAAAACTTCTCAAAGTGCCGTTCGGATTCGGCAAAAAAATTGTAGGTCCCCTTGTATGTTAAGAAATTAACACACCAGCATACATTGTTGAGAAGTTGGCCCTGGTTTACCTCGAGCTGTTGCGCCACTCTATTTATTTATTTATAATGCAAAACATTCGTTCAATGAATAAGGGCAATGCTAATGCACAGGACGCTGATAACCGAGGCAGATTGTGGCAAATGCGTCATAACTGGGGTAAACAGAGCTGTCCCCAAGGTGGCGTTCTGTCACCCCTTTTATGGTGCATGGTGGTAGACTCTCTCCTATCGGCTCTCAAACTTCCTGGAACCTACACACAATCCTACGCGGATGATGTCGCCGTTCTTTTTGTCGGCTCAAACCTAGGGACTGTGTGCTCTCAGGCGCAGAGATCCCTAGACTTGATCGATGATTGGTGGACTAGGAATGGGCTCTCAGTGAATCCTCTTAAAACTACGGTTGTTCTCTTTGCGAGAAGAAGAAATGTCACTGGTCTGACTCAACTCGTGGTTAAAGGTGTCACTATCCCGATATCCGATGAAGTCAAATATTTGGGAGTTATCCTTAATAGAAAACTTTTTTGGTCCAAGCATGTTGAATCCAAAACCGAAAAAGCACTGTCTACTGTAGAGGGGCTTTTGGCAAGACATGGGGCCTATCTCCGAAAAGTGTCCTCTGGATCTATACGGCCATGGTAAGACCACTCCTCTCATATGCATCGGTTGTTTCGTGGAACAGGCTTTCGCGGAAACGTGTTACTGCCTCTTTTGCCAAACTCCAAAGAACGGCTTGTCTTGGCTGCACAGGGGCCACCCCTAGTACGCCGGGCTCTGCTCTAGATGCTCTGATGAACCTCCCCCCCTTTGATATATTTATCATGGGGTGTACGCTGAAAACCATCTTTCATTGGAATTTTGAAGAACTTATGGACAAAGAACCCCTGTCTTATGGACATGCCCTCTGACGCAATGACCCCAAAAATCCTTTTGCGACAAAACTACCAAGTCGACTTTCCTCAGGTAATGGAATGTCTTCGGCCAGACTCTGAGCCAGGGAAAGAATGCCATCGTATTTTCACGGATGGCTCCAAAACAGGACGGGGGTCTGGTGCTGGAGTCTTTGTGGAAAGCGAGAACATTAGACTCGACTACCCCTTAGGTAAATATGCGTCTGTCTTCCAAGCGGAGATTTTCGCTATCCTAATGGCTATGCGCTATATTGTGACTAGCAGGTAGATGGCGAGAAGCATATGCGTTTGCAGTGACAGCCAAGCCGTTCTACATGCTTTGCTTCTTCCTCTTACCTCGTCCAAGATAGTGCTCGAACTCAAGTATTCGTTGAACTTAGTCGGAAGGCTAAATGCAGTAAATCTTGTTTGGGTTCCAGGTCACACTGGTATCCAGGGAAATGAGATCTCTGATGAGCTTGCCAGACTAGGTTCAGAAGAGGTTTTCTTAAGACCTGAACCTGCTTTAGGCCTGCCGGTATCGGTTGTCACGTCTGCCATTGATACTTGGGTTTCTCGTGAGCACAGGGCTCGTTGGCGTGACTGTGATGGGTGAAGACAGACTAAACGACTACGCCCGGATATCTGCGAGGGGTCAGCGTCTTTTCTTCTATCTCTCAGGAGAATCGATTGCAGACTTCTTGCAGGCGTCCTTGCGAGCCACCAAGCTTTCGCCAAGCACTTGAGTGTGCTAGGCTTGAGCGAAACCACCACCTGTCCTGCCTGTGGAGAGGACGACAATACAGCGGAACATTTCCTATGTAGTTGTCCTGCCTTTGCTCGCATCAGGTGGCGGATCTTTGGGGCTGACGTGGTGAGTGCCGAACACCTAAGCTCTTCATCGCTGAAGCTCCTTCTCGTTTTACTTCGAAAGACGGGTAAACTAAATATATTAAAGTAAGGTGTCCGCGTGGTAGTACAATGGACCAGTAGTTGTGTCTGAGTGCTCCATCGGATAGTAGCAATTCGCGTTGGAATTTGCCTGTTGACAGTTCGACTGTCTTAACCGTAGCTAGAATAGGCGTGTCGTCAGCAAACATGGCTAAAGTCGTTGTCTCATCTTGAGGTACGTCTCTTGTTAAAAGTAAAAACAGTGTTGGACCGAGCACGCTTCCTTGTGGAACACCGGCGTGTATTTCTTTAAATTCTGAGTGTTCGATCCCGTATCTCACTCGACAGAGTCTTTTTTCAAGATAAGACCTTAAGAGTTCATACAATTTTTGCGGCAAAACTTTTCGTTGCTAAATTTTAGGCCTTCGTGCCAAACTTTATCAAAGGCTTGGGATACTTCACGAAAAGCGGTGGAACATATCATTTTCGCTTCTAAGGCTTTGTCAATTTCATAAGTAATTCGATAGACCTGGTCAATTGTTGAATGTTTGACCCTTAAATCGAATTGGTGATCCGGAATCAATCGTCCTTCTTCAATTATTGATTCCAGTGGTTTGAGCACAAGTTTCTCGACTTTAGATATAATCGGCAGGAGCGAAATTGGTCTATATGATTTTTTGTCGTTCGGGCATTTCCCCGGTTTCGGAACCATTATTTCCTCTGCGACTTTCCATTGCCTTGGAACGTATGAAATTCTCATTGAGAAGCTTGACTACCGCTTTTTTCGGTACCTCCTTTAAAATTTCCCCAATAATTAAGTCATGAAGCTTTGTTATTCTTCATATTTCGGATTGTTTGACGAAGTTTAGACAGTGACAGTGGTTTTCATTCGATAATTTTCTAGTTTCGCATTGGAATACAGATAGTCGACCAACAGCTCCCTGCCAAACGGCTTAAACGTTTCTTCTAAATGTTGTGCAAATACATCTGATTTCTCTTTGTCGACCTTTGCCCATTTGCCGTAAGCTTTTCTTATTAGCGCCAATGGTACTATAGGTTTTTTAATGGACCTTACGGCTTTCTCAAGTGAATAGTTTGACATTCTATCGGCAGGAATGCAGGGATGTTGTCTCTAACAAAACTGTACACAATCAATTCAAAATCCTTTCCTTTTCATCCTCAGCGGTTGTGGGAGATGGTGTTCACTTAAGGGTCTAATCATAGCTATCATCGGATTGCATCATTGAAAAATTTGTTTTCATGTTTTTAGACGTTTGAAAATGAAGCATATGAGTTGCAGAATTTTTTCCGTAACAAAAATACATAAAATGCGTTAAAACTTTTATATAAACTCGCTTTTACTATTTCACTGACAGAAATCGATTTCAAGGAACAGCTGATTTTGATTTGTGTTTTTACGACAAAATCGTTCCACTGAAAAGCATTCCATTCTCTTTCGATTCTCAACGTCAGTTTACCTTTCACTGATCAACTCCAACCTCAAACGCCTGTAGGTGTTTGTTGGCACTGACAGAAATTTTCAATGATTGCTATGAATAACTTGTCAGAAAACCGAAGACATTGTTCCACAGATTTGTTCCACTGATGCTATCCGATGACAGCTATGATTATACCCTAAGATCTTAAATCAAAGACCTACAGTAGAGGATATTTTAATATAATAATAATACAATAACTAGAAGTGAATGCATGAAGACGAGATAATGATACCAAAGCGAATTATTAAGAATTTCACATTGCAAGGAGAAGAAGTCACCAAAGATGCCACAGGAGCTACAAGAATTAATGCGCATTCAAAATCCTTTCGTTCTTAGAATCCAATCAGAGCCTTAAAGGAAAATCGTTATCGTGGGCCCCTTGCATAATTCCCATTAAATCCATCCTGGTTGTGGTTGTTCAGAATGATGAACATTAATAGGGAAGTAATAAAACGTGAACTGATATCTCATTATAGTGCTGGTCATGTTCCCTGGTCTATCAAGATGTGGCTTCCTTTAAATTTTGATAATTTGGGTGCAATCTATCTGCCAGTGGATTTACGCTTTATCCTATACATTAAGCACGAAAGAGAGTATTTATATTTAAGCAGAATTCAAGCTAAAACGCCAAATATTGATTGATGTTCTGAACAGTTTTTAATAGATTCAGTGGGGAGGGAGTTGCATTTTTTGAAAGGTGATACTGTTTATTTTTGCCTGGTGTTCGTCAAATAGAACTCAATTTCGCTTTTATAGTTATACAATGAAACACTTTATCTTATCAAACAATAGGTATTTATTTAAATTTATATCACACTAAAGTCAACTTCGCTACGTAGAATTCAACACTTTATTTGAATTCAATTGCTTTTTACTTTAATCTCGATTCTCACAATTCAACGTTTCAAATAGTACTGTGTCGTCCGAGCCCGCTTATACAAGTTCAGAACTTTCTAGCGCTTCCTATAGTTTCCTTCTGGTGATTTTCCATTGGTACTTTTCAATTGTGGGGAAATTCGAAATCGAAATTCGAGCTTCTTACGTCAGTTTGCTGTCAGCTGACTGGAATGACTGTCAGGTATACTCGTTTAGTGAATCGATGTGTGCATTCAGCGAATACTGCATGTCTTTTTACATCTCTTCGCCACATCACAAAATCATCGTCTTTTATCAGCCTTTTATAGAGATTAAGAGTGGGAGACATGTTTCTAATGCCGTTATCAGTTTTTGTTGTTTATGCGCTCACGTTTTTTTACATATCTTAATCTAAAATATTTTTAAATTTACAGGATCGTGGAAATTTTAGACATCAGAATGATTTACACCAAAGAAACTATTCCCTTTTCCTTTCAACAATGAGCGTGAACGATGCGTTTGCTTACTTTCTTCAATTTAATAGTATTAGCACTTGAGATTGCTCTTATTATTGCTGAGGTAATTTAAAAAACGTTAAAAAATCAAGATTCATTATTAATGTTATTTTGATATTATTTTTAGCAAAAATATTTGGGCGAAATTGACCGTAAGTAGCTTTTTTTCATCCAAACTTTAAAACCATAATTTTAGAATAATTAAAACATACAAAGGTGACGAGAGTACAAAAGCTTTTGAGAACGAAATTTTAAAAAATAAGTACCGATTCTATTCTATTCTTCTACCGTTTCTATAGTAGCTTATAGTGTCTTCCTTCGCAATGTGATATTTGAAATGCACTAGAAATAGTTAGTGCCTTTTTCTTTTTGGGCTAAATTTTTCAGCAGAAATCCAGTTTGATCAAAATATTCGGAAGGATCCTTGCACGAATTTTTCTAAATCTATTTTTGATGTTTTAAGAAAGTTTTCGCAGGTGCTGACAACAGTACGTATGGATTAAACATTCAATATAAATCCATGCCGAATGCCTTGTGCTGAGGCTTATTCCTTGTTGGCAAGACTGAGAGTCCTCGCAATGTCCAAATTTAAATTTTTTTTTATTTTGTGGTATATCAGCCACAAAAAAAACGTTAAGCTTACTTGTTTTTCTTCTGTTCGACTGATATTTTCATAGCTAAATCCAGTGGCAATTAAGTCTAAAAAAGGATTCCCCAAGTGTTATAATGAAGGTCCACATCATGTAAGATCTCCTCTACGAAAACACCTCAAATACTTTGTCTCCACCGGCCATAAAACTGCGATTATAGGTAGACGCAATTAAAAATAAATCCTGAAGTGTCCACACCGGACAAACATAATATTAATTTTACATGAGCATTCAATGTGGCTCTCAAAAAAGAGTGGCAATGGCATTTCATAGGAGCGAGATTTAAAATTTTAAAATGAATAAAATTTAAAGAATTTAAAACAGTGTTTGTGACAGGGGTGTGGGCAGTATAAGTTCCCTTCCTCAAGTATCTGACTGTAATTAAGGCGTGTGAATAAGGTTGAAAATGGCAAAAAGAGTTGTGTGAAAAGGGTGAATGAGATTTATACTATATCGACACCGGCCATAAAACTGCCATTAGCGGTTGACGATTTAAAATAAATCCAGAAGTGACTCCACGGGACAAATATAGGACTGTTTAGACACGAACAATTTTTCTGTCATTTTGTTACTCAAAAAAAAAAGTGACGATGACAATCCCCAAGAGCTAAAAAAAAATTCCCTTGTAAAAGTCAAAATAGAAAACTTATGAAAGATCCATCATACAGTTTCCGTTTTCTTTTGCAATATGGAAACTGTTCTAAAGGTGTAATTACTTGCCGAAAGGATTTAAATTTTTATGGTAATTCGCATGATTTGTGCAGGATTTTATGAAGATTTATATTAATCCCGGTTTAGTGTCCGGTGGAGACATTGTATTATGAGCGGTTGTATTTTTAAGACTTAAAATTGTATGATAAACGTCGAGATTTAAGGAAGAATAGTTGAGGATTTACGTTTAACGCGGATTAGTGTCCGGTGGAGACATATTTTGTAGGTTATATAAGCCATAACCTATAAGACATATAGGCTAGATCGGGTTTTGCAAGTTTATCTTTCGACTATTTTTTTACTTCTCCTGCAATAGACTTCTCCGGTACTTGTGTTTAAAAGCTTTGGGTATGAGGATGTCAAAGAGCCTTTAAATAAGGCTTGAACAGATAAAATGATAGGCTAAAAGCCTTTGGTTTTCACAAGATCCATTTTTAAGGTTCTCGATAATTTTTTCCTAGGCTGTGGAACATATTTTTTTGACTTCAGGCATAGCTTTTAATACCTTTATTTCGTCAAGGTTGCAAGGGCTAAATATGTCGGAGCTATTTCGTCTATATTGCACAGTTTAGATTACCTATAAGTGGAAGTCCATAAGAAATCGCCAGAACAGGCTACTAAAATTACTTTTCAATGTGACTATAGTTGAATTAGGACCTCATAATCTCTTGCAAGATTGTTTAATTCTAAGAAATCAGTGATCTCTGATCTCTGGTGATCATACATAGGTAACTATTTATAATACAGTTTTTTTTTAGATATTTAAAAAATATGAGACACTATATAAATTGGTTTTTGTTTCTTCAAATACAAATAAACTGTTGTGAACTTTCAGAAATTTCGACAAATATCAGCACATCTGACAATGAGATTCAATTACGAATTCAATGGAATGACACTATTCAGGAAGGTAATTCAAACATGGTTTTAATTGTCTTTGAACAATAAAATATAATATGCCATCTCATATTGTGTTTAAATTATTTAAAGATTGGAATTACAATGTCATCGTGACCCCGGTAAATTTGACGGAATGCATGACATCACCATGTGGCGAATATGGCATTCCAAAGGTAAATCTATTTGCAAATGAATAATTGAACTGCTAGAATTTCCATGTTTATTTATGATGTTGTGCTGTCCGTGGATTGTTTTATCACATGACTCTCTAAATTATGCATTAACTACGAAAATCCTTTTGAATGCTTTTCTATTCAAGGTAACCAAAGAGATTGTCCTGCCAAAAGAATTAACTCCATATCTGGAACACAAAGACTGCATCATATTACCCGGTTGTTCGTATAACATTAAAATTGAATCATCAAATGGAAAAACGTCGAAAAACAAAATCCTTGATATCCCGTGTAAGTCCTCGCACGAGGGCGAGTCCAATGACAGTGCGAAAAATTCCGTATTAACTTGTTCGCTTCTTCCTAGATTGTGTCGGTGATGTTTGTTCGTGTCGACATGCATTCGATTTACCTAGAGTCAATATGTCATCCGAGATAACTTCAAATAGTACAATTACAATGAGCTGGACAATATCTTTGTCCGAGCAACAGGTCCTGCAAAAAACCAATAAAACCTTTGTGCAAATCTACGAAGAGCTGCAGCTGGACCGAATCTACATCAGGTTTGTAAAAGAGCTTTCATGGTTCAAAACGGAAAAGAAAGAAATGCACCCACGCCTTTTTGTTGCAGTATTAGCCAACAGACTAATCCCTCTTTACCATGGGGTGGAAAGCATCGTCCCATCGAGGAGAGGATGTATCCCATCAAGGAGAACAAACACTCCCTGGCAGTTGGTTTGATTCAAGGCAACGCAAGATTCAAAACAAAACAGCAGTTATATCCAGAGTCTCGATATCAAATCAGAGCACATGTCATTGACAAGAAGAGGTGTGTCGGGCCACAGGCACACTTCACTCTGCAAAGTAAGTCCTCGCTTAATTAATAATATTAAAAATACTTTTAGGAATGATTAATAAAAAAAAAATATATTTTTTTGTACCTTTTAGTGCCACTGCAGCTCGCGGAAATTAAAAAGAAAGGATACAGCTTAAGTGTGGTAAGTCTAAGGAAATTTAAAGATCGATGTTAAATGCCATTTTGCTTAATATAGAGCAGGGCTTGTAAAAACAATAGCCTGCAGATCAAATAAGGATGGTTTTGAGAGAAATGCTGCTTTGAGACTGAAAAGTTTCTAACTTATCGCTTGATCATATTTCCTTAGAGGCAATGGAGATCCAAGACTAATTTAATACCTAAAATTCTCGGGGATAAATTGAATTAAATTCTTTATTAGTAGCATTCCTAATTCCTAAATATTTTTAGCATGTTTTGTATTATAAGAGGCTTAGAAAACTGATTCTTTACATCTTTAGTGCTAAGTTTATATAATAAATATGTAAGGTTTAACATTATGCAAGGAACTATGGGAAAATGCTACAAGTTAAGTTACAAAAGTTCTATATGATTTCAATTCACAAGGTCTAGGATTAATTCGTTTTCTGAATATAAACATTTATTAAAAAAAGCTTCTTTAAATTTGTTGGCAAGGAATGCAATTGAGTTCGAGTTCGCCCTTTCATGAAGTCTATAAGTAGATAACTGCCAAGGTAGCTTCAATATCATCTTAAGGATTTTATTTTGGCATACCTGGAGTTGCTTAATGTGCGTCTTAGTACAATTAAACCATATAGGAGTACCATAGAGTAGAATTGATTGGAATATAGTTTTGAACAAAATCAACTTATTTTGCGTGCTTAAACTTGACCCTCTGCTAATAAAAAGGTAAAGGATTCTTTTTGTTGATTGTGCATCAAATTAGAGCCTTAAAAGTTAGTTTTTTATCCAGGACTACACCCAAGTATCTTACATTGTCTGACCATTCGATTTGTTCAGAGGACAGTTGAAGCTTAGCATTCGGCTGATAACACGATTTTAAGCGACGGCTAAACCATAGCGCTTGCGTTTTTGTCGCATTGACTTTAATTTTTCATTTTTTGAAATACTGGTCTATAAGGCTAAAAGCATTTTGCAAAACTGAAAACACATCATTGAAAAAAAGACCTGAAGCAAACAGGGCGGAATAATCTGCAAACATAGCGATGTTTACACATGGGTTGATAAAAGGCATGTCGGCCAAAAATAAATTAAATAAAATTGGACCTAAGATTGATCCTTGAGGAACACCAAAGAGAACATCATATGCGGCAGATTTAGATATGCCTTACATGAACGTATTCGGAGCTCAGGCCTATAAGGAGCGGGCTATCCGGCTCTCCGTCCTTAGAGCTAAGCAAAGGATCTGGTCCTCCAGGTTGGGGGTCGTGCCGTCGGGGTGACTTCCCGGCCACGTAAAAAAACACCAGTCACGAAGCAGAAACAAGCCTCGGATTCGGACGGATTTACTGTTGACGACCAATGCAAACGAGAAAAGGACAACGAGCTCCGGATCTGCACGTGGAATGTTAGGTCCCTTAACAGACCACGTGCAGCCGAGCAACTAGCGGAGGCCCTTAACGACTGCAAGGCAGACATTACTGCCATCCAAGAAATGCGATGGGACGGGCCGGGCAAAAGAAGGATGAAAAACTGCGACATCTACTACGGCGACTGCTATCGGCATCAAAGACAGCGCCTATTTGGATGTGGTTTTGTTGTTGGAGGCAGACTTAGGCAAAAAGTCTTGAGCTTCAACCCTGTAAGCGAGCGCCTCGCGACGATCCGCATCAAGGCTAAATTCGCCAACATTAGCCTGATATGCGCACATGCCCCCACAGAGGAGAAAGATGACGAGACCAAAGATATGTTCTACGAGCTCCTGGACAAAACTTATGAGCAGTGCCCTAGCTACGACATTAAGATTGTCCTAGGCGATTTTAATGCCAAGCTAGGAAGGGAGGGCATCTTTGGTCGTACTGTCGGAAAGCATAGCCTACACGACACGACCTCCGATAACGGATTCAGGCTGATCGACTTTGCTGCGGGGCGACACGTTGTGGTAGCTAGTACACAGTTCCCGCATCTCAATATCCACAAAGGGACATGGAGATCTCCCGATCAATCAACCGTCAACCAGATTGACCATATTGCGATCGACGCAAGGCACTCCTCCAGTATCATGGATGTCCGAACTTTCCGAGGGGCCAACATTGACTCGGATCACTACCTTGTTGTAGCCAAGGTACGGCTGCGGATATCCCGACCAGCGCCAAGTAATGGAAATACTGTGAGGAAGTTTGACGTCGGCCGACTACAATCGCAAGAGATAGCCAGGTCCTTCTCCAACCGAGTCTCTCAAAACCTTCTACGAAGTCCTATGCAACCAGCATCAAGTATTGACAGCCAGTGGCAACACTGCCAAAATGCCATCAGAGACGCCGCCTCTGAAGTGCTGGGTTTCACACGGCGACCACAACGAAACCCCTGGTTTGACGATGAATGCCGGCAAACACATGCAGCTAAACAGGAAGCATACAAAGCGGCGCTGCACAGAAGGACTAGAGCTGCTCGCGAGCGCTACGAGCAGAGGAGGAGAGAGGAGCACCGGCTTCTCCGAAGGAAAAAGAGAGAGCACGAGAAGCACGCGGTTGAAGAGATAGATAGATGTTTCACCAGGAATGAGGTTAGAAAGTTTTACCAAAGGATCAAAAGGTCCTGCCAAGGGTATAAACTTCCAACTGAAGCCTGTAAGGACCATCAAGGGAACATCGTTGTAGAATTGCAGTCGGTGCTGAGGATTTGGAAAGACCACTTCTGCAGACTGTATAACGGCGAGGACGAACCAAATACCGCTGTGAGGCAGAACGAACCATTCAACCCGGGCGAAGACGTTACCGACGAAGCATACGAACGATACCGCCCACCCGACCTGGAGGAGGTGAAAGTAGCTGTGTCTAAGCTCAAGTGCAACAAAGCAGCCGGAGCAGACGGCCTAGCTGCCGAACTTTTTAAATCCGCTGGCGATGAGCTGGTTAGGAGCATGCACCAGCTCATCTGCAAGATATGGTCGGAAGAAAGCATGCCCGACGAATGGAACCTCAGCATTGTTTGCCCGATCCTGAAGAAAGGAGACCCTCTGAGTTGTGCCAACTACAGAGGCATAAGTCTTCTTAACATCGCATACAAGATCTTTTCTGCTGTACTTTGTGAACGCCTGAAGCCATTTGTCAACAATCTGATAGGCACATATCAGTGTGGCTTTAGGCCAGGAAAGTCCACCATCGATCAAATATTCACACTGCGGCAGATCTTGGAGAAAACCCAGGAATTCCAAATCGATACACACCACCTCTTCATCGATTTCAAGGCCGCGTATGACAGCATCTATAGAGACGAGCTATGTAGCGCAATGTCTAGTTTTGGCATCCCTGCCAAACTCGTCAGTCTGTGCAGGATGACGATGGAAAACTCACGCTGTTCCGTCAAGGTCGGCAAAGACCTCACCGACCCCTTTGATGTCAAAAAAGGATTTAGACAAGGCGATGCGCTGTCATGCGACTTCTTTAACATCATACTTGAGAGAATTGTGCAGAACTCTCGCGCCAACACCAGAGGTACAATCTTTCAAAAGTCCGTTCAACTACTTGCATACGCAGACGACATTGACATAATCGGTAGAACAAAGCGTGATGTCAGTGAAGCCTCCGTGAGTATTGGGACGGAAGCGGCGAATATGGGCTTAGCAGTCAATGAGGGCAAAACCAAGTTTATGCTGTCATCAAGAAAAGACACGCAACACCGACGTCTTGGACAAAACATCACCATCGACAGCTATAACTTTGAGGTAGTTAGGGACTTTGTCTACCTGGGTTCCGCTATCAATTCAGACAATGACACCAGCGCTGAAATCAAACGAAGGATAACTCTTGCCAATCGCTGTTTCTTTGGGCTATGAAGGCAATTGAGTAGCAAAGCCCTCTCTCGAGCAACTAAAGTGTCCATGTATTTATAAGACCCTCATCATCCCAGTCCTGCTTTACGGTGCAGAAGCATGGACCCTGTCAAAGGCGGATGAAAACACTTTAGGCTGCTTCGAGAGGAAAATTCTTCGGACGATTTACGGTCCCGTCTGCATAGACGGAGAGTGGAGGAGGAGATATAACATCGAACTGTACGGGCTGTACAGCGATACCGACCTAGCCAAAAGAGTCAAAACACAACGTCTACGATGGCTGGGTCATCTAGAGCGGATGGACACCAACGCCCCGGCCCAGAAAATCTTCGAATCCACACCGCAGGGACGACGCGGTAGAGGAGCACCGAGACCCAGGTGGCGCACGCAAGTGGAAGGGGACCTCAGCCAACTTCGCGTGCGAAACTAGAGACGGCTAGCTAGACACAGAGCTGGCTGGCGAAGCTTGTTGGCTGAGGCCCAGGTCCACCCCGGACTGTAGCGCCACCTTAAGTAAGTAAGTAAGTTACATGAACGGCAACTTTTCTTGCCTTAAGGAAACTCTGTATAATGCTTATGATACTATCTGGAAAATTTGGTTTCATAAGCTTGCAAATGAGGTTATCTTGCCAGACGGTGTCAAAAGCCTTCTCAATGTCGAGTAAGACCAAAGCAGTGGAGTGCCCCAATAGAAGCTTATCCATTACATGTTTTTTTATTCTTGCAATTTGATGGCAAATTGAATGGCCTTTTCTAAATCCAAATTGATGACTTGGCATGATGTCTAGATCATCAATAATTTTTTGGAGCTTTTCTTTCAAAATTTTTTCTACGAGTTTGCTCATTACACTTAAAAGGCTTATGGGCCTGTAACTCAGAGGATTGTCTTTTTGCTTTCCTGGTTTGGGTATTGAAATGACTTTGGCTATTTTCTAGAATTTAGGAAAATAGCTCAATTTTAAACAGGAGCTTATGATGATGGTTAGGAAAATTAAACCCTTCTTAGGAAGAGCTTTCAACAGATTATTGTTAATTTTATCAAGTCCAGGGGACTTATTTGGCTTGGATTCCTTGTTAAGATTTCTTACCACATTTACCGTTGTATAGTAGCATTCATCAATAACTGTCGACCTACTTGCGAAGTCTGATATGTGGAACTGGACCTCATTTTTCGTGAAAGTGTCATTGAGATGTGAAGCTATTGAGTGGTTTTCATTAAAAGTCGAGGCAAGAATATTTGCTTTTTCCTCTTGAGTAATAAAAACATTGTTACTGACCCTCAAAGGAGCAATGTTTGATCCTTTTTTCTTTAGTACTTTTGTAATTTTCCAGAACGGTTTGCTAGCTTTATCCAAGCTGGACAATAGAGAGCTCCATGCTTTATTTTTGAAGGCATTAATTTCCCTTTTAATTGTTTTGCTTAAGAAATTAAAATTGTTATTGTTAACGCTGAGTCTGTAACGAAGCCACTTCCTTCTCTCAGAGTTTCGTAGGCGAATAAGGCGTAAAATATGGTTGGGAAGGAAGGATTTGTGGATAGGTGAGGGTCTTTTTTTTGGGATCGAAAACTGAGTTGCATCATTAACTGTGTGAACAAAATGCTCAATTAACACATCAATTTGTTGAGTACAAGCGACACTTTCAGGCCATTGAAGTTCAAGTTATCACTAATGTAAGATTTGTATCCACTCCCGTTGGCAGCTTTGTAGTTATAATAACTTCTATCATTTTTTTTAGGGACATCTCCGAGTTCAATATAAACAGGAAGATGGTCAGAGCCTAAATGTGTTAGTGTGATAGGGTTAGATAGCAATTGTTGGGTATTGGTAAGAAAGATATCCAGTGTTGAGCGATTTCTTGGGGAAGAATTCGGAATATGGGTGGAATCGGGAGGATTTAGTAGAAAGGTATTCCTGCTGGAAGCTATAATATCATGGAGGATATTACCCCAACAGTTAGCTCTAAGACAACCCCACGATTGGTGTCTGCAATTTAAGTCCCCACCTATGAGAAATTTATTTCTCAGCCTAAAAAGCTTCAACAAATCGCTTTTAAATTTAGCTTTACTTTCTACATTGCCGTTTCCTCCAGGAAAGTAGGTAGAAATAAGACTAAATTTTGAATTGTTAGATAATGTAAGCTCCATTCCAATAGCTTCAATGATCTTTAAGCGAAATGAAGGCAGAACCGAATATTTAATGGTTTTATTAGCAAAGACAGCAACTCCGCCACCGATAGAATTTTGTCTGTCAAGTCTAATGAACGCAAAATCAGGATGAGTAATTGATTTACTATCATAAGGAAAAGTCTCTGTGATAAGGGCAACATCGATTTTTTCTCTTACCATAAAATTGAAAAGCTCTAATGCTCTAAGGTGAATGCCTCTTGCATTCCAAGTGTTCCGGGGATAAAAATTGTGTTAAAGGGCTAGTAGTTTTCATTACGCGGATAAAAGACTTTATCCTGCCATCTGAAAGTCTTCTTAATTAATCTGCATAGGTACCCTGAAAGGGTGAAAAAAAGTTGTGCTTTTAAATTCCAATACATAAATATTAATCATTTCTGAAATTGATAAAATTTAAGAGGAAAAACTCGCTGAACTAATAAATGGAATTTGAGTTGCTGGAGGGTGAAAAGTGAAATAAGGACGACTTCCAAAAAAAAATACCTCAATTTGATTCATTAAGTAAAAACACATGTTGATTGTAGGTATCCGTGTAGGTAGGTAATACAATTCGTGGAAAATATGCCATAAATAAACGGGGGACTGGCGCAATTAGACATGTGACATTGGTCTTGCTTGGCTTCCTAAACATAAAGCCGATATTTCCCTTAATTGGACTAAAAAAAAAAACGTAAATAACGAAAGATTATTAAGAATTTTTTTTTAGCTTTTAAAAGTAGGATAATGGCAAAACATATTTATTTTACTGGTAAACAAATGCTGTAAGCCGCGTGAATGCACCCACTTGTGCATAGTGAGCGCTGAAGTGCAGTATATGAGGCTTCTTTGCACGAGGTCTCAGCTTCCAATACCAGAGTTCCACAATTCCAGGAGTTCCACAGTCAAATTTTTAATTTCTTTTGGCAGTCGAAATTACATACAATGTAAGAGTATCTATAATATTTTGAAAATTAAGGCCTTAAATTATATTATTTGCAGATTCTAGTAAACATAAAATACAAAAACTAAGTTTAGAAAAGTTCTCCACTGGCGGGTGATTTGGTACGTGATATTGGCGGGTGATATTAGAGTTTTTCATTTTATTGCTGCCTTATTAATTGTACTTCCTTCCAGGAAGTCCCTTTAGTTGTACCATGAGATCACTTTTTTTGGGAACCTTCTGTAACTAATCGCCCTTATCTCTCTCGTAATGTTGTAGATCACGCCTGATCGTAAAAAGTTTTTCTTCAAAATCCTCTCGAAGCGTCTTGCTTTGTGAAGACGCACATTCTTCTTCTCAGAATGACGAAACGTTGGTTGTTTTGAAAACTTTCAATACAAATAAATAAGCTGGAGCTGTTTCGGACTCCATGGATGGACTCCAATAAATGGAGCTGTTTCGGACTCCATGATTTTTTGTGAAATCAGAAGTCGAGTTGCTTGTTTTAACGGGTGATTTTTTAAGAGGTTGAGAACTTTTTAAAAAAAAAAACACAAAAAATTCGTAAAAATTAATGAAATATTTATTTGAATCGATAGTTTGAACCTTGCAATTTAATGTTTAAAGATAATTTCATGCAAATGTTGACCGCGGCTGCGTCTCAGGTAGCCCATCCGCTGAGTCCAATTTTGGCATACTCTTTCACACATATCGGCCAGTATCTCACGAATGAATGCATGGATGTTGGCTTCCAGTGCGTCAATCGAAGCGGGCTTGTCCCTATAGACATAAGCCTTGACATACCCCCACAAAAAATAATCTAATGGTGTCAAATCGCACGATCTAGGCGGCCAATTGACCGGCCCGAAACGTGAAATGCTCAGAAGGTCGAGAATGCCGACCAAAAAATGGAAGCAGCGCGCGATGAACATTTCGAACCGAGCACGAATTTTGATAGTAAAATTCAATAATTTGCAAGCGTTGTTCATTTGTAAGACGATCCATGGTTAAATTGCAAACCAAACTGAAGCTGTTTGACAGTGACACAAGGTACTAAACACACGTCATCTGTCAAAACCAGTGTTGCCAAAACCAAACCAGCTAAAAAATCACCCTTCATTATACGCACTCAGCTGGAAACGGATATAAAGAGTTGATGTCATAAATTTTCCTAATATTGTTCACAATTTTTTGAGAAGTTTTCGTGTCTTTTGGTAATTGATTCCTTGTCTCCATTTCCAGGACCTACCGAAGCACACATGAAATCGAAAGCCGAAAGAGAGTACTTCAAATCACTTATAATAACGTTACTATTTTTGACCTTCAATGGAAGTCTTTGTCCACTTCTATGGAATTTATGGGTGAACGGGCTGCTAAGCTGATTGTTAGCCTGGAAGACATTGGATGCAGAGTAATTGTCTACGCGGACGACATTGCTAAAGAAGTCTCGGGGATATGCATTTTAATGCATCTTAAATACCTTAAAACTCTCACAAAATGCTCTTAACAGGCTTACAAAATGGATGGATCATGAATAGCTCTGGTCTGGGTGTCAACCTCAATAAAATTGAACTGGTCCTCTTCACCAAACAAAATCTCACATATCGATCCCACCTCTGTGAGGGGCCTTATAGTCTAATCTGTCTAATCTTTATAGGAACCTTCCTTAACTTTCTGGGAACCTTCCTAGGCTTCCTATAAACCTTCCTAGACAGGTCATGCTTGCCGGGATACGAACCCCCTGTGCGAAGTAAATAGGCGGTCGGATCAGTTAAAGAACATCTCCTGTGTCCCTTGAGTTGTTGGCGGAGGATCGAGAACGATGAAAAGACCATTTAGCCACATTTACACTGTCCATACATTCTAGACATTGTACATACAAGAAAGAGTACGGAAGGCTAAAATAACTCTCTTTTCTTGCAAAAAAGCCATTGGAAACAACTGGGTTTACCTAAATCCCTAATCGCTTACTGGTTTTATAAATCTCGGTCCATACTGACGATACTGCAACTGCGATCTCAAAGCCAACATCACAGTTGACCGGTAGAGATATTTATAAATCACGTTTTTATTCTGCATTTGTCCTAGATCCCTCTTAGAAGCGCAAACTTTACCGTACCCCAACTTAATTTTGACACAAATTTCTGAGCCCCTCTAAATCACTCTGCTACGTATTTACGTTTGTGGGAAATAAATTGATCAGCTCATGTTCAAAGCACCGAAAACAAAATCGCCCAAAACTAAAAAATGTCAAATTGCCCAAAAAATTACTGGGCGATATCATATAATAAAGGGTGATTTTTTAGCTGGTTTGGTTTTGGCAACACTGGTTTTGACAGCTGACGTGTGTTTAGTGCCTTGTGTCACTGTCAAACAGCTTCAGTTTGGTTTGCAATTTAACCATGGATTGTCTTACAAATGAACAACGCTTGCAAATTATTGAATTTTACTATCAAAATTCGTGCTCGGTTCGAAATGTTCATCGCGCGCTGCTTCCATTTTATGGTCGGCGAGTTTGGTGAACAGTTAATTTCACGTTTCGGGCCGGTCAATTGGCCGCCTAGATCGTGCGATTTGACACCATTAGACTATTTTTGGTGGGGGTATGTCAAGGCTAATGTCTATAGGGACAAGCCCGCTTCGACTGACGCACTGGAAGCCAACATCCATGCATTCATTCGTGAGATACCGGCCGATATGTGTGAAAGAGTATGCCAAAATTGGACTCAGCGGATGGGCTACCTGAGACGCAGCCGCGGTCAACATTTGCATGAAATTATCTTTAAACATTAAATTGCAAGGTTCAAACTATCGATTTAAATAAATATTTCATTAATTTTTTCGAATTTTTTGTGTTTTTTTTTTTAAAAAAGTTCTCAACCTCTTAAAAAATCACCCGTTACTTTTTTGGGTGATCCGCCTTCCTCTTCCTAATCCTTGTAGTGTTTTTTAAGTAGAGATAATGGCAATAAAGATTCGTATGTCCTTGGAGGATATTCGAGTCTTTTCAGATAGTCAGGCGACCATCAAGTGTTTTGACTCAGCCTCTACAAGCTCGAATGTCGCCCTAGGCAGTTAATCATCTCTGAGGGAGATGTCGAAACAGTTAAATATGCACCTGTGCTGGATTCTAGGAAACTGGGGTTACTGAGAAGAATTTGAAAAAAAAGTCCGATAAAAATATTTTACTTCTGTTTCTGAAATGAAAACTTATTCAGGGCTGCTAGGTGGATCAACCCTTAACCCAACAATATCAAACGAGAAACAAAGAGGAAATTCCTGTGTGTTTATCCAAACACTAATTTTAGCACTTGCTTACTTATTTAATTTGTTCCTAGAGTCTGTGTTGGCCCTCAACCATTAAGCTTCTCTAGGCAGTTCTGTTCTAGCTAGCCATCTTAAGTTTTGCACGTGATGTTAGCTGAGGTTTTTCTTTTACCTGAGGCTTAGTGCCCCTCCCACGTCATTGGCCCTGTGGGAGGTTTCAATATATAACAGAACCCAGCCGTACCAGGCGTCGTATTCTGATTCTTAAGGCTAAATTGGGCATGTACACTAAGTTATGTTATATCACACCCTCACCCTCCGTCTATTTGGCCTTTCAATAGCCAAACACGTATATTTTTTTAAAAGAAACTTGAAGTGGATCATTTCACCCGCTGCGCCATATTACCCAACTTTACCTCATTGTTTCAAACGCAGTCAATTGGACTTCCATTTGCTGCAAAAAGTGGTCCAGTTGGCTGCTTCCCCTGAGGGGTATGGTATTAAGCACAATAATTAATTATGATTCGGACCAGCTGAGAATGGCTTCGCAAGAAGGTATTCTAAATATCGTTTTCCCGCAGTGCTAAAAGCCAGTTTTCATAGCTCTCGTTGGATTTTCCAGCTCCTCAAGTTGCTGCAAACCCTTTCTTTGGCATCTCTTGGGTGAAACTTGGCTTGGACTGACGATCTCTTAAACTTGCAACTTCTTGAGCTCGATATCAAGTGGTATATCAAGCGGAGATTGGGGTATCAAGCGCTGATATTGAGGTACTCGTAATATTCAAGACACCATCAAGCTATGCCGCAAGGGAGAAACCGATCTCTTTCTAAATTTGGTTCATTCTATTGCCCGAATGACCAAAAAGCGTGCTTAAATTAAGGTATTTCGTCATTTGGTTTCTATGAGAGAATGAGGCTTATATGAGAGGCTTCTTAGCAGCACCCAATCATGATCCTAACATTCCAAGTCAAGACCCTGGGTTGGCCCTTAAATCCTTACATTTCTTAAGCCATATGGCTCCGCCCGGGCATTTCTACTCATCCCAATATCATTGTCATGCACCCCGTGAGCAGCGTATGATGGGTGTTGACATAAGCTTACTTGTCTAAGCTACTTTTGGTAAGTGTCTTACCTTGTAATAATAATTTAGTTTGATCGAGGTGAACCAGGTCGAACTTCTCAACAATGTTTGCTGTTTGTGTTGATTTACTCACATACAAGGGGACCTACAATTTTTTGCGAGTCCGAACCGTACTTTTAGAAGTGTTTCAAGACAAATGTTACCCTTGGAGGGTTTGTCAGACCCTCGTGGAGGTGGGGATCGTGAAAAAGAACGAGCTTTTTAGGTGACGATGGCAGGGTTCGAACCCAGACCTCCGGGGTAGTAAGCACAAAAACACACTAACCATTGCGCCACGGCAACGGCACCCCCACGTTTTTGATTACAAGGCGCTCAATTTCCAGGTGCTGCACCTGTATAACAATACAGATTATTCCTGCCAATATAATTGGAGTTTTTTTTTATCTTTCTCAGTTTGGGCCACGCGAAAAAGCTATTCAAAAAATTTACCTAGCACCTGCTACGGCTTAATTATTAGGACCGAATTCTAAACTTCATTGTCGTCTTGAACCTAGGGGCTGGAATTCAAAGCACTTCTTGGACTGTTATCGTTTTGACTTTTGATGCTATGCTCATTCCTCCGTGTGTTCGTAGATAAAGTCTTTTTATACTTTTTTGAGCTTCTTGAGTTTTTTTGGGCTTTTGCGTTTATGCCTGCATACCTAATTATGTTTTGTAGTAACCCTGGTTCCACACAACATTGGCCAAAAGTTTGAGCCTCAATTATTTTTGAACGTATTACTTAAGCTTTCTACCTGGCTATACGATTGGAATCAGGATTTCGGATGATCAGTAAGAAGTTGAAATCAGAATTGGGTGGGTTTTGCCAGAAATCCAATATGATTCTTTTCTGTTACGTACATCCAAAAGACGTAACGATAACGTCAAACCACACTGGTTTGTCGAGGGCTTAAAAAATCCGAGTTTTATATCCGATATTAATGCATTAATAATAAGGCTGCCAAGATATCGAGTTCAATGCTTGCAAGTATCGTCAATACTACTTGCTACAATTATTTTTTCCCTACATTTTCAAAAGGACACGGTATTTTGTTACAAGAAACATTTTGTTGTTAAGGCGTGCTCTGCATCATTTGCATCTTGAATTTTTTTTTTTTTTTATTTAAAATGTTGTTTACTGCGGAAATCAATTTAAGCAATCAATCGAATTTCCTTCTAGCGAATCGGTATTGTGGTGCTCAGTGCACTCTTTATCTGTGGTATTGCGGCGTTCATCATGATTTTCCTAAGAAGACGAAAAAGAAGAAAAACTAAAAACGTCCCAACTATGTTTCCTCATTTTGGCATGAATATTTCACCGGAGTAAGTTTTTAGGGTTTAGTTGTTACAGGATATGTACCTACTACCCTTTTTTTCATACCATTTGTTGCAGGACAATGGAAGACAACATACTATATGTGGATAAGGATATTGAGGTAAATTTAAAAACAGTTTCATATTCCAATTATTACTTTTTCATACAAAATGAATGCACGAATTTTATTAAAGGATGCCCAAGCAAAAGGACTAGCAGACATTTTCGAAGTCCCCCATGCAGCATTGCGAATTGGTCCACTGATAGGTGTTGGTGCATTTGGTCGGGTGTTTAAAGCTACGGGCAGGAACCTTTTACGTATGCGAGGAACGACCGAGGTGGCAGTCAAACAACTTAAAAGTAAGTAAAAAGGATAAACTTGGGAGTGTAACTACTGGAAAATACTGAAACTGTGCTCACTAATGAACCTCGTGATTAAGTTGTCTTCTTGTTCGTTATCCGTTTTTTCCGGTCTACTTGTGTGGTTATTAAATAAAATTTGATCGAGTTAGCTGGACTTGACTTGGCTGACGAGACTTGGAAATCGAATTTAATGATATGAGTAAAATTGAGCCTGAGGAAGCTGGATTTTGGTTGGTTTCGTTTAGTTGTAAATCTCTAATTTTAAAGTGACCAAAACATTAGTTGGATTCAATCTGTAATAACATAGCTATTCAAAAACGGTGCAGTTTTGGTGCAAACAATATTTTCAAGTTTTTCCATCTTAAAACGAAAGTCGCATGAACTTTTGCCACCTGGAAAAAAAGTTAATATTTTCATTTAACGTTTACATATTCGACAACAACTTTCTGCGTGTATATTTCTTACCAGAGCTGCATTGTGAATTTGGTAGCACTTGCACAGCAACATAGAAATTTAGGATTAGGTTTAACACATATCCAACGGTCTCACGTTGATGTCGAAGTCGATGTTGTTGTCAGGCGCGGATCCAGGAATTCTTTCAGGGGGGGCGATCGTGATAATCAAATATTTTAGTTTCCCCTCCATCTCCATTTGGTTTTATCCCATTTCGCCAAATAGAATGGAAAACGATGTGTTTTAAGCCAAAGTGAAATGAGGTTGCAGTCTCTTTGAGCTTTTTCATATCACCCAGGGTACCTATAATAATTTGAATGCATAGTTTTTAACACAGTGAAATAATCACTGTAGACTCCCATGACCTTTTAGAAATATGTTCAAGGACTGACAGGTGAAATGATTTTGGCATGTCCGTCCGCCTGTATGTGTGAAGGTTTAGGGTCTTCAAAATTAATTAGGAAAGCTCAAAATTAAGCTTATGTTGCACAGACAAAGTGCAAAAATTAGTTAAATTCGCCGACGGCCACGCCCACTATTGGCTTCAATGTAAGACAACCTCTAATTCACAATTTATTTCAAAAGACCTTTCGACCAAGTAAATTAACGTATAGGAACTCAAATTTTGGTGTATAGAAAATGCGTCTAAAAGCCTTTAACACGACGAAAACTGAACCGCTCCCCCGATCGACCATGCTCGCTTTTACTGTGTTTAAATGTCTTTAAAAGCAGGGTTTTTCTGAAAATTCACTCTAAATCGAAAAATTATTGTGGAACAAATATTGCAGATATTGGAATTTTCTAGGTTTGCTTTATACAATGTTTTGAGCACCGCCCACTTTAAGGAGCGTTTTATAAAACTGTTCTTTTTTGGCTAAATCTTCGTTTTTCACGCATATATTTGTTATTAACTTCAACGAAGTGAGATTCTATAGAAATAGAGGTTCTCGAAGGTTCAAACGAAATAAGTCTAAAAGACTTTCTTCTAAATCCACGCCCATTTTTAAGAGCGTGGCCCATACACATGTTTAAATTTCAATGGATAAATTTGGGCCAAAAAACTTCAGAATTTGGTGTTGCTGGGTAAATAGGGTCGGGTATTTAGAAGTTCGTTACGGACGAGCTCTTGCACTTACTTACTTGTTTCAATTACAATTTTTCGAAACAAATTAAGAATCAGGACGTTCAAATACATTTGGCAAGACGGATTATAATCAAACTTAGCTGATTAATGGCTGCTTATCATTTTGCGAAGAAGGGTTTTGCGAAATAGAATAAGGCGAAATGCGAGTCAGAGCAAGAATGCTGCGGTTGTCTGTCGCAAGAAATTTAATTTAAACTTAAAATAAAAGTACTCGCACCTTAAGGAGAGAACGAAAGGTTAATTACCTGCTAGGAACATGGTTAAATTTTGATTTGATCTGATTTTAGCTCTTTAATACTTAATTTCAATCTCTCCTTGTGGCCTGTTTTTGAAAGTCTTGTGATGAATTTTTCCATGACGATTGAGATTTTGCGGTGGATGTGCATAACAAAGGATGCGATTTTCAGTCGTTGCTGACCATGACATATTCGCCATGACGGGGAACTCGAGAAGAATTTTTCCAAATTATTCCAAAGAAAACCTAAACTATACGCCCAGTAGGGGCATATAAACCTTTTAAATGCCCCTACTAGGACACAGGCGCCTGCCCTAAGAAGAGCGGTTAAGTCACGTGAGCAGTTAAAGCCTGCAGAAAGTAGAGATTAAATCCATTAAACCCGCGAAGCGGGTTTATTTGAAAGTTTATTTATTAAAACGTACATTATAAACGATTTTTCTTTAATTGTTTTTGATTCAATAGCAACATGTAATATTTTTATGTATTTTTATGTTGGTTGTTGTGTTAGTCTATTTATACGCCAGTATATGCACGGCATAAAAATTGTGCTGTCGATGTTGCTGGTCTCATCTGTTTCTAGCTAGTCTAGTCAATGCATATAGGAGTACCCACTATAAGGCAGTATTTTTATACCGAGGGTATATTAATTTAAATGCATAGTTTGTAACACAGCGTGAATGTCAGACAACTTCTAATTTACATATTATTTCAAAATACCTTTCGGTCAAGATAGACAAAACATATGAACTCAAATTTTGGTGCAGAACAATATCGACCAAAAGACTTTAATTAGGCAAAAATTGGACCGTCCACTCTATTGACCATGCCCACTTTTAAGATCTTTGAAAACCTGTTTTCTCGGGAAATTCATTTTAAATTTGAAAAAAAAATTGTAAAACAAATATTAACGATATTACCATTTGCTAAGTTTGTTGCATACAAAGCATTGAGCTCCGCCCACTTTTAGGGGGCGTTTTTGGGAAAAAACTGTTTTTTTAGCATAAACATTCGCTAACGCATTTTCTCGTGATTCCAACGAAATTAGAGTTAATTAATTTAAATTTATTTAAACGCCCTTTTTAGTGGCTTGGACAACACAAATAATTGACATTCAGTATATGAAACAGGCCAACATTTTTTAAATTTTGTGTGAATGGGTAAAGAGGGTCGGGTATTTAGAAGTTCGTTACAGACGAACTCTTGCACTTACTTACTTGTTTGTTTATACAGAATATGCAGAAGGTGACAATATTTGATAAATTTGTTCGTTTCTTTTTATAATTTTATTATTACTTCAATAAAACTTTGCTGTATCTTTCAGGATCAGAATACATTTCTTAATAAATTTACTTCTTTTTCTATTTCAGCTAACCCAACATCTGAAGAGATTCAGGAGTTTCTATCAGAAATAAGCATGCTTAAAGGAGTTGGACGGCACTTGAATATTGTATCGTTTCTTGGATGCTGCACAATTCGTCCTCCGTACTTGATGATAATGGAATTTGTTGGACGAGGTGATTTGGTAAGCTAAAGCTATAGCCAACCTTTATCGTGACAGAATTTCTTTTAAAGAGTCTAAGAAAAAAATTTGTTCAATGGGTACCACAGGGGCATTGCTAATGCAAAGTATAAACTTGGAAATTATAAAAAAATTTAACGCCATAAAAAATTTGTGTCCTCCTCGATCAGTACCGGTATACAATCAAGAAAAAGTTCAAAGTAATACTCGATTTACTAGATCTAGATTATAAGGGAAAATCATAAGAGGGTCTGAACTTTGATATATCTATTAAATGGCTCTTCTTATTATGACTCTTCAAGACCTAAAGCCGAACAACATGCAGCGTCTAGTATTGCAGCGATTATTCAAAAGTGCTGCATGGTTTTTTATAACCAAACCAGTTTTAGCAAGGCATTCCATTCTGTTAATCTCCACATTTTGTTAAAAGTTAAAAGTTTTCGTTTCCATTCAACTATCCTTAAATTGATTGTTATACCCCATCCCATAGGATAGTAGGTATATTAAGTTTGTCACATAGTTTGTAATACGGTGAAATAAAAATGGTAGACCCCAAAGACCTTAAGGGGGGGGTAACTTGATCGAGACCGAATTCTGAATCGAATGAGCCATGTCCGTCCGTCCGTCCGTCCGTCTGTATGTCACATATTTTTAGGTCTTAAATTTTGAGCTAGGGTGCTAAAACTTCGTACGTAAGGTTCACGTCGTGCGAAGCAGTACAAGTGTAAAAATTTTTGAAATCCGCCCAAAGACACGCCCACAATCGGTCTAAATGTGCAACTACCTCCAGAGTTTTCAAAACTGTAAGACGTTCTAAAAGGCTGAAATTTGACACTTAGCATCTCTTAATGAATGTTAGACACAAAAATGAGTTAATTTAATTGGTAAACCTCCTCCAGTGGGCGTGGCATCTATTTTAAGGGTAAAGTTTCAAATGCAGTTTACTCAATATTGTATTATGTAGAAAACGCTTAGTTCTAAAATTTGTTCATACAAGATTTTGGGCCACGCCCACATTTGGAGGCAGAATTGAAGAAAAACCTAAAATTTTCCAGAAAAACTTAAGTTAACGACTGGCCTTCAGCCTAATTTAGGAAAGCATGAAACAAAAAAAGTAGCAGGCTAGGTAAACGAGACTTCAGTCTAGATTTCGTTCATTTAAAGTTTTAAGCCACGCCCCCTTTTAGGGGTCGATTTTTCAAAAACATTGAATTTGAACCAAAAAATTGCATTTTTACGTACATTTAAGTGTGAAATGTGTGAAGTAACTTGAAAATATCTGTGGAAGTATCTTATAATTAATAGTGTGTAGTTAGGGGCGGTTTGACCACGCCCCTTTTCGAAGTTTGCATTACTTATAAAATGTCAAAAAATAACTTTGCCATCAGCATTTTACAATGTGGGATAGTATGGGGTATTCAGCGGTCTGTTTTACGGATTGTTACTTCTGCGTACACACTGTAGCTCTTACTCACTGGTTTTCTATTTGGATGACAGAGCTCGTAAGGTAAAAATTTGTTCTTCATTTTCCGGTGCACCACGGGAGTTACCATGTGCTCAGGCTAATCGTTGGATACCCCACGCCAAATGTCAAAAATGACAATCTCCTACGTAAAGTAGGCGTGTCGGTAAGAGGCCTTCAAAAATGTTTAGATTTGTACTGCTTCGAAACCTTGAAATTCGAATAGAATGTTTTCAATTCCTGGCTTAAAATGTAAGGCGTAAACACTACCAAGGCGTTGCCAGATTTTTTTTAGCTCTCGCCATTTTTTGGGGCAAAATTATATCTATTCCCCATTACGTGATTCGAATTTCCCCAATTTTTTTTTAACAATTCTCAGTTATGTTAAAAGGTTTTTGAGTATAGCTACATAAAAAAATGTCGTTATATATTGCCATAAAATAAATAATTCAGGCTCTTTGAGCTTAATTTAATGGTCGGCAAGAGCAACCGCTATTTTCGTCCGAACTCTACACTCAGTATTTTAAGCTTAGTTTATGTAATATCTAGTGGCATTTAAATTATTATTATGTGGCGACAATAAATTAGAGACATGCAGGAATCACTGAATGCACCCATCGATTCACTTTACAAACACACCAAACTGTCATTCCAGTGAGCTGACAGCAAAATGATATTCCGAGTTCGAATTTCGATATCGAAAATTTCCCCTCCATGGAATTCAGCGGAAGAGTACTAATTAAAAATTATCAAAGGGGAAGTATGGAACGTACTAGAAGGTGCTTAATTTTGTATAAATATACGCGTGACAGGTTCGTGCGGGACAGTTATATGTTAAACGTTGATTTGTGAAAATCGGTAGCAAAGTAAAAAGTGATCGAATTAAAATAAAGTGTTGAATTCTAAGTAGCGAATTGAATTTAAATAAGTTTTGTTTGATAAATAAAATGTTTCATTGTGTGATTATAAAAATGAAATTGAGTTTTATTCGACAAACCCCAGGCAAAAACATTATATTATTTTAATGTTTTGTTTTGGCGTTGGGGGGGTTGACACTCTAGTTGACGCACCAAGTGCCACCAATGCTAGCTACGCCACTGCGTGGTAGTAAAAATCCTACCTTACTTCGAAACGGATTTAATCTCGTGCTTGGTTCATTTTTAAATGTGAAAGTGAGTCACAAGATAAATGCAAACATTTTCAAAATAAATAAAGGTAGGTATATAATTACACATATAAAAAAAGACGTTGGACTTAAACAGACCTTTCTAACACTTCCTTCAAAATTTCTTCTTTATTTTCCTTTACATACCTCCTGTGGACACACTCAACTTGCATAAACTTCTGAATCTAAACATTCCCTCACATTTATTTGTGGAATTCAATTTGAATTCAAACTATTTTCAGCTATGTTTGAACCAAGACAAGCTTTCACTCCTCAAAAAGTGCTAAGGGCCTTTTACATAGATGTCTATAGATAGATTTCCCCCTAGTCCACTTTTCTAAGACTGACTGAAACTTAAAACAGAGATTAACTTAAACAGAGATTATTTCGTACTTTTCCCCTCCAATCGTACCACATACTTCAGCTTCTTCTTTAAAACCTTGTAATGAATCGAACATGGTAAAGGAGTTTTATACCCGACCCAGTGTATATTAATTTTATGGCATAGTTTGTAACACAGTGAAATAATCATCCCTAAGACCTTTTAGAGATATGATCAAGCCCAACAGGTGAATCAATTAAGCCATGTCCGTCCGTCCGTCCTACCATGTCCGTCTGTCCATATGTGTGAAGTTCTTAGGTCTTTAAAATTGAGCTGGGACACTCAAGCTTGGATTTTATTTTGGTTCTTATTTTTTTACAGACAGTGTGAAAATTAGTTAACTCCACCAACGGTTACGCCCACTACTGGCTTCAATAAAAGACAACCTTGCAAATTTTCTTATAAAATGCTTTTTGGTCAAGTTAGACAAGGCGTAGAAGAAGAGACAATGGTTCATCTTCTGTGCAACTGTCCCGCCCTATCCACATTGATAAAGAAAACTTAAATACTTCTTTGATGATCTAAAAGTTGTAGCGCGACTCGATTTAAAGAAGTTAATGAACTTTATCTCCAGGTCAAACTGGCTAAACGCCTAACATGTAACCAAACAACCCATCCCTCCTCAACATGTAAACTCTATGTGGGCGAAGGAGCACCTACAGTCTAGCGCCAAATATACCCCACCACACCTCCCCCAAGTTTCTCCCAACAGAGCCGGCCTGGTAAGGGCTCATACCGATTCGGATGCCCTCACCTCTCCGCTCTTGTGGGAACATTGGTATGAATTCTCCCTGGTACGGGTTCATATCGCTTCGGTTACCCCTACTTTCCCAATTCCCCGTTTCTGGTTCATAACGCTTCGGTTACCCCTACCTCTCCTATCCCCCCCCACCCCCTCCCCCAAGATTAATTCTGACTTGAGTCACCTGAGGTATGGGTTTATACCGCTTCGGTTACTCTCACCTCTCCACCCCCACGGGATCACCAGAACATAATATTCACTTATACGGGTTTATACTGCTTTGGTTACCCCTGTTTTCCCCCATTTCTAACGTGAGTTGTCTGTAGTACGGGTTTACACCGAAGACGGTTACCTTTCATCAGCTTCTTGCCTGAGAATTTCCCCTTGCAAGGGTTCACACCGAAGTCGGTTACCCCTACATCTTCCTATCCCCGAGGATAATTCTTAGCAGAGAAGCAACAGGTTCGGGCTTATACCGAAATCGGTTGGCCTGCCGGGCTTTCTCTCCTGTAGAACTGTTCCTCACTGACCCACCCACCTCCTCCTCGAACTGAAACAACCCCCCCCCCCCCCCTCCTCCAATCCGTATTAGTAGTGACCACTCTTCAGCAAAGTCTCTCACTGGCCCCCCTTAACTCTTCTGCCAGCGGTTTACACCGAAACGGTTACCCCCAGCCTTCATTACCCTCGGGTATGTCTCAACCAATCGAACTCTGGTTGGTGAACTTCGGTTCAGGTTTATTCCGTCACCGGTTGCCTAGACCCCTCCCACCCAAACGGGTAGTCATTTAAGTTCTCGGGCTGGTAACTCCGGTTCTACAAGTGCTATCACAATGGACCTCCTTTGGTCTAAGCTAAGTATATCTCTGCCCAGCGGGGACAGCCACCCAAATTTTGTTATAGAGCAATAATGGCCGATAACCTTAAAGAAGACAAAAATTGGACCGCCCACAATATCGACCATGCCCAATTTTAACATGTTAGACTTCTAAAAACCCGATTTCTCGGAAAGTTCACTCCAAATCGAAACAAATTATATGACAAACATAAAGATATGTATTACTATTCGCTGAGTTTGTCCACACAAAGTTTTGAGCTCCGCCCACTTTTAGAGGGCGTTTTTACGAAAAAGCTTTTTTTCCGAAACTATTTTCGGTTTTAACGCATTTTGTCATGATTCTAACGAAACTACCACTAACTGATTTTAATTTTTAGCCCAGGTCCACTTTTGGGGGCGTGGCCTGTACAAATAATATTTGAATTCGGGACAAAAAAACTTTAAGATTTGATGTTGCTGTTGCACGGTATATAGTAGTAGGCTTACACTTAAATAGACACTGAGCCAGGGAAAGAATGCCATCGTATTTTCACGAATGGCTCTAAAACCGGACAGTGGTCTGGTGCTGGAGTCTTTGTGGAAAGCGAGAACATCAGACTCCACTACCCATTAGGTAAATACGCGTCTGTCTTCCAAGCGGAAATTTTCGCTGTCCTAATGGCTATGTGCTATATGGTGACTAACAGGTGGAGGGCGAGAAGCATATGCGTTTGCAGCCAAGCCGCTCTAAATGTGTTGCTCAACCCTCTTACCTTAGCCAAGATAGTGCTCAAACTCAAGTATTCGCTGAACTTAGTCGGAAGGCTAAATGCAGGGAATCTTGTTTGGGTACCAGTTCACAACGGTATCTAAGGAAATGAGATCTCTGATGAGCTTGCCAAACTAAGCTCAGAAGAAATTTTCTCAAGACCCGAACCTGCTTAAGGCCTGCCTGTATCTGTTGTCACGTCTGCCATTGATACTTGGGTTTCTCGTCAGCACAGGGCTCGTTGGCGTGACTGCGATAGGTGCAGACAGACTAAACGACTACGACCGGACATCTGCGAGGGGTCAGCGTCTTTCCTTCGCTTGAGCGAAACCACAACCTGTCCTGCCTGTGGAAAGGACGACGATACGGCGGAACACTTGCTGGCGAATCTTTGGGGCTTACGTGGTGAGTGCCACGAAGCTCCCTCTCATCTTTCTTCGAAAGACGGGTAAACTAAAAACATTAATAAAGGGTGATTTTTTAGCTGGTTTGGTTTTGGCAACACTGGTTTTGACAGCTGACGTGTGTTTAGTACCTTGTGTCACTGTCAAACAGCTTCAGTTTGGTTTGCAATTTAACCATGGATCATCTTACAAATGAACAACGCTTGCAAATTATTGAATTTTACTATCAAAATTCGTGCTCGGTTCGAAATGTTCATCGCGCGCTGCTTCCATTTTATGGTCGGCATTCTCGACCTTCTGAGCAGTCTATTCGGAAGATTGTGACCAAATTTCGCACCAAATTTACTTTGTTGGACATTAAACCACCAACACGTTTACGTACTGTGCGTAGTGAAGAAAATATTGCGGCCGTATCAGCTAGTGTGACAGAAGACCGCGAAATGTCGATTCGGCGCCGTTCCCAGCAGTTAGGCCTTTGTTACAGCACTACGTGGAAAATTTTGAGGAAGGATTTGGGCGTAAAGCCTTTTAAGATACAGCTGGTGCAAGAACTAAAGCCAGCCGACCTTCCACAACGCCGAATTTTTGGTGAATGGGCTCTTGGAAAGCTGGCCGAGGATCCGCTTTTTTATCGAAAAATTGTGTTCAGCGATGAGGCTCATTTTTGGTTGAATGGGTACGTAAATAAGCAAAATTGCCGCATTTGGAGTGAAGATCAGCCAGAAGCATTGCAACAGCTACCAATGCATCCCGAAAAAGCCACTGTTTGGTGCGGTTTATGGGCCGGCGGCATTATTGGGCCATATTTCTTCAAAGATGATGCGAATCGAGCGATGATAACAAACTTTTTTTTGCCCGAAATGGAAGTTCTTGACTTGCATGATATGCGGTTTCAACAAGACGGTGCCACATGCCACACAGCACGCGAAACAATGGCGCAATTGCGAGGCGAGTTTGGTGAACAGTTCATTTCACGTTTCGGGCCGGTCAATTGGCCGCCTAGATCGTGCGATTTGACACCATTAGATTATTTTTTGTGGGGGTATGTCAAGGCTAATGTCTATAGGGACAAGCCCGCTTCGATTGACGCACTGGAAGCCAACATCCATGCATTCATTCGTGAGATACCGGCCGATATGTGTGAAAGAGTATGCCAAAATTGGACTCAGCGGATGGGCTACCTGAGACGCAGCCGCGGTCATATATATATTTTCAATATCAATATTTTCATGAAATTATCTTTAAACATTAAATTGCAAGGTTCAAACTATCAATTCAAATAAATATTTCATTAATTTTTTCGAATTTTTTGTGTTTTTTTTTTAAAAAAAGTTCTCAACCTCTTAAAAAATCACCCGTTATAAGGTGCCTGTATGGTAGTACAATGGACCAGTGGTTGTGTCTGAGTGCTCCATCGGATAGTAGCAACCTCCGATACTCACTTCTTTTTGTGTAGTTTTTGAACTTGAACATTAATTTTCAATATATTCCATAAATGCAACAGAAATAATGACTATGCTGGTATATTTTCCCCAATTTTTTAAGGGTAGCCTAAGTGCCCTTATTATTTTTGGTAAAGTACTGGGGTATTAAACGGTCCTTTATAAAAAAAACTCTACCTTTAACAATTACAGGCCATTATACAACAGCTGCCAGAAGCAGGTTGTTTGCTTACGAGCTGTCCTAATCTGAATAACAGATGCCAGCTAAAGGTCCGCTTTTTTGAGACAGCTACTCTTGAATTTTTGTAATTGCTGGCCTTTAATAATATTGGTTCCACTCATCACACCTGGTGAGTGTTGCCACCTAGACCTATATGGTTTACTCGCCGACAAATATTTATTTTTAATTTAACTACATATTTTAATTTAAACAATTTAATAGTTTGCACAAAGCTTACTCTTCATACTGATTCCGCACGGCTAACTGAAAGATAAATGACAACCAATTAGAAAGTCGATTCAACACTGTGGACCTTACCAACTGTCAAAGTTCGGAAGTCTCTATTGGAAGACCCTATTTTATTCAGATTGAAAAAGATACTCGAAAAATCTGAAGGAAAAAAAGTAGAAAAAAATTTGCCGAAGGCCTAGAAATCAACTTAAAAAATACTTGAGGAAGTAGATTTAAAATGCTTGTTTCGAAATTTTGAATGACAGTTTGCTTTGGTCAGGAATGTTATCATACGCATTGCAATCATCTTGCATTTGCGGATATCTGAAGTGCATTAAGAGGTCACACAAAATTGCACATCAACATTGCTTTCAAGGCAACCATACAGGGGATACATATGGAATGGACAACTTTCATTTTGGCTCTTTTCTTTCGCTGCATTGGAAAAACGGCATGATAAACGCAAATTTCTTATAGCTGCTGAAAATATCGGCTAGAGCTCCTGCCCAGTCGCATTGCAACATTAATGATTAACTCTTTAATCGAATTGGTTTGCTCTTGTATCCCATCTGGTCTTTATGTGGTAAATAGCAATTTCTACATAGCTGCTTCTGCCAGTCCTCTTATGTGGTGCATATCATGAAATTGTTCCTTTGATATCTACGATAAAATCCCCTTCACATTTAGGATCTGAATTTTAAGTCACTATACAAGGATACCAGTTCGCCCATAATAATATTTTTTGATGGAGTGTATCCAGTAAACGAATTTCAAACCCTTTTTCTTTTAAAGTCTTATGTTAAAGCATTCGCACGAACCTTCTGTCGATACATATTTCGAGAGATGCATTCATTGCATATAGCTTCCTGGAATATTTTCGACTCAAAGTTTCGTCTTTCATCGGAATATAAATCCATAGGTAAACCTCAAACCTGCACATCCATTTTTCGTATATATTTTCCTTTACTTCTTGTGTCGGAAATGCAATTGCCTGAGGACACTTGGTAAAGTAATCCATTTGAGAACATGGAAGCTACTTTCGTTACATTAAATATGGTATACACATCGATCTAAAACCTTTTGTTTTGACTTGAGGTCCTTTAGCAGTTTTTGAGATCAATTCTTGCACTTGGTGAATAACAAAAAGCTCCCATACGTTTTCCAGAGTATTGTTGTTTCCCAAGTGCCCGCGGTAGAATAGCTACTAAAAAATTTAAGGACTTTCGACTTTAGAATGAGTTGCTGGATTTTAAAGACTTTTTCATTCGGAGTTTTCTGTTTTATTTCCTTAAATTGCACCTAGTTGCTTTAAGGACTTCTCTCAATGCATACGGGTTGACTCGGTGTCGGAATGCTCTTTTTCGTCAGCTGGCCAGAATTTCGCAAATAAATGATGTGGCTTAACGAAAGGACATTCAGTTCTTACCGAAGCCATTCGGAGTTTGTTTTCACTGATGTGTACCTGCCACCTGCAAATAGGTTCTTTCGAGGTCATAGTTGGTAAACAATAATTCTAGGAAAAGGGTAGCTGATGTTGATTTTCGCATCGTTAAGCTTCCGTTAATCCTCACAGAATCGAGTACATCAGTCCCTTTTCAACAGTACAACAAATAATGCCCACCCACAGTCGAAATAATATCGTCAACTTATGTCACCCAGTGCAGATTCATGGATTCCCCTTGCACTCTGACATTTTTATTGACCTTTTTAGTTATTTTCCCTTTAATTTGTTTAAGTTTTTCTTTTTTTGTTGCTTTCCAGTTGGATTACCTACGAACCGTTCGCAGGCGGGTTTCACTTAACCAACTCAATCAAAACCACTCTGACAGCCACCCTGTTGAAACTTCAATGGCTACTGCCAACAATGTTCAAAAACCAGTTAAGTACATTGAACTGAAAATAGCCGAGTAAGTTAGTTTTTTTTTTTAACGTATTTTAACATACAACACACACCATGCTTAATTCGTCCTTACAGCACCTCTGATATGTCTTTTGAGTCGGGAGATACCTCAGGAGAAATGAACCTTCGGCCATCGGTGTCTGAAAGTAAGTAAAACTATCTAGAAGGTATCTTAGAACGAACTCTTTAAGATTTTGTATTTCCAAAAAACTTTTCCAGCCATGTACACGACCCTTAGCGGACAGCAAAATTCCTTGGACGATGACGAGGAGCAAGCGTTTGAGTACATTCTGGACCATACCGAGTTGCATAACTTTGCGCTACAAATAGCAAACGGAATGCAATTTCTGGAGGGACAAGAAATCGTTCATAGGTATGTACACGTATCCTTGAGTCATATCAAATTATACCCTTGAAGAGTTTATTTCGAAACGTTCACATCTGTGGAAAATTAAATAGTATGGTTGATGTCATATAGAAACATAGCTACAGCTTTCGAACTAGGATGCGCATCAACACAAACACTGTCCCTTATAATTCCTTTACCTTGTGCTTATTTTTTTTTTTTACAGAGACTTGGCTGCTCGCAATGTTCTTATTGATGATAGGAAAACACTAAAAATATCCGACTTTGGACTCTCTAGGCATGGAGTTTATACAAATACAAAAACCAGGAGGGTAAGTACTCAAAATATTGAGATTCTTATAACATAACATGAACGACAAATGCAAACCAGGGTTGACTGAATTTAATTATAGGTGCATCGTGCATGAAGTTCTGATAAAATTGGTTTCATTGTATAGGTCGTTTGGTGTAGGAGGAGTTCCTGGATTAAGTCCTTTAATTTTCTTATAGGAACGACATTTCAGGCCAGTGAGTTAGACGAAGTTGTTGTTCCTTGTCGCTTTACCAGATTGTATCGGCATGTCAGTACTTCAGCAGCCCATGGACTCTATATTGTACTTTTATCCTTGTCCACCAAAGTTAAACCTTGTTGCATTGGGATAGGATTTGTAGGGTATTATACCAGCTTTGGATGTAATTGTAAGATTTAAAGTAAAAAGACAGTGCGACTTAAGCAGTCAGTTCTTTAGAGAAGAAAAACTTTGGGGTCTTTGATACGTTTTAAGTTTAGTCCCGCACAGAGCTGCACCTACTTGAACCGTCAGTTGGTGCGGTTCAAACCTCCATGGCTAGGTCGAAGGATCATGTTCTTTGTAGTTGTCGCTAGTTGTTTGTCTCGTTAAGAGTACGGATCATTTCGATGTTGCAATGAACATGAAGATGAGCACTTAGCTTTTGAGCAAAGCTTATTACTTCTCCGCTCACAGTAGTTATTCCTAAACGTCTGTGAATATGATTGCTCCTAACTCCTAATATACTATGGAGCATTCACAATTGCTCTAAGTGTCTGGCTTTGGATGGTCAGCAACATGGGCATGTTGCTCGGCTTGGTACGTTGCGTATACCGTATGTCAAGGAGGGCTTTAACACTTGCTATAAAAGAGCAGTTTGATACATAAGCTTAGTTTTGAAAGTTTCCCTATAAGACAATACTTGTTCTGAGTCTTATTTCGAGCTCGCTTCAACCTTAGTTTAATTAGGCTAGCACGGTATTTTGCTTCGTTTGCATAAGGAATTTGCGCATAGTCTAGCTTTTTAATTAATGATAACTGTCATAGTGAAACCAAAGAAGGGAAAAGGTTGAAGGCCTTTCTCCCTCATAGTTTTCATATCCTGGCACCCAAATCAGTTTTACGCTGTTTTTGCTTGCCAGTGAGTTTAGAATTTGGTGACATTCCTCAACAGCCTTGGAGTTATAACTGAAACTACTAAGAGCTTTTAGAACTGCCTGGCTGTCCGAGAATAGTGAGATCTTATTCTTAACCCTCGTGAGATTTCTATTATCGAAGCAGCGGGCTGCCTCGTTATTCATAAAAACTTCGGCTTGATAAATTGTGAATTCTTTGCAGAGGTGTATATGTATTTAGGGCACCTCTATATAGCCCTACGATACCAGCTCCAACTCCACTGCTTGATTTCGACCCAGTCAGTATATAATTTTTGGGCGTCATCATTTAGCCAATGTGGAATTCTAGCCCATTCTTCTCTTTTCGGGAAAAGGCATTTACGTACGACCATCTCTAGACACTTTAGCTATATAAAAATTGTGCTAGCAAACTGATTTTTGGTATGTCACACGACACTCCTTAGTAATAGTCTTTGAGGCAGCATAAAAAGTTTATGCCTAACGTTGACCACGCCCACTTTGTTGTAAATCATAGCTGTAGGTGTTGCAGATGCTAATGTTGTAGATGTTAGCTTTTTCTAACTTTTTTGTGTAAACAATATATACTTCCGCCCACTTCCGTCTAAGCAATAGAAGCAATACTCTCTGTAATCCGAAGCAATACAAGTGTTAAAATTTTTTTAATCCGGTCTAAATGTAAGACTACCTCCAGTGCTTTCAAAACTGTAAGACGTCGTGCAAAGCTGAAATTTCACATTTAGTATCTCCTAATGAATATAAGATATTAAAAGTAAAAATGAAATCGGCAGACCATCCCTAGTGGGCGCGGCATCAATTTAAAAGTAAACCTTCAAATGCAATTTATTCAATATTTTTGTTCCGAATCGGAAAATTTTTGCTCAATAATAGATATATTATGTAGAAAATATTTGGTTCTACATTTGGTTCATACAAAGTTTTTGGCCACGCGCACATTTAAAGACAGAATTCAAGGAAAACCTATTAAATTCCAGGAAAGCATGAATTTTGCCTGCTTTTTAGCTTTACTAAGGATAGAATAAGAAATAAAATTTAGCACATAAAGTACACCGGACACTATTTTAGATTTCGTTCATACAAAATTTTTGACCACGCCCACCTTTAGAGGTCGATTTCACAATATTATTGGATTTGAACCAAAATATTACATTTTTGCGTACATTATAGCCGCAAACTTGGATATTTCTATGCTTATATTGATTTTCGGTTAAAGGGGTTGGATATGCCACGCCCCTTTTTAAAAAAAAAGTATACAAAAACTTATAAAGAATACATTTTTTTTTCTTTTTAAAATGATGCATGAATCGTAACAGGACGGGGATGGAAAACAAGAAAATAAACGAATGGAAAGGAGACAGGAATAGAGAGAAGAATAGGAATGGGAATGAGAATAGGAATGGAAAGGAGAATAGGAAAGGAAAGGAGAATAGGAATGGAAAGGAGAATAGGAATGGAAAGGAAAACAGCAATGGAAAGGAGAATAGGAATGGAAAGGAGAATAGGAATGGAAAGAAGAATAGGAATGGAAAGGAGAATAGGAATAGAAATAGATTATACAGCGGTCTATTAGGGTATATTCGACAAACGTCTGTTAAAAACGGCAATTTACGGTACGATAGGCTTTGTACTTGAACAAAATCTGAACAAGATCACTTTTGTCGTTAAGATACTAGTGCCCGGTTTTACTGTGAAAGTTAAAACTTGGGATCAATTAACCTTTCACGAAAGCTTACACTTGAGTGCTTAAACCATTGGTGTTGCCCTTTTTTACAAGTATATTTTTCCCTGCTCTTTTTTGTTTAGCTTCCATTACGCTGGCTCTCTATTGAAGCGATACGTGACAACATTTATTCCAATAAAAGCGATATTTGGGCCTTTGCTGTGGTGTTATGGGAAATTGGGACATTGGGTAAGTTCTATCAGTTCTATACTTGTTGAGCTCTATAAAGGATGTTTTTTTTGTATTATTATACAGGAGCATCACCATATCCAACAATTAGCAATGGTGAGTTAATCCCATATTTGGTGTCTGGGCAGCGTTTGGAGAAGCCTGAAATATGCACCGACCAAGTGTACGAATTGATGTTGCAATGCTGGCATGAGGACCCATTATTGCGGCCATCATTTGCCGATGTTTATCAAAAGCTTAAGCCCAAGACCGTTTATGTCGATATAAGTAGTATTAGTGATGATTACGTTTTCCCACCGATTCAAGACAAAATCCAAATAGGTTAAGAAAGTTCAAAAAAATATTCTAGCTGTATAAGTATAATTGTCTTCAATTTAAAGAGTACAACGAAAAGTGTCCTGGCTCTTTAAGATTTTGTGTGTATTTTAAAGTATGTATACATTGCTTTTTGCAATAAGAATTAAGTTTGTGTATAGCTAGTTGTAGTATAATATTAGATAGCCCTGAATAGAGGAGTGATGTGAAAACATTTTAAGGAATGTTTCGTATACGAATTATATATTTTATAAATATGTTTAATAAAGGAAGTATTTTAAAGTTTAAATGGAAGAGATTGTTCTTGTTTTTGAAAAAAATAAGTGCTATAAAGTAGTTATAAAAGTGCTATAAATTGGTCAAGCGGTCAATGCTTGGATGTTCAGTCAGGCATTAGTCGCTGGAGTAGATGTTTGTGCTATGAAGCGACGACGTGTGTCGGCAAAAGCACTGAAAATTAAAAAAAAAAACATTTATCGGAAGCGAAAACACCCGCCGAAAAGCAGAAAGAGGGTTAATCTGTAAGTAGAATGCCTACAGTAATAAGAAGGCTAGGAAAGAACATCTGCACCTGCTGGGATTCGCAGTGGCACCGATTACTCCTTTAAAGGCAGCCATTTTGTGCGGTGCAAATACAAAATATTTTTAAGTTAAAAAAAAGTTCATAAAAAAAAACAGTATGAGAGAATAGCTTGACATTTACACTCTTCACTGTTCAGCTACGTGATCTTCACAATGGATTGGATGGTTCATGCCCTTCACAGAATGGTTCGTGCCCTATGAGTGGTAAAGCAAATCCACTATGGGCTGGAATCCAGTGAAGGATGATTAAGTTGTTTTTGGCCAGTTTTTGGATGGCCATGGATGTTTCTGAACCAAGCTTTGATTTGATTTGATAAACGCGAGACTAGAAAGATCTTTTGATAAAACACAGTTAGACCACGATGACTGTTTTGAGTGACAAAACATAACATAAATTTGTTAAATTCTGTCGACTTTGTACTTGAAAAAAAGTCTAGGATTCAACAGCATGTAACAACTTACACCCGGCGAGGGTGCGAGACAGCGATAACGCCGGCTCTTGCACTTATTGTGAAGCAGCCAAGATATTCCTGTTTATGCAATTTGCTTCACCGACGCGATGCGACACTTCTAAGTATTTTGAAAACAGGTGTATATCGTGTTCTTCTTCTTCTTCTAAACATGTAAGCTACTAGCTTGGAAGAATTTGGACCAACTGCATAAGCTGTGTACTTACAAGCGCTCCCAGAACGTACATAGCCAATTCACCTCACCTTTGAAAGAGATAATCTTCCTCATAATTTTTACCTTCCTATTTTTAAACCATTTATGGAGAATATAAATTTTCTGGAGATTCGTGGAGATCCGACTATTTTTCTTCACCTTTCTTTATTAAAAAAAATGTTTACGGGAAATAATAAGCAACTAATGCCCGGCCCCGTACATTTGGTTCCATTCCTCATACTGCTTCAAATCCCCTTTTGAGACGCTGGCCCGGACTCTGCGTAATGCCGCATGGAAGTCACCCACCTCGACAGGTCGAACACTATTCTCGTTGAAGAATGGGATTTCATCGGGGTGAATTGATCGAATCGGTTCCATAGAAGCTTCGCGACAAAGTGTCTCCATGTCAGCGCCCGAATATCCATCAGTAAGTTTGGCAATTTCGGCTATGTCTTCTTGTTTAATGCAATTACTCACCGTGGTGAGGAGATTTGTCAAAATCTGAACACGAGCCGATAATTCCGGCAATGGGATGTACAAACGTCGAACCAAACGACGACGAGCTGCCTCATCGAGTTCCTGGGGGCGATTGGTGGCGCCCACAATGAGGATTCTTTCTTCATCTTTTGTATTTGCGCCGTCCAGTTGGACCAGAAATTCGGTCTGCAATTAAGAATTCGTGTGAAACGAAAGTGTTCATCAGATGCATGCAAATTAATTACTTTCAACCTACGTGAGCTTTCGTGCTCGCTGTTCGAACGTTGCGACAACAAAGAGTCAATCTCATCAATGAAAACTACCTGTTGGAAGAAAAGTAAATATTCTGTACAAAATTCTGAAAGAACAGAGTAACTATGTAAACTCACCGAGGGTTGGTGGACACCAGCAACAGCAAAGAGTGCGCGAACCATTTTCTCGCCATCGCCCACCCACTTCGATGTCAACGATGAAGCACTTATACTGAAGAATGTGGACTTTGACTGCGATGCTATGCATTTACCGATTAAAGTTTTACCAGTCCCTGGTGGCCCGAACAGCAGTACCCCCCGAGGTGGTCGCCGCAGCCCAGTGAAGATATCCGGGCGTAGCAAGGGCCAAACAATTGCTTCTTTAATAGTTGATTTGGCGTACTCCAACCCAGCGATGTCGTTCCAGCCTGAAAGGGATTTGTTCTGTGCAATATAGGAGAGCAGCTTCATTAAAATACTTAATTACCAATCGGCTTGTACTTGTGCATAATTTCACTGGATATGAGCTCTACCATTTTAGGGTCGATATTCTGCAGGCGTTCATCCACTGGCTCCGCGGAAGGTGGTGTACATGTTGGCGAAACGTTGCTATTGGAAAGTTATGCTTATTTTTCTTACTTGGAAATTGCAAACATACTCTTCCTGGCGAACGGGTGGCACAAAACCAGATCGAACATTGCGTCTAGCGCCGAGTGACTTCTTCGATGCACCATAGTTGAAAAGAGCTCGTGAGCTCGATGAAGCACTTACTTGATCGGTTGATTGATTTTTCTGCAGAAAAAATTAAGGGAATTTGATGGGAAAGCAATCATAGAAATTAGCAGCAACAGCTTTATCAGTTACGTTTTATGTGAGCCTGAGAGAAATATGTAAGGAGATTTTCAGTTTTATATTATAAAATCGTAACCATCTAACATCTTTTTCGTAGAATCCAGGACAATATTGCCACGCAGGCTTAAATATCAAACGGACTGCTGCAATTCAAACATCATATCTCTGAGCTATAAACATGCAGTGACGCCTAACACCTAATAATTTTCCATGCGAGCAATCCATGCAGAATGAAGACAAATTGTTCAGAGCGTTTCAATGGAAAAAAAGATTAAACTCAATTATTGATTATTGGAAAGCTTCACGTCAATTGTGCTTATTCACCCTTTGCGCTGTAACTTACGGATATTGGCTTCACTTGTATTTAAACTCCAAGCCGAGTTTACGATATTAAGCTTAGGAAATTCGCAGAAATAAAACAGGAACACTTAATTTTTTCTTCTGCTTCTATTCTAATTTTAGTTTACTAGATTACTGCCTAACGTATCTCTTTTAGCAATTATTATTAACACTTGTCTACGCCAGGCGATCATTTCTCAGCTTCGCACCTCTACAGTGAAAATCCGTCATATATGAAGTCTTAGCATTCATATATTTCATTTTCATTTTACTCAGAATGCGGAAAGGATTAGGGAAAAGAAAAGGAGGCACTGGTGCACTTTGGTTTTGAACTGTTGCAGACTACAATTACGAGGAAAAACTGCGAGTGGAAGCCTGTTTCACATCCGTGATGTTCTGCTAAAAAAGGAATTGCGGTATAATGCCGTACGTCCAAAGCTGGTCTCACGGGTGAATTCATGAGTATTTGTTCTTAAACGTGCATTGCGCCTGAATTGTTTAAGAGGTGCTATGCAGCCAGCTATTTCATTAGAACAATCTCTGTAGAAGAAGCGATAAAATAAAGAAAGAAAGGAGACATTCAGAACATCGTCGGAATGTCTCCTGTCTTTGAGTGAGTCAAGTAACTTTGCTATATTAGGGTCTTCCTTTGACATGGCACTGATTTTGAAAAGCTTTAAAGGCAGAAACAAGAAAAATAAAACATACACGCACAAACATACAAAATGTTGAAAAGTTTTTGAGAAATATCGAAGGCTTCGGGAAACGGGACCTGTTTCAACAAGACGACCTAACGCAGGAGCTTCACTAGGAAGAGTTGCGGTTGATGAAAGAATACTGGAAGCTGTTACAAATGATCCATCAATCAGCAGCAGGCGCTTATCTTTGCGATTCAACGTCTCAAAACATAAAATTTTTCTTCTCCTGCATACGGAAAATTGTATCCATACCACTATACACCTGTGCAGGAACTGCTTCCGAATGATTTGGAGCCGAGACTTGAGTTTTTCAGCTGGTTGTTAAAGCGGAGCTTCAATGACTACGGCTTTATTAGCAGAATCCTTTGCATCTCAATTCACTAGGATCAAAAATTTTCACAATCTACACAAATGGGCTGAGGCAAACCCACACACAGGGAGAGAGTAATCATTTCAACACAAATTTAGCATCAATTTGTGGTCAGGTGTAATTGGAAACAACTTAATCGGTCCCTTCAAACTGCCACCCACCGTTTTTGCGCAATGATTTAACAGATCTATTGGAGGATGTTCCACTTACTCAACGATCTGCGTCATATTTTCAACAGGATGGAGCCCCAGCCCCACTACGGTCGCATAGTTAAGAATTCGCTAGACGAAAAGTACGGTGGTCGTTGGATAGGAAGAAATGGACCAGTTCACTGGCCTGCAAGTTCCCTGGACCTTTATGCATTTCTTTGTATGGGGTAGAATGAAAGAACTTGTTTACTCTAACGAAATATCAACTTAAAAAGATTTAGAAGAGCGCATTCTCCAAACCTCGTCACAAGTGAGGCAGCAGTTAGCTTCAATAAACGTTGACAGCGCTATCAAAAACGGGCTCTAGCATGCATACAAAATGGAGGGGGACACTTTGAGCCCTGATTTGATTGCTTGGTAACCTCAATAAAAAAAAATTATAAACCAAACACAGCATTTTTATACCGAATAATGGGAATCGAAAATATGAATCGATTTTCTTAATTTCCCCCTGCTACGGCTTTTCCCAAGTATCGTTAAATCTGTACGTTTTTCAGGTAATTTTTTGCAGCAATTTTTGCTAAGTATTGATAGGTTTACTAGAAAAAATAATTTACCGATATGTTTTTAACACATTTTTTGCAAAAACATGACTCCAAAGTCAAAAAAAATGTCATGGGCAGGGAAAAAGGATCTGACTTAGAGCAAACATCTCGAAAGTTAAAAAAGCCACTAATTTTATTTTAACACAGCTAAAATAAAAAGTACTATTTCTCCTAAAATTTAAATCCTAAATTAAGTTCCTGTTGTAAGTATTAGCGGAGATATTGGTGTTCGTGTGGGTCAAGGTAACTCAAAGTAGGTTTTTTCTTAAATTCCCAATAAAAGATATCAAAATTAGAGATAGACCCATGCTGTGGAACGATTTTGTCTTTAATTATACCCAAAAATCATATCCCAAAGTATTGGCATCGAACTAGGAAACACCCTGCATCATTAATATTAAGTTGGGTTTTGCACTGCGACCTGTTGGTCTATTGTACCCCCTTCTAAGCCTTGGAGAGGTTAGTTCCCTCAAAGGAGCTCCCCTCATACTATAATTCATTACTAAATTATACCGAGGGTATATGCTCCTGTTTGGCCTTGGCTGAAAGAACTTATCCTTATAGAACATTCTCTAGTCCAGTTTCACGTAGGAATCTGAGAATGAGAAGTGGGTCCAAGGTGGGTATCTCTCTGTCTGGTATCTGGTATTGGCCCACTCATTTCATTCTCTTGTGGTTCAGAGCCCCACAGGATTGCAAAATGTGTTCCGGAGTTTCAAGAGGGTTCCTCCGTTACACCAATTTTTCTTAAGTGTTCCCTGAGTTTACAATGCCCCGTTAGGAACCCTGTGAGAATGCGTAAATTATTTTTACTAAGGCCGATGCATGCTTTGAATCTTCTCTGGTTACAGTTCCCTAGAAGTTTCTTTGCTTGCCTAAGACCTTGAAGGCTTTCCCACATCTTAGCTCGGTTTGCCTTCTCAGTTTTCCTGAATTCTTCCTTGAGGGTGTGTTCCCCTATCCCACAGAAAAGTTCAGGTCCTATGAAGAGTGCTGCTGCTCCTCGTCTTGCCAAGGAGTCCGCTGCTTTATTCCCCTCTATTCCAACATAGCCAGGTACCCAATACAGGGTCACTTTATTGACCTTACCCAGATCATTAAGCTTGTGTAGGCAGTCCCATACAAGTTTGGACCTGACTATCTGGGCCTTTAGCGCCTTAATGGCTGCCTGGCTGTCGAACATTATTGCTATGTCGCAATTCCTGTAATTTCTGTCAAGACTGAATTGAACACATCTGTCTTTAGCAAATATTTTCGCCTGGAAGATGCTGGTGTATGTACCCATGGACTCGAAAAATTTTGTTCTTTGTCCAAATACTCCTGCACCAGTTCCATCATCAGTTTTTGACGGTGCTGTTGCTCAGTCTATATGTTGTGGATTCATTGCTCCAGTTTTTTTTGGGTGCTGAGCTTCAAGATGAAGTTCTTTTCGAAGCTAAACTTCCTCAAACTGTCATCCTTAGGAATAGCCAGAAGGTGGAGTTTATCGAGAAGTGCGTCAAATTCCTTCAACCCAATGCACCACTCCCTCCCAGTCTCCTCTTTAGCCATCCTGAGGATCGTTTTTCTAGCCGTTTCCTCAGCCACGATGTGTAGTGGTGTCAGTTCCAAAAGCACTTCAATGGCTGCGGTCGGACACGTTCGCATAGCCCCGGTTATACAGAGGCATGCCAGTCTTTGGCTTTGCACTCTGTTAAGTGTTTCTCTCGTTGTGCTCAGGCTTGTTCGTTTTGCCCATGCTACTGCTCCGTAAGTGACCATCGCTCTCACTATGGCACTGTACATCCATCTTATGATGTTCGGGCTGCATCCCCATGACTTACCCGCAGGGCTCCTTCATATCATAAGAGCACGAGTGCGAAACACCCTGTATATCGCACAACAAATTTTTAGCTTCTTAGGCATGCTACTAAGTAAAGTGAGCGGTTTTAAAAAAATTTTACACTTCTACTGCTCGGGACCTAGAAAGAACAGATATCAAGTTTTCAGTTTAAAGCTATGGACCGACGTACGGATATGGCTCAGTCGACTAACAATTCGGTTTTGCTCAGATAGGCCTTGGCGGTCTACGGCGATTATTTTTCTATGTTATAAACTATGAATAAAACTTAATATACCTTCTATCCTATGGAATGGGGTATAAAAAATACAACGAAGTATGAAGTCATTCACTGAGCGGCCCGTCGGGTTTTGTTCAAGGTTTAAGTATAATTTGTAACACAGTGAAATAATCACCCCGAAGACCTTCTAGAGATATAATCAAAGCCGACCGGCGAATCGATTAAGACATTTCCGTATCCCAAAACAAAAAAGAAATTAACCCCGCGTAGCGATGCTCAGACCAGAACAGCAGAAGTGTATGAGTCGAAGAGGAACCCGGGGTCTTTTTTTTAAATAACCACCTGAACACTGTTTGCTTTCCAGGATTTTTTGTTATGGGTCAACTATTTATTAAATAAAACCAATAAAAGGCAAATTGTTTTAGTTTTATTTTTTTTACAAACCAATTTGATTGTTTGTACAAAAGGAAAAAAGACCCACAAGTAAAAGAAATTAAGCCCAGCGGGCTTTGTTTGCTTTTCGATGAGGAATTAAGCCCCGCTTAATTCATTTTGTTTGGGAATTGAGCCCCGCGTATCTTAAAAACGTGGGGGTTATTTCCCCCACCTTGCAAAAGTAAATGGGTACCTTAAAGAACCCAGTGGGGAAAATAATTAATTTTCCATGCACAAATGAACCGATCTTAAATTAAGACCTGTGTGTGTAGCTATTCAGAAACGGCAAACTGGAAGAAATGAAAATCTGGTAAGGCGCTAGCACGTTTTCCAAATTTATGCAATGGTTCCTCATTTCGATCGTATTACGGAAGAGGTCATCGAACCCAAATATCTGTGCGATTTTAGTGGAGTCCATCATGGACGCTGTAGTACAACACTTCACACTAAACTTGTGATAGGTCCGATTCGACATTTTATGTGGCGATCGACTTCAAATCGAATGGGAAATGCGTCTTGGACCCTGTGGTCAAGGTTTCTTCACGTTAGGAATGCCTTTAGCCAGAGGGAAAACGCCAGGAGCTTTTTTAAGTAATTTTGAAAATTGAAAAAGAAAATCTTGAGCTGAATCCATTAGAAATACAATAATGGGCCAAGACAAAGACGATATGAGTTGACTGCGGTAGGAATGGCAGTCTCAGCCGTTAGACGATAGTAACAAAAGGAACATCAGAACATACAATTGACATTGCTTGGCTCTTGTGGTATGCTGGTCAAAACATGATCCCATCATAAAGACCTAAATAAGTTCGATAAGTCACTTAAACTTCTAAGAACCTCACACCAATGCCAACCCAATCTGAAAACAAAGTCTTCTGCGCATGCGAGAAGTGAAGTAGGTATTCGCTTACCTTAGTGTTTTGTATGATTAGCTCCTCGCGAGCTGTTCGAAATCCTGGCATCGTCGGAATGCTTTGTGTAGACCTGGCTTCCCCCAGCATTGAGTGTAAACTTATCTTTTGTACCTTCTTCGAAGGTTCTCCCCTATTCAGACTTGCTTTAGCTGAAGATAATCCCGTAAACTCAACAGATGGTATCTCTCCCAAAATATTTCTTATCATCTTCAAATCATCTGCGCTAACTTCGTCCTTGATGCAGCTGTGATACTTCCCGGAGCATGCCGGTTCTGCCATGAATTGCTGGTCCTTTACATACTGATCCGCTGTTAGTTCCACGACAGAATTATTGCCGCGGGGTAGATCATGGAGCAGTTTCTCGACATTATCCCTGCGATCATTAATGAATCTTTGGTAGCTTTCCGATTCGTCTAGGTTGTAGTAACCCAAATGTGATCTTAGCAATGCCCTTCTATCGGATACTGGGGTGGATCTACAAAGTTGAATGGCTTTTGTGGATAAGTTGACAATTATTCGTGTGTTAAGATACTCACTTGGCAATTTCGTTAAAAATAAGCGATTGCTTGCGAATGGCTTCATTTTTCTCGTCGGCACTTAATGACGCATGGATGATGGCCCTGTAGGCTTGAAGTTGCCTAACTTGGTCTGGATTTGGAGTTGAATCTAAATCCATTACGAAAATTTCTACCAAATTATTTAAAACAGAATACAAATCAGCCAATTTTGTTTTGAATTTGTTTATTGACGAAATGTCAAAATACAAACGATCAAATCCCTATGTGATCGGAGCGCATTCGTTGGACAGGGAGAGAAGCTTTGCTCTTTTGCAATCTGATACGCAGATGGCGCAACATTAATTTCAAAAAGTTAACCGTTAAATTTGAAACGGAAACGAGATTTCAGTACAAAAGGCAAAGTGAACCATCGTAGTAACTCTTTGAAAGACAGGAAAACGAATGTTTGAACGTCGTGATTAGAGAAGAGTGGCGCTAAAGCTCGAGGTGAACCGGGGCCAACTTCTCAAATACTTCGTGATTGCTCCGCCTAAATTTTTCAATACTTTTAGTGAAGTTTTTTGAAGGTGGGTTAGCAGTTTTTAAAAGCTGTCATCAATTTATTGAAGAAAATAAAAGAGAGCGACATTTTTGACTATTAACCTAATTTTGAACTCATAAGTTATCAAAACAATATTTTGATTGACTTAAAGGTACTGTTATTAACCAATGGAAAAGTCACAATACGATACACTGAAAATTGAAAATTTTGACTATTTGTTAAATGTTGAAAACTTTACTTCTTGTTGAGAAAGACTTCAATAGCTCAAGTGAAACAAATGGAAGTTTTACACATCCACCCTTTGATAGAGCGACTTTGAGATTCAATATGCCACAATTTGCTTATGCTGGTCAACCTGACCGTAAGTTGAGGGATACGGGGCCGCCCTTTAATAAAGAACAGGTGTTTTTTTCTGCCTTGGCTTTGTTATGCGGCGACAAGATGTAAAGAGGTATGCATAAGTCGTTGTATTCAGCCATCGATTAACTTAACGAGCACAACAAAACGGCCCATCTATAATAGTCTTAAAGCCTAACCATAATAGGCTTAAGTGGGATTTATCTAATATCAAAATATGTGTAACGAAAATCCCACACATGTTCTGCAAACGCTTGCGGTGCCACTAGGTAAAACGATTCGAAAATCGCATGAAATTTGCGTCTTTCTCAGCAGCTGTCAAATTCCAACCTCCAATTTCCCACTTGATTGGGACTGGTTAAGCCAACAAAAATTAACGAAAACCTCACGAAATCGAGAAAAAGTCCCAATAATAATAGATAAAGACCCAAACATAATAGACTTAAGCGGGTTTAATCTTATGTCGAAATACAACGAAAATCAAGTTCTGCCAAAAGATTGTGTTGCCCATAATAGACTTAAGCAAACGATTTGAAAATCTTATGAAAATTCACTGTGAACGTCTCGAGTATCACATTACATTGAAAATCTAAAATCAAATCTGAAAATTATGTCACTTTTTCTTTAACTTTGGATGTAAATATCTCCGAAACTGATTGTCAGATCTTAAATGTGTTGAGAATGTGTTAAATGTGTTAAAACTTTTGAGTTCAACGTACAATTCTTGGTATATTCCCTTCTTTCACGGATTCTTTGAAGCACGTTTAAAAACAAATATGGGCTTAAATATGACAATGAGTGAACTAATGACAAGCAAAAACAAAACTTTAAGCCAACACAAGCTAACGAAAACCTAAGGAAACCTAGAGGAAGGCTATTATGGTCGTGGCATACGAATCGCGTGAAATATGACATTTCGGAAAGCCGACTTTAAAGGCCAACTATAATAGTCGGAATCAAACTGATGCTAACGCCATTACCGGACGAAATGTTAACTTTAGTTTCGACAAACAGACAAGCAACCTGCAATTGCTTTTTGCAAAAGTATAAATCTGTCAAGTCGCAATTTCGTTTGTTTTGCGAAGCGTTGTTTTTTTTACGTGCATCTATTTTAAAAGATTAAAAAAAAAAAAAAACAATTGAAAACAATTCTGCTTTCTTTTGGTTCAAGTTCAATAGAATCAGCCACACCAAAACCAATTTCAAAATCTACGTACGAAATGTGCGGTCGGGAGCGCTCAATACGTACGAAACAAAAGTCAAAGAAAACTTGACGAAACTGACCCGACCAACATTATGGACGCGTTATACGAATCGAATGTATTCGCACAATTTCTTAAGGCTTCGTACGCAGCATTCAGTCTGTTATATTTGGTCCTTTAAGCTCATCAAAGTCTATTATGGCTGGGCCTTAAGGCATATACGAATTGTGTGAAATAGGATATTTATTGATGCTGGCTTAAGCTCATCTATGTCTATCATGGTTGACCCTAAAGCCATTTCAATCAACTGACAGTAGGTTGACATTCCAGTCAGTAGGTTGGCATCTCTTTCATTGCTCCACTGGAAAAATACCAATGGAAAATTACCAAAAGGCAATTTCGAGAATGTGGTAAATTTGTATAAATAGAGTGACTGACTGACTGAATGAAATAAAAAAACAGTGTTGAATTTTAATTGCGGTGGAGTTGAATTAATTGTGATTTGAGAAAATATTAGAGTTGAAAAGTGAAAAACTACAACAATTCACAATACAATAATTATAATGGCTTTACTAAGATCATTTCAAGTTCTGCCAAGCGAATATCAAATTTAAAAAATTGAACTTTCATTTGAAACTGGTTAAATATTATCCAATTAATCCAATATTTCCAACTAAGAACTAATTGCACGCTAAAGCCTTCAATTCAGGCCAATGAGAAGCTCCTTGTATGACTGCATACTACTTGACGGTTTTTTTTAGCGGTCCGTTCAAAAATGGAAAAGAACCTCTTGTTTGGTTTGTCTGTGCTCACAAAACATAACCGCTAAAGTCGACTTTAGACGAAATTGAGATTTTGTTGGCATTAGATTCAGTGCACCCAAATCTATGTTATAAGTTTTTTCAACTTTTTATCTTTAAAAATGTGGTCACAATTTCGAAAACCAGCTAAAGTCTCATTTTTAAGTTAAGAATAAGAAAAACAACCAAACTAAAAAAATAAAACAAAATTCATTATCTTAAGTTGACTAAAGATTAATTGTTTTTTTAGTTTACAAAAATGAATAAAAACTTTAACTTGCCTTTGGTTGTTTTTCCAAAATGAATTTACAAAATTATAACACTTTTCTGTCAAGGAAAAATAGCTAAAGTTGAGTTTAGCTATTTTTCTGTATTAAAAATTTATTTAATATTTAATATTTAATATTTTTTAGTCATGTTAATTTTTTTTGAAAGGGAATGACGACCAAACTTCAGTTAAGTGGTTTTTCTCAAAGGAAAAATGAGCAAAAAGAGTTTTCTATTTAGGGATAAGAACTAAAGTCGACATATGAACTGGACAATTTAACCAAATAGAAAAGGAAAAACAGATAAAGTAGACTTTTGACCAGAACGAAAATTTCTTCAAAATGGAAAAACACATAAACTGCAAATAGGACTTCTCATGATGAAAAACCTAAAAGGCCATAAACACTAAGGTATTAGTTTCGCCAATAACATTGCTTGTTTTTTTATTAATTTAAAACCTAGAAATAGTAAAAATATCCATATTTAATTTTTTGTTTCAACGTAGAGTCTTTGTAATTTCACGCATTTGTCAAAAGCTTTAAAAGTGCTCTCCTTAAAAATGGGTAAAGTTGACTTTAACGGGTTTTCCTTTTGATTGTGAACATGTTATATGACTTCAGTGTCCATCCGGACTCATTTTTTCAAAGGTTTTTAAAAAAATCAATCAAGTACACTGTAGCTCAATCAGTTGAGAATTACTCGCGCCAAGTAAGGGTTGCAGGATCATCCCCTGCCGGTGAACCACGGTTTTTTCTTTCGACATTTCCATTCGCTAACTTTTTCAACTCCACTCTACGACTAAACGTCAAAATAAAGGTGCCTGTACGGCAAAGTTGTCATCGTAATTGTTATAATTTACTTAACACGACATGTGAGCGAAAAATGAATAAATAAAAAAATTGTTGGTTGCATTTGGAATCGAACCTAGGACCTTCGAGTTATAAGTCATAGGTGATACATAGCATCTGCACTAAAGCCCACTCCCACCTTGGGTGTAAATAGCCTACATGTTCTCGCTGCATAAATAACGTATACATAAAACCAACAACGTGTGATTTTCAAAAATGTTGTTTCTAACCGAATTTTTTAAAGGTCATTTCAAAAATAAAGTACAAAACACGTTGTTCCACCGTTAACTTAAACTTCTGTGCGCATAATATTAAATAAAATAATGTTAAGGAAACCTAAATCGGCTTAGGAATAAGAACTAAATATATATATATAAAAATAAAAATAAAAAAATGTGAAAACAATTAAATTTAAATCTAGATTATTTTGTAGTGTGAAAGCGTCGATTCGATTTTGAAATCGAACTGCTCAGAATCTAGATTCTGGCTTCGGTGTAAAAACGGTATGTTATTCGAATAGGTTACAAATTTTCGAACATAAAAACAGTTAAAGCCGAATTTTACAATTTATTTATGAAGAAAAAATTAGAAATTAGAAAAATTTAGAAGTTGATTGGCCACCCTGTTTGTATTTAAACAACTAAATTGGTGCTTTAAGCTCAAAACAGATGAGCAGCGGTTCTGCACGTATCACTGCTAGCAGCACTGCCTCTAAAACAGATGTGCACTCTTTTTGACATTAACTATGCCAAGTTCCAAACAAGTTTGTCATCCGGTTTTGATATACTTGTCAACTGGGTGAAAAAGTAAACAAAAACTGACCAATAAAACTAAGGCGGGAAAACGGCTTTGTTCTGTATTAAATTTCTTGTCAGTCAACAAACAGTCAAAACTTTCAGATCTGACGTACCAGTGATACCAGATATTTTATATTTAAAAATATTTTTGTTTTCATTGTGGCTGCAATTAAACTAGGCACCAAATTAAGAAATAGAGACATCGTGCAGTCACTGCAACCCAACCTGCAGTAGTTGGGTTCGCCTGCCCCATAAGAGCCTGTGTAATTTATTTCTGCTGCACGAACATTTCTGCACATCTGTTTTGAGCCTTACATGTATATTAAGTTTGATTCATAGTTTGTAACATAGAGAAATCTGCAAGATATGGTCGGAAGAAAGCATGCCCGACGAATGGAACCTCAGCCCGATCCTGAAGAAAGGAGACCCTCTGAGTTGTGCCAACTCTACAGAGGCATAAGTCTTCTTAACATCGCATACAAGATCTTTTCTGCTGTACTGTATGAACGCCTGAAGCCGTTTGTCAACAATCTGATACACAGTCACATATCAGTGTGGCTTTAGGCCAGAAAAATCCACCATCGACCAAATATTCACACTGCAGCAGATCTTGGAGAAAACCCAGGAATTCCAAATCGATACACACCACCTCTTCATCGATTTCAAGGCCGCGTATGACAGTATCTATAGAGACGAGCTATATAGCGCAGTGTCTAGTTTTGGCATCCCTGCCAAACTCGTCAGTCTGTGCAGGATGACGATGGAAAACTCACGCTGTTCCGACAAGGTCGGCAAAGACCTCACCGACCCTTTTGATGCCAAAAAAGGATTTAGACAAGGCGACGCGCTGTCATGCGACTTCTTTAACATCATATTTGAGAGAATTGTGCAGAACTCTCGCGCCAACACCAGAGGTACAATCTTTCAAAAGTCCATTCAACTACTCGCATACGCAGACGACATTGACATAATCGGTAGAGCAAAGCGTGATGTCAGTGAAGCCTTCGTGAGTATTGGGACGGAAGCGGCGAACATGGGTTTAGCAGCCAATGAGGGCAAAACCAAGTATATGCTGTCATCAAGAAAAGACACCCAACACCGACGTCTTGGACAAAACATCACCATCGACAGCTATAATTTTGAGGTAGTTAGGGACTTTGTCTACCTGGGTTCCGCTATCAATTCAGACAATGACACCAGCGCTGAAATCAAACGAAGGATAACTCTTGCCAATCGCTGTTTCTTTGGGCTAAGGAGGCAATTGAGTAGCAAGGCCCTCTCTCGAGCAACTAAAGTGTTCATGTATAAGACCCTCATCATCCCAGTCCTGTTTTACGGTGCAGAAGCATGGACCCTGTCAAAGGCGGATGAAAACACTTTAGGCTGCTTCGAGAGAAAAATTCTTCGGACGATTTACGGTCCCGTCTGCACAAACGGAGAGTGGAGGAGGAGATATAACATCGAACTGTACGGGCTGTACAGCGATACCGACCTAGCCAAAAGAGTCAAAACACAACGCTTACGATGGCTGCGTCATCTAGACCGGATGGACACCAACGCCCCGGCCCGGAAAATCTTCGAATCCACACCGCAGGGACGGCGCGGTAGAGGAGCACAGAGACTCAAGTGGCGCACGCAAATGGAAGGGGACCTCGGCCAACTTTGCGTGCGAAACTGGAGACGGCTAGCTAGAGACAGAGCTGGCTGGCGAAGCTTGTTGGCTGAGGCCCAGGTTCACCCGGGACTGTAGCGTCACCTTAAGTAAGTAAGTAAGTAAGTAACATAGAGAAATAAAACACCGTAGACCACCAAGACATCAAGGGCATATGATCGAGACCGAATTGTAAGTCGAATGAGCCATGTCCATCCGTCCGTCCGCCCATCCGTGTTTCGGTAGTTTTTAGTCCTTCAATTTTGAGCTAGGAACTTGAAACTTAATATCTGTTCTTTCTAAGTCACGAAGCAGTACAAGTTTGAAAATTTTCGAAATTCGCCCACTGACACGCCCACTTTACATACTAGCATGAAAAATCAAAGTTTGAAATTGTTATGCGTTATCCTCGCTTAAGTATTGTGTGATCAGCATTAAAAAAAAAAACGAAAACCGCCCCCATGTGGGCGTGGTCATACTAAGTTTGCATTCTAATAAACGGTTTGTATTCGATATATATGCTTTAAATCCAAAAAAACTTGCACTAAAAATTTTCAGATACATATGTGCGTAAGCTATTAACTGAAATGTATAAATTTTTGTCACGCCCACTTTTGGGGGCGTTTTTAAGTACAAATCTAACTTTTAATATGAAAATGCAATCAACAGAAGGTATACCACTTCTGATAAAAAATATGAACAAAAAAAAACCGATGTTATTGAAAAGGGTTGATGTCACGCCATTTTTTAAGGAAGAAGATCCTTAATTGACAAGTTCAGTTTATAATTGTCAATTGAAGTTAATAGAAATTAAAATTTTACAACCAAGACTTACGATACGCAATTCGGAGCTTGACAATGGTCAACTAGGATCAGGATGGGGGTATCCAACGATTCGCCTAAGCGGATTGTAACCCTCCCACTAGTTTTGGTCTTATATCCATCAAAATAAAAAGTTTATCCTTAAAAAAAAATTATTTGCAATTTTTTTAACAGCAGTTTTTCAGTGCGAGATCATTGGAGTTTCCAAGTTAAACTGAGATTAACGCCAGAAATGAATTTTTCAGTGAATATTGATCCGGGATTAATCTCGGCCTAACCCACCAAATTTGGTGAGTTAACCCACCAAATATGGTGAATCGTATGAAATTCTTTGAATTTTTTTTTTCTGTGTAAAAGGCAGTGGCCTTGCGTGTTTCTGTGAAAAATGACAACTGAAAACGACTCGAACTTCTTTTCTTATGTGCAGTGAGAGCTGGAATTACAAGAGTAAATTTTTTCTAGAGTAAATAATTTTGATGGTCTATAATTTCGAGAGTCGAAGATTTTGGCAACTTTACCGACGGAGTTAACCCTGCACTGAGAAACTGAGCCGCTGTGTTAACTCTAGATTCGATTTTGTTCCGGGATTAGCAGATCTTGGTTTAAGCAGGGCTTAACTCAGCACTAATTAACCGGCCCGTTCTAGACTAGAAGATCTGCTCTTGAAACACATTGAGGTCAGATCCTTAGCATCTTACCTCCTCCTTGTTCTCAACTTAGTTCGGATAGGAATATGGGCATACAAATTTTCAAATTTCGTTTATATTATCCTTTCTTCTTCTAATTTATATCTCCTGTTTGTATTTTACGGCTTCGAATGACCAAAGTTGTCGTGAGCCGTTACAAACGCCTCTAAATACACTTTGGCTACAATGATATTTCTGCTCCCAACATGGATCTATAGAGTCTTTCGTGTGCTCCAGTTTGTGCAAAAACTTTGTCTTGAGTACCGCTTAATGTCCAAAATCAACATATGACGCGAGAGTACTAAATGTATCACGCAACATCGCTCTTCTTAAATAACATAAACACAATTTCAGTCAGCTGAAGCTGAACACATGTTTATTGAAAAGTCAAATAAATTGAACTCCAATCTTTTATAGATACAAATATAGATTTTTAGGCGATCGTAGGTAGTTAGCTAGTGCCAATCGGCGTTATCGGTCAGTCAAGTTCTACCATTCAAACCGTTTACTTCCTAGGCTAAAAGTAAAAATATATTCGGTTTTCGCTTAACACTGATTTAATTTCTGTCTATCTATCTAATATAACAAACAAAGATACTATCCATAAATTGCTATCAGACACGTGGAGTGTGCCTTATGGTGCTGTATTGTAATTAGAAGGTGTGTAACACAAGCGCTTTCATATTTTCCGTAAAATTTTATAGGTATACGGGTACATAAAAGATACATAAATAATCTTATTCATTTAGTGACGTAAAGTTGTGAGCTCCAATATGTATTTGGTTCCAATATGTATTTATTCACCGAGCTTATGGCCATAATGATTTTCAAACATACAATTATATTGCGTGTGAGTTTTTGACGGCTTAATTAGTTTGGTAGAAAAGACGACATTGTTAAGTGGTTTCGACTGTTTTGTTTACAAAGAAAACGATACACAAGCCCCGAAAGATGGAGTGGCAGAAGTTTTCCAAGCGTCTGATGTGATGAAAAATTAAAACAACCAGGTATTATGAGCGACCTTAAACAAATAGAACGATTGGCTAAGTTAGACACGATTCTTCAAACTTTGAGCACTTTTGCCGAGTTACAAAAAAATATAGGGAGCTAACAAGTCGGCAAGGATCTTTACTATCTTAAAGTTTAAGTTTCCTTTGGTAATTTTTAAGTTTCATACTTGTTGTTGATAGAAAAAAATCGTCCTCGACTGTACACACAGGCAACTGCTTTTTTTGATTCTACACTTATGGGTTAACATTTTCGCATCACATCATGTGCAGATGCTCGTTTTATTAGCCTATGCTAAGAAATTAAAATCTAGTCGGTAAAGTTTTTTCGGTAAATAGGGTTGAAGTAAAGTTCCCTGATTGAGGCACAGGCAATGTTCAAGTTTCAAAGTTAAGGGTAGAGAAATAACGTTCTAAGAAGTGCAAGTCCAAAGTGGTTTTTGAAACTTTAAACAAAGGATAAGAGGAGTGATCCGGAGTTATCCATGTGTGTTTGGCCAAGTTGGAGCAATGGTAAAGGAAAAACCGAGCTTGGACTAAAGTTTTTTCGTTTCAACCCTCATCTAGGGTCATGAAGTTCTGAATTAACGAGATTTTAGTTCACAAAAATATCACTTCCATCTACTGACATCAATATAGCTTTTTGTATGGTTTAACAAATTGATATGGGTAACTCTAAACGATTTTCCTTGTGGCTTGTGAGGCATGGCAGTGCAATGTTAATGCAATTTTGGTATAGTATCGTGAAAGGTACTTTGACTAATTAAAGTGTTTTCAGATAACACGTCTGATCATACACGTTTTTCGGATCCATATTGGGATATGCTGAGATTAAATTTTTTGAAGAGCTGCAATCCAATGATATTTTTAGTAATACTTTTGCAGACGTCACTGAGTAAGATAAGAATGTTGGATTTGATTCTAGAGAGCCGATTAGGCTAAGAAATCTTAGAAAAATTTTGTTTCCTGATATAGGTAAATGTTAGGTACGTCTTAGGTTTTAGATTACTAGTAAAAAGTTTACCTCTACAATAGTTTAGGCTGCGTTTTTTCCCACGAGTATGAGGTGAAAAAAAGATATGAACATCAGAAATGTGACAAGGTACAACATACTTAAATTATTAATGCACCCACTTAACATTGTTATCAATTTTATTTTATTTTTCTTGTTGTTTTATACTAAAAAAAACCAATGAACTAAGCACCAAACGATCTTCTTCTTTTCATTTAAGCGCGAGGTTATGATTTGAATTGGGGAATCATAGCCTGATGGTCCGCTTGTGCGGTACGCTGATTGGACGTCAAAACACACCGACAGGCCACCCGGTTTTGGATCCCTTTATCACTGAGTTCAATTTAATGCTTTTTTCGTTGCTTTTTTCCGATCCATGAATGTTTAGGCCTTCCTCTCATTAGCGACTGTCCTATGGAATTTTGATTCGCATTGCGTTTTTGACAGGGTTTTAAGGATCTCTCCTTTGAACGTGGCAATGCCAACTAAGCCGGTCGTATACGTACTCCATTTTCCTGATAGGTTCTTTTACATGGAGGCTTCATTGAATCTCCGTACTTCTTATTCTATCTCGCTTTCTAACTCCTTCTGTCATGCGAGGCATCTTCATCTCACCTGCCATTAATTTGTTCGCATATTTCTTATACGCAGTCCAATATTGTGAACCTTATGTAAACGTCGCGTCGGACGCACAACTGCTGTGTAGAGCCTTCCTTTCAGCTTTAGGGGGCATTTTTCGGTCACAGTAGATGGCGGAGCTTTCTTGCCACTTCACCCATACTACGCTTACGCGATGATTGACTTCGTCATCACAGTTTGCTTCGCTATGGATCATAGATTCCAGGCACTTAAACTTTTCACTCTTGGGAAGCACATTTCCATTCAACTTAATGTCTGGAATTGACGAAATGTGCTTCCCAAGTGTGAAAAGGATACCCATTCCCCTCCAGTGCTCGCTACATGGATGTATGATCTTCACTTATGATGGCCCCATCGTCAGTGAAGAACAACTGATGTACTTTGGGGTCCGTCAGTTTTCCTTCAGGCAGACAATCAATGCCATACAATGAAAAGCAAAGGACTAGGACGCTTCCCTGGTGTGTACGCCCACTTTACCTAATGTGAAACTCATCAGTGACTCCGGAAGGATGTCTTACTCTTGTCTTTACTTCATCATACATGTCCGTGATCATACGCATGGGGCATCTGGAACTCCTCGTTTTCTTAGTGCCACCCTTATCAGATCTCGTGGTAGTCTATCGAAAGCTTTTTCAAAATCAACCAGAACCATATGCAGATCTTTAAGGGCATCACGATGTTTTTCCATTATGATCCTTATAGTTTGGATTGTATCGGTGGTTGATTTGCCCACGACAAACCCGCACTGGTCCTCAGATAGCTTTATCATTTTGCGTAGTCGACTGTCTAGTATCCGCTCGACGATCTTCTTTGTGTGTGACATGTGACATCAACTTGATAGAACGGTTATTGTCACAGCTTCGTAAATGATCTTTTCCTCTGTGCAAAGGAAGTAGATAACTTTCCCTCCACTGGTTAGGCATTGTATCCCCTCTTATTAGTTTGGAGATGAAGGTCGTGAGCCAACTGGACCCACTGTCTTCGATTTTTTTTTTTCCAAAACTCTGAGTATCTGGTCCTAACCGCTTTTCGCTAGGTACCTAACAATACTAACTATAATTTAAGCTATGATACTTACTAGTATTTTGAAATAGCCATTATTTATATACTTTTTTTCTATATACCGTAGATACCTTGGAACTTTTCTTTTTATACCCTATTCCACAGGAATGGAGTATATAAAGTTTGATACAAGCGAAAATGTAACATAGAGAAATAATGACGATAGACGGGACCGACTTCTGAGTCGAATGAGCCATGTCCGTCCGTCTGTCCGTCTTTCCGTCCGTCCGTTTTTCTGTCTGTGCGTATGTCACCAATTTTTAGGCCTTAAATTTCGAGCTAGGAACTGAAATTTTGTACGTAAGCTCTCTGTCATTCGACGCAATAAAAGTTTTCAAATCCGCCCACAGACACGCCCACAATCGGTCTAAATGTGCAACAACCTCCGGTGCTTTCAAGACTGTAAGACGTCTTGAAAAGCTGAAATTTATTATTTAGCATTTTCTAATGATTACAAGTCATAAAAAATAAAAATAAAGTCCGCAGACTGACCCTTGTGGGCGTGGCATCTATTGAAAGTGTAGTCTTTGAAATGCAATTTATTCAATATTTTTGTTCCAAATCAAAAAATTTTTACTTAATATATTATGCAGAAAGTACTTTTCAAATTTCTTTCATACAAAACTTTGGGTCACGCCCAAATAAGATAATAGGAAATTGTTGAATTTTAACCAAAAAAATACATTTTTGACATCGAATTAAAGAGTAATTGTTCAAATGCAACTTAATCAATATTTTTGTTCCAGATCAAAAAAATTTTACTTAATTTTACTTAATTTACTAATTTTTACTTACTAGTGTTATGTAGAAAATACTCTACATTTTTTTCATACAAAGTTTTGGGCCACGCCCATCCTAAGAGGTCGATTTCACAAAATTATTGAATTTGAACCAAAACACTACAGTTTTGCGTACATTTTAGCCGCAAACTTGGATATTTCTATCCTAAGTTTGCGGCTAAAATGATTTTCGGTTAAAACGTTTGGACATGCCACGCCACCTTTAAAAAAAAAGTAAACAAAAACTTATAAGGAATAATTTTTTTTTTCTATTTAAAATGATGCAAATGGTAACGGGGCAGGGATGGAAAACAAGAAAATAAACGAAATGAAAGAGAATAGGAATGGAGAGGAGAATAGGAGAATAGAAATGGAAAGGAGAATAGGAATGGAAAGGTTAATAAGAATGGAAAGGAGAATAGGAATGGGAATAGGGTATACCACGGTTCGTTACAGACGGACCGAAGCTATTACATACGCACTGTTGCACTTACTCACTGGTTTGAATTGAAAATGTTATTCATTTTAAAATGTACCTTGGTATGAGTCACTCTGGTACATGCCCGGTATTTTAACCCACCTGAGTCCCTGCCTCCGGGAATAAGATTTGTATATATTAGAGGATAATTAGCTTGCTTTTACCATACTTCATAAGGCTACAAATCGAAGGTCTTTCAACCATAAATTATTTCCAAAGAGTGACAAACTCCCTTATTAGAAGTCTTTTGCATGATTAAAAGCCCGCTTCACAAAGACGCATTGGTTTTGGTCGATACCGTTACGATACGTCAGCTTTGAATCGGCTTTGCTTTGGCATCTCGCTCATGGGGAGAGAGAGTTTTGATTAGTGCAGCCTTCATTGTGTTATTTGTAAACACTGATATCGTATGTACATATATCTGAACTTTTAACTCGTAAACTTGTCAGACCGTGGCCAAAAAAAAGCTTCTGTCATGAAATCGTAGATTATGGCTGAATTTGCAAAAGTCAGGTCGAGGCTTCTTTGTATACCCGCTTTATTTTTGTAGGCCCACCGTTATATGTTATCTGTCGACCCGGCGGATGAAGTTACCGTTTTTCTATCGATTCGGACATAGGTATAGGAACTGTCTGCCCTCAGGCGCAGAGATTTTTGGACTTAATCCATAATTGGTGCAGTAAAAACGGGCTTTCGCTAAAAGGATGTAAGACTACGGTTTCTTTTTACGAGAAGGAGGAACTTCACTCACGGTCGGCCTGACTTTATTCACACTTGAAGGAGTGGCTATCCTGATTCCGCTTAATTATCTGGGAGTTATCCTTAGAAAATTTCATAGCTGATTCAAAAACCGAAAAATCAATGTCAACTTTCTGGCACTCTGGACGTGCTTTTTTAGAGTCATGAGGCTTAGCTTCGAAAAGAATCTTTGGATATTTTTTGGCTATGATAAGCCCACACCTCTTATACGTATCACTTGTTTAATGGAATGGGTTTTTGCAAATGCGTCTTATTTCCTCTTTTGCAAGCCTCTTTTGGAGCCTTTTCTATAGCAAGGCTGGACACGCTCTAGAAAATTTCATGAACCTCCCATCGCGCAATATGCCCTCTGGCAAGCCAGAGAGGCTGCTATTTTCTTACGTTATTCATTGAAATTTCGAAGATCTTGAGCAAGAATCAGCCTTCGACCCTAAGCGGAGACCACAAAGCAGCTTCAGCTTCGCCCCGTTACGAACGATACGTCGGCTTTTAACCGGCTTTGCAATGACATTGCGCTCATGGAGAGAGAGCTTTTATTATTACTTCGTTCTCTAAGTATGCTACGATGAACAGGGCCACCGAGAGGGAGGGGGATTACGGGTGGATTTGCCCCGGGCCCGGGAAAACCCATGCCTCCATACCTGCAAAAAATTCCAGAAAACAATATTACTACAGTTTACAATTTGCTGATGTTACTGTCGGAAGCGACTCTACCGCCAATCGACTCACATGTAGGTTTACTCTGGTTGATCTAATGTGTGGACTGTGGACCGTTATTCGTGAAGGCAACTTTAAGGGTACTCGCTCCCAAAGTTATGAATCAAAGTCACGCAATGAGAAATCCTGCACCCGAATGCTCTAGTATCTAGTTGAACCCATGTTTTGTCCGTGCCCGGAAGGGCACTTCACTTATGTGAGGTGACGGGTGTGACGATCCCAGCGGAACATTTCCTATGTAGTTGCCCTGCCTTTGCTCGCATCAGGTGGCGGATCTTTGGGTCTGACGTGGTGAGTGCCGAACAACTAAGCTCTTCATCACTGAAGCTCCTTCTCGCTTTTCTTCGAAAGACGGGTAAACTAAATACATTAAAGTAAGCTGTCCGCGTGGTAGTACAATGGACCAGTAGTTGTGTCTGAGTGCTCCATCGGATAGTAGGAGAAAAAAAAGGGTTTTTATTCTCGGTCTCAAAATTTTGAATCCATTCAAAACTATTGAAAAAAGGGGCCCGAACATGGCTACCCCGGGCCCGGATTTTTTCTCGGCGGCCCTGACGATGAATTTAAGAATATGCACACACAGCCAAAAGCTCTGGTTTAGCTAGTGCTGTGTACGTAATTATGTGGAATATTCATGTCCAACTAATGTAGACGCACTCAAAAACTCTACGTCATATCCGTGTGTCACTTACTAATGTAGACTCAGTCACAAATTCTACGTCAAATCCGTGTGTTACTTACATACTATAGAGTCCAAGGCAGACTGATTAGCTTCGTGTCTGCGCTCGAAATCAATCCTCATTTGCTTCAGACGAAGGAAAAGCTTAGCACATTTGAACTCGGGCCTCGCTTCGGAGTCTCAATGCGTAGCATTACTTTTTCTCTTCACGCACTCTTTCTCTTTCTTTGCCAAATGAAAATTTTGACGCCTAGCTTCATTGTGCTAGGAAGCACTAAAATTGCATGGCTAAACTCGTAAACGCGAGGCCGAGGCGAAGCCAATGCTGCTCTTTGTGATCCCCGCTTAATGGTTATGTCTTTTGACGCGATAACAACAGAAATTATTATGCCTTCTTCAGAAACTGAATGGTTTCGGGTAGACAGAGGAGAAAAAACCGTCGTATTTTCAAAGATGGCTTATTTGGCATTTTGAAAGCGAGGAAATCAGACTTCGTTTCACCCTTGCCTTTCAAGAGGAGGTATACGCTATCCTAATAACGATGCGTTGTATTGTGACCAAAACATAGAAAAAGGAAGCATTACTTCTGTTTGCACTGACGGCCATATGCCAGACTGAGAACGCTACTCACCCCTCTTACCTCATCCAAGATAGTGCTGCAACTCAATCTTTAGCTGAACTTGGTCAAAAGATTAAACAGAGTAAATCTTGTTTCCCGGGTTATGGATGGATCTCTGATGAGCTTGCTAAGAAAGCTTAAGAAGATGTTTTCTTAGGAAATGAACCTGCGTTACGTCGGTCTACAAGTTTAGCTACGGCAGCATTGATTCTTAAGTGTTTCACGAACAAAAACATTCAAGACCAACGACTGCGCCTGTACATCTGCAAAAGTTTAGCGCCTTTTTTCTGTCTCTCAAAGGAATCGACTGCAGACTGCTTTTGACCGTCTCGACCACGCTTTTGGTAAGCTTTTAAATATGTTGAGCTTGACCGAAAATATTTCCCGCCCTCATTAATTACCTGTCTTTCTTGTCAAGGGGACGTCGATATAGCGAAGCAATTCTTCTGTAGTTCTCACGCATCTGCGTGATGCGGAAGGAGTGAATTTTTAAAGTTCTTCACTGGGAGGCTAATTAATTAAGCCATGTCTGTCCATCCGTCATCTCCATGTGCGAAAGTTTTAGGACTTTCAAATACAGCTAGACCGCTGAAACTTGGTGCACCACTTGGTTCTTATGTTACACAGACAAAGTGTTAAAATTGGTTAAATCCACCGAGGCGCACGCCCACTATTGGCTTCAATGTGGGACAACGTCTAGTTCGCATTTTATATTAAAAGACCTTTTGACCAAGTTATAGCGGGCATAGGAAATCAAATTTTTGTATAAAGAAATTTTGGCTATACGTTATTCAGACAATGACACCAGCGCTGAAATCAAACGAAGGATAACTCTTGCCAATCGCTGTTTCTTTGGGCTAAGAAGGTCATTGAGTAGCAAACCGCTCTCTCGAGCAACTAAAGTGTCCCCATGACCCTCATCATCCCAGTCCTGCTTTACGGTGCAGATTCATGAACCCTGTCAAAGGCGGATGAAAACACTTTAGGCTGCTTCGAGAGGAAAATTCTTCGGACGATTTATGGTCCCGTCTGCATAGACGGAGAGTGGAGGAGGAGACCTAGCCAAAAGAGTCAAAACACAACGTCTACGATGGCTGCGTCATCTAGACCGGATGGACACCAACGCCCCGGCCCGGAAAATCTTCGAATCCACACCGCAGGGACGGCGCGGTAGAGGAGCACTGAGACTCAGGTGGCGCACGCAAGTGGAAGGGGACCTCAGCCAACTTCGCGTGCGAAACTGGAGACGGCTAGCTAGAGACAGAGCTGGCTGGCGAAGCTTGTTGGCTGAGGCCCAGGTCCACCCCGGACTGAAGCGCCACCTTAAGTAAGTAAATAAGAAATTTTGGGTGAAAAAATTTAGCCCGTTCAAAATTCAGCGTTTTACAGAGTAGTCTTTAAAATTTGATTTCTCTGAAAATTTACTCTAAATCGCAAAAAATATTCTATAACAAATATCAAAGATATTGGCATTCTCTAAGCTTGCTCCATACAAAGATTTGAGCTCCGCCCACTTTAAAAGGGGGTTTTGAGGAAAAACCTTTTTACGGTAATCTATTTGCTTGATTGCTCCAAACAATATTATGTTGATATATATTCTAAGCGAATGGAAGTAAACAAATTCACCTGCGTTAAGGAAGCATTACTCACCATAACGTTTAGTCAGCTATCTACCAGCTTCTGAAGGCCTTAATTTGAACTCAAAGCTTAAGCTTCTTTTTTCATAAATCAATGTCGGCGACACTTTTGTTTTTTTCATCAGAAATGGATAATCCTTAACCAAATAGCAACATTTGTAAATTAAAAAAAAAATAACGCTTACAGGCTTACAGAGATTTAGCCTCGGCTACTAACTGAAAAAAGTTTAAGTTTAAGGCCAATAAGCCTTTCAGATACTTTGTCAGGTTCGAAAGTGCATCAACATTGACAAAAATGTTCCTCTTAATGATCATTCTTGAAATTCTAAGACCACCAGACAAAACTTCCTCAGAGCTATATAAATTATCTCGTATTTGTCCTACGTCCGCCACGTATGTTTATGTATGACTTGACTATGGGTGAGTAAGATTTACCTTTATCTCTTGCCTTTGTAGACTCACGTCGTCACACAATCCAGTGCCAGAAGACTATGATAAAAGGTCTTTGCGCAACCGCTTAATCTTCCAGTTGAGCAAAGTGATTTCGAAAGTACGAACGGCACAATGTGTTTCCCAGATAAGGCGAATGGATCTCTGTTCCAAGAGGTGGCCACCAGAATCGGTAACTATGAATGAATTCAACTTCTATCAGCAATTCTATTTGTTTGCAGAATGTTTTCAATTTGTTTAGGCAACCTGCTGAGCTTGAATTATGGGCTTTTGTTTGGCATAACCTCATCACAAATACTGCTCTACCAGTCAGTGGAGACACCTCTAAGCAGGGTGATCGACACGGAAGCTGCATCTTTGCTGGCTGCTTACCTATGCCTGGGCGGGATTGTGGGATGCCTGGCATTTGGCTATGCGACGAATAAGATTGGACCTAAATCAGCGTTGCTTGTGTGCGGACTGTTGCAAATTGTAAGTAGCTTAAGCTTATACAAGCTGTAACGTTGAGTTAAATAGTCTGTTTTATAGGGCTCATGGGGATCAATTTTGTTCGGCTACAATATTGTCCATATCTATGGCTCTCGTCTGGTGGGTGGCATCGCAGCTGGTGGCACATTTGTCGCCCTCCCGATATACGTGACAGAAGTGTGCGAGGAGAAAAACCGCGACTACCTTGGATCGACTATTGGAACAAGCAGAACTTTTGGAATCGTCTTAGGATTCGTGTTAGCCTCCTTTGCCCCATACGACTACCTCGCTGTTATCGGATGTTGCGTAGCGCTGGCATTCACACTAGGCTTTCCATTTATGCCTGAGAGCCCATACTACTTTGTGCGAAAGGGAAATGTTGCCATGATGGAAAAGTCACTCAGATGGTTTCGTGGCATTCGCCAGTTAGAGGACCGCAACAAACCCGACTTCCTCGAGGAGGTGAGCAAATTTGTCGAACAAAACAAGGAACAAGCTCCGAAGTTTAACCAAGTCATGTCAAGTCGTTACAAGGCACGGGTGATGGCAATAAGTGCTGTGCTTGTAATAGCCTGCGAGCTAAGTGGAATATTTTTGATACTGACCTACGGCGAAAGCATATTTGGGCAAGTTGTCAGCCCTGTTCCGGGGCATTGGTCAGCAATCATACTGGCAGGTGCACAATGGGTGGCCTCCTTCTTGGGGACGTTTATCCAACAGAAAATTAATCGAAAAGTATGAAAGGAAATCAAAACGTCATGAAGTTCGGTTCCATTGAAATGAATTATTATTTTTGCCAGGTTCTCATATGCTTCACTTCGCTTGTGTCCGGCCTCTCTTTGGTTGCTCTGGCTGTGACGATGACTTTCAATAGTGCATTGTCCTTGAGTCACGAACAAATGAAATGGCTTCCATTGGGTTTCCTGACTATTCACATCTTCATAGCGAACATTGGATTTGATCCATTGACTTGTGTGGTCATTGCTGAGATTACCCCCCCAAAGGTTAGTTTTTATTTCCAATAATTATTGTTGTTGAAGTTTTTGATTCCATTCGTTTGTCTTCCTAGATAAGGGGTTCCGTTCTGACGTTAGCCATGGCTTTTATGTGGCTCTTAGCTTTACTCACAGTGAAGGTAAGTTAAAACTCAAGGAGTTGGCTTTTTTATTTTCAAAAAACTATTTATTCCTTCTCTAGTTCTACTATGTCCTGACGGATCTGATGGGCTTTGCTGGACTTTTGTGGATTTTCGGAAGTGTTTGCCTCTTTGAGTTCTTGTTTATGATTTGCTTTGTACCTGACACTCGTGGTAAATCATTTGCTGAGGTTTCTGCACGTTTGGGCGGTTGGACAAGTTCCACAGTAAAATGATGGCACGAGTATTTTTTGTATAAACTTGACATTATTATATTTATTTCTTTTAAAAAGCCGACTGTTTTTTTTTTATTCATATCGTAGTTGTTTTTAGGCCTTAAATTTGAAACTAGCTGGTTTAAATTTTGAAGTTCCATAACGGTTTAGCAGCAGGTTCAATAACGGGGGTGGCCTACGAATCAAAAGTCGCAGAGTCCGTATCAGTAAGGGAGATGGAGGCATCATCGTCGATGCTCAGTCTGTAGAGTTGTTTCCCCACCTTTCTTGGCTCACGCACTGTCCTTTGTCGTGAAGTTGTTGTCGTCGGCGTTGTCGTAGTTTTGGTTGCGCCGTTGCGCCCGTTTGGTCTGAGTGGGGGCAGGCCTCAATAGCAGTTTCATCCCATTGTTTGTTGGAGTGTTCATTATTTGGTCCCACGTGTAAGCCGCTAAGGAAAACGTCCATCCACTACAGAGCCTGTTTTGCTGGGATAAGGCACTAATACGACAAGCCTTGCCAAGGGCACTTGAAGGAGCTCGCTATAGAGGCGGACTTAGCCCTCAGCCTTCCATACTTCGGCACGATTTGCTGCATGCTCACACAACCACTGGAATCGGGCTTGTCAGAGCTTAGTTCGCTGTACCTCTTAACCGACTGGAGTCGATTGAGTCGATGCAACTTAAGCTTCCGCACCGGTGTCATTGAAAATAACGCACTCGTGAAGGTGTCTGCCGAAAACGGAGGAAAAAGGAGCCTTTAAGAAGGTCAGGCGAAATTGAGACAGAAGTTCCAAGTTTGGCGAGTTCGTCAGCCCAACAGTTGCCTAGAATGTCACTATGCCCCAGGCACCCAGCACAGGTGAATGTTGAACTGCTCTGACATCTCATTTAGAGCTGAATGGCAGTCTACTGTGTCTCCACCGGCAATAAAAAGAGGATTAACAGGAGTCGGCCAAATATAGGATTAATTTGACACGAGCACTCTTTTTTCGCCATTTTGACTGTCAAAAGAGAGTGGCGATGTCATTTTGTAGGAGCGATAAAAGATTTCCGTTGTGAAAATTTCAATAAAATACAGGGACAGTTTCAGTTTCCTTTTTTTGATTCTCAAACTGTTAAAAAGGTGCATAAAATAGGTTTTTGAATAGGGTAAATGGGACTTATGAGAGGATTTATTTTTAATAATTTGCCCAGAGGATTTAAATTTGTATGGTAAATCGCGTGATTTGTAGAGGATTTAATGAAAATTTATATTTATCGCGGATTAGTTCCCGGTGGAGACGTGGTGGCTACTTTAGAGTTTAAAGAAACCGATTCCAGGCACTTAATGGCCGCCTGGCTGTCAGAAAATGTACGTATAAATCCTTGGCGGATATAATGTTATTTTTAGGCCAGGACAAGACTTTTTTTATCGCCATGATTTCAGCTTGAAAAACTCTACAATGATCGGATGGATTCATGGATGGATTCACATTCCAGAGGCGCACAGTCATCCCTGTCCAGACAAGGACCAGTCCTAGTTGTCTAGAAGTACTTGTCAAACTGTAGCTCGGACTGTTAGGGATGTTCTCCTTAGCGACGACCTCGAGCTTTGCATAAGGCCAAAACTCTCCTAATCTGCTTATTACGAGCTCGTCGAGGTCACAAGATCTCATGTCCTCGCACGCGATAGCTTTACATGGCCTTGATGCCAACCGCGATGGAAGGCTATCGGAGGCGGTCCGGGGTGTTCGCGCATGAAAGTCAAAAAGTTGCTAGAAAGCTTCAATTTGATCATGTTCCATCTTTCGGGAGTGATTGATCCATCCATGTCGCTACGATCAATCACAGCAATCAAAATACGATCCTTAAGAACCTCGCTGTAGGACTTGTGAGGTGTGACGGAGGACGCCTTAAGAGGGGTGATGGTGTTCATCAAATAACGACGTTTAGATAGAGAATTCCTCCGACCTCCGTCGCTGAGGAGCGTCACCTTGCAAAATTTTCTCTGCCCATTTAAGCTTAGCAATCTGCGCACTGCGCTGGTGTTCTGTCCGTCTCCAGATTATCTCCAAAAACTGCCAGAGCCCGCTTATTTTTATAGTATTCTCTTGCCGGAGCGCGTGGCCGCGATCTTCGACGAATATGCATTGGGGAGCGTAGAGCTCGTGTTGGAGCTGCTAGCCAGTCGAGGGGCCATGAAGTGCCACAATCCCACCACTACTAGGAGCTGAAGTTACTGATTCGTTACAGTTCTGACAGCTGCTGACCGTACAGGTTGGATCAAGAGTATCCACAATCGCACCACTGTTTGGCAGAACAGGAGCTGTACCTTACCTTATTCTTTTTTTGCTTCTATTGTTGTTTGTTCATATTCGTCCCACAAGTAGCGGAGAAAGGATATCCATCTATACAAAGATCCGCGCTACATAGATAAGGCTAGATTATCCGGAGGGTGCCAGGTATCCGGATACTCCGTTAAAAACTGGGCTATTTTAAAAACTAGGCCCCCAGCCAGGCTGACGCTCGGCACGGGTCATAGAACACCACTCGTTCTGCCCAGGGAAGGAGACAAAATGAAAGAGGACTGGGATAGGAAAGGACGCCTGGGATGGAGCGTCCTTTGGTTTTGGGCTTCATCTAGACAAGAGCTTCTCTAGCAACAACTCGACAAGCCCGCCGGCGCTCAGGCATGGGGCCTGTACTTGTGTTTAAACAAACACTTTGAACCAAAATTAGCAATGTGGCCAACCCATGTAGTTTGAAATGGTGGACCGCCCGACAACGTTAACAAGAAGGTAAAAGAAAAAATTTAGGGAGAAGGACCCTGTAGGTTATCTGTGGCATTAGTTTAATTAGTTTTCTTTAGATTCAACTAAATTTTCCCTAAATATCCCTGCCTAAGGCTCAGGTCAACATAGAATCTTTTTTTTTTGGGTGATTTTAACTTGGGCATTTGTATTTTTGGGCCTTTTGGAAATTTTAGGTGTCATGGTTTCGGGCGAAAGACCTTATGTTTTTGCACCTATAACCCAGTACCAGGGGCGTGGTCCAGCCACCCCTATTAGAAGCAATGAAATGTAGACAAAAATGCATTTTTCTTTTTTGTGCAAATTCTAAATTTTTGTAAACTCGACCCATAAAAGGAGGCGAGGCTAAAAACTTTCTAAGAATTTTCAAGAATAGAGCCAAGTTTACATTACGTGCTAATTTTAATTTCTTTCCTAAATTCGGCTTTTGGCCAGTAGAAATTACGTTTTTTTTTTTGGAAAATTCAAGGTTTTTCCTCAATTCTGCCTTTAAATGTGGGCGTGGCACAAAATGTTCTAATACTTTTTAGCACTTAGAACATTTTTTAAGACTTAGAACAACAACAAACAAATTTTAACATTTGTACCGTTTCGGAGAACAATATACTAATTAACCAAATTACGCCTTCAGCTTAAAATTTAAGGCCTAAAAATGTGTGAGACATAGACAGATGGACGAACAAGGCTTCTTCCGTCCGCAACTCCCTGCTCGGATTTCCCCTTTAATTTTTTTAGTTTTCACTCAATATTAAACCCATGATCCAAATGCGACATTATGTCCACCTTCAAAACCGTGGGTGGACCTGATATTTTTTAATATTCTATTTAGTTAAACATTGCCTATCAATAATTATTATTTGCACGATTTACATTAAAAGCGCGGTATTTTCCCAGGTTAAAAACTTTAATTTGAGTGATGCGTCATTAAGATTTTCTGGGTCTACTTTGGGTTTACTTTTGGATCTGTCATATTGTCAAATCTCCCAAATATATAGGCTTAGTCTTTCAAGCGTTTACGCGAGTTTTCTTTCGATATTCTCTTTAAGTTATGTCCAATCGTTGAGTCAGTGAACTCTCTCAGCTAAAATCGTGTTACAGGATCTTATAGTAAAATAGTAGATGATCTCAACAAAGCTTAGTACGCTGGCTCCAACAAAGAGTCCTGTTGTCCCACCCATGGATACTAAAATGATAATTTTTTTAATTTGATGAAATCAGAGTTTAATAAACCTTCAAGCACAGCCTACCAACTAAGTCCAATTTACCACGAACAACGTTTCGCTTATAACGTTCAGTTGGGAGCTCCATCAAGGATATCTTAACCTTTGATATAGGATTTTGATGTCCATAAATACTGTTGAATAGTCCTTAAACAACTTGCTCTCGAATTTTAGTTGGTTATTTCATACTTCTCTTTGTTATCCTCAACAGTTGATATATCGACCTCACTGCAAGATGGCAAACAGTCGCATATTAATCCTTTTCGTCCATATGACCATTTAGCAATAACCACCGATAGATCTTCATAGTTATCGTTAAGACATTCGAGTCCAGTCATATTGCAGTGCATCCACTCAGGTGTATTCGGCATCAAATGATTGGAGCAGTTACATAGCCTCATCTGCTTGTCTCGACGGCATTGTACGATGCATGCACTATAGCTGTAGAATTTATGTACTTCAAGGATGTTCTCATCGTTGAAACGACAATTCCTCTGTTGAACACTTGTGCTGCGTGCTTGTTCGTCATTTTGAATATCTCGCTTTGTGAAGAAACGCCTTAAGCAGACGAAAGAAATAAAGTGTCAGCATGAAATTTGAGAGGTTCTTAACTTACGAATACGAAACATAGGGTCCAACAGTAAGGATATCGGTCTTTGGCGTTACCAAATTTGGAACTTCTTCTTCTCCCATTATGTAAATCTACAGGGAGTAAAAGGGAATAAAGCATGAACTAAACTGGACTATTTAAAAATAAAAGAAAATGACATTTCCTTCAGCTTAAGTATAAACTTACGTTAGCTTCGGTCATGATTTGCATAAACAAGGCTCCCGGTCCCGTAACCCGATCTGAATTCATATTTAGCTTGTTTCCGGGTCGACTAAAGATAAATAAGAGATAAAATGTGGGCACCTGTTTAGGTAATTAAAATTCAGGGGCATAAGACACGGAAACTGAAAACCGAAAACTGAGAACCGAAAACTGAAAACTGAAAACCGAAAACTCAAAACAGAAAACAGAAAACTGAAAACTAAAAAACCGAAAACTGAAAAGTGAAAACAGAAACCGCAACAGAAACAAAAACAGAAACCGAAACAAAACAGACAAAGAAACAGAAACTGAAACAGAAATAGAAACAGAAATAGAAACAGAGACAAAAACAGAAACAGAAACAGAAATAGAAACAGAGACAAAAACAGAAACAGAAACAGAAATAGAAACAAAAACAGAAACAGAAACAGAAAAAGTAAGATCACGACGATTTCAGTTTCCATCGTCAAAAATTTTTCAGTTTAATTTTCCATCCTCAATTCTGTTTCAGTTCTATTTCGAAGCCTTTCTGGTGCTACTTCATAATGCGAATGTGAAACATTGAATAGGCAAAGCACACTGATAAATTAATAAAAAAAAGACTGTTAAATCTGAAAAAGGGTAATTTTCTTTCATTTGTAAGCCCTCATCATTCAACCACTCTCCTTCGGCAACCCACAAAGATGAACAAAGGACTACAACAGAGCGAAAGCACTCCGGCAAAAGTCAATAAACTAACATACCTAGTCTGTAGCGAGTTTATGGCGTAGCATATTCCTAGTTCAGTTTCCATTTGTGCAAAATGCTTACAGCAGTCGAAGGGTACATTGTTCCAGCTGCACATTGAAATTGTCTCCTCGCAGCTACTTCGCACCAGTTTTGCGTACTGCGAAAAGTTCGAAGTAAAACAGTTCTCGGCCACCTCGGTGCCGCCGCATTCATGGACGGTGTGATAGGATTCGCCACGGAAGAATGCGATTTCACTGAGGACCTCCTCCAATGTAAAATCATGATCAAAGCCCCAAAGCCTGGAAAAATAAGAAAATATTTTTTTTGTTATCCCTACCAAGCATCGCCACAAGTCGTAACTGTTCTGCAATTTCCTGAATGCGATCCATGTTTTTCAATTCACAAACAGCAATCGCAGGAAAATTCGTCTCCCAATCCTTGTAGGACGTCTCTGCGACGAAGCTGATTGCATTATTTTGGAAAGCCCCTAAAACCACACAGCGTTTGTTGAATACAAAACATCCGAATTAAATTTAAAAGATTTTTTTTCTTTTACCCCATGCAGCGCTCATTAATAGAAAAGAAGCAAACCAGGATGCTAAAACACATAAGAGCCAGAAAAGTTTTTCTATTCGTGAAGCGTCCTCGTCCACTATAAACTTTGCCCCATGAAGTGTAGAATTTTTTAAATACTCGTTAAGGATTCGAGTGAAATGCATCGCACAAGTTATTGGCGTAAGTTGTGTACTCGAACTGAAGTAGTGACCCAAGAAGGTGCTTGAAATATAAATCGTATGCCGTGCTAGACTACAATGTCACTCCATATGACAATTCTCACGTTCAAAATGCTATCTACAATGATCTAGTTCCTTTGTGAATTACCAATAATATAACCTTGTAAGAGTAGATGTAATATTTTTTTATTGTTTAGCTTGCCACACCTGTTCCTATGGTGTTTACCACTCCAAAACTTTATTTTCATATATTGTGACTATGATACCCCCTTGATAACATGACAAAAAATAAACGATATTAGCACTAGAAAAGTGCTACCGTCCTTCAAAGCCTTTTCAAAGAGAGTGAAAATCCTTTGAAAACAACTTTACTACTTTACTTTAACACCCTGTTACTGTCAAAATATATTGAACTTGAACCCATTGAAACTTTACAGCTAGCAATGAAAAAAACGTTGGTATTGGCTCTTAAGTCTTGCGTCCAGTTTAATTTATTTAGTAAAAACTTTTTTTAAGTTTAAGTTTAAGTTTAAGTTTAAGTTTAAGTTTAAGTTTAAGTTTAAGTTTAAGTTTAAGTTTAAGTTTAAGTTTAAGTTTAAGTTTAAGTTTAAGTTTAAGTTTAAGTTTAAGTTTAAGTTTAAGTTTAAGTTTAAGTTTAAGTTTAAGTTTAAGTTTAAGTTTAAGTTTAAGTTTAAGTTTAAGTTTAAGTTTAAGTTTAAGTTTAAGTTTAAGTTTAAGTTTAAGTTTAAGTTTAAGTTTAAGTTTAAGTTTAAGTTTAAGTTTAAGTTTAAGTTTAAGTTTAAGTTTAAGTTTAAGTTTAAGTTTAAGTTTAAGTTTAAGTTTAAGTTTAAGTTTAAGTTTAAGTTTAAGTTTAAGTTTAAGTTTAAGTTTAAGTTTAAGTTTAAGTTTAAGTTTAAGTTTAAGTTTAAGTTTAAGTTTAAGTTTAAGTTTAAGTTTAAGTTTAAGTTTAAGTTTAAGTTTAAGTTTAAGTTTAAGTTTAAGTTTAAGTTTAAGTTTAAGTTTAAGTTTAAGTTTAAGTTTAAGTTTAAGTTTAAGTTTAAGTTTAAGTTTAAGTTTAAGTTTAAGTTTAAGTTTAAGTTTAAGTTTAAGTTTAAGTTTAAGTTTAAGTTTAAGTTTAAGTTTAAGTTTAAGTTTAAGTTTAAGTTTAAGTTTAAGTTTAAGTTTAAGTTTAAGTTTAAGTTTAAGTTTAAGTTTAAGTTTAAGTTTAAGTTTAAGTTTAAGTTTAAGTTTAAGTTTAAGTTTAAGTTTAAGTTTAAGTTTAAGTTTAAGTTTAAGTTTAAGTTTAAGTTTAAGTTTAAGTTTAAGTTTAAGTTTAAGTTTAAGTTTAAGTTTAAGTTTAAGTTTAAGTTTAAGTTTAAGTTTAAGTTTAAGTTTAAGTTTAAGTTTAAGTTTAAGTTTAAGTTTAAGTTTAAGTTTAAGTTTAAGTTTAAGTTTAAGTTTAAGTTTAAGTTTAAGTTTAAGTTTAAGTTTAAGTTTAAGTTTAAGTTTAAGTTTAAGTTTAAGTTTAAGTTTAAGTTTAAGTTTAAGTTTAAGTTTAAGTTTAAGTTTAAGTTTAAGTTTAAGTTTAAGTTTAAGTTTAAGTTTAAGTTTAAGTTTAAGTTTAAGTTTAAGTTTAAGTTTAAGTTTAAGTTTAAGTTTAAGTTTAAGTTTAAGTTTAAGTTTAAGTTTAAGTTTAAGTTTAAGTTTAAGTTTAAGTTTAAGTTTAAGTTTAAGTTTAAGTTTAAGTTTAAGTTTAAGTTTAAGTTTAAGTTTAAGTTTACTGGAATTCCAATGAAGACCATACATGGGAAAATGATGGCCTAATCCTTGAGTACGGGGGCTCACCAAAGACCGTAAATAAACGAATCTCTCACTGGTTTAGAGGCAAGAGCAAAATAATCCTGAAAAAGCCAGTTCATAATAATAGCAGAAAACAGAGAAACCAGTCCCTCAGTCGGTGACAAGTTTTGACACTTAAGTTACCCGGGAGAGGGCTGTACCGCGCAATTGCCTTCTTAGCCCAAAGAAGCAGAGATAAACAGGAGTGAGTCGAGTCTTCGTTTGATTTGCAAGCTGGTGTCGTTGTTTGGACTTAAGTTCAGGGGTATCGGAGCAATTTCCAAATAACTATTAACAACTACCTTTTATAAGCTAACCTTACTTATTTAGGGCTAAGATAATCAAACTTAAACTAAAATCAGTAAGGATTTCCAGTACTAGTCAGTACTGTAGTCAGTTGAGCCTCTAAGGGCCAGTTTTTCACTGCGCGATCATACGAGTTGCGGTGTTAAACTGACATTTTGAAATGAGTTTTTGTGTGGATCTAAATCCGGGGTTAATCTCAGCTCAGCTCGGCCACTTTGGTTAGTTAATCCCGGAGCAAAACCTGGGGAACAGTATGAACTCCTTTCATCTGAGAACAACTCAAAACCCCTTTCCTGTGTTTTCTATGCGAACCGTGAGTTGATAGAGACAGTAATTTCAAGAGTGGAAGATTTTGACAACTTTACTAATGGAGCCAAACCTGCGGTCAAAAACATGCTCGTTGGCTTAACTCCACTCAAGTTTCGTTTTGTTCCGGAATACACAGATCTTGGTTGAAAACTCTCCAAAGGCGGTATAACTGACTCTGGTGCACCATGCAGGCTGTCCTAGGGGCAACTACTCGGCGTCGTAAAAAAGAGTAGTTGTGAGAGGGGAATAAGCAGCCTCGGATGACAAAAATGTTTATAGTTTTAAGAGTTGGTTCTTTTGAGTTTCAACTGGTGTATAGCCAGGTGCAACTCAAAAGCTAGAGCCTGTCCTGCTGCGGCATAAAGCAGAAATTACTGTTCCGCAGGAGTTAGTTTCAAGTATGACGAAAATAAATCTTTATCGGAATCTGGTGCATACATATGGCCACACACAGTACACATGAGGGTACAGAGATACATATAAGCTTCAGGCATGGGCCACTTTAGGATCAGGACTTGCCATTGGAAATCGCCTGAGTTCAACAGTCATTGACGTCAAGCCAGGTATTGATCACCTTGCTCAGCCTAATATATGCACGTGCCCCTACCGAAGACACTAAAGGCCCAGACAAGCAGGAATTTTGTGGCCTCCGTGAGAGAGGCCATGGCCTCCTATACGGAGACTGTCTGGAGTACGATGTCAAACTTGTACTCGGGGACAAGGAGAACATCTTCGGCGGATAACTTTGTAAGCACAGCCTCCACGAAACAACAGAAAAGGGCAATTAATAGACTTTGCAGCCAGCATGTAACGCTGATATAAGCAGCACTATAGGTTCCCAGAGCTACGAATCCACCATGCAATATGGCGGTCTCCATACAGTCGATAAACTGTACGAAAAAAGAATGAAAGCCCAGTTGACCAAGACGAAGTCCAACCACCTAGTATCGAAAAAGTTATAGCTTAGCTATAAAATGGTGGGTGACACAAAGCACGATTGTACAACCAGTCCTAATTTCTCAACCCTCAAAAAAAGTGAATCAATGTTTTGCAGGAACTATTGAAGCAATATCCCTGTTTAATGTCCCTTGAAGATCCTAGCAAAGGCGAATTTATGGTTTTGTGTGCGTGCTGCGTAGATGGCGAACGAAGTAGAAGATACATTATTTTTTAAGCTAGGAAGCGTCCGGCTTGACGGAAAAGGATCGAAGGGACTGGTAAAGTTGAACAGGAACAAGCTCAGGGCTTTAGTGGGAATTCTGAAAGCACACTGTCTCCTGAGGAAATGCGGAAAGAGGCTCAGCCTTTGGTGCAGGCTGCAGAAGCGACACGGATATTTATCGCTTCTGCAGTGATCTGCAGATGGTTGAGGATAATAGCACACATACTGTGCGAATGCGAGGCAGTTTCGCGTGGGTGCAGGAAATATTTAGGGGAACATTTCTTCGAAAGTTTAGAAGAAGTACATGGCACAAACTTCAAAGGCCTTCTTGGCTTTAACAGGGAAATTGGCTGTTTCACGGAGAATTTTTAGGTTGTTTTTGCCTTCTGAATGGTAAGTTCAACTGATGTTTCCCCAGGGATCGCAATGGGTCCGTTTTTGTGCCAAGTGTCTGTGTGGTTTTTTTCAACACACCCCTGTTTAACCAAGCCTAACGTAAGCTTAAATTTGGTGCATAAGTTTATTGTTATCCGAAGCAGTCCCACAGACACGCCCATATTCGGTACAATTATGGGCTTTGACGTCCAGAACTTTCAAAGTAGAGCTTTGACGTCTTAAATGGGTATTTATTTAAAGGGTAATTTTTCTCATGCATTTTACTTAATATTTCTTCTCTAAAATAGAAAACTTCTTAGTTCCACATTTTGTTTATACAAAACTTTGGGTCACGCCCACATATTTAGGCAGAATTGAAGAAAAATCCTAAAATTTTCCAGAAAAACGTAATTTCGACTGGAATAATAATAAAAAAATAACAAGTAAGGTAAACGAAACTTCATTTCAGATTTCATTTATACAAAGCTTTTAGTCACGCCTCCTTTCAACGGTAGAGTTTTCAAAAATATTGAATTTGAACCGAAAAATTGCATTTTCACGTACATTTAAGCGTAACTTGGAAATATCTGTGTTATTATTGATATTTTGTAATTAGGGGCGGTTGGACCACGCCTCTTTTCGAAGTTTGCACTACTCATAAAATGTCAAAAAATAACAATTACATCAGGATTACATAGGATGGGGTATTCAACGGTTTACGGACTGTTGCTTTTGCGTACACATTGTACCAATAGAACCAAAAGTACAGGGAGAAGTCCGAGAACTCATGTAACGTCGTGACAAAACCGTAGGCTGTTTGAAAAGGGGTCCCAAACAAAAATTATGCATTGAAAAAATAACAACGACATCACTCCTAGATTATGGGCACTCACGAAAGCACATCTTGCACGCCTTAAACATTCGTAGTACCTCTAATTTCACGATATCTAAACACACACGTAAGAATTACAAACTTAAGCTGTTTTCACGGCCAGCTTCTGAAGTAAAAAACGGTCTATTCTAAAAATAATATTTACCGACGAAATAATAAAAAAGGCATTCTCGAAAGAAAGAAGATTGTAAATTTTTTTAGAAAATCCTCCGTCTATGACATTACATTTTTTTAAAATTATATTCAAAAATAACCCGAGTTAGAAATTTGCCTACCGATTAAATAATCCATCATCCAGCCTTAACGGATAAGACTTACAAAAATAAATAGAAAAAAGTCTTAACAGAATACTGTCTATCCAAGTCTAGGTATATAACAGAGCCGAGGCGTTTCAATCAAACTTGGGTCGTGCTGCCATTAGATTTCAAGCCTTTTTACTCGCCTGAGGCTGTTATCAGCGCTGCTTGCACAATCACTCTATAAATATGTACTCCTCTGGATTTGAAACGATTTAGGGCTGTCCGCCAAGTGTTTCGTCTTTACAGCGCGCAACACTCAAAACTAATAAGCGAGCTATGAAAGTCGGTCTGGGAGTGTTGTCGGGAGTGCTAAAACTTTAAAACTGATTCTTTCTTTTCCGATGTCATAACGTCACGTGATTAGTGCAAACTTATAAGGATTTAAATAGGATAAAATTGATTGAAATGAGTGTAAACACTGTCAAGTACCAGTACTATGCGGCTATTTGTGGTAAGTTTAAAGTGAATTAGTTTTCTCGACTGACTTGAGGGTGCAACTTTCATTTGCATTGAATTGCAATACTAGAGGAATATAGCGCTGTCATTAGAAAATGTTACAGTCGCTCTTGGTATGATCTGAACTTTGGATTAGTTTTAATCTGTACCTAAAGCTTTGAGTTGTATATAGCTATTGCTAAAACGGCCTATTGCTAAAACGATCTCCTTGTTCTCTTGCTATAGATACTGTCTTCCTCTAACACTTCCCTTTTTAATGAACGTTAAAGTCATTACAAATAATTTTTTTTTGTCTTGACCCTTTATGTGTTCCACAGTCTTTTTGGAAAAAAAAACTCGCTAAGATATTTTTTAATTCATCGGAAACTCCGCAAGGCAAGAGTTAATCTTCGTTTAATCTTAGCGCTGTTGCCGTTGCCTGCATTTTTAGCGGAGCCTAGGTACTTAAAGACCTAGCATTTCTTTGCATTGGTTTTAAAATGCCTGCTTTTTTGTCCAAAATCTGCCACAAAAAACATTAGATTAATGATGAACACTCTTGGCCTCAAGCTTATCGCCAGACTATCATCACAAACGTCCTTCGACATAATAGGGTATATACGTAGAGAGGTAAAAATTTCTTATATGCGACGTTAAGGACTCTGTCGCGTGGAGCATTCGAGAGGGCCTCTGTTTTTAAGGATATAAATAAACTATCACTTCGGACTATAAAATCACTTATAGTCCAAAGTGATCTGAACGGAAGATAATAAATCGGGAAATAAGAACTGGAACCCATGTTTTCGCAAGACGATAACAAAGCAAAGTTATAGTAAAAACTTACGGATGGGTTATTGCGAATGGAATAAAAAGCAAAATAATAAAAATTATTGACTGGAGTTGCTTATATAAGAGAGTAGGCTCTTACGTTGGTTTTTTTTCCGTCGGTCCCATATTTGGCATGCCCAGATTACATGAGTCACTTTGCTTCATGAAGGAAGCCATTTTACAGAAATGGTTTTTCGAAATTTTCAGCATCGACTGCTATCCCTCTACGACATTCCCAGCTTGACCATTGAACAGGCTCCAGATTTAGCTTGTACCTAGCAGCTACGAAGGTTTTTTTTTAACCCGTATGACTTTCGAATATAATTTTATACCTGTTGCAACATATTTCTCTCTTGATGCATGGTAAAGTTTGGTGTATAGTTTGTAACGCAGTGAAATAATCGCCGTAGACCCCTAAGACTTTTTAGAGATATGAATGGGGCCGCCAGGAGAATCGAAGGTCATGTTCATCCGTCCGCCCGTCCGTATGTAAACAACTTACAGACGTTAATTTTAAGCTAGAGAGCTGAAATTTGGCGAGTGAGCTGGAAGTTCAGTCCTTCAGAACAAGTTTGAAAATTAGTTGAATCCGCCCACAGGCACGCCCACTACAGACCTTTAGTGGGCGTGCCTGTAAAAATCCTTTTTCCAAATTTCAACGGTGTTACAATTTTTGCGCTTTTTGTAATTGTCTTTGAGGCGGTACAACAATAATACAACAGAAAATAAGGGGCAGCATCTCAGAGGACATTTTGGCAATGTTGCCAGTGGCTATCAACACATTGATGCTGGATGCGAAGGAGTAGTAGTAGCAGTAGTAAAAGTTAACTTTATTTATACATTTATGTTTTATGTTAAACAAAAATTAGCGTTAGCCTTTGCCGTCAGCCGAGAGAAGGAAAAAGAATTTTATTCATCTTGCACTAGATGAATAAAATATTTATTCATCTAGTGCAAGAGTATTCTTTCCCCAGAAGCATCTCCGAGTTGAGCGGAGTATTGGGCACGATCCAATAAAGTGAAGGACATCCTCCCTCGTTCCCAGGTTACACAACGTAAATTCGTCTCTTATGTCTGTTCTATGCAGCATGTAGTTCAGATGTAGAAGTTCGCCTCTGGCTTTGAAAATTGTTGAGATGGCTTCAATATCGTTCCGGTCATGAAAGTTATTGTTCTCCCCAAGGTCGTGGTCTAGTGATTTGTAGAGGAATCTTGTTTGGCTTTGTTGACATTGCCTCTCAAACAATACCCGCGTTGAGCACTCAACCTTTTTCAGCAAATCTTTCAAAGAGTTTTACAAGTTTTTTCCGGTTAGATTTTGTAATAAATTGAATACTATGTTCTTGCCCTAACCTTGTGTATGGCAATCTTATGGGGAAGGCGATGAGTTGGTAGTGCCAGAATTTTTTGAACATAGAGGAAATGCAGCCTAAGTGTGTGGAGGTGAAGCGTTGGTAGGCCCGTTTCAAGATGTAACATGTAGGTCGGCGTATTTTCCGGTAGGCGAAATATTTTCTTTAAGAAGTATCTTAATCACATCTTCAAAACACCAGACTCCCCACACTTGTGCCGCGTAGCACATTATTGACCTCATGACTGCTTGGAATATTTTATACTTGGCGCTATATTTCGTTTTCCTAAAATTCCTTTCCAGTTACAGTTTATTGTACGTTTTAATTCCTTCAGCTTCTCTTGTAGGTGTTTTTTGAATGTTGCTGAGGGGTTATCAGAAAGCCTAGGCATTTGTATTCTTTGACTACCTCAATTCCACATTTTGCCAGTTCCACTTTTCGTTTCTCGCAGGCTGCCCCCAACCATTGCCGAAGATCATTATTTTAGATTTACTCGTGTTTACTTGGAGGTTCCATAAACGGCAATATTCCTGCAGCTTGTTGATCATCAGTTGAAGCATGCTTGGCGTTTCTGCGAGTATCACAATGTCGTCAGCGTAGAGCAAGATCTTTATGAAGAAACCGTCAGACGACAAACCACCCGGAAGAAATGACACAAGGTCGTCGAGGTATATTGAAAAAAGTAGAGGGCTAAGGAGACATCCTTGTTTTACCCCCAAATTCGTTTGGAACCAGTAAGACAGATTTTTTCCATCCCAAACCACAGACAAATTTTCTTCGTACAATTTTCGTAGAACCGTCAGCACTTTCGTCGACACTCTTAGGTTGCTCAGCTTAAGAAAGAGGGCTCTTCTATCGATGGAGTCAAAAGCAGCCTTAAAATCAACGAAGAAAGCATACAGTTTCTTGCCTTTGTCCAAGTAAATCCTGGCGATGTTCCTAAGAGAGAAAATGTTATCTATTGTGGAGTATTTTTTGCGAAAACCCGCTTGAAACTCGCTGAGTAGGTGATTTTCCTGTATCCAGTTTGTTAGCCTTTCCAGAATGATTCCTGTAAAAATTTTCGTGACCGCATTCAAGAATGAGATTCCCCTGTAGTTGGTTGGCTCGTTTGGATCACCTTTCTTAAATATCGGGAAAATTATATTTTTCTTGAAAGAGGCTGGTACTTCACCTTTGGAGAATATATTATTATAAGTTTCCGTGAGCTTCTGTAGAAAGTCGTTTGTAGCGTTTTTGGAAAATTCTTCGATCTTCCCCTGGAGCCTTATTTAAGCAGCACTTTTCTATGACTCTGGTTATCTCCTGCAAAGTAATGTGGCGGTCTAAAGAAAAAACTTCAGTGTGCGGCAACGCGAAGTATACTTGGTTTTGGACGGTGGTTTGGCTTAATAGCTGTTCAAAATAGCCCGCTAAGACATTCGCTTCCACTTTGGTTCCCGGTGCAAACAGCGCCACGTTGAGTGCTTTGGCCATTTTCCAAAAAGATTTACTGTCCTTAACATAAGAAAGCTCTGCCACACGGGTACTTATGTAAAACTTTTTTTTCATTTCGCAAGTGCTTTTGAAAATTTTGTTTGCTGCCTGGTACATGCGTTTGATGTTGTCTGTGCCGATGGATCTTAGCAAGCGTAGATATGCAAATGATTTTCTCCTAGCTTTCTCGCATTCCCAGTCGTACCACGGCTGTCTTCCTATTGTTCTCGTATCCGATTGTAAGGGTTTCGCTGCGTTTGATATGCAATTCATGAGAACCTCTGTACCTCTCGATGATTGGAGCTCGCTGCTTCCAGGATAAGGTTAGCTTTAAATTTTTCCAGATTTTCATTTTTCCACTGAAGTTTCGAAAGCAGACAGTTTGGCTGCGCCTCTCTTTGTGGTACATTAAGCTCTAACTCGACTGCAACTGGAAGATGATCCGAGTAAATTGCGTCCACAACTTGAAGATTCCTTGTGTTCTTAAGAGCATTTCCCTGCTGTCACCATTGTTTCCCTGTTTTTGTCACCATTGGTTCTGCCATTTAGTAGAGTTAGTCCTATATTTTCACACATTTCCATTATTTTTTCCCGTTTCCGTCAATGCATTCATCTGTTGCGTTCCTGGTTTCACTTAAAGAGCCTGGTATAAATTCCGGTTCCACATTTCCGGTTCCCACTATTCCATTGAAGTCTCCGATGACCATAATGCGAAGGATGCGAAGGATCTTAAAGCAGGGCTTTGGACGACTCAGTTAGAGAAGAACCTTGTGATGTCATGCGGTTGTAGCCTTCCAATGTGTAATTACATCGCAGGATTTTCTATCTCTTGGCTTTGAACAGCATATTCGCAGCCGCACCTTGAATACGTGCGCACTTGTGCGCGTATGAGGTGCTCGTTTATACTTGAAACTCAAGGATTTTTGCTAAGACCTTCTCCTCCTGCAGCGGTCTTTCACCCGTAACGCACCGTCTTTCTTGGTTGACGTTGATATCCGGCTTACACCAGCTTAGGGCCTCCGCATATTTCTTGTGCAGACCCAAAACTGTTTTTGTTTTTTAATGTTACTATCGTCCCTTGTAGGCAAAATCGCCCGGTTCCAAATATTGTTGCTACATCTTTCTTTTTATTTTTCGAAGGTTGCTACTGTCCAATGGAGCACTACTGATCCATTGTATGCAGACACCTAACATTAATGTATTGAAGCAAAAAAAAAACGTTCCTTTATTCATGCAAAAGAATTATCTCTAATTAGCATCCATAAACGATATTAGTGTTTTCTGTTTTCCCCTCTTTCGAAGAAATTCGTTTAGCCTGTTAGTCGTCGTGTATAAGTCGTCGTGTATAAGTCGTTTAGTCTGTCTGCACCCATTTAAACCCTAGCAACGAGTCCTGTGCTAACGAAAAACCCAAGTATCATAGTAGAGTTTGCATACAGCAAATACAGGCAGACCTACCGCTGATTTGGGTGCTTAGAAAATCTCTTCTGACCTTTGCCTAGCAAGCTCATCAGAGATCTCATTTCCCTGGATACCAGTGAGACTTGGGTGCGGGAGCTAAGGTCAACCCTTTTGACTAAGTTCAACCAATTTTTGAGGTCGAGCACTAAACTTGCACGAGTTAAGAGGGCTGAGCAGTGCTTTTAGTGCGGCTTGACAATCACTGCTTATTTATATGCTTCGTGCCCTCCACCTGTTAGTCCGAATATAGCCACTAGAATAAGGCCAAGGAAACAATTTTACTTCGGTATGACTAAAATTTTCGATTTTGCGAGGCTCTCACAATAAGCCCTCTAAGTTACTTGCCAAACATTACCGACGCAGCCATTTCAGACACAACTTGCTTAGACCTAAAAGATGCTACAACGAGGTCTTATAGAGTGGTATACATATACGTACTCGATAAGTGCGGGTAGTGGAGTGTAATGTTCTTGCTGTCCGCAAAAACTCCAGCACCAGGCCTCTTTTCGGTTAAGAAGAAGAGGAAAGGCGAAGTGGTAGTTTTGTCGAAAAAGAATTTTTGGTGTCAATATTATGTCAGAGGACATACATTAGACAGGTGTTGAAGGACGGTGCAGTGAAATAACCCCCACGGATAAATAAGCCCCGCGGGGGTTATTCTTTGAAAAGTTAAAGGTTAAATTAGGTAAAAAGACTCCAACTGTGACATACTCGTTCTTGGCCACAGGCGCCTGTCAGACAACTAGCACCTACCCTTGCGATGAAGTCGCGTGAGCGGCTTAACCCTACGAAAAAGGGAGTTTTAATCCTTTGAACTTTAATTCCTTTTACAAAAGGAAAAAAGCCCCACAAGCAAAAGGAATTAAGCTCCGCGGGGTTCATTTCCTTTTCGAAAAGGAAATAAGCCCCGCGGGGGTTATTTCACTGCACCTAGACAGGCGTTGAAGGACAACTCTCCCAGAAGTTCTTCAAAATTCCAATGCGCCAATAGCCGCCTTTCTTTAAGCGAAAGATGATTTGCAGCGTACATCCCATGATAAATACAGTGGTGGAAAGATAATTAGAAACGAACTCGTTTTAAAGAATAAAAACTTTTATGGTTCTATTTTTTAAAATTTGAAGTAAATATTTTTATTGGTGTTTCTTAACATTTAAGGCTTCATATTTTCACAAAAAAATTATAAATTATTTGAAAACAAAACAATTATTAGAGGTTATTTCGAAGGACAGACTTGATTTAATGGAATTATAATTAGAAACAAACTGGATTCTGACATCTTTTCATCATATTATTCATGAAGAAGTATTTTTTTTTTTTTTGGACTGCCGTTACAACAAGGATGTTAGCACTTTGTCGGATAGCATTTATTTTTTATTTACCAATTACCTGCATCTAGATAACTTAGCTTTCAGGTGCTGACATTAAGGATTTGATTCTGAAGTCCTTGTTTTTTTTTAGTAATTTGAATTAATTTATTGTTTTCCTTCTTGTAAGATCTCTCTACGTCTTCAGAAAAGCTTTCAATCGGATTGAGGTACGGTCTGAGCTGGCCAAGTCAAAACTTGAATTTCCCTCCTTAAGCCAACGCTTCATTAAAAACATTCCCTTTTACAGAATGTTTTTGCAAAGAAACTAACCCATTTGTCCTTCAATTCCCACATCAAGGCCAACACCACGTTCCCCAATCCTGTTCCCCAAACAACTTACGTGTATGAGAGCATTGGTCTTGCAGTATAAATGGTTTGGATATAGGCCCCATGCCTACCAAAAAGCCTCTTCCCAACGTACATCCCATGATAAATATATCAAGAGAGGAGGATCAACAGCGCATCTAGAGCTCAGCCCGTTGTGCGGGGGAAGGGCCCGGTGCAGCCAAGACAAGCCATTATCTGGAGTTTGGCAAAAAAGGTAGTTATACTGTCCTGTGAAAAACTGTTCCCCAAACAACTGATGCGTATAAGAAGAGAATTGGTCTTGCCGTGGCCCTATAGATCCAGAGGCCCGCCATGTCTTCCCAAAAGCCTCTACTCTGCCAGAAAGTGGACAGTGCTTTTTCGGTTTTGGAATCAATATGGTCCAAACCATAGACATTTTCTATCAAGGATTACTTCCAGATATTTGGCTTCATTGGATATTGGGATAGGAACACCTTTAAAAACAATTTGATTCAGACAATTTAGTGACCTTCCTCCTTTTCGCAGAGAGAATAACCGTAGTTCTGATTCACTGAAAGAACATTTATCGTGAAACAATCATCGATTGAATCTTAGGGTTCTCTGCGACTGAGAGCAGACAGTTTAATAAGTCGTAAGTTTTTAAGTCGTAATCCATTGAGCTACATTGCATCTACATTGCATTGTCTGGCTGAGTTGCACATGCGATGAAATTATTATCAAAATCGCTCTCAATATCGATGAAAACGCTTAGCAGCTTCTGGTCAAGGCCGCACATTAAATCCAACCAACATGGTTTTAAAGCGCAGTTTCGCAGGGTTTTCCGCACAGATGGCCACGTTGCATCTCAGAAAGAGTATGTAGTCGCAGAGCAACCTTGCATTCGTGCACCTGAACTGGACAAGTCTCTCGTAACCTTTCAGCAGGAAGGTCTGAAACTTTTGACTAGGTGCTATAGGCTATAGCCAAACTTAGCAAATATTGATATGACCACGACCTTAAACATATGCCAAAGTATGGGTATGTAGGCCAAGGCTAAGCTTGCAGTGAATATCCAGCGTGGAAATCAGCTGACTTAGGTATATATTTGTTTCAGCTTAACGGGATAAATTTCATCTCGTGACTTAAATCTCTCAAAAGATGCAATGGTATAAGTATTTGATAGCATCATCAGGCACTACTCTGAGTACAATGGGTACAATATACCAGTTTAGAAGTGTGTGTCATGTTTACTGGTTCCAGAGTTGCCACCGTTGACGGTACCACTAGAAAGCACGTGGTGATCTGATTTCTTGAGAAGTGAGTCTCTAGAAGAAGACTGAAGGTATCCGCCTTAGTTACATCAGTCTTTTGTCGTTACTTCGCAACACCACCAAGTGCTAATCTATTTAAAAAAACCAGTGAGTAAGTGCTACAGTGTGTACGCAGAAGTTACAGTCCGTAAAACGGACCGTTGAATACCCCATCCTATCCCACATTGTAAAATGCTGATGGCATAGTTATTTTTTGACATTTTATAAGCAATGCAAACTTCGAAAAGGAGCGTGGTCCAACCGCCCCTAATTACAAACTATTAATTATAAGATACTTCCACAGATATTTCCAAGTTACACTTAAATGTACGTAAAAATGCAATTTTTTGATTCAAATTCAATATTTTTGAAAAATAGACCCCTAAAAGGGGGCGTGGCTGTTAACGAAATCTGGATGGAAGTATTGTTTACCTAAACTGCTACTTTTTTTGTTTCATACTTTCCTAAATTAGGCTCAAGGGCAGTCGAAATTAACTTTTTCTGGAAAATTTTAGGTTTTTCTTCAATTCTGCCTCCAAATGTGGGCGGGGCCCAAAGTCTTGTATGAACAAAATGTAGGAACTAAGCGTTTTCTACATAAAATATTAAGCACATTTTTTTCAATTTCGAGCAAAAATATTGAGTAAACTGCATTTTAAAATTTACCCTTAAAATAGATGCCACGCCCACTAGAGGAGGTTTACCAATTATATTTGTCTTTTTTGTGTCTTATATTCACTAAGAGATGCTAAATGTCAAATTTCAGCCTTTTAGAACGTCTTACAGTTTTGAAAAATCTGGAGGTAGTTGCATATTTAGACCGATTGTGGGCGTGTCTTTGGGCGGATTTCAAAAATTTTAACACTTGTACTGCTTCGCATGACGTGCACCTGACGTACGAAGTCTCAGTACCCTAGCTCAATTTTTAAGGCCTAAAAACATGTGATATACAGACGGACGGACGGACATGGCTAAATCGATTCAGAATTCGGTCTCGATCATATGCCCTTAAGGTCTTGGGGGTCTACCATTATTATTTCACCGTGTGACAAACTTAATATACCTCCTATCCTATGGGATGGGGTATAAAAAACTAGAAAAAAAACTTAAAGGTACTCACAGCTCAAAAGAGCATCTGCCTGACCTCCCACAACCATGCATGCTTTTTGCGTTTCAGGTGTTTTATACACACATGAAGGGGACTTACAATTTCTTTTTTTGCCGATTCGGGACAACCAATTGAGAGGTCTCTCATGAAATCATCAAGACAAATGATACTCTAGGAGGCTTGTCAGACCCTCGCAGAGGTGGGACCGTGAAAACGTTCTATTGCCCAGATCGGTACTTGAACCCGGGACCTGCTGCACACTAGTCCTACACAATCACTGCACCACGGCACCTCAGTCTTTTTTTTCCAAAAAGATACTCCGATGGCCCAACTCCCAGCCCGAGGGACTAGAGATGGATAAACCGGAATTCTTAATACTTCATAGAAGTCCATGTGAGGTATGGTCGCTAAAAAGTTCGATTTGGCTGCAACTGTAGATGGGCATTTTTGATTCCATCTGGAAAATGCCTTCGCTGACATGGCCATCCTAATGCATGGGGGCGTTCGTCTGTGGAAAAACTCCTGCCCTTCTCACGTTGGCTACTCCAAACAACCTTCCAAAGGCATTTTTCGCCTGTTGACGTGTACCCGGTGTTCACCACCCAGTCCTTAGTTGATAAAAAGCAAAGCGCACTCTTATACGTTACACCTCTTCTTTTATTACTTCTGTTAGAGTTAAGTTAACTTATGCAAACGAGTTCGATTTATACAAATTAATAAGAAGGTGAGAAAATGCCTTTTGTAGGTACATTAATTTATTAAAAAAAAGTTGAGAAGCTTGTCTCCACTGGCAATTAAAAGAGGATTATCGGCAGATGATTAAAAATAAATCCCAAAGTGGCTCCACCGGACAAATAAAGGATTAATTCGACACGAACACTCTGTTTCATGTCATTTTGCAGGAGCGAAAATCGATTTACGCTGTAAAAATTACAATTAAAAGGGAACTTGTGACAGATCTGTTATACAGGGACAGTTTCAATTTCCTTTTTTTTTTTAATTTTCAAACAGTTACAAAGGTGCAGAAAATAGGTTTGTGAAAAGCGTGAATGGGACTTATGACAGGATTTATTTTTGTTTGCCGAGAGGATTTCAATTTTAATGGTAAATCGCGTGATTTGTAGAGGATTTAATAAAGATTTATATATAAATCGCAGATAAGTGCCCGGTGGAGACATGGTATTAGTAAGTTTAAGATAAATTATTCCTGGGTTCTTATTTTTGTTCTCGGTTTCGGTCCACCATCGAGGGGAGAAAGTGTCCAATTGGGGACCAGCAACACCAAAATCTCTTTTTTTCAGCCGAACCCCGCATGTTACGATAAATGTTAATGCTGAAATCTGAAATCCAAAACTGAAATCCATTGCACTCTATGTAATCAGCAACTTTATGAAGCTATTTCGATGCCATAATGAAATTGCATTTTGTCAAGCTCACCATATGGCTTATAATTTAAATCGTAACTGTCTGTTGAGTCTGTTGAGTTGAGTCTGTTTGAGTGCTTCGATGTTATTCGCTATAAACATTGTCATAATAGGCATTTGCAGAACAAATGACCAGTTTTAAAAAAAAAATTCTGATGTATTCAGCTGTCTTAAAAACACACAATACATTCTCGTACTCGTATACCTTCTTTAATTATTTAATGTCAACCTCAGAACCGAAGGCAACTCTATTTCATATTTCATAAATATTAACGAGCTGATTTACGTTCATGATCACTGATCAGAGAATTCGGTCTATTTTTATTAAAATAAATAAATATTACTTTCTGAAGCTTTACATAATATGACTCTCGACAATAGTAAGAGTGTCATCACTCCCTGGTGCTCAATTAATTTTCTATGTTTAAAGTTTTGTTTGTCATATTGATCATTATGCAAACTAGCTTTATGCATCTACGTAAGCTCACAGCTTACAGATTAAAATAAATTTCAATTGCGCTGCACTTCGTGGACCTAGATTACGGCAATCGTTTTCAATGAAATTGTTGGTATAGATCTGCTTGATAACTATTTCCGCAATTATCTAAGAAAAAGTACTTTGGTACTCACTCGAGTATTTCCCGACTCCTTTAGAAAACAGTTTTTATCAATAGGAATTTCCTTTTGCAGTAAACATAGCCTCAGTGTCGTATGGAGCATTCTGTGGATGGCCATCAGCGAGCTTTCTCGTTCTTCAATCAGAGGACACTCCGTTCGAGCATGGACCGATGTCAAATGAGCAGGCATCCTGGGTGGGTGCAATGCTATGTGTGGGTGGCTTCACCGGAAGTCTTTTATTTTCATGGCTAGCGGAAAAGTTTGGAAGAAAAACAGCTCTGTTAATGCTGGTTGTTCCTGAATTGGTAATTTATAAATTGCATTTATTTCATTCGACAATTGTTCAGTAAAACTAACCTTTTTCAGATGAGTTGGTTGCTTATACCATTTGCAACAAGTGTTAACTATCTGCTTGTTTCTCGATTTTTCGGCGGCTTTGCTGGAGGTGGAGTATTTTCATTAGTTCCGATCTACGTCACCGAGATCACCGAAGACCGGTAAGTATACACATTAGCCGAACCTGAAAAAATCACCAACTAAGAGGATTTTCTTTCGGTATGAAAAGCGTCCGTGGAACAATGGGCTCGTATTTGGTACTATCCTGCAACATTGGGATATTGCTCGCGTTTGTGCTTGGGAACTATTTGCCTTACAATGTAGTTCCATTGGTTTTGAGCGCCCTGCCGTTGATGTTTTTACTAGGTTTTGCGTTTCTCCCAGACACACCACAACATCTTTTGAAGAAGAACAAAATTAAGGTGAGTTCTTTCTACCTCTAGGGGACCGTTTTTAAGTGCAGACTTAAGTCAGAGTTAAGCTAAGATCTTTTGGTCCCGGTATGAAACAGATCTGCACTTAACGCTATTTTTCAATGCAGAGTTAATTATGTCAACGAAGTTAAACCGAGATTAATGCTCGACCGAAACTGACTGGTGAGCTCATTTGTGGGGTTAACTCTAGTTCACCTCTGAAGCTCGGATGATCTTGCACAAAAAACTGTCCCTTAATAACATCATCCTTATAAAAGCTAACCCTATAACCCCATAACAAAAATGCAGGTCAAGCCTACACTTAAGTCTAAGAATACTCCTTATTAATAAAATGTGTTGAACTTTTCAACTTCTTTCAATTACAGGAAGCAGAGCAAGCTCTTAGGTACTTCCGCAACTACAGGCGCATATCACAGGAACCGCCAGTACATTTTAAAAGTGAACTTGAAAAACTCAAGATGGACTTTATTGTAGCTGAAGTTGGCGAAAAAACTGACAACGTTCCACTCGCGTGGAGTGACTTTAGTAAGTTCAGCCTTTTAAAAAGCATAAAATGTATATTCTAAAATAATAGGCAGATCAGAATGCGTCGCTGTGTCTGCGTCTGTGCCTGTGTCTCATAGTTCAGCCGGGAATTCGATACTCGCCAGGATAAAACAGTGTTACATATACCTGAAATTTATGTGAAAAGCTGAAAGAAGTACGATTATCTTCTTTAAGTTATTTTCTAAATGCACTTAGCATTATTTAATGCTTCATTCTTTACTATGGAGCAAAAAAACCTCACGAGGATCTGCAAATTATATATAAGTACCTGGTGTAAAGAATGAAATCGAAAGTTTTTCTTCTAAAAAACTGTGATTCCTATGTTGTTTTATGAGTCTCGTGCAATTTTTTCGACTAGATACGATGTCAAAATCGCATAGCGTTTTCCGAATCCTGTTCTAGTTCTTAAAGAGATCAGTGAAACTTGCTGCGCCAAATTTGATGAAGCAGCGAGTGTCGATCGTCTTAACAAGCATAACAAAACTTAATTGATCGACCAGCGACAAACGAAAAATCTATAGAAGCATTAAAAATGATCGGCTTTCTGGTCTGCGTCAGTTACCCAGGTTAGGGTCGGCCGAAAACATACAAAACACCTTTTTCTCTTCCAATGCATGCCAGATGTTTTCATGCAATATTCTGGCTGGTTATTCTATTGATTTTCTCCGTAAGGGCATAACACTTGCGGGGGAAAGCTTTGGTGTTTCAATGCAGAGGTTTTATGCTTGACTCAAGCGTTTGTGTTGGACCGTGAATTATTTTCTTCTTATTTCTTTTCTTTCCCCAAATTATTTCCGTCGCGGTGTGCTACGCATTTTAAGAGTAGTCACAATCCCTTGATCACGAGCATATTATAAAAAAAAATCGTGGATCGAAAACCAAGCTCTGTTGTTTAATTACTTACTTAAGGTGGCGCTACAGTCCGGGGTGGACCTGGGCCTCAGCCAACAAGCTTCGCCAGCCAGCTCTGTCTCTAGCTAGCCGTCTCCAGTTTCGCACGCGAAGTTGGCTGAGGTCCCCTTCCACTTGCGTGCGCCACCTGAGTCTCGGTGCTCCTCTACCGCGTCGTCCCTGCGGTGTGGATTCGAAGATTTTCCGGGCCGGGGCGTTGGTGTCCATCCGCTCTAGATGACCCAGCCATCGTAGACGTTGTGTTTTGACTCTTTTGGCTAGGTCGGTATCGCTGTACAGCCCGTACAGTTCGAAGTTATATCTCCTCCTCCACTCTCCGTCTATGCAGACGGGACCGTAAATCGTCCGAAGAATTTTCCTCTCGAAGCAGCCTAAAGTGTTTTCATCCGCCTTTGACAGGGTCCATGCTTCTGCACCGTAAAGCAGGACTGGGATGATGAGGGTCTTATACATGAACACTTTAGTTGCTCGAGAGAGGGCTTTGCTACTCAATTGCCTCCTTAGCCCAAAGAAACAGCGATTGGCAAGAGTTATCCTTCGTTTGATTTCAGCGCTGGTGTCATTGTCTGAATTGATAGCGGAACCCAGGTAGACAAAGTCCCTAACTACCTCAAAGTTATGATGTGATGTTTTGTCCAAGACGTCGGTGTTGGGTGTCTTTTCTTGATGACAGCATATACTTGGTTTTGCCCTCATTGACTGCTAAGCCCATATTCGCCGCTTCCGTCCCAATACTCACAAAGGCTTCACTGACATCACGCTTTGTTCTACCGATTATGTCAATGTCGTCTGCGTATGTGAGTAGTATAACGGACTTTTGAAAGATTGTACCTCTGGTGTTGGCGCGAGAGTTCTGCACAATTCTCTCAAGTATGATGTTAAAGAAGTCGCATGACAGCGCGTCGCCTTGTCTAAATCCTTTTTTGACATCAAAGGTTTCGGTGAGGTCTTTGCCGATCTTGACGGAACAGCGTGAGTTTTCCATCGTCATCCTGCACAGACTGACGAGTTTGGCAGGGATGCCAAAACTAGACATTGCGCTATATAGCTCGTCTCTATAGATGCTGTCATATGCGGCCTTGAAATCGATAAAGGGGTGGTGTGTATCGATTTGGAATTCCTGGGTTTTCTCCAAGATCTGCCGCAGTGTGAATATTTGATCGATGGTGGACTTTCCTGGCCTAAAGCCACACTGATATGTGACTATCAGATTGTTGACAAACGGCTTCAGGCGTTCACACAGTACAGCAAAAAAGATCTTGTATGCGATGTTAAGAAGACTGATTCCTCTGTAGTTGGCACAGCTCAGAGGGTCTCCTTTCTTCAGGATCGGGCAAACAATGCTGAGGTGCAATTTCCACTTTATTTTTAAGAGGCAGACAGAAAAAGTTCAATCGCTGGCCAGACAATTCTTGGGTTTCTTTGGATCCTTATACAGTCTGCTAAAGTCACCTTTCCTTACTATCATCATTTACATCATACTGCCGGGCCTTGATCGTGCTGACTTCCTCTACTTCTGGGTTAACTAATTTAGCCATTGATTAGCTAACCCAGCTTCAAATTTGACCATTTTACTGGTGGAACAAACGAGATGGCCAAGTAGGGTGAAAAATACAAAGTTAAAGTTTTAATTGACTCTTCCGCAACATGTTAAAACTTAAAGACGGCTACATTCCACATACTGACACCTTTAATATTCTGGTCTCCGTTCGAGAGGCTTGTAAACTAGTAATTGACGATTCTATCGACATTAATGTGGAGCGTATGTTCGTTAAGCGGAAGACCTCTTAGTATACTTTATGTAGCACACTTTTGACGTAGGCAGCGCAGCCCAACTAACATTTAAGCTCATATAAGACTCTCAAAGTGCTTTTTGAAATAGCTCCAAGAATAAAGCTTTTGAAATTGCACTATTGTGAAGTTTTATAAAAGTCTTAAGAGAGTGATAGGTAAAAAGTAACCCTTAAGTAAAGAAAAAGTAGAACCTTTTTAAAGACAATGGCCAAAGAAATGAAGTTGTTGAGACTAAAGATTAAGATCATCAGAATAAATAACTCTTTACAAGATTTGCTTTCTAATTACAAGGTTTGAGCTCTTATGGAGTATTATAATACTGTTTAGGTTTTGTATAAGAGTCTAAGTAAAATCTTTTAATAAAGTCTATGAGTTAAATATCCATTCTAGGTCTGAGCTCCTATCGCTTCATTTGCAGCTCGAACTCTTCTGACAATGATGTGGTATTTTGATCTGGCCCATCAAAATTATTTAGATTGCGGGTTGCCAGGATGTTCGACGTTGCAATGTCCGTTTGTAACAGTGAGCAGGAAATAATCAAAATCTTAAAGCAATAATAGCGCATCAGCTACATAAAGGGCATCAAGGACGACTAGACATATTAGCTTTCACCCCTGCCACAGGACTAGCCACGCTACTGGCCATGCATCACGCTATAACACTTGCTTGATCTTATACGTAATCTTAGGAATAAAATATAAATGTAGAGTTGACCAGTTTTTTCCGTACGGAATTAGTACACGGCTAACCAAGATCTGGTTTTCGCGCAACAAAATGAACGTTAGTGCTAACCGAGGAAGCAGAAGTGAAATCGGCTAAGGTGATCTATGATAAGTGATGTCACAAATCACAAAAAATCACAATTTTCTCCTGACAGCTCCCGATCAATCAAGTTCAAAATCAGCTAGTCACCAGTTTTCAAACAAAGGCTGACTTTTTGCAGGAACGAATAAAATTCAGTGTTCTTACATCACAACCCTAAATTAGGCAAAGATTTGGAACAATATTTTTGTGATCACCTTACGCAGACGGATTATTTTGTTTGATCACATTGACTGTCACAAAATGAGAAAATCACAAATCACCATAGCCATTTTCAGCCCTGTTTTTCAGTGGAACGCTATGACTCTGTCATCATCATCATCATTTGTCAGTTTTTCAATGTATCAGTTTTTTTTTTGAATATATGAGTATATCCATTAAAAGCGTCGTGAACCGCGGGCGGCTAAGTGATCCTTCCACCCTTTCCGACCCTCCGCCACCAACTTAAGAACCACTCAGTGGTACGATTCCTAGGCCGCCAGGCCTGTTTCTTGACCTATCACGACTCACTGGTATCTCGGCAAGCAGTACTTGTCTAGGAAGGCAGTCAGGGGGCATGCGGATGCGACCAAAGTGCCCAGGCCATAGAAGAATTGATCGTTCCAATCAAAGAAATAGCTGCCCAACATTAAGAATCTTACAAAAACTGACTTTTTTCACTCTATCGCTACGAGCAGCACCAGCAACGTATCTCAAAAATCTGATCACAGCAGCTTGTAGCCGCGATCTAATTCTTTCGGTCCTTACCCAAATTTTATGACCTTATGATATGGCCGGAACGAACACTGAATTAAAACTGAGATCTTTGTTTTCACTTCAACCTCAGCGTTCCTAATGTTCGACAGGCGCAGGTGCTTTTTTATTGCTCCAGCTTGACCAATACTAAAGGATATCCCAATATCACTCCCCTTACCTTAATGATACGTGTCATTTAACACCTTTTTTACCCATCGCCTTGAGTATTTCTGCTGGATCGTAACATCTCCAAATGACTTGACAACTTTTAGCGATTCAATCGCTATATCTACTGTGGATCTATTCTTCACCCTAATCTCGTCTGTCAGCGGGGTGATTGCCGTCATCATCAGTGCCCAGTCGTTCTCATTTGAAAGATGTGTGCCATCCTTCGACTAAGTTCCTTGTACGATTCTAAAGTTCTTTCCTGAAAGACGGCGAATAGAATGCCAAAGCATCTTCCTTGCAGATATTTAATCGTACTTCAAGCTTTCGCCGAACTTTTCCCATGCCTGTTCATTGGCTTTTCCAACTGCCAGATGAGCAGTTCTTCGTGACTCATTGTGCTGGCCTCGGGAACTTGAATTTCTAAAATATAGGCTCTCTTCTCCTCTCATATATAGCATCTTAAACTCCAAGTGTTTTTAGCCACGTAGTTCTTTTCACCAGCCGCCACACCAAGCCGCTTCACTCCAAAGTAGTCTCTTATAGGGGCAATGCCTACCGACGAAAACGGCAACTGTTTTTCTTTGCATTTAAAAAGGTAGTTGGTCTTTCTTCAAACTTCCCTTAAATGTGCCGTGCAAATCATTCTCTGAAATCAAAGTCAGCCTCCTGTCACGTTTCCCACCTTATTCGGGTCACCAGTCTTGGTTCTTACCTGAGTGGCAAAGGAATACTGTCTCTGAAATGCAATTTGCACAAAACTAGGTGGTGATCAGTTTACATCTCAGCTCCTTCCAAAACGCCAACATCACAAATCGTTCTTTTACCACATCCCTTAGGATAGGAGGTATATTTAGTGTGTCACATAGTTTGTAACAAGGTAAAATAATAAGGTAATAGACCCCCAAGACCAAGGGCATTGATCAAGACCGAATTCTGAATCAAATAAGCCATGTCCGTCCGTCTGTATGTCACATGTTTTTAGGCCTCAAATTTTAAGCTAGGGGGCTGAAATTTCGTACTCAAGCTCCATATCATTCAAAGCAGTACAAGTGTTAAAATTTTTCCGCCCACGAGAAATCCGCCCATAAGAAATTCGCCTTCAGACACGCCCACAATCGGTCTAAATGAGCAACTACCTCCAGAGCTTTCAAAACTGTAAAAGATCGGAAGATCTCTCCCAGTTTGCGCGGCATCTATTTTAAGGGTACACTGAAAATAAAACACTGGTATAATTGACAAAAATGCAGGTGGGAACAACAAATCTTCTATCAAAATACGTCCAACAAAACCATTTTATCAAATTGACAAAATTTTGTAATAATGATAAGAAATTCTTTTTTCGTATTGAGAAAAATCCATTTGTTGTAACAACAAAAATTTTGTTTGGAATTAAAAAAAAAAATTAACTGCCAACACTAAAACACTTACTTTACGTATTGGCTGAAAATCGATCCTTGCCGTCAGAAATCGATCCTAGAGTTTTCTTCATACTATGCTACAGAAGGACGAGCTTATTGACGCGCGCAGCCGTTGTTGCTTCAAAATATTGTGTGCCAAGAAGTTACTTAAAGGAAGAAGGGAAAAAAACTGACAAAAGTAAATTTGTCATATTGATAACGATTTCGTTAAATTGACAGTCTAAATTTTGTTGTTCTGATAAAAACCTCAAAAAAAGCTTTTGTTGTTCGAACAAAGTTTTTGTTGTTTTGTACAAAACCGAATTTTCTTTCTTCTTTTAGAAAATCGACGGAAAATTATTTCATTTAACACAAACGTTCTGTCATAATAAAAAAAATTATTCGCTGATGTAATAAAAAAGCTAAGATAACAAATATTTTGCCAATTTGACAAAAAGCTCAATGGTTTGAAATTTGCTTAAAATGACAATTACATTGCTAAATCAACAATTTTGCTTATGTTGAATTTTAACAAATAGTTTTTGTCAATATTACCTACAAAATTATTTTCAGTGCACATTTTCAAACGCATTTTATTCAATATTTTTACTCCAAATTGAAAAAAACAGAAGATGCAAGCGTGTAGCCCGCCTAAGGTAAGGAACATCTCCGCGACCCATCTGGGGATCGCACTCTTGAGTTGGTGGCGGAGATACCGGTCTAGACATTCTAGTCTTTAAAAATGTGTAGCCACGCCATCTTTAAGGACGGGGAGGGGGGGCGAATTCACGAAAATATTGAATTTGAATCAAGAAATTGCATTTTTCCTTATACCTACAGGTACAGGTACATTTAAGCGAAACTTGGAGATATCTATGCTACTATTCATAGTTTGTAATAAGGGAGGTTGGACCACGCCCCTTTTCAAAGTATAAGATAACCACAAATCGTGAAAAAATAACATAAATAGCAATAATTTACAATTTGGAATGGGATGGGGTATTCAACGGTCCGTTTAACGGACCGTAACTTCTACCCATTGGTTTTAACACACGATGTCACCAGTTATGGCGTGGTTCTTACGCCATACGGTAAAATCTCATAAATTTTAAATACGGGCTCAATATTATATACCTGAAGTTTCAGCGCGAACAGTTTAGTCGCTCATGTAAATGGGCGCAAAGGTATCGCAGCAACATCAGCCAAGAGCATAAGCGAGCCGATTGTAACTCCTAACCAACATGATGATGACACCAAGCTTACAAGATTTAAGACCTGGCTACGGTCCTTATAGCAAACTATTGGCAAATCGCTTTTTTCTACTTCATCATCATCATCATCATTTTCGAATGCCGCTTATCCTTTAAAAGGGTCGCGAAGCGAGGGTGGCTAAATGGTCCTTCCATATTTCTCGATCCTCCGCCACCAACTCAAGAGACTCCGGCGCAATCCCCAGGCGGGACTCAGAGAGGTTCTTTACCTGATCCCAACACCTGTTTCTTGGCCTACCAGGGGGGCGACGCGCTCGCATCTCGGCTAGCATGACCTGTCTAGGAAGTCTGTCAGGGAGCATGCGAACAACGTGTCCAAACCATCGAAGAATCGATCGCTCCACTCGGAGAAGTAGCTGCTCAACATTAAGATTCCCACGAATACTGAAGTTTCTCACTCTATCCCTAAGAGTAACACCAGCAACGGACCTCAGGAATCTCATTTCGGGAGCTTGTACCCGCGATCTAATTCTTTCGGTCATTACTCAAATTTCATGACCATAGATGAGGGTCGGAGCGAACACTGAATTAAAAACTGAGATCTTTGCTTTCACTCCAAGCTCAGCTTTCCTGATGACCGGCCGGCGCAGTTCCTTTACTATTGCTCCAGCTTGGCCAATTCTACAGGACAACTCAGTATCACTCCTTCCATCTTTCGTGAAAAAGACCCCGAGATACTTAAACTTCTGCACCTGTTTTAATGAAACTCCATTTATGTGCAGGGTACACTGCACAGGAGTTCGGGAAACAACCATCACTTCGGATTTGCTCGCGTTTACCCTTATCCCAGATTCTCCACATATGGCCGCAAACCCATCCAGTGCTCGCTGATGTTCCTCCTCGGACGATGCCAGGATAGCGAAATCATCTGCGAAAAACAGATGGTTCATCCTGATGCCAGCCAATTCGAAACATTGCTCAAGACTGCGCTTCACCATCCAGTCCATATACGCTATGAAAAGGAGCGGCGACAGAACACAGCCCTGGCGAAGTCCAACGCGCACATTAAAAGGACGAGATTTGACGCCATTTATCCGTACACAGCTTCTGCAGTTTCCTTACAACGACTGGATGGCTCTCAGAAGAGGTCCACTCAGGGCATAATCCTGCAAAACTCTCCACAGTGTATCCCGAGGGACTCGGTCATACGCCTTTTCCAGATCTACAAAACACGCAAAGACCGGTTTGGCATATTCCCAGGCCTTCTCAAGAATAACCTTCAGAGTTAAAAGCTGGTCGGTTGTTCCTCTGCCAGGCTGCAAGCCGCACTGTTCTTCCCGTTTCAAAGGCTCGATTACAGCTCTGGAACGCGTTTCCAACACCTTCGCGAATACTTTTCCCGGAAGACTCAAGAGAGATATGCTTCTATAGTTGGCGCAATCTCTCCTGTTCCCTTTTTTGAAAATGAGCACTATAACTCCCGTTTGCCAATCGCTAGGTGCCTTCCCGCTATCCCAGGCCACCTTAATGACACGTGTTAGCCGTTTAACACCCTCTTCACCCATTGCCTTGAGCATTTCTGGCCGGATTTCATCAACTCCAGCAGACTTGCCAACTTTTAGCGATTTAATCGCTTAAGTGACTTCGTCTACTGTAGGACTATTCTCCGCCCTTATCTCGTCAGCAGTGGGAATGCCATCTTCAGTGCCCTGTTGGCGGTTGAGCAACTCCGAAAAGTGTTCTCTCCATCTACGCAAGACATCGCTCTCATTTGAAAGAAGTGTGCTTTTTCTACTTAACCTAAAATTTCTTTTCGCCACGATGCCTTAATAAAAATTTTGCCACTAATAAATTTTTGAATCAATAAAACGAAATAAAAATTAAGTGCCCGCCATATAATATCACTAATTTTAAACACTTTATTGAATACGACGTCTTTATCATTAAATATTTAATACCTTTGTCCTTTGTGTTAAGGACCTATGTATGCGGAGAAATCCGATTCAGAATAATACCATTTTGTATGCCCACAATCTACACCTGATAAATCACTTTCGTATCGTACAATATCATTAGAATTTTTCACCATCCCATTTCAGATAACAGGATTGCTCGCAAGGCCTTTGCCATTGGCGTCGCCCTTATGGCTCTGAATCAATTCTGCGGCTGCTTTGCTATGTTAAACTATACGGCGAGTATTTTCAAACAAGCTGGCTCGAGCTTGACACCAAATATGTCGGCAATCATAGTGGGAGTCATTCAATTGTTGGGGGCTTATGTTTCGACAATGCTTGTCGAGCGAGCTGGACGGAAGGTACGTTGAATATACTTTGATATTACATCAGCAAAATATACGCCACTCTCCACCCGTTTCTATGCAGCTACTTATATCGGTGTCAGCCATTGGAACAGGACTCGGCCTAGCTTGCCTCGGACTGTACACGCTGCTAAGCGAACACTATGACCTGGAACGGTTCAGCTGGGTGCCTATTGCGAGTTTCTCTTTTGCGGTGTGTGTCGGCTCAATGGGTGTCCTAACGCTTCCGTTTCTGGTCATGTCCGAGGTGATGCCACCGAAAATTCGAAATATTGGTTGCATGATTTGCATGTTAATTCTGTGGGTATTCGCATTTTTCATGGTGAAGGTAAGCTTTGGAAATTTTTAGCTTGTGATTTTAATGAATTAACCTAAAATTGTTTCGTAGTATCTGCCATTCTTGACGCATACATTCGGCATGCACGGAGCAATGTTCTTTTTTGCGTCTTGTTGCTTCGCCGGAGCTGTTTTCGTCATCCTTGTTGTGCCGGAAACAAAAGGAAAGAGCATAGAAGCTATAATGCAGTCACTTTAAAATACAACTGACGAAATGATAAAATGAAAAAATAATCTTTTGCTGTTAGATAAGTTAAAATTAATGTAGTCCATAGATACTTAAGAAAACTGGTATAGAAATACACTTAAATAAATTTATTTATCATATTAAATTTTATACATCTCATTTTTTTGCTGAAGTCGAGTCTAGTAAGTCTTTGAAGATTTGAAAGATATAATTCGCCCGGCTTTCTTAAAGTAGAATATGTAAAACTTGTGCTATCACGGTTTTTCTGTGGGCTTCCGCAACTCAACAGCCTTCTACTTTTATTTCGTGCTGTCAATTCCGACTTTTTCACTCAGCGCAATGCTTTACGACTTAGTCAGATCAAGACCCGGACACATCTATCAAAGGCTGCCAAGAGTTCTAATCGTCAGTCTATTTTAGTTTTCGGGGGTGTAGTGCGGTAACAATAGAAGTCATCCCGATTTGGGGGCCCATCTCAAACGCGCGATTAAACTTTTGCCGGCTGTGGGCAAATAGCATCGGGTCTAAGAGAAGCTACAGATTCAGAAATATCTTGTCCACGTAAAGGCTCTGATAATACACACCGAACTCGGCTCGCATTTCAAATTGGATCAGTGAATACAGCGGAGGATGCGCTTGAACTTTAGAGCTTGAAAATGAGGCTCTGATAATACACACCGAGCTCGGCTCGCATTTCAAATTGGATCAGTGAATACAGCGGAGGATGCGCTTGAACTTTAGAGCTTGAAAATGAGCGTGACGTAGCATAGCAAGGAGGTCTTTTACAGCTATAGAGTATTTCGCAAGCTATTTTCACTGATCTTCAATAGTCCTTGGAATAGATTTTACCCACATAAGCAACTAAGACAACCAACGAATTCGGAAGAGGTAGGTAAACATCTCAATCTCTTGATCGCTGCCAACGATCCATGAGAAGCCTGCAACTGGAAAAAAAACCTACGGTTTTGGCCTGATTTCAATCCTTAAAGCACTGATAAGGTTTCAGCAACTGAGCCAGGTGACGTTTTCTAACACCAACTACTGGGAAAATATCCACTGAGCAGGACCCACAAACTGTCAACGCAGAAAGGCAGGCAAGTCTCAGTTCCGGTTGTTCCGGAACAACATCCGGACTTATGGCCTTTTTCACATTAAATAAAAGGTGTCGCTGGTTTGGGTCTTGGTCCTATTAGATTTAAACACAAAAAAAAAAAACAAGACTAAAAAATATAGTCCTAGACCGAATATATTGCTCGGTGTAGACTAGGCCAATGACATTGAGATTGGATCAGACCCGTAGAGCAATTCAGACGAGCAATTCAAGCCCAAAACTTTTTCATCTATTTGAATGGAGCTCGGTTTTGTGCAGCGGGTGCACTGTACAGGAATTTAACATTAATGATCACCCCCGCTTCAACTCACAAGCGGCTACAAACCTATATAAAGCTCGCTCTACGCTGGAAGGAATGCTAATTATCTGTAAACAGCGGATGAACTACACCATTCAATTCAACACATTTGTCGCCAAGGCATTTAGCCAATATTGAAAAAATGAAACGTAAACAATAAGTTTTTTATACCCCATCCCATAGGATAGGAGGCATATTAAGTTTGTCACATAGTTTGTAACACGGTGTAATAATGATTGTAGACCCCCAAGACCTTAACAGCATATGATCGAGACCGAATTCTGAATCGAATAAGCCATATCCGTCCGTCCATCACATGGCTTAAGGCCTTAAGTTTTGAGCTATAGGGTGCTGAAATTTCGTCCGTAAGGCCCACGTCATGCGAAGTAGTACAATTGTTAAAATTTTTGCAATCCGCCCAAAGACACGCCCACAATCGGTCTTAATATGCAACTACCTTCAGAGATTTCAAAACTGTGAGACGTTCTAAAAGGCTGAAATTTGACATTTAACATCTCCTAATAAATGTAAGACACAAAAAAGAAAAATTTATTTGGTAGACCTCCTCCAGTGGGCGTGGCATCTATTTTAAGTTTAAATTTTCAATAGCAGTTTTCTAAATATTTTTGCTCTAAATTGAAAAAATTTTGCTCAATATTTTATGAAGAAAACGCTTAGTTCTACATTTTGTTCATATAAGACGCCCACATTTGGAGGCAGAATTGAAAAAAAATCTACAATTTTCAAGAAAACTGTAATATCGACTGGCCTTGAGCCTAATTTAAGAAAGCATGAAACAAAAAAGTAGCAGGTTAGGTAAAGGAGATTTCAGATTTCGTTCATATAAAGTTTTTAGCCACGCCCCCGATTTTTCAAAAATATTGAATTTGAACCAAAAAATTGCATTGTTACGTGCATTTAAGCGTAACTTGGAAATATCTTGTAATTTATAGTTTGTTATTAGGGGCGGTTGGCCCACGCCCCTTTTAAAGTTTGCACTACTTATGAAATGTCAAAAAATAACAATACCACCAGCATTTTACAATGTGGGATAGGATTGGGTATTCAACGGTCCGTTTTACGGACTGTAACTTCTGCGTGCACACTGTAGCACTTACTGGTTTTTTATTTTTCCACCACTAGAATCGGAACTATAAGTAGAATGCAGCAATTGGGGCACTCGAAGCCCCGGAAATCGGTGAAAAGCCACATTTTCCCACTTCTCTTGAGCAGCACAGAATTTTTTTTAACATTTTTTTAGCAACCATCATACTAAACATAAAAAAAGGTTTATTTTGCACTCAAAATGACATCCATAAAATAATACAATTTCACTCTACTATTAGGTGCTACGCATTCTCTGATACAAAACTAAGAGTAAAAATCTGGACAATTGTGCTTCTGTCAAGGCGAAAGTCACAAGATTCTTGCCATAGCTTAGGTTAGGTGGGGTTGCTGGCAGCAAAAGCCACCAGCTCGCTTAGGTGTACGAGGACCCTTAGCGTCACCCTATGGAGACAACCTGTTAGGAATAAAGATTTTAATTTACTTATTCAGTTGAAGTATCCTGAGCCTTAAACAGAAACTTGGCCAGCTGGAGACCCTGCTGAACTTCACAATATTCGCCAACCGTGTACTTGCAACCTCGTTCAGCTTCTCAAAGAAGTGTTGGCCCAGAAGTCGAAAACGTTGATTGCCGCCACTCGGGCACTGGCAGAGGAGGTATTTCACATATTTTTCCGCTTCTGGATCATTACAGCTCCTGCAAATGTAGTTGGTGTTAGTTTGATTCCCAATTTTGCTGATGGCGTATTCTTTTGAACACCGAACTGCCATACCGAGCTGTCAAATAATACTCGGTGTTCGCGACAATTCCGGCGTGGTGTACACTCGGTTTCATTGCGTACAGAACGACAAAGTGACGAATTACATTGACTTCTTTTTGTTTACTTATTTTTTCATTTCGTAGCGTGATTTTGTTGGCGTCATTTTTTTGCAATTTTTACTTAAAACTAATTTTGAAAGCTCTAAATATGAGTTTTTAACGATTTCATACATATTCAGTCGTGTTGTATATAATCACGAATGAAAATTGAGTCGAAACGTCACTTCACATACACAATCAAAGCTACACTCAGCCTCCACCGTCAAATACGACGGTGGCGTAATTCAGAGTTCGGTGTCGACACCGAATTTTTTTCTGTATTCCACACCCATTTCACGATTCGGTGTTGAAAAGAAAACGCCATGATTGCTCTCCCAACAGATTGTGGCCTGTTATCACTCTTGTGGCTTTGATTTCCTGCCATCTATGGATGGTCATAGCGCCTTTGTGAATACTCGCAGACTCGCTAGCTCGTCAGTCTTTTCATTCTGATGAAGTCACTGCGGCCTGGTACCCAAACAATGCGGACATTATTTGTCTGCTTAGAGCCCTCAGTTCCGAACGACAGAATCCTTTTACGCAAAAATTTATTATTGGTGTTGCCATCGATTTATTGGCCGCTTGCTGTCTACGTTAATGGAAATATCCTATTGTGATAGTTCCAATGCTCTGGCCTTTTCGGCGGCTATAAGTATAAGTTAGGATATAGAATACCAAGTTTGTCAGAGCATACATCTCAGAACCATCTCTATAGATCGCTACCTCGGAGTCGGTTGTAATATTATTAAGCCTCCAGTTTTCTCCGCTGGGGATGTGAATGGAGTAGTCTTGATTGAAGTCAAGATAAGGTGTTATATGGTCTGTTATTCCTACATCCTAGGGTGTGTAGTATTGAGCTGTTCCCTGTGGATCGCATACTCCAATTGCCTGTAGCTTGAAGTCTTATAGTGCTTTTTGTGGCGCTTTCTTTTATGTAGAGATTCATAGGCGAAATGTTCAGGATTGTCTCTAACCCCATGGTAGGCGTAGATCTCAGAGCACCTGTATACGATACAATCCAATGTTTGTACCTTAGTTAAAACTTTGATATTTTTCTGGTTGGTTATAGCTGGCCACCAAACGCAGCATCCATACCTGAGTTTAGTTCTTGCTATAGCTGTGTAAGGCCAGTTTGATATTTAAGGGGAAGGACCCCATTTCTTCTGGCATATTCAGTTACACGTATGGCTGTGCAATTTTTTTTTTTTTAAATCTTTCTTCTGTGTTTGTATTCCAGCTTAGCTTAGTGTCTAGGATGATACCCAGATATTTGGCACTTTAAGATAGCTGAAGAGCTGAGCCTTCAGTGTTGGCATAGCTCCACAACCAGTATCGACCTCTTGTTCATGAAGAGGACGAACTCTGTTTTTGACGGGCTGACGCTAAGGCTATACATGACCTGGTTCATCGGCTTAGATTACCTATATTCAGAGCATCTTGCACCAGATCAACAAGTGTTGGCAGGAAGTTGCCACCCACTATGCGCACAAGGTCGTCGGCATAAGTGGTGAGTTGCTGAGCTTCATTAAATATATATTAACTACTGGAAGCCATATGAGAGGTGATGGCATTCCACCTTGCGGGGTGATTTATGCAGTCACCTAGTTCAGATGTTATAATTCGGCGCATTAGCATTGCGACAATAAAGATGGACTAGAGACTATAAGACTATAAGATCCAAGACCACTTAGATGGCACCAGTGCCTTTGAGCGCATTCACAGTGGCTTTGGTGGTTACATTGTTAAATGCACCCTCGATGTCAAGAAATGCTGCAAGGGTGTATTCTTTCACTTGCATAGTGACGTTTCTATGCTAAGAACCACATCGTTTAGTTCTGCCTCTACCGACCTGCTTTTCAGGTAAGCCTGTCGATAAGAGGACATATTGATTGGATTGAGTTTGCTGCGAATGTGAATGTCTAGGAGTCTCTCGAGAGTTTTCAGCAGAAAGGATGATAGACTAACAAATCTTTAGTCTTTTGCATGATGGTGGCTGTTTTTGCCTGCTGTAGGGATGAAGATTACTTTTACTTCCCGTCACGCTTTGGGGAAAATGTGTGTTAGCCTCGAGCTGGATAATGGTTTTTTTCCGTTTGCAGCATAATGGGAAGAATTCCGTCAGGTCCAGCTGATTTATATGGTTCAAAAGAGTCTTCAGCCCATTCGACTTTTCCCACACAGATAATGTCCTTTATAATTTCAGTATCTGAAGCTGGTGAAGATTGGTTCGTTTGGATAGTTTCTTTTCCTTCAAGCGTTTCAGAGCATTTGGGAAAATGTGTGCTGAGTAAAAGCTTTGGTAAGGTAGATTCTTTCCAGATTCCATTTGTGTTTTTCATAAATTTCGGTGCAGTTGCCTCTTTGGACATAATTTCCTCAGTCTTGTTGCACCGTTTATATTTTCCAAGAAGTTCTTTTGATCGTTCGAATTTCTTCCTTAAAGTTCTTAAAGCAAGCCTTATAAGCTTCCCAATCATTTTTGGTGTTAGACCTTTTTGCTTTGCTAAATTTATGTTTAGCCGTTTTCCTTAGTTCGTTTAGTCTGGAAGACCACCATGTTTCTTCCAATTCTTTATTAAAGGTTGAAGTTATGTCTTCGAGGTAATATCTGTTGTTCTTCCCATTGTATTGTGTTGTTCTGTCTGTTCTTCCCATAACAATGGCTCGATTGTTCCACTTAAGCTCTTCTCTACCCCTAGCTGAAGCATATCTGGCTGGATTTTATCCACTCCGGCAAACTTGATGACTTTCAAGTTCAAACTTCTCTTTGAAAAAAACTTTCAACAAAACTTTCCAACTTGTATCCCGCCCACCAGTTTTTTGCTAAAGTCTACACGTTTGCAGCACCTGTTCCCTTTTTGTTACTACGCTGGCTGGCGACAAAACACGTCGTTATTCATATAGACCGTTTGTTTATCTTTTTTCAAAAAACAAACTCTTAATTAAAATGACGAAATAGAGCGAGTTAACAACCCTGCTTGAAGTGTATCTAAAATAAATCCTCAAGATTTATCTAGACAATATATTTTATGTCAAATTCCTTTGTCTCAATGGCAGCAGCTCTACTCTAGATCTAAAAAACTTTTATTTATTTGATAAATCTTTTTATTTACTCTTGTTGTTATTCTAATTCCAAACAAAAACAAATGACAAAGTCAACATAATGACGTGACAGCCCGGTTTGATGCGCATGGATCTTTTTATCTTTATTTGATGAGTTTTGACAAAAGGCACAAACGGATTGAATGACGTAAAAGTCTCTCTGTCTCAAAGGTAATCGAACTCAACAAATGCGGTGTGTAAAGCACACCCAACAAAGGTGCCTTTAAAAAAAGAATGCCTTAATCCTTGTTAAGGTACTTTTCAAAGCAAGGGGGAATAAAAACTTTTGCCAACTTCTCCCAAAAGCTTTTGATGAAAGAGAAAATTTAGTAAATCAAAAACAAATTATGCCTTAGGGAAACTTTGCTTACAAGAATCTAATGAAGAATACTTTCGAATTCATTGGAAAGTTATATGGGTGCCTTCGTAACTTTGCAAATATTTTATCAGCGAATAAAATCTTAGATTTCTTTTTAGATATACAAACGTCGTCAAACTCTGTCGAGGCATCTATGAATATACGAGGTTGATTAGATTAAAGTACCACCCTTCAGTAGCAGGAAGAGCACATACCTACTGCTGTCGCACTTTGCAAAAACACCTTTATGATTTCTTTTACAATTCCAGCGACACGGTGGACTTATAAAAAGATAATTGCAATCTAAGGCCCATCAAATGTATCTCGTTCGTTGTCAGAAGGTGGCACACTGTGATGGCGTTAATACTCGAACGTCCGTTCCGAAGCTAAATGGCGAAACTTAACACCTTTTTCACATTTTTGTAGTTTTATTTAAAAGAAAAAGTTCAAAATGTTCATAAAGAGCATCCTAAATCCGGATAGTATTCTTTTTAAGGACTATCGGCGTCAGTTGACGGCAACCTTAATAGGTATGGATGGTTGACGAATATTTACGCCAAGTGTACCATTTTTATACCTACGCATAATATTTTTTCAGTTAATATTATCGGGTTTAGCCATGGAATTGGAACAGGATGGGTAGCACCGATGCTGTTCAAACTACAATCAGCGAACTCTCCAATGGAATTTTCTTTGAGTGTTCACGAGGCTTCATGGATAGGAGCTCTGCTCAGTTTTGGTGGACTTTGTGGAAATGGAATCTTCGGTGTACTCTTGGATGTCATTGGCCGCAAAAAGTGCATTTATCTGCTGGCGTTTCCACATATTGTAAGTTAGAAAAGAAAATTATTTAAACTTTTGATACTGGCTACAATTTTTATTGTAACTCACCGGACCAGTAATTTTCGCTTAATCTTAACTTATGAGCCTGTTTTGGGGTACCTTATACTTATCTAGGGCTGCCACAAAGCTTTTTTTTCAATTAAATCTTAGGATTTGTGAAGCTTATTGTGATATTAATTTATGATCTTGTCACTAAATGACTTTGAATAAAATAGATTTAAGTAGAACCCATTTAAGTCGCCTTCTCATTATCTCCCATCATCGTGAATTTTTCACTCAAACCGAACAAATACGTCATTATCCTGCCTGGTCCCATACATTACCTCGTTGCCTTTCAGCGATCGGGATAATTCAATTGATCCAGTGCACAGTAGTCCTCCTATAACCACATCATCACGGTGCGCACTTGTTGTCTACTAAGTCCACAAAAAACAGTTATTGGTATTGGAAATTTGCTTGATCTAAGATTAACAATTGCCATCATCCGAATTAAGAGCAGCACCGAGGCAAACAAATACTTTACCTACCTGTTACCTGGATAGGGATGATATGTATTTTATTGCGACGTTTTGACATGGATGTCAGTGTTCGGTGGCCCTTTTTGGTGACATCACTTGTTGTTTTTGTTTTTCCCTCGTTCAAATGTTTGAAAAAAAAAACTCATGGGGACTTGACAATTATGCTGATGTCGTTGACATTTTGCTGTAGTGATTTCTGAAAAAGTGTGCCTCTGGTGTTGGCCTCAGCAAAATACAACATTTTTTTTAAAGAATATAGAACCAACCCTCTGTTGAAAATCTTTTTTTGATGCTGAGTAGTGCTGTAATCCAGCGGGGTACAAAGAATCTTCCCTCGTCGTTATGCATGGACATCCTATCTTTAGAGCTGCACAGGGTTTCTAAGGCTCAAAACACCAAATCGACAGGGTTCAACGATTCTGGTGCTCCATCCATGGGTGTTTTTGGAAATTTTTCTTGGACAAAAATCCTTTGTAAAAAAAAAGTAACTTATTCGAAACGTGCAGTTTAATCACACTTAAATTCAAAAAAGACATAATGAACAAACTAAAAAAAACCGTATACCTTCACGAAACAGTCCTTCTACTTTGTTGCTTAATTTTTATGAAACTTTGTTCACTTTGTTAGTAACTACACCTTTTTATTTTCTTTAATCGACAATTCCCGAATTTCATGGCATATTTTCAAACACTTTGTTTCACTTTACTTCAAATACTTTGAGTGAAATCTTTAGAAAGATATAAGTATAAGACCTTAGCATACGTATTTTCAAATACTGTCGTTGTATTGTCATCATTTTCGAATGCCGCTTATCCTTTAAAAAGGTCGCGGAGCGAGGGTGGCTAAATGGTATTTCCATCGTTTTCGATCCTCCGCCACCAGCTGAAGAGACTCCGCGCAATCCCCAGGCGGGACACAGAGACGTTCTTTACCTGATCCCACCATCTGTTTATAGGCCTACCAGGAGGGCGACGCGCTCGCATCTTCGCTAGCATGACCTATCTAAGAAATCTGTCAGGCCGCATGCAAACAACGTGTCCAAATCATCGAAGAATCGATCGCTCCACTCGGAGAAGCAGCTGCTCAACATTAGGATTCCCACGAATACTGACGTTTCTCACTGTATCCCTTAGAGTACCACCAGCAACGCACCTCAGGAATCTTATTTCGTCAGCTTGTACCCGCGATCTAAGTCTTTTGATGCAACTGCAGCTTCTGCAGTTTCCATACAAAGACTGGATGGCTCTCAGAAGAGGCCCACTCAGCGCATAGTCCTGCAAAACTCTCCACAGTGTATCCCGAGGGACTTGGTCCTATGCCTTTTCCAGATCTACAAAACACGTATAGACCTGTTTGGCATATTCCCAGGCCTTCTCAAGAATAAATAAATAAATAAATAGAGTGGCGCAACAGCTCGAGGTGAACCAGGGCCAACTTCTCAACAATGTATGCTTGTGTGTTAATTTCTTTACATACAATGGGACCTACAATTTTTTGCGAATCCGAACGGCACTTTGAGAAGTTTTTCAAGACAAATGATACTCTCGGAGGGCTTGTCAGACCCTCGCGGAGGTGGGGGCCGTGAAAAAGAGCAAGTCTTTTTTTTTTATTTCAGGTGACGATGGCAGGACTCGAACCCAGACCTCCGGCGTAGTAAGCACACACACTAACCACTACGCAACGGCCCCTCCTTCTCAAGAATAACCTTCAGAGTAAATAGCTGGTCGGTTGCGCCTCTGCCAAGCCGAAAGCCGCACTGTTCTTTCCGTAACAAAGGCTCGATCACAGGTCTGGAACGCGTTTCCAACACCTTTGCAAATACTTTTCCCGGAAGACTTAAGAGAGATATGCCCTATAGCTGGCGCAATCCCCTATTCCCTTTTTTTGAAAATGGGCACTATAACTCCTGTTTGCCAATCGCTAGGTCCTTCCTAGGCCACCTTAATGACACGTGTTAGCCATTTAACATCCTCTTCACCCATTGCCTTGAGCATTTCTGGCCGGATTTCATCAACTCCAGCAGACTTGCCAACTTTTAGAAATTTGATCGCTTCAGTGACTTCGTCTACAGAGTGGGACTTCGTGTAGACTTCATCTACAGCAGTGGGAATGCCATCTTCAGTGCCTTGTTGGGGGTTGAGCAACTCCGAAAAGTGCTTTCTCCGTCAGTGCAACACATCGCTCTCATTTGAAAGAAGTGTACCGTCCTTGGATTTAACCCCTTGAATGATATTCAACTTTTTTCCTCTGAGCCGGCGAGTGGTCTGCCGAAACATCTTGTTTGCAGATCTGTAATCGTGCTCCAACTTCTCGCCGAACTTTCTCCATGACTGTTCCTTGGATGTTCTGACTGCCAGATTGGAAGTCCTTCGCGCCTCATTGTACCGGGCTCGAGAAGTTGAGTTTCTACATTGGATCCACGCAATGTAGGCTCTCTTCTTCTCTCTGATAGCTTCTTGAACTCAAGGCGTTTTAAGCCAAGCAGTTCTTTTCTCACCACCAGCCGCTACCCCAAGCCGCTTTACTCCACAAACATTTCCTGCAGAGGCGATGACTGCCGATAAAAACAGCTGCCATTCCTCCTCTACATTGAAAAGGTCAGTTGGAATTTGTTCAAACTTCTCCGAAACATGCTGTGCAAAACGCACTCTGAAATCAGAGTCAGCATTCTGCAACCTTTCCCACCGTATGCTGGTCACCAGCCTTGGTTTTCGCCTGGGTGGCAAAGGAATACTGCCCCTGAAAAACAATTTACACAGCACTAAGTGGTGATCAGTTGACAACTCAGCTCCCCTGAAATCTCGAACATCACAAATCATTCTTTGAACACACGATGGTAAAACAAAGAAATCAATCAGTGACCTCTGATTTAAAGTGTGCTTGAACCATGTGTATTTGTAAATGTTTTTGTGTGGGAAAAAGGTGTTCATGATGGACAAGCCATATGCACAGCAAAAGTCCAACAACTTCCCTCCGTTCCTGTTTTGATCCGGGTCACCGTGCCTCCCGATTACACCCCTCCAAGTACTGTCGTTGTCGTCCGTACCCACAGGAGCATTGAAGTCACCCATCAGGAGAAAGAAGTCCTTTTCTGCCACTCTGTCCATGGCAATATTAACTTCGTTCAAAAAGGACTCATACGTTGACTCTCGATTTGGTGCATAAATCTGAACCAGAGCCAGAGTCGATCGTTCAAGCTTAAGCTTTAAGATCAGAATCCTTTCCCCTAACGGAATGACATCGAATACATTTTCTGACAACCGGGGGCTTGTGAATATCCCCACACCCGCCTGTAAAGTCATATGACTTGGGACGCCAGACCAGAAGAGCTTCCAGCCATCATAGAAGTCTTTGGTTTCAGAACCCTTAGTTAAAGGGGTTGCCAATTGCATCGAGCTAATACTTTCTGGCCTCCTCAACCAGTTCAAGTTCCTTCCTCGTTAGCGACCAGACGGAACTTCCACCCATCTTCAAGATAACTGCTGAGTGGTCTGAGCAAAGATCATAACACTCTTCGATTCGCGTAAGGTATTTGGGGTACCCTTAAGCGATGAAAAAGTCCACAAGGTCAGGTTTTTTATTCCTGTCGGTTGGCCAATATGTTGGCTTATACGTGGGTAAAAAGTCCACCCCACGTTTCATACTTTACAGTAATCTGCCTCTTGTTGAATTGCATTGTGAACCCCAAAAAGTATGTTTCGCGCTTAAGTCACCCCCAATGATAAAATTGGAGCCAATGAAGTCATACATACGATCAAGATCGTCTTCCACCAGTCTATATCCTGGCGGGAAATAACAAGATGCAATTCTATAACCTAAGCAGTCAATTTTTAAAGAAACTAAATTGATCTGCATAGAGTCTAGCTCAACTTCTGTGTTCTTGAAGTGCTTTTTGCAGTTTTTAATGTAGAGGGAGGATGATGCGCGTGATAGTCATTGTAACCTTTAAAAAAAAGATCATTAAAAAGTTATGACCTTTAACACGTTATCAATGGGCATATATTATCGTTTCCCTGTTTTTAATACCCTGGGTCGGATATAAAAACTAGCTCATGAGCTGTTATGTATTCTCTTTGAACCTTTTCTTAAAGACATTTGCTTATATTTGAAAATGAAACGAATACCTATTTTTTTTTTTTTTTTTGATTCAACAGCTACTCTGGGTGATGGTGTTTTTTGCCTCTGAAGTTCATCATTTCTATATTGCACGTTTCTTTGGTGGCATAACAGGAGGCGGCATTTTCATAATCCTGCCAATATATGTTTCTGAAATCGCCGATTGCAAGTAATTCATATTTCTGTCTTCTGTAACAGTCATATTTGCATAACTATATTTTTTTTTACAGAATTCGTGGAACACTTGGGTCAATGCTTTGTTTTTCCATCAATATTGGCATTCTTTCCGGATTCACCATTTCATCATATGTGCCATATCTGGTGATTCCCTGCATGGTGGTCGTTCTTCCGATTCTCTATTTATTGCTCTGGATACCATATCCCGAAACACCGCAACACTTACTGCGCAAAGGACTCACGGATGAAGCAGAAAACTCTTTGAAATTTTACAAAAACTTCGAGGGTATTTCCAAGGAAGATTTGCAAAAATTCAACAGTGATTTTGTCGAGCTCAAAATGTCCATTCAATCCGTAAAGAACGAGCACAAGGTATCGTTGCGGGATTTCTGTAAGTTCGATCTTATAAGCGTTGGTTGGAGTAAAAAAACGTATTTCCCTGCAGGCACAAAGCGATCCATAAAGGCCGTTGGCATTGGGGTAGTGCTGGTGTTTGTAAATATGTTTTCAGGGCCATTTGCCATAGTAAACTATGCATCGATGATTTTCGCGAAAACAGGATCAAAAATGGATCCAAATACGAACACTATTATTATCGGGGCGGTGCAAATAGTCGGATCGTATGCGGCAACAATCTTGGTTGATAAATATGGACGCAAGGTTCTAATGCTCTCTTCGACTAGCGGAATGTGCGTGGGTTTGACCATCATTGGATTTTATTCGTATCTTTTACAAAACATCGATTTGACTAGTCTGGCATGGTTGCCACTCGTTGCAATGTCGTTTGTAATATTCGCAGCAAACATTGGTGTCATTGCTGTGACGTTTGTGGTTCTAGTGGAAGTTCTTCCACCTAAGGTGCGAGGAGTTACAGTGCTATTTTTTGGAGGTAGACAAATCATAGCGTTTTATTTTTTCTATTTCCAGATTCGTACATTGGGCTCAACATTTTGCATGTCCCTACTGAGTGCATTTTCTTTTGTAATACTCAAAGTTTTTCCTATTTTAATGACAATCATTGGATTATCAGGTGTTATGTGGATGTGTGCGACAGTTGCAGCTTTTGGATTTATTTTTATCTTGATATGTTTACCTGAAACGAAGGGAAAATCATTGGATAATGACAGTGCTTATAAGTAGAGGGTTTAATAATATAAGAATTCATTTCATTACTGACACGGAACAGAATAACAAATTTATATTTTTACAAGTTATATTAGAGTTTATTGTAGTTAAATAAAATAAAAGTACTTAAGCTTAAGTACCCCATAAAGTTGGGTTATACATCTGAGATATCTTTAATTTTCGTCACTAGTGTTCATTACTTTCACTCAGCGCGAATTTCAATGAATGTTAGAAGTTTGCTTATGGGTGATGTATAGCAGCAACTTAGTTCCACAACTGTATAGGAAAATTTATATTAATAAAAAAAAATCTAAAAACGGGAAGAGCAAAATAATGAACCCATTTTATACGGGTCTGTTTACACATTTTATATGGAAGCTCTTGCATTCTCATTATCCATTTCGGTATTCACATCATTCTCCTGAGTACGCGCCATGTCTGTGTGATTTGATGTAGGTATACCTTCGTACGTATAAGGACCGCAGTTTTGTTCAATACACATAGCATCTATGACCTTTGCAAAACCCGATACCAAATGATGGTGATGTCGATACAAAGTCGAAATATGTGTATGTTGTCGCAATCCTGTTGGTTCAATTTTTCCATTGCTTTTCCAATATGGCCTCGGCCTTTATACCTTCATGATGAGCTTTGCGGTGATCGGACTGCATTCGTTAATTGTATCCGCACCTGCACACAAGCTACTATTGATGTGAAGCATGGCAAACTATAGAAATTTTGAGGGGCAGATTTCAACACAGCACATTCGGTTATGAGGTAACCAACGGATGCCTTTGTGGATCTAATGGCAATCGTGTTGCTTCTGTTATCTGTGAAGAACGTTGATTACTTCATATGATAACTGCTAGAAGGAATTCACGAAAACATTCCAAAAGCAAATACTTTTCAGGGTGCAGGGGATATTGGAAAAACTGTTGTTTCAGTTTTCGATGAAGAACGTTGTTTCTTTTATGTATCGTAATGGTCTAATTTAAAGGAATTCATGAAAAAAAATCCAAGGCTAAAAATATTTCAGAATACAATGGATAACTGCTTCGATGATGATGCTTCGAAGGGAAAAAAATTCGGGTTGTTTTTTGGTCCCGTCTGCATAGACGAAGAAAGGAGAAGGAGACATAACATCAAAGCTGTATGGAGCAGATGAACATCAACGCCCGACCCGGAAAATTTTCGAAACCACCCGCAGGGAAGGTAAAGTAGAGAAACACCGAGACTCAAGTGATGCATGCATGGAAAGTGACCTCAGTCAACTTCTAGTGCGAACTGGAGACGGAGTTAGTAGGCTAAGTTAGGTTAGGTTGTTGTGACAGTCGGGACTAAAGAAACCGGCACACTTAGTCCTATACAAGTCTCTTGTGGTTCCTTTTCGTTGAACTATTTTGTGCTATATAAATGAAGCGTGAGAGACGCTTTCGTTTGGACGAGTTTAGATCGCTAAGATCATTACAGAAGAAAGCTCCAAGTTAACGATTTCAGTTCCTAGAGAGAGCGGGGCATATGCAGAGAATGTGGAAATTGACCTCTTCTTCCTCCTTATCTATACAGATCGTGCAGAAGTCGTTGGAATAAACACGAAGCCTTGTAGCATCCTTACCTATCGAACCCAACTACGAGAGTTTTATGAGAGTATTCTTCCAGAGCTTGCCTCTTGGAATTTGCCTCTCATAGAGTACTTCGAGAGTGCTTAAGAGAGTCTTACTGGAGTTAAATGGCCCAACTTATGGGAGTTATTTGATCTGATAAAAAGTCTTAAACTCTCCTTGCAAGAGTTATTCGGTCTCATAAGACAATAAGTTCTTCTTATGAGATGTGAAGAGTTAGTCTTGTTTGAAAGAGAGAGAAAAATATAACAAACAATTTTCGTGCCATCTTTATCATGTTGTGTGCCAAAAATGCTTTAATTTTTCCTAAGGACATGAAGTGGAAAAGAGAACAAGATATACTTCTAAAAGAAATTGTTATTTTCAATGCGCTGTTTGATGGTACACCATTGTCATCAATATTATTGACTTTGACAATATTTTTTCTGAGGTTATTTATGCAAGAACTTAGTGCAACTGAAAATTTATCTGCTAAAGTTAACATTTTACTTCGATAAAAACAAAGCGCCTCAAAAATAATCAATTTAAAAAATAAATTATAAAATATAGTTCATCGCAGAAGGGTTGCCGCATTTTCTCTGTTTAAAATGTGTTTTACCTCAATTAACAGGGTAAGGAGTAAAATGGGATGTAAGAGGATATGATCGCGTCCAAAATGTGAGTCGAATGAGCCATGTCCGTCCGTATTTAGGTACATGGTCGATTAGGTATTCGGTCTCAATCAATAAAAATGCTAAGTATGCGATTACGCGGTGATAATTTACTGTTACGTGATGTCAGTGAAGCCTTCGTGAGTATTGGGACGGAAGCGGCGAATATGGGTTTAGCAGTCAATGAGGGCAAAACCACGTATATGCTGTCATCAAGAAAAGACACCCAACACCGACGTCTTGGACAAAACATCACCATCGACAGCTATAACTTTGAGGTAGTTAGGGACTTTGTCTACCTGGGTTCCGCTATCAATTCAGACAATGACACCAGCGCTGAAATCAAACGAAGGATAACTCTTGCCAATCGCTGTTTCTTTGGGCTAAGAACGCAATTGAGTAGCAAAGCCCTCTCTCGAGCAACTAAAGTGTCCATGTATAAGACCCTCATCATCCCAGTCCTGTTTTAACGTGCAGAAGCATGGACCCTGTCAAAGGCGGATGAAAACACTTTAGGCTGCTTCGAGAGGAAAATTCTTCGGACGATTTACGGTCCCGTCTGCATAGACGGAGAGTGGAGGAGGAGATATAACATCGAACTGTACGGGCTGTACAGCGATACTGGCCTAGCCAAAAGAGTCAAAACACAACGTCTACGATGGCTGGGTCGTCTAGAGCGGATGGACACCAACGCGCCGGCCCGGAAAATCTTCGAATCCACACTGCAGGGACGACGCGGTAGAGAAGCACCGAGACTCAGTTGGCGCACGCAAGTGGAAGGGGACCTCAGCCAACTTCGCGTGCGAAACTGGAGACGGCTATCTAGAGACAGAGCTGGCTGGCGAAGCTTGTTGGCTGAGGCCCAGGTCCACCCCGGACTTTAGCGCCACCTTAAGTAAGTAAGTAAGTAAGTAATTTACTGTTACAAACTATACGTTTCAAAATATATCCTAGTTTAGGGCATAATAAGAACCAAAATATAGCTCTTACCATCCTACAAAAAAAAAAATTAACATTTCTTCGTACATTCATAAAATATTTTCTGTATATATTTTTTTTAATTTGATTTATAACAAACGGATGCAAATCAACTAGATGCGTATACCTTGACGTTGGTAACTCTTAGGTAACCTCTTAGGTAAGAAATTAAATGGCGGAAAAAATAGTTTTCTAATAAGAGTCATTCACTTTTTGTGAGCAATTAAGCTTTTTAACAGAGATTAGCTCTCCTCGTGCGACCATATTGGCTGTTTTCTAGAATTTTATCCTGTCTTTATTTTATCCTTTGTCTTCCCGAATCAAAGTAAATAAACTGTTTTTTAAGAATTAAGAAATGTCGTGGTTTCGTACTATTTAAAGACGCATTTCTGTGTTTACATCATTGCCGTGTGCACATGAATGAAGGAATACAAAGATTACGGCATACGTATGTTATGACATTTGCTCGCAAAAGTATATGTAAATCTGACGTCATCGGAGTTGACTGTGAGTTTGTTTGCGTGTAGAAAAACCGGCCAATCCATTCTGGCCAACCAGACCATGAATATGTTTTCGATGACGATTTGTGCTGCAGAGATACCTACACTTTTTTCTCCATAAAAAAATGCATTAAATTAATTAAAAAACTTCTGTCACCGCAAGCACACTACATACTGACGAAATTACTTCTGACTTATGGTGGGACGCAATTATTTTGAATTGACATGAGCAGGTATTTTTATCAGCCATCCGGTCTCAAAACAAGAGTGTTAGGCTGAAAAGAGTATTTTTATGAGTACTTCGATACTTTGACTCTCATTATGATTCTTCTTATAATACTTTTACTCTTTGAGAGTAACATGAGAGTTGAACACACATAACAAGAATCAAATATTCTCTCATAATGGGAGTTTACGTCTTTTTTTACTCTGGTAGCCTTTTACCCTTTTAATGAGAGTACTATGAGAGTAAAATTTAATTTGATCAAAAAAGACTATGTTCTGAGAGTATTTAAGAGTCTTACGAGAGTCTTTTAAGAGGTTTTTTTTAGATTTGTAGAGCACATCTCTCGAGAGTATGTTTGTTGGAAAGCGTGTCCTGTAATAAGGCCGATTGTAACACTGATGTGCAATTTGTTACGAGCTTTTGCCATATCAGTTTCGCCAATATAGACTTTGTTCTTCAATTGCAGCAAGTTTTATTATGAGTTTGCATGTGGCAATTGGGAGTAAAATTCCAAAATTATACCCAAAAATTCTGAAAATTACTACAAAAAATGTAATTTAAGTCATTTAGAAAAAAAAAAAACAACAGATTAGTACAAGAGGATCATTTCAATATTTTGTAAGTCCCCGTTGTTCCTTACATTGGCCAGCATTCGCCTCAACAATGACTGAAAAAGATTTTTTAATTATTCTGCCGTGGTAATCGCAGTCCACTATCCAATCCAGTCATGCCTTCTCGAAGCTCTTGTACATTGTTGAATTTAAGTCCGTAGGCATAAAGATGCCTTGTTTCTATTCCACAAAAATTTTCGATCAGAATTAAATACGTGCTTCAAGTCAGCCCTTTGAAAACTGTGTTTGCTCAGCATGTGAGCCAATGGGATATGAGAGCTGAGGCGTTATCCTGTTGAAATATGACATTATTCCTTCTCACGGTTCCGCTAAATTCTTCAGCTTTTTCAACCATGATTTTCTGCAAAAGCTAAATATGTTACACGATAAAATTTGTCCCTGACACAAATGCATTATCCGGTTTTCTTTGCAAAAAATGCTGTTTAAAACAGTCACTTTTTGTGACAGCGAAGAGGAGGAAATACGAAAAACGTGTGCATTTATGGGAATTTTGGTCGCTCTAAAATAATGAAATAGAGCTGTAAGCTTTCGAGTACGAGTACAATCCAAGTACCCAGTTCCCTGTACTTGTACTCGTACTCGAAGAAAGCAAGTACAATGTACTTGTTACTTGAAAATTATTGCAAAGCACAAGTACGTTTGGAATGGTGAGTCTATGTCGGAGGAATTCGCAACGCTAATGGGCGTCAAACAAGGCTGCACCCTAATCACGTTACTTTTCATCTTGTTTATTAACGACATCGTACTCGAAGTATAAGGTGTGTGTAAGTTGGGTGGCACGAGGATTCCGGCGTTAAGGTTTGCGGATGACATAGTCTTCTTGGCGAAGACTGTCGATGGATTACAGCTTATTATGAATCGTCTTCAAAAATACTGTAAGTAATGGAATTTGACGGTTAATTTATCGAAATCCAAGGTGATGATCCTCAGAGACGGTGGCGGAAGATACTCTCGCAACGAAAAGTGGTTTTACCAGGGTGAAATCGTTGACATTGTAAAAGAGTACATATACCTAGGCGTGCTTATAACTTCGAATCTAAACATGAAAAAACATTTCGATTCCCGCTGCATCGACAACAAGTATATCGAGCAATCAGCAATGCAATTATTTTCGGGCAACCGCCGGCCGCTTCTGTACTGCTATACGGTGTCCAAATTTGGGGTTATTGTTTTTTTGAGGAAGTTGGAAAATTTTTAAGATATTTTTTGAAGGCGAATCTTTAGGCTTCCAACATCAAGAGGCATTCCACCAGGCGAATCATTAGGCTTCTACATGCTTCACTTGGAAACATCCGTCCCACCGCTTTTTTTGGACACACTTAAGCTGCATGCAGACTACATTGCAAGGATCGCGAGGATGGAAGAAGGAAGACTGTCGAAGATTGTGCTGGAGCACATAATCTCGACAAGAGATACCTTGGTTCAAAAGTGGGATGAGCTGACTGCGAGCTTTGGAGAAAACTTAAATATTTCGGCAAACCCACATCTTGCATCGATAAATCCTATTATAACTGTTTGCTTATAGCCATCAGAGATAGACTTAGCAAATAGCTAAAGTGCAATAGACCGGGTGATGTTTCTGTTTGTAATAATGTTTTTTATTTATTTATTTTTGTGTCAATTTATTCTTGTGATGTCAAAAGACAAAATTCAACAAAATTTTAACTTTTTTAAAAATTTAAGTGCTGACACCCCCTTTTTTAATACTTAAAAAAAAAATTCAAACAATTACGAAAAAATGTAATTTTTTTTATTAAATCAATCAAACCAACTTCCAAAGGAAGTCGATAAGAAATCGATGAAACGTCGGAGGAAAAAATGGGTTAAAGAATTTTGTTTTTCTTTGCGTTTTGATAAAAACAGGCAATCAAAATTGCATTTTAACAGTTGTAGATATTAGCATTTTCTATGTCTATATGCCTCCGCCCACTTTTCGGGCGTGGCTTAAAAAAGTGAGTTATTTACTTTAAAAGCCGGGGTTTTAGTTCAAGATGTACGCAACCACCTAGCATAAAGTATTAAACAGTTATATTTTTACACCCCGCCCACTTTTTCTTTGCCGAGGCATGGCAGTTTCCTTTTAACGTAGAGAATTTTACAATCCGTTGCACACGGACTGTAGTTTTTACATACGCACTGTTGCGCTTTCCAACTTGATTGGTAGTGTTAAAAAAATGGCTTGCTTTCAGCTGGACCAAACATTTTACCTAACGTACTGAAAGTTTTACTTAATTTTCGTATAAATAGATTGGGGCTTATTGCAGATATTTCCAAAGCGTTTCTGCAAATCCTTTTAACGAAGAGAACAAAGATGCTCATCGATTCTTTTGGTTTGCAGACAATATAGAAGACGTGAATAATCTTCCAAACTGGGCCGAATTCCGCATGACTATAGGGTCACATTTGGCGTAGCGTGCAGCCCGTTTCATTTGAACATCACGATTGAAAAGCACTTGATGGAAGAACGAGCCAACTTTCCCCAGACTTGCGAAACTCTTCATGGTTCTTTCTATGTAGACGATTTTGTGTGTAGCGTGTCAGACGAATCAGACGCTATTAAAGTTTACAAGGAATCAGTTGAGATCATGGGTAGAGCTGATATGGTTCTACATAAGTGGAACTCAAATACGTCTACAGTTCGTGCAGAATTTCCCAACGCAAAAGAAGTCTCATGGGTGCAGAAAGTACTAGGTGTCAAGTGGTTTGTGAGTTCCGACTGGTAGTAGATATTACCTCATTGATATCGGAAATCTTGCCTGAAACTGCGACAAAGCGAGAATTGTTGGGCCTCATATCAAAAAATTTTGATCCCTTAGGTGTTTGTGGACCTTTCACGGTCAAACTCAAAATAGCCTTTCAGGATTGTTGGAAACTGAATTTAAAGTGGATGACCTTTCCGACTACTTTGCCAAAGGACTCTCGACTAGCTGAACTAATAATCTACGATCTCCATCATAGACCTCTTTATGCAGGAATCGGTACTCTGTTAGCGGAACTACGAAAGCATTTAACAAAGTCATGCGTAATCTGTAAACGTCTCAAAGGTAAGGCTGCCGAACAGCTTGTTGGAACCCTACCTATTGAGAGAATATCAATTTCGAGGCCATTTTAAAATACGGGAGTAGATTTTGCTGAACCCTTGTTCGTAAAGCAACCCGAAGGTAATAAAAATTATTACATAATCTTATTTACCTGCTCCACAGTACGTGCGGTTCATCTCGAGCTAACGCCGAGTCTTAATACCAAAAGCTGTATCATGGGCATCAGAAGATGTATTGCACGCAGAGGATTTCCAGATACGTTCATGTCAGATAACGCAAAGTCTTTTAAGCGAACTTCATCAGAGCTAGCAGCTTTGGGATCAATATTGGAGTCAAATGAGCTGAAATACTTTCTTGCGGAACGCAAATTATCTTCGTCGAAAGGGCCCCATGGTGGGGTGGATTTTGAGAGCGTTTAGTGCGCTCCGTGAAAGATGCACTTACGGCTGCGATCGGCCGAGCGGTGTTGGCTGAGGAGCAACTTAAAACCTTTTTGACAGAGGTCGAGGATGTTGTCAACAATCGTCCTTTGACGTACATAAGCGGTTAATACATAAGGTTAATTGTCATAACTTCAATTTTGAAAATGTTACTCTCATTTCAGACAAAGATCTTCGTAGCGGATGGCTTAGCAGGCAGCGTGCAACCAAGCTGTTCTATAAGCGTTGGAAGCTAGAATACCTTAACCAGCTACGATCAGCGCATTTTTCAAGACTCGGATCTTCATACAGTGCCAAGGTTAATGACGTTGTTCTCGTTTACGACCAATGTGTTCCACGTCTACTATGGAAGATAACTGTAGTGCAAAGAACATTTCCAGGACGCGATGGCAAAGTAAGGGCGTGTGAGCTTCGTATGTCAAATGGAAGTTGTTTAAGGCGTCCAGTCCAACACCTATACCCACTGGAAGTTCCTGGGCCCGCAGGATGTTAAATAAAGGCCAAGAAAACTAAAGTGGCAACACTTACTTCAGCATATATATACCAACGTAAAATGTAATGGATGGCAGTCTCTTGAAGTCTCTCGAAATACCTTTTGATACGATTAAAACTAACCTATGTAAATTAAACTTTTCCAAATTAAAACAATATTGTCACTTTTTCAGTTTAATAAACTTATCTTTTCGAAAGGTAGTACTTGCTTAAAAATCTTAGTTTATAATAAGACTGCCTTATTTTATTATAATCATATCAATTAAAAGTGATAAGCACTACGCTTGAAAATGACCAGAATGAGCAAAAATTATAGCGAAATTTATTTTTTTCTTAAATATTTAATTAGGGACTATTTTATTTTCTATTTTCTTTTTTAATATCAAATTTTTAGAACTACACATTTTTTTAAGTATGAGGAACTATAGAATTATATTGGACCTATTGGTTAAATACAGAAAAAATATTAAATTGTGAAAATGAGGCTGTTACCGGATGTTGGCACCTACATACTGTCGGAGTGTGCTGTAGCCCTAAGCTTTTATACCGAAAGTGTGGACGTTGCCTTGGGTCTTTATGTCTAAGCGGAGTCAGAGCAAATTTGGTGTTGGTTGCTTGACTAGTTCGACGAAATTAAATAAAAGATGCGCCTCGAGTTTTTTCTTTTGAAAGAGACTTTAAAGAAAAAGCTTTTACTGGAAATTGCTGCGACAGAAAATGGAAGACAAAAATTCTAAACTCGACACATATACATAATTTTTTTCTAATGCGATTTTTCTATTAGTCTCTCGGAAATATTTTTATTTCGTATAAGATACTATAGAACAATCGCCAGTGCCACTAAAACTTTTGTCAGATCTTGAAAATCTTGAAAATGAGGTGCTTAGGTTCACAGACGTCCATACATGTGAGTCATGTGCTGTACCACCGTATTTGGCGTTAACAGCCCGAATGTACATTTCATGATCACATAGCCGCAATTTGTAAACTAACATACCTGTTAATTAATTATTAAAAAGCCAACCGAACGTATCGTTGCTTATATTGGGGAGTGGCGCCTACGGAAAAGTCGTACAAAATTAAATTTAATATTAATAGGGAAAAATGGATCAAAGACCGAAAAACTGCAGCAGTAATATAATTTTTGCTAAAATGCTTTCGTCATTGTCTTCCTTGTTTATTAGGCTTGCATTTGATATAGCTCGCAGTATTGGTAGCCACACTTGTGTGTTTTGATACTGTTGATTTGCTTTTATTTGTTTTCAAATACTGTGTTCTCTTACGGGAAACCGTAGGAAAAGTTGTCACGTAGTGTTAGCATCATTTTAATGATGTTAACATGTTATTCGCCTGGTAGCGTTTAAAATGATCATATTTATGACTAGCGAGTATCATAATGTATGTAGAATTGTAAATTGTTTTAAATTTTCACCTTTCAATACCTGATAATAGTTGAATAAAAAAATCAAGAAATGTTACTTACCATCATAGTATTGATGCTATGATATTTTATTTTTACTCCTGAATTACCGGATTTAGGAAAAAGGTTTTGCTTTCCTTCTCGACGTTTTCTTTCGGTCTTATTAATATTGATGTGTTTTGACAAAATATTTTTTCAATTGCTTGGCAGACTTCTGCAAACCAACTTGATCTGGTTTGTTGTGTCATACCAATCGTCGTGTAGGCGTGTCCTTTTTTTGCTGTTAGCCTCCTTGGCCTAGAAGTTTAAGAGTGACCGCCAGTTTTAACGTACATCGGGGGTATTGCAGTTGATCTCAAAGGGGTAGAGATCTCATGTTCCTTTGAGTTCAGCGCATACAAAAAAGCTTCCTCAAAGAGGCGAAAGTTCTAAAAAAAAGTATACAATACTCGATCCCAGCTATGAATTAAGATTCACCTTTTTTTACTTTGGTTAGGTAAGGTTGGGTGGCTGTCCCCACTGGGCAGGGACACACTTAGACTTGAGGTCGAAGAGGAGGTGGGGGGGAGGGTTAAGGACGAATAGTTCCTATATGAGAGAAAGCCCGGCAGGTGCAACCGATTTCGGTATAAGTCCGTTCCTGCTGCTTCTCTGCTAAGGATTATCCTCGGGGATGGGAAGGTGCAGGGGTAACCGATTCGGTGTGAACCCTTGCAGGGGGGAGTTCTCACGCAAGAAGCTGATGTAGAATAACCGTCTTCGGTGTAAGCCCGTACTACAGGCGACTCGTGCTAGAATTTGGGGGAGGGTAGGGGTAACCGAAGCAGGACAAGCCCGTACCAGTGGGAATTATGTGTTGGTGATCCCGTGGTGGTGGAGAGGTGAGGGCAACCGAGCGGTACCAGACTTGTAAGGGAAAACACTGGGATACGGTGGGGAGTGGAGAGATGAGGAGAATGGCAATTACTGTAGGAGTACTACAAATTACGTACCGTGTGGTGTGGGGGACAAATAGGGTATCTTTCCCCTGCGTCGATTTTAATAAGATTTAGATCTTTAGTTTGCTATTGTCCCTAAGTGAGAGCCTTAACGGGGTAACCGTTTCCGGAGGGTGTTTCTTCGCTGAGGTAGGGTAACCGTTTAAGTGTAAACCCGTACCTCAGGTGACTCAAGAATTAACCTTGGGGGGGGGGGGATAGGGGAGGTAGGGGTAACCGAACCGGTATGAACCCGTATCAGGGGGATTATGTACCAGTGTTCCCACAGAAAGGTGGAGAGGTGAGGGCAACCGAATCGGTATGAGCCCTTACCAGGCCGGTCCCGTTGCGAAAAACTTGGGGGAGGTGGCGGGGGGGGGTATATTTGGCGCTCCACTGTAAGGTGCTTCCTCGCGTATAGAGTTTCCATATAGAGGCGGGATGGGTTTTGTGATACACAATTATGCGTTTAGCCAGTTTGACCATATAAAGTTCATTATCCTCTTTAGATCGAGTCGCGCTAGATCATTAGGATCATCGAAGAAGTATTCACCTAAAGTTTTCCTTCTCAGTGCCGATAGGGCGGGACAGTTGCACAGAAGATGAATCATGGTCTCTTCTCCCTCCTCATCCCTGCAAATTCTGCAGAAATCGTTGAAAGGAGCACCAAGTCTTTTGGCATGTGAAAGCCCCAATTATATTTCTAAGATTCAGCCTCTTGAAGGAGATGAGTCTCTTTGTTTTCCTACGATCGAGCCCTGGCCAGATTTGTTTGGAAGAGAGACATGTGGTGATGTGGCATAAGTTTACCGTAGGTCCAAGTGGAATGTATTGGATTTTTTTATCCTTATATATGGATTTGGGTGTCCTGAGTCCGAATATGCTATTAAAAATTGTAGGTATCGATTAGTTTAGAAGTTATAAGCCAAAGGAGTTCAAAAAGAGTGCAACTTTAACATACCCGTAATTGGCCATAGGCGCCTGCCAGACAACTGGCACCTACTCTTAGCGGAGCGACGAAGTCGCGTGAGCGGCTAAACCCTGCGAAAAAGGGAGTTGAAATCCTTTTAACCCGCGGGCCACCCAAACACTGTTGTCTCCGAAAGCAAATTTATTTTACAACGAATCTTGTCATATTTCTATAGCATACTCTTAGGCACAAATTAAAAGTCTAAAGCCGCGTTGTCACAAGCAACGTAAAACAGGAACAGAAACAGAATCTCATTCATTAGCAACTGAAACCAAAATTCGTTGAATGCTTTTTGCGTTGCTAATGTATGAAATTCTGTTTCTGTTCCTGTTTCTGTTCCTTGTGACACCGCGGCTTAAGATGAGGTACTTTGTATGGAAAAATTGAAACTTAGAATAGCTATAACTTTTTAACTAAATGAGACCGACAATTTTTAATAACATATTCGTAATCAGGACACTGAAATACATATATAAGTAAAAAAATAACAACTAAATTCCACTGGGGGTGGGGTGCCGTGGCGTAGGGGTAAGTGTGTGTGCTTACTACGCCGGAGGTCTGGGTTCGAATCCTGCCATCGTCACCTGAAAAAAAAAAGACTTGTTCTTTTTCACGGTCCCCACCTCCGCGAGGGTTTGACAAGCCCTCCGAGAGTATTAATTGTCTTGAAAAACTTCTCAAAGTGCCGTTCGGATTCGGCAAAAAATTGTAGGTCCCCCTGCATACATTGTTGAGAAGTTGGCCTGGTTCACCTCGAGCTGTTGCGCCACTCTATTTATTTTTTAAATTCCACTTGGACCTACGGTAAACTTGTTCCTGCTGATGTTATTCCACCTATTGTTTGCCATTGCGATGGCTGCGACGTCCAGGTGGAACTTTATAGAGTTTATGGCTGCTGCCGCTTCCGTTGAATGAGTCTGGCTGGCATTAGCACCTTCTCTAGCTAATTCGTCGGCTCTGCAGTTGCCTGGAGTATCCCTGTGGCCTGGAATCCAGCAAAGGGATACGTCGCACCTGACAGCAATCTCGTTGAGAGATTCTCGGCATTGCTTTACCAACTTGGATCGTATCGTTGGCGATTGCAAGGCTTTAATTGCAGCTTGGCTGTCTATATAGAAAACAATAGCGCTGCAGTCTACTGAGTGAATTGAAAACCAGGCCGCGGCTTCACGAACGGCTGTGATTTCTGCTTGAAACACACTGCAGTGATCAGGCAGGCGCTTGGAGATACATAGGTCTAGAGTACTGGAAAAGACTCCTGATCCTACTCCAAGTGCTGTTTTCGATCCGTCTGTGTAGATTTCTATTGCAGGTGCATTTAAGATCTCACCAGACTCCCAGGCAGTTCTGCTTGGAAATTCGGTCTTAAATTTGACATCGAAGTCGAGGTATGGGACAACGTAGCCCGAGTTGCGAGGGATGGTGTCGTGACCATTCAGGATACTAGCATGTCCCATGTTTTCCCGAGTCAGTTGCAAGGATTCCATAAGCCTAAGTGCTGCTTTCGCTGCCATCCCTTTATCGAAGATCTCAACGGGAAGAAGATGGAGCATTGTGTGAAGCGCAGCCGAGGGAGTTGTTCTAAGGTGCTCACCTGTGATGTAAATACAGGATAGTCTTTAAGTTTTCAGTTTTTTTACTTGCTTCCATAAAATTGGATTTGTCTCTAATGATTATCCGCTCAATACGCTCTTAATTTGCTTCTTCGTGAGACCAAAGTCTCAGTGCGACAGAATTCATGTTTTTTTTTATATTTTATGTAGCTTTATATATTTTTGTAATATAAATACACTCAAATTTACTTGTTTTGATTTTATCTTTTAATTCTCACAACCTTTGACGATTTGTTTTTTTACTTCTTTGTTCTTGATACTTGACAGTTCACAAAAGATTTCTTTCGAGAATGAATCGAGAATAAAATAAAATAAACTATGTACTTTAAACGAAAAAAATGTTGCGTACTACTTTTTTGCGTTTCGAAAGTCTTTCAGAGTGCCGGTCAATTTCATATCGGATTGACTTCGCGGTACGAAATACAGAGTAGGGCCCCTGAGCCTGTTTTTTGAGATGGAGCCACTGGATAGAGCCTTTATTCAGATACCTTTGATTAAAAAAAGAAACATAGTTTGGCGACAAGGATAAAAAAAGCTATTAAATTTATATCATTCACGGCAGGAAAAAAGTGAGCTGAGAAATTGTAAGGTATAGCGAGGAATAACATCAGGTACTAATTTTATGTTATTTCAGCACAGGGGACCTTTTATAGGTAGCTGTGATTAAGAGGTGAACTAGGTTAGCTTTATGGCCTTACGATGACAAGGCCTATGTCTCCCGGCTTGGAGGCTCCAAGGACGCTAGTAAAGAAGGTTATGAAGACCCAAAAGAGATCACAATGGACCCAAACTGTTAGTCTAAGCGAGCCGTGACTACCATCGCGTTAGCAGCCCTGCCATTAACCTGTATATTTGTTTTTAAGGCATCGCCGACTTGTTTTATCACCATGGGTACATACACAACCATTTTGACATTTGAGTCTTCAGTGTATGGATGGAGTCTGGCATGCAATGTCAACAATAAATCCAGTCGACACATCATTGATTCGATAGCAGTTTTGGCCACAACCATCAGTCTAGTGCCTGTTGGCATGATGCTTAGATTTTCGATCTATTCATAGAAATAATTCTCACTCTCAAAGCTTTTCAAACAATTCTATGTTTATTGGAATATTTCATCACTTAGTAGCAGATTCAGTTGGAAATCTTTCCCTGATTAGATTAAAACCATCTTCTGCTTTCGCTCAAAACCTAATCATTCCAATTTCAAAAAACAAAGAAACATTCAAGAGATTTACGTCTGTAAAAGATAATATTATTGCCTTCTTAGATATTATACATTATATACATTCATATGAGTATACTCTCATTCAAACAGTCAGTCGTTTAGTGAGTTGTGCGATAGCGATGTAGGTTTTGGCATTTTTGCTTTTTCTATAACGCGCTATTTTTAGTTTGAACTTGGAAAGCAAACTAAAAATCAAACAAATAAAAAATATGTTTGGTTTAAATTTTAATCATCCCGGCAGTGTATTTTTCAAGGACCACCGACGACAGTTGACGGCAACCCTAATAGGTATCCTTGTCATTCCCTGTAATTAGACGACTATTTGTATTTGTTCTACTCCACATAGTGAATATAATTGCTTTGAGCCACGGAATCGGAACAGGATGGGCCGCACCGATGCTCTTCAAATTGCAGTCAATTAATTCACCCTTGGATTTCGCTATAACCGTGGAAGAGGCCTCCTGGATTGGAGCTTTAATCAGCGTTGGAGGGGTCACTGGAAATGCAATTTTCGGCACCCTGCTCGACAGAATCGGCCGCAAGAAATGCCTATACCTGCTGGTCCTACCTCAAATAGTAAGCAAATGGGTAATATGTATGGGTGCCCCGCACGTTATCTATGCAAATGATGACAGAGTGCCCCGTGCCTTGTGCGAATAACACTTTAATGTAGCTTAAAGGAAAATAGAACTGTTTTCTCACTTTGATGAAAGACAAATTCATACAAACAATAGCTCCTGTCAACAAGGAAGCTTTTTAAAAAAAACTTTTTAGCTCATATTTTTCCGAGAAACTCAGCAACAACTTTATCGTATGTGTATCAACTCTCATCCAACAGGGACAATGGGTAGCCATATTTTTTGCATCCGATGTTTACCATCTGTACATAGCGCGGGTTTTCGCCGGAATGACAGGAGGTGGCCTCTTAGTCATAATTCCAATATTCGTATCCGAAATTGCTGATTGCAAGTATGTACAAAACAACAGCTCATCGTGCTTAAATAACAATCCAACACTGTGAAAATCTAATTATTTCAGCATCCGTGGGACACTAGGATCATTTTTATGTTTCTCCATTAACATTGGGGTGCTTTCAGGTTTTATTATTTCCTCTCACGTTCCGTACCTTTTGATTCCATGCATCGTGGTTATTTTGCCGATTCTTTATGCGTTGCTGTGGATTCCATACCCTGAAACAGCTCACCACCTTTTGCGAAAAGGACTCGTGGCAGAGGCGGAGAAATCATTGAAATTTTACAAAAACTACAGAGGCACCACCACCGAAGACATACAAAAACAAAACACCGAATTCAATGTACTAAAAGCATCCATCGTTGCCACAAAGAAAGAGCAAAACGTTTCCATGGGCGACTTTTGTAAGCTAACAAAATTAAGCTTCTCTATATAGAATGTCTGTCTACAAAAAAACGTTTTAAATTTTAGGCACGAAACGCTCTTTGAAAGCCATCGGCTGTGGTATTGTCCTGATGTTTGTCAACAAGTTCTCGGGCCTATTTGCGATAATAAACTATTCGTCGATGATTTTCGCAGAAACAGGATCCACAATGGATCCGAACACAAACACCATCATCGTTGGGGCGGTGCAAATAGTCGGCTCATATGCAGCCACTATCCTGGTGGATCGAAACGGCCGAAAGGTATTACTTCTGCTGTCCACGTCGGGAATGTGCCTAGGAATGACCGCTATAGGAGTGTACTCGTATCTGGCACATAGAATTGATTTGACTAATTTGACATGGTTACCGGTGGTCGCCATGTCCTTTGTGGTATTCGCAGCCAATATTGGGGTAATAGCTGTGACTTTTGTTGTGCTGGTGGAGATTCTCCCACCAAAGGCGAGTAGATAATAATGACTTGACTATTAAAAAGAGGTTTTGAATTTTTAATTTTTTTTTAATAGATTCGCTCAATAGGCTCTACATTTTGCCTCTCATTGCTGAGTGTATTTTCTTTCATAGTCCTTAAAGTTTTTCCAGTTTTGATGTCCATCATTGGATTGTCGGGAGTGATGTGGACATGCGCCGGTGTGGCAGGATTTGGATTTATTTTTATACTCATATGTTTGCGTGAAACAAAAGGAAAATCATTGGACGACGATAGTTCTTACAATTGATGAGATCACGTAAAATATTTAAAGACATTACTTTTAGGGAATACGTGTTAAGACATGGAAAAGAAGTAGCCTAAATAAAAAGACTAAATATAAATAGTACGATAGAAAACTTATAGTTTTAAAAAATTTGACAAAAATCCTAATAACATAGGAAGAATAGAAAATATTGTGAAGCTGCTGTTCTATGAAAATGTTAAAAGTTATCCTGCGAAATGTTAAAAGGTAATCCTTAATGCACATGCCTGGATATAAGAAATTCAACCCATAAATTATTGCTGGTGGGCATAAGAAAAAAAGGTATTACAGTGAAGCTTCTTAGATTTCTTAGATACAGCAACATCTTATGCGTCATTCTAATGAAGTCTTGAGCCACAAAAACCCTAGAACCAAAATATTTGAGCCAGACAATTTATGCTGCCAAATTTTATTTGGCTTTTTGGGTTTTGGCATTTTCTAAGGTCCTATTTGTCATGGAACGGAGTTGAAATACTATCGGGCGAAGTGTCGGAATAATCCTTTTTTTTTGCTGTGTCAATGGCAATGCATGATCCTACAATCTTCACCTTTCGCGGGTACTGATAATCCCCTGAGCTATGGTTGACCGATTTAATGTTTGCCAAAATTCGACAACCTCACTAGTTATGGCTTACGTGTGCTGAAAAAATGAGTGTCTATGCATGGAAAACGGTCTTGTTTTTCTTAATTCAAGTTGGGAGTGAAGAAATTTGCTAGCCGAAAAGGATCTTGACGTTGGTTCTTTTCGATAAACAAAAAAAATAAAGATAAGTAGCAGGGACACACAAAAATAACAATAAATGTGAGAGTTCACGTCATGTCAGATAAAAAGGTTTGGTTTTTTTAGCGGTTCGTCCAAAAATGAAGAAAGGACCTCTTATGGTATCGCTAAGATGTCTGTCCGTCCGTCCGTCCGTCCTTCCAATCGTGTTATAACTTCTGAACGGTAAGTCGTAGAAAGACAAAATTTAGGATGTTTCAAACTCCGGAAATAGTCAGAGAATCCAATGAGGGCAAATTTTTTTTAAAGCAGAAATAACGGTTTAATTACAGTTTGAAATTTCATGAGAAAATGGATTAAATGGTTTTTAATTTTTTTAAGAACATAAGCAGCCGAGAACAAGAAAAGCCATAATTATGTTAAATAGATACCAAACTTTAGTGACAAAATTTATTTTTTTTAAATATTAAAAATTTTCTGAGAAATGATGAGTTGAAAATGGGTGACGTTTATCAAACGTTTTGAGGCCGCTTATAACTTTTGAATCGCTTAGTGCAAAAAGAGAATATTGAACATACGCATAAAACATTACAAAGTTACCCAAATGCTTAAATCATATTTTTTAAATCATATTTTTATAAGGGGCCCTTATTCCATTTTTGGACGGACCGCTAAAAAGTGCAACGGCAATTGAAAAAAAAATCTAATTTGCTGTTTAATGGATTTTAAATTTTAAAAATGGCAAAAAAGGCCATGATATATCCCTCCCTCTATTTTCAAAACGGTAAGAGACAAAAATTGAAAATAAATACTGAACGTAGTCCATCTTCTTAAATTAAAAAAAAAAACTTTTTAGTTTATGGTTTTCTAGATGTGCTTGAAAACACTTAAGTTGACTGACGATTTAGTTGAAAACACTTTAGTTCACTTATTTTACATCGACCAAATTTGACGCAGGCACAACCACATGAACTTTAAACACAACAACTTAAAAAAAAAAAAAAACAATAAGCTTATAAGTTAACTTTAAAGTTTTTAAGAAAAAAATATAAAAAATATTAAAGGAAAAGTTTAATGCTACCCATTTTTAATTAATAAAACTAAAAATCCCTAAAAGTTATAAGAACAGTAGACTTCACTACTAAAAAGTATACAACCGCTCCACATATGTCTTCATACTTGACGGTCTTTTTTTTCAAGCATCTTGCATCATACTTCTTCTTTAGTATAGTTGAAATGTATAGTACAGATGAAGGCTCTAGTATAGATGAAGTGTATAGTATTGATGAAGTCTATAGTATACCTATAGACTGTCTAATAGCATAGACTGTCTACAGTATAGACGTTTCTTATAATTAACCCGCGATCAAGTGGGTTCCCCATCACGAGCGGAAAGATTTTGCGGATAGAAAAGATGGAAAGATAGAGGACAAAGGTAGTTCTCCATCCAATACGCAAATGCTGATGAGCCAGTACGGAACAAGCAAACTTTGCACAAAAACACCAAAGCTCACCCCCGCAAGTGTTATGCCTTTTCGGACAAAAGCAATAACATAACTAACCGAGTATTTCATAGAAGCATCTGGCATGCATCTTATTGCATTCTATTTGCATATTGGAAGAGAAAGAATTGCTTAGTATTCAACCGACCCTAACCTGTGTAATAGGGTGTTTCCACCGCATATAATACAGAAATTACCGAAGGAAGATTAAAAGTTAAACCCAAAGTTTTTCCACTGGAATAGAGAAGATTAACTCGACGTATGCTTTCGTTTCTGACATTTCTCAAGGACATCATGTCATCTGCGCATCTTTAAACATGATTTTTTTTTTGTCTCTCTGGCAACTCAGATTCAGAAATAATCAAATTCATTTATAATTGTCATCGGCTTTTATAATCTACGAAACAAAACACCCCAAAAATAGAAAAACAAAACGTCAAATATATTGTTGGGATTTAAGTCCATAAAGTCGATATTGGACCGACTTCATCAACATCAACAAGCAGTATCAACATTAAAATCCATCATTATTTTGCAGTGTGCACATTTAACTCTTTTGACAACATCCACGTCTACAGTAGCATCAGCCGTTCTGCGCATCCCTTTACACCGCACAAGAAACACTGCTGAGTTGATGATACCCAGCTGTCAATAAAAGGTGTGTTTGTTTTGTTTCGTCAGAAAACGCACGGAACACATCGAATTCTGTACAGTTTGGTTTAAGAATTCTTGCACGGAAGAGTTTGTTTACGCGATTAATTATAAATCTTCGCGTGAGGAGAATAGTAAATCTCGAGGTTTAGAGGGGATTTAAGGATGATTTGTCTTAGCCGCGGATTAGTGTCCGGTGGAAACACCCTATAATAGACGCCGACCAGGGAGCCGCTCATTTTGAGGCAGATGCACCTAAATTTTTTGTTTGTTTCTGGATTTAATAGGATTCGGGTATTGATACGCGGGATAAGATCATTGACAAGATGATATTTAACAAGATGATAACAAGATGATATTTGGTACGTAAAATTAATGGGCGCTAGCTGTTTTATAAGTAAAACAACAAAACTATTGGGCGCTGAAAACGATAAGGCTGATTCCGATAAAAATAAGAGCACAACTGTTTGGGTCGTTATAAACGTTCAGAGATGAACGAATGCGATTTATTTAAAAGAGTGGAACTTAAAGACTACACCGATAAATTATTATAAGAATTACTCGAACAGGTTGGTATACCAAACAAAGTCAACCTTATCACCTGTCAGAGATAAGAAATTCCTATTGTTAAAAAAAGAGATACCAGAACACACTCCTGACGAAAACAAAGAACCAAAGTAAAAGGATAATATTGGACGGGATTCTCTTTCTAATGGATAACTACTCAAATTACGCAAGCTTCGCGTAATGATCATTAACACGGCTTTCGTGACAAAAGTTCCCCTGATCATAAAATAAAATAAATAAATAGAGTGGCGCAACAGCTCGAGGTGAACCAGGGCCAACTTCTCAACAATGTATGCTGGTGTGTTAATTTCTTTTACATACAAAAGGGACCTACAATTTTTTGCCGAATCCGAAAGGCACTTTGAGAAGTTTTTCAAGACAAATGATACTCTCGGAGGGCTTGTCAGACCCTCGCGAAGGTGGGGACCGTGAAAAAGAACGAGTCTTGGCAACTTATATCGAAAGAATTTCACAGAAACTGGTGTAAGCTGTCCTGTCGTTTAAATTCTTCCGAACTCAAATCCTCATACATATTTCAAATCTGGTGTCCGCCGTATAAATGCTGGTGCGCCTCAAGGCTCAGTCCTATCGCCAACGCTCATCTTGATCTTTATCACTGTTCCTTCGCCTTGCACTTATTCTGAAATAGGCAATGACTGTCGTATTTTTACGACTTCTAACGTTTACAAAATAGTTGGAAGTTGCTCTGACTTTAAGAAACATTCTTTGCAAATTGTTGCTTGAAGTCGGCATCAGCATCTTCCCACTTCACACACGATATACGATTCTTATATCTGATTGACCCTTAGTATGGAAAAGCTTTTGTGCAATTTGCCGAGCATTTAGGTGGACAGGTCTGCTTCCGGATTAGTCTTCATTAAGGCATCGATTGCCAAAAACTACTTAGGGAAGACTGGATAGTGGAACAAAAGATCTATAGTGGGTATTAGACTTAAGACCTATCCATAAATTTTCCCCTTTCAGGAACCAAACTTAATTCATGAAACTTTGTAATAGAAGAGCCCTTATTGTTCATTCCATACATAATTTTTTTTAAGCCCCTATTATAAAGCGTTATTGCTTTACAACGTTTAAATCTAAAAACAAATATTTTTGTGAATTTGCTACTTTACAATGCTTTTTACGATAAAAATAAAAGTCAAGCCAACACGCTGCATAACGAAAGAATTTCAAAGATTGTCGGCTTAGCGTTAGCCTTGTTACCAACACAAATATGCATAGGTACTCAAAGACTGCGAGTTCATGCCTTTGCAAAAGTTCTTATCAAGCAAGCGCTAAAAAACAAAAATTATGACAACTCGGATTCGGAATTCGCTCACGAAAAATGTTTTCTTTTCTATACAATTTACAATACCGCCGTGTTGTGTATTTATAAAGAGATTATTTCAATCTCCAGTTAACTAGATCAAACGTAACTCATTTTCAGTTTTTAGTTGTCCGACGTGATGGCAAAGTTCCATTTTTCTTACCTAGTCTAAAATGATCCGTGTTTTGCAAGTTTAGTAAAAATTTTTTTTTGTACAAATAAAAAGTTCAAAATGTTGGGCCTCAAGTTTAACCACCCGAATAGTGTTTTTTATGAAAAATATCGTCGACAACTGAAAGCATCATTAACGGGTAAAAATTGACGAAAACCTAATCCGGAACTTGTTAAACACACACTTTTCCTAGTGAATATAATTGCGTTTAGTCATGGAATCGCTTTGGGATGGGTCGCACCGATTCTTTTTAAATTGCAATCCTTGGAGTCCCCACTGATGTTTCGAATCTCGATTGAGGAGGCTTCATGGATTGGTGCACTTCTGTGCATTGGCGGAATGATTGGAAATACATTTTACGGCAATATGTTGGATCGATTTGGACGTAAGATGTGCCTCTACCTACTGCCAGTGCCCCATATAGTAAGTTCTAAGCTTTTAACTCATTTAAATATTGTGCGAAAGTAAAAATATTCGCGTAGTTAGAAAAAATAATCATTGTAACTATAAGCATCTCATAATAAAATGATAGAAGAGAAGACAGACATTGAAAGCACGAGGGAGCACACACGCGCCAAGATTTGCTATCTTTAGTAAGTAGCATCATAACTCAACCGGCAAGCGTGCTGGTTATAAAAGCAACTACTGCCCGAAATTTTTGTTTCATTCATCAGGATCTTAAATTTTAAAATCTTAATACTATGACTCCACCGCACAATTAAGAGAGGATTAGCGGGAGACGACTAAAAATAAATACCAAAGTAGCTCCACCGGACAAATAAAGGATTAGTTTGACACGAACACTCTGTTTTTGTCGGCGCAGGGTCATAAGTCCATGGGCCAAAAGTCCATAATGGACTTGTGACCCACGCACTTGGGTGGATTATGGACTTATAACCCAGGCAAAGAGGCCAAAGGTTCACAAAAACTATCTGTGAACTACTGACCCGTCGATTGTGGCTACTGCACAGTAAATTATGTATGGCCCCCCTGCAACCCCCGTGCCGGTTTCTTTTTTAACCTTTGCTTTGTTGCAAAAATAATAAATTTCCTTTCAAAAATGATTCTGGACTTATGGCCCATTTCCTTTAAAAGATTGTGGACTTATGACCAAATATCTTGTGGACTTTTGTCTTAAATAGGTGGGTCATAAGTTCACAATTGTATTCTGAACTTATAACCCACCCAAGTGGGTCACAAGTCCATTATGGATTTTTGGCCCATGGACTTATGACCCTGCGCCGTTTTTGTCATTTTGACTCTTGAAAGAGAGTGACGATGCCATTTCCCAGGAGCGAAAAAAAATTTTCGCTGTAAAAACCACAATAGAAAACGTACTTGTGACAGATCTGTCATACAGCTGTAGGGACAGCCCTAGGGACAGTTTCTGTTTCCTTTTTTGATTCTCAAACTGTTACAAAGGTGCAGAAAATAGGTTTGTGAATAGGGTGAATGGGTGAATAGGGTTAATGATTATTTTTAATCGCTTGCCGTGAGGATTTGAATTTGTATGGTAAATCGCGTGATTTATAGATTTATAGATCGCGGATTAGTACCCGATGGAGACATGGAAAAAATCAGAAAATACAAATTCAATAAAAATTTATCGAATTTAATGTTTAGACTTTACTTTCCTATACAAGGTAGGTAGCTTAATTTGTTAAGGCGATAGATATTTATGCCACAAAAGAGTGATCCTTTAATTTTCTTTGATCTTTATGTGGTGGTACTTGTCCCTCACTCACTTTTTTTTATATAATTTGCTCACGTGAAATTGTTTGTGACTTCCCTATGATCAGTTAATATAACGCGAGCGTAAGGTATCAGAAGAGAGACAGGTACTGCTGCACTTTAGTTTTAAGCAACTAAAGCGACTGTAGTGTCAGGAAAAAAAAACCTACTGAGGAAGTTTGTTCCACATTCGTGATCTGGTAATGAAAGAACCAATATCGCGCGGTTCGTCCAAAATTAGGCTCAAGAGTAGTGATGAGCGTTTTTTCTTGCGTGGTTATTGTAGCTGAATTCTTTTAGGGGTAAAATACAGCTGGCTAACTCACTGGAACACTCTTTATATATAACTAGTTATAAGAAATGAACGACAAAAAAACATTGCGATGGTATCAAGTAGATAATAACAAGTGAATAAGTGAAAAGTTAGTCTTGACAAACTACTATATACCCGGTCCCATATACCCTGTAAAAGCTCGATATGGTCGATATTGTGAATTGGCCTCTGTACCAAAATTTGGGTTCCTATGCCTTATCTAACTTAACCAAAAGGCCTTTTGACAGGAAAAGTTATGGACAACCTCTAGTCTTACATTGAAGCCAGTAGTGGACGTGGCCGTTGGCGAATTCAACCAATTTTCACACTTTGTCTGTAAGTGTGAAAATGAATCAAGGTACACTCCAAGTTTAACCGTCTTAGCTCAATTTGAAAGACCTATAAACTTCACACATACGGACAGACGGACGGACGGACGGATGGAGATGACTTCTCGATCATATCTCTTAAAGGTCTAAGGGGTCTACGGTGATTATTTCACTTACAAGCTATTCATTAAAATTGATATACCCTGGGTCGGGTACAAAAAATAGAGTAGAAAACAGAGTGGGGACCTTGAAAAAGAATGAGTCTTTTTTTTCAGGTGACTACGGTAGGACTTGAACTCAGATCTCCTGCGTAGTAAGCAGTCACACTAGACACTACGACATGGCACCCCACAATTACCGAATTAGATGTGGCAAACAAACGAAAATGGTCGTTGATGAAAATCAAGAAAAGCGTTGGAGATAAAACTGAGCCTTGGTGCACACCAGCATTTATACAGAGCCACTTGGATTGGCTTGGATGCACGGTTCGAAGGGAAATTTCTAATTTAATAAATAAAAGATTCGTCGGCTCCAAACGCAACTTATTTTCGACAAGAGAGTCTGTTCCCAGACTCTGTCAAACGCTTTAAAAATATCAAGCGCAACATCCTTGCTTTCTCCATGGAGATGCAAGGAGCAGTCCCTCTTTTCGTTGGTACAAGCCATCAGATTACAAGTGAACCTTTTGCCACTAAAAGCGTAATGAGGAAGCTTCCGCGATTCAAGATATTGCATAAGCTGGCGGCATTTCTTTCCCTGCGTTTCCATAACCTTGGAAGAAATGGATGTATGTTCAATTCGTCTGTGATTGGTTGGAAAAGAAGGATCGTCTTTTTGTTTGGTACGGGCTTAACAAATGCTGTCAATCTTCTACTCGGAAAGATGATGTTATAAGCTTTTTTTCTGAAGAGTATAGGGTAGATAGAATAGCTTACGCATAGGTTTTGCCAGGGTAGAAGAACACATCTTCAGAATTGAGTGGGAAATGCCTCAAAAATCTCAACATATAAAAATTTGGGATTTGTGCTTAGCTAAAATTTGAAGTAGTAACATTTAGCGCATTGCAATAAGTTAGCCATTCGTTTGAGGTAAATTTCACGCGCATCCATTACATACTGAAGAAGTTCTAAGAGACACAACTTTCAGTGACAGCTATTAATATATAGGATAAAATTTTCAAATGCACCTGGACTTTGCTGCGATTGATGGACACACGGATGGCCACGGATTCGTAAAGATAGCAATGCGACTATCGACTTTCGATCGAAATTAAGGAATTCTTAGACACTTACATATAAGTAAGACATGTAGGTGTCCCATTTGTGTGTTAAGATTACAAGTGCATACATATGGTTGGGAAGATGGATCTAGCCCATCGCGAACTGTTGCGCCGCTATATTTATTTAAATTTTTTTACTAGCGTTTCGGAGTGGATGTTGTGAAAATACTGTAATATTTTCGGCCTGGGGTTCGTCGAATAAAACTTAATTTCAATTTCATAATCACACAATGAAACACTTTATTTATCAAACAAACTTATTTAAATTCAAATCACACTGTTATTCAACTTAACTACTTAGAATTCAACACTTTATTTCAATTCAATCACTTTTTACATAATTACCGCTTTTCACAAGTCCACGCTTAAAATATAACTGTCCCGTACGAGCCTGTCACCCATGTATTTATACAAAATTAAGCACCTTCTAGTACGTTCCATACCCCCTTTGGTAATTTTCCATTGGTACTCCTCCGCTGAATTCCAAGGAGGGGAAATCGAAATTCGAACTTCGAATATGACAGCTGCTGTCAGATGACTGGAATGACAGTTGGGTATGTTCGTTCAGTGAATCGAGCGGGTGCGTTCGAAGAGTGAATTGATGGGTGCATTCAGCGACTCCTGCGTGTTGTTCTTGTTTTTGTCGCCACATAACAATGCCTTAACTGACACACTTGTGGAGACTTGTAGTATACCCTTCGAAGGACTATCTTTACGGGAAATCAGGCAGCTATAAATCCAAGAAACACCGCGCGCCAGACTGAATATGTTGACTTTCGGCTGATAACGCTATCAAATTTGCAATTTGCATCTTTTGAGATTTTGAGCTCTGCCTATCCAGATGGAATTTACCCAACGTTGCAAAGAATTTTCACCGCGAACCCTGAGTTTGGCTATTATCCCTAATCGAACTATACTGTAGCTTACAAGCTCAAACCTATTAGTCTGTGTTTCTTCTTGATGGCGTTATAAGTGCATCATAGCAGCGAATGCATAAAGGCGATCTCATGGGCAGGTGGTAGTACCGGTCTAGTAAAAAAAAAACAACCGAGTTGCTTTCAGGCCACTCTCGATCTCGAGTGTTGCTCGCAGAGAGAGACTTTCAATGAGTCGGGAAGTTGAGAGTAGAAAAAAAAACTCTCTGCGAGCAGTCCGGAACTCTAGATCTCGAGATTGGCCTGAGAGCTGCTCGCAGTTGTTTTACTCTTAAGTGGACTGTCAGGAGATTGGTGGATGTGGTTTAATTGGCTGGCAGCCTTCTTGTGATAGATCATTTGGCCCTAGCCAGGGTGTACCACATATGGACGTAATCTATCCAAGTTTCACATTCTTTCTGGTGACTTGGTGGCTCTTTGTAAGAGTTTTTGCTTGGTAATTAACTTCCAAACGTGGTTGGTTTGATGCTAATCGAGGCATGGGTTTTTTTAGAACTTTTAACAGTGCATTCCTTTTTTATATACAAAAGTATATTTTGGTATTATTGGTATTAAGGTGGCGTAACAGTCCGGGGTAGGCCTGGGCTTTAGCCAACAAGCTTCGCCAGCCAGCTCTGTCTCTAGCTAGCAGTCTCCACTTTCGCACGCGAAGCTGGCTGAGGTTTCCATCCACTTGCGTGCATCCACCTGAGTCTTCGGGGGACTGTTAATCGTCGGGACTGTAAATCGTCCGAAGAATTTTCCTCTCCAAGCAGCCTTAAGTGTTTTCGTCCGCCCTTGACAGGGTCCATGCTTCTGCACCGTAAAGCAGGACTGAGATGATGAGGGTCTTACACATGGACACTTTAGTTGCTCGAGAGAGGCGGCTTTGCTACTCAATTGCCTTCTTAGCCCAAAAAACAGCGATTGGCAAGAGTTATCCTTCGTTTAATTACCAGCGCTGGTGTCATTTTCTGAATTGATAACGTAACCCAGGTAAACAAAGTCCCAAACTATACCTCAAAGGTATAGCTGTCGACGGTGAGGTTTTGTCCCAGATGTCCGCTTTGCCCTCGTTGACTGCTTAGCCCATATTGGCCGCTTCCGTCCCAATGCCCACGAAGACTTTACTGACATCACGTTTTCTTCTTCCGATTATGTCAATGTCGTCTGCGTATGCGAGTAGTTAAACGGACTTTTGAAAGATTATGCCTCTGGTGTTGGCGCGGGAGTTCTGCACAATTCTCTCAAGTATGATGTTCAAGAAGTCACATGAAAGCGCGTCGACTTGTCTAAATCCTTTTTTGGCATCAAAGGGGTCGGTGAGGTCTTTGCCGACCTTGACGGAACAGCGTCTAGTTTGCGTTGTTAAGAAGACTGATGCCTCTGTAGTTGGCACAATTCAAAGGGTCTAATTTCTTGAGGATCGGGCAAACAATGCTGAGGGGCCAAATTTTGCAGATGAGCTGGTGCATGCTCTTAACCAGCTCATCGCCAGCGGATTTAAAAAGTTCGACAGCTAGGCCGTCTGCTCCGTCTGCTTTGTTGCACTTGAGCTTAGACACAGCTACTTTCACCTCCTCCAGGTGAAAAGTATATTAGAATAAAATATATCCGAATTTACATATACGTATGTCTTGATGGCTCACTGTAAGAGTTCTCGCGCCTCATACGACTTTGGATCGAGTTCAAACCCAAGCATAAAAGCGCAGTCGACAACAAATGTGCTACCCCCAAAAATTTCGTACTTAGCCTTACAACGTATAACTCGGTTTTGGCGCTGAGTTATTCGTAATATTGCCAAACCTTTACGCCAAAGATTAAAAATATTCGATCGGACAAAGAAAAAAGGTAATTGACTGGGCGCTGCCAGGGCATGATCCTGCTAACTACACCTATTGTGCGTACAGCTTCTACCATATAAGCTATTCGTGAATAAAGTCTTACATGCAGCTACATTATTGCATTAGAAATTGAAATTGAATTTTTTCTTACAGAATTAAAGCACTTGTTTTTCATTTATAAATAGTGTCATTGGGTGATGGTTTATTTCTCGTCCAACGTCTACCATCTCTACATCGCTCGTATTTTTGGTGGCATGACAGGAGGCGGCGTTTTCGTCGTCATCCCCCTGTATATTTCTGAAATAGCAGACTGCAAGTAAGTATTACGTATACCAGAAAATCCTTAAGCGCTTTTTCCTTCTTTTTTCAATATAACCAACCATGAACTGAATTCCTAATATTTGCAACACCCAGAATTCGAGGAACCCTGGGATCGTTTTTCTGCCTGTTAATTAATGTTGGAATCCTTACTGGATTTATAATTGCATCGCACGTACCATATTTGATTGTACCATGTGGTGTGCTGCTTCTACCAGCACTTTACCTTCTCCTATGGATGCGATTCCCTGAAACACCTCAACATTTGCTACGAAAAGGACTCACAGCTAAGGCAGAGGAGTCATATAAATTCTACAAGAACTACAAGGGAAGCACCAAAGAAGATGAGCAAGCTTTGGCAATTGACTTTGAGGAGCTAAAAGCATGCATCCACACTGCCAAGAACGGCCAGGACGTAACTTACCTGGATTTCTGTAAGTCGAATTTTTTCATGCTACAAACAAATTTTGACAAAACTTTAATTTTCAAACTGACAGTCACAAAGCGGTCCTTGAAAGCAGTATGCAGTGGAGTTATCCTTGTTTTCGTGAACATGTTCTCAGGAGTATTTGCTCTCATTAGTTATGGCTCGATGATTTTCGCGGAAACCGGATCCAAAATAGATCCGAATACAAATACAATTATTATTGGTGCAGTACAAATAATCGGTTCGTACTGTGGCACGGTCCTGGTGGATATTTACGGACGGAAAATTCTATTGCTAGTGTCCACGTGCGGAATGTGCTTGGGAATGACAACGATTGGTGTCTACTCGTATCTCTTGCATCATAATAATTTACCGAGTGTGTCCTGGCTGCCGGTCGTCATAATATCCTTTGTTATATTTATAGCGAATATTGGAGTCATTGCTGTGACATTTGTTGTCCTGGTTGAAATTTTACCTCCCAAGGTTATTTGTTTTTATTTTAAAATATCGAAATCATTGAATTCCCAAATTATTATACTCTTTCAGATTCGTTCACTCGGCTCAACTTTCTGCCTGTTTTTGTACAGCGTTTTTGCGTTTGTATTTTTAAAAGTATTTCCAATTTTAATGGCAATTATTGGTTTGTCGGGTGTATTGTGGATGTGTGCAGGTGTTGCAGGATTCGGATTCATCTTTGTGTTATTTTGCCTAAGAGAGACAAAAGGAAAATCATTGGACAACGACAGCGCGTACGATTGAACGTCGTCGAATCCATTAAATTTTTAAAACCTTTCGGTGTCTTTATTTAATTTTAAAAACTAAATAAGTTCTTTATTAAAAGATTTTTTCTACGTTCTTGCTTCTTTCTCTTTATTTGTGAAAAAAATTAAGCCAGTAAATTGGGTTTTAGTCGTAGTTGTTGAAAAAATGTAAACGCTAAGACCTTTGTTTATTTAAAATGAAATATATCCGTTGAGTATACTAAATAAAACAATTATGTATTATGGCAATAAGATGGCCTTTGATTTTTTATTCTTGCAAACATGGTGTTCACAGCAAAGGGAATCAAATTAAGCTGAGGTATTAAAAAAGGATCGCCGAATCGTTGGTTATATTGGAGAGCAATATGACAAGACCATACAAATTAAGACCATACAAATTAAGACCATATTAAGACCATAAGAAAAATTTAGTGCTCTTCTTTTCTTCCACCTAAATTGAGCACGGAAAATACAATTGAAGAAAGATGAAATCTTAAAAAAATAAAAATTTCCTCTTTCTAGTATAGTAAAAGTAGGCATGGTTGACATCAGATTTTTGTCCAGTTGATGGTTTTCACCCATAACAGCTACTTATTGACCAAAACTCTAGCTACTACACTTTGTGTTGATTGGTCGAAATGTAGTTTGGAACAAATTATAAGCACACAACTTAAAAAAATTATAAACCAGTGAGTAAGTGCTACAGTGTGCACGCAGAAGTTACAGTACGTAAAACGGACCGTCTCCCCATCCTATCCCACATTGTAAGATGCTGATGGCATAGTTAATTTTTGACATTTTATAAGTAATGCAAACTTCGAAAAGAGGCGTGGTCCAACCGTTCCTAATTAGAAACCACAGATATTTTGAGCAAAAATATTGAGTAAACTGCATTTGAAAATTTACGCTTAAAATAGATGCCACGCCCACTAAAAGAGGTTTACCAATTAAATTTGCTTTTTATGTGTCTTACATTTATTAGGAGATGCTAAATATCAAATTTCAGCCTTTTAGAACGTCTTACAGTTTTGAAAACTCTGGAGGTAGTTGCACATTTAGACCGAATGTGGGCGTGTCTTTGGGCAGATTTCAAAAATTTTTTCGGTTGTTTCTTAAATTCTTACGTGCGAAGTTTCAGCACCCTAGCTCAAAATTTAAGGCCTAAAAACATGTGACATACAGACGGACGGACGGACGGACGGTCGGAAGGACATGGCTCATTCGATTATGAATTCGGTCTCGATCATATGGCCTTAAGGTCTTGGGGGTCTACCATTATTATTTCACCGTGTTACAAACTATGTGACAAACTTAATATACCTCCTATCCTATGGGATGGGGTATAAAAATTGCATTTAAAGGCAGAACATGCGAGTGTGGGATTTAGGATACTCACATGCCCCCGCTTACCAGACAACGTATTTGAGCTTATAGCATTTGACGGAGGATTATGAATTTTTAGCTTATTGCGATACGATCGACTTTAACTTTAGTTCAGGTGTATGTATGGTCAGAGTACGGGGGCCTTCTTAAACGAAGGTGATGCTGCCCTGCATAATGACAGAAATTCACTTCTTTCTCCTAATGGGGAGACTTCAATGATCAAGTGGGTAGGGACAACAAAACTTGGAGGAGTGTCATAGGAGGCACGACCACCCGGATCAGTAAAGTGATGATCCGTAAAGTGAAGATCAGTGTGAGCTATGTGCATTTTTAAAGAACCTGTGCTGTCAACTGATCACCACCCAGTGTTGCACGACAGATTTCCTTTGCCACCCAGGTGAAAATTAAGGCTGGAGACTCATTACAGGATGCTGACTCTGATTACGGAGAACGATTTGGAAGGCATATTTCGAAGAAATTTGAACTAATATCAAATGATCTTTTGCATGAAGTGGAAGAGTGGCAGATGTTTTCATCGGCAGTCATTGGTTCTGCAAGAAATATCTGTGGAGTGAAGCGGCTTTGTGTGGTGGCAAGTGGTGATAAGATAATTGCGTGGTTTGAGATACCTGGAGTTCAAGAAACCATCATAGATGAAGAAACTCAACTACCCGTGACCGGTGCAATTTCTAGGACGAACTCTTGCTCAGCACGTAAATGCCAGAAACTACATCTTCCTCCACAAAGTGATATTATCCAAATCTCCTCGATATTTGTATGATAAACTGATTTTTTTCATTCACGTCGAACGATGAATATTAATATCCCTACATGCAAATATCTTTCCTCCTCCCGCCTGTTCTTCACTAATGTAGTAAAGTTATGGAATTCACTTCCTCCGTATATAAAACGCATAGGAGCAGGACCACAGCCTTGAGGTCGGCTATCTACAGCCACTTCTCAACGCCTCTTTAACATTTTCACGCATACTTTTCCTCTCCTTTAACGAATCACGGTTTCTTTTTCTTCTTCTCTATATCGCTCTGAATTCTTCCCTCTTCAACTCTATCTCTATCTCTACCTTTTTCATTTCTCATAGTCGTAATATTTTCTGTAATTATTACTTAGTATTAAGATCATTCCCTCATGTTTAATTTTGAATAAGCGAGTACTTAAAAGACCGCATGTCTTAATGTATACCCGTATTATAATAACAAACTGAACTTGAATTTGAATAAAAAATGAGGCTGGAAAAATTGGCAGTCAGAACAGCCAAGGAATAGAAATGCAAAAAAATCGGCGAAAGGTTGAAGCACGATTAAAAACAAACAATATGTTTTGGCAGACAACAATCTGAGTTTAAATGCTCAGCCGTCTCAGAAGAAAGAAGTAAAATTTTAAACAAGAGGCTTAAATCGAAGGACGAAACACTTCTTTAAAATGGGAACGCGATTCAGCACTTTTCAGAGTCCCTTCTCCCCTAACAGGGGACTGAAGATGAAAATCCCACCGCTGATCCCAATACCACAGTGCCCACAGTTGATGAAGTAATTATATCTTCGAGAGGTAAAATTTCAACCAGGACAAAAAATGTCACAGCAATGACTCCAATATTCTCTATAACAAAGGATATTATGACGACCGGCAGCCAGGACACACTCGGTAAATTATTATGACGCAAGACATACGAGTAGACACCAATCGTTGTCATTCCCAAGCACATTCCGCACATGGACACTAGCAATAGAATTTTCCGTCCGTAAATATCCACCAGGACCGTGCCACAGTATGAACCGATTATTTGTACTGCACCAATAATAATTGTATTGGTATTAGGATCTATTGTGGATCCTATTACCTATTGTGGAATTTGAAATTTAAAGTTTAGTGAAAATTTGTTTGTAGCATGAAAAAATTCGACTTACAGAAATCCAGGTAAGTTACGTCCTGGCCATTCTTGGCAGTGTGGATGCATGCTTTAAGCTCCTCAAAGTCAATTGCCAAAGCTTTTTTCTTTTTTCTTTTGTTGGAGGGTGCTACTATCCGATGGAGCACTCAGACACAACTACTGGTCCATTGTACTACCATGCAAACACCTTACATTAATGTATTTAGTTTACCCGTCTTTCGAAGAAAGATAAGAAGGAGCTTCAGTGATGAAGAGCTTAGGTGTTCGGCACTCACCACGTCAGCCCCAAAGATCCGCCACCTGATGCGAGCATAGGCAGGACAACTACAGAGAAAGTGTTCCGCTGTATCGTCGTCCTCTCCACAGGCAAGACAGGTGGTGGTTTCGCTTAAGCCTAACACATTCAAGTGTCTAGCAAAAGCTTGGTGGCCGGTAAGGACGCCTACAAGAAGTCTGCAATCGATTCTCCTAAGAGATAGAAGAAAAGACGCTGACCTCTCGCAGATGTCCGGGCGTAGTCGTTTAGTTTGTCTGCACCCATCGCAGTCACGCCAACGAGCCCTGTGCTCACGAGAAACCCAAGTATCAGATACAGGCAGGCCTAAAGCAGGTTCGGGTCCTGAGAAAACCTCTTCTGAGCCAAGTCTGGCAAGCTCATCAGAGATCTCATTTCCCTGGATACCAGTGTGACCTGGAACCCAAACATGTTTCACTGCATTTAGTCTTCCGACTAAGTTCAACGAATTCTTGAGTTCGAGCACTATCTTGGACGAGGTAAGAGGGTTGAGCAACGCATTTAGAGCGGCTTGGCTGTCACTGCAAACGCATATGCTTCTTGCCCTCCACCTGTTAGTCACAATATAGCGCATAGCCATTAGGATAGCGAAAATCTACGCTTGGAAAACAGACGCATATTTACCTAAGGGGTAGTGGAGTCTAATGTTCTCGCTTTCCACAAAGACTCCAGCACCAGACCCCAGTCCGGTTTTGGAGCCATCCGTGAAAATACGATGGCATTCTTTCCCTGGCTCAGAGTCTGGCCGAAGCCATTCCATTACCTGAGGAAAGTTGACTTGGTAATTTTGTCGCAAAAGGATTTCTGGGGTCATTGCGTCAGAGGGCATGTCCATAAGACAGGGGTCAAAGGACAATTCTCGAACAAATTCTTCAAAATTCCAATGCGTGTGGTACCAAAAACCACCTCTCTTTAAGCGAAAGATGGTTTTCAGCGTACACCCCATGATAAATATATCAAGGGGGGGGAGGTTCATCAAAGCATCTAGAGCAGAGCCCGGCGTGCTAGGGAAGGCCCCTGTGCAGCCAAGACAAGCCGTTCTTTGGAGTTTGGCAAAAGAGGCAGTAACACGTTTCCGCGAAAGCCTGTTCCACCAAACAACCGATGCGTATGAGAGGAGTGGTCTAACCATGGCAGTATAGATCCAGAGGACCCTTTTCGGAGATAAGCCCCATGTCTTGCCAAAAGCGCCTCTGCACTGCCAGAAGGTGGACAATGCTTTTTCGGTTTTGGATTCAACATGCTTGGACCATAGAAGTTTTTTATCAAGGATTACTCCCAGATATTTGACTTCATCGGATATCGGGATAGTGACACCTTTAAGCACTAGTTGAGTCAGACCAGTGACCTTCCTCCTTCTCGTAAAGAGAACAACCGTAATTTTAAGAGGATTCACTGAAAGCCCATTCCTAGTGCACCAATTATCGATCAAGTCCAGCGATCTCTGCGCCTGAGAGCACACAGTCCCTAGGTTTGAGCCGACAGAAAGAACGGCGACATCATCCGCGTAGGCTTGTGTCAAAGCTTGCTCATCTTCTTTGGTGCTTCCCTTGTAGTTCTTGTAGAATTTATATGACTTTTCTGCTTTAGCTGTGAATCTTTTTCGTAGCAAATGTTGAAGTGTTTCAGGGAATCGCATCCATAGGAGAAGGTAAAGTGCTGGTAGAAGTAGCACTCCACATGGTACAACCAGCAAGCAGAAAAACGATCCGATGGTTCCTCGAATTCTGGGTGTTGTAAATATTAGGAATTCATTTCCTGGTTGGTTGTATTGAAAAAAAAAGAGAAAAAGCGTTTAAGGGTTTCCTGGTACGTTATACTTACTTGCAGTCTGCTATTTTAGAAATATACAGGGGGATGACGACGAACACGCCGCCTCCTGTCATGCCACCAAAAATACGACGAATCTGGCCAGAGCTTTTTCATTTTTCGGATGTTGCTACTACAATGCCAGAGCTTGATCGTAGAAAAACAAAGAGACTCATCTCCTTCAACAGGCTGAACCTAAGAAAGATAATTGGGGCCACCACAAGCCATTGTCTGGTAAGGCGACTTGCCAGAAGACTTTGTGCTTCCTTCAACGATTTCTGCAGAATTTGCAGGGCTAAGGAGAAAGAAGAGACCCCTTCTTCATATTCTGTGCAACTCTCCCGCTCTATCGACATTGTGGAGGAAAACTTTATAAACCCGACTAGACCATTTAGACCTCTAAATGGTCTAGCGCGACTCGATTTAAAGAGGATAATGAATTTTATCTTTGGGTGAAACTGGCGAAACGCCTAGTTGTGAATCACACAACCCTTCCTTCCTCCACATGGAAACTCTATGTGGACCAGGGAGGACCTTAGAGCACAGTAGAGCGCCAAATATACCCATCACCACCCAGGAACGTTATAGTGGAATTCCTACAGTAATTGCCATTCTCCCTATCTTTCCCCTCCCCACCTTATCCCAGGGTTTTCCATTACAGGCAGGGCTGGACCGGTGTGGGCATATACCGCTTCGGTTGCCCTCACCCCTCCACACCCACGGGATCACCAGCACATAATTCCCACTGGTACGGGTTCATACTGTTAAAAAAATCATTTTCTAAAGTAAACTCAAAGAAGCTTCATGTGAAACAGTAGGGCGAAAAGTAAACACACCCTGTAAATGTTTCATACTTTGAAACTCACCACATTCTAAGCCTTGGAAACAACCTTCAAAAGCCTTGAAAACAAGAAAATTGTCGCGATATAGTCTCCTTTTTAAGAGTAAGTTTCTACCCGAAAACGAAAAACAGACTGTGAATTTTCACCCTTTTTTTTAAATTCTTAAACACCCTGTAATTTTATCAAGTTTGAATCTCACCACTTTCAAAGCGTTTTCAAATTTTCTTTAAAAGAAAATAAATGTTGGCGATATCTTAACTCGTTTATGAGTTACTTATAATATAATAATAATAATTTAACCATAAATTAATAAAACCAAGTTTCCCTCTAAATTAATAAAATCCCTCTAAGACACTAACAAGGTCGTTTGGACAGGCAGAATAGCTTTTTAACGAAACGATTCGAAAGTACTCAGAGAATAAGTTTCCGTCCAGTTTAGCTTCTTAAGCACTTTTAAGCCTTATTTATTATTTATGTCAACTCAAAGACTGAATATTGTGAAAAGTTTTTCAAATTATTCTTAAATATTTACTGAAAATAGCCTTTCTAGAAAAAAAAACTGCGCAAATAAAAAAAAGATATCATTTTAAACATAATTTTCAGACCATTTGACCGAGATTTTAGATTTTAATATTTATGATTTAATTTTAATATTTTTCCGGTTTATGAAGCTTCTAATTTTCCAATAATCCAGTCCAATTTTGAATTTTAGGCACACATGAAAAATAAAAAAATAAATTTTTAAAAACTTTTTCTGAAGGGGGACAGCGCCAAATCAAAATGAGGGCTTAGGTGGAAACTCTACAAATCGACAACGGCACCAACTCAAAATTCGTACGTGGAATGTCTCGTCGCTAACGAGGAAGGAACTTGAACTGTTTGAGGAGGCCAAAAAGTATCAGCTCGATGCAACTGGCATCTCCTCAACTAAGTGGAAGGGTTCTCGAACCAAAGACTTCGATGATGGGTGGAAACTCTTCTGGTCTGGCGTTTCAAATCATATGACTGCACAGGCGGGTGTGGGGATACTCACAAGTCCCCGGTTGTCAGAAAAGGAACGATTCTGATCTTAAAGCTTAAGCTTGGACGATCGACCATGGCTCTGGTTCAGGTTTATGCACCAAATCGAGAGTCAGAGTATGAGTCCTTTGTTGAAGTTGATGCTGCCCTGGACAGAGTGACAGAATTTGACTTCTTTCTCCTGATGGGTGACTTCAATGAACAGGTACGGACGAGAGTACTTGGAGGAGTGTGATCGGGAGGCACGGTGACCCGGATCAAAACAGGAACGGAGGGAAGCTGTTGGACTTTTGCTGTGCATATGGCTTGTCCATCATGAACACCTTTTTCCCACACAAAGACATTCACAAATACACATGGTGCAAGCACAGTTTAAATCAGAGGTCACTGATTGATTTCTTTGTTGTACCACTGTGTGTTCAAAGAATGATTTGTGACCAAGACTGGTGACCCGCATACGGTGGGAAAGGTTGCAGGATGCTCACTCTGATTTCAGAGAGCTCTTTGCACAGCATGTTTCGGAGAAGTTTGAAAAAAATTCCAACTGACCTTTTGAATGTAGAGGAGGAATGGCAGCTGTTTATATCGGCAGCTTCTGGAGTGAAGCGGCTTGGGGTAGCGGCTGGTGGTGAGAAAAGAACTGCTTAGTTTAAAACGCCTGGAGTTCAAGAAGCCATCAGAGAGAAGAAGAGAGCCTACATTGCGTGGATCCAATGTAGAAACTCAACTTCTCGAGCCCGGTACAATGAGGCGCGAAGGACTTCCAATCTGGCAGTCAGAACAGCCAAGGAACAGTCGTGGAAAAAGTTCGGCGAGAAGTTGGAGCACGATTACAGATCTGCAAACGATACACTTCTTTCAAATGAGAGCGATGTCTTGCGCAGATAGAGAGAGCACTTTCGGAGTCGCTCAACCCCCAACAGGGCACTGAAGATGGCATTCCCACTGCTGACGAGATAAGGGCGGAGAATAGTCCCACAGTAGACGAAGTCACTAAAGCGATTAAATCGCTAAGAGTTGGCAAGTCTGCTGGAGTTGATGAAATCCGGCCAGAAATGCTCAAGGCAATGGGTGAAGAGGGTGTTAAATGGCTAACACGTGTCATTAAGGTGGCCTGGGATAGCGGGAAGGCACCTAGCGATTGACAAACGGGAGTTATAGTGCCCATTTTCAAAAAAGGGACCAGGAGAGATTGCGCCAATTATAGGGGCATATCTCTCTTGAGTCTTCCGGGAAAAGTTATCGCGAAGGTGTTGGAAACGCGTTCCAGAGCTGTAATCGAGCCTTTGTTACGGGAAGAACAGTGCGGCTTTCGGCCTGGCAGAGGCACAACCGACCAGCTTTTTACTCTGAAAATTATTCTTGAGGAGGCCTGGGAATATGCCAAACCGGTCTATGCGTGTTTTGTAGATCTGGAAAAGCCGTATGACCGAGTCCCTTGGGATACACTGTGGAGAGTTTTGCAGGACTATGCGCTGAGTGGGCCTCTTCTGAGAGCCATCCAGTCGTTGTATGGAAACTGCAGAAGCTGTGTACGGATAAATCCCGTCCTTTTGATGTGCGCGTTGGACTTCGCCAGGGCTGTGTTCTGTCGCCGCTCCTTTTCATAGCATATATGGACTGGATAGTGAAGCGTAGTCTTGGCGAGCAATGCTTAGAATTGGCTGGCATCAGGCAGGATGAGCCACCTGCTTTTCGCAGATGAGTTGGCCATCCTTGCATCATCCAAGAGGAACTTTAACGAGCACTGGATAGGTTTGCAGCCGTCTGTGGTGATGCTGGGATGAAAGTAAACGTGAACCAATCGGAAGTGATGCACATAAATGGAGTTTCATTAGAACAGGTGCAGAAGTATAAGTATCTCGGGGTCTTTTTCACGAAATAATGAAAGGAGTGATACATACTGAGTTGTTCTGTAGAGTTGGCCAAGCTGGAGCAATAGTAAAGGAACTGCGCCGGCCGGTCATCAGGAAAGCTGAGCTTGGAGTGAAAGCAAAGATCTCAGTTTTTAATTCAGTGTTCGTTCCGACCCTCATCTATGGTCATGATATTTGGGTAATGACCGAATTTATATCGCGGGTACAAGCTGCCGAAATGAGATTCCTGAGGTGCGTTGCTGGTAATACTCTAAGGGTTAGAGGGAAAAACGTCAGTATTCGTGGGAATCTTAATGTTGAGCAGCTACTTCTCCGAGTGGAGCGATCGGTTCTTCGATGGTTTGGACACGTTGTTCGCATGCCCCATGACAGACTTCCTAGACAGGTCATGCTAGCCGAGATGCGAGCGCGTCGCCCCCCTGGTAGGCCAAGAAACAGGTGTTGGGATCAGGTAAAGAACCTCTCTGAGTCCCGCCTGGGGATTGCGCCGGAGTCTCTTGAGTTGGTGGCGGAGGATCGAGAAAGATGAAAGGACCATTTAGCCACCCTCGCTCCGCGACCCTTTTAAAGGATAAGCGGCATCCGAAAGTGATGATGATGATGAACTTTTTTTAATGTGCCCACAGTGAAACTGTTCTTAAATAAATACAGGGTTCGACAAATCCCTATTCTAAGAAACAGTAAGATTCAAAATACTATTGTCTTAGCAAATGGTAATTTTACTTTGGAAATTTTTTCCCTTGTCCTTTGCTTTACTAAAAGCATCGCTAGACCTAAAAAAATTAATGCATTTGAAGAAGAAGCTATAACCCAATGATTTACACCCCTAAGTTGGTATTTTCTAATGTCAACCACATATTATTGAACAGCCAGTATATATTTTAAATTGTTTACAAAGAAACTCTTTGTTTTCTTTTATTAAATAACATTTAACATATACATGTTTACATATTCATTTAATATTTATATTAATAATAAATTTAAAAAACTAGAATACTACATCACAGAACTTTAAAAATATAATATTTTGTTAAACTTTTCTTTTTTAAATTATTAAATTATTTTACACTTACAACTTCGATCTTTACAAGCAAATGAAATTTATTTCTTTTTAATTATACTTTTGTTTGTGATTGATTATTATTTTTTTTTTAACCTTTAAGTTCTCTGTTTTAGGAGTACACATTTTCTGTAAAACATAAGATTTAGAAAATTTTTACTAACGAGAATAGCGATAGAAAATATTAAGAAATATTTAAAATATAAAATCTAAAATTGATATTCTATTTTCCTTGATTCTTACCATACTAAGGCTTAAAAATTAAAAAATTAAAATATAAAAAAATATATTTTGGCATAGTGCAATCGGTAATAATAACAAAACTTTAACGTACACCAAATATAATAAAAGCAAAACTACATACTTTAAAAAATAATAATTATACTAAATTAAAAAAAAAATAAACAAAAGAAACAAATTTAAAATTAATGTAAAATAATTACAATAACATCTAAACAAAATGGCGATAAAATATTTCTTAAATATTAATTTGAGGGTTTTCGTGCGGTCGCAAGGACCTTTTTATATTGTTGATTAGCCTGTATACATGAGGGTAGTGAGGATGACCTTGAATGCTATCACGATTTAGGGCATCGAACGTATCGTAATACCGAGTAGCCCAATGTTCGAAATACTAGGAAAAACACTATAAGGACCATTGTGTTCAGCCACAGTGGACAATTGGAGTTCTGTGCATTGAGAACATCTTCGTATGGAATGAATTCAGTTCCGTTGTGTTTGCACACCTCGTAACTACTGGGGCTACCACATCTGCAACGAGAAAGGAATGGTAGAAACTATTTTTAACGAAAATGTTTGGTTTTGTTTTACCTTATCGCTGGACCTTCGCGAAACTCCAAAATCTGCATATTCTGATATGCGTAATGGATCATCGAGGTGTAGCGAATCCAGCTGAGTCCGGGTGGTATTCGCGACGATAAATACCCACCGAATAGTTGCGTGGCCAGCGTATAGAGGGCGCTCAGGGTAATACTAACGTTCATGTCCATACAACAAGCACCTATGAAAAACCCAACGCTTTGAGCCACTATTGTATTGAGCAGTAGGAAAACCAACATCAAGAAGAAAAGCTTGAAACTACATTTTTTTGATGGGTGTAGTTTGGTAGACGGATTTATTAGGGAGTTAGCAGAGTAGTTGAAGGAAGAATGCAAAAAAAAAATTAAATAAAAATAAGTTCAATATACCGACAAAGAAAAAAAATATGTTAAAGGAGTTTTCTCTGTACATACCTGGAACAACCAAGCATTGGATAGCTTATTAAAAGATACACCGTCGGCAGGGTGATTATTAAAGGTAGCTCACCACACATCTTAGCCAAATAGTAAGCCGATAGCCTATATGCACCGGATCGCCTCTCTTTGCTTATAACTTCACGTTCTGATGGGACTGAAATAAGAAAAAAAAAGTTTATTAACACCTTTTTTTGATTTTTTTTTTGACAACTTAAAATTATGTCAGTCACCGATCGAAACCAAAAACACACTTCTGGCCTTTTCGGTTTGTCGTCTGGGAGCGTCCGGGAGACTTCTGTACTCTCCTGAAACTGTTTTCTTGGACTCGTTTGACAGTTCCTTTTCTGGATGGAAGAAAAATTTGCTTCTGGCTTTGAATCCAGAATCAAAATCAGAAGTACGCACACAATTATACATGTGTCAATGTCAAGTTGGATAAATGTCATTTGTCCCCTGTAGAATAGCTTTTGCATCACAATCACAACGCTAGACAAACTTCAAAACCAAGAAAAACGTGTTTGGCTGTTCGGGGAGAAGCTCCAATCCGGGAGAAGAACGCCCTGATCCGGGATCGCCAACCGAAAGGACCATTACTCCATTTACTAAAGGAAGAAATCTAATGGCGCATTCTTTTGGACACCGAACTGCCACATCGAGCTGTCAAATAATACTCAGTGTTCGCGGCAATTCCAGCGTGGTGTACACCCGGTTTCATTGTGCACAGAACGACAAATACTGTGCTGGTTCAGCCTGCACGTTGTGTATAAATGCTTTATTTTATTGTTAAAAATGTAAGGCAAATTTATTATTGCCATTTTTCTAGTCTTACATTTTTTTAAATAAAACCACGAATGAAAACGTGGCGAATTCCTTTGTATAAAAATGCGACTGACAAGCCGGACAAGGCAGTTGTACTTGAGCCTTTGAATAGCGAATAATATCGATTAACTCACAATTGAGCAAGAAAATTTTACAGTGGAGTTTCCCGAAACGGTGGAAGTGTTTCAAACAGGTTTTGAAGTTCATGCCCGTTTTTAACATTTGAATTTTCCAAAGATATTGTGGATAAACACTTTTGACTATTATTAAACAGTGTCGGTGATTAACACAGTTCTGATTATGGATTTTTCCAGGTAAATTCAAACTGATTGTGCTACAAAGTTGTTTTAAAAAAAGTGTCGGAATTTTCTAGAACATATATTAAACATACTCTAATTGTGTTGTGAAAATAGTGGTAAAATAATTCAAAATACGTCGCAAAATGGAACAAGTGACAATAGCTGAACTAAAAAGACGAATTGGGTTAAATAAACCTGTAGACTTCGGGGTTTAAAAGGAATCTATTCCTTGGACTCCAGAAAGCCAGGGAAGGTGGAAGCTCTGATAGTATGCTGTTTGATGGTATGGTACCGCAGCAAGAGAACACCAACACAGTAAGTCGTCCAAATACCAAAACAATGTCGCTTTTGGCCAAATTCCAAGCGCTGGAAAGTGAAGTAAGTTCGATGTGCAGAAGAAAGTTCTGGAAAAACTCGATTCCTAGAATGCGCGATATGAGTGATAGTTTTAAAAGATAGATCAAAAACTTTAAAGCATGACGGAAGGTTAGGTAAAACAAAGGTGTGGTAAAAAAGGCCACACAGACATAAGGCACCAAAATGGGCCTATCGCGATCCCTGGGAAGAGTGGAGGAAAAATTCACACAAACCTAATCGGAAGTAATATAACAACAGGCTAAGGAGCAAGAATAAATTATATCACTTTGATATAGACGCCCCCTCAGAGGCACTTTATTAGCTTATTGCAAGCTTAGCTTACAATTAATTATTAATAAACAATCTTAATACTATGTCTCTACCGGCAATAAAAAGAGGATTAGCGGGAGACGATTAAAAAATAAATCCCAACCTGGCTCCACCGGTCAAATATAAGATTAATTTAACACGAGCTTCCAATGCCTTTTTGACTCTCAAAAGGACAGGCTTTGCCATTTCCCTGGAGCAAAAAAAGATTTCCGTTGTGAAAACTCAAATGGAAAACGTATTTGTGACAGCTCTGTCGTCCAGGGACAGTTTAAGTATCCCTTTTTGATTATCAAACTGTTACAATGGTGCATAAAATAGGTTTGTGAATAGGTTGAATGGGATTTATGAGAGGATTTACTTTTAATCGTTTGCCGAGAGGATTTAAATTTGAATGGTAGGTAAATCCCGTATTTTGTAGACAATTTAATGAAGATTTATATAAATCGGGAATTTCACCCCGGCAGACACAAAATAAGTGTACTGTAATTTAGAGTGACGAAAATAAGATTGGAGCTTTGGGAAATTAAGAGTTTTCGGAATGGGGTGAATTTAATACCTTGTCTCCACCGGGCACTAATCCGCGATTAATAAATTAATAAATAAATAAATAGAGTGGCGCAACAGCTCGAGGTGAACCAGGGCCAACTTCTCAACCATGTATGCTGGTGTGTTAATTTCTTTACATACAAGGGGACCTACAATTTTTTGCCGAATCCTCTGAACGGAACTTTGAGGAGTTTTTCAAGACAATTAATACTCTCGGAGGGCTTGTCAAACCCTCGCGGAGGTGGGGACCGTGAAAAGAACAAGTCTTTTTTTTCAGGTGACGATGGCAGGATTCGAACCCAGACCTCCGGCGTAGTAAGCACACACACTAACCACTACGCCACGGCACCCCCAATCCGCGATTAATATAAATCTTTATTAAATCCTCTGCAAATCATGCGATTTACCATTGAAATTTAGATCCTCTCGACAAACGAATAAAAAAATCCTCTCAAAAACCGCTTCACCCTATTTACAAACGTATATTCTGCATCTTTGTTATAGTTTGAGAGTCAAAAAAGGAAACTGAAACTGTCCCTGTATGACAGATCTGTCACAAATACATTTTCTATTGTGATTTTTTCAGCGGAAATCGTTTTCGCTCCTGGCAATGACATCTTTTAAGAGCCAAAATGACATACACAGAGCGTTCGTGGCAAATTAATCCCATATATATGTCCGGTGGAGCCACTTTAAGATTTATTTTTAATCGTCTTCCGCTGATCGTTTTTTTTTGTTGCCGGTGGAGACATTATATAGTCTTTTTAAGTGTGCTAATATTTAAGATGTATCTTCAAAGTGACCATATTTAGTGCGTTGGTATTTTAATCGAAATAAAGGTACTGATCCAAGGTCCCGGGTGTAAGGGTTTAGGGTTAGGGTTATTAATTGCAGATTACTGGAGTTGAGGACTTAAAACTCAGAAGAAGCTGGTGGATGAAGCGAATGCCATGTTTTTAAGGTTTTTAAGAAGAGTGTGTTGCTTTTTTAAGGATTGCATATCAATTAGCTTTAATCGATCTTCATAGGGTGGCGAAATGATGGAATCTGTCCAACAAAGGCCACTAAGAGCGAAGCGAAGAAATCTCCTTTGGATCAGTTATATTTTCTCTGTGAATTCGTTGGAAATTCGTTAAAGAATGTTTTCGACGGTCCTCGTCGTGCGTAAAGAAATGTCACATCGTGGTCGATTTATAAGAAGCAATTGGAAGCTGCCGCGATGATGGACAATTGGGAGAACAACGAAAAGTCGATTGTTCTACTGGCGCTAACGGTAGCAGTCCAGGAGTTTTTTATAGACCATTACTGAGGAAAACCAACGGGGCTCTAGCATTTGCCCTGACAATGGAAGCAACAGACCAAGCTTTGCAAATAAGTCATCGCATCAGTGAAATGGCTACTCTAGAGTGTTTAGCTCATGTCAACGCCGGACATCGAAGGATAAAACACTAACAATGCGACCATCGAATTGCATGCCCGTTACTGGAAACCAAAACAGTAATAGTCACATCTTTGCTCTTGCCTTCAGCAAAAGCCCTGAGGCACTTGCGATCCCCAATCAAAAAGCTAAAACCGTTTTCGACCGGCTAGTGGACCACTCGGTGAGGAGGTTTTGTATGCCAATGGAGATCAAGGACGAAACTTCAAGTCGAAGATATTCAAGGAAGCATACACATCAATCGGACTGCAGAAGACACGGACCACACTTCTTCAACCGCCCACAATCGGACGGAATGGTGGAACGCTTAAACAAGGACCCTGAAAAAACGTCTTTAATCAAACTCGGTTATATTCTCTGTATCTGAATTCGTTGGTTGTGGGACCAAACCTGACTGGCATATTCCAGGAGACGTAAGTCATTTAATTGGTACGAACGTAAAAAAATCAAGAATGTTTTCCCGCTTGGGATCCTCGAATACTTTTATTTCTAATTACCTACAGAAACCGATTCATAGTTCAGCTGGTAACACTCCATCCGAAGTTTTATTTGGACTAAATACCAAGCTACCCCAAAATTCGAATTCCCCATTGAAGACCCAACTTGCGAAGAGGACTTCAAAGTGTATCTTAGAGAAAGGGTTACTGTGACATTCAATACAGAACCAGGAGTAATTTAAAGACCGGGTACGAGGCAAGAGCAAAGGCACCAGTATTACACGAGGGATATTTAATATGGCTCTACAACCCATATCGTGGAACGAAAAAAACCAAAAGCGGTGCAGCAGGACTGGGAAGTAGCTACCAAAAAGTTACGCGAATCAATGACGTCATCTTCCGTATCCAACGAGGACCAAGAGCGAAAATGAAAGTAATCCATGTTTTGGATCGCCTACACCGTTGCTAGGAAAGCAATGATAATGTGCTTGTTTGGGACGAAAAAAACTAAGAGGGGGATAATGTGATGTGGCGGCAAGATGTAAAAAGACATACAAGACGAACATACCAGCTCGATTCTTAAAAAACACACCTAACTGTTATTTCAGTCAAGTAAGAATCGAATATCGAAAATTTCGTTTCCATTGTTTGAGAGGAAAAATACCAATCGGCAAATTTCTAGAATGAGGTGAATTTGTAATACAAAAAAGTGTAGAATAGAAAATAATTTGAAAAAAAAGAATAGGTGTAGGGGTGTAATAGTGGCGACTCGTGGCCCATCCCTGGTTAATAACAGCAGAAACTCAGAGCTCAAGGAAGGAATTCAATTCCTAGTAGTAGGAATAGTAGTAGTTAAATTGTCACAGTTTGAAAGCTTTCACACACTCCATCGAACATGGAGGAACCTCAAAACCGGCGTGATCCTCCTGCAAACTGAAAGTCTTTGAATATATTTTTGGACGTCAACAGAACACCAAAGCAAATGGCAATGTTGATTCGCTTGTTTGGCACGAAAAAAACTAAGAGGGGGATAATGTGATGTGACGACCAGATGTGAAAAGACATAAAAATAACTGTCATTTCAGTCAATTGACAATCGAATATGGAAAATTTCCTTTCCATTGTTTGAGAGGAAAAATACTAATCGGGAAATTTCTAGCACGTGTGGAACTTGTAAAAATACACGGGTGACAGATTCGGACGACACAGTTGTACTTGAACGTTGGAACTTGTGAATATCGAGCCTTAAAGTAAAAAGCGGCTGAATTGAAATAAAGAATTTGAAAAAATTATGATTTGAACTTAAACAAGTTTTGTTTAAATAAAATGTTTTGTTGTGTAACAAAGAAAAGTGATACCGTTTGATTCGACGTAATGTAAAAAAACATTCCAGTATTTTGCGACAAAAAATTTAGATATAAATAATTGACGTGGCAAATATGAGGTCATTTAAAAATTAATCTATGCAAGGTAAGGACTAAAAATGTTCCACCAAAAAATGAATTTTTTATGTCATTAAAAGGGCAAATGAAAAAAGAGATTCTTTCAGGGGATTCTTTTTCATATTTCCACATAAAAAGAATTCGTACTCACATGAATTAAGCGCACCAAATAAAGCAAACAACATCCAATATGTTTGCGAGAAAAACATCCATCCCTGCAGATCATGCAGAAACTCTTCAGTTCTAGGAAGCTGAAACCAAATGGCACCTGCCATTAGTCCCAGCCCGATGGTTTGCAACCAATTAAGCTTCGACAGCATCCTTGGTTTGGCCTCCTTAAAATTTCGACTCGACAGTACTCGGAATTGTGTATGAAACCGAGTCGGATAGTCCAACCAATCGTGCATCATTTCGTGGTACTCACTCGAGGCCGAACTAAAATTTGACTGTGAATCGCCACCCCACAACTGTTGGGCGTCCTCCGGATTCAATTCGTTGTTGTGATTGTTCTTAATATCCTTGTAGTAGTTGCTTATGATATCATTTATTAGTGTATCATGAGATTTATTTGTATATTCGCTATTGGCTGTAATGCAATTGCGATTCAGGAAATTCCCATGAGATTCTCTAGCGGCGACAAATAGTTTCTCTCTTATATCCGGAAAGGATTTAATCTGTTCCACTAAAATGAGAAGAAGATTAGTTTCGATTTTGCGAATGGATGATGCTGGTGCATTGTTCATACAAACAAAATCCGCAGGATTATAATGTGGCTTGATGGCGACTCCGATGTCCTCAAAATATGAGAAGATGTTTCGTACTTCACCAAAGTACGCAGTCCGCCCATTGTAAAGCAACAGCAATTTGTCGAACATGTGGAACATTTGTGACGACGGCTGGTGAACAGTGATGACAACGGTTTTTTGCTCTTGAACTGCGTACCTCTTGAGGACCTTCATGAGGGATATAGCTGAGTGGCTGTCCAGACCAGATGTGGGTTCCTGCAAAGTCGTTATATAGTAAACTTTTTATACAATAAACACTACTTAACTCACATCAAGCAACATCAGCAGCGGGTTGGTCAGCAGCTCACAGGCAATATTGGCTCGCTTCTTTTCGCCACCAGATAGGCCACGATTCAAATAATCTCCAAACTTGGTTTGCTGGCAATTTGTCAGCTCCAGAGCCTCAAGTATTCTATCGACTAATTTGATTTTCTCCTCGTACGGCATTTTTTCAGGTAGACGCAGCAGCGCTGTGTATATGACTGTTTCGCGTAGAGTGAGACCAGCGAAAAAGACTTCTTCCTGCAGGACATAGCAAATCTTGCGACGCCACTTTTTTGAGATGGTTTCACGGTTCAAGTAGATGCTGCCACTATCTATGCGTCGCTGTCCGCTGAGACTATCCAATAGCGTTGTTTTACCACAACCTGATGGGCCCATGATTGCGAGGACTTCCCCCGGACTATATTTACGATCCCAAAAAGAAAACAGTTTTTATAGGCCATTGTAAGGCTACACAGTTGTGTTTACCTGTCTTACCTTACGATTCCACTGACATCGGTTAGAATCTTCTTGTCGTTGTGCAGGACATTTATGCTCTGAAATGTCAGCTGGAGTGTACGATGTTGTTCCGAGATGAAAGGAAATGTTACCATGGCGTGATCACCTCTGCAAGCAGGAAAAGAGTATTATGGAATGAGGATTATCGAATTTCTTGAGAGTATAAATAAGGAATTTTAAAAGGATCTAGGATGCTGGAATACTTGTAGATTTTCTTTTTAAAAAAGCTCAAGGATTCTGCCTATACCCTTGAAATTCTATAGTATGCGAAATTGTGAACTAAAATAAATAGAAGAAAATATTAGCAGGAAGATCTTCTAATCGATCGTCGAAATTATAGCGTTAGATTTAAAGTAAGGTCAATGTTTTTCGAGAAGCTTTGCCCTAGATGCGCCCTAAAAACAAAATACGTTCCTACGAAGTTAATTCCTATATAGTAGTCGTTGGATTGTCCCAGTTTGCAACCTTTGACACACTCCATCGAAGATTTAAAAGAAAACCGGCGCGATGCTCGTTGCATTCTAAAAAATCGAATATATTTTTGGAGGTCAACAGAACACGGGAGCAAAAAGCTTAGAAAAATCGGAGAAACAATTTATGCAAGTCGGTATAGCTCGAAAAAAAAACTGTTTCGGTTACAAAGGCCCTAAGGTACAGAACACCGTCATCCCTTTCATTGTGTCTCGCAGGTCTTTTGGTTATGCCCTCAAAGACTGGTTTATGGTTGCTCTGATTGATCGTACAGTGATATTGTCGTCATCATATTTTCCAAAATGTGGCGACTGGTCAAGTTGAAGCTTTCTTTAAGCTTTTTGCGCTTTATACGGGTCGCGTAGGACCACAAAAAATTACTTTCGATGGCGGATATGGTATTTATGAAACGTAAAATTTATCGCGTGCGAAAAAAGATCTTCCGATCTCTACAAGGGTATAGGGATTTTATGGCAATCCTTGCCAAGGTCGTTGCTAAGAAGGAAATCCCTAGCAGACCGAAAACAGCAATCACAAACCCAACCTCGTTTGGGTAATTCTCGAAGTCATAAGACTCTGCATTCCTGCACTACCGACACACGACTGCTTAAGATCGCTAACCTGCAAAGCAAAGAGGTTTCTTAACATCTGCTGTTGTTGCGATCTACTTTTATGACTTTATGTCTCTCTACTCATTGTCTTTTAACTTTAAAATAACTGATGTCAGAGCAGTTCAATATTCGCCTGTCAGGAAAACTGCATCATGGAACATCAGCATCATGGAACATCAGGAAACTGCATGTCTAACGAACCTGCCAAACTTGGCACTTCTCCCATTATTTTGCCTTGAGCCCCGCTCCATAAAAAGCCAACCGGTGGGTTTGCCAATCTCTCATGGTGATGGACCCACGCTAAAACTTAAAGATTGCCACAATCTTCAAACCCCAAGTTGAAACTTTGAATTTATTACGCAGTCGCATCCGTTTCCCAAAAAGGTTTTTTAGCTTTCCATTAAAAATTTTCCAAGACAGTTCTTACAGTTGAAAGTTCTTACTCAGAGATTTCACGTTCTTCCTGCTTAACAGTATACCAATTTCAAGGTTTAAGTTCAAAAACTAAATTCAAACCATGAATTTAGATCGTTTTCTCCCCTCCCATGCTTACTTGAGCTTCGCGTGTTTTGAGTCACACGAAGTCACGCGATCATTGTTTACCAATAGCCACCACACTAACATTATTTGCTCCACAAACATCTTTTGCAGGTTCAATCATTGCATCCACTCTTTGTATTTAGGTCCATTTGTTATCCTCCAATGGCTTCTTGAGCGCAGGGTGCTTTGAGGCAAGCAGTTCATTTCTTACTACCAGCTGCCACACAGCAGCTTCTCTCCACAAACATCTTTTGCAGACGTGACGACTGGATCCACCCCTATGTATTTAGATCATGTTTTTCTTCTCTAATATCTTCTTAATATCCATTTGGTTTGAGTCAAGCAGGTAATAGCACCAAGCCGCTTCCCTCCACAAAAATGTCTCACAGCCTGGATTAGACTACATGATAAAATTCTAAAGACTTTTTGCGATTCATGCTGCGGAAACTGTTTTCTTGGCAGTGTGATCAGTTACTTTTAAGCTTCCAACCATACTCGAGTCACCAGTCCTGGTTTGAGCCTAATTTAACGTGATAAAGAAGGCACCAGTGCTGGAATACAACTTTCCCAATACTTAGTGGACATAGTTATATGCAAAACCATAGAGCTAGCTCATGAGAGGTTCATGTATGCCATATCGTCAACACTCCCGATTCCTCTAGAAAAACCGTGCACCCTGAACCCAGCTTTGGTTCGTACTCCTGCAATCACGTCGTCGTAAAGCTTCAGCATTGTCACCTAAACTTTATATAAAAAAAACTTCTAAACTTCTTAAATAAATGCCAGTACTTTGTCCGACAATCAGACGCCTATGAACATTCCGCAGACAATTAATCTGGGATCCCAGACAAGAAGATTTTTAACGCCTTATTTTATTCCGCGACACAACAGAACCTAATGAGAGGAGCAACTCCACGAGCGACGGGATAGTTTGGGCAGACTCAGTCTTATTAGAGGCCTTCCACAGGCAACAGCTGTCGCTCTCATGAAACCCATTACTCGTGGACCCTTAAGGGTCTTACCTAAAATATTAAATGGGAATCCATATGGTTAAAGGGTGTATCCTTGGCTTAAACTGATTTTACTTTCCTGAACCAGGCGCCGCTCCTTGAACCTTATCCACAGGTTAAAAATCATCAACAGGTTTAAGCCCATCTAAAATGGGTAGAGACTTAGACCTAGACCCATCATCCTTCTTTTTGAAGGGTGATGGGTCTAGGGAGTCTAGTGATTTTGCAAAATCATAAATTTAAAAAAGAATAAAAAGTTTTTCGAAGACAATTAAGACGGATGCACAAATTATCCTTTTTTTCTGTCTCTACAACTGATCAATAAACAAAAGTCAACTTTGACCAGAAGAAAAATTGTTAAAAATTTCCGATTATTAAAATTTGAAGCAGTCAGTCAGTTTATTAGAATGTTACCCAACCGCATTCCAAATCACTTGCACCAGAGTTGGCAAAACGGAAAAACTTTCTTCAAGATTATCAACAGGTATATAACCCAGAGTTCGTGAACTTTGGTCCAAATTTTTGTGAATCACAAAGTCGCTCATTAAATCGTATCCAATCTCCATCTGATTAAGGTAAAGTTGATAGCTTTTAGTCGGTGCAATCTACAATATTAATCTGTCAGTTTTGGGGGTTTCTGTTAACTGTTTGCATTTTTTTATAGCAGCTTAAATACAGCCTTCACCTATATAAATTGTTTGGAGAGATATTGTTCCAAAGATACAATCAAGACTTGTTTCAATTTTACAGAAGCCGATGCAAAAAGTAAAAGTCACACGAAACAGATGTCACCACTGACAATTTGTGACCGAAAATTATGACATGCCAGCTAGAAGAGGCCCCGATCACGTCTCGTTTTATTGCTATACGTGCTTGAAAGTGCATTAAGATGCACTTCATTCTTTCATAGCAAACAAAAGGGTACAATATGCCATTTGAAGAAGCCGCTTACGAGTGTTTGTAGTGGGTCGTTGGGGCGCATAAGCTTTGTTTAGCAACCATATTGGGCCTTTGTTTTTCCGACTTTATCGTGCGTAAGTTTTGGATTATGTAACATGAAGCCATAAAGGGAGAGCCTGCACTTTGGACTTTCGAGAAGTTGAATGTTGTTTAGACGACGACACGTCATGTCTAACAGCACGTAGACCAAATTTTGTTTCCAATAGAAAATTTGAAATGAAGTAGAGATTGTGTAACGGTTGTGCGTGGCCTTAAATATTTTTCCTCTGATTTCCAACCGAAAGAACAACTGCTACGTTATGATGGTAGAGTTGTAATTAGGAAGCACGATCGTTTGGGTAGTCGGTGAGAGCGAAAGCATTTTTTTTAGCTACTTTTCTTTCAAATGCGAGACAACCAAGACTTTGAATAAATTGGGAAGAAGGAAAGCTTAGATTTTGAAGGTATTTTACGTGATTCTATAAAAGATTAAACAGTATATTCTTTTAGCCTACATAATGTCAAACTCAGTTAAAAGTGATCTCAAAATAAATAATATGGAATACAATGTCCATTGGAAATTTTCCTTAATGCGTCAGAGGAGGGCTGGCTGAGAAGAAGACGAGAGATCTGTTTTGGTACGGGCACTGACTTATTTTGCCTTAGAGTACCTATACTAGACGAACTTAAAACTATGGTGAGAACACTGCGAAAGTTCTGCCAATTCTTCAGATTAGCAATACGACCATTGACATTGTTGTGACATCAGATTCAGGACACGGCCTCATGGCACTATCGACGATTTAAGGCTTACCCCTGGAGGTCAAATTTAGAAGATATATGACGACCCACGAATTTTGACAGCTGATTTACCAAAGTCCTATATTACTTGATATATACCCCGGAAGCTGAGTGTTATCCGGTTTATTTCCATGCAAAGGAAACCTAAAGCTAGTTTCCAGCTGCCAAAGCCAAACAACCGACTAAATCTGAACTGGACTGCAAACGCCGGTGATAAAGCCCCTCTTATGACACAAACGTTTCTAGATTTTCAATTGGCCTGCATTAATGTTTCTTTCCACTCAACATCCAGGCCAGGCGACCAATAGGAAACCAACAACCCACTAGAAAAGATTAAACTAGATCGTGCCTGGAAATGGAAAAGTCGCGTGATCATTTTATCCCTAAAAAAAAGATCAATTGTTGTCAAAAATTTCAGTTTTAACAATATATAAAGTCAGAGAAAAAGCGAGAAACTTGATTTTAAACCATTTGCATATCACAAATCTTCCCCAAAACCCGTTATTTTCTATCATGACATTTTTCAAATTTCAACAACTCGTGTTAATAACAGCTTTCAAGCTTCGCAAAACATTTTCCGTATTCTAAATGTTGAATTTCACAGAAATTTGGAATTTCGACTGGACATTTAGAAGTTTTTTGAATTGAAAAAACCTCCCTATACTCTATGATGCTCTGGGAATGACCTACTTTCAAACAAAATTAGAAGCAAGTGCTCCTCAAAAAGAAACAGGACCCTAAAAGCCTCTCTTCAAAAAATTGCACATTTTGTTATATTTTTAGTTAGCTTGTGTGTGGTTTCTGTCTTCGCACCAAAAGAGAAGACTGCTTTTTTTATAAGAGCATAAATAAAATATCAATACAGAAGAAAAACAATAAAAGAAGGGAAATCGGTGGTTTGATCTTGAATAGGCTTTTGAATGAGTCTATTTAGCACAAATTGCATTTAAGGTATTCAGAAACTAGACATCAACTGACTAGCAAGTGTCATTTGAAGCATTTTTCCGCTTGTCCCAAATATGTCAAAATAGCATGCAGTCTAACTTTATACCATGTCTCCACCGAAAACTAATCCGCGATTAACATTAATCTTCAACTAATCTCCTTACAAATTGCAAGATTGACCTTTTAAGTTTAAATCAAATAAAAAATATTTATATTGAGTAAAACTTATTCATCCTTTTTTACAAACCTTTTCTATAAAACTTTTAGCACTTTTGCATACCTTTATAACAGTTTGAGACTCGAATAAGGACTATAAAATCGTCCACGTATGACAAATCTGTCACAAACACGTTTTCGGTATCGTATTTGTGGCAAATCTGTATTGCGAGATTTTTCCTCGCTCCCGGGAAATGTCAAAAGAAATTGACTTTAAAGAGTCAAAACGACAAAAATAGTTGATCGTTGTTAAGATCGTTGTTTATATCAAGTAGGACTCATTCATCCTTTTCATAAACGTTTTTTATAATACTTTTAGCACTTTCGCATACATTTATAATAGTTTGAGACTCGAATAGGGAAACTAAAATCGTCCACGTACGACAGATCTGTCACAAATACGTTTTCTTTTGAGAATTTTTTTCTCGCTTCTGGGAAAACTCTTTCATCCTTTTCATAAATCTTTTTTATAATTTTAGCACTTTCGCATACATTTATAACAGTTTGAGACTTGAATAAGGAATTTAAAATCGTATGACAAATCTGTCCGAAATACGTTTTTTTATCGAGATTTCTTTCTCGCTCCTGCGCAAAAAATAGTTGATAGCTTTTAACTTATCCTATGTTTGCTCAGTGGAGGAACTTCGGGACTTAATTGTTAATAATTTCTCGCTCAGTGGAGACATTGTATTAGTGAAGCTCATGCTTTGCTTGTTTTTAATTCGTATGTCAAAATATTTTGTGCTTACAAATATTTGGTGCTTCCATACCTAATTAATTTTTAAAAAAAGTGTGTTGAAGCTACATAATCAAATTTAACCTAAAATTGTGTGCAATAATTTTTTCGCGTTGCACTGAAGTTCATCATTTCAATCAAATTTATTCCGTAATGAAGTTTTTAGCATATTAGCGAAATTGATTCCGAAATTGATTAACTCCAGCCTTTGAAAGCTTGAAAGCTTGTCTTAACCTTCTAAGTTTTTAAGGTTTTCAACCTTCAGCCCACCATTGCATCCGTTACGTACAAGTACACAACTGACAACTCAGTGAAATACACACGTTCTTATGGGAAACGGGGTACGTTACGCACTTCTTCTATGGGCCGCTTCCCATAAGAACGCGTGTATTTAACTAAGTTGTGAGTTGTATCCTTCAACGTGACGGACGCAACGGATTCATTTGGCTGAAGGTTTAAGATACTTGTCAATCCTCTCAGTCTCGAAAGAAAAACTTCTCACGCCAGTAACTAAATTCTTCGCTGTATTGAGTGTAAAACGCAGAATAAAGTCTCTCTGATATTTGAGAGTTTGACACTCGCTGTCATTTGAAATGTTGGAACTTTATTCCATTTTTCGGTGGGCAATCTGAAAGAAAAGCTCAAATTAGGGATTGCAATAAAACAGACAAACACAAAATGCCGATTTTGAAGGTTGTCATTCGTTGTGTTTGTGGTATCAAAAATATGCTACAAGTGACAAACGACATATATACAACTTGCATATGCGCTGTATGATCGTAATGTGTGCTTCTGGTTTTGATTCTGGTTTCTAAGCCAGGAGTAGATTTCTTAAATTTACTTCTTTACGATGAAAAAAATTAGTTTCAGGGGAGGTTAGAACGCTCCCGGGAGCTTCTGGACGACTAACCCAAAAGGCCATAGCGGATTATTTCGTACTCTGCCTTGAATTGAAATAAATAGACGAAAAGACTCCCACATTAAAAGAACAATAAAACAAGAGGCAACAGTTATCATAAGAAAACATCAATGGCAACATTTTTTATGCAAGTCAGGGATGTTATAGAGTATTAATTTATTTCATTGATTGCATTTATAAAACAACTATTATACCGCGCGAAAAATTCTATTAAAATTGTACCAAAATTTGTCAATCTCATTTGATTATTTCCAAGGGCAATATGGTTTGACAATTCAACATTTAAACAACTGAAAAATAAAACATTAAACCATCGCCCATTGACACAATTAGAAGTTATTTAGGCCATTCTAATAATTGTCAAAAAACAAACGGTCAAAGCTGCAAGGATTCCTAAATTAAATAGCCTTGCCTTGCAGTGTTTGGCTTTTCAATTAAATTCCCATTTGTAGCCAAAAATTTAAATTAGGTTAATTAAAAAAAAAATGTTGGGGCTGTGTGCTAAAATATAAAAAAAAATATATTTGGGTGACATGCGACCCCCTATACACATGACTGACCCAGTTCTCGGTTTATTTAAAATGTTTTTCGACACCTCTCATGGAGTCGAATCAAACGTCAAAGAGTATTGCTGCCTCGTTGCAACCTCACAATTGGCGAATGTCATTCGATCAACTCGCGTCTCGTTGTGATCTGCGTTCCGAAATTTCGACAGCTAATTTGTAATTGCATAATTTACGAGTATATTTCGGTGTTTGTCTTGAAGGTGTTTTGCTGTCCGGTGATTGCCCGTTCTACGACTAGCATTTAAATTTCGCCTTGGGATCACATAAGTCAGAGGTGTATTAAAGGTATCCATAGTGGATTGGTATCAAGCTTCAGAGCTACTTTCAAGAGATTTGTTTGATTATGGTTTTATTTTATTTTTGCGGCTTTTTTGGGAAAATGTTTTTTTTTTTTTTTTGTCTGTTAACTGTCGCCGCGTTGGGTTTTTATTTGTTTCAGTAACTTTCACAGATATTAACGTAAAAGCTACCGATCTTGAGCCTCTTTGTCTTGAGACGCGACGACGAAACGGAAGGTAAAACTAATTCCGCACCGAAAAGCAAAACACTTTCGCTTGTTTTTTGCGAAATTAATGTATTTCGCTGACGTTTTTTTCTTATGTCTTTGAAATGGTAAACATTTGGAGATTACTATACCAGGCTCAGATGTCAACGACTTTTATACGAGAAGATGACTTCTTTTTGGAAAGTTTTTTGTTTTGCCTTAAGTCTTCCGGTATATATCTCTTTTGTTAGGTTATGCATCTAGTTTACCTGGATAGCGTGTTTGGTGCTTCGTTGGACAGTGGTTTGGTAAGTGAAATCTGATTGACATTCTTTTTGACAGACATTAAGTTATGGTAGAAAGGATCGTTTGCTGATTAGCTAAGCTTAGATTTTTCTGCTTTTCTGGCTAAATAAGAACTCCAGGGGATTCATTTTATAAAGTTATCGAGTGCATAAGGAGATACTTGAAATATTGCTTATTACGTGAAGCTTTTTATGAGTTTTAAACTTCGCTCGAAATTTTAAGCTGAAAGTCCACCTTTGAAAAGTGTTGCTTGGTTCATCACAGCCTAATAAAACAACCGGAAGCAACTAAAATTGTTGTAGACTAAAACTAAAGGCTCTGTTCTCACTTACTTTACCTTTAACTACTATGCTAAGAAAAATCGCATGAATTGATGTGCAGGTGAATTAACTATCTTTTCTTTGACTTTGTTTGAATTGAATGTTTTTTTCAAAATTTTATCCCGGGATAAAGCTGCTGTTGTAAGCATTTTAATATAAGCGGACAAGACATACATGAATCTTTTCACCGCAAATAAAACAGAGGGAGATGAAAAGTTAATCACAAAGTGTTTCCACCGGAAATAAGAAGATTAACTTGACGTATGCATTTATTTTTGACAAAACATTTCAGTATAATTCAAATTAATTTAGCAAATTTAACATACGACATTTAGCCTGGCTTCACACGAGCGACGAAACAGTTTTTGGTTACATTGAGTCTTATGAGAGGCCTTACACGAGCGACAATATCTCAAGTGTCGACGGCGACTGTTTCGTGGCTCGTGTAAGGAGGCTGTTAGTGTCTGCGCAGGATAGGTGATGTGCGCGGACATGTGACTCGCTGACATATTTGGCGATGCAGATGTTGCCAATACGAGCACAATAGAATTTTAATGCACGATTAAAATCATAATTCGCACCATACGAATACAATAAAAACTCGTAAATAAAAGCTGTTTTTGACATAAAGTTTAAGAAAAAGTTAAATTTATTTTTATTTGCCACCGAATTTTCAATTCTACGAAACGAAATAATGCGAAACACAATACAGAAAACAATGCAGAAAAACGAAATGTCAAATATGCTGATGGGATGTCAATGCAAAAAGTTGGAAAAAGACCAACTTGTTCAACATCAGGCAGGAGCCTCAACACCAACCAATCTGTTGCAAAGTGCAGAGCTCAGTGCAACATTTTGACAAGTCCAACCACATCCACATTAACATGAAAATTTAAACTTTCTGCGCATCCATTTACACAATAAAACAAACATCTCAGAGTTATGACGATACCCAGTGCTGTCAGTAAAGTTTTCGTTCATTTGTTTCGTTAGAACACAAACAGAACACGTAGAGTAAGGTTTTGTGCTGTACTATTTGAATTGAGAATTCATGCGTGGAAGAGACTTACTACGAGATTAATTTTAAATTTTTTCGATATAGATTGAAATTTTCATCGTTATTCTCAAAATTTAAAAAGATTTATTGTAGATTTTTCTTAATTCCAAATTTTTTTCCGGTGGAAAATTTCAAAAAAAAAACAAAAATTTCATTTTTTTATCCTTTTGGCTCTTAAAAGATTGTGACGTTGAGATCGAACTTAAGTGCATCTTTTGGATTTTTTTGAGATCTGCTTCACCATTCTTCTTCTTTTTCACAATCCACTTCGCTTTTGATTTTAAGTGACAAAACTGAAGATGAATGAAGATTTTTTTTTTATGTGTGATATAAGTAAATTCAATCAAGCCAAGGTAGGTTATCCTTGAAAGGTGTTTCTCAAAAGATCAAAAAATGTCATGACGGTTTTATCCGACAACAGCAGTCGAAAAGCAATTTTCGCAAATGAATTTGATTGCAAAACGAATGTGGAATTCATGTTATGCCTTTTCTTTAATACCCATATTTACCAGTAAAGGCATTTAGAAATGTTCGATTTGGTTCGATTAATTCCAAACTGAAAATCTACTTCGAAAGTGTTGGTTTGACATGGCGTTTTCTTTCTACCTCCTTCGAAATACGATGTATAAGGTCCGATAACGATGACATTTCTCAGGTGCGAGAAAACAATTACGTTTCAAAATCCGAATAGGAAACTTATTTTTGATAGATCTTTCATGCACGGAGAGTTTTGGCTTTTTTTCTCACAAAAGGGTTAAAAGTGTCATAAAAGAATGATATTAACGAGGAGATTTTTTTAATTACTTGGCAAGAGACTTAAAATTTTTATGGTAAATCACTCGATTTGTATGAGTTTATGCAGTAGAAGAAATATGTCAATCGCGGATTAGTGTCCAGTGGAGACATAGTATAAATAGCTTTTACAAAAAAAAAAATAATTTGAATTTTTCAGTGCCATTGGTTCATTGTCAAAAATCCTGAAGCCCAGCAGTGCGCCTTTAAGCCGGATTTCGGACGAACCGCTTTGCATTTTTTCAACCCGAGCAACAGGCATGTAGAAAAGGCGCCGGCAGGATGTCTTTTTTTGTCACTACAGTCCTTTACAGTTAAAAACCAATGTACACCAGTTCGTTCCTCTCCTTTCTCTCTTCTGATTCTTCCCATTCGCACTATGTCAACTCAGTAGAAAGGTACCTAGCCATAACCCCTTAAACGCGAGTGAATTATTAACATAAACAAATTTTCAGAGAAAACAAGTGTCTACTTTTTGATTCTCACACTGCATTGGTGAATTTTGCACCTTCTTATCATTTCGCCAAGTGCGATGAGAATGAAACAAAAGTGATCTCGTAGAGTGTTGAAGAAAATATTATCAAAATGAAAAAGGAGACAATTTTTTGGGGTTAGTTAATTATTGGAAAAGACAACAAGAAATTGTCAAAGAAAAGTCTCGAAAGTCAGTAAATAATCACAAATCCACTAAGGAAGAATGGCTCAGGTAAGTATGTTTTGTTTGTTTAGATTTTAAGATGTGGCTTAAGATTTTAGTGTGGCTCGTCGGCTTTTGTTGAAGGTTATGGTCATCTATATTGCGCAGTTTGTGTAACATTCTATTTATTTATTAAAATTATTTCTGGATATAATTTAGGGTCTGTAATATACTTTTTTCGTAGTGCTGTCTACTGTTCTTATATTGGGTGATTTTATATTGGGTTTCGTTACTCTAAAAAAAAAAGGCTGGCAAAAAGCTTTACCGTTACGTAAATAGAGAGAAGGACATACTATTTGTTGGCTTTTTTTTACGATTTTTATAATTTAAGACCCATAAAACAGCAATTTCGATTATTTTTAATTACCGTTAGACTTTTTGATCAATTTTACAACCACCTGCATTTGCCACTTTTCTCAAATTCTGTGGACATCTGAGAAAACGGTAAAAATATGCTGCTTTTTATTTCGCTTGTTTGAATGGGCTTAAGAACTTAGGGTCGAAAACGGCAATTTTGAAACGTTTTTGATGCAGTTTGCTTGCCTTTTAAACATTACATACTTCAGCCAAATTTAAACAAGATCGTCATAACCGTCAAAAAAGGATTTAGACAAGGCGACGCGCTGTCATGCGACTTCTTTAACATCATACTTGAGAGAATTGTGCAGAACTCTCGCGCCAACACCAGAGGTACAATCTTTCAAAAGTCCATTCAACTACTCGCATACGCAGACGACATTGACATAATCGGAAGAAAAAAGCGTGATGTCAGTGAAGCCTTCGTGAGTATTGGGACGGAAGCGGTGAATATGGGTTTAGCAGCCAACGAGGGCAAAACCAAGTATATGCTGTCATCAAGAAAAGGCACCCAACATCGACGTCTTGGACAAAACATCACCATCGACAGCTATGATTTTGAGGTAGTTAGGGACTTTGTCTATCTGTGTTCCGCTATCAATCCAGACAATGACACCAGCGCTGAAATCAAACGAAGGATTACTCTTGCCAATCGCTGTTTCTTTGGGCTAAGGAGGCAATTGAGTAGCAAAGCCCTCTCTCGAGCAACTAAAGTATCCATGTATAAGAGCCTCATCATCCCATACTTGCTTTACGGTGCAGAAGCATGGACCCTGTCAAAGGCGGATGAAAACACTTTAGGCTGCTTAGAGAGAAAAATTCTTCGGACGATTTACGGTCCCGTCTGCATAGACGGAGAGTGGAGGAGGAGATATAACATCGAACTGTACGGGCTGTACAGCGATAACAACCTAGCCAAAAGAGTCAAAACACAACGTCTACGATGGCTGGGTCATCTAGAGCGGATGGACACCAACGCCCCGGCCCGAAGAATCTTCGAACCCACACCGCAGGGATGGCGCGAGAAGCACCGAGACTCAGGTGGCGCACGCAAGTGGAAGGGGACCTCAGCCAACTTCACGTGTGAAACTGGAGACGGCTAGCTCGAGACAGAGCTGGCTGGCGAAGCTTGTTGGCTGAGGCCCAGGTCCACCCCGGACTGTAGCGCCACCTTAAGTAAGTAATAACCGTTAAGGATCTAGAAATCTTTAAAAAATAGTTTTCGAAAATGTCTTCACGTTTTTCAGTTAAATCTTCGAAGTTTTTGAATACTCGAAGTCTGCTATAGTTTTGTATAAAATTTAAGAAGATGAACTATGCCCGGTGGCAATTTAAAAATTATACTTTATACCGTTTGGGAGATAGACAGGAAGACATGCGTTCTTTTGACCTTTTTTATAATTTTTTAAATTTCAAATCCATAAAACAAATATTTTGAAGTTTATTTCCAGTTCCCGTTAGACTTTTCCAATGGCTCAACCGGCAGCACTAGCCTTGGATTTTTTTTTAATTCTATGACCACCGGCTTATGCGTAAATGGTAAAACAAGCTCCTTTTTTATTTCGTTTTTTAAATAGGCTTCTAAAAACTTAGGTTAAAAACGGAAATTTAAAAAAAATTTAGCGCAGCCTTCCTTCTTTTTGTTAGCTTGGTACTTCAACCGAATCTGAAAAAGATCGCTTGTACCGTTAAGCTACTAGAAGACTTAAAAAAAATTGTTTTTGAAAATGCTTATGTTTTTCAGTTAAATCTCAGAAGATTTTGAAATTTCAAAATACGCTATAATTTTCCTTAAAGTTTTGAATTATTTCTGATACGTGTGATTTTTTTCATAGAATTCCACCAAACACCACCGGAGACAAGGGAGGGAGACACACGTTTTTTCATGCATTTTTGCGATTTTTTTTCGAAAATGCGTCAAAACTGCAGTACTCAAACTGTTTTTGAAAAATATGACCTAAGCGCTTGGTATACTTTGAGTTGCTTTATAGGTGTGTTCAATATTGATTTTGAGCGGTAAGCCGTTCAAAAGTTATGGCCTCCAACACTTTGAAAAACGTCATGCATTTTTGATTCTTCATTTCTCAAAAACGTTTTGATATTTTCGAAAAGTTTTATTTTTTAATTAAAGCTTAGTATTTCTTAAACCTAAGTTTTGTTTTTCTAGTTCTTGCCTACTAAACTTCTTGAAAGAAAACACTAAAAAACATTAGGTCCATTTTCACATGAAATTTCAAACTGTAATTAAATCGTTATTTGTGCTTAAAAAAATTGCCCCCTTTGGATTCTCTGACTATTTCCGCAGTTTATACGCACACCAAATTTTGTCTTCCTACGAATTACCGTTCAGAAGTTATAAAGCGATTGGACGGACGGACTGACAACGTAGTGATACCATAAGAGGTCGTTTTTCAATTTTTGGACGGACCGCTAAAAACAAACTCATTAAAGTCGTTAGATAAATCGACCTACCCAAAAAATGATAATGCTCCTGTGGAATTAAACTTTTTGTTATTCCTATCAAAAAAATCGATAAAGTAACAAAAAATCGGTTTTAGGTGTCTACTTTGTGATTCTCGTTTTAAGCGGAAGGACCTATTTTTTACTTACTTGTGATTTGGAAGTGCAGTCTTTCATTCTGCGTGACTCTAGGACCCAGGCACGCTTTCTGCTTCAAGTAAAGAAAGCAAGTGCCCTTAAATCATCACTTGTAGAAGTAAATTAACAACTTGAACGAATGGTTGTCAACAATTGATATGCAGCTATAGAATAACGTATTCTTTTGTTTTTATTCGCAACCGCGCAACGATGACGGAAGGTTGTGCATTTGCAATAGTGTCATTTTTGCCTGTTTGTAAATTGCCTCCTATCAATATTTGAACCTAAATCTACGACTAAATTTGCCTGCACCTCGAAACATAGTTCAATGACACTAAGACTTCGGTCCTTCTCAGATTGTCATCTCAGACAGATTTCTTAAAACGTAAAAAGATACAAACAGCTTGGTGGAAGCACCTGAAGCCGATGCCCAGACGGGTTTATCAGCAAGCATCGCAGTCTAAAGAAAGCCGAGATAATTCTCCAGAAGTCTCAAAGGCAGACATTACCACTAAGCACATTCCATGTCCATCACATGAGTCAGTTTACAGCTGAATCTGGAGCAAATATGGTATTTTACGCCCAAATCTACGGTTACCGTCGTAGTGTCACGTATCCATCTATCTGTCTGGTTCATCTTGAGTTAGCTTCATCACATCACACAGCAGTGTCGTCGCTCGTCGCCTTCGTGAATGAACATTGCCCAGCATCAGCAAGCAGCATCCCCTTTCCGAGAGTTCAATAACCATTTAAATGCTTGATCTCCATTCGAGTATGTCTCTTTTGTTTTTGTCAACGTCAATGTCTCCGTGATGTAATCATAACTTCTTCACGCTGCTGTATCGTCTTCTGTTCGCTTGTCAAGTGGTGTTTTCTTTCTCGCGCTGCGGTCGACTTCTATAAATACCGACTAAGAAAAATTCTTTATTTGATTATTTAAATGAATCCGATCCAGGCGGGCCAGGCCAGGCGGGCATATGGGCTGGACCTCGGACCGTTCTCAAATTCAATCAAAGAGCTCACTTTTTATGCTTTTATGCTACTTTGCTGCGGCGCGGCACGCAAGACGACTCACGAAGCTGCGGAGAAGGCGGTTTGGAATTCCTCACGTAAAGATTGCTACATCCACTGAATGTGTTGAAGAAAAGAGCATAAATGACTTGTATTTTTTTTTTTGTGGGCGAAGAATGGACGCGGGACAGGGGCCAACACAAAGCAGCTAAAAAAAAAAGCTCGTTTATTCGTTTTTTGTTCTTCTTTTTTACGGCCATATACAGTTGAGGAACCTACATACCTACATTTTAAACAAATTGCGCTTTTCGCGTTTTTCGTGTGTGCGGGGAACTTGCGGTGCGGCGGGCGAACGACCGATCATGATAGCGCGCGCGTAGCATGCTGCCTGCTGATCGTGCTGCTGTTACTTCCATCACTTTCCCCAGCAGTGCGATTCGAGTTGTATCGAGTCCGATGGCTCGACGACGACGACCGACGTCGGCGTACGGAAGGTGGAAGTTGTGGCGATAGTGATGGCGTTGATGGCATATGCGGTTCAATGCCCCCCAAGGAACTTTGTGTTGTTTTAAGCTGTCATAGTGGCTACATAAGTGTGCTGTGTGTAGGTGCAAGTTTGTGTGAAGAACAATATTCTTTGGAAGAAGGAACGACACGACGAACCAAATGTGCGATATGCATATTTACTGCTCACGATACGACACGAACGCCATGTAAAGCTGAGTTGTGTGTGGTGCTTATAAACGATCGAAGATTTTTCTGTGCCTACAATTTCATCGTGTGTATGTCAACAAAGTAAAGCTGTTTTTTTTCCGTAATGCAGTGGCGTCGACGAGAGACCACCAAAGATACTGTTACATTTTACCCACCGAGAACTCGATAAAAAATATGGTTTTCTTATTTTTTTTATTAAAATTGTACATGTAGCTTAAAGAAATGTATGACAGTTCCTTGCGAAATTATGTCAGTTCCTGATCTTCCAGGTAACAACAGAAAAAGCTGACACAAACCCAAATATAAAATTACAATGTTTGAAGATTTGTAAATTGTTTTAATTTTTCACTTTTCAACATAAATAAAAAATAGTTCGTCAAAATATAGATAAGCACGAACTTACTTAAACATTAAATTCTAAAAAAGTGTTTACTTTTTGATTCTCACGTTCAATTTTTTCTCGAGGTGCGGTTAGACCAGTTGGTCTCTAAAAACATGAGAATCAAGAAGAAGACGCTATTTTGCTTCTTTTAAATTGTCATTGTGAGTAGAGTTGAGCTTATCATTTGATACAGATAACACGAATCCTAGATGTCGAGCCACAAACCACAAACCACACATTGCTTAATGAATCCTGACCTGTGGAGAGATCCTGGCTAGGACACGCTTACTTTGTGGCGCACAGATCTGTCGATAGGTATTGAGAGTGAGAGTGCATTTCTGAGGAAGAAACGTGTCTGCTACTGGCAAAACCTTTTCTTTTTTCAAACTATTTAGTTTCGTTATGGTTGCTATTTACGTTCATCATTAATCCCCTCAGACGCTTGGCTATCATATAATGGGTTTTAAAATCTCGAAAGCATATATCAAGGGGTCCTCAGAATATACGAAGACGTATTCTCTACACATCTGCACATTCTGTGGGTTGCACAGTCCAAAGGGAATTACCATAAACTGGTACAAGGTCTGCCCAAGAACTCTCTGGATCTGCCGTATTCTCTCTTGATCTACGCTCCAGAGAGGCATTTGACAAAAAGAGTGTCTTCCATCAATGTTTGTGATAAGCAAAAATTTTTGATTATCACAAAATCATTGTTCTTGTCCTGCAAACTGCTGACGAGACCCTCGGTGTGGGGAAACTAAAATGCGTCACGTTTTGTCCATGTGTTTACTTTACTGGAGTCCAAAGTTTCTTCTTCCCAGGCTTCCTGATCTGGCCAGAACCACTGGAAAGGTCCACAAGCTGTTCCTCTCCTCTACTACGCCTGACACTGACATACGGTATTATTCCTCATGAAATGAGCCTCTGTACTACTTGTGAGACTGAGCAATGCCTCTCTTTAATGGCTATTTTGTCATCATCCACTTCTTTTACGTGTTCTTCGAAGCTTGTCCTACCCAGTTCAAATACAGCAGAGGGAGCGAAACAGCTGCGTGACTCTCTCCAGACTCCAAAAATCTACCCGAGGTACAATATCTACTAAGCTAGGGACCTTTTAAAGTTCCAGGTATTTGTATTTCCCAGCCCAACAGACTTCCCAGCCCAACAGACCGTTGGTTCCAGCGTCCCAGCATGCATGGTTGTTATCCCCGACCGAGGGTATATTACTTTTAATGCATTTAAGACCTTTTAGATATATGATCGAAACCGACAGGTGAATCAATTAAGCCATGTCCGTCCGTACGCCCGTCCGCCTGAATGTGTGAAGGTCTTAGGTCTTCAAAATCAAGCTAGAAAGCTGAAACTTGGTACGCCCATGCCTATTTTTGGGGCGTGGCCTATACAAATAATATATGAATTCGGGCTAGAAAACTTTAAGATTGGGTGTTTCACGGTACATAGAAGTTAGTCACAGACGAACTCTTGCACTTACTCACTTTTTATTATTCTAATGTCATCTCGTTTCAAGAATTCCCCAGCTCTTGTACCCAAATAGCTGACCGAACTTTTCAATAGGCTCATTATCTCTTCACCCTATACCTGAGCTCTCGCGAAGGGCTTATTGCCGTCATTTATGTTTAACGCAGATTCTCCTATTTTATTTTCTTGTTCTCGCAGTACAAAAATCCTTTTCCTCGCCCCTTCACATTCCAATTTTCCTTGGTGGAGGCATTTCTTTGGAGGTGTTTCTTATGCGCCTTCTTTGTTGCCAGTGACATTGTCTCCCCCTCACTAAAAGGGTTATTTTCCCTAACGTTCCTTAGTCTTTGGGGCGGATCGTGGGTCAACGGTCTGCCCAAGTTCGTTCCACTTACGATCGGCATTAGGAACTACCCTGACTTGAGTATCTATGAAGGGTCCTGCCTCAAACTTAGTGGTTAACATATAGTTTACACTAGTTTGGGGTCAAATATTAAAGGAGATTAGTTTTAGCTTAGTTAATATTACAGCGCTAGTTCTAGTAGAGTTTAGATTTGGTAAGGGAGATGACTGGCATGCGCTGGGCCTAGCCGGGTTCTATCAATCTATGCCGCGCGCCGCCAATCGATCTGCCCTCAAGAAGACCATGCTGCCAACCTATCGCGCATCTAGTGAAAGCCCACTTAGCATGTTCAAGGCTTTGGCATTGCTTAAGAAAACCGCGAGCGCAGGAAAATTTAACAATTAAAAATGCGTCCTCCCAGGTGGAATAAAAGATCTCACAAATTTCAAAATCGACTTACGTTATCTACCACGGTTGCAAGTAATGGTGACCTTAGCAAAAAGTGTTTTTATTAATATGGGGAAAATATGTAAAGGGTACTAATAAGCAGTCCTGGGTAGACATATCAATTAAAGTCTCTTAAGTATCCTGAGAGTTTAATAAAATTATGTTTAAACAGCACCCCAGCGTATATCCTCTTAAAACAATGCATGAAAAATGGAAAGAGATAACTTTGGAATCCTGAAAGCTCTAAAATCCTTTCACTTTACCACTTGCTGGGATAGTTCAGATCTGTCTCTCCTGGAAAAATGTCTTTTTAATTGTTATCTCTGGTCCTTGCAATTCTCCGGGCATGGACAACGTTTCATGCTGCAAACATTTCTTGAGGTCGCTTCTTAGCAGCTGCATTCTTACACAACAAGGACGAGTTGTTTTCATCTCCAATGCCAGCAGACAAAAATATGGTAAAGACTTCAACGACCATCACATAATCATCACCGAACCGACTGCGAGGTACAGAAGAGGAATACTGTGCACCATAGTCGCGGTACACCAAGATAGAACTTCATAGCCATAAGTTTGCCTATAGAGGCCTCCCCGCGGGCGGTATAATTTCACCACGACGCGACTTAAGGCTCCGAAGCTTTTAACTAAATAGACTAAAGCCTTTAACTTAAAACTAAATAGAAAAAAAAAGCTAAGAGTCACTGGGATAAGTGTACTAAGCAAGTCAAACTCAATAATTACCACGGGCGAAAACAACAAAATCTAAATTTAAGCGGGCCGCAAAAACAAATACTTTTTTTACAAAGTTGGCAATTTTAATTTTAAATAAAATCAGATACACTTTAAAATCAAGAAGAACGTGTTTGGCTGTTTGGCTATAATCCCAAATCAGGCGTTCTGGGTCATTCTTTCGGATTGCCAACTGAAAAGGGCATAAATCTAGTGACTCTTCTTACTGTACAGAAGGGCGTGCCCACTTGAGAGTAAAACTTCTGAAAGTATTTCTAAGGTCCCTTTCGAGAGTCACGAGAATAGCTTGCAGATAGAGACTTTTCAGGAGTTGAGAGTAGAAAATCAACTCTCTGCGACTGCGATTACTTTGGGACTCTCGAGAGTGGTCTGAGAGCTACTCGCAGTAGTTTCCTCTCATGTAAACGCGTGCCTTGAACTCGCACCGAAACGAATTTTCGAGCTTCCAATTTTATGTCGATTTTGGTATTTTCAAATCTAGCTTCACTAAATTTAACCCCAAAGGTTGAGCGTCTCTTGATCTCCATAACCTGCTTTTGCATATCGTTGTGTGCTTATTTTATATTTGTTGAAATTTTCTAAGACGATCAAAACAAACTCGAAATATACCAAACTTTTCAAAACACTTTGCTGAAAATGTTCTCTGTCTATTTTTGATACGATGCAATTTGCATGTAAAGGCAAATACCTATGTTAAACATTCGTTTTTCAAATGAATTTTCCAAAGAGCTAGCTTACATTTGAATTTTTTTTTACATTCGTTTGAGGCACAAAAGTTGAATTAAGTGTAAAGTGAAATTTCCATTACAAATAATAAATCCTGCATTCTGTCTAAACTCTTCTGACCTTTATTGAAGGTTTGCTTAAGTCGCAGTAAATGTTGTTTGAAAGAAAATTTAGAAAATATTTTTTAGTAAGCGGGAAAAAAATGTGCAAAATACACACAAATTTATAATTGGAAATAACAGGCTCCGCTAGGAATACGACATGATGATCTAGGTATCAAGACGGTTCCTTGTTGCTTAGTGAAATCATGGGATGAGAGATTAGGAGGAGTGGAATGTAAGCTTTTTGTACAGCATTAATTGTAACACCGGGTTATACAGCTTCAACTTTGGCACCAATCTAAGCCGAGTTTGAGACCCCTCCATTAAGGTTGAAGGCGCTAATGTAGCGGGCTCGGTAGTGGATAAGTATGCCTGAATACAGTTCCAAAGCCTCCAGCTATCTGCCTTGATCCGTGCTTCCTCGTAGACTTAATTAATTACCGGGACAAAAGCTAAAGTGATCCAATGCAAAAGTGACCCATCGCAACCTCATTTATTGGTCATCAGCCTTATTGGGTTTTCTTAAGGTTTAACAGAGATCTCTCGGAAATAGTCTCTCGGAAATAGGTCGGACTTATTTTGGAGACAGCCATTGTTGAGGGCCGTAGATAAGATTTGACTGATTCGTCTGCTCTGCCTCTTGAAATTAGGAAACCTCACCAAATCAAGTTGACTTCTTCTGGCAGAAGTGGTTTAGCCTTTTTTAACTAGAAATGGTGCCCCCTGAAAAATTGGGCTGAATTAATCGCCAGCCAGTCACCTTGAACCAGGCTTACTGCTATAAGTTAGTGTCTTCGCTTGGACTTGCGTCCATTTTCGTCCTATTTAGCTTCTCCCTTTTCAAAAGATTTTGCAGATCAGCGTCTTTTGTAAGGCACCACTATGACCGGCAATAGCAAGTAGCCCCTTAAAGCGTGTATGTATTGCAAATTAAATGTCAAAGTTCTCGTTTTTTAGTTGCAATTGACATTTCGCTAAGGCAGGATCCTTAATGGTAAACTAGATTACGGTGGCGGCTTACAAAAAAGATATTTGCTTTAATATTTGCGCCTGTACCCGTAAGGTGAAAGCAGTAACGTTCTTGCTGGATGCTGTCCTATGGAACCACTAAAATAGTCCATGCACAGTAGCACCGATTTCGCAGGCACTATGAAACAAGTCTTGTCAAAACTGTTGAAAGAGCTTGTAAAAGACTGAAATATTCCTTGCATAATGAGCATGGTTTATTATACGCTTTCACTTTCGCAAAGGAGTTGGAAATTACTCCTACTCGCCTTCGAACCCTCGTCTTAAAGGACTCTATACTGGGCAACTCCACCACACCGGCACAATAAACGTCTACATTTTTTGTTAGCATTTTTTATTCAAGGCAACTTCTGATCAAGGAGGCTTACATTGTCTACAAGAAAAGAAGAACTTGCCGAACATAAATACGCCTTTTCGGGGTAGATAACATGCAGTAGGCAAGTTGTTTTTTAACGCACTTGAAAAGGTCTCATAAAACCTGGGCGAGAGCCTTTTTTCTCAAATCAACTTAATGGCAGTTTCACAACAAGCGCGTAATACCGCTATTAACTTTAACATTAACGCGAGATAGCCCAACGCGGCATTGTATGGATAACTCATTGCGATTGATTGACATTCATTTGACATCTCGCGGGAGAATCTCGCTTACTCTCTCGCGCTTGTTGCGTAACAGACATAAATCTAACATAAATCTTGCTCTGTCGGGCTTATTGCGTAACAGACATTAATCTTACAATAAGCTGAAGGTAGTGTTTTCTAATACATTTTTAGTTAAAAATAAAGAAATAGAGTGGCGCAACAGCTCGAAGTGAACCAGGGCCAACTTCTCAACAATGTATGCATTCCTCCACATACAAGGGGACCTACAATTTGCCGAATCCGAACGGCGCCTTGAGAAGTTTTTCAAGGTGTTTTACATATGATACTCTCGGAGGGCTTGTCAGAACCTCGCGAAGGTGGGGACCGTGAAAAAGAACAAGTCTTTTTTTTAGGTGACAAAGGCAGAATTTGAACCCAGACCTCTGGCGTAGTAAACACACACACTAACCACTACGCCACGGCACCCCACGTTTTAGTTAGGCCCTTTGAAAAGGAAGCAATACTTTTATTAAAGCCCCTGTTTGGCCACACTGTTGCATTTTTCCATCTGTCAATGCAATCCGTTTTCTGCAGTACCTTTGTGCTTTACTTTTTTTCTTTCTTTTTTTCTTGTTTATTTTGTTTGTATTTCTTCATGTCATTGGCGTAAAGTATTATTTTTTTTTCTCTTCTTAACAAATTAAAAGAAATAATTTATGCAAGCAAAACAACAACAAGGAGACCAGAGAAAAAGAAAGAACAACGCAAAGCAAATACTTTTGTTTACGCTAAGTTACGTTGTTGTTGTTGCTGTTTTGACATGAAGTTCGCGTTGCAATAAGGTGACGACTAAAATGCGTTCCTCGCGATCCTCGTCATATACACGTAATTTGTTCACTTATCGTGCGGAGGCGCTGATTATCATGGGGGCAGTGCCTTCTACATGATAAGTTGAATGTTGACACTACTTATAATGACTCGGATGACAGTTCACATAATGGTTATGATTAAAGCCAAAAAAAAAAATAAATCTTGTTAACAGCTTACACTAAATTTTTGACTTTTTCAAATTATAAAAAAAAATGTATGCGTGGGAATTTTACTGATAAAAACGATTCCGGCTTGTCACGTTTTTTGCTGACGCTAAAAGCGATAAAACTGTTACAAAACCACTTACGACACTTGTGCAGTTTCTCGCTAGACAGCACTTTTTTTTGTTAATGTTTATATATTTCAACTTTGTGCTGAGTTTTTAGGAACACTAGATTTTGACGCACACTTCCATCACTTAACATTTATGCTGACTTTTCATTTAAGTCGTCAGCGTGGTTTAAGGCGCGTGCCAATGTTACCATGTTCGACCCACTTCTGTAAATGAAATCAGAGTATAAAATTCGTTGAGTAACCTGGTTAAGTCTGAAATGTAGAACGATTTAGGTTTAGGTAATTGAAGACCTTGACTTGATTTTTCGCAAGTTAGCAAGCTAAGTATAGAAATAAAAAGGCGGATGTAAAATCTTGTGATGTTTGGTGTCTGGCTCCCGGTTTTGCCGAGACCTAGTTGCCAATTTGAATGTTTTCTCAAAGCTTTTTACAATTATTCTGCAGTACAACTTATTCTACGACTATCCCGAAGCTTCAATGTACCCAAAAATTCATTTGATGTTAAATAAATTCGCGGTTATGCGGAAGACCAAATTCTGTCAGCGGTCTTCCTTGCCTTCTCAAACCAGGAGACTGAGATTCGAAGGCTTACCGAGCTGAAGAGCTGTAATATCAAGTCGTTCTGTATGGCCGAGGCAGTATCTTAGAGCCACCAGATTCTTTCCTTCTATTATGCCTCCACATTTTTCTATAGCGCGTAGATTTTACGTCTTCGAATCCCCAAACCGGGTTTATTTCTTCTTTTCAATCAGCATTGAGGTCCATAAAGAAGGGCTGGCATGAAAAGCGAGCTAAAGAGCCTTTTGTCGGAGGTGGTGACTATCCGATAGAGGGGTTCGACCTCGGGTTCATTTTCATTAAGTTCATTAAGTTCATTTTTCTTTAAGTAACTTTGGTTTCCCTTCGACACTCAGCACGTCAGTTCCAGAAAGTCGCTTCTTCTAGCTGATCTTGCCAGTAGAGCTAACTTGAAACGCTTCCATCAGCTGCCTCTTAGGTTAGGTAATGTGGCTGCCCATCATTGCGAGACCTTTTTTGGTAAAACCGGAGCTACCAGCCCGGGGACATAAATGATGACCACCCGATCTGGGTAAACAGGTCGAGGCAACCAGTATCGGTTTAAGTCTTTTCCGAAGACAAATAAATAATGGACTGGTAAGGGACTTAACCGAAAAGGGCAATGAGGCCTGGGGGTTACAGTTCCAGACGGTTCCCAGGCTTTGGGGCATGAACCACCGTCAATAGAATGTTGGGGGCCAGTGAGGGCCTTTCCTGAAAAAAAGGGTCACGTGAATGTTGGCCCGAATTAGAAAATTGCCCTGAGGATAAGACGGGTGGGGTTGGTATGAATTGTGGGAATAACTTGAGGCCGGGGGTAACCATTATCGGTTACTGGGAGTAATGAGAGATGATTGGTGGTAAGTTTGGAGTCGTACTTAATGACAGAACAAGACAAGGGCAACCAATTTCGGTGTAAGTCCGTACCGATTGCCTTTCAAGTAAGAATATGTCTCATGGATAGTAGAGTACATGGGGTAACTAATATGATGAGAATTTTTAGGCGCGACACTGATGAATGGTAACCGTTTTTGGTATATATATATATAAACCCGTTTTTCAGGTAGCTCAAGCCAGAATTGATTTCGGGAAATGGGAGGGGCAGGCGTAACCGAAGCGGCATGAACCATTACCAAGGAGAATATATACCGGTGTTCCTGTGAAGGTCGAAGAGGTGAGTAAACCGAAACGCTAAGAGCCCAAGCCGGACCAGTCCTGTAAGGAAAGGCCTTGGGACGTAATGGGGGGGGGGAAATAATGGGAGGTTTGGCGTTAGCGCAGTGCCCCGTGAGGATTCCCGCGAGTACTCGGATATTCCTGCGGGCTAGTCCGATCAAAAATAAAAAAAATAAATATAAATAAATAGAGTGGCGCAACAGCTTGAGGTGAACCAGGGCCAACTTCTCAATAATGTATGCTGTGTGTGTGAATTTCTTCACATACAAAGGGACCTACAATTTTTTGCCGAATCCGAACGGCACTTTGAGAAGTTTTTCAAGACAATTGTTACTCTCGGACGGTTTGTCAGGCCCTCGCGGAGGTGGGGGCCGTGAAAAAGAACGAGTCTTTTTCTTCAGGTGACGATGGTAGGATTTGAACCCTACAAAAATAGTGATCTCTTTTTGCTTAGCGCTGACCATAGCTCCCTTGTGTGTCTGCACGTATCAAGTTCTGTCCAACGTAGGTTGTTCCAACTCAAGAATTCAGTTTCTTTCCTACGTGCTATCGAACTCAGCGGGATTCTTATAGATTCGAGGGCTAGAGATGCATTCATCCCAGACCCATATCTCGCAAGCTTGTCCGCTTTTTTGTGATAGCCAGCCTTTTTACATCGGTTATAGCCCTGATCTTTTCTTCCTTCATCTTTATCCGAGAGCCCTGCGTTACTGTGGCGTAATCCTCATGGGTATCGGTGCACCCTGGGAAGTAAGTTTCCGTCAGCAAATCCAGCGTTTCCTTGTGTGTTGAGGTCCAATCGCCATCTGTCTTCCTGAGTGAAGATAGCGGTATTGGCACTTTGGATAAGACTTTCCTCAGTCGGAACGCTTCGGTTGTTGTTTCGATTGATTCGCAGAAATTCTTCCATGAATTCCTCTTTGCGAATCTGATCTTTTTTTCAGAATTCCTACGCTCTCCTTATAGGCCGTCCATTCGATGAGCCCCTCTTTTGCAAGGTTCCATCTAGACCTTGAGCTCTTGATGAGCTCCGTGATCTTAGAGTTCCACCAGGGAGGGCGTTGCTTCCATCCTGTTCTGCTGTTTGGGTAGGATTTTTCAAAAGAGCTGGAGAACACCCCGGTAATGTATTCGACTGTATCGTTGATCTCATGCCCGGTAGTCAGATCTCTGTCTGGGCAGGGGGTAAAAGACCTCTGCAGTTTCTTATTGAACTTAACCCAGTTTTCTCTTTATGGGTTTTTGAAAACCTTCCTAGCCTGAAAGCCTACCTGTATCTCAAAAGATAATCCAGCAGTGATCTCATAGTAATGCCTGCTTAGATATACGCGTTGTGTGTAAATGCCCTACGATTGAGTTCCAAGGTGAAATAAAGGACGGATTGTGTAGTTCACCTTTTATGCGTTTAACCAAAAGTTTATTGTTTTCTTTGAGACGAGTCTTGCTAAGCCGTTTAGATCTTACATTTAGTATGCACCCTCACTGAACTTTATTGTTAGATGATCTGATGCACGGAGCTTTCGTAACGTGGCTATAAGTCGATGTCTTACCGAGCCTTACACCTGGTTGGGACTTGAGGAATTCGCCGAACCTTTTCTTAAAATGCCGTGAAAGTCTCTAAGACGGTACGTAATAAAGGCTTGTGGGGCTTCTCGGGTTTCTTGGGTTTCTGATAGTCTCTGATCCGGCGTCTTTCTAGGAAGGGATACCAACGTCTGAGATACATAAAGCTCTAGCATTATTCGGCCCAAAACCAGTGACAAAAACAAAACTCCCAGAAACATCTATCTCACATTGGGAAATTTTCGATCGACCTCTACTATCCAGGTAAGGGTCGGTTGAATTTCAGACCCGGAAGCTCGGTGGAAGAGAAGCATCTTTCCTCTTTTTCTTTCTTTCTTTCCGAGAAGTTCCAAGTAATTTTTTTAATATTTGGCGGTCTATAACAATGGAATACTCGGTTGGTTTAATCCCCGTTAAGGCACAGCACTTGCGGGAGTAAGTCTTGGTGTTTATACACAAGGCTTTTTGTGTGTTTCAGCCTTGCCAATCAGTGTTGATGTTATATCTGGCACTCTCTTGTTCTTCTTTCCTTGCGTCTATTTATCTCCGCTCGCGGTATAATAAAAGCCCTTTGATCATAAAGTCATTATAGAAAAAAGGTGATGTTATATAGGTATCATCTGGGCATTCCAGGAAACCCTTAAAGTCTTCCACAATGACATTTGCTTGTTCCGCTATTTTTTTTTTTTTGTCAGTTGACAGCGACTTTCCTTGCATGATCTTTTCCATATGCTTGTCGCCTTACATTCCTTACAAGCTGCGTTTCTTCAGCCTTAACTATGGGAGAGTTGATTAAAGTCATTGGCACTTTGCTTTTTTCCCGTCCTGTCAATGTCTTATGATCGTGGCCGTAAGGAATGATAATGGCGCTGATCATGGCGCTGGAAATTTGCTTTAGAAATATTCTTATATTCCAGCGAATCGGTAAAAGCATTGCTCTCAAAATTTTCAAAGAGCCTGGTTGCCTTTTTTGCATGCAGATTTGGAGTTTTCTTGTTGACATGCTTGAGTTTGAAGATCCTGCATTCACAATTTCAAGCTTCCAATGAGTTAAGATTCAACTGATGGGCTATTCTTGGGAATTGCAGACAATTCCGATAGACAACGAAGTGGAAAATTTTCACAAACATGAGTGTGAGCCTACGATGATCATTAAACCGACGACACGATCAGTTATATCGACATACATTCATGTATACATATCTTCAAAACATATTCAAATGCTAAATAACCAATCAATTAGAAGAAGGCCTATACTCACGATCTAAGTATCTCACGCGTCACAACATGAGTTCAACGATCGCTCCATTTATTCGATTATTATTATTCAAAGACGAATGAATAAGTTCGGTCAATGACTTGAGTTCAATTTTCTTTTCTTTTTTTTTTTTTTGATTCGACTAAAATAGATTTTAATATTTAATCGCGCTGTCAGGTCCAAGTTTACTCGTTGAGCGTATACCTCTATCGTTGATCATGCTCTAACGCAGCCAAATACCTGCCCGCCCCAAAAAATCACTTTCGCTTTTGTTTGCTCTCTCTCTGTTGTTGTCCACCAGCCAGAGATAAGAAAGCTTTCGAATGAGGAAATAGGAGTCAATGCTCTTGGATTTCGCGTTACCTACTCGAGCTAGCACTTTGAAAGCTATTAGCAAATCGGTGTTTACAACTTCAAAGCACCTGATGATCACCCACATGACCTTTTTTTCGCGCAATTGAATTTCGAGTTTCGAAATTTTCGCAATTAAATTTGTTTCACTCGAATATAGTAGGCAAAGCACCTTAACCAAGCGGCCGACACGTCAAACAAAGACGTTACACAAAACCTAGTCGTAATAAGTGTGTAAACAAGGACCGATGCGTCGCGACGTACGGATTTCATACCGCACACAAAGTGACCAAATGCATTTGTTATTATCTGTGGCACGGAATGGGAAGGGAATGGACGCGGACTGCTCCGTCCATTTGCGGTGCACACTTTTGTGTCAAAAGTGCGGAAATAAAAATTTCGAAAACGATTTCGAAATCTTCTACAAAACAACACAGAGGGGTGGGCGGCCTGCCAAGTGGTATAGGTATGTGACCAGGCTAATGATGGTCGTGTTTTGTTTACTCACAGAAAAGAATGACTAAGCTTTGCGCTGAGCGTGCAGCTCGATCGTAGATACGATCGACACTCATACTACGAGCATCTTTGCTCTAACCAGCGAAAACAACCATGCGGCGCGGCGTACTTTCGCTGAGGAAATGATGCTTGCGTGCGTTTCGTAACCATCAAGAGTGATTTTGTTTAATTTCTGATTTATATGCTTTTCGGCCAATCGACCGACCCCCTGACTACTTATTATTTTTTTTTTTTTCGAGTGTACTCGAAGCCTTTTATCTAATCGCTGCGTTAAAAATTCAAAACATCAAAAACTTTACTTTCGTTGTGATGTGCGGTTATAGTGTGGCGCTGGTGACTCTGTTGTGTGACGATGGTGACCCCTAGACGTGGTTCATTGGACTTTTTATTTACGCTGCCTACTTGATAAGTGGGATTTTATTTTTGTTTCATCATGTATTTTTTTTTTCTGTTACCATAACCTATTTGCCTCTCATTTGGACGATCTCTAAATGCATCAGCAGAGTGAGATAGATGCTGAAGAGAGAGTGCATCCATAATCCTACCTCTACTATGAGTTATCTGAGTTGTGTTTCTTTTTTTGTGGTTAAAAACAATTCACCGATCACCGCCTCTTGAGATTCTGTCGTATTTGGAAGATGCGAGAAATTTTCATGGAATGGAGCCCTGATGCCGATGTATAGAGATTAAATGTAAATTATTGCGCGGGGGGTTATTTTTAGAGAGAGAGAGGAGGTCAATCGGAAATGCTCTGTAGCTGCACTGTCTGTAGGTATGCGCATGCATTGGGGATGTGTATAGTTATTTTTGGCTTTGTGCTTTTGAAATTTATTGATTAGTCGTATTGAGAAGATGTTTATTTGTTTGAAATGTTGATGGATAGTGATGCAATCGGAAACTGCTTTGAGTGCCTTTTTAGATAAGGTTTCATGTAAGCAGTTGCATAACATAGATGCAGCAAAACCTAGAATTCATCACGTCAGCAAAAAAGTTGTCGATGTGTATTAAATACAGGACTTTGATGTGTTCTGAATCTCAGTGAAGAAGCTTAGGGTACGTAATTTGCGGGGTCATATGTCTTAGGATCACAATAACCTTGATTCAAAAACGGAACACGAGTGGAAACGATCGGTAAACAGACATGGGATATACCGGCGTACCCTAGTTTTAAACGTGTTAGGTTTGGTTAAAATACTATTTAACCAAAAACCCTTTCCGAAGGGCATTTAATCTCGAATCGATTTGGTTTAAGAACGCATTCACATATTTGCTTTGTACCGCCGGGATTTCGGCTTTGCCGTTTCAATATGCCGTAACTCTATATTTTTTTTTCGTACCTATTTTTTATGTCAAATTGTAGAATATTATACATGTTTCCACCGGACATTAATCTGCGGTTGGCAAAAACCTTAAAAAAAAACTGTTTTGTACCAAAATTTAAATCTCTTCGGAAAGGGATTAAAAATAAATCTTCACATGAAATCCGCTCATCCTTTTCATACCTTCAAAACATTTTCACACAATTTTTGTTCAATCTTAGACATAAAATAAGAAATGTATAAAGGCCACGTCAGGACTGCCATTTCGAGTATGTCCTTGTACATGAACCCCATCCATTTTTTATAATTGGCCCAATAGTGCAATTAGTCATACACCGCCTTATTGCGATAGGCTGAACTTCTAGAGTTTTCCATCTACTCGAAAAGAGACCAGAAAAGAGGACAGATAGAAAAGTCTACGCAGTAGTTTTGCCAGAGTGGAAGAAAGCCTCTTAAGAACTATGCGATCTGGACCGGTTGGCGGCGGATTTGTATATGTTGAGGGGTTTAAGGTCTCGCTACTATACGAGTGCGAAAGTGAATTTGTTTCATTATGGAAATCATTAATCTGTCGAAAGGAAACGCCAATTAAGACAGAGTAGCTCGGACGGTAGTTTTGCCGAAAAAAGTCTTTACTTTTTGTGTCTCCACAATAATTGTTGCAGATTTATTCCAGCCCTCGAAATCGGCAGACGAATTCATGACTTAAGGAGAAATAAAGTAAGATCCGTGGACATCCGCGGACTTTGCAAAAATTTCGTACGTCCACACCTTTATTTTCAAACCAGCTGTTCTGGCACTGACTGAAACTCAGGTAGGTGAGAATGCAGATGATCCAGCTCGTTCGGATTTCAATCTGGATATACCGGGGTTTAAGTTATTGCCATTATTCCGTCTCCACCGCGGCCTCGCCATTTACGTCCGCAACGATATGGCCTACCAAATTCCACATGTTAACAACAGCTCTGATCTCACATTCAGTTTCAAGTGGTTAAAATTCACATTTCGTTGGCATGTTTCACATCACTGCTTTATATACAGAAGCCCAGGTCTCAATAGCGAATTAACCTCTAACAGGTTTGATGAGCTATCGGACTCCATCAATAGAATCGTATCCCATCATCGACGTACTGAAATCGTTATTGCAGGCGATTTTAATATACACAATTCTTAGTGGCTTCGACATTCTGGACAGACAACACCCGAAGGCAGGTATGTTGAGATTTTTACTGTGGGCAACCATCTAACCCAGCTTGTAAACGAGCCTACGCGAATCCCTGACATTGACAGTCATGCTGCCAACACTCTGGACTTGTTCCTTACCTCCCATCCTGACAAGTACTCAGTCAGCGTTCTATCACCTCTATAGGCTCGTCAGACCATTGTGTCATATCGGCTTCTTACTCGTTCCAAAATAACACCTCAAAAGATCCGGCTCCGAAAAGAACAGTTTCGCCATACGAGAATGCCAACCGGCTTAAACAGTTTCTTTGAGTCTTTCAATTGGTCACTTTATTTCCTCCGCCGCCGATATGCTCAGCGAAATAGTTCTCATTGGCATAAAATACTTTATTCTCAACAGGACTAAAATATCAAACCGAAGGAGAATTCATGGTGTGACTCCAACTGTAAAGAGGCCATTAAGTTGATGGAGGTTAGTTTTCGGTCATATATAAGGCCAACCCAACCGAGGAAAACAAGAAAAAGTTTCACAAGCCAGAAATGTCTGCAATCCGTCGTGCTAAATTCTCTCATAATCAGAAATTGAGGCAAAAAATACTTCAGTGACCCAAAGGTAGCAAAGGTTTCTGGTCATTCGTCAAAAATATTAAGAATTGTGCCTCATCCTTCATCCCGACACTCGTTTGCAATGACATCCCAGCTGTCAGCTCCTTAGGCAAGGTCAACCTACTTGCAGCTCATTTTGCTGCCAGCTCCTCGCTCCCTGATTGTGCCATGCTTCCACCTGTACTCGCGAACGTAGAACACTCCATGGGACAAATTCATTTTCGCACTCGTACAGTAGCAGGAGTCCTTAAAAATCCTAACATACACAAACCCGCTGGTCCAGACGGTATTTCCCCCATAGTTCTGAAGAGGTGTTTACAACGCTGGCAAAACCACTGCGTAGGCTTTTCTATCTGTCCTACTCTTCTGGTCTCTTTCCGAGTAGATGGAAAACTGCATTTGTTCAGCCCGTCCCAAAAAAAAGGCGGTTCAACTTCTCCGAGCAGTTACCGGCCAATTGCACTAATATCCATTCTTTCCAAGGTGGATGGAAACGCTGATGAATAGTCAGCTTATGAAATATCTAGAACTTCGGAGGCTTCTCAATGACCATCAATACGGCTTTTGTGGCAAAAGGTCCACTGGTGATCTGATGGCTTATCTCACCGAAAAGTGGAACCGCTCCTTGCACCTTCATGGTGAAAGTAAGGTTATTGCACTCTATATTTCTAAAGCATTTGACAGAGTCTGGCATCAGGCTCTCCTGTCGAAAATGCGTGCAATTTGAAATCGATGTGTCTTTTATTCATTGGATTAGAAATTTCCTTTCGAACCGATCAATTCAAGTGGTTTTGGACGGTTTCAAGTCTGATGTTCATCATATTAATGCTGGTGTTCCCCAGGGCTCAGTTTTATCTCCAACACTCTTTTTGATCTTTTTAATTTCTTTTGCTTATGGCAGTAATCTTAGTTTCTTATATTCGTTTCCTGGCAAACGCCCTAGTCCATCGGACGTTGAAAGGGAACGGTTAAGTATGTTGAAATCATTAAATTCCGACCTGATTCTGTTCGGAATGAATGATCTTATGCCAATGAGAATTATATCGGTGAGCATCGGCGGCATCAATGTAGATCAAGGAAAACAAGTGGCAAATTAAAAGACTTAAAGAAACTGTCTAAGCCGTGACAGTTCACTTTTTCGTATTCCCAAACTGTTCTTTTCGGAGTCGGAACTCTTGAAGTGTTATTTTTGAACGAGTAAGATGCCAACATGACAAAATGGTCTGACTATAGCCCACTGATCAGACTGCATATATAGAGATAGCTAACTCGGCGCAAAAAATCTCTTTTTGCCCACAAGCTTCCACTGACTGGGGACTGCATATGTATGAAGGATGCTTTACCTAACTTACAAATAAACAGAAAATGAAAGGCCGATCGCCGATTCCATTGCGTTTCACGTCTTTCCGTGTGTTTTTTTTTTTTTTTGCGGGTGTTTGAGGGCAGGTGCTTGCAGAGTTGAGCATGTTTTTATAGTCTCATCAGTGTTCGAGCCTAGGGGTGATTAAACGCTGACTACGCGAGCAACAAGTTCAGAGTATTAGCAGCATGACTAACGATGACTCACGATATTCGTAGGCTCCCTTTAAACTGCGGGTGAGATGCCCACACCAAATTCATCTGGAGAATTCTGTATATTTCATTTCTATACAGAAGTCAGTGGATTTATTTTCGAGGATCAAATTTTAATGCCAAAATAGAAGAATATAAATCGCGTCTTAGCATTAAGATATTTCAAGAACGCCCTTGATGTTAAGGGAAAAAGTTCAAATTTAAAATCGGGGAAAAAAATCTATGATATCGATATCCCTTTATCACACAATTACTTTATTGATTGGTAGATTCTTTACTCATCATCATTTTCGGATGCCACTTATCCTTTAAAAGGGTCGCGGAGCGAGGGTGGCTAAATGGTCCTTCCGTCTTTCTCGATCCCACAGATCCAGATTTTTGACTGACTTAGAAAACTATTTTCTTTATTATTCCGTGCTGTTTTTACTTAAGTCAGCTCACCTCACATTAGCCTTCCAAAAAACTTAACAAAAAAGTGTGTACTTTTTGATTCTCAAATCATATTTTCTCCAAAATATCTTTGTTTCATTCTCAGCATGCCTGGGAAAATCATTTTTTTCCTTTTTTGGTTCAGAATTTTTTTTACTGAATTTTATTTTACTGACTGTAGAATAGATTTCCTTTTTTGGTTCAGAATTTCCTATTTTCCTTTCGCACATCAAAAATATTTTTAAAGAAAAATGAAAAATTGTCTACTTTTTGATTCTCATGCTTGCATTACAGTTAAAAGAATAGTTTCCAAAATATCCCCATATAAGAGACTTCTATATTTCCCTTTTTTAGTCTTAAGCAAGAGCACTTTTGATGCATTTTTCGCTATTCAAAAGGATCTCTACTGTTTCTGTCTATACAATATAGCGACAGAAAATATACCGTCAATGTCAGTGTTTCGAAATTCATGTGCCCACGAATTCTGACACTTTAGTTCTCGGTAAAATATGACGTGAATTCTATAAAATGGCGTGACCTACATTTAAATGTCTCATTTGTTGTGCAAAATACTTCCTCGTTCATAATGATCAAACTTAAAATTTACTCGTCGTTTTCTTTTCAACACATTTTTCGACTTTAATCTGAAGCGTGGCGATAGCTATTTGAATGAGTGTCAACCATGACCCAAATATTAATCAAAATATTTACAAAAATAGAAAATATACAAATGAAACAAAATGAATTTTTTGATTGCTTTATGCTATAAAACGCCAAATGTTTAATGGAACTATCCTTTGGAGGAATAAGAAACTATTAAGTTAACCGTAAGTATACCTGAGAAATCATATCCTTAGGAATAATTTAATTTGACTTTACCAAACCATCACTGTTTTGTGTCTAAACTAAATAGACTTAAGATGAAGCTTTCACTTAGCAAATTTCATGTGTAATTTCATACACTTCCTGGTGTTGGCACTTAATTCGAATCCAGTCGAAGAGCACTTTCATAAACAAACTCTCGAAAAGTGTTTGCTCATACCATGGATCTCTTCCTTCACATTTTTGTTGCCTCTGGAATCCATTTTAGCTCGCAAAACGTAAGAAAGCATATAAACCATATGGGACACGAGCATGTGGTGTTGATACACTTTCCCCTTGCTTGTCGTTTTCGAAGCTAGACGTTCATCAATCATCCGAAGCAGAAAAAGTTGATATTTGCATGAGGATACAAGTTAGCAGCCTTAAGCCTCAAATTGATGGGAATTTGTGTGCACTTACTGTGTGCATCTACTGCATCTACTGAAGAAATGGATGCATAAGAAAAATTTAGTGAAATACGGGATTTGGCTATAAACACAATATCAAGAGAGCGGCGTAGCTTGAAATTTAAGGTATCCCAACAATGGTTGCCATGTAGAAGTCGATTTCTCGAAGCGAAAATGCTTGAAGGAAAATTGGACTTTAAAAGGCGAATTAAATAGCGCACAAATACACTGTGAACGCGAACATTTTTGCAAGACCTCCATCCTCCTGTTTTCGATGCTGTTGTTTAGCAGCATTTTGGTTAGACCTCATCTGCTGAAAGCTGCTATAGGTGTACTCACATTTTTTCACAACTTTTTCTGTTTAAGTTTTCCGTGTTCTTTAAATTTGTTTCTCTTATTGTGGCTAGGTTGATTTGTTCACAGTTTCTAGCATAAATTCATGAAAAGCATACATTTTGCGGACATTATTATAAATTTCATACACCTTTTTCACAAACACATATTTTTCCATTTTCAACGCTTTTGGCACATTTTTATAACAATTTGCGACTCAAAAAAGGAACCGCAAGTGTCCACATATGACAGATCTGTCATAATTGTGGTACATTACATTTTTTTGTGGGGATTCCAACAATGAAATTGTTTTTTCTCACCTGAAAAACGAACAATTTCATTTTTTTGAGATCCAAATGACAAAAGAAGGGTGCTCGGCTCGTGTCAAATTAATCTTATGTATGTCCGGTGGAGACACTTCAGGATTAATTTTTAATCGTCTGCCGCTAATCACAGTTTTATGGCCGGTGGAGACATTGTATAAGGTAATCTTTTCTTTTTTTTCATTTATCCCCAAGATAGACATAGCCCTGAATATTTTTGTTAGTTAAACAATAAGTTTTTCAATAGGGGCATAGCACATGCGGTACGATGACGTAATATTTTTATTTCTACGCACGAATTTGGTTCCGGACATTTTCAGCAACTGTTGTGCATCGCATGGGATACTCCTATTCCTCCACTTCACCTGTTTCTTATTGCTCGCAACAGGGTGCCTGATTTCTTAACTGCTGTTCACAAGATAATTATAAAAAAAGTATATCAAGCTATCGCCTTGTTGTGATTTAAGTTACATTCCAAAAAATTAATCTAATTATGTACACACGTCTATTACAGATAAGGTCCTCTGCGCAGTAATATAGCCAAGATGTGCCTGGAGTCGTAATGCTTAAATTAAGAATCGAAAGGCTTTCGCATGGCAAATTGAATTGAAATCAAATCGAATATGTCTAGCCCCATTCCTAGACATGAGTTTCAAGTCCAGTCACACCAAACAGCATCGTCATCGTCAAGAGTTCCTCTTTCCTCTTGCGGGACAAAGAAATCCAAAGAACCTTGCCACTGCGGTCTCTTTTGTGCCTTCCCTGACGACATCCTGAGCCATAATTTCCCTAGTCAGGAATAGGAGGATTTTTGCGCCATGCGCCGGAGATGTTCTTCCTAGGACAAAAGAGGTCCAGATAATACATGAGTGTGTGAACAGAGGATTTAGCCCTCTCTACAGACAAAGCCTCCATGTCTAGTCCGCCCAATGCGTTGAAGATGTTTTTTTATAAGAGATGGCAACTCTAATAAATTTAAGGTTAAAGCTTTGTTTAAGTTATTGTGAGTATTTTTTTCTTCTCGGACAGCCAAATTAGCTATCGAGGCGGTTAACTCATGTGTCATAAAATCAACCCATTCATTTATTCATTGCGCATGCCAGCCAGTAACGAATCAGCAGACTCTTTAAAGTCGGTGGAATTACACTTAAAGAACTTAAGAACTTTGCTAAGGGTCTGATTGGAATTTAATCCAACGGAAATTCGCTTTAATTCGTCAATCTAAATTCCTGGAAGAAAATTCTCCGCACAAATTTTTCCCCGAATTTTCAGTCAAGAATTTAGAAAGACGAATTAAAGCGAATTTCGTTGGACTAAATTCCAATTAACAGTTAAACCTTAGCAAAGTTCTTTAAGAGCCTTTCACAGATTCCGCAGAATGGTTCAAGTCGTATAAGGGTGTAATTTCATCGACATAAAAGAGTCTGCTGATTCGTTACTGGTTGACATCCACAAGGAATAAATGAATGGGTTCATTTTATGACAGATGAGTTAACCGCCTCGAAAGCTGATTTGGCTGTCCGAGAAGAAGAATATTGTTTTGTCTCATTTTCGGAGCATTTAGATATATTTAAACACGATTGTAGATGTTAAGGCCAAGCTTGGAAAATGTGTTAATTTGTAGGAATGCTGGCTGCGATAAATAGTTCGCTTAGACATTTCTCCAGTAAGTCCAGATTAAGTCCTTGTCTTCATTTTAGAACCGCCTGATGAGACCCAGCCATGGTTAAATTGGTTTGAATTTTTTCAGTCTTCACTTGGAGGGATGTTTTAGGTTAGTTTAGATTTGGTTAAAATAAAGACAACACAAACACTAGGCTCCAATATGACCTCAAAGCGGTCCCTGAGGAACCAGTTTAATTAACATTAAAAAGGCTAAAACCCTAAACATTCTCCCTGGTGAAACGGTCAGTTTCTTTTCGTAATTATTTGGAGCGGATTTTGGGTTTGCTTTAAAGCAAAAAACACAAAGTTTCGCTGTTTTTGACGACGTTTCGTCCGGTTATGACCATCAACTGGTCGACAAAGATAACTTGTACAAGATGTATTATTTACCTATAACGTCAGTTAATTTTCCTGCTATAAGAAAGCATTTGAAGTTAGTGCTGTCAGCAATGAAATATACCCATAAAATTCCCCTCTTATTATTCTGAGGTTATTTGAAATTGCCTAGCTTTCGCACAGTGTATGTGTTAAATCCTCAACAGCTTTCGAAAGCCACAACATTTATATTTGACGGCTTGAGCCTCTTTGCTTGTGTACGCAGGAGACAGTGTTCTGTCAGGATTCCGACTTAAGTTCTAAGCTTGCTCCTGCTTGGTTTTATTAGTTCCCTAGACTTTTTTTGATACAACGTGCCCCGGGCGCGGATCCAGGAATTCTTTCAGAGGGAGGCAATCTTGATAATCTTGATTCCCGTCCGTCTCCATTTGGTTTTACCCCATTTCGCCAAATCCCATTTCGCAAAGGCCCTCTACGCCAATTAGAATGAAAAACTATGGGTTTTAAGCCAAAGTGAAATGAGGTTGCAGTCTTTTTGAGCTTTTTCATACGACCCAGGGTACCTATATTAGTTTGAATGCATAGTTTTTAACACAGTGAAATAATCACTGTAGACTCCCAAGACCTTTTAGAAATATGTTCAAGACTGACAGGTGAAATGATTTTGGCATGTCCGTCCGCCTGTATGTGTGAAGGTTTAAGGTCTTCAAAATTAAGCTGGAGAGCTTAAAATTAAGCTTCAAGCATATATTTGTTATTAAATTTAACAAAGTGAGATTCTATAGAAATAGAGGTTCTCAAAGGTTCCAACGAAATAAGTCTCAAAGACTTTCTTCTAAATCCAAGCCCATTTTTAAGAGCGTGGCCCATACACATGTTTGAATTTTAATGAATAAATTCGGGCCAAAAAACTTCAGGATTTGGTGTTGCTGGGTAAATAGGGTCGGGTATTTAGAAGTTCGTTACGGACGAGCTCTTGCACTTACTTACTTGTTTCAATTACAATTTTTCGAAACATATTAAGAATCAGGACGTTCAAATACATTTGGCAAGACGGATTATAATCAAACTTAGCTGATTAATGGCTGCTTATCATTTGGCGAAACAGGGTTTTGCTAAATAGAATAAGGCGAAATAGCGAGTCAGAGCAAAAATGCTCCGGTTGTCTGTCGCAAAAAATTTAATTCAAACTTAAAATAAAACCAGTGAGTAAGTGCTACAGTGTGTACGCAGAAGTTACAGTCCGTAAAACGGATCGTTGAATACCCCATCCTATCCCATTGTTAAATGCTGATGGTATAAAAGGGGCGTGGTCTAACCGCCCCTAATTACAAACTATTAATTAGAAGATATTTCCACAGATATTTCCAAGTTACACAATGTACGTAAGAATGCAATTTTTTGGTTCAAATTTAATATTTTTAAAAAATCGACCCCTAAAAGGGGCGTGGCTAAAAACTTTATATGAACGAAATCTGGACTGAAGTCTCGTTTACCCATTTGCACCCATTGCCCCCCCCATGGATCCGCGCCTGACGTGCCCAGATAGCCCATTTAGTTCATTCAGACTACACCACCTTTGGCTGGCAATCTTTATGAGTTTTACCTCGAAAGTGCTCCTTTCTTTCATATAGGAGGTTTGATATTTACAACCTCACTTTTTTCAAAGACCACTGCACTTCTTGCAAGTTCATCTGCTTGTTCATTCCCTTCTTTACCGCATCGTACCAAGCACTAAGCACGGTCTCACCCGGTTCTCAATGCATAATGCTTAAACCGTTTAAAAGGGGAATGATTTTTTTTCTGGATGAGTAACTTGGCGATGGCCAAAACTAGTCGGTGCAAAACTAAATAGATTGGAGCAGATCGTCAGAACTGTTCCAAGCATACCTACAGCGGATTTCGGGATGAATATTGTATGTTGTCTTGTCACCTACTGGGTGGGTGTCAACACGATATCGAGAAAACAACCCCGTATTTAAGATTATTATCTCGCCTCTTTTACGGCGCGATTGAAAGCTGTTGAAGTTGGCTGGTCTTAAAAGTAAGAGAGGATACGACCAAAAAAGCTTAAACAAATATTTTACTGCCGGCGGCGGCCATACCAACGAGGTACCTAGTTAAGTAGTTCTCTAGTCTTAGAATTATCATCAGCTCCTTAAACAACAACTAAGCGGGGGCTACCCGAAGAACTACCCTAGGAAACTGATGCCACTTCCATTTGGCAAAGCAAATGCGAAAAAGAGAAAAATTCTGCAGATGAGTATTACATGCGACTTCGTAAATTTGCGCAGTCGCATGGTGTTATACATGCAACATTTGCTTAGCCGCGACGACGAGCCCCATGTTGTGCCAAATCACATGCAGCTTGTGGCCATTTATATGAGACTGTGATAAATATGCGATTAATAAAATAGTTATAAATGACATGTTTATAACATAAAATTATTGAAAGGTATTCGAATTGAACATCCGTGTTTGGTTCTTATAATTCACACAACCTTTTTGGTTTTATAAGTAAATGCTCGACATTAGTCGAAAAATGTGTGTCTGGGTGGACGATCTTGGCTACACCCACTGATGAGCATCAGAGGCCAAGGTTTTTGAGCGAAACACACGTCGATCAACAAACAGGAGTAAAGATTATAATGGTCTATTTAATTGTAAGGGATGTTTAGAATGATGCGCGTATGCATGTATGAGCATTCGATAAGAATTTGAAGTAAGCCTTAGAAGAAAGTACCGCTTGCAAGTGTGTTCCACATCAAAAATAGTACCAATGAGTACGCGAAAAACGGAGAAGAATGCCGAACTTTGAGAGTGACAATGTTTTTTTAAACGAACCTAATCAGTAGTACCTTAATAGCTACATATTTGTTTGTTAGCCCAGTATTCTCCTCCATTTTAGCCACTTGATAACGAATGGATTTGCTAGGGCTTCATTTTTTTACATACGACATCCAACCTACCTCCGCATCTCGTTCAAATTCAAATGGCGACTTAAAAATAAAGGAAGGAAAACAGATTTTCTTGGATAAAGCCATAACCACGCAAGTTCAATTCACTTGTCGACGATGCTCTTGAACTCCGCGTGTATAGGGAATCTGTACGTGCTGCATTGACGTGCTGCCTCTGCCTCTGCTCGGTGCGCTGGATATCAATCAAACTACAATAATGCACGAACGAAACAATGCCCCAACTGAGGACCGAATAGCGCGCAACACTATACCAAGTGCAGCAGCAACAACTATTCATAGTATAGTAGCAAGAGCAACTCAAGTCCACAGAAGCATTGTGACAGCTCTATGTTCTTTCTTCTTTTTAATTTATTTTTTTTTTTTTTTTTTTGCATTTCGTTACTTTGTTTGAATAAAATCAAATCAAAAATGTATATAGTAAGTAGTTAATAGCGCCCGTCGTCGCCTATATATTGTGTATGCCTGCCCGGGTGAGGGATGGTGCGGCCATGAGACCGAAGACCGATTCTGCGGTATCAATTCATTTAATTTCCTCGTGCGTACGCTTGTATGTTGTATAAGCAACGCACACGAGTTCATCAGAACTTCGGGTTCAATGAACCATTACACTTTTAGTTGTTGTTAAGTTGTATATACACAACACACTGCACTCTCGATTTAGTTAAAATAGAATGAAAAACCCATCACAGTCAGAGAACTGAAAAATAGGCAAATTATACAAGATGGCGATAGAGGAGCTACAATGCGCTTTTTTATATCTTTACAATAAAAAATAGTGGGGTATTTCATTAAATTTATGGGGCAATGAATCAATTGTGGAACTAAAAGTGACAATTGATTGCAATTTTGACGTTTATTGCTGCTAAATTTCCAAGGTTTTGATGCAGCAGAGGTGCAGACTTTAGTACCTAACCTCAATCATTAACAATAAGAGAGGTTGTGGCAATAAGAGACTTTCCCAATACGTTAGTTAGTTATGTATTTTATTTCAATTTTTAATTATTTTGTGTAGAAGTAAACGTCAAAAATCTTCTTCAACCTTATACATTTTTTATAGCAAAGTGCATTTGAACAACAGTTGTAAAGTACATCCCACCCTCGAACTCCATTACTTCATCTATTGTGAATTGCTTCATCTATTTCCAGGATATACGAATTAAAGAATCCCACTCGAATTTCTTGTAGAACTGGGCTTATTGCAAGGAAGTGAAATACGTCCTCTCGTATCTTCACATTGCAACGATTTCGCACAATACGGGTAGGTCTGGGCGGTGTGTTATGAAATTCAGCTTAAGTAGCACTTTCCCAATAACGTAAGCAAAGCATCTGAGTTTCATTCCGGCGCGTTGTTCAAACCAAATGACTGAAATCCAAGCTGGCGCTCCACAAGGTTCCACTGAAGTGCCATTGCTCTTTATAAATATAGTTTTATGTGCACGATTTTAAGTTTATATGGATCATGGTTGCTGTGGTAGCTTTGTTTTGTAGTTAATTACAACAAATCTAAACCCTTGCCACATTTTCATACTACCACGAGATTCATATTAACTCGACGAAACTAGAAACGTGAAAGGTATATATTTTGGGCATACCGTAAAATTTTAACTATGTCTATAATACGCATAAATGAAAGGACTCAATGCAGAATACAAAATACAAAGGCCACGGTGGCTGGGTCACCTAGAGCCGATAAACACTAACGCTCCGGCCCGGAAAATCTTCGAATCCTACTCGCAGGGATGGCGCAGTAGAGAAGCACCGAGACTCAGATGGCGCGCGCAATTGGAAGGGGACTTTAGCAAACTTCGCGTGCACGAAACCCATAGCTGGAGACAGAACTGGCTGGCGAAGCTTGTTGGCTGGGGCCCACGTCCACCCCGGACTGTACCGCCACCTCTAAAATAGTAAGTAAGCAATGCAGAAGCCGAATTATGTAAAAAGGATCATGTTCTTTATTAAGTTATAGGCTTATCTGTTTTCGTAGTTTGTAATAACCTCTTCTAATCTTAACAAATGTCGTCTAGAAAAGTCCGGTAAAAGTTTTAAAAAATACTTATAGGGCCTCCGAAATCTTTATGAATACAAAACAAAAAGTTGAAGCCGAAGCTACATAGTGTTAGAAAGTGTTGTGAGGATGAGACTATACGATTAATTTAAGAGCTCGCCCTCGAATTGCATATGGACCTTTAGAAGAGGAAAGGTCCAGAGAGTTTAACCTTATCCCCACAAATCACTAAAATCACTTAATGAAAGCAAATCGGCATTCGTGTCAAAGTACTGACAGCGACGATAATTCCAGATCTCTTTTTACAGTTAAGAGAGCTGCAGTCCCCCCTACATTCAATCTGCACAAGGAACTTTCTAGAAGAGTTCCAACACGACGAGTACTCCACAACGATGGACGATTCGAAGTGCGACATATTTTACTTCGGGTTTTTTAAATATGTCCATGAGAAGCGGTAGTAAAAGTAGTTGAATCGCGATAGAGTTAAAAGCCTTAAAAAATGAGAACATATTCTAATATTGTATGAAAGTGTTGAAGTTGTATTATTGTGGTTTGGACCCCCAGAAAATGTGTCGCTTGGTTAAGCACTTACTCACTGGCTTGATACAGTGTGTACGCAGAAGATGCATTTTGTTAAACGGACCATTAAAAACCTTATCCTAACCAATCCTACACTTTAAAAAGGGGCATGGTCCATATTACAAAATATCAATATTAGCATTGATATATCCAAGTTTCACTTAAATGCAAGCAAAAATGTAATTTTTTGGCTCAAATTCAATATTTTCGTCAATTCGACACCTTAAAGGAGGCGCAGCTTAAAAATTTAAAAGCATGGAATCAAAACCGGATAATTTTTTATTCTTTCATAAATTTGGCTTAAGGCCAAAATAGCGTTTTTATGGAAACTCAAGGTTTTTTATAAATTCTGTCTCCAAATGTGGGAGTGGCCCAAACTATTCTATGAATAAAATGAAGAACTAAGTGTAAGTTTAATTTAATTTAATTTAATGTTGTATGAAATGCATTTTAAAATTTACCTTTAAAATAGATGTCACGCCCACTGGAGGAGGTTTGTCGCAATTAATTTTTGGAAGCGAAAATCAGTGAAAATAAAATTTAATTCAAGTTATGAGAAACAAGTGAGTAAGTGCAAGAGCTCGTCTGTGACAAGCTTCTATATACCCGACGCCATATACTGTGTAACACCAAACCTTAAAGTTTTTTGGCACCAATTCATATGTTACTTGTATAGGCCACGCGCCCTGAAGTGGGCATGGGATAAAAATTAAAATCAAGTTATTTCGTTAGAATCATGAGAAACATCGGTAACGAAAATTATTTCAGAAAAAACAAACGTTTTTTCCTTAAAACGCCCCTTAAAAGTGGGCGGAGCAAACTTTGAGCTTTTTGTGGAGCAAGCTTAGCAAAAAGTAATATGTTTATTGTTAAATATTATGTCATAGATTTTTTTTTTGATTTGGAATGAACTTTCCGAGAAAAAGGGTTTTTTAAGATCCAACATGTTAAAAGTGGGCATGGTCGATATTTTGGGAGGTCTAATTTTTGCCTTGTTAAAGGTCTTGGGCATATAATGCTCAATACCAAAATTCGAGTTCCTACGCCTTGTATAATTTGACCAAAAGGCATTTTTAAAGAAAATGTGTCTCACATTGCAGCCAGTAGTGGGCGTGGCCATTCATGGCTTGAGCCAATTTTTAAACTTTGTCTATGTTACAGATGAGCCAAGCCGTGTATCAAGTTTCAGCTCGCTAGCTTGATTTTGAAAGCCTAAAACCCTCAAACATACAGACGGACGAACATGGCTTAACCGTTTCACTTGTCGGTCTCGATTATGTCTCTAAAAGGTCTTAGGGGCCTACGATGATTATCCTACTGTGTTACAAACTATGCATTAAAATTAATATAACCATCGGGTCGGGTATAAAAATCAAAATGTTTAATGTATGCCCGTAAAAGGCAATCATTTCTAGTTGTGGTACATTTAAACCCTAAATTAGCACTAGAAAAACGGGAAAAAAAACTATTTTCCGGAAAAAAAAAGTTTTCTAGGAAATTACATTTCAAAGCAGATTGAAAGCCGGCGTATTGTAAGGACGAAGACGAAGTTATAACTTGTTGGCTCAAATGTCGTTTATTTAATTTCATTTAAAGAAATAATACAAACGAATAAATCACAGAAGTTTTTTAAGGTTTGGCCCTAGGGCGTCTACCAGGTTGACAGTTTGTTAACGGTTTTTGAACTAACCAAATTTTTCATCAATAATTATACATTTCCTGTATATGAGTGACACCATCGCATAGTTGCAAAGTCGATCCCACCTCTTTTCGCCACTCAAAATGTCGAGGACTTAGTTCGCATCTAGAACAGTTTTTTCGAAGAAACCGACACGGAACTCCTTTAATACTGGACAGGTCCCGAGAAAAGGAAACACGTCCTCTCTTTCTTTCACATTACAGATATACTGCACAAGATTGGAAGGTCTGCACGGTGTGTTATAAAATTAAAGTTAACTAGTTCGTCCCTAATTTTGAAAATTGTGGTTACTTTTTCAGTAGAACTGCTGTTTAAGAAGTAGGTTTTGTCCGAAAGATGGTTATTCAGTTTGTTGTATAATGAGAGTAACCTATACTGAGAGTACCGGGCTTTGTTGTAGTGCTTTTCACACAAAGTTCGCGCAGTACTTTCAATAAACAAATCGTATCTCGCTTGCAGGGAAGATAGTGGCTCGTAAGGTGCTATAATTAATCCACAGTCTGAAGCCGGACGCTCCCACACTTGCACGCCTTTCATTCGTTTTTAAGGTGTTGTTTTGAACCATCTTTGGGATAAAAAAAAAGAGTGGCGCAACAGCTCGAGGTGAACCAGGTCTAACTTCTCGACAATGTATGCTGTGTGCGTTCATTTCTTCACATACAAGGGCAACTACAATTTTTCGCCGAATCCGAAAGGCTCTTTGAGAAATTTTTCAAGACAAATGATACTCTCCGAGGGCTTGTCAGACCTTCACGGAGGTGGGGCCGTGAAAAAGAACGAGTCTTCTTTTTCAGGTGACGATGGTAGGATTCGAACCCAGACCTCCGGCGTAGTAAGCACACACACTAACCACTACGCTACGGCACCCAACCCCCCAGCTTTGGAATCCTTTCATTCTTTCATAATTAACACTCTATCAATGTAGGTGAAATTCATTTTTAGTGTATCCAAAAACAATGGTGGTTGCTCCAGTTTCGAGGTGCATTTCGTATCGCAATGTCAATGGAAAATCCCTTTCAGTATATTACGAAGAAAATAATAACAGGAACCTCACAATTCAGCTCCATTAAAAAATGTAGCCACAGCAGTTGATTGAAACAGTTTTTGCTATGTGCAATGCCTGATCCGAAAGCTTAGCCGCAAAGTGCTTGTTCATATACATAAGTTGGCTGATATCACCACTCCTAAGTACTTGTACCTACTCTCACACAATTTCCACAACTTGAACACCATATGTTCAACGTTCATTTCGACAACATCGCCGACAAAAATTGTTGGTGTATCGAGTATCCCTGCTTATCACAATCTCACTTTACTGTTTAAGGAGCCACCGAGAACTCAGGATGACAGCGCAGCGTTTTAGCAAACGATTTTATAGCTGTATCTGCACTCCGGTACTCTTCATCCGAGGACCACGAGATGTGAAATTAAGCTACAAACCCAACCAGTTAGCAGTAAAAAATGGTCTTAGATCGGCGGAATCCCGGCTGAAGTGTTCGGCTTTGGGTAAATTGATATTTTCAATCTAAACAGCAAAGTTTCAAAATTAAAGTTGCTTTCAAACGTCAAAGTTGCTTTCAAAATAAAAGTTGCTTTCAAACGTCCTAGAGGGGGGTTTTTTCCCACCCACTATTTTGTGACGGCGATGTTGTTTTTTATACAGGATATTTATTTTTCTTTTAGTATTTAGAGTACAGAAATATTCAGAAAAAAAACTTAAAGAAACCAACAAAGAAACCCACAAAACATAATCTTAAGTATTTGAAAACAAGTCGGAGTTGTTTTTATAGGCACATAAAAGGTATTGATCAAAAAGCTCAAAAGAAGCACAAATCAACAAAGAATTAAAGTGTAAATGGTCAACAGAAATACTCGGTGACCCATTAAAGCTGAAAGTGGGGCAGGTTTCGTTTCCCGTACCGCAAACCATCAAATCACCATTTCTTAGCTAGAAAAAGGATTTTTTTTTTTCTTAAAAATAGAAATTTTAAGGAATTGGTGTTGTGTGGTTCTTCAGTTTATAGTAGACCCCTTTGGAGTTATGGCCATCGACAAAGTCTTACCTCCAGTTTATTTTCGTTGGCAATCTGGATGAAAAAGTTTCAAATTTACATATTTTTTTTTTGTATGAGGTTGATGGTTCCCCTACTAATTATTCAGCTCTCCAGATTGCCTTGTTTGTGCTAAGATTTGGGGCGAGCACATTAAATCTTTTATGGTCGAATCCGGGATGGGAGGGAGACGATTTCGTGAGAGGTCTCGACTCGGTTGCGTTGAAAGCAAAAGCATTTCAAATCTGTGTTATTCGGCTAGAGTTGCTTTGCGTGAAGTTGTCTGTTGGTTGAATAGTTTTTCATGCGATATCTCTGTGATGATCGAGCATTGTGGCATAATGATTTCGGGTTTAATTCAGGTAAAAGGCTTTTTGGTATTTTTGTTAATGGAAGTGGAAAGCCAAAATGGAGCTTCTAACAAAAGCATACAGCAAAAATCTTATAATATCCGAAGCGAATGCTGTGATGGCTTGTGATTTCTCAAACCATAATCATTGAGTTGTGGTTTTTGTTTTCTCAAAAGGGGGAAAATGCTTTGACACAACTTTGACCACAATGGATGTCTGTCAAGATCATTGTTGATCGGGCTTAATACCCATACCCAGACACAATAGTAGAGTAGGTAGGTAGTAGGTACTTGTAGCCATTACTCAATGAGCAGTGCGTTAATCGTGAGCACCTAATAAAAATCATTCAACTGGCTACAAATGGAACGTTGGCATTTAGAGAAAACAATAGTTAATTAGTGCATATCTTGCCACCTGAGTGAGTTTTCTTTATGTTGATGGCAACGAGTCACGTCGCGTCGTTTGGCCTGTAATTTTAGACGCATAACCTTAGAAGCTCAATCATTTAAAGTTCCAAGAGCTTTGTTTATCATTGGTTATGATATTTTGTTACACAGAATTGTTTATATTGCGCGTGGTCGCATTATGCACGCGATAATGCTATTACGTTGATGCTTACATAAATGTAATAGTCAGTGGGTGAACGTGTATGTATTCGTATGATGAATCACCAAACATGGTTAAGTTGTGACTTTTATACACGATGCGGGACTCAGCATCATGACGTGAATTCGAGAGGAGATTTCCCAGTTTTCAGCCGTTCATCAGATGTTTAAAAATTTGAAACCCTCCTGATTTTTCTTCCTTAGGAGCTTTTCGATGACCGATTATCGAAATCATTAATCAATTGTTTTGAGTTGACAAGGTAGGTTCTCTCTTCAACACTCATAAGCGACAGGCCTATCCATGATGGAAACACAGGTGAATTGTAGGTAATAAAAGCGACAGACACACACATCTGTCATAATGACAGAAAATACACTGAACTCCACCAAAAGATCAGTTCAATCGTCCCAACTTAGGATTGGGGTAAACCATGGCTCTGGAACCACGCTTAAAAACGAATACTGTTTCTTTAAATACTAATAAGTGGCGACATGATCAGGTTAGCCAGAATCAGGTATTTTGTTGTTGTGCATGGTAATGACTGGGCCCAATTAAATTTTGTAAAATGATTTTGTTTTTTCGCAAACGTCCAGAAACTATATTTTCATTTAGTGGGAGGGTTACAATTCGCTTAGGCGAATCGTTGGATACCCCATCCCAATTGACGACTGTCAAGTTTCGAATTGTGTCATAAATCTTGGTTGTTAAATTTCGGTTTCAGTTAACTTCAATTGTATTTAGAATTTCTCATTTAAGAATATTCTGCCTAAGAAAGGGGCGTGGCATCCACCCCTTTTCAATTACATCGTTTTTTTGTTTCTATTTTTTATCAGAAGTGGTATACACGTGTTGATCACATTTTCACATTAAAAATTTGGTTTATACTTAAAAACGCCCCCAAAAGTGGGCGTTGCAAAAATTTATACATTTCAGTTGATAGGTTTCACACATATCTGAACATTTTATAGCGCAAGTTTTTTAGATTTAAAGAAAATATATCGAATAAAAACCGTTTATTAAAATGCATATGAAATATGACCACGCCCAAAAGGGGGCGGGTTTTGCCTTTTTTTCAAATGTCAATCGGAATACACTTAAGCGAGGATAACGCGTACCAAATTTCAGCTTCCTACGACAACTTTGAATTTTCATGTTATTAAGTAAAGTGGGCGTGTCAGTGGGCGGATTTTAAAAATTTTTACATTCGTACTGCTTCGGGATCTAGAAAGAACAGATATTAAGTTTCAAGCTCCTAGCTCAAAATTTAAGGCCTAAAAACTACCGACACACGGACGGACGGACGGACGGACATGGCTCAATCGACTAACAATTCGGTCTCGATCATATGCCCTTAAGGTCTTGGGGGTCTACAGTGATTATTTCTCTATGTTACAAACTATGAATCAAACTTAATATACCTCCTATCCTATGGGATGCGGTATAAAAATATCGGCTCGTTAAGTCTATTTTTTAGCGAATGACTGCTTTGTGGTAGTTTACAGACTGCATTCGGCCTTAAACCATGTTTCCACCGGGCATTAATCTGCGATTAACATGAATCTTGATTGAATCCACAAATTACGCGAATAACAATACAAATTTAAATCCTCTCGGCAAGCGATTAAAAATAAATCTCCTCATAAATTTCATTCACCCTTTTCACGAACACTTTCAGCCCTTTTCCTTTCAACCTTTTTAACAGTAGGCCACTGAAACTGTCCACATATGACAGGCAATGTCAGTTGGGATATTTACAACAGATTTTTTCGCTCCTGGAAAATTACACCGTCACTCTCTTCTGAGAGCTAATTTTTACAGAAAAAAAAGAGTGCTCATGGCAAATTACTCAAATTACTTAAATTTATTATTGGAACAATTTGGGATTTATTATTAGTCGTCTCCCTCTAATGCTCGTATTATTGCCGGTGAAAACATAATATTAACCCAGGCTAGGCTTTCATCAACTGACGGTAGAACACGAAAATTTACCTGCCTCCGATTAAAACCTCGGAAGATCGCTAAAAAGATCTTAATCTTTAAAATTTTAGCCTAAACTCAGGTTAGTGTAGAAGATTGCTAAAAAGATCTTAATCTTTAAAATCTTAGCCTTAACTCAGGTTAGTGTAGAAGATTTATGCTAAGCTATTTAGGTTTTTCCCCGACACGAATGTCATTTGCATTAGCGCTCATTTTAACACGGTATTTTTTTTCTTCCACGTTCGTTTCTCACTAGATTCCAACGAGGAGAGGAAAGGGCTACATGTATTAGCACCTTGCCCGGGTGCCCCTGCTGACAGATCCGACGATCTTTGTAATCCGACTTATTAAGGCCAGTTTTTCAGTGTGCGATCATCCGAGCATGGAAGTTAAACTGATTAAAGGTCAAAATTTAATTTTTAGATCCGGGGTTAATCTCGGTTTAACTCGCCAAATTTATTTAGTCCCAGATTAACTCCGGAGAACAGTAAGAACTTCCTTGAATGTTTTATCCACACAGGTGGCAGTTGCTTTACGTGTTTCTGAAAAATGACATCTCGTGAAAAATGACATCTGAGAACAACTCGAACTTCTTTTTCTGTGTTTTTCTATGTCAAGTGAGAGTTGTGCATAAATTACTGAACAACTAGATATTCAACTTTCGTCCCTCTTGCCCTCCAACATCCATTCGTTTGCGTTTTTGATAAACCCTTCAAAGCTTTTATAAAGCTTAAAATTTTCGTGTCGATGAAACCTTGTGAGAAGATGCAACAACAATTTACCTTATGCGGTCAGCTGATGTAAAAAAAACCAAAACGTAATTGCATGAAACTGCTGAATTTACTCACACTTGTAAACAAATGTTAGAGGTTCGGTAAATACGTTAATTTCAGCTTGTGGGCGAAGTTTTTACATGGCCGAAGTCGAATATCTAGTTATTCATTAATTTATATTGTTGGAAGAATGAATAATTTTAGACTACTTAACTGACGGAATTAACATTGAACTGAAAAACTGTTCACTGGGTTAGCTCCAGATTTGTTCCGGGGCTAACAAATCTTTATTTAAGGTGGGCTTAACTGAGCACTGGATAACCAGCCCCTTAGTTAATTAATGTGCTTACTAAGGCAGTCATTCACCCTCAGGGCCAATTGTGCAGTTGTAACTGTTTCTACTGTCTGAGAACCTTTCTTTATTAGCGACAGTTGTTCTGATAATTTCTGCGTGGAATGCAGCTCATCAATTTGCGTACAAACTTTAAGTTGGGACTTCAATAACCGACAAAACAGTTTTTGGGGATTGTTTCTTGTTTCTTGTTCCAGCCTCTTCGATGTATATTTCATATTTACATGCATTTAATATTAAGATTTATGCAATTTCATTCATCCGACTAAATGCCTCACTTTTTACGATTTTTTTTTTTTCATGTCGGCTGAACGCGCTCATTTTCTTCAATTTGTTGAAGGCCCACCATTTGACACATGTCTGGAAAAATCATGGAAAAATAATTCGCATTTAAAAGTCTAACAGATTTTTGTCACCCCATTTAAAAGGTGAAATCGAGTAGTGATCATAAGGGAAAGACCCCCGACTTATTTCCTAGAAGTGGCCTAAACCTTAAAAAAAATATCGTTATTTTCATTCTTTCCCTCCATACTGTGTCGAAACAACGAAAATCCAACGATCATCCATTAATCCATTACAAACACATCGAAATCAAAAGACCGAATGGAAACGAATCATGCGAGAGAGAAAGACAGAACTGGCCAAGACGATTTATAAAACCAAAATAGCACGAAGTGTTGTCTACAAATAAAGTTGGTTTTTGTATGCTGCCGCGTTGCATTCACTGATCGCTTCGATGCCTGCGCCTGGCTCACACCAATAACCTAGCGAGCGCGTTTTCGCTTCTCTAGACTTTCGAGAGAGTGATAAGAAAAATATTTGCTGATCGGGTTTAACGACCCTTTAGCCAGTTCGGAATTGTTGGCTTTTTTACGATACGAATTCACAGCTTTTGTTGTGTTTGTGAATTCGTATTTTTGTATACATGTATTGTGTAACAAGATGTTTTTTTTTCTGGAGGTCCATAATGCTGTTATATTTGTCTTTCCCTTTGGTGGATTTTAGCAATGCGCCTTCCGGTTGCCTCTTGGCGCTTTTCTTCTTCAACTGAATTCAACCAACCTACACAGTAAAACATGATCTGACATCTGCAGCACGACGGGCATCATTCAGCCTCAGTTAAAACAACAACATAATGGATATCTGTATTTTTTTGTTAAAAAAAAAAAACATAATGAAACAGTGAAAAAGCATCTATAAACACACTTTTATACACACATACCTTTCATAAGAGAGAAAAGAAAAACAGAAAATGTGTATTGGCCCGAACCGGTTAATAAACTCAAATGTAGGTCAAGATTTGTGGTGATAATACAACAACAACAACAACAAAAATTCACAGAAAAAAAGTAAAACAAAAAGCATTCAGCGAAGAGCACACGGGAAAAAGGAAGATATGCTAAGAAGGGCTACGTTACGTGTCGTCTTCGTATGGTGCTGGTGTGGCAAAGGCAATATGGCCAGCCGGGTTGGGGAGCTGCGCTGTGGGGAATTTTTAAACAAATTGTTGACTTCTTTCACATCTAGGTAGGTAGGTTGGTAGGATAGGAGCACACGCATAGCATAAGATGATGATGATAATGCTGTTTTTATAGGTATGTTGCCAGGTAGGTCGGTCGGAAGAACCACTTATTGTCGTTCTCTATAACATGCCTGATCTTCATCAAGGCGACGATCACTTAATAATGATCATCACATCATCATCATCATTTGCCGAGCTGAAGTTGCACTTTTTTCGTGCCCCACTGGATGCTGCACTCGTATACCCACTGCAGCAGCAATGAGGCGCAATAAAGGCGAAACAGAGTCTCAGAAGTCAGAAGTAACTAGGTATGCATCGGGTTTTTTGTGTCTTGCTACTTTTGGTTTTTGTTTCTTTTGTTTTTTTTTTTCGTCGTCAAAAAGGACAATAAACTCATTTCAGAAAATGTTGTAACTAACATAAAATGTGTTGAAGAGACATTAAGAGGTTTCCTGTCGTAAAATGCGAAAATGAAAACTGCATTCATTTGTGGTTTGCACGTTTGGGCTAAAGTGTAAAAGGGACTTACAATAGGTAGGGCTAAACGTCAGGGTCGTTAGAAGGACTTAAGTTTTAGTTGCTTGAAAATTATCCAGATGTGATTGCAATAAAATTAAGTAGACAGCCAGCGGGGAGATAGGTACATGATTGACAGACAATTGAGAAAACGTTATAAAAGGGCTGATTAGAACACGAAGCTTAAACTTGCAGCGTAGCTTTGTAGTCGAGTGCAAGTCTGTCATAAGGTTTTCAACACACTTGTCAGTTAGGTGGAAAAATTAAGAGTCTGGTACGATTGACACATAAAACCAGGGCAGGTAACAACCGTACCTACGTAGGACTTACTCTTCTATGAGGTTTTTATTTGACTGCGTCACGTTTGAAGTTGAACAATTTCAGTTATATTTAACTTGCGGCTTCAGAGAAACTACAGCTACAGCTAAACTTTCTCATCAGGACTTAAAAATACAAAACAAAATGTAGTTAAATAATTAAGAGGGAAACTATTGAGGTAGTAAGAACTTTAACTTAGATATTTACGCACTGAATGCACCCTCTGTTCAACGTTTTGCTTACACTTAGTCTACAATCGACACTAATCAGCGATTAACATAAATCTACGAATTTTAATCCTCTCGGCAAGTACCTAATTAAAAAAAAAATCCTCCAAAATCTCATTTACCCTATTCGTTTTCAGAATCCTCTTTCTTTTATGTCACTTTTAACCCTTTTCGTTTTTGAAGAAGTTTTCGTTTCATTTTAACCCTTTTCGTTTTGAAGTTTTGAAAAAGAAAGCTTAAAGGAAACAGATGATAAGTTTTCTATTTAGACTCTTACAACTATTGCTTTCTTGCTCCTGGAATATGGTCATCGTCACTCACTTTTGGGCGTCAAAATTGCAAAAAAAAAGAGCTCGTGTCAAATAAATCTTATTTTTGTCCGGTGGAGACACTTTGGGGTTGATTTATTATCGTCTCTAGCTAATCGTAGTTTTATAGTAGGTGGAGATATAAGTCAAGATCTACATTCATAAAACATTTCGATGCCATCGAGCCCAGTCTAATCCCTTTGTGTTGTGAAAATACAAAAATTTTAAATTCTATCGCTGACCTTAGGACAATAGGCACAAGGAGTCTTTGGCTTCACATTTTCTCTTTACAGTTGCCAAACGAGACGTTGAAGCCGAAGCCATATTGTGTTAGGAAATATTGAAATCGTATGGCTGAACTTCTAAACGTCAGGCCGAAGCGGAGCCAAAGCTCTTTTGTGAATCCCGCTTAAGTGCGTCAGTGTTGTCTATACTGCTCGGTTTTTGGAGCATTTTAAATATATGTTTATAAATTTTAAAAATATGCACAATAGTGGTTATGAGAGGGCAGGTCATAGCTCCTTGAAACCAGTTGGGTATTTTTTTTTTTCTCTGAGTAAGGAAGGAGACAAATGTTTTTTGCTATAATAGCGTCAAAATCTTTCGATTGTTCGCAAACTGACTCGTAACTTGAGGTTAGCGTGCTGCTGATATAATTTGAACTGCGCAAATTTTCGAAATTGCTTCCAAAACTAAATCTTAGGTTTTTAGTTCAAAAGAAACTTTTTGGCCTAACATGTATCGAAGACTCGTAGCTGAGTTCATGTGTTTTTGGTTTAAGCATACGGGAGAAGGGGATGTGTGATTCGGTATAAATCGGCTTTTGAAAGCTAGTCCAGACAGAAAGTAACTTAGAAGCTTTTTAGAGCCCCGGAACTCTTTCCTGCAAATGATTGACTTGAGTTGTAGTTGAGTGCTGGTTGTGTACTTGCCCAGAGACAACCCCGGTTCCGTTTTTATACTTTTGCATCCTACGAAGAGTTAATTTTTGAAATGACATGGTCTTTGCAGAGGATGCATTCAATCCTCTATTTGTCCTGCTGAGAAAATAGGGTTGGAGTACTCTTCAAACACAGCTAGGTTTAACCTAGCAGAGGACCTATGTCCTTAAGGTTTTCTATACAGACTGGAAATATTCCCTCCGTTAATCACCTCTTTGAAGTATACAGACTTTGGCAGTCCCTTGGAAGGCTATAAGAGGTGACAGGTAAGATGTTATGCCTAGCTATTTCGCACTTATAATAGCTCACACAAGGAGAGTACACATGGAAGTAACCCACAATTTTCTGCGGATTCCAAATGGCGAATTGAGTGGTCTGGCAAGTGACACTCTCGGAGGGTTTGTCCGACCCTCGCGGAGGTCGGATAGTGTGAAAAATGTATTGCCACCGTCACGGCTCAAACCGGGGACCTTGTGTACAGGAGTTCCAAACATTAATCACTACACCACGGAACCCACAAGCAGGTATTCAAACGTGTGCTGGCCATGACTTTGAAGAAAAAAAAGGTCTTGGTCAAACTTGGTGTTGTTCTCTTTTCTAAATCATTTAGGGGGTCTGAGCTTGGATGCCAGAAATGAATTTTTAGTCCCTTCCGGTCCTAGGGTAACTTTGATTTAACCCGCCAAATGTAGTGGACTAAGACAGTGAAATAAACTCAAACTTCTTTCCCTGCGTTTTCTATGAAAAGGAACAGGCGAGGGAGGTAATGGTCTTAAGTTGTTGAAAATTTCGAACACTATTATTATGGAGTTAGTCCTACAATGAAAAAAGTAAGCTACAGATTCGTTTTATTCATGGGATAATCAGATTTTTGGTTAAGCCCAGATCTATTCTCTGATTGAATTAGAAGTTTAATTCAAGATGACTCAAGTCCTATAGAGTTTCCAAAATTTCGATTTTTTTACCCTTAAGTTGTCGTTATTTTTTAAGAATAGGGCAACTAAATAAAGGCAACTAAACGGTTGCAAGTTGCAATTTTTTTTTCTTTCTAAGCCTTTCCCAGTTGCTCATTCTTCCCTATACATTAAATAAGGAACCAGTTCCTTTCTTTTAAACGAATTAGGTAGGTGCACAACAGTTTCTTAGCAGCATAAATATGACTGCAATTTGACATGTACCTACAAGAAACCAGCTGTCTAAATTTCACCAATCAAACAAAGGACACAGAAAAGTCTCATTGTTCCTGATCAATTTGTGGTTCTTCCGCTCTCTTATTAAATCAGCGCAATTGAATTTGGTTCTCTCCGCATCTGTCTTCCTTCATAAAAATTTCATCCAACTCCAAGTATGATTGACACTGTCTGCACCAAAATTTTACTGCCCCAAAAAGTTTATGCCACACAAAAGAGTTGCATAAAATACAAATTGACCTACTTACGACAATTGCACTAACTGTGTCCGCCCCCGTAGAATGATGGATTCCACAGAAAAGGATATGAATCGGGGATTGACAAGAGAGGAAAAAAAAACTCGTACTTTTATGCATTTTTGAGTATACTTAAAATAATTTGCTCATGCAGCGTTATACAACAATTTTTGTTGTATACACATCAAATAGTTCCCAAAAAAAAAAAAATTATTATGTAGGTAATCGTATTATTCAATTGGCTTTTTGTGTTGCGACAGAATTGAATGCAGCTCATTGTTGTGGCCCTGACAAGTGGTGCATCAAGTACCTTATCGCATGAGAGTCAATACGACTCATGTACATGAATAACAGCAACAAATTGACAGCAGTAAAATTTTACTAAGTCCAGCAAATGAAACCAGTCAAAAAATAAAAATAAATTATTCACAACGCACTACTCTCGGAAACAGGCTTTGGAATTGGAATTTAGGTCTCTCACAGCTCACACAGCACTAACTCATGTTCTGCGCCTTGGTGGGGCGGGGGGTTGAGCGGCGCTCCACGCGCCAGTGCGGGCGGACAGCCCCAAACAGAGAAAGAAATGATTGCGGCCGCGCGGCGTCGGTGGAGTCGGGATCGGGACTACATGGGAAAATCGGGTCCCATTTCTGATTCCATAATGTCAGCAAAGTTGAGTTTTTCTCTTTTTTTTTCTTAGTTAGCGACGAGTTAATATGTGGTTGTTCGCCTCTTTCGTTTGTGACGTAAGCTGATAAGGCTTAGCGAAGACCTGCTAATTGAACGTTTGGCAAAATTCAATGTTATGCCTTTATGCTTTTTATATAGCCTTGACAAACAGCTGGAAATGGCAGACAAGTGTGATGGCCGGCTTCTTGCAAAAGTGCGTGCTAAATGTTGTTAATTTATTTATGCCATTCTTCTTGTTGTTTTTTTTTTATTGCAAACAAGTCTTGGGTCATCGGTGGCTGGCGATTGAGACAGCTTCAAAATTGGCGATATAGGTATTGACAGTGGCATGTAACATGCCGCATGAGTAGAGTTGGTAAAAATGTTTAAGAGTCCGGAAGCGCATGTTTTTGACTTTTCATATCAGTCACTTTGAAGCGTATAGATTCTCTAAGCGTCATATTCGGTTGGGCTGCTTCTTGGAAGATTCATAGGTTTGAGATGAAGAGACTTGACATTAGCATATTGACAGCTATGGCCTTTTTGATTGGCATTATGAAACAGTTTCTTTGGTACTCGTTTGACAGTTTCTATTCTAAGAAAATGATAAATATGCTTCAGGTCCCAATAGCAAAATTTAAACCAGAAGTACAACACAATCATATAGCACAAGCGTCAAGTCAGTTACATTTCATTTTTGCCTTAAAATTGGCTAAATTTCATTTTTGCCAACCTTTATTCAACTACAAACGCAATTTCTGTTTCATGTCAACAACTACAGACAAGGTCAAGGGGAATGTGGAATGTCAGTTTCCGTCCCGAATCGAATAAGTTTTCTGGGTTGGAAACCGAAAAAGTGATGAAAAACCGAAACAGTCCACAAATGTCGAATTGAATTTTAAAAAACACGTTATTGTTGGTTTCAAATTGTAACTTGTCGAGGGCTCACTAATGCGCCTTTACCTTACACTGGAGTAAAAATCATCCGCTTTAAGCATAATCATAATTTAAGAAATAAAAATCATTGCTTTAAGGCAAATCATCCGCTTTAAGCATAATGCAGCTGATGCAGGAATCACAGTCATGCTTTAGACTGAAGACTTCGTTTGAAGTTTACGAGTCCAGACACAGAATTTTATCACAAAATAGATTCGACTTCGTAATGATACCTCAAGGCGAGAGTTCTAATTTTATTTGAAGAATATAAGAATAGAATACCCATTTCGAATAAGAATAAATCTTACTGTTACTTAAACTTAAAATATTACAAAGGTGCCGAAAATAGGTTTGAGAATTGGGTGAATGGGATTTATGAGCGGATTTTTTTTTAATTGCTTGCCGAGAGGGTTTAAATTTGTATGGTTTATCACGTGATTTGTAGAGGATTTAGTAAATATTTATGCATATTAATCGCGGATTAGTGCCCGGTGGAGACATGGTATTATTCTGCCTTTTTTATTCCTTATACGGGAAGAAAGAATTTTGAACAAATTTCAAACTAATTCACAAAACCACAACCCAACGCAGTAACCAAGATTTACACGCAGTTTCGAAACGTCAAAACGCAGTTTTAACTTCATCATTTCGTTATTTTTTCTTGCGTTCTCACAACTTCAATACACCAAGATTAGAAACGTCAAACTGCAGTCTTAAATTCATCATTTCGTTATTTTTCCTTGCTTTCTCACAATAAAAATCATAATCACGCAATGCCACAGGAAAGTTGTAGTAACTCCCATTGAACTTCGTTTGTTTGACTTTTGGTTGTCAAGGTTAGCGCAGCTTTGTGATAGAGCCTTACTTTAATAGATTAACTTCAGTTTGCTTTGACAGCCCAGATAGATTTCAGTTGGAATCTCCAACATAATGCCCGAATGCTTACGCTGGTCGCGAAGACGTTTTACTTAAGCTTTTTTTTTTAAATTTTGATAGAAAACGAGTGAAGGTTGACTTAGGCAACAGGCGGAAGGACTGATGAAGGTCTGACTACTTCACAGATGCGACATTCGGCGCTTAAAGTAGTCGGTAGGTACCTAGGATACATTTTATTACAATATTTTCTTATGAGTTTTCTATTGTTTTTGCAGTCAAGTACCAAAACACTAAATAAGTAACACTAACTTCCGATGTTTGAATTCTGAGGTAGCGAGGCAAGACATTTCATCGTAACGTAACGCTGACTTAAAAAAAAACTCTTAATTCTGAATGAGCTCATCAACTGTGAGCAGAAATAGTTAACTAAATACGTTCAGTAAGGGACCGTGTTTCAGTGCAGAGTTAAGCTTGAGTTAAAAACAAAAAAAGTATGTCCCGAAACAAAAATCAAACTGGAGTTAACTCAACGACTAGTTTTCCAATGCAGATTTAACTCCGTCAATGAAGTAATCGAAATTTTTTGTTAAATCTTCTAACTGAACCGCCACTACTGATACTGATAGAAAAAATCGGCAAGAAAAATCGCCTGTTCTCAATTTAACTGTTCTCCAGAGTTTGATCCAAGGTTAGCCCACAAAATTTTGTGAACTAAGCCGAGAAAAACCGCGGATAGAAATTAACTAAAATGCCTTCTTTTTGGGTTTTATGAACCTCAGAGTTTTGAGATTAACTCGAATTACCTCCCACTGAAAAACTGGCCCTGAAACGGTGAAACGAAAATTTGTCGCGCAATGATGAAATCACGTAATATTCATCTTTGTGTCGCCATAAATATTCCAGTGTTGTGAAATTTTAACAAACCTCCCAGTCCTCTCTTTCACTAGTTCCGCACCTTTTGGAAAAATGTTTGCTGACAAAGGATAATTCAAAGTAGACAAATGTCAAAATGCCTACATAATGATCTGAACATAACGGCTGCTTCATATAAAGAGCGAGGATCTCGGGCGAGCTGTCAAATGAATTTTAATCAATGGCAATGTATTAGGTGGTTCACAATAACAGCTGATCACTGTCTCGCTCGCCGGGCTTTTCGAAAAATTTAAAACCCTCGCCGAGGTTGACGATTATTCTGTCAATCGGTATTGTGAGTTATGGCACGCTATTGAATAGACTTTTTTTTTTCTCGAAGCTAATACTTGTTGTGAAATATAAACTATTAATGTGCAAAAGTTATGTTTTGTCACTGTGCAGTCAAAACAGTCGTCGCGTTTTCTCGCTCTCATTGTGTATTAACAAACGATTTCTCTGGTCCCGTGTTGTCGCTGCCGCTCTGGTTTGACGCTCTCGTGATTAACCGAAGAAGTGAGTATGAAACATATTTTAAAACTAAAAATAAACTTTATAAGGCTAATAATAAATTTAAGGCACGTCCTGAGCAGAAAGAGCCTTGCCTTATGTAAAGAAGCCTTGACACTGGCTGTCATTTAAAATCTTAAAATTCCAGTGTGAACAGTCAAACACCATAACGAGTTATTTTCGCGATTATGTATGTTGAACTTTGGTGCGCCTTAAATGTACTGTGATAGACGACGTTTTCTACCGACTAATCCGATTTAAACGTTTAATGTCATTGAATTTCTCATTCACATCGATAGTTTCCCTCAATGAAGGTGTCTCCGGTCATTGAAAAAAAACATTTCCTACATTTTTCTCATCACTCGAATGTTTTTTTTGCGGGATGCAGGAACCACAGACACGTTTTAGACTAGTCTTCGTCCCGTTAAAAGACACCAGCTTTACAGAAATATTTCCTAGAAAAACTATATTTTTTGGAATTTTTTTTTTTGTTACAGTTTATACTAGAAATTATTATCTTCAGCGCACACTCAAACAAAAATATTTTTTCATTTTTTTTTTTGGCAGCTGTCGAGCTGACAGCCGTAGCAAAAGTTTAGTACCTACTTTTGAACTAGAGCTTCGATTTGGAGCCACATTATAAGCAATTGACAAATGAAACGTAACGGCTTTATTTTTGTCGAAACATTAAAGGCAGTTTCACAGAGGGGCTTTGGCTTCGTCTTCGCTTTGTGACGAAACGTCAGCTCTGAAATGACACTTCCTAAAAAAATATTTATTTTTCAGGGAAATTTGTATTTTTTTTTTCGTATTATGAGTGCTTATTTTAATTGTATGAGTGGGAGGGATTATAATAATGCATCACTTCAGATTATAACCTCGCGCCTAAATGAAAAAGAAGAAGAAGAAGAAGATTTTAATTGTTTGAGTAATCTACTGAAAATTATTATTCTTAGGGCACAAACATTAGAAATGTTGATTTGTTTTTTCTCAACTGGTGAGCTGTCTGGGCTGGGGACGCAAATTTTCAGTACTGAACTGTAGCTTCGCTCTGGAGTCACGTTACGCAGCATTACGCTTTCTCTTTACAATTGCCAAATGAGACGTTTAAACCGAATCTACCTTATGGTTGTCGTAGGATACATTGAAATTGTGTGTCTGAAACCGTAAACATCAGGCAAGGCTTCTTTGTGAATCCCGCTTTATGCATTTGCAGACATTGAAATCGAAGGTTTGGCTGAGCTTTCGTAGTGCCGAAGCGTGTATGCGAATCCAGATTAAGCTGAAGCGATGCCCTGCTCCGAACCAAACTTCAAGTCATACTTTGAGATCTAAATAACCTACAAACTCCTAACTTTAGTTTAACTAAGCTCTTAACCTTCGAATAAAGGACAAATCAAAACTAGGTAGGTTTCAATGGTTATCTAAACTAGTGTTCTAAAGGGACAGTTTGCCCATGAAAAAACCTTAAGAACCATCTGATTTCATTTACGGTTTTGAAAATATCTTGTAGGGTGATCATGAAACGGCCGCTTTTTTATTGTACATGTTTGAATTGATAGGTCCTCTAGGTTTGTTATATTAAAACTCGTAGGAATACCTATGCATTAAATTTTTGTTTTATAAAGTCAATTTTTGACCTGACAGGATTCCTAAATGAATAATTTTATAAATGAACCCCTGCTGGCTCATAAAAAGTAAGTAGTTCCACTCAGCAGAGCCTAGATATAGCTTTGCCAAACAGCTTGGATGTTTCCCTAAAAAGGTCGAGGATGAAATGATCGCACTCAAACATACTCACGTGCATCGCCCATTACACCTTCCTCAATATGTATATATTTTTTTTAACGAGCGCTTCCTTTCGAAATCCGGTTTCGAAATACCTACTACTACACCCGACAAAGCAAAAGTCTTCCCCTTGCTTGAAGCTACTCGACTAGGTAGGTAGCTACTTAATAAGTAATAACATAAGCAGTTAAGTACAAACCTTGGATTTGCTCCCAACACGACTTTTCCCATATTGATTTCAACTGCCCCCGCAGAGGGTGATCCGCCTCTTGCCTTGACGATTCGCGGTGTGGCTTTGTCCAACAGCAGTTGCTGTTTTGTTGGATCGTCAACTTCCGTTGTGACCGCCAGCGCTTCGTCCTCTGCGATCGCCAGCCTGGTATCTGAAGGTGAAATTTTGATGTTTTTGCTATCGACCTGAAGATTATGATCGCAGTCAATGGTACTGCTGCTGCTGTTGCTATCGATAACCGCACCACTATTTCCGTTTTCGATTAATGTTGCCAAGAGCTGTTCACCAAAAATGAATAGATCCTTCGATATAATCATCGCACAGGGAGACTTGGCTCCTGACACTTTTCATGGGCTTTTCCGTTGGGACAAGATTGATTGCGAAAAAATAAAAGTTGGCAATCATAGACTTTTCCTTAGCCGGAAGAAAATACCGTTAGAAGGCGGTTTTGCCCGCACGCACACACGATCGTTTTTTTACGAAAAACACGCAAAGACACTGGTTACGTACGAATTGGCGGCAACTAGTCTAGGACAAAAGAAGGAGGCACAGTTAGAACGTTATAATGACGAAAAGAGGTGCAGGAAACAACAAAGTAGCGAGAATAATTTTATTCCGGAGAAAAAGATCGCGAAGATCACAGTGTGTTATTTCCGCTCTAATAAATTTCCATAAACATTTTTTTTCGTATTTCCACTCCTTTTTCGCTTCTCTATTGGGTTGGTCTTGGTCTTTGTTTCTGCGTATTTCTTCCTCTACTACAACTCGGCACGAACAGATTTTCTTTTCCAGCAGATTAATGATGATCTTCGTCGTGACGCGAGAAACGCGAATCAAATGAAACTTTTCTGAATTATAATTTCGAAAGATCGTTTGGGAAAAAAAAATTTCTCTCAACTAGCGTGTGTGGGCGGTTGGTGCGCGAGCGCTTTAGATCAGCTGCTGTGTATCGTTATGGCACAAGAATAATTATTTAAACACATTTAGATTTTTTTTTCTCCTCTCTCTCCCTTTTTTATTATATATACATTGACAAACTGATAATCTTGAATTACGATATTTTTCCACAGAAAATTGCCAGCAAGATCACTAACCGATAACTCTGCTCAGAGGAGGTAGTATAGGCATGTACAAAGAAATCTCTTTCACTTCTCGGATTTTATATTGAAAAATGAAAACAAATAAAAGAACTCAACACTTTTTTGTTGTTCGAGAATGAGAGAAAAACGTTTGAAGAAAAATTTTTTATGGTGAAAATAAAAGAAAATGTAAAGAAAAAAAAACAGAAAAAAAAAACAAAAGAAAATTTCGTTTCAATAGGCGCCGACGTACGAGCGAGCAAGTCCGACGTTGCTGGTGACCGGTGAACGTATGAAGTTTGAAAATTCAAAAATGTGGGCACTACTGGGGGCGCTTAGCTCGGTGCTTGCGCTGATGTTGCACGATTCGTATTTGTGGCAGAGAACACTGAATGTGACCAGTGTCGCGCACTGGCGATGGTGAAGATCAATGGAGATCCCCGCGAATAACGTTTTGAATGGGGGGATACTGCTTCGGGAGCACTGGAAATGGAATGTTGATTGGATTTCTCTTACAAAGCGGTATATTCTCTTATTGCCGTGTGTGATTCGGATTGCTCTTCTACTCAAGGCTTTTTATTTTGTAAATTACAAAGTAATTGAGTGGGATCAGGTTGTGTGATGGTAAGCAAGTGTTGCCACCGTGTCGAGATAGTGCCATAATTTCTAATATTTAAAACACAGTACAATGACCGTTCGTGATATATTCAGTGATTATTATTTAAGTAGGGCTTTGCACTGCGCCTCATTGGCCTTGCTTATTCCCTCAAAAGAGCTCCCCTCGCAATAAAAATTCATTACGTAGGTACTTAATTATATCGAGGGTATATGCTCATGTTTAGCTGAGAGAACTCAGCCTAGAGTACTTTCTCAAGTCCAGTTCCCAGGCATCTGAGAATGAGAAGGTCTAAGGTGTGTACCTACCCCTCTGTTTACTTTTGGTTCTGAGCCCCACGAGTTTGCAGAATTCCAGAGTTTCACTTAACTCTAAACGCCCATTAGGAATCCTGTAATAGATTTGTTTCCACCGCCCAAAAGACAAAGAATAACGAAGGAAGGTAAAAAGTTAGTTCCAAAGTGTTTCCACCGGGATCGAGGAGATTAACTTCACGTATGCCTTTATTTTTGAAATTTCTCAATGACATCCTTTGGTGTGAATTGGCAATGTGCATTTCTTTGAAAACGCACATCTGGAAAACTGAGCATTTCTTTGAAAACATGAGTTCTTTTGGCTCCCGGGCAACTCAGATTTAAAAATAATTTAATTCTTACATCATTGTCACCGATTTTTTTAATCTACGAAACGAAATAGCCCAAAATAAGAAAAATAAACTTTGGTTCAAAAATGTGACTTTGGTTCACAAGTTCGATAATAAACCAACTTGACCAACATCAGCCAGCAGTATTTACACTAACATCCAACATTCCGTTGCAGTGTGCACTCCTCAATGCATTCAACCATTTTGACAGCTCTTCACATCCACATCAACAGCAACTTCAACCGTTCAGCTTATTATTTTACACAGCAGAGCAAACATAACTGAATTAATCATACCAAGCTGTCATGTCAAACAAAGGTTTGTTTGATTAGTTTCGTCAGATAACGCACGGATCCCGTAGAATTCTATACGGTTTGAATTGACAATTCATGCGTGAAAGAGATTAATTACGAGATTAATTTTTAATCTCTTCGTAAGGTAATTCGTATGGTAAATATCGTGATTTAGAGAGGATTTAAGGAAGATTTCTCTTAATTGCAAATAAGTGTCTGGTGGAAACACGCTGTAAGGCATATATTTATGTGTTATTTTGCTTATAAGTTGTTTACTCATAAGTATTTGCTTATAAGTCTTAAGACGATGCATGCATTGAATATCCTCTGATTGTAGTTTCGTCTAGGAAAATAAGTTTTATAGAAAAATATAGTTTTCTAGAAAATTCTTAGCATCTTAGCCCAGTTTACCTCCTCCGTTTTCCTGAATTATTCCCTAAGGGTATAGTCCCCTATCACGCAGAAAATTGGTTGTCCGACATAATTGGTTATTGCTATGTTGCGATCCTAAAACAATGCGGTCTTAATAGAATGACCGAATGAATAGAACACATTTTGTCTAAGGTGTATATTTCTGCCTAGAAGATGCTGCTATGTTTGCACATGGATTCAGATTTGTTCTTGCCACAGATACTCCTGCAGCAGATCCATTATAAGCTGTTGAGCCATCTGTATACCCTTTAATGGTGGTGTTGCTTAGCCTTTGTGTTGTGGACTCATTACTTCAGCTCCTTTAAAGCTTCACGAGTAAGTTTTTCTCAAAGCTAAACTTCCTTTAACTATCATCCTTAGGACAGCCAGAAGGGAGAGTTTTCCAGGAAATCAAATTCCCTTGACCTAATGCACTTCTCCCTCCCAATCCCCTATTTGGCCATCTTTAAGATCGTTAACCGTTGACTAAACCACGACTTGTAGTGGGCTCAGTTCCAAAAGCACTTGAATGGCTGCGGTGCGACATGTTCGTTTAGCTCCGGTTATGCAGAGGCCTTCTTATCCTTGTGTGTTTCCCTCGTTGTGCTAGAACTTGTGCTTTCTCCCCAGTCTACTTCTCCATAAGTGATCATTTTTGGGCTGCATCCCCAAGACATATCCATTAGGATCCTGTCCGAATCATAAGAACTCGGGTGCCTTTGTGGAGCTTGATAGGAGATTCGTCGAAGAATAACCCTAGCAAACCGCTGCTATTTCGGTTTGTCAAAACAAATGGGTTCAAAATCCTCTCACGGCAGACAAAGGGTAAGCACCACAAAACCTTTATTCTGCCAGTTCTGCTTTATGGCGTCGAGTGCTGGACGCAAAGCAGAGAAGGCGAAATTATACTTGGCTCTTTTGAGAGAAAAATTCTGCGGCGAATTTACGGTCCCGTTTGCGAGGAGGGCGAATGGAGAAGAAGATATAACTGCGAACTCTATGTGCTGTACCAAGATGTGGTTGTAAATCAAAAAGCCAAAACACAAAGACTACATTGACTCGGTCATGGACTCGGACATCGACAGAATGGACAACAACGCTCCAGCCAAGAGAGTCTTCGATTCCAAGCCCCCAGCCTCAAAACGACCAGGAAGACCGAACCTCCGTTTTAAGAACCAAGCCGTCGCGGATGCCAGATCGCTTGGTCTGGACAATTGGAAGCAGGGTGCCCAGGATCGCAGAGGATGGAAGGCTACTGTGGGCCAGGTAGAGACCTTCTATAGGTCGGGAGCCCTATAAATAAGTCAGTATAGTGTCGATTCCAAGAGCCAACAATCGCCCTGTCACTTCTTTTCCGACTCTAAAATACCTTCCACGCCTTAGTATTCGGGTAATCATTCTGCGCTTCCAAAAACCGTAAACAGTTTGATTCTCCTGGTCGGCAGACTTTGGCAGAAATATCTTGACAGAATGGAAGCATTGTAACTTAGCCCGACTTGCTGAGGCTAATTCCAGTTGCCACCAACTTAAGCCATACTACCATTTCAGTGGTCTTACTTCTATTGGTAGCGCATCCCATTTATGAAATGGATGCCCTGAAATTTAAACTTGTGCTTCCATCCCACATGACATTCTCGAGTGGTTCGAGCTTCTTAGCTTTCCAGTATTACCTGTGGATATCCCACCGGAAAAATCACAACCCGTTTCGTCATCACCGTCTTATTGCCGGCGGGCATCTCGTTCCACTCGGAAAGGTAGCTGCTCAACATTAAGACTCCTACGAATACTGACGTTTCTCACTCTATCCCAAAGAGTAAAACCAGCAATCCAGCAATCTCATTTCGGTAGCTTGTACCTAATAGTCTAATTCTTTCGGTCATTACCCAAATTTTATGATTATAGATGAGGGTTGAAACGAATTAAAATTGGGGGGAACACTGAATTAAAATTGGGGACCTTTGCTTTCACTCCAAGCTCAGCTTTCCTGATAACAGGCTGGCGCAGTTCCTTTACTATTGCTCCAGCTTGGCCAATCCTACAGGATAGCTCAGTATCACTCTCCTTCCATCTCTCGCGAAAAAACCCAGAGATACTTGAACTTCTCTACCTGTATCAATGGAGCTACATTTATGTAAAGGGTACACTGCACAGGTGTTCGGGAAACAATCATTACTTCGGATTTGCTTGCGTTTACCTTCATCCCAGACCCAGCCTCGCCGCAAACCAATCCAGCGCTCGCTGAAGTTACTCCTCGAACGATACCAGGATAGCTTAATCTGGAAAAGCAGATGTCTTATCCTGACGCCAGTGATTTCGAAAGATTCCTCACCAAGACCGCGCTCCACCATCCAGTTCATATATGCTATTAAAAGTGGAGGCGATAGAACACAACCGTGGTGAAGTCCAACGCACACTTCAAAAGGTTGGCATTTATCCGAACACACCTTCTGCAGTTCCCATTCAAAGACTAAATGGCTCTCAGAAGAGGGCCACTCAGTTCCGCAAAATTCTCCACAGTTTATCCCGAGGAACCCGGTCATTGGCCTTTTCCAAATCTACAAAACACGCGTAGACCGGTTTGCCATATTCCCAGGCCTTCTCAATAATAGCCTTCAGACTTGAAAGCTAGTCGGTTGCTTCTGCCAGGCCGAAAACCGCATTGCTCTTCCCGCAGCAAAGGCTCGATCACAGCTCTGGAACGCACTTCCAACACCTTCGCGAATATTGTTCTCGGAAAACTTAAGAGAGATATACCCCTATAGTTGGAGCAATCTCTCTTGTCCGCTTTTTTGAAAATGGGCTCTATAACTCCTGTTTACCAATCGCAAGGTGCTTTCCCTCTTTCCCAGGTCACCTTAATGAAACTTGTTAGTCATTTAACACCTTCTTCACCCATAAGCTCAAGCATTTCTGGCCGAATATCATCAACTCCAGCAGACTTACCCACTTTTAGCGATATAATTGCGGACTATTCTCTGCCGTATTCTCGTCAGTAATGGGATTGTCATCTCAAACAGTTCCCAATTGGGGATGGAGCAGCTCCAAAAAGTGCTCGCTCCATCTGCGTAAGACGTCGTTCTCATTTGAAAGAAGACTACCGTCCTTGGATTTAACCTCTTGAACGATATTCAACTTCTTTTCTCTGAGCCGAACAATAGTATGCAAAGTGTCTTGTTTGCAGATCTGTGATCGTGCTCCAACCTCTCGCCGAACTTTTTCCATGCCTGTTCTTTGGCTGTTCTGACCGCCATATTGGAAGTTCTGCGCGCCTCAGTGTGGCGGGCTCGAGAAATAGAGTTCCTACATTGATTTCACACAATATAGGCTCTCTTCTTCTCTCTGATGGCTTCTTGACCTCCAGGAGTCTAGGGATCAACGCGAAGAAGCTACGAGCAGCCCGGCAATGGTGACTCTATCCGTTACGGGGGGCGGAGGCGGGCAGCGCTAAGCAATGAGGGCTTAGATGGTCAGTCTGCAAATCGACAACGGCACCAACTTTCAAGGATCTTTCCATATTGTATCCATTAGATATATTGGGCAACAAGATATCGTATCTGTGCAAATATCAAGACACTTAGGTAACCTTAGCACCCTAAATCAGCAATTTGTTAAGAGACTCAGACTACGCAATAAAAGCATAAGGGTACATGTGTGTAGCTTAGAATACGTACTTATTCGAATACTTAATTTTCTGACGCAGTAATTGTATCATTTAGGTACGGCAAGGTACGGCTGCGGATATCCCGACCAGCGCCAAGTAATGGAAATACTGTGAGGAAGTTTGACGTCGGCCGACTACAATCGCAAGAGATCGCCAGGTCCTTCTCCAACCGAGTCTCTCAAAACGTTCTACGAAGTCCTATGCAACCAGCATCAAGTATTGATAGCCAGTGGCAACATTGCCAAAATGCCATCAGAGACGCCGCCTCTGAAGTGCTGGGTTTCACACGGCGACCACAACGAAACCCCTGGTTTGACGATGAATGCCGGCAAGCGCATGCAGCTAAACAGGAAGCATACAAAGCGGCGCTGCACAGAAGGACTAGAGCTGCTCGCGAGCTCTACGAGCAGAGAAGGAGAGATGAGCACCGGCTTCTATGAAGGAAAAAGAGAGAGCACGAGAAGCGCGTGGTTGAAGAGATAGAGAGATGTTACAACAGGAATGAGGTTAGAAAGTTTTACCAAAGGATCAAAAGGTTCTGCCAAGGGTATAAGCTTCGAACTGAAGCCTGTAAGGACCATCAAGGGAACATCGTTGTAGAATCACAATCGGTGCTGAGGATTTGGAAAGACCACTTCTGCAGACTGTATAACGGCGAGAACGAACCAAATACCGCTGTCAGGCAGAACGAACCATTCAACCCGGGCGAAGACGTTACCGACGAAGCATACGAACGATACCCCCAGCCCGACCTGGAGGAGGTGAAAGTAGCTGTGTCTAAGCTCAAGTGCAACAAAGCAGCCGGAGCAGACGGCCTAGCTGCCGAACTTTTTAAATCCGCTGGCGATGAGCTGGTTAGGAGCATGCACCAGCTCATTTGCAAGATATGGTCGGAAGAAAGCATGCCCGACGAATGAAACCTCAGCATTGTTTGCCCGATGCTGAAGAAAGGAGACCCTCTGAGTTGTGCCAACTACAGAGGCATAAGTCTTCTTAACATCGCATACAAGATCTTTTCTGCTGTACTGTGTGAACGCCTGAAGCCGTTTGTCAACAATCTGATAGGCACATATCAGTGTGGCTTTAGGCCAGGAAAGTCCACCATCGATCAAATATTCACACTGCGGCAGATCTTGGAGAAAACCCAGGAATTCCAAATCGATACACACCACCTCTTCATCGATTTCAAGGCCGCGTATGACAGCATCTATAGAGACGAGCTATATAGCGCAATGTCTAGTTTTGGCATCCCCGCCAAACTCGTCAGTCTGTGCAGGATGACGATGGAAAACTCACGCTGTTCCGTCAAGGTCGGCAAAGACCTCACCGACCCCTTTGATGTCAAAAAAGGATTTAGACAAGGCGACGCGCTGTCATGCGACTTCTTTAACATCATACTTGAGAGAATTGTGCAGAACTCTTGCGCCAACACCAGAGGTACAATCTTTCAAAAGTCCGTTCAACTACTTGCATACGCAGACGACATTGACATAATCGGTAGAACAAAGCGTGATGTCAGTGAAGCCTTCGTGAGTATTGGGACGGAAGCGGCGAATATGGGTTTAGCAGTCAATGAGGGCAAAACCAAGTATATGCTGTCATCAAGAAAAGACACCCAACACCGACGTCTTGGACAAAACATCACCATCGACAGCTATAACTTTGAGGTAGTTAGGGACTTTGTCTACCTGGGTTCCGCTATCAATTCAGACAATGACACCAGCGCTGAAATCAAACGAAGGATAACTCTTGCCAATCGCTGTTTCTTTGGGCTAAGAAGGCAATTGAGTAGCAAAGCCCTCTCTCGAGCAACTAAAGTGTCCATGTATAAGACCCTCATCATCCCAGTCCTGCTTTACGGTGCAGAAGCATGGACCCTGTCAAAGGCGGAAGAAAACACTTTAGGCTGCTTCGAGAGGAAAATTCTTCGGACGATTTACGGTCCCGTCTGTATAGACGGAGAGTGGAGGAGGAGATATAACATCGAACTGTACGGGCTGTACAGCGATACCGACCTACCCAAAAGAGTCAAAACACAACGTCTACGATGGCTGGGTCATCTAGAGCGGATGGACACCAACGCCCCGGCCCGGAAAATCTTCGAATCCACACCGCAGGGACGACGCGATAGAGGAGCACCGAGACTCAGGTGGCGCACGCAAGTGGAAGGGGACGTCAGCCAACTTCGCGTTCGAAACTGGAGACGGCTAGCTAGAGACAGAGCTGGCTGGCGAAGCTTGTTGGCTGAGGCCCAGGTCCACCCCGGACTGTAGCGCCACCTTAAGTAAGTAAGTAAGTAATTGTATCATTTGTCGAGTTAATTTTATTGCTAGGGCAGAAAAATAAGTTCCATAACTACGGTGGATCAACAGTGGCATTCTACCCAAATTGGATCAATGCTTGTAGTAAGTAGTAAATCGTACTTTCGAAAAACACAACGGCAACACTAGCACGGCCATTGCACTCAATTTCTATAAATATTTATGTTTTCTTAATTTTCAATTTCCTACCACTCCCTCTCTAATCGTTTTTTTTTTCTACTCAACTGATAACGAAAACGCGTAAACAGTCAGAGAACCACAAACGCACCATTAAATTCAATTACGCTCTCTAGTACCTAGTTGCCCCTTCTCCGCCACTCTCAAACAGGGGTGGTGGGGAAAAAATTAATAAGTTCAATAAAAGTCCTTCAACGTTAACAAGATAACGCATTCTCTCTCCCACACAAGCACCACCGGGCACAGACCACAACAATGCGGCGTGCGTGCGTGCGTGTCGTGGCAATGTTAATTTAATATGACTCCCCAAGTCCAGAGCGTACCTCAACCGCATTTGCAACATACGAGTATGCCACATGCATGAATGTAATGAACAGTGAACTCTGTACCATGGCATATTGTGTGGTTAGTGTTATTGCACCCCCATCTAAGTGCGTCGTCTATGCCGGCCGCCTAATGTCACAATCTAAGCTCTAATTGAAAAATCGCTGTCAAGTTCCCGATCTCGACTAGCCGACATTATGGTGGTGCAAAGCAGGAAAATTTCTCAACTAAAAACAAACAAACTAGACCTTGAAAACCAAATCGGTCCGACAACGAAGCAGACCATATCAACATTTTGTACGTACCACATGCGTGTGTGCGTACATTATACTGTTATTGCATAAAGTATATACGCACAAGTGCACATACTCCGGGCCAACTCTGCTGATAACACGCACTTCTCGCACCGAAACTTGAAATCTTATCGCAGAGCAGACTTTTTTCCCCCAAATTTTTTCGCATTTTGTTGACTTTTTTGTCGAAAATAACCACACAAAGTGCCTCTGCTGCTGAGTGTGCTGAGGCCTTTTAGTGCGTGGTAGACGAAGCATTGAACTTGCCCCAAAGTTGTGGTGGTTTTGCGGTGTCACTGCAATTATAATAAAATATTAATAAAACATGACAGAGGGGCGGTTGGGGGGATGCGGGCATGGAGCTAGTTTAACTTTGACTATCTATCGTGCAGTATTTGCGCACAAAATCCATCCGTCTTAGGGGCTTGATTGTGTAAGGTACAGTGTGTGGCAGTGGCATATAGGGTGGAGCGAATGGTTTTCATGCGGGTGGGCGGGGAAAAGATCAACGACTCTCGGCGGGGTAAATGACTTATTGGGGTTGATAATCTTCGCTGCTATATCTTTGGTAATACTAGCTGAATCACTGCACTGATAAGGTCTAGGGTATCATGTAAGCTGGTTACAGCAGAGGACAGCCATGCTGATGGGGTAAACTTTCTAGGGCTAGAAGAACAATGCACTTGTGCCTATTTTTACATATTTATTTAATGAGGGCCCTAGGAGGAAGAATTTTGTCATATGATGGCTTACGTAAATTGAAATCTTGTTGGCAGAAGATGACAAACTTGCAGAGTATTAAATTTATAATACAGTTAATTATCTAAGTTCCTAATGCGATGCAAATGGTTATTTAAGTTCCACTTGCTAAGAAGGCGAGTATTAATTATACAAGTCGTTTTATTGAAACAGATACGGAGAAATTGGTTTAAGCTGCGCAATTAGCAGAAATTGTAAACTGCTACAAAGTATAAGCTTGTAAAATGCAAACTATTTAATGGCCTTTTATATATACCCAAGTGTAAATAAGTTGGTATTCTAGGAAATTTGTCAGCAAACTCAGAAGTTTGTATTGTTGAAGTACCTAAATTGAAATTACTTATCAAATCCGGGCTTCTTGGAAGGATTTGACTCCACGACGTTGATCCTTACAGCGAACGATGCCTGTAAAATTGACATGAAATCGATTAACTCCTCCATAGTTTTATGATGGGCCTCGACTTAAAGCGAAACGCTTGAAAGCGTATCAAATAAGTAAACCAAGTTTCTTTAAAAAAAAAAAAAATTCCAAGTTCCATAATCCTGCAGGTTGGCAGAGAAGGTTGGGGTCAAGTACCTCCGTTTTCGGTAGACGCCTTGACGCGACGTGAGCGTCGTTTTAAATGACGCCTCACTGGTGTGGAGGCTTAAGTCGCAATTACTCAACTTATGCTCAGCTGAGAAGTGCGAAAATTTCAGCTCTGTCAAGCCTGATTTCAGTGGTTGTGTGAGCCTGAGTATACATCAAATCTTGCCGAAGGATGCAGGGCTGAAGGTTAAATCAGCCTCTTGCCACAAGCTCCTTCAAGTTGCCTTGGGGCAAGACTTGTCATAGTGCCTTGCCAGACTCTGAGCCAGGGAGAGAATGCCATCGTATTTTCACGGATGGCTCCAAAACCGAACAGGTGTCTAGTGCTGGAGTCTTTGTGGAAAGCGAGAACATTAGACTCCACTAAACCTTAGGTAAATACGCGTCTGTCTTCCAAGCGGAGATTTTCGCTATCGTTATGGCTATGCGCTATATTATGTGACTAACAGGTAGAGGGCAAGAAGCATATGCGTTTGCAGTGACAGCCAAGCCGCTCTTAATGCTTTGCTCAACCCTCTTACCTCGTCCAAGATAGTGCTCGAACTTAAGCATTCGTTTAACTTAGTCGGCAGGCTAAATGCAGGGAATCTGGTTTGGGTCCAAGGTCACACTGGTATGACCTGAGATCTGGAATGGAAATGAGATCTCTGAGGAGTTTGCCAAACTAGGCTCATAAGAAGTTTTCTCATGACCTGAACCTGCTGTAGGCCTGTCTGCATCTGTTGTCACGTCTGCCATTAATACTTGGGTTTCCTGTGAGCACAGGAAACGACACAGACTAAACGACTACGCGCGCACCTCTGCGAGGGGTCAGCGTCGATTGCAGACTTCTTGTAGGCGGCCTTACCGGCCACCAAACTTTTGCTAGACACTTGAATGTGTTAGGCTTGAGCGAAACCACTACCTGTCCTACCTATACGACGATACTGCGGACCACTTCCTCTGTAAGTGTCCTGCCTTCGAGGCGGATCTTTGGGGCTGAAGTGGTGAGTGCCGAACACCTAAGCTCTTCACCACTGAAGCTCCTTCTCATCTTTCTTCGAAGGACGGGTAAACTAAATACATTAATGTAAGGTGTCCGCATGCTAGTACCAGTAGTTGTGTCTAGTTATGTCTAGCGAAAAACGAAAAAAACGACCTTCAAGTATGAAGACATACGCGGAGCGGTCCGTCGGCTTTTGTTGAAGCTTATGGTCATCTATATTGCGCAGTTTGTGTAACATTCTATTTATTTATTAAAATTGTTTCTGGATAAATTTTACAGTCTGTAATGTACTTTTTTCGTAGTGCTGTCTACTTTTCTTATATTGGGTGATTTTACATTGGCTTTCATTACTCTAAAAAAAAGCTTCACCATTTCGAAAATAGAGGGAAGTATATACTCTTTCTTGGCCTTTTTTGGATTTTTATAATTTAAAATCCTTAAAACAGCAATTTCGATTAATTTTAATTACCTTAAGATTTTTTGATCAATTTAACAACCACCAGTGCTAGCATTTGCCACTTTTCTCAAATTCTACGGACATGGATTTCTAAGAAAACGGTAAAAATATGCCGTTTTTTATTTCGCTTGTTTGAATGGGCTTAAAAACTTAGGGTCGAAAACGGCAATTTTGAAACGTTTTTGATGCAGTTTGCTTGCCTTTTAAACATTACATGCTTCAGCCAAATTTAAACAAGGTCGTCGTCATAACCATTAAGGAACTAGAAAATTTTTAAAAAATAGTTTTCTAAAATGTTTTCACGTTTTTCAGTTAAAGTCGAACTTCGAAGATGGACTATGCCCGATGTTAATTTAAAAATTATACTTTATATCGTTTGGGGAATAGAGGGGGAGACATGCGTTCTTTTGCCCTTTTTTTAATTTTTTAAAATTTGGAATCCATAAAACAAATATTTTGAAGTTTTTTCCAGTTCCCGTTAGACTTTTTTCCAATAGCACAACCACCAGCACTAGCCTTGGATGTTTAATTCCATGACCACCAGTTTATGCGTAAACGGTAAAACAAGCTCCTTTTTATTTCGTTTTTTAGATAGGCTTCTCAAAACTTAGGTTAAAAACGGCAATTTAAAAAAAATTTAACACAGCCTTCCTTCTTTTTGTAAGCTTTGTACTTTAACCGAATCTAAAAAAGATCGCCTATACCGTTAAGCTACTAAAAAGACTTTAAAAAATTGTTTTCGAAAATGCTTTTAAGTTTTTGAGTTAAATCTCAGAAGATTTTGAAATTTCAAAATCCGCTATATTTTTCCTCAAAATTTTGAATTATTTCTGATACGTGTGATTTTTTTCATAGATTTCCACTAAACAGCACCGGAGATAAGGGGTGGGGGGGGGGGCACACGTTTTTTTCATGCTTTTCTGCGATTTTTTCGAAAATGCGTCAACACTGCAGTACTCAAACTGTTTTTGAAAAATAGGATCTAAGCACTTGGTTTACTTTGAGTTGCTTTATACGTGTATTCAATATTGATTTTAAGCAATAAGCCGTTCAAAAGTAGGCCTCCAACACTTTTAAGAACGTCATGCATTTTCGACTCATCATTTTTCAAAAACGTTTTGATATATTCGAAAAGTTTTATTTCTTGATTAAAGCTTAGTATTTCTTAAACCTAAGTTTCGTTTTTCTAGTTCTTTCCTACTAAACTTCTTGAAAAAAATACTGAAAAAAATTAAGTCCATTTTCACATGAAATTTCAAACTGTAATTAAACCAAATAACGGTGCCTAAAAAAAAATTGCCCTCTTTGGATTCTCTGACTATTTCCGCAGTTTATGCGCACACAAAATGTTGTCTTTCTACGACTTACCGTTCAGAAGTTATAAAGGGATTGGACGGACGGACGGACGGATGGACGGACGGACGGACAACGTAGTGATACCATAAGAGGTCCTTTTTCCATTTTTGGACGGACCGCTAAAAACGATGTCATATTGCCTTATCCCAAAAAACTCGGGGTTTCAATGTCCGCAAAGTCGAGTTCTAAGTTTGCGAGCAAAGTTTGTTACTTCGTCAGTCCTCGGTTGCAATTCCTATAGACCTCGGTGTGGATCTGTTTCTAAGGTATGTACCATGGAGCATTAACGATTGTTCCCGTTAATTCTGGGGTTTAGTACAACCCCAAAGTTGTATACCGTACGTCTAAGATGGTTTTAGCACAAAAGCAGTTTGTTATAAACGCTTAGTTTCGAATCCCGCCCGATAGGTCAATTCATTTTTCGTAGCCTGATTTCGAATTCGTCGTGTTTCTTTGCAACGTGTGGCTTCCATTTTAGTTATGCGTCTTAGGGTCGTGTCTAGTTATTTCGCCTCGTTTGCGAACGGAATTGGTACCGAGTTGATAAAGAGAGCCTCTGGTAAGCAAAATTTATATACGTTGATTTTGTCTTAATCAGGACGATTCGCCAGGTCTTTGTCCATTTGCATATTTTGTTCAAAGCGCGTTGGAGTTTTCCCGTTGAAAGTTTGCGAACGTGGCTACAGTCGTTGTCCCATCTTGACGTACGTCTCTTGTACAGAGCAAAACAAGTGAGTAAGTGCAAGAGCTCGTCTCGAACAAATTTCTATATACCCGACCCCATATACGGTGTAACACCAAATCTTAAAGCTTTTTAGCCTGAATTCATATTTTATTTGAATTGGCCATGCCCCCAAATATGGGCGTGGGCTAAAAATAAAAATAATTAATTGTTAATTTGTGTGAATCAAAGAAAAATGCGTTAAAAGTGAAAATTATTTCGGAAAAAAACGTTTTTTCCTAAAAACGCCCCCTAAAGGTGGGCGGAGCTCAAAACTTTGTATGGAACTAACATTGCAAATATGAATATATCTAATATTTGTCATGAAATTTCAATTTGGAGTGAACTTTCAGAGAAATTGAATTTTTAAGGATCTAATATGTTAAAAGTCGATACCTGTGGGGGGTCCAATTTTAGCTTTGTTAGAGGTTTTGAGCCAATATTTCTCTGTACCAAAATTTGAGCTCCTACGCCTTGTCTTACTTGACCAAAAGGCATTTTGAAAGAAAATGTGCGTAGAGGTTGTCCCACATTGAAGCCAGTAGTGGGCGTGGCCGTTATCGAATTTAGCCAATTTTCACACTTTGTCTATGCAACAGAAGAACTAAGCCGTGTACCAAGTTTCAGCTCTCTAGCTGGATTTTGAAGACCTAAAACTTTCACACACACAGACGGACGGACGGACGAACATGGCTTAATCTATTCACCTGTCGATTTCGATCATATCTCTAAAAGGTCTTAGTCTCAGGGTTAACCTTTGATGATTATTTTACTGTGCATTATTACAAACTATGCATTAAAATTAATATACCCTGGGTTGGGTATTATATTTCACTCCTTCGTACGATACTTTGTCAAATGCTTTTGATACTTCAAGAAAAGTGGTAGAACATATTCGCTTCTAAGGCTTTCTCAATTGCATTAGTTATTCGATAGACCTGGTCATTTGTTAAATGCTTGACCCTAAAACCAAATTGATGATTCGGAATCAATCGACTTTCTTTTATTATTTGTTGCAGTCCTTTGAGCACAAGTTCCTCGAAGACTTTAGATAAAATCGGCAGAAGCTAAATTGGTCTTTATGATTTTTTGTCGTTCGGGCATTTCCCTGATATGAAATTTTTAGCGACGTTTTTTTGATGTAGAGAAGCTTGACAAACGCTCTTTTCGGTAACTCCTTGAAAATTCCCCCAGTAATTAGGTCTTGAAGTATTGAGCTTTGTTGTTCTTCAGAAGATTTCGGATTGTTTGACGAAGTTCAGACAGTGACACGGTTTTTATTTGATAATTGTCTGTAATTGCGATACAGAACGTCGACCAGCGGCTCCCCGTCAAACGGTTTAAACGTTTCTTCTAGATGTTCTGCAAAAACATCTGCTTTCTCTTTGTCGCCTTTTACTTTGTTCACCTTTATCTTTTAAATGCCGGTGTCCCGCAAGGAAGCGTTCTCGGCCCAATATTATTTTTGCTTTATACAAGAGACAATCCCCACGATGAGGGAACAATTTTAGCTACGTTCGCAGACGACACTGCTATTCTCGCTATTGATACGACAGTTGAATTATCAACAGGGAAACTCCAGCGCGCTTTAGACAAAATATGCGACTGGACGAAGAGCTGGCGAGTCGTCCTTAACGAGACTAAGTCAACGCATGTTAACTTTACTAATAAAAAGATAAACAACAAACCTTTATTCATTAGACGCAAAGCTTAAATGGAAGCCGCACGTTAAAAAGAAACGCGACGAGCTCGAAATCAAGTTAAGAGGCTGAATTGAATTGGCTTATCGAAAGATTTTCGAAACTAAGCATATATAACAAACTGCTTTTGTATAAGCAAGTGCTAAAACCATCTTGGACGTACGGTATACAATTATGGGGTTGTACTAAACCAAGCAATATATCTATTTTAGAAACTTTTCAAAATAAGACACTCAGAGCAATCGTTAATGCTCCATGGTACATAAGAAATCTAAAAAATAAGCGATCTACACCGAGATCTAGGAATCGCAACCGTGTCTGACGAGGTAACAAACTTTGCTCGCAAACTTAGTACTCGTCTTCGCGGACACTGCAACAATGAAATTATCCGAACTTTGGATCAGACAAATCTTACGCGCCGACTACAACGAATGAGACCGTTAGATCTAGCAGCATCAGATGAAACCGCATAAATTGACGGTATTGTAGGTGCCTTCGTTGGAAGGCAGCCTGCCACACGCGATTACTTCAGAAGCTTGAACTACTTGTTAAGAAAACTTAGTCGTAGTCTGACATGTCGTAGTCTGAGTGAGTAAGAATCTCACACTACTATGAGCACGCGCGGTCGGTCCTCGTAGTGCCTATGAAGGTTTTTCCTACCCACGGAAAAAAAAACCTTTATCTTTTCTTACAGGCGCCGAGTGTACTACAGGCTTTTTTATGGTCTTTACGGCTTTCCAAAGTGAAGAGTTCGACCCTCTATCGGCAGTCAAGTTTCCGAGGTAATCTCGCGACTTTTAAAATCGTGAAGTCAGTGCTTTAATTCGTTAGATAGCCTGTTCAGGATTGTTTTTACAGGAGGAGCTCGAGACAAATGCCGCCTTTCTCTTTTCGCGTATGAGCTGTTCAACTTCGCGCGAGTATATTGTTCCGCTTTTTCAGACTCCAGTCTTTCGGATAGAAGTATTGTTCCGAGCAGCGTTTTGACTAGTTTTAACGAGTTTATCGACTTCGTCTTCTATTTCTAAAGGGGTTGTAGTTGGTACATTGAGAGTTACATTTTCTTTGCAGTATTTTTTAAAGCCATCACAGTCGGCGTTATTACTAGTTAACCTAAGCGCTCTCTCATTTTTTGCTAGACTTCCGCCGACTTTCCGAACGACTGGACGGCCCAGTGATCCGAACAGAGATCATAGCGTTCTTCTACGTTCGTGAGGTGACAAGGGACACCTTTTGCGATAAAGAAGTCGATAAGGTCAGGTATTTTGTTTCTGTCTGTTGGCCAATACGTTGGCTTTCCCGTCGAAAGGAAAACCACGCGACGTTTCATACTAGTTTTGAAGAGTACTCTTCCTGCGTGATAGTCGATGATGTAACCTTTAATTTTGGGTCCCGCCCCGATCCTTTCTTAAAGTGTGTTTCCGAAATTAGGCATATGTCAATTCTTTTCTTCCGTAGAAATACTTCTAGTTCGTCGATTTTGTTTAAGACCGTTTGCATTTTATGTAAGTATTTTAATGAGCTTCATAATCATGATTTGTTATTCGTTTTGCGAGGTTTAAACTCTAGCTCGCTCAGTTTGTCAAATATTACTTGATTAGCTTTAGTTTGACGCTAAAGCAACTCATTTTGGGCCGATGAGTGATGACTTTCCCTTTGTACTTAGACCGGCGAAGTTTTTTGCGAAATTTGTATTTTGTCCCTAGTCAATCTCCTACTTCGGACCGATTTTGGAGTTTTCGGGTAGTCAGCTTTAGAATGTTTTGGGGCTGTGACTTTATCTTCAATTCGTTTTGTGACAGCTCTTTTGCGATTTCGCAACCTCGGTAGCTCGCTGGATTACTTCCATTACAACGGGCGCAAGTCGCAGGGGCCTGACTGCTCACGTTGCAATCTTTCAAAAGATGTTTTCGGGCACATTTGTCACATCTCGGTTCTTTTGGTACAGTACGCTTGAGTATGACGAAAACCCTGGTATCGCTTTCATTAAGGGACTAGTCTGTTGCCCATTCGCTTGGGCTCGTTTTCCTGATGTTAAGCATTTTTTTGACTTTGATTTAAATTTCGCTTACGTTCTCAGTCCTATCAAACGTCAGCATGAAAATAGGAAGACCGCGCTTAACCACGGCGTCTTTTTCGAAAAAAAAAAATGACTTGCAATTACTTTTTCCCAATATTCCTTAAGCTTATAAAGCTCGAATTACCCTATAGTTTCGTTAATTGGATGAAGTCATACTTAGAAGATCGACGGTACAAAGTGCTCTTTAGATCTTCAGTTTCTGACCCAATTAAGGCATCTTCCGGTGTCCACCAAGGCAGTCATCTCGGCCCAATCATTTTTATCCTTGCATTCAACGACATCAACATGGTCCTGACTTCTTCCTACACCTCTGTCTTCGCAGATGATATGCGAATCTCAAAAATCATTCCTGTGCCCTCTGATTTCAACGACTTGGAAAGTAAATTTGCAGTTTGGTGTAATAAAAACTATTTAGACCTCAACGTCAGCTAATGCAAGGCAATATCGCACTTACGTAGTCGTTCCCCCCAACTTATAAGAAAGTTTACATCAACAATGATTAGCCTTCAACAACAACGTGATTTAGGTGTTATTTGTGACAAGGAACTGACCATCCGTCCTCACACTGAAAACATCATAAGCTACGCATATTTAATGGTCTAAGGAGTTCTCCTATCCGTGAGTCACCGTAGCCCTTCAAATAAGTTTCGTTAGACTTCTTATCGAATATGCTGGTCAAGTTTGGTCTCCATACCAGCAAACCCGCATACAAAGAATTGAAGCAGTCCAGCGAAGACTTCTACGTTCTACTTTTCGTGGTCTCGGCTGGACCGATCCTTTCGTGTTGCCGCCGTATGAACATCGGCTAAATTTAGTTGGCATGCAATCACTAAAAAGAAGCTTCGAGAGCTAGCCGACATCCTCTTCATTCACCAGTTTTTAAACGGAACCATTGGCAGCCCACAACTCCTTCCAATGATTTCCTTTTCACCTAATCCCCGCTGTCAGATCTGAACCCTTCTTCCGCCTTGTTACCCACCGCACTCATTATGGTCATTTTGAGCCAATCACTACAATGCTAAGAATAACTTATAACTACGTTGAGGTTTTTTATCTTAACTGCACCAAACCATTGCTTAAAAAAATTGTCGTTAATTCTATCCATTCCTCATCACAGCAATTTCTTCTGTCGTAGCTCTAACTTTTCGCTCTTGTTTTTAGTAAGTATAAGACCTTGTAGCTAGTTTCAAGTTTGCTTGTATTAACTTTAATAAAAATTGCCCTTTGGGGGGCACTAAGGTTAGTCTAGGTTGATGGATGCCCTTTTGACAATAGTCACGGGTCACTTAGACCAGCAGTTGGGTCAATTGTGTCCATTGGGAACCTTCTAAATACCTGGAGCAAAAGAGAAATAAACCGCTGTTAGAAGCTCAGAGTTTCGCCCTCTTGGACCCATCCGGATTTGTATGCAAATTTTAAAAGGTCCTTTAGATCTACATTGTTTAGATCTTAGAGCTCGTTGAAGAAGTAACTGCCGAGGGTACTATGCCTGATGTTGTTTAGGGCCGGGCATTCGCAAAGCAGGTGACGAACAGATTCAATTTCTTCAACGTCCCTATGCAGCCTCTGCAGTAATCGTTATGCGGTATGCATAGCCGCTTAGCGTGTAGACCCACAGCGCAGTCCTCGTAAGGATTCCCGTGAGTACTCGGATATTCCTGCGGGCTATAGTCCGATCAAAAATAGTGATCTCTTTTTGCTTACCGCTGGCCATAGCTCCTTTGTTCGTCTGCACGTATCAAGTTCTGGCCAACGTAGGTTGGTTCTACTCAAGGATTCACTTTCTATCCTACGTGCTATCGAACTCAGCGGGATTCTTATATATTTGAGGGCTAGAGATGCATTCATCCCAGACCCATTTCTCGCAAGCTTATCCGCTTCTTCGTTTTCCGATATCGGTGTGACCTCGCACCCAACACATAGTTAAAGTGCTGCCAAGTGATAACTCGTCCAGAATTTTCCTGCATAGTTTCACAGCTCTTGACTTCACTACGTCTGATTCCAAGGCTTTAATTGCCGCTTGGCTATCAGAGTATATGGTGATGGTCTTGTTTACGGGGCTGTGTTTCTTCAGCTCGGAGGCACCTTGGATTATGGCTGCCAGCTCCGCCTGAGAAATGCTGCAGTCATCATTTATCCGAAAAGATTTACTTAGTCCCAGAGCTCCACAGAAGATGCCCGCGCCGGTTCCGACGTTGGGGGGCACTAAACTAGACACTAGTTGTCAACCTGCTTTAATTAAATGTCTAAATGGCGAACACACTTTGTCCCTTATTTTCCTCGGAAACTCAATTGTGAAACACCTTCGCATACTTCGGCCGTTTCACATTCAGCGCGAGAGCGGCAAACCAGAGCGCCAGCGACAACACGAGACCAGAGAAATCGTTTGTTAATACACAATGAGAGCGAGAAGACGCGACGACTGTTCTGCTGCAGTGACAAAACATAACATATTTCTAAAATTTCTCGATTTTATTGCACTGAAATAGTTTATATTTACAACAAGTATTAGCTTCAAGAAAAAAAATTTCTATTCAACAGCGTGTCATTACTCACAGCACCGATTGACAGAATAATCGTCGAACTCGGCGAGGGTTTTTCAATTTTTGGAATATGTGAACCACCCCATACATTGCCATTGCCACAGCTCGCCCCAGACCCTCGCTCGCTCTGTCGCTCTTTATGTGAAACAGCCATCAAATTATAGAGAATCACGCGTAGGTTTGAGTGGTTCCTAAAAAAAGACTTCGGATGTCTCCTTGACTCATACACCGGCCGACATTCGGCCTCACTCAATGCAGTTGCTCAGGGCACCGTTATGTGGCGTATGTCAAATTTTTAATTTTTTTAAAACGACGCGATTTTTTAGTTTTCTATTCTAAATTTGTTTGGGCATTATGACATTTTTAAATTTGGACGTTGAGGTTTTGGGCGATAAGACCTAACACCTTTGGTCATGGCGCTTAAAATCGTAACGCCCAGACTTAAAAACGGAATACCAAACGCCCAAAAAAACTTCGTAACATTTTTTTGTTGTATAAAATTCGTTACTCTGGGTTTTATGACATTTCATTTGGGCTTTTTAACTTTTGGGCGTTATGACATCTTAAAATTTGAGCAATAAAACCATACGCGCCCGAGGTCTTATCACCCAAAACCACAAAGCCCAAATTTAAAATCGTTATAGCGCCCAAAAAATTTCTGAACAATTGGTTGTTTTAAAAAAAAAATCGTCAATTTGGGTGATATGACATTTCAATTGTGAGGCTCTACACCTGGAGATTTGGGTGATATGTTGCTGCTTTTTTGAGCGTTATGACATTTTACAATATGGCCTTCGTGGTTTTAGGCGATGAGACCGAACACCGCAAAAATACCCATGGGATGAAAATAAAAATCAACTGATTGACTCTTTTTTCTATGTTAGGAAAGGATTCCGGTTGTCTTTCTAGGATGATACCCAGATGCTTGTCACTTTTATATAGTTGAAGAACTGAACTCTTGGGTATCGATCGAACGTTTGCACTGCCCGTTTTCTCGTAGCAGAACGACTCAGTGCTTGACACTCCAATATCGAATGCTGCAGCCATCATTAATTCGAGGGCACGACATGCGCACACCAGAAATATCCAGAGCTTACAGAGGCGTACAAAAAGAGTTCCTCTACAAAAAGGCCAATAATATGCGCTCGGAAAATCGAAGGAGCCAAATAAAAACCACTTTCGAACGGAGACAAGTGGTACGATAATAAATTGTTAAAAATATTAAAGGCCTTAGTAAAGCTTTAAACGCAGTCAGTGAGGGATTGCTAGGATTTGGGCTATGGCTTGGTTCTTATGTTACACAGGTAAAGCATGAAAAATGCTCACTTTACTTTTAATTTTGATCAAGTTGACTAAGTGAGGTCTATAGTAATTCTGGAGAGAAAATTTTATAACTAAACGAAAATTGGACTGACTCCACTGACTGATATACCATTGGATTTTGGTCAAAATCGGAAAAAAAATTGTGACGAATGTTAAAGACGTAAGTATTCGCTAAGTTTCTTGCAGGCAACGCATTGATCTCTGCCTACTTTTAGAGGGGAAAAAGTGATTTTAAGTATTTCCTCATAATTCTAACGAAATTAAAATAAAAGTATTTTATTCTCAGTCCACGACGATTTGTTTGCATACCTGGTCATAATATAACTTCTAGACGAGCTCTTGTACTTACTCACTTGTCAAAAGGAAGATTTGACTACATACTACTCATCAAACGCCACTATAGCCACACCAAAGACTAAGTTGCAAGCCTTTGCAATTTGATACGCAGTCTTTTGTTTATAAACCATGTTTTAAAGACCCATGCATGCTATGTATCTTACAGGTTTTCTAGCAAACATGGAAGAAAGCTACAATTTTTTTTGATCCGAATTCAGAGCTCTCTCATGACATAAACTCATTCGAGTAGATGGGACTGTGTAAAATCTTTCCTTGCCCCAATCGGGATTCCAACCCGGGACCTTGCGAGAAGCCCGACTGATTCCATCCTGCTGATAGAACGACTAAAATTTATAATTTTCCTTTTTGCTGATAGTTTGTTTATGTGTTGTCAAACAGACTTCAAACACTTTAAAAAATGTATTTAGGCCAAACAATATTTGCTGGTTATTCTTAAAAAAAATATAAAACCAATAAAAAAAAACAACACAAAAAACATTTAAATTTTTCACTTTTATTTTCCACTTTAAATATATCCTTCTTTTATTTCTTATTTTAATTGTGTGCCCTATTTTTCTCCATGAAACATTACATTCAATTTGTCTTGTATTTAAACTATATGCATATTACCAAATAACAATAATTTTCATTGTAACATTATTTCACTTATATTTGTTTTTCTCAATTTGTTTTTCGTTTCTCTTTATATATTTGCTCCATTTTAAAGCATACAAATTTTTTTCAATTTTATTTTAATTTTTGTTTTATTTTTATCACACATTGTCATATATGCAAAAATATATTAGATTTTATTATGTTATTCATGTGTATGAATAATGTTATTCATGCTATGGTCATGTAGAAATGCAATATTAGGGAATATGGGAATTTTTTTATCATCAAGTCAAAAAATAATTGTGATACCGATCTTGGATTGTTTTAAACAATGTTTTATCTTAAAGGTATCGACTACACCACAACAAGTTTATTTCCGTTGAAAAACGATTAGAAATATTATAAAACCATACTGTGTCCCAAGATTTTGCACACGCTGAATTTGAAAAAAAAAACCATGAATGTCGTGTTTCTGGGATTTTCTACTACATTTTAGATATTATTTGGATGAAAACAGACTCTTTGGTTATGTCGTAAGCGGAAAGTAGTTTGAATTTACAAAGGTCTTTGGTGAAAACAATGGTAGGTATAGTTTTACGACAATTAACACATTATTTTGACATTCCGTCACCACGAGGTTGGAAAGCGAAAAATGCGTGACTTTCCATGAAACACGTAAAAATACTAAGTTTTGGCTATTTGTTTTAAAATATTTTGATATTAAGTAAGAGGAAAAATAAGTAGCCTATTCGAGAGCCGTTTATGTCTTTCTTTAGTTATTGTAATTTTTTTTCTTGTACTAGTAGTATTTTCTGAGACTATTCCGGACAAAGAAACACATTAAAAAGAAGTGGAATTTAGTAACTACTTCACTATTTTTTCTGAAAGTTTAAAAGATAATATTTAATTGTGTTGCAGATTGTAGGCCTGAATGTCCCTTATAAATGTGTGCCAAATCAAAAGAATGTGATCGGGCCGCTCTCCAATATAAAAACAACGAATGTTTTTTTCATAAAATTTATGTTCGTACATCAATAATTTTAGACAATGATTCAAACATGCTTCAATAATGTTGACATTATAGTTTTAGCTGGAAAAAATTTCGCCGAAATTTGTTTTTTATAAAAAAAAGTTCCCTGCAAACTGTTTGGTGGATTTAATAAAAAAGTTTTTGGTACTAAAAAAGAGTACACTTGGCTCAGCAATTTGCTGGAGGCGTAATTTTGCTACTCAATTTAAAGCAATTACCAATTGTTCGCCCATTTTTATTCAAAAGCATGAAAAGCAGAACCATTTTTGGGTAGATTTTGTGTTGTTTGTTATCCTTATGTGTAACTCATTCCATCCTTATACATATTACATATACCTCTTCCTATTACCATCGCATAAGTTTATGTTTGGGTTGGCCCTTTTGAAAGTCGAATATGACAGGACTGCCACACCAATCAACAAGATATTGAGAGTGACAATCAAACCATCATAAGAGGAATTGAAAACGGTCCTACCGCAGACAAAATCTTCTAAGAACCTTTATGCAATGAACTGGTCGAATTTTTAAATCTTCAAGAAGGGACTTAATTCAGTAACAAATGCTCAAGGTGTGTAAAAAAATGTTTACCTTGGAACGTATAACAGCATCTAGAGACTAGATATCGTTATTTTCTCGTACCATTCCGCATTTGAAAAAAAAATATAGGTGTAAAGAGTTTAAGGGGTATTTCGAAGTGTTGTGTTGTGTTTTTGCTAAAAGTCGCTTAAATACGCTTAAAACCAGTCGATACACTTCAACTTTGATTATGGGTCTAAAAGCCTGTATTACACTTTTTTCAAGTGTATTGAAAAATGAAAATTATCGTTTATGTGTGTTTTTATATTACAAAGGATCATTTCCACTAATTACTTCCAAAAGCATTTTAAATTTAAAAATATAGTTTCAAACGCAAACTTAAAGTTTTTTTTTCATATCTTACAAGATATATGATTCCCGGGATTTTTTTTTCTTTTTTTAATTTAATTGATTTATATTATTTTTTGCACTTGCACCATCTTTATAGCCAATTTGTATTTTAAAATTTGTGTGTACTTTGTTTTTTAATTACATTTAATTTAATACAAACTAAACTAGCGAAAAATTTTTCCATCTTAAATTCTACTTGTAACAAGTTCGTAGAAAATATATAAATATACTTTGTATGTTTATAAATTAGTTATATAAAAAAAAATTTAATAATGATCTATACTAATAAACTATATAATACGAAATAAAAATTTTTAGCTAACAAAAAAAGTATATGTACAAAATAAAATTTATAGAAACAAATGCACCTTACTTAACTTATTGAGGATTGAGGAGTTTTAGTTTTTTTTTTTTTTGTATGAAGAGTTTAGGGATCTAACCGCTTGCCTTCGACCGTAATAGATTAATACATAAACAAGAGTTCGGCCAACGTTTTCTCAGTCTGAAACGATAATAAGCCAACCACTATCTATTAGCAAACGAAAAATACGGATTTTTTTTTAATAAAATAAAAATAAAATAGTTTTTATGCTTTAGTATAAGATAGGTTAATTGATTGTGGAGGGATTTTGGATAAGCTCATGATTTGACAGAAGACTTCTTTATTATTTGAAGGTCTTATTGGAAAAATGAATTGTTTGATAAGAATGTTCACAAGTAGCTCAATTGTCAAATCGAAAGCAGAAAATTCACATTTTCATAAACAATTTGTCTCACAGGAATTGGAGCAACATTAACAAACATTTACAATGGCAAAAGTCAAACATGAAAAAAAAAAGCAAAAGCCCAAAAAAGAATACAATGAAATGCTTTTGAAAAATTGAGGAAGCAAAGGCACACAGCATAATGAAAGGATATACGAATGAGTACATTGTATGGAAGGTATTTTTGATACGTACATAGTTTTTTATCTCAAAACAAATTTCTTAAGTTTAACTTATTAAGGCTGCTGTAAAGAAGAAGAGTCTCATGAACAATTCGAAAGATACATACATTTAATTCTTTTTTTCATAACTCATGGAATCGCTCAAAAATCAAATGTCCAACATTCTTTTAATAAGCGTAAAAAAAGGTACTACCAATTTTACTTGTCGTAGTTATCCTCGACATTAAGAAGTCATGATGATGATGACAAATAATGCACATTTTTTTATTTTGAAGGACTATTTCGGTGCCGGGATATAAATTTAAAGCCTGCGTAGAAGTAAGAGGGCTAGACCTAATCGAAACTGAAACTTGCCCAGAAATTTCGAATTAAGGGCCAAGCAGTTGGCTGCTGGCTTTAGAATCGGAACGCTGGCCCTTCGAAAAACGAAGGAAACGAGGCCGCCAGCTCTGATGTCTTACCTGCGAAACTCTGTAAATACGGAGGTTATGTTACGTGGGCATGTCGGATGCCTAGAAAATCAACTCAATATGCCACAACTTCATGAAAGGCAATGCTTTGTACTGCAAGAAATATGGAGGCATATGCCTGCTAAATGTCGCATACAAAGTCCTATCAAATGCGCTGTGTAAGCGTATTGCCGTTCTGAAGCACACGAATCACCACGTACCAGTATGGCTTTCTGCTCGGCTGAGAATTGGCCAGGTCCTCACACCAAAAAAAAAGTTCTGGAAAAGATCAATGAATATAAAGCCGAGGCACACGATCTTTTGATCGATCGATTCAAAGCGATGGACGAATTCAAGATCCCCACAAAGCTGATCGCACTCGAAAAAGGCCGCCAAGGCCGTTCGTTTTTTATACTATTTTTTCTTTAAAAAAAAACTGTAGCTTATTTTTTTTTGTAAATCTGTTGGGTTGGTTAACGTCGCATAGGTTAAGCTAACAGCATCATTTTAGCTAGTCACTAAAGTGTTTTTAAGCACATCTGGGAAACCATTTACTATTTCAAAACAGTTATAGTTTCTCTTTTTGAATTCGAAAAAATGCACTACGTCAGTTATTTATTTCAAATTTTTGCCTGTTACCGTTTCGAAAATAGAGCCAAAGATTTGTTTCCTTGGCAGTTTTTTACGAATTTTAAAATGAAAATCCATTAAACAGCCCTTTCGATTTTTTTCAATTACCGTTGGACTTTTTTCAATTTCAATTTCACAACCGCATTTTAAAAATTCTGCGGACATGGATTTTTTAGAAAACGGTAAAAATGCTGTTTTTTATTTCAATTTATTAAATGGACTCGAACTTGAGGTTCGGAACAGCAATTTTGAAACGTTTTTAATGCAGTTATCTTGCCTTTTATACGTTACATACTTCAGAGAAATTTAATCAAGATCTCATAACTGGTAAGGGACAAGAAATCCTAAAAAAATCGTTTTCGAAAATGTTTTTAGGTCTTTGAGTAAAATCTTTGAAGTTTTTGAATATTCACAGTTTGCTATAGTTTTGTATAAAACTTCAGAAGACGGACTTTGCCCAATATTTACTTAAAAATTATACTTTATGCCGGCATTGCTTTGGTACCAGTACCAACTGGCACAGTTTAAATCAGAGATCTTTGATTGATTTCTTTGTGGTAGCATCGTATGTTCAAAAAGTGATTTCCGATGTTCACGTTTTGAGAGAAGCTGAGCTGTCAACTGATCACCACCTATTGTTGTACAAAAAGCGCTTCAGCGACAGTATTCCTTTGCCACCCAGGCGTAAACCAAGACTGGTCACCTGAAAGTGAAAGGTTGCAGGATGCTTAATCTGATTACACGAAGCGATTTGCATGACACGTTTCGAAGAAGTTTCAATAAATTCCAACTGACCTTTTAAATGTAAATTAAGAATGGCAGCTGTTTTCATCGGCAGTCATTGCCTTTGCAAGAAACTTTTGTGGAGTGAAGCGGCTTGGTGTGGCACCTGGTGGTGAGAAAAGAACTGCGTGGTTTAAGACTCCTGGAGATCAAGAAGCCATCAGCCAGAAGAATAAAGCCTATATTGTGTGGAATCAATGTTGGAACTCTATTTCTCGAGCCCGGTAGGCGCGAATGCCATTATAGGCACAAAGAACCTCCAAAATATGGCGATTAGAACAGCCAAGAAAAACCCTTGGAAAAATTTCGGCGAAAGGTTAGAGCACGATTACAGATCTACAAACAAGATATTTTGACAGACTATTCGCAGTCTCAGAGGAAAGAAGTTAAAAATCGTTTAAGTGGTTAAATCCATGGGTGGTGCACTTCTCTTAAATAAGAACGACGCGACGTCTTACGCAGATGGAGCGAGCACTTTTCGGAGCTGCTCAATCCACAACAGGACACTGAGAGGCAACCAACAGAGTGCCCAACAGGGCATTGAGGCAAAATCTAAAGAGTTTTGCAGGACTATACACTGAGTGGGCCTCTTCTGAGAGCCATTCAGTTTTTGTATGGGAACTTCAGAAGCTTTGTTTCTCCTTTTCAACCTCTCCTATTCATAGCATATAACGACTTCGAAATGACAGGAATCTTTTTAAATGGCTGGCGTCAGGATAAGCCATCTGCTTTTTGCAGATGATTAAGCTATCCTGGAATCGTCCGAGGAGGATCTGAAGCAAGCGCTGTATGGGTTTGCGGTGATATGTGGTGCGGCTGGGATGAAAGTAAACGTGAGCAAATCCGAATTGATGGTTGTTTCCCGAACGCGTGTGCACTGTATCCAGCACATAAACGGAGTCCCATTGATACAGATAAGGAGTAATACTGGTCAAGATTGGCCAAGCTGGAGCAATAGTAAAGAAACTGCACCGGCAGGTCATCAGGATAGCTGAGCTGGGAGTGAAAGCATAGATCTCAGTTTTTAATTCATGGTGCTCGTTCCAACCCTCATTAGTCATGAAATTCGGGTAATGACCAAAAGAATTAGACTGCGGGTACAAGCTGCAGAAATGAGATTCCTGAGGTGCGTTGCTGGTGTTACTTTTATAGGGATAGAGTAAAAAACTTCAGTATTCGTGGGAATCTCAATGTTGAACAGCTACCTATCCGAGTGGAACGATTGATTCTTCGGTGAAACAGGTGTTGAGATCAGGTAAAGAACGTTTCCGAGTCCCACCTGGGGATTGCGTGAGTCTCTTGAGTTGGTGGCGGAGGATCGAGAACGACGGAAAGACCAGTAAGCCACCCTCGCTCCGCGAACCTTTTAAAGGATGAGCGGCCTCTTCAATATGATGATGATGATGATGTTCATCTTCGCACACACGTTTTTTCTTGCATTTTTTCGAAAACGCGTCAAAACGGCAGTATTAAAACTTTTTCTAAAAAAAGTTTGGCTTAAACGCTTGGTTTAATTTGCTTTATACGTGTGTTCAATATTATATAAGAACGACATCTGTTTTCAACTCCTTATTTCTCAAAAAAATTGAATATTTAAAAAAAAATTAATTATTTCATCAATATTTAGTATTTACTAAACCTAAGCCTCGTGCTCCTAGATCTTGCCTACTAAATTTCAAAAAAAGTATTGAAAAACATTAAATCAATTTTCCCATGAAACTTCTAACTGTAATGAAAGCGTTCTTAAAAAGAATTGCCTCGTTGGCTTATCTGAGTATTTCCGCAGTTTAAAGCACACCAAATCTTGTTTTTATACAACTTACCGCTAGAAAGTTTTGAAGCAATTAGACGGATGGACAACGTAATGATAACATAAGACGTCGTTTTCCAATTTTGGACGGATCATGTTGCTTTTAATATTCTGACGCCTGTCAATAAACGCGGAAAACTTTGCGTAAACTGTCTTGATGTTCTGAAAAAAAAAAATGCCGTACGTCCAAAGCTGGGCATTTATTTATGAGCATTCATCCTTGCGCTCTTCTTGCGGCTGAGCTTTTGTATAGGCGGGATGTAAATTACTTTTGATATTACTGTACAAGCAAAATCACTCCATCCTAGTGAGAAAAAATGCTCCTATCAGCAGACAGGAATTGATGGAAGGTTTTTTTTTAGTTTTGCGCCTCTGCTTTAACGTGATTGAAAATTTAAATTAAGTTGAAAGCACATCTGTCGATGGTTTAAGGCACATAACGTTTCTTCATATTTAACAGTTAATACGCCTGGCAAATTTAAAGTCGGGAGTTTCATACTTTGAAACCAGCAAGCAAAAAAGTGCTGCTAATGCTACTCTCTCACTTGTATAAGCAGCTGCACTGGGTCTTATACATAATATTCATAAAACGTGAACAGAATAGAGGTTGCAAGCCTCAATAATGAAGAGTCATGACTCATGAGTAATATACTTAAAATGCTTAAAGCAAAATAACAATTATTTATAATTCTTCTAGCGCTGCACATTTCAATCTCGTTTTTAAATGAATTTAAGAAGTCAATGTAAAAGTAGCATGTGGTGCATTTGTAACATTTTAATCAAAATTATAAACAAACAGAAATGTTAAAGGAAAAAGCAAAACAAAAACAAAGCATAAAGGAAAGAAGAGTAGGTACGCAAAAAGAGTATAGAAATGAAATCAGTCGCAAGAAAATTAAAAACAAATTCTTTAATACTAACCCTAAGTGACACACATCAGTGTCAATATTTTTTTTTTCTAACATTTATAGCCACATTTTATTTTCCATTTTAGAGAGATCAATAGAGATAGAGAGCACATACACCTATTTGGTATCCTTAATTTATTATTATTAATCTAATAACGTCTTTGAAGCTATTGCGCGGGGATTGACTTGTTATAAATATTCTTTGCTTAGACTAACTTTTCTTTTTTTCCATTTAACAAACTTTGAATTACAGTTCATCGTTAATTTGATCTATTTGCTGTGTTAGTTTCTCATTCCTATAAATGGTCTGACAAACAACACTCACCTTTTTCAATAGCTCAATGGCAGTTTGCAGTACCGTGTGCCATTTTTTCAATTCTGTTTCATGTAGTATCTCCTGCTGTCGCAGCAGCTCTATCCAATCTTCATGATTGTTTGGCAGCGTTCTAGAAAAATACACAAAACACCATGAGAACATGGAACAAAGCAAATTATGATTAATTGAACTTACTTTATTTGGGAAAGATTTGGTATCCGACGACTATTGAAGTCGCTTTGTATGCGATCCTCTAGCCTCCATAACTTAAGTAGTAATATCACATTGATTAAAATTAATAGGCAAAGCATAATTATTACAAATAGAGAAATCCATTTGTATTTGCTGGTGGGTTCGCTAAAGACTTTCACTGGGCTGGGAATATTCGGTTGAATAACTTCTGGTATGTGAACGACAGGGGTGGTTTCCTCAACGGGTAGTCGAATAGCTGCTGCTGTTCCTAGAAGAAAATGTTGTGGGGTTATTAAGTTTGTTGACAAGATGGGAATAAAAAAAAATGTACCTCTTCTTGGTCGGCGACCTTTTCCTTTAGCTGGTGGTATGCACGTTTCACTTTGTAAGGCGCGCAGCAAAGAACTGTAGAAGTCCTCCAAGCCAGCCCAAGCATTTTTCTCAATAAAGCCTTTAACAACGCCCCAAATTGATTTCTTGTACTTGATTTGTCCGTGCACGGAAAGCATTGTGTGGTCATCTATTGTTCTGCAAAAGAAAGACCAAGTGAGGTAGTTTCGAAATTAGATTCTAATGTCTTGCTACTTACTTGACCAAACAATAGTGTAGAAGAACGCCAAAACTATCAGCATAAGGAATGCCCGCGTTTGAACTATCAATGTCTATGGAATAGAGTTCGCCAGGTTTACTGCACTCTCGCATAACTTGCGCTTCAGTGACCTATAAAAAAAATTAAATAAAAAAGTCAGACATTTATATAAAAAAAAGATTTTTATTTAACGCGCAAAATGGAAGAGATAATATGCTAAAAGAGGAGAACAAGCAAGAGATGGCAACCTTCGTCAGCATAGCGACCCCGGATAAGTCCATTTTGATTGAAACTTAAGCACGTACTTCAAGACTTAAAAAGTCGCGAGATTACTGCTTACCTCACAAGTACGACTGCCGATAAAGGGTCGAATAACTCGCTTTGGAAAGCTGAATAACACGCTTTTCTCGCCTTTAGCAAGCGTTCGACTGGGCTTGGCACGAAGGTCTGAAATATGCTACGGCTTATATTACCTTAGAAAAACTTTATAGAATATTGGTGTCTTATCTTGAAAAGGAAATCTTAGGTGAAAGGTTGAAAAGCGGAATTCAAGGAAATAAATGTCGGTGTCCCGCAAGGAAGCCTTCTCAGTCCAATCGTATTTTTGCTGTATACTAAAAACACACAATGAGAAAACAATTTTAGCTACGTTCGCAGACAACACGGCTATTCTAACTATTGACAGGGTAGTTGAATCATCAGCGAGGCAACTCAAACGCGACTGAGGTTGCACGAAGAGCTTCCGAGTCGTTCTTAACGAGACTAAGCCAACGCATATAAATTTCACGTATAGAAAGATAAACAATAAACCCCTGTTCATTAACTCGGTACAAATCACGTATTCAAATGAAGCGAAATATCTAGGAATGACTCTGAGCGCAAAACACAAATGGAAGCCAAACGTTAAAAAGTAACGCGAAGAGCTCGAAATCGGGTAAAAAGAAATGAATTGGTTTATCGGAAGATTTTCAAGACTAAGCGCATAAAGAAATTGTTTTTTTAAAGCAAGTGGTAAGACCATCTTGTACGTACTACGGAATAAAACTATCGGGTCGTACTTAACCAAGCAATAAATCTATTTAACAAACTTTTCGACCCTTAGAGCAATCGTTATGCTGCATGGTACATTACAAATAGCGATCTAAACCGAGATCTATGAATCTCAACCGTGACTGACGAGATAACAAACTTTGCTCGCAAACTTCGTACTCATCTTCGCGGGCATAGCAACCACGAAATAATTTGAATAACAGCTTGCAACGAACGAGACCGCTGTATCTAGCGTCTTAATACGAAACCGCATATAATACGGGCCATTGTAGGTGCTTCCGTTGATAGGAAACCTGCTTAACACGATTAGTACATAAGTGTGACTTGTTGTAGTCTGACGGAAAATGGGAGGTTCATAAGAGAGTAAGAACGCGCTCTCTCTCACTACTCTCTCACTACTATCTCTCGCTACTATGAACGCGCGGCCGGTCATCATAGTGCCTATGAAGGTTCGTCCCTCTTATATCTCTTATATGGATGTTTAAGAAAAAAATTGGTGGAACAATCGTTAGGCTGCCAAGACAGTATGTGAGAAATGGAGAGGCATTTGTGTCTTACCTACTTAGACTAAAAGAAAGTTGCATAAACTATTCTTGGGCGTGTGGTTTAAAATCGAGAAGATAGTTCTTCATATTTGTGTTCATTCTATGCAGATGAAGATGTGTTTTGTTAATAGAGAATGCATCTAGCGTTTCAAATATGACACCACAGAGCGTTTTTTTCACTCAGTACTGCGTTCGATAAAATGAACAGAACGCAACGACTCAATATACCCTGACTGTGTTCGACAAGAGCACTGTGCTACACTTGTGTAGCACTGAAGAGCCCCGTCGGGCAAAAGTTCAAAGATTCAAAGCTGTAAAAATTTTAAGTTTCAGTTTTTTGTCGATAGAAAAATGATTCTATACACAAGCTGAGTATAGTCGTTGGTATTTTGTTTTTCCATTTTGTTTTATTTGCTGAAAATTCTTCGTTAGAATCTTATTTAAATACTTTTGGCTTCTACACCTTAGTCAATATCAGTAAAATTGTATGAAACGCTTTTAAAGTTGTGATTTGTAGTCTTGATGGAGAACTCAACCCAGTTTATTTTCTTGGCTTGCAACGTCGAAATCCAGGAGACGGTGGCCAGAAACTGTGATATTTTAATACTCTCCAGTTGTTAAAGGGATGGGTTAAAGAAGAGGATGTTACAGCGAGAACTACCCTACGATTTTTAACGATAAAAGTACAGTTTCCCAAATAGTGTTAAGATTGGGAGTTTGAAGTGAATCAGAAATCAAAATGGACTTTACAAAGCGCAATTTGATCTTGCAACTGTGCCTGCTATTATCTAGAGAGGAAAAGAAAAAGTTCCGTCATGAATTCGATGGCATTCTGATCATAATTGTGTAGGACGACCCACCGACGTTTGTTTTGAATGTGTTGCCGATCGTAGACATCCAAGGTTAAAGCTTGGAACTACCTCTATCTTGCGAGTACCACTTTATGGCGTAGATCGTTGGATTACCGGCAGAAAAATTAACTTGTCGTCGGATTTTCATTTCTAATCCTTTGATGAGTTTTAAAAAAAAGTTAGAAATGTAAAGCACCTTTATTATTGAGGGTTATGACTACTCTTAAAATGAGTAAGCGGGAAGATTTAGACAAAACAGAAAAATTTCCATTGCAAGTTCTGTTGAGCCAGTACGAAATATAAAAACGCTGCGTTAATAATCAGAATAATCAGAATAATCAGTTAAAACATTTGTCATGCATCTGAATGTTGGCCGTTTTATTTTAATGCTGAAGGAAAGAAAGGGAAGAGGATCCATAATATTCGGCATTTCCTCACCTTTTTATCCCAGTTAGGATTGGCTTTATATTATAGTAGTCCATCATGAAGCCTCACATTTTGAGACATTCGCTTCTAAATTTTTCGTTTTTGCTCCTTTTTATTTGCCTCGAATATTTTTCATGCCAGCATCTACCATGGTAGACGTTTGCCTATCCACCACCCGGGTTGGCGCCCATTTTAATTTAATCTAGTGCACGAGTTTCGGCGAAATCAATGAAAAGATTGGTTAGACCCTCAATGCTAACAGTTCACTGTAGCTTTGACTAATAAAAGAAGCATGTTGACTTGCCTCGTATTATAAAAAAATAAATAAATAGAGTGGCGCAACAGCTCGAGGTGAACCAGGGCCAACTTCTCAACAATGTATGCTGTGTGCGTCAATTTCTTCACATACTCGTTTTAAAGGCGTTAAATATTGAAAGTTTAGGCCGAACATCCACTTGTGTCTTTTCGGTGCATCTTTAATGTCTGCGCAAGGGCAGTCGTCGATTTTTTTTTTTCGGTAGTCATTTGAAAAAGGGTCGTGCTATGTAGCGGCCAGTCTTCGCGAGAGTCAGATTTGATATAGTCAAAAGACTTAAGGTCCCTATGCATGTAAAAAGAAAAAAACACAAATTACATACATGGGTTGAGATGCTGGTCTAGCTTTAACTTCTAGGAGCCTTCCTTCTTCTACCTTTTGTAGACACAAAAGTCGCAATAAGCTATAACATACGGAACCATTAAGTATTTAACTACTTCTCTCCGCCTGTTATTAAAAAAATATTTTCCCATAAAACACGAAGCATGTACTCATAGAAGCATTTGTATGTTTCAGCTTCTCGTACTGAAATTTCAAGTCAAAAAAATTATAAGCAAGAGCAAAATTCAATCACTCAAAAGCTCAAGAATGTCTGCAGAATGGAGGATGTAAGAGACATTAAAAAAGAAACAATGAAGAATGTTGTTGCGGGAGGAGTGAGCGCAATGTTTGCCAGATGCATAGGCCAACCATTAGACGTGACGAAGGTTCGTTTCCAGGTGTATCCAACTGTATATACATCCATAGCTCAAGCTCTTTCCGATATGTACAAAAAAGAAGGGATTCGCGGCTTGTGGAAAGGACATGCTGTAGCCCAATTCGGTGGAACACTGGAGGGTGCAATGCACTTTTTCCTATACGAAGAGTTTTGTTATGCTCTAAAAAATACGCCGTTGGAAGCATTGCCAAACACAAAAAGTTTTCTCAGCGGTTTTATGGCTGGGACCTTGGGAGTCATACCAACAGCACCGTTTGATATGATCAAAAGCCGACAAATAGCACAATATAGAAGTAATCAAGTTGAAAGTGCTTTCAAAATAATTAAGACAATCTTTCAATCTGAGGGCATCAGAGGAGTTTACAGAGGAGCATTGGCGGGCATGCTACTAACGGGGCCATTGATTGGCCTTCGATTTATGATATACAATCAAGTTTGTGATGTAGCTTTGAGTATAACCGAAAAGCCTACAAAAGATGAGCTTCCGGCTTCGATTTTGCTCTTTGCCGGTAGCACATCGGGAGTGATACCGAATATAGTCTTTTATCCTATTGATGTGGTTAAACGTCGTGTACAGGTTCATGGGTTTGAAGGGGGCGTTGTTTCATCGTGCACGAGGATCATGGAATGTATATTTACGACAACAAAGAATGACGGCTTTCGTGGTTTATATAAAGGAATGTCACCGACGTTGCTGAGGACTGCGTTCACAACAGCGTTCACTTTTAGTGGGTTCGATAAGATTAAAGCTGCATTAGATAAATTAGTTTGAGCTACAGTTTGAAGTTGACTGTTGATTAATGTAATAAAGTTTGCCATTAAAAAAATATTGTTTCATTAAACTAAAGGAAAACTATGTTTCGAATACTCGCCGATATTAACAAGAGAGCCTGCGAATGACTCCCTTGGGCGATAAATGAAGCAATTCATTTCAAAACGAAACTGTCGAACTGTTTTATGTCCGACGAAATACCTCCACACTTACCTTAGAAGTTTTGGGTCCAACCGACTGCGCCAACATGACTGTCACATTCACAGTGCGAGTTTTCACACCCGCCGGACTCGTTACCCATTCGCCCAAAATTAGGTCGGTTGAATTTCTCGCTTCGTGGAATTCAAGAAGAAATTTAGATTTGGAAAACAGTAAGTTAAAAAGCGTGTCTATGTTTATGGGAAGTATTGTGTGCACCAATTGACGACCTTCGTGCGTTGACGTGCATTCAACCGTACTCACAAAACTGCAATTAAATCACATCACAAAAAAGTCCAATGAAAATCTTTTAAGCCTACTCACGGAATATTGTTTTCTTCGGAATCACTAGAATCGGACATGTCTGTTGGCAATTGTTCAGAGTTTTTATTTAGGCTCTCGTCGCGTTGCCGGGTGTTTTTCGAAACTTTTCGTTTCGCACCTTCGCCCCCAGCTTTGGTGACATCACCACTTGGAACAGACAGCCCGACACCGCTGCTTGATTGCCCGGAAGCAGTTTTTGGACTATCGTCAGGCTTCATGTTTGTCAGCTTCATCTCCTTTGAACTCATTTTGAACTTATCTTTGCCACTTCCTGTCTCACCACTGTTTGTGTCGCTCGCCTTGTCCGAACTGCTTGTATTGTTGTTGTTTTTTCGCGAAATATGCTGATAGTCGTTGCAACTCTGCTCGAAGGGACTATCTGTTTCGATTGGTAAATCTTGAATGCTCAACGGATCGATATAATCTTCGTCGTCTGTGGTTAAACCTAATTCATCACCGTAGCAGTTATGCACCCATTGCCACATCTCCTGCGGCAGCATAGGTTTGTTCATTAACGTATTCTGCCATATTCGAAAGAGCATCAAAAATGCCTTGTCGCGCGTTGTAAACGATGCAAAAAAGTGTTTTTCCTTCTCTGTACACACGGATATTGCATTCGGAATGACTAAAGCGGTTTTTTCTTTAGTTATCGATGTAACATCTTTCCATTTGATACTTAGATAAGTCTCCCATCGAAAGATGTTCGCGTGGAAGCATAGGTAATTTTGGGAGACATAAAGGCGGCCCTGAACAAGTATGTCACGCTGCAGTGCACAAGAGTAATCTTTGTATTGAAAAGGAAAAAAAAGCATTAAAAAATCTTTCAGTTTTGATACAAAAAAGCAAACACCTACCAACAATCAATCGCTCATCGTTAGGGACTTCTTTAAAAAGTTTCTTAAAATCTTTCGACCTCGATTTATATGTTGGATAGAGAACGTTGTACCAGGATTTCTTCTTAGCACGCTCCGATATTTTTGACGCGCTCTTTGGCTTCTCGACAGGATCAAGTGGTGGAGTTGTTTTCAGGGCCTCGGCAGAGGCGTACAATGATGAACTGTCGCTCGACTTACTTGCTGAATCCTAAAATGTAAAAGAAACGTGTATTTAGTTAAGCAAAATGTACTTTACCGATGTTATATTTATGTAAAACAAGCCTACAAGTATAGAAATGTATGAAAGTAAAGCGGGTGGAAGATCGTCAACAATTAGCTCGAACGTGCGAAATTATTTTCAAATATTTCATACAATTCCGACTAACAGTCTGTGTCGAAAAGAAGTCAACTCTTTAATCTTTTTCGAATTGCTTTACGTTCCTTACGTTTGTTATTTTAACAAATTAACCGGTTCGCACCTCGTGTTTTTGAAAAAAGAAGAAAACACGAGGGAAAGAGTTTCAAAGAGTAATTATTGTTTTAATATCAAAAAATTGTCGGGGGCTCCGAGGTCATCAAGACGATATTCGAATAAGAATTATAAGGCCTTAAGGAAAGCCTATAAAAATTAAAAAACTTTGTAGTACATTCGACCAAATGCTGACGCCAACCGACGTATCCTAATTTAAAGCTTGCAGATTGCACCTTATGTTAATACCCACCCCAAAAGGGATTATCGACAACAATAGAAGAATGATTGTTTGATCATCTGCTCCATTATCCTTTTCTTTAAGTGAGTAAAGTAAGTTTTAGTGTTTATATCCTGCACCTGCATACTACCTTTATATACCCAATCCCATAGAATAGGAGGTAGATTAAGTGCGATTTATAATTTGTAACACAGAGAAATATTAACTACCGTCCGTCCGTCTGCCGGTAGTTTTTAGGGCATAAATTTTGAAACTTGTTATCTATTTTTACTTGGTCACTAACACGCCCACTTTACTCAGCATGAAAAATAACAAAGTTGTCGTAGGGCGCTGGAATTTGGTATGTGATATCCTCGCTTAAGTGTATTTCGATTAGCATTTTAAAAAAAGCGCTCCATGGGGGCGTAGTCATATTTTATTTGATCATATTTTATTTAATATAAAGGGTCCGCCAGATAACTTTTTTTTTAAATGCTTTAAAAAAACTACTGAATATTTTCTCAAATTTCTTTTTTTATTTGAAAGTACAATCCTTCAAAGGAAAATATTTTCATTCAAATGGCTGCCTCGGCTGCCCATGTAGCCGACACGATCTGTCCAATTTTTAAGCACATTATCGATTGTGTGCAGCTGTATTTCACCAATGGCTTCACGAGTATTGTCCTATAAAGTGTCAATTTTTTCTGGCTTCTCGGCGTAACACAACGGTGTCAAATCGCAGCTCCGAGGTGGCCAAACGACATCAGCTCTGCGGCTGATAATGCGATCTTAAAAAACAGGGCGCAAAACATCGAGTGAAGGCTTCGGCTGTGTGGCACGTAGCGCCGTCCTGTTGAAACCAAATGTTGCCAATATCCTCCTCTTCAATTTTTGTGAACAAAAATTCATTCAACATGGCCCGATAACGATCGCTATTGACTGTAACGGCCACTCCTTGCTCATTTTCCAATAAAAATGGCCTAATTATGCCTCTGGACCAAAATCCGCACCAAACAGTGACTCGTTTTGGGTGTACTAAAATGTAACAAGCAAGATTTAAGAGCGGACCATAACCCGCCCACTAGTTTCACTATGATTTTGTCGTATTTCGGATTCTTCAACAAGTTTTGTTGATTTTAAACTGCTTTAAACTTTCGGTTTGTTTCTTTAGAGACCACTTTTAGGAAAACCCTACAAAAAGAAGTTCAAATTGGTTAAATCAAAAGATCTTAACAGCCAGTGTACGTCACGAAGGAGAGGCATATTGCGACCTCTGAACTTTTCATGCGAAGCATTTATCGGTGCTCATTAATATCTTCATTTCATTATGAAAAAAAATCCGTTGGATTCCAAAAAAGTCAGAGTTCAAGTTCTGCAAACGGCGTGGAGTTGAAAGTTCAAGTTCCTTAGCCTCACAACAGGATTCGCGGCAACGAATTGTTGACAACGTCAACAGAATATTAAGGGCCAGTGAGAAAATTTCTTAAAATAGAAGCTCAGCCAACCCAAGTAAGAATTCGTATTGATGATGGGAGAAACACAACAGTTATTTGCAAAAAGCAGATTGCACCATGTACCTAAGTGTGACGGCCTTGGTACTGCCAAGGCAAGGCCCAAAACCCTCCTATGTCGTCCCTGCTCACCGACCTTATAGTGAAAGAGCACGCTAGTTTACTTGGACAAGCCTGTTTTTAGGTATTTGCTCGATCCAATGAAAAAGATAATTGTCAACCTTTAGGTTTCGGAGTACAGCCATTTTGGCTTCAGTTTTGGCATTGGCTTGAAGTGCAAGGTACGTCAAACCTTGCCGGAAGACAGGTATGGGATATCGAAAAAGCACCTCGAAAGAAGACTCTTTCGTGTTAGGTGTGGTACTGAATACTCAAATTTCAAGCAAATTCGAGATGGCGTACCTCGTTCCGACCCTGTACCTGCTTTACACAAAAGACATACCTCAGATGATGAAGACAGTTATGGCCACGTTCGCAGACGATACGACTATCCTGGCAATCAGTCTAGTCATTATCGATAACGTCATACTTGCGAAAAACAGAGGCAGTTTACAGAAGCAATGCATCGCCGCCCTAACAAGCCTCATACGATGCTCCATGGAATGATGCCAAAAGACCTCCTTGTTAAAGAAGCCGAAAGAAAACACACAAAGGCTGTCTAAATTTTTTTTGTGTTGTTTTAGATAAAAGGTAAGAAACGATTTTTTTTACATGGCCGGACTGGGCACAATTTTTAGCAAGTACCTTTGCCTTATTTATTGATTGCCTTATTTTTTGTACCAACTGGATATTATAGACTGAAATTCAATAGTTTTTATTATCTTGTATCATAAAAAAAACCGAACTGGTCTTTTATAATTTTCGAATTTGCCTGAATTTGCTTCTGATTTCTGAATATCGCAAATAGAAATCATAACAGATTTATTGCGCAATTATCTAAACAAGTTTTTCGATAATTTCTGACTTCTGTGCCCAAAGAACAAAGATAAGAACAGTAAAGATTGTAACAAAAATTATTTGAGCCTCTTTTTAAATATAGTTAACTACCTGCGTTTGTTTACAAACTATTGATCCGAGTAAAATCATTACGCACTGTCGATCCTTGTTCAAAATTTACGTTCGAAAAAGTAATTTAATCAGTACAATACTTTGAAGTGAAGTTTTGGAATGGAGCGATAGGCACAACCGTAAAATTCTAAGATTACTGAAAACAACAATAAATTTGAATGATCAAGGTTGTTTTTGATTATCGATATTGACCTAGATAAAAAAAATATAAGTGATGCAACAGAGAAAAAAATTTGTTTTATGTGAAAAGATATGCACTGCACGCACTAAACGTTTTCATCACATATTTTTTTTTTTAATAAGTTTATCTTTTAAATTTCCAGTGTTCATAGATCCGGCTAAATCGTTGCAAGCTTGGCGTTACAAGCAACTAAAGCACAATTGTCTAGCGCCTCTGCCTTACCTTAAGTAATTCGCAGTGTACTGTAACAGCAGCACTGTAGTAACCATATCGACGCCAAAGGACGAAAATAGTATCTTTTAACCACGTCATCGAAAACAAAAGCAATGCAAGACAAACATTCGTGTGTTAAATACGACGCAGTCAAATTTCAACTATCGACTAAGGTATCAACTAAGAGCTTACAAGTATTTTGTCTTACCTTTTGAGAGACTCGCAACAAATATATAGCTAATCAGTTTTGAAAGGCCTAAATTCTTAATCAGGTACCTAATCATAAAACAAAATATTTGTCAGTCAGACCATTGAATGAGAGAAAAGACATTGTGAAAGAAATGAAATAGTAAATTGCTTAACTCGGTCCACCTACACACAGTAATACGGTTCGCTCAAGGTTAGATTTGTTGGATTTCGTATAATAAGTTCTGATAGCATTTTTCTTAGTTCTGATAACATATGTAAATTATGTATAAAAATTTACAATTATTGTAACTATTTATCAATAGAAAAAGGCAAATGTCAAAGGCAAATCAGGTTGACATCAGGCAAATGTCAACCTGATGCATTAATCAGGTTGACATTTGCCTGATTTCGGAAAAAAAAACTTTTAAAAGGGTTTTGGATGGTTGCAAAATGAAAGGTTTCATTGATCATCACGAGCTGTTATCTTTCGAAAAATTTGATGTGCAGATCCTCTCTCTACATTGGAACAAAACTAGGTATAATAGCCAGTGTGGGGACTTGAAAGCGAAAAAAAATTTTTGGGCTGACGTATGTAGAATGGTAAGATCTTCCATGCAACTCCTAAAGACATTCGCCCAATCAGCCTTTCTTCTTTCTAATTAAAGACCCTAGGGAGACTGATCGACGCACATATCAGAACCAACATACACAGCAGTCTTCCCAACAAGCGTACCGCAAGGGAAAATCGGTAGAGACGGCCCTTCACTCCTTGGTTAGCATCATTGAGAAATAATCCTTGATAGAAAACTTCTTTGGTCCAAGCAAATTGAATCCAAAACCGAAAAAGCATTGTCCACCTTCTGGCAATGCAGAGGCGCTTTTGGCAAGACATGGGGCTTATCTCCGAAAAGGGTCCTCTGGATCCATACGGCCATGGTAAGACCACTCCTCTCATACGGATCGGTTGTTTGGTGGAGCAGGCTTTCGCGGAAACCTGTTACTTCCTCTTTTTGCCAAACTCCAAAGAACTGCTTGTCTTGGCTACACAGGTGCCTTCCCTAGCACGCCGGGCTCTGCTCTAGATGCTTTGATGAACCTCCCCCCTTGATATATTTATCATGGGGTGTACGCTGAAAATCTGCCTTCGCCTAAAGAGAGGCGGTTTTTGGTACCACACGCATTGGAATTTTGAAGAACTTGTTCGAGAATGGTCCTTCGACCCCTGTCTTATGGACATGCCCTCTGACGCAATGACCCCAAAAATCCTTTTGCGACAAAACTACCAAGTCGACTTTCCTCAGGTAATGGAATGGCTTCGGCCAGAGTCTGAGCCAGGGAAAGAATGCCATCGTATTTTCACGGATGGCTCCAAAACCGGACAGGGGTCTGGGGCTGGAGTCTTTGTGGAAAGCGAGAACATTAGACTCGACTACCCCTTAGGTAAATGTGCGTCTGCCTTTCAAGCGGAGATTTTCGCTATCCTAATGGCTATGCGATATATTGTGACTAACAGGTGGAGGGCGAGAAGCATATACGTTTGCAGTGGCAGCCAAGCCGCTCTAAATGCGTTTCTCAACCCTCTTACCTCGTCGAAGATAGTGCTCGAACTCAAGTATTCGTTGAACTTAGTCGGAAGGCTAAATGCGGTGAATCTTATTTGTGTTTCAGGTCCCACTGGTATCCAGGGAAATGAGATCTCTAATCAGCTTGCCAGACTAGGCTCGAACCTGCTTTAGGTCTGCCTGAATCTGTTGTCACGTCTGCCATTGATACTTGGGTTTCTCGTGAGCACAGGGCTCGTTGGCGTGACTGCGATGGGTGCAGACAAACTAAACGACCACGCCCGGATATCTGCGAGGGGTCAGCGTCTTTTCTTATATTTCTCAGGAGAATCGATTGCAGACTTCTTGTAGGCGCCCTTACGGCCCAACAAGCGTTCGCCAAGCACTTGAATGTGCTAGGCTTGAGAGAAACTACCACCTGTTCTGCCTGTGGAGGGGACGACGATACAGCGGAACATTTCCTATGTAGTTGTCCTGCCTTTGCTCGCATCAGGTGGCGGATCTTTGGTGTCCGCGTGGTAGTACAATGGACCAGCAGTTGTGTCTGAGTGCTCCATCGGATAGTAGCAACCTTCAACAAATGAAAAAAAAATCCTTGAGAAATCCTTTGAGAACAGGGATTTCACTCCAGTATCATTCTTTGACATTGAAGGAGCCTTCAACAATGTCAGAACAGAAGCTATTCCAGTTGGACTCTCCAAGCTAAAGGTTGACAACCATCTTTGCAATTGGATCGAGGAAATGCTTAAAAGCAGGCTCGTCCATGCTCGGTATATGATGCACCAAAAACCTCTATCGTGTTGTTAAAATCTGTGAAATCCGTATGACAATTTGGACGATAGAAGCAACCGAACAGCATTTTTTTAGGATCATGATTAAACTCAATAAGATAAAACTCAAGTTGACTTTGAGGCGAAGATTTGACTACAAACTTACCTCCTAGGCCCCTCCGAACATATATTGCTACACCACCACCAGATTTAGTGGCCCTATCATCTCTTAATAGTCTATAGCCGTGAAGGTCGTATATTTCATTTTTTACTTTATGATCGAACCACGTTTCGGTTACACATATTACATCAACAGCCGAATTTATAAAAAGTTTGCGGAATTCATCTGTTTTCATTACGCCAGTTTTTAAAAAGGGGGACAGAAAGGACATTAACAACTATAGACCTATAGCTAAACTTTCAAGCATCCCAAAGCTTTTCGAACAAGTAATTTGTGACAGTTTATTGTTCTACTGTCGCAATGTTATTTCTACAAAGCAACATGGCTTTGTGAAAAACAAATCGACAGTAACCAACCTTGTCTCCTTCCTCAATAAATGCTCTGCACCTATATGCAGAATCGGAACGAAGTTGACTGCATATCCACTGACTTTTCTAAGGCTTTTGATATGATTTCGCATGAAATAATAGTCTTGAAACTTAAAGCTATAAGCTTTCCTCCATTATTTATTGCCTGGGTTAAATCTTATCTTTACTTGTTCTTACCAAGTAAAATTCAGAAGAATATTATCTACCCCATTTACTTCTATGTCTGGTGTTCCACAGGGAAGTCATCTGGGTTCTATCCTCTTCATCTTGGCGATAAATGATGTATACTCATGCATTCAGCATAGTGATATTCTCGCTTATGCGGACGATATAAACATTTTTAAAATAATAAAATCTTCAGATGATAGCCTTCTTCTCCGGGCTGACATCGATAACTTTGTTGAATGTTGCAACAAGAACGGACTTAGTCTTAATGTTTCAAAATGTCAAGTTATGAAGTTTTCGAAAAAAGCGTGTGTGTCCCGTTTCCTTATTCAATTGGTGAACATAGCCTTGTTCGTGTTCAGACTTTTACGGACCTTGGTGTTCACTTTTGCCATGACCTTAATTTTTCGGAACATATAAATGCCATTGTTCATAAATCCAATTGCATGTTAGGCTTTATAAAGAGATGGTCGAAAGAGTTCATTGATCCGCATGTAACCTTATCCCTTTTTAATAGTTTTGTCCGACCCCATCTGGAATATGCTTGAAGCAATACAACGAAGGTTTATCCGTTTTGCTCTTAAGGGCCTTCCATGGAAAGACCCTTTTATCTTACCTCCTTACGAGCACCGCATAAAGCTCCTCAATATGGAAACCTTATCTCAAAGGCGGATAAACCAAGACTTAATCTTTATATCTGGAAAAAAAATAAACTTAAATTAGGTGTCTGCTTCCGTTAGCTCCTTTTCAAGATTTTGAAAAAGAGCTAACGTCATCAACTATAATGAAACGGTGGCTACGTCCAATTCTTCGACAGAGCTAACGATAAAAGGTTTACGGGGATCACTAACAATGCGTACGTGAACTTTTCCGTTTCGGCTATAAACCGCTGACAGCTTTTTGCCATGCTTAAGATGAAAACCTTTACGTAGAAGCATGTGGTTTGATGACGTTAAGCTTTCGTTGAGGTATATTCGGCTGTCAGAATTCAGTCCAACATCGTGTAAACAAAGTGTTTTTTTACTATGCCTATATCGTTGGTTGATTAAACGCAACACTTTATTTTTATCAGCTTTGTCCGCGCAAATGTCCGCGCAAAGCCTCGATCTCGATCGAGGGAGAATTCAAATTTATTGTTTTTGTTGATCGAGTCTCGCGATTGCTGTTTTCGGTGCCAGACATTTTGATAGGACACGGTATCAAGAAAAATTGAAACAATTGATAACTTTAAAATAATGCGTCGATTTCTGATTAAAACTGTGGTAACGGATGCGCAATGAATCACGGTTGGACGGAGCCTTCTTAGAACTTTTATATTATGTATAGTCTTTTTGCTCAAAATCAATAAAGAACTTTAAACTATGATGCGACACTTTTTGCACGTCTACCTTGTCAGTATATCCATGACAGGATATACGGACAAGTTAAAGCAATTTGGTCTTAACAAATTAACCAGGTGGGGATGGATAGTGTCGGTCTCGGAGTAAACACGGCAAAGACTGAACTAGTACTGTTCACAACAAAATATAAAATATCCCCCATAACTCCACCAACACTCAAAGGCGTTGAACTAATATATACTTGCAGATCACGCTATATACGTGGGGGTAATATTAGATAAGAAACTCAATTGGAAACTGAACATGCAAAACCGTGCAACGAAGGCCTCTATTGCCCTGTACTCTTTCAGGAAAATCCTAGGCCCAAACTGAGGACTCCAACCCAGGATTGGGTACCGGATATACACGGCAGTCGTTAGGCCCATACTTATGTACGGAGTACTAGTCTGGTGGAAGGCACTAGACAGGACTATCATGTACTTTAATCACAGGTGCCCTTAGGTGCTCCACCTTCTTCCCGTTGACATCTTCGGCAAAGTGATGGCAGCGAAAGCAGCACTTAGGCTTAGGGAATCCTTGCAACTGTCTCGTGGCAACTAGGATGTCCCTAGCATCCTGAATGGCCACGACACCACCCTTGGTAACTCCAACTATGTTGTCCCATACTTAGACTTCAACGTAAAATTCAAGACCAAATTTCCAAGCAGAACCGCTTGGGATTCAGGTGAGGTATTAAAACCATCTACAATAGAAATCTACACAGACGGATAGAAAACAGCACTTGGAGTAGGACCAGGAGTCTTTTCCAGTACTCTTGACTTATGTATGTCCAAGCGCCTACCGGATCACTGTAGTGTTTTTCAAGCAGAAATCGCAGCCGTTCGTGAAGCCGCGACTTGGTTTTCAATTAACTCAATAGACTGCAGCGCTATTGTTTTCTATATCGACAGCCAAGCTATGCAATAAAAGCCTTGGAACCGCCAACGATACGATCCAAGTTGGTAAAGCAATGACGCGAAGCTCTAAACGAGATTGCTGTCAGGTGCGACGTATCCCTATGCTGGGTTCCAGGCCACAGGGATATTCCAGGCAACTGCAGAACCTGCAGAGACCTAGCTAAAGTAGGAGCTAATGTTAATCCGATTAATACAACGGAACTGGCAGCACCCATAAACTCGATAAAGTTTCACCTGGACATCGAAGCCATAACAATGGCAAACAATAGGTGGAATAACATCAGCACATGTTTCTCTTCCAAACAAATCTGGCCAAGGCTCGATCGTAGGAAAACAAAGAGACTCATCTCCTTCAATAGGATGAATCTTAGGAAGATAATTGGGGCTCTCACAGACAATTGTCTGGTAGGGCGACACACACCAGAAGATTTGGTGCTCCCTTCGACGACTTCTGCAGGAATTGTAGGGATGAGAAGGAAGAAGAGACCATGGTTCATCTTCTGTGCAACTGTCCCGCCCTATCGACATTGAGAAGGTAAACTTTAGGTAAACACTTCTTTGATGATCTAAATGATCTAGCGCGACTCGATTTAAAGAGGCTAATGAACTTTATCTCCGGGTCAAACTGGCTAAACGCCTAACTGTGATGGAAACTCTATGTGGAAAAGGGGGCACCTACACTGGAGCACAAGATATGCCCCACCACACCTCCCCCCTCCCCTAGTTTGTTTTCCCAACCGGACTGGCCTGGTACCCCCACCTCTCCTAGAGGGTAGCTATCATTATCGTACTCGGGCTGGTAATTCCGGTCCTACAAGTGGTATCACAATGGACCTCCTTTGGTCTAAGTGTGTCCCTCGTTGGGCAGCCACCCAACCTAACCTAGGTAGAATACCCTCTTTTAAAAGTTTCTAGGTATAAAATCTGATGTGGTTTTCTTTTTCAACGTATTGTCAGAGCTAACGTTTCGACAAACCGACAGAATAAAAAACCTAAACTCTTCGACCTTTTATAATAAAATGGGTCCCTTTTTACCTAACGAACCTAACACAATTATCCGTAATTATCCGTAATAATCGTAATTATCCGGAATTATCCGTAATAAAATAACAATATTTTTTTTAGGGGTGTAGTTAACTTCTTTTACCATAGCTTTGTTACGAGTGAACTGTAGATTTTTATCATTTGTTGTTCTTGAAATTATGGTCAACACGTTTTTTTGTAGATTTGGATAGCATCAGGAAAAACTCTATGAGGAGTTTTGCGGTCAACGGATCGCATGGCGAAAGGAAAAAGAGTTTATGGTACACCTTTTAAGGACTACTTGTTCTCTCTGCATAATTAATGCACATTATCCAACAACATGTAAATTTTAAGAAGTTGTCCCTTCATCAAAACATCAAAATTTGTGGGTGTCAGAGATGTTTTTAGACCTGCCAGCTCTTATCTTGACTAGCATGGCCTGTCTAGGAAGTATATGTCAGGGAGTATGCGTAAACAACGTGTCGAAACCATTGGTATTAAATTTATTTATCGTTCCACTCGTAGGAGTAGTTGCTCAACAGGAATTTGGGCATTTCTTACTCTATTCATACGAGTAATACCAGCAACGCATCTCAGAAAGCTCAGTTCTGCATCTTGCACCCCGCGATTATTTAGGGCATTACCCAAATTTCGGGTAACTGCACAGCTTTCACTGCAGGCTCAGCTCTCCTGATGGTCGTCCAACGCAGTTGATACCCTATTGTTTCAGATGGCCAATCCTAAGAATAACTCAGCATCACTCCTCCCATCTTTCGCGAAAAAAAAACCCCGAGACATTTAAGCTTCTCCACCTGCCTCCAATGTACCCTTAACCAACTATACCATACGATATGAAATCTAATGGTGAGGTGACAATACACAGCCCTGGCATAGTGCAGCTATCCGGCCTTCGTTTCAAAAGGACGTTTATCCGCCATCAGTTTTTCAAGTTCACATACAAAGACTGAACGGCCCTCAAAAGAGGCCCCACCAGTAAATAATTCTACAAAACTCTGCAGAGTTTTTTCTTAAAAGGCGGGTCATAAGCCAAATTTACAAAAGGCGAGTAGACCGGTTTGGCATATTCCCAGGCGGACGATTATTTCGTTGGTGGCTAGTTTCAAACAAATGAAAATCCAGAAGCGTCTGCCTGAAAATAAGCGGCTTTCTTCAGGCGTCTTTTGTCCAGGTTAGGGTCGTCGAATGTCAGGCTTCAGGTATAGTTCACAAGGGTGCCCTGTATTATACCAAGATCATCATATATCCGGGGTTGCTTCTTCTTTCACTCTTATGATAGTGGGGGGGGGGGCATATTATGCTTACCTACCAGGTTTATATTCGGCCAATCGTCGCCCGTACAACAGACAAGAAGCTGCTCATCCTGAAGCAGACGCCCGTGGATCTATATCATTTGAAGTTCAGCCACCCCTCTCGCTGTCCAGTGAGCCGCATAATTTGTATCAATCCCTGATGTGGTTTTTTTCGCCCTCAGGTTTATAACATGATGATCCATTTCAATCGACTCTTGCAACGGGAGTACCTTAACTCAAAGCAATTCTAACCCTGACCAACAAATAAGTAAATTTAAGAGTTCATCTGCAATGAACTTTTACCCTATTTACCTAGTAACACCAAATCTTAAAGTCTTTTTCCCTGAATACATACATTATAAGTTGATTATTTGTATGAGCCACGCCCCCTAAAATGGGCGAGGACTAAGAACAAAATCCTTTAATCTTATTTCGTTAGAACTACAGGGTATGACTTTAACTTAAAAGGAGTAATACTCCTACAATACAAAAGTAATTTCTGGGTTGCCTCTACCAGTACATCATAATTTAGGGATGACATGCTAAGTGCACTCCAAACTCAAAGCCCTCGTTTTGAGCGAGTATGAAAAAGCTAATAAAGGTTCGTGCCTGAACAGTTTGTCGTGATCGAAGTTACGTCTTACTGTTGGAATTTGCTTAGAGTAAACTACAGTAAATTTAATGGAGATAAGTTATGTCCAATAGTTGGAGTGGAACCGCGAGAAGTATGACTAAACAAAAAAAAAAAAACTTTGACAATGCCAGGCGTGAAAGTGAGACAATTTGCATTGAAATCGATAGATTAGAGTTTAGATTAAGATTTTAAAGTTTTTATTCATTATACTCAATTACATAACAAAAATAAGGTTGTTTTAAATCTATTCTTAATAAAATATAAATAAATAGAGTGGCGCAACAGCTCGAGGTGAACCAGGGCCAACTTCTCAACAATGTATGCTGGTGTGTTAATTTCTTTACATACAAGGGGACCTACAATTTTTTGCCGAATCCGAACGGCACTTTGAGAAGTTTTTCAAGACAATTAATACTCTCGGAGGGCTTGTCAAACCCTCGCGGAGGTGGGGACCGTGAAAACGAACAAGTCTTTTTTTTTTCAGGTGACGATGGCAGGATTCGAACCCAAACCTCCGGCGTAGTAAGCACACACACTAACCACTACGCCACGGCACCCCACAATCTATTCTTAATGGCATAGCTAAAAGCCGTCTGCCAAAGACTGTTTTATGAATATTAGTCAAAAATCTTCCTCAATGATTCTTTTCCGGTAAAATAAAGCTATTTCACAGTACGATACAGGCGTCTTCCAATTGGACGCGTTAAGTAAATCTCTAATTTCTTCTTCTGCGGTAATAATAATTTTTTCATAACAGGACCTACTAATTTCATGAAAAATCGGGCAAATTTCGAGGAAATGCGTGAAGTGTTCCCTTTGTGACATGTTACACAATGACCATAACAGCTCTGTGAGGCATGAACTTCAAAGGTAATGAGTCGCCCCTTGCTTAATTCGAATCCTTAAAGTAGTTTGACGAACCAAGGTTGAACTCCAAAGTTTTAAAACTCTTCCTGTGGGTTGAGTCTCTCGCTTGCTCAATATATTTTTTGTCGAAAACGCGAATCAAGGTGCGTAAAATGAAGTCATACAGCTTACTTTTCCAATTTTCGAGTGTATTCCAGTCTAGTACCAAGTCATATTCAAAACTTTCCGCCAACATTATCATTTCCTTATACCAAAGTCTTTTCATAGATACTGCATACTTGATAACGATTTTTGGAAGTCGTTCTTCTCCCATCCTTGAAGTGTTGAGAATGTAATCAATGCTCCGTTTAAGTGTTTGTAAGGAGAGTGGGCAAGTCCCGTTTCAATCATAAGCATGTAGTTAGGGGCAGTTTTAGGCAATCGGAAAACTCGTCGGAGATTGAGTCTTTATAGTTTATAGTTTTTCACCGGTTTCACACCGAATATGACCCCATGCCTGAGCTCCGTAAAACATGATTGAGTTTGAGACTACTTCGTAAGCTCTGTATTTTGCACTGCGGTCTTGGAAACAGCTTTTCACCGTCGAGCTGAAAGCAGTTTTGGATTGCTGGAGCTTTACAACTAAATGAGGTTTCATATTCAAATTGCTGGAAGTTAAGATATTTGTACTGCTTAACAGAGTCCACCTATCCAGCCTTACTTGTCTACCACCAACTGCTTTGAAAATCATAACTTTTGATTTGTTGAAATGAATTGTTAGGCTGCAGTCATAAACTCGATCTATGATGAGTTGCAGGGTTAAGTGTCTTAACACAATTCGCAAATCAAATTCCTCCTGGCAAAAAAGTATCAATATCCTCAATATAAAGGGAGAATAGTATTGAGCTTGCGTTGCAATCTTGGCTTACTCCTTCCTTTGAGGCAAACAACTCGGACAGACTGTCTCCGTTCCAAACTGCTGCTTTTGTGTTACTATATAGTAGAGTAACCCGATCAAATTCTGCTCGAAATTCGCTCAGGAGTGCGTTTTCCAGAATCCAGCAGAGTAACCGGTTTTCCCGAAAGGTATTCACACTTGTGAATACCTTTCTCTTAGCATTTAAGAGAAATGGTAGCCACGGTATTTTAATCTTTTAAGTTTCTTAAACTTTCTTTCTACAACTAAGTTTCCGAGGTTCGTTTTCAAAATACTCCGACTTTTCTAGGCGACAAAGCTGCTTGTACTGAGTACTAGCTCTGCTGTAGAGTTCCTTGAACAATTCGTCGTCAAATTTCCTGAACAGCTGAAGAAAGGAGAAGGTGGCGCTTTCTCTTTTTAAGGCAATCTGCGTTAAAATACGGTTTATTGTTAGTTTGCTTACGACCTTCTACCACCTTCTACGACCTTCTTCACCAACTACCAGTACATTCACCCCAATTACGCAAGTCGTATTCGAGATTCACAAACGAGCTTGCTCGTTTTTCGTTATTATGAAAGTGCGAGTCACTACGAACATACTTGTACGCTAATGAGTTTCATGTCAAAAAGAAAAACGCATACCATCGCGTGCGGTATCCAGTTCACATCGGTAATTATGCAATTCGTATTTAGTCGTTTTTTCAACGGATCTAGTCGTGTTTTCTTCACTTGACATTTTAAAAGTGACTTCAAGTGAACCTTATCAAAAACATGAAAATCAACAGATTTTTTTTAAATGTTTTTATATCGATATGTTACTGGACGTTTTCTTTAAAATATTTGAAAACATTGGTTGTGGTATTGCTATAGTAAAATAGTTTTTGGCGCTTGTTTGGTATGCTTCTTTAGCGAAGAAATAGAGCACAGCCAGCAACTTCAAAATTGGTGCCACTGACGTTGTGTGTAGTCTTTTCACAATGGTCTTACTTCTTCCAAAAGTTGTGTTATTGTATTTTTTTTTCGGGAAGTCGAAAAAAAAATAATAAAGCTGCGATGAATTTCTTGAGTTGGAAATTGGTTTGAAATTTTAACTTTAAAAACACACCATGCATTCGGCAAATTTATTGAATTAAACTATCTCTGGTGGCTCTGTGAATATTCGCCAACCGTTGTGTTGGTTCCTCCACATTAATGCGGTCATCAGAAAATAGATCGATTGAATTAATTCTCCTTTTTCGTTGTTCAATTTGATATCTTACATAAATCACCGCAACTTTCAAGCTTGCTTTAATTTCTTACATCTGAAATTTTGACACTACTTGTGCATTTGAAGTGCGATGAAACGCGTTGCTGCCCGGCTGCATCTGTGATGGAGTCGTATTCAACGCATACGACTTGCATAATCGCAAAGCAAATACGATACGATACGAGTACGAGTCGAGGTGACTTTTTGTCTACGACTTGCGTAATCGGGGTGATTGTTTGCTTCTGTTGAATATAAAAAGTCTTCTAACATGTTGAAATCACTCTGCCATTTGCCAACATCACAGTTGAAGTAAGTTGGAATAAGGAAAAATCGCTGTGACATAATATCCAATTCGACGAATACGTTATTCCATTGTTCGCCAGGTTAAGCTCGCACTTAAGGTAGCTCTTTCAAGGCAGCTCTTTCATTTATTCCAAAGCAGCACAATTCTGATGCGCGCCCTTGGGCGTGGGTTCTAACTGCTGCTCATTCACAAAAGTTTCAAAAAGAAATATAAAATCTATTTTGTTTATATAATTGAAAAAATCAGGAAATACTTTTACTACTTAGACCAGAAACATTTTAAGCCAAAATATTATATTTAAACAGATTTAAATTTAACGGGTAACTATATTATCAATATCAATATGGCAGACGGCAACTTTCTACTTTTGCTTAGCTACATGATTTCGTTGCCTACTTTCAGGCTGTTCGAAATTCGTATCGCCTCTAACTTCCCTGTTATTACTGACGTTTCTTTTTAGCTTTGAAATTGTCTGTTGGCACACCATGATTTACAAGTGCAACAGTTCTTTGTCTATGAACTAAACACCAAATGTGAAATTTATTCTCTTAACTAACGAAAAAGGTCGATGAGTTTTACCTAAATTTGTAGGTTGGATACTTTACCTTGTACCTAATCTTTAATACCTTAACTCTGAGTTAAGTTTCGATAGTAACCTGGATCTGAGCCTAGAAAAAAGAAACTAAGGAAGTGAATTAATAAAAATAAATAGAGTGGCCCAACAAATCGAGGTGAACCAGGACTAAACATGGTTCTGGCCCCAAACATAGCTAAAATCGAGCCAGGGCATAGCTAAAATTGAACTGGACAAGAAACAGTCATGTATTAATGTTTTAACTAAATGTAAAATGTGCAACACCTTTACAAATCTTCAGCGGCTGTTTTATAATGTTAACTTCAAACACTCAGCTAAAAATAGTCCTGGTTTTGTGAAGAGTATTTATAAGCCCCTTAGGCGAAGACCGTGAAAAAGAGCATGTAATTTATTTTAGTGGCAGCGTAGCACAGAAGTAACAGACTATGGTAGGGACCGAAGCCATAGCTGGTAAACAATGATTCACAAGAGTGATAAGAGGTCACTGCTAAGTAAATCCGCAGCGAAACTATGAATCATTTATACTATCTATGTTCGCTTTGGCTACCATCAGCCCAAGTAGTAGTAGAAGATATTAATCAGCTCACTTCCTACCTACCACCCCTTGTGTTTTGGGGTCTTTTTATAAGACCACAGAACTCTTCTGCAATCAGATCTGAATACAATGTACCTTATCAGAGCGTGAACACGATAGCCAACAGTTTGCGCCTGTCCTTCAATAAGACTAATGTATGTCACCGCTTGCAGAACTGTGGACACGTTTTTCCTTAGTGGGAGAGCTGTGTACTCTCACGAGCGACAGACTTGCTTCGGTGCCAATCTTAAGTTTATTCGACATTCTTTGGGTTTTTTGGGATCAGAGAAAGAAGAAGTCACAGCAGCGTCGTGCTAAGAGATTTTCCGTTATGGAGGAATAGGGGACTTTTTTAGATTTTAAGGACTTACTACTTTCTTTATGTTTTTTTTTTTATAAATACAAACATTAGCAACAAAAATAATGTTGCCTGAAAAAAGGCCTGATTACTGGAATCTTATCTGTATGTATTACAAATTAGTTATGGACGGTTTAAAAGTGATAAGTAGCGCCTAGATCCACAGTCAATTTTAAGCGGATTTATGTTTTTTTTCATGCTTTTTTAAGTCAATTTAAATCAAACTGGAAAAAACGTTTAAAAATGTTGTATTTAAAGTTTTCAGTATTAAGTGTTTTCAGTGGAAAAAGATGTCGACGAATTCGTATATTACTTTTGAGAAATTGGTTAATAGGTTGGTTTTATTTTTTTGGATTTAAAACCTTTGAAGATTGACTGTGTAAGTAAGTCCATTTGGGCCTTTTGATCCGTCTGAAATTTTCGAATATTTTCTCATAAACCAATTTGTAAATCTTAAATTGAAAAATGAAATTCTTAGGCCGAAAGAAACGCATGCATTACCTTATTTTTTAAGTAAAAAAAAGTTCACTTACTTGCAATCGACACTGTGAATCAACTCTTTAATTGATATGCCGTCTCCTAATGAATAGGGCTATTTTTTTGGTGTTCAATTTATTCAATTTATGTATGTGCAAACTCTCGTCTTCATTTGAAATTTAATATCTTATCACTAATTTAAGTACTGAAACAAATGTGCACATGATTCATATGTCCTTCGCTTTGATAAGGAAAAATATTTAGCATTCGCGTGATCTATATAACGATATTTTTTTTACAAAATTTCAACTAAATTTACACTATCCGTTATCGGTAGAATTTGTTAGATAAACACAGCTAAATCGTGGATTTCATGAATCAAACATATTTCACTATAATTAGCACATTTCGATGAACTTAATCAATTTGCAAATGTTGGATACTTTGTAGTAATCTTTGTTGCTAAAAGAGAACACTTAACCCGGCGGTTACCAGACTATCACTAAATGTTTAAAATCAAATCGGATGTATCGAAAAACATTCAAACGAATGCATGACACAAAAGATCGAAACAGGTGTTAATTTAAGTTTGCGCCAATGCACACCTGATATTGTTATCATCAACTAAAAAGCCAAGAGAAGCGATAGCAGGGATTTGTGTCAATTTTCTATAAACAAAAAATGCCATGTGAATTATTTGGTTTTTGTGCTTAGAATAAACTTTGAGAACGTAGTAGATTAGGGTTGTGAAAAGCCAAAAAAGCTCACACTATTTGTTAACAGGGTGTTGGGAAAAAATAATATTGCTTTTACAAATATTCTATTCTATTTATTTTATTTCAATATATGTATTTATTTTATTGATTCTATTTATTCTTCTATTTAGGGATCGATTCGAAGAGTAGAGGCCTTACGATAATAAATTTAAGCGGGATATTAATCTAATGTCGAAATACACCGAAAATCACACTCAAGTTCTTAAGCAAACGATTTGAAAATCTCATGAGTTCACTGAGAATGTCTTGAGTATCACGTTGCGTTGAGAATTTAAAATAAAATTATGTCACTTTTTCTTCAATTTTGGATATTAATGTCTCCGAAACCGATTGTCATATCTAAAATGTGCTTAAACTTAAGAGTTCAATAGAGTACAGTTCTTGATATATTTCTTTCTCTCACGGATCTTTTGAAGCATTTTAAAAAATAAAAATATAGGCTTAAATATGACAATTAATGAACTTATGACAAGCAAAAACCAAACTTAAGGCCAAGAAAAGTTAACGAAAACCTAACTTAAATCAAGGATAATTCTATTATGGTCGTGGCATACGAATTACGTGTAATGGGGCGTTTATAAAAGTCGACTTAAGCTCATTTAAGTCTATTATGGTTGGGCTTTATAACTTGTCTCCACCGAAAATGGAAGGGGGATTAATAGGAGACGATTAAAAATAAATCCTAAAGTGGCTCCACCGGACAAATATAGGATTATTTTGACACGCGCACTCTTTTTCTTTCGTATTGGCTCTAAAAAGACAGTGGCGATGTTATTTCCCAGGTGCAAACAAAATTTTAGTTGTAAAAATCATAATAGAGGGACATTCAGTTTCCTTTTTTAACTCTCAAACTGTAACAAAGATACATAAAATAGGTTTGTGTATAGAGTTAAGGGATTTTATGAGAGGATCTATTTTTAATTGCTTGCCGAGAGGATTTAAATTTGTATGGTAAATCGCGTAATTTGGAGAGGATTTAATGAAGATTTATATTAATCGTGGACTAGTGCTCGGTGGAGACATGGTATTAAGGGTTGAGTTTCCTTTCTTTTCATGATTAAATTTTTTTTATGGGGAACGTTTTTTTACAATAAAATGTGTCTAAAATTATAGACGTTGTATTAGTTTCTGCTCCTTTGGAAAGCCATTTCTCTTTATTTAAGACCTTTCCCTGTTTTCACCGTCATATCAGATTTAGTCAAAATCACCTCCAAATTCCCTGATTCACAGTATCATTCGAACCTTTTGATCATTTCTTGAAGGACTAAGATATAATCCGGTAGGATGGCTTAAGGCCAGGGACAGACAGCAACATAAAAATGCGGGACCTATTGCCGTCCGACTAGAAACTTATTTAGAGACAACACACGACAACATTGCGGCTACGACAATTAGTCGCGAGATTTCATTTGCGACAATTTGATCACCACCTAGTGTTGTTGACATTGCCTTTTAAGCGACAGTATTCCTTTTTTTCCTAGGTGAAAGCAATGACTGGCGAACCCGCATGTGAAGGATTTGCTCGGCACATTTCAGAGATGTTTGAACAAATTCCAACTGACCACTGAATTCCAATGGAAAGGAAAAATGGCAGCTGTTTTAAACGGCAGACATTGGCTCTGCAAAAAAACGTTTGTGGTGTAAAGTGGCAGGATGGTACACTCTTTTCTATACAGAGCGAGTACTGTTTGGAGTTTTCCAACCCCGAGCAGGACACTGAAGATGACAATCCCACTGTTGATGGTGACTAATCTGGGGTGGTAGCGGCTGGTTGGCGGTCTTTCCTTTCAATATTTTAACGTCGGCGTGATGATGCGTCACTCTGGGTCAGTGGTATACGACGGCGGTGACCCTGAAGCGATGGCGGCGATTTTCTCTTCGGTTGTGCGCTCTTCGCTAGACTAGGGCACTACAGCGCGTTGCTTCGAGGGACGAAGGCAGTTTAAGATTTGTTTGTGCTCGGCAATGGGGTGCAGCCCCGGTGGCTCGGTGACATTCTTCGTAATACGAGGGCACTATAGCGTGGGGAATTTATCTGTTCGTGGGACCCAAGTGGTATCAAGGGTGATGGTTGGCGGCGAACGTCTCTGCTACGATCGACTGGTAGCCACTCGCACAATGATAGTTCGAGGTTGAAGGTGGCGGCGATCAGTGGCACTATAGCGAGGCACTTTAGCGGACGGGATCTGTCTATGCTCGACGACGGGGTAACCGGTGGCTCTCCAATATATGGTGCTACGGTGTGAAAAGTTAAGGTGAAAAGGGTACAAAAAATACGCGTTAACTCAGTTGGATTGAGTACGCTTGTGCGCACAATTTTATTGTTGTCCATTTTATATAAAAGTAACGGCCGACGGCCCCAACTTTCCTGACAGAGGAGCACAGTGACAAAACATGCGGTAGAATCGGCTATGGTGATCTGTGATTTTCACATTTTGTGAGTCAATGTGATCGACGAAAAAATTGTTCCGAATCGTTGCTTTATTTTAAGGCTTCTGTTATAAGAACACTTTTTTTATTCATGCATGCAGAAAGTCAGCCTAAGTGCAGGTAAAAACACCAACTAACCAGAAAGTTTGAAAACTGGGGACTAGCTGATTTTGACGGTGATTGATTGAGAGCTGTCACAAGAAAATTGTAATAATCATCACTTATCACCATAGATCACCTTAGACGATTCCACTCCTGATTGTCCTTGATTTTAAAGGGCTGAATTGCCACAGCTTTTTCGTCTAAAAAAAGAAGAAGAAGGAATAATTGGGCTTCCCGGAAAAACGGCGCTATTGAACTATTGAAATTAGCCACGAGCCGACAATGTTCATCAAACAGAATTAGCACTTAATCTGCAAACACAATTCAAAGATTTTGTGTGCGAGTTTGTTTGAGGTTTTTTATCTTTTTTGTCTTGATCTATTGAAAGCATAGAAATAAAACGAGACTTATTCTTACTATTTGAGAGGAGTTTCGGCTGGTTCATAAAGAGGGACAGTCATCATACTAACAAACAACACATCCAGTTGTTGGCAAGTCTGTTGAAGTTAGTTGTTGATTGATGATGTTGTTAAATAGCTACCAACCAGGTATTAATTATGCCACCCAAGATAGTGGGAAAGCGTCTCGCGATTGGCAAAGAGGAATGATAGTGCCGATTTTAAGGGTTCGAAAGAAGGGTACAAGCGTGTTTGCTCCAACTATAGAAGGTATAACTTTCTTAAGTCCTGCGGGCAAAGTATTTGTGACAGTGTTCAAAACGCTGAGGCATCGAGCCATTGTTAAGGGAGAGCAGTGCGGCTTTTGGCCTGTCAGAGACACAATGACCAGCTTTTCACTTTTAAGATTATTCTTGAGAAGGCCTGGGGAATATGCAAACCCAGTCGACGTGTGTTTTGCAGATTTTGAGAAGGCTTCTGACCGGGTTCCCCCAAAAAAAATCTGTGTATAGGAACTGCAGAAGCAGTCTGCGGATATATAATGTCAAATCCCGTAATTTTAGACTTATTTGGCAATTTTCTTTAAGCATCAATAGTTTACTCACAATCTACTAAAGCAGCGCTCACATGCACAACTTCTTTAATTCCCAAAGGTTAGTCAGCGAAATAAGGTCTAATTCGCATTCCTACACACAAACCCTGGTAAAATATTTAACTGTTTGCTCTCTAAAATGTCGCCAAAGTGGAGAAAATAAAGAATTTCAGCGTTCAAAAATAAAGCTCCATGTGTTAAAAAAATCATTTATGACCACAAGCAACTAAAAAAATCTGTGGCAAAACACAGATTTAAAAGTTGCCGCAAACTGGTTACGTGTCGGTTGCGCATGTGTACCTACGCATTCCCATACAAGCTCATAGGACACAAGGTAATCAAATCGTTGCGTGACTAAAAGTGTCATGTGTGCGATAAGACTTATAGCGTTTTTCATTGAAACTTGAAAGAATTGCCCTCAAAATCGAGAACTGCTCGTTTCAATAAAACATGCTTTCTCGTTTGGTGGCAAAATAAATAACACACACGGGCTGGCAACCAACAAACACGTCCGCACATTAATCCAAAACAAATAAAATTGCTTGGATTTGGCGTTTGACAGTAGAAATATTTCCATGAGTTCAGATCAAATCTCCCAAGATCGGGAGATCGCATCTTTCGTGTTGAGAATTGATCTAGAATCGCTCTTTTATTTTCAATGAAACATGCAAAATCAAAAAAGATCAAATCTTTTGACAGAAAAAGCAAATCTTTTCTTCAATGAAAAACGCTATTAATGTGTGTTTTGGATTTCGCCAGAGCTGTGTTCTGCCACCACTCCTTTTCATAGCATACATGGGCAGAATGGTGAGGCGTAGAAAATTTTTTTGGCAAATTATTCCGAATGGCTGGCATAAGGGTAAGCCCTCGGATTTTCGCAGAAGATTAAGCTATCCTTTCCTCGTCCAAAGGGGAAAATCAGTGAACACTCGATGGGTTATCGTCTGCGTTATCGTCTGCGATGATGCTCGGACGGAAGTTTAAGTATCGAGATCTTCATCGGAATTGAAACTGCCGCGCCGGCCGGTCATCTGGAAAGCTGAGCTTAGAGTGAAAGCTACGATCTTAGTTTTTAGTTCAGTTTTCGTGCAACCCTTTGGAAATTTGGGTAAAGACCAAAAGAATTAGAATTACATTAGATTCCTGAGAGGCGTTGCTAATGTTACTGGTATGGATAGAGGAAGGAACGTGAGTATTCGTGGAAACCTTAATGTTGAGCAGCTACTTCTCTAAGTGAAGCTTCGACGGTTTGAACACGTTGCAATATTTATACGCATTTTAAGGTTCAGTTTTCTTGGTCACATTATTAAGGCCATGATCAATTTGGACTACCGCCCAAAACACTTTTTTCTTAATATTTCGCCATAGCTTCTTGCGCTTTAGCTATCATCTGTCATCAAAAATTTCCACTTCAATAAATTCAAAGACTTATCAATTATAATTGTTCAGACTGGCGATAGATATCTCACTAAGTCTAATCAAGAAATAATCGCCCACTTGATAACAAAATAAAAACATTGTCTCAACTCAAACACTTACCTCAGTATTTACAGAGTCTGTCTTCGTATTGTTGCCCAGAGACGTTTGTGAGTCAGTTAACTTTGTAGATGTTGGTTGTTGCGTTTGGCTCGATCCACTATCACTTGAACTTGGCGATTTCCTAAAGACAATTGCTGCGTTGGACGCCAAAACAATGTTTGCTTCGCTGGTATTCTCTTCAGTGTTTGCAGTGTTGGGTTTTGGCTCGTCTGTTGTTACTGCTGTTGTGCTGGCTGACAAGCTGGTTGTTGGTGACGATGATTGTATAACATTTTTCAGTGCAGCTAATGAGATATTTCCGAGAACTTCTTGTGTATTGCTCAGTAAGCCGTCGACAGTTTCTTGCCTTTAATTTAAGAATTCATTATAAGATTTGCGAAAATAATCATCAACAAGCAATACGAAGATTTAGGAAAGAAAAATAGAGCATAGCAAGGTAAACAATTTAAAAGAAATGGAAATATGAAATTATGAACTTTTTTTTTTAAAGTTAACAAGACCTACCTTTCGGAGCTACTACTGTCCCCCCCTTCCGGACGAATTGGGGTATCAACTTGCGTTTTACTCCTACATAACCAAAAAGCAAAAGAAATAAAACAAAATCATAATATCGAAACAACAGTAAGAAATACATATGCAAACTTATTTAACAACATGCTTAAAATTATGCGCGAGCAACAACAAAATTAATTTTGTACAACTTTTATAATGTATAAAATGTAATACATATTTTATGGTATGATGGTATAAGGGTTTTACAATTGGTAGTCGTCAGGAACTTCGATCAGGAGACAACAACAGGACGAATCATTACTTTACATGCAGGGAACCTGATCATCAAAATCATGATAGAGGAATAAAATTAAGGCTGACGTATGTCTGAATTAAGATATTATTCATAATTTTTTTAATGCATTTTGCAAAGTAACTTTCTGAAGTGAGAGGTTTTTTATGCAAACCGAAAGTTACAGAACTTATTCACCATTAAGGATCAGATGAAAGAAACAAAGCGGCCCCAAAACACATTAAGAAGGCATTGCGTCGTTTTTTAAATCCATTTTAAAAAGTTGATTAACTTTAACATCGAGCTGTCATAAAGCTGAAATAAGCTGTCTTGAAAAGTTTCGCTTTAGGGTTTCTGTCTTTCTAAATTATGTGAAGAGGCGTAAGGAGCACTTGCGAAAGCATTGTAGGAAATTTTATTCCAGTTTTGGGAAAATAGTGTCAAACAGACAAATCTTCTTTTGATACGTGAAGTTTTTGTCATTCGAACTTTGGTTGCCATTAAATAACACCGAGAACAAAAACGTTTTTGCGGTTCAAGCAACCCAAGGGTCACTCACATGTTTTATATATATTCCCTACTATAGTTATAATTTTTCATGTTTTTCATACGGCTTGTTTGTTTTTCATTCAAGCTGAGGAATACTTTGTTATAAGAACACTAAGAGGACTGATCAATGTCTATATATTTACAACCCAATGTTGACCCAAGATTCTTATCCACAGCCTAATGAACATACTGGAGAGATAAGTCAGTAAAATGATGATAATGTAACGCGGATCTTAGATAAAAAGAGTCAACGTTGTTAGTTTACTTATACGTATGATCGATTATGGAAGATCTTGCAGATTTGATTAATTTTCTAATCAATCAATAAATTTTACAAACAGAATTATACCTATTGGTTTAGTTTGATGATTAATTAATCTATGAAGTGTCTGATTATTTTATTAAATCACATTAAAAGAACGGAAACATTGGAAGCTGGAAAGTTACTTTTTTATGCACAGCATTTTTTAGTATGGCGCTAAATTACAACAGCATAGACAGACGCGTGTCGAGAAAGCAGATTAGAACCTTTTAAGAATTTCTACAAAACTCTCGTATTCAACTAATTAAAAAATGTTTATCCCATGGGACTACCGGATTCATTTTCCATTGTAGGATAAAGAAATTATTGCCGAAGCTACACATTTCTTCGCGCAATAGAAGCTCGATTACAGTTTTCCGACCCATTAACCAGGTTTACTTTGCTTCATTTTGTTTCAAGTTTAAAAAAGGTTATAAAAGCGAATTGAAGGGTTTCTTGTGCTAATACTCACTCATAGATAAGATATTTAAGAATACTTATATACTCTTACTAGCTGTTTCCCGCGACTTCGTCCGCACTGAATTTGAAAAAAAAACCATGAGTGTGGTGATTCTGGGATTTCCTACCTCATTTCAGATATTTCGATTAAAACAGACTTATTGGTTATGTCGTTAGAGGAAAGTAGTAAGAATATACAAAGGAATTTGGTGAAAACAATCGGTAGGTATTATTTTATGAGAATTAAAGCCTTTTTTGACATCCCGTCAAATCGAGGTACACAACTGATAACTCAGTTCACGTTGGAAAGCGAAAAGTGCGTGATGTAAGTGACTTCCCACAAGAACGTGTGTATTTTATTAAGCCGTCAGTTGTTTACTCCGACGTATCAGACGCAACTGGTTCATTGGACTGGAGGCTTTATTCGTGTAACCTTCTCTTATGGCAATAAAGTCGAATCACATTCAGCGCCAGAGTTTTCGAGCAGTGTTCCTACTTTACAGGTACTGTCTAACCTGCTCGACTGAGTTGAATAGTCGAGTAGGTTAGAAATGTTAAACTGACAGATGAGTATACTATCAACAACAACAACTTTTTTACCTGCTTCAAACAGACAGATACTGATACAAGGCAACATCTGTCACTCAATGAACTCGAGTTTCCATGTCGAGTCGACTCAACACGGTTGAAGATTGTTCTAGTCTGCATTGAAACGTGATATCTACTTAGAGGCTATGCGCACATTTGTTTTGATATTCCAGTGAATATCAATTTTCTGTGAAACACTTAAAAATATTAAGTTTTGGCTATTTATTTAAAAAACATTTTAAGTTAGAGAGAAAAAAAGTAGCCTATTCGATAGCCGTTTGTGTCTTTGTTTAGTTAGTGTATTTTTTTTTCATGTACCTGAAGTATTTTCTGAGCCTATTCCGGACAAAGAAGCACACAAAAAAAACGTGGAAATTAGTTACTCTTTCACTATTTTTTCCGAAAGTTTTAAAGACATCAAAATTTATAATGTCTCTTATAAATGTATGCAAAATCAAGAGAATGTGATCATTAGTTTCTTAGATTCTGCCATTTGAAGCCAAGCTGATTTTTACTGTTTTTGTCAAACAGAACTAGTTTTAATTTAATTTATATGATAATGGTTGGTAATATTGTTTTTTGTGGTTTAAAACTGTAGCAATGTTTTGCAAAGGATGGGGTTACTGTGCTCCAATCTTATGTTTTAGGTTAGCTGTGTCTGCATTTAAAGAGCTGGACCAAGGTTGTTGCATTTTATCCATGAATTTTTTTGTAGGAGCTTAAGTAGGCATTAAATCTTACACCAATTAAATCTTTTTATTGGTAGCCACACTTGTGTGTTTTGATACTGTTGGTTTGCTTTTATTTGTTTTTCAAATATTTGTTCTCTTATGGGAAACCGTAGGAAGAGTTGTCACTTAATGACACTTAATGTCACTTAATGTCATCCTCTAACATAAAGCTTCCTGACGATGTTCGCGTGGAATGATCATAAGACTAGTCATTATTATAATGTTGTAGAATTGTAAATTGTTGTAATTTTTCATTTCTAAATATTCAATTAAATTTTGTATGACTTAACCAAAGGGGCCGCTCCCCAATATAAGCAACGATACGTTCTGTTGCTTTTAAATTAATTAAATCTTTTGCCAAAAAAATACGCATCAGTAATTGAACCCGAGGTTATACGTGAACTGCTTCTAACAGTATACGATCGTATGATCATATCCGCTAATGAGCATGGTTGCTGGGTTTGTTGCGATAGTTTTGAAATGCAGAACCAGCAATGTCTGGGCGCAAGAAAATAATAAATAAATTTCGTCACCGGTCTAAAAATATCGCTGCTGCCTCAAAGTTGCACCGATGTTTGTCAATTTTCCCGGAAGACTTAAAAAAAAACAGATGTACCACAAAAGTTGAAGCAACTCCTTTTGTCGCCAAATGATCACTACCACCTCTGATTAACAATCGGTGGGCGCTTTCTCGCTATCTCCGTCTAAAACAACAAGTGTTAGCCATTTAACACCTGACTGAAGACATTTGGGGTAGGACAATTCCGATAAGTGCTCGCTTCATTAGCGTAAGACATAATTCTCATTTGAGAGAACTACACCGTACTTGAATTCAACCCCTTATGACATTCGACATTCCTTTCATTGGTAAGGCGAATAGCCTACCAAAATATAGCATTTGCAGTTCTGAAATCATGCGTCAACCTCTTGCCGAGCTTTTTCCATGACTTAAACAGTCACTGCCGGATCTGCCTGCCAGATTGGAAGTTTATCGTCTTTCATTATACCGGGCTCGGGAAGATGATTCCCTACATTGATTGCACAAAATGTAGGCTCGCTCTTTCTCTCTTATGTCTCCTTGAACTCCGGGTGTTTTTAACCACGCAATTATTTTCTGATCACCTGCCGCTACACCAAGCCTCTTCGGGCTAGATCTTAGAATCTGCTAAATATTCAAAAATTTCTATAGTTTTAACTAAAATTGTTTAAATAATTGATTGTGGAGGTTCACCAGAAAAAAAAAATTTAACGATATGTTTATAACACATTTTTTTGCAAAAAAGTGACTTGAAAGTCAAAAAAATTTCATGGGCAGGGAAAAAAGATTCGACTTAAGAGTAAATATCTTGAAAGTTAAAAAAGCCATAAAATTTATTTTAACGCTGTTAAAAGAAGTTCTTTTTTTCTAAAATTTAAATCCTAAATTAAGTTCCTGTTGAAAGAATTAGCGAAAATATTTGTGTTATTTTGGGTCAAGGTACCTCAAAGTAGGTGTTTTCTTAAATTCCCAATAATTGATATCAAAATCAGAGATAGGCATATACTGTGGAACGATTTTTTTCTTCAATTATACCCAAGAATAATATCCCAAAGTATTGGCATCGAATTAGGAAACGATGTATATGTAGGAGTGGGTTTAACCAGATGGGAACACCGAGCCTGCATACACCTAACCAACGACAATGGTTTGTACGGCAGATTTCGCTTTTGGCTGGAGAGAAAAATAAATCGAGACCTAGACGACAATCGCCGAAGACGTGAATCCAACCGCTACCATTTTTTTTCTGTTTACTGAACTCTTTATAGTAATTAGGAAATTGTAAAATTTTATATGAGTCTGAAATATAAACTGAATTCTACACATTATATATTTGCCCAGTATCGGCTTTTTTAATAAGGTAATTAAAGAGTTATGACGATTTCAAGTAATGAAATTTTTGCGTAGCCGAAAAATGTGGCTGCTTTTCATTTTTTTTATAATATGCTCGTGATCAAGGGGTTATGACTACCCTTAAAATGCGTAGCACATCGCGAGCGGAAAGAATTTTGGGATAGAAAAGATAGAAGAAGAAAGTAATTCTGGATCCAACACAAACGCTGATGAGCCGAGCACGAAACCTCTGCACAGAAACACCAAAACTTACCCCCGCAAGTGTTATGCCTTCACGGAGAAAAGCAATAGTGGCAATACTGGCAAGCATCTAATTGCTGTCCATTCTAATTGCATATTGAACGAGAAAAAGGTGTTTTGTATTCGGCCGACACTAACCTGGGTAACAGACGCCGACCAGAAAGCCGCTCATTTTGAGACAGACGCTTGTAGGTTGCTCGTTTGTTGCTGGTTTTGGTCCGCCCCGGATATTTTCCATTCCGGTACCCACCATATCTGGTGAGCATTCCCCTATCCGCCACCTAAGGAGGCTGGATTTTTTTGCTCAATTGTGCCCATAAAGGAGTTCCGAAACAATGGCCAGTCTTTATAATTTCCCGTGAACGGCGGCGCCGTAAACTTTGGAAGATGAATCTTTGAACTATTGCTTGAATTCGAATTGAGTTTTTCTAGAAACGTGGTTTGCTGTTTCGCAAGTTGATCTTAGACGTTCGTTTGTTCGATTGTCTTTCACGGATGAACTTTATCAATTTTGAATGCGCGTTGAAGAACTTTTCTTCTTGTTCACTTAATTCAAATTCATATTTTGTACACTCAGTATCGTCATTCGTCAGTGGCAGTTTTGGAAATTTCTTCATGAAGGGCTGAAAATTCTGACCACGTGTCATTCAACGAAGTAGTTGGCACGATTGAATCTACGAAGGACGCTCCACGAGTCAGCCAACCCTTTGCGTCAAGACGTTGTAAATGAGCACATATTCTCCAATCCTTATTCCTCATACACCTTTCAATATTTTGCAAAAATTCGAAATTATTATAAAAATTCAATACTTGTTTAGTGTACGTTTCAATTTTTTTCTTTCTGACTCTAAAATTTTTGTTTGCCTTTTTTTACCATCAAAATTCAACTGTAATTAATATGCATTCTCATTTTCTTCTCGGACTTTATAAGTGTACCTACTTAATTTCATCTTTCTACGACACACCGTTCACAGGTTACAGGTGCGAAGGGACGGACGGACAACAAAGCGATACCATAAGAGGTGCTTTTTCCACTTTTAGACGGACCGCTAAAAAAGTAGCCAGATCGAAAGGGTTCAAATAAATTACGAATTGTTATGCTACGATAAATTTTGACGCATTGAAAAGGGTTAAGAGTGCTTCCGCCCCCTTTGATTGTCTTTTTTATGGAAAGACTTCAAAGCCAAGATCGAAAAGTAAAAGTTTTACCGATGGATAAGAGTCATCAAAAGTCTTTGATGGTAGCCTCTACTGAATAATAAATTCATTTAACGGGTGATTTTTTAAGAGGTTGAGAACTTTTTTTCTAAAAAAAACACAAAAAATTGGAAAAAATTAATGAAATATTTATTTGAATCGATAGTTTGAACCTTGCAATTTAATGTTTAAAGATAATTTCATGCAAATGTTGACTGCGGCTGCGTCTCAGGTAGCCCATCCGCTGAGTCCAATTTTGGCATACTCTTTCACACATATCGGCCGGTATCTCACGAATGAATGCATGGATGTTGGTTTCCAGTGCGTCAATCGAAGCGGGCTTGTCCCTATAGACATTAGCCTTGACATACCCCCACAAAAAATAATCTAATGGTGTCAAATCGCACGATCTAGGCGACCAATTGACCGGCCCGAAACGTGAAATGCTCAGAAGGTCGAGAATGCCGACCATAAAATGGAAGCAGCGCGCGATGAACATTTCGAACCGAGCACGAATTTTGATAGTAAAATTCAATAATTTGCAAGCGTTGTTCATTTGTAAGACGATCCATGGTTAAATTGCAAACCAAACTGAAGCTGTTTGACAGTGACACAAGGTACTAAACACACGTCAGTTGTCAAAACCAGTGTTGCCAAAACCAAACCAGCTAAAAAATCACCCTTTATAATGGACGAGCCTAATAATCTATTTTGACACGCCATCACAAAACAATAGATCTGCGAAAAGAAAGTTAAGGAAAGAAATTTAAGGAAAGAACCCAATAGGTCTGTCCAAACTGGCAGATTTTTGGTGTCGGCAAAGGCTCATCTTACCATGTATAGAACTCGGCTTAAAAAAGTTTTTTACAAAGCTTGCGGCAACTACTCACTAGGTTCTTGTCTTTAAGGTGTCGTACAACAACAATTAAAGAATTATCAATTAAACTAAATCGTGTAATTTTAAGAGCACTCAAGAACATTTTGGAAAGATTTATTGGGTTTAAGACAAAGGACTTAAGGGACTTAACTTCTCTTTTCAGATTAGGCTCAGAAATGTGACAAACAAGGATTATTCCATACTCCACATATGTTCAAGGTATACTTTTACGCAATAAAACCAACTCAGCCTTTCGACACAACATTCCATCGGAATAAAAAGGTATTTATTGCTACATTGGGTCAACCTTAATGGTCAGCAAAAATTGACTTTCAACATTCACCCCAATTGCACGAATCAAAGTCAAGTTGTTAATTAAAATAAATTGAATTTTCCCCCCACCCAGTGAACTATTGGCGTAGGAATTCGAATGCTGCTCTCCGGCAAAAAGTGCCCCGCAGAAAATCAAAAAACGCGGAATACAGAGAAATAGAGTCTTCACCTATTTACATTCGCAATCGCAGCGATTACCGCCAAGTCAGCGGATTCAGGTCAGGAAGTCTTGCAATATATCACTCGAAAAAAGAGGGACAAACAAATGTTTATCAGCACAAAACACCTCGGTCATTAATCAACAAAGGAACACAAACCAATACGCACTGAATTGATATGAATCGTTTAAGCCCACCAGGCTCAGCGACACCCCCGCATAAGTCTTAATTATACTATAAATTGTTATTAACTGTCAATTAGCAGAAATTATCTGGAAATCAACTTTGAACTGAAATTGGTTAGAGCCTATTTTATTAAATTAGTCGCGAGAAAAGAAAAATCAGAGCAAAGCAAAACCGCCAAGGGGGTGGAACTTGTGAAAAATCAATAATTTGCATGGGCTCATCTGAGAAGGGTCACCACGTTGAAAATCAATCTTTGGGTAAATCTCAGCTTAAAAATGGAGCACACAGAACAGTTCTCATGGAATCTACCGGGTAGGATATCTGCTTTTGCCGAGCCTTGAAATACATCTCACACAAGGGGTTAGGTACATTATACACTTCATACATCATTCAAAAGCGATACCAAAATGTAAATAACAAATTTTTCGACTCTACTTGCAACAAAATATCCGAACAAAACTTCAATGCTTAGTTGTACAAAAAGGTTAGTAAAATATTTTAAAAACAATCAAATTTATTAGGATCCGGGCTTACATTAGCGCTGTTGGAGAACTTGCGGACGACGTTGCAATAAAACTCATGTCAGACTTTACGCAGCAATCATGTGTGCAACCCAAATTGCGGTAATTCGATTGGGTGGAACATTTAAATTAATATTTAATAGCACTTCCAGTTCAAGTAGTCTTTCTGTTTATTTGTTGCTCCATGTACATACGATTATTTTAACAACGAAAATAAAAAAACAACACAAATCAGAGATTGCACAGCACAGGGCAGCCGAGTACAAAAAAATATTCACTCTTTTCTTTGCGAGAAGGAAAAGGTAAACAGCCCACTGACGTTCGCGAATCTGTGAACAGCGAGAGGTGGCAAAATGTCAGATAATGTTGAGTGGATTCAACGGCGAAGCAGAGAATTCGTTGTGGTTGTGTTCACACAGTGGGTGCGTTTCTTAATTCATTCCGTAGAAGGAATGGAGAATGTAGACACAAATTACTGAATAACTAGATATTTAACTTGCGTCCCTCTTACCCTCCAACACCCATTTGCTTACGTTTTTTATAAAGCATTTAAAGCTTTTTTAAAGCTCTAAATTTCCGTGTCGGTGAATACGTGTAAGAAAATACAACAACAATTTACTTTAAGCGATCAGCTGATGTAAAAGCTGCAAAACGAAATAGCATAGAAATAACGAATTATTCATGAATCTACTCACATTTGTAAACAAATGTCGGAGAATGGGTAAATTCATCAATTTCAGCTTGTGGGCAAAGCTTTTACATGTCCGAAGTTGAATATCTAGTTATTCAGTAATTTATGATGTAAAATAAGAAGTTGGAATATTCTGATAGTTCTACCTCGGGAGGTAGTATGGAAAGAATGCATTCCGAATATTTTGAACGAGTAAAGAAACGCAAAACGGAATGATCGGAATATTCCGAATCAATAAAAAAACCGGAGATATTTGGAACGAGATACCCAGGATGCGCAGCGCAGTACATAACCTTCTGAATAAAGCCTTCAGCCCAATGATTCCGTTGCGTCTGTCACATTGGAGTACATAACTGACAATTAAGTTTAATATACACGTTCTTATAAGAAGCGTCCCATAGAAGAACTTCGTGAAATACGTCACTTCCCATAAGAACGTATGTATTTCACTTAATACTGTTGTCAGTTGAGTACTTCAACGTGACGGATGCAACGGATTCATTGGGTTGCAGGCTTGAAGCCCCGTTGTCGCAAGGAACAGGAACAGAAACAAAATATCATACAATAGCAACAGAAATAGAAACGACACCGTTACTCCAGAATCAGCGACGTAAAATTGCTCTACAACAACACAAGCAGAAACCGGTAATCGCTTATCCTCTACTAGGATCGCGGAGCGAGGGTGGCTAAATGGTCTAACGATCTACGAAACAATTGGAAATTTGACTTGACAGATTTGATAACTTTGCGAAAAGCAATTGCGGGTTGTTTGTCTGATTAACGAAACTCAAGTGAACTTTTCATCTGGTTATGACATTAGTTTCAGTTTTCTTTCGACTATTGTAGTTGACCCTTAAAACCGCGTTGTCACAAGCAACGTAAAACAGGAACAGAAACAGAACCTCATACATTAGCAACTGAAACCTAAATTCACTGAATGCTTTTTGCGTTGCTAATGTATGAAATTCTGTTTCTGTTCCTGTTTCTGTGCCCCGTGATAACGCGGCTTAAGCGTTAACCAACTTTGACGTTGGCCAACTGTTACTACCAGACACACGTTCTGTGCGCATGGTACTGAATGAATGTATTTTAACTTTTGACAGGTTTTACTACTACACTACTACCACTACACCTACACCACTGCGGTCTCACGGTTAAGCCGCGCTGTTACAAGGAACAGGAACAGAAACAGAATTTCATACATTAGCAACGCAAAAAGCGTTCAGCGAATTTAGGTTTCAGTTGCTAATGTATGGGATTCTGTTTTTGTTCCTGTTTTACGTTGCTTGTGACAACGCGGCTTAAGGCCCTCAGCCCAATGAATCCGTTGCGTCCGTCAAGTTGAAGTACACAACTGACAATTGAGTAAAATATACACGTTCTTATGGGAAGCGGCCCATAGAAGAACTTTGTGACGTACTTCGCTTCACATAAAGGCTATGTCACAAAGTTGCGTTGTCGTTCGCTTTGTCCCGTTACCTTTATGTTGGTTGGCGTTGAAAATTTCCCATTCGAAAAACTATTAAAACCCATAGAAATTGCCAAAAAAAATTAACAGAAACACAAGCCACCACGAAAGCCAAGAATTCCACATTCACATAAACGTCAAAAATTCTCCGTGTTGAATTTCATCGCTTTCCCAGAACTTTGTTACGTAAAAAAACGTAACGAAGGATGGTCGAAACAACGTTGTGGTAGCTTCCATTGAATTAAGTGTATTTGAATTAAAGTTGTCGAGAAATCAAACGAAGGATAACTCTTGCCAATCGTTGTTTCTTTGGGCTAAGGAGGCAATTGAGTAGCAAAGCCCTCTCTCGAGCAACTAAAGTGTCCATGTATAAGACCCTCATCATCTCAGTCCTGCTTTACGGTGCAGAAGCATGGACCCTGTCAAAGGTGGATGAAAACACTTTAGGCTGCTTCGAGAGGAAAATTCTTCGGACGATTTACGGTCCCGTCTGCATAGACGGAGAGTGGAGGAGGAGATATAACATCGAACTGTACGGGCTGTACTGTAGTGAATATATTCACTAGACTGCTCGTGTGCATTTATTTACTTATGCTACAGTACAGCGATACCGACCTAGCCAAAAGAGTCAAAACACAACGTCTACGATGGCTGGGTCATCTAGAGCGGATGGACACCAACGCCCCGGCCCGGAAAATCTTCGAATCCACACCCCAGGGACGGCGCGGTAGAGAAGCACCGAGACTCAGGTGGCGCACGCAAGTGGAAGGGGACATCAGCCAACTTCGCTGCGAAACTGGAGACAGCTAGCTAGAGACAGAGCTGGCTTGCGAAGCTTGTTGGCTGAGGCCCAGGTCCACCCCGGACTGCAGCGCCACCTTAAGTAAGTAAGTAAGAATTAAAGTTGTCAAATCAGCGTTGGTGCAACGCAGTTTTGTGACATAGTCTTAAGAAAGTGTGTATTTCACTGATTTATCAGTTGTGTACTTCGACGTAACGGATTCATTGGATTGCTGAACGCTTAAGGCCCAGTTTTTCAGTACTAAGTTAAGCTCAGCTTAAACCAAGATCTGTTAATCTCGTAACAAAACAAATAAGTTTTTCAGTGCAGAGTTAGTTTCCTCAGCAAAGCTGTCAAAATCTCAACTCTCAATTCGCATAGAAATACACATGAAAAGTAGTTCGAGTTGTGTTCAGATGCCATTTTTCATTAAAATGCACAAATTAACTGTCATTCTACACAGAAAAAACATTCAAGAAGTTCATACTTTTCACCAGAATTTTTACTTTTCACTCACCAAATTTGGCGAGTTAAGCCGAGATTGACCCCGGACATAAATTACTGAATAACTAGAAGTAATTTATGCCCCGGATCTATGTTAACTGCAAAGTTCATTTCTGGGGTTAATCTCAGTTTGTTGAATGCTTTTTGCGTTGCTAATGTACGAAATTCTGTTTTTGCTTCTGTACCTGTTCCTTGTGAAAACGCGGCTTAACTCGGAAGCTCGGATGATCTCGCACTGAAAAATTGGCCCTAAGAGTTGCAGCGCCCAACTTTTAACTTTTGCGGCGCTACACAGTTGACAGATCGCTTCAAGGAAAGTAAGCAATGAAGGAAAAGAACGTGGATGAAATTCATCGAAATTGTGAAAAATCAAGAAATGTTATGGCATTTGTATCACCCGCTCTAAAAGTATAATAAAAAGAAAGCTCAGGAGGGGAAACTCTCAGCCATTGCTCACAAATGAGGTATCTGTCTGATATAGGCGCGCTTCACAATTGTGTTTGAATTTTTCCTGTACCGCGCCGCATAGGTCCGTGTTTCATACTGCCGCTGCTGCATGTATACATATTAAGTCGCGCAACGCACGCACATCAAGGCAATTTTATCATTTGACGTTTTGATTGACGTGCAACTCGACGAAAAATTATGCATTAAAACTGAAACAAAAATAAGAGTGGTTTCGCCCTATGGTACAAGGCAAATATACAACATGGTATTCTTTGTACCATGGTTTCGCCCCTTAAGTTTAATACTATGTTTCCACCAGAAATAAAACGAGAAACAGCGGGAGACAAAAATAAATCCCAAAGTGGTTTCACCAGACAAATAGCTATAGGTATAATCTTACATGCGCAGTCTTTTTCTGTTACTTCGGCTCTCAAAAGAGAGTGGCGATACCATCTTCCAGGAGCAAAAACAGATTTCCGTTGTAAACATCCCAACAGAAATCGTCATTTTAACAGATCTGTCATACGTGGACAGTTTCAGTGTCCTTTTTCGCTACTCAAATTGTTAAAAAGCCCTTCGAAAAGGGTTCGTGAAAGAGCTGAATGAGATCTATACTATGTTTCCACCGGCAATAATACAAGGATTAGCGGGAGACGATGAATAATAAATCCCAAAGCGGTTCCACCAGACAAATACAGGATTAATTTGATATAAGCACTATTTTTGGCTCTCAAAAGAGAGTGCTAACGTCATTTTCCAGGAGCGAAAAAAAATTCCGTTGTAAACATCCCAATATAAATCGTTGTTCTGACAGATATTTGTCCAGGTATGTCATTTAGGCATACATGGACAGTTTCGTCTCCTTTTTCGATTCTCAAACTGTTAAAAAGGTGGTCGAAAAGGATGAATAAGATTTATGAGGGCATTTATTTTTAATCGCTTGCCGAGAGGATTTAACTTTGTATGGCTACGCTAATCGCGTAATTTGTAGAGGACTTAAGGAAGATTGATATTAATCGCGGATTAGTGCCCGGATATAAAGGAAAAGTTAGTAGATATACGAAGTCTGTAATTATTGGTTTTCGTCAACGACCATACCACGCTGAACCTATCGGTTCTCGTCCGATCACCGAAATCAAGCAGCGTCGGGCGCGGTTAGTACTTAGATGGGGGACCGCTTGGGAACACCGCGTGTTGTTGGCATCTTGTTTTTTTGGGCATTTGAAGGCCTAGTTTCTAAATATTTTGAAAAACAAATGAACATGCACATATTTTAGGGACCATTGAAATAAAGCAAGTTACTAAATTTAACTTAAAAAAGTGCAAGTTTTATTAAAAGCTTTAATATTAGACAAATAAAAGTTAATAATAAACACAAATGAATCTAAAATGAAGGCAAGCAACTGTAGGTATACTGTATCTTCCAACAACAAATGTCCATGCTCAACGTATGCTCTGTCTGAAGACACTCTGCTTAACTTTGTTGCCAACAGGTGCTTTCTTCGCCTGGTGTGGATCCGGAGCAAAGCAATTCCATAGCCGCAGTGTTTCATCGGCTCCAGCACTTATGACAGTGCTTCCGTCGGGTGACATTGCCATTTGCAAAACTCTCGACGTGTGACCGGTTAACTCGGCCTGTTTCACCATCGAGGGGTATTTCCAAATTGTCAATTGGTTGTTGGCAAATCCATGGGCTGAGATTAACTCTTTGTAGTTTTTCGACCACAGCAGGGCGCATACTTGAGACTTTGAATCTACGGAATTCATCAAGGAGCCATTGTTTACGTTCCAGAATTTGATGCATCTATCAGCAGTTCCTCCGCCTGTGGCCAAGACATTGGGCAACCACGGGCACCAGGCTAATGCACGAACGGCGGCTTGATGCTGATTGAGTACATGAAGTGGTTCAGGGTTTGATGTGCCACCACCAGTAGCCGAAGGCCATACGTTGACTAGGTTATCGTTGCCGCCACTAGCGAGGTATTTGAAATCAGTCGACCACTTAAGACCACACACCTCCTGTGTGTGGCCGGAGAGTGTTGCGACTTTATGCTCCCGTTGACGCACATCGTGGTGGATAATCGAACCATCTCTACTGCCTGAAGAGACGAGGAATGAATTCCAAGCCAATGATCCGACGCGTGCCGAATGTCCATCCATGACGCGAAGTCGCTTTATTTTTGAGCAATCCCAGAGCTCAACTACACCAGAGTTATTGCCGATTGCTAAAATGTGGCCCTCTTGTATCCACGACAGGGAGCAAGCGCTATCGCCATCTTCGAATTCGACCAGTTGCTCGATGTTTCCAGTGCCGGCATTCCAGAGGTACACTGCATTTCCCAGGGCAACAGTTACAACATTGTCCGCACTCCAGTCCATTAGGTTAAGATCTGAAAAGAGGGAATACAGCAAACAATGGAGTCATTCCCAAGCCAGGATGTGTTTATTTATCTTATCTGCAGCTCACTACTTTAGGAGACAATTATTGCTGTGGAAATTATTATTAGTTTTCTACAGGAAAAAGGATTTGGAGCTCGATTTAGGAATAATTATTCCTCAACAGCAACAGAAAATAGAGCGTGAGACCAAGTCCTGTTTAAAAAGAACTGAACCGTCTTCAGCTCTGTGCGCCACCAGTTCCTGGCTACAAAGAGAAATAATACTTACAATAGTCATTGATTATGTCAGGAGCGTCAAGAATGCGATCCGATGTGGTCGGAATGTATCTTGATCCGCTCTTCGTCGAGATCGGCGTCTTTATGGAGTACACAACCTTGTTGGGGTTCTGATGAGATTCAGGAGCTGCTGGAGCCTTATTTTGATAGGAAAGTACACGCGTCCCCTTAACATCGCCGAGTTGCATTGACTCCGAAATCAGTTTTTGATGATCACTCTTTGCTGGTGTCATTTTGTTATTTTTTTCATTTTCTTCGTCAGATATTTTCTCTTGTTCTTGCTTGATCTATTGAGAAACTCCTGCAGGATTACTAAACGCCAGTGTGACAAAAAAACAACAAACTACTCACCAAGTAATGTCCAAGGTCAAAGTTGCTTGTGCTTCGGTTTGGTATGAAGCGATCACCACCTGACGGTGTTTTGGCTGGAGTTTTTGTTGGTGTTTTTCTTCCTAGAAATGCCTAAACTCAACGACAAGGAACAAGCAAGACTTTCAAGTTTTCTTACCTTTTGCATCGCCACTTTTGCCAGGTGTTTTGGTTGCAGTTGGTGCAACCGAAAAACTTGTGTTGTACGAAACAGACAACACTGAACGCGAAGCATTTACGCTTGTGCTTAGATTTGCCATGGACGCTTCGAGCTTCTTTTGCCATCGTGGTGCGGGACCACGGGTCAGTTCCCCGTCCATTGTGAGAACACTGTTGATTTCGTTTAAGTAATTGAACTGAGCCATTGAATTTGGGTTTTGTCCGCTATTAGCACAAATATTTTACTGATAAGTTAACAATTTCGAAAAAAAATATTCAGTCTTAATATTATTGATCAAATTAGTAATACTAGATGATAAAGTTATTTAAATAATAAAACGCAAAAAGAAATTGTGATCGCTATAATTTTTGGTTCAAAAATGGACGACCGTTTGGTTTTAAAACATTTTTTCGCGTGATTATTTTTTGACAGCAAGGCCAACACAAAGAAGAAAAAAAGGCTGCGTTCAGATACTAATTTAAGGGCTCGATAGCACTATGAACATGAGTTAATTTTCTTAGGGTGCAGTTACAGCGAAACGGGAAAAGAAAACCTCAAATATTGTAAGATTTTTACTTTTGTCCCAAACTTAAACTTTTAAATCTAGTTTTTTTTTGTGATTTACTTAGCTCACACAAATGTGAGCAAATTCCTCGATTCATTGCTTCAATACACCGCGGACTTGTTTGGATGGGCTTACATACAGCCGACTGCGTAATGCAAATCAAAGACAGAAGCACTCACAACACACAAGACACAGAAAACACAATTGTTCACAAAAAAATATTTTATTTTGAGTAAAAATGTTATTCCAAAGACGACATATTGTAACGAGATGAAGACAAGCCGCGCTATCACAAGGAACAGAAACAGAATTTCATACATTAGCCACGCAAAAAGCATTCAACGAATTCAGGTTTCAGTTGCTAATTTAAGCCGCGTTGTCACAAGCAACGTAAAACAGGAACAGAAACAGAATCCCATACATTAGCAACTGAAACTTAAATTCGCTGAATGCTGTTTGCGTTGCTAATGTATGAAATTTTGTTTCTGTTTTTGTTCCTGTTGCTTGTGACAACGCGTCTTTATGGGATTCTGTTTCTGTTCCTGTTTTACGTTGCTTGTAACAGGAACAGAAATAAAAACAGAATTTCATACATTATCAAAGCAAAAAGCATTCATCGAATTCAGGTTTCAGTTGCTTTACTACGTGCAACTTTCTGCCTGCGATTCAAAATACTATACGACACACGACGACAGAAAATTTGACTAGAAGAGTTCTGCTTACTTACTTACTTAAGGTGCCAACAAGCTTCGCCAGCCAGCTCTGTCTCTAGCTAGCCGTCTCCAGTTTCGCACGCGAAGTTGGCTGAGCCCTTCCACTTGCGTGCGCCACCTGAGCCTCACGGTGTGAGTCCAGCCCGAAGATTTTCCGGGCTGGGGCGTTGGTGTTCATCCAGCTCATGGCAACAGATTCAACAGGTCATGGCAGGTGACCCAGCCATCGTACACGTTGTGTTTCGACTCTTTTGGCTACGTCGGTATCGCTGTGCAGCCCGTATAGTTCGATGTTATATCTCCTCCTCCACTCTCCGTCTATGCAGACGGGACCGTAAATCGTCCGAAGAATTTTCCTCTCGAAGCAGCAGCCTAAAGTGTTTTCATCCGCCTTTGACAGGGTCCATCCTTCTTCCACAAAGCAGAACTGGGATGATGAGGATCTTATACATGGACACTTTAGTTGCTCGAGAGAGGGCTTTGCTACTCAATTGCCTTCTTAGCCCAAAGAAACAGCGATTGGCAAGAGTTATCCTTCGTTTGATTTCAGCGCTGGTGTCATTGCCTGAATTGATAGCGGAACCCAGGTAGACAAAGTCCCTTACTACCTCAAAGTTGTAGCTGTCGATGGTGATGTTTTGTCCAAGACGTCGGTGTTGGGTGTCTTTTCTTGATGACAGCATATACCTGGTTTCTGTGGTGGAGCAGAACTTGGAACATTTTGCTCCACCGGCAATAAAACTGCAATTGGTGGGAACGGGAGGTGATTCAAACTTAATCCCGAATTGTCTCCACTGAACGAAAATAAGGTTTAAATACATTTAGTTTTTTACATTACATAGGTTTAAATGCATTACATTCTTCGCTGACGATGGCCCCATCATAAGTGAAGATCATACATCCCTGCAGCGAGTATTTCGTATATGGGTGGATGTTTTGAAGTGGAATGGGAATCGTTTTAGCTAAAAGAAGACAGAGTACCTTTGCTGCCCATTCTCTGACCCGACCCACCCGAGCGAATTCCAGACATTAAATTGAATGGAAATGTGCTTCCCAAGTGTGAAAATTTTAAGTAGCTGAGATCTATGATCAGTAGCAAAGCAAACTGTGATGACGACATCAATCATCGCGTAAGCGTGGGGTGGATGAAGTGGCGAGAAAACTCCGTCATCTTCTGTGACCGAAAAATTCCCCCTAAGCTGAAAGGAAAGCTCTACACCGCAGTTGTGCGTCCGGCGCTTACCTATGGTACACAATGTTGGACAGCGTTAAGGAAATATGAAAGCAAATTAGCTGAGATGAAAGCTGAGATGAAGATGCTTCGCATGACAGCAGGAGTAACAAAGCGAGATAGAATAAAAAGTACGAAGATCCAAGGAAGCCTCCATGTAAAAGAATCTCCAGGAAAATGGAGCAGGACCGGCTCAGTTGATATTGCCACGTTCAAAGGAGAAATCCTACGAACCCCGTCAAAAAGGCAATGTCAATCAACATTCCAGCGCAATGGCGAAGGAGAGGAAGGCCAATCATTCATGGATCACACAAATCCAACGACAACAGCATTTATTTGGCCTCAGTGACGAAGAGATCCAAAACCGGGTGCCCGGCGTACCCCACAAGCGGACCATTAGGAATGCAGTAAAGTGGGAGGGTTATGATCCATCACTTCAGATCATAACCTCGCGCCGAACTACATGCTGCTCACGGCATAATAATCCACTCACTGACTAATATGTTCGAATTGAACATCCATGTTTGGCATACTCAAAATTCGCGCTATATTTTTACAGCAAAGTCTATGAGTTTATCGTCGACGTTAATGGGAAAATTTGTGTCTGGGTGGATAATATTTGCTCACCCACTGCTGAACAAACCAGAAGCCAATAATATTTTGCGATTCAAACTCGTCAATAATCTGGAGCTTGAGACCTTAATGAACTATTGGAAAAACGGTAAATTTACGCTTTTGTTGTCATTTTGGCTCTTAAAAGAGAATGAACGTGATCTATCCCAGGAGCGCAAAAGCATTATAGTTGTAAGAAACTTAATAGAAAACGTATTTGTGACCGATCTGTCATGCATGGACATTTTTAGTTTCCTTATAACCGTGTGCGAAAAGGGGTTAAAGTGGAATTAAAGAAGTTTTTTTTTGAAAAGGGTTCACCTAAATGCCTGAACTTATCTCCCTTAAACCCCGAGATTTGGCAAATCCCCTCATAAATCTAATTCACCCTATTCACAACACAAATATTTTTTCTTCCACATAACAGTAATTTGAGAAGCAACAAAAGGAAACTGTAACTGTAAATGTATAACAAATCTGTCACAATGACGTTTTCTATTGGAATTATTGCATCGTAAATCTGGGAGCTCGTATCAAATTAATCCTAATGTTTGTCCGGTGGACCCACTTTGGAATTTAATTTTAATAGTCTCCGCAGTTTTATGGTCAGGGAGACAAAGCATAAAGATTTTCGTCATTTAGGTTATTAAAAGAAGATGGGTAGAAAACGTATCTGTGACAGATTTGTCATACGTGGACAGCTTACACTTTTAAATCTTGAACTATTATAGCGGCGTGCGAAAATGAGAACAAGTAGTATAATACCATTTCCCCACCGAGCACTAATCCACGATTAATATAAATCTTAATTAAATCCTCTACAAATCACGCAATTTACCATAGAAATTTAAATTCTCTCGGTAGCGATTAAAATTTAAATCGTCTCATAAATCCCATTCACCTATTATTTGCACCTTTGTAACAGTTTGAGAATCAATAAAGGAAGCTAAAACTGTCTCTGTTCGACAAAACTGTCACAAGTACGTTTTCTATTGTGATTTTTGCAGCGAAAATCATTTTTCGCTCCTGGGAAATGACATTCCACTCTCTTTTGAGAGCCAAAATGACAGAAGCAGAGTGTTCGTGTCAAATAAATCCTATATTTGTCCGGTGGAGGCATTTTGCGATTTATTTTCAATAATAGTCTTCCGCTATTCCTCTTTAAATTGCCGATGGAGCCATAGTAAAAGCTCAAAACAGATGTGTAGTTAAGCATCTGAAATTATCTTGCGAAGTCACCTGTCAAAAAGTATAATGTCAAGAGCATCTGTTGGGTTAATCTGAGGTTAACCCACCAAATTTGTTGAGTTAAGCCTGGATTAACCCGAGTTTGATTCCGAACGAAAATTGACTGAAAAACTCGTTTCTGGGGTTAACCTCAGATTAACTCCAAAACTCGTATGATCTCGCAATGAAAAAACTGGCTCATAGGGACTTATTTGTAATTCCGCTTATTCTCTTTTTATTGCCTGCGGAGACATAGTATTAGTTTTTTGGTCAGTTTTGTTTATTTTTTCACCCAGTTGACAAGTAAATCAAAGCCGGATGACGAGACTTATAACAGACCTTGGCATAGTTATAGTCAAAAAGTGTGCTCATCTGTTTTGAGCTACATTATGCCAAGTAGAAATCATTAGCTAATACTAAGTTGCAAGTAAAAATTACCAGTTTAATGATAACATTACCTTGAAGTGGGGAAAGTTGGGAACAAATCCGACGGTATTGCTTACTCCATTTGACAGATAAATTTACCTTTATTGCTTTTAGTAAATGTGGCGATAAAAATCTATTAATAAATCTAGATAAAAATCTAGTTTACCGTTTAAAAAGTTTGAATTGTAAATGAAAGGGAAAGAAATATACAAAAACCGTGTTAATATATTAATGTGTATCTCACTCTTTAATTTACAAGTTTTTTCCAATTACGATTATGAATCTATTTACTGGCCCTTACAAATTTGTCTTTCCCACCTATGCAAAGTCACATACGTATACTGAATACACAAACTTGCACATAGTTGTACAGTCGTTCCATCAATTCACCCTCATCTGCGTGCAAGTGTTGGTGATGCCCATTTTGTTTGCGTTTTTTGCACTACGAAAGTTTTCTCGTGAGAAAAATCTGAATTTTCCTATCGGAAAATCCCAATTTCGGCCTTTCAATTATGTCCAATAGTGAATTTAAACCCAGACCCAAGTGCAAATCATGAAATTGTGTTGGTGCAATCGCAGGATATAATGCAAAATACCGAACAAAAATGTGATGACATTTTCATTAACGGCTCCACTCCATATTACGACGAAAAAGAAGAACAAGCAGGCGACGACGACGAAGGAAGGAGGTGTACTCTGTTCCACCATTACCGCGATGTTTTTTCTCCAATTGTGTAAAATTGCATAGTGCCGCGTTTAGCCAGTGCCGAACTGTTAATTGCAGCCCGTTAATTGTGAATTCAGGTGAATTTGCTCGCGAAATGTGAGCAAAAAATGACAAAAATAAAAATATTTTGTGGTGTACCCCCTTGGAAATGAAATTGACCTTTGTGGGCATGCGTCATTCGCCGTCGCCGTGCTCTCCACCATCATCACCGTCATCGTCGTCGCATTCACAAATGGCGGCGTCCCGATTGTGAGCGGAGAATTTTTTTTTAATATTTATTATTTTTTTTTATTTACACATTTCTGTTTGATAAAGAAATATCAAAATCGGCTCCAAGCCCAGCAGTGAGTGCGGGGAATAAATTAAAAGAATAAAACGAGAAGGGGAAATATATTCAAAGAACAGATATTTTGATTTTGTGCAATTGGAAAATTATTTTCAATCAGTCAGGAAAGTGCTGAAAGAAAACGCGTTTCGATTCCGTGGGGAATTCGAATTCTTTTTATTTTTATTTTTTTCGATAAACGTACATACGTATGAACACATGTGCATACATAAATGAGTATACTTGAGACACGAAAGGGGGGATAGCAAAATGAATTCGGATCATACAACAGCTCCTGGCGAGTCGTCATCAAATCCGAATGACTCTCAACAAAGTCGGCATTCGCCGCAGCAGGCCCAGCAGCAACAACAACAGCAGCAGCAGCAGCACCATCAACACCAGCAGCAGCAACTCGCTCACCAGCGACATCCACAGCAGTTAAACGAAGTAAGTGGATCATGTTTTGTGCAATGGACTTGTAAGTTCCCCATATTTCATGGTCATTGGGCATGGGTAGTTGGTTGAAGTTCCTATTTCATTAGCAGGGATTATTCGTGTTGTGCAGTATCCCCACGTGAATCGTTCATTCGCCCCTCATCCTTTTGAAACATGAACAACATACATCAATTCGCCATTCATTCATTCTGATGCACGGTGTTGCCAGGGGTGGAGTGCGGCATTTGAAATTGTTTTAATGCAATTGGAATTTTTTATTCAGGAACGGGATTCAAAATCTTATACTTATTTACTTCTAAAACACAGAAGAATCTTATTGATGACAGGTAGGTTTTAACAACTCAGGGTTATTGAAAGCTTGATGTTAAGCCTCGTCCTGGAGAAAAAAAAGATTTTAAAAGACTCGTATTCATAAACCACGTTTAAATCCATCAATTTAATGTTTGATTTGTTCAGCAAATGTCAACTTCGTTTTGATCGTTTGAAATTTTGTTTTTTGATGGACTTTTGCCAAGCAAATCGCGTTTTTATATGAAAAAATTCAATAAGTTCTGTAAAAGTGCAAATTACTAATAAACTAGCTTTACTAGAGTGTGCCGATATGGAAATATGGTTGTTGTGGATATTCTGTTGTTTGAATAAACCTAAAAATAGTTTAAATAAAATAAGTCAAAGGCAACCAAAAATTGTTCCTAAGATGCGATCTCCTTGAAGTGGGGAACCTCTTTTGGTCGTATGCACTGTTTTGAAAACACTTGTTTGTGTTTCTTGTCCAATTCATTTTTTATAATTAAAATATTTTAAGCCTTACTTAGAAAGACTGATTATAGGTCAACAACTTTTCCGTTCATCGAAAAATATGGTTGCATATTTTAAAAATTTCTTATATTAATGTTTATGTGTAATTTTTGTTGTTTTCCATATAAAAATGAACTTTATTTGGCATCCCGAACTGAAAATACCAGTAAGCCGGTTTTTCGGTGCTGAGTTAAGCCTATTTTAAACCAGGATCTGTTAATCCTGGAACAATGCGAATCTGGAGTTAATCCAGCGATCGGTTTTTCAGTGCTGAGTTAACTCCGTCAGCAAAGTTGTCAAAATCTTTGACTTTCGCAACTCTCACCTCGAAAGAAGTTCGTATTGTTCTCAGTTGTCATTTTTGACAGAAACACGCAAAACAACTGCTATTCCGGGATTAACTCACAAAATTTAGTGAGTTAAGCCGAGATTAACCCCAGATCTAAATTCACTGAAAAATTATTTTCTGAGGTTAATCTCAGTCAAAAGCCGCGTTATCACAAGGAACAGAAACAGAATTTCATACATTAGCAACGCAAAAGAAGCATTCAGCGAATTTAGGTTTCAGTTGATAATGTATGAGATTCTGTTTCTGTTCCTGTTTTGCGTTGCTTGTGACAACGCGGCTTAACTCGGAAACTTAGATGATCTCGCACTGGAAAACCGGTCCTTAAATGTCAATTCTACAGGGGACAAATGAAATTTACCCAACTTGACACATGCGTTATATTATTGTGTGCGTGCTTCAGGCTGATTTTCGGTTCTCGGCCAGAAGTGAATTTCTCTTATTTTCCGGAGAGGAGCTGTCAAACGAGTGACAAGAAAACAGTCCCAGGAGAGTCCAGAATGCTACCGGACGCTTCCGGACCACCAACCGAAAAGGCCATGAGTGTATTCATATGTTAATCCTAAATACATTAATGCCAATTTCGACTCATTTTTGCATCTCATAAAAAACTAAACCTGCGGTAAAGCGTCGTTGTCACAAGCAACGTAAAACTGGAACAGAAACAGAATCTCATACATTATCAACTGAAACCTAAATTCGCTGAATGCTTTTTGCGTTGCTAATGTATGAAATTCTGTTTCTGTTTCTTGTGAAAACGCGGCTAAACACTGGTTATTATTACAATTTAATTATATTTATTTGAAAATACATGAATGAGTCTCAAATTAAATTTTTCGTTTTAAATTTTTCAATCAATATTGGCGATTGAAGGCAGCCCCCTTTGAAGAATAGAGGAATATGTGGTGGAGACGTGTAACAACGTCAACTTTCAAAAATTTACCTAGTTCATCATTCGGCTTTGATTTAAAAGTAAGGCGGGAAAACAGTATTGTAATTTTTGTCAGTAAACAAATAGTCAATAATTTCTGCTTTGAGGTTGCTGCATGTCTCTACATATTCCTCTACTGTCCACAAGGTATCGCGTTTAGGTGGAATTCCAAAACCGCCAATCGTCGATTGAAGGCAACTCTCCGGTAGAGAATAGAGGAATAAGTAGAGACCTGGGGCATCGTTAGTTTTCAAAAACTTCCCAAATTCATCACCCGGTTTTGATTTATATTTGTACCTGGACAAAAAAAAAATAAACAAAAACTGACCAATGAAACTAGGCGAGGAAAGCTTTTGTCAATCAACAAACAGTCAAAATTTTCAGTTTGATGTTGTTGCAGGTCTCTACATATTTCTCTACTGTCCACCAGGTATCGCATTTTGGCTTTTCTGTACGTCAACAAGTTATTTTTCTGGTTTCAGGGGACACACAGCGACAGGAAAATGCGCGACTTATTTTTGTCTGGCTAGAAGCGAAAGCGTTTAAATAGTAGACAACGCAAGATTACCGCTACAAAAATTAATCGCAGGACTTGGTTTGCGGCGAATTCCCGATTTTTCAAGCCGAACTACAAAAAATAATTTTGTTTTATTTAATGATAAAGATCAAAGTTTTCATCGCATTCACAGGAAAAACACTAAAAATTTATGTTTGTGGGATGAGTTTACCAAAAAAAGCTTGCAAACTCCTTCTTTTAACGATGAAAATCAATTTTTTTATCAACACGGATAGGAACCACACGGAAAATAATTGTTCGTCTGTACACGGCTAATACCCCGTTTATCCGTCGCTTTGAACGATTGAAGGCAGCCTCCGGTGGAGGATAGAAAAAAAATGTTGAGACCTGCAACAACGTCAAAGTGAAAATTTTGACGGTTTTTTGACTGACAAAAACGTCAATGCTGTTTTCCCGCCTTAGTTTGATTGGTCAGCTTTTGTTTATTTTTCAACTAAGTGACAATTGGCGATTGAATGCAGAATCCCGGTGGAGAATAGAGGAATATGTAGAGACCTGCAACAACGTAAACTTTCAAAAATTTCCAAGTTTATCATCCGTCTTTGATTTACTTGTCACTCGGCCGAAAAATAAACAAAAACTGCCCAATCAAAATGAGGCGGGAAAACAGCATTGAAGTTTTTGTGACTCAACGAACAGTCAAAATTTTCAATTTGACGTTGTTGCAGGTCACTACATATTCCTCTACTGTCCACCAGATATCGCATTTGGACTTTTCCATTCGTCAATTGAAGGCGACTCTTTGTTTATTTTTTCCCCAGTTGACAAGTAAACCAAAGCCGGTTGATGAATTCGGCGATTTTTTGAAAGCTGACGTTGTTGCAGGTCTCTACATATTTTTCTATTCTCCACCGGGGGGTTGCCTTCAATCGCCAAGTAAAACGATTCGCAAATCGGTATTATCAAATTCAAACCGACTTCAAAATGCGCTTAGACTTTGGTTGAATCGGTTTGAATCGATTGACTTTTGAATTTTCGTCACAAATTGATCGGGTTCGACATAAAAGTAAAAGTAATTTTCAAACCGGTTACTTTGAAACTACTTGATTAGTTTGCGCATAAACATGGCAATGGAATCGGGGTGAGTCAAAACGGTTACAATTCAATTCGAATTATTTTGTCGGATAAACAAGGTATGTGTTTGGCCTTAAATTTCTATGCTATGTCCCCACCGGCAGTTAAAAGAGGATAAGCGGGGGACGATTAAAAAAAAACTCAAAGTGGCTCCATCGGACAAATATAGGTTTAATATGACACCAACACTTTGGTTCTGTCATTTTGGCTCTCGAAAGAGTGTAGCGATGTCATTTTCCACGAGTGAAAAACGATTGTCGCTGTTAAAATCACAATAGAAAACGTATTTACGGCAGATCTGCTGTACAAGGGACAGTTTTAGTTTCCTTTTTGATTTTCAAACTTTTACAAAGGTGCAGATTGGTTTGTGAACAAGGCTAATGGGTTTTATGAGAGGATTTATTTTTAATCGTTAGCCGAGAGAATTTAAATTTGTATGGTAAATCGCGTGATTTATAGAGGTTTTAATAGAGATTTATGTTGAACGCCGATTAGTGTTAGGTGGAGACATGGTATAAAAAACATTTAATAAGTGTGGGAAAATTAAGATTAGATTTGGAAAGCCTAAGTTGTAAAAACTTTAATCAAATACTTGAACATTGCTATGAAGATGAAGATGATGGTTGCATTTACGGAGGAAACACTTAAGCCGCGTTATCACAAGCAACGTAAAACAGGAACAGAAACAGAATCCCATACATTAGCAACTGAAACTTAAATTCGCTGAATGCTTTTTGCGTTGCTAATGTATGAAATTCTGTTTCTGTTTCTGTTCCTGCTGCTTGTGACAACGCGGCTTTAGAAAAGAAATTAATTGTGTAAAGGGCTACTTCAAAGACGTAGTTCGTTCCTTCCTATTAGGAAAAAAAGTTCTTTTTACTCATTTTAGAGTCAAACCATCATTTTATGGGGACATTTCGGAGAAATATGAGTCTTTTGAAATCTTTACAAACCTTCGCCTTGATAAAAGGATGAGTGCAGCGAAATGCATTGCGATGATTTTATGGTAGGTACCCAGGTCACGAAGCTTGTGCCTTGTGAGAGATTTGACTGACCTATTGGATGCAGCGATTAGCTCAGCAACCTTTATAATTACGACGGGTTTCATTGCTTCTGAAAAGTATATGTTAAAATTTAATTGATAGTTCTTTCAAAATCAGGAGCACACACAGCAAAAAAAAAAAAAAAACATGTGTCTAGTCGTCTGAGAACGTCATTTGCCCCTTGTTTGTAGCACAGTTTTTTTTACACTAATACAACGCCATATAAACTTCAAAATCAAGATAAACGTTTTTAGCTGTTCGGTTGCAATCCCGAATCAGAGCGTTGTTGGTAGTTTTCCCGGATTGCCATTGCCAACCGAAAAAGCCATAAGTCGATGCGATAAAAATAGTTCTTTAATTAAAAAGCTAACCAAACGTATCGTTGCTTATATTGCTTTCATACAAAATTAAATTTAATATTGAAAAGTGAAAAATTACAACAATTTACAATTCTGCAACATTATAATAATGGCTTGTCCTATGATAATTTCAAACATCGTCAGGAACCTTAATATTATAATGATGCTGACATTAGGTGACAAAAAATAGTTCTGTTTTTTTCTCATCGAAACAAATCAGCAAAGTTTGTTGCGGTGAAACGGTGAACGGTGGCGCAACAGCTTACGGTGTAACGGTGGCGCAACTTCTCAACAATATATGCTGTTTGTGTTGATTTCTTCACGTACAAGGGTACTTAAAATTTTTCGCAGAATCCGCACGACACTTTGAGAAGTTTTTTTTAAAACAAATGATACTCTCGCAGGGCTTGTCAGATCCTCGCGAAGGTGGAACCGTAAAAAAGAACGAGTTTTTTTTTTCAGGTGACAATGGTAGGATTCGAACCCAGACCTCCGACACAGTAAGCACACACACTAACCACTACGCCACGGCACCCCACAGTTGGGAGCTGTGACAACAGAACTGAGAAGTGACAGTTGGGAGAGTTAATAATTTCGAGATTCGAAGATTTTGACAACTTTATTGACGAAGTAATGCACTGAAAAACTGCTCGCTGGGTTAACTCCAGGTTGGTTTTGTTGCGGGATTGACAGATCTTTGTTTAAGCTATGCTTAACTCTGCACTGAAAAACTGGCCCTAGGGTCTTTGCATATAGTTGGAGAACTTTCGAACTTAATTAATTTCCATAATGTTCTCGAAGATATTCACTATTCGCTGGTATTTGCTGCGAATGTGTTGCGGCAAAGTGTTAGGCAAAGTGTAATATCTTCACAAAACTATTGATTGTTTTTTTATTTCGAAGTGTCACATTATGGATAAGTTGATCTTTATTAGTTTCCAATTTGTTATTCGTTCCAGGTTCAAGATGTTACTTGTTAAGGTGTTAGGTACTACGCTCCGATACTACACACGGTTTTGAGTTCTCTGGCTATGCATGCTTTAGAGCTAAAATATTTAAAAGATGCTTTTTCATCCTTAAAAAAGCAACACTTTTTTTAATTTTTTTTTTTTCAAAACTAGCACTTGTGGTGTGAAAACAAGGTACCGCTTTCAAAAATCCTAGGAAACTTATGTAGGTAATACTATGTCTCCACCGACAATTATAAGAAGATCAGCGTGAGACGATTAAAAATAAATCCTAAAGTGACTCCAGCGGTCATATATAGGATTAATTTGACACGAAACCTCTGTTTCGGTCATTTTGGCTCTCAAAAGAAAGTGGCGATGTCATTTCACAGGAGCGAAAATCGATTTCCTCAGTAAAAGTCACAATAGAAAACCTACTTGTGTCAGATCTGCCGCACAGGGACAGTTTTAGTTTCCTTTGTTGATTCTCAAACTGTTACAAAGGTGCACAAAATAGGTTTGTGAATAGGGTGAATGGGATTTATGAGAGGATTTATTTTTAATCGCTTGCCGAGAGGATTTAAATTCGTATGGTAAATCGCGTGATTTGTAGAGGATTTAATAAAGATTTATTTTAATCGAGGATTAGTGCTCGGTGGAGACATGGTATAAGGCTCAGTGATTTGAAGGAAAACCATCACAAGCAGTAAACAATGCCTAAACAGTCAGGATATTGTACAAATTTCTTTGGAGCGTCTATCAAATCATGTATATACCTCACTGTTTATTTTAAAACTCCGTTTTGACGTGTATTTAACCTCAAAATGCGACTCCCAAAACTTTTTTTCCTGTGTCTTTCGTTGCGAAATTTCTTAAGCCTCTTAAAATAACCGCAATTTTGATAAATCTGAAATTATGACATAATTAAAATCTAGTTGCTTAATGAAAATCGTTCAAATGGCAACACCTTAATACATCCCGCACTACATTCATTTCATTACGGTGTGTTTATGTATGTAAAGACATTATCCCATTTATCTCACCCCCAATTTATTCGCTCAGATATCCTAAACTCCATCTTGGCACAATATACCTACCCTGCCACCCCTACCGATTTTGATTCGCCCGCTCGAAACTACGAGTGCCACTCTCGCTCTCTCTCCTCGCCCCCGGTACATCCCTTAAAATATATTTGTAATGTAATTTTAATCATCATCATCGTTTGTAATAATCATGATTTGGTTTAGAGAAAAATCAATAAATTATGGACGAAATTTCATTTATGTTGTGTATTCGTTAAGAGTTATAACCAATTACCATTGCGTGTGAGAGAGTGACATAGTGCGGTGGTTGTGGCATTACCATTTCTCCATTGTTTAAATCCCTTCAGTGACACTTGATTAACAACCACGAATCAATACTAATTTTATCGTTGCAACAACAAAAAATAAAACACCCAAAAAAAATGTTACAGCAACATGTCCAACAACAACAGCAACATCACGAAAATCCTGGTATCAGCGGAGTTATTCAGCCTGTTGGCGGGATCGATTCAGATGTATCCAAACAACAACATCAACATCATCAGTCAACGCTCGTGTCGGGTAACCAGCATGTAAGCAAAATATAAAATGTGTTTTGATTGTATACGTAAACTTACGTACATGCAAAAAAGCACACACAACATGTGTGTAAGGAAAAATTGTTCAAGCGCTATTGGTGCTGCTTATTGGTCTTTTGCGGGCTCGAATCCATATCACGTGGCAAAATTTCAATACAAAATCGCAAATGCTTAGCTAAGTGTACTTTCCACCCAACAAAGAGTTATCGCTAAAAATCGGAAAAAATTGAATCACTCTCAGCCCCATTCTACTCACCATCACCATCCCTCTTGCAGAAAAGGGATAGGTAGGGTGGTACCTAAAGCTGCAACCTTGTCAAATGGTGTGTGTGTGTACACACCTTTAAGAATAAATTTAATACGTTTTTGGATGTGTGTATTTGGCGCTGCTGGGGAGGATAACGCACCTTACGGAAGTTTTCTCTCCTAATCACAATTTACACACCAGCATTGACGAAGGAGAATCGCAAGAGGACACTTGAACTAAATTGTGTTAACTCATAATATATAACTCATACGACAAACATGCATTCACTCGAAGTTTTAGAAACCGATAAGAGGAATATTTTTTTTAAGGTTAATTTTGAAATTAATAACTATTTTTACCATGTTGTAATGACAAAACAGACATTTGTTGGGGCTTTATGCACCTATAATAACCGTCATTTTTTTAAAAAATTGGTTCGCCTTATACAACGTTTACTCTTTTTCTGCAAACGTGTTTATGTATGAAAACCGAGAAAATGTTTTTCGAATTTATGACAAAAGGTATAAATCCTTACGAATTCCCTCTCTACTAAGTTTAGTTTTGAAAAAAATCCTCTTCAAATGAAGGACCGTCTTTTCCACGAAAAAAAATTATCCCAAGAATTGTTGTTTTATGAGGAAGTTGTTGTTTTTCTTATTTGAAAACCTCTTGAAAATGGCTCTAAACACATTTCGAAAACGGGTTTTTGGCTTTGTTTTTAAACGTGGTTTTAAAAAGATAGAAACCTTTGGATACTCGGTTGGAATCTAAGCCAAAACGAGTTATTGCGAAATCAGCTTTATCAGTTGCATTTTAATAGGGTTGGATAAAGCTGATAATAGTTAAATTCAAATCGAGTGAAGGATAAACCGTGGATTTATTGAAAGCTGTTTGTTACAGACGATAAAAAGGGTCGACTCTTAGAATACGGAAACGTTGCCACTCGATTGCTTTAATTATTTTTGCTTATTGACCTAATTCGGTTTAATATACATAATTCTGGTAGACCAGAGTTTAAACTCAAATTGTAACACTCTTGACGCCCCAAAGACAGTGCTGAGCTAGTCCTGAAGGCAAACCATAAAAAACTTGGATGAGCTTAAGTCGGCTTTCAAAAATGCCCCATTACACACAATTCGTATAGCAACCACGACCATTATAAACTTATACTGGATTTCAGCTGGTCCCAATCAAGTGAGCGATTCGACGTGCAAATGTGACAGCTGATGGTGAGAAAGAAAAAAAATCTCATACGTCTTCCGGTCTATTATTAATCTCATACGTCTTAGGTCTATTATGGCCATTGCAAGCGTTTGGAACTTGAGTGGGATTTTCGATGGACATACTTCGACATTAGGTTGATTCCACTAATCCCCATAATCCCATAGACTTATTATGATTGGGCCTTGAGTTTAATCAGACTAAACAAATCGCATCAAATTTGAGATACCTTGTCTGATTTTTTTAGTGCGGGGTCATCTTTGGGTCATCTGAATTGCTCTTTGATGCAAATTTAGTGTTATAACCGTCATAAACTGTTAGTGACAACTTCTTAGCTGTAGCATTTTTGTCCATTAGCTCGATGAAACTGAGCCAGTGTAGTCTTTGTGCTTTGACGTTTTTAACTACTTTTACATCTACGTACAGCGCATAAAGTTGGCGGTTGTACCTTCACAACCATTCGTCGTCTACGTTTATAAGACCATAACTCCGGCGTAAAGAATTTTTCTGAAAAAAAAACTTAGTATACTGTTCTTCCTTCTTTGCTTATAGTCCAGCACTTATCTTCAATGGGGGATTAGCCTGATTTCATATACTTTTTGTCAATTATTTCTATTGGCCACGCCCCCAGAAAAGGGAGAAAACCAAAGAACAAAATGAAATGATTATAATTTCGTTAGAATCATGAAAAAAATCGTTAAAAGCGACTATTATTACTTTAAAATAAAACAGTTTTTTCTTAAAAACGCCCCCTAAAAGTGGGCGAAGCTTTAAGCTTTGCATGTAAAAAAATTAGCAAATGGTAATACATAATTTTAAAATTTGTCAAATATTTTTTTTAACGTATAAGATCTGTTTAAAGTGGGCATGGTAAATTTTTGTCTAATCAAAGGCTTCTCGCCACTATTGCTCTGCCTGCATCAAAATTTGAGTTCCTACGCTTTGTCTAACCTGGCCAAAAGGCATTTTGAAAGAAAATGTGAAATAGAGGTTAACTCACATTAAAGCCAGTAGTGGACGTAGGCGTTGAGGGATTGAATAAATTTTCACAATTTGGCTGTGTAACAGAAGAACCAAGCCGTTTCAGCTCTCTAGCTTGATTTTGAAAACCTTAAACCTTCACACATACAGACGGACGGACGGACATGTCTTAATCAATTCACCCCGCGTTATCGATCATATCTCTTAAAGGTCAGAGGTCAACGGTGATTATTTTACCGTGTTACAAACTATGTTTAATTCAATTCAATTCAATTCAAAAAACTTTTTATTTTCATTTCGATAAGTTTTACAAAAAGAAGTTTACAAAAAGTAGTATACAACATGGCTTAGAGCCGTCTGCCGTTGAATGATAGGACCGAGAAAGTTAATTAATAATTATTGCTTATATTAGGTTTTTTTTTTTGGTTAATTTAATTTGTAATACAAAAGAAAAGATTGTGACTTCTTTGTCATCTATACTTATGGGCTTTTGGTTTAGCTTAAAACGGAACAAAAGGGATTTCTTCGTGGATAGATCTGATTTTGCTTTGCTGATTTAGTTCACGGAGACTGATACACATTACAAAAAGCAATTGCTTCTTTTAGATAGCATGTAAGTATCTTCCAACCAAATCCGCCGTTTAGTAAGGAGCGACATTCCTGGATCGAGAGAAAGCTCTTGGCAAAAAATAATCTTCGGATCTCTTGAAGGATAGGACATAAAGCTAAGAAATGGAAGGTGTCTTCGTTCTGATTGAGGTTACAGAGGTTACAAAGCGGGTTTAAGTCATTTCGGTATGGTCTGAAGTTAAGATCAAGCATTTCAGTGCGTGCCTTAAATACTAAACTAATTTCGGACGCGTTCAGCTTATCACAAAAATAGTTGGCGGTGTGTAAATCGTGAGTGAGGCTTTTGTAAAGTTCTCTTGTAAGTGATGTTCTCGCTCTGCACAAGGACTGCTGATAGAGCTTTTCGTCAATGGCTGCCAGGCAGTCATAGAATATACTTCGCCATTCGTGGCAATTTCTCTCGTCAAGATTTAATTGACAATTATGGTTACCAGCAAGCTCACGCCATTCCTTAAAAGGTGAAAAGCCCCCTTCTAGTGCAACCAAAAGAACTCTACGTTGCAAGTTATTCACAGATCTTATAATAACTTTGGACAAATAGTCGGCACTTGATTTGGCATTTCTTACAAAAACTGGAGATAAACCTGTTTCAATGTCTATTGCGTAGTTTGGCGATGATCGAGGGAGCCTGAAAATCCTTTTTACGAAGAAACGTTGGATAGCTTCAACCTCGTCGAGCTTTCGGTGACCATAGACTTCACTTGCATACCGAAAACAGGTGTTAACTACCGCCTCAAAAACCCTGAATTTAGACCGCAAGTCAACATCTTTGTTGGAGAAAAACCTGTTCCACATAGAATTGATCGCAGTTTTAGCTGCAACCGATCTTTCTTTAATGTAAGGACGAAGGTCTAAATTGAATTTCAGGCGGAAGCCTAGATATTTGAATTCATTCACAATTTCAATGTTGTCGTTGTCCAAGGTCCATCTTTCGCTCCTACTCAATTTGTGGTGATGTCTAAAAATCATAATTTTAGATTTTAAAGCATTAATTTTTAGGTCCCAAAGATCACAATAATCTTTCAGCTTATTGATGACAAGCTGAAGAGTAAGAGGGTTGTCTGATAAGACAACAAGATCATCGGCATATAGAAGTACCTTTATTAGAGTATCTCCAAATCTTACTCCACCTGGCAAGAAATTTATTACATCATCGATAAACAAAGCAAACAGCAGGGGACTCAAAATACAGCCTTGTGGGACTCCAGAGTTTGTTAGAAATTCCGAATTTTTCTTACTTCCATCCCAAACTGAGGCAGAATTGTAAGCCAACAGTTTTTCATATAATCTAATAAATTTGGAGGATATACCTAGGTTTGACAATTTATAAAGAAGTAGATTTCTATTTACTGTGTCAAAAGCTGCTTTCAGGTCGACGAAAAAGGAGTAAAGTTTCTTTTTCTTCCCAATAAAATGACTCGCAATAGTCGTTAGGGTGAAAATTTGGTCAATTGTTGACAGGCCTGGACGAAAACCTGCTTGAAAAGCACTGAGTGCATTATTTGATTCAACCCAGCTTACAAGCCTGTGGTAAAGCATTTGAGTAAATATCTTCCTGAGTGAGCTAAGGACTGAAATACCCCTGTAATTTTCCGGGACACTCGGGTCACCTTTTTTAAAAATACCAAACATTTTTGAGCACAAGAAGCTCCCGGGAACTATTTCATCTTTAAGAATCTTATTACAGAGCTCCAAGAGGTAGCTGAGGAATTCAGCGGTCGCATTCTTGAAAAACTCTGCAGGGATTCCGTCAGGTCCAGGCGACTTTGAATTTTTCATTTTTTTTAATGCTGTTAATAACTCGGACATTACAAAAGCGTCATCTAGTTCGGGAACAACACAGTTTGGTAGCGCAAAACTTATGTGTTTTTGGCTGGGGTCTGAAGTCAATAGGTTCTTAAAGTGTGAAGCAAGGAGATCTACGCACACTACCGAAGAAGTTTTATTTTCAAGGCCGGCAACAGAACGAACGGTCTTCCAGAACGTTTTGGAGTCCTTACACAGCAGAAGCTTCGAGGCAGACCTTTTGAGACACATAGCTTTTTTGCATTGGCAAACTTCTTTGTATACCCTGTTTGATAGTACATAAAGATTTTTAAACCATCTGTTATTTGTTTTCCAAACTATGTTTAAAAAAATATACTTTGGGTAGGGTATAAAAATCTGGTCAGTTGTGTCTCCGTTAGGCTGAAAGCCGCAATGCCCTTCTCGTAACTAAGACTTGATTACAGCTCTGGAACGCGATTTCAATACCTTCGCAAATACTTTATTCGCCATTTAACACCTCTTTTACCCGTTGCATTGAGCATTTCTGGCCGGATTTAATCAATCAACTAAACTGCCAACTAACCCGAGTTCGAATTTTTTGGCGAGTTCGATTTTTTAAGGGTTGTTTGCCAGTCGCTCTCGGCCTTTTGAAAATGAATATTTAATTTTCTAAATCAATGATTGAATGACAGTGATCGTCTGCATAATTCAACATCATGGTTCCATATGCACTACAGGGCACCCCAAATCAATCACATTCTAGATGTACATTTTTAGACTACGAACTAAAGGCCCTAATTTAATGGGATGCGAAACTATGCCAATCTATCCCAATGTAGCCTGAGGTATGTTTTTAATGTAGGTATTTTTTTAATGTAGTCTTACTGCGATGCCTGGAATGTGTACTACTAAAATAAAGTGCAACACCAAAAACCCTATACCATCTCGAAATTGGCAGATTACTTTTAGTAGTTCTGACTCTAATGCAAAATTTAAGCAGTCTAAAAATTGTTTTTTTTTATTGTCTTGACTTTTTAATAACTCGGTGACCTCCAAAATTTTGTTCATTAAAATACTTAAAATTTCTTTTCCCGCCTTCTATAACGTTCTTATTCCTTTGATTTTCTTTCAGCTTGGAAAGTACTGGGTTGTTACGAATCTTTTTCAGGGTCCAGGTCAACCGCCATACAATATTGGTGTAACACCAACAACCTCTGCAGTTCCTACACTACCGCCTCCAATATCATCTCATTCAAGCGCCTCAGCAACGAAATCAGGAAATTCTAAGCAACAACAGCAACAGGATCAACTAGCCCCTAACTCGCACACACAAACTCCAGCACACATAGTATCATCTGTTGGTCCGACATCTCTACAAATACCCAATCCAATGATAACAAATGCAACGATGAATCAGCAGCAGCTTCCGAATGGCACTATTATAGCAGCGCCCCGTCATCCGGATTCTCTTCACGTCCATGGTAACTATAACTATTCAAAACGTTTAAATTAATATTAGTTGAAATAAAGACAAAACGTTAAATGTTATAAAATCACTATGAAGACTGTGAAAAAATAAAGCTCTATCTCTTTAGGAACGATGTCCTCCGATAATAATCGTCAAGTCTCACACGGTATGCAAGACATCAAGGAGGAGAAACCTTTCGCCAATGGCAAACAAAACAATCACATGGCTCACGTCAATGCAGCATCTTCCGTTCCGACGAAAATGAACGCTGGCAGTGGTGGCAACAATCCGCAATCAGCCGAATCAGGCAGTGGTCAAATGGTTAACAAACTGCAATCCAATAGTGGAGCCAACGGTGGACCCGGCGGTGGTGATCAACAAGAACTGGTCAGTGGCAAACCACCACACGGCGTCGAAATGTACAAAGTCAACATAGAAGATTTGAGTCAATTTCTATCATATCACGAGGTCTTCGGCAAGATCCATGGCGAAGTAATCAACCAACAGCAAATTTCATCGCACACGGTAACGCATCCTACTACGAATGTATCAACCTCAATAGCTGGTGGCAATACCTCTGTTAGCGGTACTGTTTCTGGCTCACTACCTCCACCCCCGCCACCGTCGTCTAATGGCAATACAATAGTGACAACTAACAGCCTCAGCAATGCAGGCACGGGTGCTCAGGCACCTCCTCCACCTGGCAGTGGTCCGGTGGTGGTTGGTTCCGGCGAATTAATAATGCCTAAAATGGAAAACCAAGGCATGGCTGTAGATCAGAATACACCCCTATTGGCACCCGATGGAACGCCCATAATGGGCGGCACGCATATCTGCGACATTTGCGGCAAAATGTTCCAATTCCGCTATCAATTAATCGTACATCGGCGCTATCACAGCGAACGGAAGCCATTCAATTGCCAAGTATGCGGACAAGGATTTACAACGTCGCAAGATCTCACACGTCACGGTAAGATCCATATTGGCGGGCCAATGTTCACGTGTGTCATTTGCTTCAATGTTTTCGCCAATAACGCCAGTCTGGAGCGGCATATGAAACGCCATTCGACCGATAAGCCATTCGCGTGCACAATATGCCAGAAGACATTTGCCCGCAAAGAGCATTTGGACAACCATTTTCGCAGCCATACAGGCGAGACGCCATTCCGTTGTCAGTATTGTGCGAAAACGTTTACGCGAAAGGAGCACATGGTGAATCATGTACGCAAGCATACCGGAGAGACACCGCATCGTTGCGATATTTGTAAAAAATCCTTTACACGGAAAGAACACTATGTAAACCACTACATGTGGCATACAGGTTGGCAGGCATACAACTTTACTGTAAAGTTAGTTTATATGGCAAATCGTATTTTTTCTCTTTTTCAGGTCAAACACCGCATCAATGCGACATTTGTGGGAAAAAGTACACTCGCAAGGAGCATCTGGCCAATCATATGCGATCCCATACGAACGATACACCTTTCCGGTGTGAGATATGTGGCAAGAGTTTTAGCCGAAAGGAGCACTTTACCAATCATATTTTATGGCATACAGGTAATTTCAATAAATAATGGCATTAAGCCTACTCTTACTTTCAAACTGTGAAATGTAAAAAGCGTAGGACTTAGACAGGGTTAACATCTAAAATTAACTTTTGTTGATTAATTGTCCTTGTTAGAAAAAAGAAAACTTAACAGATTGATATACCGCGGTTGCCCAGTCGTCTCGACCACAAGAAGTGCAGCCTTTGGGGTTCTGACGGTCAGTTTTCAAGTCCTCCACTCTGCAGTATACCCAACTCAAAAACAAGTCGACCAAGAAAAATAAATGTCACTTGAATCCATACAAAGTAGGCTCATTTCTTTTCTCATATGGCTTCTAGAACTTAAGATGTTCTGCACAGAACAGCGCAGTAATTTTCTTGTCACCAACCGCTACACCACACTTGACTTCACATACATTTCCTACAGCGGCAATGACCGCCCACGAAAAAAGCTCCATTTCTTCCTCTACATTTGAAGGATTTTTTCAAACTTCTGTAACGTAGGTACTGCAAAAATCGTTGTCGGAAGTCAAAGTCAAAATTCTGTAACCGTTTCTGTCACGAGCCTTGGTTTTTGTCCGGGAATCCTTTTATGTATGAATCAAAGGTGACAAAATAGATGAAAATTGAAAAAATAAAATACGCGAAGCCAGAAACTAAATTGAGTTCAAGGGTGAATAGAAGGGGATTTTTTATTAATCAAGGGGGTATGATGACTACCCTTAGAATGCGTAGCACATCGCGGAGCGGAAAGAACTAGAGGATAGAGGAGGAAAAGAGTTCTCGATCAAGCACAAAAGCTGTTTTTCAGCCAGTACACAATATCAAATCCTGCACAAAAACACCAACAAGCAATGATATAACCAGCAGAGTATTCCATAAAAAAGTTAATAGAAAATCAATAAGAAAAAAACCTATTTGCCACTTTAAAGTGGGAAGACTGCAATAGTTATGTGCCAAGGAAAATTCTTGGTGCGACTTGAGCTGCAAGGAGGCAAATTAGTCGAGAGAAGCTAGCCTAGCCAACTTTTCTTTGCTGGTTTTACAATTGTTTTTCTCCGTAAAGGCATAACACATGCGGCGGTAAGTTTTTATGTTTCTGTGTAGGGTTTTCATGTTCTTTACTGGCTCATTAGTGTTGTGCTATCCTTTTCTCTTCAATTCTTTTCTTCTATTCTCTCTCTATTCGCATTTAAAGGGTAGTTATAAGGTCGCCGATCAAGGGAATCGCAAGCTTATAATACAAAACAAAAACACTAACGTCGGCGTCGCTGAATCCGAAAAGCTTTCAATTTTTCGTATGCGTTGGACATTGATGTCGCTTGTTGATATTTAACACATATTTGATGTCGCAAAGGATGCTGCGTAATGCCTAGGACTCTTAAAACGGTGTAAGAAATACTTTACGCCATTGGGTCTTGTTAACGTGTGTGAAGCTTTTATTCGCCCTAGACTTGAATACAACTCTCATGTCTGGGCTGGTGCATCAAAAACATCTTTGCGTTTACTTGACAGGTTTCAGATCCGGAAGCGATCGATAAAACTTTTAAGAAGACCCTAACAAAGTTACTGGGGTCACTGTAACCTCGTCGCAATGTCTACTACCTCTCATTATTATATCTCTTCTTCTACGAAGACTCTTCAAATCAAAAAGCAAGCTGCAGAATTTAGCCAAATGAATTTTGTAAAAGGAACTTTAACCCTGGTCGGAGTTTCGACCCCAACCTGGACAGTCAACAAAATCGGTCCATCGCGATCCGTTGGAAACAGTTGAAGTTACATTCAAAAGTAAGGAAAACCTCAAAAATTACCGTGATGAAACAAAGATTTCCCTGTCCCCCGTGGACTTGTGCTGGCCGCCCTTCCAACCAGCGCCATTTAATCCAAACTCACTGTTTTTGTGTTGCGTAATGCTTCTCACACCTCCATGCTCGACATGGTTCAAGTGGTCGACCTTCAAACGACCGTAAGGTCTCAGCTCGTTTATCACAGCAACGAGAATCTCGTCCTTGAATAAGCTTTGCACATGACGCTTTGCAGATGAAGTACTAGTCTTCACACAACTTTTGTACTATGTTAGCTTTAACCTAGCGAAGCAGAACTCTTAGTTCTGCTGAGCGTCCTTTACTAGTTTACTGGGTCCCTCAACGACTTTTACCTCTGTCATAATAATTCATGAGTTGATTGGTTTATTTAGAAAAAAATGACACATACTTGCAAATATACTTAGTGTCTTTTTGTTATTTTTCAAAGGAGAAACCCCTCATCGCTGTGATTTCTGTGCGAAGACGTTCACCAGGAAGGAGCACCTATTGAATCATGTCCGCCAACATACGGGTGAGTCACCACATCGCTGCACCTATTGCTTGAAGACCTTCACTCGTAAGGAACACCTAGTGAATCACATTCGTCAACACACAGGCGAAACTCCCTTCAAGTGCACCTATTGTACCAAGGCGTTTACCCGCAAGGATCACATGGTGAATCACATCCGTCAACATACCGGAGAATCGCCGCATAAATGCACCTACTGCACAAAAACGTTCACGAGGAAAGAACATCTGACCAATCATGTGCGCCAGCATACGGGTGAGTCGCCTCATCGTTGCACCTACTGCAAAAAAACCTTTACACGCAAGGAACACCTAACAAATCACATCCGGTTGCATACAGGCGATTCGCCCCACAAGTGCGAATACTGCCAAAAGACGTTCACGCGCAAGGAACATTTGAACAACCATATGCGACAGCACTCCAGCGACAATCCGCACTGTTGTAATGTGTGCAGTAAACCGTTTACACGCAAGGAGCATCTGATCAATCATATGACACGTTGTCATACCGGCGATCGACCCTTTGCCTGTGAGACATGCGGCAAAAGTTTCCCATTGAAAGGCAACTTGCTCTTCCATCAACGCAGTCACACCAAGGGACAAGAGTGTGAGCGTCCATTTTCGTGTGAGAAATGCCCGAAGAACTTCATTTGCAAAGGTACTTGAGGCAGCTGTGTCCCGTCCCGTTGAAATATATGTTTTTTTTTTGCTGAACTTATTAATAGATCCTTTGCATATTGCATCGTCCTCAGGTCATCTGGTGTCGCATATGCGTTCGCATTCTGGGGAGAAACCACATGCGTGTACAATGTGCAGCAAGGCATTCGTTGAGAGGGGGAATCTAAAGCGACACATGAAGATGAATCATCCCGATGCAGTTATGCCGCCACCTCCGACGCCGATTCCTAATATTTTGACGCAAATCAAACAGGAGATCAATCCCATAATAAGTGAGTTAAAGTATCATGAAAAGAAATTTTGGGCAAACTTGAAACGAAAACATTGACTGAAACCTTTAAGACTAAATATTGGTAGTTGTAGTGGAAACGATTTCCATGCTGGCAGTTCCATTGTAGCTGGGGAATTAAAGCACATGTACGTAGATAACCTTCATTGAGTCAATCCGTAGGAGTCTGCGTTATTAAAGCTAAAATCGTCGTCTAATGCGACCTCGAAAGAGAATTTCAAAGAAGGTTAATAAAACAAAAGTGCGTTCTCTGTACTCCTAAACAAGTTCCTAATATAAGCAGACAGGTTTTGTAAACATCCGCTTTTTTAACTAAAAGCACGATTTGTGATATGGTTTTTAGCGGTCCGTCCAAAAATGGGCTTTTCCCTACGTCCGTCTATGTCCGTCCTTCAGTACAATCGTCTTATTTCTTTTACTTCTGAACGGTAGATCGTAGAAAGACAAAATTTTGTGTGCTTTTGAACTGCGTAAATAGTCGGAGAACGCATATTAGGACATTTTTTGTGCACACAAAACGGTTTAATTACAGTTTAAGATTTCATGTTTTAAGTATTTATTTTAAGACGTTTTTCAGGCAAGAACTAAAAAAACGGAATTTCTAGAAAATATATAATTTTTATGCAAAAATAATTTTTTTTGAAAAAATGAATTGAAATTTTTTCGAGTAATGAAGAGTTCAAAATGGATGACGCTTAAAGTTCAAAGTGTTGGAGTCCATAACTTTGAAACCACTCAGTGCACTCCGTGCAGTATAAAGCAACTCAAAGTAAACTAGGTCCTTGGGCCATATTTTTTGAAAGTTTTAGTACTGCAGTTTGGACGCATTTTCAAAAACAATTTTTTTTTTAAATCTTCCATTATCTTAACGGTAACAGCGATCTTGTTCAGATTTGGTTCAAGTACAAAGCGTACAGAAAAAAAGCTATTGGCGTTAAAAATTTTAAAATTCTCGTTTTCAACCTAAGATTTTCTATTTCTATTTAAAAAAAAAACCAAGAAAAAATATATTTTTTCACTGCTTATGCGAAAATCTGTGCCCTAAGAACTTAAGAGGCTTATGCTAGCGCATGTGGTTGTACTGTTTGATAAAAGTCTAACGGCAAATAAAAAAGAAAAATCCATTACGAATTTGAAGTTTAAAAAAATGCTAAAAAAAATCAAAACGAATAATCCGGCCCTGCATCTCCTAAACGGTACAAAGTATAATTTTGAAACAAAATAACGGGAAGATGGGCTCTTATTCAAATTTATAAAAAATAAAATTTATACATATTTACTTCAGCAAAATTTGAATATTGAAAAACTTCGAAGATTTAACTCAAAAACGTTAAAGCGTTTTCGAAAACGATTTTTTAAAAATCTAGGTAAGGTATTCTAGTAGGTATCTGAAACTGTTTATGATGATCCTGTTTGAATTTGTTTCAACTAACTGCATTTAAAACGTTTCAAAACTTTTAAGCCCATTTGAAACAAAAACGAAAGAAAAAACAGCAGACTCTCATCTCAGAAATCTATGTTCGCAGAATTAAAAAAAGTAACCGAAGCTATTACAGGTGCTTTTTGTTGAAAAAATATCAGTAATCGAAAAAATCGAAATTGCTGCTAAATGGATTTGAAATTTAAAAAATAGTCAAGACAGAAAGAAAAAAAAAAACGCTTTGACGTGAAAGGCGACTAGGGGATTTAGGCCACTATAGCATCTAAGGGAGGTTAGCGACATATTTAACATCTTAAACTTTCTCATAAGTGTGCCTTTCATAATGACATGACTGGGGGATCGCCGATGTTGAAAAAAACGTTCAAACAAAATTTGGGACTATCACGTGTCGAAAAACAAAAAACAAAGTCCTTTAGACAAGAGGTATGCTAAAACGATTGACACGGTAGTGACCAGGCATGGTAGTGATGGTTTACATAATAAAGATCATGGGACGCGCAGAAATGGTCAGATCAGAGCTTGGCGGTTTCTGTAGGATAGAAAAGTAATGTAACTGCCTAAGCGCAAGCTCAGGGTCGCAAATTGGAATGTTGGTAGCATGAATAACCGTAGCTACGAATTTGAAGAGATGATGGTAGATTCTGTCCAATGGTCCTATCTCCAGGATAATGGAGCACGAACGGGTGAGTTGGTATTGCAATGCTCAAAAGGCAATGCCAATCAACATTCCAGTACAATCGCGAAAAAGCGCAAGGCCTTTCATAAGAAGGAAGGAACATTATGAGCAACAAAAACAGCATTTAATAGGAATCAGTGATGAAGAAATCCAAAACCGGGTGGCCTTCCGGTTGATTCTGAGTTCCGATCGGCGTACCGCAGAAGCGGACCATAAGAAATGCAGTACGAGTGGGAGAGTTATGGTCCCTTAATTCAGATCATAACCTCACGCCAAATGAAGAGAAGAAGAAATTTAAAAAATTGTAAAAAAGGCCAAGAAAACGTTTGTCCTTCCCTCTATCTGCGAAATATAGAGGGAAGGACAAACGTTATAAACAAATTATATTATATATCATTAATATGTCAATAAATATATAAAAGTTACAGCAGTTTTGAAATAATGAATGGTTTCTAAGATGTGCTTGAAAATACTCTAGTTGACTGACTAAAATCATGCTGCTAGCAAATATTTTGTAACTTTTGGGCAACTTATTTTACATCAATAAAATTTGACGCATGCACAACCGCATGAACGTTATTTTAACAACCTTACAGCTTTCAATCAAAACAATAAACTTACAACAGTTTTTTTTTAAAGAAGAAAGTATAAAAAAAAATTGAAGGAAATGTTTTTGGCGTCCTTTTTTTATAGTAACGAAACTTAAAAAGCACCCAAGAGTCAGAGCATTAGATGGCAAACTACGATAAAAGTATACAAAAGGATGTCAAATAATCAAAAAATAATTTTAACAATTACGTACATAGAGTTTTACACAAACTGCGCAATATAGATGAGTTTAGCCGTGAGTTCAAGAGATTTTAGTTACATGTAGCTCCCAAACTAAGGTAGATTCTTTACCGTGGGCAAAAAAACGTCGTTTGACTCTATTTATGTACTATAGTTTCTTATATTGGTACCGTTTGCGACTTAACAAACATTTTCTTAACAAAAATTTTCTCTTTTCAGTTCCGCACCAACCTCCAACAATGCACACAATACAGCAAATCACTTCAACTGCAGGCAGCTCAAGTGCAAACAACCCTGGCAATCCTACCCTATTGGCGCCCGGCCTTGTACCAATGGTAACATCCACTATAACTTCACATTTAAATCAAAAGCAGCAATCCCATCAACAGCAACAACAGCAGCAACACCAACATCAGCAGCAATTGCAGCAGCAACAACAGCTTTTACAGCTGTCCATACAGCAGGCGGCCCAACATCAGCAGGCTGAGCATCGACAACAGCAGCAACAACAGCAACAACACCAGCAACAGCAGCAAAATCACCAACAACATCAACAACAGCAGCAGCAGCAACAACAGCAACAACAACAGCAGCAGCAACAAGCTCAGCAACAATCTCAACAGCAACCACAACACCAACAGCCACAACCGCCGTCAGTGCCGCTTGCTCTTATTGGAACAGATCCCTCAGCGATAGCGCGCGCTGCAATGCAGTTGCAACATTTGCCAACGAACGTCGAACAACACCCGGTTGTATATTAAATGCTGCACCCAACGAACCGTGAGAATGGGACAGTGGAACGGAGGCCAATGGACAAATCTTTAAAGGGAAGTTACATAATTAAATAATTATTTTCTAACTTTTATTTACTAAGTTACACTTTCAATTTAGTCAAATAAGTAAATCAACTAGAATGGTTTGTTTGTTTAAAAGACTAAGGCTGGGCCTGGTTATTTACACAACAGAAAGCTCAAAACTTCACTTACGCATGATGCGAAACTTAGGAAAAAAAACCATGAAACACAAACATTTTTTTACTTTTACTTTTTTTTCTTTAAAAGTTAGTTTTCTATCGCAATACACAAACTAAAAACACACACGTATAAAACGAAACGCTTTGTGCAATAAATCTCCTCGAGAATGCAAATATAAGATTCCTTAGGAGTCGTAGAGAAAAATAAGACCAATGTCCTTACTTTCAATACACACACCCATCCCATTCACTGGAACGAAATAATAATAAAAATAAAAACTATAACGTCTATTAGCCTGTAAAAAAAACACAATCTCATAAGTTCACTTATCATTGGGGGAAGTCTGACAACGAGTCTGTCTGCCCCTGTTTATAAATTAAAACCTTATACACACCCCCTATTCTTATCCGACACATCATTGTCTTAAATGAAAAGGATTCACCGTTCAAAACACAATAATTCTTTGCATAGATTTACTTATGTATTATTTGCATTTCACTTTAAGTTTACGTATTTTTCTTTAACACAGAATTTTATATATTTTTTCTTTAAACACACAAAACAAAGAAATTAATATTAATATCTTCGAATTGGTCTTCGAAAACAAACCATTCGAAATACACATTTAGCAATGGAAAATATGTTTTTGAAATATATTTTCAAACCATTTTACAAATACGAAGAAAACAAAATTAAGTGAAAACTATATAAATATATCTATATATATATATATATATATATAATTATAAATTTATTGATGCTTTTTAAAGGCGTTTTAGGAACACATTATACATATATATATTCTAATATACTTTACACATATGAAACACACATATATCTGTAAAAAAAACTTATTATGTATACTCTAGGCATCAGAATGCATTAAGTTGTGCATACAATGCTATCATTAAAAAGAAAAAAAAAATTGGAAAAACCTCACTATATTATCGTTAAAAAAAAAAAAACAAAACAAAATATTGTTTTTTCTTCATTTTGTACACACACATTATTAATATTTACATACTTGTAGGCTACATAATTTGTTTTTGGATTTTTTTTAATTTCTATTGTTTATATTTGATTGATATATTATAACCAGTAATATTTTTGATTGTGTGTGTGTGTGGTTTTTGCGGATTTCTATATTGTTACTACTTGCGACACATATATATTTTTCTCTTTAGTAATAATGACAAAACAAATTTCTCTGGTATTATAGTTTTTATGGAAAAAACAAAATAATAATAATAAATTGGGAATGTTTGAAGTGATATGCTAACAAAAATGGTAAATGAAGGAGAGATGGCTTATTTTTAATTTTTCTTTAAAAATTTAATTGGTTTCCTCAAAAAAAAAAAAAAAAAAAAACTAGTTTCTTTGGCTAAAACTAAAATTTGCTAGTAAAATTGAAAAAGAAATCAAAAATGACGGAAAATAAATTGGGTACACCAGGTTTAATCCAAAATAAATTTCTAAAAATTGCCAAACTACAAGTTAAATATTCTGACATCTGAAAATGTTGTTCTGTAACTCCTAGAAAAAAGAGCAAACTATTTTGTGCTAATAATACCACCCCATGCATTATTTAGTTTATTAGGTAGCTTGAGACATTGTGAATTTATGATGATCTTTAAAGATAAAATAAGACTGCAAACCTGTTGGTTTCTTCTGTCAATTTTACTGAAATACGACGTTATGCAATGTAATTGACATTTTTCGGAATATGTATGAACCTTGAAATGCCAACCCATACATAATTTGTATAGGGAAATGCCAGCAGATAAAAATGTCAACTCCTTCACTCAAAAGGTCTATTCTTAGGGTAGAGAGAGCTGATGAGAGAATAAAAAATTCCCCCTTCCTGACAAATTTAGCCCAGGAAATTTCTTCGAATGTGAGACCTGTCAAAAGTCAGATTTGACAGCTTAAATTAAAAAAAAAAACTATTGATTTGGGAATTTTAGAATTCATGTGCATTTTTCGTGTTTTGTCTCCATTGATTAATACATTATAGATTGGTATCTAGTTCGTCTAGGTATTGCTTTGAAGTCAGCGAAAGAAATGTTGCTTCCCTAACTAGTTTCAGTGGCTACAGTAATGCTCCTTAGCCAAGCTGATGGCGATAAGTAGACCAGCAAAAAAAATTCAGAAAAAGTGAACACGCGATCTATTGCCCAAAATAGATAAATCTTTAAAAACCATTTTGGATATCGTGAGCGATTAATGGGTAAAATAAGCCATGTCCGTCCGCAAGTCTGTAAAGCGTGGGTCAAATACAAGTTTCTTTTAAAAAATGTAATAAATGAACAAAATGAAATTTATTTTATTTAAATTTTTATTATGGCTTTTTTAGTAAGAGCGAAAATTCCCATTACTTTTTACGTCCGCGAGGGTCTGACAAACGCTCCTCCCTTGTTTCCAAAACCTTCTCGAGTGCTGTTCAGATTTTCCAAAAAATTTTTTGTCCATTCCATGTGTCTAAGGCCAGAGACACACGGCGAGAGGAAAACGCGCGACCAATTACAGTCTGACTAGAAGCACACGCATTTTTATTATAGAGAACACACAATTGCGGCTACGACAATTAGTCGCGAGACTCGTTTTGAGACTTCCGAATTTCGACTCTTTTAAATCGCACGACAAAAAATACATTTTTTTTTATTTAACGGTAAAAAGTGACCACGATTCACCGGAATCGCCCCAAAAATAAGTGTTTATGTACTGAGTTTACTACGAAAAGCTTGCAAACTCTTTTTTTTTAAGGATAAAAATTAAATTTTTCATCAAAACTGACAGGAATCGCACGAAAAATTATCGCTCGTGTGTTGAGCATGCTGGCTGCAGAAAATCGCGCTGTTTGTTGTCGCGCGTGTTTCTGTCGCCGGGTGTCCCTAGCCTAAGAAGTGAAACCTGAAACGCACACAGTATGTATGATTGTGAGAGCTCAAGCGATGGCTCTTCTGTGCTGCACTCTTATTTTAAAAATAGGTAATAAAAGAAGCTGGATTACCCTAACGTCAAAATAGAACGAAAAACCCACTTTGGTTTTTTCGCCAAGCTGACAAGTATGATAAGAACTTGAACTTGAACATATTTTAAGTTAAACTGATTGACATAAACGGGACACTGTAAGATTCAGCTACGCATTCTGATTAGTCTTGTATTTCAACAGCAGTCAAATTGTGTATTGAATGTCTCATCTTATCTAGACAAGAGTCCTAAACAGAAAACGTAAATCTACAAAATGTCAATCATGGACGGGATACATTTTTCATATGATGGGACATGAGCTGACTTAAGCACCTTTGAGTTTTAATTGTTTAGCCTTTAAATGATGGCGTGATGCTTACTAAAAACCAAATCTTTTATAAGCCCATTTCACAAGGTATTTTCAAGAAATGCTTCCCAAGGAATTTGTGCAGAACGAAAGTGGCGAACGTTTTTACGAAATGCAAAAAAGCATCAAGCAAAAAAAACTTTTTTTTTACTGAAAAAATACGGGAGGTGGGTCATAATGGTGTTTTTTTTTTTAATTCTGACTTAAGCAGAATTCCCCGTCTGTGGATCGCGCCTTTCTCTTGAGTTGGTGGCGGAAGATCGAAAAAAAGGAGGGACCATTAAGCCGCCCTCGCTCCACCATCCTAAGGATAAGCGGTCACGGAAAATGATGATGATGACTTAAGCAATAAAGCTCCGCTTACTTTCCTTTTAAGGCAACCTTTTCACTTGTTTAAAAGCAAAGGTGAAAAATGTAACAGGCAGGGGGCGGCCCGTCCCCAATACATATTTCTCGCTTTGCAATTCTAGAATTTTGTAAAGCTCAAAACAGATGAGCAGCGAGTCTGCATGTATCACTGCTAGCAGCACTGCCTCTAAAACAGATGTGCACCCTTTTTGACATTAACTATTTCAAGTTTTATACAAGTTTGTCAAACGGTTTTGATATACTTGTCAACTGGGTGAAAAAGTAAACAAAAACTGACCAATAAAACTAAGGCAGAAAAACGGACTTGTTCCGTATTGAATTTCTTGTCAGTCAACAAACAGTCAAAACTTTCAGATCTGACGGTATCAGTGATGCCAGATATTTTATATTTAAAAATATTTTTGTTTTCATTGTGGCTGCAATGAAACTAGGCACCAAATTTAGAAATAGAGACATCGTGCAGTAACTGCAACCCCTGCAGTAGTTGGGTTCGCCTGTCCCATAAGAGCATGTGTAATTTATTTTTGCTGCACGAAAATTTCTGCACATCTGTTTTGAGCATAAAACAGAATTTTAATTAGCATAATTTTGACCCAACCAGAATTTCTACCCCAACCCGTCTCGGATTCAGGCAATTGACAGCTTGTCTAAGAAGGTTTTTACCAAGGGCATTTTTTTTGTAGGTGACAAAATTTAAGGAAAATAAATAAAGCCTAGGTATAGACCTTAAAACTTTTGATCTACAGTCTGGTACACAAAAATTGTCAGGACATCGGCCATTTCCCTACCAGTCTAATTGCAAACCACCGAAAGAAATAATGCTCTTTAAAATGTTTTGTGAGCTTCGAAAAACACTTGGAGTGGTAATGATCAAATTTACACTCCACTCCTAAAATGTATGAAAATGTGTTGGGCGGGTTTGGCCGAACCAATTTCTCTTTCCTTAAAAACAATTTGTTTAAGCTATTTTCGCTTAGTTATCGATCGACCGCATAAAATATCTTTGACATACCTTCGATCAAAAAGCCTTAATTTTTTTCGCAAAAAATCGACCAAATCGTTGATTTGTGGCTCCTCGGGCCCGTACACTGGCTGGGCAATAAGCAGGTATAGCAGGTATGCTCTTACCATGATTGGCCTGAACCCAGAACACATAGGTAAACCCTCTTGGCTCATTCCTTTAATAAAGGTGACCTAGCCCAAAGAAGATAGAGCAAGGAAATCTCCTATCAGCTTTTTTGTGTAAATTGGCCTGCATAATCATTTTTTAAAAATTTGAATCCATAGTGTTCTGGTAAAAAATACGGGTATGCCACAGGGCTCAGTTTTATCTCCTATGATCTTTTTGATTTTTATCTAAGATCTTTTGTTTGCCTCATCAATTCTAAGACATTCTTCTTTGCTGTTGACAGAATTACTTAATTTTGAAAAGTGTTTAATGTCTCGTTTTATAAAAAACAACTCTTTTTCGGCTTAACTTCTAACAGAACCATAGTATTATCCAACGTCTAACAAAGACAGGAATTGCTCCTTACTAGATTGAGTAAAATCAAGATAAGGGTAAGTTGGAATAATTTTAGCTTTTGCTTCGCTTTGACAGTGATTTTTTGATAACTGATTTATTGAACAAAAGATAAAATTGGGAGAAAAAGTTAAAAAAAAATGGTTTTTGAAATCTGATAAAAATTCGTCTCTACTAACGCGACGCGACAGCTACGAAGCTACCAACATAACTTCAATTCTTCTATTGTACGAGATCATATAAAACGCGCCTCTCATACGATTTCTTACCTCTTAAAAAAAGCTTTAAAAAAATCTTCATAAGCAATAATTTTTGATAAAACTAAAAATTAACAAAAATGCAAAGAAATACAATCGTCAAAACCACGGAAAACTTCCCAATAGCAAAATTGTGATAGATGTCTGAAAAACAAAATAAAATTATTTTTATAAACTTCTTATATGCTTACTTATTCTGTTAATTGCATTTTACATTATTTTGATTGTTCATTTAAAAAAAAAACTACAAATTTTCAAAATTTACCTACGATGCAGGGAACAATTAAAAATTGAGCGCGGTTCTTGAAAAAGTAAAGCATGAAAAAAAAAAATTAATTCAAAATTATTAAGAAAAATATTAGTTTGTAAGTTGATCATTATTAATAAAAAAAAAGAAACAAACAATCCTTGTGTGTTTTTGCAGTTATTGTCTAATCCTTAAGTTAAATATTAAAAACATATTATACACATATAAATCATAATCATTTCTACAATTGCTACTTACACATTTGTTTTAGTTTTTCATTAGCTCAAAGTCCATTCAAATAATTTTGTATGTTTTTCTTTAAACGGCAAAACCACAAACGAGAAACAATAACAAAAAATACCAGCCAACAAGAAAATTAAAATTTTTGCACTTTGCAACCTGATTTGGAGCGTGTAATTAAAAAAGTAAAAAAGAAAATCACAAAAAATAAGGAGAAAACAAATCTTAGGCCAAAAATACGCAAACAAACAAACAAAAAACAAAACAAATAATTAAAGCAAAGCAGCGAGAATGTCCGAAACCAATCATAACATTGATTCCTACAATCTGGAAAGAAATGGATTTATTTTTGCATATACATTATAGAAGGATGAAAATATATTATATAATATTGTATACATAATTTTAATGTATAAACACCAAGTGAAACACAACTTTAAATGTCACATGCATTGTGTTATGAATTGTGAACAAATTATACATAGTATATCAATCTATATATATACGATACGATTAACAATAACACTAGAAAAAAAAGGGATGAACAATTATATAACAGTTATATACATAGCGTTGATGTAATAAACTATTAAACTAATAAGTAGTAGTAGTAGCAAACAAGTGAACTATCATTAAAATGAAACGAAAACAAAAGCAAATGCAATGGTTTATTTAAAACAAAACAAAAAAAAAATCATAAATATTAAAAGTAAAAAGTAAAATGCATTAAACAATAAAACAAAATATATTATATATATATATAAATAAAAGTAATTATGTAATATCGTAGACTAACAATAAATGAAGAAAACTAAACATATGTGTATGCATTTTTATATATACACGTATATATAGACATATGAATATATATACTTATGCATATGCAAGAGAAACAGAAAAAAAAACTAATAAAAGAAAAACACAAAATTTGAGTATTGTAGAAATTGATTAAAAAAATAAGATTTTAGAAAATTGTAATAATATTGTCTGTTTTATTTAAAGCGACGAAAGCGCGAAAATTTTATTTTACAGTCTGCTTATGGTAAAAAAAACTTTTACGAGAAACTTTTGGCGCCCTTAAACTCACTCGACTTGTTGGAGCTTACGTGGCGTTGACAAAGATGGAGGCTTCCTCAAAAATCTGGGGCCCTATTATGTAATACGAACCGAGCGGCAAGCAAACAATAGTCACAAGAAAAGCGATTATGTAAAACGTTGAAGCTTAAACTTAAACTTCAAATGCAACAAACTTTACACCTTGCCAGTATGTTAAAAATTGAGTTAACGAAAACGAAAGCCTTACGAATACGACATACGATTGACGAGCTAAATGTCAGTCGTATTAAAAAAAAACGAGTATCGTTTAATCTTATACGATTTTCGTTTTACACATGTCAGTGGTTTTAATGTCAGTCCATGAAGTTTTAGATTGAAAAGTTAAAAATTACAACGATTTACAATTCTACGAAGGTTATAATAATGTCCTATGATCATTTCAAACGCTAAACAGGAAAACACATAAAGCGGATCTGCACAGAAGAACGCCTGCTCGCGAGCTCTAAGAAAGGAGAGGTAGAGAGAGGAACAAAAGCTTCTCCGAAGGAAAAAGATAGAGAACACGAATGACGAATGAGGTTCGAAAGGGGAGCGGGTCATAATTCTGCTTTACAAAATTTTGCTTTTTCAAAACTCAGTTTTGCAAAATTCTGCTTTTTAAAGTTCTGAGCTAAGGCCCAAACATAAAAGACTTGAGCGGTATTAATCTGATGTCGACATATAACGAAAATCCCACTCAAGTTCTGTCAGAAGATTGTGTGGCCCATAATTGACTTAAGCAAACGATTTGAAAATCTAATGAGATTTCACTGTGAACGTCTCGGGTGTCACTGCCTTGAAAATTTAAAATCAAATTTGAGAATTATGTCACTTTTTCTTCATCTTTGGATGTAAATATCTCCCAAACCGATTGTCTGATCTAAAATGTGTATGAACTTTTGAGGTCAGCTTACAATTCTTGGTATATTCCCATCTTTCACGGATTTTTTTGATGCACGTTTTAAAATAAATATGGGCTTAAATATGACAACGAGTGAACTAATGACAAGCAAAAACAAAACTTTAAGCCAACACAAATTAACGAAAACCTTACGAAACCCAGCAAAAGGCTATTATGGTCGTGGCATACCGCGTGTAATGGAACATTTCGGAAAGCCGACTTAAGCTCATCATCAAGTCTATTATGCAGTTGGGCCTTTAGGCTATGAAATTCTGTAAACTTTTGACTTTTTTAAATAAAGCAAAGATGCAGGCGGGATTGTGGTGATTAATATTTCACTGTGTCGCCTTGTCAAAGTTGAATTTCCAGAATTTTGTAAAAAAATAATTTTAAAAGGCAGCATTTTGAAAACAAAATTTTTTACCCCAACCCGTTCAAAAGTAATACGAAAGGGTTAAAGTACCTGCTAAGAGTAAAAAGACTGAAGCCTGTAACAATGGTAAAATGAACATCGTAGTGGAATCACAGTCAGTGGTGATGATTTGAAAAATCGATTTCTGCTGACTGTATAACGATGAGGACTGAATGAACCAATCAATCTCGCCGAAGAAGACGACACCGACGAAAAACGACATCGCTTACCATTTCTGGATGAGGTGAAAGCAGCTATGCCTAAGCTTAAGCGCAGCCAAGTAGCCAGAGTTGCCTAGCTGCCTAACATTTCAAATCCTTAAGTGATGATCTGATCCTCAAGAGCATGCATCAGCTCATCTTCAAGATATGCTCGGAGGAAAGCATGCCCGATGCATAAGTGTTGAAGATCATCAGACATACATTCTGAATTAACTACTGTAACTAGCTTCTACTGTACTAGTTTTCTTGTTTTACGTATCTAAGAACCTTAGTATTATTATTATTTTGACTAGCTGAAAAAATAGAAAAATAATTTTCAGTCTCCATTTTTCTCTCTATCGAACAACATTAATAGCTGTTAAATAAATATCTTACCACAATACTGACTTCATTAAATTAATAAATCATTGGTTTCCCAACAGGTTATGGGCCCAGTAACCAATCATAAGCTAAAGATTAATTAATTCAGTATTTTTTTTTTGAAAAGCAACATTTGTTGGTAATCCAATGAATAACAAACTAAGTCTGGAAAAGTTGGCTGAGTCTGAAGATGGCAATGGAAGGTCGAACTACGTATCCTGGAGATTTAAGCTAAATCTGTTATAACGTATGAAGGATTTGTTAAAAATTGTAACAGGAGAAACGCAAAAGCCAACGGAAGCTGTCGCAGAATCAAATTGGATAAAGAAGGACATAGAGGCACAAATAATTATTTGGCTAAATGTGGATGAGAAAATTGCACTCAAAATTACAACATGTAATTCTGCTGCACAAATGATTGGACGGTTAGAACAACTCTATGGTCAGAAAAGTCAGAAATCAACGGCAATGCTACAGCAACAATTTTTCAGTTTTAAGTATGATGAAACGAAGTCGGTTGCTGAAAATTGTCTGCAAATAGATGTTCTTGCACAAGAACTGCGAGTGAATGGTGAACAAGTTAAGGATAGTTAGATTGAGTCGCGAATTATGAATTCACTACCGGCAAAATTCGATTACTTTCATGCAGCTTGGGAATCAGTTGCAGAAACTGAAAACTCTCCAAAAATTACGCGATCGTCTTCAACAAGAAGAAATAAGACTTCAAGGTCGTGAGTCTGAAGTTTTTAGCAATATACTTATCGAAAAGCATGACAAATATAAGAAGGATCAGCATAGAAGAACTCAGGTGTCCAAGAAGTCTTATCACCAAACACAGTAAGGTCAGTTTGAAAAGAAATGTTTTAAACGTGGTGAGTTTGGGCACATGAAGCGTGAGTGCACTAACAAACCATGCTCCGAATATTTTGAATATTGCAAGAAAAATTACAACTGTCATAATTGTCAAAAGAAAGGACATTTTTCAAATGAATGTCCAAAAAAGTCAAATAATGAAAAGATTAGAGCGAAATCTTTTATTACTGTGGCTTTGTCATCAACTTTTCTTAAAAATTTGCCAAATAAACGAGAATTATGGATTAAATACAGCGGTGCTACTCATCATCTAACTGGAAATCTAAAATGCTTGACAAATCTTCGATCATTGGATGTTCCTGTTCAAGTGGAAATTGGAGATTCTACCAAATAAGAAAGTGTTTCTTTTGGTGATGTATATCTGAGAGCTTAAAATGGCCAGAAATGGTATCCAATTGTATTGAAAGATGTCTTGTTCGTTCCTAAACTTACTTTTAATCTATTTTCTGTGATAACCGTTCTTGTCTAAGGATATACTCAACAAGCTACAGCAGAAAAATCTTTTATCATGGAAGGTGATCAGGTCGTATTGGTACCTAAAAGGTCTGGAGGTTTGTTTCAAATGTTATTCCAACAAACTGAGGAATTAAATTTGTCAGCGGTAAGTTTGAAACTTTGGCATGAGAGGATGGCACATCAGAATATTTCTCATGTAAAAGAAATTTTGAAGAGAAACAGGATTCGTTATATTGATGACTGGGGAAACAATGTATGCAAAGGATGTGCATATGGAAAACAGCACAAAGTGTCGCATCCAAAGAATCACGAAGTTGCGAGAAGTCCACTTGATAGAATTCATGTCGATCTTGGTGAAATGAATGTTGGATCTCTTGGAGGTGCTAAATATTTCTTGTTATTAAAAGATGACTTTAGTAGATTTCGAACAGGAAGCAGTAGACAAGCTAAACATTTTTTTGAATTTAGTGGAAAATCAATTTGAAAGAAAAGTGAAAGTTATTATGTCAGACAATGGAACAGAAATCAAAAATGTTAGAAGCAAGAAAATTTTTGAAGAGCTTGGAATATTCCATGAACGATCGACTACTTATACTCCTCAACAAAATGGCAGAATTGAAAGAGAAATGCGAACGATAGTTGAAGCCGCACGAGCAGAAATTTATATCAAGGAACTTGGAACAGCTTTATGGGCAGAAGCATTCAACTATTCGGTATTTACTATTAACCAAACAGGGAAGAGTAACGTTGCTGGAAAAACACCTGGTGAATTATGGTTTGGTCGAAAAGTAAGTCTCAAGTCGGTGAAGCCTTTTGGATGTGACTGTTACATTCTAATTCAAATAATCAACGTAAGAAATTCGATAGGAAGAGCAAGAAAGGAAAATTTGTCGGATATGATATTGAAGAACATGGGTATCGAATTTATCTTCCTGCTGAGCGACATGTTGAAGTCTCGTGCAATGTAATCTTTGATGAAAGATTAAGTCAGACGGATAATTTAATTCAAGGAGATTTAAAAGAAGAAGGTTTAGATGCGTCCTTTACGAATTTTTTGATTGAAGAGCCGGAACAAAAATCACAGGAAGTAAATGAAAATGATCAGCAAGAGTCAAGTCAACAAACAAATGAAAATTACTCTGAAGAAGTACAGCCACAATTTCAGGAGGAGAATTTTGAAAGCCTTGAAAATATTCAAACACAGTCATACCAAGAAATAAATCAAAACGTTATTCCAGTTCATAATCTACGAAATCGACAAAACATCAAGCCACATCCAAAATACAGTGATTCTGCAGCAATTGGTGACGTTGAAGATATTTCTGTTAAAGATGCACTAAAAGATCCTGGATGGAGAAGAGCGATGCAAGATGAAATTGAAGCGCTAAATAAAATGGAAGTGTGGGAACTTGTGAACTTACCGGAACATCGTAAGCCATTAACGTGTAAATGGGTCTTACGAGAGAAGGCAGATGGACGTTTGAAGGCACGAGTAGTTGGAAGAGGCTTTGATCAAATTTAAGGATTAGACTACAAAGAAACCGTTGCAAGATATGCAAGTATTCGTTTACTTTTAAGTCATGCTGCTAACAAAAGATTTCAAGTTCAGACATTTGATTTAAATACAGCTTTTTTAAATGGAATATTGACGGAAGAAATATACATGCTACAACCGGAAGGATTTGATGATAGTTCTGGGAGAGTGTGTCGTCTAAAGAAAAGCCTTTATGGACTTAAACAAGCTCCAAAGGACTGGAATAAGACACTTACCAAAACCTTAAAAAGACTGAAATTAACAGATACTAATGATGATCCTTGCATGTTCTATAATGAAGATAGGACTGTAATACTTGGAATATTTGTAGATGATAATATTGTTATCAGCCATAATAAATAAATGATACAATTTATTCTGTCAGAGCTAGCAAATGACTTCAAAATGAAATCAACAGAACCAAAACAAGGAATGTTATTTTATCTCGGAATGGAAATACATCTTAAGGAACATGGATTTTTAATAACGCAGCAGAAATATACACGAAAAGTCATGGATTTGAAGATGCATATGCTGTCACAACACCTATTGAGCCAGGAATGATGACTGAAAAACATATAAATGACGAACCTTTGAAGAACAAGCCTTATCGTGAAATTATCGGAAGTTTACTTTATTTATCAACTATATCAAGACCGGACATACGCTTTACTATAAATTACCTGAGTCGACAAGTCAGTAGCCCTATAAGATGCCACTGAAAGATGATTGAACGTGTCCTTAGATATCTTAATGGTACAAGTAATTATGGAATATTTTTTGGTGGCGAAGCAAAGCTGAAGGCTATGATATTTTTACGAAAGCTTTAAGCAAGAAGATATTTCAAGATCTGAGGCTGAAGCTGGTTAAGGAGAAGTGTTGAAGATCATCAGACATACACTCTGAATTAACTACTGTAACCAGCTTCTACTGTACTAGTTTTTTTGTTTTAAGTATCTAAGAATCTTAGTATTATTATTATTTTGACTAGCTGAAAAAATAAAAAAATAATTTTCAGTCTCCATTTTTCTCTCTATCGAACAACATTAATAGCTGTTAAATAAATGTTTTACCAAAATACTGACTTCATTAAATTAATTAATCATTGGTTTCCCAACAATAAGTCTCAGCATTGTTAGCCCACAGGTTGATGAGCTCACAGGTTGATCCTAAGAGTACTCCCGTCTGCACAGACATTGAATATGCAACTCCAAACCAGGAGAGTATCCACCGATAAGAAAAGTGTTTGCTTTGGTTCCGGGACCTGTTGGTTTTATAATGTTGTGATTAGGTTAACATGTTTTCAAAACCTTTAACTAGCTTTTCTAAAAAAATGAAACTCAAAAATTTATTTTATTAAAAAAACATATATATTCAAAATGAGTTCTTTTACACTTCGCTAGCTGATTCCTAAGTCCGCTCCTGCCAGAAGAAAAGTCAAGCTTAACCAGACATGCGTTGGCTTAGAGAACCTTTGTTAAAACAATTCTTCTGTCAATCCTTTAGTTTGACACAAATTACAACATCCATACATATACACTTAAGTCATTCTAAAAACATGTTGATATATTAAAAAAAACATCTATGAATGTGCGTTGTAAACAGCTTTTAACACTTTTGTTTTGTGCGCTTTTTCAACTCTTTGAAAAGGGCTATAAAATTCTAAAAACGAGCCTTAAAGCCGCCCGGATATTGGTTAAATCTGGGCCGCAAAGCGGCATTGCTTTTGCCATACTCTTTTCCAGACTGTCCGAGGGTTATGCCAGCTTCACCACCCTTACGATCACCTCCAGTATCTTTACCAACACTGGCTTCGGAAACATCAATGATCCTGGGATTCTTACGATATTTGTACCACCAGTACTCAAAGACCAGAGTTATGCATGCCATTCCAATTCCGACAAAGATGACAATAAAAACTCCACCAATATTCTGAATAGAAATACCATCGGATTGATCTTCAGGCTTTTCGCATTTGGCCTGCACTTCCTCATTCTTCCACCACTTTTCCTTGAGCTTTTCCAACTGTCGTTTGTTCAACAAGGTCAGGATCCTTAAAACGAAAGAAAAATTAATAACAATAAAGGTTTTATGTTTCGTCCTGCTCTATACTTACGCATTATTGAATTGATCCTTCAAGTGCGATCCTTGTTGCACTGCAATGGCGTACGGCTTGCGTGAGAACTCTTCGCCAACAATTTGAAGATCACAATTGGTCATCACCAAGTATCGTATGTCAGTAGCATCACCGAGGAATGCGAATCCTGTTGCAGTAGTGGAGTTTCGAACTCTAGCAACGGCCTCTTCCAGAGTTACAGGCAGCTGGGCTTCCTGCATAGCTTGCCACATTTTTGTGTACTTATCACTAACCGGATAGTCCCACACGGCTAATTTAGATCGTTCTAAAGCCGACAGGGAATCGTTGAGCGACATATCCTTCCAGATTTCGTAGAACATCCGTTCAATATCGGCCATACGCTGGAAATACGTCATCGCTGAGGTGCCGTTCAATGGAGCGTACAAGATTTTGTACTGCTTGGCAAGATCGTCTAACGATTCAACAGGAGTGTCCAAACGAGAAACCGTTAAGAAGGCAGCCAAATTGGCCGTGTACGATGCAATGATGATAAACCTGTAAGAGCAACCTGCTTTAGAATTTCAATCCTTTATTGAGATTCACAGTTCGTACCCAAAGAGCCACCATGTTGCTGCTACCAAGCGCCCAGACAAATTTTTCGGTGCCTCTCCACCACCTTGGGGTGTCAGCGATGTCATGCAAAACCACAGGCACTCCTTCAGATTGAATTCACGCTTTTCATCGTCGTCCTTGTATTTCTCTCGATTGTTTTGGTAGCTGTAAGGGCTCCAGCGATCAAATACCCACATAAGGAAGCTGGTAAAGAAATAAGCCGCCAAAATACAAAGCCACACGCTTGTCTCCAACACGGTCAAAAACTTAAACAATGAGCTCGGAGTGCTGGGTCTTTGCATCATAATAGTAATGCCCACAAGGTCATAGTAGGGAACTGTGAAGTCGATTACCAGTTCTCGCTCAGCCATCACAGACATTGAACCGAGGCCAATGTCAGCCTTTTTGTCGATGAGTTTCTTGACAATACCATTCCATTCGCCCTTTTCGTCCATGTTACCGAATTTTTTATCCTCTACCTCTTCGATGGTGTAATCAAATTTCACGATTTCCGCAATTTCGTTGATCAAATCGATACAGTAGCCCTTGTAGCCCTTCGGGGCCTTGGGGTCTTTCATCACAAATGGAGCTTGCTGCAATTAAAGTTGAACGTTTTAATTTTTTTTTTAGCCTTCAATCAAACGGTTTGCCCAATAGGGTCATCAACATCAGACGTGGTGAGCCTGTGTAAGCTTAAATTGAAAATAAGTTAAGGCTTGGTGAACAGACGACGAGGCATAAAATTAAAGAAAAGAAGGAGGCATAATGGAATGTAGACATACCAACTGGTAAGTAGAAAATTTACGGCTGGTCTTGCTGATGTCAAGGCAGTCGCCACCCTTAGTGACAGATAAGGGACTGCACACGAGATACTGGTATTAAAATTCTTCGGGGTGGACAAAAAACCTATTTCTGTAATACGAAGAATCTAGGAGCATGTGCCTCAAAATAAGCAGCTGGTTGGTGTTGGCCGTCTAGGCAAGCAGTGGCGGATTTAAAACCTGATGGGTATAAAACAAGTGGGAAACTGCAACAATCGTGTGTAAAAACTTGAGCCTTCAGCCAAATGAATCCGTTGCTTCCGGTACGCCGCAGAACAGATCAATGACAACTCAGTGAAATACACACACGTTCTTATAGGAATCGGCCCATTGAAGAAGTACGTCACGATTCCTTACGAAGTGGGCGTGGTCTATATGTTAGGGCCAAATTTTTGCTCTTTCCCCAATGAGAATTGCGAAGCAGTGTTTTATACCAAAAATCAGTGTACCATACCTAATTGGTGAGCCACACAAACCATCCCTCCACCATCTGGGAACTCAATCGAACACCTAATAGTAAACTACAAAGCCTCCCATCACCCCTCCCCCCACTACACCCCGGAGGTTTTCCCTACAGGATTCGCCTGGTACGGGCTCATACAGTTTCGATTGCCTTCAGCTTTCCGCCCGTATGGGCACACCGGTACATATTGCCCCTGGTACGAGTTTATACCTCTTTGGGTTCTCCCACCTCTCCCATTCGCCCCTCCCAAGGTTGAGTTCTGACTTGAGTTGCCTGAGGTAAGGGTTTACATCAAAAACGGTTATCTACATCAGCGTATTGACTAAAATTCTCCTCCGGCAAGGGTTCATACCGAAATCGGTTACCCCTGCATCTTCCCATCCTTGAGGATTACTCTCACTTGAGGGGCAATAGGTAACATCCAAAAATCTAGCTAAATTAGCTGAACCACACAATCTGCCTCTCATACCATACCACCCGGGAACTTAATAGTAGAATACCTACAGTAAAAACAATATCCCCCATCATTCTCCCCCGAACCATACCCCATGGTCTTGTCTACAGGACTGACCTGATACGGGCTTATACGGCCTCAGTTGTCCTCACGTTCCCGCCCTTACGGGAACACCAGTATATTTTCTCCCTGGTACAGGCTCGTACTGCTTCGGTTACCTCTTCCTTTCCCATTCTGCTGAGGGTTAATTCTGACTTGAGTCGTCTAAAGTATGGGCTTACACCGAAGACGGTTACCCTGCATCAGTGTCTTGTCTATGAATTCTCCCCTGGCAGGGGTTCATACCGAAATCAGTTACCGCTGCATTCTCTCATATTTGAGGCTATTTCGTTCTTTAGGAGCAATATGCATGGACTTTTACCGAAATTGCTTGCCATGTCTCCTCAAATAAATAAATAAATAAATAGAGTGGCGCAACAGCTCGAAGTGAACCAGGGCCAACTTCTCAACAATCTATGCTGGTGTGTTAATATCTTTTACATACAAAGTGTCATACATGTCTCCTCAAATAGAACAATTCTAAACGGACCTCCCACTACCTTGTTGACGCAGGTTCACACCGAAAATGGTTACACTTGACCTCAAGTTATTCCCTCTAATTCATGCCAACCTCTACCTACTATCCTCAAGGGATATTCCTCACTGGAGTGCAATAGTCATGAGATTCAGACAAATCTCTCACTGGAACCTTCAACTCTGCTGACAGTTGTTCATACCAAAACTTTTACCCCCAGACTCCTTTACCCTTTTTCGGTTAAGTCGCTAACCAATCCAGCATTGATTGGTGATTTTTGGAAAAGGCTTATCTACACCGTTACTGGTTGCCTCGACCTTGCTCACCCAGAACGGGTAGCACGGGTGCTACAACTGGTATCACAATGGCCCTTCCTTGGTCTAAGTGTGTCCCGGCTTAGCGGAGGCAGCCCCCTAACCTAACTGTTGCGTCTATAGCCTTAATACTTAAGTTGACTCCATGTTAACGCAACCCAATAGCGACATGCCTAGTTGTCCTACTCTCACATGTCATTTAATTTTGTTGTCATTGCATCGTGTGCTTTTTTTTAACTTTTCCGCGAGTTCAGTCGTGTCATTTGTCTTCAGCATAATAAAAAATAGCTTTTGCGTATAAAAGCAGTCTTTTAATCCTTTTAGTCCCAGAAGAGCGGTAGACCTCTTCCAGGGGGCGTGTCATCGATTTAAGGAGTAATTTGTCAAATGAATTTAGTTTCATACATATTTTTTCATTTTCAATCTTTTTTACTAAATATCTTAGTTGAAAACACTAAGCTCTACATTTCGATTTTGTAAGGTTTAGGGCCGCGCCCACATTTAGTGACAGAATTTAGGAAAATACTTAAATTTGCCAAAAAAAAAACGTGGATTTCGACTATTAACTCTAATTAATCTAAGTAACTCTAATTAAAATTAACGAAAGATAAAGAAATATAATTTAGCACATAAGGTACACCAAACTCTGTTGGTACAACATTTTTGTTGACGTCCATTTCTAAAGGTCGATATTACAAAATTATTTATGCAAAAATTAAGCAGTCACAAACTTGGCTAATTCTTTGCTTATATGGAGTTTTAGTTACACAGTTTTTAAACTAAATTAAGCAAAATCTTTTTAGTTAAAAGGGAATTATGAATGGCAACAGGAAGTAGTATGGAAAACAATAAGAAGGAGAAGAGGAATGAAACCAAGGGATGAGAAATGAAATAGGAACAGGCGTAGGGTATACCAGTGAATCTATTTTAAAACGCACTGTTCCATCATGTCTCCACCGAAGACTAATCCGAGATTAACATAAATCCTTAACTAATTTCCCTTGAATTTCGAATATAGCATACATGTTTAAGAGCTCGCATCGGCAAGCGATTTAAAAGATATCCTCTTATAAATCTCATTTAACCCTTTTCACACACAAATCACACAAAATAAGATTACGCTATTTCGAGAAAAAAAGTTGATACTCAACACAAACTCGTCATTGGAGTGAAAGAAAAACAGCTTCATGATCTATGATTGGCCAGCACAGATTGTTGTGCAAGCAACCGACGTTTTTTTACACGCGTTCAAATGACAGTGAACGCCCATGACAAATGTCACACGCCCAACAAATGTCACAACATGCGTATATTATAATCTTTTTAGTCTTTCATCATGCTTTCAAGACACCTCTTAAACCACTTTTAACCCCATTTTAAAATCTGTATTACAGTTTGATACTTGAAAAAGGAAATTAAAACTGTCCACGTGTGACAGATCTGTTGCAAATATGTTTATACCCCATCCCATAGGATAGGAGGTATATTAAGTTTGATTCACAGTTTGTAACATAGAGAAATAATCACCGTGGACCCAATGAGCCATGCCAAGCTAGGAGCTTCAACCTTGACATCTGTTCTTTTTACGTCCCGAAGCAGTGCAAGTGTAAAATTTTTCGAATCCCCCCACTTTACTTATTAGCATGAAAAATCAAAGTTGTCGTAGGAAGCTGAAATTTGATATGCGATATCCTCGCTTAAGTGTATTGTGATTGACATTTGAAAAAATAGCAAAAAACCGCTCTCTTGTAGGCGTGGTCATGTTTAATATGCATTTTAATAAACGGTTTTTATTTGATATATTTGCTTTAAATTAAAAAAATTTGCACCATAGAATGTTCAGATATCTGCGTAAGCTATCAACTCAAATGAATAAATTTTTGTCACGCCCACCCGTGGGGGCGTTTAAACTGCGGCGTTTAAGCCGCGATTAAGACGTGTATACCACATCCGATAAAAATATGATAAAAAAATGATGTTATTAAAAAGGGGTGGATGCCACGCCCCTTTTTTAAAATAAGAAGAAGATTCTTAATTGGCAAAGTCATAACACAATTAAAGTTAATAGAAACTAAAATTTAACAATCAAGATTTTTGGCGCATTTTGGAGCTTGACAATGGCCAATTGGGATGGGGTATCCAACGATTCGCTTAGGCGGATTGTAACCCTCCCACTAGTTTCTATTGGGATTTTTACAATCGTCACTCTATTTCCCAGGAGCGAGAAAAAAAGTTTGTCTTTTTAGAACCAAAATGCCGCGTTTTTCATTGAAATTTAAAAGAATTCCTTTCAGTCCGTTTGGCGACTGGATAAATCAGACACGGGCTGCCACCAACAAATTCCTCCGCACATGAAAATCAAAAGAAATAAAATTGCTTTGGTTTGACGTTTAACTGACAGCCGAGTTGTGTGCATGTGTAAAAGAGTTCAGATCAAATCTCCTTACTTCCGGAGAGCGCATCTTTCGTGTTGAGAACTGATCTTGGAATTGCTATTTTATTTTCAATGAAACATGCAGAATCGATAAAGATAAATTTTTTTGACAGAAAGAGAAAATCTTTTCTTCAATGAAAAACGCTGTAAAAGAATGCTTGTGTCAAATTAATCGTAGGTAATGTTTGTCTGGCGGAGACGATTGGGAATTCATTCTTTATCGTCTCCCTCTAATCGCGGGTGGAGCCATAGTATTGCACTCACTCGCTAGTTTTGATTAAAAGTCGCCATAAACCTAGTTCCTGGATTTAGCATCTCTTTTTAAATACCTTACGTTATATTTTTTGTGATTTTCAAGTACTATGCGCTATCAATGGTTTTTTTTTCCAATTCTTGATCACATCTTAAGAAACCGGTAAAAATATGGGTCTTACTTTGCTTTTGGAGTTTTGTATTTCAGAAAAATTTCAATTAAATAATTAAGCATATACGTTTTTGAAAGTTTAAAAAAAATGAGAGTTCTCGAACCAGGTTATACTAAACCAACAACTTGTAAACCAAATTTTATTACAATCGATATTACCGATACCAGAAAATTTTGAAATAACGGGTGATTTTTTAGCTGGTTTGGTTTTGGCAACACTGGTTTTGACAGCTGACGTGTGTTTAGTACCTTGTGTCACTGTCAAACAGCTTCAGTTTGGTTTGCAATTTAACCATGGATCGTCTTACAAATGAACAACGCTTGCAAATTATTGAATTTTACTATCAAAATTCGTGCTCGGTTCGAAATGTTCATCGCGCGCTGCTTCCATTTTATGGTCGGCATTCTCGACCTTCTGAGCAGTCTATTCGGAAGATTGTGACCAAATTTCGCACCAAATTAACTTTGTTGGACATTAAACCACCAACACGTTTACGTACTGTGCGTAGTGAAGAAAATATTGCGGCCGTATCAGCTAGTGTGACAGAAGACCGCGAAATATCGATTCGGCGCCGTTCCCAGCAGTTAGGCCTTTGTTTCAGCACTACGTGGAAAATTTTGCGGAAGGATTTGGGCGTAAAGCCTTTTAAGATACAGCTGGTGCAAGAACTAAAGCCAGCCGCCCTACCACAACGCCGAATTTTTGGTGAATGGGCTCTTGGAAAACTGGCCGAGGATCCGCTTTTTTATCGAAAAATTGTGTTCAGCGATGAGGCTCATTTTTGGTTGAATGGGTACGTAAATAAGCAAAATTGCCGCATTTGGAGTGAAGATCAGTCAGAAGCATTGCAACAGCTACCAATACATCCCGAAAAAGCCACTGTTTGGTGCGGCTTATGGGCCGGCCGGCGGCATTATTGGGCCATATTTCTTCAAAGATGATGCGAATCGCAGCGTTACTGTCAATGGTGAACGCTACCGAGCGATGATAACAAACTTTTTTTTGCCCGAAATGGAAGTTCTTGACTTGCATGATATGTGGTTTCAACAAGACGGTGCCACATGCCACACAGCACGCGAAACAATGGCGCAAGTGCGAGGCGAGTTTGGTGAACAGTTAATTTCACGTTTCGGGCCGGTCAATTGGCCGCCTAGATCGTGCGATTTGACACCATTAGATTATTTTTTGTGGGGGTATGTCAAGGCTAATGTCTATAGGGACAAGCCCGCTTCGATTGACGCACTGGAAGCCAACATCCATGCATTCATTCGTGAGATACCGGCCGATATGTGTGAAAGAGTATGCCAAAATTGGACTCAGCGGATGGGCTACCTGAGACGCAGCCGCGGTCAACATTTGCATGAAATTATCTTTAAACATTAAATTGCAAGGTTCAAACTATCGATTCAAATAAATATTTCATTAATTTTTTCGAATTTTTTGTGTTTTTTTTTTTTTTAAAGTTCTCAACCTCTTAAAAAATCACCCGTTATTTCGAATATTTTCTAAATATATTTCTGAATATTTCGAAAGGAGAGTAATCGACCAAACACCGAGGAACGTGGATGAATCTTAAGTTTTGTTATAAAAATTAAAAAAAAGTATGTACAGGGTGGCAAATAACCTCTTCTAAATTATTTATTTTTTCTTGAGTTTATTTTGTCATATCTGTCATATCCATCCAAAAATGGACAAATTACCTCTATTGTCCGCCAGTCCGTCGGTATCTGTCGTAATTTTTGAGCGGTGAGTCGTAAGAAGATGAAATTTGTTACCCATACACTTATAAATTCCGTGGAAAAATGGGAACACATAGGTTTTAAAACACAAATAAAGGTTTGATTTTACATTAAATTTATGTGGTAAAAAAATCAAAGTGTTTTGTTTGTAAAATCTTGTAGAGTTTAACAGTCACAAAGAAGAAAAATGAAACAAACAAAATAGATTCTTTTTTTAAAACATATCGAAAAGTTTCTGGAAACAAGGAATGGTTGGAATTGGAATTGGAAACCAGAAGTTACATTTAACCATTTTGAACAAAAAAAAATCCAGAAAAAGTTATTTGTCACCCTGTATTGCCAAAAAGTTGAGTACCGAAACTTAAAATTCACCTAATTTAAGAATGTAGACTTAAAAAAAATTTTGAAATAGTATTTAGGTACCTTAAAATAAATCAGAAATATTGTTAATAATTTTAAATCTAAACATCGGGCTAAAAGTAAAAATATTTTTTTTTTCATGCACGTAAACGATTTAAAAGTTAAAATACGTGGCTGAAACTTTATTTAAAAAAGAACAGCATTAATCAACAGCCAGAAAGTCAACCTTGGTGAAATTGTTATTTCCTGAGCTTTCGAGTCCTGATTGTTAAAAATAATTATTTCACTTCGAAAGGAAATCAAAAAGTCCTATTATAAGAGTTAATTGATTAACTATATTCTCGTTTTGTTGTAGGTTTCATAATAAAAAGTAGGACAACAACTTCGTTATAATTTTGGGGGCACATAGCTTGCTCTTATAAACATAATAAATACCAGGAAGTAAATCTGATCACATTTCGATACATCTACTGCCGCTATGTCTAGACATTCAAGTCTCTCAAATCATGGACTGGACATTATAATGCTTCCTTACTTTATTGTAAATTAATAATTTGTATAAGTACTTACCACCACCGTAAAAACCCGATAAACCGTGTCCGCCTTCATTTTCGTCATGTCTTTCTCATCCTTAATATTCAAAGATGAATTGAGTCCAGCGACCCAACTACCAATCGATTTGGTATTAACCGAATTGCCTCCACGAATGGACAACACACTGATGTCCATTTCGAATTGCATGTAACTATAACCGTTGAAAGCAGGTTGCGTGTCTAGTTTGAATTTTCCGTAGGACGTGTCCTCCGATACCTAACCGATGACTCCGTAACTCAATAAAAATATGACAAGATAATTGAACGGTAAAACCAACAGAAATACCTGCATAAAGTATTGTCGTAAATCGATACTACGATCCGGGGTGTTACTGCCTTGAAAATCATCACAGCTCAGGTATTCCATATCCTTTGGCCATGCACCTGCTTGCAGCATTTCTCTATAAAAGTAGAACACGTTCGAAATTATGGCATTTTAATTTGTTTGTTTTGTACTTACTTCACCGCCAAAAAGGTCCTTATGGCCAGGTCAAAGTAAAACACCGACGATATTTCTGGTTTTTCGGTTAGACCAAAGATGGTTTTCAACTTGCCCAGGCGCTCCCTCTTCTCTGCATATGCCACCGGCTTGAGGAACATAATTGTTGCGTTGTCTCCTTGGCTGCGAAATTCATCCTTACACTGTGTGATGGCGTGCCAAGCGAAATTCCTTTCAAAGTACTCTGGTTTCACGGATTCTAAATAATATCAACAGGGTTTACTGAGTTTAAGGATTTTGTGGAATATGAACTAACCTAGAACCTTTTGTATCGATTTAAGGTTTCCAAGAATGAAAAAATTATTGATGTCCAAATTTCGTAGCTTTTCAATTTGTTTCTGTCGTTCATCGTCCTTAGCTATCGATGTGATTACATGGCGAGCTTGAATGTTCTGCAGCAAGGATTTATATTTATGATCCATGATGAAAGTTTCGTCGTAAAGGATTGCCGCGTTTGTAATGTTCATGTACTTGACAATGCTACGAATAACCTCGGGAATGATGTCCGCTGGTGGCATTACCTGCAATTGAAATTCTTACTTTGTTGGCGCACCCGTCTTAGCACAGTTGCGAGTTCTAACTCCTAGTCAGGAGCAGGTCTAACTACAAACCTGCAAAAGGTATTTGGACTTCATCTCATCAATATCCCTCCATTGTCGTAGATCCCCCTCTTGGCCATAGGACGCAGTTATGGTTGGTAGGCCCAGTGCCTGGGCGAAGGATTTAACAGTCTCAGAAGCTACTCCACTTTTAGTTGTGTCGAATATAACGTGTGGCGGTTGCTTCTTTTGTATACTCTGAGCATACTTTGTGCATACTAAAAAAAAGAAAAAAGGTTAATGTGGTTATACCACTAAGGAGGGCAAACAGCTTTGCTTACTGGCTTCGAGAAGAACCTTAGCGTCGGTCCGATTAGCTTCGAGTTTTTCAATTTGCACTGATAGTCCAAGGGAAGGATTTTTCTTAAGGTATGTCATCGCAACTTCAACTCCTTTGTCTGCCTGTTCATTATCCACTTCGTTTATGAATACTTGAAAAAAAAAAGGAGAGTTTTACTTAAACACCAAAGAGTTGATAACGTTTATTAGAATTAAGGTTTAAGTACCCGTAAAGCTAATCCAACCTATCGGCATGAAAATGCCCTGTGTTTGGCTTGATTATGCAGATTTGTAAGCTGTGGGTAAACCGGACCCCACTATTTTTAGAATTAAGGTTCAAGTACCCGTAAAGCTAGTTCAACCTATCGTGCATGAAAATGCCCCATGTTTGGCTTAAATATGCATTCGTAAGTTGTGGGTTAACCGGACCCCACTATTTTTAGGCCGCGCCTGGCGGAGACTAGCATTTTCTAGTTCTCAAACTCTAACTCTAAGAGTTTGAATTTCTAGTTCAAAGTTCGAAAAGTCTTCGCCGGTACCTTTGATTTCAAAAGAGGGTATAGATAAGGTGAGGCCCAGTCATCAGATTTCTTTAACGTTAGGTATTATCTTCTTGAAGGAATCGTACAAAGCTCCCGCACCAAACACCAGAGGCGCGATCTTTAAACAGTCCGTTCAAAAGTTTAGAATAAGCCAACAATACTACAGCTTAGACGGAAACGGCAAATAGTGGTTAACTAGTCAACGGGAACTGAGACAAAGCAGAAGTTATATGCTGTCATAAAAGAATACCGACCGCGACGTCTAGGCACTATATGCAGCACGCGCTAGTTGAGTATAGGCAGGCAATTAAATGACACTGAATTATCGGAATCATCAAGCGGATGAATGTCAATGCTCCGAAAATCTTTGAATTCCCCCAAGAGACTAAGCTAAGGCGCGGAAATGGAAACGGGCCTCACGCAACACTGTGGCCAATTTAGAAGCACCTTGCTAAGGTAAGAGCTGTCTAACTTTGTCCATTTGAAATATGCAGCTTGAACCTTGGCTGTTGGTTAAAGCTGTCTAAAAAGCTTTTTGGAATAAATAGTGCTTAGGTAAGCTGTATTCGTCAATTCAAGTTTGAGAATTTTTCTAATAGTCCATTTCCACCGCACATATTACAGAGATTAACGTAGGCAGATTAAAAGTTAGTCCCAAAGTGTTTCCACCAAAAAGACCAGATAAGCTCGACGTAATTGATTTCGATTTTAACGTTTTTCAATGACATCACGTCATCTGCGCATCTCCTTGAAAGCATGAAATTTTCTTATCTCTGAGGCAACTTATAGATTCAGTAATAATTAAATTCATTTTTAATTGGCACCGATTTTTTTAATATAAGCAACGAAATAACTCAAAACTAGAAAAACAATACGTCAGATTTGACGTTTTGTTTTTCGTCAAATCTGATTGGGATTGTGGTCCACAAAGTTGATAGTAGACCAACTTGATCAACAGCAGTTTCAACATTAACATTCACCGATATTTTGCGATGCGCACACCTCATTGGGTTTAACTTTTTTGACAGGAACAACCACATAAACATCAACAGCAACATCAGCCTTTCTGGGTATACCTTTACACCACGCAAGAAACACTGCTGAGTTAATGATAAAAAAAAAAAAATAAATAGAGTGGCGCAACAGCTCGAGGTGAACCAGGGCCAACTTCTCAACAATATATGCTGTGTGTGTTATTTTCTTCACATACAAGGGGACCTACAATTTTTTGCCGAATCCGAACGGCACTTTGAGAAGTTTTTCAAGACAAATGATACTTTCGGAGGGGTTGTCAGACCCTCGCGGAGATGGGGACCATGAAAAGAACAAGTCTTTTTTTTCAGGTGAAGATGGCAGGATTCGAACCCAGACCTCCGGCGTAGTAAGCACACACACTAACCACTACGCCACGGCACCCCACTGAGTTAATGATACCCAGCTGTTAATAAAACGTGTGTTTGCTTTGTTCCGTCAGAAAACGTACAGAACACGTAGAACTCTGTTTGGTTTGATTTAAGAATTCTTGCGTCGAAGAGATTAATTACGCGATTTGTTTTTAATCTCGTCGTGAAGAGATTAATATTCGTAAAGTAAATCCCTTGTTTAGAGGGGATTTAAGGATGATCTGTCTTAATCACGAGTGCACGAGTTAATAATAAAAAAAATCACGGATTAGTGTTCGGTGGAAACACCCTATAAGGCTTATCGCAATTACCAATTTTATGAAGCATGAATAGTTTAGTCACGATCCAAAAAAGCAGCACTTTCATGGGCAACTTTTCTTATTCTCCAAGATAAAAACACACCAACCCAGATGAAATATTTCAGCAACTAAAAAATCTATGGCAAATCACAGATTTAAAAGATGCTTCAAACTGGTTCCATGTTTCCGGCTTCTGTGAATGCATTTCTATACAAGCCCATAGGACTCGAAAATGCAACCAAACCGTTGAGTAGGACTTTGGTTAGAATTAAGTAAATTGTTTGCCTCCCTGTTAGCCAGATCCCTAGTCGTGAGTTTGGAGACGTTTGAACCGTCGCAAGTTTGAGCCGCCAGCAATGAAATTTTTTTTTTTGAATAAGAATCTGATTGATTCTTATCAAAAGCCTTCCACGAGCGACAGCAGCTGCGTGGTCTACCGTTTCTAAAAGACTCAATGTTTTTCGTGTTAATGTCAACTATGTTGAAGGCTACTGTTCTCTCGCTATAGTGGCCCTTAAGTTGGCTAGGTGCCTTGTAAGATGCCTTACATAAACATTAATTAATGGAGCCTCTATTTTATCGCGGAAATTACATTTAGAGGTGCTTGCAACTCTCTTGTAAGCGATGGCCCAAGCAACCGTGCACTCTTGCTGGCTACAGGCCACAGGGTGGCTGCCCACCTTAAAAAAACATAAGTATGTTTATTTAATATGGAAGGCCACGTTCTTGCCAACTTCACCTATCGCGGTCACTATTTGAACTAATTAAGCCATCGGTGATTCTCAATTAATATTTAACCATCACACTAGGTTTGTGGCGGGAGATCTAGAACTATGGAAGGACTTTTTAGCCACCCTGGCTCCGCTATACTTTTTAGGATAAGCAGCACTTTAGGAACAGCAAATTATGATGCTGACACTAGGCTTGTCTTAAAACCTTTTTTTTTATATACTTGCGAATAAGGAATTTTTCTGCCCGTTTTATGTTTCAAATCTCAAGGGCGGATATTGAGGCTTTATTGCTGAATATGCTGAATATTTCTTGCTACCCTTCCTAGCTGTAATAGGAATGGCACATATAAGTCTTGTATTGCATAGTTCTTGAGTAAATAAGCAATTCCATTGAGTGTGGCAAGGAGCATTTAGTAATCTCTCTTTCTTACACAATGTCTCCACCGGCCATAAGCCTGCGATTAGATGGACGCGATGAAGAATAAATCCTAAAGTGACTGCCCATGCCCAGACAAAGATAAGATTGATTTGTCACGAGGATCGCAGACTCTTTTTTGTCATTCTGGCTCTCAAAAGAGAGCGGCTTTAACAGTTTGCGAGGTCGCCCCATGAGCGTTGCAATTCGGTTGTAAGACCCCATTAGAAAAAGTATTTATTGTGACATATCTATTATACGTGGACAGTTTTATTTTCTTTTTCAAGTATAAAACTGTTATAAAGGTTTGTGAATAGTATTAAAAGTGGTATAAAGAGGTGTATGAAAAGGGTGAATGAGATTTATTTCTAGTCGCTTACCGAGCCGATATAAATTTTTATGGTAAATCTCGAGATTGAAGGGAGATTATTTAAGGAATTTAGTTAATCGCGGATTAGTGTCCGGGGAAAAATATTATTATAATATAACATTGTGCAAAATGATATAGCGCTTTCTTGGCAAAGAGTGTTTCTCTTATCGTTAGATCAAAAATAACGAAAGTTATGCATTCTAGTTATATCTAAAAAGGAGCCTTTAAACATTTGAGTAACCGAATAGCATTTCACCAGCCCTATTTTAAATAGCGGGGAAGGATGAATATTCACCGTCCTCCGGTGAATATTCTTCCTTCTATGGCCAGAATAACAAAAACTCGTGGGAAAGTGCAACAGTGCAGTGTGTCTATAAAATGTTCAGTCCGTCTGCAGGTTGCGCCTGCTACAGAATGCGAAATATCTCGCGCTACCTAAAAACAAAATTTTCATGATTTATGCAAGATGTTTACATACATTTTATACTGAAAACCCTTCTTTTTAATGTTTTTACTGTTCTTAATCTACGCCCACAAAAGCGAAGATATGATAAGATAAGGTTACGCTGTCCCATCCCCACTCGGTAGAGACACACTTCGACTAAATGACATCCACTGTCATACCTTTGATAAAAATCCGTATACCGGCACCGGGGACCTAAATGATGACTTCTCTATGTATGTAGGAAGCTCTGAGTAAGGCTTAGAGTAGACTGCATGCCATTTTGGCATATTTGACGTACCTAAGAAGAAAACCGCTGCAAATATTTTTCTTCTAATGTCAAATATGCCAAACAGGAATGCAATATAATCAAAGCTTAAGCCTGTTCCGAAGATGATTATAAGTAGTAAGATTTAGAGCAGAGTGAAAAAGTACATAGATATGTAATTGGAAAATTTGTCGAATTAATTGCACACATATGGCTTATTCTCAAAAACCAATAATTATTATAAGCCTAAAAAAACGTCTATTCAAATGCGTCTCGCAACTCAGAAGACCAAGTGATAGCCGTTTCACATTCAGCCTGCAAGCGTCAAACCAGAGCGGCAACGACAACGCGAGACCAGAGAAATCGCCTGATACACACAATGAAAGCGAGACACCGCGACGACTATTTTGACTGCACAGTGACAAACCATAACATCTTTCTAAAATTTGTCGTCTTTATTGGACATGAATGGTTTATATATTTCACAACAAGTATTAGCTTCGAGAAAAAAATGTCTATTTAACAGCGTGTCATACATAACTCACAATAGCGATTGACAGAATAATAATCGACCTCGGTGAGGGTTTTTAAATTTTTCGAAGAGTCTGTGTGCGAAACTAGTGCGAGAATGCCGCATCGGTATTGTAAACGACCCCATACATTGCAATCGATTGAAACTCAATTGACTGCTCGCCCGAGACTCTCGATCGCTCTCGCGCTCTTGATATGTGAAACAGAGGCATGGCAGTATAATCGTCAACGTCGGCAAGGTTTTTCTTTTTTTATAAAAAGTCCGGCGTGCGAGCACGGCCAATGACTAAAATTGATTTGACAAATGACAACTCGCCCGAGACTCTAGCTCGCTCTCTCGCTCTTGTTGTGAAACAGCCATGAGGGGCTTTCTCAAAAAACCCAATTGGGGCAATCCTGGTCAGTGTGAACCCATGCCAATATTATTATGGGGGCCACTGAGGAGCATGAGAAGCCAAGGCATAGGGTAACTTGTTTCGGTATATAAGCCGTCAGCTAGTGCGACTGTCAGTATTTACCTCGAGGGTGGAAAAGATGGATAATCTGTTGGGGTATGAACCCGAGTCGGTGGGGGTATATTAAGAGCGCCTACAAAATGATGCTGTAACCAATGAGAAGAATTCTCAAGCGAAAAGCTTCACCTGGGCACCGTAGCTCACAATGTCCAACAGCAGGTGGAACAACATCAGCACGTGTCTCTCTTGCAGGCCAACCTGACGATAGCTCGATCGTTTTTTACATGTGCCCACGGTGTCCACGGAAAATCCTTTTCGGTGCAAATATGATCCAGCTCTGCTCAGTTTGGCTGTTCAGTCTGTAGTAAGAAGCATGCGTAAGAGGTCGTAAAAGCTTCCGGTATAAAAGAATACTTTTACCTTCTACAGAATTTAGGGCTTAACAAAATTTTGTTAGGCTTTCTGATTATACCCGACCCAGGGTATATTAAGTTTGCTGTATAGTTTGTAACACAGTGAAATAATCACCGTAGACTCCTAAGACCTTTTAGAGCTATGAATGGGACCGACAGATGAATCGATTAAGCCATGTCCGTCCGTCGGTATGTAAACAACTTTTAGGCCTTAAATTTAAAGGTAAAGAGCTGAAATTTGGCGGGTTGGCTGGAAGTGCAGTCTTTCGTGTGCCTCCGCCCACACAATGGGTGGTGCACACACAATTTTGTGGGCGTGGCGTTAAAAAAAGTAATTTTTTTAGTTGAAAAGGCTGAGTTTTAGGCCGAAATGTATGCAGCCACCTAGTATAAAGCAATAAACAGTTATATTTTTATATCCAGCCCACTTTTTGGAGGCGTGACAGTTTTGTTTTGGTATGATCGGGTATTTTGCAATCCGTCGTAGATGGACTGAAGCTTTTGCATACGCACTGTTGCACTTTCCCACTTGTTTTTTAAAAGTCCAATCAGGTGAGACGTGAGGGTTTGGACATGAATACTTGAATGCTGGCTGGTAAGAAACATAGATTAGATTCAAAACTTTCACTTTAGACTAAGGGGCTATGTCACACAGAAAGCTGCGTTGCGCCAACGTTGAAGTGACAACTTAAATTTAAACACATAAAATTTAATGAAAGCTACCACAAAGTTACGTTATTTTACGTAAGAAAGTTTTGAAAATGCAAAAAAAATCAACACGATGAATTTTTGCGTGCGTTTTGACGTTTCTGTAAAGCTGGTATTGACAGCACTCGCGGTGGTTTGTGGCCTTGTTGATTTGTTGGTGCCTTCTGTGGTTTTTCATTGTTTTTCGAATGGTGTATTTTCAACGCGGTTGTAAAGCAAAGGGAACATAACGGGACAGAGCAAACGACAACGCAGCTTTGTGAACAAAGTTTTGAAAAGATAAAAAAATTCAACACGATGAATTTTGGTGTGCGTTTTGACGTTTTTGGTGAACTTGGGATTGTTGGCGTTTGCGGTGGTTTGTGTTCCAGTTGATTTGTTAGCATTTTCTATGATTTTTAATTGTTTTTCGAATGGTATTTTTTCAACGCGGTTGTAAAGCAACGGGAATGTAACTGGACACAGCAAACGACAGCACAGCTTCGTGAAACAGCCATTATGGGCACCACACGCGTTTGGCAGAACTTGAGTTGGATTTCCGTTGAATTTTGACATTAGGTTAATTTTAAGCCAAAGACTCAGTACGCCAAGATCTTGCTGAAAATCCACAGTAAAATGCCTCCAACGAGTCCAGGGGTGGAATCTGTGACCTGTGATAAGTGATGTCAAAAATCCTTTTGGTTAGTTGGTTTTTTTTTAGGCTAATTTTTTTGGGTACTGAATTTAACACTAAATTAATGAGGCAGTAAGTTCTAGATTAGATTAATTTACTTAGTTCATCAAGATAGTCCTATATCTCGTGATTATTGTTCTTAAAACTCTCCTTTTATTTTATAGAGAGAAACTTGAAAGTTATTTCCAGACTGAGGTAGACATTTTAGTACAAGCTCATTTAATTATGGCCCCTAGTTTATTAACTCCCTAAGCATTCGGGTTTATCAATCTAGATACACACCTTATAATAACAGCGGCACAATCTAATTATGTACATAGGTTTGAATAAGTATATTTATTCCACAGACTTATAAAAACGTAAGAAAATTTGTCTCTTTTAACCCTTTTAAAGCTTTCGGTAATAAGGTGTGAGTCGATGGCCTTAGTCCAACATAATTAGGACTAATTGTTAACAGGCCACTCTTAAACCTGTTAAAGTACAAAATGCTAAAAATAATCAAGATAAAACTCACAGACGTTGATGTTCTGACTTGTTTGTCCATGGGTCAGCGCAATTATCCAAAATATTGCTAAAAATATGAAATATTGTTTGTCGATATACATTTCGACATTTAGTGCAATTTAACTTTGACTAAAATTAACCAAATTTCATAAATTTTTTAATGAACCAATGGAAACTGCGATTATAATTTAAAAAAATTAACTCAGACAAATTTTAACCGAAAAACCGTTAACTAGACCCACCAAGAACCGAATAAAAACTGAGACAGAAAAGCCTCCGGAAACAAAGTCGGCTCTCGCGTTGAAATGCACTCGGTCATGTGTACGTCGGACAGTATCCTTGGTGATGGACAATTGCTGAGTACTCATTGGACACTGAAGCACACGTAATCATTGTGCATTCACTCTAATCACTATTGTGTCAATAACGACTTTGTTAACAGTTTTATATTTGTTCGACACCCCTTGAGGTAACCATTGGGCCATTTGGTATGACGGTTAATCAGGTGGCTATGCTAGAATGAGCTATGGGACGAGCACTTATTGATTCCCAAATTATAGCGCGGCTTGTAGCCGTTTATTGCTTTGATTTACGGCACGCTTTTGAGCGACCCAATAATAGCTATATGAAATTCCAGAGGTTTTTAAATTATAAATATGTAAAAAGGGGGTGGTAAGCTAAAATGCGGAGGCGTTAGAGCTCAAGGTCAGTTAAATGGGAACATGGTATAAAAAAAGAAAACTGAAACTTGGAGTTTGTTTGTTTTTGTTTTTTTTTTTTTTTTTTTTGTAGCAGCAACATTTCGAGTAATATATGTAGTTTTTATATTCAGTCCATTGGGTTTGATAAGGATTCCCATCCGAGCTTGAAAGTGGGGTTAGAAAAGGCTTAATCCCGTTGTGTTGTTGGTGGGTGTTGGCCGAAGATGTTCTTAATGGAGCGTTTATTAATGCGGACTTCCTTAATCTCTTTCTCAAACTTTTTTTTTATGTTTGCTTATGATTGTTTGACCTGTGTGGGATATTTTTTATTTGATTGACGAGCCAAATCTGTCGCCTCACAATACGTTCGCCACCTGTGAATTTGCATTGCATTGTTGATAAACTTTGGCGAACAAATCTCCTGGGCGTTTCTCCTCCTCTGAGCGGCAGTTTTGTAGATTTAAGCCCTCTTATTTAAGGTGCTTTGCCGAAGATCCTGTGTGACCTGGTGTGTATCAGCAGTGGAAGAACAAACTTCCTCCAATTCCTGATACAGGCCCTTCATTCTCTTTGCTTGAACCTAAGCGCACTTCTTCCTTCTTAGCGAGACTCTTGAGGTGTCCGCATTCTAATTGCAGGCGAAGCCTTTTGCCTCTGTTGTTCGAGGAGGAATTTTTCCATGCCTTGAAAACCGTTTTCTTTTCACTGGTCACACCTCATCTGACCACCATCATGTTTTTGAGTAGGAGTGACTTGGCCTTCTCTTCGCACGTTCGCTGTAGGTCATCCCACATATATCTTGTGCTCTGCACTATACATATTCTATTTCGTCAATGATGTTACACTGGTCGTTTTGCATCGTATTTAAAAATACTTAACCTTTTTCCTTATCCAAATTGTACCAGCTGATTTTCCCAGATACTTTTGCTTGCTTAATTTTCTTTTTTGACGGCTCCATAAAAATGACGGTCAGCAGTAGGCGGTGTTGTATTGTGATCGCCTCACCTAAAATCACTTTACAATCTTTGAACCGCGGTTTTAGGTAACTTTAAACTAAATGAAAGTCAATCTGGGTCTGGGATTAGAATGTAAAAGAAGATTTTTTTAAATCTAGGCTGTATTTTAGAATGGATAAATTTAGAAACTGAAAAGAAAATGAAATAATAATTTGTTCAAAAATCCATTGCGCTTCCATCTTTCTGAAAAAAAAAACAATTAGCACCAATTTTAAGCTGTTAAAAGATTGAGCATACCTCGTATTCCTTGCATCATGCTCTAAACTTTTAAGCTGTTTGAAAGTGTGGACAATGTGTTGGCTTTTCAACGGTAATCAGAGTGGAGTTGGTGTTGGTTGGTTGACAAGTTCGGATAATAAAAAAAAAAATAAAATAAAACATGTGCCATGAAATTTAAAATCCGCCCACTGATACGCCCACTTTACCTTTTAACAAGAAAAAAAAATTGAAATTGAAAAATCAAAAAGGATACTGAACTTTGGTATGCAGTATCCTTGCGTAAGTATATTGTGATTGGCAGTTCAAAAAAAGCAAAAAACGACCTCATTTTGGGCGTGGTCGAATTTATTTTGCCGTTTTTCAAACCTCATTTGTATGCAATACGCCTACTTGTAATCGAGAAATTCTTGCTTTATATGAAAAAATATCTCTATAAATAAATAAATAAATAAATAAATAGAGTGGCGCAACAGCTCGAGGTGAACCACGGCCAACTTCTCAACAATGTATGCTGGTGTGTTAATTTCTTTACATACAAGAGGACCTACAATTTTTTGCCGAATCCAAACGGCACTTTAAGAAGTTTTTCAAGACAAATGATACTCTCGGAGGGCTTGTTAGACCCTCGCGGAGGTGACGATGGCAGCATATAATATCTCTATACCTATAATAAATTTACTAGAGAAATTTTAACCGCGCTTTGGAGGCGTGCTTGAATAAAAGCCTAATATTTGGGTAAAAATGCACTTGACACACTCAAGCCTCATGTGGACAATATATTTGAACAAAAACTACAATGTTTTTGAAAAGGAGTTGATTCCCCGGCCTTTTTTTTAGCTTAGGAGATTGTCATATGTGACATTTTTGGTGATTTGGTGCTTGACAGGGATGGTCAATTGATGGGATGGGATGATAGGGATGGGGTGTTCAACGATTCGCCTAAGTAAATTGAACCCACCGACTAGTTAAATTTTTAATTTTGAGTTTAAACATTGATTGATTGATGATTGAATATTGCCACATTTATTATTAAAAATTTATTAAAATTTAAAATAAAAAACAGAAATTTGTGACTTTAGAAAAAAGTAGATCGCATTGTGCGAGTGACCGTTTTTTTAAAATTTGTTTTTTTTTTTATGTTTTAAGTATATCTTTCAAAAAATTGCTCCACCCGGGTAATTGGGTGAAGAGTCGACCTCCAGTCTTTCTAATTTTTTCTTGTCCCGACCCAACATACCTAACGGGTGATTTTTTAGCTGGTTTGGTTTTGGCAACACTGGTTTTGACAGCTGACGTGTGTTTAGTACCTTGTGTCACTGTCAAACAGCTTCAGTTTGGCTTGCAATTTAACCATGGATCGTCTTACAAATGAACAACGCTTGCAAATTATTGAATTTTACTATCAAAATTCGTGCTCGGTTCGAAATGTTTATCGCGCGCTGCTTCCATTTTATGGTCGGCATTCTCGTGAACAAGTAATTTCACGTTTCGGGCCGGTCAACTGGCTGCCTAGATCGTGCGATTTGACACCATTAGATTATTTTTTGTGGGGGTATGTCAAGGCTAATGTCTATAGGGACAAGCCCGCTTGCATTCATTCGTGAGATACCGGCCAATATGTGTGAAAGAGTATGCCAAAATTGGACTCAGCGGATGGGCTACCTGAGACGCAGCCGCGGTCAACATTTGCATGAAATTATCTTTAAACATTAAATTGCAAGGTTCAAACTATCGATTCAAATAAATATTTCATTAATTTTTTCGAATTTTTTGTGTTTTTTTTTAAAAAAAAGTTCTCAACCTCTTAAAAAATCACCCTTTACATGGTTTTAGCCATTTGAACCACCTTATCTGAAGTACCTAAACGAACATACTTAACGAACATACCTAACTGTCATTCCAGTCATCTGACAGCAGTCGAATATGACAGCATCTGTCATATTCGAAGTTCGAATTTCGATTTCCCCTCCTTGGAATTCAGCGGAGGAGTACCAATGGAAAATTACCAAAGGGGGTATGGAACGTACTAGAAGTTGCTTAATTTTGTATAAATACACGGGTGACAGGCTCGCACGGGACAGTTATATTTTAAACGTGGACTTGTGAAAATCGGTAATAAAGTAAAAAGTGATTGAGTTGAAATAAAGTGTGGAATTCTAAATAGTAAAGTTGAATAACAGTGTGATCTGAGTTTAAATAAGTTTGTTTGATAATTAAAGTGTTTCGTTGTGTGATTATAAAAGTGAAATTGAGTTTTATTCGACGAACCCCAGGCCGAAAATATTACATTAACAAAAATTTTTCTAGTCCCGCGTTGACGCTGCCGCTCTGGTTTGACGCTGACGCGCTTGTTGTGAAACAGTCATAACAGGTATGCGCTGTTTAATTTTCAGTGAATACCAAAAATTAGCGCTGTGCTGTGTCGCAGCACATGCACTACTCGTGTCTTAATATGCGCTATGCAGTGTGACACTTGAACCACTCTCTTTTGAAAGCCATAATGAATACAAACCAATTTCAAATTATTCTTATGTTCGTCTAGTGGAGACATTGCAGGATTTATGTAGGAACAAAACCATAAATTACTGAATATTAAATTTCGAACTAGATTTTCAACTTCGGACTTGTAAGAGCTTTGCCCACAAGCTGAAATTGATGAATTTACCCATTCTCCGACATTTTTGTTACAAATGTGAGTAAATTCATGAATTCGTCATTTCCATGCAATTTCGTTTTGCAGCTTTTACATCAGCTGATCGCGTAAGGGAAATTGTTGTTGTATATTCTTGGAAGCTTTAAAAAAGCTTTAAAGGATTTATAAAAAACGTAAGCAAATGTGTGTTGGAGGGTTAAGGGACGTAAGTTAAATATCTAGTTATTCAGTAATTTGTGACAAAACCAAGCATCAACCAGTGCTACCAATAGAAAACAAAAGAATTTTCGTTTTCGTCGTTTCACCTCACGAACACTACCGCCTGATGGAACTTCCAATCAGCTGTTGCGATGAGCAGTTCATTATTAATTTTGACACTAGCCTTTCCAGTTTGCATTTCCACCGTCTTTGTGGATTTTCAAGAAGTGTTTCATCGTGAAATAAAATCATTTCGTTCTTGTTAATTGTTATTTGTGTGAAAGATAGCCATTTGCGGAGTTGATAACAGCTATGAGTGATAGTTCCGACGAAGATCTTTCCCCCGATTGGATACCATACAGCTGCCGAAAGGAATGGGCCGACGTGACACCGCTCGCCCAAGATGACGGTGATTACCCAGTTGTTGCCATTGCCTACAGTCCGAAATGTAACCACAATAAATGATGGAATAATTTATTCAAATTAAATCAATTATGAGCGACTTCCTTGTTTTCTATAGTCCGTGAGGTGTACGACTATTTTCGTGCCATATTAGCCAGCCAAGAGAAATCGTTGCGAGCGTTGGAGCTGACGAAAGATGCCCTTCGACTGAATCCTGCAAACTACACTGTTTGGCAGTACAGGTAAGAACGTTGTTTCTTTCATAGGTATGGGTAGGAGACAAGATATAAAGCTAGGAGCCACAGGACGAACGTGATTCTTTTCGAGTTAACTCAAAAAACAACAGAGGTGGTTAAGAAATTGGCAAAAAATTTTAATTGGATCTTGAAGAGCTGTGATTCATGCGTCAAAAAACGCTCACCTATGACCGCACCCCTCAAACAGGCTTGACAACAGGATTTCGTTCATATTCTAGGCTCAAGGACATCGGTGGTTTCAAAGTTTGCTGTTCTAAAACATGATTTTTCTGATTTCATAGCATCTATCTGCCTGTGCAATAAAACTCTAGTCCTTAAAAAAATTTCGTTTTTAGGAGAGAAATTCTGAAAGAACCTTCGCTAAGGACCAACCTCTTCCAAGAGCTCGACTTCCTCGACGATGTTATTCGAGATAACCCTAAGAACTACCAGGTGTGGCATCATCGCCGTGTGATTGTCGAGACTCTTAGAGATCCCAAAAGGGAAATGGATCTCACCGAAAGTGTACTTAACATGGATGCCAAAAACTACCATGCATGGCAACACCGCCAATGGGTCATAAGGACCTACGAGTAAGTACCATGACTTGCCTCATGATTCGTATATGAAAAGTATTCTTTCTTCAGCTTTTTTGAATATGAAATGCAATACGTGGATCGCCTTATTGCCGAAGACACACGCAATAATTCCGCATGGAACCAGAGATTCTTCGTGCTTCGTCACTTTGGCTTCACTCCCGATGTGATCGAACGTGAGAAGCTGTACACCATGAGTCGCATACGGGTGGTGAAAAACAACGAGAGCTCCTGGAACTTTCTGCGAGGCTTGTTGAAACAAAGTAACACTCCATTGGACCAGCATCAGGACGTGGTGAAGTTCTGTGAGGAAATCTATGCGAACGGTTCTCGATCGCCCTACTTGCTGGCGTTCCTTATAGACTTGTACGAGGAAAGATGTTTGCAAAGCGACGACCCCGAGCAGCGGGAGGTATTGGCCAAAAAAGTCTACTCGCTATGCGACGCTATGGCGAAGAAACACGATTACATTCGTCGCAAGTACTGGCAGTACATTGCCGAGAGGTTGGAGTCGAAATTAAAGGAGGGCGGCTCTTAGGGCCATTCATTTTATTATTTTTTTCTTTTGAATAGCATTTAGACCTGATATACTATATACCTTCGAAATACAGTTGAATATTTCTACATGTTTTCATTAATTCAACAAATATAAATATTGTTGTCAAGTATTTATCTCTTATTTGGCAAAGGGAATGTGACATTATCTTCGTGTGTTGGGAAACTGCTGGGGCGCACGAATGTTTGCAAAGAATTTATCGCGACTGATTTATACCCGAGGCAAACATGGCGCTGGATATGATGTGCCATGGCTAAAGTATCGCTTGCTCTCTGTCGCGGATAAAAGAACTAATTTGATAAGTTAGTCTTAGCTTCTTCTAGAGGAAAACACTTCTTTGCAGCGAATCTATAATTATCTTTATGCGCGTTAAATAAATCTGAGCCCGAGTTTAGTTTGTCTGTGGAAAAGTTATAATCCAACCTAGCTCCAGTGGTGGTGGGTTAAAATAGTCTCTTAATTAATTGCTTTTGTGAAGTTTCTTATTCTACTACTGAGATGAGGCCGGACCAAAACTAGATTTAAGATCAAGAACCACACAGATAAGAACCACACCTTAATACAAATATAATTCAAGTACCGCGGAATTCAATAGGACTGTAATTGGGATTCGTGCCAAGTCAGACTCATAGAACGTCCGGAATGTGAAGAAGATTGTGTGACGGATCTTTAAAAGAGGCATACACCAGAGCTGAGAAGACTAGAAGCAGTGACACCATAAATTTTTGTTAGTTGCGAACACATAGGTATTTATTACAATACAGTTTTATAATTTCTCTAACGTTTATCAGAGGCACCGTGTGCTCATCTATAGATTACTGTTTGGCGCAGGGAAATGCTCTTAAGCATTCAAGGAATCTTCAAGTTGTGGAAGCAATTTACTCGCATCAACTTCCAGTTGCAGTCGAGTTAGAGCTTAATATACCACAAAGAGAGGCGCAGCCGAACTGTCTGCTTCCGAAACTTCAGTGGAATTATGAAAATCTGGAAAAATATAAAGCTAACCTTATCCTGCAAACTAATAAAATAAATAGCAGCGAGCTCCAATCATCGAGAGTACAGAGGTTCTCATGAATTGCATATCAAACGCAGCGAAACCCTTACAATCGGATACGAGAACAATAGGAAGACAGCCGTGGTATGACTGGGAATGCGAGAAGATCCATCGGCACAGACAACATTAAACGCATGGACCAGGCAGCAAACAAAATTTTCAAAAGCACTTGCGAAATGAAAAAAAAGCTTTACATAGGTACCCGTGTGGCAGAGCTTTCTTATGTTAAGGGACATTAAATCTTTTTGGAAAATGGCCAAAGCACTCAACAGGGCGCTGTTTGCACCGGGAATCAAAGTGAAAGCGAATGTCTTAGCGGGCTATTTTGAACAGCTATTAAGCCAACCCACATAATTCGCGTTGCCGCACACTGAATTTTTTTCCTTAGACCGCCACATAACTTTGCAGGAGGTAACCAGAGTCATAGAAAAGTGCTGCTTAAATAAAGCTCCAGGGGAAGATCGTATCTCATATGAGTTTTTCAAAACCGCAACAACCGAGTTTCTACAGACGCTCAAGGAAACTTATAATTAAATATTCTCCAAAGGTGAAGTACCAGCCTCTTTCAAGAAAAATATAATTTTCCCGATATTTAAGAAAGGTGACCCAAACGAGCCAACCAACTACAGGGGAATCTCATTCTCGAATGCGGTCACGAAAATCTTTACAGGAATCATTCTGGAACGGCTAACAAACTGGATACAGGAAAATTACCTACTCAGCGAGTTTCAAGCGGGTGCTCGCAAGGAATAATCCACAATCGATAACATTTTCTCTCTTACGAACATCGCCAGGATTTATTTGGACAAAGGCAAGAAACTGTATGCTTTCTTCGTTGATTTTAAGGCTGCTTTTGGCTCCATCGGGGGTGCCGTGGCGTAGTGGTTAGTGTGTGTGCTTACTACGCCGGAGGTCTGGGTTCGAATCCTGCCATCGTCACCTGCAAAAAAATAGGACTTGTTCTTTTTCACGGTCCCCACCTCCGCGAGGGTCTGACAAGCCCTCCGAGAGTATCATTTGTCTTGAAAAACTTCTCAAAGTGCCGTTCGGATTCGGCAAAAAATTGTAGGTCCCCTTGTATGTAAAGAAATTAACACACCAGCATACATTGTTGAGAAGTTGGCCCTGGTTCACCTCGAGCTGTTGCGCCACTCTATTTATTTATTTATTTTTTTGGCTCCATCGATAGAAGAGCCCTGTTTCTTAAGCTGAGCAACCTAGGAGTGTCGACAAAAGTGCTGACGGTTTTACGAAAATTGTACGAAGAAAATTTGTCTGTGGTTTGGGATGGAAAAAATCTGTCTAACTGGTTCCAAACGAATTCGGGGGTAAAACAAGGATGTCTCCTTAGCCCTCTACTTTTCTCAATAAACCTCGACGACCTTGTGTCATTCCTTCCGGGTGGTTTGTCGTCTGACGGTTTCTTCATAAAGATCTTGCTCTACGCTGACGACATTGTGATACTCGCAGAAACGCCAAACATGCTTCAACTGATGATCAACAAGCTGCAGGAATATTGTCGTTTATGAAACCTCCAAGTAAACACGAGTACCTAAATCTAAAATAATGATCTTCCGCAATGGTTGGGAGCGGCTTGCGAGAAACGAAAAGTGGAACTGCCAAAATGTGGAATAGGAGGTAGTCAAAGAATACAAAGGCTTTCTGATTACACCTCAGGCATACAACAAAAAAATAGAGAAGAAAAAGAAATATAGCGCCAAGCGTGAAGTATAAAATATTCCAAGCAGTCATGAGATCAATAATGTGCTACGCGGCACAAGTGTGGGCAGTCTGGTGTTTTGAAGATGTCGAAAAACTATTAAGATACTTCTTAAAGAAAATATTTCGCCTACCGGAAAATACGCCGACGTACATGTTACATCTTGAAACGGGCCTACCAACGCTTCACCTCCACACACTTAGGCTGCATTTCCTATATGTTCAAAAAATTCTGGCACTACCAACTCATCGCCTTCCCCATAAGATTGCCATACACAAGGTTAGGGCAAGAACATAGTATTCAATTTATTACAAAATCTAACCGGAACAAACCTGGAAAACGCTTTGAAAGATTTGCTGAAAAAGGTTGAGTGCTCAAAGCGGGTATTGTTTGAGAGGCAAAGTCAACAAAGGCAAACATGATTCCTCTACAAATCACTAGACCACGACCTTGGGGAGAACAATTACTTTCATGACCGGAACGATATTGAAGCCATCTCAACAATTTTCAACGCCAGAGGCGAACTCCTACATCTGAACTACATGCCGCATAGAACAGGCATAAGAGACGAATGTACGTTGTGTAACCTGGGAACGAGGGAGGATGTCCTTCACTTTATTGGATCGTGCCCAATACTCCACTCAACTCGGAGATGCTTCGGGGGAAAGAATACTCTTGCACTAGATGAAGTCACAAATATATTAAATGGAGAAAATTGGATCACTTTGTTTAACTTTTTAAAAACGGCTTTGAGGTATCGTCTACAAATTATAAATGAAGCGTTTTAGTTATTTTATATTTTGTTTCAACCCTTTCTCTCGGCTATGGGAAAAGCCAACCCTAATTTTTGTTAAACATCTAATACAAACACTAGAATATGCTTGTATAAATAAAGTTAGCTTTTACTACTACTACTAATTTCTCTGCAAGCTCTTTCAGGCTGAAGGTCCTTTTTCTCGATAGTTGTTCAAAAAAATCAAATGATAAAAATTTGATAATGATCCTAAGAAATAATCTTATAAAATTAATTTCAAAATAGTTTAACAAGTTTTTATTCAAAATTAGGTACTTTACAATACATAAAATCTACCTCACTGTATTTCACCAATAGTATCCGCATTTTTGTGTTAGCCTAACAATGTCACCCAGCCTTTTTATTAGCACTTTCGATGGAGGAGCTTGTAGTGTTCCCATGTCATAATCTTTGAAATCATCCGGAATGTGTTTGTCATCGGCCAGAACTACTCTTGTCATGAAAATTATGTGATTTAACTGGTATGGGGCAATTCGCTTCACTTCTTCAATAAATCTAAAATGTGGGTAAATAAATATATTATGTGCTCGATGTATTTATATAACTCTAACTTATCATCAACTCACTTTTCATAGCTGTATTCGGATACGTCGCATTTCACCTTTTTTAAGCAATTGATGAACTCATTATAGTAGTACTTGAGCAGTTCGTCGTAATGTTCTTCGAGTACTTTTGTCTCGACACTTGTAAATAATAAAAATGCCAAATCATGTGCAAGTGATTCGTACTGTGCTATTTGAAAGTCGACAATTTTCAATTTGCTCGGGGCGCCAGTTTCATCTGAAAAAGTAATAAAGTGAATGAATTACATTTTTTTTATGATGCCATTATTAAGGTAATAAAAAAAATGATACAAAAATAAAGTTTAAATTTTGGGCATTTTCAATAAGGCTTCTTTTAAGGTTTTTTAAGGGAACCGATATTGTTTTTTATGTAAATTGTTCAGCTGTAGTACTTTGGGTTTAAAAATAATTAAAAATGTCCCTATTTCGACAAGGGCACTGTGTTGGCTTAATAACCTACTTTATGATTGTCCGGGTAGTTGAAGTTTTAAATTAATTTTATGTTTCCAGGTTATTTTTCATTCCACATAAAAATTTCGGGAGGGTTTTGAACTCCGCCCCCACTGCATTCGCCCCTGGCCCTGGATTTAAATGAGGCTATGTACTCGCGCATAGTAAGATCAAAGATAGTTTATGCTAGGGTGGTCTGGTGAACAAATACCTACGAGGTCAAGACAACCAAAAAGATAACTACTGGGAGGGTTACAATCCGCCTAGGCGAATCGTTGGATTCCCCATCCTAATTGACCCTTGTCAAGCTCCAAAATGCGTCAAAAATCTTGGTTGTTAATTTTTAGTTTCTATCAAATCTAATTTTGCTAAGAATTTGTCAGTTAAGAATCTTCTTCCTTGAAAAAGGGGCGTGGCATCCACCCCTTTTCAATAAAATAATTTTTTACACCCCATCCCATAGGATAGGAAGTATATTAAGTTTCATTCATAGTTTGTAACATAGAGAAATAATCACCGTAGACCCCCAAGACCTTAAGGGCATATGATCGCGACCGCATTGTTAGTCGAATGAGCCATGTCCGTCCTTCCGTCCGTGTGTCGGTAGTTCTTAGGCCTTCAATTTTGAGCTAGGAGCTTGAAACTTATCTGTTCTGTCTAGGTCCCTTAGCAGTACAAGTGTAAAATTTTTTAAAATCTGCCCACTGAAAATTAAAGTTGTCGTAGGAAGCTGAAATTTGGTACGCGTTTGGTACCTCGCTTAAGTGTATTGTGATTGACATTTCAAAAAAAGGCAAAAACCGCCCCCCTTTTAGGTGTGTTCATATTTCATTTGCATTTTTATGAACGGTTTTTATTCGATATATTTTCTTTGAATCCAAAAAACTTGCGCTATAAAATATTTAGATATGTGTGAAAGCTATCAACTGAAATGTATAAATGTTTGCCACGCCCACTTTTAGGGGTGTTTTTAAGATATTTCCACAGACATTTCCAAGCTACACTTAAATGTACGTAAAATGCAATTTTTTGGTTCAAATTCAATATTTTTGAAAAATCGACCCCTAAAAGGGGCGTGGCTAAAAACTTTATGCGAACGAAATCTGGACTGAGGTCTCGTTTACCTAACCTGCTACTTCTTATACCCGACCGAGGGTATATTAATTTTAATGCATAGTTTGTAACACAGTGAAATAATCACACTAGACCCATAAGACCTTTTAGAGATATGATCGAGACCGACAGGTAAGTCGATTGAGCCATGTCCGTCGGTCCATCCGTACGTCCGTCCGTCCGTCTGTCCGTATGTATGCAGTTTTGAGGTCTTTAAAATTGAGCTAGGAAACTGAAACTTGCAGCGTTGCTTGGTTCTCAATTTGTACAAAGTATGAAAATTGAGAAGATCCGCCCACAGCCACGCCCACAATTGGCTTGATTGTCAGACAACCTAAAATTTACATTTTATTTCAAAATGCCTTTTGGTCAAGATAGACAAAACATATGAACTCAAATTTTGGTGGAGAGCAATATCGACCAGAAGAAATGTTGACCATGTCCACTTTTAACTTCTGAAATCTTTGAAAACCTGATTTCTCGGGAAATTCATTCTAAATTGAAAAAAAATTTTGTGACAAATATTAAATATATTACCATTTGCAAAGTTTTTTTGCATACAAAGCATTGAGCTCCGCCCACTTTTAGGGGGCACATTTGGGAAAAAAAAACTGTTTTTTCTGTATTAATATTCGCCCTTATTAACTACGCCCTTTTTAAGGGGCGTGGCCAACAGTTTATGAAACAGACCAAAAAGTTTTAAATTTGGTGTTAATGGGTAAAGAGGGTAGGGTATTTAGAAGTTCGTTACAGACGAACTCTTGCACTAACTTACTTGTTTTGTTTTGTAAATTAGGCTCAAGGCCAGTCGAAATTAAGTTTTTCTGGAAAATTTTAGGTTTTTCTTCAATTCTGCCTCCAAATGTGGGCGTGGCCCAATGTCTTGAGAGAGCAAAATGTGGAACTAGGCGTTTTCTACATAAAATATTAAGTAAATTTTTTTGAATTTTGAGCAAAAATATTGAGTAAACTGCATTTGAAAATTTACTCTTAAAATAGATGCCACGCCCACTAAAGGAGGTTTACCAACTAAATTTGTCTTTTTTGTGTCTTACATTCATTAGGAGATGCTAAATGTCAAATTTCAGCCTTTTAGAACGTCTTACAGTTTTGAAAGCTCTGGAGGTAGTTGCACATTTAGACCGATTGTGGGCGTGTCTTTCGGCGGATTTCAAAAACGGACGGATGGACATGGCTCATTCTATTCAGAATTCGGTCTTGATCATATGCCCTTAAGGTCTTGGGTGTCTACGGCAATTATTTCTCTATGTTACAGACTATGAATCAAACTTAATATACCTCCTATCCTATGGGATGGGGTAAAAAAAAGGATCAAAACCTTTAACTGGGAACTGCGTGCCGGTGTTTCTATGATCCAACCCGACTGTATGCGGCACTAAATGTCATCCGGGCAGGACTAAGCGAACATTCAACAACTGTCCATTTGAATCACATTGAATTTTAGTCTTCTCAAGACTTCATAAACATGTCTCAGTATCCATTCCTTAAAAGGAGGACTAAGGAAAATATAAACCAAACCAATCAGCCGACGAGGTCAGGTGTACCTACACAGACTGTTTTAAAAGAAACTAGACTACAAATTTCAAATTTATACAGAATCGCATTGCAAATATATTTTTTCAGAGTTGGTAAGAGCTCATCGGTTTTTAAGGCTGAAATCCTTGTATATATTTAACACACTTATGTACCTACTTAGCTTATTCCTTAAGAACCTTTCGATCTTGACTGGACTCTAATCCTTCAACGCCTAGTGGAGTAAAACCACTCATAAGCTTTGAACCCTTCTGTGGAGTAAGTTTCCCTTTTAGGGTTGCGAGTCCTCATGGTCCCTAATGGGTGCCTCAGGTGGCGGGTAGGGGAGCGTTTGTTATCTAGGTTAGGGTAGGCCGAATGTTAAACACCTATTTCTCTCCGGACATGCAAATAGAATGGACAACAATTAGATGTTTTTATTGAAAACTTTGCTGGTTATATTATTGCTTTTCTCCCTGAAGGCATATGAAGGCATAACACTTGCGGAGAAAGCTTTGGTGATTCTATAGTCAAAAGAGCATCCATAAACCTAACCTAACCTAAGCTCGGATGTTTCTGTGCAGGATTTTCATGCTCTGTACTGGCTCATCAGCGCTTGTGCTGAATCAAGATCAACTTTTCTCCTTACTCAATTTTTTTCTAGAATCTTATAAGGGGAGGCACAATAGGCTTGAGTTCATAAGACGGCATTGCCAAAATACCTTACAATTACAAAGGTTCTGCCGTTTATAAACTGTGTGTCTATAGCAGGAGAGTCTGTTTTTTCCTCTGGAGGGATATCTAGTATCAGGCGATATAATAATATTATGCCGAGATTGAGAGAAAACTTACCATACAAAACCATAACGTTGTTGATCCAGAGGTCATAATGAGCTATTGTGGTAAAAAGTCCATCTTCACACTCCTCTGGATTGCTCATATATTTCTGTGCCATGGTTTCAAGCTCTACATAGCGTTTAAGAGCTTTCTCATCATCTCCTATCGCCAGTCTTAGTTCTCCCAAAATTTGCTGTAAATGAAAAATTATCAAATTATAACTGAGCAAAATTTATATGCACTAGATTAAACATACCTCCCTCATCGCCACTTCATCGAAATCCATATCTTCACTAAGATCCAACCGTGAGAATTTCGGCAGTATGTTTTTTCTAAATATGTCGGGTCGTAAATTCCTCAGCGCTATCGGCAAGGCATGATACTTGGCTACATACTTCAGTATTACTTTGGCATGATCATAATCAAACATAATTTGCCGTTTACCAGCTCTGTAACCACTGGTTTGTAGATTCTCCAACACTAGAACAGCGTCACGATCAAGTACTGTGGCATTCTTGTCTAGTGATATGCGACAGCCAAATGATTTGGCAAATACTTCAATAAGTTCAGACTCGTCAATTCCATTGTCAAGCTGAAGCTGACGCAAACTAGGCGAAAGATCGACATAAATTGCATTTTCCCTAAGTGAGGTCTTTTCCGGTTGAAAAAGATTCCAGAACATTTCATTAGTGACGGGTGGCAATTTCGCCACAAGCGGTACTTCCTCTATCGTTCCATCAGGTTGTCGAATATTAGCTGTTATAGATAGCATCACACTGCCGTAGTTATCACCAGGTTTGGTTAGATATTTACTTGAATATGATATCAATAGTCCACCGTTCAAGTGTGGCTCAACGACCCTGGCCAAGTCGATTATCTCTGGGGGGTTGTCCATCTGTTATGTAAGCAAAGAATAAATCGTTATTGTGCAAAAGAACAGTGACTCAAAGATGTTTGTGTACAAAAAACTTAAGAGCGGTTTTGAACTAAAATATTGCTTTTGTTTTAAAGTTTTAAAAGAACTTATAAAAGTTCGAAAGGTAAGAAAGAAGGTCTTAACCGGATTAACCATCAATTATCAACCGAGCCATAATTTCAATGATTTGAATACGTACTGCTCATGGCTAACCAAAGTATATAAAGGGACTCAAAGGCTTTGAATATGAAGACTCCATTACAACAAATTCTCTCCGTGACCGACTAGCATAGGGTGACAAAATTTGCCCTTTTTGAAAAGAGGACGCTTAAGCAAATCTCTAACTCGTATTTTCTTTATTTTTTATGTGTGTGTTTAGTGCAAGGCATAATTATGTTTGTAAAAAAGACTTTTTTCGACTTTTCAATTTTAGTCCTTTGTGTCCCTCAACATGAGCATTATAAGTTCTTAATTAGCATAACGCTTAACATTAGCATTATGAGCAGGAATCGGAAACACAAACTGTGCAACTCGCAAAAGCTTGTTATAATTCTGGACTACATTTATTTTGAAAGTATTCTACCCATTTTTCGTGAATAGGCACGTTTACAAAACAGATTCCGGACACCGGATTCTCAGGGCAGAGGAAGAACATGAAAAGAGGACACCTGGAAAACCTAGCACCAGCATCAAAAATCAGAGTTACCAAACTGTGACCCTTCACAACGTAACCATCAATCTGTGGCTCAACGAAGGTAACCTTCAGTTTGAAGCCGAAACAAAGGATGCATGTAGTCCGCAGGGGTGTTGTACTTCTGAGGTTCATCCACAATTAGCAAGCTTCTAGCCTGCGATCTACGATCTAGTGGCTTTAACTTCATTGACAGAAAAAAAAATCGTGGAGGGGCTAAGCCACAGATATCAAGTTTCGAGTTCCGAGCTCAAAATAAAAGGCCTAAAAGTTGCGGACAGACGAACGGAGTGAGAGGCACATGGTTCATTTGACTTACAATTCAGCCTCGATCATTTAAGGTCTTTAGGGTATACGAACATTATTTGTCTATGTTACAAACTATAAATAAAACTGAATATACCTCCAATCCTACCTATTGGATGGGATATAAGAAAAATCGCCAGTTATGAAGTTAAAACCAGAGCGCTCCGTCAGCTTTGATTAAGGCTAAGCGTACAATTGTTAGTGAATTTCTATAAAACTTTAAGTTTTTCATTTTACTTTGCTGGAAATTTCCGACTTCCATGGCATGTTTTCAAACGCACCTCTATTGCTATATTGTTTCGATTAATTTTTTTTTAAGTACAGATATTTTGAGTGTAAATTTCAAGTAAAATTTTTAAAAATCTTCTAAACAAATAATTTATTTTTGATATGATTTTGTTTTAAAAAACTATTTTTTCGTTATTTCATATTTTAACACTTATTGGTTTGATACTGTAATGGTTTCTATTGCATAAAATAAAGTTATAGGCATTTTACTGTCACTAACATTTCAGTAAACTAACTTAAAAGATTTCAAGTCTATCTGGAAACCATTTAATAACTCAGAACCGCGATGACCTTCATTCAAAGGTTAGAAAAGGGAGCGGGTCATAATTCTGCTTTCAAGATTCTTCTTTTCAAAATTCTGACTTAAGGACTAACCATGAAATGTCCCAATATACGCGATTCGTATGCCACGACTACTTATAGAATTTTGCCCGATTTCGTTATGTTTTCGTTAGCTTTTGTTGTCTTTGAGTTTTGTTTTTGCTTGTCGTTAGTTCATCAATTGCCATATTTAAGCCTATATTTATTTTAAAATGTGTTTCCAAAAATCCGTGAAAGAAGGTATTAGCTATATTGTAATGTGGCGACAAGAAATAAAACGACGTGCAGAAATCTTGACGAACACACTCAGCTGTTATTCCAGTCAGCTGACAGTAAACTGATATTCGAAGTTCGAATTCCGATATTGAAAATTTCCCCTCCATGGATTTCAGCGGAAGAGTACCAATGGAAAATTACCAAAGAGGATTATTATTCTTGATTATTCTTACAGGAAGAACTAGAACGTGCTTAATTTGTACAAATACAGGGGTGACAGGACAGGCTTGTACGGGACAGTTATATTTTCAACGTTGACTTGTGAAATACGATAATAAAGTTAAAAGTGATTGAATTGAAATAAAGTGTTGAGTTCTAAGTAGCGAAGTTGATAAGTGTGATTTGAATTCAAATAAGTTTTGTTTGATAAATGATGTGGTTCAGTGTGTAATTATAAAAGTAAAATTCAGTTTTATTTTACGACCCCAGGCCAAATACATTCCAATATCACGAATTGTACGCTGAACTCATTTAGATCGGACAATCGGTTTGAAAAATACTTGCACTCTTTTATGGGCACCACCAATTTTTTTGCCTGAGACTTGAGTGGGATTGTTTGTGTATTTTGACATCAGATTAATCCCGGTTAAGCCTTCTTTGGTTAGACCTAGAAATTTTAACAATTCTGCATTTTTAATTAAACTTTTGAATTTTTTAAGTAAAGCTTAGGTAAACAAGTGGGAAAGTGCAAAAGTGCGTATGTAAAAACTTCAGTCCATTTGTGATGGATCGTAAAATACCCTACCAAAAAAGAAAACTGCCACGCCTCCAAAAAGTAGGCGGGATATAAATATATAACTTTGGAATGCTATATGCTAGGTGGTTGCATACATTTCGGGCTAAAACTCCGCCTTTTTAAGTAAAAAAAATCACTTTTTTTAATACCACGCCCTCAAAAGTGGGTGGAGGCATATACTACATACACAAAAAAGTTAGAAAATGCTCATATCTACAATTTTTATCACATACGTTTTAGTGAGATTTAGTGAGAAACAGTCATGTTAAAACAGCTAAAATCCCTTAAAAAAGTGGGCGTGGTCAACGAAAAGGTCAAACTTTTTTGGCTACCTGAAAGACAATTACAAGGTTATGTTATGTCAAAAAATGAGTGCGCTAACACCATTGTAACATAGCGAAAATTTGGAAAAAGTATTTTTTTAAATTAGAGATGGTAGCACATACAGGCCTGTAGTGGGCGTGTCTGTAGGCGGATTCAGCAAATTTTCAAACCTGATCTGAAGGGCTGGACTTCCAGCCTAATAACCAACTTTCAGCCTAATAACAACTTTAAGGACGTATATTCTAAGCTAGAGGCTTAAAACATACGGCCTTAAAGTTGTTTACATACAGACGGACGGACATGGCTTAATCTGTTCTCCTATCGGTCCCATTCATATCTCTAAAAGGTCTTTGGGGTCTACGGTGACTATTTCACTGCGTTTACAGACTATACAACAAACTTAAAATACCTTGGGTAGGGTATAAAAAATAAACAGGCAGGGGGGTCGCAGAAATCGGCAGGCTTTTGGATTTGGTGTTACACGGTATATAGGGTCTAATGCATAGAAATTTGTCACAAACGAACTCTTGCACTTATACTCACTTGTTTAGATTTAAAATCAATTAAACGCCTTAAACGTTGTAGAATCTTTTACGAAAATCGTTTTATTATCTTGTCATTCGTTTCTTATAATAATCTGGTACAGAATTTTAAGCTAACTTTAAAAATATGATTATTTTACTTTGCTTTTTGAACTAAATTCTTTAGAAAGATATAGGTCGAGAAGCAACGACATTTTTAAAAATTTTATAGAAATTTATACTTTTGTGATCGCGTTTTCCAATTGGTACTATTATTAGGTGTGTTTCCTTACTTTCTGTACCATTTTGGTCAGATTTTCTTATTTGAAGGAGTGGGGGTAAAAATCTCTTAGTGAGAGGATAAAATGACCAAAAGTAAGGGAACGCCTTGTGCACCAAAAACTGCCCACATTTTGAACGTCAAAGACAATGTTAAGGAAAAGTTATAGCGATCGATAAAACATGCATTCATTAAGCAGTACTTGAAATATATGGATTATTGTCTGCAGCATAATATTCACTGACTTTAGGTTTCTTATGTTTGAAGTTGATAATAACATTCTTTAACATTCGAAACTTCACATAAAAAAGACTCAAAGTATAGAAACAGCAAACGTTGTTCAAAAATACAAATTTCACGAGTTGCTATAGCTAAAACCTAAGAGTCCACCTAAATGTCACCTGCTGTTGCCCAACTCAATTGCCGCCGCTTTGACACTTTTTATAATTCAGCCCAAAGCAATTTCTTTTGGGCTAAATTTCGTAGGGAGGGGAAATTTCAAACTCTCATTTTTGGTCTCTCTCTCCTGTCGAAAGCTACACAAAAACCGTGTACGGGAACAGGATTTGGCTATTTTTCGTAGGTTTGGGTCGTTTTGTGTAGTTTAGGACATGTACGGGAACAAACTTATTAAGATACCATTACCATTAAGTTTTTGAAGTTATCGAACCGAATCTCAGAACCTACTGATATACATAGTTCAAAGTTCGCAATAGTTTTCCCGATCATTTCAAACACATAATATAATCCGTGTGATCTTTTTCAAAACATTTACCCTATATTTACCGAGTACCCGAGATCGTCTTGGAACAACACTTTTTTCATAAGTATTTGCCATTTTTTTTTTTCTCGAAAATATGTATAGGTTCGTCCAAACCGAAGTCTTAAAAAAGTTTTACCAAAGGTTGACTTAAGTCTTCGTTTAAGGTGCTTTATTCCAATATACGCATAGTATCGATCTTTTGAACGAAGTGAATAGAGAGTTATGACCGCATGTTGTACAACAAATTTCTACTTTTGTGACTGTAATAATTTTCAAGACACTTTTTGTGTTTTTTATTATCAAATAATGTATGAAAAAAAAAAATTTCCTTGTAAGCTTATTCATTTTTATATTTTACATTATCTTTCAACGACTCACTGTTCAAAAGTTACATCAGGTCGGAAGGACAACGGAGCGGTTCTATTTATAAGAGGTACTTATTCCATTTTTGAATGGACTGCTAACTAGATCATTTTGTATCGGCTGCCGTAAAGTTGTTTGAATTATTTTCACATTCACAGAGTAGAGTTACAACTCAAAAGAAAAGACGGTTCTCATTGGAAGGTATGATTACCTCTTTAACTCACCTTCGTGAGCAGTACAGCATAAACCTAGAAGCTAGCTGATGCTGGAGAATATTTATTCTACATCCAAATTTATCTCGATAACTTTAAAATTTTTGACATTTGACGACGTTTAGGGTATGAACCGATTTTGACAATTTTTGAAGGTGGGTGCTGTCATTTGGTAATAATTTGAAAAGATGGTGTGCATGTGCAGCTTTTGCACGTTGATTTTTTCACTTAACTTTCTTAGTTTTTTTTTTTTTTTGTAAATCCACTGTGATTCACTGTATATTTTTGTGTTCATTTAAGTGTTATCAACTTTAAAATAAGCAGAGGCTTAAACATAAGAGAAAAGTTATTATCATTGTGATGATAAATCAAGCAATTTTCAAAGTTCGGTTGACAAATGGGTTTATTATTGCAAAATGAAAGTTGTCCATAAAAATATTTTAAGCAATTATTTTATGTGATTCGTTTTTTTACAAGTCATGCATTAATTCTTGTTTGTTTTCCAGAACATCTAGAACCACATAATTATTTATTCCACTCTCTCACTATGTCAATCACAGTGCTATGGCGATTTTTACACAATCTTACCACTCAAATATTTGCAAGTTGAAACACACTAAACAGAACGATCTATCAAGTCCGACTAAAGTTTAAAAAATTCGCTACAACACTATTGAGTGATCACCCTCTAGCTTTATATTTGTATGAATGCTAAGCTATCAATTTAGAACTTATTAGCAGCAGCGTGTTGGGAGCAAAACAAAAACTGCTTTGTAATTTAGCTATAGATATTTCTAAAGTGAAATTAATAGACAAACCGAATGCGTAAGTGACAAATACAATTTAGCAACGGGTGTATACTTAAATTGAATGGCTATAATCTTATCAGTGTGCGAAACTCTTCTGATGATACTGATTACACTATTAGGTGTAAATTTAATAAGATAAGATATTTCTAGATCAGATTAAACGGCGCGCGTTTAAGTATATAACTTTTAGATAAAAACTGTTCGCGTGCTGTTTGGAAATTTTTCATAAAAGAGCCTATCTCAATCTTGATTGTTTTTTTTGACGCTTTGATTGTAAAAAAATAGTTCACTATTCTCCTAATGCTGTCTAAGAGCTGGTATAGCCCCAGAAAAATGTCTGTGATATCCCTTTAAATAAGGGGCTAGTTGTGATATACCGGACCTAGACCTAAAACAACGTTTAAAATCGAGCGTGACCCATACATAGGTGTTTGCTTAAGTCACCGCACAGTTTCCAGAGATAAACGAACGCTTCATCATTTCATGAGTAAGACCTTCAAAAGAAGTTTTGTATTTCATTGGCAATGTGTTCACTAATTCAAATATTACATGCTTTACAGGGCAACTTGTTGATTATGCCTCTTGATTACTCAAAAACACAAATAAAAAGTTTTGCCTCAACCATGATTTTTAATGCAGGGCTTACGATAAATAAACTATAAAAACTAAGGAAACACAAATATTTTTTACTATCGTCAAGAGCTTAATATTGGTAATTGTTATCTGGTGAATTGACTTATTGTGTCTTTAAAACTTGCCATGTCACTTGATGAGTTATGCTTAGATTAAATGCTGACAAGATACTAAAATTATATGGTGAAACATTTACAGAAGAAGTTTGTGGAATTAGACTTGTGTGAAACAGTGTTAATTAACCGATTAGCTGTGTACTATTTTTGCAGTTTTTATTGCTAAAATCCGAAGTACCTTTTCTTTTAATGTGACGCTACAGTTTTTGGCGAACTGTGGTGAAAGCCCAACGTCTTTTAGAGATGCCCCAAAGTCTTTTTGACGTCAAAATTACACCTGTTGCATGAACCTTACATGTCGTCTATACTATTTATTTTTGCAATAGTTTCATATTTTGCTTAGGTCCATGTAAAAACTACCAACAGCGGTTTTTTTCAATTTTGTAGACCAATGTGATTTGGAAAAAGAACGATGCTTAGATAGTCTTTTTTTTTTCCGTGGGTAGGAAAAACCTTCATAGGCACAACGAGGACCGGCCGCGCGTGCTCATAGTAGTGTGAGATTCTTACTCACTAAAAAACCTTCCATTTTCCGTCAGACTACGACTAAGTTTCCTTAACAAGAAGTTCGAGTTTCTGTAGTAATCGCGTGTGGCAGGCTGCCTTCCAACGAAGGCACCTACAATACCGTCAATTTCATCTTATGCTGCTAGATCTAACGGTCTCATTCGTTGTAGTCGGCGCATAAGATTTGTCTGATCCAAAGTTCGGATAATTTCATTGTTGCAGTGTCCGCGAAGACGAGTACTAAGTTTGCCAGCAAAGTTTGTTACCTCGTCAGACACGGTTGCGATTCCTAGATCTCGGTGTAGATCGCTGTTTCTTATGTACCATGGAGCATTAACGATTGCTCATTGCTCTGAGTGTCTTATTTTGAAAAGTTTCTAAAATGGATATATTCCTTGGTTTAGTACAACCCCAGAGTTGTATACCGTACGTCCAAGATGGTTTTAGCACTTGCTTATACAAAAGCAGTTTGTTATATGTGCTTAGTTTCGAAACTCTTCCGATAAGCCAATTCATTTCTCTTAACTTGATTTCGAGCTCGTCGCGTTTCTTTTTTACGTGCGGCTTCCATTTAAGTTTTGCGTCTAGAGTCATTCCTAGATATTTCGCTTCATTTGAGTACGGGATTTGTACCGAGTTAATGTATAAAGGTTTGTTGTTTATCTTTTTATAAGTAAAGTTAACATGCGTTGACTTAGTCTCGTTAAGGACGACTCGCCAGCTCTTCGTCCAGTCGCATATTTTGTCTAAAGCGCGCTGGAGTTTCCCTGTTGATAATTCAACTGTTGTATCAAAAGCGAGAATAGCAGTGTCGTCTGCGAACGTAGCTAAAATTGTTCCCTCATCGTGGGGAATGTCTCTTGTATAAAGCAAAAATAATATTGGGCCGAGAACGCTTCCTTGTGGGACACCGGCATTTATCTCTTTGAATTCCGAGTACTCATTTTCGTACCTTGCGCGAAAGATTCTGTCTTTAAGGTAAGACTCTAAGATTCTATAGAGTTTTTCTGGTAAGCAAAGCCTTAATTTGTACTTCAGGCCTTCGTGCCACACCTTGTCGAAGGCTTCCGATACGTCGAGAAAAGCGCTAGTACATATCTTTTTCGCTTCCAGAGCTTTTTTGATTTCGTTTGTTATTCGATAGACCTGGTCGATTGTTGAATGCTTTCTCCTAAATCCGAATTGGTGATCCGGAATCATCCGTCTTTCTTCAATGATTAGTTGCAACCTTTTAAGCAACAGTTTCTCGAATACCTTAGATATTATCGGCAGTAGCGATATAGGTCTGTATGACTTTTTGTCGTTTGGACATTTTCCTGGTTTCGAAACCATTATGACCTCGGTCACTTTCCATTGCCTTGGAACGTATAAAACTCTCATGGAAGCGTTAATGATATAGAGTAGCTTGACCAAAGCTTTTTTCGGTAGCTCCTTTAGAATTTCGCTAGTAATTAAGTCGTAGCCAGGGGCTTTGTTGTTTTTCAGATTATTTATCGTTTGACGAAGTTCAGCCAATGACACGGTTTTTATTCTATAATTATCTTGTACCGCATAAGGATTGAGCTCCTCGACCAACGGATCCCCGTCAAACGGTTGGAATGTTTCTTCTAGGTAATCTGCAAATAAATCCGCTTTTTCTTTGTCTTCTCTTGCCCATTCGCCGTTGGCTTTTCCTAATGGCGCAGAGTGTGCTATAGGCTTCTTTACGGACTTGACTGCTTTCCAAAGAGAGTAGTTCGAACCTTTATCGGCAGTCAAACTTTCGAGGTAAGCAGTAGTCTCGCGACTTTCAAAATCTTGAAGTTAGTGCTTCAGTTTGTTAGAAAGGTGGTTCAAGATGGTCTTATCCGGGGGTGCTCGCGAACGTTGCCATCTCTTGCGCGCTCTCCTCTTTTCGAATATTAGCTCTTCTATTTCTCGTGGATATATTGTTCCGCTGTTCGATAATTCGGCCCTCCGAAAAGAAGTGTTATTCCACGCAGCGCTCTGAATAACTCTCACGAGTTTATCTAATTCGTCTTCTATTTCAAGTGGCGTTTTGAGCGGTACATTTAAAGCTATGTTTTCTTTGCAGTATGTTCTAAAGCCGTCCCAGTCGGTGTTGTTGTTAGTTAATCTAGGCGCTCTATTCTTTTTCGCTAGGCTTCCGCCGATTTTCAAAAGAACTGCCGAGTGATCTGAACAGAGATCAAAGCGTTCTTCTACGTTCGTAAGGTAACGAGGTACCCCCTTGGCGATAAAGAAGTCGACGAGATCAGGTATTTTATTTCTGTCGGTTGGCCAATATGTTGGCTTTCCCGTCGATAAGAAGATCACGCCGCGTTTTGTACTTGCTTTAAAGAGGGCTCTGCCTCTTGTTGAATTGCACCGTGAGCCCCAAAAAGTATTTTTCGCGTTAAAGTCCCCGCCGATGATAAAGTTTGTCCCAAGTGAATCAAAGAGCAGAGCAAGATCTTCATCTGCCAGCCGATACTGCGGAGGAAAATAGCTCGTCGCGATGTTGTAATTTATGTGACTTTATTTTACTGAGACTGAGGTTATTTGCATAAAGTCAAGTTCTATTTCTTCGTTTTTGGAGTGCTTAATGCAGTCTTTAATGTAGAGAGAGGATCCACCTCTCGAATTTTCTGAAGGATGATGAGCGTGATAGTCAATGCAACCTTTTATTTTGCGTGCTGAACCCTTTTAAAAGTGGGTTTCCGAAATCAGGCATATGTCTACATTATTCTTTTGTAGGAATACTTCTAGTTCGTCAATTTTTTGCAAAAGGCCGTTTGCATTCCATGTTATTATTTTGATTGGCTTTCCCATATTCATGATTTTTTATTAAATGCTTTTCGAGGTTTAAACTCGAGCTCGCATAGGAATTTTTTATATCTTTATGAAGATAGTTATGTTCGATGTATAGATACTAGATTTGCCTTAATTGCGGATTAGTGTCCGGTGGAAACACTGTTTGGATTTTGATTTATTATTGAAATAGAAGAAGCGTTACAGAAAAAGCCAATCGGCGTAAAAGAAAGCTTCAAGGTAAAGATTTTGTTTTTGATGGGGCGCGGGAAATATGCAGGGAATGTGAGGACTGGGTCTGTCCTCTCTTTCTCTTTCTCTTTCTCTTTCTCTTTCTCTTTCTCTTTCTCTTTCTCTTTCTCTTTCTCTTTCTCTTTCTCTTTCTCTTTCTCTTTCTCTTTCTCTTTCTCTTTCTCATCTATCTGCTTCTGCATTCTTTTAAATCAACACCAAGCTTTGTTGCATCTTGCTTATCGAACAGTGTCCTAAAACGACAAAAATTAGCACTAATTTGCGATCTTTTAGCGTTGATAAAACTCATTGAGTGTTAAAGATCCAGCTTTGGCCAAGTCTGTTTCGTCGACCGACAAGTATTACCATATAATCTAACCACTTTTACCAAAAAGGTTTGTTCTTGCTATTGCTATGTATTGATTATGAGTTAACAGATTACCTATGCTATAAGAAGTCTTTTTCATGCAAGGTTAAGGGAGTAGCTCAAAATTCGGTGAGCTTTTCAGTCTTGCAGTTGCCTGCATATTGACTGGGCCTTAAGAGACGATACGCAGTCTACGGTTACTTCCTAGTTTACAGAGACTGGTTACAGGGACTGTCCAAAAGGTGTCGTATAACCTGTGCGGATGTCACATTGTTCTTAAGGCAGGATAAGACTTGCTTTTTCGTAATGATTTCCGCTATAAAAACACTGAAGTGATTAGGAAGATGGATGGCCCCACCTATACCCCATCACTAGATTTGAATCCATCGGCGTACAAGTGGACCTTCATTTCCTATGAGGGCAAGAATAACTCAAGCGGACTAACTAGGTGGATGGTGGTTTTCCGCCTTATCCATACGCGCGCGAGCGCCGGCGGTTCAAACGCCTGTCTGGGATCAACGACCGAGACGTCTATAGCCATTAAGTGTGAAGGGTGGGTTAAAGTCCCCATTAATTTTAAATGACATTATTTGCAAGAAAAGAGAGCTACCGTGTCTCTTATTCACCCTTTTTGTTAGATTTCCAGCTTTGGCCTTTTGCTAAGATTAGACCCAAAAGTTTAACTTCATCAGAGAAGATTAGATTAGAGCACCTAATAGAAGGAAACCAGTACAAGTCTGTGGGGATTGACACCTAGACCCCAACTATCCGCCCACCTTGTCAGCTTTCTTAGAATTTTTTTCGGAGTTCTCGAAAGAAATTTTAATACCAGCCAACTAGCAAATTGCTGGTAAAAGCAAAATAGGTATCTGCATATAAATAAGTTTCTGTGGGGCGATTTAAAGGTTTAAATGTAACTGGTTGCCGTCTTTACCCAGGCTCGGTAAAAAAGAGAATCTTTTGGCGGAGACCATTTCTAGCTATGAGGTTTCAATCCTTTTCGTTAGAGTAGACATTTTTTCACGTCTATTGTGTATTTCACCTTTTCCCACTGGTTCTTTATTATACTGTCTTCGTATACTGTTACACGTCTATGGCTCCATTAACATTCTTCTCTTAAAAAACTCTATTCTTTACTCTTACCTTTTCAGCAGCTGATATAGCTTCCCCTGCCCGATGGTATTAGGGTGACTGTATTCCGCTTGACAGCGTGGCACGGTGCTGTCCCTGCCGTAGTGCACCACAGCATTTTACCTGAAGCACATCAATTCTTCGGTTATTCCGCTTTTTCTGGCCGCCCTAGACCGGTTATTCTTAAACCGGCTGTCTAAAGCCGTAGAGCCGATGAAGGTTTCACCATTCGAAACGCCCTTTGGAAGTCCGCATCCGTCACCCACTGAACTATAATTTTACCAGCAAGAGCTCTCTTATCTGGAGTCTCCTTGGACTGCTTTAATCTTTCACGGATGAAAGCAGTCCAGGGGACTCCAGATAAATATATTTCTAGGGCTATGGAGAAGCCATTTCATTTGTGACGAAATGGCTCCATCATACAGCCCCCGAAAGAGATTGCTTAAAGGATTGTAGCTCAGACCTAGGGTTTGATGAATGCCCCCAATATTTTTGTAGATGCTGCCATAAAAGATTGTCTTAACTCGCAGATTTCTTAAATATCAGTGTCAGTCACTTTTACAAACCTTACGATCCTTATGATGAGTCCGCTAGGATATCGGATCGAAGACTGTCATTATCGTTGAGGCCACTTCTAAGAGTTGATTAGGTACTACCAGCGCATATGAATACAACTAAAATGGAACAATTATGCGGGGACCAAAAGGCAGCCTGGGCTTGGCCTCGGCTCGACGTTTACAAGTTCAGCCATACGATTTCAGTGTTTCCTAACACAACGAAGCTCGGCTTCAAAATGTTGTTTGCAAAGAAAGAGAGAGAGAGTGTGCAAAGAGAAAACGTTATGTTACATAATGAGGCTCAGAAGCCCAGCACGAGTTCAGATGTGCTGAACTTTTTCTTCGTGTGAAGCAAATGGGGGTTTATTCGATCGCACATATGAAGTCAATCAGTCCGCCTTTGGCCATATTTTTATAAGTGTGTTGGTTGGTCATGCAGGGATATGACGCAGAATATCTGTGTGTTCTACATTTTGGGACAAATTGTGTATTTATTAGTTGGACATGAATGTTCGATATTCCACATGATTATGTATGCAGCACTAGCTACCAGGGCTTTCGGCTGTGTGTGCGTATTTGTTAATTTATCGTAGCGTGCTTGGAGAACGTAGTGAATGCATAATAAAAGCTCTCTCTCTATGAGCGAAATGTCATTGCAAAACCGGTTCAAAGCCCACGTATCTGCTGCCTTGTGGTCCCCGCTTAAGTTTCTTACAACGTTATTAAATTAAAACAATGTTCAATGCATTTCAATTCTTGATGTTTTCAATTATATATTATCTATAAACATTCTTCTTGACCATAATGACAGCAAAAGTATCTACATTTTTAACATTTGTCTACCAAAAGAACCCGAATTTCTGCGACAATCTTATAATATCACGTAGCTTCTGCAATAGCGCCCCGGATGGTGGAACTTGAACCGCATCCATATCGAAGTCCTTAAAATCCTCGGGTAAAGTAGTATCATCGGCTAAGAGTACTTTAGCCATTATCACAGCATGACTAACTTGATATGGTGCTACTCGATTTACTTCGTCAATAAATCTAAAAAAAAAAAAGGTGATAACTTTTAGATGAATATTGTTGTTGTATGGTTTTTGTTATTTGAGAATGGTTTTCGCTTCGGCTTTTTCATAAAAAAGACCTAATACCTCTTACGGCAAAAAATTGTATTTTACCAATATTATAAGTATCGCTGTCGATAGTTATAGTAAAATTTTTTTAGCTGAAACTAAAACAGAAACTAAGATGACCTAAAACTAAAACAAGTGAGTAAGTGCAAGAGTTCATCTGTGACAAACTTCTATATACTCGACCCTATATACCGTGTTACACCAGATCTTAAAGTTTTTTTTAGCCCGAATTCATATATTATTTGTATAAGCCACGCCCACAAAAGTTGGCATGGGCTGAAAATTGAAATCAATTAATTGTAATTTCGTTAAAATCATGAGAAAATACGGTAAAAGCGAAAATTATTTCAGAAAAAAATGTGGGCGGAGCTCGAAACTTTGAATTGAGGAAATAGTAATATCTTTAAAATTTGTCATATAATTTTTTCGATAACCCAGCGAGAAGTTTTTCAGTGCCGAGTTAACTCCGTAAACACAATTGTCGAAAAAATCGAAATTATTGCCTCTCCCAAATCTCACTTCATATAGAAAAACACAGGAAAAAAAATTCGACTTATTCCCAGATGTAATTTTTCACAGAAACACGTAAATGAATTGTCATTTCACACAGAAAAAACATTCAAAGAAGTTCATACTGTTTTCCAGAGTTGATTAATTCCTAGATTAATTAACCAAATTTGGCGAGTTAAGTCGAAATTAACCATATAAACAAGTTCACTGAAAAATTCATTTATGGGGGCTCAGTTTAACTCGGAAAACCGGCCGTTAAAGGTCAAGATTGCTCAGTACCAACATTTGAGCTCCTACGCCATGTCTTAGTTGACCAAAAGGCATTTTGAAAGAAATTTCAAAATAGAGGGTATCTTACACGGAAGCCATTAGTGGGCGTGGCCGTTGAGCAATTAAACCAATTTTTACACTCTGTCTGTGCAATGGAAGAACCAAGCCGCGTGCCACGCTTCAGGCCTCTAGCTTGATTTTAAGACCTAAAACCTCTACACATACAGACGGACGAACGGACATGGATTAATCAATTCACCTGTCGGTCTCGATCATATCTCTAAAAGGTCTTGAGGGTCTACGATGATTATTTCACTATGTTACAAACTATGGATTAATTAATTAATATGCCCTCCGGTCGGGTATCAAGAGTTTTACCGTAGAGCCACAATGCCCACAGTAGAAGCGGCAGTATAACCGTGGTCAATGCCCGTAGCGGTGGTATGTAGCAGTAGTACGTGTACAGCCACGGAGCCATGTGGCGTAGTACGGAAAAAAATTGAACACAATGGTGTGGCCCGGCTATGTCGAACAAAAACCCCGTTTATAAGCAATGGCCGATGCTCTGAGTTAATTTGAACTAGATTTAATATTTTTGTACAACGTATGACACAAATTCCATAAAATTTCTTTAGATTTAACCATCTCAATAAACTTTTCGACGTCCTTTTCCTCCATTGTTTACTTTACTTGTATTGAACTGTCCACCGTGTAGCGCAGTCAACCGTGTAGCGCTACGAAAGTTAAAAGTTGGCCAACTCTTACTACCGCCACAGCTACGCGCTACCGCCACAGACACACATTGTGTGCGCAATACACTGAATACATGTGTTTTAACTTTTGACAGCGCTTACTACCGCTACTACTACCGCCACAGCTACATCACTGTGGTTCTACGGTAAAGCGCGGAACTATGCGGCGGCGCTGCACAGGAAAAACTCGAACACAATGGTGAAGCGCACTTATATCAGACACATACCGCGTTTCTAAGCAATGGCTGAGATTTTTCACTCCTGAGCTTTCTTTTTATTATTTTTCCAAAGCTGGTGACACAAATTCCATAAAATTTCTTAATTTTTCACAATTTCGATAAATTTCTTCACGTCCTTTTCCTCCATTGTTTACTTTCCTTGAAGCGAACTGTCACCCGTGCAGCGCTGTCATTCCTGTAAAGCTGCAAAAGTTAAATGTTGGCCAACTCTTACTGCCGGTGCAGCTACGCGCTGCCGCTGCCAATACACATTGTGTGCGCTATCCACTGAATACATGTGTTTTAACTTTTGACAGCTCTTACTTCCGCTACTACTGCCGCTGTAGCTACACCACTGTGTTCCTACGGTTATGTTCCGTTTCTTTTCTTTATGACAACGCGGCTGAGAAATCACCTAATCGTATCCCAATATGAAGAACCGCGGTTAGTCGGTAGTTTTAAGGTAAATTATTTTGAAATCCGCACACTGACACGCCCACTTTACATAATGGCATAAAGAGGCATCAAAGTTTTCGTAGGAAGCTGAAATTCGGTGTGCGATATCCTCGCTTAAGTGTTTTATGATTCAAGTTTCACAAAAAAGCGAAGACCGCCCCCATGTGGACGTGGGCATATTTAATTTGCATTCCAATAAACGGTTTTTATTCGCCATATTTGGTTGAAATCCAAAAAACTTGCACTATAAAATGGTCAGATAATGTGCGTATGCTATTAACTGAAATAAATAAATTGTTGCCACGCCCACTTTTGGAGGCGTTTTTAAGTGTAAACCAAATTTTTAATATGAAAACGCAATCAACGCGTGTATACCTTTTCTGTTATAAAATATGAACCGTAAAAAAGGATGTTACTGCAAAGGAGTTGATGCCACGCCCCTTTTCTAGGGAAGAAGATTCTTAACTAACAAATTCTAAATACAATTCTAAACTGAAATTTAACAATCAACATTTATAACGCAATTTGGAGCTTGACAGTGGTCAATTGGGATGGGGTATCCAACGATTCGCCTAAGTGGATTATTTTTTTTTTAAGCTTTATAAGCCTCGCATCTTGGTGCGTCAGGTGCTTTAAGACGCACTTCCACCAAGTGACTAGAGGCAATCTTAAATCTTACGCCCGTAGATCTCTTTAACAAAGAAGGCACCGCAGAAAGCGTAATACGAATTGAAAGTAGATACAAGCAAATGAAGTCCATGATCCTAAGAACATAGTTCAATCTTGTGTACAAGACTTTATCTCGACTTAAATCGAGAATATTCCATTCACATTCCAAGGAGACAATATTGTAGGCTGGGGAACGTTACAACCAACTCAGACGTGGCAGCCTGTATTTACAGATGATTCTCGATTAAGTTAGGGCACTGGGGCAGGTATATGAGCTCTGGAGCTCTGAGAAACTCGGTATCCTAATAAGCAGACACCTGACCTCTTGCAGTTTTCCCCAAGCGAAAAGATCAGATTATTGCAAGGAATTGCCAAGGAACCAGGGGTGGAATCGGCTATGGTGATCTGTGATTTTCACATTTTGTGACAGTCAATCTGATCAAACAAAATAATCCGTCTGCGTAAGGTTATCACAAAAATATTGCTCCGAATCGTTTCTTTATTTAGGCTTGTGATATAAGAACACTGATTTTTATTCGTACATGCAGAAAGTCAGCCTGAGAGTAGGCAAAAACACCAACTGACCAGAAAGTTTAAAAACTGGTGACCAGCTGATTTTGACGGTGATTGATCGGGAGCTGGCACAAGAAAATCGTGACGATCACAGTTTACGCAGACGAATTTTTGTGATTTGTGACATCACTTATCATAAGATCACCTTAGCCGATTCCACCCCAGGATTTTGGCAACACCAACAGTAAAATATCGTGTATTAGGACGCCCCGTGCGTCACGTCGCTCAGAACTTAGGGGCAGAATAATGGCAGCATTCTGTGGGTACGGGTACAGGCCATATGAAAAAGCTGACAAGTTAATCAAAGAATGGTTCATATCTAAGTTTTACCACAGCGGACATAAGGACTAGTCCTCCGATTTTCTTTGAAACAGAAAAAATGGCTGAAACCGCATTCAGAAAGTAGCCCAAAACGGATGGAATAATCTACAAAACTGCGGTCATACAACGAAGTCAGAGCTTTTTAAAACAGGAAAAAAATCAAAAAATCTCGGAGCACTATCCAAAGTCTATCGCTTTCCATAGCTACAAGAGTGACACAGGTCACAACATTCAGCAAAATTAAGAATCATTAACATCAACTACGGATCATCGGGAACTGCATCTGTTTTTTGTATGTACAGGAATCTTCTTTTCGAGACATCGAATGAATTATTTAGTGCAGAGGATCACCTGCTAGCACGTACATACAAGATGAGTGTTTATGAATTCATCAATATCTAAATAATTTGAAGAAATGTGAGTTTGTCTATTTAATGATTCAGATTCGGTTTAAGATTCGAAATATGATCATGATATGAACTTTTGACACACTTAAAAATAACATTGTCATCCCAGTCACATTTTCACGAGTCTAAAGACTTAAACTTTGCAATCCGATAATTGGTAATATAAGCATCTTTATAATTTAGTTGCTTGTTTTTGCAGAATATACTTACTTGTCGTAACTGTATTCGGTTGTGTCACAAAGGGTCTTCTCCAAACACTCAATAAACTCCTCGTAGTAATACTTCAGAAAAACATCATAGTTCTGTTCGAGGACTTCAGTTTCCACACTTGACAACAATAGAAATATTAAATCGTGCACCAAAGACTCATATTGTGTTATCTGAAAATCGACAACCTTAAGTTTGCTTGGAGCACCAGCTTCATCTATAAAGAACAGAAGTAAATATTTGCTTATGGTAAGCTTCAAGATAAAAGGCTGGAACAGAAGGTTATCTGCTATCAGGAAGAATAAAACAATTACCATAAAGAATCATGACGTTATTAATCCACAAGTCAAAGTGAGCTATGGTGGTGAACAGACCATCGCTGCATTCTTCTTCGCTACTCATATATCGATCAGTGATCTTTTCCAATTCCATAAAACGATTTATGGCCTTCACATCGTCGCCAAGCGCTGCCGTCAGCTCTGTGTGCATTTGCTGGAAAAGTTCAAACATCAGTCAGTCGCCCGCACGTCTTGTTGTCTCAAGAATGCCTTACGTCTTTGAATTGCTTCAATGTGTCTACGTCCATTTGATTAACCATATCATAGCGGGTAAACTTCGTTACAAGCCTCTTAAAGAACTCTGGCCGTTGTTGCCTTAGTGCGATCGGTAAGGCGTGATACTTAGCTACGTACTTCAGAACCAGCTTAGTGTGATCATAGTCAAACATCACTTTCCGCTTCCCAGCTCTGTAGCCACTGGTTTGAAGGTTCTCCAGCACCAACACAGCATCGCGATCGAGAGTTGTGGACATCTCATCGAGTGATATGCGGCAGCTATAGGACTTGGCGAAAACTTCTATAAGATCAGCTTCGCTTACGCCACTGTCTAGCTGCAATTGCCGCACACTAGGGGCAAGATCAACGTAGACTGCATTCTCCCGTAAAGAGGTTATCTCCGGTTTGAAGATACTCCAAATCATTTCGTTTGTAAGCGGCGGCAATTTCGCCACCAAAGGTAATTCAACTATGGTTCCATCAGCTTGCTGCACTTTGGCCGATATCGATAGCATAATGCTGCCGTAGTTATCACCCGGCTTTGTCAGATAACGACTGGAGTATGACATAAGACGGCCTCCCTCTAAGTGTGGGCTTATGACCTTGTCTAAGTCGATTATTTCCGGGGGGTTGTCCATCTAAATGGGCAGAAAAAACATTGCGTGATAAATGATGACAATAAATTTATTCTTTTAATTAATGGGCAGAGTCATTGTTTACACTGTCATTGTAGAATGGAAATTACTTGACTATTGTAATTCTTAATCACTGTACATGTGTGTCATTAAAAACGACTCATGTTAATTTCGTTTCCTAGTCATAAGCTCTAAATCAACTCTGAGTTATTGTTGAATGCTGAATGAATAAAATCAGTTGTAGATATTTTGCCAAATCACAAGATTAAAAAAAAGATTAGCACTCTACAAATGAGTGTTTTTTTTTTCGTTTCACTTTTTGGTTAATCAAGCGGTCATGTAACTTTCACATTATTATTCAGCACTTAATTCAACATCTGGGGTAAAATTAATCAAATGTATTCGTCGCTATAAACTTACCGCCAAAAGCTAAGACCTACTCACAGTTGAGAATAACAACGAAACTATCTAAACAGAACGATGTATCGCGGCTTACTGAAATGAATCCAAAGATAGAAAATTCGCAACTGCAACTACCACCACCAGGTGCCCGCTGTTTCTCTTATTTATGAATCAACTTTGGGAATTGCTTTTTTGATTAGCTTTGTACCTACATAGGCGGATATGAGTTTATCTGAAGCTTTGGACTGCGCAAGAGTCTTAGAGTAGCATAATAGTCATTTTAATCTTTCTTTTTATACTGCTCTTGACAAGTGTGTGTAAAACTTAAGAGTCGAATTTTTCTCGAGATCAAAATGACCAATAAAGTTGCGAATGTGGATATCTGCAGAACATTGAAGTCTTTTGTGATCTTTATTCTGGCACTTGGTGAGGCTAACTAAATTACATTTATTCATAAATTTTTCTTCATGTGACTTGCAGTTTACAGAAAGTATTGACGTTGAGTTATGGCATCTTAAATATTATAAACTTAGGCTGATAAAAGATAGAATAATCAGAACTTTGTATAAACAGTAATAAAATAATTTATGCAAGTCTCAGAAAGTCTCTTGACGTTACCGGTTTATTCTAATCAACTCAGATTGACCTACTTACTTAATTTACCTTAGGACCCACGTACAACACAAGTTATTTCTCGCCACTCTGGCTCAAAGCTTTGACCTTTAACAAAAATTAGAAAGGAATTTTCGCACCGAATATTTATTCTGACATATTTTTGTACCATTTCGTTTGAGCCTTTTGGCTTGGATGGTCTTTTGAGTTCCTTATAATTCGTTTGGATCAGTTAATCACGTGCTTTGTCAAGTGGTCATATTCCTATTCTTATATAACCTATAAGATGACTATGGGTCATCTAGCCTAGGGTTCTTTTAAAATCCTTTTGACGCTGTATTCGGCCAAAGGCTTGAGTCTTCTTTTGCTTGAGAAGTAAACATTATTTTCTGAGCTGAGCGTTTCTGAAACGGGCATCGCAGCGAATGGTCAAGGTGCTGTGCAGGACCAGCCATCTTGAGAATTGTCTGAGCATATTCCGGTTGGAGCTCCCACCGTTTTTGGATCTTCATTTGCCTGACGAACTAACCCGGATATTCTACAGCTCGTAAGGGTCTAATCATAGCTATCATCGGATTGCATCATTGAATTACAGCTTGAGTGTTGAAGAACTTAGATGTTTGGCAGGAGGTTGTTTCGATTTCGTCCATTAGGGAAATTACAGATTCAGGAAGAGGATAAGGATGAGGATCGGGAACAGAAAGTTGGTAGCTTGGTAGAGCGCAAGGTTTTAGGGACATGCCTTATGGCAGCGATTGTACTACGTTGGTTGATAATCGGATTAGGAAGTCTTCTCAACCCATAATTTGTGTCTCCACCTGACACATATAGGTTTTTTTTTCATATGAGTTTTGCGTAAGTTATAGGAAATCGAACCAAGTAATAGACGGAGACTCTAACACTTTTCCCTACATTTCCGCCATCCTGGCGAGACTGACGAATGACAAGTACCTTTATTCCTTATATTAAGAATCTGCATCCCGAACATTCAAGGAAGTAAAGGGTCCGCCAAATAACATTTTTTCTGAAAAAGCTATAAAAAAACTACTGAATATTTTCTCGAATTTCTTTTTTTATTTGAAAGTACAATCGTTCCGGTTAATAATGGAAAATAATTTCATTCAAATGGCTGCCTCGGCTGGCCATGCAGTAGCCTAACCGATCGGTCCAATTTTTAAGCATTTTTTTTTCACCAATTGCTTCACGAATATTGTCCTTTAAAGCGTCAATTGTCTCTGGCTTGTCGGCGTAACACTTATCTTTTACGGCACCCCACAAATAATAGTCCAACGGTGTCAAATCGCAGCTCCGAGGTATCCAAACGACATCAGCTCTGCGGCTGATAATGCGATCTTCAAAAACAGGGCGCAAAACATCGAGTGTGCCTTCGGCTGTGTGGCACGTGGCGCCGTTCTATTGAAATCAAATGTTGCCAATATCCTCTTCTTCAATTTTTGTGAACAAAAATTCTTTCAACATGGCCCAAAAACGATCGCCAGTGACTGTTACGGCCACTCCTTGCTCATTTTCGAAGAAAAATGGCCCAATTATGCCTCTGGACCAAAATCCGCACCAAACAGTGACTCGTTTTGGGTGTATCGGCTTTTCCATGTATGCGTGTGGGTTTTCTGTGCGACAATTTTGCTTGTTTAAAAAAAAAAAATGAGCTTCATCTGAAAAGATGTTTTTTTTTTAAATCGGCATCTTCTCTAAGCCCACTTAGCGCCCACTTAGCGAAGCAATGTCGCAATATTTCCCAGCGTTGTTCAAGCGTATACACAACCATATTCGTTCAGCGGAAGGATAAAACTGATTATCTAGCAAATCAGACATGAGCTAAGTGTTACCATTCACGAAATAAGCTTACTTACTTAAGGTGGCGCTACAGTCCGGGGTGGACCTGGGCCTCAGCCAACAAGCTTCGCCACCCAGCTCTGTCTCTAGCTGTCTCCAGTTTCGCACGTGAAGTTGGCTGAGGTCCCCTTCAACTTGCGTGCGCCACCTGAGTCTCGGTGATCCTCTACCGCGCCGTCCCTGCGGTGTAGACTCGAAGATTTTCCGGGCCGGGGCGTTGGTGGTCATCCGCTCTAGATGACCCAGCCATCGTAGACGTTGTGTTTTGACTCTTTTGGCTAGGTCGGTATCGCTGTACAGCCCATGTACAGTTCGATGTTATATCTCCTCCTCCACTCTCCGTCTATGCAGACGGGACCGTAAATCGTCCGAAGAATTTTCCTCTCGAAGCAGCCTAAAGTGTTTTCATCCGCCTTTGACAGGGTCCATGCTTCTGCACGGTAAAGCAGGACTGGGATGATGAGGGTCTTATACATGGACACTTTAGTTGCTCGAGAGAGTGCTTTGCTACTCAATTGTCTTCTTAGCCCAAAGAAACAGCGATTGGCAAGAGTTATCCTTCGTTTTGCGCTGGTGTCATTGTCTGAATTGATAGCGGAACCCAGGTAGACAAAGTCCCTAACTACCTCAAAGTTATACCTGTCGATGGTGATGTTTTGTCCAAGACGTCGGTGTTGGGTTTCTTTTCTTGATGACAGCATATACTTGGTTTTGCCCTCATTGACTGCTAAAACCATATTCGCCGCTTCCGTCCCCATACTCACGAAGGCTTCACTGACATCACGCTTTGTTCTACCGATTATGTCAATGTCGTCTAATTATGCAAGCAGTTGAACGGACTTTCCATTCGTCGGGCATGCTTTCTTCCGACCATATCTTGCAGATGAGCTGGTGCATGCTCCTAACCAGCTCATCGCCAGCGGATTTAAAAAGTTCGGCAGCTAGGCCGTCTGCTCCGGCTGCTTTGTTGCACTTGAGCTTAGACACAGCTACTTTCACCTCCTCCAGGTCGGGTGGGCGGTATCGTTCGTATGCTTCGTCGGTAACGTCTTCGCCCGGGTTGAATGGTTCGTTCTGCCTCACAGCGGTATTTGGTTCGTCCTCGCCGTTATACAGTCTGCAGAAGTGGTCTTTCCGAATCCTCAGCACCGACTGCGATTCTACAACGATGTTCCCTTGATGGTCCTTACAGGCTTCAGTTCGAAGTTTATACCCTTGGCAGGACCTTTTGATCCTTTGGTAAAACTTTCTAACCTCATTCCTGTTGTAACATCTCTCTATCTCTTCAACCGCGCGCTTCTCGTGCTCTCTCTTTTTCCTTCGGAGAAGCCGGTGCTCCTCTCTCCTCCTCTGCTCGTAGAGCTCGCGAGCAGCTCTAGTCCTTCTGTGCAGCGCCGCTTTGTATGCTTCCTGTTTAGCTGCATGTGCTTGCCGGCATTCATCGTCAAACCAGGGGTTTCGTTGTGGTTGCCGTGTGAAACCCAGCACTTCAGAGGCGGCGTCTCTGATGGCATTTTGGCAATGTTGCCACTGGCTATCAATACTTTATGCTGGTTGCATAGGACTTCGTAGAAGGTTTTGAGAGACTCGGTTGGAGAACGACCTGGCTATCTCTTGCGATTGTAGTCGGCCGACGTCAAACTTCCTCACAGTATTTCCATTACTTGGCGCTGGGCGGGGATATCTGCAGCCGTACCTTGGCCACAACAAGGTAGTGATCCGAGTCTATGTTGGCCCCTCGGAAAGTTCGGACATCCATGATACTGGAGAAGTGCCTTGCGTCGATCGCAATATGGTCAATCTGGTTGACGGTTGATTGATCGGGAGATCTCCATGTTCCTTTGTGGCTATTGAGATGCGGGAACTGTGTACTAGCTACCACAACGTGTCGCCCCGCAGCAAAGTCGATCAGCCTGAATCCGTTATTTGAGGTCTTGTCGTGCAGGCTATGCTTTCCGACAGTACGACCAAAGATGCCCTCCCTTCCTAGCTTGGCATTAAAATCGCCTAGGACAATCTTAATGTCGTAGCTAGGGCACTGCTCATAAGTTTTGTCCAGGAGCTCGTAGAACATATCTTTGGTCTCGTCATCTTTCTCCTCTGTGGGGGCATGTGCGCATATCAGGCTAATGTTGGCGAATTTAGCCTTGATGCAGATCGTCGCGAGGCGCTCGCTTACAGGGTTGAAGCTCAAAACTTTTTGCCTAAGTCTGCCTCCAACAACGAAACTACATCCAAATAGGCGCTGTCTTTAATGCCGATAGCAGTCGCCGTAGTAGATGTCGCAGTTTTTCATCCTTCTTTTGCCCGGCCCGTCCCACCGCATTTATTGGATGGCAGTAATGCCTGCCTTGCAGTCGTTAAGGGCCTCCGCTAGTTGCTCGGCTGCACGTGGTCTGTTAAGGGACCTAACATTCCACGTGCAGATCCGGAGCTCGTTGTCCTTTTCTCGTTTGCATTGGTCGTCAACAGTAAATCCGTCCGAATCCGAGGCTTGTTTCTGCTTCGTGACTGGTGTTTCTTTACGTGGCCGGGAAGTCACCCCGACGGCACGACCCCCATCCTCTGGAGGACCAGATCCTTTGCTTAGCTCTAGAGACGGAGAGCCGGATAGCCCGGTCCTTATAGGCCTGAGCTCCGAATACGTCGTAGTAGCCCATATAAGGTGTTCACTAAGTAGTTCGGCATGACTGGAACCATGGACGCCACCGTTGATTCCATCTGGGGAGTTCCTCCGCTGCCGTCCGGATGAAAGGAGAAGTGCCTTAGTGGGAACACTCCTCCCGAAATAAGCACTAGTTGAAAAAAAAAACGTTAGATGGCGGACCCTTTACAAGGCCTTAACAGTCCTATCACAATGGTCAGCAACAGATGAAATAACATCAGCACATGTCTCTCTTCCCAAAGAGACTTATCTCGTCTTATAAGCTGAATCTTTAAAAGATTGAAAGACTCGCCAGAAGAATTGGTGCTGCTTTCAACGATTTCTGGTGTAGAAGTTACAGAGACTTGGAAGGGGAAGGACCATAGTTCAACCTGAACCATGGTTCTGTATAACTGTCCCACCCTTTCAATCCTGAAAAGGAAAACTACTTACTTAAAATACTTTACGTAAATACTTTTCTAAAAGATCTAAGAAGATCTTAAAAGCATAATGAGCTTTATCGCCGCGCCCCGGGTCGAATTGACTACGCCTAAATAGTGAACGACGCATAACCTGTCCTTTATACCACCTGAGTACTCAATCGTAGAGTACCACCAGTAAACGCTAAAACCCCTCATCATTCTCCCACAGCTCACCAAAAGGACTTCCCAACAGGACTGGTCCGGTACGGGCTCATACCATTTCGGTACCCCCTCACCTTCCTGGCCTTACGGTATCATCGATATAGAATCCTCTGATACGGATTCATACCGATTCGGGTACCCCTACTTCTCCCATTCCCCCAAGTTTAATTCTGACTTGAGTCGCCGCAAGTACGGGTTTACAACGAAAACGATTTCCCTGCATCAGCGTCTTGCCTAAGAATTTTCCCCCGGGTTCATACCGAAATAGATTACCCATGTACTCTCCCATCCTTGAGGCGAATTCTTATTTGAGGTCCAATAGGTACGACTTATGCTGAATCGGTTGCCCTTACCTTATCTTCTCATATTGCACTACTCCTCACTGACCTTCCACTTACTTGTTGACGCAAGCTCACACTGAAAACTATTGCCCCCGAGCTCAATCTATCCCCCCCAAATTCATACCAACCTCATCCGCAAACAGCCATGGGAGCCTATTCTTTGGGAAAGTTCTCACTCGTCCTCAAAACTCTGCTAAGAGTTGTGGGGCCACCCACCTCAGCGTCTATCACTCTTTTCGGGTAAGTCCCTAACCAATCAACAATAGATTGGTAACCAGCGGAACAGGCTTATATCATTACTGGTTGCCTCGACCTTTCCCACCCAAATCGGGTAGTTATTTAAGTCATCGGGCTTGGAAACTCCAGTCCTACAAAAGTCGTATCACAATGGACCTCGTTTGATCTATGTTTGTCCTTCCGAGTGAGGTAAGCCAACTAACATAACCTAACCTACAGACTTTATTCAGTTCAAGCACATGCCATATGGTCTGCAAATTGCTCCTTCGACTTGGCAGAGGTACCGTGCTGGGAGGCGATCTAGAACCCTTGGTTTTCGTGTGCGTGTACCTCGACGACATCATCGTCGCCACCAATTCCTTCCTCAAATATGTAGATATTTTGCAGGAAGTCCTTGTAGTAAGTAGGGAAAAAGGTCATTAAGTTTACCGTTGGCCCAATAAGGAATTAGTTGGATTTTCTTATATGTCATTTCGAATATGTCATTAAAAATTGTGGGTCCGCATTGGTTTAGAAGATATAGGCAAAAAAAGTTCAAAAAGAGTACAACTTTAAGATACCCGTAAGTTGCCACTGGTGCCTGCCAGACAACTAGCGCCTACCCCCAGCGGAGCGACGTAGTGGCATGAGCGGATGAACACTGCGAAAAAGAGATTTCATATCCTTTAAACCCGCGAAGCAGGTCACATACACACAGTTGTTTTTACAACTTTTTTGAATGAGACAAACAATTTTTAACGACGTACATATTCGTAATGAGGATACTCAAATACACATACATACGAGTAGTAGCATTAAAAGTAACAAAGAAATTCCACTTGGACCTACGGTAAACTTGTTTTGAAAAATGCAAGTACTTAATGAGCCGTTACCAGCGTCACAAGGGCATTTGGCGACACCAAACTTACCGACCGGTTCACCAAACGAACCCACCTTACTGTCATTTCCTTTGATATTTGAGTGTCAAAATTTGTCTACATTGCTCGAGTCTAAAAATACTAAAGGGAAAATTTTTTAAAGCGAAATTTCGACAACTTGGTGAATTTGAATAAATACGCAGGTGACAGGTTTGAAGGACACAGTTGTTCTTTAACCTTTGAATTGTGCACATCAAGAGAAAAAATAAAAATTTATTGTTTTCAAATAAAGTTTTGAATTTATGTTGGTGAAGTAGAATTAATTTTGATTTGAACTTAATTAAGAAACGAAGGGCTACGTATGTTGGGTTGTATGTCATGCATTTAATGGTTGGTAGTGGCGCTTAAGTAACAAAAGTGTTAAAAACTATGGAACAATACCTAAAGTCATTAATTTAAACCTGGGGTGAAATCCGCTAAGGTGATCTATGATAAGTGATTTCACAAAATCAGGGATCACAAAAATTCGTCTGCGCAAACTGTGATCACTACAATTTTCTTCTGACAGCTCCCGATCAATCACCGTGAGATCAGCTGGTTTTAGGATTATTTTTTATGATCACATTGACTGTCACAAAATGTGAAAAACACCATAGCCGATTCCAACCCTGATTTTTGGGCAAATGACAGTAGATAACATTCTATGCAATATAATTAAAGAGACAGATAGATTTGGTGATTGTAGGATAGAAAATTGACTTAAGACTTCTTCTGGAATTAATTTCGGTTTATATCTTCAAATCTCGGATGATCTCACACTAAAAAACTGGCCCTTAGTAAACTGGATAAAACAGCAAACAAAAACAAAATTCTATCGGTGCCCAATGCGAATGCTTTCAGGGGGCTCTGATCAAAACGGCTTTAAAGAATCTAGAAAATTAAATAATAGTGCGACAAGACGTAAAAATACATGCAGGTGTCACTGAATGCACCCATCGATTCACTTTACGATCACACCCAACTGTCATTCCAGTTAGCTGACAGCAAACTGAAGCTCGAAGCTAAAATTTCGATATCGAATTCCCCTTCAATGGAAAAGTATCAGTGCAAAATTACGAGAAGGGAAATACAGAAGTTACTGGAAGGTGCTCAATTTGTATAAATACACGGCTGACAGGCTCGTACGGGAGAGATATTTCAAACGTTTACTTGTGAAACTCAGTAAAGTAAAAAGCGGTTGATTTGAAATAAAGTGTTGAATCCTAAGAAGCGAATTTAAATAAAGTGTGATTTTAATTTAAATAAAGTTTTGTTTGATAAGTACTTACTTACTTATAGGGCTCCCGACCCATGGAGGGTCTCTACCTGATTCACAGTAGCCTTCCATCGTCTGCGATCCTGGGCATGCTGCTTCCAATTGTCTAGATCTAGACCAAGCGCTCTGGCATCTGCGATGGCTTGGTCCTTTAAAGGGAGGTTCGGTCTTCCTGGTCGTCTCGAGCCTGGGGGCTTGGATTCGAAGACCCTCTTGGCTGGAGCGATGTTGTCCAGTCGCTCAATGTGACCGAGCCAATGTAGTCTTCGTGTTTTGGCTTTTTGAGCTACATCAACATCTTGGTACAGCACATAGAGTTCCCGGTAATATCTTCTTCTCCATTCGTTTTCTTTGCACACAGGACCGTAAATTCGCCGCAGAATTTTTCTCTCGAAAGAACCAAGTATAATTTCACCTTCTCTGCTTATCGTCCAGCACTCGGCGCCATAAATAAAAAACTGGCAGAATAAGGGTTTTGTAGAGCTTATACTTTGTGTTTCGCGAGAGAATTTTGAACCCATTTGTTTTGCCAAACCGAAATAACAGCGGTTTGCTAGGGTTATTCTTCGACGAATCTTCACTAGGGTGTCGTTTGTGGAGTTGATGTTAACTCCAAGGTAGATGAACTCCTTAACTACTCCTAACTTTGTTTGATAAATAAAGTGTTTTATTGTGGAATTACAAAAGTAAAATCACGTTTTATTCGACGAACCCCAGGGGAAAACATTACAATAGAAATATTTCCGCCTAAAAGTATACAACATACCAAAAAACACATGTGTTTTTGCAATTTATTCTAACTGCAAAATTAATTCGAAGGAACTTTCCCTCCAAGTGAAAATCTTATTGGTATTGAAGAAGTATCCGACATTCAAAGAAGTTGGCCAATTGTGAAGAATCCATAAATTTTTCATTTATCGATTGTTGGCATTTATCGATTGATATACAAGGCCTGAAGGCTTGAGCTGGCGAGTCTCAATACTTAATACCCTGAAAGCAACATCCATACCCACACCCAATTCCACACTGGTGGTGGCTTTTTCTATGTCTTAATAATTTAGAAAGACCAAAACCCTTTGATGTAAGACGAATCAAATAATAACAAATATATTACAGACTTTACTTTCGAAAAGTATCGAAGTTCCATCCTCACTCAATTAATTTTGCCTGATTTAATGTAGCCAAGCCACCCTCTTCGAATATCAAACAAACAAGAAGCTATTGTACCTTTTCGTAAGCCTTATTTTTTTTTATTAGTCTGATCTCGTGCATTGGTCACAAGAAACAAGAAGCTTTAATCCGTGCTTTGAAGTTTAAAATGAAAACACATTTTTTTTTTTGCTTTTTGTCAGAAGAAAATCTACAATAATTGTTTGGTTTTGTTTTATTTGAAAGTTTTTCAAAAATTTGTTCAATTCTAGCTAAATTAATTTTAACTTAATTTAAAAGCCAGTGATTTTTTTTTATTTATTGAATCGTTTTTTCTCTATTTCTCTGTTTTGTAAGTTTTATTTTATTGTTTTCCATTTTTTTTTTTATCTGTAGTGTTTTCATTCTTCTATGTTCCATCTTTTTATCCACATTATTATAAATGTTTATTCTTTTATTTTCCTTCTCTCAAGTTTAATTGAAGGTATATATAATATATATATATATAAATATATGTGATAGAAGTACATGGTAATTATGTTTTGTTATTATTTAATGATAACAATTTGATACAAAAGAAAAACCATAATAAAAAAGAAAGTTATAAATTAAATAATAAATAATTTCCTTCTGCAATTTTTTCCTCTTAACAATTAAATATTTCCCTTTGTTTTTAGTTTTTTTTAGTTTAAAGAAATTTTCGTACAATTTTTTATTTAAATATATATATATAATGTGCTACAAAAATATTTTTTTATATGTCTTTTCAGTTAGTTTAATTCATCGTTTTATGTTTTTTTTTATTAACTTCTTCTCAGTTTATCTTGTTTTCTTGTTATCCTTTCCTATGAGTAATTGATTTATTTAATTTTATTTTTATATATGTTTATACAAAATATTATTATGAAAAAGTGTTATACAATTCAAATCTCCAAGCTATTGTTTTGAGCGATAGAGCTGGAATTCAAATCTTGAAGCCTGTATAAGACTTTCGAGTGGACTGAATTATCATATCAATTTTTTTGATTAAATAATGCCTGCTTGTGAATTATATGTTCTTCCATCTGGTTCGTTAGGTGTCTGTTACTGATTTTTTATTTACTCCCATATCGTTAAGTTTCTTATCGAATTAGTTGCTTTCATCAATTGTGGTTAAAAAATATTTTAACCCAAACAAAAAATAAATCAATGATTAAACATTCTCATTCAAGAATTTCCTTTTCGCCGTAGTAGGTGCTTAGAGTCTAAATCCTTTTAATTTCGAATAATATGTGCCTTATTATATTAAGTACAATAAATGATATATTTTTCCCAATATAATTCCTTACCTAGCCTATATGTGATTAAATTGAGAAAGCAATTATTATTTAGTATCTAATTAGTGTCGCTCTCTCCGTGTTTCTAAAATTAAAAAAAAAATTGAATTGAAAGGCGCTTTTATAAGATACCTTTCATTTATTTTTAAATAAGCCTGAAAATTTAAACTTCCTCCAATTAATAGATTTAAAAAAAGACGTTACGTTTATACATTAAAACGCAATAATGATTTTAAAAAGACTTGAATAAGAATCCAGACCAAGAGTACTTGTCAGCAAAAACAATAAAAGAACAATGCTCGAGTTCCGCTTTAACATTTGCTTAAGTATTGAACGCTCTTGACGCCCATTTTGCATCCATTACTGTGTACTGTGTCTTTATCGGCCATAAAATTGCGATTATCGGGAGACGATTAGAAATAAATCCCAAGTGTCTCCACCGGATAAAAATAGGGTTTATTTGACACAAGCACTCCTTTTTTGTCATATTAGCTCTCAAAAGAGAATGCGGATGACACTTCGCAGAAGCGAGAAAGCGATATCGTTGTAAACAACCCAAACCGAAACGTAAATGTGTCAGATCTGCCATATGTGGACAGTTTCAGTAAAGATGTGCGAAAAGGCCGCTTATAAGAAAATTTTTAATTACTTGCCGAGAGGATTTAAGTTTGTATGGTATATCTCGCGATTTGTAGTAGATTAGTTGAAGATTTATGCAAATCGCGGACAAGTGTTCGGTGGAGACATGGTATAAATCCATCACTCTCATAAAATGTGTGCTGTGATGATTTTTTGCTTAAGGATCTCAAACCATTTATGGAAACTTAGAAAGGGGTATCTTGGGGGTAAACTCAAAACTTAATCTTGGCAAAAACTAATCTTGCGTGGTGTTTCATATTCAATGTCTGCGCAGGAGCGCTTTGGTTGTTGGAGTTTATTCTATTAGCAGGCTTTATTTTTTAAATTTTTGCTCTGGAAAGAGTGGTATTTTCTTTTCACGCTTGAATTTCGACTCAATTTAGTTTGTGACTTCGAGGAGTGATTCGAAGGTTTGTTGAGTCAAGCTTTTTCCTTATAAATATTTTCGTGTAACACGAAATGGTGTCCATGAACGAAGTGAAGCGGTTTGGTGTGGCAGTTGTGGGACCAAAGACCAAAGCACACTTGGAGTTTGAGAAGCTATCAGAAGGAGGAAACATAAAAAATGTTGAATTGGAATTGTGGAAATTCTTTCCGAATCCGATAGACTTAAGCGCATAGAACTTACAGAAAGGCGGCAAGGCGCAGTCATTCCGAAATTAGGCGAGAAGTTTGTTCCTGATCACAGATGTGTTCACAGGATATTTTGTGTCTGATAAACTAGAAAGTCAGCAAATTGATTATTGTCCAGCAATCCAAATTATTGCTGCGAAAATTACATGGGTAGAGCGTCTTGCTATACGGCGAAATCAGATTTTGCAGTTGCTTAATTTTCAAAAGTTTTCTTAGGGTGAAAATCAAATTCTCTAAATTAGTGCAAATTCTTCGGTAAAATCCGATAAGAAATGACAAAAGCATTGAAAAGAGATTTGGATGAATGTTCCTTGAGAAATAATCTGATTCATTCGGAAGCAAAGAACAGATCTTTAAAGTCACCGCATGTTAAAACCTTTTACTATGTCTCTTCACCGAGACAATTAAAGTTAATCACGAGTATCTCCACCGCCCGAACATAGGATTAATTTGACGCGAGCAGTCTTTTTTTGTCATTTTGGCTCTGAAAAAAGACAGACTATGACTTCTCCCGGAAGCGAGAAAACGTATTTCTGACAGAGCTGTCAGTTTTAGTCCTTAACTGTTAATAGGTGAGCGAAAAAACTTAAAAACAGACATAAAAGAGATTTTATGAAAAGGGTGAATGAGATTTATGAGGAAATTTATTTTCAATTGCCTATTTGCTATGAGGATTTAAATTTGTAGGGTTGATCTCGAGATTTGTAGAAGATTAAATGAAGAAATATGTCAGTCGCGGATTATTGTTCGGTGGAGACATTAGGTGCTAAAAACGTTTTTTAAATTTGTAGGGTTGATCTCGAGATTTGTAGAAGATTAAATGAAGAAATATGTCAGTCGCGGATTATTGTTCGGTGGAGACATTAGGTGCTAAAAACGTTTTTTTTGAGTTTTCACTTCTCCATTGCGGAGTTAGCCCTATGTTAAGCCAAGATTCGTTGACGCTTCGATTAAGTAGATGTGCTTACTTTGTCTAGAAAGTTATTGAGTCCAGTTAATGTAATATTTGGGTACTGTTAAACCGATTCCTCAGTGGTAATTCAAAAAAAAAAAAATCTTATAGGAAAATTATACTCATTATAAAGCACATGGCGCAAACGGCGATTAAAAATACGTCAATCTCTACCCTATCTATTATTCAACAGACTTTATGCTAAGGGAGTCCCTTATGTTAATATTTATAAAAAAGGAAGCCATTCGAAAGTTATGGAAAAATGTTAGCATATGCGACTAAAATATAGAAAACTACTTGATCCAAATGTGTGCCTTAATTCATTATATAGAATTTATCACAAAGTATTATCTTAACGATGAAATATACTAAAGTTTTCAACACTCAGTTATTGTTTTTTCTTATGTGACAATTCTGTATATACCTTTACTACTGAGATTACTGCTTTCAATTTTGAATTGAAATTAAAATGTTAAAATGAAATAATGAAAAGTTTATGACACACCCTGTACTGAACTGTTATATCTCTCTTCTCTTGTAACCAAATTATTGTAATTGAAGAAAAACAATCCACGATCAATCCAAAATAAAAAAATACTAAAAACTTATATTTGAAAACCTGAAAAAATTGAATGTCTGAGTGTTAATATAATAATTTCTATATGTTAATAATAGCTAAATCTTAAAACTTTTAGAAAACTTTTAATTGGCTGTAAGTGAGCCGCTTAGATTTTGATGGAAAGATTTTCTTTGTGCTCTTTGATTTTATAATATAATTCAAAACTTAAGCAAAATTTTTTTGGTTTTTTTTTTGGTTTCTTTAAACTTTGTGTTTATTTTTTTTTCTGTATAATATAAATTTTGTTTTGGAAGGATTCACAAAAAAAGGTAGAGAAGATATATTTTTGGTTTTTTCGTTTTTTTTTTTAATTTATTATTTTGTCTTGTAAAAGCAATTTTTAGCATATTAAAATATATATTTTTCTTTTTTTTTAAATGAATCAAAAAGTGTTTTTTTATTTCAAGTTTTTGTTTGTCCTTTTGATAACTTTAACTTGTTTTCAAGGTTTTTTTTTTTTTTTAATTCAAATTTTTATATAGTTATTTTTTTTAAAAAAAACTTATTTATCCTCCTCAATTCCTTCGTCAGTAACTTTCTCCTTTGATCCCTCTTCGTTGCTGATATCACACTTTTCAGCCAGCATATCTTCGATACCCTCGTCGACCACTTGATTTTCGTCGGCATCCAGTGCTTTGCCGTTGGTTTCGCGAGGTGTCATTTTGACACGGCACGTTTCGTAGGCTTTTTCAAAGCCAAGCTTTGTATAGAGATTACGGGAAGCATCGTTTTCTGGACGAATGACCACAAATGGAGTGTAGCCACGTTCGATGACAAGTTTTGTAAGGGTTCTAGCGAGACGGATGCCATAGCTGGAAAAGTAAATAAAAATTAACACTTAATTCTACAAATTTAGTTAAATAATTTTTTTTTTTTAATTGTAATTTTATGGTTTTAAAATTTTCTGCAACTTTGGGTGGACTTTTTGAGATAATATTTTTCGAATGTAGTAAACATTTTTATTATAAAATGTTTGCCCAAAAAGAGCAACACATAAATTAATTTAATTAAAACGCATCATTATTCAAACACCGAAAACATAAAAATTAGAGCCCAGCTCCTCTTTAAATGTACAATTTTCTCCTTTTGAGATTAGATTCTTCCCAGAGTAGTCTATCTTGCAACTTTTTGCTGCGAAAAGAAAATGGTTACTAAAGCCCCAAGCCGCTGAACATAATACGCGTGGAATGAACTAGGAAAGGACCTGGATGCGACACAATAAAGGGTTTTCCTGGTCGTTTAATTGAGCCTGGTGGCTTGGATTCCAAGATAACCTTGGTTACAGCGTTGTTGTCATTCCATCTGGTCCATATTTGGCCGAGCCAGAATATGACTTCATGTTTTGGATCTAAATTATATCGCAGCATCATGTGTAGACACAAAGCACATTGTACTACGCCATCCAACCTTCTTGCACAATAGCCTTAGCCTCTCGAGAAAACGAGCGTACTCTCACCTCTCTTATAATCTTTTATTGTTGACGATCTACTTCCATTAAGTCAAGTAATTGATGCTTTAGGGTATGCCGACGATGTAGCAATCAATGTCAGTTGTTTAATTCGCAAGAACTCAGATTCCGTTTCAGAATTAATGCAATTTGCACTTTCAGAGAGCTTTTAAGAGATGCTGCAACAAAGAAGGCCTCTGTAAATCCTAATAAGATGACTATCGTCCCTTTTACAAAACGGAGGAAATAAGATTCTCTCCAACGACCCAGACTGTATGTTGAAACAAGGCCGTTAGCCAGACAACTATTTCGAGGGCCCCTGCAAGGTCGGGGTCAGAATAGTCTTGAGGTAAGGTATGCCTGTCAGGAGTATATACTCCTGGTGGAGCGACCCTTGGCAGTAAAGTTATAATTGTGAGATGAACCTGAAGGTCTTAATAAAACCAAGTAGCGTCTGATAAAGTGTGCGGCAAACTGGTTAGCGTCTGATCCCAGAGGGGCGGCTGAACTAAACAGTTAAATTCCAAGAGCGTCTGTCTCGGGATGAGCGACTTCTTGGTCGGCGTCTGTTGTCCATGTTAGGATCAGCCGGTTAGAAATCTGGCAGCGAGGTTTAAAACCCAACCGATGAAGAGAACATAGATTCCGGTCTTTGTAATCCAGGCACTCTTTAGAGCTAGGCCTGAGGGGTGTCAGCATGCGAGCGCTTGGTGGTTGGAATGTCCCGCTCGGCATCCGACTGGGTTCAACCGGAAGAAGTTACAAGCAGCCCGGCAATAGCGACGCTATCCATTGTGGGGGATGGAGGTGGACAGCGCTAAGTCAAAATGAGGGCTTAGGTGGTCAGTCTACAAATCGACAACGGCACCAACTTAAAATTTGCACATGGAACGTCTCAGCGCTAACGGCGAAAGAACTGGAACTGGTTGAGGAGGCTAAAAAGTATCAGCTCGATGCTACTGGCATCTCCTCAACTAAGTGGAAAGGTTTTGGAACCAGAGACTTTGCTGATGGTTGGAGACTTTTTTAGTCTGGCGACCCACATAACATGACTGCACAGGCGAGTGTGGGGATACTCACAAGCCCCCGGCTGTCGGAAAACGTACTGGAGTTCATTCTTTAAAGCTTAAGCTTGAGCGATCTACTTTGGCTTGAGTGCAGATGTACGCACCCAACCTACAGTCTTCTAGTATTCGGCCTTCTTGAACGAAGTTGATGCTGCGCTGGATAGAGTGCCACAAATGAACTTCTTCCTCCTGATGGGTGACTTCAATACTCATGTGGGTACGGACGACAGTACTTGGAGATTGGGAGGCACGGTGACCCGGATCAAAACAGGAACGGAGGAAACTTGTTGAAATTTTGCTGTGCTTATAGCTTGTCCATCATGAACACCTTTTTCCCACACAAAGACATTCACAAATACACTTGGTATCGGCACAGTTTAAATCAGAGATCTTTGATTGATTTCTTTTTGTGATGTTCGCGTTTTGAAAGGAGCTGAGTTGTCAACTGATCACCACTTAGTGTTGTGCAAATTGCGCTTTAGCAACAGTATTCCTTTGCCACCCAGGCGAAATCCAAGAAGGGTGATCCGCATACGCTGAATCTGATTGCGGGGGGTGATTTGCACGAGGGTGTTTCGAAGAAGTTTGAACAAATTCCACCTGACCTTTTAAATGTAGAGGAAGAATGGCAGCTGTTTTCATCGGCAGTCATTGCCTCTGCAAGAAATGTTTGTGGAGTGAAGCGGCTTGGTGTGACGGCTGGTGGTAAGAAAAGAACTGCATGGTTTAAGACTCTTGGAGTTCAAAAAACCAACAGAGAGAAGTAGAGAGCCTATATTGTGTGGATTCAATGTAGGAACTCCATTTCCCGAGCCCGGTACACTGAGGCGTGATGAACTTCCAATATGGCGGTAAGGACAGCCAAAGAACAGGCATGCGAAAAGTTCGGCGAGAGATTGGAACATGGGAAAGATCTTACCGTGCTAAAGCTGTTATGGCGTTCTTTTGACGCTGTGCCTCATGATATTTTGTCTTCCACAGTCTCACAACTCAGCTTTCGATTGTACAAACCAATCCAAAAATCATTTATAAAATTTCAAATGTTCTTCCTTAAATTTTGTGCTGCTTTTTCAAGTATTGAGTATTTTTCAAGCATGAGTATATTGGGATCAAAAAAATTATGATAGAACGGTTTAAGGGCCATTAAACTGCGTCTCGAGCTGAGCTATGAAGTTGTATAAAAAGGGAAACATAACAACTGTCCTATAAAATTTTTCAGGTTCATTCACGTTAAATTGGCCCTGGTTCACCTCGAGCTGTTGCGCCACTCTATTTATATTTTTTTATTTAACATAAGAGGAAGAACTATATTCATCATGGCCATCCAAAAACTAGCCAAAAACAACTTTATCATCCTTCACTGGATTCCAGCCCAGTGGCTTTGAGGCCAACGAATTAGTAGACTCGCTTGCTAAGGTCGGGGCAACTTTACAATGCATAGAGCTTAAACCATTCCGTGGAGTCATTAAAAGACTCTTCAAGAATGCTATTAAAAAAACTAAGCTAGAACTGAATGCAACGTGGTCTGGCTTAACCTGGACAGCATTGTTCCAAAAAGTATCCTACCTGGACAGGGCTTATATAAAAATCCTCACTGGAATCTTCAGCGGCCATTGCGAACTGAAAAAACATGTCCCTCGCATGTACAGCTACTACAAATCACTACTTAAAGTGTGACAGTAACAAACTTTCGCGAAAGCTAATTCACCAAACAACTGATGGGATTGCGAATAGTGGTCTTGCCTTGTATAGATCCTTATGCTACCAGTTATTTGACAGTGCTTTATAGGATTTAACTTTGTCCAGAATAGCAACAACTTAAGGCACGAGTTAAGTCAGACCAGTGTCCTTTCTTCTTCCAGTAAAGAGAGAACAACCGTATTTTTAAGACGATTCTGATGTTTACAAAGGCATAACACTTGCGGGAATGAGCTTTGCGCTTTCAGTGTAGCATTTTTTATGTACCTTTACTAGCTCATCGCCGTTTGTGTTGCACAGGAACGGCTTAGATTTTTACCGCAGTGGTGCTCCTGAACCGATGTCAATAAAGAAAACTGTTTGTGCACATGAAGAGCAAAGCTGTTCTGCAAATAAAAGGGTTGCCACCAGCAACGATTGCCTTAGATATGAAGCCTCCTAAATATAAGACTAACAGAAACCACCGCAATGCCAGTCAACGTCTGAAAGACTTTGAAATCATTCCGGTTTTTAGGTAAATTGGCGCTAATAAAGAAAGAAAGATTGAGCGGGAGCCACGAACACGCTTCAGGTACACCAGCTTTTGCACATACTTTCAAATGACATGTCCTAAAGGACTATGTTTTTTTTCAGGAAAAGTTCACTTGAACAGAGCTTTCTTTACGTTTGTCAAATGAAACATTGAAGTCGTTTGGCTGAACTCTTAAACGTCAGGCCAAGATGAATCTGCCACGTGTGTGTTTGATTCCAGCTTAAGGAAGTCGTTTTAGTAGTTTCATGTCCGTGCAAATAAAGTCATTGCAGCTTTGGCAGATAAGATTTATAGCCTGCAAATTTGTAGCCAATAAAAGTTGCTACCATTCTTTCGGTTTTAATCCGCCCAAGGCCTCATTGGACTCTACTTTTTAGAGCGACCCTCGAAATATTAACACAGAAAGGGGAAGACTGCCTCCATTAAGTGTCAGGAGTTTTACATGGTGATGGTTTAAATATGTTGTGCGACATCAAAAAAAAAACGCGCACGACATATTTGCGTAACTACAATTTGCAGCATGAGAACTTTACGTCGGAGCAGGCAAGAGATGATCTTCGACACTTGGCTTCTTCATAGTTTATAAGTATCAAGACATGTTTGCAGCATGTTGCTTGGTCTTGCAGTCAATTAACAGGATCTGTGAAATCGATTCCTCGACTGTTCCTTGACAAGAATTTAAATCACTTAAAACATCCTCTTGTGATTAAAACATCCTCCTAAGTTAAAACCTCAACGATTGTTTTCTTGTATACTGACTTCAATGTCTACTTTGAAAATTTCCAAAAGTTTTCAATACTATAGAGACAAAAGACGAAACAACTTATAACTTGAGTTATAATATACTCAACAAACATATTTTTCCGCTGAGCTACACAAAGGCAGGTTAAGCGGCTTTATAAAAAGTACATCGGCTAGGTCGAAATGCCAAAATTTTTCTTAGAAGCACAAGGGATTTGGGAATAAATTTCTTCGATTCGGTGACCTCATTAAATCCTGGGAATTTAAAATTATAAAGTTACATAAGGCTGTGTTCTCGCTTCATGCGACTACAATGAAGAATTTCGTGGGTTTGAGTATTACAAAAGGATGTTACCAGCATCTAACAAAAGAAAGAAAATGAGAAGCGAAAACTCGCTTCGAGTAAGAGTATGATACCGCCTGCTCAATGCAATTTGTGATGCTCCCTTACGAATTAAACAAAAGGAAGACTTGTTTTAACCGAGCAAAGGCCCGTTCCTATTCTCTTTCACAGATACGATTTCACAGAGCTACTTAAAGGCATTTGATTCAATATGGAACTTACCCCTTCCGTCTATAATCTGGACGTGTCTGCATTGAAAACATTGCACCATAATATGAATGGACCATCCAAGCAGCCAATTCATCGGTATCCTTCCTAAATATACCCAAACCGGGTAGCAATCGCACTAATATCTCAAACACTTCAACACATTCAATCTCACTGGCCGGATATAGGTCATGGATACCTTTAACATCGTCCACAGTTAGCGGACGCATTTCAGCCTCGTTAACCGGTAAACTATGAAAAAAGACAAAAGCCCAAAATGATTAGCTCTCGATTATCGAGACAGGACTATTATTACAGAACTTACTCTTCCAACTGCAGTTCGGTATTTAAATTCTTACAAACGTATATATCGCCTTCCAGTCGTTCCATGATGCCAAATGTTGAATAAAAATCATCCAGGCGATTCATAATATCCTTGTGCGTAAAATTCAGGTACAATGGCATTTGCCAATTTATCAGCACGTCCTCGGTACGCATTAAATCTACACATTCTATGCGGCTCGATGGACAAAAGATTCCAAAACTTTGATAGATATTGTTGTTGGGCTGTTTAAGAATATGTAGTTCGAAATTAGATTTCTCATTAAATTTTGAAAATAAATTTCGAAATCAAAGGACTGATGGTGAAGATGTCACCGTATACTCACTCACCGTTAGCGTGCATCCGGGGAAATGTAAAATTATTGGTTTTTCTGGCCATTCTTTGGAAACGTAAAACTGGAAATCCCAAACTCGATCATTCAGGTACGTTTTAATTGTTTGATGAAACTGTAACGAAAGAAAGAGGGAGGTCTTGTTAGGGAGGTCACGCACAAATTAGTTTAGGCTATTAACAAATTTTTATAGATTCATTACTGGTGTCAATAGCTGTTACATTTCAGTACTTAATGGGCAGTTACGGTCAATGTATTAATTACAGGACAATTGCCAGACAATTATTGACAATTGCCACGCACAGGTAGTCATAATCGAGAGGTAGACATTCATCTGCTAGTTTAAGCATTCAATTGAGAAAAGTTTCTTGAGCTGCAAAATGTGATCAGAAAAAGCATCCAACAGGTTTGCAATCTATAAGAATAGTTGACACACCTATACAGGCTACAAACAAAGACACCAATACCTCGGCACTGATCAGACTATAAACAGTAGATAGCCAACTCTGCAACCCCCTGCCCGCTAAAACGCGCAAAAACACCTACAGGGAACGAAACGGAACGTGGTGGAATCTGCCATGGATTTGCCCTTGATTTCCTGTCTGTGTTTAACACTCGTCAGCTGAGAGTGTAGTAAAGGTTTTGCCAGGCAAAGGGACACATACATATGCAGTCCTCAGTTAGTGGAAGCTTGAGGCCAAAAAGAGAATTCTTGTGCCGGGTTGGCTATCTCTTTATAAGTCTGATCAGTGACCTCGGTCTTAAGATTTCGTAATGTTACGTGAAGGTCAGAACAGTTTAGGCTTGGATAGGTTATCCATTTTTATACCCTATTCCACAGAAGTGGAATACATTAAGTTTGATACAGGCTTAAAAAATGTTACATAGAGACATAATAACGATAGACCCCCAAGACCTTAAGGGCATATGATCGAGACTAAATTCTGAGTTGAATGAGCCATGTCCGTCCGTCCGTCCGTAAGTCACCAATTCTTAGGCCTTAAGATTTGGGCTAGAAAGCTGAAATTTTTTACGTAGGTTCTCTGTCATCCGAAGCAATGTAAGTGTTAAATTAATTTTTAAAATCCGCCCACAGACACGCCCACAATCGGTATAAATGTCCAACTACTTCCAGTGCTTTCAAAACTTTAAGACGTCGTAAAAAACTAAAATTTGACGTTTTACATCTCCTAATGATTGTGAGTTTAAAAAAAGTAAAACCAAAATCGGCAGATCGTTACAGACTGTTGCACTTGTTGTTATTTCAACGCTTAAAATAATTAATCTCTCTCTTGAATTTGTAAAAGGGAAGGTGACAAAATTTGTGTCACCTCTAGGCTTGTCAGACCATTGCGTCTTATTAGCAATGGTATTTTCTTCGTTGGCAAACAGCCAATCAAAGTCACTACTCCCAAGAGAACTGTTAAGCGTTACGAGGAAGCGAATTGGGACGGCCCTTACAACTTTTTCGGGAGTTTTGACTGGTCGCTTTGATTTCTTGACAATAGTGTAAATGCCGCTGCCGATATATAATCACCAATATAATTCTCCTTGGAATAAGATCTTATATCAAAGTTATCAGAGTATCAAACTGAAGGAAAATTCCTGGTTTAACTCGACCTGCCAAGAGGCGATCTTACAAGCAGTCTTATACTTTCGATCTTACAAGGCTAACCCCTCTATTGTAAACCGGAATAAGTTCAAACAAGCCAAAAGTGATTTACTTAAGATGACGCTACATTCCGGGCTGGACCTGGGCCTCAGCCAACAAGCTTCGCCAGCCAGCTCTGTCTCTAGCTAGCTGTCTCCAGTTTCGCACGCAAAGTTGGCTGAGGTCCCCTTCAACTTGCGTGCGCCACCTAAGTTTCGGTGCTCCTCTACTGCGCCATGCCTGCGGGGTGAATTCAAAGATTTCTCGGACCGGGCCGTTGGTGTCCATCCGCTCTAGATGACCCAGCCATCGTAGACGTTGTATTTTGACTCTTTTGGCTTGGTCGGTATCGCTGTACAGCCCGTACAGTTCTATGTCATACCTCCTCCTCCGCCTATGCAGACGGGACCAAAAATCGTCCGAAGAATTTTCCACTCGAAGCAAGTATTTTCATCCACCTTTGACAGGGTCCATGCTTCTGCACCCTAAAGCAGGACTGGGATTATGAGGGTCTTATACATGAACACTTTATTTGCTCGGGAGAAGGCTTTGCTACTCAATTGCCTTCTTTGCCCAAAGAAACAGCGGTTGGCAAGAGCTATCCTTCGTTTGATTTCAGTGCTGGTATCATTGTCTGAATTGATAGCCGAACCCAGGTAGAGAAAATTCCTAACTACCTCAAAGTTATAGCTGCCGATGGTGATGTTTTGTCCAAGAGTGTCCGAGTTGGGTGTTTTTTCTTGATGACAGCATATACTTGTTTTTGCCCTCGTTGACTGCTAAAGCCATATTCGCCGCTCCCGTCCCAATACTCACCAAGGCTTCACTGACATCACGCTTTGTTCTACCGATTATGTCATTGTCGTCTGCGAATGCGAGTAGTTGAACGGACTTTTGAAAGATTGTGCCTCTGGTATTGGCGCGGCAGTTCTGCACAATTTTCTCAGGGATGATATTAAGGAAGTCACATGACAGCGCGTCGCCTTGTCTAAATCTTTTTTCGACATGAAAGGGGTTAAGTGAGGTTTTTGCCGACCTTGACGGAACAGCGTGAATTTTCCATCGTCATCTTGCACAGACTGACGAGTTTGGCAGGGATGTCAAAACTAGACATTGCGCTTTATAGCTCGCGTCTATAGATGCTGTCATACACGGCCTTGACTTCGATGAAAAGGTGGTGTGTATCGATTTGGAATTCCTGGGTTTTCTCCAACATCTGCCGCAGTTTGAGTATTTGATCGATATTGGACTGATATGTGCCTGCCTATCAGATTGTTGACAAACGTCTTCAGGCGTTCACACAGTACAGCAGAAAAGATCTTGATCTTCCTTTCTTCAGGATCGGGCAAACAATGCGGAGGTTCCATTCGTTGGGCATGTTACCTTCCGACCATATCTTGCAGATGGGCTGGTGCATGCTCCTAACCAGCTCATCGCTAGCTGATTTAAAAAGTTCGGCAGCTAGGCCGTCTGATTCGACTGCTTTATTGCACTTGAGCATAGACACAGCTACTTTCACCTCCTGCAGGTCGGGTGGGTAACGTCGACTGCCAGAAGTGACCGCATTGCTCATATCCGTGGTGCAAAATTTTTATGCTATATCAAAAGTTGAAATAGAAAATACTGCATTGTCCCAAAGGATAGTAAAAACTTTTGGTCTTTCGTCAAACGCTCGTCTGCAATGGCATTCCAGCTGTCAGTTTCCTAGACAAAGACAATCTTCTCACAGCGCATTTTGCTGCCAGCTCCACGCTACCAGATTGGGTATTGTCTCCGCCTGTACCTGAGCGCGTTGAATGCTCTATGGGACAAATTCATTTTCGCACTCGTATACAGATAAAAAACTACTTAAGAATCTCAACATTCGCAAATCCGCTGGTCCAGATGTTAAGTCCCCGAATGTTCTCAAGAAGCTTTCTTCCACGCTGGCAAAACCATTTCCAGACCTGTTCTGGAAACCTGTTCCAGAGAAGAAAACAGCATTTGTCCAGCCCGTCCTTAAAAAAGGCGATTCTTCTTCGCCCTCTAGCTATCGTCCAATCGCACTAACTTCCCTTCATTTTATAGCTGGGACACAATGAGTATCTGTGTCTGTGCCCGTGTCTCGCAGGTTCAGCTTACGGGAACACGTATATAAGTAGTTTCAGTGAATCAGTTTTTTATTTTCCCAAATCACTTGTCGAAAACGGTTCTATATGGAGTCCCTTTAAATATCCGTTGCTATAGTAAAAATTTTAAACTTAGAAAACAAAGTATGTAGCTAGAACTCAGAAAACAAAGCATATAAGTAGTTTCAGGGAATCAGTTTTTTATTTTCCCAAATCACTTGTCGAAAACGGTTCTCTATGGAGCCCCTATAAATATTCGTTGCTATAGTAAAAATTTCAAACCTTGAAAACAAAGTATGTAGCTTTTTTTCAGAAAACAAAGTATATAACGAGTTTCAGGGAATCAGTTTTTTATTTTCCCAAATCACTTGTCGAAAACGGTTCTATATGGAGCCCCTTTAAATATCCCTTGCTATAGTAAAAATTTTAAACTTAGAAAACAAAGTATGTAGCTAGAACTCAGAAAACAAAGTATATAAGCAGTTTCAGGGAATCAGTTTTTTATTTTCCCAAATCACTTGTCGAAAACGGTTCTATATGGAGCCCCTTTAAATATCCCTTGCTATAGTAAAAATTTTAAACTTAGAAAACAAAGTATGTAGCTAGAACTCAGAAAACAAAGTATATAAGCAGTTTCAGGGAATCAGTTTTTTATTTTCCCAAATCACTTGTCGAAAACGGTTCTATATGGAGCCCCTTTAAATATCCGTTGCTATAGTAAAAATTTTAAACTTAGAAAACAAAGTATGTAGCTAGAACTCAGAAAACAAAGTATATAAGCAGTTTCAGGGAATCAGTTTTTTATTTTCCCAAATCACTTGTCGAAAACGGTTCTATATGGAGCCCCTTTAAATATCCGTTGCTATAGTAAAAATTTTAAACTTAGAAAACAAAGTATGTAGCTAGAACTCAGAAAACAAAGCATATAAGTAGTTTCAGGGAATCAGTTTTTTATTTTCCCAAATCACTTGTCGAAAACTGTTCTCTATGGAGCCCCTATAAATATTCGTTGCTATAGTAAAAATTTCAAACCTTGAAAACAAAGTATGTAGCTTTTTTTCAGAAAACAAAGTATATAACGAGTTTCAGGGAATCAGTTTTTTATTTTCCCAAATCACTTGTCGAAAACGGTTCTATATGGAGCCCCTTTAAATATCCGTTGCTATAGTAAAAATTTTAAACTAAGAAAACAAAGTATGTAGCTAGAACTCAGAAAACAAAGTATATAAGCAGTTTCAGGGAATCAGTTTTTTATTTTCCCAAATCACTTGTCGAAAACGGTTCTATATGGAGCCCCTTTAAATATCCCTTGCTATAGTAAAAATTTTAAACTTAGAAAACAAAGTATGTAGCTAGAACTCAGAAAACAAAGTATATAAGCAGTTTCAGGGAATCAGTTTTTTATTTTCCCAAATCACTTGTCGAAAACGGTTCTATATGGAGCCCCTTTAAATATCCCTTGCTATAGTAAAAATTTTAAACTTAGAAAACAAAGTATGTAGCTAGAACTCAGAAAACAAAGTATATAAGCAGTTTCAGGGAATCAGTTTTTTATTTTCCCAAATCACTTGTCGAAAACGGTTCTATATGGAGCCCCTTTAAATATCCGTTGCTATAGTAAAAATTTTAAACTTAGAAAACAAAGTATGTAGCTAGAACTCAGAAAACAAAGTATATAAGCAGTTTCAGGGAATCAGTTTTTTATTTTCCCAAATCACTTGTCGAAAACGGTTCTATATGGAGCCCCTTTAAATATCCCTTGCTATAGTAAAAATTTTAAACTTAGAAAACAAAGTATGTAGCTAGAACTCAGAAAACAAAGTATATAAGCAGTTTCAGGGAATCAGTTTTTTATTTTCCCAAATCACTTGTCGAAAACGGTTCTATATGGAGCCCCTTTAAATATCCGTTGCTATAGTAAAAATTTTAAACTTAGAAAACAAAGTATGTAGCTAGAACTCAGAAAACAAAGTATATAAGCAGTTTCAGGGAATCAGTTTTTTATTTTCCCAAATCACTTGTCGAAATCGGTTCTATATGGAGCCCCTTTAAATATCCCTTGCTATAGTAAAAATTTTAAACTTAGAAAACAAAGTATGTAGCTAGAACTCAGAAAACAAAGTATATAAGCAGTTTCAGGGAATCAGTTTTTTATTTTCCCAAATCACTTGTCGAAAACGGTTCTATATGGAGCCCCCTTTAAATATCCGTTGCTATAGTAAAAATTTCAAACCTAGAAAACAAAGTATGTAGCTATTTTTCAGAAAACAAAGTATATAACTAGTTTCAGGGAATCAGTTTTTTATTTTCCTAAATCACTGGTCGAAAACGGTTCTATATGGAACCCCTTTAAATATCCGTTGCTGTAGTAAAAATTTCAAACTAAGAAAACAAAGTATGTAGCTAGAACTCAGAAGACAAAGTATATAAGTAGTTTCAATAAATCAGTTTTTTATTTTCCTAAATCACTGGTCGAAAACGGTTCTATATGGAGCCCCTTTAAATATCCGTTGCTGTAGTAAAAATTTCAAACTAAGAAAACAAAGTATGTAGCTAGAACTCAGAAAACAAAGTATATAAGTAGTTTCAGGGAATCAGTTTTTTATTTTCCCAAATCACTTGTCGAAAACGGTTCTATATGGAGCCCCTTTAAATATCCGTTGCTATAGTAAACATTTTAAACTTAGAAAACAGTATGTAGCTAGAACTCAGAAAACAAAGTATATAAGTAGTTTCAGGGAATCAGTTTTTTATTTTCCCAAATCACTTGTCGAAAACGGTTCTATATGGAGCCCCTTTAAATATCCGTTGCTATAGTAAACATTTTAAACTTAGAAAACAGTATGTAGCTAGAACTCAGAAAACAAAGTATATAAGTAGTTTCAGGGAATCAGTTTTTTATTTTCCCAAATCACTTGTCGAAAACGGTTCTATATGGAGCCCCTTTAAATATCCGTTGCTATAGTAAAAATTTTAAACTTAGAAAACAAAGTATGTAGCTAGAACTCAGAAAACAAAGTTTATAAGTAGTTTCAGGGAATCAGTTTTTTATTTTCCCAAATCACTTGTCGAAAACGGTTCTATATGGAGCCCCTTTAAATATCCGTTGCTATAGTAAAAATTTTAAACTTAGAAAACAAAGTATGTAGCTAGAACTCAGAAAACAAAGTATATAAGTAGTTTCAGGGAATCAGTTTTTTATTTTCCCAAATCACTTGTCGAAAACGGTTCTATATGGAGCCCCTTTAAATATCCGTTGCTATAGTAAAAATTTTAAACTTAGAAAACAAAGTATGTAGCTAGAACTCAGAAAACAAAGTATATAAGCAGTTTCAGGGAATCAGTTTTTTATTTTCCTAAATCACTGGTCGAAAACGGTTCTATATGGAACCCCTTTAAATATCCGTTGCTGTAGTAAAAATTTCAAACTAAGAAAACAAAGTATGTAGCTAGAACTCAGAAGACAAAGTATATAAGTAGTTTCAATGAATCAGTTTTTTATTTTCCTAAATCACTGGTCGAAAACGGTTCTATATGGAGCCCCTTTAAATATCCGTTGCTGAAGAAAAAATTTCAAACTAAGAAAACAATGTATGTAGCTACTATTCAGAAAACAAAGTACATAAGTAGTTTCAGGGAATCAGTTTTTTATTTTCCCAAATCACTTGTCGAAAACGGTTCTATATGGAGCCCCTTTAAATATCCGTTGCTGTAGTAAAAATTTCAAACTAAGAAAACAAAGTATGTAGCTACTATTCAGAAAACAAAGTACATAAGTAGTTTCAGGGAATCAGTTTTTTATTTTCCCAAATCACTTGTCGAAAACGGTTCTATATGGAGCCCCTTTAAATATCCGTTGCTATAGTAAAAATTTTAAACTTAGAAAACAAAGTATGTAGCTAGAACTCAGAAAACAAAGTATATAAGTAGTTTCAGGGAATCAGTTTTTTATTTTCCCAAATCACTTGTCGAAAACGGTTCTATATGGAGCCCCTTTAAATATCCGTTGCTATAGTAAACATTTTAAACTTAGAAAACAAAGTATGTAGCTAGAACTCAGAAAACAAAGTATATAAGCAGTTTCAGGGAATCAGTTTTTTATTTTCCTAAATCACTGGTCGAAAACGGTTCTATATGGAACCCCTTTAAATATCCGTTGCTGTAGTAAAAATTTCAAACTAAGAAAACAAAGTATGTAGCTAGAACTCAGAAGACAAAGTATATAAGTAGTTTCAGGGAATCAGTTTTTTATTTTCCCAAATCACTTGTCGAAAACGGTTCTATATGGAGCCCCTTTAAATATCCGTTGCTATAGTAAACATTTTAAACTTAGAAAACAAAGTATGTAGCTAGAACTCAGAAAACAAAGTATATAAGCAGTTTCAGGGAATCAGTTTTTTATTTTCCCAAATCACTTGTCGAAAACGGTTCTATATGGAGCCCCCTTTAAATATCCGTTGCTATAGTAAAAATTTCAAACCTAGAAAACAAAGTATGTAGCTATTTTTCAGAAAACAAAGTATATAACTAGTTTCAGGGAATCAGTTTTTTATTTTCCTAAATCACTTGTCGAAAACGGTTCTATATGGAGCCCCTTTAAATATCCGTTGCTATAGTAAAAATTTCAAACCTAGAAAACAAAGTATGTAGCTATTTTTCAGAAAACAAAGTATATAACTAGTTTCAGGGAATCAGTTTTTTATTTTCCCAAATCACTTGTCGAAAACGGTTCTATATGGAGCCCCTTTAAATATCCGTTGCTATAGTAAACATTTTAAACTTAGAAAACAAAGTATGTAGCTAGAACTCAGAAAACAAAGTATATAAGCAGTTTCAATAAATCAGTTTTTTATTTTCCTAAATCACTGGTCGAAAACGGTTCTATATGGAGCCCCTTTAAATATCCGTTGCTGTAGTAAAAATTTCAAACTAAGAAAACAAAGTATGTAGCTAGAACTCAGAAAACAAAGTATATAAGTAGTTTCAGGGAATCAGTTTTTTATTTTCCCAAATCACTTGTCGAAAACGGTTCTATATGGAGCCCTTTTAAATATCCGTTGCTATAGTAAAAATTTTAAACTTAGAAAACAAAGTATGTAGCTAGAACTCAGAAAACAAAGTATATAAGTAGTTTCAGGGAATCAGTTTTTTATTTTCCCAAATCACTTGTCGAAAACGGTTCTATATGGAGCCCCTTTAAATATCCGTTGCTATAGTAAACATTTTAAACTTAGAAAACAGTATGTAGCTAGAACTCAGAAAACAAAGTATATAAGTAGTTTCAGGGAATCAGTTTTTTATTTTCCCAAATCACTTGTCGAAAACGGTTCTATATGGAGCCCCTTTAAATATCCGTTGCTATAGTAAAAATTTTAAACTTAGAAAACAAAGTATGTAGCTAGAACTCAGAAAACAAAGTTTATAAGTAGTTTCAGGGAATCAGTTTTTTATTTTCCCAAATCACTTGTCGAAAACGGTTCTATATGGAGCCCCTTTAAATATCCGTTGCTATAGTAAAAATTTTAAACTTAGAAAACAAAGTATGTAGCTAGAACTCAGAAAACAAAGTATATAAGTAGTTTCAGGGAATCAGTTTTTTATTTTCCCAAATCACTTGTCGAAAACGGTTCTATATGGAGCCCCTTTAAATATCCGTTGTTATAGTAAAAATTTTAAACTTAGAAAACAAAGTATGTAGCTAGAACTCAGAAAACAAAGTATATAAGCAGTTTCAGGGAATCAGTTTTTTATTTTCCTAAATCACTGGTCGAAAACGGTTCTATATGGAACCCCTTTAAATATCCGTTGCTGTAGTAAAAATTTCAAACTAAGAAAACAAAGTATGTAGCTAGAACTCAGAAGACAAAGTATATAAGTAGTTTCAATGAATCAGTTTTTTATTTTCCTAAATCACTGGTCGAAAACGGTTCTATATGGAGCCCCTTTAAATATCCGTTGCTGAAGAAAAAATTTCAAACTAAGAAAACAATGTATGTAGCTACTATTCAGAAAACAAAGTACATAAGTAGTTTCAGGGAATCAGTTTTTTATTTTCCCAAATCACTTGTCGAAAACGGTTCTATATGGAGCCCCTTTAAATATCCGTTGCTGTAGTAAAAATTTCAAACTAAGAAAACAAAGTATGTAGCTACTATTCAGAAAACAAAGTACATAAGTAGTTTCAGGGAATCAGTTTTTTATTTTCCCAAATCACTTGTCGAAAACGGTTCTATATGGAGCCCCTTTAAATATCCGTTGCTATAGTAAAAATTTTAAACTTAGAAAACAAAGTATGTAGCTAGAACTCAGAAAACAAAGTATATAAGTAGTTTCAGGGAATCAGTTTTTTATTTTCCCAAATCACTTGTCGAAAACGGTTCTATATGGAGCCCCTTTAAATATCCGTTGCTATAGTAAACATTTTAAACTTAGAAAACAAAGTATGTAGCTAGAACTCAGAAGACAAAGTATATAAGTAGTTTCAATGAATCAGTTTTTTATTTTCCTAAATCACTGGTCGAAAACGGTTCTATATGGAACCCCTTTAAATATCCGTTGCTGTAGTAAAAATTTCAAACTAAGAAAACAAAGTATGTAGCTAGAACTCAGAAGACAAAGTATATAAGTAGTTTCAATGAATCAGTTTTTTATTTTCCTAAATCACTGGTCGAAAACGGTTCTATATGGAGCCCCTTTAAATATCCGTTGCTGAAGTAAAAATTTCAAACTAAGAAAACAAAGTATGTAGCTACTATTCAGAAAACAAAGTACATAAGTAGTTTCAGGGAATCACTTTTTTATTTTCCCAAATCACTTGTCGAAAACGGTTCTATATGGAGCCCCTTTAAATATCCGTTGCTATAGTAAAAATTTTAAACTTAGAAAACAAAGTATGTAGCTAGAACTCAGAAAACAAAGTATATAAGCAGTTTCAGGGAATCAGTTTTTTATTTTCCCAAATCACTTGTCGAAAACGGTTCTATATGGAGTCCCCTTTAAATATCCGTTGCTATAGTAAAAATTTTAAACTTAGAAAACAAAGTATGTAGCTAGAACTCAGAAAACAAAGTATATAAGTAGTTTCAGGGAATCAGTTTTTTATTTTCCCAAATCACTTGTCGAAAACGGTTCTATATGGAGCCCCTTTAAATATCCGTTGCTATAGTAAACATTTTAAACTTAGAAAACAAAGTATGTAGCTAGAACTCAGAAAACAAAGTATATAAGCAGTTTCAGGGAATCAGTTTTTTATTTTCCTAAATCACTGGTCGAAAACGGTTCTATATGGAACCCCTTTAAATATCCGTTGCTGTAGTAAAAATTTCAAACTAAGAAAACAAAGTATGTAGCTAGAACTCAGAAGACAAAGTATATAAGTAGTTTTAATGAATCAGTTTTTTATTTTCCTAAATCACTGGTCGAAAACGGTTCTATATGGAGCCCCTTTAAATATCCGTTGCTGAAGTAAAAATTTCAAACTAAGAAAACAAAGTATGTAGCTACTATTCAGAAAACAAAGTACATAAGTAGTTTCAGGGAATCAGTTTTTTATTTTCCCAAATCACTTGTCGAAAACGGTTCTATATGGAGCCCCTTTAAATATCCGTTGCTATAGTAAAAATTTTAAACTTAGAAAACAAAGTATGTAGCTAGAACTCAGAAAACAAAGTATATAAGCAGTTTCAGGGAATCAGTTTTTTATTTTCCCAAATCACTTGTCGAAAACGGTTCTATATGGAGCCCCTTTAAATATCCGTTGCTATAGTAAAAATTTTAAACTTAGAAAACAAAGTATGTAGCTATTTTTCAGAAAACAAAGTATATAACTAGTTTCAGGGAATCAGTTTTTTATTTTCCCAAACTACTTGTCGAAAACGGTTCTATATGGAGCCCCTTTAAATATCCGAGCTATAATAAAAATTTTAAACTTAGAAAACAAAGTATGTAGCTAGAACTCAGAAAACAAAGTATATAAGTAGTTTCAGGGAATCAGTTTTTTATTTTCCCAAATCACTTGTCGAAAACGGTTCTATATGGAGCCCCTTTAAATATCCGTTGCTATAGTAAAAATTTCAAACCTAGAAAACAAAGTATGTAGCTATTTTTCAGAAAACAAAGTATATAACTAGTTTCAGGGAATCAGTTTTTTATTTTCCCAAATCACTTGTCGAAAACGGTTCTATATGGAGCCCCTTTAAATATCCGTTGCTATAGTAAAAATTTTAAACTTAGAAAACAAAGTATGTAGCTAGAACTCAGAAAACAAAGTATATAAGTAGTTTCAGGGAATCAGTTTTTTATTTTCCCAAATCACTTGTCGAAAACGGTTCTATATGGAGCCCCTTTAAATATCCGTTGCTATAGTAAAAATTTTAAACTTAGAAAACAAAGTATGTAGCTAGAACTCAGAAAACAAAGTATATAAGTAGTTTCAGGGAATCAGTTTTTTATTTTCCCAAATCACTTGTCGAAAACGGTTCTATATGGAGCCCCTTTAAATATCCGTTGCTATAGTAAAAATTTTAAACTTAGAAAACAAAGTATGTAGCTAGAACTCAGAAAACAAAGTATATAAGTAGTTTCAGGGAATCAGTTTTTTATTTTCCCAAATCACTTGTCGAAAACGGTTCTATATGGAGCCCCTTTAAATATCCGTTGCTATAGTAAAAATTTTAAACTTAGAAAACAAAGTATGTAGCTAGAGCTCAGAAAACAAAGTATATAAGCAGTTTCAGGGAATCAGTTTTTTATTTTCCCAAATCACTTGTCGAAAACGGTTCTATATGGAGCCCCTTTAAATATCCGAGCTATAATAAAAATTTTAAACTTAGAAAACAAAGTATATAAGTAGTTTCAGGGAATCAGTTTTTTATTTTCCCAAATCACTTGTCGAAAACGGTTCTATATGGAGCCCCTTTAAATATCCGTTGCTATAGTAAAAATTTTAAACTTAGAAAACAAAGTATGTAGCTAGAACTCAGAAAACAAAGTATATAAGCAGTTTCAGGGAATCAGTTTTTTATTTTCCCAAATCACTTGTCGAAAACGGTTCTATATGGAGCCCCTTTAAATATCCGTTGCTATAGTAAAAATTTTAAACTTAGAAAACAAAGTATGTAGCTAGAACTCAGAAAACAAAGTATATAAGTAGTTTCAGGGAATCAGTTTTTTATTTTCCCAAATCACTTGTCGAAAACGGTTCTATATGGAGCCCCTTTAAATATCCGTTGCTATAGTAAAAATTTTAAACTTAGAAAACAAAGTATGTAGCTATTTTTCAGAAAACAAAGTATATAACTAGTTTCAGGGAATCAGTTTTTTATTTTCCCAAATCACTTGTCGAAAACGGTTCTATATGGAGCCCCTTTAAATATCCGAGCTATAATAAAAATTTTAAACTTAGAAAACAAAGTATGTAGCTAGAACTCAGAAAACAAAGTATATAAGTAGTTTCAGGGAATCAGTTTTTTATTTTCCCAAATCACTTGTCGAAAACGGTTCTATATGGAGCCCCTTTAAATATCCGTTGCTATAGTAAAAATTTCAAACCTAGAAAACAAAGTATGTAGCTATTTTTCAGAAAACAAAGTATATAACTAGTTTCAGGGAATCAGTTTTTTATTTTCCCAAATCACTTGTCGAAAACGGTTCTATATGGAGCCCCTTTAAATATCCGTTGCTATACTAAAAATTTTAAACTTAGAAAACAAAGTATGTAGCTAGAACTCAGAAAACAAAGTATATAAGCAGTTTCAGGGAATCAGTTTTTTATTTTCCCAAATCACTTGTCGAAAACGGTTCTATATGGAGCCCCCTTTAAATATCCGTTGCTATAGTAAAAATTTTAAACTTAGAAAACAAAGTATGTAGCTAGAACTCAGAAAACAAAGTATATAAGTAGTTTCAGGGAATCAGTTTTTTATTTTCCCAAATCACTTGTCGAAAACGGTTCTATATGGAGCCCCTTTAAATATCCGTTGCTATAGTAAAAATTTTAAACTTAGAAAACAAAGTATGTAGCTAGAACTCAGAAAACAAAGTATATAAGCAGTTTCAGGGAATCAGTTTTTTATTTTCCCAAATCACTTGTCGAAAACGGTTCTATATGGAGCCCCTTTAAATATCCGTTGCTATAGTAAAAATTTCAAACCTAGAAAACAAAGTATGTAGCTATTTTTCAGAAAACAAAGTATATAACTAGTTTCAGGGAATCAGTTTTTTATTTTCCCAAATCACTTGTCGAAAACGGTTCTATATGGAGCCCCTTTAAATATCCGTTGCTATAGTAAAAATTTTAAACTTAGAAAACAAAGTATGTAGCTAGAACTCAGAAAACAAAGTATATAAGCAGTTTCAGGGAATCAGTTCTTTATTTTCCCAAATCACTTGTCGAAAACGGTTCTATATGGAGCCCCTTTAAATATCCGTTGCTATAGTAAAAATTTCAAACCTAGAAAACAAAGTATGTAGCTATTTTTCAGAAAACAAAGTATATAACTAGTTTCAGGGAATCAGTTTTTTATTTTCCCAAATCACTTGTCGAAAACGGTTCTATATGGAGCCCCTTTAAATATCCGTTGCTATAGTAAAAATTTTAAACTTAGAAAACAAAGTATGTAGCTATTTTGCAGAAAACAAAGTATATAACTAGTTTCAGGGAATCAGTTTTTTATTTTCCCTAATCACTTGTCGAAAACGGTTCTATATGGAGCCCCTTTAAATATCCGTTGCTATAGTAAAAATTTTAAACTTAGAAAACAAAGTATGTAGCTAGAACTCAGAAAACAAAGTATATAAGCAGTTTCAGGGAATCAGTTCTTTATTTTCCCAAATCACTTGTCGAAAACGGTTCTATATGGAGCCCCTTTAAATATCCGTTGCTATAGTAAAAATTTCAAACCTAGAAAACAAAGTATGTAGCTATTTTTCAGAAAACAAAGTATATAACTAGTTTCAGGGAATCAGTTTTTTATTTTCCCAAATCACTTGTCGAAAACGGTTCTATATGGAGCCCCTTTAAATATCCGTTGCTATAGTAAAAATTTTAAACTTAGAAAACAAAGTATGTAGCTATTTTGCAGAAAACAAAGTATATAACTAGTTTCAGGGAATCAGTTTTTTATTTTCCCTAATCACTTGTCGAAAACGGTTCTATATGGAGCCCCTTTAAATATCCGTTGCTATAGTAAAAATTTTAAACTTAGAAAACAAAGTATGTAGCTAGAACTCAGAAAACAAAGTATATAAGCAGTTTCAGGGAATCAGTTCTTTATTTTCCCAAATCACTTGTCGAAAACGGTTCTATATGGAGCCCCTTTAAATATCCGTTGCTATAGTAAAAATTTTAAACTTAGAAAACAAAGTATGTAGCTAGAACTCAGAAAACAAAGTATATAAGCAGTTTCAGGGAATCAGTTTTTTATTTTCCCAAATCACTTGTCGAAAACGGTTCTATATGGAGCCCCTTTAAATATCCGAGCTATAATAAAAATTTTAAACTTAGAAAACAAAGTATGTAGCTAGAACTCAGAAAACAAAGTATATAAGTAGTTTCAGGGAATCAGTTTTTTATTTTCCCAAATCACTTGTCGAAAACGGTTCTATATGGAGCCCCTTTAAACATCCGTTGCTATAGTAAAAATTTTAAACTTAGAAAACAAAGTATGTAGCTAGAACTCAGAAGACAAAGTATATAAGTAGTTTCAATGAATCAGTTTTTTATTTTCCTAAATCACTGGTCGAAAACGGTTCTATATGGAGCCCCTTTAAATATCCGTTGCTGTAGTAAAAATTTCAAACTAAGAAAACAAAGTATGTAGCTACTATTCAGAAAACAAAGTACATAAGTAGTTTCAGGGAATCAGTTTTTTATTTTCCCAAATCACTTGTCGAAAACGGTTCTATATGGAGCCCCTTTAAATATCCGTTGCTATAGTAAAAATTTTAAACTTAGAAAACAAAGTATGTAGCTAGAACTCAGAAAACAAAGTATATAAGCAGTTTCAGGGAATCAGTTCTTTATTTTCCCAAATCACTTGTCGAAAACGGTTCTATATGGAGCCCCTTTAAATATCCGTTGCTATAGTAAAAATTTTAAACTTAGAAAACAAAGTATGTAGCTAGAACTCAGAAAACAAAGTATATAAGCAGTTTCAGGGAATCAGTTTTTTATTTTCCCAAATCACTTGTCGAAAACGGTTCTATATGGAGCCCCTTTAAATATCCGTTGCTAAAGTTAAAATTTTAAACTTAGAAAACAAAGTATGTAGCTATTTTTCAGAAAACAAAGTATATAACTAGTTTCAGGGAATCAGTTTTTTATTTTCCCAAATCACTTGTCGAAAACGGTTCTATATGGAGCCCCTTTAAATATCCGTTGCTATAGTAAAAATTTTAAACTTAGAAAACAAAGTATGTAGCTATTTTTCAGAAAACAAAGTATATAACTAGTTTCAGGGAATCAGTTTTTTATTTTCCCAAATCACTTGTCGAAAACGGTTCTATATGGAGCCCCTTTAAATATCCGTTGCTGTAGTAAAAATTTCAAACTAAGAAAACAAAGTATGTAGCTACTATTCAGAAAACAAAGTATATAAGTAGTTTCAGGGAATCAGTTTTTTATTTTCCCAAATCACTTGTCGAAAACGGTTCTATATGGAGCCCCTTTAAATATCCGTTGCTATAGTAAAAATTTTAAACTTAGAAAACAAAGTATGTAGCTAGAACTCAGAAAACAAAGTATATAAGTAGTTTCAGGGAATCAGTTTTCTATTTTCCCAAATCACTTGTCGAAAACGGTTCTATATGGAGCCCCTTTAAATATCCGTTGCTATAGTAAAAATTTTAAACTTAGAAAACAAAGTATGTAGCTAGAACTCAGAAAACAAAGTATATAAGTAGTTTCAGGGAATCAGTTTTTAATTTTCCCAAATCACTTGTCGAAAACGGTTCTATATGGAGCCCCTTTAAATATCCGTTGCTGTAGTAAAAATTTCAAACTAAGAAAACAAAGTATGTAGCTACTATTCAGAAAACAAAGTATATAAGTAGTTTCAGGGAATCAGTTTTTTATTTTCCCAAATCACTTGTCGAAAACGGTTCTATATGGAGCCCCTTTAAATATCCGTTGCTATAGTAAAAATTTCAAACTAAGAAAACAAAGTATGTAGCTACTATTCAGAAAACAAAGTATATAAGTAGTTTCAGGGAATCAGTTTTTTATTTTCCCAAATCACTTGTCGAAAACGGTTCTATATGGAGCCCCTTTAAATATCCGTTGCTATAGTAAAAATTTTAAACTTAGAAAACAAAGTATGTAGCTAGAACTCAGAAAACAAAGTATATAAGCAGTTTCAGGGAATCAGTTTTTTATTTTCCCAAATCACTTGTCGAAAACGGTTCTATATGGAGCCCCTTTAAATATCCGTTGCTATAGTAAAAATTTTAAACTTAGAAAACAAAGTATGTAGCTAGAACTCAGAAAACAAAGTATATAAGTAGTTTCAGGGAATCAGTTTTTTATTTTCCCAAATCACTTGTCGAAAACGGTTCTATATGGAGCCCCTTTAAATATCCGTTGCTATAGTAAAAATTTTAAACTTAGAAAACAAAGTATGTAGCTAGAACTCAGAAAACAAAGTATATAAGTAGTTTCAGGGAATCAGTTTTTTATTTTCCCAAATCACTTGTCGAAAACGGTTCTATATGGAGCCCCTTTAAATATTCGTTGCTATAGTAAAAATTTTAAACTTAGAAAACAAAGTATGTAGCTAGAACTCAGAAAACAAAGTATATAAGTAGTTTCAGGGAATCAGTTTTTTATTTTCCCAAATCACTTGTCGAAAACGGTTCTATATGGAGCCCCTTTAAATATCCGTTGCTATAGTAAAAATTTTAAACTTAGAAAACAAAGTATGTAGCTAGAACTCAGAAAACAAAGTATATAAGTAGTTTCAGGGAATCAGTTTTTTATTTTCCCAAATCACTTGTCGAAAACGGTTCTATATGGAGCCCCTTTAAATATCCGTTGCTATAGTAAAAATTTTAAACTTAGAAAACAAAGTATGTAGCTAGAACTCAGAAAACAAAGTATATAAGTAGTTTCAGGGAATCAGTTTTTTATTTTCCCAAATCACTTGTCGAAAACGGTTCTATATGGAGCCCCTTTAAATATCCGTTGCTATAGTAAAAATTTTAAACTTAGAAAACAAAGTATGTAGCTAGAACTCAGAAAACAAAGTATATAAGTAGTTTCAGGGAATCAGTTTTTTATTTTCCCAAATCACTTGTCGAAAACGGTTCTATATGGAGCCCCTTTAAATATCCGTTGCTATAGTAAAAATTTTAAACTTAGAAAACAAAGTATGTAGCTAGAACTCAGAAAACAAAGTATATAAGTAGTTTCAGGGAATCAGTTTTTTATTTTCCCAAATCACTTGTCGAAAACGGTTCTATATGGAGCCCCTTTAAATATCCGTTGCTATAGTAAAAATTTTAAACTTAAAAAACAAAGTATGTAGCTAGAACTCAGAAAACAAAGTATATAAGCAGTTTCAGGGAATCAGTTTTTTATTTTCCCAAATCACTTGTCGAAAACGGTTCAATATGGAGCCCCTTTAAATATCCGTTGCTATAGTAAAAATTTTAAACTTAGAAAACAAAGTATGTAGCTAGAACTCAGAAAACAAAGTATATAAATAGTTTCAGGGAATCAGTTTTTTATTTTCCCAAATCACTTGTCGAAAACGGTTCTATATGGAGCCCCTTTAAATATCCGAGCTATAGTAAAAATTTTAAACTTAGAATACAAAGTATGTAGCTAGAACTCAGAAAACAAAGTATATAAGTAGTTTCAGGGAATCAGTTTTTTATTTTTATAAATCACTTGTCGAAAACGGTTCTATATGGAGCCCCTTTAAATATCCGTTGCTATAGTAAAAATTTTAAACTTAGAAAACAAAGTATGTAGCTAGAATTCAGAAAACAAAGTATATAAGTAGTTTCAGGGAATCAGTTTTTTATTTTCCCAAATCACTTGTCGAAAACGGTTCTATATGGAGCCCCTTTAAATATTCGTTGCTATAGTAAAAATTTTAAACTTAGAAAACAAAGTATGTAGCTAGAACTCAGAAAACAAAGTATATAAGTAGTTTCAGGGAATCAGTTTTTTATTTTCCCAAATCACTTGTCGAAAACGGTTCTATATGGAGCCCCTTTAAATATCCGTTGCTATAGTAAAAATTTTAAACTTAGAAAACAAAGTATGTAGCTAGAACTCAGAAAACAAAGTATATAAGTAGTTTCAGGGAATCAGTTTTTTATTTTCCCAAATCACTTGTCGAAAACGGTTCTATATGGAGCCCCTTTAAATATCCGTTGCTATAGTAAAAATTTTAAACTTAGAAAACAAAGTATGTAGCTAGAACTCAGAAAACAAAGTATATAAGTAGTTTCAGGGAATCAGTTTTTTATTTTCCCAAATCACTTGTCGAAAACGGTTCTATATGGAGCCCCTTTAAATATCCGTTGCTATAGTAAAAATTTTAAACTTAGAAAACAAAGTATGTAGCTAGAACTCAGAAAACAAAGTATATAAGTAGTTTCAGGGAATCAGTTTTTTATTTTCCCAAATCACTTGTCGAAAACGGTTCTATATGGAGCCCCTTTAAATATCCGTTGCTATAGTAAAAATTTTAAACTTAGAAAACAAAGTATGTAGCTAGAACTCAGAAAACAAAGTATATAAGTAGTTTCAGGGAATCAGTTTTTTATTTTCCCAAATCACTTGTCGAAAACGGTTCTATATGGAGCCCCTTTAAATATCCGTTGCTATAGTAAAAATTTTAAACTTAGAAAACAAAGTATGTAGCTATTTTTCAGAAAACAAAGTATATAACTAGTTTCAGGGAATCAGTTTTTTATTTTCCCAAATCACTTGTCGAAAACGGTTCTATATGGAGCCCCTTTAAATATCCGTTGCTGTAGTAAAAATTTCAAACTAAGAAAACAAAGTATGTAGCTACTATTCAGAAAACAAAGTATATAAGTAGTTTCAGGGAATCAGTTTTTTATTTTCCCAAATCACTTGTCGAAAACGGTTCTATATGGAGCCCCTTTAAATATCCGTTGCTATAGTAAAAATTTCAAACTAAGAAAACAAAGTATGTAGCTACTATTCAGAAAACAAAGTATATAAGTAGTTTCAGGGAATCAGTTTTTTATTTTCCCAAATCACTTGTCGAAAACGGTTCTATATGGAGCCCCTTTAAATATCCGTTGCTATAGTAAAAATTTTAAACTTAGAAAACAAAGTATGTAGCTAGAACTCAGAAAACAAAGTATATAAGGAGTTTCAGGGAATCAGTTTTTAATTTTCCCAAATCACTTGTCGAAAACGGTTCTATATGGAGCCCCTTTAAATATCCGTTGCTGTAGTAAAAATTTCAAACTAAGAAAACAAAGTATGTAGCTACTATTCAGAAAACAAAGTATATAAGTAGTTTCAGGGAATCAGTTTTTTATTTTCCCAAATCACTTGTCGAAAACGGTTCTATATGGAGCCCCTTTAAATATCCGTTGCTATAGTAAAAATTTCAAACTAAGAAAACAAAGTATGTAGCTACTATTCAGAAAACAAAGTATATAAGTAGTTTCAGGGAATCAGTTTTTTATTTTCCCAAATCACTTGTCGAAAACGGTTCTATATGGAGCCCCTTTAAATATCCGTTGCTATAGTAAAAATTTTAAACTTAGAAAACAAAGTATGTAGCTAGAACTCAGAAAACAAAGTATATAAGTAGTTTCAGGGAATCAGTTTTTTATTTTCCCAAATCACTTGTCGAAAACGGTTCTATATGGAGCCCCTTTAAATATCCGTTGCTATAGTGAAAATTTTAAACTTAGAAAACAAAGTATGTAGCTAGAACTCAGAAAACAAAGTATATAAATAGTTTCAGGGAATCAGTTTTTTATTTTCCCAAATCACTTGTCGAAAACGGTTCTATATGGAGCCCCTTTAAATATCCGTTGCTGTAGTAAAAATTTCAAACTAAGAAAACAAAGTATGTAGCAAGAACTCAGAAAACAAAGTATAAGTAGTTTCAGGGAATCAGTTTTTTATTTTCCCAAATCACTTGTCGAAAACGGTTCTATATGGAGCCCCTTTAAATATCCGTTGCTATAGTGAAAATTTTAAACTTAGAAAACAAAGTATGTAGCTAGAACTCAGAAAACAAAGTATATAAATAGTTTCAGGGAATCAGTTTTTTATTTTCCCAAATCACTTGTCGAAAACGGTTCTATATGGAGCCCCTTTAAATATCCGTGGCTGTAGTAAAAATTTCAAACTAAGAAAACAAAGTATGTAGCAAGAACTCAGAAAACAAAGTATAAGTAGTTTCAGGGAATCAGTTTTTTATTTTCCCAAATCACTTGTCGAAAACGGTTCTATATGGAGCCCCTTTAAATATCCGTTGCTATAGTGAAAATTTTAAACTTAGAAAACAAAGTATGTAGCTAGAACTCAGAAAACAAAGTATATAAATAGTTTCAGGGAATCAGTTTTTTATTTTCCCAAATCACTTGTCGAAAACGGTTCTATATGGAGCCCCTTTAAATATCCGTGGCTGTAGTAAAAATTTCAAACTAAGAAAACAAAGTATGTAGCTAGAACTCAGAAAACAAAGTATATAAGTAGTTTCAGGGAATCAGTTTTTTATTTTCCTAACTCACTTGTCGAAAACGGTTCTATAGCAACACAATGCGTATCTCGCTGTGTCTCTGATTTCAGGTGAAAAATGAGGCGAGACACAGCGACAGACACAGACACAGACACCATTGTGCCCGGCTTGTTAAGGTCATGGAAGCGCTGATAAGCTTCCAGCTCATGAAATATTTCGAATCACGAAAACTCCTTAATGACCGGCAATATGATTTTCTTAGCGAAAGGTCCACTGGTGATCTGATGGCATATCTCACCGAAAAGTGGAACCATTCCTTGCATCTTCTTGGTGAAGGCAGGATTGCTGCGCCCGATATTTCAAAAGCATTCGACAGAGTTTGGCACCAAGCTCTCTTGTCGAAAATGTGTGAATTTAGAATCGACGAATCTCTAATTCAATGGATTACTTATTACCTCTCGAACCGTTCAATTCAAGTTGTTTTGGATGTCTTCAAGTATGCAATTCGAAAAATAAACAAGCTGGGGTTCCCCAGGGCTCTGGTTTGTCTTCGACTCTCTTTCTCGTTTTCATGAACGATCTCTTGTCTGCTACTACAAATCCAATCCACTTCTTTGCCGATAACACTCATATTCGTTCTCGGTTCCTCGCTCCTGCTCTTCGGACGTAGAATGGTAGCAGCAGCGTATGTCAAACTCATTAAACTCTGACCTTAACAGCATTGTGTCATTGATTCGATTGCGGAGCCAGAAGTAGGGGTAGCAGAAATGAGCTACCTTAAACAATGACGCGACGGATCAACGCCGTGCGCCGTTTAAACATCTATTGGTGGTCAACGGAGTGCTCTAGGTCGACCTCTAGGCTCGAACTCCAAGGTCGAGCAAAGTGGAAGTCATCTTGCTCAAATTTGTAAGCAGTCTATAGTCTTAAAAACTAAAAAATGAAACGACACAAATATTGACAAACTGACTGCCTTGTTTTTTTTTAAGGTGGACTGATAACAGTTTGGGATGAAGCTTTCAAACCCCCATTCGGAGCTCTTCAAGCCCAATTGAATTGATTTTTTTATGCATTCGGATACGACTGATAGACTGACAGCTGTAAAATCTCAAAGAAAGAACGAGATACAGAAGGGCCAACGCAGGCAAATGGGCGCAGGGTCATAAGTCCATGGGCCAAATTTCACTTTTGCCAAAGTCACTTTTGGTGAACCCAAAAAATTCTGGAGGAAGTGGGCAGGATCTGCAGGAATTCTTTATTAAGGCGAAGCATATAATTTTTCGGCACTACCAGGCCAGAAACTCCAATGAACCAAAGTTACACTGTAATGAGCCCAAAGATTTCTGGAGGAAGTGGGCAGGAGCTGGAGAGATCTTTTATAAAGAGGAAGCATATGATTTTTCGGTTCTACCAGGCCAGGAACTCCAATGAACCCAAGTATTACTGTAATGAGCCCAAAAAATTCTGGAGGAAGTTGGCAGGAGCTAGAAAGATCCTTTATAAAGGTGAAGCAGTCAATTTTCCTAAGGAATACTCCAAGGAATACTCTAATGAACCCAAGGAATACTCCAATGAGCCCAAGGTATTCTGGAAGAAGTGGGCAAGAGCTGGAGGAATCTGTAATTCTGGAGGAAGTGGGCAGGACTGAAGTAATCCTTTAAAGGTGAAGCATTCCTTTTTTCGGTACCACCATGTTAGAAACTCCAATGAACCCAAGGAAATAAAAACATTGCAGAAGAACTTATTTAAAAAAAAAATTGCCTCTGCTCCTCGATTTGAACACCGAACCAACGAAACGCGAGCCGAACTTTCCCAATGAGCTACCGAGTCCCACGGCTTGGACTTGTCATTTAGCAACTGTACGTGACATCCCATGTAACACAGAAGCTCTTGCTTTGGCCACCGTTACGTTTATAGCACCACATCATAAAACCTTAGGTTCTTGAAGCTGGTTTTATACAGGTAACGGGGCCTCTTACAAAACCCCTATAAGGATGATTTGACACTTTATAGAACTTAATTTTGGGTGCAGAAAGGGTTCTAACTCGGGCTCTTATATAACTTTTTGACAGTGAATACATCTTTTACAGAATATGTAGGCACACACACCTTCGAGGTGTTTTACCTTTTACTGTCATGGTGTGGTTTTTATTATATTTAGGTATACACACATTTCAATCTGGTTCTTTGAAAGTGTTTTTGCACAAATAACTTCGCTCATATTAAATGGTGATGAAATTAATGAGCAAACCGAGTGCATTTAATTAGCAGAAAACAAGGTGCGCATCTCGTTTCTTCGAATCATTTATTAAAATAGGGCGAAAAGAAACAATGCTCTTCTTGAAATATTAAATATAAAATAAAACTAGTGGGATGGTTACAATCCGCTTAGGCGAATCGTTGGATACCCCATCCCAATTGACCACTGTCAAGCTCCGAATTGTGTCATAAATCTTGGTTGTATGGTTTTCGGTTTCATTTAACTTCAATTGTATTTAAAATTGCTCAGTTAAGAATCTTCTACCTAAGAAAGGGGCGTGGCATCCACGATCCACCCCTTCTCAATAAAATCGTATTTTTGTTTATATTTTTTATCAGAAGTGGTATACACGTGTTGATTGCATTTTCATATTAAAATTTTGGTTTATACTTAAAAACACCCCCAAAAGTGGGCGTGGTGAAAATTTATGCACGTGAGTTGATAGGTTACGCAAATATCTGAACATTTTATAGTGCAAGTTTTTTGGATTTAAAGCAAATATATCAAATAAAACGCGTTTATTAGAATCCATGTTAAGTATGACCACGCCTATAAGGGGGCGGTATTCGCTTTTTTTAAATGCCGATTACAATACACTTAAGCGAGGATATCGCATACCGAATTTCAGCTTCCTGCGACAACTTTGATTTTTCAAGCTAATAAGTAAAGTGGACGTCTCAGTGGGCAGATTTTAAAAAATTTTACACTTGTACTGCTTCGGGACCAAGAAATTTAAAGCCTAAAAACTACCGACACACGGACGGACGGACATGGCTCATTCGACTCGACAATTCGGTCTCGATCATATGCCCTTAAGGTCTTGGGGGCCTACGGTGATTATTTCTCTATGTTACAAACTATGAATCAAACTTAATATACCTCCTATCCTATGGGATGGGTTATAATAAAGAGTGGAAGGTTTTATGTAGAGCCCACATAGCACCATTGTAACACTTAAGGTGTTCTGCGTTGCCTTTTAGAAACTTTGCGTTCTATGTAGCACTGTCAAGCTTCATGTAGAACTATTATAAGAATAAGATTTTGTGTTTTCTATCAAACATGGCGCTAATTTATTAAGGGGTTACCATCACTCTCTTTTCTTTTAGGATATACGTTGGTTTGACTACTAGTAATTATTGACATGGCAGACGTTAATTGAAATATATATTTTACAGGCTGTTTTTATCTTATCCATTAATGTAGTTTATACCTTAAAAGTTTCAAAGCCCAAGGAGGATACCTGTTAAAGTTCTACCTTAAAAGTTTGTCAGTGAGCTGATAAAATACTTATAGTGCTGGACCAAAAAAGCCGAAACCTAACTTATTTGACCAGCTAGAACATAGAAAAGTGAAAAATTTCAACAATTTACAATTCTACAAGCATTATAGTCATGACTGGCCCTAATATAAGCAACGATACGCTGTGTCAGCTTTTTGATGAATGTTCATAGAAAAACAGCATAAAACCATGAATTATCTCTTGAAATCAAGTTTTTGTGTATGATATACTTCTCCAGCCTAATATTTAATCTAGTTAAAATTCATATCATTTTATAATAAATGTAAATTTCTTATATTTAGATGTTTGCTTGAAATGTTCTCACAACAATTTCTGTCAATTAAATTTGTTTTCTATTGTATGACTTCTGGCAACCCCCAAGTGCTACATAAGAGTGCAAAGTAGTACTTCGGATGTGTCAAACCTATATTGTTAGAAAACAGCTGCTAGAAAGGGCTACAGAACCTGCGCTACAGAATTTGACCCCTCAGCACTTATTTCCTTACAATTTCAGTGCTAGGAACGTTTATAGCACCACGTTTAAGGAACCTTTGGTGCTAGCACTTTTAGTTTTATAACTTTGGTGCTGTATACTTTTCTATGACCAATTTTATAAATAAATAAATAATCATACGGTAACGAAACCTTGCAAAACCATAAGTGCTACTGAAGAGCATTTTGAGTGTCTTATAAGTCCAATATTCAAAAACCAATGCTTATGCTTCCAGAGTGTGCTACTTGGGATACTTACGCACATAGCGCTTTATTATATAGGGGATAGATCTCGCCCCAAAAGTGGGCGGGGCTCAAAACTTTGTATCGGTCAAACTTAGCAAATATTAATATCTTTAATATAATTTTTTTTCGATTTGGACATGTTTTTTTTCTAACATGTTAAAAGTGGGTATGGTCGCTATTGTGGGCGGTCCAATTTTTATCTTCTTAGATATTTGGGGCCTGATACCTTCTTAGACATTTGTCTAACTTGACCAAAAGGCATTTTGACAAAAATTTTAAATAGAGGTTCTCTTACATTGAAGCCAGTAGTAAGCGTGGCCGTTGGCGAATTTAACCAATTTTCACATTTTGTCTGTACAAGATAAAAACCAAGATACACTCCAAGTTTGAGCGTCCTAGCACAATTTTGAAGACATAAAAACTTCACACATACTGACAGACGGAAAACCGACGGACATAGCTTAATCGATTCACCTGTCGGTCTCGATCATATCTCCAAAGGTCTAAGGGGTCTAAGGTGTTTATTTCACTGTGTAACAAACTATGCATTAAAATTAATATACCCTGGGTCGGTTTTAAGAACGAGCACATCATTTCAAAGTCACTGAAGACTTATGGAACAGCTTATTACCAGATACGTGAATGCTTTGGAGTCAATGATGTAAGAGCTAGGGGCCTTTATACCTGCTTAAAAGTCCTGGTATACATAGGTGTTTGCACCTTTCAGCATGTTATCTATACATCAAAGTCTTAGAGTATACCGGCCTTAACAAAAACGGAAATGTGTTTGAGTACAGTTTGCCTGCAGATGGGCCAAAAGTTCCCATTTAAGCATTTGTCAGAATTCAGAGGGGCTTCAGTTTAACTAAAGTTGTATTACTAATATGCATTTGAAAATTTTAAGCAGAAAATTTCAAAAAAAAAAACTCGTTTAAAGTAGGAGGTATTTTAAGGAAACAAAGAGATTAGTCTCTTTGTTTCCTCCACAATTATTATAGGCTTATGGTCATTCAAGGCCCTTAAATTTCTTCTTTCCTTCCAAGAAAACGGACCTCATTGCCGATAAAAATCAATTAGCTGCACACGTAAACAATTCTCCGAATAAAATAACAAAAACACAAAACCAAGCCCAATTATTGTGAATCAGGTGCGGAGCTGTCATGCTACAGTAGATTTGCCAGGAATTGGCTTTTGCGTAGGTCCTATGGATTTATGTTTCTATAAATAATACATCAGCAGTGTTTTTTTGCTGTTTTATTTGTTTATCCATGCAACCATTGTGGCAAGCCTGATGATGAACCTTCGCACATTTATCATCGTCATTCGATTTTATTAACTCAAAACCATGGTTTTATCAGATACAATAATGAGTTTCGCAAAATATATTGTCAAACACAGTTATTAGATATACCTGTTCACCATCACACTTTGACATGAAAAAAGAGGTATGTAATTACATGTCCTACCCTGGCGACACACGATATGTCGCTTGGTATTTTGTGCTGTCATTGTGTCAGAAATACAGCTCCTAGAGTTGGCACTGAAGCAGTTGTTTGTTTTCCCTTTTTTTAATCCGTGATAAGTTCTAATAACCACTAGAAAGTGAGGCCAAATTTAGACAGACCGTGAGAACTTTCTTTGGGCAAATAGGTTCCAGACTGACGGGTGTCTTGGGACATAAAATAATTTTGCTTTTATTTCATTATTAAAAGCGGAGGTTATATCAGAGACTATACGTCGTTATGCCAGGCACTTACCGACACGGCTACTTCTAGGATTTAACGTATTCGCTTGTCTTTGAAGTCAATGAATTTGCCATAAAAATGTCAGTCAAAGAATAAAACCTCAAGAGTTTTATAAGTTTATTATTTTTTTTTTTTCAAGGTTTCTAAAAAGTTAAAAAGAGGCATCTTATGTCATCTGCAAGGAGACTAAATGAAAGCACGCTCAGTTTGCAGCCATTTGGCACTTTCAACCAAGTTCAAAACTTATGGCGTATTCTTTTGAACACCGAACTGCCACACCGAGCTGTCAAATGATACTCGGTGTTCGCGACAATTCCAACGACAAATACTGCACCGGTGCTGTCATTACGTTAAGTGTCAAATTGCTTTGACTTCATTTTGCTTACTTGTTTTTCATTTCGTAGCATGATTTCGTTGGCGTCGGCATTTTGTACTTTTTACTCAAAATTTTGATAGCTTTGAGTTTTTATCGATTTCATACGCTTTGTAATAATCACGAATGAAAATTGAGTCGAAACGTCACTTCACATGCACAACCAAAGCAACACCCAGCCTCCACCAGAAATTTCGGGTTCGGTGTCGACACCAAACTAATTCGGAGTTCAAAGGAACATTTACATGAGCACGATTCCGTTCAGGTGTACGAGAAAAGAACAAAAAATCGTGAGGGATGTCATATTGCGCGTTGCTGTACTCTTTTGCCAATTAAAAGATTTCGCAATTTTAAACGGGTTAAGCCTTGTTAAGTCAGAACTTGGAAAATTTGTCAAGATAAGCACTATGTACGCTGTTTGTTGAAAACACAATAGGAAAACTTGTTCAATGGAAACGAAGTTCATTAGATATCTTCTATGCAAACAACAAAGCCTTTCCCCATTAAGAATTACGAACAACTACCGACCAGAGAGATGTTGGCAAAACATCTATCAAAACCAATCAACCCTCCCTCATCGTCCATCAAAACCATCTTACCCACACAAACTACACATCGACTGACAAATTCAATTATTATGCCATCGTCTAATTGTCTTCTAATTGAATTTGTGTAACACCACCATGCACAGGGTCAGGGACAAAGCTAAGCAGTAGGAAAAGTTTTTTTTTTTTTTTAAACAAATGTCCACATCAGCAGCTTTGCCGGTTTTGGTTCCCAGCTACTAATTCAAAATCAATACGAAACTACACGACCAGCCAAAGCTATATGCTCGTCTGCAGTTAATGGCTGAAGCCATCCTAAAATTATATGCACTGTACCTACACATTATGTAATAGAACTTCTATTACATTCTTTGCTATGGATAGATTTGATGCATGGATGGATAGTGAAATTCTCGGAAAAAGGCGGCCTAGAAAAAATGATTTAGAAGAAAAAAAAAAAAGAACGAAAAGAAAACAGTTTGTCTGTTAATAAGGTTTTAAGACTCCCACACCCTTATAAGATAATAAAGTTTACTAACCCTTGTGGTTTATCCAATACCATCGTCATCGTGTCAAAATAATGAGGGAAATTCGCATGTATCCTGGTTGCAGCACTAACAAAAGGGTAAAGCACTAAAATACACTATCAGCGACAGGGTAAGCAATTTTAGCCACGTCTCTAAAAAAGTCGCCTATTGAAGCAAGTTTTGAAATTTTATTTGATTTTATTTTACAGAGGTACGTAGCCTGTGTACGCAAGCCGCACTGTTCTTCCCGTAACATAGGCTCGATTACAGCTCTGGCAGACGCACAACCGACCAGCTTTTCCTTTTACTCTGAAGGTTATTCTTAAGAAGGCCTGGGAATATGCCAAACCGGTCTATGCGTGTTTTGTTGATCTAAAAAAGGCGTATGACCGAGTCCCTCTGGATATACTGTGGAGAGTTTTGCAGGACTATGCGCTGAGTGGGCCTCTTCTGAGAGCCATCCAGTCTTTGTATGGAAACTGCAGAAGCTGTGTACGGATAAATGACGTCAAATCCCGTAATTTTGATGTGCTGGAGTTACTCTAAGGGATAGAGTGAGAAACGTCAGTATTCGTGGGAATCTTAATGTTGAGCAGCTACTTCTCCAAGTGGAGCGATCGAATCTTCGGTGGTTTGGACACGTTGTTCGCATGCCCCCTGACAGACTTCCTGGACAGGTCATGCTAGCCGAGATGCGAGCGCGTCGCCCCCTGGTAGGCCAAGAAACAGGTGGTGGGATCAGGTAAAAAAACCTGTCTGAGTCCCGCCTGGGGATTGCGTCGGAGTCTCTTGAGTTGGTGTCGGAGGATCGAGAACGATGGAAAGACCATTTAGCCACCCTCGCTCCGCGACCCTTTTAAAGGATAAGCGGTATTCGAAAATGATGATGAGGATGATGACAGTTACGTAGACAAATAAATTTGTGTCGGCCGTAGAAGCCGGGGAACTAGCCCATATGGCTTTGGCGCTTATAAGAGATTCAAATATGAACATATTTTACAAACTTAATTTTTTTGAATTCGGATAATGTTATGGGCGGCAAGTAGAGGGAACAGTTTTGATGCTGATGTGGGTAAATTCGGGTCTAGAAGATCTTGGAGCGGTGAAATGTTGTTCTGGAACTGGTTTATGGTCAGTTGGCAGCTTTGTAGTACATGTAATAGTGTTTTGGTTTGGTTGCAGGTGTTACATATTGGTGGAGTCTGCTTTTTGTATAGGTAACTCTTGTTGAACAAGCAATGTCCAAGTCGCATTCTGCAAATCTGAACTGCTTGAAGGCGACTCAAGGTGTTGTGATAAGCGACAGAAGAGATATCTGGGAGAATCAACTGGTACACTTTGGATAAAGAGAAAGCCGAAGCATTTTCAACCACTATGCAAAACTACCTCTGTAACATCATTGACGAAAACGAAGATGTAGAGTGGAGAGCACAAGTTATGTAGGATGACCTACAGTGAACGTGCATAGAGAAGGCGAAATCACTTCAAAAGGCCACCGCAAACAGGTCAATGAAACATGGTCGTGGTAAGATGAGGTGAAACAACTGATCAGTGAAAAGAAAGCGACATTCAAGGCATGGAAGAAGTCACTCGAACAACAGATATGAAATGCTTCGCCTGGAATTGAAATATAGACACCTCAAGAGTCTTGCTAAGAAGAAGTGCGCCTAGGTTCAAGCAGTTTTAAGCCCAGTTTCAAGCCCAGTTTCAAGCCCAGTTTCAAGCAAGGGTTTGTCACTGGCAAATCAACCACTGATGCAATGGATCATAATGGAAAAACATCGAGAAATAAACATAAGAACACGAAACACGAGAACAAAAAACATAAGAAAACGAGGAGTTCCAGAAGCCTACGTGCGGGTGATCATGGACTTGTATGATGGAGCAAAGACAAGAGTAAGATGTCCTTCCGGAGTCACTGATGAGTTCTCAATTAAAGTCAGTGTATACCAGGGAAGCGTCCTAAGTCCTTTGCTTTTCATTGTAGTCCTTAATTATCTTTTGGGCCATTCATAAGATGTGCCAAGATTGGGCCATCATAAGATGTGAAGATTATATATCTCTGCAGTGAACACTTGATAAATGGGTCGACGTTTTAGAGCGGAATGGGTATCGTATTAGTCAAAAAAAGACAGTGTACCTGTGCTGCCCATTCTCTGACCCACCCGAACCAATTCCAGACATTAAATTGAATGAAAAGTTGCTTCCCAAGTGTTCCCAAGGATCTATGATCAATAGCAAAGCAAATTGTGATGACGACATCAATCATCGCGTAAGCGTGGGGTGGATGAAGTGCTGAGAAAACTCCGCCATCTTCTGTTGGCGGAGTTGCCTGTCAAGCTGAAAGGAAATCTCTACACCGCAGTTGTGCGTCAGGCGCTTACATATAGTTCACAATGTTGGACAGCGTATAAGAAATATGAGAGCAAATTAACGGCAGCTGAGATGAAGATGCTTCGCATGACAGCAGGAGTAACAAAGCGAGATAGAGTAAGAAGAACGAAGATTCGACGAATCCTCCATGTAAAAGAATCTATCTCAAGAAAAATGGAGCAGGACCGGCTCAGTTGATATTGCCACGTTCAAAATAGAGATCCTACGAACCCCGTCAAAGAGGGCAATGTCAATCAACATTCCAGCGCAATCGCAAAGGAGAGGAAGGCCTAAACATTCATGGATCACGCAAATGCAACGACAACAGCATTTATTTGGCCTCATGGACGAAGAGATCCAAAACCGGGTGGCCTGCCGCTATATTCTGAGGTTAAACCGGCGTACCCCACAAGCGGACCATTAGGAATGCAGTAGAGTGGGAGGGTAATAATCCATCACTACAGATTATAACCTCGCGCCTAAATGAAAAAGAAGAAGTGAGCCGTAGCGTACTATTGCCAGCAAGTTTTTACCGCCCGAATGCCGTCCCCTTGTAGGCGTGGTCACACTTAATATGCATTCTACGGTTTTTATTTGATATATTTGCTATAAATCCAAAAAACTTGCACTATGAAATGTTCAGATATGTGCGTAAGCTATCAACTCACGTGAATGAATTTCGCCACGCCCACTTTTGGGGGCGTTTTTAAGTATAAACCAAATTTTTATTATGAAAATGCAGTCAACACGTGTATACCACTTCTGATAAAAAATATAAACAAAAATACGATGTTATTAAGAAGGGGTGGATGCCACGCCCCTTTTTAGGGAGAAGATTCTTAACTGAAATTTTACAACCAAGATTTATGACACAATTCGGAGCTTGACAGTGGTCAATTGGGATGGGGTATCCAACGATTCGCCTAAGCGGATTGTAACCCTCCCACTAGTTTTATCTGTAGATCAAGCCGTGTTAGGTTCAGCAGAGTGTTCAGAGCTTCCGTAGGTGTAGTACGGATCGCACCTGTGATAGCTATGCAGGCCATTCTTTGAACAGGAGAAGTTCAAGTGCTCGGGGTCTCCTTCACGGAAAATGGGAGGAGTGATACTGAGATGGATAAATAACAGTAAAGTAAATAACTGCGACGACCGGTCATCAGAAAACCTGATCTTGAAATGCAAGCAAAGGTTTCAGGTTTCAGTGTTCATTCTTACCCCCATCTATATGGTAATAAAATTTGGGTAATGACCGAGAGAATTATGTCGAGGGTTCAAAGCTGCCGGAATGAGATTTCTAAGTTTCGTTGCTGGTCCTACTCTTATAAGGATAGAGTGAGAAATGTCAGTATTCCTAGGATTCTTAATATTAGGAAGCTAGTTCTCCGAGTGGAACGATTAATTCTGCAATGATTTGGACGTCTTTTTTTATATAACCCCGACAGACTTCCTTGACAGGTCAGGCTAGTCGAGATGCGAGCGTGTCGTCTACTGATAGGCCAAGAAACAGATGGTGGGATCAGGTAAAAAAATCTCCGAGAACCGCCTGGGAATCGTACGTGTGTCTCTTGAATTGGTGGAGAAGGATCGGTGAGGATGGAAGTACCATATGTAACCGCTCTCACACCGCGATCGTTTCAAGGCAAAGGAGCGAAAAAAAAATGATGATGATGATGGACCATGAGCAGCAGTAATAAAAATCCATAATATTTCATAGCTGCTTTTGAGCCTGTCTCAGAATCAGCGACTTTTAGGTCAGCCTCTGTCATCTAAATCCAGAGAAGCGTCACTGGCTGAAGGCGCAAGCACTCAGGTCAATTCTTCGACGAGGTCTATCCAACGGGACACGTCGGTGGAAGTATCACCAACTGGCACTAACCAGCTGATTGAAAAGTTAACCAAGGATTGAGCTAATTGAATGCATATGTGGCTGATGCTCAGTCTTACCCCGAATATCTTGGAAACATTGTCCTAGCCCTTGTCGCTTCTGCCAATAAACTCTTCGCAAAACTGCGGCTGAAACGACTACAACCAAAATTTCAAAAAGCATCAGTGATTCGGTCTTAGAATTAAAATTGCAACAGTTGCTCAAGTCTACAGAATAGCAATTGAAATTGGAAAAGCCCGAGAAGAAAAACAGGAGCTAGGATTTAAAGGAGTCTCAAATTGAACTGTAACTTTATCACTTTTTAGCCCAAATTTTGTATTCACATTAAACACAAAAACTCTGATGTGACAACAATGATTGTAATTGAATCTTAAGCTTATTGAAAGGCTCAGGAATCTCGTAGTCAGTGCATAAATTCACCCAAAACCATGGCCATTGACCTGAAAATTATAAATTGTTAAGCTCATTTAGATTATTATTTAGTTTTCTAGTTCACTAACTAATCAAACGAGTACATTATACAACACGAGTACATTCGAAATTTATTTGTTTAAACGCTAAAAACGGTCTGATTTCCGAAAGCTCAACTGAAGCTGTCTTCGTATGTGATGTGCAATTTAACAAAAAAACTGTTTTCAAATTAATAACTCACATTCCATGGCTTTGCGTTATAAAAACGTAAAAAAAAACCTTTTAGCGTTTATGTGTAATTTATTGCCAAGGTTAAACGCCCCATCAACACATGCCATTGTATCAGCTGCGCACTCCGCACGGGGATCAAATTTTACCATAATACTGAAACGTTTGTTAATTTTGCATGCATTCAAATTATATAGTGTTAATCTCCACCCCCGCCCTATATTAACTACCCCTCATAGAGCAAAGTGAATTAGCATTCGTGGAATCCCTTGGTTTTCCAGCGGAAAAGTCCTGTTTAAATATATACATTTGCGGGCTCATGCTGTTGAAGCAACTTATTTTCAGGTGATATTGTCGCGTGTCAAGGTTGGTGGCATTCGCGCCATCTAAAAGTTATAAAACAATGCTCAGCATAAAATTTCACAATTTTTTCCCCCATTTTTTTTTTTGCATTAAAAGTGTCGTGTTAAAGTTCCACAAGGGGTTGAAGCTTTTTTCGTATAGTACCGAGCTGTTTGTATTTACATAAAAATTTTTTTAATTAATCTTTGTTCGTGAATAAATAAATGAATTCCTGTTGAAATCAGAAACTCGCATGGGCTATTCCTTATAAATTATTTATATAAAACTTTCCATTTCATGAAAAAGGGAGAAACAGTTGGAGAACTCATGATTATAAAACGTAGAATTTTTAGGCATTATATAAAGTTTACCAATAGTTAGGAAAAGTAAAATTCTGTCTCCAGAGATTTCGATGTTAGGTGATAAAGTGGGACATAGTTCAGTAGCTGGATATGTTTCTCCTTATCAACCACCGATTCACGGCCAATAGGCTTGTTACACCCCATCCCATGAGACGGGACACGGGAGAACATAAAGTTTGTCACATAGTTTGTAACACTGTGAAATAAAAAAATAAATAAATAAATAGAGTGGCGCAACAGCTCGAGGTGAACCAGGGCCAACTTTTCAACAATGAGCGTGCAACGAGGGGACCCTGCAAGGTCGGGTTTAAGAATAGCCTTGAGGTAAGGTATGCCTAACGTAAGAGCCGACTGAAATCCACTGGAGGAAGTAATCTTCAGGCATAAGTGATGCTGTCCAGGAGTATAAACTCCTTGTGGGGCCACCCTTGGCAGTAAAGTTATAACTGAAAAAGATGAACCCGAAGGTTTAAATAAAATCAAGCAGCGTCTGTTACATAGTGTGCGGCTTTTTGGTCAGCGTCTGATCCCAGAGGGACGGCTGAACTTCAAATAACAGAAATCCAGGAGCGTCTGTTTCGGGACGAGCGGCTTCCTGGTCGGCGGGTGTTGTCCGGGTTAGGATCGGCCGAATTTAAACCTGGCAGCTAGGTATAAAATGCACCCCTCCTCCCAAACCATGAAAAGAAAACGAAAACAGCCTCGGATATTTGCTGATCCTGGTAATCCAGGGCACCCTTTGGAGCTAGGCCTGAGGGGTGTCATTATGCGAGCGCTTGGTGGTCGGAAGGTCCCGCTCGGCATCCGACCGGGTTAAACCCGAAGAAGTTACGAGCAGGCCGTCAATGGTGCCGCTATCCATTACGGTGGGCGAAGGGGGACAGCGCCAAGTCAAAATGAGGGCTTAAATAGAAACTCTACAAATCGACAACGGCACCAACTCAAAATTGGCACATGGAATGTCTCGTCGCTAACGAGAAAGGAACTTGAACTGGTTGAGGAGGCCAAAAAGTATCAGCTCGATGCAACTGGCATCTCCTCAACTAAGTGGAAGGGTTCTGGAACCAAAGACCTCGATGATGGGCGGAAGCTCTTCTGGTCTGGCGTCCCAAATCACATGACTGCACAGGCGGGGGATACTCACAAGCCCCCGGTTGTCAGAAAATGTATTCGATGTCATTCCGTTAGGGGGAAGGATTTTGATCTTGAAGCTTAAGCTTGAACGATCGACTCTGGCTCTGGTTCAGGTTTATGCACCAAATCGAGAGTCAGAGTATGAGTCCTTCTTGAACGAAGTTGATGCTGCCCTGGACAGAGTGGGAGAAATGGACTTTTTTCTCCTGATGGGTGACTTCAATGCACATGTGGGTACGGACGACAGTACTTGGAGGAGTGTGATCGGGAGGCACGGTGACCCGGATCAAAACAGGAACGGTGGGAAGTTGTTGGGCTTTTGCTGTGCATATGGCTTGTCCATCATGAACACCTTTTTCCCACACAGAGACATTCACAAATACACATGGTACAAGCACAGTTTAAATCAGAAGTCACTGATTGATTTCTTTGTTGTACCATCGTGTGTTCAAAGAATGATTTGTGATGTTCGAGCTTTCAGGGGAGCTGAGTTGTCAACAGATCACCACTTAGTGCTGTGTAAATTGTTCTTCAGTGACAGTATTCCTTTGCCACCCAGGCGAAAACCAAGACTGGTGACCCGCATACGATGGGAAAGGTTGCAGGATGCTGACTCTGATTTCAGGGAGCGTTTTGCACAGCATGTTCCGGAGAAGTTTGAACAAATTCCAACTGACCTTTTGAATGTAGAGGAGGAATGGCAGCTGTTTTTATCGGCAGCCATTGCCTCTGCAGGAAATGTTTGTGGAGTGAAGCGGCTTTGGGTAGCCGCTGGTGGTAAGAAAAGAACTGCTTGGTTTAAAACGCCTGGAGTTCAAGAAGCCATCGGAGAGAAGAAGGGAGCCTACATTGCGTGGATCCAATGTAGAAACCAAACTTCTCGAGCCCGGTACATAAGGCGCGAAGGACTTCCAATCTGGCAGTCAGAACAGCCAAGGAACAGTCATGGAAAAAGTTCGGCGAGAAGTTGGAGCACGATTACAGATCTGCAAACAAGATATTTTGGCAGACCATTCGGCGGATTCGGCGGCTCAGAGAAAGGAAGTTGAATATCATTCAAGGGGTTAAATCCAAGCACGGTACACTTCTTTCAAATGAGAGCGTTGTCTTGCGCAGATGGAGAGAGCACTTTTCAGAGTTGCTCAACCCCCAACAGGGCACTGAAGATGACATTCCCACTGCTGACGAGATAAGGGCGGAGAATAGTCCCACAGTAGATGAAGTCACTAAAGCAATTAAATAGCTAAAAGTTGGCAAGTCTGCTGGAGATGATGAAATCCGGCCAGAAGGATCCGGCTCAAGGCAATGGGTGAAGAGGGTGTTAAATGGCTAACACGTATCATTAAGGTGGCCTGGGATAGCGGGAAGGCACCTAGCGATTGGCAAACGGCAGTTATAGTGCCCATTTTCAAAAAAGGGAACAGGAGAGATTGCGACAACTATAGGGGCATATCTCTCTTGAGTCTTCTGGGAAAAGTATTCGCGAAGGTGTTGGAAACACGTTCCAGAGCTGTAATCGAGCCTTCGTTACGGGAAGAACAGTGCGGCTTTTGGCCTGACAGAGGCACAATCGACCAGCTTTTTACTCTGAAGGTTATTCTTGAGATGGCCTGGGAATAAGCCAAACCGGTCTATGCGGGTTTTGTAGATCTGGAAAAGGCGTATGACCGAGTCTTTCGGGATACACTGTGGAGAGTTTTGCAGGACTATGCGCTGAGTAAGCCTCTTCTGAGAGCCATGCAGTCTTTGTATGGAAACTGCAGAAGCTGTGTACGGATAAATGGCGTCAAATCCCTTCCTTTTGATGTGCGCGTTGGACTTCGCCAGGGCTGTGTTCTGTCGCCGCTCCTTTTCATAGCATATATGGACTGGATGGTGAAGCGCAGTCTTTGCGAGCAATGTTTCGAATTGGCTGGCATTAGTATGAACAATCTGCTTTTCGCAGATGATTTGGCCATCCTTGCATCATCGAAAGAGGAATTTCAACGAGCACTGGATAGGTTTGCAGCCGTCTGTGGTGATGCTGAGATGAACGTGAACAAATCGGAAGTGATGGTTGTTTCCCAAACTCCTATGCAGTGTACCCTGCACATGAATGGAGTTTTATTAAAACAGGTGGAGAAGTTTAAGTATCTCGGGGTCTTTTTCACGAAAGATGGGAGGAGTGATACTGAGTTGTCCTGTAGAATTGGCCAAGCTGGAGCAATAGTAAAGGAACTGCGCCGGCCGGTCATCAGGAAAGCTGAGCTTGGAGTGAAACCAAAGATCTCAGTTTTTAATTCAGTGTTAGTTCCGACCCTCATCTATGGTCATGAAATTTGGGTAATTACCAAAAGAATTAGATCGCGGGTACAAACTGCCGAAATGAGATTCCTGAGGTGCGTTTCTGGTGTTTCTCTTAGTGATAGAGTGAGAAACCTCAGTATTCGTAGAAATCTTAATGTTGAGCAGCTACTTCTTCGAGTGGAGCGATCGATTCTTCGATGGTTTGGACACGCTGTTCGCATGCCCCCTGACAGACTTCCTAGACAGGTCATGCTAGCCGAAATGCGAGCGCGTCGCCCCCCCGGTAGGCCAAGAAACAGGTGGTAGGATCAGGTAAAGACCCTCTCTGAGTCCCGCCTGGGGATTGCGCCGGAGTCTCTTCAATTGGTGGCGGAGGATCGAGAAAGATGGAAGGACCATTAAGCCACCCTTGCTCCGCGACCCTATTAAAGGGTAAGCGGCATTTCGAAAATGATGATGATGATGATGACAAGGGGACCTACAATTTTTTTGCCGAATCCGAAAGGCACTTTTTGAGAAGTTTTTCAAGACAATTGATACTCTCGGAGTGCTTGTCAAACCCTCGCGGAGTCGGGGACCGTGAAAAAGAACAACGGTCTTTTTTTTCAGGTGACGATGGCAGGATTCGAACCCAGACCTCCGGCGTAGTAAGCACACACACTAACCACTACGCCACGGCACCCCACTGTGAAATAAAGATAGTCGAAAAACAGTGGTAGACCCCCAGGACTTTAAAGACATATGATTGAAACCGGATTGTGAGTCGAGTAAGCCATGTCATATGTTTTTAGGGCTTACATTTTGAGCTAAAGAGTTGAACTATCCATGTCATCCGATGCAGTACATGCGCCCACAATCGGTATAAGCGTGCAACTACCTACCAGTGTTTTTAAACTGTGAGACGTGTCTTGTTAGACATGATTGTTAGACATAAAAAATAAAACTTAAGTCGGCAGACCTCCCCTAGTAGGCGTGGCATCGATTTTTAAAAACTTCCCAATCGAAAAATTTGTACATTTTGTGTATACAAAATTTTGGGCCACACCCACATTAATTTACTCGTGTTCAAGGGGTTATGGCTACCCTTTACCTTTACTGAATTAAAATAACGCCGCAAATGGAAAGGATCAGAGGAGAAAGAGGAGGGGGACTGATTTGGTTTTGAACTGTTGGCAACTGTAATGACAAGGAAAAACTTCCTGTTGTTGTTCGGTTAAAAAAAGAACTCCCATACGATGCGGTTCGTCTGAAATTTGGCTCAAGGGTGCACTGATTTTTAAGAAATTTAATAAAAACCTCAAATTTTCCAGAAAAAAAAATGGATTTTGACTGTTTTTAGCCTAATTTAGGAAAGATTAAGAAATAAAATCTAGCATATAAGGTGGAGATAAAGTGGAAAATGAGGGAGTGATGGGGAATCTCTAACAAAGCAGATGGTTACTGCGTCTACCCAAGTTTTAATAGGGATCTGTGAAAGTTAGTGCCACCCGGTGTTTGCAAAGAAGAATAGTGCTTCTTTTTTGAACTTCATGGCACATGTTAGTTTTTTGTTATTTTGAAATAAAACTGACAAATTATACAATTGTAAATTTTATAACATTGCCATATTACAAATTTTTGTAATCCTTCAGCAAGTCGTTTTGAATTTTCAACTTGTTGTCTTCAACCGAAGACTCGTTGAATAATATACTTCACATTATATTCCTTTTGATTTTCTTATAAGTATAAGCTTGGAAGTGAAGTAAAATTTGTGTTTGGGCAAGGTATGATAGAGCCCACTGAAGATCCATCTATCATGTCAGTGAAACACCTGGGGTTAAGACTACCATAAGTACCATTTAAAACTTTAAAATTTAATTATTGCCTTTTACTAGCAATTCGCTATTTGGCTATTATTAAAATTTGTTTTTGAAACTAAAAAATAAGTCTATAAGGTATATAATTTTTTAATTATTGTTTACCTTACTGGGGTAAAATTTTAAACAAAAGTTACAAAACGCTATTATACCCGCTATTATATCAATTTTCAATTTAATCTGATAAATTGAATTGCTACATAAAGTTATAATTAGGTACTATTAAAACATTAAGTATCATAAAAATAAAGTTTTTAATATTTAGCTCAGCAGTGATGCAATATTCTAAATAATATAGATATTAAAAAATAAAAGATTAATTACGAAATTACTAAGAACGACACGCAATTTCGAACACTGTCATATGCTAACCATCCTAGCTTTCTTTACAGAAACGGAATTCAAAATACAAATATGTATGTTAAGTGTTTCTAAGAATAACACCGAAAAGATAAAATAAAATGCCAAGCATTGAAAGGCTCTAGGAAATAACCCCCCAGTAAATAATGAAAAAAAAAAAATGAAAATAAAACAAGAAATAAAAAATGAAAAATGAAATAAACCCAAAAAAAACAAAAAAAAAACACATGAAATGCAACAACAACTTCAAATTTTAAATTTCCGCCCTCTTCAATTTCTATTTGGGCTTTATTTAAATTTTTCTGTAACCTCCTCATATTTGTTAACTTGCTTTTAATGCCTGTCAAATAAAACTTGAATAAGGAAAAAAATTTCGAAATTTCAATCCGATTTTGTTTAGTGTTCTTGAAAATAACTGACTATAGCAGGTCTGCGAATATGAATATTTGAGATTCTGTATGGGTCATCATAATCATCATCATTTTCTAATATACCGCTCATCCTCTACTAGGGTCGCGGAGCGAGGGTGGCTAAATGGTCTTTCCATCGTTCTCGATCCTCAGTCACCAACTCAAGACACCACTCAGCCGCAATCCCCAGGCGGGATTTTGAGAGGTTCTTTACCTAATCGCACCACCTGTTTCTTGCCCTACCTGGTGGGCTACGCGCTCGCATCTCGGCTAGCATGACCTATCTAGGAAGTCTGTCAGGGGGCATGCGAACAACGTGTCCAAACCATCGAAGAATCGAAGAATACGCGGATGATGTCGCCGTTCTTTCTGTCGGCTCAAAGCTAAAGACTGTGTGCTCTCAGGTGCTAGACTTGATCGATGATTGGTGCACTAGGAATGGGCTTTCAGTGAATCCTCTTAAAACTACGGTTGCTCTCTTTACGAGAAGGAGAAATGTCACTGGTCTGACTCAACTCGTGCTTAAAGGTGTCACTATCCCGATATCCGATGAAGTCAAATATTTGGGAGTAATCCTTGATTGAAAACTTCTTTGGTCCAAGCATGTTGAGTCCAAAACCGAAAAAGCTCTGTCTACTTTCTGGCAGTGTAGAGGGGCTTTTGGCAAGACATGAGGCCTATCTCCGAAAAGGGTCCTCTGGATCTATACGGCCATGGTAAGACCACTCCTCTCATATGCATCGGTTGTTTGGTGGAACAGGCTTTCGCGGAAACGTGTTACTGCCTCTTTTGCCAATGCCAAACTCCAAAGAATGGCTTGTCTTGGTTGCACAGGGGCCTTCCCTAGCACGCCGGGCTCTGCTCGAGATGCTCTGATGAATTCCCTCCCCCCACGCATTGAAATTTTGAGTTGTCCTTCGAACCCTGTCTTATGGACATGCCCTCTGACTCAATGACACCAAAAATCCTTTAGCGCCAAAAAAACCAAGTCGACTTTCCTCAGGTAATGGAATGGCTTCGGCCAGACTCTGAGCCAGGGAAAGAATGCCATCGTATTTTCACGGATGGCTCCAAAACGTACAGGGGTCTGGTGGTGGAGTCTTTGTGGAAAGCGAGAACATTAGACTCCACTACCCCTTAGGTAAATATGCGTCTGTCGTTCAAGCGCAGATTTTCGCTATCCTAATGGCTATGCGCTATATTGTGACTAACAGGTGGAGGGCAAGAAGCATATACGTTTGCAGTGACAGCCAAGCCGCTCTAAATGCGTTGCTCAACCCGCTTACCTCGTCCAAGATAGTGCTCGAACTCAAGTATTCGTTGAACTTAGTCGGAAGGTTAAATGCAGTGAATCTGGTTTGGGTTCCAGGTCACACTGGTATCCAGGGAAATGAGATCTCTGATGAGCTTGCCAGACTAGGCTCAGAAGAGGTTTTCTCAGGATCCGAACCTGCTTTAGGTCTGCCTGTATCTGTTGTCACGTCTGCCATTGTTACTTGGGTTTCTTGTGAGCACAGGGCTCGTTGGCGTGACTAAACGACTTCGTCCTGATATCTGCGAGGGGTCAGCGTCTTTTCTTCTATCTCTCAGGAGAATCGATTGCAGACTTCTTGTAGGCGTCCTTACGGGCCACCAAGCTTTCGCCAAGCACTTAAATGTGCTGGGCTTGAGCGAAACCACCACCTGTCCTGCCTGTGGAGAGGACGACGATACAGCGGAATATTTCCAATGTAGTTGTCCTGCCTTTGCTCGCATCAGGTGGCGGATCTTTGGGGCTGACGTGGTGAGTGCCGAACACCTAAGCTCTTCATCACTGAAGCTCCTTCTCGTGTTTCTTCAAAAGACGGATAAACTAAACACATTAATGTAAGGTGTCCGCGTGGTAGTACAATGGATCAGTAGTAGTGTCTGAGTGCTCCATCGGATAGTAGCAACCTCCGACAAATGAAAATGAAATCGAAGAATCGATCGTTCCACTCGGAGAAGTAGCTGCTCAACATAAAGATTCCCACGAATACTGACGTTTCTCACTCTATCCCTAAGAGTAGGTAACACCAGCAACGCACCTCAGGAATCTCATTTCGGATCTCTTTCTTATACCCGATCCAGGGTATATTAAGTTTGATGTATAGTTTGTAACGCAGTGAAAAAATCACCGTAGACCCGTAAGACCTTTTAGAGATATGAATGGGACCGACAGGAGAATCGATTGAGCCATGTACGTCCGTCCGTATGTAAGCAACTTTAAGGCCGTAAATTTTATAAGGAAGAGAGCTGAAATTGTGGTCTGTGGGTTGGCTTGAAGTCCATTGGACCAGATCAAGTTTGAAAATTATCTGAATCCGCCCACAGACACGCCCACTACAGGCCTGTATGTGCGACTATCTCTAATTTAAAAAATACTTTTACCAAATTTTAGTTATGTTACAATGGTTCAAGCACATTCATTTTTAGTATGCAGCATTCCTTGTAAATGCCTTTGGAGTAGCTAAATTTTTTAGACTCTTGTTTGACCACGCCCACTTTTTAAGGGATTTTAGCTTTAAATGACTGTTTTTCAATAAATTTATATGGAACTTGCAAAAAAATTGTATGACAAAAGTTGTAAATATTAGCATTGTCTAATTTTCGTAGTATTTGTAGTATGTGCTTCCGCCCACTTTTGTGGGCGTGGCCTTTAAAAAAAGTGATTTTATAAGTTAAAAAGGCGGAATTTTTAGGCCGAAATGCATGCAACCACCTTATAAAGCATTCAAAAGTATTTTTTTTTAATCCCGCCCACTTTTTGGAGGCGTGGCAGTTTTTTTCTTGTATGGTCGGGTATTTTGCCATCCGTCGTAGATGGACTGAAGCTTTTGCATACGCATTGTTGCACTTTCCCATTTGTTTTTTATGTAATTTTGTGTTTTTTTATGCTTTTAAGTGGACTTACGTGCCCGCCAATGTTTCTGATGACTGCATTTTATATTGAGTTTTTGGTTAACATGGTAATTTAAATAAATACTTAATGTTCAAATAATTATATTTCAATGAATTGAGACATGGCTGGCTACCATTGCGAAAGGTAATAAAAATGAAAAATGTATGAGCGCGGCCGTTAATTTCTGATACTTTTGCCCAAACACACATTCACATGTGGCTTGAGGATCATTAGTCCATCCAACGAAGAACAAAAAAGGTCGAACAGAGGAAATAATTTGTCTAGGATCGATTTTTGGCACAGTAGTAGAGGAAGGTGTCCTCGTAACGATATACTGAAAGTAAGGCATATCCTTTTTTCAATTTTGGACGAATATGTTTAAAACGATGGCTTCTAGCGAAAAAATGTCAACTACTAAATTAAACTATACACAAAATGCTTCCAATAAAAGTTTTCATGTTTGTGGTTCCAATATCCACGGTTCGTTGGAAGCTTACCCCTGATTCTGCAAGGATGACCGTTGTAGGTAAAGGTGACTTAAGAAAATCTTGCTTAAGGAAAGGGAGATGCTCGTCGAACCAATCTTGAACTTGCAATCGATCTCAGGAATCTCTCTGTTGCTGTAACATATACGGAAATCAATGCGTTGTTCACCACTTTTAAACAGCATCTCTGCAATCTTCTCCAAGCGCCGCGCTTGGCAGTGCTTTCCCGTGATTCGGAAACCAATTTGGAGAGAATAGAATCAGTAATTCCTCTTCCTCGGGTGTCAAGTCATCAGAACCTTTCATGCACGAGAGTTTGTTCGGTGACAATATCCCATCAATCATGTCCAAGGTGGAGCCCAAAAATTGGGCGATTTATGGGAAGGAACCCCTTTTTCAAACATCTTGTAAGCCTGGGGAATGTAAAACTTTGCCTTCATCTACTTTGCCGGCAGAAAGTTCCTCCATTTTTGTAACCACACTTACGATAGCCAACCTTCTTGTATTCCTCTGAAGGCCTGTTTCTTAGCAGTGAGTTAATCTCAGCTTAAAGGTTAGGACAGGTAAAGGTAAGCCTAGGTCTTGCATACTAGTGAAAAGAAGTCTTAATGTATTTTTACTCCTTAACTTCAGCGACTGTGACATTACCGTGGCGAGACTAGAGACGGCCACGACGAGCGCCTACCTTGCCCACGGCATGGTGAACAGTCTTCCTGAATGTGTGCCATCAGGGAAACTGAACTGCGCAGCACTAGCTTCATCATTGGGTGCGATGCAAATGCTCGTCATTAACTATAGGAACAGTTCCGACATCAACAGAAAGACTAAATTTTAGTCTCTCTTTCCGTCGTCTGGATCATTGTAGTGTTTTCCAAGCTGAAATCATGGCGATTAAGGGAGCCTTGACCTGGCTTAAGAATAACGTTATATCCGCCAAGGATATACGTATATTTCCTGACAGTCAGGCGGCCATCAAGTGCCTGAAATCGGTCTCTATAAACACTAGAGTAGCCTTAGACTGCCGTTCGTCTCCTGTGCTGGGTGCCAGGGCATATAGGGATATTCCAGGCAACTGTGAGGCTGACGAACTCGCCAATCTTGAAACTACTCTTTCAATTTCGCCTGATAAAGGCTCCTTAGACATTCCGATTTTGGTTGCACTTTTGGATGCAATAGAAAGAACAAATCGCAGATGAACAAGTAGTAGTACCTGTCCAGTAACGAAACAGATTTGGCCTAAGCTAGATCTTAAACGCTGTAGGATCTTGATAGCTCTTAATAGGCAACCATACGACAAGGCTTCGTGTGTGGATAGAGGCATGGATGAGGAGGAAGCAGAGACCACTATGCACCTTCTCTGCACCAGCCCCGCTCTTTCTAAGAACCGTAATCTTTACCTACGGCGGGGTAATCTTACCCAAAACGTGCTTTACGCTGCATTAGTAGCTCGAAATGGTTGAACGAGTAGGCAATTTTTCCAGATCCACGTCCGGTATAACAATGGACCTTTATAGGTCTAAGTGAGTTGGTTTCTTCGGACGCGACAGCCGCTTCAACCTAATCCCAGCTTGAACCTGAACAAAGCGAATCTAAAGAACAAAGCGAATCAAAAAACAGTGAACAGTTTTTACGTGCAGAGTTAACTCCGTCAGTAAAGTTGATGTCATTTTGTATGACACCCACCAAGTGTTCTTTTTTTTGTGGATGGATGGAGGCTTAAACTCCAAAAATCTTTCAAAGATACCAATGTGCCCACTATAGCAGGTATATAATACCGAAGTAGCCGATATTGGTTATGCCCGATTTCCACGTGCTAAAAAACCACCCATTTATGAGAGACACTATGAAACTGCCAGAACGCACTTCATAGTATTAAATTTTCGCTCTCTCATAATACTTCTTGAATACAACTAAGTTAACTTAACAAGTAGCTTACGCTTCCGTAGTGTTTATCGTGTTTGGTAGGTTGCTATCCAGTGAATGCACCTACTAAAACCGTCAGTTCGTGCGGCTTCACCCTATGTCGCTAGATCGAAGAGTCCCGTTGTTTGTAGTCGTCGCTCGTTGCTTACATCGTTAAGAGTCTCGTTAGGAGTACGGATCATTTCATTGTTGCATGAACATGAAGACGAGCACTTAGCTTTCGAGCAAAGTTTGTTACTTCTTCGCACACAGTAGCTATTCCTAAATCTCTGTGAATATCACTATTCCTAATATACCATGGAGCATTCACAATTGCTCTAAGTGTCTTGTTTTGGAAAGTCCTGCAACATGGACATGTTGCTCGGCTTGGTACGACCCCAAAGTTGTAGCACCTGCTAAAACTTTTTTGATTCTAAAGCTATCAGATTCCGCGTTGTTGTTTTGAACGTCAGCCAACGGCGGACCGTCGAAAGAAAAAACATTCGTCTTGAATGTTTTTTCTAAATGTTCAGCAAACAAATTCGTTTTCTCTTTGTCTTCTCTTGTCCATTCGCCGTTAGCTTTTTTTATTAGTGCCGAGTGGATTATAAGTTTCTTGATAGACTTGACTGGTTTCCACAGCGAGAAGTTTGAGCTCCTATCTGCCGACAAGCCTCCAGGTATTCAGAGGTCTCACGATTTTAAAAATCTTGCAACATTTCTTTCAGTTTGTTAGAGAGGTGGTTCAAGAAGGTTTTGTCTGAGGGAGCCCTCGTGCCTTGTCATTTTCTACGCGCTTTTCCCTTTTAACGAATCAAATCTTCGATTTCGAGCGGATATGTTGTGCGTACATGCCCATCGGTGCTAACTGCGTTCTTTTGGGACGAAGTGTAGTTCCAAGCAGAGTTCTGAATTGCTTCAATGAATTTGTCAACTGCGGTTTCTAACTCGAAAGGAGTTATCAATGGCACCTTCAAGCCAACACGATCCTTACATCTTCTTTCTGAAGGCGTCCCAGTTCATGTTTTCGCTAGCTAATCTGGGAGCTCTTTCTATTTTCGCCAGTCTTCCGCCCATCTTCAAGATTACTCCTGTGTGGTCTGAGCAAAGATCATAGCACTCTTCGAATCGCGTAAGGTATTTGGGGTACCCTTTAGCGATGAAGAAGTCGACAAGGTCAGGCTTTTTATTCCTATCGGTTGGCCAATATGTTGGCTTTCCCGTGGAGATAAATAGTACAGTAGTCTGCCTCCTGTTGAATTACATCTAGAAACCCAAAAAGTATGCTTCGCGTTAAAGTCACCCCCAATGATAAAATTGGACCCAATGAAGTCATACATACGATCAAGATCGTCTTCCACCAGTCTATATCCTGGCGGGAAATAACAAGATGCAATGTTGTAATCTAAGCAGTCAATTTTTACAGAAACTGAACTGATCTGCATAGAGTCTAGCTCAAATTCTGTGCTCTTGAAGTGCTTTAAGCAGTTCTTAATGTAGAAGGAGGATCCTCCTCTCGAATTTTGCGAGGACGATGTGCGTGATAGTCATTGTAACCTTTAAGTTTGGGTCCAGATCCGTTTTTAAGGTGAGTTTCCTTAATCATGCAAATATCAATATTATTTTTCCGTAGAAATATTTCTAGTTCGTCTATTTTATTCAGAAGGCCATTGGCATTCCATGTTAGTATTTTAAATAATTGCTTCATATTCATGTGCTCTTGTAATTTTTTCGATGCTTAAACTCGAGTTTGCCAAATATAAGTTTGTTGATTTTGGTCTGATCCTCAAGTTTTTCCAAGATTACTGCTAGGATCTGAGACACTGCATCTGTTGTGGGCGATCTTGCCTTGTTTTCGTTTGCGCAACCTGTGCGTATGATTTCGGTCCGACCAGTTTCCGGTTTCTCCGCTGCACTTGAACTGGCGCCTTTTGTCGACGCCTCCTTTGCCAATCTCGCACTTTTGATCGGCTTTGGCGTCCTTGGAGTCTTTGGCTTAGGAGTTTCAGCAGTTTTTGGACGTCCCAGGCTTGGATTCTGACCTCGAGTATTTTCTTTAAGAGGTTCTCGTCCCTTTTGCAGCTCTATGGGTACTTCGCATCCTCGATAGTTTGCGGGGTGGTTTCGGTGGCAATTGGCGCAAACTGCTGGAGCCTTCATGTCAGCTTTGCACTCTGTTGAGAGATGTTTTCCGGCACATTTCACGCAACGTGGTTTTTTTGGCAGTAGGCACTTGTGTGCCTGAATTCTTGGCATCGCTTACACTGTGGTATCAGTCTATTGCCCTTTCGCATGGGTTCGATCTTAACCCTGATGTGAAGTATCATTTTTATTTTATAAATATCGTTTATGCTCTCAGTTCTCTCAAAGGAGAGCATAAAAATTGGAAGGCCCCGTCTGATCCTAGTCAGTGTCTCTTTCTCCGTCCGTGCGTTGCTTTTCCTTTTTAATGATATTGACGGCATCAATAATTTTAAGGCCTTTAGTTTTTAGGTCATTTACAACGTCTTCTTTTGTGCATGATGGGTGGAGCCCCCTTACAATGACTCGCAGTGGTCTTTCTGCATTTAGTCTAAGAGACAGCGCGCGATAGGAATCAGGAATCAGCGTTGTCAACATTTACTTTCCACACGTTATTTCGGTGCGAAGTAAGCTTTTAGTTTTCTGTTCTCACCGTGTTTGCAAGAAGGTTGCGCAATCTCCCGAAGTCTGCTATCCCGACGATGTTTATTGCGGGAGGTGGACGAATTTTCGCTTCTGGTTTAGCCTTGTTTGAGCCAGAGGGCTTATCTTCTTTTTGTATTACTTCGGGAGAGGAATTCGCCTTACGCTTCTTGCTAGAACTTTTCTTTAAAACTGAATCGGTCTCAATTGCAAGTTTGTCATCGTCCGTAAAGTATTCGACTGCTGGTCGGTTCGGTGTTACCCACTCTTTCGTTAAACGAGTATTTTTGCTATCCTTGTTTTCTTTTCGCAGAGAGTCGACTTACATTTTTAGATCTTGGAAGAGTCGCTCCATTTCAGTAAGCTTACCTCGGAGTTCATTATTCTCCTTTTCTAAGCTCTTAATTTTCACAGAGTCCTGGTTTACTGGTGGACTGCTTTTTCCGGATATGTTCGATCTAGGTGGTGGTGATCGATTTTATTTTGTCCTTTTCTCAAAAGGATCCCGAGAATCCGTAGAGCCTGCCTCCGAAGAGGGTAGGTTTTCCAGCATAGCTGGGCTGCCACCTGAGGTAATCCAATCTTTCGCTTTATTCATTGCCCTATTTTTTTTTAACTTGTCGTTTTTATGAGAAATAGATAAGTCACTTCTATTTTCATTTTTAAATACAGCCGCCCATTTGGAGACAGACGCCGACCAGTCAGCCGCACAATGTGTGACAGACGCTTCTGGATTTTAATTTAACCTTCAGATTCATCTATAAGTCTTAACCTTACTGCCAAAAGTTGGAACAAAGTGTGCTCAGATTTATGTCCTTTTGCATAACAGGACTCCAAAAGTCTGGCAATAAAGTTGCTATGCCTAACAAAGCCTTTATAGGATTTTTCTACATTTGACGGATTCTGAACTGCTGCAAAGATAAAAAACACAAAAAGAAATAACAAAGAAACAGGCACAAGTTATTCTTCTATTGATCTAAGCGCTTTTTTAAGATCAAAGCGGAATGCTTTTAAACTAGAAGTCAACTAAATTCTTTTCGATAAAAAAGGGTTGCTACTTACACAGCCCTTTTTATTTGTCTTTGACAAATTGTTTCATGTAAATTTATTTAATTTTATTTGACGACCACAAAAATCCGTCGAAACGGTCGGAAGCTCGATCAAAAACCTGACATACATAATTACAATGCCCAATAAATCGTTTGACACAATTCCTTCTTCATGTCTAAGGTGCGCTGTCAACAACATGAATACCACCAGAGCATAGCTTAATATTATCTACCTTGGGCTTTCACGTATCACATTACTTGTACGTCATAACTTAATAATGGCGAGTGTATATACCCTCTCGAAAGGAAAACGTGTCCTTTTCAATGCTTATACACATCACAAGCCCTTTCACCCATCAATGTCATTTACAAAACCCATTTACATTTTCGAATCATCTACCAAAGGAGCGAGACAAGAAAGCCTAAGCTCAAGGACAATACAGTTTGCTGCTATATACTGTGTTTGGCAACAGTATATTTACCATCACTCGCATGAAAGGATCGCTAAATTAAAGAGGAAAAATATTCAAATTAATTTTTTTTTCCATTGCTATGAAGGTATATACTTATACAAAAATAAGAAGTATAGACATAAGTTTGGACTTTTTAAGACCAATTTAAAAAATGCAAAATAAAAGACCAAACACTAAAAATGTATAGACGTATACATTTATAGTCCTCCAATGAGGACTTTTCAATGCGGGCAAACGGATGTGATGCAATATTATAGAAATTGTGACCTTGCCATTCTAAATGAAAATAAATATATACAATACTGTGATGAAATTGAAAAGTTTGCTTTTTTTATATATGCAGACATTACCCGCACAAGTAATGACATACCTTTAATGATTCCGGCAGATATCTTTCCAAATACTCCAAAATTTCTGGAAGCTCAGATTCTTGCACCAATCGGAAGTGTTTACCTTCAGGAATGATTTCCATTTCTATAAATATAAAAGTGAAACTTTTGTTAAAAATTGGCGATGAGTTTTTGTTTTCTTAAAGTATTGTGGTGTCTTTAACAGCTTCATTATATAGGTTGATGTTTATAGGCAAATTTGAATGGCCCCAAAATATACTTTTTGTTTACCATATATTTTCTATGAACCAAGTCTCCCTGTCAGTCTGTCTCGCGCTCAATTGAATCTGAATAAAGTTCAGACTCTCTACTTTTATTTGACTTTACGAGAACGCTCACAAGATGTCATGGGAGCCGACATAAGTAACGGAGCAGATCTAAAGCAACAAGAGAAAAAGGAGCGTCTGCTTTCAAATTAAAACCTTAATGGTCGGCGTCTAACCAGGTACGGGTTGGCCGTATATTAGCTTGATGTCCTTTCAAACAAAAGACAATATGCCGACATTGCAAAATATTGTAAGTCATCACACTTTCGGAAATAAGTTGTGGTGTTTCTGTGCAGAGTTGTCATCTACCGTACTGGTTCAGCGGCATTTGTGTTGCATCGGGAACACTTTTTAAAAAAGCAATTTATTTGGCGCAGTCGGGGAGATAATTTTTTTATTTTGTGGTTCAGACAAATAAAACTGAGCATCACTAAACAAGCACGTTCGCACTTGACTAAACTGAGTGCTCGTAGATAGCTTTTACTCTAGGTCAGGCGGTAAAGCATTGCTATTGAGATTTAATCTAGTTGTCGCCTGATAGCCTTATGGCTTCTTCTCTGGCATTCTCCTAGCAGAATTACTCTCGATAAATTTGCGTTACCTGTTTTGAATCTACCCGCAATATTGCGCGTCGTCACTTTATGTGGCATTGAAGCAGGGATGCCAAAACAGTAGTGTAATGTGGCAACAAGATATAAAAAAACCCTGTGAATAAGTGCTACAGTGTGTACGGAGAACTTAGATCCCGTAAAACGGACCGTTGAATACCCCATCCCACATTGTAAAATGCTGATGGCATAGTTATTTTTTGACATTTTATAAGTAATTCAAACTTTGAAAAGGGGCGTGGTCCAACCGCCCTAATTACAAACTATGAATTATAAGATATTTCCACAGATATTTCCAAGTAACGCTTAAATATACGTAAAAATGCAACTTTTTGGTTCAAATTCAATATTTTTGAAAAATCGACCCCTTAAAGGGGGCGTGGCTAAAAACTTTATACAGACGAAATCTGGACTGAAATCTTGTTTGTCTAACCTGCTTCTGTTTTTGTTTCATGCTTTCCTAAATTAAGCTCAAGGCCAGTCGAAATTACGTTTTTCTGGAAAATTTTAGGTTTTTCTTCAAATCTGCCTCCAAATGTGGGCGTGGCCCAAAGTCTTGTACAAGCAAAATGTGGAACTAAGCGTTTTCTACATAAAATTCTAAGTAAATTTTTTTTCAATTTCGAGGAAAAATATTGAGTAAACTGCATTTGAAAATTTACCCTTAAAATAGATGCCACGCCCACTAGAGGAGGTTAACCAACTAAATTTGTCTTTTTGTGTCTTAGATTCTTTAGGAGATGCTAAATGCCAAATTTCAGCCTTTTAGAACGTCTTACAGTTTTGAAAACTCTGGAGGAAGTTGCACATTTAGACCGATTGTGGGCGTGTCTTTGGGCGGATTTCAAAATTTTTTACTTTTTTACTGCTTTGCATGTCGTGGACCTTACGTACGAAGTTTCAGCACCCTATCTCAAAATTTAAGCCCTAAAAACATGTGACATACAGACGGACGGAAGGACATGGCTCGTTCGATTCAGGATTCGGTCTCGATCATATGCCCTTAAGGTCTTGGGGTCTACCATTATTATTTCACCGTGTTACAAACTATGTGACAAACTTAATATACCTCCTATCCAATGGGATGGTGCTATGGGAGTGCTTGGGAGTGCTAAGGGAGTGCTTCCTCCTAACAAGCAGGAAGCACTCAATTCACCCATCAATTTACTTCACGAAAACACCTAAGGGCACGTCTCCACAGGTCAGCTTCATGACTTACTGATTTCCAGGATTGGAAGATTGCTGCGGAGAATTCCTGAAAATATAGGCTTGTCGATTGGTGCCTCCATCTCCACTAAATGTTTTCCATTCGTTTTCCAGTCACTTTCCGGAAATCGGCCAGACATATCCGTGACTAAAGGAGACACTGAGGTGTACGAGACTCAGGTGGCGCACGCAATTGGAAGGGGAACTCAGCCAACTTCACGTGCGAAACTGGAGACGGCTAGCTGGAGACAGAGCCAGCTGGCAAAGCATGTTAACTGAGGCCCAGGTTCGGCCCCCACTCTAGCACCATCTTAAGTAAGGAAGTAAAGGAGACACTAAAGGAAATTTGGTGTCTTAATTCGACAGATTAATGCCGTGCCGATTTTCACGGTTGGAAGATTACTGGAAAATGACTGAAAAATTGTCGTGCCAATTGGTGTCTCCACTAGATGCTTTCTAGCCCTTTTTAAGTCTCTTTCCAATCGTGGAAATCGGTAAGGCAAGGCATTAGTTTATCGAATGGACACGCATCAATTAGCAGCTATTTCAGCTAACGGGCAGTGTGAACTGACATTCGCGTATCGAAATTTCCCCTCCAATGGAAAACTACCAAAAAGAAAGTTTTGACAATTTCAATAATAGAAATTGGATAAATAGAAATTGATTTAACTGAAATTGAATTAAATTTAAATTGTGATGAAGTTGAATTTATTTTAGTTTAAACTTAAATAAACTCGATGAACCTATAATAAATTCGATGAACCTATGGGGTTCAAGTATGTACAAGAGATACCACTTCTGACTCCAATGTGACAAAGAATGTCACATTAGTGTCAGAAGTGGTATCTCGATGGTTCTATATCTGAACACTTGCATTCGAAGGTCTAAATTTAGCTCGTGTGTCTGTATAAACTCCAAACCTATCATGCATTCATCGCACATGTTGGCTAGCAAGAATGAATGTGTGAAGACAAGCCCTGCTATCTGTAGAATTATTGCCCCGTACTTTGGCTTCTTCTCCTGTAACTGCGCCTTCGGACTGTAACAGTAAGTGTAATGTAGTCAGGAAGTCTTAAGAAAGTCTCTTCGGAGGCCGCTGCACCCGTGTCGATCGTGGTCACAACCTTCCTGTTAGCCATTACTGCCTCTACTATCAAACTCACCGTTGCATAGTTAAGTTTGCCAATCTTTGACGATAGTTCTGGGGTTGCCGATTTCACCACTGGCATAGAACCTAATTGCTTTGAGTCTTTTCCATTAGGTTTATCACTATCTCTGCCAGATGGTTCATCATTTGGCCTTCTTCCATAGTGCAAAGCGGGCAGCTTGCGGTTGAGCTCTGTACTGTTGCTGAAGATGTCCCAGCTTGTTACAATTTCAGCATTTGATTTGTCCCCGAGCGCTATTTGTGTTTGCCTTTTCGATAGCGATGTATTGATATGAGCACTCTAGTGTTGCCATTTCCCTAATGCTACCTTGCGAAGCTTATGGCGTATTCTTTTCAACACCGAATCGTGAAACTGGTGTGGAATACAGGCAAAAATTGTTCTTTTCCCGTACATCTGAACGGAATCGCGCTCATGTAAATGCTCTTTTGAACTCCGAATAAGTTCGGTGTCGACACCGAACTCGGATTTTCGCCACCGTCGTATTTGACGGTGGAGGCTTTGTAACTCAATTTTCATTTCTTACAACGCGACCTTAATTGTATGAAATCGATAAAAAGTTACTAAAGGGTGATTTTTTAGCTGGTTTGGTTTTGGCAACGCTGGTTTTGACAGCTGACGTGTGTTTAGTACCTTGTGTCACTGTCAAACAGCTTCAGTTTGGTTTGCAATTTAACCATGGATTGTCTTACAAATGAACAACGCTTGCAAATTATTGAATTTTACTATCAAAATTCGTGCTCGGTTCGAAATGTTCATCGCGCGCTGCTTCCATTTTATGGTCGGCATTCTCGACCTTCTGAGCAGTCTATTCGGAATATTGTGACCAAATAGGCCGCCTAGATCGTGCGATTTGACACCATTAGATTATTTTTTGTGGGGGTATGTCAAGGCTAATGTCTATAGGGACAAGCCCGCTTCGATTGACGCACTGGAAACCAACATCCATGCATTCATTCGTGAGATACCGGCCGATATGTGTGAAAGAGTATGCCAAAATTGGACTCAGCGGATGGGCTACCTGAGACGCAGCCGCGGTCAACATTTGCATGAAATTATCTTTAAACATTAAATTTTAAGGTTCAAACTATCGATTCAAATAAAAATTTCATTAATTTTTTCGAATTTTTTGTGTTTTTTTTTTTAAAAAAAGTACTCAACCTCTTAAAAAATCACCCGTTAAATATCACACACTCAAGCTTACAAAATGAATTTTATGATTAAAGTACAAAAAACCGACGCCAACAAAATCACACTACGAAATGCAAAAAAAAAAAAAATTATAAACAAAATGAAGTCAAAGCAATTGGTTACTAAACGTGATGACTGCACCGGTTCAGTAATTGTCGTTCTGTTCACAATAAAACCGAGTGTACTCCACGCTGGAATTGCCGCAAACACTGACTATTCACCGACTGTTCAAAAGAATACGCCATTAGTCTGCTGTTTTTTGCTGTCACTTGCTGCCAGGACAAATGCAAGTGCTTCAGCGACGAGTGTCTCATCTTACAGCTATTTAAAGCTTGTCATCCGCAATGGGATTGTAAACGCATCGGTGTCCCACTCGTTTATAATTTCTCTTCTGGTGTTGAAATAGGACAAAGATGCCAATCGCATGATGTCAGCTTGCAATTGTTAAAGCGTTTCATCCGTTGTCTGCGCTCTAAGGCGCAACTGCAGCCGATAACCTTGCTGCACTTGGTCGTCGCTAAACCTCATCTCGGTGGCCTTCACCAATTCTTTTTTTTTTCTTCAGGGATGCTCTGAAGCTCCGAGGCTACTTCTGTGCAAGTGTAAAAGCAATCGACTTGTCTTCGTTGTCCCAGTTGTTCGTCAACGCTGTGGCTTACTACTGCTTTATAAATCGGCCACTGTCGTAGAAACACTCCCTAATCTTCTGCTTCTTGAAGTTATCGAGCTCCTTAACCAGCTGTTTCACTTCTTTTACTTGAGATCCAACGTTGCCGAGTTTTTCTTCCAAGTTTTCGAGTTTTGCTTCAAATTTATCACCCACTATTTTAAGCCTTTGGTGGTATGTGCATCGAGTTTGTCTTCGAGAGCATCGCTTTGCTCGCTTAGGTGTTTTTATAGAGAATTTCGAACGAATTCTTTGGCTCATTTATTCTTTTGTTGAACTTGCTTTAGAGAACGTTCTTTTGTTCTCTCTGGCCGCAAAGTTATCGAATTTCGCGTCAAGATTTCCGACCTTCTCCAAACATGCTTCATAAAAGCAGGTTTATGAAATATCCGCTTTCATGCCTTACGTACTTTGAAGCTGTTCTTTCTGAACATCGAACAGCATCGTATCACGGGGCCTCCACCTTTCTTGGCAATAGTGTCCTGGATTAAGAGTAATAATTCCAGTAATAATAGTACCGAAGTTCGGAGTCGTGTCTATGTCGCCTTACCAAAGTGTGGCAATGCCAAGCGATAAATTTTGACCTTATGTCCAGAACCTCATTCCCGCCAAATCCGGAGCAGTAAACCAAAACAAAAATTTAATTTCTCTCATTATGATGTAATAATACAAACGGTGTGGGGTGCCGTGGCGTAGTGGTTAGTGTGTGTGCTTACTACGCCGGAGGGGTGGGTTCGAATCCTACCATCGTCACCTGCAAAAAATAGGACTTGTTCTTTTTCACGGTCCCCACCTCCGCGAGGGTTTGACAATGCCCTCCGAGAGTATCAATTGTTTTAAAAAACTTCTCAAAGTGCCATTCGGATTCGGCAAAAAATTGTAGGTCCGCTTGTGTGTAAAGAAATTAACACACCAGCATACATTGTTGAGAAGTTGGCTCTGGTTCACCTCGAGCTGTTGCGCCACTCTATTTATTTATTTTTAATACAAACGGTACCGATCTGACTCGAAAGATGCCAAACGATTCCGTCAAAAGGCTGGATGACATTAACATCTACTGGCCAAGTTGAATAGATGAAAGTTGATGAAAAGATGTTGACTTTAAAATGGAACTACGGTAAGGATTGCATAGCTTTGGGCCATGGAGCACGGAGTGAAACTATGGAATGGTACTACAGAAGTCTTGACTCTGAGCAACCTCCGTTGCTCAAAGAATCAAAGATATTTTAATCGGTGCACCGATTTCCTATTGCGTTTCCTTTAGTCATGGATATATCTAGCCGATATCCACTGTTGGAAAGTGTCTGAAAAACGATTGGAAAACATCTAGGGGAGACACCAATGGACAACCAATGGACAAGACACCAATGGACAAGACAAAATTTACACGCCAAAGCCATGGCTAGTAAATTTTGCTACGCCATGGTGGGATCAACATAAGCAAAATTAAGAGGGGGACAATGTGATGTGGAGCTCGCAGGTGATGTTATTAAGATGAGCTAAAGGTAGCTGCGTGAAAATCGGTAAGGCCTTAATCTATCACATGGAGGCACCAAGTAAGAAAATTGAGGTTGTTGCCAATTTACTGCAATTATTTTAAGGCGTCGGTACCGGTTTTACATATTATATCTTGAACTGATAACATAACACTGAAGAGGCTGATATGGCTTGGTATGTGAAATTATGTAGTCTTAAAATACAGCATCCGGAAATAATTGAAGGAGTTAATGTGCCTATAACCCCGATTCATAAAAATGTTCAATCCGAACTCTAAATAAGCAATTTCTCTTGGATATTTTAAAGAGTCTATGAATTACGAGTTTTTCAAATGTACATAAACAAATAAAAGCCAAAATATAGCGCTTTGCAATAAAGATAAAGCACTAAAATAGGTACTCATAAAAGACTGACTGGGCTATTGCTTATTTGTGAATGCAAATCTGTAAATTTTCAAATAAACCGTCGAAGATATTGAATGTAGGAATAAAAAGTGTTTCGAAACTAATAATCATATACAAAAGGACCCTGTCTGTTACGTGAGACAGCAATTGGACATTTTCTTGTCCTAGCGTCGTCACTTGTACGCTTTTTGGTGGTCATACTTTGCTACACCTGAGGTTGTGGGTTCTTTACACTGTATCACGTTCCCAACAGCACAATCATTCCATTCTTTGACAGTGAGATTTTAAGATGTCACCAGAAATCTCAGTTTTTCACCCTTGCATGGTAACTTCTCTCTTTAAAAAAATTATCTTAAAACGAAACCCCTATAGAGCTTATAAAGATAAGTTAGTTTCGAGCACAGTGCCGAAAAAATAAACTTTCCTCCCAAAAACCGGGCCCTGCCTGTTGTCTAATCTAAATCTATCGACAGACAGAATTTTTATCAAATTCATTGCTTTATTTTCCTAAACAAACTCTTTATAGTAAATTTTTATCTTATCCATCGCGTTATCAAATTATAAGGGTACAAAGGAGAAAGCTACCAAAAATTTCTATAAATGCCACATCTTGTTCTTTTACGAACTGTTCTAAGTCGCACCGTCATGGACGCCGGATTGTTTACGCTGTACGCGGTCTTAGCTGTCGTAGCTTTGCTGTACTATCTCATATGGAATCGCTATGAGTTCTGGAGGAAGCGAGGAATACCTTACGACGAACCGATGTTCCTGTTTGGCATCTTAAGACCGTTTGGCAAGAAGTCTGGTCTCTTCGAGATGTTCACCCATATCTATAAGAAATACAAAGGTCGTGTTCCTTTCGCTGGATTCTTCATTTTCACAACACCATCGGTGTTAGTGCTCGATCTCGATCTGGCGAAGAACATTCTCATCAAAGACTTTAACCTGTTTGACGATCGTGGGCTATATTATAACGAGGTCGACGATCCGCTCACGGCACACTTGCTTGCATTGGATGGTCCACAGTGGAGGGCACTGCGAGGAAAGCTAAGTCCAACGTTTACCTCCGGCAAGATGAAGATGATGTTACCCATTATGGTGAGTGTAGGTGAGGAGTTTTTAAAGGTTCTAGGTGGTCAGGTGAAGGTGGGAGCCGATCTCGCCGTGAAAGACCTGCTGGCCAGATTCACTACCGACATTATTGGTGTATGTGCATTCGGAATCGAATGCAACAGCTTGAAAGACCCCAACGTTGAGTTCCGACAAATGGGTCGCAAAGCATTTAGCACTGATCGGCTGCGGCTTGTTGCACTCTTCACTGAAGCCATGCCGAGGCTGGCTAAATTTTTCCATGTTAAACGCGTCCCACACGATATCGAGAGCTTTTACACAAGAATCGTTGAGGAAACTGTGGGATATCGCGAGAAGAACGGGGTGCGCAGGAACGATTTTATGGATCTACTTATCGATTTGAAGAATAAGAAACCGGAAAATGGTGAAAAGACTTCTGGCAATGCTCTAACCATGAACGAGATCGTCGCCCAGTCGTTTGTGTTTTTCATGGCTGGATTTGAGACGTCATCGACGACACTGTGCTTTGCCCTTTACGCTTTGGCTCGAGATCAAGGAATTCAGGACAAATTACGAAAAGAGGTCAATGAGGTCACCGCCAGGTACAATGGTGATTTCACTTACGACGGGTTGAAGGAAATGGTTTACTTGGACCAAGTCATTAATGGTGAGATTTTGTAGATCAATCTGGTGGAACTTTTTATAGAAGTTAAAATATTTTTCTTTTTCAGAAACCCTTCGGTTGTACTCACCTGCCTCGAATTTGAGGCGGCGGGCCAAAGCAGACTATCCAACTGGTAATCCGAAATTTGTGATACCCAAGGATGCATTTGTGTTTGTATCTATACGGGATATTCAAATTGATCCCGAATTACACCCAAACCCAGAGGTGTTCGATCCGAATCGGTTTAGCCCGGAAGAAGTTCAGAAGCGTCATTCCATGTCGTGGATACCTTTCGGAGATGGACCAAGAAATTGCATTGGACTGCGGTTTGGATTGATGCAGGTACGCGTCGGGCTGGCTATGCTTATCAAGAATTTCAAATTCTCTGTCACAAAGAACACGCCCATACCGTTGACTTTCAGCAAGCAAGCGATTGTGTTGTCGTCTGAAAAGGAAATCGTCCTGAGAGTGGAGAAAATTACGTAGCATTATTATGGTGGTTCAAATATACAACTAAGCTTTAGGTATATAGGGTCTTATAACTGCTTTATTGTTATTTTCTCATTTAAAATTTTTATCATGTGAAGGTATTGTGATAGGAGTTTTATTTATGGCGAAATGAGTCTATAAAGTCGCACACACAGTTTTAAGTAAACGAATAAACTAAAACGACTCTTTCATACCTGTCTAACAGATTTATGCTAACCAAACTCAGATAAAATCTTATGCCGGGTGGATCTTTCTATATGATTGATGATTGCTCTTCCAAGAGCTACATGTTCTTAATGATACAAGAGAAAAATTTTCGCATAGCTTACTCCTGTTTAAATATTTGTTAAATGTCAAGTATTAGGTCAGGTCAGAAGCAAAGCGTTTATGATAAAAATTTATTCAAATTAAATAAAATTGCATATGTAAAGTTTTTAGCTAAAATTTAGCTTCAATAAAGTAATTATTATCATTTTGTAAGTATATCATGAAAAATTTAGCATTGAGTGTTTTTACTCGTATACACAAAACTTCCTAAGTAATTTTTTTTTGTTCTGGAACATACATAAATATTGAATGAAATAAAGTTAAAAAATTACTATTTAAATCAATGCTACATCGACAATCGACATGCACTATATTTACCAATTTTGTTTTTTTTTTGTATCGTAAAATCGGGGGATCTGGGAGCTGCTAAATGCCAAATTTCAGCTTCGCATGACTCGCCTTTCAAGTTTGATAGCACCAGAGGTAGTTGAGCATTTAGACCGATTATAAACGGATCTAAAATTATTTTCAGAAAATATTGTTACAGAGAAAACATCGTCTGATATACAAAACATATTCCGTTGTATAAACCATGTCTCCACCGAGCACTTATCCTCGATTAATATTGATCTTTATTAAATTCTCTACAAATCACGCGATTTACCATACAAATTTAAATCCTCTCGGCAAGCGATTAAAAATAAATCCGCTCATAAATCCCATTCTATTCACAAACCTATAATTTCTGCACCTTTGAAACAGTTTGAGAATCAAAAAAGGAAACTGAAACTGTCCCTGTGCGACAGATCGAACAGCTGTCAAAAATACGTTTTCTATTGTGACTTTTACTGAGGAAATCCATTTTTACTCCTAAGAAATGACATCGCCACTCTCGTTTGAGAGCCAAAATGACAGAAACAGAGTTTTCGGGTCAAATGAATCCTATATTTGTCCGATATAGCCACTTTAGGATTTATTTTAAATCGTCTCCCGCTAATCTTCTTATAATTGTCGGTGGAGACATAGTAGTGAAATTGAGATTTATTCGACGAACACCAGGTTAAAATAAAATATTATGTCTGCCTACATATTTAAAGAATCCTTTAAAATGAAGTCCCGTTGGGGGCTTTTAAAATTCGACGTGCCAATATTTCCGATTCGCCAAATGGTTCAAAAAGAACTCGCAATGAGCAACTTGGAATTTCAGGAGCTCATTCACAACTTGCTGGAACTAAAACAAACTCTATAGAGTCGGTACATACATCCAGCAAATGAAAGTCGAAATAAAGTACTTTTTAGCGGTTCGTCCAAAAATGGAGAAAGGACCTTTTATGGTATCGCTACGTTGTCCGTCCGTCCGTCCAATCGCTTTATAACTTCTGAACGGTAAGTCGTAGAAAGACAAAATTTGGTGTGCGTATAAACTGCGGAAATAGTCAGAGAATCCAAAGAGGGCAATTTTTTCTAAGCACAAATAACGGTTTAAATTCAGTTTGAAATTTCATGTGAAAATGAACTTAATGTTTTTTAGTGTTTTTTTTTCAAGAAGTTTAGAAGGCAAGATCTAGAAAAACGAAACTTAGGTTTAAGAAATACTAAGCTTTAATTAAAAAAATAAAACTTTTCGAAAATAAAAAAAAGTTTTTGAGAAATGAAGAGTCGAAAATGCATGACGTTTTTCAAAGTGTTGGAGGCCATAACTTTTGAACGGCTCATTGCTCAAAATCAATATTGAACACACGTATAAAGCAACTCAAAGTTAACCAAGTGCTAAGGTAATATTTTTCAAAAACAGGTTGAGTACTGCAGTTTTGACGCATTTTCGAAAAAAATCGCAAAAATGCATGAAAAAACGTATCCCCCCCTATCTCCGGTGCTGTTTGGTGGAATTCTATGAAAAAATCACATGTATCAGAAATAATTCAAAAATTTAAGGAAAATTATAGCGGATTTTAAAATTTCAAAATCTTCTGAGATTGAACTGAAAAACATAAAAGCATTTTCAAAAACAATTTTTTTAACGGTATAAGCGATCTTTTTCAGATTCGGTTAAAGTACAAAGCTTACAAAAAGAAGGAAGGCTGCGTTAAAATTGTTTTAAATTGCCGTTTTTAACCTTAGTTTTTAGAAGCCTATTTAAAAAACGAAATAAAAAGGGGCTTGTTTTACCGTTTGCGCATAAACCGGTGGCCAAGGAATTAAAAAAAAAAACATCCAACTCTAGTGCTGCTGGTTGTGCTATTGGAAAAAAGCCTAACGGGAACTGGAAAAAACTTCAAAATATTTGTTTTATGCATTTGAAATTTAAAAAATTATAAAAGAGGTCAAAAGAACGCATGTCTCCACTTCTATCTACCAAACGATATAAAGTATAATTTTTAAATTAACACCGGGCATAGCCCATCTTTTGAAATTTTAGACAAAACTATAGAAGACTTCGAATATTCAAAAACTTTGAAGATTTAACTGAAAACTAACCGAAAACTACTTTTTAAAGATTTATAGTTCCTTAACGGCTATGACCACCTTGTTTAAATTTGGCTGAAGTATGTAATATCTAAAAGGCAAGCGAACTGCATGAAAAACGTTTCAAAATTGCCGTTTTCGAGCCTTAGTTTTGAAGCCCATTCAAACAAGCGAAATAAAAAACAGCATATTTTTTAGGGTTTTCTCAGAAATCCATGTCCGCAGAATTTGAGAAAAGTGGCAAATGCTAGCACAGGTGGTTGTCAAATTGATCAAAAAGTCTAACGGTACTCTAAAGTAATCGAAACTGCTGAAAACAAAAACTGAAATCAAAGTCAAACACAAAACGATTTTTTTATAAGAATCAATTCTGGGGCGAATAATGGTAAAAAAAATTCTTTCTTTGTATCCCTAAAACACACTCTTAAAAGTACATCTTTATCTTATCCGTCGAATTATCAAATAATAGGTACATAAATAGGAGAAATAAAAAAAAAATATATTATTCAAATGCTGCTAATGACACTTCTTAGGGCCTTTCAGCGAGTTAGTCATTTCTGCTCGCGTCGCTGGATTATTTACGCTGTACGCGTTCCTATAGCTGTCATATTTTTGCTGTACTTTCTCTAAGGAATCGTTTTGAGTACTGGAGTAAGCGGGGTATACCTTATGACGAACCCATGTTCCTGTTTGATAGCTATCTTCAAACCTTTCGGCAGGAAGACTGGTCTCTTCGATATGTTCACCGACATCTGTAACAAGAATAAAGGTCGTATTCCTTTCGCCGGATGTTTCGTTTTAACAACACCAACGGTGCTATTGCTCGATCTGGTGAAGAACAACCTATCCCTGGGAAAAAATTACGAAACACGACGGATGACTCATCACAGAAGTCAACGAGTCACGATAAGCTATCCAACAACAAATATGCCCCTTTACTAAATCTGGGCTCATCGCTACCAGAATCATCCACTACTAACAATAAATCTAATGCTTTACTTACTAATAAACCCACTAATGTATTGATAAATGAGACTAACCTTGGTGTTGGAAAAAAGATCTCATTTTGCCCACCAACATTTGTTTTTGGAGCCAACTGTGAGCTTATTAGTAAGGTGGTAGAGCTGGCAGCTACCGAGTGTAAAATATCAGATCTGAAACATAAATTCGTAAATATAGGCTATAGAAAAACCAAGGTCTATGTAAGCAACTCCGATGTGCACAAAGTAATTATAGAAAAAATACGTGGAACTGGCATTGGAGCGTTCTCATTTTCTCCTAAAGAATGCAAGCGCGTTTCTATCTTGTTGAAGGGTCTTGACGGTGACACCCCCATAGAAAAAGTTAAACAAGCTTTACTTGAAGTAGCCCCCGATCTAAAAATTTATAAAATTTCACCTTTTTCCACCGCAAGAACTAAGGAACAAAATGTTAAATTGAACATTTTCACAGTTCAATTAGAGTTAGGAGAATCGGCCAAAGAGCTTACTTGCATTAGGTATCTACTTTTTCAACGCATCTATTGGGAAAAAAGACACACTAGATCGGTCATAAGATGTTTTCGATGCCAGCGATTCGGCCACTCTGGGGAATGCTGTGCGTATATAAGCAGGTGCGTACTGTGTGGAGAATCTCATGATTCAGAAGCATGTATAGCATCTTTCAAAAGCCTTAAGGAAGCTAACAAAGATGTTCGTACACCTGTCTGCGTCAACTGTAACCAAACAGGTCATGTAGCAAGTTATATGGGCTGTCCGGCCTATCTCAAATACAAAAATAAAAAAGAATCTATTGCGCAAAAGGAGAGAAAAGTGATCCAAGACAATAGGTCGGCAGTGCTTGATAATATAACCAACTTTACAAGTACAAATGTCAGTTTTGCTGAGATGGCAAAAACATCCCTTAAGCCCCCATTCCGGGCAAAAGTCAGTAACGCTAATCCTCCAACAGGTGACCTCAATAATTTTTTGAATGAATCCAAAAATTTATTTAATATTTCATTCCAAGATCTTCTTGTGAAAATACGACAATTCTGGCCTCAGTACCAACAACTTAAAACAAAGGAAGAGAAAATGTTCGCATATCTCGACTTCGTCGCATCCATTGTAATATGATGGCTTCAACTCAAATGAAAATTATATCAGCTAATTTTAATTCAATTATCTCGCATGACAGAAGACTTGCAGTCAATAACCTGCTAAAACTTAAAAAACCACAAATATGTTTCCTATCGGAAACGAGGCTAAATCCTAGGTATAAGCCTATCTTTGATGGCTTTAATATAATTCCGAATTTTTCCAGCAGGGGAACTGCTATAATTATAGAAAAGAAATACAAGTACGATGAAGTACCTTTCCAAAGTGAAATAATATCCGCAGCCTTAGCTTTTTTAACCTCACAAAACGCTTCAGGTCTAACATCCAGAACTCTTATTGGAAGTTTATATATTCCGTCTAAAGCAGGCGCAGGCTTAAAAAGGGAACTAGAAAGCCTCTTTGCACTAATTGAAACTTTTGATATGGCAATACTCGGAGGTGATTTTAATGCGCGCCACACAGTTTGGGGTGACACCATAAATAACCCAAATGGAAAAGTGCTTCACAATTGGTATTTTGACGGTCCTTTTCTGAACTTAGATTTAATTTCACCCTTTAGCCCGACTATCCCAAGATCTTCTTCAGTTTTGGATTACTTCTTAATTTCATCTACTCTGGCATATGCACACTCGCCCGTATGTTCCACATTTCCAACAATAGCAGACCACTTTGGAATTTCGCTTGAATTCAATTTTACGAACTTCACACCACTTTTGCAACCCCCAGAAACATACATTAGCTTTAAAAGCACCAATAATCTGCATAATGGCCTCTCTCAATTTCATATACCTTCCGAAAGAAATGCAACCAATTCTGAAATAGACGCACTTATAGGTCAAATAAATACAAAGCTGTCTTCGAGTATCGAAAGAAATTCCGAAAGATGCCATACGCGAAATTTAAGATATCATAACATCTCTGATTTCACAAAAAAACTATTGAAACTACGAAACACATGGCTACAAAAACTAAAGAGAGTATTCCATCGCCATCTCAATAGGGTCAATTCGGAATACCAACAATTGCATTCCAGAATCCAGTGTTTGAGTAAAATAATCAAGGACAGGGTAACCACAGAACTCAATGAAAGTTTCAAAAAAAAAAATTGGAGAATATAAGACCATCACCCCAAGCTTTTAAGAAAATAGATCAAATAACTGGTAGGAAACTCTTCGGCACGGATATTCGCAAGGAGGCGCTGAGCCATAACGGTATAAACTTAGATAGTATAGAAAGCAAGTTGGAAGCTTTTTCAAATTTTTACTCCAATCTATACTGTCTTAAAACACCAACATTCGATCAGAGGCTCACAAATGAGGTCAATGAAAAAGTCAGTGATTTCTGTCGAGCACAAACCAGTCAACCCTTAAAAAACTTTTCTCCAGTTAAAAATGCAGCAAGTTTAAACGAACCACCCTTTACATCCCCAAGTTTTGTAAATGACCTTAGACTCAACCTTAACAACAAAAAGTCACAGGGTGTTGACAACATATCCAATTTTATTTTAAGGAAATGTCCCTACTCCATTGACTTAACTCTGACAACTATATTTAACCATTACATTAATAATGGTTACTTTCCCAAAATCTGGAAAATTGCTAAGCTTATACCAATAGCTAAAAGCAAAAATTCAAGGGATATCAAAGACTTTCGCCCAATCTCTTTACTCTCAAATATTGGTAAGCTTTATGAAAGCAGCAGAAAATCTGAACAGAGTATGCGAAGAGTTAAATGTTATCCCAAAAAATCAGTTTGGGTTTAAAAAAATGCACTCAACAGAGCACGCGTTGCTGGTTCTGCACGACAAAGTCATAAAAAGCTTAAGAAATAAAGAAGTAACCCTATGCTTAGATATAGATCTTGAAAAGGCCTTTGATAACATCTGGCATAAAGGTTTATTATTTAAACTTATTTCCTTAGGCTTTCCAAATTGGCTTACTCGAATAATTCAGAACTTTTTTGAGGACAGATTCACTTCTGTATATATAGGATCGGATTTTTCTGAGCAAATAGCTGTACTGTCGGGTGTAGCCCGGGGTTCAATACTGGGCCCAACTTTGTTCAACATCTTTCTTCACGACTTTCCATTTGCAGATTTGATTCAGGAACCCTATAGTTTGCTTTATGCAGACGACACAACTATTTTAGTAAGCGATAAAAAGCCGTGTACTGCACTCAGCAAACTCAAAGACAAAATTCCTGCCCTGGAAAACTATTACAAAAGGTGGGGTCTTAAAATCAACGCGGAAAAGTGTAGCATAACGTGCTTTAGAAATTCAAGTGGAAAGGGACACTATCTCGCTGTCAAAGAAAGCAAGACATTAATCCTTCAGATTAATGGCTACAATGTGCCCCTGATAGTTGAACCAAAGTTATTAGGTATAAGCCTTCAAAATAGATTTTTATTCAACAAACATGCGAGAAGAGTTTTAATGAAAGCAAAGGTAGTAACATCGAAGTTGAAACCCTTACTGCACTCCAAGCACTTGCCAGGGAGCACAAAAGTCCTAATGTACAAGACACTTATCCGGCCCATATTGACCTATGGGTTTGGCATTTGGTTTGCGATCTCTCCAACTGTGGCAAAAGAGTTGGAGAGTTTTGAACGAAAAATTCTAAGATTTTGCAGTGGAAAATTTCGGAGGCCGAATAAGAAATGGTACTCAAACAAAACTTTATATGAAATCACTAAAATAACACCTCTTATGGCTTATCAGATCGAGATTTTGTTAAAAAGAATAGAGCGACTCAGCTCACATCCCAATCCCCTAGTATGTGCCGTATTTGATACTAACTGCAATGCTAGCATTATGGATAACTATTACCTTTCGCCTGTTAACCTCCTGCATCCTGCATCTGCCACCACTTTGAGACCAGATCCAAATAGAAACCTCATTGTTCCATTTTATGAGAAGACCCTTCCTAGTAACTTTAGAGGGTAAATCGCACTTGCAGTACATACATAGACAATTTGGTTTTATCTGTTTTTGCTCATATAGAAATATATAAGTCAGTAAGGAGATAAAGCTATGTTTAGATATGTACTAATCTTGATGGGTGTCATTGCTGAAAGACAAATTCACCCAATGTATCTGAGGAGAATTTATGCCCCTTGATGATGTGAATTAAATTTATATATTAATGATGTATATTTGATACTCCCCTTTGAGTTTTGTTTTCTAAAGTTTAAGTTTTTATCTCTAGTCAAATTTCAAAAATAGTTTTAAGTGCTCAAAGAAGCAAAGCCGATAATGTACGCCGGGAGCAAGCATACTCTTTAAAACAGTTCCTATTACCACGATTATTTTCAAATTAACATAAATTTATAAATTAATTTAGTCTTATTAAGCTCAGCCAGACATACCAAAAAAAAAGTCGGCTACCATAAGAGTCCAATGTTAACAAATCAAATGTACTGATTTAAAAATGTCTCAATAAAAAAATTGAATTGAATTGAATTGTTGTTGGTACATGTGCCTTTGGAATTGACTGCAACAGCTTGAAAGACCCGAATGTTGAGTTCCGACAAATGGGACGCAAGGCATTTTAAGCGGATCGGCTACTGCTCTCTTTACAGAAGCCCTAACAAAGCTGGCTACCTAGATTTTTGCATGTAAGGCGCATCTCAGGTGATATCACAAACTTCTATACAAGAATCGTTGAGAAACTGAGAAACCGAGAAATCGCGAGAAAAATGCTATTCGAAGCAACGATTTTATGGATCTCATAGGCTCGAAGACCAAAAAAAAAAAACGGGAAAATGGTGACTGTCAGCAATGCACTTACTACCATGAACGAGATCTGCGCCCAGTCGTTTGTGCTTTTCTTGGGTAGATTTGAGACATCATGGACAACAATGAGCTTTACCCAATGGATTGACAAAGAAAACCCTGCTTTTCGAATGTACCTAAATTTTGTTAAACGCTTAGGAATGTTGGTGCAGGGCTGCTATAAATCACGTTTTGACATTATTATCATGGTTTTGGGCGCTTAATCATGCCATCATGTTTTCGGGTCCAAAATCATGTTTCCTTGCTGGTCCAGGTTTAAATATTTGATAATTATAAATTAATTAAAAATAAGATTGTTATATTAATGCAATTACCACTAAACTCACCCGCAAGCTTTACCAAATCTGTCACAATTAATTAATTTTTAAAAGTTTTTCGACACCACATTCATCCGGCAATACTGAACGTCTTTTCACGAAAGTAAATATTGGACTGATAGGGTAAAAAGACCTCTCTGAAGTTGGCATGACAGTTTTATCGAGTCTGGTTGCACAAGTGGATAATTTAATTTTCCGTAAATTATCCGTGAAATTAAAAAAAAATTCACTTGAAGTGAAGTGCCAGAGTTATATCTCCTGAACCAAAGCTCTTTTTTCAAGACCTCAAATAAGGCTTATAATATTTTCCGCAAAAAAATCGAGGAATCCATAAAAGATTCCGCTAAAACTTATAATTTGCCGTGAAATAAAATAAAACTATTTAAAGCTAATTTATTTGTAAATATAACAAACCTACATGTAACCTGGTGTCCCGTGGTAGCATCGCGCATCTTTTTTAAGTGGAAGGAAATATTAAGCGGGATTCATAAGCAAGCTTGGGCTCTGCCTCGGACACTCGTGAGAATTTAGTTCACTTGTCAAAATCAATGACGTTCAAGCTGTCAATAGTTTTTGAGGTGTAAACGTGCGATTTGAGTATGGATTTACTGCGGTTTTTTAACTAAATAATAAGTTTTAAGCTTAAGTTATATCACCACAGAAAATCGTGACAAATTATCAAACACTGCTGCACGTCATACCTTTTGGTCCTTTACATCCAGGGAAGTTGTGGACAGACCTGTGAATATTACGTTTGGCAACTTTTTTGTGTAATTGTTTACTTGAAAATTGCAATTTTGTGAATTGCAACTTATTTTTCCACATTATAGTGTTATGCAAACTATCACCAGTTATCACATATTTGTTAAAAATAAATGAAAATAACTTCCAATAAGTTTTTGCTATAAGGGTGGATTTTCTTCGGGTACGGATTGTTGAGACTTTATCAAGAAACATTCCAATTTAAAAACCTTAACTTTTTTTAATCACAAGAACAAAATTTAATAAAACAAAGAGCCGAGGCGAAAACGTGATTAAAAAAATAAAAATACGCTAACAACAATCCATGCAAAGTTCTTTAGGGGTAGACGTCAAATATAAAGACGTCAAAGCACAAACAACTCTCTCTATCCTAACCTCATTTGGCAGCTCAAAAGTTGCTAAAAAAGAGTTGGATGTAGATAAGTATTCACGTTGAGGGAATATAAATATTTAAACGGAAATATTGCGAACGTTTAAAACCAAAATTTGTGCTCGGAAGGCAAAAAAAAATCCTTAAAAAAACGACAAGAAAATGTATTTGGATTCAGTGGGACATAAATAAGCCGAAGCCTTTTTGTGAAGCTGCCTTTATTATTTTTCAACAAAAGTTTCGCCTTCTTTGGTTCGACTTTTGCAGTTACGTTTTGCATTCTTTGCACACTGTTAGCTGGATGCTGAAATATGATTAGCTGGCATACCACGTGGTCCTTGGCGCTATTAAAACAAAGTCCATAAATTATAAAGTCGTGCACGCAATGGTCCGTCGGCTTTTTTGAAGGCGAAGCGCCAAATTTCAATTCAATTAGATTTTAGAAATGATTTCAAAGTTTTCGAGCCGAACCTCAGAATTGGCTGCATATCGAAAGTTTTTTAAAATTTTTTCTGAAAATTTCAAACAATTCTCGATATGCTTGATTTTTTTTTAAAGCTTTTGTCCTTATAGCATCGGAAGTAGTAGTAAGGACAACACTCTTGCATAATTTTTTGCGGCTTTTTTTCGAAAAAAGTTAGCTGTCAAACTGCAGTGGAATTTTACCAAAATTCTTGACAGATTGGTTAAAAAGTTATCAACGTTAACTCGTTGAAGCCTGAAACGTTGTCAACGGGAACTTATTTTCATTTTCGATTCCCTATTTTTCAAAATCTTTTCAAGATTTCAATCGCTCTCAAAATTCATCCTGTCATTAAGCCGTTATGTGTTTATAAAAGAATTTTCTTTATTGTCATATTTTATGGATTTTTTAAGTGTGCCAAATTTCAAAGTTTGGAATTTCAAATTTCGGGGTTAAATAGCTACAACAGGTGCGAACCATTTTGCGTGTTAGGGCGGACCGCCGAAAACGAAGTCAAAGCAATTAATCCTGAAATCGCTTTGTGACGTCTCCAGGTTGTGCAACATTTGTCGTTCTTAATATCAGACCCTCAACAAAGCATTTTCTTACTCCTGCCCTCTCATTATTCCAAGAGTGGTAAGTGTGTGTGCTTACTACGCCGGAGGTCTGGGTTCGAATCCTGCCATCGTCACCTGAAAAAAAAGACTTGTTCTTTTTCACGGTCCCCACCTCCGCGAGGGTTTGACAAGCCCTCCGAGAGTATCACTTGTCTTGAAAAACTTCTCAAAGTGCCGTTCGGATTCGGCAAAAAATTGTAGGTCCCCTTGTATGTGAAGAAATTAACACACACAGCATACATTGTTGAGAAGTTGGCCCTGGTTCACTTCGAGCTGTTGCGCCACTCTATTTATTTATTTATTCATTATTCCAAGAAGCAAGGGAAGAAGGTAGCCGCATTGTTTGACCTTAGAACAGGGTTTTCTCAGAAAGGAATGCAGAAAACTCTTCAACAGAGCCAAGGCCACACGCACAAATTTAGATTTCATAAACATACAAAACATCCCTCAAATCCTACAAAAAAGAGTTGTGGAGAGCCAAATGGTTATCTTGGCGACTCTTCTGTAAACAGAAGAATGCTCCGAGGACTCTAGATTAACGAAAAGCCTCTCAACTAATCCAACTATGCCCAGCTGCATGAAAAAAGCTGATGGCTCCTAGACTTCCTCTAGAGAAGAATCGCTGAATCTGCTATTGGACACCCACTTTCTGGGTAGCTCCGAAGCTATTAATAGTAAAACCTAAACGGTTCAATGACTCATATAACCAAAAAAATACGATCTGATTACTAGGAATAGACTGCTTTGGCCACTAAACAGCTTGGCACCTTACAAGTCGGCAGGACCAGACGGCATAATAACCGCCGAACTATACAAAAGACATCGGACATTATCATCCCTGCACTGGAGGTAATTCTGAAAAGTTGCTTTGAGCCGGTCCACGTTCTGCTGTTATGGATAGAAATGAAAGTGATTTTAATACTCAAAGCTGGTAGGTATTCCCAAGTTATACTTCGAAAGATCGCAGACCCATCAGTCTATCACCATTTCTCTTAAAACACTAGAAGGAATGATCGATGTCCACCTTCGCTCTAAAGTCACCCTCGTTGACAAGAGACTGCTGTCCACAGCTCAGTACGCATACTGAAGGGCGTACTGAGCTGTGGGTGATGGGTGGAAATAGCTTTACATAGGCTAGTACGATCCATTGAGTATTCTCTTGGCCTGTCGGCACTGAAGGTGGATGCCTCACTTACTTACTTAAGGTGGCGCTACAGTCCGGGGTGGACCTTGGCCTCAGCCAACAAGTTTCGCCAGTCAGCACTGTCTCTAGCTAGCCGTATGCCTCACTTGGTAAGTTGATTAATCAACTTTTAACGAGTAGGATAATAAACTCAAACTTAGGTGTGACCGTTGCCAGAATATCTGTCAGTAGAGGTACCCTGCAAGGTGGTGTCCCTCCTGTCCTTACGCCTTTGGAACCTAGCTGGGAATGAACTGCTGGTTATCCTGGAAGGAGAAGGCTATACGGATGACGTCGCCATTGCTGTATTGGGGAAGCACCTAAGCACCTAAAAAGAACTCCTACAAAATACTCTTAGCAAGCTCACACGATGGGCTGCAAGTGGTCTAGGTGTCAACCCACATAAAACTGAACTCGTCCTCTTTACCAGGATATATAAAATCCCACATATCGACCCCCCTTCCCTTTTAATTATGGGCACTAGCTTCATCCTCTCTGACGAAGCTCTGGGCCCCATCTTAGACAAGAAGCTTTGCTTGAAATCTAATATATAGGATTCATGCAAAAAAGCCATTGGGAATAAGGTGGAACTTCAACCCTATATACCTCTAGACAGATATACTAACGTATGGAACGGTTGTCTGGTGGTCCGCCTTGGATAGAGCGGTAAATCGTGAAATGCGGAGTAAAGTCCAAAGATAAGCTTGCTTATCGGAGCAGAGCACTTCGGACCAAAGGAAGCCTCAGCGGCACTGGACGTTGTTCCATCTAATTCCAGATGGACGTGTGGTAGCACCTGTCTAGTGATGAAACAGATATGGCCAAAGCTAGATCTTAAACGCTCCAAAAGCCTGATCGCTCGTAATAGATGTGCTATCTAGTGTGAGTGCATATGAGTGCTTCAAGCGGTGTCATTACACGACACTGTCTGATAGGTAAGCATGCAACAAGGCTTGGTGTCTATTCCAACGACTTCTTGGGGAGCTGCATGAATGAGGAGGAAGAAAAGACCCATCTCCACCTTCTCTGTACATGCTCCGCTCTCAGATTAGAACCGAAATCTTCTCCTGGGAGTTTTCTTCTATAATGATCTTAGCGATCTAAATACTAGCGACCCAAAACATACGCTTCATCAACAGCTCAAAATGGTTCAACGAGTAGGATGGATTTCTAGATCCACGTTGAATCACAATGGACCTACATAGGTCAACAAGTGTCGAATTCTTTGGACTCGACTGCCACTTCAACCTAACCTAACATCACGTCTCAACCGAACACGTATCCGCGGTAAGCACATAAAACGCCAACTATACGCTCTTAAATCACGAGATTTACCTTAAATGTTTAATCCTCTCAGCAAACGATTAAAAATAAATCCTCTTACAAATTTCTTACAAATCTCATTCATAAATCCTCTTACAAATCTCACGCCTCTCTTTATGTCACTTTTAGCTCTTTTCGCAAACATTTACAACAGTTCGCTACTTGAAAAAGGAAACTAAAACTGTTCACGTATGACAGATCTGTCTTTTTACAACGAAATCGTTTTCTCGCGTCTATGAAATCTCACCTTTCTATATTTTGAAAGATATTAAAAAATATTACATCAAAAGAGTGACCGTGTCAAATTAATCGTATAATGTTTGGTCGGTGGAGACACTCGTCTTAAAGTCGTCTGCCGCTAATCGCAGCTTCTAGTCGCTGGAGACATAGTAAAACCAAGGTGAGAAAACGCGCACTGGTGCACACTAAGCTCTTAGCACTTACTAAGTGCTCGCATGGCATGTGCAGTGCAGTTAATAAAATCTCTGGTGCGCCAGCGTGCGTTGCTGCTGACATTTTACCTCATATAGCTTCTCGTTGCAAAAAAAAAACGCCCCAGGTTTTATAGTTACATTTCTTGGAATGCAGTAGAGTGGGAGGGTTATGATTCATCACTTCAGATTATAACCTCGCGCCAAAATGGTAAAGAAGAAGGTATGGAAATGTAAAGATCACGTATGATAAAGTTGTTGAGCTCCAATCTTCTTGACAACATAAAGCCTTGGCCAATGAATTTTAACCGCGAAGTGCACAAACCCAATATTGAAGACACGTATAAAGCAACACAAAGTCAACCAAGTGCTGAAGTCATATTCTTCAGAAATAGTTTTAATTCTGCCGTTTTGACGCGTTTTCGAAAAAAAACCGCTCTTATTGCCCTTATGTCCGGTGTTTTTAAGAGAATTCATATAAAAACAAATCGCAAGTATCAGAAATTGCCCTAAATTCAAAAGATTTATATAACTCAAAAACAAAAAACATTTTTTTTAAATCTTTTACTATCTTAACCGTAAAAGCGACCTTGTTCCGTCTTGGTTAAAGTACGAAGCATATAAGAAGAAAACGTTATAAAAATTTTCAATTACCGCTTCTAACGTAATTTTCTCGAAGCCTATTTAAAAAGCGAAATAAAAAAGAAGCTTGTTTCGTTGATGCGAAAACCGCAGGCCATAGAATTTATGAAGAAACTCCACTCCTAGTACAGATGACTGTGCTATTGGAAAAAAAGTCTTAAGGTACTGAAAAAAAACTCAAAATAGTTGTTTCACGGATTTGATATTAAAAAATTATAAACAAGTGAGTATGTGCAAGATTACGTCTGTAACAATTTCTATATACCCGACCCTATATAGGTACCGTGTAAGCCCGAATCTTAAAATATTTTTGGCCCAAATTCATATATTATCTGCATAGGCCACGCCCCTAAAAGTGGGGTAAAAATTAAAATCAATTAATTTTAATTTCGTTAGAATCATGAGAAAATGCGTTAAAAGCGAAAATTATTTCGGAAAAAAAAACTTTTTTTCCTAAAAACGCCCCATAAGAGTAGTCGGAGCTCAAAACTTTGTATGGATTGTTTGGAGTGAACTTTCCCCGAGATATCGGGTTTTTAAAGATCCAACATGTTACAAGTGGGTATGGTCGATATTGTGGACGGTTAAATTATTGCCTTGTTAAAGGTTTTGGAGCAGTTTTATAAATTTTAAAAATCTTAAAAAAGGCAAAGAATGTATGTCCTTCCCTCTATTTTCGAACCGCTAATAGGCCAAAATTTTAAATAAATAAAGGACGTAGTCCATATTTTAAATAAAAAAAAGAAACTGTAGCAGTTTTGAAATAAAGAAAATGGTTTCCTTAAATTTGCGTGAATTTCGTTGTGTATGTTACAGTAAAAAAAAAGTTTGATCGATACTTAAAAAAAAAAACGATACAGAAACATTTTCTAAAAACATGAACAAGTAATTACACGTATAAATATAAATAAAACAACATGTTTTATTCTGGCAAATCAGCACATAACGTTATCATGTCAGGCTAGCCACTAAGTTAGAGTCAGTTCTATTCGCGCCGTCATGGGAGTTGGATTGTTTACGCTGTATGCGTTCGCAGCTGCTGCAGCTTTGCTGTACTTTCTTGTAAAGAATCGCTATGAGTTCTGGAGGAAGCGGGGAATACCTTATGACGAACCGATGTTCCTGTTTGGTATCTTGAAACCTTTTGGCAAGCAGTTGGGCGTCTGCGATATGTTCACCGACATGTATAAGAAGTATAGGGGTCGTGTTCCATTCGCTGGATTCTACATATTCACAACACCATCGGTGCTAGTGCTCGATCTCGATCTGGTGAAGAATGTTCTCGTCAAAGACTTTAACCTGTTTGAGGATCGAGCAATATTTTATAACGAGGTCGACGATCCGCTCTCGGCACACTTGTTTTCATTGGAGGCTGCCAAATGGAGGGACCTGAGAGCAAAGCTAACTCCAACGTTTACCCCGACCAAGATGAGGATGATGTTCCCCACTCTGGTGAGTATAGGAGAGGAACTCCTAAGGGTTTTTGGTGGTCAGGTGAAGGTCGATGCCGATATCGAGGTGAAAGACATGCTTGCCAGATTTACAACAGACGTTATTGGTGTGTGTGCATTTGGAATCGAGTGCAACAGCTTGAAAGATCCCAATGCTGAGTTTCGACAAGTGGGTCGCAAAGCCTTTGCTTCTGATCGGCTGCGGTTTGTTGCACTTTTCACAGAAGCCCTGCCGAAGCTGAGTAGATTTTTGCATATAAAGCGCATCCCACAAGATATTGCCAGATTTTACACAGGAATCGTTGAGAAAACTGTGGTATATCGCGAGAAGAACGGGGTACGCAGGAACGATTTAATGGATCTTCTTATCGATTTGAAGAACAAGAAACCGGAAAATGGAGGAAAGACTGCTGGCAACGCACTTACCATGAACGAGATCGCCGCTCAGTCGTTTGTGTTTTTCTTGGCTGGATTTGAGACGTCATCGAAGACAATTAGTTTCGCTCTCTACGCATTGGCTCGGGACCAACAAATCCAGGAAAAATTACGTAAAGAGATCGATGAGGTCACCGCCAAGCACAATGGTGAATTTACGTACGAGGGCCTAAATGAAATGGTTTACTTGGATCAAGTCATTCGTGGTAAGATTTCATGAATCAAAATAACATAGAATTCTTAAATTTTTCAATAATTTTTGTTTTTCAGAAACCCTTCGATTGTATTCACCCTCCTCAGTTTTGCGGCGACAGGCTAAAGCGGACTATCCAACAGGGAATCCGAGATTTGTGATACCCAAGGGTAGTATTGTGATTATATCCATACGGGATATCCACACAGATCCCGACATATATCCGAACCCGGAAGTGTTCGATCCCAGTCGGTTTAGTCCGGAGGAAGTTCAAAAACGCCATTCAATGTCTTGGCTACCTTTCGGAGATGGACCACGAAATTGTATCGGATTGCGATTTGGAATGATGCAGGCACGTGTTGGACTGGGTATGCTTATCAAGAACTTCAAATTCTCTCTAACAAAGCATACGCCCATACCAACGATGTACGGCAAGAAAGAGGTTGTGGCGTTATCTGAAAACAAAATCGTCCTCAGAGTGGAGAAAATTACGTAGGATTTTCTCTCTGAGTAAAGGCACAGGTTAATACTATTTAGGAAGTCAGGCTAATGTATTGGGATCGAGTATTAATAATAATTATAACCGCGGAAATGGAAAAAATAAATTCTTTTTGCAATAAGTTTAAAGTCTTCCAAAGAAGTCCAGTCCATATATATATATAAGTCAAGAAACCAACCAGGCACAGTTGTTAAAATGTTGAGTGTCTGGATATGTGGAATTTTAATAATATAAAACTAAAATTGAGACTCTGAGGGACAGTTTTTCAGTTCAAGATCAACCGTATTTCCGACTGAATCTGAGATTAACCGCAGAAATGAATTTTTCAGTGAATATTGATCCGGGATTAATCTCGGCTTAACTCGCCAAATCGAGTGGTTTTGATCCCGAATAAACTCTGGTCAACAGTATGAACTCTTTTGAATGTTTTTCTGTGTGAAATATCAGTGGCTTTGCGAGTTTCCACGAAAAGGGACATCTGAAATTACTCGAACCACTTTTTCTGTGTTTTTCTATGTGAAGTGAGAGCTGGGAGAGTCAATAATCCTGAGAGTCGAAGATTTTGACAACTTTATTGACGGAGTTAACTCTGCACTGAAAAACTGTTCGCTGCGTTCACTCTAGATTCGTTTTGTTCTGGGATTAATAGATCTTGGTTTAAGCTGGGCTTAACTCAGCACTGAAAACCGACCCTGAGTGGTAAACTCATATCCCGCCAATAATTACTCTGGAATATTATGTTGTTATCCTAGGGTAGGAAAACGTGGATCAGACCCTCAACATATTGTGTTCATTTCTTCGTGGTTTCTTCCGGGCCTCAAATTGACTATAGTCATAATAAGGCCACAAAAATTATGGGATCTTGGACCTGGGACTTGCGGGAGCAACAAGGTGCGGAATGTGTTAACGAATCAAGATCTGGAAATAAGAAAACACTAACTACACACCGAGCGTTTGTCTCATCATATGATTTGAATAATGCCATAATTAGAGCTTGTGCCTTGGAAATTTTGGTAGTGATTTGTAGGTCAGTGGCCAGTCAACCTATATGGCTTATCGTATAAACTCATATAAGAAGCTTCTATTAACTTTAGTATAAATACAACGGCGGCCTTGGGCATGAATTATGATAATATTGACTACTTGGTGCGAAACCGAATTTGTCTTTTCAGGGTTAAGGCAGTTTCAGGGTTAAGGCAGATTAAAAGGCAGTTTCGAGGTTATGGGCATCAGGTTGTCGCTACATAGTCATATAATTCGCCATTCAATTGGCCAAATAGCGCCGGGAAATCGCTCTTTCATGTTAGAAACGGTTTAAAGACGACCGCGCCAACTGAGGCCAGGCAATTCAGGGTTAAAAAAAATCAGTGGACCTTGGGCTCCTCCGACAGTACTCTGATTCCAACAACTTCGCAACTTTGAGTTTCGACTCAAGGCCTAACGGAAGATTTCTTATACCATATTCTCAAGGCCTAACAGAAGGTTTTTAATACCCTATCCTACTAAAAAAAAGAAGCAGTCACGCCACCAAAAAGTGGGCGGGATATGAAAATATAACGGTTTAATGCTTTATGCAGATGGTTCCTTAAATTTCGGACTAAAACTCCGCCTGTTAACTAAAAAAAAAACACTTTTGTCAAAGCCATGCCCACAAAAGTGGGCCTGAAGTGGGCGTATTTGTGGGCGGATTCAATGAATTTTCGAACTTGAGCTAAAGGATTGGACTTCCAGCGCACTTACCAAATTTAAGTCCTAAAAGTTGTTTACATACGGACGGACAGACATGGTTTAATCGATTCTCCTGCCAGTCCCATTCAAATCTCTTAAGGGTCTTTAGGATCCACGGTGCTTATCTCAATGCGTTACAAACTATACATCAAACTTAATATATCCTGGGTAAGGTATAAAAAGGCGGAATAAGCAGAATTTTATTGCGGAAGTTATTGGACCTTTGGCTTCTTCATAAATCAGAGTTGACTTCTTTCTGGTACCATCTGGTTTTTAACTGGACTGAGCTGACAAACAATCAGTGTTGTGCAAATGGCCAGTGGTAAAAATGGTAACAGGACGCTTAGTCCGACTCTACACCACGATTTGCATGATATGTTCTAATTTAAATTTCAACCGATCCGACATAAATAGAAAAAAAAGCTGATTTTTCTCGGTAGCAGGAAATTTTGTGGAGTAAAGCGGCTTGGTGCGTAGCCATTTCATTAAAATTCCAATCCTTCACTGTGGGATTTCTAAGAGGAAACTATGGGGCCGGTTTTTCAGTGTTCGATCGTTCGAAGTTAAACTGGCATTAAGCCCAACCTCAGACACAAGTTTTTCTGTAAATTTTGATCCGGATTTAATCTACATTTAACTCTCTAAACCGAGATCACCAAGATTACTCACCAACCTGACCCAATTAAACCAAGATTTTTTGAGTTCCGAAAATTTCGATATTTATATATTTTAAGTCGGGCTTAACTCTGCCTTGTAAAACTGGACCTGAGCGAAGTTGAATTTTTTGAAGAGCACTGGTGGAGAACTGTTTTCCGAGTTGCTCAATCCAAAAAAGGGAACCGTTAAATTATCTTCATGTATAAAATAAATAAATAAATAGAGTGGCGCAACAGCTCGAGGTGAACCAGGGCCAACTTCTCAACAATGTATGCTGGTGTGTTGATTTCTTTACATACAAGTATACATCTTCATGTATAGTCTCTAGTTATATCGCCAAGGGCCGGTTTTTCAGAGCTGAGATAAGCCCAGCTAAAGCCAAGGTCTGGGAATCCCGTAACAAATCGAATTTGGAGTTAACCCAGCAAGCAGTTTTGCAATGCAGAGTTAACTCCTCCAACAAAGTTGCCAAAATCTTTGACTCTCGAAATTCTTGACTCTCCCAACTCACACTTAACATAGAAAAAAAATGAAAAGTATTTCGTACTGTTCTCCAGAGTTGATCCGAGATTGACTTACCAAATTTGGCGATCTAAGCCTAGATTAACCCCAGATTTGAGTTCACTGAAAAACTCATTTCTGGGGTAATCTCACTGGGGGATCTCGCACTGAAAAACCTGCCCTAAGAGTTGGTAAGTCTGCTGGAGTTTATAAAACCCGGACATAACTGCTTAAGGCGACGGCTGAAGAAGGGGTTAAATGGTTAACAAGTGTCTCTAAGGTGGCTTATGATGGCGATGGAGCACATATTGATTGGAAAACAGGGGTATTAGTACGGAAACCCCCTCAAAGTTGGGTGAAAGGAAAGATTGCTGTAGAAGAGCATGTATTTATCTTAAGTATTATGGAAAAAGTAATCATAAAGGTTTTGAAACTGGTTTATAGAGCCCTAAATGGGTCATTTTTACGGGAAGAACAGTGCGGCTTACTGGGAGTTTCTCAAAAAAAGCTTATAACTGGTCTTCTGGGTATATTTTTTGTTTTAGCGAGGATTGTTTTGCGGGACAAAGAGCCTTTCAGTCTTCATAGAAACTGCAGAAGCCCTGCCCAGATTAAGTTGTCAAAGAGCAGAACAACCTTTTGAAATGTGCGTTGCATTTGGATTGGTTTAGGGCGTGCGTCGACAGGGCTACGTTCTGTCACCTATCTTTTTCGTAGCATGTGTCGATTGGATAATTAACGCATTCTTGGCTACGAATGTTTATAAATGGAGGACATAGAAGTTTTTACTTCTATGCCATTTTCTTTTCACGCACAAATTAAGACTGAATAAACATAGAAAACATCCTAAACACAGAAAATGAAAATAAACATAGAAAATCCTACGCAACAGAGTTGGGGAAAGCCAAACGGCTATCTTGGCGACTCTTCTGTAAACAGAAGAAAGCTCCGAAGTCTCTAGACTAACGAAAAGCCTCTCAACCAATCCAACTATGCCCAGCTGCCTGAAAAAAGCTGATGTCTCCTGGACTTCCTCTAGAGAAGAATCGCTGAATCTGCTATTGCACACCCACTTTCTGCGTAGCTCCGAAGTTATTAATAGTAAGCAAGTAATTTTTTTTTTGAAACCGTTATATACAATTTTAAAATTTTGATAAAAATTAATTTGGCCGTGGTTGGAAACCGTCTGCCACATGCCAACCCATAACATGTTCTCAATGCTTATAAAATAATTTCATTTATAGGTTCATGATAATGATTACGATAAAAAACTTTAAAGGATTCGTAGGATTAAGATTATTGTAATTTATTTTAATTGCTGCAACAAAAATAGACTTTAAAATTGTAAAATGTGTTGTAAATATGTATATGTAAGGTAAAGCTTTAAATATTATCAGAAATCCTTAAAATATTTTCTGCATCTCAGTGCTTCATTGCAACAACTGCTAACAAGCTTCCAGTCCCTCCCGTAAAGGATTCTTATTGTTTCTGCTCCGGTTAGATTGGACTTTTCAAAGTATATACAATTCTCAATTATCTTAAAATCGGACACACAGATAGAAAATGGTATGATGTTTCTTGTTCCCGCAAGTTGCACAATGAGCAGAGCGTAAATCGATCTCTAAAGTACGGCCTATAACTAAGATCGAGTAGCTCGCCCCTCAGACGAAAGATAAGCGAGATCTCATATTAGATCTCATATTTACGAGAGGAACCTTAAGCCTCCTCTATTAGATCTGTCCTTATTTTTGCATCTAATGTTCTAGTCTAAGAACGGTTACAAGACTTTCCCTTGGTGAGCCATTTTGCATGTTTAAGGATTTAGGTGATGAAATATTTCCTCCCATCCCTTAAACCAGCTGATTTTTTTTTCTATGCTGTGCTTCGCAAGTAGTTTCGTAAGGCGGTTATTTTCGTATGATAGCACACTTGTAATATATTCGAAATGCATTTTCAGCGTAAACAAAAAAATAGGTTTTAGCCCAGGTTTTGAGGAGTTGACTGAGGTAAGCAAAAGCTTTTCTTGAGAAAAATGCGTTGCAATTTTTCCACCTCATCATACTCTTGATACCCCCATACCTGGCAGCCATATGTCATTATTGATTTTAAAGCTGCTTTCAAGTTGCCACGTGTCTGTTTTTAAACAAGCTTTTTCATGTCGAATTAATTGCAGACAATGATTTTTAGCGGTCCGTCCAAAAATGGAAAAAGGACCTCTTATGGTATCGCTACGTCGTCCGTCCGTTCGTCCGTCGTCCAATCGCTTTATAACTTCTGAACGGTAAGTCGTAGAAAGCCAAAATTTGGTGTGCGTATAAACTGCGGACACCAAATATAATAGTCAGAGAATCCAAAGAGGGCAATTTTCTTTAAGCACAAATAACGGTTTAATTACAGTTTCAAATTTCATGTGAAAATGGACTTAATGACTTTTAGCGTTTTTTTCAAGAAGTTTAGTAGGCAAAAACTAAAAAAACGAAACTAAGGCTTAAGAAATACTAAGTTTTAATTAAATAATAAGACTTTTCGAAAATATCAAAACGAAGAGTTCAGAAATTGAGAAATGAAGAGTCGAAAATGCATGACGTTTCTCAAAGTATTGGAGGCCATAACTTTTGAACGGCTTATTGCTCAAAATCAATATTGAACAAACGTATAAAGCAACTCAAAGGTAGCCAAGTGCTTAGGTCATATCTTTCAAAAACAGTTTGAGTACTGCAGTTTTTAAGCATTTTCGAAAAAAAAAATCTCAAAAATTCATGAAAAAACGTGTGTCCCCCTTATCTCCGGTGGTGTTTGGTGGAATTCTATGAAAAAAATCACACGTATTAGAAATAATTCAGAATTTTAAGGAAAATTATAGCGGATTTTGAAATTTGAAAATCTTCTGAGATTTAACTGAAAAACATAAAAGCACTTTCAAAAACCATTTTCTTAAGTCTACTATTAGCTTAACGGTAAAAGCGATCTTTTTCGGATTCGGTCAAAGTACAAAACTTACAAAAAGAAGGAAGGCTGCGTTAAAATTTTTTTAAATTGCCGTTATTAACCTAAGTTCTTAGAAGCCTATTTAAAAAACGAAATAAAAAAGGAGCTTGTTTTACTGTTTGCGCATAAGCCGGTGGCCATAGATTTAAAAAAACATCCATGGCAAGTGCTTGTGGTTGTTCTATTGGAAAAAAGTCTAACGGGAACTGGAGAAAACTTCAAAATAGTTGTTTTATGGATTTGAAATTTAAAAAATTATAAAAAAGGTCAAAAGAACGCATGTCTCCCCCTCTGTCTCCTAAACGGTATAAAGTATAATTTTTAAATTAACACCGGGCATAGTCCATCTTGTTAAATTTTATACAAAACTATAGCAGACTTTGAATATTCAAAAACTTTGAAGATTTAACTGGAAAACATGAAAACATTTTCGAAAACTTTTTTTTTTTAAAGATTTCTAGTTTCTTAACGGTTATGACCACCTTGTTCAAATATGGCTGAAGTATGTAATGTTTAAAAGGCAAGCGAACTGCATCAAAAACGTTTCAAAATTCCCGTTTTCGACCCTAAGTTTTTAAGCCCATTCAAACAAGCGAAATAAAAACAGCATATTTTTTAGGGTTTCTCAGAAATCCATGTCCGCAGAATTTGAGAAAAGTGGCAAATGCTAGCACAGGTGGTTCTAAAATTGATAAAAAAGTCTAACAGTAATTAAAAATAATCGAAATTGCTGTTTTATGGTTTTTAAATTATAAAAATCCTAAAAAAGGTCAAGAAAGAGTATGCCCTTCAATCTATTTTCGAAACGGTAAAGCTTTTAGTCAGCCTATTTTTAGAGTAACGAAACCCAATACAAAATCACCCAATATAAGAACAGTAGCAAACAGTACAGAACCCAACAGGAACACTACGAAAAAAGTACATTACAGACTGTAAAATATATCCAGAAATAATTTTAATAAATAAATAGAATGTTACACAAACTGCGCAATATAGATGACTATAACCTTCAACAAAAGCCGACGGACCGCTCCGTATGTCTTCATACTTGACGGTCCTTTTTGTAAATTGGGAAAATTAAAGAATTTTCAAAACTTTGAGGCACTTCACCTGTATGAAGTGTTTTAGAAGAAACTTTCGCTAAATTTGATAGAAATATACGAGGAGCATTTTTGAAGAACTCGTATGAAAGCCCGTCAACTCCAGGTGCCTTATTATTTGTACAACATCAGGACTATTTCATCAGGTTTGATATCGTGTTCTAAAGAGTCTTAAAAGTCTTGGATTGGTTCTACAGAAAGTGGTGGATTTAAAAGATTTATGAAATAATTTGCCAGATTATTTGCGTCCAAATTCTTGCCTATCTTAAATTTGCAGCCATTTAGTTCCTTGAATTTTCCAGTGCTATTCCCGAGAAGTACTCACGTCTTTTTATTTTGCAGATTGCAGATTGGATATAAGCTTTTCTGAAAAATTCTCCGTTTCGAATCCTTGCTAATTTAAGAAGTCTTAAGGACTTGGCTCTAGCTTTTTCACATTCCTTACTGAACCACTTTTGCTTGCCTCGTGCTACGTGTCCCCTTTCCGTAAAGGAGACAGAGTTTTTAATAGCATCGATAAAAAGATCAACTGAGTGGCTCGTACTCACTTGACTTAAGTCAGTTTGCTCAGCAAATTGGCTAAGTCTTGCTTGATAGTTTTCTTTTTCGTTTTCCTTCCAAAAAAGTCTGAGTAGTATGTAAACGTCAGTTTCCGGCCTTACGCTTCCCGATATCACGGATGCGGATATCGGCATATGATCGGAAACTGTTTGTGCATCTACCTGAAAATCTATCACTATTCCCAGCCAATTTTCTTCTGGCAGACGTTTCTTACTCACGCAAAGTTACTTCTCAAATTGCATTGCCTAACTTCAGGAGGATGATGATTGTCCATGCCACTGCTTGTTTGGATGTTGTCTCTGCTGATGGACCATCTATCGATTGAACTTAATAAATCAGCGTTTGACAAACAACCTTTTCTCAGTATGTTCATGTCTCTGCTGGGGGGGGGCTGATTCTAGTTTGGCGGGGAGATTGGAAAACTCCCTGTAGATATGCATGGCATGTGAATGAAATGCATGAATGTGTGTGTAAATGTTAGCATAAGTGAAAAATTCCCCTAGTCCAAGGTGGAACAGCATATGCCGAAGGATGAATGGCTAGTGGGCAACTAGTTCCGAGTATATGCGAACTTGGGATGCTTGGCGAGGCTCCAATTTAAATAACTGTCCGAGTGTGCTAGTCCGGAGCTCTGGCATACGGGAATGATATTTCTCGCGGTACTCGAGGGTAAAAAATTAATAAAAAAAAAGATACCAAGGGAAAAGACAGACCTAAAAGTCTCAAAAACAAAAATGACGAAGAGACTTCCAATAGCACAACTTTAAAAGGTGTAGAGGAGGTACGGGCCTCTACCTCAAGCTTTCAGAATCAAGAAAACAAAAGCAAAGAAATCGCCAATAAAATGGACAAGTTGAAAGTCAAAGAAAACAGAAAAAGGATAGTGGTGAGGCGAGGAAGCGACTCGCTTATCTTCTCACTTCAACCTATGAAAGAGGCTGATAAACCGGCCACAAAAAGAGCAAGGTCTGCTGAAAAGACGCCCCCAGAGGCCATGAAGAAGAAGCGGGCAAGAGAGGACAACCCGCCAACAAGGTCCAATGCGCAGAGTACTTCTGGTACATCATATACAGAGATATTTTCTCTGTATGATGTACCAGGGGAAAAATGGCTATTTTAGCCAAAGATTTTCCTGCCACGATGTTGACCACCGACCAGATGTGCTCCATACGAGAGGCTATTATAGACAAGGTAGTTGCTCAGAAAGGAAGCAGCGTAAAACCTAAATTCATAAGAGCTTCGTTTAAAGCAGGCTTCCTAATGCTGCATTGCGAAAATGATCAGACTGTAGAATGGATGAAAATAACAACACAACAGCTGAAGCCGTGGGAAGGAGCCGACTTAAGGGCCACTGATGAGGGTTCAGTTCCTCAGCCATGTACCTTAGTTGGATACCTACCGAACGCTGCCGGCTCAGAGTCGAAAAGAATACTCGACACCATTCAAGGACAAAACGAAGGTCTTATGGTAGAGTCCTGGAGGGTATTAAAGAGGGTGAACAAGGGCACCTCAGTTATGATGGTCTTATCGATGGACCAAACAAAAGCAAAACGGCTAGAATCCGGAAACAACAAAATCTGGTACAGATTTGGTCAAGTCACCCTGAGGAAACCAGCTCAGGATGATAAGACGACGGGGGAAAAGGCTCTCGCAGAAGGTTACCAAGGGCGACGAAGAGCCCTCGGCCTCAATATGATTGAAATGTTACAAGTCAACCTGCAGCATGCAAAGGCTGCTTCTGCACAGATATGCCAGAAGTATGCTGCAGGTTCGTTTAATCTAGGGCTAATTCAGGAACCTTGGATTAACAGAGGCCTTATAAGAGGGCTCGACATTAAGAACTGTAAGTTGGAATATGACACTACAACTGAGTCTCCAAGAGCAGCTATCATCATAGAAGAAACTTTTAACTACATTCTCGTTCGAGAATTCACAAACAGGGACACCGCAAGCGTGAAGATAGTGTAGAGGTAGTGGTAACCTCAGCCTACTTTCCAGGAGAGGATTTAGAAGCACCTCCGAGAATAATTGAACGACTCGTCCAATACTGCCAAAGCACGAAAAAGATCTTCCTCATTGGCTGCGATGCCAACGCTCATAGTGTGCTATGGGGTAGTAGCAACTGATTTAACTGACTTTAACTGATTTCTTCTAAGCACCAACCTAGCATTAGTAAACAAAGGTTAATAACCCACTTTTCAAAATGCGATTAGGGCGGAGGTGTTAGACCTTACATTAATTACTAACAAATACCTTAACTTAATCTACAACTGGAGAGTCTCAAAGGAAGCCTCATTTTCAGACCATAAACACATCTTGTTTAACCTTAAGATCAACTCCCAAGCCAAAAGAGTTATCAGGTACAGATCTCCTAGGACCACTGACTGGGAACTATACAGAACTTCGCTCAGCAATGAACTAATTGGGTTTCGTCTGAGCACAAATACTCCAGAGGAACTGGACAACTGAGTCGAAAAATCCTATTCTCATACCACTCAAGCTGCCCGCTCAAAGAAAAAATCACAAATAAATCGGTCCCCTGTCGGAATTCTGAACTGCATTAGCTCAGGTAAGTTGCCAGAGATGAGTTCAACAGAGCCAAAAGATCAGGCGACTGGAACAAGTACAAAGAATCCCCAACTAGTTATAATAAAGAGTTGAGGAAATCCAAACGGGGGTCGTGGAAAACTTTTTGTGAGAGCCTCAAAGACTCACCGGAGGCGGCAAGAGTTCATCAGGCACTCTCAAGAGGTAACCAGGACTCTGTTGGACTACTCAAAAACTCTGAGGGTAACCTCACACAAAACTTCTAAAAATACTTTAGAATTACTGCTAAAGACTTATTTCCCGGGTTGGACTTTAAAGGATGGTAATGATTCTGTAAGAAACCCAACCAACTTTCCGTTCAACAAAGGTAGAGGCTCTGCTATATATAAAAATAATACATTTGATAAAATTGAATAGGCGATCAGGAGCTTTAAGCCATGTAAGGCTCCCGGAATGGATGGTATCTTTCCAGCCTTTCTCCTTTATTCCCCCAACAGACTTAAGGCGTGTCTAGTTAAAATTATTAGATCATGCCTATTGTCAGGTTATATTCCCCAAAAATGGAGGGAAGTTAGGGTGATATTCATTCCTAAAGGAGGAAACAAACCACCCGACCTTCCCAAACCACACAGGCCGATAAGCTTATCGTCTGTACTTCTTAAAGCAACGGAATAGCTTATTGAGCTAGAGATCAAAAGTGATGCAAAAGCGCCACTGCAAAAACTACAATTTGCCTATCAGAAAGGGCTATCCACAACCACTGCCCCCCCCACAAATTAACAGAGGTGGTTGAGAAACCCCTTATGGCTAAAGAGGTCGCAGAAGGGGCCTTTATGGACATAGAAGAAGCCTTCGATAATGCAAATCACAACTCCTTGCCCAATGCTCTAAAGAGGAAAAACGTTAATCCTCTCATTATTAAATGGATTAGCAATATGCTCAAAGTAAGGCTCATAATAGCCAACTTAGGTAATAAGGAAACAGGAATAAAAGCCATCAAAGGGTGTCCTCAGGGAGGAGTTTTTTCCCCACTTTAGTGGTCAATACTTGTGGACGAGCTACTCACTGTACTAAACAACAATGGCTTCTATACCATTTGATATGCTGATGATCTAGCCATTCTTTTAAGAGGCAAACATGGGGATACAATTGGTAATCTTAAGCAAAAAGCCTTGAAAATAACTTGGGTATAACTTGGGTAGGGGTGTAACTTGGGTAAGGGTGAAGAACTCTCTATAAATCCCAACAAGACCAACATTATTCGCTTTACAAGAAGGAGACAGAACAAGCTTTAAACCCTATAAATTAAAGGTGGTCCTCAACCAGTGAAGAATCTTAGATTCTAGGGATAACTCTCGACAACAAACTCACCTGGAATCCACATACAAATTCAATGTGCAAAAAAGCTACGAAAGCTTTATGGACCCTAACAGCTGTTTTACCAACAGCTCGTTGGTAAAACATGGGGACTCAAACCCAAAATGAGCCTGTGGGTGTCTATACTCAAATGATCAGGCCAATTATTTTCTACGGCGCTGCCATATGGTGGAAAAAGTGTTAGCAGCGGACAGTCATAGAAAAGCTAAACAAACTGCAAAGGCTAGCGTGCATCTGTACCACTGGAGCTATGCGAACCACTCCCACAGCTGGTATGGAATTCCTGCTGAACCTTCCACCACTACATATAGCTGTTCAGGCAGAAGCAGCAAAACAGGCTTTAAGTTTTCAACGCAAATATACATACAAAGAAGGTAATCTACAAGGGCATCTAGAGATACTGAAAAAAGTGGATTTGGTCAGGAAACTGACCAAAGCCCTTCAGCTCAACCAAATGTTGAGGCCAAAACAAAAAATATAGATGAAGACACACACGTTGGTTTGTATAAAAAGCTTTTTATTTCTGGGACGTCTTACCTCTACGAAAATTGATTTCAGAAGAAGGTTACATAGGTTTAATGAAAAGCTGAAGGGCTTCCTTACCTATAGACCCTATTGTAAGCTTTAGCAAAATCTACAAAATCTTAATCCCAAAACGAAAGGAATGGACTAGCAATCCACATTGGCTAAATGACGACGCCCAAAAGTGGTATACGGACGGGTCGAAGTCAAGCAGTGGAGTTGGGGCTGGTATAGTAGGACCGAGGTGTCATAAACACATACCTCTTTGTAAAGAAGCCACAATTTTTCAAGCCGAACTCTTTGCGATTAACGAAGCAGCCCAATGCATTTATAATAGAAATCTCACCAATGTGAAGGTCTCACTTTTCTCGGACAATCAGGGCAGTCCTAAAAGCTCTAAGGAGCGACAGATATGACTCCAAGGCTGTTTGGGAATGTCACCAAATTTTAAATACACTGGCTAGCAAAAACAGTGTAAAGCTGATTTGGGTGCTGGGACACGAAAACTATGAGGGTAATGAAAAAGCCGACATTGAAGCCAATTGGGGAGCTGCCTTTTTCCCTCTTCGGTTTCACTAAGGCTGACATATATCATCAAATAAAAAGCTGGACTAGCAGTATATGTTTACAAAAGTGGAATAATCTAGAAGGCCTCAAACACTCCAAAAAATTCCTCAGTTACAACCCCAAAAGAGCCAAGGAATGCGGAGCTCTCACTGGACATGCAGCATGTAACTAGCACCTATCCAAATTAGGCCACAGCAGCACTGAAATCTGTAGACACTGTGGAGAAACAACAGAAACTATGGAACACCGTTTGATAGAGTGTCCTGCTCTTGCTCTCCACAGATTTAAAATTACTGGGATACAACATCCCAGGATGTTTCGAATTTAGAACTCGTATGGAACCTATTGGAGCAGGTTTATCAGGAACAAGTGATGTTAGCAGCTTGTTGAATTCTTCGCCGGGATTAATGTTTGTGTTAGGGTATTTGGCAAGCCGCGCGATTAGATTCTGCTCGCTAGATTTTTTCGCAAGAAATTCAACCTCCCGTCTGAGGGAATTGCACTCATTTTGCACTCAAATTGCACTGCCTCCAGTTTCGTATTGAGCTCGATGTTTTTGCTTCTAAGCTGCTGTATCTCTTCGTGGATGCTTTTTACGTCATCTTTAGAAGCCAAGTTTACATTTTTTGGTCCAAGAGATCACAAGCGGTGTCATTACACGACACTGTCTGATAGGTAAGCATGCAGCAAGCCTTGGTGTCTATTCCAACGACTTCTATAGGAGCTCCATGAATGAGGAGGAAGAAAAGACCAATCTCCACCTTCTCTGTACATGCTCCGCTCTCAATTAGAACCGAAATCTGCTCCCGGGAGTTTTATTCTATAATAATCTTAGCGATCTAAACACTAGCGACCCAAAACATACGCTTCATCAAGAGCTCAAAATGGTTCAACGAGTAGGATGGACTTCTGGATCCACGTTGAATTACAATGGACCTACATAGGTCAATGTGTGTCGAATTCTTTGGACTCGACTGTCACTTCAACCTATCCTAACCTAATATCGCACTTATCCGCAGTAAGCACATAAATCCCCAACTTATCGCTCTACAATCACGAGATTTACCATAAATATTTAAACCCTCTCAGCAAACGATTAAAAAAAATCCTTTCACAAATCTCATTAATAAATCCTCTTACAAATCTCACGCCTCTCTTTACGTCACTTTTAGCTTTTTTCGCAAACATTTACAACAGTTCGCTACTTGAAAAAGGAAACTGAAACTGTTCACGTATGACAGATCTGTCACAAAAATGTTTTTATTGGGATTTTTACAACGAAATTGTTTTCTCGCGTCTAGGAAATCTCATCGTCACTCTCTTGGGTTAAAATTCGCTTAGGCGAATCGTTGGATACCCCATCACAATTGACCACTTTCAAGGTCCGAATTGTGTCATAAATCTTGGTTGTTAAATTTCAGTTTCAATTAACTTCAACTGCATTTAGAATTTCTCAGTTAAAGAATCTTCTCCCTTAAAAAGGGGCGTGACATCCACCCCTTTTCAATTATATCGTTTTTTTTTTTAATTTTTTATCAGAAGTGGTATACACGTGTTGATTGCATTTTCACATTAAAAATTTAGTTCATACCTAAAAGCGCCCCAAAAGTGGGCGTGGCAAAAATTTATTGATTTGAGTTGATAGCTTACGTAGATATCTGAAGATTTTATGGTCCAAGTTTTTTTTGTGTTTAAAGCAAATATATTAAATAAAAACCGTTTATTAAAATGCAAATGAAATATGACCACGCCCAAAAGGGCGCACGTTTTGTCTTTTTTTGAAATGTCAATCGCAATACACTTAAGCGAGGATAACGCGTACCAAATTTCAGCTTCCTACGACAACTTTGAATTTTCATGCTTCTAAGTAAAGTGGGCGTGTCAGTCGGTGGATTTCAAAATCTTTTTACACATGTACTGCTTCGGGACATAGAAAGAACAGATGTCAAGTTTCATGTACCTAGCTCAAAATTTTAGGCCTAAGAACTACCGCCACTCGGACGGACGGACATGGCTCATTTGACCTACAATTCGGTCTCGATCATATGCCCTCAAGGTCTTTGGGGTCTACGGTGATTATTTCTCTATGTTACAAACTATGAATCAAACTTAATATACCTCCTATCCTATAAGACGGGGTATAAAAATATTACATAAAAGTGCGACCGTGTCAAATTATTCGTAAAATGTTCGTCCGGTGGAGACACTCGTGATTTATTTTTAATGGTCTGCCGCTAATCGCAGTTTAATGGCCGGTGGAGACATAGTATAACCAAGGTGAGAAAACGCACACTATGCTCTTAGCACTAACTTAGTGCTCCCATGGCATGTGCAGTGCAGTTTTTAAAATCGCTGGTGCTCGAGCGTGCGTTGTTGCTTGCGTTTTACCTCATACCTTCTCGTTGCAAAAAAAAAAAAAACGCCCTAGGCTTTATGGTTACAATTCTTTCTATACAAAGGTATGGAAATGTAAATATCACGTATGATAAACTTGTGCTACAACTTTCTTGACAGCAGAACAATTGTGTCATCGGAGTAGAATTAAGTACAACCAAATTTCAGTGCTACTTATACTGTCCTAAAAGCAGTGATTCGCATTCGCATGACCCCTGAAACTACAATGCTGTCTGTTGTGGAAACGTGTGTTAATGTGAAAACCTACTTTGGAATGATTACATATTCGGCATCAGCAAATATTTAGCAAAATGCTAAGAACAGTTGGAAAAACAGTTTTTTTTCCACATGCGGTCATAGCAGCTGCAAAACGCTGACTTGACTCAAATTAAAGTGTATCTAATCCCACGTCAAGGCAAAAAATACACAAATGAGCCTAAAAACCTTAAGCCGACTTTAATAAGCGACGAAAACTGAATCTTTGGAACGTCGTTAACGCATTGCCTGCTATATATTTCCCATTGTCTTATCACTTAAGGTGTATTGTATTATATTTATTCCTTTTTTGACAGATATTTCTGTCACTTGTCGTAATACAGGATAATCATCACAATTTCATGTGACCATATATCAATAGTTTCCGGTAAGACCATATTCGTTTTGACAGATAAATGTGACCTTAAGGGCACACTGTGTCATAAGAACACAAACATAATATTCTACCATATGCCATTCTAGAAATTTTCATTGTGGAATATTTGGTCATATCAAATGCATATCATATCAAATGCATGCAAATCATAATTTGTTTTCAGTTCATGCATAAATGTTACATAATATTTTTAGATTTGAAATTTTTCCAGAAAATATCAAAACAATCTCCAAACTATCTTATCGTTCAAGCGGCGGGCAAACTTTAAGTTTTTGTGAGTGATTTAAGTATAACAGTGGCATACAGTGTAATAACTTTAGTAATAAGACAGATTAAAAGTATATCACCCGACCCGTACTCCCAGCAGAGAGCATATGAACGCTTTGGTGATATACGCCGTATAGTCTAATACATCTGACTTTTATAGTTTGTCAAATGCGGGCTTATGATTAAAATTTGAGTCGTATTTCAGCGTAAGTTTATAAGACATCTTGGTACGATGATGGCGTTTAGATAGAAGAAATTGCAAAGTTCTTTTTAATAAACATCTCATTAGCTCCTCTTTGCTTTGGTCTTATTCTTTGTTAGCAGAACATCAGCAAGGTGCTAATGCTAACCCGACTCATACAACGGAACCAGCAGCACCCATAAACTCGATAAAGTTCCACCTGGACGTCGAAGCCATCACAATGGCATACAATAGGTGGAATAACATCAGCACATGTCTCTCTTCCAAGGAAATTTGGCCAGAGCTCGATCGTAGGAAAACGAAGAGACTCATCTCCTTCAATAGGCTGAATCTTAGAAAGATAATGGGGGCCCTCACAGGCCGCTGTCTAGTAGGGCGACATGCCAGAAGACTTGGTGCTCCCTTCAACGATTTCTGCAGAAGTTGCAGCGAAGAAGGAGGAAGAAGAGACCATGATTCATCTTCTCTGCTACTGTCCCGCCCTATCGGCACTGAGAAGGAAAACTTTAGGTGAATACTTCTTCGATGATCTTAATGATCTGGCGCGACTCGATCTAAAGAGGATAATGAACTCTATCTCCGGGTCAAACTCTATAGTTTATAGGCGAGCAATCACCTTACAGTGGAGCGCGAAATATACCCCATTAACCCCCCCCCCCCCCAAGCTTGTTTCCCAACAAAACCGGCCTGGTGAGGGCTCATACCGATTCGGTTACCCTCACCTCTCCGCGCTTGTGGGAACACTAGTACATAATCCCCCTGGTACGGGTTCATACCGCTTCGGTTACCTTAACCTCCCCTATTACATCCCCCCCCGAACCTCCCCTATTCCACCCCCACGAAGAAACATCCTCCGGCAACAGTTCACCCCACCTGCGTTCTCCAATCCTTAAGGCTAACTCTCACTTAGGGGCAATAGCAAACCAAAGATATATATCTAATTAAAATCGACGCAAGGGAAAGATACCCTATTTCTCCCCCACACCACACGGGACGTAATTAGTAGTACTTCTACAGTAATTGCCATTTTCCTCATCTCTGCACTCCTCACCATATCCCAGTGTTTTCCCTTACAGGGCTGGATCGGTGTGGGCTTATACCGCTTCGGTTGCCATCACCTCTCCACTCCCACGGGATCACCAACACATAATCCTCACTGGTACGGGTTTGTACTGCTTCGGTTACCCCTACCCTCCCCCTAAATTCTAACCCGAGCTGCCTGTGGTACGGTTTTACACCGAAGACGGTTACCCTACATCAGCCTCTGCATGAGAATTCCCCCCTGCTAGGGTTCACACCGAACCGGTAACCCCTGCACCTTCCCATCACCAAGGATAATACTTAGCAGAGAAGCAACAGGTTCGGCCTTATACCGAAATCGGTTGCCCCTGCCGGGCTTCCTCTCATATAGGAACTATTCTCCACTGACCCCCCACCCCCTCTTCGACCTCAAGCACACCCCCCCCCCCCGCCTTTCCCCCAAACCTTATCCACAAGGCAAATTCCCATCTGGAGGCAAACAGTTACGAGTCCACCCATCCTTCAGGAGGTCTCTCATAGGCCCCCTCTCAACTCTGCTGACAGCGGTTCACACCGAAACGGTTACCCCCAGCCTTCATTACCCTCGGGTACGTCTCAACCAATCAAAATTTGATTGGTGACCCTCGGTAAAGGTTTATACCTTCACTGGTTGCCCAGACCCCTGGCACCCAAACGGGTAGTCATCATTTAGGTCCTCGGGCTGGTAACTCCGGTCCTACTAGTGGTATCACAATGGACCTCTTTTGGTCTAAGTATGCCAATGCCCAGCGGGGACAGCCACCCAACCTAACTCAGCATAATAATTATCCCACATCATATTAGTCCCTAGAAGCTTCACCAGAGGGCTTAGAAAGCCCTCGATTATAATGGCGTGTAAGGGATCTTTATAAATACAAGCAATGTAACATGAGGGGAGCTCGTAGAGGGAGTGTTGAGAGTAAAAGCCGTACGAAAATTTAAGATAAGGCGATTAGGGTTTCGTTGTACGAGTATTTTGATAAAAGTAAAACTCAATGTCTAATTGGCTATTCTTAAAATTGGTTACTCATTGTTAATTACTAGAATAAACTGTCAAAATAGATTCGTCAGAAGGGTAGGTATGCTTTACTACCTAATGTCTTTGATAATGTTAGTGATAATAGCTTAAAGCATGATTCACAAAGAAGCTTTGGATCCGACTCGGCGTGACGTTTACGAGTCTAGCCATATGATTTCAATGTTTCCTAACACAATGTAGATTCAGCTTCAACGTCTCGCTTGGCAAACGTAAAGTTATACGCTACGAATCTCTAGTTTGCTACAAATAAAAAAAATTAATGTATGCGTGCTGAGGATCATAATTTTTAGCAGTATGGTAAACATACAGTCAAAAAAAATCACTCATGAAGAAAAACTAATTTTTCCTAAAAAAAATTAGGTACATATTAGGAAATGTCATTTCAAAGCAGATTTAAATCCGACGTACCGTGACGGAGCGGAGACCAAGCAAAAGCCTCCTTATGAAGTTTGCAAGTTGCATTATGTAGGAACTTCGAAACTGATGTTCATATAAAATGCTTTGAGAAAGACTATCATTAAGAAAGTAGCTACAAACCGAAGACCGGAAGCATAGTTCAGCTGATACGATCCTAGCAAAGTGCCAAAAAAGTAGAAATTTTCCCAAACGGTTTGGTTTTCTAACCTAAGTCCAGCCCCAGACAGAATTTTTATTGTAGAAATAATTCTCCAGCCAGCAATAAACGTAAACAAAATTAATTACTATTTACTTCATGTGCACACTCCGTGTAAAAACACCAGCTTTATCTTATCCGTCGCTTCGAATAATCAACCTAGGTACAAATGAGTAAGCTAAACAACTCCCATATGATTCGAGCGTTTCCATTGCCAGTCGCACAAGGTACAACTTGTTTTATTCTGGCAAATCATCACATAACGTTATTATGTCAGGCTAGCCACTTAGTAAGAGTCAGTTCTATTCGCGCCGTCAACCGTCATGGAAGTTGGATTGTTTACGCTGTACGCGTTCGTAGCTGCCGCAGCTTTGCTGTACTATCTTGTAAAGAATCGCTATGAGTTCTGGAGGAAGCGGGGAATACCTTATGATGAACCGATGTTCCTGTTTGGTATCTTGAAACCTTTTGGCAGGAAGTCGGGCCTCTTCGATATGTTCACCGAAATCTATAACAAGAATAAAGGTCGTATTCCATTCGCTGGATTTTACATATTCACAACACCATCGGTGCTAGTGCTCGATCTCGATCTGGTGAAGAATGTTCTCATCAAAGACTTTAACCTGTTTGACGATCGTGGGCTATATTATAACGAGGTCGATGATCCGCTCACGGCACACTTGTTTTCATTGGATGCTGGCAAATGGAGGGAACTGAGAGGAAAGCTAACTCCAACGTTTACCTCGGGCAAGATGAGGATGATGTTCCCCACTATGGTGAGTGTAGGAGAGGAGTTCCTAAGGGTTCTTGGTGGTCAGGTGAAGGTCGATGCCGATCTCGAGGTGAAAGACATGCTGGCCAGATTTACAACTGACGTTATTGGTGTGTGTGCATTTGGAATCGAGTGCAACAGCTTGAAAGATCCCAATGTTGAGTTTCGACAAATGGGTCGCAAAGCATTTGGCACAGATCGGCTGAGGTTTGCTGCACTTTTCACAGAAGCCCTGCCGAAGCTGAGTAGATTTTTGCATATAAAGCGCATCCCACACGATATTGCAAGCTTTTACACAAGAATCGTCGAGGAAACTGTGGGATATCGCGAAAAGAACGGGGTACGCAGGAACGATTTTATGGATCTTCTTATCGATTTGAAGAACAAGAAACCGGAAAATGGAGAAAAGACTGCTGGCAACGCACTTACCATGAACGAGATCGCCGCTCAGTCGTTTGTGTTTTTCTTGGCTGGATTCGAGACGTCGTCGACAACAATGAGTTTCGCCCTCTACGCACTGGCTCGAGACCAACAAATCCAGGACAAATTACGTAAAGAGATCGATGAGGTCACCGCCAAGCACAATGGTGAATTTACGTACGAGGGCCTAAAGGAAATGGTTTACTTGGATCAAGTCATTCGGGGTAAGATTACGTGAATAAATATCATAGAATTCTTAAATCCTTCAATAATTTTTGTTTTTCAGAAACCCTTCGATTGTATTCACCCGCCTCGAGTTTGCGGCGACAGGCTAAAGCGGACTATCCAACTGGGAATCCGAAGTTTGTGATACCCAAGGGTGGTTTTGTGGTTATACCCGTGCGGGATATCCACACAGATCCCGACATATATCCGAACCCGGAAGTGTTCGATCCCAATCGGTTTAGTCCGGAGGAAGTTCAAAAACGCCATTCAATGTCTTGGCTACCTTTCGGAGATGGACCACGAAATTGTATCGGATTGCGATTTGGAATGATGCAGGCACGTGTTGGACTGGCTATGCTTATCAAGAACTTCAAATTCTCTGTAACAAAGGATACGCCCATACCTATGACGTTCAGCAAAAAAGCGGTTGTGTTGTCATCTGAAAAGGATATCGTCCTGAGAGTTGAGAAAATTACGTAGGATTTTCTCTATGAGTAAAGCCATAGCTTTAATCCTATTTTGGAACTCATGCTAATGTATTGTGATCGAGTATTAATATTTATTATTACAGGGGAAAATGCATTTAACAAATGTGAATCTTTAATGTGCGATTCATAAGCGGGTAAAATAAGTCAGCAACTTTTGTGAAAAAAAAAATTATTTTTGCAATAAATTTAAAGTCTACCAAAGAAGTCCAGTCCAGGATTCAAGCTTATTTGACATTACTGCGGGTCAGCTATATAAGTCAAGAAATCGACCAGACACAGTTGTTAAAATTTTGAGTGTCGAGAAATGTGGAATTTTAATAATATGAAACTAAAATTGAGACTCTGAGTGGCAAACTCATATCCCGCCAATAATTGCTCTGGAATATCATGTTGCTATCCTGGGATAAGAAAACGTTGATCAGGCCCTCAACACTCACAGTCACGCCTCCAAAAAGTGGGCGGGATATAAAAATATTACTGCTTAATGCTTTATGCCAGGTGATTGCTTACATTTCGGACTAGATGGTGTGTTCTCTTGTTAAAAGAGACCACGAAGACGAACTACAGAAATGATCCTGTGAAGTATAGTCTTTCGGACTAAAATTTCGCCATTTTAACTAAAAAATCACTTTTGTCAAAGCCAGGCCCACAAAAGTGGGCGGAGGTATATGCTATATGAACAAAAAAAGTTAGAAAATTCTAATGTCTACAATTTTTGTTATTTAATTTTTTGTCAAATTTCATATGTATTTATTAAAAAACAGTAATTTTAAGTTAAAGTCCCTTGAAAAGGGGGCGTGGTCAATGTTAAAGCCTAACGTTTTCTGCTGCCTAAAAGACAATTACAAGGCAACATCACACATCAAAAATTACTGCGCTAGTATTATTGTAACATATCTAAAAATTGAAAACAGTATTTATAAAAATTGGAGATGGTCGCACATACAGGCCTGTAGTGGGCGTATCTGTGAGCGGATTCAATGAATTTGCGAACTTGATCTAAAGGACAAGACTTCCAGCTCACTCACCGAATTTCAGCTCTCTAGCTTAAAATTTAAGGCCTAAAAGTTATTTACATACGGACGGGCGGACGTGGCTTAATCGATTCTCCTGCCGGTCCCATTCATATCTCTAAAAGGTTTTAAGGATCCACGGTGATTATTGCACTGCGTTACAAACTATACAAAACTATATATCAAACTTAATTTAACCTGGCTCGGGCACAAAAAGGCGGAATAGCAGAATTTTTTTTACTCAAGTCCCACCCGGTCCCACATTCTACGACTGAACAGGCGGGAGTGAGGACAACGTATTTAAGTTTGATCCATTAGGCTGGGGAGAATTGCAGTTTTGAAGTTTTGGATTGGACTTCTGCTTCTAGATGGCTGACTTCAACGGTTATGTAGGTAAAGAACATCGCGACTTGGAAGAATTTAAATGGGATGCACGGTGATCTGCATTATAGCAGGCGATTTAAGGATTCGGTGATCCTGATCAAAGCAAGAATGGACGGAAGTTACTGAACTTTTGTTGTGCTTTTGGCTTCTTCATAAATCAGATTTCATTGATAGACTTCTTTCTGGGACCATCTAGTTTTGAAAGGGACTGAACTGGCAAACAATCAGTGTTGTCCAAATTGGCCAATGGTTAAAAACGTAACAAGATGCCTAGTCAAATTCTAGACCACGATTTTCATGATATGTTTTAATTTAAATTTTAACCGATCCTTTTAATGAAGAGAAAAAAAGCTGGTTTTTCTCGGCAGCAGGAAATTTTGTGGAGTGAAGCGGCTTGGTGTATTGCCTTTTAATTAAAATTGCAACCAATCTTTCATTGTGGGATTTCTAAGAGGAAACTATGGGGCCGGTTTTTCAGTATTCGATCATTCAAAGTTAAACTGGCATTAAGCCCAAACTCAGACCCAGGGTTAATTTCCGTTTAACTAACTTAACTCGCTTGCGAAACTGGAGACGGCTAGCTAGAGACGAAGCTGGCTGGCAAAGCTTTTTGGCTGAGGCCCAGGTCCACCCCGGACTGTAGCGCCACCTTAAGTAAGTAAGTATAACTCACTAAACCGAGATTACCAAAATAACTCACGAAACTGACTCGGTCAAACCGAGATTTTTCGAGTTCCGAAAATTTCGATAACTACATATTTCGACTCGGGTTTAACTCTGCCTTATAAAGCTGGACCTAAGCGAAGTCGAATTTTTTGAAAAGCACTGGTGGAGAACTGTTTTCCGAGTTGCTCAATCCACAAAAAGGGAACTGTTAAATTATCCTCCAGTACAGTCTCTGTCGTAGTTATATCGCTAAGGGCCGGTTTTCCATAGCTGAGATAAGCCCAGCTTAAACCAAGATTTGGGAGCCCCGTAACAAAACGAATTTTTATTTAGCTCAGCGAGCAGTTTTGCAATGCGTTAATTCCTCCAACAAAGTTTTCAAAATCTTCGACTCTCGAAATTGTTGACTCTCCCAACTTTCACTTCACATAGAAAAACAGAGGAAAAGAAGTTCGAGTTATTCTCAGATGTCATTTTTCCCAGAAACACGCGAATCACCTATCATTCCACCCAGAAAAAACAGAAAAAGAAGTAAATACTGTTCTCCAGAGTTGATCCGAGATTAACTCACTAAATTTGCCGAGTTAAGCCGAGATTAACTCAAGATCTGAGTTCAGTGAAAAACTCATTTCTGGGGTTAATCTCGCTGGGGGATCTCGCACTGAAAAACCGGTTCTAAGAGCTGGTATGGTAAGTCTGCTGGAGTTTATAAAATCCGGACACAAATGCTTAAGGCGACGGCTAAAGAAGGGATAAAATGGTTAACAAGTGTCTCTCAGGCTTATGATGGCGGGGAAGAACCTATTGATTGGAAAACAGGGGTATTAGTATGGCAACCCCCTCAAAGTGGGGTGAAAAGAAAGATTGCTGTAGAAGAGCATGTACTTATCTTAAGTATTATGGGAAAAGTAATCGGAAAGGTTATTTGAAATCGCTTTAGAGCTCTAATTGGGTCATTTTTACGGAAAGAATAGTACGGCTTTCAGGGAGGCAAAAACACAACCAATTAACTTTTCCGTTTTAAGCTCGAGAAGGTCTAGGAATCTGCCGAACCGGTCTATTAACACGTGTTTTGCAGTTCTAAAAAACGGTTATAACTGTTCTTTTCGGTATAGTTTTCGTTTTAGCGAGTTTTGCAGGACAAAGAGCCTTTCAGTCTTCATAGAAACTGCAGGAGCCCTGTCCAGATTAAGGTTGTCTAATCGCTGGATTGGTTTTGATTGGGCGTGCGTCGGCAGGGCTGCGTTCTGTCACATATCCTTTTCGTAGCATGTGTAGTTTGGATAATTAACGCAGTCTTGGCTACGAACGTTTATAAATGGAGGACATAGAAGTTAAAGCTTTTTTCTTTTGAGATGATTAAGCTAACCTTAAATCGTTCGTAGAGGAACTTCTGCTGACACAGGCTGGAATGAAGCCTGGCGTGAGAAAATCAATGAAATGAAGAAGCGATGGTACAGGTCAAGGACCTCTCTAAAACTCGCGTGAAATTCTCGAATTGGTGAAGGATAGGTTGAAAGGTTGAAGGACTACTAAGCCGCCTTCGCTGCGCAGCCTTTTTAGTTGTGCATCGCAGTCAAGAAGGTGACACAATAACTGACGCTTATGCGGACAGACGGCAGACAGCAAAAATTTCGCTTGAACAGTACATCACCTCTAACATAACATAAAAGAAAGAAACTACAAGTGGAATGAGCCCCAGGGACAACCCTGGACTCCGACTAACTCACTAGTTCTTAAATCGTGTTGACAAAAAATTGCTACTCAGGACCCCTCAATGAACCTTCAAAGGTCCAAATGTATGTCTGTTTCTCATACCCGACAGTCTATTCAACTAAAGGACTCCGCATCTTCGTTTGAACTGACTGTCGAACAATCTTTAGGCTATTTTTGGCAGCTTTTTAAATCCAAAAGTTTAGGGTCCATTATAGTAACAATGAGTAGAAGGCGAACTGGGTTAAATCCAAGGTGGATTCTCTTAGAGAAGAGAGAGCAAAAAGCGGGAAGCGGCAAAATTGGTTGAGTAACACCATGCAGCGACCAAAAACGTATTTGTAGACAGCAAGGCAAGAGGATTGTTGCTAAGTAACCAATATGACCTTGGCAATAACAAAGAGTAAAATCTCATGACATGGTAGGAATATGGGCCGTAGAATAAAGCCCGCATTGTTTGGGTTCCAGGCCATGGTGATTTTATGGGTTTTGAAAATCTGGTCGAACCAGCCAAGAAAATAGACCCCCTGCTCTGGTTAGGAGTAATCATACCATATCGACGACAACCCATGTTATGCCATACATATGTTGTCGTCGCTACTACGCTGAGTAGTAATCGCAGTCCAGGGCCAGGTCTAAGCTGATCCACCATAAACGGTGTTGACTTTGACTCAATTCTTAGCTTAAAACATAATGGCATGAGTGTACTTTAATGCTACTACACGAAACACAAGTCCTCGCTAGATTGTTCGAACACCAATCTTCCTGTTAAAACAAATCTCTGCTGAGCTCCTCGGCCTATAATTAAATTTTTATTTCTTTCAAGGTAACCTTGAAAGCAAGGCTCACTGATTTTGCCTTCGTTTTATGATTTATAAATTAGCCATAAAAAAAACCCGGACACAACAAAACAGCTCCCCGCATACAATATTCTGCGGCTATCATATCCCCCTCAAGCCATCGTGGTGTCGCTATCGGCAGGTCATTATTCAATTGAAGTGAACTGGATCTGTTCTGTTGTACTCGAGCATTATCCAACACACCGTATAGTCGTATTCTCCTTGAGCTCCCCGCAACGGACACTCGAAAAAGAATATAAATTCTTAAGAGTCTTCGCGCGCATTGCAGTGGAAAGGAGAGGCCCCCTTGGTCCTCTTTGGGGCAATCTTTTCGATCCCCATAACGCTCGGCTGACGAGGACGAACGCCTGAAATGGGTTTTGTTTATGTGTATTTGCTCGTATCGTTGACTTACTGATTTTAATAGCTGCGATATTGCATATTTTAAAGATGAGCAAAAGGAAAAATAATATCAGAATCCAAACCTTCGAAATGAGGGTTTAATGGTGTATGTACGAGCCACGAGGCTGTCTATATTGAAATCTGCCATAATGTGCACAAGGTCAAGTGTATGGAATATTGTGTGAGTTTTGCCACTGAGCTGACGACCTGGGCGCGATGTGGGCTTGTGATAATGGTTTTGCGAACAATAGGGTGATAAATTTCTAAAGAACATGGGGATTGTGGCAACTACACCGACTGAACAGGGTTTGTAATTTTATGCTTGATTAGAATGGGCTGCACTGCCTATCATAAAAAAGGTAATGTTGATCTTTATGTACGTGAGTGAAATTTGTGTCCCTCAAAATACACATTCAATATTGCAGGAGCAGACGGTACCTAACCCACTATCTTTTGCATGAGATTTAAGTACAACTTTAAACTTGGGCCAGGGATGTAGCTAAGAGAGGCGTTCTTAAGCAGTGCCCTATATAATGTATACCTGCTTAAAATAACCTTTAAAAAAGTATAGAGAAAATAAGCATTTGCTGCTATATTCACCTAAATTTGCGCGTGAACATTTCAATATCTAAAAAGTTCTATACAGAACAGCAAATCAATGCCGATCAATCTTTCATGTTCGACACTGGCTTTCACTTAAGGCGCGGTTGTTATATGGCTGTCAAACACGTAAACAACATACTACAACGACAGCCTGTATCTACAAATGAATATGTATGCATATCAATCAATTGCAGCGCATCTATATCTGGCTGCAAATCATCCTCGAATGCATTGCTAATTCATGCTGTCCCTGTATTTCATTCATATCCAATTAAAATCATGTTCCTTTCGGTTTCTGTTCAGTATACAAGAGACGTTTCTATTTGTATCTTATACTGGAAACTATGCCAATATGAATACATAGTTCGATAGAAATTGATTTCTCTATTTATGTCGACTAATTGGTTCGTGCATTATTAGCTAAGATTGATTCTGTAATTAACGCTGACTGTTAAAAATGTGTTCATTAAGAGCGTCTGAAAGTTATTGTCAGCTTGTTGTACTGGTTATACTCGTTATGCCCTTCATGGGTAATTTCAAAGAATGTCGAACTAGGAAAAGGGATAATTGCTAAGAATATTTAGAATAGAAAAATAATAAACCAGTTCATACTTCATTCATCCTCAAGAATCGAAATAACCTGCAACACTTTCCAAAAAATTTCCCCTGTTAGTATTTTTCCGTTGTCCAACTCTACTCTCAAGAAAGGCTTTTCTGCTCTTGAAATGTAGGCGAGTCCACAAGCGAATATAGCTTAAGTTTTAAGCCTAATTGTCAATAAGAACAGGCCTGCATATCGAACGTAATGTCCTCATGACGATGGTTCGCATAAATCTTTATACCCCCACCAGAGGAGAGGGATGAAGATATATTCTACAAGCGGTTAAGCAATGCCCATACGATATCAATATTGTCTTTGCCGATTTGCATGTCAAGCTAGGAAGAGAAAGAGAGAGAGAGAGAGAGAGAGAAAGCATCTTTAATGGCGCAGTCGGAAGGCACAGCGGATTCAGGCTGATGCATTTTACTGATGCGGGGTCACTTGTTGTGATAGCCAGCACACAGTTTACAAAGGTAGTGCAAAGCTCCCGATTAGTCAGCCTGATTGACCATATTGCGATTGAAGCAAGGCACTAATTAGTTACGATGGACAGCCGTAGGAGAATTTTCCGAGGAACCAACATTGACCCGGATCACTATAACCCGTTGTACCCCGCAAGGACGCATCACTTAGATGAGGTGATGGGAATGACGACCCTGCGGGCCCTAGTTTGTTTTCGAGGTTCAACCCCAAAATCATTCCCCTTCCTCCCATTCCCCATCCCATCTAAAATCATAAATGAATGGTTAGGCTAGGTTCAAGTGGCTGTCGAATCCGAAGAAACCAACTCACTTAGACCATTGTAATACCACGTGGATCTGGAAAAATTGCATACTTGTTGATCCATTTTAAGTAGGCAATTGCTCGAGGGGAAAAATTAATGGAGAACCTAAAACTTTTCTACTCCAGGTGGTATTGATAATTGCCAAAATCCACCCGAAGTCTCTATGACTACGGTCAGGGCATGATGTCTGGTGGCCCCAACCTGCATCTATGAAAAAAAAGAAACAACAAAAACAAAGCTATACTCTTGTCGATCTTTGTTCCACTAAATAAATAAATAAATAGAGTGGCGCAACAGCTCGAGGTGAACCAGGGCAAACTTCTCAACAATGTATGTTGTGTGTGTTAATTTCTTCACATGCAAGGGGACCTACAATTTTCTGCCGAATCAAGACAAATGATACTCTCGGAGGGCTTGTCAGACCATCGCGGAGGTGGGGGCCGTGAAAAAGAACAAGTCTTTTTTTTCAGGTGACGACGGCAGGATTCGAACCCAGACCTCCGGCGTAGTAAGCACACACAATAACCACTACGCGACGGCATCCCACTTTCTTTGTTCCACTCTGTCGGCAAAATTGAGCGTGAGTAAGGCTGCTTCTCAATGCACTGCTGCTGACGGTATGTCTTGATTGGATACTATATTTAGTTTGAACGGTCTCCGAAATAGGCGGGTCCTGCGTTGCGCCTGACTAAGGGACAGCAGAAGCGAAAGAAGAAGCAGCTGACCGAATGACGGCGCAAGAAAGCTTCACCGACTGTAGCGCAAGCAAGCACTCCGGTCGACCCTTCGGCGGTGTCTATGAAACAGGATAGGTCGGTGGAAGTCTCACCAACTGAAATAAAACAGTCTCTTACATCGGGCCTCCTCTTCTGTTCAACAAACACGCAAGAAGAAGTAAGCTTCTGGGGCTGGCGTGGTGAGTTCCGAACATCTAAGCTCTTCATCACTGAGGCCCTATCTAAATTTAAGCAAGGTAGTACAATGTTAGAACAATGGCAGTACAATGGACCAGTACTTGCGTCTGTGCTCCATCGGATAGTAGCAACCTCCGATGAAAAAAAAAGAATACCTCGTTTTAGCCAAGGTACGGTTGCGGGTACCTTGACCAACGTTAACATATGGAGCTACTGTGACGAAGTTTGAAGGCGGAAGGCGGTTGAATCGCAGGAGGTCACCACGTCCTTCTCCAACGGAGTCTCTTTAAACCTATCTAGAACCAGTGGCAACCACACCATTCGAGATGGTGCCGTTAATGTGCTTCGCTTCACATGGCCACCACAACGAAACACCTGGCTTGGCGATGTATGCCGGCAAAGACATGCACCTAAAAAAAAAAATTTAAAGAAGCTCTGCGAAAAGGTCTAGAGCTACTCGTGGGATTTTCAATCAAAAGAGGAGAGAGGAATACGAGCTTTTTCACGAGAAGAAAGGTAAGAAAAAAGCGAAAGAGTAAAAGAACCGTGCAATTGAAGACAGCTACAAAAGCGAAAAGAACCTATTGAGGGCAAGAGAGCATGGGAAGATAGGGAGAAGACCAACCGAACTACGCTTTCAGCCAGAATAAACTTTTTAATATGGACGAATATGGAAGATCAACGAGGTCGCCCCCTGAGATGGATGAAGTAAACGTTGCTGTGCCTAGCCCAATCCTTAAAAAGAGGGCGTTTCTAGGGCTCTGGCGCTGCCGTCTTTAGTAAAGGGGCTTATTGTGCCTTCTCTGATAAAATCTTAGCCATCTTTTCCCTCCGGATGTAGTCAGGAAAACAAAGGATATTCTTTGCAGGGATATTGGCTAGGTTTGACAATGGCGTTACTTCTACGCCGAAGACATTCATTCCTTAGACAAAGGAAACCCTCCTCTCTTCAGGATTTAAAAATCTTTAGACAAAGTCTGCTGGGTGTAAGGCCAAAAAGATGAAGATGTTTCTTTAGTTTGTAATAGCCGTTAGGTAAATAGGATTTTTAAATAAATCCTGTCGAGGTTGGTCAGGATATTAGAAGACCTCCTCCGAAGAGGGAAGAGTTCGGGATAGAAATTTTAAGCAATACTATTCAGGTTATTTCCAGACTTCTTTCGATTCATTTCAAGCTAGGATTTTGAAAAGTTCTAGAGTCTTTCACTTATACTGCACAAAAAGGGACATGCCCTATATGAGGAGTGCAGTCGCATCGAATCCAATATGCAAAGGATTATTATATTCTTCTTAGCTAGTTCTTGGATGGCCATGAAAGTTTCCAGATCGTTTCCAGAAGTTTCAATTTTCTGTACGAGAAGATAAATGTAGTTCTTCATCGTGTGTTAGAATATAGGTTTATCCTAGCACATTAGTTGATGGCAAGGGATTCAGCCTAAATAATGGATAAGTTTTTGCCATAGCTAACTGAATATTCCGCAGTACCCACATTGAGCAGTTCCGCATGAATATCAGACCCAGTCCCTGTTTCTATTGTTTCTTAGAACCGTCTGTGTACCAACAGATAAGGTCAAACCGTAACGCTGCTTTCACACTATCCGGTTTCGACCGAACGGAAAAAATCCGGACGGCGAAATATTTAGAGGCGTTGAAAATGTATTGCTGCTTTCACACTACACGGCGACGACTTTTCGCCATCCGGCTGCCGTTTATCAGCCGTTCACTGCGACTTAATTACGACGACCGGGCTTTTATCGAAAGCTCAGTGATGTTTTCAAATGAATGCTTTCATTTTGCACGGTTTTAAAACGTCCGATTTTTATTTTTTGTATGTTTCTTCAATAGTATTTTCTGTGTATGAATACAATATTCATGAATTCATATGAATACAATACAAAAACTGGGACTGTGACAAAAAAAAACAGTACATAGGAAAGGTTTGCTAATTCGGTTTTTCACCGTTCGGTTTTCTGCCGCCCGGTCAAAACCGGATAGTGTGAAAAGAGCCTAAGGGAGTTTGTTTACATCCCATTCATTAATTCCGATCTACAAGATCTGCCAAAGTGTTCTTTCATTATTCTTAAGGCTTATGGGAAGTTCATAGGAGCTTGTATTGTACTGAGCTAGAAAGCGATCATCATCCCAGTCCTGCTTTATGGTGTTGAGTATGGACTTTGTCATGTAGGTATGTGGATGAAGATCAGCCCTTCGGGTGATATTCGTTTTCCTCTGCAAAAACGGAGAATGAAGAAGTTGGTAGGTCACAGGGCTGTATGGGCTGTACTGCGACATTGACCTATACAAAAGAGTTACGTAGAATCTAACGATTACGACCACGATGGCTGGGTCACCTTTAGCGGATGCGGGCACTATTTTTCTGGCCGGGCAGCAAAATCTGTAAATTTTGTGAGCAAAACTCTAACTATAATCCTTGTGTTGACTATTTAACTTGAACATAAGTTATAATTCTATACACATTATTGAGGTAGCCTTTGCTCTACACCTAGAGAAAACACTTATTTTGGCCTAAAAAAATAATATATAAAAAAATAAAGTTTAAGTCTCCAATACGCATTTTAAACAATTTAAAAATTTAGTTTATAGTAAGTTCAAACTTATTTGTTTTTAAAAACCGAAACCTATCGAAGAAATCGCTCGTGAAAGGTCAAGAACACACGGCAACAAAACATCGTGTGGCAAATTATCGTCTGCCTTTTCCCTTAAGCGTTTATAGCAGCGACAAACTTCATATTGACGCTACGACAACTAGTTGCCAGGTTTCATTTTGAGGTAATTTTCCGGACTTTGACCATTTTAGCCGCGCGACAAAAAGTTTGATCATTTTTAATCATTTTTTATTAAAAAAAGTCACTATTTTTTCACATTTCCAATTGCAGGGAAAATCACAGTTTTTATGCTGAGTTTATCAAAAAAAAAATTCCATTTTAGTTTAACATAAAAAATTAAATGTGTCATTAGAATTGACAGGTACCATACCTACCGGACGGGAAATGATTGTTCATGCGTTGCGTAGTTATGCCTGCGGCAGGAAATTGTGCGATTTTTGTCACACGTTTTTAAGTCGTCCTAAAAAAAACTTTTCGAAACCTACCATTTTAACTTAGGTTTTGAACTAATTTTTTTTTTTGGTGCCTGTGATATTGACAAAAGAAAAATTGAAATATATCGACTAGTTAAAATTGTTAAAGTTTATTTATAAAATAAAGGGGAAAGTTTGAAAGTTCGGAAAAGTTTCATTTTCATAATGATTCACACAAAGACTCCAGTTTATAATGGTAGCAAACTTTTTTTTATTAAGTGCATGTTGTTAATAAATTGTAACAATAAATAAGAGTCAATTTAATATTATTTATTGGTAATTGCAACTTTACTTATGATGCAAAGTTGCAATTACTAATAAAAAAATGAACAGCCATTAATAGTTAAGTAAACTCAAATACAACAAAGTTTTGCAAACACATAGTCGCCTGCAGGTAAAAATGAGAAGTTAAAATAAAGCACAGATAGAGGAAGCTATGCATAAGCAAAAGAAAAACTTTGCGCTTTATTTAGGATTATTGGGGATTATACTTTAACTTTGCCCTAATTTAGCCTTTGCTTTGACCACACTAAAATCATTTAATTTTGACTTAACGAAGCAAAAAAAAGTCTCAATATGAAAGCTACAGAAAATTAAAAACAAACTGCTGTGTCATTGTTCTCGATTGAACCAAAAAATATGTCAGTCGAAAATCGTTTTTTAAAAATTTGGTCCAACTTACTTGTCTTACTTAATTTTTACTATTTCTCTTGTCTTTGAAATTTTAAATTTCATTCACTGGCGAAGGGAGGGTGGGGGTGGAGGGCACAGGCCCAAGGCGGCACTTGCTAGGGGCGGCAAATTTGGTGCGGAATTTTTTTGTAAATACCTATATATAAAATTTACAAAACGGATTCCTTTTTAGTCCAATGAATTTATTTACGAAGTTTATCAGCACTAGCGCTGCTTTACAGTAAGTAATCAGACATTCCTTGTATTCTTAAGAGCAAAATCCAATAAAGCTGGTCCTTAGTATGCAACTACACTACATTTCATCAGAAATGACAACTCCGGCAGCATACACAAAATCTGCATTCGAAAATATACCTTATCTCTTTGCACCCTTGAATAGTTGTGTGTATGAGTTTGTAAGTGTAGACTATGTATTGTACAGCTGGCTCCAGAGATTAAAAGGAACCGAAAAATGTTCGTCGTAATCGAATACCCGATTGAAAACACGAGTACAATCGAACAGAGTGTGCATACCCAAAAACTCACGAGCACTTCTGCACTGCGAACGATCATAACGAGTGTTTCCATGGAAACAACCGGATCTTCATTTTTCCAGGGAAAAACAAAACGCTCCCTACGATCTTACTAATATGTTCGAACTTCGAACAAAAGTATGTACTTATTGAAAAAATCGATCTTTTTGACCGTGGTTCTTTTTGCAAAAATTCGAATACTTTTGTGTGTGTGTGATTCGCTCCTTTTTGGACGTGTACACAAGAGCGAATTATTTCCGAGTTTACAAAACATTGGCATGTAGATTGCAAGCGGGTTCTACTTTTTTAATCTCTGCTGGAGACTGAATTTCGTCTTCGTACGAATAAGTTATTTTGTTTAAGGTATTCTTCTACTATACATAAACGTTCTTACGGGTAAGAGATTTTGCTCTTAAGAAAACGGCAATACAATTTTAAAGAAAGTTTCTTGTTAAAAACTAGTGGGAGGGTTACAATCCGCTTTGGCGAATCGTTGGATACCCCATCCCAATTGAATGACGTCAAGCTCGGAATTGCGCCATAAATCTTGGTTGTTAAATTTTAGTTTCTATTAAATTTAAATTTTAGAATTTATCAGTTAAAAATCTCCTTCCTTAAAAAAGGAGCTTGGCATCAACCCCTTTTCAATGACATCGTTTTTTTTCTATTCATATTTTTATGAGATCTTGTATACCTGTAGGACCTTATATATACCTAATATACTATATAAAAAATTTGGTTTATACTTAAAAAAAGCCCCAAAGTGGGCGTGTCAGAAATTCACTCATTTCAGTTGATAGCATACGCACATTATCCGAACATTTTATAGTGCAAATATTTTGGATTTAAAACAATTGTATCGAATAAAAACTCTTTATTAAAATGCAAATAAAATATGACCACGCCCCCGGGGCGGTTTTCGTTTCTTAAATGTCAATGACAATACAATTAAGCTACGATATTGCCTACAACAACTTTGATTTTTCATGACATTAAGTATAGTGGGCTTGTCAGCTGGCGGATTTCAAAAAAATTTTACACTTGTACTGTTTCAGGGCCTAGAAAGAACATAATATCAAGTTTCCAAAAAACTACCGACAGATAGACGGACGGACGGACGGACATGGCTCATTCAGTGTCTTACAATACGGTCTCGATCATAGGCGCTTAAGGTCTTGGGGGTCTACGGTGATTTTTTCTTTATGTTACAAACTATGAATCAAACTCAATATATCTCCGATCCTATGGGATGGGGTATAAAAAAATTAATTACAAAGCTATGTACCTACCTTCATAACTTTTTACTTTCACAAATGTAATTAAATTCAAAATTTTGAACTTGATCCTTAACTTAAAAATGAGTTTTTAAGCACATTTTGGTTCTGAAATAATTTATTTATTAACCTGATTTTCTGAAAAATTTTCGTTTAGATAAATAAACAATAATGGTAATCAACTTTGTTTATTTAATATCCTGAGGTAAATAATTTTTATCCGGCTAGGGATTGGGAAATCGTAAAGTTATTAATTAGGGAACATTTTAAATTTGGGGCTTCGTTTTTACTTCACTCGGTAGAAAGTAGTACGAACAACAGTTGACATCATTTTTAAGAGAAATTTTACCAAGTTTAGTGACAAACACATGCGTACAGGTATAGCTATCGTTCAAACCGTAGACAAAGGTTTTTTTTTAGTGTGTGAAAAACTTACTAGGAGCGGCATAAATTGTGTCAGCCCCGGGCGGCCCCAACCCACGCTACGCCACTGATTTCATTGTCCTTTACCATTCGCGTTATTATTAATTAATACAGTAGCAAGGCCTGTCATCGAGATCGGCATAAATAACTTGCTTTGATTTCTTTAAATATCCTTGAATTTTACAGAAATAAAGAAGTAAATCTTCTAATCCCTTATCTATTCTGGAATATTTGGTATGTTTGCCAAATTTTGCAGAATTTAAAATTTGAAAGTTTACATTTTTGATTAAAGAAGAGTCAATTAATATAGTCAAACGATTGACACGTTGATGCCAATAAAAGTTACTTGCAAATCAAAAATTTGTCTCTTCATTTTTCACTAGATAATTCGGATTAATTCTGTCTTTTTCTTTTCCTTATTCTAAAAAAAGTTCAGAATCACAATGACGAAATTCGCTGTATTCCAATGAAAACAGCTTAAAACAAACCAGAGATGGCTTTGATAGTTTTTGCAATAAAAAAAGCATACGGAAAGAATCACCTTTTTCCCAAACCAACTGCCGAAAGTGTAAAATTAATGAAGAGTTATTCTACTGCGAGATATAAGACTGAGCTAATTAAAAACGTCCGACGAGCAACTGCTTTACTGTTAATTGAAAAAAAGTCCCATCCTTTTAATTAGTCTACACTCTACAACGTCTCCGATGATTATTCTTTTCACATTTATCTTGCTCCTAATGGCTTTTTTTTTGTTTAAACCAACATGTTAACATAAAATGTAAATGTTTGTATGTATGTTCCAACCTGAGCTAACATTGAAATTAGTCGCACACAACTAAAAAAAAAAATTATTCAGATGAAGCGATTTCACCATGTCCTGGAGGCTAGGCTAGTCTCCATCTTAATACGTACAGAGTCCTTTTATAATCAATTGGCTGTTGAATTAATAGCTCCTTGAGCAATTCTATATGTATACCCAGGGCTGAGGTGATTCATTTTCCGAATCCGAGCGAAAATCAATATATTTGTGTTTGGCAAATTTTGCTCTTCATGTACTCGTATTGGTTAACTGAAATCTAATATGTGAATGTATGTGGAGTGTGCTAGTTTTACAGAGCACATACATATGCATGCATCCCTGTGCACGCGAATGCACATTTTTTTTTCCTTATTTGCATTTCTAAGGTTGGTAATATGGCAAGGTCCTGATGAGTTTTGCTCCTCATGAATGCACCATGCAAACAAAATGTTCATGCAAGACTTGTACCTACCTAGTTAAAAATGGGTCTCGTTTTGAATGTAAATAAAACACTACATGAAAATTAAAAAAAATATTAAGATAATTTTGATCATTTTGTATGTGAATTAGTTGGGAACAGGAGACTTTTTTGTAAGAGAGAAACTACGGTGTCTGGTAAAAAATTTGTGGACTGTATAGAGCAGCGGTTCCCGATCTTTATCGGTCGCGGAGCACTTTTAAAAGGAGATCTCGACGGCGGAGCATTAAAATGTTTTTTTATACCATACAAAAAAATGAATTGTTTTTTTTTTAAAAAGCAACATGACAAAAAAAATATAACAACGCATTGTAATAAGTAAGAAGGTATGCAACTATGTCCCCGGTTTACCTCGAGCTGTTGCACCACTCTATTTTAATGGCGATGCAACTGTTTTATTCGGTACAATGCGGTTCGCTGGTGTTGAAGTTTAGATTGAGACATCTGCTACCGAAAATGTGTGCTTCTTTTCCTGCATCGCATAGTGACGGACGAAATCTATGTATTTTTTAATTTTTTGCAGAGCCTGATGCACAAATTTCAAAGATGAATCAACCAGATGGTGTGGCTGTTTAGTATTTTAATATTTGTTTCAAAAGTAACACTTTTTCAAATTTTATTTGCGGGAGATGTAGAAAGAGTTTTTTTCAAAACTTCAATTCGCGGGAGACGATTAAAGACAAATCCCGTAGTGTTTCCACTGGACAAACATAAGAGTAACTTAATACGAGCAGTCTTTTGTCTTCGTTTTGGCTTTCCAAAGACAGAAAGTGACAAACAATGACATTTTGTGTCATTGGAGCAAAAAAGTTAACTCGTTGTAAGCCTTCCAATAAAATCATATTTGAGACAGATCTATCATACGTGTTTAGTTTCTGTTTTCTTTCTCTAGTCTTAAACTGGTTTAAATATGTGCAAAAGAAGTTAAAAGTGACAAGGGCTAAAAGAGGAGATTTAGGAGGAGAATTATTTTTAATTACTCGCCGAGGGTTAAAATTTGTATGGAAAATCTCTAGGTTTGTTGGAGATGAGTTGAAGATTTGTCTTAATTACGGATTTGTGTCTGGTGGAAACAAAGTATTACTATTAAGTAATCTTACTACGAAAAGGACGACCAGTCAAAGTAACATTTGATATCGAATTTTATCTTATCTGATAAAGTAAAATTTTGGAAAGATGTGTACCTGGCAATAAGCAAAGTTGACGTTGTTTGGAACTGGTAAACTGATACGAGATTTACCAATGAGTCTCAAGCATGACATCCAAATGTGCCCAGAAACGCCAAAATCTGACTCCTCGGCTCCTTCAACAAACTTGGAATCGCATGGAAACGCGATAACAATAATTGTTTCGTTGTATCCAACAAAACTTTGGATTCGGCCCAGGGATCCGAAACGATTTCTTTGCTTTAATGTCCTCATATAAAATCTTTAAAATTTTTATGCTTCTATGATCTTAGGGAAGCCAACTTTTTCAACGCAACACTGTACAGTGTACAGGTTTGCAGCAGGTGTTTAGTTATTTCCTGAGGCGACAAGACTAAAATATTTACATTTACAAATATCCATGAGAAACGCTAACAATAAAATCCTTAACATAACTTCTCACACAAAACGCAGTATTTATCTATCAGAAACGATGTTACCTCAACCCTTATTGTAAGGCAGCCATCGATTCGAATTTTTGACTTCCTTATTTTTTGATCATGTGTTTTTTAATTAGCGGTCCGTCCAAAAATGGAAAAAGGACCTCTTATGGTATCGCTACGTCGTCTGTCCGTCCGTCCGTCCAATCGCTTTATAACTTCTGAATGCGGTAAGTCGTAGAAAGACAAAATTTGGTGTGCGTATAAACTGCGGAAATAGTCAGAGAATAAAAAGAGGACAGTTTTTTTAAGCACAAATAACGGTTTAAATACAGTTGAAATTTCATGTGAAAATGGACTTAATGTTTTTTAGTGTTTTTTTCAAGAATTTTAGTAGGCAAGAACTAGAAAAACGAAACTTATTTTTTAGAAATAATAATCTTTAATTAAAAAATAAAACTTTTCGAAAATATCAAAACGTTTTTGAGTAATGAAGAGTCGAAAATGCATGGCGTTTTGCAAAGTGTTGGAGGCCATAACTTTTGAACGGGTTATCGCTCAAAAATAATATTGAACGCTCGTATAAAGCAACTTAAAGTAAACCAAGTGCTTAGGTCATATTTTTCAAAAACAGTTTGAGTACTGCAGTTTTGACGCATTTTCGAAAAAAAAAATCGCAAAAATGCATGAAAAAACGTGTGTATGAAAAAGATTTAACTGAAAAACGTGAAAACATTTTCGAAAACTTTTTTTTTAAAGATTTCTAGTTGCTTAACGGTTATGACCACCTTGTTTAAATTTGGCTGAAGTATGTAAAATTTAAAAGGCAAGCGAACTGCATCAAAAACGTTTCAAAATTGTCGTTTTCGACCCTAAGTTTTTAAGCCCATTCAAACAAGCGAAATAAAAATGAGCATATTTTTACCCTTTTCTCAGAAATGCATGTCCGCAGAAGTGCCTGACAAGTGCTAGCACAGGTGGTTGTAAAATTAATCAAAAAGTCTAACGGTAATTAAAAATAATCGAAATTGGTGTTTTATGGGTTTTAAATCATAAAAATCCTAAAAGAGGCCAAGAAAGAGTATGTCCTCTATATTCGTAACGGTAAAGCTTTTTGCCAGCCTTTTTTTAGAGTATCGACCGCTCCGCGTATGTCTTCATACTTGACGGTCTTTTCTTTTTTCCTTATCTGCTCGCGGAGCACTTGGTCAACGATCGCGGATCACCAAGTGCTCCGCGGAGCACACTTTGGGAACCGCGGGTATAGAGGATAGAGTTTTCTTTATGCCACAAGCCGATCACAGAGAAATGATGCTCTACGGGGGCTTTCAACTGATCTTATTTATCCGCTGTAGTAACTGGAATTTTTAGGTGTGATCCCCAGGAGCGTAAGAAAATTTTGGAGTTGATTGCGCAAATTCATTTTCAGTAAATTTACGAGGCGTCTTATGCGTACCCATATGGGGCATCAATGCGTTGAGCAACATTTTGAACTGTTTAAGCACGTTGTTCGTAAGCCGCCGACACAAGTTTACAGGCGCTACATGAATACAAGACTGACCGAGATACAAGAAAACCTTTATTGAACACTGAATACGTTGGTAATCGCACCTGAAGTACTTCTTTTGGTTGTGGAAGATCAGTAAAATTAGAAGGATCACATTGCCAGTCTCCCTCAAGGGTGTTTAGGGGCTGGTTCAATGTGTCAAGGTGTTTAGGGGTGTGTTAATGACCATATTTTATTGGGTCTGAAACTCTTTTTATACATGCAGTTTTCTAGTAGAGTCTAAGACGCTATGTAATAACTTATGGAAACAATTCTACACCATAAAAGAATGCAAATCGGACGACGCGCACCAAAATGATTATAAAATTTCCCACCACTTATTCTAATGTTTCACCAATCGGAGAATATGCACAATCTTTATTTTAATATATAAAAAAAAAATATTTTCTTAACTAAGATGAATTAATGAATATCTTACCACGATCAATACGCATCTTGATTGAATGTTTATTTTTTTTAGTGATAGGGCGTAGGGGTATGTTTGATGAATGATGAAGGAAATAAATCTGAAATAAATTTAGAATTTTTATAAACAAAATGAATAAAAATAAAATTAAACAAAAAACTTATAAAATTGCCAATAAGAATGTATGAATGATTTTATGGGGCAAATGGAGTGATAGAAATTTTTGTATATAAATAAAATACTTACCCTCGAGATTGTATAGAAAATTTTTATTGAATATATCGAGCTTCAAATAAATAAACACATAAAAGCTGTGTGGGTTCTTAAAGTCGAAACTTGACAAAAACATCTGCACGTGTACGTTGAACTACAGAAAGTGAAGCTAAAGTCACTTTGATCCTTTATATAAAAAGACCCATCATTGAGAAATGCACTTTACAAGATTAGGCAGAAATATTTTACCATGGGTGCTTTAATTCTTATTATCTACCTAAACGTAAATATCATGGCTTTGAGTCGAAAGCTTTTTTTTGGTTTTTTTTTTTTTAATTTTCCTTTGAAGATTATCATCGGTTTCATCAGACACTTAGAATTTCAATAAACGTATGACGAAACATTATCGCAAAACGGCAATTACAAAAAAATAGTATTTATATTATCTGGTACACAGTTCTGTACAAATTCGTCACGCATCATAAAAATTTGCCATCGATAAGATACTTTCTTTTAGAATGTTATGGATACGAATTTGTTCAATTATCGAAACTTTTTGAAAGCTATCAACTAAGAGATAGTAACACATTTATACTGGCCGATACTCATAACACTTTGTTTTGATATCATAGTAAGGCGGACCAAAACATAAGATTTGACAGGAAAGCCTTTTTTCCGATTTTTTTAGGCTCCTCAGAAGCAAGAAAGCAATTTTGTTCTAAAAATCCCAATAAATAAATGTATTTATGACAGATCTGTCATAAGTGGAAAGTTTAAGCTTACTTTTTCTAGTCTCAAACTGTTTTAAAGGTGTCTGAAAGGGGCTAAAAGTGTTGGGCTTATAAAAAGAATAAATGTGATCTACGAGGAGATTTATTTTTAATTACATACTTGACGAAAACGTTTCTCTCTTCATGATAGAGATAGCGCGTTCATAAAAAACATACCGTCAAGTAGGAAGACATACGCGGAGCGGTCCGAAGGCTTTTGATGTAGGTGAGGCTAACCTTTATTGATGTGCAGTTTGTGTAAAATTCTATTTGTTTGCTTTTATTTCTGGGAATATTTTACATTCTGTTGTATACTTTTTCGTAGTGGAGTCTACTGTTCTTATATTGGGTGATTTTTTATACCCCAACCCATAGGATAGGAGGTATATTAAGCTTGATTCATAGTTTGTAACATAGAGAAATAATCACCGTAGACCCCCAAGACCTTAAGGGCGTATGATCGAGACCGAATTGTTAGTCGAATGAGCCATGTCCGTCCGTCCGTCCGTCTGTCGGTAGATTTTAGGCCTTAAATTTTGAGCTAGGAACTTGAAACTTGATATCTGTTCTTTCTAGATCCCGAAGCAGTACAAGTGTAAAATGTTTTAAAATCCACCCACTGACACGCCCACTTTAATTATAAGCATGAAAAATCAAAGTTGTCGCAGGAAGGTGAAACTTGGTATGCGATATCCTCGCTTAAGTGTTCTGTGATTGGCATTTAAAAAAAGCGAATACCGCCCCTTTGTAGGCGTGGTCTTACTTAATATGCATTCAAATAAACGGTTTTTATTTGATATATTTGGTTTAAATCCAAAAAACTTGCACTATAAAATGTTTAGATATGTGCGTAAGCTATCAACTCAAGTGAATAAATTTTCGCCACGCCTACTTTTGGGGACGTTTTTAAGTAAAAACCAAATTTTTAATATGAAAAGCGTGCATTCAACACGTGTATACTACTTCTGATAAAAAATATTAACAAAAATACGATTTTATTGAGGAGGGGCAGGATGCCACGCCCCTTTCTTATTGAGAAGATTCTTAACTGAGAAATTTCAAATACAATTGAAGTTAAATGAAACTAAAATTTAACAACCAAGATTTATGACACAATTCGGAGTCAAAACTGTCAAAGTTGTCAATCGGGATGGGGTATCCAACGATTCGCCTAAGCGGATTGTAGCCCTCCCACTAGTTTAATTTATATCTAAAAAATGGTGGCATAAAACTTTTCCTTTAATTTTTTTATATATTTTTTTCTTAAACCCGACCGAGGGTTTATTAATTTTAATGCATAGTTTGTAACACAGTGAAATAATCACCGTAGACCCCCAAGATCCTTTAGAGATATGACCGACAAGTTAGTCGATTAGGCCATGCCCATCCGTCCGTCTGTCCGTATGTATGCAGTTTTGAGGTCTTTAAAATTGAGCTAGGAAACTGAAACTTGCCACGTTACTTGGTTCTCATTTTGTACAGACAAAGTATGAAAATTGAGAAGATTTGCCCACAGCCACGCCCACAATTGACTTGAATGTCAGACAAGCTCAAATTTACATTTTGTTCAAAATGTCTTTTGGTCAGGATACACAAAACATATGAACTCAAATTTTGGTGGAGATAATATTGGCCAGAAGCCTTTAATTAAACAAAAATTGGACCGCCCACTCTATTAACCATTCCCACTTTTAAGATTTTAAATTTTTGAAAACCTGATTTCTCGGAAAATTTATTCTTAATCGAAAAAAAAAAAATATATGACAAGTATTAAGCGTATTGTTATGTGGCGACAAGAAATAAAACAACATACAGGTGTCGCTGAATGCACCCATCCCATACCCAACTGTCATTTCAGTCATCTGATAGCAAACTGCCGTTCGAAGTTCGAATTCGATATCGAACTTCCCCGCCATGGAATTCAATGGAAAAGTACCAATGGAAAATTACCGTGCGTCGGTCGAGAACATGGTGAATTTGTATATATACACGGATGTCAGGCTCGGACGAGACACTTATATTTTAAAAGTTGACTTGTGAAAATCGGTAATAAAGTAAAAAGTGATTGAATGGAAATAAAGCGTTGAAATGGAAATAAGCGTTTTCTGCATACAAAGCATTAAGCTCCGCCCACTTTTAGGGGGCGTTTTTGGGAAAAAATTGTTCTTTTAAGCATTAATATTCGCTTTTAACGCATTTTCTCATGATTCCAACGAAATTAGAGTTAATTTATTTTAATTTTTAGCCTACGCCCTTTTTTGGGGGTGTGGCCAATACAAATAATTGACATTCAGTATATGGAATAGACCAAACGGCTAAAAGAGGGTCGTTACAGACGAACTCTTACAGTTACTCACTTGTTTTTATAAAAGTCCTTGTGTTGGCTAACGTTCATGTGCTTGCGCCAGCGTCAAATTTGGTTGATGTAAAAGAAGTGGCCCAGAAGTCATGATGGATATACATACTTGCTAGCAGCATTATTTTAGTCAGTTAAATAAAGTGTTTTCAAGCACATCTAGAAAGCCATAAACTATTTCTAAACTTCTTCAGTTTTTTTTTTATTTCGAAAGATGGACTACGTTCGGTATTGATTTCAAATTTTTGCCTCTAACCGTTTCGAAAATAAAGTGAAGGTCATATATTTTCCTGGCCTTTTTTACCATTTTTTAAATTTATCATTCATAAAACAGCAATTTATTTAGATTTTTTCCAAATACCTTTAGGTTTTGTTTCATTTTTACAATCAGCTGCATTTCATTGGCCACTTTCTTAAATTCTACAGGCATGGATTTCTGAGAAAAAGGTAAAACATGTTGTTTTATATTTCTTTTTTTTTAAATAGGTTTGTTTAAGGTTGGAAACGGCAATAATGAAACTTTTTAAATGCACTAAACTTGCGTTGTAAGCTCTTCATACTTCAGCTAAACTTAAATTAAATCGCCGTTACCGTTAACAGACTAGCAACCTTTAAAAAATATTTTTACGTTTTTGAAGCAAATCTTAGAAGTTTTTGAATATTTGAAGTTTACTCTGGTTTAACATGAAATTTGAATAGATGGACGATGTCCATTATTTATTTCAAAGCTATAATTTATACCGTTTAAGAGCTAGAGGGGGGACATTCCTTCTTTTGACCTTTTTTATAATTTTTAAATTTCAAATCAATTTAAATCCAACTATTTTGAGTTTTTTTCAGTTCCAATTAGACTTTTTTCCAAAACCTGCGCTAGTGTTGAATGTTCTATTTTTTAATTCTGGTCAACGGATTTTGGGAAAACGGTAAAACAATCTCCTTTTTTATTTCGTTTTTTAAATAGGCTTCGAAAAACGTGGGTTTAAAACGGCAATTCGAATATTTTTTATCGCTTTGTACTTGAATAAAATCTGCACAACATGACTTTAACCGTCAAGATACTAGAAGATTTAAGAAAATAGTTTTTGAAGATGCTGTTCTGTTTTCGAGTTAAATCTCAGAAGATTTTGAAACTTAGAAATTCTCTATAATTTTTCTTAAAATTTTGAATAATTTCTGATACGTGTGATTTTTATCATATGATTTGCCCCAACAAGACCGGTGATAAGGGGGGAGGAGACACACATTTTTCATGAATTTTTGCGATTTTTTTTCGAAAATGCGTCAAAACGGCAGTATTTAAACTTTTTCGAAAAAATTTGACTTTAGCATTTGGTTACTTTTGAGTTTCTTTATACGTGTGTCCAATATTGTCTTTCTGCACTAAGCGGTTTAAGAGTTATGGCCTAGAACACTTTGAAAAACGTCACTCATTTTCAACACTTTATTTCTGAAAACCTTTTCAATATTTTGAAAAAATTTAATTTTTTCATTTAATTTTTTGCATTTAATAAAATGCAAGCCAAAAAGTCCTATAATATGTGGACCCGATGGAAACTTAAAAACAATTTCGGGTGTACTCTAATAGGGTGCTTCCACCGCACATAATACAGAGATTAACGTAGGAAGATTTTAAGTTAATCCCAAAGTGTTTCCACTGGAATAGAGGAGATTGACTTGACGTATGCATCTGTTTTTGACATTTCTCACGTCATCTGCGCATCTCCATGTTGACGTGAATTTTTTTATCCCTCGCACAACTCAGATTCAGAAATAACTAAATTCATTTTTTATTGCTACCGATTTTTTGAATCTACAAAATAACTCAAAAATAGTTATAAAACTCAACAGATTTGCCGTTTTGTTTTTTGTCAAATCTGTTAATTGGGGTTTCGGTCCACAAAGTTGATAATAGACCAATTGGATCAACATCAACCAGCAGTATCAACATCAATATCAATAACTGCATTTAACTTTTTTGACAGGAACAACCACACCCACATAAACAGCAACATCGGCCTCTATGCGCATCTCTTTACACTGTACAAGAAACACTGTGTAGAATCGGCTATGGTGATCTGTGATTTTCACATTTTGTGACAGTCAATGTGATCAAGCAAATAATCCGTCTGCGTACGGTGATCACAAAAATATTGTTCCGAATTGTTGCTTTATTTAGGCTTGTGATGTAAGACTGATTTTTATTCGTACATTCAGAAAGTCAGCCTAAGGGTAGGCAAAAACAACACCTTTCCAGAAAGTTTGAAAACTGGTGACCAGCTGATTTTTGGGGTGATTGATCGGGAGCTGTCACAAGAAAATTACGCAGACATATTTTTGTGATTTGTGACATCACTTATCATAGATCACCTTAGCCGATTTTAAGTTAATAAAAGGTGTTTTTGCTTTGTTTCGTCAGAAAACGCACAGAACACGTAGAATTGTGCTCGGTTTGATTTAAGAATTCTTGCGTGAAAGATATTAATTACGCGATTAATTCTTAATCTCGTCGTGAAGAGATTAATATTCGTATCCGGTGTAAACACCCTATAACTTTAATGTGGACACACCCTTTAATGTCTCGATTCCATTCGGCTTGTTTGCGTCATTCACACAAATGTCAGGAATTGACAGGACCGCAATTGGTGGTATTTGGAGAATACGAAGTTCAAGTCAACTGGTTTTCGCTGGCAAATAAATTGGCCTGGATTAAACAAATGAAAACAGGCTTTTACCCATGCATTTACGTCGAAGTATGCATAGCTGTCAATTCAGTGAAACGCAGGCGCTCTACGGGACAAAGTAAAGTAAGTTACTCCCAAAACAACATGTTTATTCAACTGAGTTGTCAGTTGCGCACTATCATTTGACGGACGCTCTGTTTTCGTTAAGCTTAAGACCTTACAATGGGTGCACATGGACTAACGTTTTTCTAAGCAACACCATAATGAGGTCCTTCTTCCACGTTTGGACGGACTATTGGTAGATCATTACTAACCTGACCATTTCTGACGGATCATGCGATTAATTCCTTAAAATGGGATTTATAAGCTCAAAAGGAACAAAACGAAAACCATTTATGGAAATTTTTTCAGATTCATGAATTTTACTTTAACGTTTAAGCGTTAAACTTTTACTTTAAGCGCAGAAAATTACTCAGAAATGACCTAATTTTTTTAAACTCTATTTCAAATAAATGTAATCAAAATAAAGGCATTCTAAAGAAGTCATGAATAAATAAAATTTATACAATTTATTTGAAAACATCAGACAAAACTTTTTACAATATCGAGATAAAAAAAGAACTTCGAATAATTTTAGGAATTTTATTTGTGGGCCCAAAAATATTCGTGGGCTGAAAATTAAAATCAACAGATTTTTATTTCTATAGAATCATGAAAAGAAGCGTGAAAGGCAAAAATTATTTCTGAAAAAAAAACACTTGTTTCCTAAAAACGCTCCCTAAAAGTGGGCGGAGCTAAAAACAAACTTGGCAAATAGTAATATCTTTAATACTTTCTATACAATTTTTTTTCGATTTGGAGTAAATTTTCCGAGAAATCTGGGCTTTCCAGGTCTAACATGTTAAAAGTGGGCATGGTCAATGATGTGGGCGGCCCAATTTAATAAAGGTTTCTCTGTTCCAAATGCATTTGGCATTAAAATGTGAAATAGAGGTTGCTTTACAATGAAGCCAGTAGTGGCCGTGTCCGTTGGCGGATTAAATCAATTTTCACACTTTGTCTGTGCAACAGTAGAATCAAGCCGTGCACCAACTTTAAGCTTTCTTGCTTTATTTTGAAGATCTAAAAGTTTCCTACATACAGACGGGCGGATGTGGCTTAATCAATTCACGTGTCGGTCTACACTAGATCATATCTCTAAGGCTCGATTTTTCAGTGCTGAGTAAAGCCCAGCCTAAACCAAGATCTGTTAATCCCGTAATAAAGCGAATCTGGAGTTAACCCAGTGAGCAGTTTTTCAGTGCAGAGTTAACTCTTTCAGCAAAGTTGTCAAAATCTTCGACTCTCGAAATTATTGACTCTTTCCCCAACTTTCACTTCACATAGAAAAATACAGAAAAAGAAGTTCGAGTTGTTCTCAGATGTCATTTTTCAAAGAAGTTCATAGTGTTCCCCCGAGTTAATCCGGGATTAACTCACCAAATTGAGCGAGTTAAGCCGAGATTAACCCCGGATCTAGATTCACTGAAAAACTAATTTCTGGAGTTAATCTGAGTTTAACTCCGAAACTCGGATGATCTCGCACTGACAAAACTGGCCCTAAAAGGTCTTAGGGGTCTACTGTACTCCTCTGGACTCTTCTGAAGTAAGAGTTTATTAAATTAAATCTAGTCCTTAATCCCAAGGAAAGAATGTTGTCTAACGAATTTGCATAATGACTCTTAAGGTTTAATAACTTTTAAAATTATGAACAAGTTAAGGTTCATTAAAGCTTTTTTTTTAGTGTTATAAACCTTTTCTCTTAATGTTTTCATTTTTCATCTTAACAATAAATTTAAAAACAAAAATCTGAGAACAAAATTAATGGAAAATGTTTTTTTTTTTGCCTGTGGAAAGGGAAGAGGCTTCAACTTTTTAGGAAATGTATGTCTGAGTAATGGGATTTCTTTATAAAATGACAAACTTTAAATTTTGAATGAAAAAAAATGAAAGGACGCCCTAAGCTCAGGGTTTTCATTCACAACGGGCCGATAAAAATTGCTGTAATAGAAAGGCACCTACTGCCACTACCCTTTTAATCTTAGCAGCTTTGAATTGTTAGAAAACGTTAGGACACTCTAAGCTGGGGTTTTTGATTTAGGAATAGTCTTAAAAGTCCTGAGGAGAAAAACACAAGGTTTTTCTTTAACACGATTATGCATCAATGAAGAGCGCCAACGTCTCAGACAGAAATATGATTCTAATAGTTGTGCCACTCTTCCTGAAGAGCACACATGCCCATAAATTTAGAGCACAAAATCGATTGCTACTGGCAACACCCTTCTTGGCTTTCTGCACCACTACTATCACGGCTGCATTATTCCAAAACACCCCACCTGCAGTTTGACGAAGTTGAACTATGCGCCCCGTTGCACTTTTCCCTTTTTTTCACACCCGAAAGAGAGAGAGTCAAGTTAGAACTTTTCAAAGGGAAGGTACATGCGATGTACTATACCATGACAACAACAACAACAAAAGACAACCTTTTGGAAAAAAAGCATTTCTGACAACTGTACTTAATCATTCGCCCCACATTACAAAAATAACCCCTAACAAGAAAGTATTGTATGTTTATCCCCAATACTCTTTTTTTTCAAAACCCTCGGATGTAAGCTTCTAACAATCCATCTAGTGTTGAGAAGACCCATTAGTTACCATTCCCAGGGACCTCATATCTCAGTATCACGTACTTTTGCTAAGCACATTCGAGGTACGTTACAGGACTGGGAGTCAAGTGTTGGCCACGACTTCGTTTCAGCCGCAGACACCGTATAAAACAGCGCGAATAAAAAATCGCGTGAGGATAATTGCACAAGAAAATGTTATTCCAAGTAATAGATATGCAAACAAGGATCAAAATGTACGTGTGGATACTTACAAAAAATTTAAATCCGCCGACGACCTTGTAGATGTGTGGTGAACAAAACGCGCAACGATGTTTCTTTTTTTTCTCACTTAAAACTTAATTTTTTCTTATTTAATTTTAATTTTATTAAGATAAAAATCACAGACAATATTTTATATTTATTTAAAAAATTTCGAATGTAAGATGCTAGATTTTTTCTTTTTCTTATTTAGATGATCACTTGTAAAACATAAACATATTCAAAATTAAATTTTGTAAACTATGTATTTTTTTTTTAATCTTTTTTTCTGTAGTGGGTAGGCCTTTCGGAGGAGACGGGAGGCGTGTTGTTGTATAGATTCACAAAAAGTATCTCTTTATTTAGTGATTTTCGATTTGGTTGGTATTTCGAAACGAAATCAACATCCGGTAGAGTGCACTCGGTGCTGGCGATTCAGTCAGGATGACGAGTGCTGAACCGTTGAAGCCTCCAGGCTGGTTGGTTTGGTGTACACGGTGCGGACTCAAACTCAAAGTTGAGGCCCCCCAGACCACCTCCACCGGCCGTCCCCAGATGAAATTTTGTTTCGGTTGTGTTGCGTTTTTGATTTTATTCGATTTGGGTTAAATTATTGAAATTTATTAAGAAAATTTTCACAATGATGAGAAGCGATTTGAAATCCTTTTTTTTAAACAGCTTGTGCACAAATTTTGAAGAAGAACTTTATTTGACTTTTTTTTTTTTTAAACTTGGTTGCACCTGATTGTATAAGTGTGTTGTGGTGGTGGTGAACTTTAACGGTAGCAGTAAGCAACAAAAGCTATATATGATGAGAGAGATACAGACGGATGGTGGGTTTCTCTGGATTTTGAGAAAACTGCAGCGCAAACTATAGATATGGATTTACATATATAGATGTGTGTATGCGTTGGACCAATTTTCTTAAGCAAATCAAAGGAGGAAGAAAAAAATCCTTTTTTTTTCAAATTTAACTCAAAAATTTAATAGTTTTTTTTTTTCAAGCAGAGAGTATAGGTAAAAGATATGAAACGAGCAACGACGACGATATAAGAGTATCCGGAATTTTTCCTTCGTCTCGAGGAAGTCCTCAAAAAAATCTGATTTTTCGGATTGTTCTTCAAGGGTTTTTTTCGGTTTTTTTTTGGGACTTTTAACGATTTTCGTATTTAAATAAAATTCACCGATCCGTTTATAGGAGCCCCGCCGCGGTATCAAAGTGGACTTCTAAATTGAAGTAGAATTTTACTTTTCTATGTGTCTGCCGATGCCTTTTGCTGCTCTAAGGCTGGATGAGACCGACTCGTTGACTTAAATTGAACTGACTGAATGTTTGGCAAGGAGCAGATGATGCACGGAGCAGTTGGCCAAAGCGTTTTCATGCGAAAGAATATGTGTTTTTTTTTCTGGTGTTGTTGGTTCTCTTACTCGCGTGTTGAGTTGTGTATCTTATTTGATTGGAATATACGAACGGGGCATACGGAACGGATACGGATACCCCTACTGGGCCATAATGGTGGTAGTGAGAACATGTGCGCCCGTGCTGGTTTTTCAGCTGTTATATTGAGCGCATATATGACATGACATGCGATTAAACTCAAATAGAAATTATGTTAGACGTATAACACACACGTAGAAGTGAATCAAAAAAAAAAAAAAACGAGGCAAACAACCACTTTCGTGCCTTTGAGGGGCACACACAATTCATGGTACTTGCCTTGCTTGTAAGGGGTGAATTCGAAGGGGAAATATTGTGTTGTGTTTGACACGAGACGGTTTTGCAATTTGAAAAAGTTCTCTACAGCAAGTGTATGTTTTCTCTTTAGGGTAGAAGTTGCAGTCGTTGGACTATTTCGTTGCATAGTGCACAACATTGTGACATAAGATCGATTGGAAATGACAGCAGCACTGAATTCGTTTTGCTTTGTTGTCTTTGGATCATAGATGGGGGGTGACAGACTGTCATATCATGTCTAGGTACTTTGGCAAGGTCGGCGGATCAGGTATCTAGGTATATTTTTCGAAGTTCGATGTCCTCTACAGTTATTTTTCATCTTAGGTATAATTTAAGGGTGGAAAATGGAACGAATGTAATTATTGTGCAATATTGTCTCATTACCATTTTTGTTTGAAAGGTCCGTTTTAGTTTTCTGAAAATTTCGGGCTTACGAGAAATCAGTGGGCGTTGACAATTAAGATAACCGCATGAGAAAATTGGGTCTTATGGGAGCGACAGACGACGCCGGCTGTCACTCGTGGAAGGCCTCTGATAAGGCTTAATATAGGTACACAAAAGCAGTTTTCACAAAAGCAGGCTTATTGAAAATCAGGCGACTCCTGATTATGAGAAGCCTTAATCAGAACTGCCTACAGTGTCAGTTTGATTCTGTGCTTTCTGTTTGAGCCATCAGTTTCTCCTGAAGCCTTTAGTCACTGCTGGTCCAACTATAAGCAACAAAATGTAAGCAACTCCAAGCCGCTTCGCTTCACAAACATCTGCTGCAGAGGCAATGACTGTCAGTGAAAAAACTGACAAATTAAGAGTCAGAATGGCAGCTTATTTTATAGGCTGCAAAAGATGTTTTCGGAGTGAAGAGGCTTGGAGTGGGCTTGAGCCTATCATCATCATCATTTTCCGTGACCGCTTATCCTTAGAAGGGTCGCACAGCGAGGGTGGCTAAATGGTCCCTCCACCTTTCCCGATCTTCTGCCACCAACTCAAGTGACACAGGCGCGATCCCCAGACCGGTCTCGGAGATGTTCCTTACCTGATCTTTCAGCGCTAAGCCACAATGAGGGCTTAGATGGTCAGTCTACAAATCGACAACGGCTTCAACCTAAGCTGGTAAGGAAAGGTGAGGTTGGAAAGGGTTGTTTGTTCAACTCGGTGGCCAGATTGGCTAATTGTGATTACCCTTGGGAGATAGACAAACATGGTTGGAAATATGTCTTACTAACTGAACCAGCCCGATCTTTTGATAAATCTTTTTAGGTCGAGTAGTGATATTCCTGCCAGGTCGTCCAGGCTATCAAAGAACCTGACTCCTAAAAAGGTTAGTCGTCGTTCTTGAAGAGCTGGGCAGCGGCAGAGAAAGTGTGCTATAGACTCTATTTCTTCTTCATCCCTACAGCTTCTGCAGAAGTCGTTGGCAAAGATTCCCATTCGTGTAGCCATGACACCAATGGTGCAGTGTCCCGTGACTACACCAACGAGTGTTCTTATGAAATTTCTACTGAGGGATAGAAGGGTCGTTGTTCTTTTTAGGTCGAGTACTGGCCATAAGCTGTGAGTTATGATACAATCTTTAGACTGTTCACCAACGTTCACCGGCTAGTTTGATCGTGTATTGATCTATAAGACTTTCGGCTGTGTTGAAAGGGAGATAAACCCGTCGGTCAGCCATCGTTATGTCCATATCAAAACCTTTCCTTGCCAGTTCGTCCGCCAATTCATTTTCGGCCACGCCAACGTGCCCAGGAACCCAGCAGAGTAGAACAGTGTGGAAGCTTATATCCTTTAATGCCATGAGGCAGTCCTTGACACACTTAGAGTATACGAGGTTGGAGTCCAGGGCTTTAAGTGCTGCTTGACTATCAACACATATGGTGATTTCCGTTGCTGGAAGATCCATAGATTGAATTGTCTGTGCAGCTCTCTTCACCGCATATAAGCTGGTAAAATTTTGCTACTTTTGTAGATGATTCGCAATCTCAGAGGATTGAAGTTTAATACTCTACAGGGGGTAAATTAGGGAACGAATTACAACAACTAGCTCAAAAGAGAATAATGGCACCAAGGCACTATTTTCGACAAATCCTTGCAAAAATATATCGCCATCATCACCTTCTTTAAGTGTGTCGGGATAGAGGCTTTCACCGCGATTGGAAAACAGGCGAAGTCGGTTGGCCTTGAAGTGAATGAGGGTAAGTGTAAGACAAAGTATATGCTATCAACAAAAAAATAAACATTCGTCCGCCAAAAAAAAACATCTGTCCGTTTAGGACTAAATGTCATACTATTGCTACCAGCAACTTCAAGGTTTAGGTAATGAGTTCATCTACCTTGGAGCTAACATTAATTCTACAAATGACAGCTTAGTGCAGATTCGTGGAAGAAGAACCCTAGGAAACCGTTGCTAATTCTGTTTGGCAAAGCAAATGGGTTCAAGACTCTTTTCACGAAAGACCAACGTTTGAGCTCTACAAAGCCCTTATTCTGGCAGGCCTACTCTCTGCCTATAACAAGATGTGGATGTCGTTCCAAAAGCCAAAAGACGAACTGAGAGCGTTTTCGAATCCAAGCCACAGGCTTAAAACCGAATCCCCGTTTTAAGGAAAAAGCTTCGCGTATGCCAGAGCGCTTTATCTGGACATACGGAAGTGGCGATCGTAGTGGAAGCCGTTGGAAGGCTTTTGTGAGTCTGGTCCGTTCATGGGGTGGTAGCCCTACAGTAAGTACATATAAGTCAGCAGATGGAAACAGAGGAGACGATTCCACCTACGAAACGCATTACGAGAAAATCGTTGAAAAGAGTCCCACAGCAAATCAAATCACTAAGGCGGCCGGCGATTTGACAAGTCCGATGGATTCAATGAAGTCTGACATAGCCAAGGCGTAGGATGAAAACGGGGTACAATGCGAACACTCTTCGTTTAGGTAAGCTGGTAGCACGGAAAAAAGCTTTACTCACTTTAGCTGGGACTATTGTTCATAAACCTGGACCTTAAACAACAAGCTTGGTCGCCAGTTCTGCTACTAGCTAACCGTCAACAATTTTGCCCGCGAAGTTGGCCTTTTGCTTGTTTACGCCACCTTTGCCTCGGTGATCCTCTACTTTGAAGTCCCTGTAGGGTGGATTGAAAGGCTTTCCTAAGCGAGTGTATTTTCGGTCTAAATGTACCCGCTATCGCATTCGTTGTATTTTGTCTTGATTCTTCTGGCCGAGGCGGTATAGCTGCATACCGCCCGAACAGTCCGATGTCACATCTCACGTCTCGCCCTCAGCTCTCAGTCTATGCAGATGGGGCCAAAAATTACTCGAAATATTTTCCTGTCGAAACTCCTCCGCCTTTGACAGTCTCGATGCTTCTGCACCGTGAACCAAGACTGGGGTAATGAGTGTCCTATAAAATAGACAGCGCTGGTGTCGTTATACGAATTCAAAGTCGAGCTCAGGCATACAATGTCCCAAACTCCAATAAAGTAAATTTTATCCAAGGCGCCTGGCTTAGATGTCTTTCTTTGACTGCAGAAGCTGACGTGACTAGCTTGGCAGGGAAATCAAAACTTCATATAGCCCTATAACTTGTCGCTATACAGATGCTTTCATACGTGAACCTTGAAAGCTATGGCCTATGGGTCGATTTGTTTTTGGCTTTTTTTTCCTTCAAGATTTGCCGCAACGTTGTTTTCGTTTGATGGTTTTCAGGTAAGGGACTGTGCCAGCTACTGTGGTATTAGTCTCATTCACATCGCATACAAGATAGTTTTTGATGTACTGTGCGCATGCTGTATGGTGATGCTGTTCTTGACCTATTGATGTTGTCAAGTATATATATGTCGTATATATTGACATATAGTCCATATAGGACAGCGATGACTTACCGGCACGACGAAATATTATCGGCACGACATCAACTGAGATCTTCTTCGAGATTATAAAGTGTTTCCACCGGACACTAATCCGCGATTAAGACAAATCTTCGCTGAATCCCCTCTAGTTCACGAGATTACCCATACGAATTTTTAACATTTCACGAAGAGACTAAAAATTAATCTCTTCTACCCATGAATTCATAAAGGCTGTGTCATAACGCGGCGTTGCGTTAAAGTTGATTTGACAACTTAAATTCAAACACATTAAGTTCAATGGGAGCTACCACATCGTTGCTTCTGTCATGTGTCGTTACGTTTTTTTTTTTACGTTAGATAGTTTTGAGAAAGCAAAAGCACGATGCATTTTTGCGTGCGTTTTGACATTTCTGTGAAGCTGAAAGTATTTGTGTTTTTGTCGAATTGTTGGCATTTTCTATGGTTTTAAATCGTCTTTTCGAATGGTATATTTTCCAGATGAATTGTTGGCATTTTCTATGGTTTTAAATCGTCTTTTCGAATGGTATATTTTCAATGCGGTTGCAAAACAAAGGCCACGTAACGGGATAAAGCGAACGGCAATGCAGCTTTGTGACATATCCTCAAATCAACCCGTACAGAATTCTACGTATATTCTGTTCGTTTTCTGACGAAACAAATCAAGCAAGCCTTTTTTTTAAAGCGGGGTATTATCAACTCTGCTGTGTTTGTTGTGTTGTTTAAAGAGATGTACAGAACGGTTGACTTTTGCTGTTGATGTGGAAGTGGTTGGACCTGTCAAAAAAGCTAAATGCACTCAGGAGTGCATACTGCAACAGAATGATGGATCTTAATGTTAATACTGCTGGTTGATGTTGATCAAGTCGGTCTACTAAATATATTTCCCGTTTTATTATTTTATTTTTGGGTTATTTCATTTCGTAGATCTAAAAAAAACCGGTGGCAACTAAATGTGATTATTTTTGAATCTGAGTTGCGAAAAAAAAAACTCAAGTTTACAAGGAGATGCGCAGAGGTCGTGACGACTAGGCATTGCCCTTTACAACACAGGATATCTCCTCTTAATCAAATTAAATCTTCTCTTTTCCGGTGGAAACTCTTTGGGATTCAGTTTTAATCTCTGTTTTATGTAAGATAGAAAAACCCAATGAGAAAACATCAAGACTGCATGTTGGCATCCCAGAGGCACTACAAACTGTTTTTGGAAATGGCACGGTGCTCTTTAAAGGTTCGCCATCCCTGGTCTAGGGTTAGACGAGCCTAGATTGGAGTTAGATCAATGCCTTTCGGTTTCAATGTTTTGAAATCGACTCTGTTGTTGGCCGTATTTATTCCAATTTGTTTTCTCTTTTCTTTGGGATTTTCATAAGATCGTTTGCTGGACATTTATGTTTCAATTCGCCCCTTTAATTAACTTTATCCATGTTTTTCTTTATAGCGCCTGAGGTGGTTTTTAAAATCCCCAACATGGTAGAGGGAAAGTGGCGAAGAACTTGATCAAGCCACTGTAAATTTAGGGATTATAAACGGCAACGGTGCCGTATAATATACAGGTGATTTGTTGGGGACTTGCTGCCTTTGTTTGGCCCTATTGCTGGACTTGGGTAGTTGGAAGGTTGGGTGCACGCAAAGAATGTGTCTAATTATTTTCTATCATCGGTGAAAGGTTTCTTACTTTTGTAGATATGGGAGCATATCTTCAAAGGTATCGATGTTAGTTCGGCGACGTTAGTCCAACTCGCATCTCATTTACCTTATGAATGCGCCCATAACTCACACCATTTCACTATAAAGAAGAACACAAATAAACACACCCTCATGCAAGCGCCCAACTACAATAGCACATTAGTACCTATATTCAAACAAAAGCAATCAAAAAAACCGCACAAAACAAAGATAAACGTCCTTCTTTTTCCCAACTGCGATTCTTGTCATGCGCACGATTCGAAAGAAATCTGCAGTGAGTCTTTGAACGTCAAAAACGAGAAAATAAAACATCGCCCGAGTACAGTACACTCCATTCTAGACACCAACACAGTTTCAAACTCATTTCAAATGGCTTCTTCCTCGGCTCGTCGCTCTTCCTGACACTTTTGCCGCCGCCGCTGCCGCCGACCACGCTGCCTATTTCGTTAGATATTTCTCTTTTTCGAAAAATCCATTCGTGGTACCAATACCAACTTCTCCTCCAGGGTGCTCTTCCTCCTTAGTCGAGCAACCATCATCATACACTTCGACTCAGACTAATCATCATCATGAACATCTTATTCGTAATCCCCCTTGCCTTTATCCAGCTCTGCCGCGCGTTCTCCCAAAGTCCCAATTCCTCCGACTGAACGTTTTCGTGGTCCCCTGTGGTGAGTTTGTGGTTCTCTATCTTCTACCACATCAATGCAAGTAGGGGCGGTAAGTTCGTGTCAGCCCGCACTTGCGCCCTAGCCCTAGCACCCCGTGTCGCCGGCCGCACAAGGCTATCCCAAAATGCCAATTTGCCGAGGATTTGGTAATGGGCTTCTGGTTCTGCACAGCACACTATTCCTTGGATTAAACGATTCTTGTGGTACAGTACAGTGCATTGGTATAGCACATTGGCTCTCCGGCGGAATGGTTACGGTAAAGGTGTCAACCTACACATCTACCTGCCTGCTCGACTCACTTTCCTGAACATCCTTACCACACTTTGCTGAAGGATGTTTATCGGGTAACGAGAATATTTCATACCATGCACCTGTCTCTGTGTACCTGCACGCCTGGTGTTCGTCAGCGAACGTGACACATGCTATTAAGGTTTGGCTAAAGACCCACTCCACCCACTAAAATGTGACAAAGTCGCAGCCATATACACGCACAAAGTGAGACAGTCAAGAGATAGCTATAGGTCTATGTATTGCCAAATAATTCAGCCAAGCGATTAGTCAGATTCGTTCCAGAACTATTTTTGGATATTTATTCCCGGTTTTTGTGCCCGTCATTTTCTGCGTCTCTTTAGGTGTGCGCGATTTGTCTCCGCACGTTGCCTCTTTTATGGCTGACCTGTTGCCTCACTTTGAAATCAAATGAAATTACTCCCGTCCGTGTTCCCAGCCTGGGATTGGGATTCGGTATCGGTGGTGACATTTCAGTCGTTTTTTGATGGTGTGCGAGGAGCAAATAATTTTGTTCCCGCGAGAAGGAGAAGATCCTGCCTACGCCTAAGGTGGTGAGATGGTGGGTGAATACATATTAAAATTTAAAGAAAAATTGTTTATTCAAGAGCATGAAATTCGGCTTTAAAATTTTAAGTATCTATTTACATACGCATATCCTTAAGGCGGAGGACTAATCCTTACGTACCTTAAACAAATTTGAGCTTTTTTTTGAGTAGTTTCTTTTAAGGCATATCGTCTCCATGTCGCCACTTTAAAACAACACTTTATTCATTTTCCAAATAACAATAACCCCAAAACAAAACCTTTAAAATTTAATGAAGCAGATATGGACAAGGTTTTTAAAACGCACTTAATCTGATGGCACATAGTAAAATTAGTTTTTTTTTGCGGAAGAACATTTTATAATATGAAGGATAGCACTGGTCTATGCGATCGTGGCCATGACAGTCTCACCGTCACCATGCTGCGGTTTGTCTTTTGCGTACACCACTACCAGTACTGGATTGAAGACACTTCCTTGGGGTACGCCTGCTTCAAGGAATTTTGAGTATTGTAATGCGGCGACAAATTAAGATGTTCTCCTACCAATGCATTCCTACGATGCATTGTATTCCTACCTTAAGGTAAGAAAAGCCTTAGCTCAACAATCAGTCGATGGGAGAGTTCAGTTACTAAGCACACGCATTGATTGAACTGTCACTCCAGTTAGATGACAGCAAACTGATATTCAATATTCAAATGTCGATACCGAAATTTCCCCTCGAATGGATGAATACCAGTAGGAAATTACCAAAAACGAAACTTTGAGAACTTGACTCATTTATATCAATTGGCAGAAAACTGACAATTGTTTTTGAGTCTTTTAATTGTGAATTAGCGAAATCGAAATAAAGTGTTGAATTTTAGGTGGTAAAGTTAAACTTTTAACACTTGAGCTAAGGTTTTGAAAGAATTTTTTTTTTAATTGTGACTCTGAAATGTTCGATAAGATGATCAAGCTCGTGTTGGCACTCCTGGACCAGCTTGGAGGATATGGGGATCAAATCAATAGCTTTTGTAGGAGCTTGTTTGTCTATAACGATGGCAGTAATTTGTTAGTGCGTTGCCTTACGCCTAAGTTGCATTTCGCCTGAAAAACCCTGGCAAAGGTTGTAAAGCAGTATAATATTGAAATTTATATAGTGATTCTAAGTATACACCAAGCCTCACATCTTAGATCCCTCGCTATATACGATCGTGTTGAATTCCTTCACCTTTTCATCCCTCTTAACAGCGCCCGGGCAGAAATTCTTTACATTCGAGCCTTACTTGATCAGTTGGAGACGTTGCTAAGGCATTTACCAAGCCATTTACAGCCTTATAGTCCAGCACCCAGACTCCTTGGGTCTCACTATAATGTATAGTGCGGTTACTGCTTTGTGTAGCTCGACAGGCAGAAGCACAGTTAGGGCGATAGTTGGGGAAGACGTAATCGCATTCGTAGCGGCATTCCTGACTGTTTTTTTGTCATATTTTTCGTGAGACTTTAGCCTTTACTCAAAGCAAGCCACTACAGCTACACGTTCATCCAAAAAGTCATCTTTGGTTGAAGTCCCCACTTCTTTCGATAGGTTTTGCTACAGGCGTAGAAGGCAGAACATGCCGACCTCACTCTGTCGCAGTGTCCGTCGCCTTCGTTGCTTCCGCAGTCCGCTTAATCAGCTTGAGTCGATGTACGTAATGCCTTTAGACCATTTCATTCTGCCGTAGGTCGGGGCACTAGTACCCGTGTTTTTCAGAATGTGACTGATGATAGCTGCCCCGAAAGCTTGCTCAATCTTCAACACTCAACACTGCACTGCCCGCTTGATTTCTTGGAGTCTACTTCAGCAAGCTGGTGTGGATTCCTCGTCACCTCGCTATACTGGCCCGCCCGGCTCGTACTTGGCTTGCTGGGACTTCCCACTGTGGTGGCGCCCCATTTCGCTTTCTTCGGCGTCCTTGAAGCATCCTCTGAAGATCGTGTTCTACTCGAGGCAAACGCTTCTCTTCTTTGCTCCCCGGCACTACCTTTCTGCAACCCGCTTGGGCCCGGTTTGTTACTGGGTCCTTGGGTTGCAGTTCCTCTTCCGGTAAAAGGCTTTCTTCCGGCAAAAGGCCTTAGGCGTAGGCCTCGTGGCAATGTCGTTAGCTATGGTCTCCCGGGCCCACTCAAGGGAAGATAGTTCCTTCTGAGTGAGGGAAGATTTTTCTTTGGCTGTTAAGATGCCATAAATATGCTTGGCCTTCTTAAACCGTTTCTTCCTCTCCAGGCCGGGGGTAGTCCTTCTAGACTTGCTCCCGCGCTTGGTCTCCTTTTTGTGGCCGGATTTCTCTTCGGAATCATCGGAGTATTCAGCGAGTAGCTCTTCCTCCCTTTCCATCGAGATATCCTTAGTTTCGATCAAACAGGCTGGTAATCCCACGTTTGGATCGCACGGAACCACCGGTAGGGTGTCGTCCGTGTTTTTGGCACATAGCGTGCCCTCCCCCTCATCCTTGTTTGTTTTATTTGGTTCAGTTATTTTGGTCCCACGAGAATGAGCGGAAAGGGTGGTCCACCCCGGCAGAGCCGCCATACCGGGGTAAGGCTAAGGTTTATCTGCAGGTCTTCGCCTAGACACCTGAGAGAGCTACTTAAAGGCTGGTTTAACCCCCAGCCTTGCATCCTTCGGCACGGATAGAGGGCTTTACCACTTAATTGCGCTCTTAGTCCAAAGAAACAGCGATAGGCAAGAGTTATCCTTCGTTTGATTTCAGCGCTGGTGTCATTGTCTTAATTGATAGCGAAGCCCAGGTAGACAAAGTACCTAACCACCTCAAATATATAGCTGTCTGTGGTGATGTTCTGTCCACGGCGTCAGTGTTGAGTTTCTCTTCTTGATGACAGCATAAACTTGGTTTTGCATTCGTTGACTGCTAAACCCATATTCGCCGTTTCTGTCGCAATACGCACGAATGCTTCACTGACATCACGCTTTGTTCTTCCAACTATGTCAATGTCGTCTGCGCATGCGAGTAGTTGAACGGACTTTTGAAAGAGTGCACCTCTGATGTTGGCGCGAGAGCTCTGCACAATTGTCCCAAGTATGATTTTAAAGAAGCCATATGACCGCACGTCGCCTTGTCTAAATTTTTTTTGACATCAAAGGGTTGGTGAGGTCCTTGCCGACCTTGACTTGACAGCGTGAATTTTCTATCGTCATTCTGCACAGACTGACTAGTTTGGCACGGATGCCGAAACTAGACATGGCGCTATATAGCTCGTCTCTATGGATGCTGTCATACGCGGCCTTGAAATCGATGAAAAGGTGGTGTGTATCGATTTGGAATTTCTGAGTTATCTAAAAGACCTGCCGCACTGTGAATATTTGATCGATGGTGGACTTTCCTGGCCTAAAACCACACTGATATGTGCCTATCAGATTATTGACAAACGGCTTCAGGCGATCACACAGTACAGCAGAGAAGATCTTGTATGCGGTATTAAGAAGATTGATGCCTCTGTTGTTGGCACAACTCAGATGGTATCCTTTCTTCAGGATCGGGCAAACAATGCTGAGGTTCCATTCGTCGGGCATGCTTTCTTCCGACCATATCTTGCAGATGAGCTGGTGCATGAGCTCCTATAACCAGCTCATCGCCAGCGGATTTAAAAAGTTCGGGAGCAAGGCCGTCTGCTATGGCTGCTTTGTTACACTTAAGCTTAGACACAGCTACTTTCACTTCATCCAGGTCGGGTTGGCGGTATCGTTCGCATGCTTCGTCGGCAACGTGTGCGGCCGGGTTGAATGGCTCGTTTTGCCAGATAGTGGTATTTGGTTCGTCCATTTAGACAGGGGAAGTAAAATCTGGTATTGTTGATTCAGTGGATTCAACAACATCAGCTCAGTTTTGCTCTAGCAGAGAAACGACGCCATGCCACCCTGTGGTGCTCCTCTATGGGTTAATTTGGGTTAAGTGACTGTTGGCTAGTGTTGCCGAAATCATTTTTGTTCGTAGCATATAGGTAGAGAACATTCATTGTATTGGGCAATCTCAATACCCAGCTCAATCAGAGATTCAAGAATGGCATCAGTATATGTACGTTTTTAAAGCTTTCTCAATGTCTAGAAAGGAAGCTAGAGTGTGTTCTTCGTAATGCAAGAACATTTCAAATGACCTTTCTACCTCTAACCGTGGAGAGCCATTTTCGTGTATCAGTCCTTGAAGTGAGGTTCGTGCTGTGATTTGGAAAGCGATGTTTCATCTAAAGAGCTTTACTTGCACTAAGGAGCTAAGACTGATCGACCTGAAGGCATTCATTGTTTCGCTAAATCTCTACTGTGACATCCAGTTTTTCGATCGCTGCGGTGTTTGTTTTGGACGTATTTTTGAGTTAAGGACATGGCCGCAGGACATGGCCAAACTTGGTCCAAATAACTCCCTTGGGGTTTCTAAATGGTTTGGTCGTGTCTACCTCGTGATTTAAGTTGAAGAGGATCAATCTGTGATCTGAGGGTGACTCCAAACCAAAATTGAAAATTTCTCTAGTGTTGTAGTTGCTTCATGGTTTGCCCAAAATAAACGGCAATGCTGTGCAAAGTTCCAGTAGTTTTGGATATATGACAGATTTTTTCTGAATGAAGCATAGTTTTTGAGTTGCAAGCGAAAAAGTAGCAGAAAAACAGGTTTTTTGAAACTTAGGAAATATTGGACATTGTTGAGAGCACTCTAGCGGCCAAACTAATAAATCGAAATATTAAACTGAGACACGATTTCAATTTCATTGAAAATTTAATCTTCTTTGTTTCGTAATTGATGACCTTTTTGGAAAAGCAAAAGAGGAAGACATTGTAAAGATAGGCGATTTGCTAGATGTCCAGCAATTCAGCGCTTCGAACTATTTAAAATGAGTGAAAATTAAACTTCTGTATATTTTTCCTGCAACTGACACGTCAGAAATAATTTGACTAGAAGAGACATAACATTTCAAAGCGGTGTAATTTTTACAAGGTTCAATAAAAGTTTTGTAGAAAATTAAAGCAGTTTCAACAAAATGCAGAGTTTTTTTTCCAGATTTAAGCACAGTTTTCGGGTGACGAGCAAAAAGGCAACGGGAAAACTGGTTTTTTGAAATTTGGGTGATTTTCTGTGCACTAGCAGCCAAACTTCTGAACCAAAAACTCTTCCTCATTTTTTACATTGCGGTCTCCCTTGGAAAGTAGTAATTTCTATGAATTTTTGGCAAAAAAACTAAAACATGCCAGACATTTTTGCAATTTTCGAAAATCTTGAAGTCGTATCGGTGGAAAGTAGCGATGTTGAAAACCGGATTCAGCATCCCAAGAACCATATAAAAATAAAAAAAAAAATCTTTTACCTGGACAGTTTTGTATCAAGTTTCAGGAAAACGAAAAGAAATTAAAAAAATATACTTAATACCATTTTGGAGATAGAGGGGAGAAATGCGTTCTTTTAACCTTTTTTTTATTTTTGAATTTTTGGTTTCAATTTCCATTGGAGTTTTGCCATGAGCACAACCATCTGCGCAGCACTGTTTTTCTTAAATTCTATGGCCACCAGTTTTTGCGTTTAGATTGGCTTAGAAGATTATATGTTGAAATCGACAATTTTCTTTATTTTTGTACGTTTTGTACCTACTTAAAAACCAAATCTGAAAAACCAAACATAATCACTGTTACCGTTAAGATACTAGAAGATTTAATGGATTTTTTTTTGAAAATACTTTTATGTTTTGAGTTAAATCTCAAAAGCTTTTGAGTTTTTAAAATTCGCTTTAGTTTCCATACGCATAATATCTGGCACGAGAGTTTTCTGACCGGAGTTAGGAAGAGCGCTTTTAAAGAACATGTTCTATAAATGAGTCAAAACGGCAGTATTACAACTATTTCAGAAAAATATGACTTTAGCGTTTGATTCACTTTAAGTTGCCTTATACGCGTCTATTCAACATTGGCTTTGTGCACTAAGCGCTTTAAAAGTCATCGCCTCAAACAATTTGAAAGACTTCATCCATCTTCGTATTCTTAAAATCTATTCAATATTTTCATGAAATTAGATTTTTTCGTTAAATTTAAGTATTTACTAGATCAAAGTTTCTTTTTTCTGCTTCTTGCCTGCTAAACTTCTAAAAAACTAGTGGGAGGGTTACAACAATCCGCTTAGGCGAATCGTTGGATACCCCATCCCGATTGACCACTTTCATGCTACGAATTGTGTCATAAATCTTGGTAGTTAAATTTCAGTTTCTATTCACTTCAACTGTATTTGGAATTTCTCGGTAAAAGAATCTTTTCCCTTAAAAAGGGGCGTGGCATCCACCCCTTTTGAATAACATCGTTTTTTTGTTTATATTGTTTTTTATATCGTTTTATATCGTTCATTATATCGTTTTTTTGTTTGCCCGATCTTGAAGAAAGGAGACCCTCTGAGTTGTGCCAACTACTGATTCATAAGTCTTCTTAACATCGCATACAAGATCTTTTCTGCTGTACTGTGTGAACGCCTGAAGCCGTTTGTCAACAATCTGATAGGCACATATCAGTGTGGCTTTAGGCCAGGAAAGTCCACCATCGATCAAATATTCACACTGCGGCAGATCTTGGAGAAAACCCAGGAATTCCAAATCGATACACACCACCTCTTCATCGATTTCAAGGCCGCGTATGACAGCATCTATAGAGACGAGCTATATAGCGCAATGTCTAGTTTTGGCATCCCTGCCAAACTCGTCAGTCTGTACAGGATGACGATGGAAAACTCACGCTGTTCCCTCAAGGTCGGCAAAGACCTCACCGACCCCTTTGATGTCAAAAAAGGAATTAGACAAGGCGATGCGCTGTCATGCGACTTCTTTAACATCATACTTGAGAGAATTGTGCAGAACTCTCGCGCCAACACCAGAGGTACAATCTTTCAAAAGTCCGTTCAACTACTCGCATACGCAGACAACATTGACATAATCGGTAGAACAAAGCGTGATGTCAGTGAAGCCTTTGTGGGTATTGGGACGGAAGCGGCGAATATGGGTTTAGCAGTCAATGAGGGCAAAACCAAGTATATGCTGTCATCAAGAAAAGACACCCAACACCGACGTCTTGGACAAAACATCACCATCGACAGCTATAACTTTGAGGTAGTTAGGGACTTTGTCTACCTGGGTTCCGTTATCAATTCAGACAATGACACCAGCGCTGAAATCAAACGAAGGATAACTCTTGCCAATCGCTGTTTCTTTGGGCTAAGAAGGCAATTGAGTAGCAAAGCCCTCTCTCGAGCAACTAAAGTGTCCATGTATAAGGCCCTCATCATCCCAGTCCTGCTTTACGGTGCAGAAGCATGGACCCTGTCAAAGGCGGATGAAAACACTTTAGGTTGCTTCGAGAGGAAAATTCTTCGGACGATTTACGGTCCCGTCTGCATAGACGGAGAGTGGAGGAGGAGATATAACATCGAACTGTACGGGCTGTACAGCGATACCGACCTAGCCAAAAGAGTCAAAACACAACGTCTACGATGGCTGGGTCATCTAGAGCGGATGGACACCAACGCCCCGGCCCGGAAAATCTTCGAATCCACACCGCAGGGACGACGCGGTAGAGGAGCACCGAGACTCAGGTGGCGCACGCAAGTGGAAGGGGACCTCAGCCAACTTCACGTGCGAAACTGAAGACGGCTAGCTAGAGACAGAGCTGGCTGGCGAAGCTTGTTGGCTGAGGTCCAGGTCCACCCCGGACTGTAGCGCCACCTTAAGTAAGTAAGTAAGACTCTAGACGCAAAACTTAAATGGAAGCCGCACGTTAAAAAGAAACGCGACGAGCTCGAAATCAGGTTAAGAGAAAATAATTGACTTATCGGAAGATTTTCGAAATTAAGCGTATATAACAAACTGCTTTTGTATGAGCAAGTGCTTAAACCATCTTGGACGCACGATATGCAACTATGGGGTAGTACTTAAAAAATAAATAGAGTGGCGCAACAGCTCGAGGTGAACCAGGGCCAACTTCTCAACAATGTATGCTGGTGTGTTGAGTCATTCGTAGATATTTCGCTTGCGTCTAGATATTTAGCTTGCGTATAGAGTCATTCGTAGATATTTCGCTTCATTTGAGTACGGGATCTATACGGAGTTAATGAATAAAGGTTTGTTGTTTATCTTTTTATAAGTAAAGTCAACATGCGTTGACATAGTCTCGTTAAGGACGACTCGCCAGCTCTTCGTCCAGTCGCATGTTTTGTCTAAAGCGCGCTGAAGTTTTTCCTCTTGATAATTCAACTGTCGTATCAATAGCAAGAATAGCAGTGTCGTCAGCAAACGTAGCTTAAATTGTTCCCTCATCGTGAGGTATGTCTCTTAAATAAAGCAAAAATAATATTGGGCCGAGAACGCTTCCTTGCGGGACACCGGCATTTATCTCTTTGAATTCCGAGTACTCATTTTCGTACCTTACGCGAAAGATTCTGTCTTTAAGGTAAGACTCTAAGATTCTGTACAGTTTTTCTGGTAAGCTAAGTGTTAACTTGTACTTCAGGTCTTCGTGCCACACCTTGTCGAAGGCTTGTTTCTCGAATTAATTACATATTATCGGCAGTAGCGAAATAGGTCTGTATGACTTTTTGTCGTTCGGACATTTTCCTGGTTTCGGAACCATTACGACCTCGGCCACTTTCCATTGCCTTGGAACGTATAAAATTCTCATGGAGGCGTTAATGATATAGAGAAGCTTGACCAAAGCTTTTTTCAGTAGCTCCTTTAGAATTTCGCTAAGTCGTAGCCAGGGGCTTTGTTGTTCTTCAGATTATTTATCGTTTGACGAAGTTCAGCCAATGACTCGGTTTCTATTCTAAAATTATCTTGAACCGTATACGGATTGAGCTCCTCGACCAACGGTTCCCCGTCAAACGGTTTGAATGTTTCTTCTAGGTAATTTGTAAATAAATCCGCTCTTTCTTTGTCTTCTCTTGCCCATTCGCCGTTGGCTTTTCTTAATGGCGCAGAGTGTGCTATAGGCTTCTTAACGGACTTGACTGCTTTCCAAAGAGAGCAGTTCGAACCTTTATCGGCAGTCAAACTTTCGAGGTAAGCAGTAGTCTCGAAACTTTTAAAATCTTGAAGTTCGTGCTTCAGTTTGTTAGAAAGGTGGTTCAAGATGGTCTGATTTGGGGGTGCTCGCGAACGTTGCAATCTCTTGCGCGCTCTCCTCTTTTCGCATATTAGCTCTTCTATTTCTCGCGGATATATTGTTCCGCTGTTCGATAATTCGGACCTCCGAAAAGAAGTGTTATTACACGCAGCACTCTGAATGACTCTCACGAGTTTATCTAATTCTTCTTCTATTTCAAATCGCGCTTGGCAAGATACATTTCCTTTTTGGTCTTATTAAATATGCCCCGGGAACCAATAAAAAACTACATATACAAATCGAAATCAAGTCCTTTGCTTTGCATTCATTTAATTTATTTTTTAATTTTATTTTCAACATTAATTTAAATTAGGACACAATTTTCACCAAGAATCGATTAAACTCATGAAGATTGCGCATGAATCCACCGAAGAAATTATCGGTGGTCATGGCCAATCGAGGACTGAGTGATATTTTTAATACACACAAGCATTGAATAGTTTTTTTTTTTAGTTTTGAAATGCCATAAAAAGGATTCCAACTCATGCAACAAAGCTGTTTGTTCGCCGAAGAAACAGAGTTGTTGCACGATTTGGAAAATTGGTCTCAAAACAATACTGAACTAAATTAAATGCGTTTGAATATATTACGCAGTCTTTGAATGGCCATTGTGACCGTCAATCCCTCCGGTAGATCCATGCGCAATCTTCTCGAGCATGACCGGAAAAGATGTTTCGCTCAGATCAGCTGCAGTGAAGAGTTAATTTAGCCCGCGTGTACAGTTGAGACGATGCTGAGATTTGGACAAGTTCATGACGAATCTGAAATGAGGTAAATATTTTATTTATAAAAGTTGCAATATAAATTTTTAATTAGAATGCGGGAAATTAATGGATTCAAAATACAGAAATGGATTTAAATTTCATTGTTATGTGATTATGAATTGGCGGAAAAATCTAAGACGTCCAGTAAAAAAGTTTCCCATCTAGCCGCCCTAAACTACCAAATGTGTCACTAATTTTGATTTTATTGAATGCATGCGCAAGTGATAATTTTTTATCCCATTGTACTTGTATTTACTCAAGCAAAGAGCAATTGGCCCATAACACCAAACACCCATCATCATAAGGACATCTACATTTTAACATCCCTAATCCAAAATAATGAATCGCAAAAAAGATCATTACCCGTGTTGACGACACCTTCTTCTTCTATTAGAGTTGTAAAACTGAAAGTGGCAATAATGCTGCCTAAAATACTGGGATAATCACTACAATAAAACGGGCAATCCAAGTGTGAGCCTACACCAACCGCAAATAATTCGGCACAACTGTTTCCTAGACTTTTTACTACCCCCAGGAGGATAATCGGCCGGCAAAGGTCATGCATACTAAAGAGTGCTGGTCATCCCTAAGCAGATGTTTATATTAACTTAGTTAATAGGTATGTAGCGGGCACGTAAACTAGTCCAACAGTGGATGACACTTTGACTGTCCTTGCGCGTAACTACCTTGAAACACGATAATCTCTAAATGTAATCTAGATGTTAGCCTCAGAGTGAATCATCGAAATTAGTGTTCAGTGTGTAAGCTAGAAACAAGTGCAACGCAGTTTTCTTATGACGTAAATATATACAGATACCTGCCAAGTTTTCAGTAGGATTATCGTTTTCTAAATACCTGGTGTCTGGCAAATAATTCAAACTAATCATCGGATTTATGTCAACATTACAATTTGCTTATCCGTATGCCTGCAAGTTATTGCCCGAATCAGTCATAACCTTGTTCACTCAGCCGAAGAATAGGCGCTGACAGGAGGGATTTTATTTCTTTTTTGCTATTTCCAAGGGATCGAAAAAATATATTAGTTCTGCTCCTTGGCTCCTTTCACACCACACACCTTACCCATTAAGGATTGCGTTTTGCGCAAAACAAATGCAGTGCGAGGCAACCGAACGACCTTGGTGAGTCAGCACTTTTATTTTGCTCCTGCGAAGTGTAGACACGTGTTGTGTTGGGTTCTGTATATAGATGGGTGGTAGTGCTAGGGGGAGCACTATTTCATTTATGGCGATCTGCGCATAATTCCTTATTCAGAGGACATAAATGATTGCCAAAAAAAAATAACAACGAAAAATAGTTCAACCATAATTAATTATTGAGTATGAAATTTTATTGTATCGAATAATGGCGGATACGAGAAAGAAATACGAATTAAAAAAAAATGTCTGTGTGTCTGAGCGATATTATTGCTCTGTATATAGAATTGTAGACAGAAAATATAGCGAGCCACTTTATTCCTTAAGCAGTGCAAGAGGAACCTGAGCAATTTGAAAAATAAAATTTAAATATGCAATTTAAAAGATGCATAAAAAAACACTAGTAAAAATGATTGACCTACCCTGACCCTGAACGACCCCCATATTTCAAAAACTGCCAAACGTGCATTTTCGAACTATGCACTTTCTGGGTGCTTAACATTAATTGGACGTCATTTCATTGTAATATAAATTGACACGTTATTTTTACACTGCCAGCTCCACGCCAACGAGGGAGCTACTGATTTTGAGCCAGACTCTAACAAAATGAGTGTTTTTTTCTTGTTATTACTGATTCACCTTCTGATACCTTGCCTACTACATTTGGTGCGCATTCCCCTATATGCCATCTCTGGAGGCATCATTTTGGGAACCAGCAACCCTAGAAGGCATTGAACTATGTGGACGAAGTTGTATTGACGATGTAGATGCTGCACGATCATACCACCCAAGGGATATGAGGACTGTATAAATGTTGCGTGGGAATAATACATGAGACCCTTTTGAAATTCCGCTTCTAGAACTGTATAAAAAGATGCTATTTGCGTAAATAAATCATCATCTACATCATCTTATGAGCTTAAGTCATTGGAGATCTCGCGATCGATCAACCGTCAACCAGAGTTACCGCACATTGCGATCGACACAAGACACTCTTTAAGTGTAATGGGTGCCAAAGTACCTACGGCTGCGAATATCCCAACCAACGCCAAGAAATGGAAATACTTTGAGGAAATTTGACGTCATCTCGGCTACAATCGCAAGAGATCACCAGGTCCTACCGCAATCCTTCTGCAGCCATCAGAGATACCGCGATGAATGCCGCCAAGCATCATCATTTTCGGTGAACGCTTATCCTAAGAAGCATCGCGGAGCGAGGGCGGCTAAATGGTCCTTTCATCGTTCCCGATCCCTAGCCACGAACTCAAGAGACACAGGCGCGCTCCCCAGAAAAGTCACGGAGATGTTCTTTACCTGACCCCACTACCTGTTTCTTGGCCTAACATAGCCTGTCTAGGATCTCTGTCGGGGGACATGCGAACTACGTGTCCAAACCATCGAAGAACTGATCGTTCCACTCGAAGAAGTAGCTGCTCAGCATTAAGGTTCCTACGAATACTGTCTTTTCTCACTCTATCCCTAAGAGTAACACAATCAAGGCATCTCAGAAATCTAATTTCGGCAGTTTGTACCCGCGATCTAATTCTTTCGATCAAACTTCATGACCATAGATAGAGGTTGGAACGAACACTCAATTAAGAACTGAGATCTTTGCTTTCACTTTAAGCTCAGCTTTCCTGATGACCGGCTGGCGCAGTTCCTTTACTATTGCTCCAGCTTGACAAATCCTACAGGGTAACTCAGTATCACGCCTGGCACTTTTCGTGAAAAAAAAGATGTCGGATACGTGCTGATCCCACATACCCCACAGTTCCTTTACTATTGCTCCAGCTTGGCCAACCTCCAGGATAACTCAGTATCACTCCTGGCATTTTTCGTGAAAAGAAGATCTCGGATCCTGGGTGATCCCACAGGTAACCCAGGGCACCCTTTGGAGCTAGGCCTGAGGGCAGTCAACATGCGAGCGCTAAGTGGTTGGAATTTCCCGCTCGGCATCCGACCGGGTTCAACCCGAAGAAGTTACGAGCACCCTGGCAATGGTGACACTATCCATTAGGAGGGGCGGAGGGGGGCAGCGCTAAGCCAATCTGAGGGCTAAGATGGTCTGTCTACAAATCGACAACGGCATTATTTACCATCATCACAAAAAAAGGATTGAGACAAGGCAACGCGCTGTTATGGGATTTCTTTAACACCGAACTTGTGTACAACTCCTACTCCAACATTCGGGGCACAATCTTTGAAAAGTCAAATTAATAACCCACAAACGCGATAACTAGTGTACTCGTATGCCCTATGTCCTATGTTCTAGGTTCTATGTCCTATCTCCTATGTTCTATGTCCAATGTCCTATGTCCTATGTCCTATGTCCTATGTCCTATGTCCTATGTCCTATGTCCTATGTCCTATGTCCTATGTCCTATGTCCTATGTCCTATGTCCTATGTCCTATGTCCTATGTCCTATGTCCTATGTCCTATGTCCTATGTCCTATGTCCTATGTCCTATGTCCTATGTCCTATGTCCTATGTCCTATATCCTATGTCCTATGTCCTATGTCCTATGTCCTATGTCCTATGTCCTATGTCCTATGTCCTATGTCCTATGTCATATGTCCTATGTCCTATGTCCTATGTCCTATGTCCTATGTCCTATGTCCTATGTCCTATGTCCTATGTCCTATGTCCTATGTCCTATGTCCTATGTCCTATGTCCTATGTCCTATGTCCTATGTCCTATGCCCTATGTCCTTTGTCCTATGTCCTATGTCCTATGTCCTATGTCCTATGTCCTATGTCCTATGTCCTATGTCCTATGTCCTATGTCCTATGTCCTATGTCCTATGTCCTATGTCCTATGTCCTATGTCCTATGTCCTATGTCCTATGTCCTATGTCCTATGTCCTATGTCCTATGTCCTATGTCCTATGTCCTATGTCCTATGTCCTATGTCCTATGTCCTATGTCCTATGTCCTATGTCCTATGTCCTATGTCCTATGTCCTATGTCCTATGTCCTATGTCCTATGTCCTATGTCCTATGTCCTATGTGGTGGTATCCTAACTAACATTTCAGCTCGTATAAGATTCTACAAGAGCCTTATAAGAGTTATGACCAAGGGTAAAGCACTTAATATCACTCTTTTAGAGTGTAATAAGGATCTTATAAGAGCCATTTTAGCGTTAAAAGGCTACTTATAGGAGTTATTAACCTCTGATAAGTAAATTTAAGCTCTTTTTGTAAGACCTTAAGATGCGAGAGCAATTTTTGTATGTTTTGATAAGAATCTAAAGACGTAAAGAGAACAAGATACTTAAAAAAAAATTGGTTTTTATGACGCGACATTAACTTTTCAAAAGGGTTTTTTTTCTTTTTATGGTGTACTAAAACATGATGCGGTTAAAAATATACCTAGAATGCTTATCTTTCAAATGTCAATTGTCATACAGTAGAATCTCGGAAGCACAAGCTTCTCTATAAGATGAAAAGTTCGGAAAGATGAATGAGTTTTCGGCCACCATTGTAAGTTCCAAAAGATGAACGGGTTGAATTATAACTACTCGAAAAGATGCACACTTTGCTTTATTTTGAAAGAACTGCCGAGTATTATTAGAGTTACGGTATTTTGTTTTAGTAACGTCTTTTTAATTTTTGTGTTCATTTAGTTCAAGGAGAACGTTTAAGAACGTAACAAAATCAGTTCGCGGGGATATAAAACATAAATTCCCGGAGCAGAGAAACGCATGCATCAGAAATATCGGAAATGGAAGCTTCGTTATAAAGGTGTTTTGTTTAGACCAAGTGAGCGTCTTGTTCCAGTTTCAGGCAAAACGTTGAAAACCAAGGCTTAAAAATTGGAGGCCATCAATGTGATTTTGTTTATATGGCTGCACAGTAGGCGAACGCCAGTGGCAGGTGGCGAAACGCTCACAAGATGTGATGGGTACCGGTATGGAAATTATCCGGGGCGGATCAAAACCAGTAACGAACCAAAAATGCAGGTCAAAATGAGCGCCCTCTCCCTAAAGGCATTACACTTGCGGGGGTAAGCACTGGTTTTCTGTACTGTGCAGGGTTTTCATGTTCCTTACTGGTTCATCGGCGTTTATTTTGGATCAAGAACTCCTTTTCTCGCCAGCGAACTGGCGAACAAATGACTTTACTCCAAAATTCTGTTTCAAAATCAAAATCGCAGCACGGAAATCCTTAAAGGATCGAATAATCTATAACTTGACACTTCTTCAAATTCAATTTAAACAAGTTCTTGCAAGATATTCGCGACTCGCTGATTTCAAAGCAAATTCGCAGCGACTTGTGCGAATTACTAAGCGAATTGTAAATAGCTTCACAAGGCTGTTCAAAATGAAGGATTTGACATTGTAAAATTATAGAATTCAGGATTCTTGTTAGTTTTCTATTTGACAAATTTCAGTTTTAAGCATTTCCATAGATCAATGTCCAATTAGCGCCAGTTCACAGGTAGCAAGTTCGCCGGCTGTGAAAGTACCTTAAAAGACTTATAAGAAATAAATATACTCTTCTTACAAGAGTTAAGCGCTATAGGATCAATATTATTTTAACTGTAAGTAGGTACAATATCATTTTTGGACCTTATAACAAGATTTTATGCTCGAAGACTATCAAGACTACGAGACTTGCTAGTAAGAGGCATACATACTCCCAAGAGTATGTTAGTTGGGATGCCTTATGTCGCAATTTTTTTTCTTTTTACTACTAACCGCATTCAGGACATAAAAAGTCCTTTTTCAATTTTTGGCCGGACCGCTAAAACAGCAGAAGCTTCTAGTGAAAAGATTCTAGTAAATTGATCATTTTGTTTACCAACCTAAGGTTTCTGAAGAAAGAATCGGCATCTGATCTGGTAGATCTATTTTTTACTTTGTAGAAAGGTACATAATGCGCGCCAAGTGCATTCCTTGAAACGTATCATTTTCTATTCCTTAAAGTAAGGCGGTTGTCATTGCCTGGGGTGAGTTTCGAAATTGTCCTCATTAAAATTTAAATAAGGCTTTTCTAAAAAATTTAGTGAAATGTTGGTCTAGGCAGGGTTCGTAAGCCACTTATGCATTATTTGCTTAAGCTCGGCAACAGAAAAAGCATTTCAGGCAGCCGCTGACTCGTCTTTCATTATAATGTTTCTTGACAAATGCCAGCAAGTGCATAGCAAACAGCAATCATTCGACATACCTACGACAAGTCAAATCTCAAAGTGCAAGATGCACTTTGTAGCATTTGTCTGCTTGCCGTAATTATGCCAAAACGGCATGCAATCTAAATAGAAATCAAATTGTCTCCCCTAACGCTTACATGCGTTTATATTTTTAAAATCATAGAAACCACACATTTTACCTCTCGTGTTTGACATTGACCCTCAAAATTTATTCTAGGTCTCACTTTTATGCTAGCGTGAAATAAAAAAACAAATTGAATCAGCATAAAAAGACACATGCCACTACTAATGAAGTCACGTTTAGCCTATAAATCATTAGCATGTGAGAGCTTCTCACTAAATTTGCCCTTTCGGCTTTTCAAAAATGCCAGACCCAATGCCAAACAGCGCTGCTTGTCTTCTCAAAATAAACAATCATCGACCTTATAAATTCGCGTCCATATTTAAGTGAGGTAAATGAAGGAAGTGCAACATGCAATCGCGCTGTGTGTTGACGAGCTTAACGCGCCTACAGCAAAACAAGAATCTACTTAAAAATTAATAAAATTCAATCTTGTATCTATTTGTTCAACTTGACTGCAAAACCCACATAAGCTTAAAAATTAACAGAAAAAATAAACACTTTTGCTCACCTGTTCCCTGGCCGAAATGGTAGGTCTAGGCCGGCTTGCGACAACCATTAAAATTTCGCGTTCTAATGAAATTGTTGTTTTGGCTTTTCCTTTCGACGACGCACATGTAGGAATGCAATTAAACATTTGCCAAAATCGCGTTTCAAAATTAGATAAATACATACATTTTTTTTTTTGCAAATTTATCATCGAATAATAATTTATAAACACATCTTAAGATAATATTATGTAAGCGGGGTAAATAAATCAGAATTTTCTGTGTAGGTTTTTGGTTTATTTTTTGTTAGTTTTAAAAATTATAATTAATATTTAATGAGCATGACAACTACAATGACCGAACCAAAAAGCACTGATTTCATTTCGAAAAGTTTCGATTAAATAGCAACAATACACCCAGTTGCATAACATGCACTCGCGGTTTATCTTAGCAATTCTATTTTTGTATCTGAATCTTTCATTGTAAACATTGCAGTCACGGGTAGAGCCAGCCTTCCGCGGAGCAGCTGTGAATTGTGGCACGCATCATTGGACTGCAGACGTCATTTTATTAATTACCGGATAATTTTGAGTTGGGGGTTGTTTTTTCGATTCGGTTCTTAGATCATTCAAAGATCTGTACCTAAGCGTAGGAACAAGGTACTTAAAAAACATTTCTCTTACGGTTAAAAATTTATTTTTTAAAAGAATTTCATTATAAGAAATTTTCAAGGTTTTTCATTAACTTAATTAAGTATACCCGGAGAATAGATCGTTTTTGCCGTCGCGCTCGATCGGAGACCTTAAAGAAATTATGTTTCCTCCAGAACTTTAACAGAAACTTATTTGCAAGCTTTAAAAAAAAACTAAAAAAACTTGACCGATACATTAAAGAATGGTTTTAAAATTTTATGTATCCTTATCGAATTCCTAATCATTTAGGGGTAATACTCTTTGCAAAGTGTCAAAAGCCGACAGACAAACAAATATTTATCAGGGAGTGATAAACATCATTAAGTCTTTGAATTTTGATTAATACGAACATAATCGATTGATTTATTGGATCTTGTGTTTGATAACACGTTGTACAGAGTAAAACGTAGTGAGTCTATACTTCTAGACAGCGCAGCGGTAAGAATTCAATGATACTTTTCGTTACTATCAAACGGAACGTAAAATCTAGGTACTACTCACAAAACTAGTATATTTTATTGAAATTAAGTGATAGCCTAATATGTTCACAAAGCACATTGACCCAATGAAACACACCCAATGACATTTGCGCAAATATCAGATTTAAGCCCACACCAGAGTGCGCACAACTGTCACCTCAAGGCTACAAATCAAACTAGCGTTGGGATGTTACGGTCAAACAAAAGGAGTCCAATGAGACTCATACAAAATTTTGGAAGATTTCAACAATCATTGGAACCCCATTAAATTGTAATTATTTCAATGAACTTGCAGAATAGAATTTTTTCCCGTCATCTTCGTACTAAAATCGACATTGCGGGCAATTTCAACACACACACATGATTCCTAATAGCTTTGGCGGTATTCTGGACAGGCAACACCCGAAGGCAGGCATATATTGAGATGTTTGCTGTGGTCCAACCATCTCACCCATCTTGTGAGCAGATTGTGAAGTTGTGAGTCTATTAGGGGCCCTGGATATTGTCAGTCCTGCTGCCAACACCCTGGACTCGTGTAGGCAGCAGGTCTGACAAATTTATTATTTTCTCTCGACTCATCATACTCTACTCGTTAAAAAATAAGACCTCAAAAGATCGAACTTCGAAAAGAACAGTTTGGAAATACATGAAAACCAACTGGGATGGCTTAATCTAGGGCTGCTAAAACCTTCGAATATGATCGATAAGCTTGTCGCGTCGATCGCGGCAGCAAGGCGATCTCATTATACTTTCGGGCAATTCCTATGCTACGCTATGTTACGCTTCTACTATGTTTGCAATTGCTATGAAGTGCAGCAGGCAGAAATGTAGAATAACGTACTGTTATGTGGCGACAAGAAATAAAACAACATGCAAGAGTCGCTGAATGCACCCATCGATTTACTCTACGAACATACCTGCTCGATTCACTGAACGAACATACGCAACTGTCAAACCAGTCATCTGACAGCAGACTGCCGATCGAAGTTGGAATTCGATATCGAACTTTCCCGCCATGGAATTCAATGGAAAATTACCAGCGTCGAACCGTCGAGAACTTGGTGAATTTGTGTAAATACATGGATGACAGGCTCGAACGGCAGAGTTATATTTTAAACGTTGGCATGTGAAAATCGGTAGTAAAGTAAAAAATGATCGAATTGAAATAAAGCGCTGATAAGAAGTAAAGTTGAATAACCATGTGATTTGAATTTAAATAAGTTTGTTTCATAAACAAAGTGTTTCATTGTGAAATTATAAAAGTGAAATTGAGTTTTATTCGACGAACCCCGGGCCAAAACATGACAGTGATTAATATTTGAGAATCGGTTCAGAACCTATCCCCATTGTCTTAAGTCACGGTAATGCCACCGCCGATATGCTCACCGAAATAAGTGTCCTTCTCATGAAATCTTTTATTCCTTATAAAATTAAGGCTATCAAATCAAGGGAGAATTGATTGTGCCTTAAACTGAAAAGAGGCCATGCAGTTGGAGGTTAATCGGCGAAAACTGGAAAAAATTGAAATAAGCCAGAAATATCTGCAATCCGTCACGTGAAGTTCTCTTCTCACACGATTAGAAATTGTGCCAAAAAAATCCTTCACTATCCCAATCCCTTTGGGGCTGTTGGAACCCAATTGGGCGCCTCCCCAGGTGGCGGATAGGAGAATGCTCATCAGATATGCGGGTACAGGTATGGAAAATATCCGAGGCGGACCAAAACCAGCAACAAACGAAAAATCCAGAAGCGTCTGTTTCAAAATGAGCGGCTTCCTGGTCGGCGTTTGTTACCCAGGTTAGGGTCGGCCGGATACAAAACAGCTTTTTCTCTTCCAATATGCAAATGGTTATACTATTGCTTTTCTCCGTAAAGGCATAACACTTGCGGGGGAAAGCTTTGGTGTTTCTGTGCAGAGGTTTCATTTTTGGCTCATCAGCGTTTGAGTTGGATCGAGAATTACTTTCTTCTTCTAACTTTTCTATCCCCAAATTCTTTCCGCGATCGCGAGCATGTTATATAAAAAAAAAGGTAGTAAAAGATTTGGGTCATTCGTCGATTTCTCATCCTGGAACCTGAAACTCGTTTTTAATGAATCCCAGATTACATCAGTCTAATCTACTCGCAGCTCATTTAGTTGCCGGAATCATTCCTTGTCTCCACCTGAACTCGAAAGCCTAGAACATTCCCATGCGAAAACCCCTGCGCAGGACTTCCTGTTATGGTCTCTTTGGGAGTAGATGGAAAACTGCATTTGTTTAGCCCGTTCAAAAAAAGCGTTTCGACGAGTCCGAGAAGACCAGTTCCCGGATCGGCCAAACCAGTGGATTCGATAGATATTGCAGTAACGGATACAAATTTCACTAGCATCCATTCTTTTTTTTTCACCCTGCAAGGCCGGGTTTAAGAATAGCCTTGAGGTAAGGTGTGCCTGTCGTTAGAGCCGACTGACTGAAATCCACTGGAGGAAGTAATCTTCAGGCATAAGTGATGCTGTCCAGGAGTATAAGCTCCTTGTGGAGCCACCCGAAGGTTTAAATAAAATCCACTAGTGTCTGTTACATATTGTGCGGCTTGTTGGTCAGCGTCTGATCCCAGAGAGACGGCAGAACTTCAAATAACAAAAATCCAGGACCGTCTGTTTCGGAACGAGCGGCTTCCTGGTCGGCGGCTGTTGTCCGGGCTAGGATCGGCCGAATTTAAGCCTGGCAGCTAGGTATAATTGCACCCCCCCCCCCCCCCCCCACCTCCCCCCCAACCATGAAAAGATACTTGCTGATCCTGGTAATCCAGGGCACTCTTTGGAGCTAGGCCTAAGGGGTGTCAGCATGCGAGAGCTTGGTGGTCGGAAGGTCCCGCTCGGCATCCGACCGGGTTTAACCCGAAGAAGTTACGAGCAGCCCGTCAATGGTGCCACTATCCATTACGGGGGGCGCAGTCAAAATGAGGGCTTAGGTGGAAACTCTACAAATCGACAACGGCACCAACTCAAAATTGGCACGTGGAATGTCTAGTCACTAACGAGGAAGGAACTTGAACTGGTTGAGGAGGCCAAAAAGTATCAGCTCGATGCAACTGGCATCTCCTCAACTAAGTGGAAGGGTTCTGGAACCAAAGACTTCGGTGATGGGTGGAAGCTCTTCTGGTCTGGCGTCCCAAATCACATGACTGCACAGGCGGGTGTGGGGATACTCACAAGTCTCCGGTTGTCAGAAAATGTATTCGATGTCATTCCGTTGGGGGGAAGGATTCTGATCTTAAAGCTTGAGTTTGAACGATCGACTCCGGCTCTGGTTCAGGTTTATGCACCAAATCGAGAGTCAGAGTATGAGTCCTTCTTGAACGAAGTTGATGCTGCCCTGGACAGAGTGGCAGAAATGGACTTCTTTCTCCTGATGGGTGACTTCAATGCACATGTGGGTACGGACGACAGTACTTGGAGGAGTGTGATTGGGAGGCACGGCGACCCGGATCAAAACAGGAACGGAGGGAAGTTGTTGGACTTTTGCTGTGTATATGGCTTGTCCATCATGAACACCTTTTTCCCACACAGAGACATTCACAAATACACATGGTACAAGCACAGCTTAAATCAGAAGTCACTGATTGATTTCTTTGTTGTACCATCGTGTGTTCAAAGAATGATTTGTGATGTTCGAGTTTTCAGTGGAGCTGAGTTGTCAACTGATCACCACTTAGTGCTGTGTAAATTGTTTTTTAGTTACTGTATTCCTTTGCCACCCAGGCGAAAACCAAGACTGGTGACCCGCATACGGTGGGAAAGGTTGCAGGATGCTGACTCTGATTTCAGAGAGCGTTTTGCACAGCATGTTTCGGAGAAGTTTGAACAAATTCCAACTGACCTTTTGAATGTAGAGGAGGAATGGCAGCTGTTTTTATCGGCAGTCATTGCCTCTGCAGGAAATGTTTGTGGAGTGAAGCGGCTTGGGGTAGCGGCGGCTGGTGGTGAGAAAAGAACTGATTCGTTTAAAACACCTGGAGTTCAAGAACCCATCAGAGAGAAGAAGAGAGCCTACATTGCGTGGATCCAATGTAGAACTCAACTTCTCGAGCCCGGTACAATAAGGCGCGAAGGACTTCCAATCTGGCAGTCAGAACAGCCAAGGAACAGTCATGGAAAAAGTTCGGCGATAAGTTGGAACGATTACAGATCTGCAAACAAGATATTTTGGCAGACCATTCGTCGGCTCAGAGGAAGGAAGTTGAATATCATACAAGGGGTTAAATCGAAGGACGGTACACTTCTTTCAAATGAGAGCGATGTCCTGCGCAGATGAAGAGAGAGTACTTTTCGGAATTGATCAACCCCCAACAGGGCACTGAAGATGGCATTCCCACTGCTGACGAGATAAGGGCGGAGAATAGTCCTACAGTAGACGAAGTCACTGAAGCGACTAAATCGCTAAAAATTGGCAAGTCTGCTGGAGTTGATGAAATCCGGCCAGAAATGCTCAAGGCAATGGGTAAAAAGGGTGTTAAATGGCTAACACGTGCAAACGGGAGTTATAGTGCCCATTTTCAAAAAAGGGAACAGAAGAGATTGTGCCAACTATAGGGGCATATCTCTCTTGAGTCTTCTGGGAAAAGTATTCGCGAAGGTGTTGGAAACGCGTTCCAGAGCTGTAATCGAGCCTTTGTTACGGGAAGTACAGTGCGGCTTTCGGCCTGGAAGAGGCACAACCGACCAGCTTTTTACTCTGAAGGTTATTCTTGAGGAGGCCTGGGAATATGCCAAGCCGGTCTATGCGTGTTTTGTAGATCTGGAAAAGGCGTATGACCGAGTCCCTCGGGATACACTGTGGAGAGTTTTGCAGGACTATGCGCTGAGTGGGCCTCTTCTGAGAGCCATTCTGTCTTTGTATGGAAACTGCAGAAGCTGTGTACAGATAAATGGTGTCAAATCCCGTCCTTTTGATGTGCGCGTTGGACTTCCAGGGCTGTGTTCTGTCGCCGCTCCTTTTCATAGCATATATGGACTGGATGGTGAAGCGCAGTCTTGAAGAGCAATGTTTCAAATTGGGTGCCATCAGGATGAGCCATCTGCTTTTCGCAGATGATTTGGCCATCCTTGCATCATCCAAAGAGGAATTTCAACGAGCACTGGATAGGTTTGCAGCCGTCTGTGGTGATGCTGGGATGAACGTGAACAAATCGGAAGTGATGGTTGTTTCCCGAACTCCTGTGCAGTGTACCCTGCACATAAATGGAGCTTTATTAAGACAGGTGGAGAAGTTTTAGTATCTCGGGGTCTTTTTCACGAAAGATGGGAGGAGTGATACTGAGTTGTCCTGTAGAATTGGCCAAGCTGGAGGAATAGTAAAGGAACTGCGCCGGCCGGTCATCAGGAAAGCTGAGCTTAGAGTGAAAGCAAAGATCTCAGTTTTTAATTCAGTGTTCGTTCCGACCCTCATCTATGGTCATGCTATTTGGGTAATGACCGAAAGAATTAGATCGCGGGTACAAGCTGCCGAAATGAGATTCCTGAGGTGCGTTGCTGGTGTTACTCTAAGGGACAGAGTGAGAAACGTCAGTATTCGTAGGAATCTTAATGTCGAGCAGCTACATCTCCGAGTGGAGCGATCGATTCTTCGATGGTTTGGACACGTTGTTCGCATGCCCCCTGACAGACTTCCTAGAATCACGGATGCTACTTAATGATCGCCAATACGACTTTCGTGGCAAAAGGCCCACTACTGGTGTGATGGCTTATCCCACCGAAAAGTTTAACTACTCCTTCATGGTGAAAGCAAGCGTTTTTGCCTTCGATATTTCGAAAGAATTTGACAGAGTCTGGCATCAGGTCAGTCTCTTTTGTAGTAAATTGAAATGAACGTGTCTTTTATAAATTAGATTAAGCGAGTCCGGGCGGCACTTTGAGAAGTTTTTGAAGACAAATGTTACTCTCGGAGGGCTTATCCCTTGCGGAGGTGGGGACCGTGAAAAAGAACGAGTCTAATTTTTAGGTGGGGGGAGTAGTAAGCACACCCACTAACCACTAAGTACGCCACGGCACCCCAGCCGTGGTTTCCTCCACGTCTACTGAAATTATTTAATTCTTTCGCCGATGAATCTCAGATTTCCATATTCGTCTCCTTGCAAATATCCCAGTTCTTCGAATGGGGTTTCGGAATAGAGTAAAAATTAATGCTTCCAAAAATTGAAAAGTAGGTACGTTTAAAAGCCAATTATGGATATGAGACGCAGACAAAGGGACGTAAATCCGAAAGGCTAAAGTCCCACAATAAACTCGAATAAAAGCTATAACCTCAAAAGAAGCCCTTGACTGCCAGTTATCTCTGATTCTTTCAGGAATCCTCGCTGGAATCAAACGAAAGGGTTTGCGAATCGCTGTCTAGAAGACAGGCTCAGAAGACAATTGAGTATCAATGCCGTCTCTCGAGCAACTATAGTGTCTATTAAGAAGGCCCTCATCATCCCAGTCCTGCTTAAAATAGAGTATTGAAAACTCTGGTGCGAGAGGAAAATCCTTCAGGCGATTTATGGGTGAAAGTGAAGAAGGAGATATAACATCGAACTGTAAGGGCTGTACAGCGACACCAGCCTACCCAGAAAAGTTATAATAAAAGGGCTGCAATGGCTTGGATCATCTAGAGTAGATGGACACTAACTCACTGGGGCGGAAAATCTTCGAATTCGCGCAAAACTGTAGACAGAGCTAGAGGGCGAAGCTTGTTGGCTAAGGCCCAGATATACCACTCTTCACCTGCAAAATCGTCCTAAAGCTGGGTGAGATAAAAAAAGACCTTGGATGGACATGTGACAGCACTTGTCTGGAGATGAAAGAAATTGGCCAAAGCTTTACCTGCAGCTTTACCTTCTTTTTCATGGTCCCCACCTGCGTCTGACAAGCCCTCCAAGAGTATCATTTGTCTTGAAAAACTTCTCAAAATGCCGTTCGGATAGCATTTCACCTCCTCTGCCGTCGATCAGAGCCTTGATCTAAGACTTCGAAAAATGACAACCAGTAGGTCAAAATAGTTTAACAGCTATAGGCGCCATTTTCAATAGATCTATTTGTAATGGGCACGTAATCGACCTTTATAGGTCTAAGTTTGTTGGTTGCTTTCTAACATCCGGCACTTCTATACTTGACCTCACCTAAGTCCCATTAAATAATATAACAAAAGTTAACGGAATTGAGAAAAATGCTATCATGGTCATTTGATATAAATTGCGTGTAATGCGACATTTCTGAAAGTCGACTTAAGCCCATCTAAGTCTTTTATGGTTTGGCCTTAAGTCCCATCATTTTACTGTTGGCGTCGGACTTTACCACCGATGTATTCTGTCATATCACCTTTTCATAGTATAATATGAATGTTTCAGATAAAATAAATTTGGCACGGGCCCAATAAAATTGTTACGCAATATGGCGCCCAACGTGGGGCCTGGACCCACGTCTGAGTCAGCCGCAAACCAGATTCAAGAAAAAGGGACTTGAATTGAGAAGCGAAAACTTTGGAGTGCTCTGCTCATAAGAGTATGATTGCCAGATTTTGCACCAAGCAGCCGGGCCACCACCGGGAAGGATGTCAGTTTTCCGTTACTAAATGCTAGGTTATTGGACGCCGTAGTACAGTGGTTAGTACGTGTCGGACTACGAGGTCCCGGGTGCGAGTCCCGACGGGACCAATAAAAGTTTCTTGTCCCAGCTACGCGAGGGTCTGACGACCCTCCGAGAGTATCATTCGTCATTAAAGACGTCTCAATTCGCCGTTTGGAATCGGCAGAAATGGAATCGGTGTGTAAGAACACCTAAAACACATACAGCAAGCATGGTAGTGAGAGGTCAGGCGACAGCTTTAGTTAGTTTTTTAAGGCTAGGTTAGACGTCAGAGGAAATGCAAAGCATATTGTTGGCGTAGGGAGTTTCGGGAGTTTAGCGGGTTAGTATAGAGTTTGTTAAATTCACCCACCTCTTTTTGTCGTGTTAGATGGTGAAGCGTTGAAGCCGTACAACATTTTTCCGCTGCAGAGGTTAACCTGCTACCAAGCAACCCATCTTCTACTCGCAACAATCGAGTAGCCAAAAAAAGCCACTACGTTTTTGGCCCAAATAGATATGTACCCACTTAACGCGGCACTCGACCGTCTGCAATGAAAAATTTCGGCATGGCAAATCCGGGCCTGTGAGCCGAGATAAATGCTTTAAGTGCTGTTACTAATTAGCAATATAGTCTCCGTTTTTTTAGTCATATATTTACACAACACAAATACCTGCACGATCTTCAAACACAAACTGCACATGTGATAATAAGAATTGTGCAGTGACAGATAAAATAACTGAACTTCCAGTACAAAATTAATAAAAATATTCGCAGTTGAAAAACCGGCATAACCAGATAAGACTAGTCAAAGTGTTAATTTCGACGTTTACACTGGCTTATTTGATTTTGAAAATGTTGTTAACATAAAGTTAACACAAATAAAAGCGCAATTATATGCTCGGATTTTATCGATGTGTTTTCGACATTGAAGTATAAGAGTCAACAACGAATCGTGTTAAGCGCATAACAAGGTTACTATGCTATCTGGGGTAGCTAAGCTAAACTACCCCTGCGTGTATGATGTGTTGTTGACCGATTTCAAAGCATACTTTAGGTGTTGGTTTGTAGTTAAAAGGTTTGTATTTAAAAGGTTCATATTATATATGTAGACGCAGTGCTTAGTATACTGACTTCGCTCAGAATGAATAATGCATGTACCCTTATGTTACTTTTTAGTTTCCATGACAAAAGCCGCAGTTTATACAAAAACAAAATAAATTACGTTCGTGTTGAGCTCATATAGGCCCTCTAGTATTCTAAGCAACCTTAATATCCATTGTTCAGTGAAGTATGTAAAAATATAATCCCCTCTTGGAATATAATTCAATTAAATCTTGAAGTTGACTACTAGAAAACTGCTCTCAATGTACATTGCACTCGCTGCACTATAAATTACCCGCAAAACTATTCTGATAACGACGGACTAACACATTTTTCGGGGCGCACTCTCTGTTATCAACCGGCAATGTCAACTTCCAGCAAAGTTCACACACACAAAAAGTATCTAATAATAAATTTTATTACTAAAAAGTGTTTCTTTTTTTAATTTCTTTATTTTGCTAATAAAATGTATTAATAGATTGAATATTGTTACGTATAAAAATGATACATACCTGTTGTGTTTAATTCCTAATCAAATTTATCCAATACTATCCAAGTCCATATTGACGTTTGTTGTCAAAATATATTTAATATTTTTTTAAACAAAAATGTGTCAACACAATAAATCAGATGACTGCACGGCAAACAAGTTACAAACAGAATGAAAAGTTCAACAGAGCCGACCAACTGACAGACCAACGAGACGGACGTTGCGATAGAATCGACGAATATGTATGAACTCACATTTTATTATACTCGTGAACACTCGACGAGAGAATGTTGTATTATGTACGTAGACTTCTAAGCGAAGCTCCATAAAAAATAAAATAAAAAAAAAATTAACGACCTCTATAAATTTTGAAAAACAAAAAAAAAAAATTCAATTGAAATTGTTCTACTCTTCGTGTAGGGAGCTTAGAAAGCTTCATTTATAATTGAACAAGAGCTTGGGATTGGATCTTGGTTGAACTGTTTTACGATCTTTTGTTTTAGAATCAATTCGACTCATATGGGTACCTCGAAAATAAAGACACAAGGTACCTAGACGCTTTACTATAATTTCTTTACCACACAGAGTGTGCCGCCTGAGCTGCCCTACCGAAGAAACATTTAAAGATACTCAAGTGTTAAGGCATCATAAAATTTTATTGTCATCATTCCGTTTGCGCTCTCTTTGGCAGTTCCTATTCCGGCTCCGTAAATGGTAGTAAACAAAAAATTTAACAGCCTTTTACGATCTTTTAGGGTGTGTGAGTATATGTTGGCTTTGGCTTAGCTGCATTGCCTTCTCCCTAGTTTTTTTAAGGGTAGACAATTTATTATCACTTTCACGAATCCATGCACTTGATAATTGTTGACCTACGCTTATGTTTGAAGTTGTAAATTAAAGATTAGAAGTCACGAAATCTTTTAAACCGAAAATATATACACACTTATTAACATTGACTACTAAGGAATTGAAAATTGTGTCTATTCTTAACAAAGTGTTTTTGTAGTTACATACTTTCTAGGGATATATATAAATTATTATAAAGATAACATATAATAGGTCCGCCAAGAAACTTTTTTTTTGAAAATGCTATAAAAAAAACTACTGAATACTTTCTCAAATTTCTTTTTTTATGTAAAAGAAAAATCCTTCTGGTTAATAATGAAAAATAATTTTTTTCAAATGGCTGCCTTGGCTGGCCATGCAGTAGCCTACACGATCGGTCCAATTTTTGAACACATTATCGATTGTGTGCAGCTGTATTTCACCAATGGCACGAATATTGTCCTTTAAAGCGTCAATTGTCTCTGGCTTGTCGGCGTAACACTTATCTTTTAAATCGTATCAAATCGCAGCTCCGAGGTGGCCAAACGACATCAGCTCTGCGGCTGATAATGCGGTCTGCAAAAACAGTGCGAAAAACATGGAGTGTGTCTTCGGCTGTGTGGCACGTAGCGCCGTCCTGTTGAAACTAAATGTTGCCAATATCATCCTCTTCAATTTTTGTGAACAAAAATTTGGTCAACATGGCCATTGACTGTAACAGCCACTCCTTGCTCATTTTCGAAGAAAAATGGCCCAATTATGCCTCTGGACCAAAATCCTCTGGACCAAAATACTCGTTTTGGGTGTATCGGCTTTTTAATGTATGCGTGCGGGTTTTCTGTGCCCCAAATGCGACAATTTTGCTTGTTGTTCATACCCGCCAAGATCAAAATGAGCTTAATCTGAAAAGATGATTTTTTTTGGCAAAATTGGCATCTTCTCTAAGTCGATCGCAGGCCCACTTAGATTGGATGGTCAGTTGGCTTCAACTTCTGAACCAATTGGACTTTGTATGGCGTCATACCAAGGTCTTTATGCAAAATTCGTCTCAATGATGTCTCCGAAATGTTCAATTGTTGAGAACGACGGTGAATTGATGCACACTTTTTGCCACAGCAGCAATTTTCTCGGGTGTACACACTGTTTCTGGCTCATAAAGAATAGGAAATAGATAAATTAAGTTTTTAAATTCTGTATTAACCTTTAATATCCTTAGATAGTCAATACAACTAAAGCGCAAAAAGTGAGTTTTTAATTTGAAAAGCGCAGTCAAAAGTCAAAAATGTATGGACTTAATTACACCACTTAAAAGCTGCTTTTTTCATCCCTTCTGCGAACTACTTAAAGGACATCATCATCATCATCATTTTCATCATCATCATCATCAGCAGGACTCAGAGAGGTTCTTTACCTGATCCCACCACCTATTTCTTGGCCTACCAGGGGGGCGACGCGCTCGCATCTCGGCTAGCATGATCTGTCTAGGAAGTCTGTCAGGGGGCATGCGAACAACGTGCCCGAACCATCGAAGAATCGATCGCTCCACTCGGAGAAGTAGCTGCTCAACATTAAGATTGCCACGATTCTTTCGGTCATTACCCAAATTGCATAACCATAGATGAGGGTCGGAACGAACACTGAATCAAAAACTGAGATCTTTGCTTTCACTCCAAGCTCAGCTTTCCTGATGACCGGCCGGCGCAGTTCCTTTACTATTGCTCCAGCTTGGCCAATTCTACAGGACAACTCCGTATCACTCCTCCCATCTTTCGTGAAAGAGACCTCGAGATACTTAAACTTCTCCAAGTTTAATGGAACTGTTTTAATGGAACTCCATTTATGTTCAGGGTACACTGCACAGGAGTTCGGGAAACAACCATTACTTCCGATTTGTTCACGTTTACTTTCATCCCAGCATCACCACGGCTGCAAACCTATACAGTGCTCGTTGAAGTTCCTCTTTGGATGATGCAAGGATGGCCAAATCATATGCGAAAAGCAGATGGCTCATCCTGATGCCACCCAATTCGAAACATTGCTCGCCAAGACTGCGCTTCACCATCGAGTCCATATATACTATGAAAAGGAGCGGCGACAGAACACAGCCCTGGCGAAGTCCAACGCGCACATCAAAAGGTCGGGATTTGACGCCATTTATCCGTACACAGCTTCTGCAGTTTCCATACAAAGACTGGATGCCTCTCAGAAGAGGCCCACTCAGCTCATAGCCCTGCAAGACTCTCCACAGTGTATCCCGAGGGACTCGGTCATACGCCTTTTCCAGATCTACAAAACGCACATAGGCCGGTTTGGCATATTCCCAGGCCTTCTCAAGAATAACCTTCAGAGTAAAAAGCTGGTCGGTTGTGCCTCTGCCAGGCCGAAAGCCGCACTGTTCTTCCCGTAACAAAGGCTCGATTACAGCTCTGGAACGCGTTTCCAACACCTTCGCGAATACTTTTCCCGGAAGACTCAAGAGAGATATGCCGCTATAGTTCGCGCATTCTCTCCTGTTCCTTTTTTTCAAAATGGGCACTATAACTCCCGTTTGCCAATCGCTAGGTGCCTTCGCGCTATCCCAGGCCACCTTAATGACACGTGTTAGCCATTTAACACCCTCTTCACCCATTGCCTTGAGCATTTCTGGCCGGATTTCATCAACTCTAGCAGACTTGCCAACTTTTAGCGATTTAATCGCTTTAGTGACTTCGTCTACCGTGGGACTATTCTCCGCCCTTATCTCGTCAGCAGTTGGTATGTCATCTTCAGTGCCCTGTTGGGGGTTGAGCAACTCCGAAAAGTGCTCTCTCCATCTGCGCAAGACATCGCTCTCATTTGAAAGAAGTGTACCGTCCTTAGATTTAACCCCTTAAATGATATTCAAATTCCTTCCTCTGAGCCGGCGAATGGTCTGCCAAAATATCTTGTTTCCAGATCTGTAATCGTGCTCCAACTTCCCGCCGAACTTTTTCCATGATTTTTCCTTGGCTGTTCTGACTGCCAGATTGGAAGTCCTTCGCGCCTCATTGTACCGGGCTCGAGAAGTTGAGTTTTTAGATTGGATTTACGCAATGTAGGCTCTCTTCTTCTCCCTGATGGCTTCTTGAACTCCAGGCTTTTTTGGTTCTGCTTTGTTCTTTTCTCAGCGGCTGGTGGTGAGAAAAGAACCAAGCAGTTCTTTTCTCACCACCAGCTACCCCAAGCCGCTTCACTCCACAAACATTTCCTGCAGAGGCAATGACTGCCGATAAAAACAGCTGCCATTCCTCCTCTACATTCAAAAGGTCAGTTGGAATTTGTTCAAACTTCTCCGAAACATGCTGTGCAAAACGCTCTCTGAAATCTGAGTCAGCATCCTGCAACATTTCCCACCGTATGCGGGTCACCAGTCTTGGTTTTCGCCTGGGTGGCAAAGGAATACTGTCACTGAAGAACAATTTACACAGCACTTAGTGGTGATCTGTTGACAACTCAGCTCCCCTGAAAACTCGAACATCACAAATCATTCTTTGAACACGAGATGGTACAACAAAGAAATCAATCAGTGACTTCTGATTCAAACTGTGCTTGTACCATGTGTATTTGTGAATGGCTCTGTGTGCGGAAAAGGTGTTCATGATGGACAAGCCATATGCACAGCAAAAGTCCAACAACTTCCCTCCTTCCCTCCTTCCCTCCTTCCCTCCTTCCCTCCTTCCTGTTTTGATCCGGGTCACCGTGCCTCCCGATCACACTCCTCCAAGTACTGTCGTCCGTACCCACTGTGCATTGAAGTCACCCATCAGGAGAAAGATGTTAATTTCTGCTTCGTTCAAAAAGGACCCATACTCTGACTCTCGATTTGGTGCATAAACCTGAACCAGAGCCAGATTCGATCGTTCAAGCTTAAGCTTTAAGATCAGAATCCTTCCCCCTAACGGAATGACATCGAATACATTTTCTGACAACCGGGGGCTTGTGAGTAGCCCCACACCCGCCTTAGGACACACCCGCCCTATAGGACAACTCTGCTAAATGCAGACGTTCTTAATTGGAAGCGACCAAAAGGAGAAGTGTGTGACTTCCGTCTCACTGTGGTCTCAAAAGGCAAACTTCTGATTTTGAAAAAATATACCTAAAAAATATTCCTACTATTTTTAATAAATAAAAAAGTACACATTTTTTAGTAAGGTTTTTTTTTTTGTTTGAGTTGAGCTACAAGAAAGTCTTACAAGTTCACGCGTAAAATTGACCAAGATAGTTGGCACAAGCTATTTGTTACACCATAAGCAAACTTAAAGCTGCAATTTTTTGCACCTTCGGAGAAATTGTTATTTGCTTAAAAAAAAAGTCGTAGTCCCAGTTCTGTAATTTTGGTCTTGAAAACAAAATTCCTTATTAAATATTTTCCCTATTTTTCAATTAAAAGATATGGAAGCATGCAATAACTTCTAATATCAAATAATTTTTTTTTTCCTTTTCTAAAAAAGTTGAAAAAAAAAACTTTTTATTTTTATGTCTTATAATCATTAGGAAATGCTAAATGTTAAATTTCGGTTCTTCACGACGTCTTATAGTTTTGAAAGCTCTGGAGCTAGTTGCATTCTGTGGGCCGATTTGAAAATTTTTAAAATTTTTACTGCTTCGGATGTAAAAATTTTAATTTTATTTAATGCATCTAATAACAATATTTTTGTTCCGAATCGAAAAATTTTTACTTTGTTATATTATGTAGAAAACACTTAGTTCTATACTTGGTTCATACAAAGCTTTGGGCCACGCCTACATTTAAAGACAGAATTCAAGAATCATTTCTAATTCGCCACAAAAACATAAATATCGACTGTCCCTAATCCTAATTAAGAGCTTAGGGACAATCGAAAGAATAAGAAGAAGAAAATAAATGTGCTACACAAGGTATACCAGATTCTACTCTAGATTTTTCTATTCAAAGTTTTCGGTCACGCCCATGTTTAGGGTGGATTTTAAAAAATTATTAAATTTAAACCAAAAAATTATATATTCGTGTACATGTAAGTCAAAAACTTAGATATTTATATTCTAATATTTATTTTTAGTTATACGGACTGGATGTGCCACTCCTCTTTTAAAAAATAAACAAAAAAACCTTTTAAGAAATAAAAGCTCCATTGTTCAAAAAATTCCACATGTTTTCGTACTGTTTTTATATAGGTTTATTTTAATGCCTTATTTTTTTAATTCCCTTTTTTAAGAAAATCTTACTTCAGCTAATTATTTCGAAACACCCTGTAAAACAATAGTTCTTAAAATTCCTAATAGTCGAAGAGCTAATGAACATTTTTTTTAATGATTTCAACAACTTTCTTAACTTTATAAATTTGTTGGCCTGGTACTCGGGGCCTCTGGGAGATGCAACGACTTAAAGTTGCACACTCAAGTATGAAAGCGAACCCATAGTAAGAAGCCATTGGAAGCTAAGATTTCGTATTTAGTGTCTCATAGCAAGGCTTAAAAAATAAAATCATTGTGGTGGAATTAAAAAATATCTTTTCAAATGCATTTTATTCAATATTTTTGTTCAAAATCTAAATATTAGTTCAAAATTTACTTAATATATTATGTACAAAACACCTAGTTCTACCGTTTTTTTATACAAGGTTTTAGGCCATGCCCATATTTGTAGGCGGAATTTAAAGAAAACCTTAAATTTTTTAGAAAAACTATTAATTTAGGCCTTTTTTAGAAAAGGATAAGAAATTAAATTAACAACGTACGTCCAAGCAGGCTCCAATCTATATTTCGTTTATACAAAGTTTTTGGGCACGCCTATTTTTAGTGGTCGATGTTACATAAAATTTAATTTGCATCTGTTTATTTGGTAATTCGATGTTTGAATTCATTGGGTATGTTTCTTCATTCATTACGTAGGAGGAAAATGTGGATAAAAGGTTGGAATCTTCCGATCGTTCTAATTCGTACTACCTCGGGAGACAGTACGGAAAGAATGCATTCTGTTCTGAATATTCTGAACGAATAAAGAAACGTAAAACGGAATGATCGGAATATTCTGAATGAATAAAAAACCGCAGATTTTTTGGCCGGAATAGTTGGAATGAATAAAGAAACGCACCCATTGACTGTTTGTCTTCTCACATCTTGTCGCCACATCACATTGTCCCACTCTTATGGCATATTCTTTTAAACACTAAACTGCCACACCGAGCTGTCAAATAATACTCGGTGTTTGCGACAATTCCAGCGTGGTGTACACTCAGTTTCATTGTGTGTAGAATGATTGTTCATTGTGTCTCACTTTACAAAAATAATCAAAGCTACACCCAACCTCCATTGTCAAATACGACGGTGGCGAAAATTCGAGTTTCGTGTCGATACCGAACTAATTTGGAGTTCAAAAGAACATTTACATGAGCATGCTTTGGTGCAGGTTTACGAGAAAAGAACAAGCTTTTTCTGTATTCCACACCAGTTTCACGGTTCGGTGTTGAAAAGAATTCGCCGTTAGTTTTGTTCATACCAAACAAGCAGATCATCATTGCTTCCATGGTAAAGTGGAAGCGGTCCCTCGTTGGGTTCGGAAGACGACATCATTAATTAGCGTAACTACCTAATGGGCACCTTCCCCGTCCTGCTGCTGCAGCTTTGGACATTTTCCCTTTCTACTATGGGGTCTTTGCTCTCACATCGTATCCTGCCTTCATGCCTGTTTTACATTAAGAGCGAGAGAGCGAGCGAGAGTCTGGGGCGAGCTGTCAAATAAATTTTAATCAATGGCAGAAATGAGGTAATTCACAGGTTCACAATACCAGCGTTATCGCTGCGTCCCTCGCCGACAAATTGTACAACCCTCGCAGAGGTCGACGACTTTTTTGGCAATCGCTGTTGTGATTTATGGCACTCTGTTCAATGAACTTTTTTTTCTCGAAGCTTATACTTCTTGTGAAATATAAATTATTCATGTGCAATAAAGTCAACAAATTTTAAAAATATGTTAGGCATGTTTTGTCACTGTGCATAGTCAAAACAGTCGTGCGGTTTCTCGTTTTCATCGTGTAGTAACAAACGATTCCTCTGGACTCGTGCTGTCGCTGCCGCTTTGGTTTGCGCTCTCGCGCTGAATGTGACACGGCCATCATGTGGTGACTCGCAGTTTTTATATTGTTTCTGATTCTTCGGTGAATGTGATCCTCTCTCTAGCATCCACCACGAAATTCTCGTCGCATGTTGGGTTTCCAATGTTGAGCCCTAACTTTAGCTCGCTGGCAGTTAGCAGTTAGTACAAAGAGAACTTTAAGTAGAGTTTAACAATAGTTGTACGCAACTCATTCCTGTAGGCCATTGGGAAGGTATCTGCCGATCCCAATCCTGTTGGTTCTTGTCAATGACTTTTAAAAGATGTTCATTTAGGGTCATGTTAGAAGGTTCCACAATTCCATCTGATGACGCGTGAAAGGGTGTGGTCCGTGTCTTCGGCAGTCCGATTGACACATATCTCCTGCAATGTCTGCGACTAGAAGTTTTGTCTTTGATCAGAGTGTAATTCCATTGGCACGCCAAAACTGCACACTTTACACCCAATGGTTCACTTTCTGATCGACAGCGGCTTAAACTTGCGGAAGCTTTCGGAAACGGGCCTGTGGTACTCGTGCATTTTTCCTCTTGTTTTCACTTTGGGTCACAGAAGACCATTTTGTACATGGAGAAAGTCCCACTGCGCCTAGTACCTATGCCTTTAAGGTGTAGCACTTCCGTCAGAGATATCTACTTTAGCGTAGCGCACCCAGGGCCGCGTACAGAATATCCGGGCGGGCGACAGAATATCCATGCACGGGCCCCCTGTTTTTATACCCGTTTATTAATTTTAATGCATAGTTTGTAACGCAGTGAAATAATCATCGTTGACCCCTATGACCTTCTAGAGATATGATCGAGACCCACAGGTGAATCGATTAGGCCATGTCCGTCCGTCCGTCCGTCCGTCCATCCGTCTGTATGTGTGAAGGATTTAGATCTTCAAAATTAAGCTAGAGAGCTGAAACTTGGTACGCGGCTTAATTCTTCTGTCGCACAGAAAATGTGCAAAAATTGGCTAAATCCGTCAAAGACCACGCCTACTGCTGGCTTCAATGTGAGATAACCTAGTAGGAGCTCAAATTTCGATATTGGGCAATGTTGTCCGAAGATATTTAACAAGGCGAAAATTGGACCGCCCACAATATCGACCATGCCCACTTTTAACATGTAAAATCTTTAAAAACCCGATTTCTCGGAAATCCCCACTTTGGGACTTTCGGGATTTTCTTCACGAGAATTTGCCAGCTATGAAGATTCAGTAAGATGGCTTCACCCGTCAGTGAGATGATGAATCCACCCGTTATTTTTTTTTCGAAGTCATTTCGATCCACGAGCTCGCAGCCATAATCTAACTTGAAGGAAGCTATAAACTTGAATATAATAGATTTCCTTCAACCCCCCCCCCCCCGGTGCGGAAAAAGTTGCAAATTATCTAAGATGTCACAACATCACTGGAGGAGTCTAATGGGTTGGGGTTGATATGGCTGAAATGATTCAGCCGTGGCGATATATGATATCCTTTGAATTAATTTTTTAAATTTTTTTTTGTAAAAGCAGAAAAATTTATTTTGTCTCAGATCGCAAACTCGCTGGCTGTGAATCACCCTTCCAAAACCCACAGCCTTTTTCGTAAGCATACAATGAAAAACCAACATTTTCTGAATTTGAACCTAACCTACATGACTTATTTCTACTATTTTATTTTCCTTTCCCCATACCTGTCCACATAGAGCAAGGACATTTCATGACTCAAAATGACTCATTTTCCCGCGGCACAACTAAATGACTTGCTCTCTACTAGGTATCCCCCAGTTGAATACACATTTTCGTGGACCAAGAGTGTTTGATTGAATGGCCTTGATTGCATTGGCATCAAACACCGACCACACACTACTCCTCATACCCACCAGAATGCATCAATACAACCGCACTTGCAAAGGCCTTTATAATTACCATCAACCAGGACGAAGTAAATTTATCGCTCCTGTGCGCAAAGGCAAAACAGAACATCCCCAAAGCTTCCTAAATTTACTGCCCTCTGAGCACCTATCAAAGAAGCATCGCAAATTTCGGAATTCATGTTGTAGGTAGGTCCTCACGTCGTCAAAATTAGTTCCTTTTTTATGGCTCAACCAGACCAATATGATGGCCGTTGACATGGACTTGACTGTACCGGAGCTTGTATAGTCTAAAACATTCAACGCGATTGGAAGAATGTGCCGTGCAGCACTGCATGTGACTCGTTTTCTTTCTTCGATCCTTCGACCAGCGCACAAAAAGTCAAGGTTATCTGTGGACAGAGGGAAAAAAATCGTCGCTATTGTTTAAATCCTGCCACAGCCATCGCTTTGCCATACCATGCCCCCATCCTGTTGTGCTCTTGTTGGCCGTGACATTATTCCATGCCACTTCCTTTCTTCACTCGGTGCACTATACTTGTCGTCGAAGGGAATGCATTAAAATGCCCGGTGTATCACTGATTTACTTCATTTCGAGGATATGTGACCACATGGCTGACATGGTGCTACTTTGACCTCCACCAGGACTTTAGCTCCATACACCATGCCTCCGGGCCATGATGTGTGCCCAGCGCAGTATAGATTTCGTCCTACCAAATGCATTGCCGCAGCGGAGTCACACTCGCTTACCAGTCACTTGCTGCCTCGTTGATGATTTGTGATGACGGCCCAGTGTTGTGTTTGTGTATGGTGTATCCCTTGCCGGTCGATCCTGAATTTGCATATTTTATGAGGTTTTTGTTGCAAACACGTCGTCCTGGCTGTAGTACAGTGTGATCAAGTTGCTTTACTCCATTCGACCCAAAAGCGTCATTGTGGCGAGTAGCCCAATTACCAAATTGAGAAAGGGCCGCTCTCTGGCTTGTTGATGGGATGGTGGATTGGCCATTTCTTCGGGTTAAGGATAAATAAATAAGTTTTTAAAACAACAAATAGGATAGTTAATCGATACAGCTCAGCGGGGACACTGGGTAATTGAGATGACGACTGAAGCTAAATGCAGTTAGTGTGTTGTTGGTTCGTTAGCGATATGGATTTGGGTGGACGCCAAGAACTTGGCGTTAAGTGCGTCACAAAATTGTAAAGTTTTCTTTTTTTATTATTACATGACTGGGTCAAGACTACGAATGGGGTTAGAAAGTTGGTGAAGTACTATGAATCAAAATCCAAGGCTCTTTATTGGCAGTCAGTTTACTTTATTTCTACGAAATTGTGAAGAAAGACCATATGGTAAGCTGACAGGAAATCTAGATGCATACAAAATCCTGCGCCTCACCAGTTTGGCAATAATATTAAGGACTCAGGATGAACAAAAATGCAGTTTTATTGCCTACTTAAAGAACTACTCATATTTAAAATGAGGCAGCGCCCTCTGCTTGGAAATAGAATAAGGAACGAAGCGGTATCCAATACACTTTATCTACTCAAAATAACTGAATGTTTTGCTATTGGTTCGAACTTGAAATAAATAAATTTTCGCTCTTTTTCGCTTTTATGCGCTGAGGGACTTTATGTCCAGGTATGGCCGCAGTCAAAAATATTCTGTAGCAAAATTGTGTGTTTGATACGTTATTGAATTTTTAATAAGTCTGGAACGACTGCAGAGTTTTTGTAGTTCCTTTAAATAAAAAAAAATTATGACGGATAAAGACGCTGACCAATTTTTTAAATTATTTTATTTGGTTTTTATAATCGTTCACACCTACTTACGTGTTTGGCTACTGTACACTGGAATTTTTCAAGCATTAATTTTCGATTTTTGAAGTTCTGTGGAACAAGTGACCCGCATAAGATTAATGCTCTTTACGTACCGAACTCAAAACTGTGTTTTCGTGAAAACACGCGAAAACTTCTTCAAAAACATGAGTACTTATAATTATACTTACGTTTAATTTTCTGTTTTCGAAACCCCAGTTTTTTAGTAGTTTTCGTTCGAAATCACTTTGTTAGTCACGAATATCGAATTGCCTTGAGAATTTTAAATTAAATTTGCAAAGAATGTCACTTTTGTCCCAACTTTGGATGTTAATATCTCCAAAACCGAATGTCCTGTCTTTAATCAGCTTGTAGTTTTGAGGTCAGAGAAAAATTCTTGATAAGTTCCCATCTTTTATGGACCTTTGAAGGACGTTAAAAAAAAAAAATGGGCTAAAATTTGACAACTGACAAATAAATGAAAAACAAAAACAAACTCTAGTCGGCGTTTTTCCTAAACGTGAATGGTTAAACGAGTTTTCGAAAACTTTTTGCCCAAAACTCAGTTTTTGACTCAGTGTAAAGAGCGTATAAGGCAAAAATAATAGTTTCAACCTTACCCCTGCAAGGTCAGAACTAGAATGGCCTTGAGAAGAAAGAAGAAGCTTCGGATACGTGCTGATCCTGTTAACCAGGGGCACCCTTTGGAGCTGGTCCTGAGGGGTGTCAGCATGCGAGTGCTTGGTGGTCGGAATGTTCCACTCGGTATCCGACTGGGTTAAACCCGAAGAAGTTACGAGCAGCCCGACAATGGTTACGCTATCCATTACGGGGGGCCGGAGGGGGCCTGCGCCAAGTCAAAATGAGGGCTTTGATGGTCAGTCTACAAATCGACAAAGGCTCCAACTTAAAATTGTCACATGAAATGTCTCATCGCTAACGGAGAAGGAACTTGAACTGGTTGAGGAGGCTAAAAAAAAGTCAGATCGATGCTACTGGCATCTCCTCAACTAAGTGGAAAGGTTTCGGAACCAGATACTTCGCTGATGGGTGGAGAGTTTTCTGATCTGGCGTCCCACACAACATGACTGCACAGGTGGGTGTGGGGATACTCACAAGCCCCCAGCCGTGAAAAACGATGCTGCGCTGGATAGAGTGGCAGAAATCGGACTTCTTTCCCCTGATGGGTGACTTCGGTGCTCCTGTGGGTACGGACGACAGTACTTGGAGAAGTATGATTGGGAGGCACGGTGACCCGAATCAAAACAGGAACGAAAGGAACTTGTTGGACTTTTGCTATTCTTATGGCTTGTCCATCCTGAACACCTGTTTACCACACAAAGACATTCACAAATACACTTGGTACCGGCACAGTTTATTTAAATCAGAGATCTTTGATTGATTTCTTTCTGGTACCATCGTGTGTTAAAAAAATTATTTGTGATGTTCGCGTTCTGAGAGGAGCTGAGCTGTCAACTGATCACCACCTAGTGTTTTGCATTTTGCGCTTTGGCGACAGTATTTCTTTGCCACCCATGCGAAATCTAAGCACCCATCTTTTTTTCCACCGTCAAGTAGCCGCATACGGTGGAAAAGGTTACAGGATGCTGAATCTGATGGAGTTTCGGAGAAGTTTGAACTTTGAAAAAATCCATCTGACATTCTAAATGTAGAGGAACAATTGTAGCTGTTTTTATCGGCAGTCATTGCCTCTGCAAGAAATGTTTGTGGAGTCAAGCAGCTTGTGGTGAGAAAAGAACTGCGTCGTTTAAGACTCCTGGAGTTCAAGAAGCCATCAGAGAGAAGAAGATAACCTACAATGTGTGGATCCAATGTAGAAACTCAACTTCTCGAGCCCGGTACAATGAGGCGCGAAGGACTTACAGAACAGCCAAGGAACAGTCATGAAAAAAGTTTGGCGAGAAGTTGAAGCACGATTACAGATCTGCAAACAAGATATTTTGGCAGACCATTCGCCGGCTCAGCGGAAGAAAGTTCAATATCGTTTAAGAGCTTAAATCCAAAGACGGTACATTTCTTTCAAATGATAACGACGTCATTCGCTGATGGAGCGAGCATTTTTCGGAGCTGCGCAATCCCCAACAGGGCACTGAAGATGGCAATCCCATTGCTGACGTGATTAGGGCGGAAAAATGTCCTACAGTAGATGAAGTCACTGCCCCGATTAAATCGCCCAAAGTGGGTAAGTCTGCTGGAGTTGATGAAATCTGGGCAGAAATGCTCAAGGCAATGGGTGAAAAAGGTGTTAAATGGCTAAGACATGTCATTGAGGTGGCCTGGGAAAGCGGGAAAACACCTAGCGATTGGCAAACAGGAGTAATAGTGCCCATTTTCATAAAAAGGGGATAAGAGAGATTGCTCTAAGTATAGGTGTATATATCTCTTACGCTATCCGGGAAAAGTATTGACGAGTGTTGGAAGTGCGTTTTAGAGCTGTAATCGAGCTTTTGTTGTGGGAAAAGCAACGCAACTTTCAGCCTGGCAGTGGCACAACCGACCAAGTTTTTACTCTGAAGGTTATTCTTGAGAAGGCCTGGGAATATGCTAAACTGGTCTTCGCTTGTTTTGTAGATTGGGAAAATGCCTATGACCGCGTTCCTCGGGATAAACTCTTGAGAGTTTTGCAGGACCATGCACTGTATGGGCCTCTCCATTCAGAGCCATTCAGTCTTTGTATGGGAACTGCAGAAGATGTGTTCGGATAAATGGTGTCAAATCCCATCCTCTTGATGTGCGCGTTGGACTTCGCCAGGGCTGTGTTCTGTCGCCGCTCCTTTTCATAGCATATATGGACTGGATGGAGAAGCGCAGTCTTGGCGAGCAATGTTTCGAATTGGCTGGCGTCTGGATAAGCCATCTACTTTTCGCAGTTGATTTAGCTATACCGGCATCGTCCGAGGAGGAACTTCAGCGAGCACTGGATGTGTTTGCGGTAATCTGTGGTAAGGCTGGAATGTAGGTAAACGTGAGCAAATCCAAAGTGATAGTTGTTTCCAAAACTCCTGTACAGTACACCCCCCAACAAATATACTCTCGAGAGATGTGCTCTACAAATCAAGAAAACCCTCTTATAAGACTCTCGTAAAACTCTTGAATACTCTCATTAGAAGAGTACAAAGCTACCAGAGTAAAAAAGACATAAACATCCATTATAAGAGCATATTTGATTCTTGTTATGTGAGTTCAACTCTCATTTTACTCTCAAAGACTAAAAGTAAAATTCGTGGCGCTTTGTTTTTATCGAAGTAAAATGTTAACTTTAGCAGATAAATTTTCAGTTGCACAAAGTTCTTGCAAAAATAACCTCAGAAAAATAAAACTAAAGTCAATAATGATGATGACAATGGTGTACCATCAAACAGCGCATTGAGAATAACAATTTTTTTTTATAAGAATATGTTGTTCTCTTTTTTACTTTATGTCCTTAAAAAATTAAAGCATTTTTGGCACACAACATGATAAAGATGACACGAAAATTGTTTGTTATGTTTCTCTCTCTTTCAAACGAGATTAGTTCTTCACACTCCCATAAGAAGAACATATATTGTCTTATTATGAGACCGAATATCTCTTGCAAGAAAAGTTTATGACTTTTTATCAGAACAAACAACTCCCATAAGTGGGGCCATTTAACTCCCGTAAAACTCTCCTAAGCGCTCTCGTAGTACTCTATGAAAGGCAAATTCCAAGAGGCAAACTCTTGGAGAATACTCTCATAAGACTCTCGTAGAGTGTTATGGGAGGAACATTATGTTAGTGGAGCTTCACATAATTGGAGTCTTTTTGAGGCAAGTAGAAAAGTTTAAGTAACTTGGTGCCTTTTTCAAGAAACATGGAAAGAGTTGTCCTGTAGGATTGGCCAAGCTGGAGCAGCAGTTAAGGAACTGCGGCAGCCGGTCATCAGAAAAGCTGAGCTTGGAGTAAAAGCAAAGATCTCAGATCTCCGGCCAAGAAACAGGTGGTGGGAGCAGGTAAAGAACATCTTCGAGACTCGTCTTATCGCGCCTGCGTCTCTTAAGTTGGTGGCCAAGGATTGGGAACGATAGAACTACAATTAGGCTTCTAAGGATAAGCGGTCACAAAAAGTGAATGAAAGGAAAGTTTACGGAGCTGTACTCCCTGAATTTTCAAACCAAGTATGTATACTCTTTATAAATCGGTTGCAGTATTATCTGCAGTTACAGAAAAAAAATGTTAGATTTTATTGAAGCCTCAATAAGGAACTGTAAAACTGTTTCTCTTTTGATTGCTGCTGCTCGCGCCTTGAACTCATTTGTCTTTCCAATTGCGCTCTGTTAATGGTATCCATGAATACTGTGTTTGTTCTTCCGCAGCTCACCTAAGAGTAAAGGTTAAATGACCTGTCATTCAATTTCGGAATACTACCACCTAATTGCATTGTTACCGTTTAATATACAGAAATGCTGACAAGCGTGATCAATTATAAAGTCTTATCCAACTTTAAAGGTACCTGGCAACAAAGAGTCTAAAGAAAGATCACTAAAGTATTCTGCGTTCACGCCACTAATTTTGCGGATTGTCTACAAGACGAGAAGGTCAGGTATTTTTTTTTTGCTATCGTAACAGTCAGATCATGTTTCATGTCAGGTACAGTAAGTAGGCTCCAAAATGTTTTTTTTCTATAATTTTATTCCCAACGATACTAGGATTTACTAGAACTATACAAGGATTTGGACAAAGAATCAAACGTGCTCACTGTAGCTCAAATGGTAGAGCATTACTCGCGACAAGTAAGGGTTGCAGGACCCTGCCGGTGAGTCACACACGGTTTTTTTCTTTCGACATTTCCGTCCGCTAACATTTCAACTCCACTCTACGACTAAACGTAAAAATAGAGGCGCCTGTACGGCTTAGTTGTCATCATAATTGTTATAAGTTACTTAACAAGACATGTTTGCAATAAAATAAAAAATAAAAAGATGATTGGTTGGACCTGGATTCGAACCCAGGACATCCCGATTGCCGGTCATACGTGCTACCATCTGCACCACAGCCCACTTCCATCTCGACTGTCCAAATAGCCTACATGATCTCTCCGCATAGATAATGCACATAAACCAACAACATGTGATACTAGAATTGACCCAATTGATTTCGAATACCAGCCTTTATTGTAAGCGAAAGAGTTTACTTAAAATTCGTTTAGTTTCCAAAAAAAATATTACATTATTACCAGCCAATTGTTAGTGACATGGTAAACAATGTTTATGCGGACTTTGATTAATATCAAAAGAAAAACTAGAGTAGACTCTACCCCAATAGGTGTTTCACGGCCGTACAGGCGTCTGGCACGTCTTGCCCAAAGCACGACATTCAGCCATTTCCAAATCAGATCAGACTGTCCCATGTAAAACACCTATTTGGGTTAAGGCTACTCTTATTATTTTTATTTTGATAAAATTCGTTTAATTGAAAAAAAAAAATACAAAAACTTCGCCTTTCAAATCTCTCTAAAAATGTAATGGTCTTGTAAAAGATCTTCAAGACACCACTTTGTTTAATTCTGTTTTAAAGGGAGGATATTTATACATTCAAGGGAAATTAAATATCCCCTCGTATAGGATCACTTAAGGAAACAAACAGACTATATGCGTTTTATTTGATTATATTTCTGTTTCCATCATTCGCATTTAGCTGGCCTTGTCTAATCAGATACTAATACTGCCAACACAAACCAGCGCCATGCAACATTAACACACACAAATATTTTCGCAACCCAAACAAAGATTCCGTTCTAGAGAAGTCACAAGAGAAAATGAATTCGCATTCACTGCTCCAATGAATTTTGAGTTAACTCATTCTCATGCGCGGCGAACAAAGAAATAAGCACTCGCTGTTTGCAAATACCTTTGGCTGTGTGGTTGACTTTCCAGTGAGTGCAATTAAATAATAGTTGCTGCGCCAGCTTCAATTTAATATTGAGGACAAGAGTGAACATCTGAGAATGAAATGACTAACAAAGTCGTTATATGAAATTAAAATTGAGTATCCGGTTACTTTTCATTTGCAGCAAGTTGCATTTGATTTGAGTTTATTATTGCAATTTAAGAGCAAAGTTCAATGATCAGTGAGTCATTCATTTCGGTTAGTCCAAAGTCCCAGGCACAGCACAGCTGACTGCGATGTGGAGGTGTACACAGATTGGATTGGATGTTGGAATTGGAAGGCCAAGGCACGCATTTCCAATTGGATTGTTTATATTTTGTGTTAGGTTCATTCCGGGTACATGTGCACTTAGAATGTACTCGGCACATCTGTCAGTGATGTTGTTTTTGTTTTATCAGCTTGGGAAGGCTCAGCGCTGGGTGCACGAGCACTCGAGTGAGAAGGGAAATGGAAAATGTAAACGAACCGGTTGCGGTTGCCCGTTTGTGTTGGCTTGGCACACAAAACGGCATAATGAACTGATTATTTCCCAACTTATCCACTTTGCTGCTAAAAATATAGAATTTTTTTTATTACTTAACGGTCTTTGGCTGGCTCAGTGGCGGTGGCGTAGGTCAGGTCTTTTGTTTGGCAGGGTTTATCGTATTTTTTTTGTTTATTCTTCGCGGCCGAACAGCGCGTTTGCAAACGCGTATGTCGTGTTATTTTTAGGACTTTTTTTTTTTAATTTATAGAGCTCCGTCTGAAAATATTTTAGTTTTTTCTTCATAATGCTTGGAAGTAGATACAAATGTACGGTACGCCTAGTTGCTTATTTTTAAATCTTGAAAAAATTTTTCGAGTTTTTATTTATTTTTTATCAATGCATTATTTGAATTTAATGTCTTAACAACTGTTTTTCCTTCACATTCATTCTTTAGCGTACTTTTAAGTGAAAATATCTTTGCCACTAAACTATATTCCACATTTAGGTAGGTATACATACCTAGGTACCTACATACTGTTCGAAAATATCTTGAAAATTCCTGTTTTTACTTTACATAACCATAAAATATGTACATACATATGTATGTAATAAAATAAAAAATTTATTTGATAATTATTATTTTAACATTATTAATACAAAAATAAAAACTATCGCATTTCTTGAACAGTTCAATTGCGTTTATTTATTTCACACTACATATGATGCAAGAAGGGAAATTGACTTAAGATCCAGGCTTAAAGAAATTCAAAGCGAAAACTAATCCAAGGCGAAATTTAAATGCTTAAAGCGGGCACCACAAAGCAACCTCAGGCTTCCGCTTCGGCTTCGACCCGTTACGATACGTGAGCTTTGAACCGGCTTTACAATGACATTTCGCTCATAGAGAGAGAAAAAGAGAGAGAGAGCTTTTATTATGCAATCACTACGTTCTCCAAGCATGCCAGAGGCCACGGAAAATTAAAAAATACGCACACACAGCCGAAAGCCCTGGTAGCTAGTGCTGTGTGTACATAATTACGTGAAACATTCATGTCCAACTAATAAATAAATAATACGCAATTTGGCCAAAAATGTAGACACACTCAGATATTCTGCGTCATATCCGTGCACGACCAACACACTTATACAAATATAGTCAAAGGCAGACTGATTGTTTTCGTGTGTGCGATCGAAATCAACCCTATTTACTTCACACGAAGCAAAAGTTCAGCACTGAACTCGTGCTGGACTTCTGAGCCTTATTACGTAGCATTGCATTTTCTCTTTCAAAACAACATTTTGAAGCCGAGCTTCATTGTGTTAGGAAACACTGAAATCATATCGCTGAATTTGTAAACGTCAAGCCGAGGCCAAGCCCAGGCTGCTTTGTGGTTCCCGCATAAGGCACTCCCGATAATCAGGCAGAAGATTCAACACTAATAAAGTTGAAACCAAGTATTTATAGTCATTCTTATGATACCGGAAGTTTATTCAATATAAAGGGTCCGCCATCTAACGTGTTTTTTTTTTCAGTGCTTATTTCGTGAATGGTAACACTTAGCCCATGTCTGATTTGACAGATAATTAGTTTTATCCTTCCGCTGAATGAACATGGCTGTATTTACGCTTGAACAACGCTGGGAAATATTGCGACATTACTTTGAAAATCATGGCAATGTTGCAGAATGTGTGCGAAAATTGCGTCATCTTAGCGGGTATGTAAACAAACAAAATTGTCACATTTGGGGCACAGAAAACTCGCACGAATATATTGAAAAGCCGATACGCCCAAAACGAGTCACTGTTTGGTGCGGATTTTGGTCCAGAGGCATAATTGCGCCATTTTTCTTCGAAAATGAGCAAGGAGTGGCTGTTTGTTACAGGCAATGGCGATTGTTATCGGGCCATGTTGAACGAATTTTCGTTCACGAAAATTGAAGAGGGTGATATTGGCAACATTAGGTTTCAACAGAACGCCACTACGTGCCACACAGCCGAAGCTACACTCGATGTTTTGGGCCCTGTTTTTGAAGATGGCATTATCAGCCGCAGAGCTGATGTCGTTTGGCCACCTCGGAGCTGCGATTCGACACTGTTGGACTATTATTTGTGGGGTGCCGTAAAAGATAAGTGTTACGCCGATAAGCCAGAGATCATGTACGCTTTAAAGGACAATATTCGTGAAACCATTGGTGAAATACAGCTGCACACAATCGATATCGATAATCGTGTAGGCTACTGCATGGCCAGCCGAGGCAGCCATTTGAATGAATTTATTTTCCATTATTAACCGGAAAGGTTGTACTTTCAAATAAAAAAAGAAATTTGAGAAAATATTCAGTAGTTTTTTTTTATAGCATTTTCAAAAAAAGAGTTATTTGTCGGACCCTTTTGATAGGGTTGATGAAACATAATGCAAACAACGATAAACAGCTAGTGGCGCGAAAGCTAAGGAACATTTACTGCGTAGGTATGAAGAGTTTTCACTTATAATTCGAAATCCGTCGGAAATTTTGCTTACCAGACTTCATAAAAAATTTCTTTAATACTTTAAAAGAATACAAATGACAGACTGGAAGAATTTTCAGTGTACAAAACAGTAGGTGTTTCACAAAATGCTTTCTTCATTATCTTCCTTGTTTCTTAAGTTTGCAGTCGGTAGCTTGCAGTATTACTGTGGATACTGTTGGTTTGCTTTATATTAATTTATTATTATTTTGTAAAATACTGCTGCTCTTATGGGAAACCGTAGGAAGGGTTGTAACTTATGCCCGGTTTCACTAGGGAAGTTTAAACTTACGATAAGTTAAACTTCACCAAAGTTTGAACTCAGTAGTTAAACCGTTGGTATGTTTCTCAGTAGAAATTGATCAAGCGTTTAGCTTGCTGTTGAGTTTCCGGTCTTTGATTTTCGTTAGTTTTGTAGGCCACTCTAAACATTAGGACAAACCATGGACTCGGACATAAAAATACAATTAAACAGTCGTATTTGTTAAAATTTCAAAACAAGTGAGTAAGTGCAAGAGTTCGTCTGTGACAAACTTCAATGTACCCGACTCTATATACCATGGCAATATGCGTTAAAACCGAAAATTATTTCGGAAAAACAGGTTTTTCGTAACAACGCCCCCTAAAAGTGGGCGGAGCTCAAAGCCTTGTATGAACCAAACTTAGCAAATAGTAATATTTTTAGTATTTGTCATATAAGTTTTCTTCGATTTGGAGTAAACTTTCCGAGAAAGCGGGAATTTTAACATGTTAAAAGTGGGCATGGTCGATATTGTGGGCGGTCCAATTTTTGCCTTGTTAAAGGTCTTAGGCCAATATTGCTCAGTACCAAAATTTAAGTTCCTGTTCCTTGTCTAACTTGACCAAAAGGTTTTGAAAGAAAATTTGAATTAGAGGTTGTCTTACATTAAAGCCAGTAGTGGGCGTGGCTGTTGGTGGATTTAACCAATTTTCACATTTTATTTGAACAAAATAAGAACCAAAATACGCTCCAAGTTTGAGCGTCCTAGCTTAATTCTAAAGACCCAAAAACTTCACACATACGAACAGACGGACAGATGGACGGACGGACTGACATAGCTTAATAAATTCACCTGTCGGTCTCGATCATATCTCTAAAAGTTCTTACGGTGATTATTTCAATGTGTTACAAACTATGCATTCAAATTAATTTACCCTGGGTCGGGTATAAAAATATGTTTAACATTTGATGATAAATTGCCTGGGGGCAAGTGCTATGAAACAGCTCCTTGTATGACTTCATGGTTGACGGTCTGTTTTTGATTTAAAATCCATAAAACGACCATTCAGAATCCTTTTTTTTTTTTGAATAATGTTATATATATTTTTTTTTTATTCTAATGTCGGTATTTTGCGCTAGCAATGTGTATTTTTAGCGGTCCGTCAAAAAATGGAGAAAGGTCCTCTTATGGTATTGCTACGTTGTCAGTCCATCCAATCGCTTTATAACTTCTGAACGGTTAGTCGTAGAAAGACGAAATTTGGTGTGCTTATAAACTCTAGTGGAATCTACTAGTGGAACTTTTTTTATGCACACATAATGGTTGAATTACAGCTTAAATTTCATTCGAAAATGAACTACAAGTTTTTAGGTACTCATTTTAAGAAGTTTAGCAGGTGAGAACTAGAAAATAAAAACTTAAGTCCAGCAAATATTGAAGCTTAATAAATAAAATTAGTTTTTTGAAAATATTTAAAAGTTTTTGAGAAATGAAGAGTTGAAAATGGATAACGTTTTTCAAAGTCTTTGAAAAAATTAGCCGAGTGCTTAAGTCAGATTTTTCCGAAAGATAGGGCCGTTTTGACGCATTTTCGAACAAAAATCGCAAAAAATCACGAAAAAACGTGTATGTGTTCATATCAACAAGGGCCATTCGCATTACTTGTAGGGCATCCGCCTCATCCGCCTCCATCCGTCTCTACCTGGTTCACAGTAGCCTTCCATCCTCTGCGATCATGGGCACGTTGCTTCCAATAGGACAAATGGCATCCTTAAATCGGAGGTTCGGTCTTCCTGGTCGTTTGGAGCCAGAGGACTTGGATTCGAAAGCCGTCTACGTGGCTCGAGCGTTGTTCTCGATCCGCTCGATGTTATCTCGCCAATAAAGTCTTCATGTTTTGGCTTTTTGAACTACATCACATCAGAGATCTGCAATGATACACCGCAATGAATTATGCACTGCATATATACTTTGTTTTCTTCTGGTTGATGTTGTAAGCGCTAGGTCATTAGTTTTTGTGGAAATTGAATTAAAAAACATTTTTAATTGTGTTCCAACGTTTCGTCCATGTTTTAAGGACATCATCGGGGACGGCCTTTATTAAACAAATTCCGTTTAAATATCACTCATTCTTTTTTAAAATAGCAGTAAAAATTACTTACATAAAAGAATGAGTGATATTTCAACTGCATTTGTTTAATAAAGGTCGTCACCGATTGTGTCCATAAACATTGACGAAACGTTGGAACACAATTAAACATGCTTATTAATTCAATTCAATAATGATAAGAAAATGGAACTTTCTTCCTTCCTCCCAACCATGTGTAAATTCGTAGAGTATGAACGCCGTTCTTTTGCGGTGATTGCGGTGCTTAGCATATTCAAATGCGGTTGCAGTGTTTACTTCCATTACCTTAGCTTCAAACAATCGAGTTTAAGAGCGAAGCATGCTTACTTGACTTCATTGTAGTTTTTTGCACAGTAAGTATGAACTGTGCAAAAGTACCTTGAGCTGGAAGATTGCGTAGTATAGGGCCTCTCATTTCTACGCAGTAACCTTATTTTTTTCCCTTCTCTAAGACTCGATACTTTTTATATGGTGCTCTGGTATTACTCTGCAACGTCTTCGTATTTTTTCCTGTTCAAGCAGTCATCATTATACCAAGGACTCTGTTTTAGGGGTGCTTAAGAGTCTAAACCTCATTCAGTCACACTTTTAATGATGCACAGTACTGGCTCCACTTGTTCTTTACGTCTGCGTAGGGTGAATACAATACGGAGAGTTTTCACATTAGCGGAGAGTCTTTGTAGACTAGACTCCAGCTGTTCCAGGTGTACTAAGGTATCCAAGGTGTAGAGTTTATTTTTCTTTGAGAAGCGCTTCTTCTCGTTGGATAAGAGAGCTCTAAATCCAGCCACGATAAGAAAATGGCCACGAGTCTACGTTTACCCTAAAACCCAAATGGTCTATTTGATTGGCGGTACGACCGTCATGAGACCGCTATATGTTACCTTGTGGCTTTTGAGCCTTGGATACTTCGTGCTGCTTATAACAGTGTAATGATTTGCTAAAAAATTTTGTAGTCAGTTGCAGCTATCTGTCGTTGTTTCGTGGAGGTCCCGCTTACCACTTAATCCACTGAAAACTTTCTCCTTTTCGAACTTAGCAAGTCCCGGGTAGGCTTTGTAGACTCTATTCAGGAGATCATAAAACTTCTTCTTATGCAGGTGTGTGCACATATAAAGCAGATGTTTTGGAAAGGACCTTTACAACATGGTGATCACTAACCGGCTTGAAGTCAATGACTTCTTAGGCTCCAGCGGTTCACGACGAAATTTCTAAATTCGTATGTGGTTCATCGTCAGGCTAGATAATGACCACTGCAAAAATTCATCTAAATATGCATCAGTTCTGCAGCCAACATGAATTGGATATAGTAATTACGCTTTTTAAGGCTCGGCTGTGGCGCTTTAATAAGGAAACCAAATTCTACCTCTTCAGGCAATTAATTTAAGAAAAAGGAAGTCTTGCAAGTCTTCGTTCATCATGCTTCGAAAAAACAATGGGGTACAGCTAATAGAACTACTAACTTGATAGATTGTCCCAGAACAAAGTCCGCAAAAGATGCCTACTCTTGACTCTTGATTGTCTGCATCTATACCCTATTGACGTAAGAAAGTTCTATGTTCAACTATTCAAATAGCTACAAATCACAGATTACATGACAACCAATAATCTTTTTCAATTAAATCCAAAAGCACTGACACAACATGTGATTCTGTTCAAATCCAAAGATTAAAAACACAATGTCACGTTTTGCTTATTCGAACGATGTTGCTTCGACTCGATTTGTCAATCTAAACTTGGGTGCATTTAACTCGTTCTCATGTTTTGCTGTTTATGAATGTATCCATATACGACTAGTGCCACCTAATTTCTGATTGGTTCTCTCTAATCGAACAAAGGATCCGAAATTAAGTTCGTGATCAAGTCACCAAAGCACTCGGCCAAGACAAAGGCCGACTAGAGAAGCAATATGGGCTCAAATAACCTCGTTGTGGAAAGACGACAAGGAAAATGTGTCATGCAGCCACTTGCGAGTGCGCCAAGTTGATTCACGAGAAACAAAAGCGGATTACGTTGGAGCTGGTTTTACTTATCGGTGTGTCGCGTGCAAGTTTATGAGATGTAACCCCATAAGGGGGGTTAATTCCATGCGAACTGCGTACTATAAGTCTGGCTTTCTACGAGCGACTAAATAGTTTTTAGACGCCTTGGACGATCGACAGTTGTCGTCGGCTAACGCTCCCATAAGGCCCCATGTTCGAGCTTACCTCAACTTTGGACGGTGACTGTTCTGTCGCTCGTGGAAATAGACCCTAAGCTCAAACGCATCATTGTTGTGTTCGTAAACAAGATTCATTATATGGTTACATATGGAAGGCAAATTGTTGATCATTGCCGAGGGCAACTGGGTGCAGATGTACCCAGTTTGCACTCGCTATAGCCGATAAAAAAAAAAGTCAAATGTCACAGAAAGCCAACAACATATGCTTGTGTAAAGTGTATTTTATAGGACTTTCCAAAAGTTAATTGCTTAAAAGTACTCATAAAGAGTTCAACTTTCACAGTTCCAGAAATTGCGAAAAGTTAGATCTGACTCCTCAGTTTGACGTCATCATAATTCATACACACTTCACAATCGGAAAATGTTGGACATTTGAAATAAAAACCAGGGCGATTACACTATCGTTTTAGTACAAAACGTGTGGATTTTTTTCTAAGAATTTAGACTGAACTTTAGACTTCTTGACGGCGCTTTTACGCGGCCACCATGTTTTTGCTACATAATGTGTCAGGCTTGAGTGAAACGCTGTCCTGCCTCTGGAGATCAGTTGCACTGCCCTCAGGTGGCGGACACCTAAGATCATCGTCACTGAAGCTCCTTCTCGTCTTTCTTCGGAACACTGAAAAACTAGATACATAAAAGTCTGCTGGCTGCATGGTAGAACAATAAATTAGTATTCATGTCTCAATGCTTCATCGGATAGTAGCGAATCGTCGAAAAAAAAGAACAGATATACAATAGCAGTTTCCCACGCAAAAAATAGGCAGCAAATTTTTAAGCTTAATTGCATTAACTGGCAAAAACAAAAAAAAACTATTTTTGTCGTTAAAAAACTCCCTACACATCTCGTGCGTTATTGACATTTAATAAAGGACTAAACAGTCACTATTTTCGAACGTTTAAAATGCATGTTTACCTCACACCTACTGTGTGTCCTTTGCTTTTGCAGCATTTAAATATTTTAATGTCCATTCATACCTACTCGTTTGCTCTTGCGAAATGTAACAAAGGTTAAAGTTCGTTTTGTTGACTTTTAGCCTACGATTAATTACTTTGTTTTGAAATAATACTTCCTACACTTGAAACTAAGGGAAGAACTTCTTCACACACGCCGGAAATGATGGTAGCCTTGATGTTATAAAATTTCGTTTCACGCAATTAAAGTGTTTTTTTGGTGTAACAAGGAAAGCAATTAAAACAGTTATGACCCGTGAGCTAAAATTTTTCTTTTTTGGTGTAACATTAATAAAAACAACGATGATCTTCACCAATTATACTAGTGACTACTTGCTATGAAGTACGAGTTGAGATAAACCAGTTCAAATCCGGACAAATTCCTGTTGGAGCTCAGCTGAGAGTGAGTACTGAACCAAGGATATAGAGAGGATTGACGTCCACACCCAAATTATAAGCACGTTCCATCACTGGGTGTCAAAAATTAGCCTAGCTGTAAAAAGTCGGAGTCCCTTTTGGCTCTTGCCTAATACTATGTAGCCACCGACAATTATAAGAAGATTAGCGTGAGACGCTTAAAAGTAAATCCTAAAGTGGCTCCATCGGATAAATATAAGATTAATTTGACACGAAAACTCTGTTTCTGTCATTTTGGCTCTCAAAAAAGAGTGGCGATGTCATATCCCAGGGGCTAAAATCGAGTTCCTCAGTAAAAGTCACAATAAAAAACGTACTTGTGTTAGATCTGTCGCACAGGGACAGTTTTAGTTTCCTTTTTTGATTATCAAACTGTTACAAAGGTGCTGAAAATAGGTTTGTGAATAGGGTGAATGGGATTCATGAGAGGATTTATTTTTAATCGCTTGCCGAGAGTATTTAAATTTGTATGGTAAATTGCGTGATTGTAGAGGATTTAATAAAGATTTATATTAATCGAGGATTAGTGCTCGGTGGAGACATGGTATAGCTGTACATTTTTTTAAACATGAGAAGGTGTGCAAATGAGGCGTGCATCGTGCATGCAATATGTCATATGCCAAATATGGGTGGAAGAAACCATGCCTTATGACTTAAAAAGTCCCATATAAGATAGTGTCGCATATAACATGCTATCCAACAGGATGCTTGAGCTACTTAATATGAGATTAACCATACGAATATTATACCATGTTTCCACCGGAAATACTACGGGGATAACCGGGAGATGAGATCCCAAAGTAGTTCCACCAGACAAATATAGATTAATTTTACACGAGCACTCATTTTCTGTCATTTTGGCTCTCAAAAGAGAGTTGCGATGTGATTTCCCAGGAACGAAAAAAGATTTCCGTTGCAAAAATCGCAATAGAAAACGTATTCATGCCAGATCTGTCGTACAGGGACAGTTTTAGTTGCCTATTGTGATTTGCAAACTGTATAAATGGTGCATAAAATAGGTTTGTGAATGGGATGCATGAGATTGATGAGAGGATTTATTTTTAATCGTTTGCCGATATGATCTATATTTGTATGGTAAATCGGGTGATTTGTAGAGGATTTAGTGAGGATTTATATTAATCGTGGATTAGTGCCTGGTGAAGACATGGTATTAATCTCTTCACGAGGAGATTAAAAATTAAAGGTGTAATTAATCTCTTTTACGGAAAATTTTTTAAATCAAACCGATAAAACAAAAACAAACACTTCTTTTGTTGACAGCTGGTTGTCATCAACTCAGCAACGTTTCTTGTGTGGTTTAAAGGGATGCGCAGAAAAGCTTAAGTTGCTGTTGATGTGAATGTGGGTGTTCCTGTCAAAAAAGTTAAATGCATTAATGTGTGCACACTGCAAAATAATGATGGATGTTAATGCCTGATACTGCTGGTTGATGTTGATCACTATTATCGACTTTGAGCACCGAAATCCCAACAGCATGATTTACGTTTTAGGCCAGAGACACAAGGCGACAGAAAAATGCGTGACTAATTGCAGTCCTGCTAGAAGCTTAAGCGTTTATATTGTAAAAATACACGACTGCGGCTGCGGCAATTAGTCGCGAGACTCGATTTGCGACAGTTTTCCGCTTTTTGACACTTTCAAACCGCATGACAAAAAATTAATTTTTTTTTTTCAACGATCAAAATTACAATTTTCACCACAATTCACAAAAACCGCACAGAAAATTATTGTTTGTGTACTTTGTTAACCACAAAAAGCTTTCAAACTCTTTTTTTTTTCAACTATGAAAATTAATTTTCATCAAAACTGACAGTGCCGCACGAAAAATTATTATTCGTGTGTTGAGTATGCTTGCTGAGGAAAATCACGCTGTTTTTTGTGGCGCGTTTTTTTGTAGCCGTGCGTCCCTAGCCTTATTTCTCTGTTCTCTTATTTCGTTACGTAGATTAAAAAAATGATTGGCATTTAAAATGAATTCAATTATTTCTGAATCTAAGTTGCCCGAGAGATAAAAAAATTCACGTTTACAAGGTGACGTGATGTCCTTGAGAAATGCCAAAAAAGAAAGCATACGTCAAATTAATCTTCTCAATTCCAGTGGAAACACTGGCATTAACTTGTAATCTTCCTACGTTAATCTTTGTATTATATGAGCGGTGGAAACACCGTATAAGCTTTTGGCACAACAAACCGGGGTGGACCTTTGGCCTCAGCCAATAAGCTTCCCTAGCCAGCTATGTCTCCAAAATGCCATCTCCAGTTTAGCACACGAAGTTGGCCGAGGTCCTTTTCCAATGGTGCGTGCCACCATATTGCGGTGCTCCTCTGCTCCTCTGCCATCCCTGCAGGGTGGATAGAAGACAGACTAGCCCAAAGAAACAGCGAATGGCAAGAGTTATGCTTTGTTTGATTTTAGCGCTGGTGACATTGTCTGAATTTATTGCGGTACACAGGTAGGCAGTCCCTAACTACCTCAAAGGTTTAGCTGTCGATGGTGATGTTTTATCCAAAACGTCGGTGTTAGTGTCTTTTCGGATGTTTTCGGTATCGGGTGTCTTTTCCTGACGACGGCATATGCTCCACCCAAACCCATATTCCATATTCCCCATACCCATATTCGTCGCTTTAGTCGCAATACTCACAAAAGCTTCACTCACATCGCACTTTGTTCTTCCAAAAATGTCAATATCGTCCCCGTATGCGAGTAGTTAAACGGACTTTTGAAAGGTTGTGCTTCTCGTATTGGCGCTGTCGATGTTCTTCTTAAAGCAGTCAAATGACAGCGCGCGTCGCCTTGTCAAAATCCTTTTTTGACATTAAAGGGGTTTTCCATCGCCATCCTGCACAGATTGACGAGTTTGGCAGGGGTGCAAAAACTGGACTTTGCGCTATATATAGCTTGTCTCTATAGATGCTGTCATACGCGGCTTTGAAATCGTAGAAAAGGTGTGGTGGGAATCGATTTGGAATTCCTGGGTTTTCTCTAAGATCTGCCGCAGGGTGAATATTTGATCGACGGTAGACGTATCTGTGTAAAGCCACACAGATATGTGCCTATAAGATTGTTGACAAACGGCATCAGGCGTTCACACAGTAGAGCAGAAAAGATCTTGTATGCGATGCTAAGAAGACTCTCGCCTCTGTAGTAGGCACAGTTCAGAGGGTATCATTTCTTGAGGATCGGTCAAACAATGCTGAGGTTCCTTTCGTCGGGCAGCATGCGTCCTCCGACCAAATCTTGTATATTAGCCGGTGCATGCTCCTAACCAGCTCATCGCCAGTTGATTTAAAAAGTTCGTCAGATATGCTGCCTGCTCCGGCTGCTTCGTTGCACTTTAGATTGGTCACAGCTACTTTAACTTCATCCCAGAGGTCGGGTGTGCGGTATCGTTTGTATGCTTCGTCGGTAACGTCGTCGTTCAGAATGAATGGTTCGTTCTGCCTGACAGCGGTATTTGGTTCATCTTCGCCGCGTTATACAGTCTGCGGAAATGGTTTTTCCAAATCGTCAGCACCGACTGAGATTTCACTACGATGTTCCATTGAAGGCCCCGACAGGCTTCAGTTCGATATTTTTATACCTTTGGCAGGATCTCTTGATCCTCTTGTAAAACGTTCGATCCTTATTCCTGTTGTAGCATATCTCTATATCTTCAAGCGCGTGCTTCTCTTGCTCTCACTTTTTCCTTTGGAGAAACCGGTGAACCTCTCTCTCCTTTACTCGTAGAGGTCGCGAGCAGCTCTATTCTTCTACTTCCTGTTAAGCTGCATGTGCTTGCCGGCACTCATAATTATACAAGGGGTTGCGTTATGGTGGCCATGTGAAACGCAGTACTTGAGAGGCGGCATTTCAGCAATGTTGCCACTGGCTATTAGTACTTGATGCTGGCCGCATAGGACATCGTAAAAGGTTTTGAGAGACTCGGTTGGAAAAGGACCAGGCGATCTCTAGCGATTGTTGCCAGCCGACGTCAAACTTTCTCACAAGGTTTCCGTTTTTTGGCGTTGGTCCGAATATCCAAGGTAGCGATCCGAGTCAACGTTGACCTCTCGGAATTTTCGGACTGTTCCATGATACTGGAAGTGTGCCTTTGCATCGATCGCAATGTGGCCAATTTGTTTGACTGGTTGATTGATCGGGAGATCTTCATGTTCCTTTGTGGATATTGCGATGCGGCAACTGTGTACTAGCTACCACAACGTGTCGTCCCGCAGCAAAGTCGAACATGGCTGTTTCACATAAAGAGCGAGAGAGCGAGCTGTCAACTGAATTTCGATCAATATGGCAATGTATGGGGTAGCTCACAATACCTGCGTGATCGCTGTCCCGCTCGCCAGGCTTTTCGAAAAATTGGAAAACCCTCGCTGAGGTTGACGATTATTCTGTCAATCGGTGTTGTGAGTTATGACACACTGTTGAAAAGACATTTTTTTCTCGAAGCGAATACTTGTTGTGAAATATAAACTAATTATGTGCAATAAAGCCGACAAATTTTAGAAATATGTTATGTTTTGTCACTGTGCAGTCAATACAGTCGTGGCGTATTAAAAAACGATTTCTCTGGCCTCGTGTTGCCGCTGCCGCTCTGGTTTGACGCTCTCTCTGAATGTAAAACGGCCATCAGTCTGAATCCGCTATCGGAGGTCGTGTTGTGCAGGCTGTGCTTTCCGACTGTGCGACCAGTGTTCTCCCATCCGAGCTTGGCACTAAAATTGCCCAGGACAATTTTAAAGTCATAGATCGGGCACTGCTTATACGTTTTGTCCAGGAGCTCAAAGAATCCAATCTTTGGCGTCGTCATCTTTCTCCTCTGTGGGGGTATGCGCGCATATGAGGCTAATGTCGAATCTAGCCTTGATGAAGACCGTCGTGGGGCGCTCCCTCAAACGGTTGAAGCTCAAGACTTTTTACTTAAGTCTGCCTCCGACAACAAAACCACATCCAAATAAGCGCTAATTTTTACGTTTGGTAGCAGTCGCCGCAGAAGAGGTCGCAGCTTTTCATCTTCCTTTTGCCGGCCCATCCCACCGCATATCTTGGTTGAAAGTGATATCTGCCTTGCAGTTGTTAAGGGCCTCCGCTAATTGCTTGCCCGCACGCGGTCTGTAAAGAGACCCAACATTCCACGTATAGATCCGAAGATCGCTGTCTTCTTGTTTCGTTTTCATTTGCCGTCAACAGTTCAGTCAACAAATCGAGTGGTCGAGAAGTTTCTCCGGCGGAGCGACCCCTAACCTGGAGGACCAGATACTTTTGATGACTCCAAGGACGGAGAGCTGGATAGCCCGCTGCTATAGTCCTGAGCTTCGAATGTTCATAGTAGCCCATATAAGCCCTTCGAATATTCATAGTAGCCCATATAAGCTGTATCACTTCATCGGCAACTAAAAATCTTTGTCACCGCTGAACTGACAGTGGTTTATAATCTAAGCAGGTTTTCATGAGTAGCCACAGCCTAAAAACACCAACTTTATTTCAAATCGAGCCAGAAAATTTTACAACTACTCAAAAGTTTAATAATTCTTGTGGCTAAATTTGGGGATCCGGTAAGAAATCCACCTTTTTTAACGCCACACACTTTTTTCAGGCGTTTTTTTTTCCTACGTTATTTCCAAGGTGAGTTCCAAACCCAAGAAAATTCGTGCGTCATCCCAGAGACATTGAGAAATATCTTTTGAAAAACCATAATTGAGGTGTAAATAAGGCATGGATTGGGGCAGTTTACGTGGCTTCCATCACTGAAAAATCGCCAAAGTCACTATTTCGAAGTATATTTTTTTCTATGATTGGTTTTGGTATAAGCTTAACTGGTGCTGGGGATTTAATATGGCAACACTGAGGTCTTATTTAAAGTTTTTTGTGATTAGCAGCTTAAAAATTGTACTCTGCACTGTTGTTAGCACTATCTTAGCAGATCTTCTCCACTTTTGTAGTGTCAAAATTATGTGAAAGCAGAAAGCCGTTTTTATGTCTGACAAAGGAAAAATGTACGCAGACATACGAAAAGAAAAATTCTGTTAATCGGGTAGAAAAGCCCTAAAATTTCCTTCCTATAGTGGACAAGGCTTTGAATTGGGTATTTTTATTTCGGTTGAAATATTTTTTTTTGCGAAATCGCAGAACGCATTATTTGTACACATCAAATTTTATCTTCAACCTACCATTGATTCTATAAAAGTCTACAATTTTCTATACTGCACGACGCAGTATGCCATACTTTTTACGCTTTCGAACATTATCTATTTTCGGTTTTCTCTTCCAAACGATTATAATCATCTGCAGGTAATTAAGCGGAGAAAAATAAGTCTTTATTACCAATTTCGCTGATAACAGACTTGGTAGGTAGGGGGATATACTTATTTGATTTTTCTTTCAAACAAAAAAAGCCAGTGCACCGGGCACCTGAAAGCACTGAAAGCAATGAACGCGATCTGCGTAGGCATATTTCCACGGCTCTTATGTTTTATCATTTTATTACAGGCTGGCTGCTTGAATTGTTGCTATCAGATTTTATAACCAAGATAACTAGCCACTTGTATAATTTACAATCGTCATATAATCACCCGTTGATTGTCTTTTAAGTTTTTGATAAGTGGCCCTTATATTGTAAAGTTTACACAATCGATATGAATTGCAGCTACTGTCAAAAACGTGTGCGATTTATTGTAGTGTGTACAGGCTTTGTCTTTGAACCTTGACCGTGCAACTGAAGTTTACAATAATTGCTTTGGAACAATTACAATTATCGAACAAAGCTTCAAAAGAATTGTGATGAAAGGCCAAAAAGTCTTGAAGCTGGGTAAAAAGAAACATACGACGCGATTCTAGACGAGTTATACTTTTAATCAAGGCGATCTTAGGCTACCAAGAATACCTTTTAATCTTTTCTTATCTAAAGCCGTCCTATCGGACTTTTAATGATAAGCTAATGCAGGTGTTCAATCCGCTAATCGCTAGGCGGAAATCTTTAAATCTTATCGTCTATCCTTCGCTTTGGTCTTGTGCCACTCGAAAATGTCAGTGTCCGGTTTAGCTGCACCTAGAGACTTCACAAACAATTAAGTCAGTAAAATTTTTTTGATTAATCGGCAGCTTAACTGAAATTGCTGAATGCAATGCAACAATGCTTCTCGAGTATGTAGATAAGTTTTTGATGAGAACTTTTTTGATTGCATAAGAGGGCGATTTTGAAACGCTAATAGCCCCTACAACCTTCACTTTGTGTTGATCATTACACCCGCCAAGTTTAGCATATGGCAGCTTATCAGCTAAAGTTTCAAATTTAATTGTGTCGAAGTTAGTAGTCAAGCAAAGTTCGTTCATATAAACACTTTCCACAATGCGGATGCTTGCTACAAGTTTTCGTTAATGGAAATAATATTATTTCGATAAGGGGTGACCGAAAACATGTCGCGACAATGACGATTTCGGGTGATAAGCAGTGTTTCAGTTTTTTGAAACTCGCTACCTTTGTGTTGAGTTTTGTAAAGTTTTAGTTAAAGAATGATTTAAAATTTACGGCAATGCATAGATCAATGTTTTTGCTATTATACCTATTTGACCAAGAAAAGTTCCGTCTTTATTATCTCTCCCGTACGTCAGAGAGTACATCGTCAGTAGGACAATTCTGAGTAAACAAGCTCGACCGTAAGCCCTAAACGGAAAAAGAATCGAGCCTATTGAAAAGGGCCTATGAATCATCACGGATCTAACCCATAATGAATGGCGCCTGGTTAGGGTACAGAAACGCCACAGAGGAAAAATATGGGTTAATTTAGCCAAGGCAGGAGGGAGTCCATCCGAATCTCTTCAAGCTTTAAGGAGCTGCACAAAAGAGTAGGTACCTTCCCTTGCTACTACGAATATGCAGCCCGGAATAATCCCACTCTGATTTCTTCTGTCTTTAATCGTTGTCAAAGTTCGTTTCAGTATTCAGTGCCACCTCCACATGAGTCACGAACAGATCCTATTTTGCTGAAAAGCAATAAATCTGTTTCGGACCTTGTTTCAATACCTTTATGTGCGTCTAATCCTATTCTTCCTGATGACACACAACCGCATCAAGCACCCAAACTGACAGAGCACGTCACATGGTGCAATCTAGAGTGTGCAGTACAGGCTTCCAACGATTTGTTTTAATTTATGGGGTCAGGGGTCAATCCACTTAGAGCCAAACCAAGTTCCATTATATCCAACTAGGTAACTGATATGCACTGAACGTGCTAAAGTATATAGTGCAGCGGCACATGCAGCAATTAGGGGCGACAGTTTCAGTTCACCTTTCCACTGTTGTAGCCGCTAGGGTGACTGCTGACTGAGTGTGACAATAGGATTATTTTGTGGCAATTTTATGCCCGGCAAGGCTGTGAAGTTGTACTAGTGCAGCCAGTTTCAATGAAACTATACTAAAGTAGCATATTCTGGCCGGCCAACCACATCAAATGTTCATGGTAATGAATATGGGAACGACAATTGTTGGCGTAAAGTATGCTGTTCTATTTTCTAAGCAGATAATGTGATGCGATGCTTTCGCCGCATTGCGAGATTTTGATGCGCGGACCTCAGCTAAGTTTGGTGGACAGAATTGCATGTTCACAGAAAATTTTGTGATACTCGGGTTTTGGGAAGCAATTTGATGGTTTACCACAACCGGTTTTAGGTAAACCATCAAACTGTCGTGTTTCCACCGAACACTAATCCATGATTAACACTAGTTTTCAACTAATCTCTCGCAAATCATAAGATTTATGCCATGAATAACACATTTTATAACATAGAAGATTTATGCCATAAAATTATACACTCCTGACGGGGCCGTCCTTGGCAGTAAGGTTAAAATTGCAAATGAGCCTGAAGGTTATAAACAAAACCCAGTAGCGTCTGATACATATATTGCGGTTCGCTGATTCCTGAGGAGTGGCTGAAATTTAAATGATAGAAATTCTGGAGCGTTTGTCTGAAAATGAGCGGCTTTTTGGTCGACCGGCGTCTCTGTTATCTGGATTAAAACTGGCCGAAAATAAACTTGGCAGCTATTTATAAAATTCATCCCCCATTATGAACAGACATAGGAGAAACAGTTTTGGATATATGCTTATCTGATAAGCCAGGGCTTTGGGGATAGGCTTGAGGAGTATCAGCATGCGAGCGCTTAGTGGTCATAATGCCCAATCGGAATTAAACCCGAAAAAGTTTCGAGCAGTGCGGCAACTAAGGGGAAAATTTCTGGAACTGTGAAGACTTGGCTGATGGGTGAAGCCTGGGTCTGGGCATACTCACAAACCCCTAGTTGCCAGACAACGATGACTATGAGTCTATTTCAGGTGTATACATAAAATCCAGAGTCAGAGTATGCCGCTTTCTGGAAGGAAGCTAATGCTGACCAAAAGCTGAATATCGTACAAAGGGTTAAATCCAAAGGACGATAAAACCTTCTTTGGGAAGCATTCTTAGCCTCTGGGAAACATTCAGCGCGAGTAAGAATACTGGACATTTTATGCTTCCAGTATACTAGATGCTGTGCCCACTTTTATCCAATGAGCTATATTTTTCGGATCTGAAGAACAATCCTTTGCCTTGTGGCCCTTTGAACCGCATCTTTAACAATATTCAGTTCGATCTTGAATGTTGCAGTTCCTAGCCGGGAAACGAAATCCCAGGCGGGGGTAGCATCTATTAAGATCCGATTCTCCCTTTAATCGGCATATTTATCCGTATCCGGACGATCCGGACGATTTCCCCAATCGCTTGCCTTTAGTTAGCGATGCTACTATATTACTGCGTTTTCGCATAGCGGCAAATGTCTTCCTTATAGATTTTATTGCAGTTTTACGATCGGCTTTTGTAGTTCTCGTAAGAACAAATTTGACCTCTTTTTTGGTCGTAATTTCGTCTATGTCTTTTCACTTCCTTTGTGACCTCATGCTTCACGGTCTTTGAGTCCGATCTTGCCTTGCAGTATATTTTCTCCACTTTTTAATTAATGGAAGCTCAGACTTCTACTCGGAAGCTACTGTCTTCTTCAGGTGTAGCAGAAGGTAACATTTCGCTGTCTTTCCTTCAAAACAGTGCACTTCTCCATTTTTGAAATCCGCCCAAAGACACGCCCACAATCGGTCTAAATGTGCAACTACCTCCAGAGCTTTCAAAACTTTGAGACTTCTTAAAAGGCTAAAATTTTACATTAAGCATCTCCTAATGAATGTAAGACAGAAAAAAGAAAAGTTTAATTGGTAAACCTCTTCTAGTGGGCGTGGCATCTATTTTAAGGGTAGATTTTCAAATGCAGGTTACACAATATTTTTGCTCGAAATTGAAAAAAATTTGCATAATATTTTATGTAGAAAACGCTTTCACATTTTGTTCATACAAGACTTTGGGCCCCGCCCACATTTGGAGGCAGAATTGAAGAAAAACCTAAAATTTTCCAGAAAAACTTAATTTCGACTGGCCTTGAGCCTAATTTAGGAAAGCATGAATCAAAAAAGTAGCAGGTTAGGTAAACGAGACTTTTGTTCAGATTTCGTTCATATGAAGTTTTTAGCCACGCCCCCTTTTAGGGGTTGATTTTTCAAAAATATTGAATTTGAACCAAAAAATTGCATTTTTACGTACATTTAAGCGTAACTTGGAAATATCTGTGGTTTGTAATTAGGGGCGGTTCGACCACGCCCCTTTTCGAAGTTTGCATTACTCATAAAATGTGAAAAAATAACTGCGCCATCAGCATTTTACATTGTGGGATAGGATGGGTTATTCAACGGTCCGATTCACGAACTGTAACTTCTGCGTACACACTGTAGCACTTAGTCACTGGTTTTATTAAGGTTTAACATTTCTCTTGGGTCCCCACTTAAACCTGCTCGGCAGTCAGGATGTGTATTAATCTAAGAGATCCCATGGTTATCTATGCAGGCAGAAAGGTCATACGAGGGGGGTTTGCACAGGACCTTATGTACGCAAGTGCCATAGCCAGGTCATTCGCTTTGTCCATTACCATTTCTTAAAAACTAAAAAAATATAGAGTGGCAGAAACGCTCGAGGTGAACCAGGGCCAACTTCTCAGCCTTGTATGCTGTGTGTGTTGTATTCTTTCACATACAAGGGGACCTACAATTTTTTACAATCTTTTATACACAAGGGGACCCACAAAGGGGACCGACAAATGCTATTATCGATGAGGGTTTGTCAAAGCTTCGCGAAGGTGGGGACCATGAAAAAGAACGAGTATTTTTTTCAAGTGACGATCGACGGTAGGAATTGAACCCAGACCTCCCGCGTAAAAGGCTAGGCACACACACTAAACACTACGCCACGTCCCCCATTACAGTTTCTTACCTCTTTCAGTTTTCACGCGTCTCATTGGGGATACCTAGACACCGATTTGTGATCAATATATGTTCGCTAGAACAGCAAAGATCCAGAATGAAAGGAATCTCAAAAATCTGTTTGCAAACAAACTCGCATGCACAAAATCTCGAATAGGACAAAACCTAAGGCCAGGGACACACGCCGACAGAAAACCGCGCGACTAATCGCAGTCTGACTAGAAGCACAACGTGAATGAATAGCAAACGATTTTGATTTCGAAATATTTGTTTTCTAAATCCTATTTGAACCTTACAAGGGTAGACATTGGGCCAAATAGTAAAATTTGGGCTAACCGTAATTTGAACCTTACAAGGGTAGACATTGTGCCAAATAGTAAAATTTGGGCTAAAATAACTTTGTGGAAGTGTCATAAGACCAAATTTTATTATTTGGCACTTTTCAAAGCGATATATGCCCAACTAATCAAAGTGTCATAGGATCAAATTTTATGCATACAAAAGTGAAGTATGTTTGGGGGTGAAGCGGCGGCGCATGGGTGCCGTGACATAAGCGACATCACGCCAAATTTAAGGTTTACTCCAAAATCTCTGTGTGAAAGTGACATAAGGCCGAATTCGGCCGCTTGGCATTGTGACACTTTTGTAAGGCGACATAAGCCCAATTTGGCTTTAAGTCACATTGGACTTTAAGACCACAGGGGAGGTAAGAGAAAAGTAGACACGGACGTTGCAGGGGCATGGCCGCCCATAGGGGAGGAAGGGGCACATCGGGCCCCCTAAAGCCATTTGTCAATAAAACCTTCTAAATTTTTTTATATGCAAATCTTAATTAAGAAAAATGATGAAAAAAATTTATTTACAAAAGTTTTGTGAATTTTATGAATTTGAATGGATGGGGCAGATTGGACATGGGTGGGGCATGATGGGCACAATACTAAATTGAGTTGTTTAGCAACTCAATTTACCAACCAACTGTTGTTGGTGGATTCATGCGGTTCAAAATCATCCTCTTCAGCACAACAATGGTGAATCAATTTTTTTTTCGGCGACTTTAAAATATTGTGCTCAAAATTCCTTCATGTAAAGCCAAATATATGCCATTGCACATCTTTAAGTAAAAATCTTTAAATTTTCGATTGAATGAAGATATTCGGCGGACTCTTTTTCTTCCGCCACCGGAAAACCTCATTAAAAATTTCCCAAACAACAATTTAATACAACAATTGGAAGTATCTGAATTTAGGCATGTTTTTAAAGGAACTTTTGTAATGTTATTTGAGGAGTTTCATAGTGCCGGGTAGCAAAATTACAACTCAGCAGAGTTTTATTTGATTTGACATTCTTAATAGTTCGAAGCATGTGACTTTCCACATTCCATTGTTCCAAGTCTTTCTTAAACGTCTTATTTCGAAGTATCTTAAGCTAAACCCATATTTTGCCCCGTAGCCTATTCCTTTGATGTATAATAATTTATGTATAATAATTAATATTAAGTTTATAAGCAACATTTACATAAAAAAGCGAATTATAATTTGGAACCAAAATAACTTTAAATGAATGAAAAACCTTCTTTTAGCCAACACACAACACACGTTAAACTTTTATTCAAAAAAGGGCTTTCCCCTAAATTGTCATAAGCATATTGAGGCAGGCAGCCTTTTTTTCAGAGTTCCCACTTAATTCAACAGAGAAATATTTAGGATTTTGCCCCAGGTAACTGTTATGCCCCGGCTTCCCCTACATATTTAAATTTTGATGCATAGGTAACATTTTGCCAGTTGGGCATATGTCGCTATGCAAAGGGTCATAATAATACCTACAAATAATACTTTCACAAATTTACGGTCTTATGTCACGGCACCGGGGGCATGCTGCCCTTCTGCAACCCCCCTGCTAGATTTTTCGATTACCTTCCTTTTGAGCCATAGCCAAATTGGCCTTTTGATACTTTACTTAAGTGCCCTTAAGCCAAATGTTAATATCGGCCTAGTGCCACTTGCAAAAGCGTCATTATGCCAAATTTGGAGATTTGGCACAATGTCGTTTGTCACAATGTCTAATTTCCTTTTTTAGTTATAATTCTTGCCAAGAGAAGAGTTTCCCCACCAGAAACACACGTTTCCGACAGAATTTTCTTATAACATCATAAGAAGAGTAAAGCTAGAATAATTGCAATGCTGCGTTGCTGCGTGCGAACGTTAATGTCCGTTGCCATCATTTTCCAAAACTTTACGATACCTTACGTCAAAGTACGCACCTAAGAAATTTGCAAAACGAAATATCGCTTTGCGTTTTGGGGTATAGGAAATTGGAAAGTATCAGCTCAAACACATTCAATTTCTGTTGAAAGATATTTTAAAAGAAATTTGCAATGGAACGAGCAGTACAGATGCTCTTTAAAAACGAACCAAGTTGTCTAGCAATGAAAATACAATAATTACATATTTCTGTTAATTCCATTAAAAATTATCCAAGGTGCTGTGCACTCGTCCCTTTGTGCATGCTAAAAACCAACACATGCGAGTTATCGCAAAAAACTGAAAACAGAAGTAATACCAAACCAGTACTCCTTTTCATTCCTTTTTTCCTTTTCATTCCTATTCTCCTTTCATTCTTTTTTTCCTTTTCATTCCTATTCTCCTTTCCATTGTTTTTCTCCTTTCCGTTCGTTTATTTTCTTGTTTTCCATCCCCGTCCAGTTACCATTTATGCATCATTTTAAATAGAAAAAAAATCCTTCCTTTGAAAATTTTGTTCACTTTTTTTTTAAAGGGGCGTGGCATGTCCAACCGCCTTAACCGAAAATCAATATTAGCATAGAAGTAACCAAGTTTGCGGCTAAAATGTACGCAAAACTGTAATTTTTTGGTTCAAATTCAATAATTTTGTGAAATTGACCTCTTCAGATGGGCGTGGCCGAAAACTTTGTATGAATGAAATCTGAAGTAGTATCCGGTGTTCTTTATGCGGTAAATTTAATTTCTTATTCTATACTTAAGCCGCGGTGTCACAAGGAATAGGAACAGAAACAGAAACAGAATTTCATACATTAGCAACGCAAAAAGCATTCAGCGAATTTCGGTTTCAGTTGCTAATGTATGGGATTCTGTTTCTGTTCCTGTTTTACGTTGCTTGTGACAACGCGGCTTTAGTAAAGCTAAAAAAAGCAGTCGAAATCCATGTTTTTTCTGGAAATTTATAGGTTTTTATGGAATTGTGCCTCTAAATATGGGTGTGGCCCAAAACTTTGTATGAACTGAAAGCAGAACTAAACATTTTCTACGTAGCATATAAAGGAAAAAATTTTCGATTTGGAACAAAAATATTGAATAAATTGCATTTGAACAATTACTCTTTAATTCGATGCCAAAAATGTAATTTTTGGGTAAAATTCAACAATTTCGTAATATCAACCTCTAAACATGGGCGTGGCCAAAAACTTTGAAGGACCGAAATCTAGTATAGAACCCGGTAAAACTAATGTGCTAAATTTTATTACTTATCCTTACTTAAGTTAGGCTAAAAAGTAGTCGAAATCAATTACTCTTTAATTCGATGACAAAAATGTAATTTTTGGGTAAAATTCAACAATTTCGTAATATCAACCTCCAAACATAGGCGCGGCCAAAAATTTTAAAGAGACGAAATCTAGTACAGAACCCGGTGAAGCTAATGTGCTAAATTTTATTTCTTATCCTTAAGTTAGGCTAAAAAGTAGTCTAAATCCATGTTTTTTGGAAAATTATCATATAGAAATTTCTGGTCTGCGGACTTTATTTTTACTTTTTATGACTTGTAATGATTAGAAGATGCTAAATAATAAATTTCAGCTTTTCACGACGTCTTACAGACTTGTAAGCACCGGAGGTTGTTGCACATTTTAACCGATTAAAATATTTTAGCACTTGTATTGCTTTGGATAACAGAGAGCTTACATACAAAATTGCAGACAAAGTTGGTGACATACGGACGGACAGACGGACGGGCGGACATGGCTCATTCGACTCAGAATTCGGTCTCGATCATATGCCCTCAAGGTCGGGGGGTCTATCGTCATAATTTCTCTATGTTACAATTTTCGCCTGTATCAAACTTAATATACTCCATTCCTGTGGAATTGGGCTGTGGAATAGGGTATAAAAACACCCCATTCTCTATTCAAACCTCTTTAGTCTACGCAAACCTGTTTTTATTCTGATCATAAACAAAAAAAAACCCTTTTTTGTCCCCTCAACCAATTGACGACAAGAGAACTCTACGCACTCACTACACAATGAATGAGCATGAGGTTGTTCAACGGACGCAAAAGTAGAAAGTAGATCTACTTTTGCGTTGTAGATGCGTCTACGATATTTACCGTCGAACGCGGGGTGAAGTTTTGACGTAACCTTTCGTTTTGGCCCCATATGCGCCCGTTGTTTCTACTTTGTTTGCCATCGAACGCCACGCAGCAACGCAACATTGCGTTTTGTATTTAAAGCTTTCAGCCCATGCAAAATAAATCGGTTGCGTCCGTCACGCCGAAATAGGTTCACAACTGACAACTCAGTGAAATGCACAAGTTCTTATGGGAAGTGACGTACGTCACACACTTCTTCTATGGGCCGCTTCTCATAAGAACGCGTATAGTTATATTTAACTGAGTTTTCAGTTGTGTACTTCGTGGTGACGGACGCAACGGATTCATTGTGCTGAAGGCATTATTCTTTCGGGAGATTTTAGTCGGCTCTTGCGGGTTGTAAATCTAACTTCAAGCAAGCCTATTCTATTCCGCTTCTATGCCAAGATACAAAAGGTAATGTTAAGCTAAGCTGCCAAATCGGAGTCCGGAACACCGATTCCCAATTTGAGAATTCGAGACACAATTCTGTGACGTAGGACGTAGCCCACATTGAAACGCCACTTACATACAGCACAGGTTCAGGCAATTTTTATTTAAGTATAAAAATAAAATTGCACAATTCACTCAGCTTCTTTCCCACCCATTCAATAATTCAGGTCTTCAGGAACAAAAGATACAATATCTTTTCCTGTTTCTTTCTTTGTTTATTATCCAATTGGAATGCATTCCAAGCAAATTCATTTAACTCAACTCGATTCTCTCGAACCAAATGTCGCAATTTCGTTTTCGTTCAACGGCACCAGCCGATGACAACGACTCACTCAAATGGAATCGAGCGAATGAATTCGCCAGCAACAAAGACAAAATTCATTGAACAAAATGAACCCCAATCTGTATCTGCCAAAGACAACACAAACAGAACTCCCCAACAGATGGATTTATGAAATTTTGTATTGTATCTTCTCATTGACTGCGGGTGGCTTTGTAATTAGACAAAAGAAAATAGATTCTTCCAGTGGGTTTTATTATCACCCTCCGGGATTAGGCAGTGTACTTTTGTGTTAGATACACAACACACACACACACGACTAGGAAAAACCATAGAAAAACATAATAAAAATCCAATTGGAATTCATCCGCGAAGCGAGTATCAAAGCAGCTTGAATTTATTTCGGAACAGTCTCTCAGTTTAGCTCCGTATCGACGGTTGACGGTCTGTGTACACACACAGGTTAAACGTGTATCCGTACGTCTGGTGTTGTTGTTTTATTTGGTGCTTTTTTGTGTCGGTTCGGTCGTTTACCATCGCCGTCGAGTGTAATTGCAATCTTAGAACTTCTATTCAAAAGTAAAAGTCCAAATCGAAAGATACAAAAGTATATTTTTCCACATCCTACAGCGAACTCAAGAAAAAGATCTGAATGTCCAGTGATTTTTCTTCAGTTTCGCTACTGCAAAATCCAGTTCTGTGATACATTTTTTTGGCTGGCCTTTCCCTCTCTCTGTTCGCCAACGAAAGTCTCCAAAAAAGTTTCCGCCAGCCACCAGATGTATTTTAAAGATACACAATGTTTAAAAAGTTTTTTTTTTTCTCTAACTTTTGCCATTTCCACAACCGTGTTTCTTTTTTTATTATGGGCTGCTGTAAAAATGATGCTGTTTAGCGCATTCGCAGTCGATAAAGATTGTATTTTGATTCTAGAGACCAAATAAATCGAATACATTTGTGAGTTCATTTCACGTATAGGTAGGTAGATACTTTTTGTTTTGCTAAAATTCGTAGAACAAGTAAACAATCTGTAGGTTAAAGATTTATTGTTCTACGAATTTTTCGGCGTACACCAGACGCAACATTCGCTCTATCACGGGCCATCAAGTTGTAACTTGGGATCAGGCAATTCGGTTGGTAAACAATTTTAAGCCCATTTAACCTAGACAACTTTGGTATCTTTTCAATTAAATTAAATTCGGTAAAAATAATTTGCGAGACGAAAAAAATTGCTGTGAATGGCGACTTCGCAGATAGGTACACAAGAAAAAATAATCCCAAGTTTTAGATTCGTTGAATTTCACGCGGCCGTATTTAAGTTCATTCCGGGAATCTGGGAAGAAAATATGAAAGTGTTCTGTGGAAATTGTAGTTTACGTTGTAAGTTCTGTGGAATCGAGGATAAACTTTGCAATGCTCTATTCTATAGGCTATGTCCCGACCCCCGAGTCTCGAATCCATGCTCGGGTACATTTTAAAGTTGTGGTCGTTTTAAAAGTTTGTTAAGGTTACTTGGATTAGGATGGATTCCGTGTCATGAAAACAACATTTCGGGAAACCGAATAATATCCTTGACAATAATATTGTAGCTGTAGGTAGGTACTCCTCTTCTCAGAAAAAATTTCGCAGAGATGCCACAGAAAATTGTAGGTACCTACAACATTCTTTTTCGTAATAAACAAGCTTCTAGAAAATTTTTGTCCAAACCCAAATCCTAGAAAAAAGCACTTCCTTTAATGTTGCTGCAGGTATATACACCTACATTCAGAGATATCCTAATCCTAACCTAAAATCTACCATTTCATTCTTTCCTTTTCATGTTAGGGAGACTTTTTTTTAAACCATAGTAAAAAACAATGTTTTTTTTCCTACCTAGATACGGTAGTTACAGAAGTTTCCATTTCCAGGACACATCCTTGAGATGTGCTCTCTCTCTCTCTAGTTTTTCATTCATGAGAATCGGTCCTGCCTGTCCCAATCGTAAAGTGAGAGCACGGAGAAGCCCCCATCCCATTGCAGTGAGGAGAGATAAAGTATCTATTAGTAGAGAGTTTGTTTAAATAAACGGCCGAGTACGCCAGTACTTGTGCATACATCGAGTTCGTCCTTTGTCCTGTATGGGAGAATCAATTTTTGGATTTTTTTTAGTGTTTTCCAATTGAAATCAGTGTTCCAGTAAAAAAAAATCAATCAAATGTAAAATTCTGTCTGCAAATAAGAACACAAAAGTGATCGGTATACGAGTGTTAAAGTGAGTTTTCCATACCAAAAAGTTTAGTTATAACAACGCTTTGTGTATTCTTGAATATTGTGATAACTTCCAAGAAAACAACATATAAACCCTTTAACAGCGGAACAAGGATACCTACTCATACTACTCATTTAGCTACGCTTCATCACTTTCTACAACAACACGTGTGTAGGTAAGTAAACTTGATCCAGGACGGGATGCCAGGCCACGTCCTTTGTGCCAATCATTAATCATTGAATTTGGTATCGAATTGTTTTATTTTTTTGTTCGATTTTATTATTATAACTCAACACGTCCTTCTGAAATTGATATTTGTTTTTCGTTTTTGCCTTGTGAAGCGAGACAGTTTTATCAATAGGCTCAGAGGACGAAGAATGACTATATCGATTAAGTCGAGTAGGTACTAGGCACCTTGTTCGGAAGTTTTTTTTTGACTGCTGCTGGATGACTTTAGTTCCTTTTTTTTGTGATTTATGATTGGAACAAAAGAGTATTGACTAATAACTTGATGTGTTTACCGGCACATTCGGTTACTTAAATATAAACTTAATCAATTTGAAACTCTTTGTTTTCTTAATTCTATGAAATAATAAGCAACAAAAAAAATTTAAACAGCAAAGTTGCTTACAAAGTTGTTTACCAGGTAACGAAAATGCACCCATTTCCGCTCATGCTTCTAATTCCGCCCATTTCAGGTTTTATACCCCATTCCATAGGATAGGAGGTATATTAATTTTGATTCATAGTTTGTAACATAGAGAAATAATCACCGTAGACCCTCAAGACCTTAAGGGCATATGATGGAGACCGAATTGTTAGTCCATTGAGCCATGTCCTTCCGTCAGTCTGTCGGTAGTTTTTAGACCTTAAATTTTGAGCTAGGAACTTGAAACTTGATATCTGTTCCTTTTAGGTCCCAAAGCAGTACAAGTGTAAAATTTTTTTTAAATCCGCCCACTGACACGCCCACTTTACTTACTAGCATGAAAAATCAAGGTTGTCACAGAAAGCTGAAATTTGGTATGCGATATCCTCGCTTAAGTGTATTATGATTGGCATTTAAAAAACAAGTGAATACCGCTTCTAATAATAAATATAAACGAAAATACGATGTTATTGAAAAGGGGTGAAAGCCACGCCCCTTTCTTAGGTAGAAGATTCTTAACTGAGAATTCTAAATACAACTAAAGTTAAATGAAACTGAAATTTAACCCTCCCACTAGTTTCGACTTTATTAAATTTTTTTGCATTGGACCGCACTTTTGTTTTTTATTTTTAAGCAGGTAATGTTATTGTCTATATTCCACCCAAAAAGCATGTGTGTGGGTACCTTACTACAAGAGCTATTTAAGATGTTGTGCGGAAACCTGTGTTTTGTCAAGTTTTTTATGTGAAAAAAACACAAAAATCAAGAAAACTCTTTTCAGCTTTTTTAATGGAAATAAAAACAAGACATAAGTTTTGCATAATTCCATAAGCGTATTTATGTTTTAGCATTAATTAACGCATGTCAAATTCGTTCTCGACATAAAAAACAAAGGTTTAAGCAAAAATAAAGGCGGGCGGAGTAGGGATCTCGAAAAAAATGAATGGTTCCTATTTCCGCCCAACTGGGAGGAATTAGGCCTTTTTTAGCTTTTTTTCAAACGGTTCTGGAGTAATACTTTTATTTTGGAAGACTTAAATTTCTTGATTTTTTTAAAAGTTAACATGGCTTTATGGAATGGCTCATGGAATTAGGAGGATGCTAAACATAGCGGTTGTCCTAATTCCGCCCGATATAGAGTCCCGGAGTATTGATCTAAATATCCAGAGTTTTTTTTCGAAATTAACTGACGAAAAAACTATGTCTAAATTATATTTTAGAGCTAGAAGCTTACTTACACACATACTTAAAACGATAGACCGCCTGAATATGCCCAAAAATATTTTTTAAATTAAATTTTTATGTGGAAAATTGTGCGGGCGGAATTAGGAACCTGAGTGGGCGGAATAATTAAAATTTAGAAAAAGCGGGCGGAATTAAGGGCTTTTTGATCTTTTTGAGGATGAATGTTTAATTATTTTATTACGTGCAAAAAAACCAAACAGAAATTTATAAATCCTTTACTAACTAAAAGTTAATATTTCGAGCTACTGGGTTACATTTTTATACCCCATCCCATAGGATAGGAGGTATATTAAGTTTGTCACATAGTTTGTAACACGGTGAAATAATAATGGTAGACCACCAAGACCTTAAGGGGTTATGATCGAGACCGAATTCTGAATCGAATGAGCCATGTCCGTCCGTTCGTCCGTCCGTCTGTATGTCACATGTTTTTAGGCCTTAAATTTTGAGCTAGGGTGCTGAAACTTCGTACGTAAGGTCCGCGTCATGCGAAGCAGTACAAGTATAAAGCTTTTTGAAATCCGCCCAAAGACACGCCCACAATCGGTCTAAATGTGCAACTACCTCCCGAGTTTTCAAACCTGTAAGACGTTATAAAAGGCTAAAATTTGACATTTAGCATCTCCTAATAAATGTAAGACACAAAAAAGACAAATTTAATTGGTAAACCTCCTCTGGTGGGTGTGGTATCTATTTTAAGGGTAGATTTACAAATGCAGTTTACTCAATATTTTTGCTCGAATTTGAAAAAAAAATTACTTAATATTTTATGTAGAAAACGCTTAGTTTCACATTTAGCTCTTACAAGACTTTAAGCCACGCCCACATTTAGAGGCAGAATTGAAGAAAAACCTAAAATTTTCCAGAAAAACTTCATTTCGACTGGCCTTGAGCCTAATAACGATCAACGACGATATGCTAAGGGCCTTCAACTTTGAGCTATAGGAACTTAAAACCTGTTATCTGAGCTTTTTGGGGCCCAAAGCTGTATACAAGTGTCAAAAATGAGAAATCCGCCTACTGACACGCCCACTTTATTAAATAGGATGAAAAATCAAAATTTTCGTAAGACGCTAAAATTTGGTACATAACTGTGCAGTATCCAATCAAAAAATCCAACGCTTCTGCAGCTTATGACTTTCGTCCTGTTAGCGTACTATAACATGCTTATCAAAAGTCTTTGAGAAAATACTTTCTGGGCAGATTTTGAACCATCTGTCTGAAAATGCCCTGCTTTATCCCCTTCAATCTGGTTTCCAAAATGTTCTTGATGACATCCGAAACCATTTTGATACGGGTCTTGTTACGCTGCTTTGTTTCTTAGATTTCGCGAAGGCATTTGATAAGGTAAATCATGGCATTCTATGTTGGAAACTAAAGCATTTTTTTAAGTTTAGTGATAGGTTGTTATCGCCGCATAAGGCTGTTGCGCGACTATCTTTCCAAAAGATCGCAAAAAGGTGGCATTGGCGGAAATTCGTCAGCATTCAAGCGACTGAAGCAGAGAGTGCCTCAAGGATCAATTCTAGGTCCAATCTTATTTTGCATCTTGCCTTTAGTGTGCAGAAATTGTTTTTTTTTTAACTAACTACTTTTACGCTGACGACGCTCAGATTCGTATCTGATGTCTCTTCCTCGTAATGAAATGGGTCGCCTTGTTTCACAACTGAATGAAGTGAATTAAGGCGACCCATCGATCGGCTATCAAAAATTGGGCACTAAAAAATTGACGTTTGTTAAACCCCAGTAAATGCTCAGCTCTACCCATATCAAATAGATTTTTCGACCTTAACATAAGCATAGTCCCCGACATTTGGCTAGACAATTGCAAACTTAAAGTAGTTGAGTCGTTCTGGACTTTCCTGCTATGAGCACATTAACCGTCTAATCGGTTAAGTTTAAGAAAACTTTGGTTTGTCGTGAACTAACCCGACAAAAGATCACCTTTTCGGAAATTTTGTATCCGAATCCTGCCCGCTTTTGCTCAAAAAGCTTAAAGTAGCATTAAATTAATGCTTAAATGCTTTAATTGTATTTAATCTTCTATTTTCAACTAGTAACAATATAAACATTGTTTGTTAAAAATTTCGGTTTGAAACGGCAGTATTGAAACTTGTTAGCTTGTGTTGTAAGCACAAAGAAGACTCTGTAGTTACGCTTCAAGGCAAGATTGTTGCGCTAGAATTTTTAAAGCATTTGACAACCAAGCTCATTTTTCGAAAATGAGTGCATTTGTAATTGACGAATCTCTTATTCAATGAATTAGTAGTTAATTATATATTTCGAACCGTTCAATTCAAGCTTTTTTGGGTGGGTTCAAGTCTGCAGTTCGCAAAATAAACGCTGGGGTTCCACAGGGCTCATTTTTGTCTCTGCCTCTCTTCCTCTTTTTCATAAACGATCTCTTGTCTGCCACTACTATAATCCAATTCACTCCTTTGCCGATGACAGTACTCTCAGTTTCTCATATTCCTTCTCGGTTCCTCGGCCCTGTTCTTCGGACGTTCAATTGAAGGGCAGCGTATGTCAAACTTATGAAACTCCTACCTTAACATCGTTGTATTATGGCGATCTCTTAACAGAGTCGAGTTTAATGCTTCGAAAACTCAATGTTTTCTTCTGTGATAGAAAACTGCAAAACGCAGCCCTTATTCATGAATGGCACTTGTATCGCTGAAACCGAAAGGCTTTCCATTCTCGGTATGTGTGTCAATAAAAACTTATGTTGGAATGATCACATAACCATTTGAGACTGCCAATAACGCCGCGAAGTGACTAGGTTTCTGATCAGGCTATTTTATATAAGACATACATTTGCCCTAAGTTGAAACATAACTCTTATGTCTGGGCAGGTGCCCGGAACACTGCATTGTACCTGCTGGACAGTAAAGTAATTCGACTCGCTAGAACACCGACGCAATGTTTCTTGCCAGCCACTAAGAGTGTTCCAGTGAAATAGGCAATTGCATTCCAGCCTTTTGCTTAAGTTTGTAATTAAAAGGAATGATCTAGAACAGACAGGTGAACAAAAGTACTGTTCCTTCTGTGCATGTAAAAACGTCCATGGTTGATCTGCCAAAATGCGGCTGTCTTTGTCGAAGATGCTCTGTGGCTTAAAAACTGGCCTGCAACATAGGCGCCCAACGTGGGGCACGTACCCGCGAAACCGATCTTAAGAACTTCTTACTCTGCTAGTCGTACAAGTCCTTTTAGCTATTAAACTTCATAACCTCATCGCTTTTTAAGTGCAGTTTAATGGTGAATCTTTTACTACGTCAAAAACTATCCATGGCAATCAAAATACTCGGAGACCGCACATAGTCACACGCATTAGACGTAAGAATTAGAAGTTAAAAACGTTACAGATTTAACTATATGCTGCGTAGACATAATAGGCTGAATTTCGGTCAATGCCCTATTAGTGTAGCTTTGTCACAACAAACTAGAGATTACCCTAAAAGTAATCGCTGAGGTCATAATAGCTATGTATGTCCACAGTGCATCGCGATTCTTAATTTTTGTTTTTGTTTTTTGGTATTGCTCCCAAATGATTTTCCCAGAACGCATATTTACACGATCTCGCAATCACACCGCGTCTATCAAGAAGTCTGGTCGTTTTTAGTTTTTATGAATTGAATAAAGCAGCTTGTATGCATTTCATCCGTGCGTCGTATCAAGGGGAATAGAACATTACCCTAGGGGTGATGTTCTATTCCCCTTAAGTGATACCCAGACACAAGCCTCGTCCATCCATGAGTGCCCGGTGTCCGATCAACTAAGACAATCTAACACAGCATCCGGAATATTGTACCGGAGTCCAATTACACCAACGTGAATTGCCCTTTTTTGTTCTGCATGATCTCTAAAGCAAAACAAATAAAAAAGTGGGCTAAATTATCCATGAAATGAGATATTTTCCTCATCAAAGTGCATCCATTGTCCATGACAGCCAGCATTTGCTGACATCTGAGATACTTTTCTGTTTTGCCTTTGAGTTCTCCTCGATTCGAAATTAAGTTCGCCATTCGCCGCCTCCGCCACATAATACCTAACTATACACAATTGGAATGAGATTTGCGGCGTGTGTTAAAATTATTTCTATCCTTGGAATCCGTCATAAAAAGTTTCACAAAATCTCTACACGTGCGTGTCCTATTTTTGTGAATGTTTTTTCTGTTTTATTGCACTGTTTTCAGGACACACTGAGTTTATAGCAATCAAGAAGCCTTTCGTTGAAGACAACTTTATCTACTCGAGTGCGAATATTTATATGTACAAAAGCACCCGTGTGTATCATCTACTCTATATTCATTTTGCTATGAATGTGGGGATTAAAGGATATGGCGGGACACTTTAAAAAAAATAACATAGAAACAAGAAATTTGTGCTAATTTTTTTTCCAGTGCGAGTTCAACCGAAGAATGCAGAGAAAAACTTACAAGTACATAGCAAGGCATAGACAAGGATTTGCAAAACTTTTAAATGCGCGTTTGTCCTTTGCAATCCTTGGAAACAAGAAGTGAAGAAGGAGATTTTTATTTTCACTGCATATAATATCTCCAGCACTGATGATGTGGGGATTAGTTAGGCAGATTTTTTTTTTGCATAATCAGTACCCGTGCCGCCCGCCGCGACATCAACCAGGTCTTGTTGACCTTGCTGCGCATTCTTCAGTAGGTACACACTCCTTGGTAGCAGCTACACTTCTTGGTGCACGGAATAAATTAGATTTGAAAGCTATAGGGTTCGCTTTAAGTTGATTTATTCAAATAAGATGATTAAATTCTTTTAAGCGCTAGAGTATCTAAGATGAAAAGCAACAGAAGTTTTTCGTTTCTTTGGTGCTAAGTGACTTAAAGGATTGCTTGGCCAACGAGTAAGGACGAAGCTTATGGTGTCAAGGTTTTATTGCATATTTTCTTGACACCATATTTTCTTGAGAAAATAGAAACGTAAGAGACTGTTTGAAAAAAAAAAAAAAAAAAATGACCATAATGAACAAGTACATAGACCCACTGGCTTTTATGGGCTTTCGCCCCACGTTGGCCACCTAACAGCGGTTCTTTTTTCTTTAGAAAATAAAGTTCTTATAAGGATTTAATTGTTGACTATGAACATTTTTTTGTAACAACCATGAGCCCGCGCAGGATTTTTTCTAGGGGTAGTAATAGTAAAAAGTAACAAAAAAAAATTAGATTCTAATAGTTCAAGCATTTTTATAAAAAAAAAATAACTTAAATAATTCGATAAACTTAAAATAAATATCGTGAATGAAATATTGGGTTTATTTTTATTTTTTTTTTTTCTTTATTACAAATTTTTTTGAAATAATGTTCTTGCTCGTTGAGTAGATAACCGATCTCTCTGAGGAAAGCATAGAAAAGAGCACTGAGGAGATCATCGGGCATTGTTGACCTCAAAGCAACCAAGTTTTTACTCTGCAGAGCGTACTACTTAGAACCTTTTACCATAACTCGAAGTTGTGGGTAACGATAAGCACAGATTTTCCTGAAACTTGGTAGCGATTGGAAATGTTTGTTCGAAATTCAATAAAGCTATTGATGACCCCTCTTTACAATGCCAAAGTTCCTATCAAACTAATTTAGTGATGGATCAAACATAAAAGCTCTTTTTTGTACAATCTAGAAAGGTGCAAATACCCTTCTGCCCCTCTTTCCTTGCGGGCGCCCATGGTTAACAACATATACGTAGAGGAAATTCTCTTTTGCTTCCTGAACTATAGCATTGGTCTCTTATTTCCGACACCTAATATAAAAATATAACAATTTATTTACCCGCAACAATGGCGCCCAACGAGGGACCCAAACCCTACGACCCTAAGATTAAGAGTTTATTGCTCTGCCGACTCAGCCTAATTGTGCCGCTGTCTGTCTCCCAATTCTAAAGCTGGCCGAAAGGCCCAAACTTGAAGCAAACCCGATTAAAAATCCCAAAGCTAGCGAAAAAGCTTACCTTAACCCGCAACTGTTGCGCTCAACGTGGAGCTATTGTTGTGGGTGGGCCGGGAGATAAAATAGAGACAGTTTATTTCAAAAATCCCGGGGGGCCGGGGCCGGGAGATTGAATAGAGACAGTTTATTTGAAAAATCCGAAAGCTGAACAAAAAGCTTTGACCCACAACGATGAGGTACCCAAAGTGGGACCCAACCCAACACCCTGAGATTAAGTTCAACTTTATGGTTAAGGTTCAACTTACTTTACGGTTCAACTTTATTTTGCCGCCGTCTGACTCCGAATTTCAATGCTAGCCCAAAGACTCTACATTGAACCACGTTGGGCGCCATTTGTGGAGCCTGGTTCTTTGGTGCCTTTCACGATTACTTAATTTCAGTAAGAGTTATTTAGATATTGTTAGATAGTAAGAGGGGCTGACCGGGTCCTTTTGGAGTTGATTGGATGGGCCTGGTTCATTACTATATACTATAGTAGCTATTTGTTAGCTCTAGTCCGGTATAGTAGATATAGTCAGCTGGTAAAAGGGGTCGTCCAGGTTTTTCATAGTATTTTAGGTAAAGTTTGCTTCATTTAGTAAGGTTGCTTAAGTTAGCTGGACAAAAGACCTTACCTTGGCCACCAATCATGGCGCAATTCGGTAAAAAATTGTAGATCCCGTTGTATAAATACAACACAGATTAACCTTGAAGAAATAAACACACACAGCATACATTGTTCAGAAGTTGGCCCTGGTTCACCTCGAGATGTTGCGCCACTCTATTTATTTATATTCACATGAGATTGAACAAGAGACAGTTTTTTTTAAAAAAATAAGGCTGCCTAAAATACGCTACGTTCGGAACCCGAACCCACGATCATGAGATTAAAAGTTTCATGCTTTACCGACCGAGCTAACCAGACTAAGCTCTACTGTGCCATCGTCTGCCTCCCAATCCTATGGCTGGCCAAAAGGCCCTACCTCGACCCTCAACAATGGCGCTCAACTTGGAGCATTTTTGTCAAAAAATCCAAAGCCGAAGAGTTATTTAGATATTGTAACTAAGTAACTAAGTAATTAACTCTTGACCCACAACAATGGCGCCCAACGGACGCAAACCCAAAACCCTGAGAGTAAGAGTCTAATGCTCTACCGGTTAAGTTAGCTGGGCTCAACTTTATTGTGCCGCCGCCTGACTCCCAATTCCAAAGCCTGCCAAAAAGGCCCTACCTTGACCCACGTTGGGCGCCAGTTACGGGGCCTGGTCCTTTGATGAAAACCAGGAAATCATTGTCCTTAAGGTATGCAACAGATGCGAATTCGCGATGTTTCTATAGGTCCAAAAGGTAGTTAGATCTTCTATCTGTTTCGACTTTCCAATATTGCGATAAGCTTGAAATTTGCAACTATAAATCGCTTGATTTGTTACTTAAACCCCACGTCGGGCGCCGTATTTGATTGAGATTTTGGTTTCACCGAACTTATATGAAAATGTTTGTAAAAGTGAAAGTGTTAGTAAATTCGCCTGAAAAGAAGCACAAAGCACATACTTCAGAGGCATATCATTAAAAATGGAATCGTGTTCTTATGAAGTTAAAAATAAATAAATAAATAAATAGAGTGGCGCAACAGCTCGATGTGAACCAGGGCCAACTTCTCAACAATGTATGCTGCGTGTGTTGCTTTCTTCACATACAAGGGGACCTACAATTTTTTGCCGAATCCGAACGGCAGTTTGAGAAGTTTTTCAAGACAATTGATACTCTCGGAGGGCTTGTCAAACCCTCGCGGAGGTGGGGACCGTGAAAAAGAACAAGTCTTTTTTTTTTTTTTTAAGGTGACAATGGCAGGATTCGAACCCAGACCTCCGGCGTAGTAAGCACACACACTAACCACTACGCCACGGCACCCCACGTTCTTATGAAGTTATTGAGTCCTAAAAGTACATATCTACTCAAGAGTTCTTAGTCTCGTCTCGAGGATAACTCAGAGTAACACAGAGTGATTTTCAGGAGTCGGAAAGTTGAGATTAGCGTATCATCTATCCGCAAGTAGGTCGTTACTCTCGTTCCTGAGAGCTGCTTACCATACACAGCTTATGAGTGGTAAGATTTTTAATTGAACAAAGGAGATTTTAAGAACGTCAGTTTTGCGTCTGCCAGTGGAGCACTATGGCGGTATGTCCTTTTGACTGTCATTACGTTGACCACTTGGTTGATCTTTCTAGCGGTTTGCACCTTCACACCACTCCTAGGCTGCGAAAAACCTATTTGCGCTCAGCAAAGCGACGCTTATACCAAACAAATGTCCATTGTGATTCCCCAAGGAATTTTTAATCATCTAATCATAGGTAACTTAGAACTAAGGCTAAGATAAAGCTGTAAGCTTTGCACAAGGTTACACATAAAACTCCTGCAAAAAGACTGTCTATGCATTAGAACGCTCGCACTTTTGCTGAAAACTACATCGCGTTTTACTAACTTAGCACCTATGACAAGACTCTTGACAGTTACTTTAACCGCCTGCCTTGCCACAAAGGATTTTAACAAAGGTAAAGCAAGACTTTCTCTATGTCTCCATTCCATTTAAATGATAAATTTGAGAAGCTTTCAGAAAACATAAATCATGTCCCAGGCTAGAAGTTGGTGTTATGAGTCATTTGGAAACTTTTACAAAACAGTTCTTTTTTATGGACTCCTAATCGAACCGCTTTCGACAAAAATTTTCTGTGATGGTACGTCATTCGTGGCAGTCATTTTGGAAACGAAAACCATGATCCTTAAAAATCTATTCAATGTAGCACCGATGGGCTCAAAAACTAGAAAATCATTTATTGGCGATCTTATTAAAGCTGTATTTTCATCTTCTTTTTTAAAGCCTCTCTTCCCATCTTATTTTAACTGTTTTGACAATGATCGCCAGAAGATGTCGGATCGATCATCATATCTTCCTGTTTACAATCGGACTGTAGGTTGTCGATCACTGAGATTTTAGTCGATCGTCAGTTTATTAAAAAAATCAAGTTCTTACACACGGTTCAAAACCGAGTTAGGTTCTTTTAAGTCAGCACCGGGTGAATTGATCTGAAACTTAAGAGTCTGCTTAGCTGGCACGATTTTTGTATGCGATCCTAAATCGGTCAGGACCGCCAACCCACGCCATTCGATGAACCCTCAGGAAGGAAAGTTGAACCCTCCGCGATGAGATAAACGGATGAACCCGAAAGCCCAAACAACCCATGATTCGCTATGTTGTCAAATTTAAGCTTTGATCCCTATCGTTCTTCATCGATTGTAGTCTTTTTGGCGATCACCGTCATGTTATTCTGGGCGGATCATCCAGTTAGTGATAAATCGATCTACAGGTGAACGGTCATCGAGATTGTCAATCGATCCTCGTATTAAAAACAGAATCCAGCCTTTGATACACTGACACCGACTGCTCAGAATCCATTCTCTGTTCAACATAAATTGTCAGTACAGGCAATTTGGAACAGCTTCCATTTAACAGTGCAGCCCTTTACATTCAAGACACTTCTGCTTAATTTTCTACCACTGAAAAGCAAAACTGGTGCGTTGTCAAAGGTCAATCTTTTGCGCACCCACACACGAAATCTACATAATCAATGATTATCATTATGATCATTACGTTTTCTCCTTATCGGTGGATGGTTCATTTTGAAAGGTTTGGCAACCCTCACCCTCTGAGAACTTTTAAAAGCGATATGCTTATCGCTCAGGCAAGTGTAAGATGGAAACGTTCTCTGTTTCCTGTACTGAGAATTTATGTTTAACAGATTGTTGATAGGATCAAGATGCATTTCGGGCGATTTTTTAATTTAAGGAAAACTTATGAGCCCAACATTTCTAGGTAGGAACTCTGGGAATAAAGTCAGTCCATGGAGTTTGTCTTGGAGCTTGATTCTGAGCTTGTGTCCTAAGAGCCAATTTTACATGTGATGTTTTTGCCAATGTATAAGTCAATTTTTGAACCTTGGTGTTCGTACTTTTACGGTCGCCGTCGACAGTTGAGATAACACTGGATCTTTTCGTATGGAAGGCCACTACAGACAGTAAATGTACACAAGAACTGTTTGGTTACTATAAAAATGGGTAAGGAATTTTGTAACAAAGAAATTCACCATAATAAACCGAAGTCAGATATTTGAGGTAGCTTCGTACAATTTAAAAGTAACGTCATATCCAAATACTTGCCTAAAGACCTTCATTCTTTCTATTTACTGACTTCCATACTCTTGTGCAACGATGCACTTTCAAATAACTTTTGTGTTCATAAATTCCTGCTGCGGTGTTGTACTAGTGAACAGAACTCATAGTGGAGGTGAAAAACATTTCCTCAAATATATTTTTTTTTTGCTAAGAGCCATTGCATTCGTAGCTTTTACACCCACCCGAGATAAAAGAAAAAAAAAACAACAGAGCGAAGAGTGAAAAATCGATTTTTTAAAAACAATGTGGGTAAGTAAGTCAAAAATCCTTCTTTCTTCAACAAACAAAGCAAAACAAAAACAATCCGTAGGTCTTTTGAATGAGTTTTCTCACGAAATTTTCGATTCATTGTCCCGTTTTGTTTATATATACGGATTGCATATTATCATCAGAATTCTTCAAATTCCGCCCTCCTCGTAAAGTTAAAGGGATGACAAAGCATCCCCCAGTCGAGTGAGTGTTTTCTAAAAAAAAATATCGTGGGAGTATTGACAAAAAATGTGCATGTAGCTATGTTGTTTTTTTAAGGCGGAGGCTTTAACAGGCACATGGCTACATGCTCTCACATTTACCTTGTCTCCTACAAAATTTCTATCTTTAGTTTAACAACTTTTTGCTTCGTACTTTACATGACGCCGCCATTTTTAAAATATGTCCAACCAAACCATCTCCGGGAATATTAATAACAGGTCAGGGTTGTTGGGGGGGCTTATGCTTACCCACAACTAAATTTCTGCAGTTTCTGCAGATGTATTTTTCATAACGCGATACCAAGTAAAATATGTTGGGCTATACACAGCTGAGTGGACGCAACACCCTACCTTGGGGAGTTTTTTTTTTTTTTAAAGGTGAGATTTGTCCCCCTGATAGGCCACAAAAAGACTCACTATTCTCTTCGCGTGCTATTCTCAAATGATTAGCATAAAAGAATATTGTGTTTTTTTTTTTCTTGCCTTGTCATGCAGAACACAATGAGGAGTGCTGACGATGTTGGTTACTCGTTTATGACGTAGTTCAAGCTATTTTAATTTACGGGGTGCGCTAACAGTGAGATATTTTTCCTAGATTCTATCCCCACTGGCGTTTGTAAAACTATCTGCTTTTTTTGAAATGTTTATTCGAGTTTTCCTTGAACTTAATAGAACAAAGGACAAACTGTATGCATCTACAGAAGAGCAGTTTTTGATATCTTACCTGATTACCTCGTGTGTTTGACTAATTTTATAAGAAGCGAAAAATTATGTTAATTAAGTGGTACTGACATTGTGGCACAGACACAAAAAAAGTATGAAAAAACTCATTTTCTTGAGTTAAAAAACAAAAACTCCTGTACACTTGAAAAATCACCAAAATGAACGATCGTCTTTAAGACCAGCCCGGCAACTTAATTCGTCGACGAAGCTAGTAAATTGCCCGCGTGTTAGCCGACTTTTTTTTCCATAAAATTGTATTTGCTAGGTTTTTAGTATAAAAGAGCATATATGGCAGAACCTGTTGAAGTCACCCACTCAAAATGAAAAATGCAAACAGAAATTGTATTTTGATACCTTTAACTAACTATGCGGGCATAATGCGGACTACTTTCCAAACATTTATCTGAACGGCTATTCAGCATCATTTCGCAACCACTTCAAATTGATCAGAGCTTTTAACGATGTCTATTCAACAATTAAGCTTCTAATTGAATTAGTCTGTTCAAATAGACAAACTATAAACAATGTCCGGCTCGAATGTCATTTCCTCTTGAAACGTGTAATTATTTGAATCACAAAATCATCATGATGTGGCTTTTTGCTATCGTTATCTCATCGATTTGAATTGTGAAAATGTTCAAACGCAACCATTAACATTCGTGTACATATACTCGTATGATGCTTGCTTTGATATCCTTATGAGCCCGAAATCAAATCAATTGGTTCGACTGTGTGTATGTACACATTTTTTGCCCAGCGGCAGTTTCAAATGTAAAGCAAATATTTTCCTCGAAAATCAATCAAAAGTTCGATTTTCCAATGGGCGCGTAAATAAACTATACTCACTCACCCAAGAGCCAAACCCGGCTCAATTGTTATTCGTTCCAAATCTGAGGAGGCATCGTACACTGAATTTCAATCAGTTTTACTGGGAGGGAAATGACAAAAACAAAAAACAATTCTACTAAGATATGTATTTAATAGAACTTTGTATTTGAATAAATAAACATGGAGTATGTCTTCTGCTGATAACTAAATAAAACAGTCGTCACACATCAAGCGCATGGATGAAATTTAGAAAAAAAAAATCTAATGTTCTTGACCCTGCCTAATTAATTTTGTTTTGGCATTAAGTGTTGGAATATTATTTTTAATCGGTTTTATTAATTCAATTTGTGGGGTGACGTGGCGTAGTGGTTAGTGTGTATGCTTACTACGCCGGAGGTCTGGGTTCGAATCCTGCCATCGTCACCTAAAAAAAAAGACTTGTTCTTTTTCACAGTCCTCACCTCCGCGAGGGTCTGAAAAGCCTTCAAAGAGCATCATTGGTCTTGAAAAACTTCTCAAAGTGCCGTTCGGATTCGGCAAAAAATTGTAGGTCTTTTCCCTTGTATGTAAAGAATTTAACACACCAGCATACATTGTTGAGAAGTTGACCCTGTTGCGCCACTCTATTTATTTATTTTATTAATTTAATTTATTTTCCTACCCTATACCCAAAATATGTTCGATATTTTTGAGAACTTTCGTCTAGAGATTCTTGGGAGGCGAATATATTTTTGGTTCTATGTTAAAAGAAAACATGAACGAATTTCACAATCTTCTTTGCTTTTGCAAATGTTGTTGGACTATAATTGTTGAAAGACTTAGTTGCTTGATGTTTTTTGTCAAGCATTGTCAAAGTCATTAGGAAAGTTATCAGTGGCAATATTTTTGCGGAACGAAAATATAGGCAGGTGCCGGTTAGCCGACTGCCGGGTATGTGTGAAATGGGCCTTATTTGTTGTTTGGCCCTGGAATTGGAAAAAGACACACGTCAAGTTTCAAATTATTATGTGTTCCCGTAAAGCACAGACGAGAGCCGTTCATTTTCCCATTCTTTTGCAAAGAGACAAAAAAGAAGCCGCCACACAAGCAGAAGGAAAACAAAAAGGAATGGCAAAAACACACTCCAGCTTCATATTTTAATTTGAGTAAGAACAAGTGGAAGATTTCGTCTGTATCCAACTTCTTAATACCCGACCCTATTAGCATGAAACATCAAATTTAATTTTTTTTTTTTTTTTTGCCGGAGTTCATATGCTGCATGGCAATTATTTGCATTTGCCACGCCCCCAAATATGGGTTTGGGCTAAAAATTAAAATCAATTACTTCTAATCTCGTTAAATCCACGAGAAAATGCGTTAAAAGCGAAAATTATTGTTTAAAAAAAAACAATTTCGTCCTAAAAACGCCCTCTAAAAGTGGGCAGAGCTCAATACTTTGTAAGTAACAAATTTAATATTTCTCATATAGTTTTTTTTCGATTTAACTAAAATGAATTTTCCGTGAAAACAGGTTTTTAAGGTTTTTAGAGATCTAACATGTTAAAATTGGGCATGGTCAATGGTGGTGGGGGTCAATTTTTTGTCTATTTAGAGTCTTTTGGCCACTAATGCTGTGTACCAAAATTTTAATTACTACGCCTTGTCTAACTTGATCAAAAAGCATTTTGTAACAAAACGCGAATTAGAGGTAGTCTCACATTGAAGTCAATTGTGGGCGTGGCTGTAAGCCGATCTTATCAATTTTCCTACTTTGTCTGTACAATGAGAATCAAAACACGCTCCACAAGTTTTAGCTTTCTAACTTAATTTCAAAGACTTAAGAACTTCACACATACGGACAGACGGACATGGCTTAATCAATTCACTTCTCGGTCTCGATCATATTTCTAAAAGCTCTTAGGGGTCTACTACGGTGATTATTTCCGTGTGTTACAAACTATGCATTAAATCAAAATTATGGAACAAGCTTTGGGAAAAACAATAAAATGAACAAAGCACAAGTTTGCTCGATCGTTAACTGTTCTCTTAAAAGCCGGTTTTTCAGTACGAGATCATCCGAGTTTCCGAGTTAAACTGAGATAAACCCCAGAAATGAGTTTTTCAGTGAACTTGTTTATAGGGTTAATCTCGGCTAGCCTCGCCAAATTTGGTGAACTAATCTCGGATCAACTCTGTAGAACAATATGAACTTCTTCAATATGAACATTCAATGTTTTTTTCTGTGTGGAATGACAATTGATTTGCGTGTTTCTCTGAAAAATTTCATCTGGGAATAAGTCGAACTTTTTTTCCCGTGTTTTTCTATGTGAAGTGAGAGTTGGGAGTGGCAATAATTTCGAGAGTCGAAGATTTTGACAATTTTGCTTACGAAATAAACTCTGCACTGAAAAACTGCTCGTTGGGTTAACTCCAGGATCATTTTGTTACGGTACTTACAGATCTTACCGAAAAAACCGGCCCTAAGAGTGATAAAAATGTTGCAAGTCTTAACAGCTCTTGTCTTAGCTGCTGAGTATGATTGCTGCTAGAGGAAATGAGCTGTTAACCACATCACTAGTCAGTACTCAAAATGGAAAATATCCCGGATAGACTAAGAGCAACAAACGAAAGATCCAGACAGAAAGAGTGTCTGTCAACTGGCTCAACAGCGCGCGTTTGTATTCGATCATTAACTCTTCGATCTAGGTCGCTTATTGCAAAAAAAAGCGTTGTGGAATCGATTCCATACAAATGTTCAGACCCTAACTTTTTTGTCTGCTACCTTTGCTGCCCTACCACACGACGAAAAATTGCAACAGATGTCGCTTGTGTAAGCATTCTCGTTAGAATCAGCATACCATACTGTATATAGTATATCATACCAATCAGCATACCAAAGGACACCTTTGTCGATCGTGGCCAGGTTTATACCGATTGGCAAGTCAATTCACGTCAAGGCGCTGCTTTTTGCGACACTCCTTAAAAAAAAAATAAATAGAGTGGCGCAACAGCCCGAGGTGAACCAGGGCCAAGTTCTCAACAATGAATGCTGTGTGTGCTATAATTTCTTCACATACAAGGGGACCTACAATTTTTTGCCGATTCCAAACCGCACTTTGAGAAGTTTTTCAAGACAAGTGATACTCTCGGAGGGCTTGTCAGACCCTCGTGGATGTGGGGACCGCGAAAAAGAACGAGTCTTATTTGTTTTCAGGTGACTATGGTAGGATTCGAGCCCAGACCTCTGGCGTAGTAAGCACACACACTAACCACTACGCCACGGCACCCCACACTCCTTAGATTACTTAATTAAGAGCCACAATGGTCCAGAAGCAGATGTTCGCCCCGTAAAGCTTATGATGTTCTTAGCTAAAGAAAACAGCTAAGGAAAACTACCTGAGGAAACATCGGTGCTCATCATGAATGTCTGCATTTACGAAGAGCACATCAGGGCAGCTTCCAAGCAATCGAAGGATCAGCGTTTTAGGCACGTGATCTCCACCTTAAAGAAAACCAATACATACGCTTCAAGTGAAAGTGCAAGACTTCGTTTCTTACGAACTTGGGCCACGCCCCTAAATTGGGAGTGAACTAAGAACAAATGCTTTATTTTTATTTCGTTATAAATAAAAAAGCAAAATAAAAGTTTTTTTTCCTAAAAACGTCCCTAAAAGAGAGTGAAACTCAAAACTTTGCATAAAACAAACTTTAAAGTAAATCTTTATTTAAAGTAAGTCTTTAGAGTAATCAAGTTTTTATACCCCATCCCATAGGATAGGAGGTATATTAAGTTTATCAGATATAGTTTGTAACAGGGTGAAATAATAATGATCGAGACCGAATTATGAGCTAGAATTTTTGAGCTAGGGCGCTAAAATTTCGCACGTAAGCTCCACGTCATTCGAAGCAGTACAGGTGTAAAAAATTTTGAAACCCGCGCACAGGCACGCCCACAATCGGTCTAAACGTGCCACTTCCTCCAGAGCTTTCAAAACTGTAAGACGTCTAAAGGGTTGAAATTGGGCATTTAGCATATCCTAATGAATTTAAGACACAAAAAAAAAATTTTAATTGGTAAACCTCCTCCAGTTGGCGAGGCATCTATTTTAAGGGTAAACTTTCAAATGCAGTTTACTCAATATTTTTTTTCCAAGTTGAAAAAATCTTGCTTAATATTTTATTTAGAAAACATTTATTTAGCTCTTTATTTTGTATATACACGACTTTAGTGCACGCCTACATTTAAAGGCAGTATTGAAGAAAAATCTAAAATTTTCCAGAAAAAGTAATTTTGACTGGCCTTAAGCCTGATTTGGGAAAGCACGAAACCAAAAATTGGCAGGTAAATAAAGCCACACCCCATTTAGAGGTGGATTTTTCAAAAAGTACATTTAAGCGTAACTTTTTTAAGAGATTTTTTTAACGTACATTTAAACGTAACTTGGAAATATCTGTTAATATTAATAGTTTGTAGTAAGAGGCGGTTGGACCACGCCCCTTTTCGGAGTTTGCACTACTTATAAAATATCAAAAAATAACAATAATATCAGCATTTTACAATGTGTGATAGGTTGGGGTATTTAACGGTACGTTTTACGGACTGTAACTTCTGCATGAACACTGTTGCTAAGTGCAACTCACTGGATTTATTATGAAAAAAGTTCAGGCAAGCAAAATTGGCGCAGTCTAACTATGTGAAAATGGGCGTTGGTTTTTCAGTTTTTTTTTTTCACAGTCGTTCTCTATGATTCGACCTTTTTTAGATCAGGACTGAGCTCGTCAAGATAAAAGTGCTAACTGAGAATCCTTCGTGGTATACAGAAAAATTTACGAGCAAAGTAAGCGCAGTCGAAATTCCGTAAGGTGTACAAGAAAATAAAGGATTAGACTTAAAATTTTTGCATAAGTTTTTTATACCCGACCGAGGGTATATCAATTTTAATGCATAGTTTATAACACAGTGAAATAATCATCGTAGACCCCTAAGACCTTTTGATATATGATCGAGACCGACAGGTGAATCGATTAAGCCATGTCCGTCCGTCCATCTGTATGTGTGAAGGTTTTAGCTCTTCAAAATCAAGCTAGAGTGCTGAAACTTTGTACGACTTGGTTCTTCTGTTGCACACACAAAGTGTAAAATTGGCTCAATCCATCGACGGCCACGCCCACTACTGAATTCAGTGTGAGACAAGCTCTATTTCACATTTTCTTTCAAAATGCCTTTTGTTCAAGTTAGACAAGGCATAGGAACTTAAATTTTGGTACTGAGCAATATTGGCCCAAGGCCTTTAACAAGGCAAAAATTGGACCGACCACAAGATTGACCATGCCCACTTTTAACATGTTAGATCTTCAAAAACCCGATTTATCGGAAAGTTCGCCCCAAATCAAAAAAAATGATATAACAATTATTAAAGATATTACTATTTGCTAAGTTTGCTCCATACAAGGTTTTGAGATCCGCCTTTTTTTAAGGGGCGTTTTCAGAAAAAAACGTTTTTTTCTTAAATAAATTTCGCTTTCGCCGTATTTTCTCATGATTCTAACGAAATTACAATTAATTGATTTTAATTTTTAGCCCATACTCACTTTTGTGCGCGTGGCCTAAGATTTTGTTTTACAGTCTTTAAGATTTGGTGTTAGTACAATTACACGGTATATGGGCTCGGGTATAAACAAGTTTGTCACAGACGAAGTTTGTCTTGTTTTTAGTAATTTCGAAACCCTCCCAGATTTTCTAAAATGGCTGAAGACGTTTGGTAAAAAGTCATAAATGTTACTAAACTTTTGAGCACATTAACAAAAACTTTCTTTAGAACAATCTCGTGTGAAAGAAGCATACCACGAACTAATGGCATTTTCTTCTTCTTTCTAAGAAGCGGTATCAGGATTTGTTTTCTACTAAGGATAACAATGCATTATGGCTACTTTTTAAAATTGACTTCTTGAGGTACACTTAAATCCCACATCAATAACAACTAACTACAACTGTGTACAAAGTTCGTGTAGATGAAAATGTCAGTTCCAGCCCCATCGTTACGAGCATAATAGACGCGGTGCATATAAAAAAGAATCTTGTTTTCAAAACTTTTCCGGTATTTTGTTCGAAATTTCTGGCAAATAAAAAAAGTTATTTAGTTAATTCACCCTAAACTATGCCAAGCATTTTCTCCTCTCAACAGCCAACTACAACAGAGTCCTGTGTCTTGTTTATATATGTGCTTCAGAACAGAATATCCTCTAGAGAGAACATAACTTGCGTGTCTTGGCTATTAGAAAACTTCATTAAATTTTGCGAGCTCACGTTAAGGGACCGCAACATTTGTGCATACAGTTTTTCATATGGCTGAAAAAAAAATGAAAGAAAAAATCTAGAAAAACCTTGCCCGTCCCATACTGTGAGAGTCTCGTGTACTATTTCAAATCATTTGAAATTGTCGTATAATAACTTCCGCTTTGAAGGATCTAGGTCAAGTGTGAAACTCGAAATTGCTTTTCGCTGATCATTTTCGAAATGCTCTACTAACATCGTTGGCAAATTAAAACTGTGTACATGTGATGGGGCGTGGGAAAGGATTCCTGGCTAAGGCAGATGTATCTGTATTGCTCGCATTTTGGACAGGGAGGGAATTGTTAATGCTCAGCATTACAGATGGTTGACCCAGTCGACCTATTTCGTGTTGAGAGATGCTTACAAGGTCGTGGCAATTATGATGAGCTACACACTACTCGTTTAACTTAATTTATCGGGTTGTTGTGTTTATTGTAGTGGAAATGATGCTACAAGAGAATGGTTAAGATATTTATCGATTTTTTGGAATTGTAGACCAAATAGGTATGTCTGGATCATTGGGAGCTTTTTTCACGATACATACGCCAAAGCTGCCTAAGACGCAAAATGTTTAGTTTTTACTGAATTCTATTAAAACATGAATATACTGCGCATAAAACAATTTTTCTTGTGCTTTTCTAAGATCTGCACAGGATATTCTTTATTAGTCGCAATGGGATCTGACTGCTTTTATTATATGTATCCAATCCTAATAGTTCTTCGGTCTTAAGAAGCAAAACCAAGTAAGCCAATATCCTTGACTAATGCAAGCAAAAGCTGCCCTTAAAATGTTTCTAGCCTCTGCTCCTTATTGGTAGATGAATTTTAACTCGATCCTACGTTCATGCATATAAACATGTTAATGTGTTGCGCAAATATATGCCTCTGGTGTTGGTTAGGTACTGTGCCTCGAATCTTCAACTTTTTGCTACTCGGTAGCTAGTTTAAGTGACTTTTGTGATGCTCATGTTCGTCTCAATAAACTTTCTAAGTACTCTTAAAGACCGCGGTACTTTTACTACGCTAAAAACTATAACCTACGATTCAAATTTTGCGGGTCGAGAGCTCCGTAAGCCCTAAACGGATCTGCACAATATGTAAATCCAATGAATTTTTGATTTATGAAGATGGACTATATATGGATGGTTTTCAAAATAAAAATAAAATTCTTGCCTGTCCTATATCCGTTTTTGAAAGGTTGTACCTCTGGTGTAGCGGGAAAAATCGCTTTGTTAATATCATTTGGCTCATTTAATTTGCATTCTCCGCCGTACTATCACTGAGTACTGGAAAAACCGTGTTAAACATATGTAGTGGAAAACCGCCGACTATATGTCGGAGTTTACGTTCACGAACAGTACATCAACGTATAAAACGTTTTAAAAAATTGTGCCTCTGGTGTTGGCTTAACTGGCTTAACTAAGGCTTAATTGGCTTAACTAAGAGTTAACTTTTGCCCCAGAAGGGGGAGTACTTATTCTCATTTTCTAGTTTCTTTACCATTATTGTGTGTCTCATCATTACAGAAGACTCGTGTACAAATAGAATCACAACCAAGGCAGGCCTTTAAAAAAATGTACCTCTGGTGTTGGCTGCTAAACTTTCTTTTGCCAAGGTTTCGTTGCTCATTTGATTTGCAATCTAAATCGAACTGCATATCCCTCAATACCAGAGTCGCTGTAAATATAATCAGACTTTGAAAGTTTGTGCCTCTGGTGTACAATAGTGAGAATTTCTTGCTTCCCATTTGCCTTGTTTTTCATCGCTCCCGGGACAATTCTTAGTCTGCTACAATTGGCGCGACATCTCATTTAAAGTTTTTGAAAAATTGTGCCTCTGGTGTTGACTAGTGGGACTCGCGCATATTTTCCGAGTGTGTTTCTATAATATATAGTTTTCCAACTATATATTAGACTAAAAAGATCGCAGAAACAGTCGGCTGTTCATGTTTTTTTTTCTAAAAAAAGTGGTACCTACCAATTTTTTTAATCACAAAAGAAACAAAAATATGTTTCTTTCGAATTGGACCACCCTGCTTTGTATGTAAACATAAAATGTTGCCGCCTAGACAGTTTATCGTGCTCCTAACTTGCTGAGGAGTCATTCTGCGTACAGAATTTTTCGACAGCTATTGTCACACACTCCAAGTAAATTAATTAGCTAATTCGACGGTTCTACGCTTTCAGTGTGTAAGAGGTAAAGGCCGCTTGTGTGGCTGTGGAATTTGCTTAATTATTTTACATTTCGCTGTCATTTTGACTCACCGCATGCCGCCGCGCCGGTATCTTCGAGGCTATCAGCCTTAATTGCCCATCACGTGATTGTCCTGGTTTTATTTTTAGAATTATTTTCAAGTCTACATTTACTTTTCGTACCTACCTTTTAGATACTCTTCAATGTGCGACACAGTTTTTATTTTTCGGTCGGGCCCCGGGTGTGTGCATGTAAAAAAAAGTATCTAGTGCAACTGCACTCGCAGTATTGCAAAATCCCGCGTGGAAATTTGCCAACGAGACCGAGTGTCGTCAGAGAACATATATTTTTTGTTGTTGTGCATTTTCGGGGCTTGTAGATTGTAGAACCATTTGGAAATGACACATCGTTGTTGCTCATGTATGCGAATGTTTCTCTCGCAATGCTGGGTTATATGCAAATTTATCTACGCCAGACGTTCAGTTTTCTATGTATCTTTCGTGTCGAAAGGAAGGAAGCTTATCGATCCATTCAATCCAGGCCAACAGAGTGTGCGAGAGGGAGAAAAAAGGACAACATCAGGGCGAAAGGCTTGAGGATGAACAAATTTGCAGCGTTTGTAATTTACCTATCACACTATTCCCAACATGCAGCCGGCAGACCGGGACAAGCAGTAGAATGAAAACTTAGTTCCGCTGCGGTTTGATGGTAATTAAAGGGTTTGTTGTACTACGGAAGCTAGAAAGTGGCTGTGCATGTTCCTTTTCGACACTAAAAACGGGTCACGTCTTTCGAAGCTCACACCTTAAAATTGGTTGCACATTTTGTTTGGAAGAGGCTATAAAGGTAAGATAGAGAAGTGCACCGGATGGGTCTTATGTGAGCTGAAGCGCTTAAGGCAATATGTACGACTATTTTTATTCATCTTTTGTGGTTTTTTGGCAAAAACTTTGAAGTTTAATGGTTACTTCCTTGTCCCTTGTACTACCATGCAGACACCTCACTTCAATGTATATTGGGTTTACCCGTCTTTCGAACAAAAACGAGAAGGAGCATTAGTGTTGAAGAACTAAAGTGTAGTCAAAGATCCACCACCTTATGTGATTAAAGGTACGACAGCTAGATAGGAAGTTTTTCGCTATATCACTGTCATCTCCAAAGGAAAGACAGGAGGTGATTTCGCTCAAGCCTATCGTATTGAAGTGTTAAGCAAAAGCTTGGTGGTCTGTGAGGGCGCCTACAAAAAGTTTGCAACCGATTCTCCTGAGAGATAGAAGCAAAGAGGCTTACTTCGGGCAAATGTCCGAGCGTTAAGTTTGTCTGCATCCTTGGCCCCCACGCCAACGAACTTTGTACTCACAAGAAACCCAAGTATCAATGGCAGACGTGACAACAGATAAAGGTAAACACAGCACGGGTTTGGCTCCTGAGAAATGCTCTTCCTAACCTTGTCAAGACGACTTGTCACACCGAATCCCCGTTTTAAAGACCAGTGATCGCGGATTTCAGAGCACTAGGTCTGGACAACTGGAATCAGCATGACTATAATCGCAGAGTATGGAAGGCTACTGTGAAACAGGTTTAGACTTGAAACCCTATATGGGTCTTGTAAACCTCATTCGGGATTCCTTTTCCCTGGATACCAGTGTGACCTGGTACCCAGATCAGATTCACGCTATTTATACATCCGACTAAGTGCAGCGAAATCCTGCACAATACTTGACGAGGTAAGTGGGCCGAGCAGTGCTTTTAGTGAAGTTTAGCTGCCACTGTAAATGCACATGCTCCTTGCCCTCCAGTTGCTAGTCACATGAAGCTCATAGCTGTTACGATAGCGAAAAGCTCTACTTGGAAGGCAAACGCATGTTAAATTAAGGAGGAACTCCTCCTAAAGGCTTAGACATAAGCACAAGACCCATTGCCCGGTTTTGGAGCCATCTGTTAATATGGGGAAAGTCGACATGGTAGTTTTGACGCAACAGAATTTCTGGTGTCACTTCATCAGAGGCATATCCATAAGATAGGGATCGAAGGACAAGTCTCACCCAAGTTATTTAAAATTGCAATGCGCGAAAGATGGTTAAAGTGAATTGTGGTTTTAACCACAAGGTTGGAAGGGTCGTCAGAGCATTCAGAGTAGAGCATATCCCAGGGTGATAGGAATGGCCCCTGCTATATGCAGCCCGGACAGGACAAGATGTTTTTTGTTCTTTTGGCAGGAGAGGCAGTTACACGTTTCGTGTTCGCGAAAGCCTGTTCCACCTAACAACTGATGCTTATGAAAAAAGTAGCATCAACTAATGCGTGTGAGAAGAGTACCCAAATTCGCGCGAATTTTTCGACTTTTGTCTTCTTCTTTCTTTTTCTATTACTCAAAAGTAAAAAAAGTAAAAACGGAAATATAAGTTCCAAAGTTCGTTAAAATGGAGAGGAAAGGAGAAAAAAAAATTTGCGCAAATTTTGGAATTATTATTGTTTCCTTTCCTTTATTTTCCTACCACGCAAAAGTAAAGAAAATAATAGTACTTAAATTCGTGCAAATGCTTGAACAATATTAATTAATACTTTTCTTTTAATTAGTTTACAAATAATTCATAAGTAAAAGACTTTATTCGCGCGCATTTTAATAAGGCCAAAATTTAAATTTTTACCTTATTTCGTTTTCATTCGGGAAATAATGCAGAATTCTTTCAGGAATAAGAAAGCATATTCATAATATCATTATTTCATTTCATCATTCATAATTTAGCTCGGCTCATTTTACAGGCACTTTTCGGCGTTATATCGCTTTGGAAATGTGAAATAAGGCTGAATTCAGGAATTCGGTCTTATTTCGCTCGGCGTTATTTCACGGCACCTACGGATTATTTCTCTATGCTAAAAACTATGAATCAAACTTAATATAATTTCCAAAAATTTAACCATGCATATGGTTAAGGAATATGACCTTAACCCCAAGACCTAAGGGCATAGAAAACTCTTCTTTTCGATCTGCAAAGCAAGCGTTGAGCGCTCATCAGTTCCATGTTCACCTCGATTTCCTGCACATTTCCTACACTGTTTTAAAATTCTTTTATTCTATAGAACAAACACTATTTGGAATTTTAGTACCTGAATACATATTTCCTAACACATATAAACTGCAAACTTTTAAAAATAAAGTAATTAAATATCTCCTCAAATCTTGGGGCACTGGTTCGGTGCTATAGGTTCGCCTTTCCTGAGAGAAGAATTAAAAAAAAATAAAAAATTGCGCGCGGAAAGAATAAGAGAAAAGAGAAGAAAAGAATTCCAGATCCAACACAAAAGCTTTTGTTTAGCCAGTACGGAACACAAAAACCGTGCGCAGAAAACTAAATCTTATTCCCGCATGTGTTATGCCTTTACTGAGAACAGCAATAGCTTTTTTTACCCAACTCAAGGTATGTTAAGGTAAATATATAGTTTGTAACGCTGTGAAATAATCATCTAGGACCTATTAGACATGTGACTGAGACCGACAGGAGAATCGATTAAGCCATGTTCGTCCGTCCTTCCGTATGTAAACTACTTTTAAGCCTTAAATTTTAAGCTAAAGAGTTGAAGTTTGGCAGCTAATCCGGAAATCCTGCTCTACTTTTTTCGCTCTTAAGCTATGTTACAATAGTTCTAACACACTGAATTTGGGTATGTAACACTGCTTTGTAATTGTATTTGAGACAACAGAAAAAGCTTGGCGCTTACATTGTCCACGTTTTTATTTAAAATTACGGATATTCACTTGTATGATTAGAAGGAACGATGATTAGAAGGAATGTTGTAAATATGAGCATAAGCTCGTTTTTTGAATGTATGCGGAGTCATACACCGCCCACTTTTGTGGGCGTAACAAAGTAACTTTTTCAGCTAAAAAAGCGTGGTTTTAGTCCAAAATGTATGAATCACCTATAATAAGGCATTCAAAGGTTATATTTTTGCATCCCGCCCACTTTATGGAGGCGTGGCGGTTTCTCCTTTAGGTAGGGTAGGCTATTTTGCAATCCGTCGCAAACGCACTAATGTTTATAATACGCACTGGTGCACTTTCCCACTTTTTTATCATTGAATTTCGGTTTTGTAATTTACACGTTGGACAAAAAGGTGTTTAGTATTCGGCTGACTCTAACGCCGACCAAGAAGCCGCTCATTTTTAGACAGAGGCTCCTGGATTTTTCGTTTGTTGCTGGTTTTGGTTCACTCCTTGTTTTTTCAATACCGTTACCCACCATATCTGGTGAGCATTCAGCTGAGGGAGCTGGTAATTGGAGACCAGCAACTCCAAAGCGAAAAGTTAGTTGAAGTCATGGGAATAGCCTTTACCTTTCGGATAACCTTGGATGCCAATCGACTCTATCTAAGACAATGCGATCTTTAAATTTCGTTCACATTAAATTGCTGGCTTATGGGGCGGTTGCATCGTCTTGTCACAAGCATAGGTATATCTTCCAGACTCTCATTAAATGGGGGGAAAAAAGTTGTTTGTGAACACGTGAACTATAGTGAAAAATTGAAGACTCTTTCGCTCGCAGTGGTTATTTTTTGCATGTACGGGCTGATAGAGCATGACATTATGGAGTTTGACCCAATACCCAAGCAGTTTCATCAATAAGCTTCACTATTGCATGGACATTTTGCTCTTTTTCTGGAAAAATTCACGAGTTTTAACTGCAACAAAACTGCGTTGTACTGAGTGATTAATGCCAGAGATCACTCAAATTGTCAAAGATTACTTTTGGAAAAGATTTACTTGACATTTTTCAAAAAGACAAATTCCAGTCAATCGAATGACAGGAATTTGCACCACAACCAACATCCACACCATCTGTTGGCTCACCCCTTTCCATGTGTTCTAGTTTGAAAGAAATTTTTGAGGCAGACGCTATTGAACTTTTATTTTGTAGGTGGTTTCGATCCATCCCGTATAATTTCCATGGCGGTACCCATCGCCACCTAATCAAGTGAGCGTCCCCCTTTTAGCCACCTGAGAAGGCTCACATTTGGGAACAAGCTAGCCCAAAGGGCTCGGTAGATGGTGTTTGGAATCCTCTTTGTGATAAGTGAAGGGGATCTCTTCTCCCAGTGTGTTCTGGACACAATGTTCGCTTAAAAAAAGTGTCGTAAAAAAGTCGAACGATGTCAATTCATACCTCCTTGAGCGACTCAGAGTCGCTGATGTGTCAAATGTAAAAGCAAGTCGATAAGCTCCTGAAAAAGTCATCCTGCATATAGTCATCCTCCATCGGATTCTATATGCAACGCGGGATCGTTTTGTACGAAAATAGTTTTTCGATCCTTGAAAATCCTAGTGCTCAATCCTGCCCGCGTATAACGATTTTACAAATTTTTAAAAATGTATAAAATATCTCTGGTTTTTAAGTAATGAGCAGCTGCTCGTTAAGTTGTTTTTCATCGACATATTTGATTTTTGAAAGGGAATGATGACCTATTGCCTCACCATTTACAATTGACCAAAGTCCACACAAACAAACGTCACCTCTAGAACTATTAAGAAAATCTTTTTTTCATCAAACATGTTTGATCATTATTTTTTGAAATTACTGCGCCTATTATTTAGAAGCAGCTGGCCTTACAAAAATGCATTCATTAATGCGTTGCACATTTTTTACTCATTGCTCAGAATCAATTATCTCTGAGGGTGATCAGATCAGCTAAACTATAAGTTCAACATGTTTGATCGTTTTATTATTATAATTAATATCAAGGTATTTCATCCGCTACTATTTTAACTACGCTCTACTACTAAACTTCAGAGTAGAGGGGTCTGTATAGCTAAATTGTCAACATGATTATTGTTATAAATTTACTTAACAAGACATGTTAGCAAAAAAATTAATAAATCAGTAAGACCTGACATTGAACCAAGGACCTTCCGAGGTGCTACCATCCCGGGAGCCTAAGAAAAAAAACTTTCACGACATAAACAATGTTGCATAAAACAAAACAGAAGAAAATAAATATTCGCACCGCAAATGTTTAGCACTAATTTTTTTTTCCAATACAATTATTATTACTTGTATGTTTATAGGTACTTAAAAGTTTTTTACGACTAATAACCTCAACAAAACAAAAAGATAAGACGGTGTCGGTTTTGTTGATTGCCGATTTAACGATTTGTATTCCATTTGTGTACTCACACGTAAATAAAATTATAAACGATTGTTTTTTTTTAATTAAAAAAAACACATTTTAAATACTCGATGGATTTATTTTAACATCTCATGAATAAAAAATAGTATTTCTACTCTATCAAAATAAAATGTTAAAACAAACCTTTTTATCTCCCGTTGCAGATTGCTACAAGAGGTCGTATTCGAAGCCATTCATAAACGTCACTGAGAGGAAGCCACCGCAGGTGATATACAAGTCACATCACAGAATGGCATCAGCATAAAGTACAATCATCACGACAAACATCCGTTCTTACGTTCTTATTTGTTTTTTGTAACTATAAATTTTTTTTTGAAATTCTAATTCAATCGGTTGGTCAAGTCAAACGAGTTCGATGATGTGTGATCCGTTTACGAAATGTACAATTTCAAAAATGCTATGTAACGTTCGTATTAAAATGCGATAGAAAAATACAAAACGAGAAAAGAAAAAAATAAAATACGAATTTGAATTACAATTCCAAATCGAAAGGGAAATTATTCTGTGCGATAGAAAACACTCCGAGCAGGAATAAATATTCCAATTTCAAATCGAAACACAATCAATCGGATAAAAGCCGTGAAACTATGGATGACGGCCTGATAAATCTTCCACTCGTCGGTAAGGACAATACAAACAGTGCGATGATTCTCGCGGCCGGTACGGTTAGTTTCCAAGCTACAACAAATGCCACATCAAATCAGCACAGCGCTATGGCTGCGTCAGTGACAAAGGCTCAAACAGATTTCGTTGGGAATAATTTAAAAAACGGAGCACTTAATCATGGGTGAGTTGGATTGTGTTTTGTTTTTTGAAATAAAATCGTGGAGTTTGCATACTTTGTAGTGAGTTAACCTTCAGGGTTTGGTTAATAAATGAGCCAACACCGAGGTTGATAACCTGGACCAATATTTTGTTAAATTATTTTCAGCTTTTATTTTTCTTGATTAGCCAATGTTTTCTAATATTTTTTTTAAAATCCCAGTTTTTAACTGTATTAAATGGAGGAAGTTTCCTGATATTGCAGGGAATTTTCCTAAAATTCTGCCATATTTTTGCCTTAAGCCCAGATTGCTGCTGACGCGAAACAATTTTTTTTAGTTTTTCAACATCGACAGCAAAATGCTTAAGATAACAAGACAAAAAAAATATTTTTGAAGGCTTCCAATGAAATTAAAACAAAAAATATGTTATCTAACTGGTTAATTCGGCTGTCAAACTTATTTATAACGTCAATCTCTATTTCTGGCTTTAAACAAATTCGAATTGAAACTCGAAGCAAATTGTTCAGGAAGTAAATTTCGCACTCACCAAAAGAATTTGAGTTTAATAATTCCGGTCAGCATGTTTTCTCAGCTGCAGAGCGTCATGCAAAATTGAAAAATGGTCGAAATTTTACATAATTTCTATAAGGGATTCTAAGTTTAGCGTCAGCAGCATACTGGGCTTTAGACTAAATAGATAGCACTGAGTTCTTCTCAATTATTTATTACACGAAATACATGTCTTGTTTTCAATGTCTTCGAAAACGTTTTCCTATCGAAAACAACTTTCCTAAGTCTATTTACAATTACTCTTTATTCTTGCACCCTTTTTACTTTATCACAACGATCGTTTTCGACGAACGCACACAGTAGTTAATCCAAAATTCTATGCTAGCTGGCAAAGTTCTGAAACAATTTCATGGGAGAGGAAGTAAATCTGACAATTCTTTGATTTGGTTACATCTGGTAGATGTTGTTTTTTAATCTTAAAGCCACATAACATTTCGTCCTCCCTAAAATATGACTTTTGTCTCTTTTAGTTGACATTTCACATCGTCCCCCTCCTATTTTTTTTTTTTGTTCCAAACAATAAATCACCATTTCTTTGGTGGTGGAAGAGATTTTCATTTCGGCTCTCGTTGAACCGGAAAAGATAAGTCGCCACTACTTCGCTCTCTTTATCTCTCAGGAAGTTAGTCCAGCGTTTTTACAACGCATATCCTTTTTTTAACTGTCAATAAACTTTTTTGATGGTGAAGCTTTACTTTATGCAATGGTTTCTCTTAGGCTGAAATCCTCTGCATTGGTAGCTTTTGCGGAAAAGGCGTTATTTTTCGAGCTGATCATGATCACTGTTGCAATTGTTTTCTATTGTCCTGGTGAAACTAGTTTTCTATTAAACCGATCCTGCACTTATCCTGGTTCTTTTCATGTAATAACCCGAATGCGTTTAGTTTATATAGACTGCATTTGATTTCACATTCTAAAGAAGGTTGTAAGGCAAGTTTCTGGATGGTTTTTGGAAGATTGACAGCTTTCTTGTTTCTCTAGGCCTAATAGTGACGTCGATCCTCGATATCCTAGAATATCATTCCAAGCATGCTTACTCCTAGCATCTATCAGCCACCAAAAATTAAAGCGAGAGTGTCGTTCCGCTAGTGTCGTGAAGCGTACTTTATCGAAGCTTCGCTAGATACCTAGTGGCTAATTTTGTGATTAACAGCTGGTCTTATTGTTTGTCGGGAGAGTCTTCCATAGGGCTCTGGCCCTGCGGTCTCCTTAAAAGAGCCTATTGAGCCCTGATGAAATCATATTGCCATCGTTTTGGTCCGAACGCAGTGAGGAAGACAAGTATTTTCTTTGGAGGGATATCGGCTAGGTTTACCGAAGGGATAATTTCTTCGCCGAGGATTTTTTTCCCCAGACGCAAGATGGCCGGGCATTTTTATGATTATGTGCACAGAGCTCTCCAGATAAAGTCTGCGTGTGGCGTCCGGTGAAAAGCCGATGTGATGGAGCATTTGTAACGTAGGCTGATGCATTTTTAGTACCTGTGCCGACCAAGCTGAATCGCTGGGTACTACCGATGACTGTTTCCGGTATCTGGTGACTAACATATTGCGTCGCGTGACTATATTCAATCGTCAGAGTTTAGAAACTTAAATGTGGGCCCTTTAAGGGTATACTTTGCGATCGCAGCGTTCATCTTTAAGTCTCCTTGAGCAATGTGGACAACTTCTCTCTTTTCACATGTCACAATCCGTTGCAGCTCGGGCACTTAAGTTCTCTACGTGTGTCGGCATGAAAATTCCTTCCTGAAAAACTTTGCACTCTTGTCGTGGGTGGTTTAGTTTACTGAAAATCTAGCATCCTTTTTGCTTCCATGAGAAATCCATGGGTTTTTTTTTAACAAAATGTATTTCACAGTTTTAAGCAGTTTTCTTGTACATTGGTTGGGCTTCGTAGTCAGGAGCATGGGCTCTCTCAAGGAAATTAAGAAACTCATCAATTGCAAGCCCTTCTTGTTAACAGTTAGTGAGGAAGAACTCGCCAATACCACGGCTTATAACTGTTGAAGGGTTTCACCCACTGTGAAAGCTCTTTGGTATAAATGGACCGGATAAGCTCGTAGTCTTTCCCAAACTTCTTGTCGATAGTCTCAATCTTCAGGGATTTTCTGCAGTACTTCCGCATCTGTTCCCCTGAGAACAATCGACTTCTCTTCGTTAATCAAGTTCTTCTAAGACGACTATAAAGTTTTCTGGCTGCATCTATTTTGCGCCGCGTACATTCTGTGGAATATTCGCGAACTTTCTACTTCTTCTCCATATGGGGTCCTGAGTCATTCTCAATGCTGTTCCACTCATTCAAATTGTTACTTCACCTCAGTTAAGTAACTTCCACGTTTTTTTTTCACACTTAAAATCCATCGTCTAAAATAATTTCTTAAAAGTAAATTTTGGTAATCGAGTCCTTAATCGGACATAGTCCAAGAAAATTAGTCGCGAAGCAATCTTCTCCCTAATATATGATTTTTGTCTAATTTCATTCGTATGCCACACATCGTCCCCCTCCTAAATTTGGTTGTTTCAAACAACAAATCACCATTGCTACTGTGTTAGAGATTTTATGTTTAGCCTCGTCGAACCGCAAAAGATTGTCCCCCGATACTTCGCTGTTCTTGAGACTCAGAAAGTTACGTCAGTACTTTTACTTCGCATATCCTTTTCCTTGCTATCATGTCAATAAACTGTTTTGATTTCAGCTTTATTTTCAGCAGCTTTATTTTCAGGCGGAAACCGACTGCATTCGTAGCTTCTGCGCAAAAATCATTCATTTACGGATGCATACAGGTCAATATTGCCTTTTTTGCGCTGGGAAAAAGAGAGAGAAGAAGTTTGGTTGTCTGGTTCTACTATCCAACCTTAACCTGGATAACAGACACTTATACCAGAAAGCTGCTCATTTTGAGACATATTTACACATACGGCACTCATCATATCTAGGAGCATTGACCCTTCTATCCGCTACTCGGAAGGGTACCCAACCGAGAACTAGGAACACCAAAAGGGTAAGCGCCCCTGGCAATGTCACGCGCATAAAAGTGTCGATAAAGTGGTAGGTTTTTACGCCATTGGCCTGCACACTGCTCCTAATAAAAACCATACTTCTGCGTAATTCCTCCAAAGGATTTAGTTATGAGCCTTTTTATTCGAAAAATGTATAAAACATGAAAAGACCAATGTGACATGTCATGGCCTCTTCAGTTACAACCCTTAAAGTTAAAAGCTGGACAGTTGTGCTTCTGATAGGTTGAAAGCAACAATGGGCGCCATTGACGAATGCCTAGGAACTCGCGGCTTACATCTCAGCGATGCTGAACGATTTCTTTCTGTGTTGTCCTCTACGCAAACGATAATCCCTGTTTGCCAATAGCCAGGTGCTTTTCACTGTGCTCCGAGACTAGCTTAATAAAACGCCTTATTAACTCTCTTATCTACAACCGCCTTGTCGACTTTATCAGGTTCAGCAGCTGTTAGATGCCTAATTATCGGAGTCACGCCATCATTGAACGAGACTGATGATTTTCTGCCTTACTTACGATCAGGTTGTAACCCTAAGTACAATGTGGGTAACTCGGATCAAGATCAGAAAGGCGCCGTTCTCATTAAAAAATGGGTAACGTTATTGCATAATGGATGCGATGGCTGGGTTATCTAGACATTAAAGGCCCGACCCGGAAAATACTAGAATCCACCCCCCATAGTAGAGGAGCTCCGAGCCTGGACCATGAAAGTGGAAAGAGACCCCAGCCAACTGCGCGTGCAAAACTGAAGACCTAGATGGCTGGGACAAGCTTACTAGGTCCACCCCGGACTGTAGCGCCACCTTATGTAAGTAAGTACCATCCTGCATTTGGCTCCTTGTATGAAAACCCAACTTACCTCCTTTGGCGCGTCGAATCTTCCGCAAAAGCATCTTATTTGCCGAACTTTTTCCATGCCTTTTCCTTGATTGGCATGGAAACTTGTATGAAAACCTAACTTACCTCCTTTGGCGCGTCGAATCTTCCGCAAAAGCATCTTATTTGCCGAACTTTTTCCATGCCTTTTTCTGGATTGTTCAAACTGCCAGTTGGCAATTTCTTCGTGCTTAAGTGTTACCGGATTCGGGAAGGCCAAATAATGTTTTTTTTTATCTCCATCAGCCGCTACACCAAGCCGCTTCGCTTTCCTGTAGAAGCAAGGACTGCCGATGCACAAAATGAGTTCAAATTGCTTTCAAATTCTTGAAACGTGCTTAAATTCACTTCTTTAACATATTATGCAAATGCTTATCTGAAGTCGATATAAGTTGCATAAGTTACCAGCTGTTGCTTAAGTTACCAGCTGAGTCCCCTAAAAGCCCTCCCAAAATACCCAATTGCTTTTAGATTAGCTCCTGTCAAACGAAATCTTCACTTCTACTGCGCTTCAAAGTTTTTCTGTCCCCACTCCATTTTATGTACATCTATTCATGAAATCCTTTTTCCATGACATGTTATCCCCAGGAACTTGTCATAGAATAAACATCTTCCCATGATTATTTTTCGTTACCCTTATTTGGTCCTGTCTAGCTAACCTACTTCTTTTACGTCAAAGTTTAAGTTTATTAGGTGCATAAATATTATATTATGCTCGTCATGCTATGACACCTGGTCCCAGCTGTAGATTGAAATACAAGATGCACTTTGTTAAATTATTCAAACATACTGGATACTGGCACTAGCGATTATTCACCTCTAAATTAATCCAGAACACCTCTGCTTGGCTGATTGTGAAATTACACGTCACAATTGAGCTTTGTCATAAAGAGCACAACTAAAGGAAATGAGAGCCAGGGGTACGAACCAAAGCATACAAAACGGAGATTAATTTCCGTTTCTTTCTTCTGCGTCCCTTCACAAATAAATATTCATGATCTCAAGAAAAAAAAAAACAAACAGAAAGCTCATTACTTTTCCCGCATCGGTAATGAAAATTAAATCAATTCCACTCCCTGTCCTGTGGTGGGGGAGGGGGGGGCATGGAAATTTTCGTTACGCGTAAGTTAGGTAAATCACACAGCAGCAGCATAACCACACATTTTGCACACACACACACAAACGAATCAATATTTCTTGGTCGTTAAGTATTTATGAAAATTTACAAGGATTAAAAGCCAATCTACCATTTTCAGTCGGCTTGCATTATAAATGAGGAAATGGACAATTCGATCGATTTGGAATACGTCTCCGGTGTCCTTTTGCAGAATTTTGTATATAAGCGCTCTTTTAAATTGCGGAAACACTCGTTTCGGATCTCACGGGGCAGGGGAGGGCCGCGCCGCTGCCGCCGCCGGGCGTAAAGTGGAAATTCTATCCTGTCCTGACCTTAATGCTGAAGTGCTCTATTTCTGAAGGATTTTCGATTCCATCGAGATGAGTGAAGGTAAATTTCGATGGTTTCCGGGTCCGGGGCGGCTGGAAAGTTTCTGATTACTTAATGAATTGAATTTCTGCAATCAGGTCCTCTGGGGATTATGGCGGGCAGTTTCCATTAAATTATTTATTTTTTTGATTTTTCGATTATGAGTTATACACACCCTTTTATTTTTTGTTTTTTTTTACTGTTTGCGAGTGAGAATGAAATATTTTCTCGTAGAGGGATTATCAAATCATGAATCAGGTTGGGGAGTAATTTAAAATGCTTTGCACACTGTGGAGAGTGGAGGTGGAATTGTTTGTCTTTATTTTTCTCTGTCAGACAGGTAGCGAAGGATAATAGTGCTTGTGGGATGCTAAAAATAGATTTTTTTCATGCAAATGAAAAAAGCAAAATTGTATTTTACCGTCCCACACAATTGGTGTATCCCCCTCACAGGATCTGCTGAATGAAACTATTATGAAATGACAATGTCGGGAAAATGAGTTTTTTTTTTCCATAAAAGGAAAGACTGTAACGTGAATGATATTTATTTTTGTTTTTTAGATTTGGTAGTATTAAAAATGAGCTAGCCTTTTTCAGGACGTGACTAAGAAAAATGAACAAGTGGGCGAAATTTCTTCAACTGCCGCAAAAACAGGCAGTTTTTGTTTGAATTTTGTCGAAGCAATAGCTTTTTACAGAGAAAAGTGGATCAAAGAAATATTTTCTGCAAAACTTCTAGAACTCGTCAAGCTAGTTGCTAACTCCGGTGTTTTAAATGCACCCAGCGCTAATTTTACAAGTATCCGCATAGTAGGACCCATATTTGTTGCAACGCCATGATGTGGGACATGGTGTGATTCAGCACCTTCAATAGGTTGACCCTTTATCTATTCACAGAACATTCAACTGTCGCATTCCTAGTTCAGTGATTGACAAGAATCATTACTCTTTCAATTTTTAAAAATGAAATCAAATGATTAGACGAGGCTCTTAAGAAGTATCGTGTCGGTGCTTGGCGTCTTATTTTGATGACAGCCAGCGTATGCTTTATTTTTCATATATTCAACTATTTTTTTACTTTCGTCAATTTTCCATAGCCACAAGTGCATGAATTGTCGATGTCATTTGCAGATGCAAGTTTCCATTTCTAAAAAACGATGTCTTTGGTGTTGGCTTGTGAGTAAAACACAGCGGTTTTCTGAATACTTCTAAAAATACTTGTTAATATGAAAGGGATAATTGATATTGCGCATAATCCTGATGTAGTAGCGAGTAATCACCGTCGTGCGTCGTTTTATACTAAATGAAGAAGCTTTACAGGTCTAATATGGCCCTTACCCGGTCAATCGATTGACATGAAAAGAAACTTTTCGGATTAACCGCGTTAATAACTATTTTTAATGAATACAATACTAGACTCACCCCGAACGTTTCGCTCAAGTTGCATTGAGCGTGGTCACCGGGAAACTCCAGTTTCCAGCTTCTAGGTGCCCACCCTCAATGCAACTTGAGCGAAACGTTCGGGGTGAGGCTAGTATTGTACTCATTAGAAATAGTTATTAACGCGGTTAATCCGATAAGTTTCTTGTCATGTCAATTAACAACCTCGAAAGTCTTAAAACTTATAATCGATTTACGTCAATCACGTACATTGGATTGTGAAAATTCATCTGTGTGCCTCACGTACATTTGATTAAAGCTGCTGATTGACGAAAAACAAGACAAATTTAATTGATGATGAACGTCATGCCGATTGATGTGAGTAAATAGTAGATTGACGTAAATAGGTAATATTATATTTTAAACGAGCACGAGGCAACTTGTATTGATAATACTTTTAACAAATTGGAAGTCTAAGTAAAAAAAATTTTTAAAACTAAACTAAAAATTTGTGAAAACAATTGAACAGTGTAAAGCCGCATTGTCACAAGGAACAAGAACAGAATTTCATTTACTAGCAACGCAAAAAGTATTCGGGGAATTTAGGTTTCAGTTGTTAATGTATGGGATTCTGTTTCTGTTCCTGTCTTACAAGGGGTGACATCAATCTACGCGTAAACGATGCCTGCCGTGAATTGGTTGGCGTCAATCGATTGGCATCAATCACGTGCATGTATGAATTATTGTAAAAACTTATCTGTATGCATGTGGATTGAAGTTAATTGACTAAAAACGAAACAATTATGTTTTGTATGATTTTGTTTTTTTGTGAATACTAGGGTGGACGGAGGCTAAAACTCCAAAATCTTTTACAGATACCAATACGCCCACTATAGCAGGTATATAATACCGAAGTAGCCGATATTGGTTATGCCCGATTTCCACGTGCTAAAAAAACACCCATTTATGAGAGACACTATGAAACTGCCAGAACGCACTTCATAGCAGTAAATATTCGCTCTCTCATAATTCTTCTTGACTGCAACTAAGTTAACTTAACAAGTAGTTTACGCTTCCGTAGTGTTTATCGCATTGGGTAGGTTGCTATCCAGTGAGTGCACCTATACTAAAACCGTTCGTTCGTGCGGCTTCACCCTACGTCGCTACATCGAAGGGTCTTGTTATTTTTTGTATGATGAGCGTCATGCCGATTGATATGTTTTGCTAAATTGGCGTAAAATTTAATGTTTTTGGGTTTCGTGAAAAAATATTTCAAATTGAAACGAAGCAAAAACATTTTTCTTACAATTGATTGAACTGCCTAATGTGGAGTGGATCTTATAGGGCCCATACACTACACATGTCTACGTATGCAATACAGAAGTCGCGCATGAAAACTCTTAGTTTTGATTGTGGATTACTTTTAATTTCGAGCGCGAGGCAACATCGACAGCGAAATATTCGACAGCTCCACTGCTCAGAGTTCCTAAACAAAAAACTAGAGATTTGTGTCAGTAGATTGAACTGTGTCTAAAAGCCTGACTATAATAGACCAAGATGATCCTTAATACCAAGTTTCAACCAGGCACCAGACGGTCAATATAAATTTTCATTAAATCCTCTACAAATTACGCGATAAACCATACAAACTTAAATCCTTTCGGCAAGCGATTAAAAATATATCACCTAATAAATCTCATTCACCCTTTTCACGAACCTTTTTCAACCCTTTCCGAAAACTTTTTTCACAGTTTGAGAATCGAAAAAGACTTAGTCTCCACCGACAATTAAAAGAAGATTAGCGGGGGACGATTAAAAATAAATCGTCAAGTGGCTCCATCGGATAAATATAGGATTAATTTGACACGAAAACTCTGTTTCTGTCATTTTGGCTCTCAAAAAAAAGTGGCGATGTCATTTCCCAGGAGCGAAAAACGATTTCCTCAGTAAAAGCCACAATAGAAAACGAACTTTTGACAGATCTGTCGCACAGGGACAGTTTCAGTTTCCTTTTTTGATTCTCAAACTGTTGCAGAGGTGCAGAAAATAGGTTCGTGAATAGGGTGAATGGGATTTATGAGAAAATCTATTTTTAGTCGCTTGCCGAGAGGATTTAAATTTGTATGGTAAATCGCGTGATTTGTGGAGGATTTAATAAAGATTTATATTAATCGAGGATTAGTGCTGGGTTGAGACATGGTATAAAACTGTTCACGTATAACAGATTTGTCAGAATTGCGGGATTTCTTTTGGGATGTGTGCAACGAAAATCTTTTTTCGCTCCTGGCAAATGACATCGCCACTCGCCCTTCTGAGAGCCAAATTGGCAGAAGAAGAGTGCTCATGTCAAATTAGTCCTATATTTGTCTGGTGGAACAACTTTGGGATTTACGTTTCGTCTCGCGCTAATTAACGTATTATTGCCGGTGGAAACATAGCTTAAGTCGGTTTCCAGAAATGTACCATTACACGCAATTTGTGCGCCATGACCATAATAAAATTATGCTCAATTCCCTAAGCTTTTTGTTAACTTATGTTATCCGAAAATTTTGTTTTGTCATAAGTCTTGCTTGTCATAAGTGCATTATTTGTCATATTTAAGCCCATATTGATTTTTTAAAGTGCTAAAAAGATCCGTAAAAGAAGGTTATAATATCAAGAATTGTATATTAAGATCCGCTGAACTCAAAAGTTTAAGCACATTTTAGTTCGGACAATCGGTCTCGGAGATACTAACACAAAGAACGGAGATACAGACAGGAGATACAAGTTGAAGAAAAAGTGACGTAAATTTCAAATTTTATTTTAAATTCTCAATGCCACGTGATACGCGAGACGTTCACAGTGAAATTTCATAAGATCTGCAAATCCTTTGCTTAAGTCTATTATGGACACAACAATCTATTGGCAGAACTTACGTGGGATTTTCGTTGTTTAAAAATAAAATTTAAAAGAAAAGACTCCAATTTTGACACCAAGATTGACTCTACGGTTAATTGACAAAAATGTCTTCTTTCATCTGGCTTATTGAACGAAATACTCCGAAAGGCACAGCTGTTCAAGCTAAAGTAGGTGTGGTCCTTTAGCACAACTTTGCATAATACTTACATCGAAAATGTAATTGCTAAGAGTCCTTCGACTAAAGCTGTTTTCGGGGCGGGCATTCTCATAGCAGAATAGATCCCACAAAACTCGTAAGGCAGTATTCATCCTGTCGTTCATCAGTCGTTCCGCATGAAGATCCACAGCAAAGTGTTTCGTAAGGAATTCAGTAAGTCCTTATTCGAACTTATTCGGCCATAAATAGGATCTATTTTAGTTAAACGCTGGTCAAAGCTCTAAATTGTGTCTGCACCCTAATCCAAATTATGTCTGACGCCATGACTCAGTTTTCAATTACTTGTGATTGAACTCTTGAAAACTTGTTCGAATAAATTTGAGGGCTAAAAGCAAGCTTCCATCATTACATCCAGCTTCTTTTAATCTTCTCATTTCAAAAATTATAAATTATAAATTTATTTAATGCAAATTATATTTTCATTCTGAGGGTCTGACGCTCTCCCTGTAGGTCGCCCATTGGGTGAGCATTTAAGATTAAGAGCCACACTGTTTTATCTTTTAGATACTTCAAAAAAGTAAAAAGTTTGCTTAAAAAGCATTACTGAATTATTTTAGTCAAATTTTTAAAAAAAGCTGAATTCTGTCAAGCAGATGTTTATGTCTGTAGTTGAGTTATATCCCACATTTGCCTTATAAATTCATAATACAATATCGGTTCTATAAATGGAAGATTTAAGCTCTTTGAAGAGGTGTCAAAATCTCGAGTTAAATTTGGAAAAACGACCCAATGTCTTACATTTTTTTGGAGCTTTTTCTTCGACGCATATTGTGCTACGATTTCAGGGCATTAGATCCTGCGCCAGTTAGATGTTTTATTTTAACTGCGTCGTGTTTTTTTTCATTAAACTCACGTGTTATCCTTTTGTACTCTAAAATGGCAAGGCCCTCATCTAAATTAAATTTGAAGTACTCAGGTTATGCCTCTCAACAACTAACTCATATTTTTCCTGCGTATAGTCCTTAACAAAAATCACCCAAACAAACAAAAAATTTCTTGTACGTTACGTTATTAGAGCCTAATGGCACAGTCCTTACATTACTACTACTTCACACACATTAAAACTAAAACCACTTAAAAATAGACTTGAAAGTTGAAACTCTCTGCAAGACCATACATGACCTATTTTTGTAAGTAAGCATACCACTTGAAGCTACCCATAGTGCCATAGTTACATTATTGAATAGGTTAGCTATGTGCATACAGCATTCTTCCATAAAAGCCAAATTGATAAGTCATGTGTGAAATCCCATTTGGCGCGTAAAAGGTATCTATAAGCCCACGCTACCAATAAGCTTACAGGATTATGCTCATCTATAAATTATATTGTGTAGGCCCACTTGAAGCCATATTTGAAAATTATTGCTACTTCAGGTCTCTTGAAGAAAATCACTTGTGGCATAGAATGTATATTAAAGTCAGTGACCTTCCAATCAAGGATAATGCTATACAGCTTCATTCATTGAAAAGGATACATACATCCTTTTCAATTATAAAAAAAGAAAAAAAAAAAAAATCTTGAACCTGAACAGCAAGGACGCTGTAATAAAAAAATTTATACACATAGTCCATATAGTCCTTTAAGTGACGTTCAACATGTGTAGGACCATCAAGTAACTGATGTAGTGAAAAATATCCTCTGGTATGTGTCTATAAGACTTACAGTATTCGGAAATGTTCTATAGACCAAGTCGCATTCTGGAGCATACACCGAAGGGGCAGTCTTCTTCAATGTTCGTTTTGATGCCTTCCATCGCACCAGTAATTCTAGTCTTATCCTTGACTGCACCCTCATTGATTTTAAGTACTGAATCATGTTAAGACACTTGACAAAATGAAAACCAACACTCGCATGCTTATGAATAAATGATTCGGTGGCGTATACGCAACATTTTTTTTTGTACATATTCTATTTTGGAAGAGTTTATTTTTAAAACTTTATAAATAACTTTATGTGTTTTTAAGATGTCCAATATGCTTTTGACTGGTTTTTAATGGCTGGCACGTTGATCAGCAACGCATCTCGAAAAAAAAGAAGGAAAAACAAACATGAAAATCTATTTTTCTCTGTAAAAAAATACAAGCCAAATAATGCCTAAAAACATCCATCAATGCCTATTTAATGTGGACAGAAGTCAAACAATCTGAAGGTAGGAAAGTTCGTTCGTAGAAATCGTAGAATTTAATTTCGTCATGTTATTGTTTTATTTCGGTGGCAATTGCTGCTTATCGGGAACATCCTTAGGCACGAAATTCACCTGCTATTGTCCTCGTTACACCATTGTGTATAGAGGGGGGGTAACTAATATTGGAAATCAATCCAAAAAAAGATTAAAAATAAATAAATAGAGTGGCGCAACAGCTCGAGGTGAACCAGGGCCAACTTCTCAACAATGTATGCTGGTGTGTTAATTTCTTTTACATACAAAGGGACCTACAATTTTTTGCCGAATCCGAACGGCACTTTGAGAAGTTTTTCAAGACAAATGATACTCTCGGAGGGCTTGTCAAACCCTCGCGGAGGTGGGGAGCGTGAAAAAGAATAAGTCTTTTTTTTTTCAGGTGACGATGGCAGGATTCGAACCCAGGCCTCCGGCGTAGTAAGCACACACACTAACCACTACGCCACGGCACCCCACAAAAAAAGATTAGAACCACGAAGCAATCAGCAAAGCAACCAATGCCGAACAGCTGTGATTGTCCGAGTCCTTATTACTTGTCGATCCAGTGACCCTTGAGAGTTATTAACCTAAGCGATAACTTTATTTTGAACCACGCCCGCTGCTTGCAGATTAGGAGACTAAATTGGTCGACTAATTTCAACAACGTTGAAGCTTCATGAAGCTTCATGTGGCTGTAAATCGCAGACACTCTTATCTCAAGAGCTCTAGTCTATTCGCTCGATCTGGCTGAGCCAGTATATCCGTCGGATATTTGCCTTAAAAACATTATCTACATCATAATACAGCTCGTAGAGGCGCCAAAAATTCCCATTCGCCTCGCTCGCAAACATGACGTAACTATAGACCTTTCTGTCAGGATTTTCTACCCTTGACAACCCGAAGAAGCAACGCTAGAGTATTGCTTGTGGAGCTTAGCTTACCGCCGGGGAAGATCAGCTCTTTTACTACATTAAACTTGAAGCTATCGAACGCCAAGTCTTGGTCAAGACGATGTTCTACAGAGCGGTTTTTAGTCGATGACAACAGTTTTATCCTTTATTGACTGCCGCAACTACGCTAGTCTTATTCAAGTTAATAGCAACGATACAGCTTGCAGCAAAAAGTACCAACTTCCGTAAGGCTTAAAACGTGAAGCTTGTAGAAGCAAACTTTTTACCATGTTCTTTCATTAAGCGTCTCCTATCTATTCATTTAAATAAAACAAAGTATGTGTGAGATACTATCAGCATTTTTTATTCAATTGAAAGGACTATCAGTGCCATTAAGTATGGAATAAAATCTTATTTTTTTGTCTGGTGTTCGTCGAATAAAACTCATTTTCCCTTTTTTTATAGCACAACGAAACACTTAACTTATTAAGCACATTCACAACCTATTTAATGTTTTTCGCTTATGTACACTATTTATACAGAGAGAACAACAAGGCTTTTTAAACACCGAAGATGGAATTAATGTTTTGATGCAGATGTTAACACCTCAGGCTGACAATCGGAAAGTTCTTGGTCCAGTGGCAAATTTGACAATTATTATGACTACCTACTGAGCCGTATCTACAGAGCCCTTTAACTTTAGCACTAATTATTGAACACTTTATCTCAAGTCAAGCTCTTTTTACTTTCGTTTTTTATATTCAAAATACAAAGATCCAAGAACAACTGTGTCTGCTATAGCCAAGTCCGAAATTCTCGAAACTTTCCTTTTGGTAAGTCTCATTGGAGGGAATATGTCGCTGTGGAGTGTTAGTTTGCTGTCAGCTATTCTGAAAAAAGTGCAAAGCCAGCTGCTGAGTTTTATTTCTTAGTCAGAATTTTGAGAAAGCAGAATTTTGAGTAGAAGAATTTTTAGCGAAAAAGCAGAATTTTTATATGCAGTTTAGTTATGAAAGCAAAATTATGACATGATCCCCTAAAGAACTTTACATTTTGTCACAACGTGACAATAAGGTCGCTCAAATATCCACCGCGTCTTCTCAGTGTGGTGTACATCCTAAATGTCCTATTTTCCATGTCCCGGGAAGCTCATAAAATCCAACAAAACAAAGTTTTACGGGGTCAATCCACATACTCTCGGGGATCACTAAAGATCACTTCCACGTGAGATAAGTTATGTGTCACCCAGCGTAGTCTTGCTTGATCGTCGGTTGATGTTTATATACAATAAAATTCAGGTAAAAAAACACCAACGACCTAGTAGCCGGTACAGGTAAGCTGTCGGGCTTAACCAAAAGCTTCAGTACAGCTTGCAGCAGGAAACCTTTTACAAGTTATGGTATCGTATAGCTTTGTGATAAAATTTCACGCTTAAACCACCAAGTATAGTGTTTAGAGCTGAAACTTCCTTCGATATTGACTGTGTAATTCTTTTAATGCTTCTTACCTCTGGTGGGGGATAGCAATAATGAAATACACGGTTTCGAAAATGATCAGGCTTATTTGTACTTAATTTACACAATAAATAATAAATTGTCATCATTTAATTCTATGGAAAACAAAATATTATAGAATCGTACCTGTATCAAGTGCTGAGTTATTTTCTTTAGCTGCCGCGAAAGCCTCTCTAAGCTACGGTTGCAGCATGTGTTGCTATCGATATCATCTGCATACTCTAGCAACTGGACACTTTTGATCATTTAGGGCATTCTTTGTCCTAAATTGAAATTGAAAAATTGTGAGCTCAGAACTGTGCACAAGCTCCCGGTTTTGAATCGCGACCAGAGAAATAAAAAGCTTTTTTCACGGTACCACCTTGACGAAGGTCTGACAAACCCTCTGAAAGTCTCATAAGCCATGAGAGACATCTCAATTCACCGTTCGGCACCGAGAAAAAAATTCCGACGAAGCACGCATGATTGTGAGAGGTCAGATGATGGCTTTTCTGAGCTCCATGTGTAGTTTATTTTTATACCCGACACGCAAATTAATTTTATTGCATAGCTTGTTGTACAGTGAAATAATCACCGTAGACCCCCAAAACCTTTTAGGCATAGGATCAAGGCTGACAGGTGAGTTTATTAAGCTATTTTCGTCCGTCCGTCTATATACGTGAAGGTTTAAGGTCTTCCAAATCAATTTAGAGAACATGTTGCACGCTTTTGTTTTTATGTTGCACAGTCAGCGTCCTAAAATTGGTTAAATCCACCGATGGCCACGCCCACTATAAGCTTCAATGGGAGCCAACCTTTTGTTCTTATTTTGTTTCAAAAGACCTGTTGACCAACCTTACAAGGCAAAGGAACTCCAACTTTGGGGTATAGAAATTACAGTGTATTAAAAATTTTAACACGACAATATCTAAACCGCCCACTCGATCGACTTTTGCAGTGTTATATCTTTTAAAACCTGGTTTCTCTGAAAATTGACTCTAAATTGAAAAAAATATTATATATTACAATTATGTAAGATATTGGCATTCCCTCAGTTTGATTTATACAAAATTTTGAGCTCCGTCCACTTTTAGGGGACGTTTCTAGATGTTATTTGCTTAATTTTTTTTTCCTTAAATTTTTGTCTTAATTTTAGTCTTAACATACTTCCCCAAGTTTCCAACGAAATAAGTTTAAAATATTTTCTTCTTAGAACATGCCTATTTTTTGGGGCGTGGTCCATACACACAATTGACTTGCAGACGAAGCCTTGCACTCACTGACTTGTTTTAATTGTGAAAGTCCCACTATAGCTTGTCTTTGGCTGAAACCCAGTACCAGCTTAAAGTGGTTCAGAAGTGTTTGGTCCAAAATTTATGGTGCATCGTGATGTTTCAAATGTTCAAGATTGCAAAAAAAAATCCAGACTTCTGAGTTTGACTATAATGTCTTGTGGAGCTGGATTAAATAAAACTCCTGGGCTTTTTTTCATAAGGCGTAGTGAAGGCTTAAGGATGTTCACTTAAGGCCTGATCAGAATAGGTAGCTGAAGCTGACGCTGTCACTGTGGCTGAAGCTTGCGGCGTAGCGTGCCGCTTATATCGATCACAATGAGACGCTGAAGCTGAGTACAAGTTTGCCATGTTTGTAAATAGGTTTTCAATATAACAGTGGGCGGAACTCCCATAAAGAAACATGTATTTTTTGTATTTTTTCTTTTCTACCTGCATTTTTATTTTGCAAAAATCATTAAACTTATACAAAAAATGTAATTAAAAATAACGGATATGTTATTAACGAAATAAGAAAAAGAAAAATAAGAAGAAGATTGCAAAGAAAAAATACAAAAAATCCCGTATGTCTATGCGAATTTCGGTGTCTATCAATTTCGGTAGTTTAGAAAAAAAAAATCTATAGACTGACATATAAAACAAAGGCGGGAAATAAGACACGTGTTCCGCCTTGAAGTTTTTGTCACTTTTTACAAATTTTCAACATTTGACAAACGTCATGCTTAAAGTTGAATAATTTCAGCTATAACTGTCAGCTTCAGCTTCACTTTGTGTTCGCTCTTATGAGAATACGTGTGCTGAACTTTTTACACAGCGTCAGCTTCAGCTACAGTTGTGATCAGGCCTTTAGACTGGATGTTGACGAGGATAAGCCGTCTTTTCCCGTCTTAAAAAAACGAAGGAGCCTCGGTTATTTTCTTTCAATTTCAATAGCAAAGAAGAGTTTGAATGTTTGGAACTCATCACGTTAGACCTAAAAAAACACAGTTTCTTCATGCGACCAAGCCTGTTTCACTCAAGCCTAACACGTTTGATTGTTTGCTTGCAGTGCGCAGTTAATTTTCCAAGAAGAAATAGAAGAAAGACGCCGATTTTTTTCAATGGTGGAGTTATACGGTGCTTTCTCTAATAGTTAGCAGTCACGCCGATCACAAGAAGTCCAAGTATGAATGGCAACCAGATTACACTACCGAGGCCGGTAGATCCAACGCAGGTCGTGAGAAAACTTTATATGAATCTTTCAATGGTGGTCTTATTTTCCTGGATGCAAGTGTCACCCAAAACAAGCTTCACTGTCTACATTTAGCCTTCCGATCAAGTTCAGCGAAATATTGACTTAGTATACTGCTTTTGGGTGAGGAAGGTCACTTGACCAGGCTGAGGGAATTTCAACCACTCCCTGAGTGGTCAGCGCAAACTTTAAGCAAATTTTAAGCCTTGTGGGGGCCTGAGGCTTTAGTATGAGTCCTTCACGCAGGCGCTCTCTGTAGTTGTTGCCTGTTTTTGGTGTATTTCTGAGCTAATACATCTCGTTGATACTGAAAAGTCGTCTCCAGAATCCCTTTTCTTTCAATTAATTTTCAAAGTTGTCGTTAGTAGACAAGCTGCCGTGAAGTCTTAAATGTTATAATGCTGCAGTTTTTTCCTTTGTGCAGTCCACGCATTTTTAAACCTTGCTCCGGTTCGTGAGGCTGTTGAAACGTAAATTTACTTGACTTTTTGACAGAATTCGTTGTACTTTCCTATTCTCTATCAAGCTTTCTCATCTCTAGATCTGGGCTTCGACTTCTCCTTAATTTTATATTTTCCTTAATTTTAGTGTCCGGTACTGGCCCGCCAGGGTTAGAGAATGCTCAAACATCAACTGCTCGTTGCAAGGACGCTTGATCGTCGACTCGTGAAGGGTGGTCAAAAATGTTTTTACGAAAACAATGGGTAGCCTCAACGCCACTGCTCCTTTCTTGTTATACCCAAACCAGGGTATATTAATTTTAATGCATAGTTTGTAACACAGTTAAATAACCACCGTAACCCCTAAGACCTTTTAGAGATATGATCGAGACAGACAGATGAATCGATTAAGCTATGTCCGTCCTTCCGTCTGTCCGTATGTGTGAAGTTTTTAGGTCTTTAAAATTGAGCTGGGAATCTTGGTTCTTATTTTGTACAGACAAATTGTGAAAATTGGTTAAATCAATCAAAGGCCCCTACACAACCTTTACAAATTTTCTTTTAGGAACTCAAATTTTGGTATAGAGCAATAATGGGCCTTTTGGGGGCGTGGCCTATACAAATAATATGTGAATTCGGGACAAAAAATTTTAAGACTTGGTGTTACACGGTAAATAAGGTCGGGTATATAGGCGTTTCTCACAGACGAACTCTACTGGGAAGAATTTTGGGTCTTTCACTAGAAGAGTTTAACTTGAGCATTGGTAAATCTTGTAAAATGTATAGAAACTTAAAAATAAATAACTAACTAACATTGGTGATCTTGAACCTTAGTGAACGCTTCTTCACTTTGCTAAGAGCCCCTTTTGATAAGGGTACACCAGCGATGGTCCTGTGTAGTCTGGCGTGTATCAGCAATAGGAGAATATGCTTCCTGCAATTGCGGGTAAAAATCTCTCATTACCTTTGCTTGAACCTGACAACTAGGCAAATACTTATCGGCTTGAAAGCGGGTATCCTTTTCTAAAGTCTTTTACGCGAATTCCGATACGTGTATTATTTTTTTTAGATTCTCCTGTTAAAATAACTTTTGAATTTATACAAAGTCCTTCTTACAATGGCAGCAAAAACTGCCTTATGTTGGTCGAAGAAAATTGCCTTTTCTGGGCTACGCATAATCGCCCCTGGTGGGGGAAACGCTTTGCGTACTTAAGTCACAACTCTATCCAGGATAGCTGCGCGAGGAAACTATGTGTCTTTCTTCAAACTATTCGAACGCCAAGAGACTGGCACCGCAGAGTCTTTATACAAGCAGGTGCTTGTAATAGAAATAAAAGAGTTTCATAACAGCCTTCAAAAACAAAGCTGCAAGTGTTAAAAAAGTCATTTATGACAACAAGCATAACTAATAAATCTGTGTCAAAATACAGATTTTAAAGTCGGAACGCAAAACACCACGCAATTTCTTCGACAATTTCTTCGGCAAATAATCATCATGCGGTGAATTTATAGCTGGACCAACCCCTTTCGTAGGTTCGTCTCTCATAATCTCAAAAGCCATAACTGGAAACCTCACAGAATCTAGCCAATATCGAGAGGATTTAAAAAATCTATATCCATTCGACAGAGCTGGAAGTACTTCTACGCGTCAATAAAAGCAGCTGCGCCTTGCTTGCGGGCCATAAAGTGTTAATAATAGCGCCACTTTGTCTCCCATAGCACATCAGGCCATAAAACTACCCCCAGCCACCGTATAGTGCACTGTCGTTCAATGTCAACGCCTCAGCGTAGCCAGTGTCGGAGAATTCACCTTCGTATCAAGCACTACACTAGTGCTGCTTCCCTTATCGATGGAATGTAGATTAAAAAGGCTTTAGTTTTTGTTGCCTTACATTGACCTTTACACACAAAAATGACTTAAATACACCCCCGCCAACTCACGTACACATTGAACAAATTAACGAAACTCTATAAATAGAAAAAATCTATTTTTCGTCACTGCTGCCCACCTACGGCGCGACAGCTTCGAGGTCTTACCGGCTTTTGGTGTCGCCACCGCTCAGCTGTTAGTCCCGTTTCGAAAGGATTTTTATATATACGGCCACAATCCACGTCGAATAAGTCAACTTGAAATGTCTTATACTCCAGTGAGGACTGGTCAGAAAGTGCTTTATATACACACACCCCTTTACTGGTCGTTCATTCGCCAAGGAGTGGGGATAGGGTTGTGAAATGAAAAACCGGCACTCCTTCCTATTCTATAGTTAAAGGCTTGTGCAGAAGACTGGAAACAAAAAAATCGATTTTGTTATTATATCCTAAGAGCGGCAAGGAGCGTGCATACGAGATATTGTCAGTGCCACATACAGAACAGAAGTCATGCAGCTACCACCACCCACCGGTAGCCGGCCCCTGCCCCATTTTAAGTCTCCTTTCGATTTGTTTGAACGTCAACGGCGCTCGGCGTCGTCGACGACGACGACAACGACGTAACGGGCTACAAAACGAAGGGAAAAAATAAATTCTAAAACGTTCCTGGCTGGCTGTGTGCCTGCCTGCCTGGCTGGTGGTTGATACGTGGATAAACGATTTCGGTTCGTTCAGTCTTCGGTCGGTGGTATACAACATAACTCGTGCACCATAAAAACGCGGATTGTGATTCCTGGTTACGTCGGCAAAGGGCTGGAAGTGACAACCCCCCGTGTCCTTTAATTGTACCGCATTCAATTATTTAAAAAAAAGGAAATTTTATAAATTTTCCTCAAACGCTTTAACGTTACGTAAGTGCGGATGTGTAGTGCGCGCCTTGGTCGATGAATGAATGCATGTCCTGCCGGCTCCATGCTCTGGGTTTGTCAGGGCTGTATCTGCAGCAAAATCACCGATGCATGAGCAGGCTTGCTCTACGTCATCGGTCAAAGGATATGCAAAGGAGCGCTCTTCAGTAAAACCGAAAAACTTCTGTTAACGTTACGTTTTTTTTTTTTGCATTTTTTGCCGACACACACCAAAATTTTGCCGCGGTGGTGTGTGTGTTTTTCTGCTCTTGTTTGACCATTTTACTCTACGTCAAATGGGGCAAATGCCGAGTGTATTGTTGTGGCATTTTTATGGAATGTGACATTTCAACGTTTTAGCTCCGCAATTACACTTGTGATGATGATGGAAAGGATTTGCAGTCGTTTGCTGCTGACATAAAACATTGGTTTTTTGTTTTGTTCTCAGATTTATTGGTTTCTTCAAATCGAAAATCCCAAGGACGAAGCTACATGCGCTTCCGATTACATTTGGATATGGTGTGTGTGTTTGTGGGGGGGGGGGGGTGAATTATGTGTTTTCTCTTGCCATTTGTGTGGATTTTGTTGTATATTTTTTGTTAGCTGAAGGATAGTTTCCAAATTCGTACCTACCTAGCAAGTCACGCGATTGAGCTTCGTTTTTAAGTAGTTACCTACAATGTAATTTAAGCAATTATTTTGTTGGTTAATTGGAGCACAATAACGTTGGTATAGGTGCACCTAGTTGGTCTTTGTTTTGAAAATATTCCATGTATAAATTGAGGACAGAGCTATTAGTATAGTGGGTCGAAATTTCTGCTTAAATATGGGACAAAAAGTAAGCGGCAAAACAAAATTGTAGATCGATAAGATTACTGACATTTAATTGCATGACTTGGGTATTATCCTACAGGGTCGCTTACCCGGCCCAAATACGCGTTTGTTTACTTTTTGGGTTATTTTAAAAGGGTCAATATCATTAATGCAGGATGCGGAACGCAAAAATTCATGGTTTAGAAGAAATCTGTTCAGAGTAGTAATTGGTTGCTTGACTTTGCTTAAATTTGTCAAAGATCCTTCCTGTTGCTGAATATTTTAACTGACCTTCCGAGATTGATTTTCATAAAATGATCCCTGATAACAAATGCTTAGTTTCGCTACCTTTTTGTCCATTCTACCATGGCATACTTGAGGGTGTGCTGTCTTCAATATTTGCTCTCCAGAAGTACCTGTGTTCTGCTGTAAACTTCCTTCTCTACTTATAACCTTGAGTTACATCGCAGCATATTTAGAAATATGGCTAAAATAGTCGCATTGGATAAAAAATTTATTCATTCATGCGACAAGCAATTCCTTGCCGCGAAGGTTCACCCTTATTTCCATGTGCTGCACCTTAACACAAATTCAGAGCGAAGTCATTATGCAAAATCCACAAGTCATCTTGTATCGGAACTGTTATCTTTGCCAAGTGACATTTCACAAATTTTCACGAGAACGCCCAAACGTATCCTTGGCTCCAATGCTCGTTGCTAACATTACGTACTACACGCTTCTAGCGATTGGCTGAAGACCCTGACAAGGAGGCATGTTATGGCGTCCTGAACAGAGCCTCCTGCGGTGCTGCGGAGTACAAAGATATTTTAAGTACCCGGGGTTTTTTTGAAGTCCCCAACTGATATCGTGTTTATCACAAAAAATTGTCCAAATTTTTTTATTTTGTTTCCCAAAAAATCTCCATAATCTACTTTTCCTAAATTCTGCTTTTTAACCTAACTTTTTACTTTTTTGAAGTAAAGCAACAGTAAAACGTGGGAAAGTGCAACAGTGCGTAAGTAAAAACCTCATTCCGTCTGCGACAGATTGCAAAATACCCTACCTTACCAAAAAATGATACTGCCACGCCTCCAGAAAGTGGGCGTGATCTAAAGATATAACTGTTGAACACTTTGTGCTAGGTGGTTGCATTCATTTCGTACTAAAACTCCGCCTTTTTAACTAAAAAATCACTTTTTTTAAAGCCACGCCCACAAAAGTGGGTGGAGGCATATACTATATATACAAAAAAGTTAGAAACTGCTTATATCCATAAGTTTTGTCATAAAATTTTTTGTCAAATTACATATATACTTATTGAAAAACTGACATTTTAAGCTAAAATATCTTAAAAAAGTGGGCGTGGTCAATGGAAAGTCCAAACTTTTTCGGGTACCTCAAAGACAATTACAAGGCAATGTCACATACCAAAAACAAGTGCGCCATTGTAACACAGCTAAAATTTGAATGTATTTTTTTTTAAATTAGAAATGGTCGCCCATACAGGCCTGTAGTGGGCGGATTTAACTTATTTTCAAACTTGATCTGAAGGACTGGACTTTCAGCTCAATCACAAACTTTCAAATCTCTAGCTCAAAATTTAAGGCCTAAAAGTTGTTAACATCCGGACGGACGGACGGACATGGCTTTTTCGATTCTCCTGTCGCGTCGGGCCCATTATATCTCTAAAAGGTCTTAAGGATCTACGGTGATTATTTCACTGCATTACAAATTGATATACCCTGGGTAGGGTATAAAAAAGGAAACGTGCAGAGATGTCGGGCACGTTCTCCCCTCCCATACGTATTTTACTGTGTTACTTTCTAGAAATGAAATTTCCAGAATTTTTAAAAGCAGAACTTCAAAGTAGAAAGCAGAATTTCGACCTCTAGCCTTTCTGAGGGGTGGACGTGTCGGGTCGACTCTGAAAATTTTCTTGTCGGGGCTAAAATCCGAGGTCAAACGAGGTTGAATCAACTTTTTAGGTGATTTGTTGTAGAAACCCAGTATCAATCTTGGACACTGTCTTTCAGTATCTACAGAAAAAGAAGAAGAAAGATTTATTGCGCAGAAAGAAGCGGGCCTGCGCAATCTCCTAGCTTAAGAATATCGAATAGTACAGCGACCGAAGCAAAACCTAATGCGGAAACCACAAAGCAGCCTTAGGCTTCGGCTTCGCTCCGTTACTATGCGTGGGCTTTGAACCAACTTTGCAATGAGCCTTTATTGGTGCAATCACTACGCTCTCTAAGTATGCCACCAAGAATTAAAAAATACGCTTACACAGCCTAAAGCCCTGGTAGCTAGTGCTGTGTACATAAATATGAAGCATGCATGTCCAACTAAAAAGGCAATTTCCCCTGAAATGTAGACTCACTTAGAAATTCTGCGTCATATCCGTGCATTGCCAACATACTATAAAGCCAAAGGCAGACTGATTTACTTCGTGTGTGCGCTCAAAATCAACACCCATTTGCCTTACACGAAGCAAAAGTTCAGCATATCTGAACTCGGGCTGAGCTGCAGAGCCTCATTACGTAGCATTACATTTTCTCTTTACGCACTCTTTCTCTTTGCAAACAAAATTTTGAAGTCGAGCTGCATCGTGTTTGGAAACATTGAAATCGTATGGCTGAACTTGTAAACCTCAGGCCGAGGCCAAACCCATGTTGTTTTGTGGTCGCCGCTTAAAGTTCTATAAAAACTTCCAAAAACTGACTACTGGTTCTAGAAGCAGAACGCAAGCTCTTGGAAACAGCGAAGGATTCATAGTCTCCGAAGCCAGGGAATATAGTTTTCAGCGTACCCACATAAATATATCAAGGAGTGGCAGGAACAACAGAGCATCTATAGAGCACAGCCCTTTGTTGCAGGGAAGGCCCCTGAGCAGCTTGTTGAAGCTTGTTCAACAAAACAACTTATGCGTCTGAGATTAGTGCTCTTTCTTTGGCTGTATAAAGCCCCATGATTTGCTAAAAGCGCCTCCACCCACGTCCTGAAAGCGGACTGTTCTTCTTTTGTTTTGGATTCAACGTGCTGGGATCAAGTTTTCTATCAAGGATTACTCCCAAATATTTGAGTTCTATGGATATCGCACGGGTTGAGGCTGACCAGTAACCTACCTCCTTCTTTTTCTGAAGGAGAATGGAGCCCATACGTGAACCATTCGTCGATCAAGTCCCGGATCTCTGCGCCTGAGAATAGACACGGTGCCTTGCAGTGATGCAGGTTAAATAAAGAAATAAATAGAGTGGCACAACAGGTCGAGATGAACCACTCGCCATGACTTTTACTACTGGAGAAATAGTGTCGCTATGCCGACCACTTTTTAGAGCTTCCTGCAATCGCCTGACGTTCCGACTAGTCTTCTCGCCCTTCGTCGCTGATGCAGCTCTCCGGACGTCTGCTCCCTAGTTACCTTCTTGCCATCGTCGTGCGTCACTCAGATTTTTCTTGGAGCTACCTTAATTTTTTTTTGGGTCCGATACCTCTTTGCCTATGTTTGTCGAAGGTTTGGCTTTCTTTCTTTGGTTGGATTAACCTATCTTTTGCTTCGTGTAATTTTTGTGCCTTAACCAGGCGCCATGTAGTCTTGGTCTTCTCCATCTCATGGGCCCTTTTCAACATGCTTGATTCCTTTTCCGTTAAGCACTTAGGGGTCGACCTTATATAGTCCTTCTGGCGTTGGGTCTCTGGCGCACGGTGTACTTAACAACAACGCCATGCAGTCTTGGTCTTATCCATCTCATGAACCCTTTTCAACATGCTTGATTCCTTTCCGTTTAAGACTTAGGGTCGACCTTATACAGTCCTTCCGGCAATGGGTCTCTGGCTCAAGGTGTACGTAACAACAAGGTTATTGCTGCAACTTGGCTTATCAGTCCCTACAATATAGGATTTGTATAACCAGCTGCCATATTCCAGTTTGCCTGTCCAGTTTTTTAAGTCTTGGCAATGACAGTACAGACACTGTCTTACGTGACTTTTGCTTCACCGACATCGGAGTCGGGCTCACGGAAGCCTCCGACTCCAGACTCACACTCGTTAAATGAGAATCCTTCGAGATTATTTTGATTTCTGCCGCCTCTACATGCTCCTTGGCCTGACAAGTAATAGCTAATGCCTTGATGAATAGTCTGCAAGGATTTGGAACAATGAACACCGCCTCAAGTGGTGTCCCCGGCGACTAATTTTTAAGGGTTAAAGCCTCTGACCCATTTTCCGACAGGCTATATGGCATGTCGTTATGGCATAGACTTGGATGGATTGCTCAAACCCCTATGCTCTCCTGTTCCTTTCGGCATGCCCCGGTGAGACACAGACAATTAGTATGTCATCTGCTGTCGACACGCTTTCAAGGAAGTACAGAGCGTTTCGAAGCCTTCTCTGCTTAATTTCAATAAGCTGCTGCTGCTGCCCTTGTGTTTGAACCGTTAATTTGCAGTTCTGTACCGCACTGCGGATTGACTTATGGTTGACGAGATCGAAAATTTTGGCGACCTTGCTACAGAGCAGTTGTCATCGTCATTGGGAAATAATTTTCCAATGTGGTCAACTGTCAACTCAACTGTCAAGTCAACTGTCACCAAATTACCTTCACCCGAAGCTTTGGCTTTAACTGACGCTTCCTGGAGTAAGTAAAAATAGTAGTCCCCGATATACGCAGTTCAACTTAAACGAAGTTGCCAAGCTCCTCTATGAGTTGTGCCCAATTTGTTTTTCTCGCGTTTCTTCTCTCTTTCTTAGGTATAGAACTTCACAGTTAAAAATCTTTGATCGGACACAGTGTTATCTGGTAATACTAGATAATTGCTGCCTGGCAGTAACAAACGTTTTTCACACATTCGTTAAGTAAAACCCCATTTTCTTATACAAGTAAAAAAAAAAATTCTCTTAGAACAGGTCCTCTAAAATCCTGCCCAAAATCCGGTAAAGCCTCCTGTAGATTTAATTGCCATGTACCCATTATCAGATAATTTGTTTCAATTTCGAGGGAATATAAAAAATTGCAAAAATGTGTTAATATGGGCCACTTTTTTAATTAACTTCCGATTTATTTAAATTTTAATTAAAAAAAAATAAAAACGAAGAAAAAATAATTATTTCACGCGAGAATTTCAGATATTATCGGATAAAATTTACGATGTATCCATACATTATTCTCGAAGAAAGGACCTACGTGCAAAATATATCGGTGTTTTTTTTCCAAAGGAACCCAGCTCTATTTTGTACCAAAGGACGAATATTATTATTATTAATGGCACATTGAAGGAGAGCGAAAAAAAAACGAATTTCGATTTGCCGGCTAAAATAGTATCTACACACGCAAGAGGATAGGTCATCGTATGTAGCTATATGTAACAGTTGCTATATCGTGCGCAAAGGACGTCTTTTGACAGGATATAAATGGGACTTTCGGCAATATTTCCGTAGTTCCGCATATTGCTTAATTAACAGAAAATAGAAAAATGCGACCCAGGACGTGTAAGGGTAATTCATTCTCTGTAGCACAATGCCAGGATAGTCTAACATTTCACATATGTGCCTTATGGCTGTCGGATATTATCTGCACATAAATGGAAGTGATATGCGGTGCGAAACTGACACAATGGCTGAAGGCAAACCTTTTCCAAAGGTCGAAGAAAGCACACAATTTTTTATCATTTGGTTAGTTACAGGATTAGGAAATGAGCAAATTTGATTGTGAACGACTTGTCGGGGATAAGGTAACTAGTAGAAAATATTGACAGTAAAATACATCTTTTGTAGAAAACGCTTAAGCTTCAGGTCGCACATTATTTTGCACCCAAATAAATTCACGGATTTCTTATCGTGTTTTGAACTCAAACGTTGATGTACTTGACTTCATTGTCCAACTGATATCAAACTGCTTGTTGCTTTAGCAATCGGTTTGGAATCTAAAAAATTGTCATTGGTGTTCCCAAGAGCTTTTTACTTATTAATCATAAAGGCAATGAATTGAATTTTAATTTGTCATATTACTTACCGAGCAGACACATAAATTCACTTATAAATCCATCAATGCTCCAAAATAAACGTCTAATTGGCGAAATTTATTCCAAGGTTGTTATTATTGATGTGTTTTTTTTGCTTTTTCAGATAAGTCTCCTTCAGTCGTCTACCATTGGCAGGTTGTTAAACACAAATCGTGATTTAAATTTTAATAAGTGTTTTAAGTTTATTCTCATATTATGTATTGCATCCCGTATTGGGTCAAATTATTTAAAAAAGTCAGACTTAAGACGAAAGATAAAAGCAGATATGCCATATGCGACACAAGTAAACCGCGTGCTGCTGTACTTTTCAGCCTGTTCGGCCGACCCTTGGAGAGTCTTTGCTGTGCAAGAGGTCTCGAGTTCGAATCCCTGTCGGGGAAATAAATGTCGTCCCTGACGGAGCTATCACGGTCCTACGTCCGCGAAGGTCTGACAAACCCTCCAAGAGTGTTATTGGTCATAAGTAAAAAAAAATCAATGATAACAAATAGCTAAGTGCATCCATCAGCGACGGGTTGAAAAATATCCCACCCTACCTAGAAACGAAATGGCCACGCCTCCAAAAAGTGGGCGGGTTAAAAATATTATACCTTAATACGCTTTATACAATGCGGATACATCAATTATGGACCTAGAACCCTGCCTTTTGACTAAAAAGTACACTTTTTCAACCACGCCCACAAAAGTTGGCGGAGACACAAAGTTTGTATATTAACAAGTGAGTAAGTGCAAGAGCTTCAGAGGGGCCTTCAATAACGTGGAGAGTAGTGCCATTGAAAATGCTCTAGTAAACGCTAGCATTGAATATTATAAACTGGGTTTGCAACATTCTTGCAAATAGAATTATTAACTCTTCGATTGGGCAAAGTTCGATTAGAATGTATGTAATCAGGGGAACACCTCAGGGAGGGGTATTATATCCACTCCTGTGGGTTTTGGCTATCAACAACATTCTGAAGACGATAAGTGCTATGGGTATCAGCGCCACGGATTACGCAGATGACGTAGTGGTAATGGTGCATGGAAGGAACTTAAATATCTTAAGTGAAATCATGGAAGGTGCTATGGGGGCGATCAGCATCTGGACCCAAAGCTGTGGTCTCGGTGTCAACCCTTTGAAAACAAAACTGGTTCTTTTTACCAGGAAGTACAAGATACCGAATTGAAACTCCCCAAGTTGAATGGAGTGGAATTATCGCTATCGGATAGTGCGAAGCATCTGGGTGTAATCCTGGACAAAAAACTGAATTGGAATTTTAATGCAGGGGAAAGAATCAAAAAGGCATATAATGCTCTTTTTACCTGCAAGAGAACGGTAGGGAAAACTTGGGGCTTAAACCCCGCCATGGCCCACTGGTTGTATACTGTGAAGATAAGATTTATTCTTACTTACGGTGCCTTGGTTTGGTGGAAAGCAACAAACAGGAAAACAGTTTATGGAAAATAAGCAGCGGTTCAAAGAACGGCCTGCATAGGTATCACAGGTGCGCTCCGTACTACACCTACAGAAGCTCTAGACACTCAGCTGAACCTAATACCTCTTGACTCACAGACAAAAAAAAACTTGCTGGCAATAGTGCGCTACGGCTCACTTACTTAAACTATTTCAAGAGCAGTAGCTACGGACACGGCGCGATCCTGTCGGAGCTACTGCCAGGCAATCCAACTTAACGGATGAAATTCCCTCCCCTGTCGACTTCGACACACCGTATAAAGTAAGACTGGGAAAATAATACAATTGTCAGACCTAATGAAATTGCAATTTTCGGAGACGGTTCGAAAATAGGGGAACGAACAGGTTCTTGTATCTTCTCAAAAGACCCGGAACTAAAAGTATCCTTAAAACTACCAGATACATGCAGTGTCTTCCAATCAGCGGTTCTGGCTATACTAAGGGCGGCCGAGCTTTTGCATGAGATCAATATCCGGCAGAGATATCGCCATTGACATCGATAGCCAGACTACGCTCAAGGCAATAGAATCGATCAACATCAAATCTGATATGGTCAGGGGCTGTCGCAAAATACTTAAGCCATTGTGCAGTCAGAACCGGGTGAGACTGTACTGGGTGCCAGGACACTGCGGTATAGAGGGTAACGAACAAGCTGATGAGCTTGCAAGAAAAGGAGGGCTCCTTGGAAACAGTTTGGTTTCTAACATCAAACCACACCTCTGCGTAGTTAGAGGCACTATTGAGGAGAAAATTGAAATGGAGGCCAACCAAAGGTGGTCTCGTCTGACTGGACACAGAGTATCTAGGTCCCTCTGGCCACGACTAGACGAAAAAGGAACGAAGGCACTATTAAACTGAGCAGGGACTAGCTTAGGGCTTTAGCGATCCAATTTTTGCCTTGTTAAAGGTCTTGACCAGTACCAATGTTGCCCAGTACCAAAATTCAAGTTCCTGTTCCTTGTCTAACTTGACCAAAAGGCATTTAAAAAAAAAAAGTGAAACAGAGGTTGCCTCACATTGAAGCCAGTAGTGGGCGTGGCCGTCGATGTATGGAGCCAATTTTCACATTTTGTCTGTGCAACAAAAGAACCAAGCCGTGTACCAAGCAAGTTTCAGCTCTCTAGCTTGATTTTGAAGAACTAAAACCTTTACACATGCAGACGGACATGGCTTAATCGATTCACCTACCAGTCTCGATCATATCCGGTATGAATATGATATATATATCATTAAACTTAATATTTTGATATGTAACATTGCCTTGTTGTATTTGAAGTAGCCAATTGTCTTTGAAGTAGCTTTTCATTGACCACGCCCACTTTTAACGAGAGCTTAAATTGACTGTTTTTCACTAAATATATATGAAATTTGACAAAAAATTATATGACAAAAGTTTTAGATATTAGCATTTTCTAACTTTCATGCACATATTGTGTGTGCCTCCGCCCACTTTTTTGGGCGTGGCGTTAAAAAAAGTAATTTTTTTAAGTTAAAAATCTGGAGTTTTAGGCCAAAATGTATGCAACCACATAGCATAAAGCATTCAACAGTTATATTTTTACATCCCGCCCACTTTTTGGAGGCGTGGCAGTTTTTTTTGGTACGGTCGGGTATTTTGCAATCCGTCGTAGATGGACTGAAGCTTTTGCATACGTACTGCTGCACTTTTCCACTTGTTAAGTTTACTTATTACTTATTAAGTTTACAAATTCGGTAAGGTATGGCTGAAGGTCGTCTACCAGATTGACATGCTATGTAAAATTTTATTAGTTCATTTGAGAAGCGAAAAGAGAGAAAAAATAAAAATAAATTATTAATTTAATGTTACTTTAAGTAAAAGCAAACATGATGTAGGATATTAAAAACAAAGTAAATAAAAAAATAACTTAAATCTTTTGCTTAAAAGGTTTCTTCAATTATTGACTTTCTATAAAGTTGAGCAATCGCTGTGTACTGGTACAAAACTTCCCAGCCTCTTTCCCCGTTAAGAATAGATAGAGTTTCTACCAGCGTTAGAACACCTGATGCAAAGTAGGTTCAACATCGGGCATATGAAGATGAAATGGAATACATCTTCTCGTTCATTGCGGTTACAGTGGCTGCACAAAATTGGCAGGTCGGTCCGGTGGGGGATGAAATTTAGATTCAGGAGCCCCCTCTTATTCTGAAGATCAAGCTTATCCTTTCCGTTGAGTTACAGTCCAAGAAATAGGTGTTGTTCTGGAGTTCCAAGTCCAGTTTGCTGTAGTAGAGACGGTGTTGAGATGCCCGCGCCTCGGTAAGAAAATTTTCGTAAATTATTTGACCTGTCGACCTAAGAAGAGTGGTGAATTTCTGCTTAACTGATGACGAATGTTCGTTTAGTGCGATTCGCATGGTCAGCCCGCATTCAGACGCCAGATTCTTCCATTTTTCGGCACAGGCACTCTCACTCCGCAGCATTTCAAAAGCAATAGTATAACCAGCAGAATATTTTATAAAAGTATCCGGCATGCATCTTATTGTTGTCCATTCTATTTGCATTTGGAAGAGAAAAAGGTGTTATGTATTTGGCCGGCCCTAACCTGGGTAACCGACGCCGACCAGGAAGCCGCTCGTTTTGAGACAGACGCTTCTAGATTTTTCGTTTTTTGCTGATTTTGGTCCGCGCGGATATTTTCCATACCGATACCCACCGCATATCTGGTGAGCATACACCTATCCGCCCACCTTAAAACGGACGTCAAACATCCCAAAAGGCTGGGAATCTCTCTGCGCATACTGCAAGCAAGCAGGCGGCTAAAGAGTCAAAATAATAGCCGAAGAATTTTAGTGACTCTTTTACACAATTTATCTTTTTTTAAATAATCGTCTCAACCCTTTTAATTTAACATAAACTTCACAAACTTTTATTGCTAAATTATCGAATATTGTCAATTAATTTGTTGACGTCCAAGGCTATACCTTGTATGATTGTATGCTACGTGAGTTCTGTAAAACCTTTTAATTAAGTATTTACCAAGAAATAAAACAATCTATCTAAGCTAAATCTTATCTTAACTGGGTATCTTAAGCATGGGTAGGTTAAAAAAGGAGTTCGTCAAGCTTTGGTTGCTGGTCCCCGTTTTTGGGACGCTTCCTCGCAGGCGTAGGCAAGAGTCGAGCGAATTTTCAATATCCTCTTTTATTCCTTGCTCCCCCACATAAAAATCAAATGGACAATTGTCAAATATTCACCAAATATTGCAAGTGAATAGGTACTCTCATGGTTATTTAAAGTAACTATTGCTTTGCTACATGCCCCGCTCTCTCTAAGAACCGAAATCTTCACCTTAGAGCTTTCTTTTATAATGGTCTTAGCACGACTGACCCAAAACGTCTCTTACGCTTCATTAGTAGCTCAAAATGGTTCAATGAGTAGGCATTTTTTTCAGATCCACGTGATTCTTCGAGCACGACAGCCACTTGAACCTAACCTAACCTAACTATTGCTTTCCTCTGTAAAGACATGACACTTGCGAAGTGAGCGTTGGTTTTACTGTGGGTTTTCGTGTTTCATACTGCCTCTCGTTTGCCTTGAATGAGAACTCGTTTTCTTCTAATTCTTTTCGCTGGCGATAATCAAACACATTTTGGGCGTAGTCGATCGAGAGTACCTTGATCTAACTTGATCCTTAAACTTACAAAAAAAAATACTACCGATTTATATGGCTCTAAAATCGCTGAAAAGATGGTGCATCTTGGTCTGAAATTCATCGATCTTCTGCAGGATTAGTCTTTATGTGAAAATCTTATTTATGATCGATGTGCCTGACGGTGGTGAGTTCCGAATAACTAAGTTGTTCATCTTTCTGCATTTATCTGCATGTTAGTATAATGGACAGTAGGTAGTAGCCTAAAACAAGAGATCTTTTATATTGTTTGAAAACACTGTGAACCTGAGCGGGTGAGTCGAAATATCAACAAGATTTCATGAAAACCCAATTTTTCATAGACTAATTTTTAAACTATCATTTTTCATATACTTGCGAGAACTAAAAACCAAAAACTATGCAAAATTATCAAGAACAAAATGGAACTTAACTTCCATATCAATACTTAAAATATTTTTTTTAAGATTGTAGCTTTTACCAAGTATTCAATAGCAGATTCCCATGAAAATAAAATAAGTACAATTGCAAGCTTAATTACATTATCTGTCAACTACAAAAGAAAAAGTTATTTAAATCGTTAAAAACTCCCTACACTTGTCGCACGTTGCTGACATATCATAAAGTAGGGAAGCTTTTAACACTCACTTTTTTTTCAACGTTTAATATGCATGTTTACCACACACACCTACTGTGTGTCCTTTCATGTTGCAGCATTTAAATATTTTAATATATCCATTCATAGTTACTTGTTCGCCTTCTGTCTGTTTGCTGTTGCGAATTGTGACAAAGGTTAAAGTTCGTTCTGTTGACTTTTAGCCTACGATATATACAGTAGTTGTGTAATAATACTTCCTACACTACAAAACTAAGGGAAGAAGTTCCATCACACACACCGGAAACAGTGTTGGTCTTGATGTTATAAAATTTCGTTTCGCGCTATGAAGTAGTGTTTTTTTCGTGTAACAAGGAAAGCAATTAAAACAGTCGTGACTCGTGAGTTAAAAATTATTTTTTTCGCTGGTGTAACATTAATTAAGAACAACGATGATTTCATCGAGATAGTGTTGGCTACTATGAAGCAAAAGGCAAAGTATCTCATGACTAATGTTAGTTACAGTCGTCGACAAATAATCCGGGCATGAAGAACGAGTCATTCGTTATAACTTATAACTTCCTAGAATTTTCTAGGTTTATTTATTTTAAGGCTTAAAATCGCCTCGAAGTCATATATCAGACATTTTTGTACCCCATTCCATAGGCTAAGAGGTATATTAAGTTTGATTCATAACTTGTAACATAGAGAAATAATTGCCGTAGACCCCTCCCAAGACCTTAAGGGCATATGATCGAGACCGAATTGTAAGTCGAATGAGCCATGTCCGTCCGTCCGTGTGTCGGTAGTTTTTAGGCGTTAAACTTTTAGCTAAGTACTTGAAACTTGACATTTGTTCTTTCCATGTCCCAAAGCAGTACATGTGTAAAAAAATTTTGAAATCAGCCCACTGACACGCCCACTGACACGCCCACTTTACTTCTTAGCATGGAAACTCAAAATTGTCGTAGGAAGCTGAAATTTGGTATGCGATATCCTCGCTTAAGTGTATAGTGGCATTTCACAAAAAAGCGAAAGCCACCACCATGTGGGCGTGGTCATTTTTAATTTGCATTCTAATAAAGGATTTTTATTCAATGTATTTTCTTTAAATCCCAAAAATTTGCACTATAAAATGTTTAAGTATGTGCTTAAGCTATCAATTGAAATAAATAAATTTTTTTAACGCCCACTTTTAGGGGCGTTTTTAAGTATAAGCCAAATTTTTAATATGAAAAAGCAATCAACACGTGTATTCCAGTTCTGGCTAAAAATATGAACAAAAAAACGATGTTATTGAAAAGGAGTTGATGCCACGCCCCTGTTTGAAGCAGGGAGATTCTTGACTGACGTATTCTAAAAACAATTAAAGTAAATAGAAATTAAAATTTAGCAACCAAGATTTATGACGGATTTCGGAGCTTGACAGTGGTCAATTGGGATGGGGTACCCAACGATTCGCCTATGTGGATTGTAACCCTCCCACTAGTTATACCCTCCTATAGGATAGGAGGTATATTAAGTTTGTCATATAGTTTGTAACACGGTGAAATAATAATGGTAGACCCCCAAGACCTTAAGGGCATATGATCGAGACAGACAATTCTGAATCGAATGAGCCATGTCCGTCCGTCCGTCTGTCTGTATGTCACATGTTTTTAGGCCTTAAATTTTGAGCTAGGGTGCTGAAACTTCGTAGTAAGGTCCACGTCATGCGAAGCAGTACAAGTGTAAACATTTTTGAAATCCGCCCAAAGACACGCCCACAATCGGTCTAAATAAGCAACTACCTCCAGAGTTTTCAAAACTGTAAGACGTTCTTAAAGGTTGAAATTTGACATTTAGCATCTCCTAGTGAATGTAAAACACAAAAAAGACAAATTTATTTGGTAAACCTACTCTAGTGGGCGTGGCATCTATTTTAAGGGTAAATTTTCAAATGCAGTTTACTTAATATTTTATGTAGAAAACGCTTAGTTCCACATTTTGTTCATACAAGGCTTTGGGCCCTGCCCACATTTGGAGGCAGAATTGAAGAAAAACCTAAAATTTTTCAGAAGAACTTAATTTCTACTGGCCTTGAGCCTTATTCAGGAAAGCATGAAACAAAAAAGGAACAGGTTAGGTAAACGAGACTTCAGTCCAGACTTCCTTCATATAAAGTTTTGTGTCAAAATGTCAAAAAATAACTATGCCATCAGAATCTTACAATGGGATAGGATGGGGTATTCAACGGTCCATTTTACGGACTGCAACTTCTGCATACACACTGTAGCAGTTTTTACGTTTTTGTTGGAGGTTGCTACTATCCCATGGAGCACTCAGACACAACTACTGGTCCATTGTACTACCATGCAGACACCTTACATTAATGTATTTAGTTTACCCGTCTTTCGAAGAAAGATGAGAAGGAGCTTCAGTGATGAAGAGCTTAGGTGTTCGGCACTCACCACGTCAGCCCCAAAGATCCGCCACCTGATGCGAGGAAAGGCAGGACAACTACAGAGAAAGTGTTCCGCTGTATCGTCGTCCTCTCAACAGGCAAGACAGGTGGTGGTTTCGCTTAAGCCTAACACATTCAAGTGTCTAGCAAAAGCTTGGTGGCCGGTAAGGACGCCTACAAGAAGTCTGCAATCGATTCTCCTAAGAGATAAAAGAAAAGACGCTGACCCCTCGCAGATGTCCGGGCGTAGTCGTTTAGTCTGTCTGCACCCATCGCAGTCACGCCATCGAGCCCTGTGCTCACGAGAAACCCAAGTATCAATGGCACTTTAATTTCGGATTTAAACTTGCTTTTTTAGCAATAAATAAGTGTACAAAACTAGCTCCGAAATGCTGATGAAGTGCTTGGAGTGAGGCCCTCAAAAATTACACAGTACTGTACGTTTGGTTGACCCTTTGGCCAGTCCGATCTTATCATAACTAAGGACCCACAACAATTCAAGGGAACCACGTCACCCAATTTAAGCTATACCTTAACTGTCAAAATGTCTTGCGACTGGATAAAACATGCTGCTAATTTGAGTGAAAAAATGTCATTAGATCTTTAAGCTGTTTATAGCAAAACGGGTTAAAATATTTGTGTTAAGATGTTCAATAAACAAAAAAAGTTTTAACAATAAAACTAGTAAGAAAATTGGAAAAGTTGTGACCATATCCCATTTAGTCGAGTGGTCGCTTATAGATTCAACTAACTATTGGCTGACTATATTCTGATTGCCCTGCCCAATTTACAAGAGGAGAAATTGTAAAGTTTTTGCCTGCCGGTATATTCTCAGGTAAAATCGGCGTACCCCACAAGCGGACCATTAGGAATGCAGTAGAGTGGGATGGTTATAATCCATCACTTCAGATTATAACCTCGCGCCTAAATGAAAAAGAAGAAAGAAAAAAAAAAGAAAACGGAAAGTTTCTTAAAAGAGTCAAGCGCACATAAAAAAGTGAAATTTCAAAGTAACAAACTTTTAATTCGAATTTTCATCGAACTCTCCTTAAAATCTATAAGTGTCTTAGATTGGGCGCCACTTTTTATATCTTGGAAAATTTTATTTAATCTTAACTTAAGCCTGAACTGCTGGTTTTTTTCGCTGTACGGTATTAAGTTTAGTTAGATTTGTTTGTAATTAAATGGGGTATTTGACCAAACGTACTAAGAACACGAACCAAATTGTGCCTGTTGTACCAAGCGAATCTAGAAGATCATAATAGAGTTGATCTTCTAGATTCACGTGGCATTGTGGACATAAAATTTCAAAAGTAGTTTATTTTCTCTTTAATCTCGTGTGCAGATTTGATTATGTTTGTTTATTTACTTCGAGTCCACACCAAGATGCTAATCTTTCATAATTTGGCGACTAATTTGCTAAAGGAATAAAACGTTCTGTTGATTGGAAATATGTAACTACTTCATGATTTTTTATTAAGTGATACTGCACTTAGAGCCATCAGAGCAAAGTCTTCGTTGGTTGTATCTTCCTGGAAATATCCAAGGTAAAGCAGACCGGTCTGTCTTGGCGATGCGGATTAAAGCCCGCAGGTAGGTCTATAATCCGGAAGATTGCCCAAAAAACTTTATCTTGCCCTCGAAACTGAGACTGAAGACTGAAGAAGTGGTTTGGTGCTCTTAAGTGGCAGCCTCGGTATGTGTTTTATTTACTGGTGGACGCTGTGCTTAAATTATGCGTACCGGCAAAATTTGAGTGTGGGCTTGCAAGTATCAAAAACATCGCTGCATTTACTCGAAAGGATACAAAAACGAGCGATAATAATTCAAGGAGACCTTTATAGGTATAGCGATTTTGCTTGACTCGTTAGAACATCGTCGCTATATCTCCTGTCTTTATTTATTCTATCGCTTCTTCTCGCTTCTTCTACGGCACTTTTTCTAATGGAATAGGTGGTGGCATACTATATCTCTGTATTTCTTTTTTTTTAAGCAAAACTTCACAAATGTGGAACGGGCTTCCACTCGCAGTTTTTCCTCGGATTTGTAGTCCGCAACAGTTCAAAACCAATGTACACCAGTACCTCCTTTCTCTCCCCTAATCTTTTTCACCCGCATTGTGTTTATTCATTATAAGGGTAGTCATAAACCCTTGGACGCTTTTAAATCATAAAAATAATATTATGTATACTGGGTAGGCAGACCTGTTTCGTATTCTGCTTGAATTTCATTTACTTTAGAATCAGTGTGATCTGTTACCTACATTTCATAATCATCTGTCATAATTTTGTTTAGAAACAGGTCAGAAAAATTCTATTACATTCTGAACATTAATGGACAATATTCATCACTTTACCATCAATTTATCATGAAAGCTGCTTACACTTTTTTTAAACTTTCATTGCAATCTGCAAAATGATCAGTCTTTGATCGATCGTGCAGTAAATGCTGATATGAGCGGGTCATAATTCTGCTACTTTTTAAAAAAAAAATAACATCTTATTCTGGGAAGGAATCGGCTAAGGCGATCTGTGATCTTCACATCATCTTTTGTGACAGTCAATGTGATCAAAGAAAATAATCCGTCTGCGCCAGGTGATCACGAAAATATTGTTCCGAATCGATGCTTTATTCAGGCCTGTGATTTAAGAACACAAGGAAAAAAAAAACAACTAAATAAAAAGTTTGAAAGCTGGGGACCAGCTGATTTTGACGGTGATTGATCGAGACCTGTCAGGAAGAAATCAGACGAATTTTTGTGATTTGCGACACCACTTATCACAGACTACCTAAGCCAATTCCCCCCCTCATTTTTAAGCAAATTTTTCACTTTTTGAATCAAGGAAAGGTAACTAAAGAAACAGGCAAGGGGGTTGCAGTGCTCACCCCCCACATAGCTATTACATTGTGTCGTTTTGTAGAAATTACATTTCCATGTAAAGCTGGCTTTTGCAAAAAAGATTTTGACCCAACCAGAATTTCGACTTCAACCCACTTTTTGGGCGTAGAACATAAGCTAAGTGCCAAATGAGCTCACCTCAACAGTGGTCATAGTCCCATCATCATTTTCCGTGACCGCTTATCCTAAGAAGGGTCGTGGAGCGAGGATAACTTAATAATCCCTCCATCTTTCCCGATCTTCCGCCATCAACTCAAGAGGCATAGGCGCGACCCCCATTCGAGTCTCGGAGATGTTCCTTATCTGATCCCACCAATTGTTTCTTGGCCTACCAGGCGGGCAACGCGCTTGAATCTCGGCTAACATAACCTGTCTAGGAAGTCTGTTGGGGGGCATACGAACAACGTGGCCAAACCATCGAAGAATCGATCGTTCCACTCGGGGAAGCAGCTGCTCAACACCAAGATTCCTACAAATACTGACGTTTCTCACTCTATCCCTAAGAGTAACACCAGCAACGCACCTCAGAAATTTCATTTCGGCAGCTTGTACCCGCGATCGGATGCTTTCGGTCATTACCCTGATTTCAAGATCATAGATGAGGATTGGAACGAACACAGAATTAAAAACTGAGAACTTTGCTCTCAGTCAAAACTCTGCTTTCCTGATGACCGGCCGGCGCGGCGCAGTTCCTTTACTATTGCTGCAGCTTGGCCAATCCTACAGGATAACTCAGTATCACTCCTTCCGTCTTCCCTCGGCTTCTTAGTCGGCGTCTGTTGTCCATGGTAGGACTGGCCGGTTAGAAACCTGGCAGCAATATAATGCAACCTCCCGCTATAAAATGCAACCTCGCTATAAATAGCTCGCTCTCCTTTTTCAAATTACGCAATGGGCTGACTATCTCGAAGTCGAATTTTTTTGTGCTCACATGAAATTTTAAGGATTTTGAAATTCCCGATTGGGCGTCACTATTTTTTTGTTTACAATAATATTTATTTATATTTCCTCCTTATTCTTTATCCTATCATTTCTATCCTTTCAAAGTTTCTTCGATTTTTATTATGAAGTAATAATTAAGTCTTCGAGTTTTCCAAGAATCTAGTTCAACTCACATTTTTAATAGAAATCTAGGGAGCGGGTTATAATTCTGCTTTCAAAAATCTGCTTGACAAAATTCAGCTTTTTTGCAAAAAAAAGTTATGCTTTCTTTAAAATTCCGTTCCGGATCAACAACACACGCTCGAAAACATTGTCACCTACTGTCACAGCCAAGCGGCCATTAAAGCCATGGAGTCAGATCTGGTAAAGTCAAGGGCTGTGAAACTTTGCAGCAGTGGTTACTTTTTTCCCCTTCCAACTCAAAACCTCTACCTACATGGTAAGCCAGCACCCAAACTTGACACCTAAAAGCTTGCTTTTAAGCATTTACATTAAAAATATAAGTCCTAACAACTTCAGAGGATACTATAGCTTCCGTTTCTTCATTATTGAAAAATCCTTGGATATCAAGAGGTGGAATCTTCTGGAAAAAAATTAGGAGTGAATGAAACCCAAGCGTTTTTAGGGGAGCCCTTTCCTTACCGATTTTCCGTTGTAACAAATTTAGGTTCCGAATCTTTCAGCCATTGGGTATGAAAGCTAATGCTGCCCTTCGATATATAAGACAACTTACCTAAAATAATATAATGCGAGGGACTAACATCAAGATCCTGTTGCCTTTGCTGTAACTCCAATGGTTAAATGCTAGTGGGACCTGAAATTTAGAGGCTACGTACCACTGCAAACAGCCACCTTGAACTTTTACTCAACATCTTTCTGCAGGTATTATAATAAAGGATTTACAGAATGATGCGGAGACATTTTTTTATTAACATCTTACTGCTGAATTCACGCTAATTTAATTACGAACATTAGGCGTAGGGTAGACTAATGACAAAGGTCAAATAACGACCTTGTAATGAGCGAGTTGTAAAGACTAAACTTTGCCATTCACTTTTGTTTGCTAAATTTTTGCCAGCCTACTTACCAAGCCCACTTTTATCTCGCTGAAGCTTCAGGTTCAAAAAATGTTGTACCTATAAATATCGTGTACCTTTCTGCTATAAATACGTGTTTTTGTTAATTTTCTTTATTGCTAATATAAAATGTTTCTTTTACGTCTAAAACACAGTTTATATGAGGGTTTTTACGCTTCGCGCGATTTCCGTAGCACTGCATGGATTCATCTCGGCAATAGAAAACTGGGAGTTGCTTCAGTCATCCGGCGCAGTTCTTGGAGAAAAGGAAAGTTATAGGTACATATCTCCCAGTCTGATTCTGATATAAACGTTACCATTTCCCCACAAGTACTTATTTTATTCCAAGTGAATGCACGATTCTTCCTTTTCTCGTCACCTGCTCCAAACACCAACGCCACCATCACCTTTTATGTGTGTTCAAAGCATGACGATGACCTCAAAAAGTTGTGCAACAACGCTCCTCTCATTCGGGGTGCAAGTGCACTCATATTGGAAGACAAATTGAGAAGAAAACACAACGAGTTTCCAATGTGTCACTTCCAATGCCATCTTCCATCGTTTCAATCTGCATCGACTCATGTTGTGCAACAGTTTCTTTGCTTCTCCAACTTGCATCTCTGTCGTTTTGTTTATACACGAACTGCGACTGCTCGTTTCCGCCGCTCAGCTGATTTACGATTTTCATTGTTGCGTGCGTCGCCACATGGCGCATGACTAGGAGAAGAACTTTTACTCCCGCTCCTCAATACATTCACTTACAGAGAATTCATTTCGTAGCTAAGCTTTTACCGGGCGGTGGAGACTTATTCATTCCCCAATTCATTGCATCATGTTGCTAGAAAGGTTTGCCTGTATTTTGATGCTGCAAAAGCTTGTGTTTTTTTTTATTTTCTTTGCAAAAGTCAAAGAAGTTTCTATCAAAAGGCAAACCAGTTAGTTACGCCATCTTATCAAAAGTTAAAATGATAAAATGAACCATGGCCTAAAGCCATTGGAGAGAAGTTTGATGTTGCGGGTGGCCAGGGGCGCGGCTTTATCTGTATGGGGCTTTGAAGATTTCAGGAAGTGGATTCAATTGACTTAATGAAAGCAAATAATTCTAGGAGTCTTACATCGGTTCTTGTTGGGCATTCACTGAAAGAGTGAAGTAATTTTTGAAACATTATTTTGGGCCACACTACACTTCTTTATAGACGAGCTCATAGAAAAAAAAATCCGAAAGACTCAATTTCAATTCTTAAAGCCACTAAACCAATTTCATAGTCTTATGTCAAATTCAACTTCTTTAAGGCTGCTTCACAAATAGGCTTTGGCTTCGTCTTACACCGTCATGATCTGTCAGCTTTGAATCTTCTTTGAAATTGGCTTTCCCAAAAAAATATATACTTTTTTCGTCTTCGTACCACATTCATTAAAATTCGCATACATTAAAATTTTTAGATTTTTGTTTGTTTGTTTTTTAAACTGTTGAACTGTCAGATGAAGCAAATGTTCAGTACATTTGAACAACAGTTTCTTTTTGCAGTTACGTAACATGACGTTTTCTCTTTACGATTGTCAAAAAAAAAAACGTTTAAGCCAAAGCTACATTGTGTTCGACAGGCCGAGGCGGAGCCAAACGTTTTTTGTAAATCCCGTTTAAGTTCAACTTTCAACAATCCAATTCATAGCAATATGAATTAGTTTTTTACACTTCATTTTAATTAAATTAATTTTTACTTCCGCTTTCGATGTTTATAATTCAAATATTTAAAAACAATTACCACTTTGAATCTATTTTCACGAGCGGAAAAACCGTCTCCGTCGACAATTGAGATAAGCTCGAAATACATTGTGTCCTATCGGAGCGACAGACGACGACAGGTGTCGTGAAATGCTTCTTAAATGGCTCATGGTACCTACCCTAAAACTGTGACATTGCTGGAGGAAGGCAAAGCTAAGAGTCACATATGACGTTGCCTATTTTATAAGCGGTTAGCATATGCACTACAGCATTCAGGACGACGCACGCGAATACTGAACGTCTTCTAGTGTTCGACACTACCTTGTCTTCACCGGACACTAAGCCGCGATTTATATAAAATCTTCAACTTATCTCTTACAATTCTCGAGATTAACCATTCAAATTTGAATAATCTCGGCAAGTAATTAAAAATAAATCTCCTCATAAATAATCTTACTCACCCTTTTCACAAACCTCTTTTTTAAGCTTTTTCGCAAACATTTATAGCAGTTTGAGACTCGATTAAGTGAAACTAAAACTGTCCTCATATGACAAATCTGTTACTGATTTCCATTGGGATTTTTACAACGAACTGGCCAATGTCACCACTCTCTTTTAAGAGCCCAAATGTCAAAAATAGTACACTTAATCTAGTATTTTTCCGGTGGAGACACTACGGGGTTTATTTTTAATCGTCTCGCTCTAATCGCAGTTTAATGGCCGGTGAAGATATTAAATATAAGCGGCTTCCGTAGATAAGTGATGGATGTGAGTGGATGCCCATGCCCTAGCCCAAGGCATGTGCACTTTGATTCCCAAAAATTACAGCATTTTGTCGTCACATCGTTAATATTTGGACATCCATTTATGGTCACTCAAACCGAAATTTTTGAATTAGCTCCAAGGATAGCTTAAGTATGAGTCAAAGAGTAATTTTCACTTCCGTCAAAAAGGATCCATTCCTATTTTTTCTTTGCAAGTTTCTTCGAGTTTTCGAAATAAACGCGTTCTGAATTCGAGTTAGATCTCAAAACTTTTTCATTTTATTCTTATTGGTGAAGTTTATCGGTTAAACATGAGTTTTCTTAAAAAAAATTGATAGACTAAGCCTGTATTGAAACTGCACACATTTTAAACCGTGCACAGTCGATTATATAAAAAATTTTGCAATGTAGTTGAATTTACAATCAACCGGGGTAACCTTGGGTTAAGTCAAAGCAAACCCAGCACTAATGAGTGCGAATTGTACATAAGTACTCCCCAAATAAAACGCATCACTAAATAAGTCAATTTTGCTTTTGTTGCAGAACAAGCTTTGTTAAGGAAGTTTAAGCTCAATGTTGTCACTAATTAACTGCAACACGTCCAAGACGTTGGTGTTTCAGTAACTTCTGTGAGCTCCAAGATGGCTGCAATTTATATATCCTTCAGCAGCTCTTATCAAGAACTTCAACGCCTCCTCTTCAACGCGTTAAGAATTTGGTTTCACACAATAACTAAGCTATTTTGCGTAGAATTTGCTTACTACCAAGATAATTTTTTTCAAGTTAAAAGGAGGACTTTAACACCCGTCATAGAAAGTCTTACATAATCGAAACGAAACATGGGTCACAGACCTTAGACCTCAGGACTTAGGAAGCCTCAGAACGCCTCTCTGAGCTAATGAATTAGCAAAGAAGTACTTTGAAATAAATTTTCGACTTAAATCCAACGGAAAACAACTGCAGTATAAGCAGAGTGTGTCAAGGACTGCCTCATGGCATTAAAGGGAGTAAGCCTCCACACAGTTCTACTCTGCTGGGTTCCTGCCTATTTGGCGTGGCCGGAAATAAAATGGCGGACGAACTGGCCAGGAAAGGTTCTGATACGGACATAACGATGGCTGACCGACAGGTTTATCTCCCTTTCAACACAGCCAAAAGTCTTATATATCAATACACGATCAAACTTGCCGGTGAACGTTGGCAACAGTCTGAAGATTGTGTCATAACTCACTGCTTATGGCCAGTACTCGATTGGTTTAATGGCTACACGAATCGGAATCTTTGCCAACGACTTCTGCACAAGCTGTAGGGATAAAGAAGAAATAGAGCCTATAGAACACTTTCCCTGCCACTGTCCAGCTCTCCAAGAACGCGACTAACCTTTTTAGGAGTCAGGTTCTTTGATAGCCTGGACGACCTGGTAGGAATATCACTACTAGACCTAAAAAGATTTATTAAAAGATCAGGCTGGTTCAGTTAGCAAGATATATGTCCAACCATGTTTGTGTACATTACAAGGGTAATCACAATGGGCCAATCTGGCCACCGAGTGAACTTGCACTAATGTAAACAACCCTTTCCAAAATAACCAACCTAACCTAAGCAGAATAACCATGCCGACAAAAGGCCCAACTACCAATTTCTTTTATTTTGCCAGCAGCAATGTATATAGGTACAATGGCAATATTTGCTCGTCTCATAAGGCTCGCTCTTTGACTAAACTCTGACCTAACTAATCCACCAGACGAAGATCGAATCTCGATCCAAATCAAAGCGGGAAAGCACTCGCCAGGAAGTGATTGGGAACTGTTTTTTCTGTAGTCTACAGCAAAAACCATCCTATAACACCCTTCTCGGTTCAGTTTCTCGAGAAGATCTGAGTTTGCCTTTAGGGCTTAGGATTCAGGTTTTCATATTCCGGCCTTGCTCAACAGCGTTCGCGCTGAATCACTTTTAACTGCTGGGCGTTTCGTTTTCGTTTTTATTATAAAAAAATGCCTGAAAGCTTTCCTCTTAGTTATGTCAACTTTTCTAAGATGTTTATTGAGTTTGCGGAATCTCATTAGAAAACATGGAACATTAGAAGGAAAACAAGCGCTGGAACTGTAGCGGCTTGAGGCTATTGCCGAAAAAAGCCCTTTTCAATGTAAGGGTTACCGATAACCGTCAGTCTAAGAAGTAAAACCCGTCACCAAAAGCTTAATTGGTTAAAGCATAATCCACTAACAGGTGAAGCTATAGCAGGATCGTGCCCCGCGCGCCTGTGAGGCAAAAAGTCATTTTCTCCGCTAGTATTTTAACTCCACTCAGAGATGTAATCTGTCACACAATGAAAGTCTTCTCAATGCGCCGTTTAAAATAAGTATTTGTTAGGCTTAAATGCTATTTAAAAAAAAATCATGATTGTGAGATGCTAAGCCTGAGTGCTAAGCTTCCTTTCAGCAGTTGCGTCCCTTCGCTGAAACTTCTAAGGTTCAGGAGGTTACTTCAGGAGAAGAATCTTTAACATCGTATAACTTTGTTTTTGCATACGCAAGGCTACAAAAATGTTGGCATTAATATGGCCCATGGACATAATTGACCCTAAAAATATTTCCATTCTTCGTTACCGGGTCCCCTGACAGGCCTTAAAACGTGTGGTGGAACCATGTAAATCACCTCCCCGTGACAAACCTTGGGATCGGCCTGCGGTTCTTGAGTTAGTGGCGGAGGATGGGGCAGGATGGTAGCGATAAACGTCTCTTAGAAAATGTATTTGTCATACAAGGAAAGCAAAGCTGCCTAAAACGATATGGATTCGTGATTAAATTTGCCTTCAAAGACTAAAATTGTTTAAAAGCCAATCTTCGGCCAATCTTTAAGATACTCCGTTTTGAATGTGTCATTTATTTTTGTTTAAAAAAAACTCCTTCAAACTAAAACAATAACCACATTCGCACTTCGGCTCCGGGTGTGTCATTGATATGTATATCCAAGGAGAGCACTTTACTTATGTCAAACAAAAGCAGCCTTTAAAATCGTCTCGAAGAAAGAAAAGTTTATCTTCAGCCAAGCATTGATTTTTAAAATTGCTGGAATCAAGGTCGATATGTCTATCGGCAACACTTTTGCGTGTACATGTACATATAATGGATACGACAGTTTTTGATGCAAAGGACAATCAACACTCTTGCACTAAGCTCGATTTTTATGTTCTTCTCTAGTGTATGCCTTGAGTGTGCATTTACGATGTGCTCGTTTTTTTTTCGTCTCAACATAAAATAGAACGGATTTCCTTTTTCCACTTTGTTATCGGATACTAACTAGGATCCTTTATCCAAGCAAAGGATGGCGTTGGGGGAAAAACGACACTCTGATAAGGTTCTTGTCTGACAACTTCACTATAAAATTTACTACCTAGTCTCAAGAAAGTTGAGAGCATCAGAAGGAGCTCTGTTTCAACCAGATAAATTTGAAAATGAGTTTCGTTTTTAAGTGTTCTCGGTGACAGAGTCATAAATTTAATAACATTTTATGAGATTTTAAATTGATATTTAAATTTATCAATATTGTTGCGTGTCTTATTAAGGTTGAGCTGAGAACTGGGTCGCGGGCAGATAGTTAAAAAGTGTTGATGGGTCTAGTGTCTGTTTCGGGTTTTCATTAAAATGTTAAGAAAATGCCTGAGGAAAAAAAGTTTTACTAGAATTGTAGTAATAGAATTGTTACCAATTGCTAAAACTTTTATTCTACATGCCTGTAGAATAAGAGTTTTACAGGGAATAGTAGTAATAGAATTGTTACCAGCGTACAATTTTGTAAGGTTGTCAAAGACTTTTCGTATATTCAAATCGATGTTTGCGGTTTTATTTTATTTGGAATTCAAGTTGTACAGTGCCAGAAGTGACTACTCTTGACGTTCGTATTAAATTCTTAAATTAGTAATTGAGAAGAAAAATGCGACGATGTTATAAAGCAAAAAAAATTTTTTGACGTTTGGTAAAAATAGCCATTACATCCCCTAGCAAGATTGTATATTCCGGCTTCAGTATCTCCCGGCGTCCGCATGGAAAAGCTTACCTGGTGCGTCTTGCATGTACCTTAACTCTTAATTAAGCCTAATTGCTGCTCCATGACAAGAACTGACAGTAAGTCCTTAAAAAGATTATTCTTTTAGTTTTAGCCCCCCAACACTTTTCATTTTTTTTTCGAATGAGACTTAAATTGAGCGTTTTTGAAAAACAGGATCTATACTACTTTCAGTTATTGACCAATATGTTCTCAAAAGTTAAATCCCTTTTACGGGTCATGGATGATCTGATAAACAAGTATTGACCTTTGGTTAAAGCCAACAAAACGACTTTTTCAGCAAAAACTCTCCCGGCATCTTATATCGTATCCAAAAAAAAAAACAGGTGCAAAACTAAAGTCATCTCAGTGACAACTGAGGTCACTTGAGTCAATATTGTAATTTTTTCTCTCTTGAAGTTGTAAAGGCTATTGCGAACTTAATGAGCTCAACCAATGGTTATCGTTGATAGTTTGGAGGTAACCCAGGACGTGCCTACTTAATTTTGAATCACGTTGTTCCTAGTCCTTATTTTTTGATAAGCTTTGGCAAGGTGTGCCTTATATGAAAGCGTTCGGTCTAAAGTGATACCCAGTTATTTTGGGGTGAAGTTATGTCGAGCATTCGCACCATCAGGCGTCACTCGCAGTTCTCTTCGGGCCTCTCTGAGGATCGAGGATACAACAGATCTTCGTTTTTGCTGCGCTGGGTTAAAGGCGCCTGCTCTTGAACTATGCAAACAGATGGCTCAGGCCTGATGCGAATACCTGTTCCATCTTTCTAAACGACTTGTGTTGGAATGCAAGCGCCATGACATCGGGATTATAGTTAAAGTTTCTAGATAAACTTTCGAGAGGGCTGGGGGGTCACAGAGGTGTACACGTTGAAAAGTCTGATGGCGAGCTCTTGCTCTTAGGGAAGGCCGTTGTTGAGTTTTAATGGTTTTTCTGCAGTTATCGTGGAGCAAAGCATTAAATATACTTTCTCTGAGCAAGATTTTTGTGCTGGGGATGATCTTGAGAAGCTTGCACAAGGAGCACTTTTGCCATACGATGTCGTAGGCTGCTGTCCACAAAGCCTACATAAGTTTCATAAGTTTTTATTTCTCGTTGAAAGTTTTTTTCTATAAAGTTTGTAAGGACTAAGAATGGCTCGTGCAATTTCTGGAGTTCCGAGAACCAACTTCATCATGTGTTCAGAAAATGTTAGGTCAAAAGACAGTAGGGCAATAAGACGGTAGCTTTGTAGAACATCTTCGGTTTGCTAGGGATTTCGTTTTCATGAAGGCCTATGCGGATAACAGCATCCTGGAAAAGACCTGATCAAGCCATCTTCTTACTTTGCATCAGCTTATTGAAAACAAGCGTGCGACTGAAGAGAAGCCCCAGAATAGAAGTCTAACTATGCGAAATGTCATCACCTTAGCGTGAAGTAACTGTCCAAAACCCTTAAATCAATCATGCCAAAAATGTCCAGGGTAACTTCAGCTCTGTGACATGTAGCGCCGTCCTATTAGAAGTCCTATCTGACATATCACATTTCTTACAGCCGCTAAGTATGGAAAACTTAGAAGCCAACACCAGAGGCACATTTTTTCTCAGGCCCTTATAGTTGCCTTGATAACGGCGACAAAGTCGACGTAGTTAGAAGAAACCAGTGAGTACATAGGGGCTAGAGTGTGTACGCAAAAGTTACAGTCCGTAAAACGGATCGTTGAATACCTTATCCTACCCCACATTGTAAAATGCTGATGTTATTATTTATTTTTGACATTTCATAAGTCGTACGAACTTCAAAAAGGGGCGTGGTTCAACCGCCTTTTATTAAAAACTATCAATATTAACACAGAGATTTCCAAGTTACGCTTAAATGTACGTAAAACTTCAATTTTATTGGCTCAAATTCAATATTTTTGAAAAATCGACCCCTAAAAGGGGACGTGGCTAAAAACTTTATATGAACTAAATCTGGACTAAAGTTTCGTTTACCTAACCTTATAGCTTTTTGTTTCATGCTTTCCTAAATTAGGCTCATGGCCAGTCGAAATTAGGTTTTTCTAGAAAGTTTTAGGTTTTTCTTCAATTATTCCTCCAAATGTGGGCGTGGCCCACAGTCTTGTATGAGCAGAATGTAGGACTAAATATTCTTTACATCATATATAAAGAAAAAAAAATTTCGATTTGGACCAAAAATATTGAATAAAATGCATTTGAAAAGTTGAATTTTAAATCTATACCAGGCCCACTAGTGGAGGTAAAGCGATTAAAGATCTATTTTGTGTATTTTGCAATAAAAAGGAGATAATAAATATTAAATTTCAGGCTTTTAAGACGTCGTACAGTTTTGAAAACTCTGGAGGTATTGTGGCCGTCTCTGTGGGCGGATTTCAAAAACTTTTACATTTGTTCTGCTGCGGATAGCAATCCGAAAAGCCCCAAAAAAAATGTTACATACAGACAGACGGACGGACATGGCTTATTCGATTCAATATTCGGTCGCGATAATGTGCCCCTAACGTCTAGGGGGTTCACCATTATCATTTCACCGTCTTACAAGCTATGTGACAAACACTCACTAGCCAACACCAGAGGCACAATTTTTTACATTTCTTAACAGTTGCTTTCATATGGCGACAAAATTGATGTAGTTGGAATTAGAAGAGATCAGAGGTGGCAGCTGAGCTGTTTTAGAATCTTGCTTAAAAAACAACGATGCAAAACTCAGAAGCCAACACCAGAGGCACAAGTTTTTCAATATGCCTTGAATAAGGCGACGAAAGTGATGTAGTTCAAAGTATGTCAGAACAAAGGCAGAGCCAGCTTTAACCACCTTAGCTTAATCCCTAAAGCAAAGACAGAAAATGCGTGACCTAGGGTAACAAGAAATAATACTCGAGCAAAGTTTTCTTGGCGTAATCATCACATTTATGAAGTTAGCCTCAGGCATATCACTAAAATTTTATTTTCAAGAAATGTGGCACTTCAAATTTCTTGTTTAAATCACAAGTCCGTCAAGGGTCTATCGTCTTTGGTGGAAAAAATTTCCTTGTCACTCTCGGCATTCGACGGCTATCTGCTTACAGTTTTGCCTTACCAGGCATCGAAAAAATTCCGTGATCGCTTATGTATTTGTTAAGTAGATATGACCTCTTCACGCCTATGACTATGCATGCGCAGTGTTTGGCCCAACTGTTCATTTTTGGTTTGCCTTTCGTCGTCTACCCTCTTCTACACTTCTGCTATTTTTCAATTATTTCAAAATCGACTGATTTTTCAGATATCTTAAATTGAATTCCTTCATGACATAGAACAATCCCCTTGATTCCTTCATGAGGTCTTGTCCCCGCTTCTACCAATGAATTGTTTCAGCGCTACGTGAGAACAGCTTTCGACCACAGTCGAAAAGACTCTACTTTGCTTCAATACAAAATCCTGCCGAAATAAGGACCCAAGTCTTCGTAAACTTTTTTTTATTTCGTTACAAGTGTTAGCTTCTCATTAAGGACTACTTTATTTGAGCGATGATTGTTCATGTAATTTACATGCTTTGCATACACCCAACCTCGCAGCTACCCCAAATCCTTAAGTATAGCCAGGATGCGGTCCTAAGTGAAAATAAATAATGCAAAGACTGCCCCCCAGTATGTATTTCATAATGCAACTCCCTGCTTGAATGCTTTCTTTTCTTCATTGAATTTTTTGCTCGAAATTTCCCGAAATTTTTAGGCGATCATTTGTTTTTTTTTCTACATAATTACTACTGCCTATAAAATCTGTACCGAAAGTGCTTCTTCGAATGCAAAAAAGGTTCTTTGCTAAATGGGGTCAGCCAAAACCCCAGCCCAAATGTTTCATTAAGATAAGAGAAGCGCATAATCCACCACAAAGTCCGACCGGTAGATAACTCTGTACTAAGCCATCAATAAATGCTTATCCCTGCTTAGTAATAAAACGCTTGACTTAATTATTCTGACAGCCAGTCTATAAAATAATTTTACTTTGAATAAATTTACTCCCAATCCAATTGTCTCCATATAGACAACACATTTTTTCAAACACACCATTGAGGTAGGTCACAGAGACCGCCACACAAGTTGCAATTCGCAACCCCTTAAATTGGCTGATTATTTCGTACGCAAAGAGCCTTCAGCATCATCCGAAAGTAGCTTGACTCCGAAATCGTCATCGATTGTACTCTAAAAAGCAGACGGCCAGCTCCTCTGTTTCAATTCGAATCGAATCAAGTACCAATTAAAGTTCGCACATTTGAGGTAATAAAGTTCCTTTCTACTTTTCAATTCTCACACTTGGTTGAACTTTTAATTGAATCAATTGGACGATATCGTGTCGCATTCCTTAGTTGTCGGTATTGGCAGATGCTCATGAAGAAGTTTGTTCAACTTCTGATATAGACAAAAACAACAAGGGGTGGGGATGGAATCATATGGTCTCTTCAAAAAAAACTGCACAAACAATGAATATGTCCAAATGTGATGGGTTTCTCGGTTTAGTTTACATTTTGTGTTCTTGATCACAGCACGATTGCCCGTGGATGTGAGCGGCATTTTAAGCATTTTATTCGAAAACATCACTCTAGAGATGTGTTCTAGCACATTAAATATTTCGGTAAATTAAAAACGCGGAGAAGATCCAGAAAAAATTAAAACCATGAAAAGTGTATCGGGTTGCAGTAGCCTCGAGGATATTGCCTACACCACCGCGCCAACGGGTATGGCATCCATGTCATCCTCGCTTGGCTCCATGTCTATGGAAATGTCCACTCAAAATATAAAACGCTGCGACAGCAGCGGCAGCAATTTAGTGGTGAACATATACAGAAATCCCCTGGAGAGCTTCCAGAGCACGGCCGTGTACGGCTTTAGAAATTCGGCCTACGAGGGTGTGATTGTGAACGACGTAGCTGGGTGTGCTACAGGCGCCTGCAATGCTGCGGATTTTGACAACACTTACCCGTGTAGTGGCGGCAGTTGTTCAAAGAATTTATCCTTTAAGAATTCCAAACTAAATCGCAGTGGATATTCGAATACAGGACATCTGAATTCACTTACAAAGTATGCAAAAATATATATGAAATTTTTCTTGGCACTTCTTCTCAATTTATTTTTTTTTACCATTTCTTAATTGTTTCTTTCTTATAATTTATATTTACAGCTCACAAAATAACATTTGCAATGGCAGCATTTCGGGAAATCACATACTCGCGCCCAAAGTCCATAACAACAGTCCGAATGGCCAGAAAAAGGGCACAGTCACGCTGACACACCTACCACAGAGACCACCTGTCGACATTGAGTTTGTGGACATATCATATTCCGTATCGGAGGGTAGACGCCGAGGCTTCAAAACAATCCTTAAAGGAGTGACTGGAAAATTCCGAAATGGAGAACTGACAGCAATTATGGGCCCGTCGGGGGCGGGCAAAAGTACACTGATGAATATTTTAGCGGGATACAAGTAAGTGAAATGTATTTTTAATTCATCTGATCTGTTTGATTTGGGCTTTATGTCTTACGACCAAAGACCTACTTTTTAGTGAACTGAACACCCTGTAAAAGTAATGGTTGTGAAGTATAATGCAATATTATGCGTCTGCGAATAATGGTTAATAATGTTCAAATCACCAGATAAACTAATTTTTGGCACCTATTGTCCTTTCCGAAACATCCTTGGTGAAAGAAATAGGAGGATTTCAGTTGCATTTTGGAACTGTTTCCAGGAAATTTTTGAAGGATTATTGCAGGCACACCGCCAGGGTTGGCAAAGGTATCCTCTTTTAACTTTATGATCTCTTGTGTTAATAGACCTTGGGTTATACCTTCCCAAAAGAAAATTCCTTGATTCCTTCAAGGCACCTACAAACGAATGCGTGCAACTCCCTCGGGAAAGTTTTGTCGCTTTTCAGGTGCTGCACAATGCTATGCAGGCTCAACATGTAACAGTCGCTCCTTGGTGTTTAATTTGATTACGCTTTTTCTCTATGGACTAGATATCAAACGCAGACATTGCTTCTACCAAATCGATTAGAAATGGCACGTTCGACTCCACCATTAGTAGCAATATGCTTCCAAAAAGCTTCCGACTGCCTATACCGGCAGTTTCGCCATCCTTATTTAAGCTCGACTTCTTATTTTTGTTATTTTATGTGCATTATTTTATGCAGAGAGAAGATATAGGCTATTTGGACACCCGAGAGGTGCAGATGGTAACACCTTCTTTTTATATACTAATCATTAAGTTTAATCACTAAGTTTATTTGAATTCCTCCGTTACCGGAAGACACTAATCTTTAGCAGGAAACGTTTTGGTTTGGTTTAGCAGGAAATGTTTTGAATGCAGGCTTATCTAACATCACTTGAAATATAAAATTCATCCGCCAACTCTTTTCTTCTGAGACCCGCTTTGAACCTTATTACGGCCCTAATGTTAGTTAGAAAACTTTGCGGAGCAAACCCCGGGAAATTCACTCTGCACGCAGTCAAAAGCCTTATCAAAGTCTGCAGAGAGCGGATAAAGTGGTGTCATGATGAACTCAACACAATTTTGTCGTTCTCATGTAAATGTTCTTTTGAAGTCCGAATTTTTGCCACCGGTTTGACGGTGTACGCTGGGTGTATCGTAAAGTGACGTTTCGACTCAATTTTCATTCCTTATTTTTTACAAAGCGACTTAAATTGTATGAAATCGATAAAAAAAAAACTACTATACATATATCTCAATCTCAAAGCTATCAAAATTCATTTCAAGTAAGAAGGACAAAAAAAACTCGACGCCAACAAAATCACACTACGAAAAGAAAAAAATAAACAAAATGGGGTCAAAGCAATTTGACACTAAACGTGATGACTGCACCGGTGCAGTATTTGTCGTTCTGCACACAATGAAACCGAGTGTTCACTACGCCGAGTATTATTTGACAGCTCGGTGTGGCAGTTCGGTGTTCAAAGAAATACGCCATTTAATCTAAATGTCACTAATGTAATCAACAAAAGAAAGTACACTACGGAAACCTGTTTGGGATGCATCTAGCGTGTCCTCAAAATGGTGTTTCAAATCTTACTTACTTAAGGTGGATGCTAGTCTGGGGTGGTCCTGGGCCTCAGCCTACAAGCTTCGCATAGCCAGCTGTGTTTCCAGCTAGCTGTCTCCAGTTTTGCAGGTGAAGTTAACAGAGGTCCGTTTTTACTTGCGTGTGCCGCCTGAGTCTCGGTGCTACTATGCCATCCATGTCGGGTGGACTCGAAGATTTTCCGGCCGGGGTGTTGGTGTCCATTCGCCCTAGATGACCCAACCATCGCAGACCTAGTATTTTGACTCTTCTGGGTAGGTCGGTGTCGCAGTTCATCAGGTCGATGTTATATCTCTTCCCCCACTCTCCGTCGATGCAGACGGCAACATAAATCTTTGGAAGATTTTCCTCTCGAAGCAGCCAAAAGCGGTTTCATTTGCCTTTGACGAGGCCCACGTTTCTGGACCCAGGACTGCCATGATATGGGTCTTCTAAATGGATACCTTATTTGCTCGAGAGCGGGCTTTTAACTCAATTGCCTTCTTAGTCCAAAGAAACAGCAATTGGCAAGACTTCGTTTGATTTCAGCGCTGGTGTCATAGTTTAAATTTTGCGGAGTAGATTCGAAGATTTGCCGGGCCGGGGCATTGGTGTCCATCTGCTCTAGATGACCCAGCCATATCGTAGCGTTTGTATTTTAACTCTTCTGTATAGGTTGGTGTCGATGTACGGGCTCAGTTCGATGTTATATCTCGTCCTCTACTCTTCGTCTATGCAGACGGGCGCATAAATCGAAGAATTTTCCTCTCGAAGCAGCTAGAAGAAATTCCTCTTATTATCCGCCTTTGACTGCGGGTCCACGCTTCTGCACCGTAAGACCCATTTCACACATACCCGGCAGCCGGCTAACCGGCACCGGCTACCCGGTCGTTGGGAATGCGTTCCTTTGGGCGCGTTCACACTCTGAAACCCGGTTGCCCATACAAACAACCGGGTAGCAGGTGCCGGTTAGCCGGCTGCCGGGTATGTGTGAAATGGGCCTAAAGCAGAACTGGGATGATGAAGGTCTTCTAAATGAACACTTTAGTTGCTCGAGAGAGAGGGCTTTTCTACTTAGTCGCCTTCTTAGTCCAAAGAAACAGCATTTGGCAAGACTTATCCTTTGTTGGATTTCAGCGCAGGTAGACAAAGTCCCTATAACTACTTCAAAGTTACAGCAGTCGATTGTAATGCTTTGTCCAAGACATGCGTCGGTGTTGGATGTCTTTTCTTGATGACAGCATATTCTTGGTTTTGCCCTCGTTGACTACTAAACCTAAACATATTCGCGCGGCTTCCGGCCCAATACTCAAGAAGGCTTTACTGACATCACGCTTGGTTAGTCACATGACAGCGCGTCGCCTTTTCTAAAGAAGCAGCGTGAGTTGCCTTCGTCATCCTGCACAGACTGACGAGTTTGGCAGGGAAGCCAAAACTAGACATTTCTCTATATAGCACGTCTTTGTAGATGCTGTCATACCCGGCCTTGAAATCGATGAAAAGGTGATGGGTATCGATTTCAAATTCCAGGGCTTTCTCCAAGATCTGCCGCAGTGTGAATATTTGATCGATGGTAGACTTTCCTGGCCTAAAGCCACACTGATATGTGCCTATCAGATTGTTGACAAACGGCTTCAGGCGTTCCCACAGTACAGCTGAAAAGATCTTGTAGGCGATGTTGAGAAGACTAATGCTTCTGTGGTTGGCAAAGTTCAATGGGTCTCCTTTCTTGAGGATCGGTAAACAATACTGAGGTTCGGGCATGCTGGTGCATGCTCCTAATCAGCTCATCGCCTACGGATTTAAGAAGTTCGGCTGCTCCAGTTAGGCTGTCTGCTCTGGCTGCTTTGCTGCACTTAAAAGCTTAGACACAGCTATTTTCATTTTCTCCCAGTCGGGTGGGCGGTATCGTTTTTATGTTTCGTCGGTAACGTGTTTGCTCGGTAAGAAAAATAGAATTCTCTTAAGGCAGATAAGTGGACTTTGCCCAAGAGGGGTGACTCCAGTTGCTCCGGCGATGCGGTTTCTGTCTTGGAACTTTTGGATGACAGCAGTCGTGTTCTCTCCTACCAAACTAAAGTTGCAAATTTTGATGGAATTAGCTTAGAAGGGCACGATGTCATTAGCATTAAAGTTTCCCAGCAGCACCGAGTCTTTAACAACACCAAAACACAATCCATGGACGCACTATAAAATTTATAATAGTAACGCGTCCTATTGTCGTCAGGTCCTGACGCTCTGTTGACGCTCAAAGTCATCGTGTCCCTTTATCTGACTGAACGAATATTCAGCGTACGCAAGACAAAAATAGTGAGTGAGTCGAATTTTGACACAGACCTCAATCGGTCACTGATATCCCAATTGTTTAGATCAGTACCCGTGATAGGTAGAGGTAGTAGGGTCGTGCCCTGCCGGTGAACCAAAAACGGTCTTTCCTTTTGACATTTATTTAGAAATTAATCAACGAAAAATACCAAGTTGAAAATGGAGCTAACCTTATGTTTAAGGGAAGCTTTTAAAAAGACTAACGTCTACTGGTAGAAAGGGGTAGTCTTGAGTTGATTGTTTATCTCACTAAACAGTGCAATTGATCAAAGTCTTTGTTGGGTTTGAAAAAGGCTTGAAGAAAGGGAAAGTCTTGATGTTTCGAAAGCATTTGACATAGGTTGGCACCAAGCTTCAAAATTGTGCATTTACAACTGATAAGGTGTCTATTTTATGAATTTTAAATTTTCTTTCGACCCCATAAGACCCTTTTAATCCTTCAAACCTAAGGACCACATTACAGTGCTCAGTTTCATACAATGTTTTTTTCTCACAAAATGTATGTACGCCCCAATCTAGGGCAAAAAATCTCATGACTGGGCTGGTGCACCAAAATCACCTTTTTATAGAATAAGAACAACCCCTTAAACTTACAAGTTTTTAATAGTAATGTTGCTAAAATGAAACAGATTTCGAGAATCAGTTCTTCTTTGCCATCTAAATAAAGAGTCCTTTTTAGCGGTCCGTCCAAAAATGGAAAAAGGACCTCTAATGGTATCGCTACGTTGTCCGTCCGTCCGTCCAATCGCCTTATAACTTCTGAACGGTAAGCCATGGAAAGACAAAATTTGGTGTGCGTACAAACTTTGGAAATAGTCAGAGAATTCAAAGAGGGCAATTTTTTTAGGCACCGTTATTTGGTTTAATTACAATTTGAAATTTCATGTGAAAATGGACTTAATTTTTTTCAGTGTTTTTTTCAAGAAGTTTAGAAGGCAAGAACTAGAAAAACGAAACTTAGGTTTAAGAAATACTAAGCTTTAATCAAAAAATAAAACTCTTCGAAAATATAAAAACGTTTTTGAGAAATGAAGAGTCGAAAATGCATGACGTTTTTCAAAGTGTTGGAGGCCATAACTTTTGAACGGCTTATCGCTAAAAATCGATATTGAACACACGTATAAAGCAACTCAAAGTAAACCAAGTGGTCATATTTTTCAAAAACACTGAGTACTGCAGTTTTGACGCATTTTCGAAAAAAAATCGCAAAAATGCATGAAAAAAACCTGTGTGTCCCCTTATCTCCGGTGCTGTTTGCTGGAGATCCATGAAAAGACTCACACGTATCAGAAATAATTCAAAATTTTAAGGAAAATTATAGCGGATTTTAAAATTACAAAATCTTCTGAGATCTAACTGAAAAACATAAAAGCATTTTCAAAAATTTTTTTTTGAGTCTTCTTGTAACTTAAGGGTATAAGCGATCTTTTTCAGATTTGGTCAAAGTACAAAGCTTACAAAAATAAGGAAGGCTGCGTTAATTTTTTTTTTAAATTACCGTTTTTAACCTAAGTTTTTAGAAGCCTATTTAAAAAACGAAATAAAAAAGGAGCTTGTTTTACCGTTTGCTCTTAAACCCGTGGCCATAGAATTAAAAAAATCATCCAAGGCTAGTGCTGCTGGTTGTGCTATTGGAAAAAAATCTAACGGGAACTGGAAAAAACTTCAAAATATTTTTTTTATGGATTTGAAATTTAAAAAGTCAAAAGCACGCATGTCTCCCAATCTATCTTCCAAACGGTATAAAGTATAATTTTTAAATTAACACCGGGCATAGTCTATTTTCTTAAATTTTATACAAAACTATAGCAGACTTCGAATATTCAAAAACTTCGAAGATTTAACTGAAAAATGTGAAAACATTTTCGAAAACTACTTTTTAGAGATTTATAGTTCCTTAACGGCTATGACCACCTTGTTTAAATTTGGCTGAAGTATGTAATATCTAAAAGGCAAGCGAACTGCATCAAAAACGTTTCAAAATTTCCGTTTTCGACTCTAAGTTTTTAAGCCCATTCAAACAAGCGAAATAAAAAACAGCATATTTTTACCGTTTTCTCAGAAATCCATGTCCGCAGAATTTGAGAAAAGTGGCAAATGCTAGCACAGGTGGTTGTAAAATTGATCAAAAAGTCTAAGGGTAATTATAAATAATCGAAATTGCAGTTCTATGGGTCTTAAATTATAAAAATCCTAAAAAAGGCCAAGAAAGAGTATGTCCTTCCCTCTATTTTGGAAACGATAAAGCTTTTTGTCAGCCTATTTTTAGAGTCACGAAACCCAATTTAAAATCACCCAATATAAGAACAGTAGACAGCACTCCAAAAAAAAATATATTACAGACTGTAAATTATATCCAGAAATAATTTTAATAAATAAATTGAATGTTACACAAAATGCGCAATATAACCTTCAACAAAAGCCGACGGACCGCTCCGCGTATGTCCTTATACTTGACGGTTTTTTTGTTAAAAAAACCAATCTACCCTAGTAGTCCTCCTGTCCATTCTCTGGTGCTTTTCTTTTGTTGTATATGTCAACTCATTAGAGACATGTCATAAAACCTTAAATGGGAATTAAATAATAAAACTGGCTAAAATATGAATATTTTAATTTATTAGTTTAATAAAAATTAAAGTTTGTCCTAAGATTAAGTTTCAAGTTCATAAATTAAAATTACACGTCTTAAAGCTAGTAAACTAAGTATGGACTGGACCGGCATGGCTTATTGTCTCCATTCGGTCGCGACAATATGTGTTTCGTCGGGCTCTACCGTCATGATTTGGCTCTGCTGTTTGTTTTTAGTTTCGGTTTCTTTTTTAATGTAAACTAACGCCGCCTTACTCTGCGACTCAGAAGCAGTAGAAAAACAAGTCGTAAACATTTAAGTGTTCGAACTACGCACTGACATTACGCCCTTATAGAAATAGAGGAAGTCACTATAAAGTCATCTATACAGCATCGCTACTAAATCAAATAAATTCATATATTATGCCCAGAGTGTTTATGAAAGCTACGCCTCTGCGCGTTGCCATCAAAGCTTACTACACGCCATATGCCGTCCCATCAATTAATCATTTTCTTTGACAATTTCGTCAAGAAGACGGATTGACATGTTCTTGTTTTTTCTTTTGCTTTAATGGCAAAAGTCAAATTGTCACACGCATCACACCTCATCATTAGTATCACGCGACAGAAATTAATTAACAATTGACCGACTAATTTGTGGGGCTCACCCTTCAATACACATAATCACATATATAGAATCTCATAAAAGAAATCTCTTTGAGAGTAGAACTTGGGCCAGGGTGGAAGAGTAGCAAGAAATCCAAGTTACTAATTACTTCGGGGAAACTTAACTTAGCCATGACAACGACGACTAGACAAGAGGAGAGAAATTACACATAATTTCATTATACTGGTTCATTAAAAGTGTCCTTTTGATGCTATATCGCCGCCCTAATGGGACAAATTCAATTCACTTGATGTGTAGCACAGTACCCTTTTGTCGTGTTTCAGGAAATTCAGTTTGGTCAAGGATACGAAGAGAAACTGGTGTCTAGGGGGTTGGCTTTTGCCTCGAAGTGCACTATGAAAGGTTTTCCGACATTTAAGGACTTTTTTACACCCATTGTGAACAATAAATGAGTTGTAACTGCAGGTGAAATTTTGAAGCCATTTTAATGGATAGTCGAACACGCTGAACACAAAAAAAAAATTGAGGTGAACGAATTTCACAATCGTGAATTCCTAGAGTCTAGTCCACGAAAAACCTTGCAGTGTCGTTCTTTTCCTAATTCCACTCCATTTATACTACCGAACTCGCACCGTTGTTTGATGGCTGGCCCTTCCTCGTCACCTCGCTGTATTGGCCCGCCCGACTTGTGTCATTTTCGGTTTTCCGGGGCCCTCTAAGATAGTAGCACTTAATTTTTTGTTGTCTTTGGAGCGTCCTCGGAAGGCCGAACTCTTTTCGTGGCGAAAACCTTTCTTTTCTGCCTTTCAGCATTGCTCTTCTTAAATCCACTTGGACCCAATCTATCACTGTATCCGCCAGGTAGATCATATTAGTGCAACCCCCCAAAATGGTTCTTTCCTAAGTCCACTTAATGACTTGAGAGCAAATTCAAGACTTGAGCATTTTCCCCAACTATTTTTAAAAACCGATGTTTCCTTTACCAAGTCTAATACGATCTCTTCTTTTGCAGGACTTCTCAACTTAGCGGCTCCGTACTCATCAATGGCAAGGAGCGCAATTTGCGAAGATTTCGCAAGCTCTCCTGCTACATCATGCAGGACGATGTGCTCATCGCTAATTTAACAGTAACCGAAGCAATGATGGTATCGGCAAATCTTAAACTCGGAAAAGACATGAACCGCCAGGCGAAGAAAGTCGTCGTCGATGAAATCCTCGACACAATTGGCCTGACCGAGTCGGCGCATACCAAAACCTACAATCTTTCCGGTGGCCAACGAAAGAGACTGTCAATTGCCCTCGAGTTGGTCAACAATCCACCTGTGATGTTCTTTGACGAGCCGACATCAGGGCTCGACAGCTCAACGTGTTTCCAGTTAATCTCATTGCTCAAGTCGCTGTCACGCGGCGGCAGAACCATAGTCTGTACGATTCACCAGCCCAGCGCTAGACTGTTCGAGAAGTTCGACCATCTGTACATGTTGGCCGAGGGCCAGAGCATCTACGAGGGCAGGGTCCGGGGTTTGGTTCCGTTCCTGGGATCGCTGGGCTATGAATGCCCCAGCTATCACAATCCTGCCGATTATGTGATGGAAGTGGCATGCGGCGAATATGGGGAGGCTGTGCACAAGCTGGTGTTGGCCGTTAAGAACGGCAAATGCAAGAAGTACAGCCAAAAGGATTACGCCAACGATTTGGTGAACAATAAGACTATTGCGAACGATCTGATAAAGGGCACCGCAACACCGGCAAATGGCAATGATGCCCTTTGTGAACTGAAACCACCGAAGCTGGACACACAGCCACCACAATCACAGCAACAGCAAAACGAGCCACAGTCTGAGTGCACTGTTATCAACATGCCAACCACTAACACCACCGCCAATGGAGACGATAGTAGTGTGTCGTCGAAAGCGCCCACAGGACCCGGTTGTACCACATCACTGCTGGACTCGCACGAGAGTGTCATAACCCTGCCCAATAAATCAGGCTTCCCGACCAGTGGCTGGACACAGTTCTGGATTCTGTTAAAGAGATCCTTCGTTACCATTATGCGGGACAAGATGTTGACCCACATGCGACTGGCGTCGCACATCATTGTGGGGGCGATCATCGGGATGATTTACTACGATGTCGGTAACGAGGCATCGAAGGTGATGAGCAATGCAGGATGTATATTCTTTACGACCCTATTCACCATGTTCACAGCCATGATGCCCACTATTCTGACATGTAAGGAAGCTTTTATACCGGCGGGGGCATTGCATTAGACTGATTGTTCTATTATCCTTACAGTTCCAACAGAGATGTCCGTCTTTGTGAGGGAACATCTCAATTACTGGTATTCCTTGAAGGCGTTCTACTTCGCCAAGACACTGGCCGATCTGCCATTTCAGGTAAGTGCTCCTAAAGTCGTAAAATCAAGTCGTTACTAAGTTGCTTATCCTTGCAGATCGTGTTCTCAAGTGTGTATGTGATCGTTGTCTATTATCTAACATCCCAGCCAATGGAACTGACACGCATTTCGATGTTTGTCTTCATTTGTGTGCTAACATCCCTGGTGGCCCAGAGTCTAGGCCTACTTATCGGTGCTGGCATGAATATCGAAGCAGGTGTTTTCCTCGGTCCAGTCACAACAATACCTACGATCCTGTTTTCAGGTTTCTTTGTCAATTTCGATACCATACCCGGCTACTTGCACTGGGTAACGTACGTAAGTTACGTGCGGTACGGGTTCGAGGGTAAGAACTTTGCATTTTATAACCGTTATAACGAATCTTTATCTAATTATTCTTCTAGGTTCCATGGTCGCCATCTACGGCATGGACCGTCCAAAATTGGATTGTTCGGAGATCTATTGCCATTTTCGAAGTCCGAAAAAATTCCTCGAAGAAATGTCAATGGACCAGGCTGAGTTTTGGATCGACAGTCTTGCATTGATTGGCATCTTTGTGGCGTTACGTATTGTTGCGTACTTTGTGCTACGATGGAAGTTGCACTCTATACGTTAAGGTAGAGACAGTGATTTAGTCCTCGTTAGATTAATTTTACTTACTTTTTTTTTATAATTTATATGCAAAAGAAGAAGAAGAAAAAAAAAAACACTTTCCAAAGGTGTGCTCTGAATTTTGTTAATTTTCATAAGATTTTAAGGAATCCTGTATAGATTTATAAAACATGAAATCGTTAGAACTGTAGATCATCACAAATATGTATAGGCGGTTTTTCGTCATAGACGATAGAGGAAATTTTTAGGACTAAGGTCACAACAATAAATCACAATAAGAGCTCATAAAACTGTCATGTAGGGTTTAAGGTAAATTGGAGCTGCCAAGTTTGTCGTGTTTCTTTCGCTTGAGGTTCTTCTCAGTTCCATGTTCCATACTCAATGTCTTAAAATCTTAGAACTTAACTCAATTGTTAAGCGATGGCTTTCTTATGGCAGCCAATATCACTTCGATACTTTGGTTTACCCCTCACTAGTTTTTGAATTTTTTTTTTAAAGCATTTCGAGTTTTCCCTATGAACAAATAGTTTCGTTCCCAGAAAAACTTGGTCTTTGGCATATAAGACCCTTTTCTAACTTTCGACCTATTGTTATCCTAGAGTAGTTTACGATCAAATGCTTCCTCTGAAGAGGGAGGCTAAGATCGCGAGACTAAAACTCTTCGATACTTCGACAAGATCACGACCAGCTATGATCTCATGACCCAAGCTCGATCGATTATAAACCCAGGCCATTATACTCATACCTAGGTTGACTGATGATCAAATGCTTTTGACTTGAAGATCGGGAGCCTTCTTAGACTTTTGATAATTTGACTACATCATGATCGGCTATGATCTCAGTGGTCAATGCCGTAGGTCGAATATACAACAAGACAATGATCTTCTTAGATTAACTGGCGATCAAACGCTATTGAATAAGATCGTAAAACTAAGCTCTTTTTGCTTCGACAATATCGCGATCCCTTAACTCGGGCTCCGTTTTTTAGCCCGACGTGACGATCGGTTATGATCTGAGTGATTGATAACCTAGGTTAAATTTTTAATTTCGACAATAATCCTCCTAGAGTAGCTGACGATCAATCGCAAACGACGGAAAAAAAAGACTAAGATCGAGAGGAGACTTAGCCTTTTGGTATTTCAACAACATCACAATCGACTGTGATCACAGAAATCAATACGATCACTTAGACCTAGTCTGTTAAACTTTGACAGTATCGCAACCCTAAATGATCTGGATGTTTAAAGCCCTATTTGTGAGCTATAGGCTTCGCAGGGGCTGAATGTTTTAGTGTTCTGATCTCAGATATTGAGAGTTTAGATCTAACCTTTGATCGAGGCTATGATCCTCCTAGAGTACCTGACGATTAGACGCAAATGACGGAAAGAAAGACTCGCGTGGCTTTGACTTCTCATACTACGATGAGGAATTCGTGAAGATCAATTAGGAACCGTGAATGATCTGGACACTTTAACGTTAGACTGTTGTAAAAATATAGACAAGCGCGTATCTAGATCATTTATGGGTTTTGAGTAGATTTTTTTCAACTTTTTCATAGATTCTCAGTGATGAATCTATCAAATTAACATATCGATCACCGTCTTAATATTATAAATGAAACGAAGTAGGAGACCATGACTTCGACGCCATTGCTATTGATTCCGACTCTAGTATTCAGGCAACGAATAGTGATAACCTGAGATCACTACCGGTCACCGTGTAAATAATTTCTACGAAACGAAGGACCATGACTTCGACAACATCGCAACCGACGAATTGTGATCGCGTAAGATGAAAGACGATCGCTATTCGATCACCCAGATAAAATAGACCACAATCATATGACCATCTTGACGGTGGAAGGAAGAAGAAGCAAGACGATGGAAGGAAGAAAAACTACAATTTGTTAACATTCAAACAAAAAATTATGAACTTGATATGGCGCTCAACGTGGGATCGAACCCCTTAAGCCATGGAATTTGTTTGGGAATCAGGAATGTAGTACTCAAACAAATGTAATCCAATTCTTCTGCCCTGCCTCTGTTTCCTTCTGTTAAACCTAAGACTAAGTTGTTGATCGCAACTTCATCATGAATTAGCGAATGATGTATTTGTATCTTAAAAAATCTGTATTTTTTTTTTATTCAACGTGTATCGTCAAAACGTGTTAACTAAACGTTCGTGTAAAGTAAGAGAGATTGCATTTATTCACAACGTTTTTCCAGTTGACAGAAAACACTGCAAACTAAAAATGGCGCCCAACGAGGAGTCAAAGACAGAAACTGAGTGATTTAGAGGCTGAAATCAAATTTTGAGCCTTCTTTATTCAATTTTAAACAATTTAGAATTGCTTTACCTATCTTAGAAGATTTGAAAAAAAAACAACATTTATAAGGCTTTTCTTACTGATCGCTCAAAGAAGCGCGATAAGATCAGCGCCAATCTTTTGTTTTGGTCTTTTTCAACAAGAAAATGTTTCCTAACTATCTTGTTGCCAGAGGACATCGACTAAACAGTGCAACTTTCAATTTACCTGAAATTCTGCAAAGTGCGCATATGTATACCTATTTAGTTCTGATTATTGCCGCAGCAACTTGCCATTAAACTTTTTATTAGGAGAAAAGTAAATAATGAAAGGCGAAAATATGACACAAAGATCATCAAAATATCTCTTTCTTTAAATAAGCAACACAAGGAAGCGGACACTCATAGAAAGACTTAATCAGACACTTTACAAAACAATTTCTCTTAGATTTTACTACCTTAAAGCTAAACTATTATTTTAAACATAAAAAGATTTCCACTATCAAAAAAATTGTCTCCCCTTCCCTTTTTTCACTTAAACAAAACAAAATACAATAAAACCAACACAAAGAAACAAACAAAAATTTTGCTTCCGTCCTTGCGTCTAAGATTTCACCACACGAAAAAAAGTAAATCAATAAAAAAAATATTAAATATAAAACTTAATGGAAAAAAAAAACTGATTAGATAAATAAAATCTTATAAAAACAGTGGAAGAGTAAAAGTAATCTCAAAACTTGGCATTTCCATTAAAATCTTAAGAAAGAAGAGAAGAAACATGGAATATTTGTTTTTCTAACAAGATTGAAAAGAATATAAAAAGAACATTGAAAAAGCATTAGTTATAAATAAATAGTTTAAAAATTTGTAAATTATTAGAAACTAAGTTAAGGATTTCTTTTTTTTAATGATTTTAATTATTCATTATGTAGGGAAAATATTTTATTTTTAGAATGTATAAAAACAAAAATATTTACGAAACATCAGATAAATTTAAAAAAAAAAACAAAAGTAACTGATAAATTAAGATTTTTTTTTCAATCTTTGCATTTCTTTTCCGCTGAATATTATTGAAACATTTTGTGTAAGTGTCATCAATTTATACTCATGTTGTTTTTAATCAAATTTTTAAAATCTTTGCCTTGATTCAAATTTGTAGCTGCTATGATTTTTTTTTTTTAATTTTTAATTTAATCACAAAAAATAAAGAACCCTGAGTGTAAATGGTAAATTTGACATTTATATATTGATGAGAGCATCACTCAAACCATAAGAATAACTTTAGGACATCCAGTTCTTACATTTGCCTTTCTATGGATAAATGGGCTATGCTATATATATATATATATATTTTCTATTTTTTATTTTTAATGTGATATTACAGTATTGTTTTAATTTCGAGAAGAAAAAATAAGAATGAAACTCCAAACTAAAATACTGTTAATTTTAATTTAGCTTTTTTTTTATTTTAATTATTTTCTCTGAGGATTTTATTATTTGGTGATATTTTTAAATGATATTAAAGGAAACCCTATTTACATAATTATAATTTTAATGTAGATTATAAATAAAATTAAATTTTTGGTTTAGTTAAATAAATTCTATTATGGGTTAGTATAGTATAGAAACAAATTTGGTTCGAATGGGTAACAAAAACATTTGATTTTGTTTTATGTGAGATTTAACTCAGTTTATTATAAATTATAATTTTATGATGATTTAATAAACTATAATTCTATGGCTTTTTTATATATGAATGTTTTTTTTTTTATTAAAAATATTTCTTTTTTTAGAATTTAATTCTTGAAGGATCCTTAATTTCCGTGAGGAGTAAAGACCGCGTTGCCAAGGAAGACTAGAAAAATTCTGGTTCAATGTGTGGCATTTTATTAATTAACGTAGATTTTTTTAGCTGTTTTTAGTGTTAGCGATATTGTGAACTTGTGTACCTCATATACCCATTATTGTGGGTGTCACAAGGTTTGAAAGATCCGGTTCGCTAACGTACCACATTTGAAAAACAAGTTTGAAAATCTTAGAATACATCAAAAACTTAGGGTGAGAAAAGAAGACGTTATCACTTAGCCACCAATGGCAATACTCCAAACTAAACCCTATAGCCAAAAGAACTTTCATTTCAATCGTCATTATGGTACTAAAAACGGTTTGTGTCCCACGTTGGCCGCCAATTTCCTTGTTTACAGACACAAAGTTAGGACTGAATCTCTGATAAAGCTCAAAATATTCTGCATAATTTCTTCATTATTTCAATAAATTGACATTTTGCCACTGCTATTACAGTTCATCTTTGGTCTAAGGGCGCTGATACCAATTTAATCAGAATCATACTCGTATAAGGTTGTTATGTATATGTGACGGACGTGTATATGTAATGGACGTTACACGTTCTGGCGTTTCCAGAAAGGGAAAAAATAACGCAACCGAACATGACGCCCGACGTGGGGCCTTTGTCTTAAAACAAATCAAAGATGAAGGAAATGGGTAAACGGCCACTTTATTGTGTTTTTTTTAGACTTAACGATTTAAGTAGGTATAATTTTTGTTAAAAAGAAAAAAACTTAATTAGCAATGATTTTCCATTGCGAAACCATAACTTACGGCCAAGTTGAGATTGTGCTGAGCGTCCAGAAAGAAAGCGAACGGAATGGTCAAGAGCTTTGCCTGGCCAGTTTTGCAGCATATTCACAAAAGTTTCAGTGGCTTCCACAGTTTGGGTAATTAACACCTAAAGGAAGTGGTGTTGATGTTTTCGCCCAATAAATTTAACCCAGTTTGTAAGCGAGCCTACGTGTATTTTTGTGAATTTTCTAGTCAGTCCATTTCTCACCTCAAAAATAGCAATCAACGTTCTTTCACCTCGGGACAAGTACCTACCTATAGCTTTGCCGGCTTGCTCCGTTCCCGCAATCCCGAAAAAGGCAAGTGGTCAAAACGAACAAGCCAACCGATTCACACCGAATGTGAATATAGATTTAGAGTAAAAAATTTTAAATCTAATCAACATCTTTTAGGTTTCTCATAAATTAACATGACTCAAAATCTAGATTGCCACAAAATCTAATACTTAACATTCAAATCTAAATGTCAAAAGAAAAACACTTTTAATTGCTCAGTACATGATGGTGTATGCTGAATTTATTGCTGCATACAAAACAGCTGATAGGACTTCTTTAAAACATGAAAACGGTTATTATTTTCGTTGTGGGTAGACTTTAAAACTTTTAGGGCCGATTTCACAGTTGAGACTTAAGTATGGATTCTGACACTTCCCTCACTCAGGATGAGTGATTCCGTTTTCACATTAATTTTTTTTCCAATCACACACTTAAGTCACCAACATTGGCAACTTAAGTTTTTCACAAAAAAAAAAAAACAATGCAAATTAGTTTTATTTTGATAAAAAACACATCAATGTAACAATAATGAATGGTGAAAGGGAAAAACCAACACGATGCACTAAAAATTTTTATTGAATTTTCCAAAAATTACGAAACAAAATCGTTTTGGCAGCATTTTCTAGGAGCTTACGGCTAATACGCAAAACTGTCAGCGGAACCGCAACAGAGGCTGAGTATTGAAGCGTTGTTAACTTACGTTTTACTTAAGCTGCCACTGTGAAATCGGCCCTTAAACAATTTTTTTTAAATCACTGTAAAAAGCTCACTTGACTTTCTCCATTGTGAGGTTTATGCCGCCGGAGATCTGCTCAAGGAAGGAATTAACCTTCGTATACAAATGTTAACTTCTAATACTATGTTTCCACCGGCAATAATACGAGGATTGGTGGAAACGATTAATAACAAATCCCAGAGTGGTTCCAATATAGAATTAATTTAACATGAACCCTCTTTTTCCTGTCATTTTGGCTCTCAAAAGAGAGTGGCGATGTCATTTTAAAGGAGCGAAAAGAGGTCTCCGTTGTAAACATCTCAATAGAAATCGTAATTCTAACAGAACTGTCACACGTGGATAGTTTCAGTAACCTTTTGCGGTAATGTTAAGAAAGTGTTTGAAAATGGTTGAAAGTGGTTCGTAAAAAGGGTAAATGAGATTTATGAGAAGATTTATATTTCATCGTTTGCCGAAAAGATTTTAATTTGTATGGTTATTTTGATATGTGTATAGGATTTAATGAACATTTATATTAATCACGGATTAGTGCCCGGTGGAAACATGGTGTAACAGAATAAAACTTTCAGCACTAATGCGGTGTTTCCACCGCATATAAAACAGCGTTTAAAATTAATCCCATAGTGTGTCTACCGGGAAAAGGGAGATTAACATGACGCAGCTTTTGTTTTTGACATTTCTTGAGGCTTCAACGCCGAAATAAACAACTGACAAGTCAGTTAAATACACAGTTAAAAACATATCTTATGGGAAGCGACGTACGTCAAGTTGTGTACATCGACGTGACGGGCGCAACGGCTTCATTTGGCTAAAGGCTTTAATGACATCATGTGTGTAAAATGGCGATGTCTGGTCGTCAGGTTCACAGTGCAAATGTATTTGTTTTGCTCCTGGCCAGCTCGGATATTAATCATTTGCCAGATTCGGAAATAATCAAATTTGTATTTAGTTGCAAGCAAATTTTTTATTCTAGGAAACGAAATGACTCAAAAAATAGGTAACCCAAACGTCAAATATGTTGATGGGATTCCAGTCCACAAAGTCGAAAGTAGACCAACGTGATCGGCATTAACCATCAGCCCATAACATGTACCATTCTGTTTCAGTGTGTACTTCCCAGAGCATTTTACTTCATTGACAGGTCAAACCACATAACATCTAAGGCAACATCAACCGCTCTTGCCTCTATACAACAAAACAAACACAGCTGTAAATAAAAGGTTTGTTTGAATTGTATTTGTGGAAAACAAACTGAACTCGTAAAAATCTTGTACGGTTTGATTCGAGATTTTATGCATGGAAGCGAAAAAATTTGAATCGCTTCCTGAGGAGAGAAAGACCAAAATTCGTATGGTTAATCTCGTAATTTGGAGGGGATTTAGGGATTATTTGTCTTAAGCGCGGATTAGTGTCCGGTGGAAATACGTCATAAGGGCAACTCGTGATACGGACATTGAAGCAAACATGCGGCTGCTCATGTTAAATTATTTAAATTTGAACCCAAACAGTATCTGAGCCTAATGGGCTTTAAGCTGGGTAGAATTCAATGTTTTCAAAACTCAACACTGTCTAGTGCATCAAGATTAGAAAACATATCCTGCCATTGTCAATGATTCACACCTTGATCACTGAAACCGAAAAGTTCTCGATTTGTACGTTAAAGACAGCCTTCTTTGGGCCATATTTTCAAAGTTGAAAGGACCGTCACGAAGTGTAGGTACTTTCCGTCATCTGATCGCGTTACCATTTAGAAACCATTTTTACGACCAACCTTCAATATAACTTTCATGACTGAATAAGTTCACTGTAAAGTCTCCTTGGAAAATTGGTGCAATGTGTTATTTTTCACCCTTATTTCGTTAAGATCATTTCACTATAGATGCTAAGGTTTCTTTTAGTCTTGAGGCCCGGTTTTCTAAGCTTTTCAGCATGTGGCAAAAATCCAAATTCTGTAACATTCTGGAGTATTCCAAGACACTTTTTATAGAAGCAGCTGTCATCCATGATGTCTGCTTGGTTAAAAATTCTTCATGCCAGGCCCTTATTGCAGAGCCACCACCAACAAGGTCAATAGCCTCAAAATTATGCGGATAGGGAAGAGAGTTAAAAGAGTTGCCAGGTCTAAGTTTCAAAATCTCGATTTAAAATAAAATTAGCATGATACTTAATGCCTACAGGAACGTAATATTTGTTGCGAAAAATCCAAACAAACCCATTTTATATTCAGTTCCTTAAACCTCCTCAACATTAATCTTCTTTTTTATTAACACATTGTCACTATGCATATCTTATTGTTTTAAGTTAATTAGTACTTTTCTCCACAGAACTTAATTGTAACTAACAGACTTAAACACTACTTTTAAATAAAAATTATTTTTCTAAAAATAAGAGAGATAAAACAAAAAAAAAACGAACACATAAAACTTTTATTTCACCATATTGAAAAGTTTAAAAAAGAAATTAATTTAAGAACAAAACTACATAAAATGTAATAATTATTGCATGTGTTCAAACAATTATGTTAATTGAATTTAATTGAAACTAAGCAAACCAATAAAACAAAATAGTTTTATATAGTTTGTGCAAAAATTACAATCTAATATATAAGTGCAAAATTACTTTTGATAAGATATGTTAGACTCATGTTGCATTGTTTAATTTTAGGTTAAGATTTAGATACGTATTGTATAATGGGCTTAAATTTAAAGAGGAAATAAACATATTGTGTATGTGTAAGTGCTAAGTACATGTGCTGTATCTTATAATTGTAGTGTCTGCATTATGCTTTTGAGTTCTTTAACGTACATTTTTAAAGTTCGGTTTTCTTTTTTGCACCATTGTATTTGGGTTTGTTTTGGTTAAGTAAATTGTAGTTCGTTACCTTTTATCCAATAAATAAAAACAGTGTCAGTTATTTTAATTTAAAATTAAAACATAATCATAGCATAATTAGTAGAATTGAATGTTAAACCAAGGAAAAGGACAAAGCTTAACGTAAAGTCTAATAAGCTACAAATCCATATGCAGAATAAATTTAAAAACTTAAAAATCTGAGTCATTTATAATACTCAAAAATCAACAATATTAGCCATTTAAATCAAATATTAATAAATAAAGTATTTAAAAAAATATATAAGCATATATATGACACAGATTTTGTAATATTAATGTATGTGTCAATGAAATTTAAACTTTCTAAAATAGTATAACTACCATTCCAGTTATGCATTGGTGTCAACTTAAGGTCCATGGTAATGGTTCCGGGGATTTTTTTTATAAATATTAACACATTCATTGATGCGTATGTGGATGAGAAACAAGTCATACATTAATACTAATAACCCATTTAAGAAGTATTTTTTTAAATCCAAAAAATAAACATTTTGTGATACGTGATAATACATTTTTATTGATCATTGAACCAGCTTTACGTTAAAAAACAAAATTTCATCAGCTAGATATAAAAAAAAAACTTTTCTATTGACGTGTTTTTTTTCAATTCTCAGTCAGAACGAAAATCTCCACGCTTTTTTTTCAGCTTAATCTGATCAAAGTGTCAATTTTGATTTCGAGATTTCAAAGAAAGTCTTTAACCAATTTACAAATTATAGTTTAAAAACAAAAAATGATAAAATTCCAATTTATTCAAAAGAAAAGAAAAATATTTGCAACATGCAACTATATTTAAACGGCTTGGTGATTTACGAAATTTAGGATTATAATTAAATTTATAATTGTATTAAATTTAATGAGAAATTATTATACATAATAACATTATGCGATCCAAATAAAACTTATAATTTATTTCTAAAAAATAGCAGGTGTTGCTTTATTTTAAAAAAGGCTGGCAACTCTTTCCTAATTTTAGCCTAAGAGTATGCATTGCAGTGAACAGTCATAGTGCGTTTGATGTCAAGCTAATTTTGAAGATCTACTTTTCAGCACTGGTTTTTATTTCGGCCCCGATAATGCTGCAGACGAAGATCCTAAATATCCTGATCAAATTAGAGTCCAATAGAAGCGTGCCATACGTTGCTGTTCCGTTTTTACGAGGGATGCAATTAAAAACTTATAAAGAACTTTATGCAGTTGTCGTTGTGTTCTTCTAGCGTCGATGAACGCGTTTTCAAATCTATTCGCAATGTTTTTTCTGTCCGCTAAGACCATTTCGGGTAAGCTTTTAGTGCAGTGTTAAACTGGGGTTAAGCCAAGGTTTATTGATCCATAATACAATTAATCTAGAAATAAAATGGCGCTAACTCAAGCTAACTAGCAGTTGTTCAATGCTGGCTTAAAGAATGAGATATGGCTATAGCTGATCAATATGTCGAGTAGAATGCGACGCTGAGTACAATTATATCATAAAGCAGATTTCCATGACACTTGTCAACTGAATGAAGAGACTGACACATGTAACACAGGGGGGTAATAGAACCCCGTATTCTTTTTTGAAGTTTTTCCCACTTTTGATAAATTTGCAATTTTTGACAAGTTATGCGTTTCAAATTTAATCCACCACCCTTAAATTCGTATTGAGTTTGCTTATAACATGCATTTATCTGTATTTAATTGTTGCATTTACTTTTTTTTAGCAACGAATTCTGATCAGCGCTTCACTCATTTCTCACATAAAAACAAGGAAACCAATTCGTTTCGTATAATTGTTCTCCAGGGTTTTTATACCCGGTCCAGGGTACCTATATTTATTTTAATGCATAGTTTTTAACACAGTGAAATAATCACCGTAGACCCCTAAGACCTTTTAGAGATATGATCGAGGCTAATAGGTGAATTGATTAAGCCATGTCCGTCCGTCCGTCTGTCCGTATGTGTGAAGTTTTTTTAAAAAACTTCTTTACTTTAAAATTGAGCTAGAAAGCTGAAACTTTGAGTGAATTTTGGTTTTCATTTTTTACAGACAAAGTATGAAAATTTATGAAATCAGCTCGCAGCCACGCCCACAATTGACTTCAATGTGAGACAACCTGTGATTCGCATTTTATTTTAAAATGCCTTTTGGTCCAGTTCGACAAAGCGTCGGAACTCAAATTTTGGAGCAATAATGGACAGAAAATTTAAATTACCTGGTCCCACCACCTGTTTCTTGGTCTACCAGGCAGGCGACGCGCTTGCATTTCGGCTAACATAACCTGTCTAGGAAGTCTGTCGGGGGGCATGCGAGCAACGTATCCAAACCATCGAAGAATTGATTGTTCCACTCAGAGAAGCAGCTGCTCAACACCAAGATTCCTACGAACACTGGCGTTTCTCACTCTTTCTCTAAGAGTAACACTAGCAACGCACCTCAGAAATCTCATTTCGGCAGCTTGTACCCGCGATCTGATTCTTTCGGTCATTACCCAAATTTCATGACCATAGATGAGGGTTGAAACGACCACTGAATTAAAAACTGGCATCTTTTTTTTTCACTCCAAGCTTTCCTGATGGTCGGCTGGCGCAGTTCCGTTACTATTGTTCCAGCTTAGCCAATGCTACAGGATAACTCAGTGTCACTCCTTCTATCTTTCGTTAAAAAACCCCGAGATACTTAAACTTCTCTACCTGTTTCAATGGGACACCATTAATGGGCAGGGTACACTGCACAGGAGTTCGGGATACATCCATCACTTCGAATTTGCTCACATTAACCTTCATCCCAGCTTCACACCATATGGCCGCAAACCTATACAGTGCTCGCTGAAGCTCCTCCTCTCGTAAAGCAGATGGCTTATCCTGACGCCAGCCATTTCCTCACCAAGACTGCGGTTCACTATCCAGTCCATTATTGCTATGAAAAGGAGAGGCGATAGAACACAGCCCTGGCGAAGTCCAACGCACACATCAAAAGGTTGGGATTTGACGGAATTTATCCGAACACAGCTTCTGAATTTCCCATACAAGGATCAGGTTAAGAAAGTCTCCGAGACCCGTCTGGGGATCGCACCTGTGTCTCTTGAGTGGGTGGCGGAAGATCAGGAAAGATGGAGGGACCATTTAGCCACCCTCGCCCCGCGACCCTTCTAAGGATAAGCGGTCACGGAAAATGATGAATGATGATGAAGTTTAAATTAGGCAAAAATTGGAACCCCCACACCATCGACCATGCCCACTTTTCACATGTTAGAATTTCAAAAACCAGATTTTTCGGAAAATTCATTCTAAATCAAAAAAAAATTATAATACAATTATTACAGATATTACCAATTACTATATATGTTACACACAAAGTATTGAGCTCCGCCCACTTTTAGAGGGCGTTTTTTGGAAAAAAAACTGTGTTTTTAAGCAATAATTTTCGCTTTTTACGCATTCCCTCATGATTTTAACGAGACTAGAATTTATTGATTCTAAACCTTAGCCCAAACCCATTTTTGGGGCGTGGCCAATACAAATGATTGACATACAGCATATTAATTTAGGCTAATAGAAACTTTAAAACTTGGTGTTAAATGTTAAATAGGGTCGGGTATTTAGATGTTCGTTACAGACGAACTTTTGCACTTACTTGTTTATTCAAGGTTAAAGAGACATTAACCCCGGATTAAAATGGACCTATCCTTGAGCCACAAACCGTTCAGAAAAGCAAACTCAATGTTAAAATCTTAAGCAAACAAGGAGCAGTGTTGCCATTTTGACAGATTTCAAATTAAATCTGACCGAAATCTGATCGAAATAGATCTGATCAAACTGCGATTTTACCAAAAAGGAAAATTTTTGGTTGAAGATCAAAAATGGAAAAGGCATTTGGTCTATTAGGGAGAAGCATGATCAGGATAATAGATTCTAATCCTGGTATATATAATTCGAAACCGGGGATCTCGTACACAGCAGTCCAACCAAACCATTAAGAGCATATTTTTTAAGTCTTCCTGGAAAAGTATTCGCGAAGGTTTTGAAATATGTTAGTGAATTATCTATTACAACGAGAACGATCATCAGGACGATTTCAACCTGCCACAATCGCATTTGGAAGATTTTACTAGAAGGGTTGTTCTTGGGTAGGCTTGGGAATATGCGAAACCAGTCTTTAACCTTCTTAACACCTGAAACTGGAGTGAAGAAGTAACGACGGTTACACCGTTTAGGACTGGGCATTCGCATAGCTGGTGACAAAGAGATTCCATTACCCGCAGTACCCGCAGCTACTGCAGTAATCGTTCTGCAGCATGCCTATATCCCCTCTGTGTGTAGACCCACAGAGCAATGACCCGCAAGGCCTCCCGTGAGTACAGCGATCTGTCTTTGTTAATCACCTCCCTTGTATGTATGTGCGTCTACGTTACAAGTTATGTCCAATATGTTAGTTCAACTGAAGGACTTAATTTCTATCTTACGTGCTATCGTACTCGGAATTCTAATAGGTTTGAGGGCTAGAGATCCCTGGCTCAGAGCATCCCTGATTTATATCTTGCAATGATTGTCCATCTCTTCGTTTCTTGGGATATCGACTGGAATGACCTGGCAGCCAACACAGAGTTACAGTATTTCCAGGTCGTAGCTCGTCAAGAATTTTCCTACATTCCCGATTCCCTAAGATGGTAAGCTGGTTTAGGTGCCTTGCTGCTGCAGTATATACAATAAGGTAATTATTTATCCTTCGTGTGAGCCCAATCCAGTGGCATAGACTAACCAGATGAGCATTTTTCAAGTTGCTCTGTATCGCTCGCTACCATTTAAGTGGTCAATTGAACGCAACCCACATTTCTAAAAACGAACCCACCATTGCTATACTACGACGCTATACAGTCCCGTCTGAGCCCGCATCTATTCTTCCTCTATCCACCTTCAGACAGCCCTGTATTACTGTTTTTGTGTCGTAGTCTCCCGTAGGGGCCCCCGTAGGGAGGTGCATCCTAGGAAGTGTGTTTCCGTAAGCACATCCAGCGTTTCCTCGTGTGTTATGGTCCAACCGCCATCTGTCTTAGTAAGCGAAGAAAGCCATCGGCATTGTCTCTTTGCAGAGGACTTTCTGCAGTCAGGACGTTTCAGTTGTAGTCTTGATTGATTCGCAGAAATTCTTCCAAGTATTTCTCTTGGAAAAACTGATCGCATTTTTCCGGAGTCCTATACGCGCTTCTTAGTAGGTCGTCTTTCTGATGAGACCTTCTTAAGCTCTTCTCTCTTGAGGTTCTTCGGGATAAGCTGTAGAAAGTTCAGGAAGACTCCCTATATGCCTTAGCCGTACCTCATTGTCAACCTACGGTGTTCTTAAACTAGACCATGTTCGTAGATTCTCTTTGCTTAGCTTGGGGTTCGTGCTTGAAAAGCTCGAGTTATAGGCGGATGATTGATGAATTATGATGAAGGATCACTAAGACCCCCTTTTGTCCCCACCCTTTTAACAGACTAGTGGCACTGATGTGGTTACGAGACCTTATCCTTTGATTGAATTTAAAACCTCATATCTAAGAGTAAATGTCATTTCTCCCTTTACCGTCAGGAGTGATAAGCATTTAGAATAAGGCCAAAAGTTCAGTAAACGTTTTACCTACTTTCATATTAGAAAAATTCGCAATGTCATTGTGCTGCTTACGCGGAAATATTTTCAATATACACCAGATCTCATGCACAAGAGTTGCATTGTCTTCTTCATTCTTTGATATTTTTCCTATCCTCCGGAATATTTATAACTGTATGTGGGGAATGGGAATGCGGTTGGTACAACCGCAGAAAAGATATAACTATATGGGGATGAAGCTAACAAGGCCCCTACTAAACTACAGAAGAAGAGTCACACTCAAATCAGCCAAAAAAGACAACGATGCTTAAAAATTTGTTAAAGATTAAAATACCCTTAAAACATTTCATGGTTAGAAAAAAATGAACAAGACCCCCCAGGCCACTTCTTTCCATGCCTGCATATGCTAAGTTTCCTCTGTTTTGGTTAATTTTGGTATTTTAAGGTTTTCAAATAAATCCAGACTAGATAATCCAGAATCCAGATAAATTCACAACTTTTACTAGGTTTGACATAAAAAAGATCAGCCGTTATACAAAAATTAGCACTTACGAAGCATACTAAACTAACATCAGTCCTACAAGAGCCCAACCAAATAAAATTGCATTCAACAAGCTTCATTATTTTCAATTAAATTGAATGTAAACAAAATTATGTCTCAGTTCCGTGGCAGCAAATAGAAGCCAAGCCAATAATTTTGTTTATTTCTTGTCGAATTATATTCAGCTTTGCATTCTAATTGCTGACTACGTCTACGGGTCTTATAGTTGCATTTTTGTGTATACTTACACACGTATCTAATGTCTTTTCCATCGTAACGCTCGATTTCTTACCATGCGCATTGCAAGTTTTACACTCCGCCAAACCTGTACAGTCTGCTTGCAATCGAACTACAACATGTTGCATGGGTTTGTAAAAATACAAATGCAATCAAAATACCGACAGATACTTACGCGATGCATAGAGCATAGCTTAGGATAGATAGAAGATACCAACATGATACATAGATAAAGTACGAAGCAAAAATGCACTTTTGCGGTCGTAAGAAGCTCCACGTTACAGCTCTGCTTGTCGTTGTTGACATTTGAAAACAACATTTTAGAGACTTTTGCACCAATGAAAAAAAAAATTGGGACTTCAAAGATTTTTAATGCTGGCAGGAAGATTGAAGTGAGCATCATCTTCAATGACGGCGTGGTGTGGGGGCTAAACCCGCAAAAAATTACCAACTAGGAAAGTCACAAGGAAAAACCGCTTAAGTCAATTTCACTCATTTTTTGAGGAGAGCATTTAAAAAGTCTTTGACAAATGCGTGAAATTACAAACGACTCTATTGGGGATTGGAGCCTCCGATCGCGTTGAAACAAAAAGTGAAATATGGATATTGTTACTTTTTCTTAGATTAAAATTAAAAAAAAAAAAAAAATAGCTGAAAACGATTTTATTGACGAATATAATACTTTAGTCTTGAGGGCCTTTTAGCTTTTTCATCATGAAAAATCTTATCTGCAGTTTAGCCGTTTTTCCATTTTAAAGAAATTTTCGTTCTGGTTTAATGTCTACTTTAGCTGTTTTTCCTTATCTATTGGGTTAAACTATCCAGTTCTTATGTCGACTTTAGTTCTTATTCCTAAATTGAAAACTTTTTGCTCATTTTTCCTTTGAGAAAAACCACTTAACTGAAGTTTGGTTGTTATTCCCTTTCAAAAAATTGACAAAACAAAAAAATTTAATACGGAAAAACAGCTAAACTCAACTTTAGCTATTTTTCCTCGACAGAAAACTGTTATAATTTTATAAATTTAATTTGAAAAAACAACCAAAGTCAAGTAAGGTTTTTATTCCTTTTTGTAAACTAAAAAAAAAAACAAAGAATCTTAACTCAACTTTAGATAATAAATTTTGTTTTTTTCTTGGTTTGGTTGTTTTTCATTATTCTCAACTCAAAAATGTGACTTTAGCTGTTATGTTTTTTCGACATTGTGACCACAATTTTTAAGATAAAAAATTGAAAAAAAATTTATAAAATAGATTTGAAAATGCTGAATCTAATGCCACCAAAATCTCAATTTCGTCTAAAGTCGACTTTAGCGGTTATGGTTTGTCGGCACAGATATGTCATCAACTAAGCCCTGCACAAAGCTGTCTAGTGGTGATGATGTGAGCGTATGGCAAACAATCGAAGGATGCAAGGGGCTCGAGCTCTTTCGGGTAATCTTTGTCTGGAAAAAATCTGGAATAAAGTCTCTTTTACCTTATAAGCTAAATTTTGCTACTTAATCTTTCCTTATTAGGCTTAGTCGAAAACCACGTTTTTCTGGAAAATTGAAGTTTTTGCCTATTCTGCCTTTAAATGTAGGTGTGGACCAAAATTTTATTTTTTTTGCTACCAGAGGTATTTCCACAATTGGGACGACTGTGGGTGTGTCTGCAAGCGGATCTGAAAATTTTTTATACTTGTATTGCTTCGGCGTCAGAAAGCTTACGCCAAAATTTCAGCTCACTAGCTCAAAATAATTTGAGTCCTAAATCGGTGACCTTCTGGCATGGATTTTTGGACTCGGAACTCGTTCTTGATCACAAATGTATGCACTCAAGTTTGGGGGTGGTCTATCGTTATATTTTTTCTAAGTTATATATCTGTCTAAGTTAAGGACCTGTCCAGGAAGAGTTAAAGATGAACGAAAATCGCCTCCTGGTAGGCGCTTTGGAGAACTTTATAAGAACACTCATTAACGACAGCGAGTGATTTACCGTTCAGCTGGCTACCACTCACACTGGTAGTCCAAAGGGCAGAGACCGGTCAAAAAAAACAGCTAAGACAGCCGGAACAGCCACTATCAAAGCAATCTCCAAGACTGAAAACAACAGTAGGTAAAGCAGCAAAGTATAAGGATTTGCGATCCCAGAGCTGAAGCCACCTTGGCCTTTGCCTTGTACATTTTGTAGGGCAAGACCCGAAGGTGGCGGGAAAAGAATATCTGGTCTCAGGAGCAAGAAAGTAAGATCGGATGAAGCCGTCTAGTTGAGCCATGCAAAAATGTCAAGGCTCTTACATCCGATGCAATAAGTCTAAAGCAAAGATTAGAATCGGCAGGTGAAAAAATCTAGACCTAATACACTATATTGAGAGAATTTTATAAATTTTTCAAAGCCTATCAGAAGCCGAAGACACAACGTTCAAAGACCTTCTTAATTGGAAGCTTCATAAAGCTTACTCGGCCGAGTGGTATGCATTGACGTGAAAGGCAACAGTATTATAAGAAATTTAGATTAAAATTAGAAATATTATAAAAAAAAAATTCTAAAAAGCATCCGTCGGACACTAATATAGAACAGCATACGAATCTGCAAAAGGTGAAGTGACTTGACAAGTCTTTGTATTGAAGATCAACCAAGTCTTAGTTCGAAATGACTTGATATTTTTCACTGACAAACCCTCGAGTGTAAAACCTGTCCCGAAAACTTCTCAAGTGATTTTCGAAGGTTCTTTGTGAAGACAGATAGACACAAAATATTATTATATATTTTCATATATATATATAATGAAAATTCTGCACCAAACACCAAAGCTTCGCCCCACAAAAGTCATGGAGAAACATAATGATGTAACGGATATATTTGTGGAGAAAAATAATGATATAGCCAGCAGAGTATTCAATAAAAACATCTGGCATATAAATATCTATATAATTATTGTCCATTCTTGCATGTTGGAAGAGAAAAAGGTGTTCTATGTGCCGCCGGCCCTAACCTGGATAACAGACACGGACCACGAAGCTGCACATTTTAAAGCTGACGCTTCTGGATTTTTGTCTGTTGTTGGTTTTTGTCCGCCCGTATATTTTCTATACAGGTACCCACCATTCCTAGTGAGCATTCCCCTTTCCACTAGAATAGTTCCTGTAAAGCATTCAAGGTTTTTCACATAATTTTTTTTTCTCAAACCGAGCACCTAAATAAATAAAAAATAAATAAATAGAGTGGCGCAACAGCTCGAGGTGAACCAGGGCCAACTTCTCAACAATGTATGCTGGTGTGCTAATTTCTTTACATACAAGGGGACCAACAATTTTTTGCCGAATCCGAACGGCACTTTGAGAAGTTTTTCAAGACAAATGATACTCTCGGAGGGCTTGTCAGACCCTCGCGGAGGTGGGGGCCGTGAAGAAGAGCAAGTCTTTTTTTTCAGGTGACGATGGCAGGATTCGAACCCAGACCTTCGACGTAGTAAGCACACACACTAACCACTACGCCACGGCACCCCACAACCCATAAATTGTATTCCATATTAAGAAGAGTCAAGTGGGTCTTCAAGTCCCAACCTCAAAGTGTGAGACAACCAGCTCGGATGGCTAGGATGGATGGAAGGAACCATACAATCTCGGATGTCATAGGGGTGCTATCGCTGGATGCATCGTCTTCAAGATCGAAAAGCCAATTGCAGCCCCATCTAAAACTTGCTTAACTCGAAAAAACCGTATACTAAACCCCGCAGAACAATATTTTATCTTCTTGTTTGTCTACTAAAAATGACAATATCTTCACGTTTTATGTGAAAAAGAACTTATACACTCTTTACACTGAATCAAAAACTTAGTTTTGGGCAAAACGTTTTCGAAAACTCGTTTAGCCTTTCACACTTTCTAAACGTTCACTAAAATTTGTTTTCGTTTTTAATTTTTTCATTAGTTGTCAAATTTTAGCCCACATTTTCTTATGTGCTTTAAAAGATCCATATAAGATGGGAACATATCAATAATTTTACGCTGACTTTAAAACAGCGAGGTGATTTCAGATTGGAAGTGTCATTCTTTGCAAATTTAGTTTAAAATTCTCAAGGCAATTTGATATTCGCGAATTTCTCGGTAATTTTGAACGAAAACTACAAAAAACCAGTGAGTAAGCACTTGACCCCTTAAAGGGGGCGTAGCTATAAACTTTACATAAACGAAATCTGGACGGAAGTATTGTTTACCTAACCTGCTACTTTTTTTGTTTCATGCTTTCCTAAATTAGGCTGAAGGGCAGTCGATATTAAGTTTTTCTGGAAATTTTTAGGATTCTGCCTCCAAATGTGGGGGGGGGGGGGCAAAGTCTTGTGTGAACAAAATGTGGAACTTAGCGTTTTCTACATAAAATATTAAGCAAATTTTTTTCAATTTCGAGCAAAAATACTGAGTATACTGCATTTGTAAATTTACCCTTAAAATAGATGCCACGCCCACTAGAGGAGGTTTACCACTTAAATTTGTCTTTTTTGTGTCTTATATTCACTAAAAGATGCTAAATGTCAAATTTCAGCCTTTTAGAACGTCTTACAGTTTTGAAAAATCTGGAGGTAGTTGCATTTTTAGACCGATTGTGGGCGTGTCTTTGGGCCGATTTCAAAACTTTTTACACTTGTACTGCTTCGCATGACGTGCACCTGACGTACGAATTTTCAGAACCCTAGCTCAAAATTTAAGGCCTAAAAACATGTGACATACAGACGGACGGACGGACGGACGGACATGGCTCATTCGATTCAGAATTCGGTCTCGATCATATGCCCTTAAGGTCTTGGGGGTCTACCATTATTATTTCACCGTGTTACAAAGTATGTGACAAACTTAATATACCTCCTATCCTATGGGATGGGTATAAAAACTGAGGTTTTTAAACAGAAAATTTACAAAAATGTATGTAGGAAAACTGATGTTTTTGAAGAAATTTTCGCGTGTTTACACTAAAACATAGTTAAGGGTTCGGTGTGTGGAGGGCATTAAACTACTTTTATTGTTTTTTTTTTTTAGATGTAATGACAGTTGACAGATTCAGTGATTTTGAGAGTCAAGAGTTTAGATATCCATGGGTTAACCACAGGTTAATTTTATTTCGAGATCAACAACTCTTGATTAACGTAAAAAGAACTTTTCACTGAAAAATTGTAATAAAAATGTGCTAAACTCGACTGTTACAAATGTTGAAATAAAGGGACCGAAACTTTTATGCAGGCAAATCCACTAACTTGTCCCTGCAAAACTTTAAAGTAAATGTCTTATCCAGACATCTTCATCGAAAGTCTTCGACACAAAAAAATAAACAACAAAACTCGTTCAGCTGTTCGCTCTCCCGCCATTAATTATACAAAAAAAATTGCTTCCTAGCCTCTTCACAAGGTGCACTTTGGGTGGTTTCCATCCTTTTTACCACCCAGTTCCCGTTCCCTCTTCAATTAAAAGCACGAATTGACAATCCAACCAAAACTTCAACAAGTGTTGCATGCAACATACCACAATCGCATCGTGCGCCGCAAAACTTTACACATGCAAAGAACATGCAGCATATATTAACAGTACCTATATTATTATTGCTGCTCTTCGTGCAATACAAAGCAAAAGCAGTTAGTTTGGTAACGGTGCTCGTCGAATAGGGTGGTATCGTGTCTTTTCCTAGTGCGAGTAGCTTTTTTTCCGTTGGCTGGCGTGCGTATAGTAAACAAAAGAAACAGTTTTCTCTCCTTTTTCCTCGTTTTCCTTTGTTTTGTTTTTGTTTCGCACTTCTGTTTTCATCGCGTTATTTTTTTCGGGACAAGTCATCCGCCTTTGTGCTGCCTATCCGCATCTCTATTTGTAAAAACTTCGTTGTGTGTTGTATACCAACAAAATTTATATTGTCTTGGGAGGATGAATATTTTTACCATTTCGCTATCCTAAAAATCTACACACCAAGCGCTAGCGTCACCAGCCATTTTAAAAAAGATAACAAGGATAAATCATACAACGAAAAGGGGAAACGAAAGCGGAAGTGTTTTGTGTGCGTTTTGGCAAACTGCCTTGCAACTTGTTGATTAGCCGTGGGGGCTCGTTCGCCGTGGGTGCAAACCTGTGTGTGTGTGTGTTGTTATTTTTTTTTCTCTCGTAGCGGATATCCCTTTCGGCCATATTGTTTACACATTCTTTTGAAGCTCTGCTGAAATATGGAAAAGGATACCTATGCCGAGAATTTACTGGACCCAGATGACAGGTAAGGGCTCCTTAGTTGTAAGGCTTTGTGCTTATAAGGGGTGCTCTTCCAACTTCGTTGCATGTTGAACCTATGCATTACACATGCATAGTTGTAAAGTCTTAAGTTTTTCGGATTTTTTTGTTACATGCTTATATAGCTACCTACTTTTTGGTGGATCAAAATGAACTGAAGCTTTGGCCGCTTTGTAGCTTTGAGCAGAAGTTTTCATAAGCGACCAAGTAGGTATTCATCAAATGTTAATGCAAACAACCAACAAATAACCATGAAACAAAACAACAACTATAGCTAACTTTTTATCAAACAACCCGATTGCCTGAAGTTTAAGCGGGATTCACAAAGGAGCTTTGGCCTGACGTTTACAAGTTCAGCCATACGAGTTTAATGGTTCTGAGAACAATGTAACCCTTCCTCGGTTTGTTTGGCAATCGTAAAGAGAGAACTGAACGGTGTCTTACGCAACAACTATATTCTGATGAGAAGAAGTACTGATTATGGCAAGGTCACAATAACCTTTATTTGTGTACCTAATGACACACTTGAAATGTCAATTTTGTGTAAATTTCTTTTCTAATTTGTTCTAATTTGTGTAAATTTAAAACTTTATCCCTTAGCAGATGAAGATTAAGCTAAAAACTCAATTCAGGCCTTAAAAAAAACTATTTAAGTTAGATGAATAAAAAAAATAATCTTTATAGAATTGTTAAAAAATTATACAACACAGTTATTCCGCTCTTTTATCCAGATGACCCACTTGGCAACTGTTTCGTAATATTTACGTTACTATGCACGATTTGTTACTTTAAACACACTTCAACCATTTTCAATGGCTGAATTGTGGCTATAGCGCGGTACCGTGGGTCATCTATTTTTACTTGGGTAAATACTATCGACGTATGTAATCGGCAATTTCGAGGGCAGTCAATGCATTGACATACACCTTGTCTAATGCTCAGTGTCTCTTTCCCCTGGACCAGATCGCGATCCAGCTCGATCATGGTCTAGCTTAGTTGTTTCACATCGGGGAGCGAACTTTCCCAGAGGGTTATATATTCGTCCCGCTCAGTACCGTTGGTTCAGCAGTAAGAGCTGGTGTTCTGAACTTCGGTGTATAAATCTGCTCACCTGCAGATACGGTAACTTGGTTTGTTGGATTCGTGTTGGTAATTTGCCCACAACTATCCTTCGACCTCTTTTGTTTGTCCAGTGAAACCCTGCTGAAATGATAATTGAGTCTTCATTTCTGGATCCACATGCTCTGAAATGACTTGTCCTCAATTCCGGGAGGCAGTACTCCGCTTTTCGTTTTTTTGACGCTCCATGCGGTCGGTGCTCTTAGGCAGAAATATCGTGGCAGAATGGAAACGTGGTATCTCTGCCCCAGTTTCAGCCCATTTCATTTTGCAGCTTGGGTGCCATTAACTTAAACCATTTCATCTCAACGTTCTCGCAGCCTATCATGCATCCTATTCTTAAAAAGTGTGTCTTGGAATTAAAACTTATGCTCCACCCTAGGTTTTATTCTTTCACAGTGGTTCTGTTCTCGAGTGCTTCGACCCTTTAGATTCGAGTATTGCGGCGCATATCCGAGATCCGACTGGATATATCGCAACTGTTCCGCCTTCACCGTTTCAGCAGGGCTTCTCCTTCCAGAGGCTTCGCCTTTGATTCAACTTGCTTCCTCTTAATCTTGTCACAGTCTTTGTGTATTTGAAGGAGACGTTCGTATAGGCTCTGCAACTTTTTACCACTAGTGTGGTGTTCATTCCCAGCTGAACTTATGTTCTTTTGCTTTCTCCCTTGCTACCTTAGATCTTTTCAAAGTAGCGGATTTACCATTTGATTTCTGCCCGCCGGGCCGGCTATGTCCCCTTCTAAGAGGCTCTAGCCTCCCACCCGGTTGTCCAAGTTGCGGCATTCGGGGGACGCCCAATTCTTTCCTCATTGCTAGACGAGGATTGGAAAATTCGGAATATACGCGGCCTCTCCAACACCACCGATATCCTTTCCCATTCGACCGAGAAACCCATTTGCAGTGTATTCTCGTATTTTTGAAAAGTTTGGAATTCTTTTTGTAGTATCCATTCACACAAGTATCGCATGATACACGGTCCACTACGCCAGAGCCAAGCACTAGCGTGCTGAGACCAAAAATACTTTCTAGGGCGGCCCGGTATCATAGAGGCTGCGTTAAAATACAGTTTGTATATCTCCTGGAAAACCATCCATATTACCCATGGGGAGAGGGGGCTGGCTAGTCGAGTTTGACGACAGGCAATCTTACCTCAAGGCTATTTCAACCACGAGTTGGAATTCTAGAACTGCTAGAACTGGAGGCAATGGGGCCCCTTAGACGTTTCTTTACTCTCATGTTTATTTGAACCGGTTTTGGGACCGTCTTTGACTAAGTTTATGCGCGGAATTGATTGACGCTACTTACTAAAGCAAATCTTAGTACACACCTTAATAACACATTATTCTATACGATTTTTTATTAATAAAATGTGTTAAATATAATAAATTGCATAAGTCACTCAAGAATTTGTATGAAATGTGCAGTAATGCACTGAAAACTTATGCAATTATGTAGTTTCTTTCTTCGGTGACAACAAGTCCATTTTGGTTACAATACTGTGTGGTTACCAACCATATTGCAGCGTTTTCAGATCACCACATTTCACTTTCTTCTCCTCGAAGCACAATTATTGAGTGATGATAAAAACACATACGAAGAATAGTTGGTACTACGAACGATAAAACGTGACTTCGATGTAATCAACTCCAAACTTGTACTATTTGTGTCGTTCAGTCATAACATAACTTGATTGAACAAATGAAGTGGGAAGACTGTAAAACTAGTGAGCTGTGTAGTTATATCCACACACGATTTTTCTTAATTATTACAGCAAAAGAAAATTGATTTTTTACGCAACTGATGTAGGTATCTCTAAGTCTGGGCTAATTTACGCGTCTTAGGGCCGGCTTTTTAGTGCTGAATTAAGCCCAGCTTTAACCAAGATTTGGTAATCCCGTAACAAAGCGAATCTGGAGTTAACTCAGCGATCAGTTTTTCAGTGCAGAGTTAATTCCGTCAACAAAGTTGTCAAAATCTTCGACTCTCGAAATTATTGACTCTCCCAGCTCTCATTTCACATAGAAAAACACAGGAAAAGAAGTTCGAGTTATTCTCAAATGTCATTTTCACAGTAACGCGCAAATCAACTGTCAGCCCACGCAGATAAAAACAGATCTAAGTTCAATGAAAAACTCATTTCACTCAGTTTAACTCGGAAAGTCGGTTGATCTCGCACTGAAAAACTCTTTGTCAAATTGGACCATACTTATGAGACCCAATATAGCTACGCAAACCCGAAAACAGACCGTAAAACCAGTTTGCTGTCTTCCTGAATTTTCCTTAAACATAAGGAACAAAAATCCTTTAAGCATAAAAAATGTACCTATACTGTGTTCACGTACTTGTTTAAGAAACTAAAAAGTTCACTTTTTCTTGTCTGCGATCAAGTTTTTGAGTTTCCATAAAGTCGCTATTTAGGACTTGTAAGTGGCTTGTAAGTACTTACTAAAAGCCTTCTTGCATAGACATTATAAGCGCTAAACTTTAGCACGAATCATATTATTGCCGCTTTTTTACTAGTTTTGATATTATTTTAATTATTATCACATGCATCGATGTAGGTTTGAAGAGCACCTTACTAAACGTACTTTTTATAGCAAAAAGTTGGTAACAAGAACAACAAAGGAACAAACAGACAATAATTAACACCGTTATTAAATTTAGCCTTTTGTGTCATTTGGTTATAGTCATTTTAATTTATGTGTCCGTCCAAATACACACAAGTTGTGTAAACTTGTCTTAATTAGGCTCACGGAAAGCGATGTGTCTGGGACTGATATAGGATGTCATGTTAAATCGAATGCATGCAACACGATACGAGCGATTCAATTAAAAAGGTCGATGTTATTTAAATCATTATAAGAGCGTAATTTTTGCTATATCAATGTGGAGATGTGCGTTTACAATTACCAATTATTACAATTAAGACATAACCCTTATGCTGGAATCGCAATGCTGCGTTGCTGCGTGCGTACGTTAATGGCCTTTGCCATGCGTTGCAAAAACTTGACGATACTTTACGTCAAACTACGCACGCAGCAAATTAGCAAAACCAAATGCCGCTTTGCGTTTTGCGGTAGGAAATTGTAAAGTATCACCTTAAACACATTCAATTTCTGTTGAAAGATATTTGCAAAAGAACGAGCAGAAAAGATGCTTTTTAAAAACGAACCAAGTTGCCCAGCAATGAAAATAAAATTATTTCTGTTTATTCCATCACAAATATATCCAGAGTGGTGCACTCGTATCTTTGTGCGTGCTAAAAACCAACAACTTGCGAGTTATCGCGACAAACTGAAATAATACCGAAAAACATCACATTCTCTACGCAAACCTATTTTTTTTTTTATTCTGACAAGAAACAGAAACAACCCTATTTCGTGCCCACAACCTACTGACGACAAGAGAACTATACTCACTCACCACACAATGAATGAGCATGAGGTTGTTCAACGGACGCAAAAGTAGAAAGCAGATCTACTTTTGCGTTGTAGATGCGTCTACGATATTTACGGTCAAACGTGGGATGAAGTTTCGTTTTGCCCCATATTTTTGCGTTTTGCGCTCGTTGTTTCTACTCTGCTTGTCATCGAACGCACGCAGCAACGCAACATTGCGTTTTGGACTTTATTTACCATAAAATAAACTTTAGTTCTCCAGTGATATAATTATGATCAGAACTCAAAGTTGTCGAATTCAATTATGTAAGTTTTGCAAATAAGTTAAGATTGGTTTTAAATGAAATACCTCATTTAAAACCAACCTTTTGTCGAATATTGGGCGCCTGCCACAATATTCGACGAAGTTCGTTTCGCAAATCTAACCTCACATCGTACCAGAATAAATGATCTTCATATTACGAAAGTTTTTATCGAAATGATAATTATTGCTTGGCCTTTTGGCAAGGAACCACGCTTCATCCTAACAATTGTGACCAAGACTCTTCAAACGATGAGTCACTTATTTTGTCCAGATGTTTTGAGTTGGCACTTTCTGGTCGATTGCTTGTCGACACACGTAGCCCTTCCTACAAAGAGAAATAGTAGAGTGAAATTGTGAAATACGGATGTAACTTGTGAGACGAGTGCTGCTCGGGAAATTTGGCTTTTCACAAATTTTTCGAAGTCTCGAAAGACACACTTACCCGGTTGCTTTGATACTAGTACAGAGCCTAAGAGGTCTCGGCCAGTATACAAGCTGCACCACGCAAGAATATTATTTCAATCATGTTCACAGATTTCCGGCTAACAGCTTCTCATTACTCAAGTCTTCAAGCCCTGCCGGAATACTATCTGTTTGGACGCAAGACTTAATAGTACCTTGTCTCAATCTTACGAAGCTGTCTAATTTAAACGTTCGGTTGAATACCCCATAAACCCCATTTATAAGTACCGCATAAGCTGCGAAAAGGAGCGTGGGCTAACCGTCCGTTATAACAAACTACTAATATTAACACAGATAATTGCAAGTTTAGCTTAAATGCACGCAAACATTTTTTGTTTCAAATTCACTATTTTTGTAAAATCGACCCCTAAAGTGGGCGTGGCGTTAACGTTACCTGCTAATTTTTAATTTTTCTTCTTCCCTATATCAGGCTTAACGCCAGTCGAAATTACGTTTTTTGGAAAATATGAGGCTTTTCTTCAATCCTGCCTCCGAATGTGGGCGTGGCCAAACTCTTGTATGAACAATATGTAGGAATAGGCTGCCTTATGAGATCTTTCATCTTCACTTTAGTCCTCACCACTTTAAAACCAAAGTCCATCAGTAGGTACCCCTCCTGTATCACCTCCGATCCTTTCCGCTCGCGTTATGTTAACACATCATAAGGGTACATAAGGGTATCCAACCCCTTGAACGCGAGTGCTTTTTAAGCCTTTAATAGCGCTCCATCCGAGTGGTTTTGGACGACTTCAAGCCCGACATTCATGCCATAAAAACTGGTGTGACCCAGGGATCTGTTCTGTCTCCAACACTTTTCTTAATGACCTTTTATCCGCCGCATCTAATCCGATCCACTCATTTGCAGGTGACAGTAGGTACTGTTATGGCGTATCCTTTTCAACGCCGAATCGTGAAACTGGTGTGGAATACAAAAAAAAAGGTTCTTTTCTTGTACACCTGAACGGGATCGTGCTCATGTAAATGTTCTTTTCAACTCAGAATTAATTCGATGTCGACACCAAACTCGAATTTTCGCCACCGTCGTATTTGACGGTGAAGGCTGGGTGTAGCTTTTATTGTGTATGTGAAGTGACGTTATTTTCGTTATTTTTCACAACTCGACTGAAACTGTATGAAATCGATAAAAAGTTACCAAATATTTCAAACTCAAAGCTATCAAAATTCATTGTAAGTAAAAAGTACAAAAAACCGACGCCAACAAAATCACGCTACGAAAAAAAAAAAATAAAAATGAACAGATCAATTTGACACTTAACATTGTGACTGCATCGGTGCAGTATTTGTAGTTCGGTACACAATTAAACGAATGAACACCTCCCTAGAACTGTCGCGAACACCGAGTACTATTTGACAACTCGGTGTGACAGTTGTGTTTAAAAGAAAACTCCATCGCCATTAGTCATTCAGACTCGTTTCAAAATAAACGTCTAAGTCCCATGGATATTGAAACGGCAAGGTTGCATATGTCTGACCCTTTAAAATTCGACATGGACATCATATCAAGATGGGGTCCCGTTAACAGGATGGAATTTAACGCTTCGAAAACTCAATGCCGTCTTCTACCTTCTAAACAAAATAGGATTCATCAGCCAATATCCATGGACGGCTTTCTGTACTCGGTATGTGTGTAAACCACAATCTACGTTGGAATGACCACATATTTGATGTTGCCAAGAGTGGTGCGAAATACCTTGAATTCTTGAAGTCATGCAAGAAATATTTTACACCATCAGATCTTGCACTAATATACAAAGCGTTCATACGCCCCAAAATGGAATATAACTCCCACGTTTGGACAGGATCCAGAAGACAGCGATAAAACTTAAAGGGCGCCCTAACATAGCGGGGTCACTTGACTCCTTGGATCACCGTCGTAATATGTTTCGTGTCTCACTTTGTTTTATTGTTTCTTTTTGAAATTTTCAACTGTATCCCACCTCTGAAAGAATTCAACCGCAATCCAAAGACCAAACGTGCTACAACAAATGCTCATGAATTCGCCCTTGAGCGTAGTTTGGGTTGTATGCATTGTACTGGAATTCCGTCTTTAGTAGAACAACACGGGTTTGGAATAGACTGCCAGGTGGAGTCTTTCCTCCTCATTGCAGTCCACAGCAATTCAAAATCAAAGTGCACCAGTACCTCTCACTTCTCTCCTCTTATCCTTTCCATTCGCGCTGCGTTAACTCATGATAAGGGTAGCCATAAACCCTTGAGTGAGCGGGAGTAAGAAAATTTGATTACGTTTTTTAAAAAGCCTTCGAAGCTTTTATAAAGATATGAGAAGACGCAACAGCAGTTCACCTTATGCAATCGGCTGATGGAAAAGTTTCAAAACTGAATTGCATGAATCGGTGAATATACTCACATTTCTAAACAAATGTCAGAGTATAGGTAAATTCTTGAATTTCAGCTTGTGGGTAAAGTTTTTACATGGCTAAATTTGAATATCTAGTTATAGAGTAATTAATGCTAAGGGCACTATAATTGTAATCGTGCTTTTTCGGAACCATCGTTCCTACGGCAAGCAAGTGGTTTCGTTCACTTAATTGTATCAGAACCATTTCGATCAGTGAGCGAAGGCGTTGCTGATTTCGGGTAAAGCTGGTTGTTGCAATTCATGTCATCTCAGAATCGCTGCGCCAAGTTTATTCTCCCTTAGTCTCACGAAATTTAAGCGTCCTTGCAGACACAAAGAATCGCCCTCTTTCCAAAGAATTCAAATTGACGAATTTACCTTGTCGTTGCTGTACCTGTAGTCAATCCATGATGTCTCCCCAACTCAACACTTTTTAGATTTCTGCGAAATAGCACAATGAGTGTTGCCGCCTTTGAATCACAAGTGTCGGGCTTGACAACAAGCCCGGGGGCTTGATACGATCTAAGATCTTAGATAAGGGGGATTGTTTAACAAGCAGTCCAAACATTTGTAACCACAGCCTCGGAAACCTCGGCGACGGCGGCATGATCTGGATGAACCAGGCGATTGTCGAGCACAGGTGACAGGATGATAAAGGTAGGTATACAATTAAAGATACACCAAGCTTATAGTCATTCTATCCGATTTAGATTTGGGATCTTTTACCAATGAGTATTCGAAGATACAGGTCAGCTATAACAGAGATCTAGTATTATTTGGAAAGGCTTGTTTAGGTCACCAGGACTCGATTTTAATACGAAGAGCAGCATTATGTGAAGACTAATCGCATCAGCAAGTTAAATTTATATTCAGTATAGACCAACACAACGGAGAACTCGCTTAATTAAACTTCTAATTAATATTTTATTTAATAAACTTCAAAACTGGATAGAAAATTGATAGAAATTGTTCCTTACATACAAGATCGATTAAGCTGATTACACTCCAGCATACATCAACATTGGCTAACCTATCTTCTATTCCGGGGTTCAGTATATCTTACTTAGTTAAATTCTTTACAGAACTACTTAATTAAAATGATTCCCTCTCTAAATTGATAGCCTGCAACTAAACCAGTCAGTGAAGCTTTAATCTACTGCCAAACGAGTCTAGTATGAGCACCCAGCTATATACCTTCTTTAGCAATGTGTTTCACGCTTGAGGAAGCCCGAGAGGGGAACTTTGCACTTGAACTTTGCCACTGAAAGGCGGTGTTTAACTTGCTGTCCATTGCACAATCAAAGATAAACGGTATCGTATTAAATGGTGATAAACAAATAAATAGCCGCAGTTGTAGCAATAAAATAATTAAACTTCCGACATTTGTGTGGCGGTAAGATAACTCATGTAAATCTAGATACTTTGTACGGGGTCGCATAATGACTTTCTTCTCTCTTTTAACAGTGCTTCGGAAGATTTTTACACGGCTGACAGTCGTCTCTCGGCATGCGTACATGAGTCTTTGTTTCTTAAGTACAAGTGGGCAGGATTTTGTAACTAAAACCAAGCGACTGAACGTCTTCCGCTTTTCGTGCCAAAGCTGTAAAAAAAAAGTTGTACCACTGACGCAAGAAACATGAAGTGCCACTACTAAAGCAAGGAAATAAAAAATTTTTATGCCTACGCGGTGTATGTTGTACTGAGGCTTTGTTGCAATTGCGGCGTGATAACCACAGATAGACAAAATAAATTGTAAATTTTGTAGCCTCCCGGCAATTGCTTTATTGATTTTGGCACCACTAAAACAAACAAGAATTTTTGAAAATTGAAGAAAGAATTTTTGTAGTCGCATCATCAAATTTTTCTTATTAGCCTAAGCTCAACATACAAGGAGCCCAATCACATCCCATTGAGTTTGACCCGAGTTCAATAAACTAAACCTAACTAAGTCAAGGTTTGTTTATTTACGTACAAGTGTCATCAAGTATTTTTTCATGTCATCAAGTATTTAATTAGTCGTCAAATGTCATTGCCTCATAGAGGAAAGCGAAAAGTCCACAGAGCTAAGCCTAATGATTTCCATGATATATGATGCCGATGAAAAACTGCATCCCATGAGTCGTTATGTGTGAATGAATGCGTCTATTTGCGGATATTATTCAGCATAATTCTCAGAAGACTGGAATTTTTTATGCCAACTGCCAACAAAACGACTCTGATTGCATGGGACATAGTCAACGCGTCTCTAAGTGGGAAGTTATTAATGGTCTTTTGATCCATTGCGAATCCCAATAGTCGCAATATTCCTAGAAAGGTAGCATATAGAAAATTTATTGCACACAGTAGTGTCGGTTACACGTTGCGTTCATATGGGCTTCGAGTACCATATTCGTTACGCTTTGAACTATTATAAAAAGCTCTTGCATAAATTTTGGGTGGCTCCTTGCCCTCGGACTATTGCGCCTTAATTTCAAGGTGTAATTTAGGATCTCTACTTTTATTTATCTGGGATCCTGTTTTAGAGACCTTCTATTTTAGACTAAGTTTCCTATGGTGTATTAGGAAGTCCTTGATGCATTCTTAGAACCTTTTCAGCCTTTGGCCCATCTGTTTACCCGTAAATAATATTGCTACTCAGTTCATGTTCTACGGAATCAACGCTTCAACTCATTTTGTGGGTGAGCCTCACAAGGAACTCCCTCTTAAAGTTGAATTCCATTAAACTGCCATTCAAGGCAGAGTTTTTCAAGAAGTGTATCCAATTCCCTTGAACTCATTTACCCCGCCCTCACAATTTCCTATTTGTTCATCCTACGGATTATATTTTCTCGCCGATTTTTTCAATGAGGTGAAGTGGTGTTGGTTCCAAAAGCACAAAGCTGCGGTTGAGCATACTCGCACTGCCTCGGTTATACAAAGGCATGCCAATCGTTGTCCTTTGGGTCCTTGAGAATTTTACTCGTCGCGTATATTGTTGTGAGTTTTTATAGTCCATCCCATAGGACAGGAGATAAATTAAGTTTGTCACACAGTTTGTAACACGGTGAAATAATAATAGTAAACCCCCAAGGCCTTAAGGACATATGATCGAGACCGAATTCTGAATCGAATATGTTTTTAGGCCTTAAATTTTGAGCGAGGGTGCTGAAATTTCGTACGTAAGGTCCACGCCATTCGAAGCGGTACAAGTGTAAAAATCCACTTTAAGACACGCCCACAATCGGTCTAAAAGTGCAACTACCTGCAGAGCTTTCAAAACTGTAAGACGTCTTATAAGGCAAATTTCACATTTAGCCTATTCCTAATGAATGTAAGACACAAAAAAGAAAAATTATATTCGTAAACCTCCTTCAGTGGCCGTGGCATCTATCTTAAGGGTAAATTTTCAACTGCATTTCACTCAATATTTTTGTTCCAAATTGAAAAAAATGTTGCTTAATCTTTTATGTAAAGGAAACATTTAGTTCTTCATTTTGTTCATACAAGACTTTCATGAACCACGTCCACATTTCGAGGCAGAATTCAAGAAAAACCTAAAATTTTTTAGAAAAACGTAATTTCGCAAGCCTAATTTAGGAAAGCTTGAAACAAAAAATAGCAGGTAAGGTAAACGAGATTTCGTTCCAGATTTCGTTTACACAAAGTATTTGGCCACGCCCCTTTTTTAAGGTTGATTTTTCAAAAATATTGAATTTGACCCAAAAAAACTTTACTTTCTTTACCTACTTTACTTACTTTACTTACTTTACTTACTTTAATTACTCCACTTACCTTGCTTACTTTAGTTAACGCTACAGCCCGGGATGATCCTGGTCCTCAAACAACAGGCTTCGCCAGCCAGCTCTGACTGTAGCTAGTCGCTTTGAGTATGCAGGCAAATTATGCTGAGGTTCCCTTTCACTAGTGTCAGAATCAGTCTCGGTGCTTCTCTACTGAGCGGTGGTGACCAGTCGCTCTAGATTACCCAGCCATCGCAGCAGCTGTTTTCTCCTTCTGTTCTGACTCTTCTGGCCGGTGTCGCTGAACAGCCGGCATAGATCGATGTTATAACGGGTGATTTTTTAAGAGGTTCACTTTTTTTAAAAAAAAAACACAAAAAATTCGAAAAAATTAATGAAATATTTATTTGAATCGATAGTTTGAACCTTGCAATTTAATGTTTAAAGATAATTTCATGCAAATGTTGACCGCGGCTGCGTCTCAGGTAGCCCATCCGCTGAGTCCAATTTTGGCATACTCTTTCACACATATCGGCCGGTATCTCACGAATGAATGCATGGATGTTGGCTTCCAGTGCGTCAATCGAAGCGGGCTTGTCCCTATAGACATTAGCCTTGACATACCCCCACAAAAAATAATCTAATGGTGTCAAATCGCACGATCTAGGCGGCGTTTGGTCACAATTTGGTCACAATCTTCCGAATAGACTGCTCAGAAGGTCGAGAATGCTGACCATAAAATAGAAGCAGCGCGCGATGAACATTTCGAACCGAGTACGAATTTTGATAGTAAAATTCAATAATTTGCAAGCGTTGTTCATTTGTAAGACGATCCATGGTTAAATTGCAAACCAAACTGAAGCTGTTTGACAGTGACACAAGGTACTAAACACACGTCAGCTGTGTTTAGTACCAAAACCAGTGTTGCCAAAACCAAACCAGCTAAAAAATCACCTTTTACCTTCTCCTTAACTCTCCGTGTCCGTCTATGCATACAAGACAAAAACATCACGAAGATTTTCTTTTCGAAGTAGCCTAAAACGCTCTTCACACTGAATTAAAAACTGAGTTTTGGGCAAAAAGTTTTCGAAAACTCGTTTAGCCATTCACACTTCCTTAACGCTGACTGGAATTTGTTTTCGTTTTTCATTTATTTATCAGTTTTCAAAGTTTAGCCCATATTTATTTTTAAACCTGCCCTAAATCCCATCTCAAATCCATAAAAGATGGGAACATATCAAGAATTTTACGCTGACCCCAAAACTACAAGCTGATTTCAGACAAGACATTCGGTTTCGGAGATATTAACATCCAAAGTTAAGACAAAAGTAACATTTTTTGCAAATTTAATTAAAAATTCTCAAGGCAATTTGATATTCGTGACTTTCAAAGTAATTTTAAACGAAAACTACTAAAAAACGGGGGTTAAGAAAACAGAAAATTTTCAAAAATGTTCGGGAAAACTCATGTTTTTAGAAGAAGTTTTCGAGTGTTTTCACGAAAACACAGTCTTAAGTTCGGTGTGTAGAGACCATAAGACATTTGCATCAGCCATTGACACGCTCCATGCTTTCTGCACCGTAAAGCAAGACTGGGATGATGAAAGTCTTATAAATGAGCACTTTAGATGCTTGAGTGTGAGCTTTGTTACTCCATTGTGTTTCTAGTCCAAAAAAGCAGAGTTTGAAAAAGGTTTATTATGTAAAGCACGCTTTGGACAATAACACTGGGTCAAAAAAAAAAATCTCGTACAATCAACGCTTTGTTTGTCATCAACACGAGTTAATGCCTGGCAGCCAATACCTAGATCAACTAAGGTTTTTGGTCGAAAGCAGCTTATCAACAATCTAACCCCAACGAAAAGCTATCCTCTTTTTGGGAGTAATCCAAGAGTTTTTTTTTTTATAATTTACTCGAGATCAAAGGGTTATGACTACCCTTAAGATGCGTACATCGCGGGCGGAAAGATTTTGAGGAAAGAAAAGATAGAAAGAAAAGAGAAAACTGATTCTCCATCCAACACGCAAATGCTGATGAGCCAGTACGGAACATGAAAAATCTGCACAGAAACACCAAAGCTTACCCCCGCAAGTGTTATGCCTTTACGGAGAAGAGCAATAATATAACTTATTTCATAAATGCATCTAATTGTTGTCCATTCTTTATTTGCATATTGGAACAGAAAGATGTGTTTAATATTCGACCGACCCTAACCTGGACAACAGACGCCGACCAGGGAGCCGCTCTGTTTGAGTTAGACGCTCCTGGACTTTTTTTCTGTTGCTGGTTTTGGTCCGGCCCGGATATTTTTCATACCACAGTACCCACTATATCTGGTGAGCGTTCCCCTATCCGACACCTGGGGAGACGCCTAATTGGGGACCAGCAACCCAAACTTTCTTACTATATTGAAATAGAAAGTAAGAATGAAAGGGAACGCAGTATTGCAGATATAATTTGAGTTTGTTCCGAAAAAATGTTCGGTCTACCGGGCTTATCAACTTGTACTACAAATCTCCTCTCAGGATACACTGTTCTTCATTCAATCCATGACACTGCACTTCTCGCAACTTAAGGTGGCCTTAAGGATGGTGTAGACTTGAAAGATTGCTCATCTGGTTTTACTTCAAGGCTTTACCCGAACTGGAACTGGCGATTTTCGTGTATACAAAAACCGATTTTCCATATAATAGACTTTTGTGAGAAGGATCTAAGAATAATCTAAAGTCATCTCAACGATCTTCCATTTTTCAGCGCCTCCTCCAATTTTTTGACTTTTGGTTAACCGGGACTACGGAAACCAGGCTTTGGTTCTCGGCTTCCCACTACTGGACCATGCAGCGCCGAAGTCTTATACTGGCAATTGGCTGAATTCGCTGAACTGACTAAAAATTTGCAGCGAACTGATGGCAGGAACAGTTTTTGAAGGTGGCACCAGCGCAAGGTTGGTCTGGCAGTGCATAAGGATTCCTGAAGATAACCGAGCTTTTAGAAAACTTCATTTAACAGCACATATCCGCTCCTCCTTGCAACCTTATTCAATGATATCAAAGGTCAGGTGGTTTTTTGTAACCTCGCCAGAGAGAGACGACACGTCCACAGACAAGCCCATGCATATGCGACAATCTCTAATTTTTAAAAATACTTTTTTTTATATTTAATCTTTGTTATAATAGTGTCAGCACACTAATTCTTGGTATGTGATATACGCTTGTAATTGTCTTTAAGGTTGCAGAAAAATGCAGGCCACGCTGTTTTAAGGGATTTTAACGTAAAACCAAACTTTTTCAATAAATGTACTGGGAATTTGACAAAAAACTACATTACAAAAGTTGTATTAGCATTTTCTAACTTTTTTGTGTATATAATATATGCCTCCGCCTACTTTTGTGGGCGTGGTTTTGAGAAAAGTGTTTTATTTTTAGTTAAAAAGGCTGATTTTTATTCTGAAATGTATGCAACCACCTAGCATGCGGCATTCGAAAGTTATATTTTTATATCCCGCCTACTTCTTGGAGGCGTGGCAGTTTCCTTTTTTGCTAGAGTGGGGTACTTAGCAATCTGTCGCAGTCGGACTGAAGTTTTTACATACTCACTGTTGCACTTTCCCACTTGTTTTATATTGCCCACGGCCCAAAAAATGACGTGGCTCAAAAAAAAAAATCCAATTAATCTTATCCCGTTAGAATATTAAAGAAAAGAGCTAAGAGCAAAAAGTAATGCAAAAAAAAAAATTATCTGAAAAACGCACCTAAAAGTAGGCGTGGTTTAATACTTTGTTTGTTACAAAATTTAAGTTGCTGCGCTTTGTCCAACTTGAAAAAGCTTTCCAGCTTAATTTTCAAGGCCTAAAACTTCAAACAAGGGCACAGATGAATAGACGGACATGGCACAATCAATTAACCTGTCGCTTTCGATCAATATCTCTAAAAGTCATAGTACCTAGTCTATAGTGACTATATTTTACTAAGTTTACTGTATTTTGCATGCAAATTAATTGTATACCCCTAGGGAGGTAAAAGAACAGACTCTAATGTCCCCTCGAATCAAGAACTCTTACACCAAGAACATTCTTAAATTTGTTCGACTTGATGTTTCAAATTGAATATGCTTCATTTATGTTCTTGAATTAATTTTGCATATTAAATTATAAGCGATCATTCGCTGTTCGTTATGACAGACTTATAACTTTAACTAAAGCCCAAGTTTTTCACTGGTAGTTTACCTTGTTTTTTAATTAAATTTATATTTTCAGAGCACAACTGGTACAGTAAAAACTTAAATTGAGTTGTTTAAATGACCTAGAATCATTCATGTCGAAAATCGCTTCTTTTCTGCTCCTGGACGAGTCTGTTTTTTATGGGATAAACTGGTGGGAGCATAATCGGAATAGCAGAGAATAGAGTTCCTTCCTTTTAGTATCGGCCCGGTTTAATAAGAAACATTAATATTATTAAACTTCCTAAAGTATGTATGTATAACATTAGAAAAAAAGGTATACCCGATATAGTGACAAAAGTCCCCAACTAAGAACTTTTCACTTATAATTCGTAATTTCTTGTCATATTTCCCATCATTCCTGACCACAAACGATTATAAAGGTTTACGTAAAATGACCCATCCAACAGGCTGGTCATTAAAATTGGAACTTAATTAAAGACAGTTGTTGTTACATGTTTCAGAATAGTTTGAGTTCTTTTGTGTCCTTCAAAGTGTGTACGTAGTCATTTTATCCTGTGAATTTCCTGTAACCGCACGCGTGGTGGCTTGGGGGTTGTTGCATTTCAGCACATACAAGGCACAAACCGCGCACAATTATTGCTTCGCCAGAAACTTGGAATATCTCATATCTTATGCAAATGGCTTGTGGATATCTGAAATGATTGGAAAACTTCATGTGAGTCATAAATATTAATTAAATGCACTTAAATGAAAATTGCGAACTACATATCTACACAGCACGTGTCAAAAGTGGTTTTTATTGTATAGCGTGAGGTTTGGTGCTGGGAACGTGACGTTAAATGCAATATGAAATGCAGCTGCATTGACTTAATAAGTCTAATCGTGTTACAAATTTTCAAGGCTTTGATTCTTGGTTCGAAAACATAAAAAAATTAATGTTCGGTTCAAACATTATCTAAAATTGTTAATTTGTATTGAAATTTTGTTTTTTGCATAGGGTTCGTCGAATATAACAAAATTTCAGCTCATTGAAACACTTTATTAAAAAAGCCTGACCTTTTAATCCAAAAGCAACATATTTCAAATATACTACTTAACTTGTACAAGTTTCTCGATTACAACAACTACCATCACAAAAGAGCGATCATTAACCATTAGGACTTGATTAATGCACATTTTTTAATCAATTTTCTAAAGTTCATCTAACCAGTGTGTTGCTTATTGAAATGATCATTTTCATGAGAGATCAAACACATCAATCATGAATGCACTTGGAATTCAAAGTTTGTTCGACCTCAAATGAATTGTTGCTTTGAAATGTGGACTTTCCATTAGTTCAATACAGATTTATGGAAACAAAAGAAAGTTCAAGCTGCTCATTTATAGAACAAGAAGATTGAAGTGACTGTGAATGAATGTGTTTCAGAAATATTGATATTGAAACAGATCAAATAATGATTTCTATTTTTTTTTTTTTTTTTTTGACTATCAACCTGTTGTTAGATTTTATACCTCCATAAACCATCAAACGTGCGAATATCAAAGGCATACTCAGGCCTTATAATATATTGATAAGAAATTTTATAGTCTTTTGAGCAACTACTTAGGAAATACACTTCGTATGTTAACAAATCAATTATTACTTTGTCAACGATAAGAGCGTTTTGTTTCAAGCGGTCACTTGTGATATCAGCTTGTTTTGCCAAAGTCCATCCTATGTAGAAGCACCACGAAAAGCTTGTGTGTGACGAAGGTTCTTGATAAAAATTTAGAACAACTCTTTATGAATTTGATATAAAATTAGTCACTTTTGCCAGGAAAATGTCGAAAGTACAAAGAATATTGAAAGTCGTAAGGAAGTCAAACAAACCACTACGCTTGCTGACTCTTATCAGTGCTGATATAGGTTCAGCATACCTTAGCTCATCTAATCTGCCGCTTTCGCAAAGTTGATAATGATTGAAAGTTCAATGCTGTTTTTGTGCTGATCAATTTTATTTTTCTCCTTTTTAATAACATTCAATTAAAATGTGACTTGACATTTGGGGAATTTACGCTGACGAAGTATTAGCAACACAACACTTCGGGCATTGCAGTCAGCTTTTGGAGGATAGGTGCGCACGTGCAAGTGCAATGTGCTCGTTACGAAATGTTTCAACGCGCGTTCAAAGATCTCGGCCATCAAATGCATTGGCCAAAGCAATTATTGGCAATAAGATATACAGCCGCGGTTGCACCATGGAAGATGCGGTGCTTGTGAGACATTGCAATTTAGTTAGCATGTGCTCGCATGTTGGCTTAACATTAGTGAGTAAGTTAAACAAATGTGGTATTGCATGTGAACGAAGTGGTGGTGCAACCTGTCCTTGGCTTCAATAGAAATTTCAAAGGCTTAAAGTTAGGAGATTCTGATTATTTCGCCGAGCATGTTTGATACGAATCTGCAAAAGCGTTGGTAAAAATGATCGGAAGACAACAGTAAATGTTGAAAATGAAAACAAAAGAAAGTCTACACAGTGAAAATGATAACGACATGATGGATGGGAATCTACACTACAAAGATGCGATTTGTACGCCATTTCTTACAGATAAGCTACACAAAAAAGACAGTCAAGTATGAAGACATACGCCAATTGGTTCGTCGGCTTTTATTAGGGTCTAATCATAGCTATCATCGGATAGCATCATTGGAACAAATCAGTGGAACAATGTCTTCGGTTTTCTGACAAGTTTTTCATAGCAATCATTGAAAATTTCTGTCAGTGCCAACAAACAACAACAACAGGCATTTGAGGTTGGAGTTGATCAGTGAAAGGAAAACTGACGTTGAGAATAGAAAGAGAATGGAATTCTTTTCAGTGGAACGATTTTGTCGTAAAAACACAAATCAAAATCAGCTATTCCTTGAAATCGATTTCTGTCAGTGAAATAGTAAAAGCGAGTTTACATAAAAGTTTTAACGCAATTTATGTATTTTTGTTACGGAAAAAATTCTGCAACTCATAAGCTTCATTTTGATACCAATAAAAGCCAACATTGTTTGCTCAAACGTCCAAAATCATGAAAACAATTTTTTCAATGATGGAGTCCGATGATAGCTATGATTAGACCCTTAAAGGCTTAGCTCATCTATATTCCGCAGTTGGTTTAAAATTCTATGCAATTATTAAAATTATTTCTGGATACATTTTACAGTTTTTTATGAGGTCTGGCAACCGTAATTTTCGTTTAATTTCGTCTCATAATTTACGTGGTAATTTCTCTAACGTTTTATCTATTCCCATCTTCCGGACCACTGGATATCGTAATTCTTTCTCTGTGTCTTCGCGTCTCTTATTTAATAAACTTCCGCTGTCGATCAGGACGATATCTATGTCGGGTATGTTTATAAAGCATTCTAGACTTTGGCTGTTTGATTACAGTTATTCTAGTCTGGAGTCACTTATTAGACGATTATTAAAAATAATAAAAAAGGATAATATTGCTCCGTAAAAGAAATATTCTCTCTTACTTTTGGTAGTTACTGGTATTTTTTAAATATGTATTCAGAATAAATTATCGTTAGTTTGTACTTATTTAAATCATCTTGGATTGCATTTTATTTATATTTATTGTATTTTGTTTATATGTTCATAATACATTTTTGTTGTTAAAATTTTCTTTTGCTCAAAATTATTTTGTCATTTCACTATTTAAAGGTCACCCCACCCAAATAACCTTAATTTTGAATTTGTAAGCCCATTAAAGGCATTCAACACTATTTTTTCATTTATTGATGTTAAAATATAGAATGACCTGATTCTTTCTTGTATGTAGGTATGTTAGATTTAAAGTTCTTTTCAAAAATTTGTAATCTTTAAATATTTATAAGAAGAAATAAACTCAACTTAAACTTAAACAACTTAAACAGTCTGTGTCCATTATTAATGAAAAGTTTGCCTATTACCATTTTAAAAAAAGAGGGAAAAGCATACGTTTTCTTGGCCTTTTTACCATTTTTGAAATATAAGATCCATAAAACAACAATTTCGATTTTTTTTAATTATCGTAAGATTTTTTTCAATTTTGCCTCTCTTTAAAGCAAGTACAAAATGCGGCGTGATCTTCTTATCGACGGGAAAGCCAACATATTGGCCAACCGACAGAAATAAAATACCTGATCTCGTCGACTTCTTTATCGCCAAGGGGGTACCTCGTTACCTTACGAACGTAGAAGAACGCTTTGATCTCTGTTCAGATCGCTCGGCAGTTCTTTTGAAAATCGGCGGAAGCCTAGCGGAAAAGAATAGAGCGCCTAGATTAACTAACAACAACACCGACTGGGACGGCTTTAGAAAATACTGCAAAGAAAACATAGCTTTAAATGTACCGCTCAAAACGCCACTTGAAATAGAAGAAGAATTAGAAAAACTCGTGAGAGTTGTTCAGAGCGCTGCGTGGAATAACACTTCTTTTCGGAGGTCCGAATTATCGAACAGCGGAACAATATATCCGCGAGAAATAGAAGAGCTAATATGCGAAAAGAGGAGAGCGCGCAAGAGATGGCAACGTTTGCGAGCACCCCCGGATAAGACAATCATGAACCACCTTTCTAACAAACTGAAGCACGAACTTCAAGATTTTAAAAGTCGCGAGACTACTGCTTACCTCGAAAGTTTGACTGCCGATAAAGGTTCGAACTACTCTCTTTGGAAAGCAGTCAAGTCCGTTAAGAAGCCTATAGCACACTCTGCGCCATTAAGAAAAGCCAACGGCGAATGGGCAAGAGAAGACAAAGAAAAAGCGGATTTATTTGCAGATTACCTAGAAGAAACATTCAAACCGTTTGACGGGGAACCGTTGGTCGAGGAGCTCAATCCTTATGCGGTACAAGATAATTATAGAATAAAAACCGTGTCATTGGCTGAACTTCGTCAAACGATTAATAATCTGAAAAACAACAAAGCCCCTGGCTACGAAAAAAGCTTTGGTCAAGCTACTCTATATCATTAACGCTTCCATGAGAGTTTTACACGTTCCAAGGCAATGGAAAGTGGCCGAGGTCATAATGGTTCCGAAACCAGGAAAATGTCCGAACGACAAAAAGTCATACAGACCTATTTCGCTACTGCCGATAATAGCTAAGGTGTTCGAGAAACTGTTGCTTAAAAGGTTGCAACCAATCATTGAAGAAAAACGATTGATTCCGGATCACCAATTCGGATTTAGAAAAAAACATTCAAAAATCGACCAGGTCTATCGTATAACAAACGAAATCGAAAAAGCTCTGGAAGCGAAAAAGATATGTACTAGCGCTTTTCTCGACGTATCGCAAGCCTTCGACAAGGTGTGGCACGAAGGCCTGAAGTGCAAATTAAGGCTTTGCTTACCAGAAAAACTCTATAGAATCTTAGAGTCTTACCTTAAAGACAGAATCTTTCGCGTAAGGTACGAAAATGAGTATTTGGAATTCAAAGAGATACATGCCGGTGTCCCGCAAGGAAGCGTTCTCGGCCCAATATTATTTTTGCTCTATACAAGAGACATACCCCACGATGAGGGAACAATTTTAGCTACGTTCGCAGATGACACTGCTATTCTCGCTATTGATACGACAGTTGAATTATCAATAGGGAAACTCCAGCGCGCTTTAGACAAAATATGCGACTGGACGAAGAGCTGGCGAGTCGTCCTTAACGAGACTAAGTCAGCGCATGTTAACTTTACTTATAAAAAGATAAACTACAAACCTTTATTCATTAACTCGGTACGAATCCCGTACTCAAATGAAGCGAAATATCTAGGAATGACTCTAGACGCAAAACTTAAATAGAAGCCGCACGTTAAAAAGAAACGCGACGAGCTCGAAATCAAGTTAAGAGAAATGAATTGGCTTATCGGAAGATTTTCGAAACTAAGCATATATAACAAACTGCTTTTGTATAAGCAAGTGCTAAAACCATCTTGGACGTACGGTATACAACTTTGGGGTTGTACTAAACCAAGCAATATATCTATTTTAGAAAGTTTTCAAAATAAGACACTCAGAGCAATCGTTAATGCTCCATGGTTTATAAGAAATAGCGATCTACACCGAGATCTAGGAATCGCAACCGTGTCTGACGAGGTAACAAACTTTGCTCGCAAACTTAGTACTCGTCTTCGCGGACACTGCAACAATGAAATTATCCGAACTTTGGATCAGACAAATCTTACGCGCCGACTACAACGAATGAGACCGTTAGATCTAGCAGCATAAGATGAAACCGCATAAATTGACGGTATTGTACATGACTTCGTTGGAAGGCAGCCTGCCACACGCGATTATTACAGAAGCTTGAACTAACGGGTGATTTTTTAAGAGGTTGAGAACTTTTTTTTAAAAAAAAACACAAAATATTCGAAAAAATTAATGAAATATTTATTTGAATCGATAGTTTGAACCTTGCAATTTAATGTTTAAAGATAATTTCATGCAAATGTTGACCGCGGTTGCGTCTCAGGTAGCCCATCCGCTGAGTCCAATTTTGGCATACTCTTTCACACATATCGGCCGGTATCTCACGAATGAATGCATGGATGTTGGCTTCCAGTGCGTCAATCGAAGCGGGCTTGTCCCTATAGACATTAGCCTTGACATACCCCCACAAAAAATAATCTAATGGTGTCAAATCGCACGATCTAGGCGGCCAATTGACCGGCCCGAAACGTGAAATTAACTGTTCACCAAACTCGCCGACCATAAAATGGAAGCAGCGCGCGATGAACATTTCGAACCGAGCACGAATTTTGATAGTAAAATTCAATAATTTGCAAGCGTTGTTCATTTGTAAGACGATCCATGGTTAAATTGCAAACCAAACTGAAGCTGTTTGACAGTCTTTGACAGCTTTTGCCAAAACCAAACCAGCTAAAAAATCACCCTTTACTTGTTAAGGAAACTTTGTCGTAGTCTGACGGAAAATGGGAGGTTTTTTAGTGAGTAAGAATGTCACACTACTATGAGCACGCACGGCCGGTCCTCGTAGTGCCTATGAAGGTTTTTCCTACCCACGGAAAAAAAAAAAAAAATTTTGCAAGCACCTGCGTGGACATGCATTTCTCAGAAAACGGTAAAACATACTGTTTTTTATTTCGTTCGTTTAAATGGACTCAAAAACATGAGGTTGGAAACGGCAATTTTGAAATTTTTTTAATGCAGTTAGCTTGGCTTTTGGACGTTTCTTACTTCAGCCAAATAAAGTCGTCCTCACCGTTAAGGGACAAGAAATCTTTCAAAAATCGTTTTCGAAAATATTTTTACTTTTTTAAGTAAAATCTTCAAAGTTTTTGAATATTCGCTTGAATAGACTTCAGGAGATAGATTATGCCACTAGAGATAGACTTTTATTTAAAAGTTATACTTTATACCGTTTGGGAGATAGAGGGGATATATACGTGACTCTCGATCTTTTTTATAATTTTTTAAATTTAAAATCCATAAAACAATTTTTTTGAATTTTTTCCAGTTCCTGTTAGACGTTTTTCAATAGTACAATCAACTTCGCTAACATTGGATGTGTTTCTTAAATTCTATATGCTTTTTTTTTGTAAGCTTTATACTTAAACCAAATCTGAACAAGATGCCTTTTTCAGTTGAGATACAAGAAGATTTTAAATTTTTTTTTTTGAAAATGCGTCAAAACGGCAGTGCTAAAACTTTTTCTAAAAATTATCACTTTAGTTTTAGTTGTTTTAAACGTGTATTCAATATAGACAATGTGCACTAAGTGGTACAAAAGTTATTGCGCCAAACACCTTAAAAAACGCCATCTATTTTTAACTCTTTATTTCTCAAAAAGTTTTCAATATTTTAAAAAAAAATTGAATTTTCCGTTAAATTTGAGTATTTACTTAGATCAAGTTTTTTTTTCAAGTTCTTACCTTTTAAACTTCTGAAAAAAGTATTGAGAAACATTTGATTCATTTTGCCATGAAACTTCAAACTGTAATTTAATCGTTATTTATGACAAAAAAAAATGCATTCATGGGTTCTCTGACTATTTCCGCAGTCTAGAAGTACATCCGACTTACCGTTCACAAGTTATAACGCTATTGGACGGACGGACAAGGAAGTGATACCATAGACGTCCTTTTTCCATTTTTTGGCGGATCGTTAAAAACTAAATGCATTATTTAATATTATGAAGCGAACCATGTAAAATCGTTCAATTTGTACAGCAGAATCTACCTGACAGCATATAAATGTGTCTTCCAACAGCGACTTTTGAACTTTGACAGTAAATAGCGGCCATATTATTGAAGATACATCTGTCAAGTTAATTGTTGTTTATTAGGGCTATTTTGCCAAATCACCAGGGATGGTAGCGTTCAGCAACATGTAATAATGAGCCTTAGCTTTTCATCGATGAGGAATGGGAACGATGAGGAATGGGAACAACTGGCGCAAAGTTGTCGAATTTAAGACGCTACGAATTCAAATTAGATCTAATAGCGTCCAAAACATCCCAAGTCATGTTTAATGGGGTTTTTTAGGCAGAGGCGCCTCCAGTCCATATTTCTTTAAGAACTAAATTGGTCTGGTCATCATCGTCAGTGGAAAACGCTATAGATCGATGATCACCAGCTTCTTTTGGCTTTAATTGGGTGAAATGGACACCAGTAACATGTGTTTCAAGCTGAACGGGGGCGCTTCGTGACACACAGCTCATGAGAACTTTTTTTTTTTTGAATTTGCTCGCTGAATGCATTTTAAGTAGGTACTATACCCCTAAAATGCGAATTTACATTTGGAGCGGAAAAAAAATTACAAATAGAGTAGAAAAAGATTTTTCGGTCCAACGCCAAAGCTTTTGTTAGGTCAGTACGAAACAAAAAAACCCTGCATAGAAACACAAAAGCTTACCCCTACCCCCGTATATGTGCATTTATGTATGAAGAAAAGCTTTAAGCCAACAGAGTATTCAATAAAAAAAACTGTCATTTATCGAATTGTTGTTTATTCTGTTTGCGTGTTGGAAGAGAAAACACAATAAATATTGGACCGACCATAACCTGGATAAGGGATTGGTGCTATGGTGCAGTGGATAGTGTGTAGGACTATGTTTAGCGCAATTTAAGTTTTTCACGGACTCACCTCCACGAGGGTCTGACAAACCCTCCTATGTACTTTGTCATAAGAGACCTCTCAATTCGCCGTATGGAATCGGCAAAAAAGATCCCTTCCATATGTGTATAAGAACACCGGAAACGCATAGTGCCAATTAGCTTTTTTAAAAAAGGCAGACGCCTTAATGTACTCAATATACCCTTTGGTCTGGGTATATTGAGTACAAGAAAATTTTTTAGCCCGATACCTTACAACTATGCTCTCAGTGAGATAAGTCAAAAAAGGCTGGCATGCACTCAAAGAAACAAAATTATCTCTTAGCGGTATAGAGCCATTCACATTCAGTTAGCTTAATAAATGATTCGATCCGGATCCGGTACATGATACTATGGATATATGGGATTGTGAAGTTAAAGGTTTAACAAAGACCTATATGCAGCTTATCCCGGACTAGTGAAAGGGCTGGAAATAGGCAATAGGTAAAAGAATTATCAATAAGCAAAAGTTCAATCGTGACCAGAGTATTTTTAAGCCATTATAACACCAAGAATTTCCGGTTAACTTTTCTAAATGAAATTGTACCAATGTATAACATTTTACGACATCTTATTAACTTTGTCACGTATACGGTTTGTTCTTACATCCAAGTTCGTGCCATCATTTTGTGTTGTGTTAAATTTAGGTTAGCAACGTGTACAATTCAAGGGCAACTATATCACCAGTAGTAATAAAGTGTTATCAGAAAAATACCGGTCGAGTTACAAAAGAAGTGAAGTCTTAAAAATTAATGTCTAAATGCCGACAAGGTTGATTGACTTTCGGTTTATAAAATTCATTTTCAAATTATGGGCAAACCGATTTTTACCGTAATATGAATTCTTATTTATATAAATCGCTGACACCTTAATCTATTGTGTATTAATAAAAAAATTGCGTTTTTGGTTTTATCATTATACTCATTAGGGTAAAAAGAGTGCACCGAGCCAAAAAGGTCAGGACTTGACTTATAGGGCAAAGTTTTCTTGTAAAATTTGTCTTTGAATACACCTACCTACCGAGGAATACAAGTTGTTAAAATTTCAGTTTATCAATTCAGTGGAAACGCAGGATCTTCCAAAAATATTTATGGAGCGAGCAGGAGAATCAGAGGCAGCCAATTGTATGCTGTTTAAAAGAGCTCGTCTTTTTAGACTAAAACTTTGTGAATTTGGCATCATGAATCGGGTCGTCTGTACGAAACAGTTAACAGTCTGTTGTTGTGGTTGCTAACTGTGCTCAAGCCGTTGGGTGTTAACCCCAATTCCCAATTCGGAAGTTCATATTCAGCTATAAGGTTCATTACTCGCTAAATTGGTCCATAATAAAGCGATATTATAGAATTTTGGATGACTGCAGCCCACACTAAACCTAACTTATCTGATTTGCATCAGAAGAATGTCATTGTTCGGTCAAAATTTTGGACTAGCGGCAACATGGGTCCAAAATTATTTGCGAACGATGTTGACATATGACTTTTGGTCCGATTTGAATGAAAATGGAGACCGCCAACATTTAAGCGATTTCCGAACGTCCCAAGCAAAGATTTCACCCTGATGCGACCTCATTTAGTGATCTAACCTTGTTAAACTTCTTCTTCATAAGGGTAAGATAAGACTCAGCCCTGATGCAATAGACCACAAACCACTACTCCATGAAAGTCAATAAAATACTTTACTACTTTACTACAGAATTCTATACTACTGAAGTACTATAGGACAATTTTAGTCTAATTTTAGCGCCAGCGTTAGGGAAAATTGAGCCTTTCGGATGTGCATCACGCAGCGAAAATACACACTGGCAGTTGTCCTGAGCAATTTGTTCATTTGTAACTTAGCCTACGGTCAAATACCAGAAGCCTTGTGGAAAGTTGCAGTTAAAAACCTACCCAAGACAGGAAAAGTATCGAATTCCATAGTCAAAAATCATATCGCCCTATGAGCTTCATGTTCTTTATTCTTTAAGGCATGGAAAAACTGCAAAAAAAACTGAATTGAAAGATACAGCGCTGAAGAGTTCTCCTCTAAGCAAGTCTCAACATAATCTACTAATCCACTCGGTAAGCCCTCAAAAACTTTATTACCAAGATTGAAGACTCTATCGCTTGAAAATCTGTCTCGTGGCTTCCCTAGAAATAAAAAGAACCTTCGACAATACATGTTTTGAGTCAATCATCGGGGTTCCCATATGAATCTTTTTTCAATCATACGAAAATGGTTCATGGTAATCGAAGAATAATCCAAACCCGCATGGATGATGTGGAAATATTGGCGTTAACATTACGGAAGCACCTAGAGGGGGACGTTCTCTCGCCTCTCTTATGTTCTCTTGTTGTTGACAATTTACTTGAATCCTTGACAAATCAAGGAACTGATGCCTTAGGTTATGCCAGTGATGTATAGCAGTCATTGTGTGTGGCATATTCGAAAGCAGCTTTTCAAAACCAATGTGATTCGCACATTCCGTTGTTCAGTAATGGTGCAAAAAAGAAGACCTCTTTGTAAATCCTAATAAGACGAATAGAAGGATTTTGAATTTTATCCGAAGCCCCATGCTACGTAAAACGTAAAACTATAACTCTCAAGGGAAGCAACGTACCTTGGATAAGTCCTTGATAGCAGTCCACAGATAGAACGCTCCACTTACTGAGGCACCAGATGCTTGTCGAAGATATACTGGTCACCAATACGCGCTCGTCGTTAGGCCGGCAATAATTTATGCCCCGCTGGTAAGCTGGACAAAGATCACCAAAGGTACTACGGCCAAAAAACTAGAACTTATCAACAGCTTTAGTAAAAACATAGCTTAAATAGAATCTAATGAAGTCTGGCTTAACTCATTTGGATAGCATTACGTTTACGGCTTTGTTGGAGGTTTCTACTATCCAATGGAGCACTAAGACACAACTGTACTGGTCCATTGTACTACCATGTAGACACTTTGCATTTATGTATTGAGTTAACCCGTCTTTCGAAGAAAGATGAGAAGGTGCTGCAGTGATGAAGAGCTTAGGTGTTCGGCACTCGTCACTTCAGCTTAAAGATCTGCCACCTGATGCGAGCAAAGGCAGGACAACTACAGAGGAAGTGTTCGGCTGTATCGTAGTCCTCTCCACAGGCAGGACAGGTGTAGGTTTCGCTCAAGCCTAACACATTCAAGTGTCTAGCAAAAGCTTGGTGGCCGGTAAGGACGCCTACAAGAAGTCTGCAATCGATTCTCCTAAGAGATAGAAGAAAGGACCCCTCGCAGGTGTCCGGGCGTGATCGTTTAGTCTGTCTGCACACATCGCAGTCACGCTAACGAGCCCTGTGCTCACGAGAAACCCAAATATCAATGGCAGACGTGAAAGGCAAAAGATACAGGCAGGCCTAAAGCAGGTTCGGGTCCTGAGGAAACTTCTTCTGAGCCTAGTTTGGCAAGCTCACAAGAGACCTTATTTTCCTGGATACCAGTGTGGCCTGGGACCCAAACAAGATTCACTGCATTTAGCCTTCCGACTAAGTTCTACGAATGCTTGAGTTCGAGCACTATCTCGGACGAGGTAAGAGGGCTAGCAAAGCATTTAGAGCGGCTTGGCTGCCACTGCAAACGCATATGCTTCTTCCTCTCTTCCTGCTAGTCACAATATAGTGCATAGCCGTTAGGATAGCGAAAATCTCCGCTTGGAAGACAGACGCATATTTACCTAAGGGACTGTGGAGTCTAATGCTTTTCACAAAGACTCAAGCACCAGAACCCTGTCCGGTTTTGGAGCAATCTGTGAAAATACGATGGCATTCTTCCCCTGGCTCGAGTCTGGCCGAAGCCATTCCATTACCTGAGGAAAGTTGACTTGGTAGTTTTGTCGCAAAAGGATTTCTGGGGTCATTGCGTCAGAGGGTATACCCATAAGACAGGTTTCGCACAAGTTTTTCAAAATTCCAATGCGTGTGGTACCAAAAACCAACTCTCTTTAAGCGAAAGATGGTTGTCAGCGTGCACCCCATGACAAATATATCAAGGGAGGATTCATCAGAGCATCTAGAGCAGAGCCCGGCGTACTAGGGAAGGCCCCTGTGCAGCCAAGACAAGCCGTTCTTTAGAGTTTGGCAAAGAGGCAGTTACACGCTTCCGCGAAAGCCTGTTCCACCAAACAAACGATGCGTATGAGAGGAGTGGTCTTACCATGGCCTTATAGATCCAGAGGACTTTTTTCGGAGATAAACTCCATGCCCTAAAGCGCCACGGCCAGATAATGGACTTCTGCTATTTCGGTTTTGGATTCAACATGCTTGGGCCAGAATTTTTTTGAGAAATTGGATAGCATTGCTCAAAAAAATTCTTTCCCATATTCTCCCTCAGGAGGTCTTATACCCTAACCAATATGGATAGGGCTAATTTAAAAGCGGCCATTGCAAACTGAAGAAACAAAGATGAGTAATAATAGAGAGGACTCTACACACAATCATATATCCTCGGCGAAGGAATCACTTCTTCAGCAACCTGAGCCAATATTTCTTCCAGGGAAAATCTTTGTCTTCCTGACTACCGCATCCCCAGAGACCCAAAAAGGCTCTTCCAGCTAGCAATCTACCTATGAGTTTTGCAATACTGATCTCAAGACTCAAGTGCACCTTCAGTTCTTAATCCGACACTTTAACCTTTATTAAAGGTTCCATGAGTAAAGGGCACGATCCATTCAGGCTTTGATCCTCCTTCGTCAAAACGTCCTTTATTTTCGAATTTCTTAAAATGCTGATTTGTCATTGATCAGATGTTTCGTTTCGTGTCCCCGATCCGCATTCGACTCTTGGAGGTGAAGGAGGACCGTGAACAAGTCTTTTATATATGACGACCGAGAATTTGAACCCAGATTGACACGTTGTAAGCACACGCTCTTACCTCAATGCCGCGGCACCCTACCTATTTTGTATAAACTGATCTCTTTAGTACGTATTCCTACATAAAAGATGAATTTGGTCAAAATTAGTAGTTATAGTTTGCTCTAGCGACTGAGCATATTGTGAGGATCAGGAATAATGGCTGATGGATGAGGCTACCTGCATGCAGCATGCTACATCACAACTTCCTTCTTTGCCTTGAATTGAGACCAGCGAGTAACATATCCAAGTAGATTAATGGGGTATTCTTTTCAACACCGAATCGTGAAACAGAAAAAAATTGTTCTTTTCTCGTACACCTAAACGGTGTCTCGTAAACCTAAATTTTTATGTGTGATTATTTACAACACGACTGAAATTGTATGAAATTGTTAAAAACTCAAATTTAGAGCTTTCCAAATTCATTTTAAGCAAAAAGTACAAAAAACTGACGCCAACAAAATCACGCTACGAAATGAAAAAAGACTAAACAAAATGAAATCAAAGCAATTCGTCACTTAACGTGATGACTGCACCGGTGCAGTATTTGTCGTTCTGTACACAATGAAACCGAGTGTACACCTCGCTGGAATTGTCACGAACACCGAGTATTATTTGACAGCTCGGTGTGGCAGTTCGGTGTTCAAATGAATACGCCATTACAAAGAGCTACCACAGTGTGGCAAAGGCAATTTTAAGGAACGCTGTTTATAAAATTTTTACTTTGATCTTTTCTCGTTGCCTATGTACAATTTGCCTCAATCTTATTTACATTTTCGATATCTTCACATGACAACAAAACAAACCGTGGAAAAAAAGTTGTTTTATAAACAAATTTAACAACCGGTCAATCTCTTTACAATTAAAACCCCGTGCGATCATTTTTTACGATTTTTTTTACGAAATTTTTATTGCATTTGATGTTCAAGTTCAATTTTGTACTCAATACTCATATCACTAAGCGAATGATTACAGTTCATTATTCTTTTCGATTAAATAAGCGAACAAATATTTAAAAATGTAGGTACTCAGCACTTACCTACACCTACAACTAAATACAATTATAATAAAACGTTGCACATTCAGCTGTGACTAGTATAATAAGTTTTACTATTCAGCAAAATTCAAAACTCTATCGACCCCTTCAATCGGATTATATGCCCCTGTATTTGTTCCTTAGCTCGGTTATGCACTCACTCTTATTTGAATAACACGATCCCATTCAGATAGATTCCATATTTTTTATTTTCTACAAAAGATAGGTACAAATGTGTTGAGCCGATCTGGTTTTGAATCTGCGCACTGCACTGCAACAGCTGTCAACTCTAGATACACTTCCACTTCAAAACAAATTTGTGTCAGTGTGCTTACACTGTCAGTATAAAAAAAAAATCCCGTGCTCTTATCATAAAAATTTCCCCTTTTTCCATTCCACACAGAGAAGAAAATTTGAATGTGTTTCATCGTTCAGATATGGATTTACCCCAGCTGTTGGGATCTTTTTAGTACAACAACGTCACCGACTTGATCTTTGATCGTACGCTATTACACCAGCCACAATCGCGATCGCCTACAAAAATTTCACAGTCAGAGCTGGTGGCGGCAGTACTACTTGCTAACGGGCGAACAAAATATTAAAATTTAGTCGCGATCGTACTGCTGGCTGGCGAGGGTTCGAAACGCGTTGTCTCTCTTCTCCACGAGTTTTCTAATTAGAACGCATTTTTCCTAAACTACCTCCAGAGGATCATTCAGCAGAAGGGGGATAGTTTTCCTTTGTCGTCTTACGAATTTTCGCGATCGTTTATAAAAAGATCTCTTCCGGTTGTTGCACGAAAACTAAATTTGCATCCATGCAAAGTGGTTTCTTACTTGAAATTTACATTCTCATTTAGTGACTTAGTATTTTGTACTGTTCTAATTGGAAAAAACCGAATAAAAAGATACCCAATTGTCGGTGGACAGAACGGGACACCACAGAGAGATCGTAAATTCTCTTCTACTATGATCTGACACATCTTTGTTGTTCTTGATTTTTTTTTTGTTGTTGTTGAAATAATTAATTTCTTATGCTGTGATTTTGTTGAGAGAAAAAAATATTGTTAAACTCTGCTTAGAAAGAAATTAAATAAAATCTAGCAAAATGGTGGTGAACGATAGTGCAACTAATAATTTATTAAACGATAATAGGAACTCGGGCACAGTGGCAAAGGCACAAATTGTTCCAGCTCAACCGAAAACACTGCAGCATCTGCCTAAACGTCCTGCCGTGGACCTAGGATTCCACAATGTATCATATGCCGTTAAGGAAGGAGGATCAAGCAGTAAGTACTATTCTAAAATATTATTCTTAAATTTATTTTATTTTTTTAAAATAAAATTCAGGCCACTTAGGTTTTTTGGAAATAGGCCATAGACAATATTGATAAGGCGTCTCGGTCACGTTGTCTGTTTTAAAAACGCTTTGCGCGAAAAAAAAACTCATGAGTGACCGGAACAATGCGAGAATGCCATTCGTTTAATGTGGGGTTGATGGTCTAGAGTTGCCATACAACATTTAGTTAGCCGCTGTGATATGTATGAAAAAAACGAGTTGGATAAATATAGTCTTTGTCGCGATGGCGTTAAGAAAACCGGTCACCGTTCTTTTTTTTTTTATAAATTTTTGAAATGCATGTTAGGAAAAATAAATAAATAAATAAACTTATTGTTAAATTGCGTTGTGGATCCGCGGTGAAAAAAAATGGCAATGAAACGAGTTATTTTCTGTTCCGCGATTATCGCAGAAGTTCTGAACAGAATTTTATTGATAATAATAAAAGTCAGTGGTCAGGCTCAAGGCTTATGAAACAGAGCTGAGGAATCTTATGGTTATGACTCATCGAAATTTGAGAATATTTCATAAGCAAAATATTTGCTTAATAGAATCGAAAATACTTAGGTATGCGATAATTTTGGACAGCATATAACTAACTAATGCTTGGGTGCTATTACGTAAATCGTGTTAAGTTTTGTATAGACGTTTTACTTATCATAGATTCAGACTTATTTAGTACCTATTGATAGAAGATCAAATTTTATTTAGTATTAAATATTTTTGTAACCACCTACCTAAGAAGGTATTTATTGTAGGAATATTAGGTTTGGCCATGAGTCTTATCATGTGCAATAAAAAGGCGCCATTTCAAAAGCCAAAACTTATCTTATCAATCAAGAGGCTTAAGAACTGCAAGAGGAACATTGAGTTTTACGATCTTGTTTGCGTCTACGCGTTCGATATGTAACCAGCGAAAGAGAGGAAGTGTCTTTTATGAACACTTAAATAAGTGTTGACAGCAAAGCTTCTTTTACAGCAAATATTATGTTGCACCCTTTAACCTATGCCGCCTATTATTGGTAAATCTTTAAGAATTTCGTAACTTTCAATAATTGTATAAAACATACAAGAAAAAAACAATCTAAATATAAGACCAAAGAGTTTCTTTGTCTTTGTGGCCCGATTTTTAACCGCAAAGCCATGAATAGAAACGGATATAAGCGTCTCCGACTAAAGTTGTAAAATTGTTGATGGAAATTTTCATCGATGAGTTTAAGGCTTTGCTAATCGATTCAGTATGAATGATTCAAGGCCCTTTTCAAAAATCTAGGGGACACGTTAAAAAAGGTCGAATTAGGCGGTCAAGAACTCGAGCTAAAACAGACCAAGTCTTTTACAACATTTCTGCTGCGTATATTGAATCTCTGCACCCGTTTCTTTACTCAAACACCCTCCGTTTTTTCCTGGATCTGCACAGTCCATTTAGAAGCTTAACGTGATAAATTTTAGTCTTAAAGGCTTACTAGAGTAAGAGCGTGAAAAAAAATTTTTTTTTTTTGGTACAGGTGGAGAAAGTTGAAAGTAATGCGTGTGTCACATTAACAGCGAGAGAGCGAGCGAGAGACTCGGGCGAGCTGTCAAATGAATTTCAATCAATCACAGCGTAATGAAAAATTGAAACACCCTCGCCGAGGTCGACAATTATTCTGTCAATCGCTGTTGTGAGTTATGAAACGTCAAGTAGGCATATTTTTATTTAAGCTAATACTTCTTGTAAAGAATTAACCATACGTGTGTAATAAAATCCACAAAGTTTAGAAATCTGTTATGTTTTGTCAAAATAATTCTCGCGGTTTCTCGCTTTCATTGTGTAGTAACAATTATTTCTCTGGTCTCGCGTTGTCGCTGCCGCTCTGGTTTGATGCTCTCGCGCTGAATGTGAAACGGCCATAAAGCCTAGACTTTCCTCGTGTAGGAATCGCACGCACTTACCAGAACGACGCAGAGACCAGAAGTTAAAGCAAGTCCTTAAAGCAATGCACGTCCACTAGGGACATAGTACTATAGTATAGACATAGACTATAGTATAGACATAGTACTATGATTGGAAATTGTTTGATACCGAAGGAAGCTGGTCTTCTGCAGATGTATATATTTAAAGATGGTTGTTTGGCACTAGTTTTACATTTTGCTTTTTGGTGGTTTCATGTTTAGTAAATTTTCTTACTAGGTACTACCTAGAAATAAGAGTTTAGTGGCCTTGCAAGGATCCTTGTCTATCTTTTTTATAGGATGAATTTAAGGATATACTTGGGGCTCGAGTATTTCTTTTCTTTTTTTACAGCAAAAATGCCTATATTTTTCAGTATAGTTTCTTTTATGCTCTTAAAAGAAAAGATCGCCATGTGCTACTCTAACTTCAATCTTTCATTTCTTAAACTACTCTACCTGAGTTGCCACTAATCAGCTGATTCCCTGCAGCCTTTTGAACTTCCTCCCTTCACGCGGAAACATGTGAAAGTTCAGAGTCACGCCGCGAGCAGCTTTTTCTATCCCCATTTTTTGGGGCTTGCCGGCTTCTAAGGCCTTCCGGGCGTCGGTTATATAGCTTTGTGAGTCGGTCGATTTTCTGATTTTTGAGGGTGAATGTAGTTAAGTCTAGTTTAAATTTTTGTTTTTCCCAATAATTTTTTATAGCTTTCCTTCTGGGGTTGCTGGTCCCCATTGGGCACCTCCTCAGGCGGCTGACAGGGAAATACTCACTAGATATGGTGGATACCGACATGGAAAATATTCGGCGCGGACCAAAGCTAGCAACAAACGAAATATCCAGGAGCGTCTGTCCCAAAATAAACGGCTTTCGGGTGAGCGTCTGTTATGCAGGTTAGGGTCGGCCGAATATTAAAAACCTCTTTCTCTTTCAATATGCAAATGGAATAGTTTTATAAAATAAATAAAAATAAATAGAGTGGCGCAACAGCTCGATGTGAACCAGGGCCAACTTCTCAACAATGTATGCTGTGTGTGTTAATATCTTCACATACAAGGGGACCTACAGTTTTTTGCCGAATCCGAACGGCACTCTGAGAAGTTTTTCGAGATAAACGATACTCTCGGAGGGCTTGTCAGACCCTCGCGGAGGTGGGGACCGTGAAAAAGAACAAGTCTTTTTTTTCAGGTGACGATGGCAGGATTCGAACCCAGACCTCCGGCGTAGTACGCACACACACTAACCACTACGCCACGGCACCCCAAATGGAATAGTTTTATTAGAACAATTAGATGCTTTCGAAATGCATTTATGAAATATTCTGCTTGTCATATTATTACTTTTCTCCGTAAAGGCATAACACTTGCGGGTTAAACTTTGGTATTTTTGTGCCAAGTTTTCATGTTCCGTACTGGCTCATCAGCATTCGCGTGTTGGATCGAGAATTACTTTTCTCTTCTATCTTTTATATCCTCATATTATTTCCACTCACAATGTGCTACGCATCTTAAGGATAGTTATAACCACTAAATCGTAAGTAAATTATAATAAAAATAAGTTATAGTTTCCCGCACATAGTTTGTTCAACTCTGGTTTCTGTAAACGGACTTTGCAAGCATACCTAAGGTAATAATGTCTTTTTTTATAATCAACTCGCGAGCAAGGGATTCGCATACCCTTTTAATGCAAAACATCTCACGAGCGGAAAAGATAGGAGGAAGAGAGAAAGGAGGAGACGTATCTATGCACTCTTGTTTTGAGTAGATTTGGGTTGTATTGAAAAGGAAAGACTTACTGTGTTAGGACATTCCACAATCGTGTTGTGTGGCTTATGTAAGAACCTATAAACTTTACTCGAGGGTGAACTGATGTGCATTCGATCTTTGACGAGTATTACGGTTGAAAGTCTTAAGGAGGGGGATGCAATTGGCTATTTCACTGGAACACTGTTCGTAGAAAAATCGATAAAACAGTGACAGGCAAGAGACATTACGTCGGTATTCAAGTGAGTCGATAGACTTTTCAATGTTTCTGTCACCAATAGGTCTTAACGCCCGCTTTCGTATCCTACACTTTTTTGAAGTGTAGATTTTGGGGCATCTGCCCAGAAATGGGAGTTATATTCCAGCTTTGGGCAAATATAAGCTTTATATAAAATAGCCAAATCAGATGGGGTAAAATATTTCTTGCACCGTGCTTTAATAAAGCAAAGGTCAATAAAACGACACACCTCCTAATACACACCTCAATCGCAATTTCCGACGTTAATATTGTTAACGGGCATTCGTGGTGAGAGTCGCAATCACAACAATGATTTTTTTGACAGCGGTAGTGCTGTCTCGTTCTCTCGCTGTTGAGTTTCAGGTGGCTGAGGAGAGCACACCGTGCTCACTGAATCGCTTGTGCTTGGCATAACACTTGCGGGTTAAGCTTTGGTATTTCTGTGCCGAGTTATCATATTCCGTACTGGCTTATCAGCATTCACGTATTGGATCGAGAATAACTTTTCTCTTCTGTCTTTTCTACATTCAAATTATTTCCGCTCGCGATGTGCTACGCATCATCAGCTACTCGACGTTAATGGAAGCCAAATTTGTGGCCTGCAATGAGTTGGACACGAGAGCTTTTCTACCGTACATGAAAGAAAGGTGTCACTGACACCTTCGATCAAATTCGGTCGAATCCTACAGCGGTACGATGTGAAAACGAACCCCTTCCCACCAAAAAAGACCTCAACCAACAAACAATTAGGGACTTTGTCTACCTGGGTTCCGCTATCAATTCAGACAATGACACCAGCGCTGAAATCAAACGAAGGATAACTCTTGCCAATCGCTGTTTCTTTGGGCTAAGAAGACAATTGAGTAGCAAAGCCCTCTCTCGAACAACTGAAGTGTCCATGTATAAGACCCTCACCATCCCAGTCCTGCTTAACGGTGCAGAAGCATGGACCCTGTCAAAGGCGGATGAAAACACTTTAGGCTGCTTCGAGAGGAAAATTCTTCGGACGATTTACGGTCCCGTCTGCATAGACGGAGAGTGGAGGAGGAGATATAACATCGAACTGTACGGGCTGTACAGCGATACCGACCTAGCCAAAAAAGTCAAAACACAACGTCTACGATGGCTGGGTCATCTAGAGCGGATGGACACCAACGCCCCGGCCCGGAAAATCTTCGAATCCACACCGCAGGGACGACGCGGTAGAGGAGCACTGAGACTCAGGTGGCGCACGCAAGTGGAAGGGGACCTCAGCCAACTTCGCGTGCGAAATTGGAGACGGCTAGCTAGAGACAGAGCTGGCTGGCGAAGCTTGTCGGCTGAGGCCCAGGTCCACCCCGGACTGTAGCGCCACCTTAAACAAACCAACAAACAATGCCTACTGTGGTTTTGTTTGCTTAAATCTTTATGAAAAGTAGTAATTTAAAGTCGTACGGACCAAGGGTCCGTATTTTTATTCTAAGAGTTGTATAAAAAACTAAAATAAGACCAGATAAGTTTACTTAGAAGGTGAGAAAGAAATTCCCGCACGGTAGGTACTTACCAAACTTGTGAAACTTGTAAAATGAGAGTCCGAAACTTAAGAGCTATACCACAGAAGAATATGCGAAGATCGAAATACTTGGTGAAGCGTCTGCTTAGAGAGGTAGCTCTAAGTGGGATAACAGAGACCGCAAATCTACCTTTTGAAGCGGTTTGGTGAACATAAAAAACCAACTCGCCCATATTTCTTCTAAATACCCGAAAGATATAACTTCTAAATACCCCATCCTCTTTACCATGCAACACCAAATTTAAATTTTTGGCCTTAGTTCATAAGCTGTATGCCATTTTTTTGTATTGGCCACGCGCCTTAAAATGGTTTTGGGAAAAAAATTAAAATCAATTAATTCTAATTTCGTTAAAATCATGAGGGAATGCGTTAAAAACAAAAATTATTGCTTAAAAAAACTGTTTTTTCACAAAACCGCCCCTAAAAGTGGGCGGAGCTCAATATTTTGTATAAAACAAATTTAGCCATTGGTAATACATACCTTTAATATTTGTCATATAATTTTTTTTTCGATTAATCATGTGTTTGCAGATCTAACATGTTAGAAGGGGGCATGGTCCAAGTTTGGGGGGTCAGACAATTTTTGTCTGATTAAAGGCTTCGGTTCACTATTGCTCTGCACCAAAATTTGAAATCCTCCGCCTTGTCTAACTTGACCTAAAGGCATTTTGAAATAAAATGGGAAATGGAGGTTGTCTTACATTGAAGCCAGTAGTGGGCGTGGCCGTTTGCGGATTTAACCAATTTTAGCACCGTGTCTGTACAAAATAAGAACCAAGATGCGTCGTAGCTCAATTTAATAGCTCTAAAAACTTGACACATATATGTGTTTCCGTATACGGACAGACGGACAGACGACCCTAGTTTTTTTTTTATCGTCATGGCCGCAGTTGGTAGAGGCTCTAAAGCACTTTCTTTTTGAAAAGTTGAGAACTGTGATTATATTCAAAATAAAACCACATAAAAAAGCAGAACTTAGAGAGTTTATCTTCGCTTTATAAAAATTAAACGCGAAAAATATTTACTTTCCTGATTTCATTAGTACAAGCTTGCAATTTTTATTTGAAAACATTAAATGGCTAAATGATTTCATAAGTCTTGGGTAGGTACTAAAAAAAGTTTTATTCTTTAGAAAAGGAATGAGGTAAAAATTTTATATCCTTATCACATAATTACCGGTTCAAAAATGTGTTTTGAATTTTAAATAATAATTCATGCAGCTATAATAAATAAGTTGTACTAGCTTCATGACAAATGATAGTTAGACGTTGATTTAAACCCAATTAGAACTTGTAGAACTACACGTTAGTTACACATTGCATAAGCGAATTAATTTATGCAGGTGAATCAGGTTTAATTAAAATCTCTTAGCAATCAAATTTAAGTGGAAAAGTGCTATAAGCGTGAAGGGAATTAAATTGTTACATTCAGGATTCCTTTTGCGAAAAGTTGATAGGTATCTTAGTAGTTTGAAGTATAGTACTTCCCTTATAAGAAAAGCACTACCGCATTGGCTTCCTTTGCACGACATTAAGTGAAGTTTTGTTTTTTAACAAATAATTTCAAGCTATCCACCGTGTTGTAATTAAAGACGTTTTTGTACAAATGTCCAACTTTCAAATATTGAATTTCAATCGTTTTCAACCTTAGTAACATTTAAATTTCATTCAAATGGCTGCCTCGGCTGGCCATGCGGTAGCCTATACGATCGGTCCGATTTTAACCATATTATCGATTGTGTGCAGCTGTATTTCATCAATGGTTTCACGAATATTGTCCTTTGAAGCGTCAATTGTGGCTTGTCGGCGTAGCACTTATCTTTTACGGCACCCCACAAATAATAGTCCAACGGTGTCAAATCGCAGCTCCGAGGTGGCCGAACGACATCAGCTCTGCGGCTGATAATGCGATCTTCAAAAACATCGAGTGTAGCTTCGGCTGTGTGGCACGTAGCGCCGTTTAATGTTGCCAAATGTTGCCGATATCCTCCTCTTCAATTTTTGTGAACAAAAATTCGTTCAACATGGCCCGATAACGAGGGGCCGTTACAGTCAAAGGCCATCGTTATCGGGCCTTGTTCATTTTCGAAGAAAAATAGCCCAATTATGCCAATGGACCAAAATCTGTGTATCGGCTTTTCAATGTATGCATGCGGGTTTTCTGTGCCCCAAATGCGACAATTTACATACCCGCCAAGATCAAAATGAACTTCATCTGAAAAGATGATTGTTTTGGCAAAATCGGCATCTTCTGTAAGTCGATCGCAGGCCCACTTAACGAAGCGAAAACGTATATTTCCCAGTGTTGTTCAAGCGTATACACAACCATATTCGTTCAGCGGAAGGATAAAACTAATTATCTGTCAAATCAGACATGAGCTTAGTGTTGCCATTCATAAAATAAGCGCTAGTTGAAAAAAAAAACGTTAGATGGCGGACCCTTTACTACAAACTACTCGATCCTATCACCTTTATACAGTTTTTTCGAAAATAATAATTTTCTGGTATAGACCAAACAGTTGACTGGCACAGTTTGACCTAACACCCTCTAAGCTTTAAGGGTCTTTCACAATTATTTCTTTATGTTTCAAGCTATGAATCAGATCAGACTTGATGACTACAACTACTGTTTGATGGCTTGATATCATATCATACTGTCATATGGGGTATAAAACAAAGCGGTAGATTTATTGTGCCGTCAATTTAAATATTTTATTGCTAAGGTCTTGTGTTTTGCATTCTAATAAACCTGAGTTACAGGATTTTTAGTATGTTTTTCATAACGGCGAAACACTTCATCTCTTTCGTCGGCAATTAGTGTCCACTTATAGACACGACCTCTAGACAACACAGCATGTATAATAAGTAAATTGTACAAAATTGTACAAAACAAGTTAAACAAGAAAATCCACAAGCCGGCCTAAAAGTCTTAAATCGATTTCTATACGATTGATATTCTGCAAAACGAATATTGATGCCCTTCATCGCGAGTGTTTTCCGGAAGTTCTAAAGTTTAGATATCTTTTTCTCCCATTAAATTAAATTCGCGTGTCTCAGCATCGATTTGCAAGTATCGCGAGCGAAGTGTAACTAGTACCTATGCTGGTAATTATACTAAAAGACATGACAATTTATTCTGATCGGCGATTTAGTATTAAGTTTTAATTGCACCAGTAATAACTATCAAACTCAAGGTTTTGTGCCTCTCAAGTAATGTGATATACGAGTGCCGTACACACAGGAACGTTTGCTTGTTTCATATCTTATATTTTCTTGATATCTATTTACAAAAACAATTATCAGTAAAAATACAAAATTATTTCAAATAAAACCACATATCACACTAATAAGATGATTAAAACTTGAGCTTTGCACCTAATCAGCCTTAGGTAAAGGTATTTTTATCTCTGATGTTTTTTTTTTTTATTTCCTGTCAATTAACCTTATTGACTTAACTTATAGATTTCACGTCATTTCAACAATGTCCCAGAGGGTGGCTTTGTGCGACAAGTTTCCTTGTGCGTTAACACCTAAAATGGGTATTCCCATATGTAGGGCTGAAAATCGGTGCTAAGAACATTACGATGCAATACAAGAGCTAAGACTGACGTATAAGCCCTGCAGAGGGATGGAGCAAGCGACTTTCCAAAATCCATACCCGTGAAGCTCTATACAAGGTTTATGGAAGACGAAACGTTGTCCCAGTGATTCATGTGGGGGCGCGGTTGTAAGTTTTCTTGTACACATATCAGAGTGACGTACATCATATACCATATACGAGGGCATGCATGAACTACGTCTATCCGCTTATGGAACTCACACGCTGCATGCAGGTACCTACATGTTGTCATTTGATATCTTGAACAACAGAAATTAGTTCAGTCCATGTTTTGGTTGTTGTATTAGAATTTTTTTCTTCAAAACCAGGTGCAAAAAGCTACAGGGTGTACAAATTCATTTATCAGATGGGAACATTTTAACACTTTAGGCGCAGTTTTTCTGGTTAACTGTTCCCAAAATAAAGGTTTTTCTGGCAGTTTCGATCCGGGGTTAGTCTCGGCATAAATCGCCAAATTTGGTGAGCTAAACTCTGAAGAATAAATCAAGCTACTTAGTCTTTTTTTTTTCTGCTTCAGGTGCAGTTTTTCTGTTCACGATCATCCGAGTATCGGAAGTTAACTGCAATGAATCCTAGAAATAAGTTTTTAAGTCAATTTCGATCTGGGGTTAGTCACGGCATAAATCGCCAAATTTTGTAATCTAATCCCCCGCTAAACTCTAAAGAACAAATCCAAATTTTAAGCCATTTTTTCTGCTTCAGGCACAGTTTTTCTGTGCAGGTTCATCCGAGTATCGGAAGTTAGCTAAAATGAATCCCAGAAATAAGTTTTTCAGTCAACTTCGATCTGGGGTTAGTCGCGGCATAAATCACCAAATTTTGTGAACTAATCCCGGGTTAAACTTTTAACTTAAATTAATTCCAAAAATAAGTTTTTCAGTCAATTTCGATCTGGGGTTAGTCTCGGCATAAATTGCCAAATTTGGTAGGCTAACCCCCAGCTAAACTCGAAAGAACAAATCAAAATTCTAAGCCATTTTTTCTGCTTCAGGCACAGTTTTTCTGGGCAAGTTCATCCGAGTATCGGAAGTTAGCTAAAATGAATCCCAGAAATAAGTTTTTCTGTCAATTTCGATCCGGGGTTAGTCTCGGTATAAAACGCAAAATTTAGTGAGCTAATCCCAGGTTAAACTCTGAAGAACAAATCAAACTTCTAAGCTGTTTTTATTTTCTATGTGAAGTGTATCTGCTTTGTGTGTTTTTTTTTTTTGAAAAATTATTTTTGAGCAGAATCAGAAGAACAACATGAACTCGTTTACCTATTTATTCTATGTAAAGTGAGAATTGGGAAAGTCAATCGTTTCGAGAGTCGAATATTTTAATAACTTTAGTGACGACGCATTAACTATGCACTGAAAAACTGCTCACTGAGTTAACTCCAGCTTTGTTCCTGATTTAACTCGGTTTAAATGGTTTAACTCGGGCTTAGCTCTGCACTTTAAAGAAAAACTGCCGCTCTGGACTGACAGATGACCTTATAAATACCGTTTGCCTGTGTGAATAAAGTCTCAAGTTCTTTAAGGCGCGCGTCCACATGAAAGTAAAGTTACTGCGAGTAGCTCTCAAGCCACTCTCGAGAGTCCCGGGAGTACTCGCAGAGAGTTGATTTTTTACTCTCAACTCCCCGACTCCTTGAAAGTCTTTATCTGAAAGCTACTCTCGTGATTCTCGAGAGTGGCCTGAGAGCTACTTTCAGTAGTTTTACTCTCAAGGCGACGCGCACCCTTAAAGTGAGCTGGAGAGCTGAGTCATTAGACTAAACATGGTTCTTATACGACGCATAGAATGTCGAAAAACTTGCTAGAATTGGCTGAATTTGATGTCGGAAGACCTTTTGGCCAATTAAGACTGTGAGTTACTCTTAGTTACGTGAGTGACACTTAAAAGGGACTTTTTTTATAAGGGTAGAGAATTGCTATATTAAAACTTAAGCTTGAACGATTAAATTTGGCCTTGGATAAGCCAAATCCAAGGCTTATTCAGTGCTCTGGATAAGGTGGCAGACATGGGCTTCTTTTTCCCTTTCAAACCACTTCAATGCTCATGTGGTTTGGGTGCGGACAACTCTATTTGAATGAGTGTAATTAAGTGTCATGGTGACTTGGATCGTCGAAGAAAGTTGTGGTTGCGCGTAGATATGAAATTAATCCATTATGAACAGCTTCTTGCACATCATATACCTGCACTTCGTGGTGCAGACACATGTGTTTGTTACCGACTGATTTTTCTGCCTTTAAAGGGGGCTTACCTGAAAACTGTTCATCACTGAGGTCAGGTGGGGTTTGGTTAATGGATGCCCCTGTGACAATATAGTCGCAGTTCACTTAGACCAACAGTTGGGTTCATTATATCCATTTGGGGACGTTCTCAACACCTGAAACGAAAAACAGAAATTAACCGCTGTAAAAAGCTCAAAGTGCCGCTCTCTTGGACACATCCGGATTTGTATACATATCTTAGGAGTAGATCCGCATTAATTAGATCTTCGAATTCATTCCGAAGTATGTGTAAGGGAAGAGAATGATGCCTTGTAAAAAGTAAACAAATGCTTTAATTCAAGGACGGTACGATTTTTATGCACAAGAAAGATGTTTTATGCAAATGGATCGATTCGAATTCCAACCCAGTGAGTAAGTGCTAGGTTAGGCTAGGTTGGGTGGCTGTCCCCACTGGGCAGGGACACACTTAGACCAAATGAGGTCCATTGTGATAATACTTGTAGGACCGGAGTTACCAGCCCGAGGACCTAAATGATGATTACCCGTTTGTGTGGGAGGGGTCTAGGCAACCAGTAGAGGTATAAACCTGTACCGAGGGTCACCGATCAAGGTTTGATTGGTTGGGACATACCCGAGGGTAATGAGGGCTGGAAGGGTAACCGTTTCGTTGTGAACCGCTGTCAGCAGAGTTGAGGGGGCCAGTAAGAGACTTCCTGAAGGAAGGGAGGTCTCGTAACTGTTGGACTCCGGATGGAAATTTGGCTTGTTGATAAGAATTGGTGGAAGGTGTGGGGGGGGGGGTGCTTGAAGTCGAGGAGGAGGTGCGGGGGGTCAGTGAGGGATAGTTCCTATATGATAGAAAGCCCGGCAGGGACAACCTGTTGTTTCTCTGCTAAGGATTATCCTCGGGGATGGGAAGGTGCAGGGGTAACCGATTCGGTGTGAACGGGAATTCACACGCAAGAAGCTGATGTAGGGTTACCGTCTTCGGTGTAAACCCGTACTACAGGTGACGTAGAAGGTAGGGGTAACCGAAGCAGTATAAACCCGTACCAGTGAAAATTATGTGTTGGGGAGAGATGAGGAAAATGGCAATTACTATAGGAGTACTACTAATTACATCCCGTGTGGTGTGATGGGCAAATAGGGTACCTTTCCCTTGCGTCGAGTTTTACTAGATTTAGATCTTTAGTTTGCTATTGCCCCTAAGTGAGAGTTAGCTTTAAGGATTTGGGGAGCGCAGGTGGGGGAAACCGTTGCCGAAGGATGTGTCTTCATTGAGGACGCTGAGGTAGGGTATCCGTTTCGGTGTAAACCCGTACCTCAGTTGACTCAAGAATCAACCTTGGGGGGGGGGTATATAAGAGGTAGGGGTAACTGAAGCGGTATGAACCCGTACCAGGGGGAATATGTACCAGTGTTCCCACAAGAGCGGAGAGGTGAGGACAACCGAATCGGTATGAGCCCATACCAGGCCGGTCCTGTTGGGGAAAACTTGGGGGATGTTTTAGTGGGGTATATTTGGCGCTCCACTGTAAAGTGTAGAGGTTCCATGGAGGAGGGATGGGTTTTGTGATACACCCTTATGTGTTTAGCCAGTTTGACCCGGTGATGAGATAAAGTTCATTATCTTCTTTAGATCGAGTCGCGCTAGATCATTTAGGTCATCAAAGAAGTATTCGCCTAAAGTTTTCCTTCTCAGTGCTGATAGGGCGGGACAGTTGCACAGAAGATGAACCATGGTCTCTTCTTCCTCTTCATTCCTAGTAAGTGCTAGAGTGCTAGAGTGTGTAAGCAAAAGTTGGAGTCCATTAAACGTGCCGTTGAATCCCATTATATACCACATTGTAAATTGCTCATATTATTGTTATTTTGAATAGTATTATGAATATTAGCGAAAGTAGTTCATTATATTCTTTTACCTCTTTAAAAAAGGCGTGGTCTGCCCTTCTCTTATAACAAACCAAAAATATCGGCATAAATACTTCCAAGTTAGGCTTAAATACACGCAAGAATGTAATTTTTTGGGTAAAATTTTTTTTTTTTTTTTTTGAAAAATAAACCCCGAAGAGGAGGCGTGGCCAACACCTTTGTTTGAACGAAATCTAGAATACTTTCTTGTTTTCTTTCCTGAATTAGGCTAAGGCCCAGTCGAAATTCGCATTTTCCTAGAAAATTCAACAACGTCCAAATGTGGGCGTTGAAAAAAGCCTTGTATGAACGAAATATGGGACAAAGTGCCGCCAACTTCTCCAACTTCTCCAACTCCAATACAAGTGCTTCAATGAAAAGTGCGTACTTTTATCTCGCTTCCATCGTCATCATGCGAAACTCGACTCCTTTTCCACAAATGACCGATAGTTTTCAACTATTAATATTTAGTTTTACAGAACTTCTGCTAACATCGACCTGAGAAAAGATTCTATACTTTGTCGTTATAAGGTAAATGCAAACCGACTTTAAACAATGTTAAGAAAAATTATATTTCTACACACAAATGACTCATAGAACAATCTGTAGCTTGCCTCTGAATGGCTTCTATTACTCACTCGTAGTAACGAGTCTAATTTCAGTTTTATGAAGGCGGCATTCGAAATGACTTCAAGTCTTTATTATGATTACTTCTTCCCTCAGTCAGACGCGTATGTAGGCTTTGCAGAAAACAAAAACAAATCCACTAACCTCAATTCGTTCAGGTTAAGCTGGTTCTGTGCGGTGAGCTCGAGTTTCGTGTACAGTCAATTTCAAAAGTTTTAAATTCTATCGAGATGAACACAAGCAAATGTGACTTAAATACAAATTTTTTCTTGTAGTATTGCAAGGTAGAGTCAAAGCTAAGTGCTTTGAATTTATCAAACCAAAATGACGAACTTGACCTACAGTCTAGCCGAGTCAGCTGAAGAAGAGAAAAATAATTGGGCTTTTATGAGTATCCCTCATTTGAAGGGACCGTAAAGGTTCAATCTAAACTCGAAGATTACTTTGCTGATTTGCCAAAACATGGGAATAGGATTTTGCATAATGTCGGCGCAGTCATGCGAGGTTCCAATCGCATAATTTCAGCCTTATGAGCCAATCTACAAGTTTAAGGCGGACTGAGGCTTGCAAAATATGCCAGAGTCGTTACGAATGTATTGCGCGTATAAACAATAACACTGACGGAGTATGGCAAATGTATAGCATTTTTGTTAGGTCGTCGCGGGACGTTAACAGACCGTGAATTGACGGATTTCACAAAGACAAGGTTGGGAGACATTAAAATCATAACAAACATTTTCGGACAATTGTGGAGAAGCATCAAGTTGTTTTTTCAAGGTTGGGTGATTATACTTGGTGTAACCGTAATTTGGCGGAAGCTCAGGAAGGAGGCTTATTAAAAGTGAAATGGAGGCCCACAATTTGCGGGGATTTCGATGAATATTTACTGACACGAGCTCAGGAGTTTGAACTCAGTCTGCCACTGACAAGGCGTACAAAAAAAATGCAATAATTTTCCCCCCAGGAATGTCGCGTATATTGGTAAATAGTTGCTGCTTTACTTAAAGTTACTTTTCAAGACCTTGAATCATAAAAGACCATCTGCAAATTTATTTAGTTCTTCTCTGTAAAGAGTAAAATTAAGTCACAATCCGGTCCATGAATCTCAGTGGTTGTCCTTACATTCTTTGCATGGTCTTATTCCCCAACAGTAATGACATTGACCGAGATTTAAAACAAAACAGGATCGCCATGCTGTCATTATGGAAAGCGTTTAGCTTTTCTGGCAGAAATTTAACTCAAAGCGAGTACACCTACCTGTGTGGCATGAATGCAATTCAGCATTGTAAACAAGTGTCTACGGTCAAGACAAAACGTCAAATAGGCACTAAAAAGTTGCACAATGCTTGAGTGATTTAAAAACCCATCGATATCGGGTCTTTGCTTTTTTCATTTCACGACGTGAAAGAGGTTTCTTTTTCAATTGATGTCACGCTGCATGCCGCTTTGTAAGCCAATATAGAGGCCATTAACCTGATCGATCCAAAAATACTCACTTTGTTATTCCTGAGAAAATAATGCAAAAATAGCTGCACTCAGGTGTACGCTTGTCGGGTGTAGGTACACCATAGCTGTAGGCAGTGGCTATAGGAAGTGTTTTGCAATGTTCAATTCATGCGGAAATGTGTGTCAGTCTCAATGGTGCGATGAGTTTACACGTACTTCTGCCCACTGACAAGACATTTATCATCAATTAGTTCTTTTAGTGGCGATGGAAGCTTTCCAATTGCTTTCAATTAATGTGGGGGAAAAATCTTATTTGAGGTCAGAACTTGTCTTAAGTCATAAAGTTTGTGGGTTTTATAAATGGCACAAGAAAAAGTGATAGTATTGCCATTCGACCACTGAAAACAGTTGGAGCCCACTGGATGTAATGACGGATGTCATCAAAAGAACATGACCTGACTACCACAGGCCGCCAAAATCTACCCAGCCCATCAGAAAGCCTTTTAGTTTTTCCATCACAAAAAGATACCTGCGTAGCTTTTCTTCGCTTAAAAGCCCATAAATATGGGCTGGTATAGCCATAGTAAGCAGTTTTCAAGAACTATCACAAAATGGAGGGTATCGCCAGATAGCACCCTGTCAGATCACAGATGCATCGAATTTCAAATCAATTGCGACGTCCTACCTTTGCAAAAGGTGAGAAATCCGAGAAAAGCGAATTGGGCACAGTTTAGAGAGGAACTTGGCCAATCGGTTCAAGTTCCACTCAAACTGAGGTCACGGCAAGGGGTAGAGATGTTTGCTCAAAATCTGAACAGCATCCTTACCCGTTGTTTTGAACTCGCGTGCCCAGTTACGAAAAACCCCCGTAGCAAATCGCTACCTTGATGGAATGCCGAGCTGCACCGTATTCAAAAGAGACCAGGGAGCTCCTTAATTGGTCCTTAAAAACCAATTTAGGAGAAGACTGGAATCTATATCGATCAAAACAAAAGGACTTTAAGAGACTTATTCGCAAGTCGAAAAAAGACTGTTATAAATAGTATTTTGAGGAGATCGAATCTCTAAGTGAAACCAGCAGGCTTGTGAAAGTTCTTCAGCAGAACAGAACGAGCAAACACGCTTCAAGACTCAAACTTGATGACACCTACTCTGAGACCAAGGCGGAAACCTTCAGTCTTCTCTTGAGACTCACTTCCCGGGAAAACAGATCACCACGTGTTCTTCAGTAGTACCGGCAACGGTGGCCACTGCAGAACCTGCGAACACTACGCAGCTTAACTGGTACATTGCATCTAGACTGGTGACTGGTGACGCTATCAAATATGCCATTGCATCTTTTGAGAGCTTTAAGTCTGGTCCAGATGGAATCCACCCAGTTATGCTAAAGCAAGGTTTAGGTCAGCTGTTGTCCACGTTGGAAAGAATTTTCACTGCGAGCCTTGCCTTGGCTTACATACCCACCCTTTGGCGTATGGTTAAAGTCGTTTTCATACTAAAACCTGGTAAGTCAGTCTATAGCCCAGCCAAAAGTTTCAGGCCCATAAGTCTGTTTTCCTTCCTGCTGAAAAGCTTAGAGAGACTGGTTGAGCTGCGCGTGCGCAAGGTAGCTCTTCGGTTGCATCTTCTTTCTGAGATGCAACACGCTTATCAGTGCGGAAAATCCTGCGAAACTGCGCTTCAAAACCTTGTTGGTAGGATTGAATGTGCTCTCGACCAGAAGGAGTACGTGCTGGTCGTTTTCGTCGATATTGAGGGTGCTTTTGATAACGCGACGTTTGATAGCATGTGCAACTCAGCCAGACAACACAGTCTAGATAAAAAATTAGTTCAATCGTCATAGCTGGGGTAAACAAGGGCTGCCCGCAAGGTGGCGTTCTGTCTGCCCTTTTATGGAGCATGGTGGTAGACTCTCTCCTATCGGCTCTCAACCTTCCTGGAACCTATACACAAGCCTACGCGGATGATGAGAGCTTTCGGCTCAAGCCTAGGGGCTGTGTGCTCTCAGGCGCAGAGATCCCTAGACTTGATCGATGATTGGTGCACTAGAAATGGGCTTTCAGTGAATCCTCTTAAAACTACTGTTGTTCTCTTTACGAGAAGGAGGAATGTCACTGGTCTGACTAAACTTCTACGTTTTAAGCATGTTGAGCCCAAAACCGAAAAAGCATTGTCCACTTTCGGGCAGTGCAGAGGCGTTTTTGGCAAGACATGGGGCTTATCGCCGAAAACGGTCCTCTGGATCTATACGGCCATGGTAAGACCACTCCTCTCATATGCATCGGTTGTTTGGTGGAACAGACTTTCGCGGAAACGCCAAAAGCCTTCGCCTCTTTGCCAAACTCCAAAGAACGGTATGGCTTGGCTGTGAAGGAGCCTTTCTTTCAAGCCGGGCTCTGCTCTAGGTGTTTTGATGAACCTCCTCCCATGATAAGCTTAAAACCATCCTTCGCTTAAAGAGAGGTGGTTTTTGGTACCACACGCATTGGAATTTTGAAGAACTTGTTCGAGAATTGTCCTTTGACCCCTGTCTTATGGACATGCCCTCTGACGCAATGACCCCAGAAATCCTTTTGCGACAAAATTACCAAGTCAACTTTCCTCAGGTAATGGAATGGCTCCGGCCAGACTCTGAGCCAGGGAAAGAATGCCATCGTATTTTCACGGATGGCTCCAAAACCGGACAGGGGTCTGGTGCTGGAGTCTTTGTGCAAAGCGAGAACATTAGACTCCACTACCCCTTAGGTAAATATGTGTCTGTCTTCCAAGCGGAGATTTTCGTTATCCTAATGGCTATGCGCTATATTGTGACTAACAAGTGGAAGGCGATAAACATATGCGTTTGCAGTGACGGCCAAGCCGCTCTAAATGCCTTGCTCAACCCTCTTACCTCGTCCAAGATAGTGCTTGAACTCAAGAATTCGTTGAACTTAGTCGGAAGGCTAAATGCAGTGAATGCTTGTTTGGGTCACACTGGCATCCAGGGAAATGAGATCTCTGATGAGCTTGCCAAACTAGGCTCAGAAGAAGTTTTCTCAGGACCCGAACTCTTTTAGGCCTGCCTGTATCTGTTGTCACGTCTGCCATTGATACTTGGGTTTCTCGTGACTGCGATGGACTCGTTGGCGTGACTGCTATGGGTGCAGACAGACTTAACGACTGCGCCCGGACATCTGCGAGGGGTCAGCATCTTTACTTCTATCTCTCAGGATAATCGATTGCAGACTTCTTGTTGGCGTCCGTACCGGCCACCAAGCTTTTGCTAGACACTTGTGGTCGGGCTTGAGCGAAACAACCACCTGTCCTGCCTGTGGAGAGGACGACGATACGGTGAAACTATTCCTATGTAGTTTTCCTGCCTTTGCTCGCGTCAGGTGGCGTATCTTTGGGGCCGACGTGCTGAGTGCCGAACACCGGAGCTCTTCATCACTGAAGCTCCTTCTCGTTTTTCTTCGAAAGACGGGTAAACTAAATACATTAAAGTAAGGTGTTCGCGTGGTAGTACAATGGACCAGTAGTTGTGTATGAGTGCTCCATCGGATAGTAGCAACGTAAAACGTAAACGTATATAAAAAAATATAAATATTCTTGACTAATAAATTTATTATTTAAGCTCTTAATTTATAACTTTGATAAACAAATAGAATAATTCAAAAATTTCACAGTAAAGATGAGCATGACCTTCAGCAAAAGCCGGCAGACCGCTTTTTTATGGCATAACACTTGCTGGGTGGGGTGAGCTTTGGTGTTTCTGTGCAGGGCTTTTATGTTTCGTACTGGCCCCCCATGGCTTGAGTTTGATCGAAAACTCCTTTTACTCTCTTTCCTGAAATTCCTTTTTCTCGTGATATGAGCATTTTATGGAAAGTCTTAAAAATTAGCCCTCTATTCTGTATACAAACAAACTTAGGTCAAATGGAAAATTTCCATACAACAAACGATAGGTTAGTTTTTATCAGGATCAACAAATGTTTGCAAATATTATTTACTGTCAATTATTCTTTTTTGAAGTAGCACGTCTTCAATGATTTCAAACACGTGGTAAACTGACCCAATGTCATTAATGGTCTGTTGTCTGTTCTTATCTGACAACTTGTGTGGCAGCTAGAATCATATGATTCGCTTCCGTTGAAAATATAAATTATTAGAAATTTTCCAACAAGATTAAGTCAGCATAATTTAATTATTTTTGCCTTTGATTAGACAATATTTTAGCGACTGTATATCGGATTGACATCTTTCCAACGACCATCTTGTCATTTTATCGTAAGACACATCTTTTCCCATTATTTTGTACAATTACCCCAACTTTTATGGTTTGTTTCCATCGAGCAATCACTTTTGGATACAGAACATTAAGGCACCCATTAGCTTGCGTAGACACGTTTCCGCCATAAAACTTCAAACCTTAGGAAGCTTCATTATCATTAACCTTTCGCATAATTAACGCTTATTGTGCAACAGCCATAGACCGAAACATAACACCAAACCCAGTCGCAGACAAACTGAGGCGTATTGGTCATCAACCTTTAACATCTTGTCGTTGTCGTCACTATTGGTGCATTTGCACGTCGAACTCAAGCGCGTGGAAAAGCCAAGCAAACAAGCGAAACTAATACCTTCTGCCAATATACCAACTTGAGGCACCTTGAACGGGGTCGACTTTAACAACACCGAAGACCGGTTGGAGGCGTATCGGTTTTTTGTTTTTGTATAGATCCGAACCCAAGACAGGAAGCGAAAAATAACAGCTAAACGCCACTAGACAAAGATACCAACAACAATATTATGGCCGGCATCTTGGAGTATCGATTTTGGGATTTTGTCATCGCACCGATGACGTCAGGATGGCGCTTTAAACACCAACACCGACGCGACACAGTGTGAATTGGCCAAACTAATTCGATTTGAAATCAAAACCTCTTGTTCGAATATTTACGCACACGAAACGTCGTAAAATGAAAAACTTGAAAAAATTAGAAACAAGCCTTGAACGCGGCTGAAGGGGGGAATTCGTTGTATAGACAACAAGTGACTGGCGGAAATTTCATCCACCGGTGGTGTGTGTACGATAGATAGCTACTGTCGTGGAATACAAAATTTTTGGCGATTACTGGGAGCCATTTGGAACTAGCCATGAAAAATGGATTTGCTTTAAGGCCCCAATCGAGGCACGTCTCTGGATCTGTTGTTTTGCCCAATTCTTTTGCAGGGAATGTAAACAATATCTTTCTTTGTTATTGTCCAATGCTTCTGGAGAGATTTTGTAAATAAAACAGCTGAAAAGCTGATGACACCCGCAGATTACTAAGTGACAGTCGGAGCTGAAGCCGGTCTGATTGATTATAGCCACTGAATCGTGTCTTATGTTACTCACAAGAAATTATCATAGAATTCTGCTTGTGCGATGAATTTTTTTTTTTTAAGTTTTTAGCCAATAATGCGGAAATTCACTGACGATAATAATATGAAATTAAGTTTCAGGGTTATTGGCATACGGTTGGCAGTTAAATCAAAGTGTGTTTGAAAAGAATTTGCAAGTCTCATTAAACTGTGAATTTGAAGTTTGCGCATGACAGCAGTGGCAAGGAAAAGAATTTTTTGTCAAGTCATTCCCATTTCAAAGACCGATTTCTACAAAAATTTTGGTTTTTCCTGTCTTTGAAGTAAATTTTTTCAAATGGAGACTGGATTTTTACATATTTACATAGAATAACTTGCATCCAGCTTCTAAGAATATAATAATAAGAGGAAAGCCAAGGCCAAGCTCTTAAACAATGGAATTACATTTGAAATTAAAGAAGGGAGGAGTTACAACTGTTCTAAACATTTGCCGTTCAAAGGTTTGTGTGGGATTAGCTTGTACAAAAAACTGTTGGCAATTATTTCGCGTAATTTCTTTCATGTCAAAAGATCGGATGCAGAAACTCAAGCGTTTTTAACAGAAAATAGCCAAGATCGAAAATTTTCAAAGATTTGTTGGACTATCTTTGCCAGTTTTAATTTAAGTATTTCTTTTTTAGTATAGCATTAATATTTAATAAATGCTATATTTATGCATATTCAATCAAGTATTTATTTTGAGTATTAAATAATTTACTAAAATATTAGCAACTATCAACAAAAATTACTTATTTAATAATTTCTTTGCAGGAGTGAAAAAAATTCTCAAAGATGTGAGTGGAAGACTGCGCTCAGGCGAGCTGACCGCCATTATGGGGCCATCGGGCGCCGGGAAGAGTACCCTTCTTAACATTTTGTCGGGCTACAAGTAAGTTTGGTTTCATAACATTACTTGCTACAGTGTTCATGAAAAATACTTTAGTGGATTGGGTTTAAACGGGAAGGTTTAACCCATCAAAAGGGGCACGTCTGAAAGGAGAATTGTTATATCCATTATGTGCCGTGGCGTAGTGGTTAGTGTGTGTGCTTACTACGCCGGAGGCCTGGGTTCGAATCCTGCCATCGTCACCTGAAAAAAAAGACTTGTTCTTTTTCACGGTCCCCACCTCAGCGAGGGTCTGACAAGCTCTCCGAGAGTATCATTTGTCTTGAAAAACTTCTCAAAGTGCCGTTTGGATTCGGCAAAAAATTGTAGGTCCCTTTGTATGTAAAAGAAATTAACACACCAGCATACATTGTTGAGAAGTTGGCCCTGGTTCACCTTGAGCTGTTGCGCCACTCTATTTATTTATCTATTATGTAAAGGGAGGGGGATTGCCAACACCGGCGACCCATATAAATAGGACATTTGTAATCAATATGGTTTAACATTTGATTGACGTTATTTTGTTACATCCTCTTAACTCGAATTCATTATGTTAATTTTTAGCTTATGCTACATCTGGATAAAGCGATTCTTATTATTGCAAGACTTCAATGTCCCAACCGCACATTATCGTTAAGGCACGGCTAAGAGCTTCAAGGATCTGTTGCATTTGGAATCAATGAATTTCTTATTCAATACCTTTTCTTTATAACCGGTCTCTAATTCTCGATCTTTTGACACTGTGTTCAGCTCGAGTTGTTTTAGATGGCTTTCTGGCTGCAATCCGTTGGCTACATTTATTCATCTTTATAAGTGAGCCTTAAGTTGATACTGAGAACGCAATCGACTCCTTTGATGGGGGTAGTACTTTCGCTTCAGGCTTTTAAATTCATCATCTTAAAACCACGGTATTGAATTCTTTACATAAAAAGGCATTAAAAGAATACGTGACCTTAAAAGAATATGAGACTCCAAAGTCTCTAAGGAGAGTAACTATCAAAAAAAACGCAACATTCAACCTTTTTCTACAAATACAAAAACTAAGCTTTGATAAATTCTTCAGCATTAGTTGCATGTATCAGTGGCAGCTTCAGCTTGAGGAAGATTTTGACTGGACCTTACAGTTCACTAAGAACACTAGACGTTATCTTGTTTAAGGCTTTATAACTAGCCTTTAAATTACGCTATTTCCAGTAGCGGGGGTGGTAGTTCCACGGGATGGTAGTTAGTATGTCAGACCTACTTACACAAGATCCCGGGCTCGAATACAAATCAAAAATAAGAATCAAGAAAAAACTAGATCCGTCGGACTTTACTGTTAAGTATAGTACAGAATTGACATTCTTGGAAGAAACCTCACTCTCCTTACTAGAAAAAGTTCGTAAAAAATCTTTGAAGGCAGACTTGTGGTGTGGAGACAATGGTCCTCACTTTCACTGTTGTGTTCAAATTTTATTCTAGCTCTGGAATACCTTACTAACTTGAGCTTCAACCTCAAGCCCACTTTTGTTTTCATTTATTCTCATAATTTATTTCATTTTTTTGCATCTCCATGTCCGTCCGTCCGTATGTAAACAACTTTTAGGCCTTAAAATTTAAGGTACAGAGCTGAAGTTTTGTGGGTTGGCTGGAAGTCCATTTAGGAGCAGATCAAGTTTGAAAATTAGCCGAATCCGCCCACAGACACGCCCACTTTAGGCCTGTGTGCGACCATCTCTAATTTAAAAAAATACTTTTTCTAAATTTAAGCTATGTTAGAATTGTGCTAGCGCATTCATTTTTGGTATGTAACATTGCCTTGAAATTGTCTTTGAAGTGATCAAAAAATGTTAGCCTTTTCATTGACCACGCCCACTCTTTTAAGGGATTTTAGTTTAAAATGGTTTTCAATAATGAAATTTGACTAAAAATTATATGACAAAAGTTGTAGATATTAGCATTTTCTAGCTTTCATGTTTAAGTACTATGTGCCTCCGCCCACTTTTGTGGGCGTGGTGTTAAAAAAAGTGATTTTTTTAAGTTAAAAAGGCGGAGTTTTAGACCGAAATGTATGCAACCAACTAGTATAAAGCATTCAACAGTTATATTTTTGTATCCTGCCCACTTTTTGGAGGTGTGGCAGTTTTTGCAACCAGTCGTAGATGGACTGAAACTCTTGTTTTTATTACTTTATTTATTTCATTATTTTATTTACTATATATTTTTTTTATTAAATTGAATTGAATTAAAAAAAATATTTATTATATTTATTACATATATGTATGTGTTTATTAAAACTACATATTTTATATATATTATTCAATTTCTATATTTTAGTTTATTTTATTTATTTAAACTCTATTGCTTAGATTTTTAAAGAGGTACATGTTCTGCATACAAACTGGCCTGATGGTAATCTGGTGCCTAATCATGATTTATCTATCAACGAACGTATTTTTCGAAAATAATTCTTTTTTCTTTAACACATTCGATAAAAATTTTGAGTGTACCGATATCTTTTCTTTCAGCATTTTGGGATTCCCGTTTTTTAAATCACAACATCCATATGAGAAGCTATTTTTAAACTATAATTAGCATAAAAAAGCACATAAAATTAAAAACGTCTTCGCCTTCAGGGAATGCTGGTCCTAAAAGGAGCGCCTCCTCAGGTGGTGGGGAGGTGCTCACCACATTCGTTGGTTACCGAAAAGTCAAATACTAAGGGTGAACTAAAACCAGCAATACATAACCCCTTGATAACGAACTTATTTAAAAAATTAACAGGCCGTGAAGAGTTCTTAATTGTTTGGAATTCTCAATGTGCGTATTTGAAGCTAATTTCTACACAGAGTCAGATGCTATGCATCATTATAAAGCGCTGCCATCTTATTAGTACCGGTTGCCAATAAAAAAAAGGCTATCGTGTACCTTACCTTCTTCTACTTCTTTTCATTTAGGCGTGAGGTTATAATCTGAAGTGATGGATTAGATCCCTCCCACTCTACTGCATTCCTAATGATCCGCTTGTGGGGTACGCCGATTCGACCTCAGAATATACCGGCAGGCCACCCGGCTTTGGATCTCTTCGTCACTGAGGCCAAATAAATGCTGTTGTCGTTGCATTTGTGTGATCCATGAATGTTTAGGCCTTCCTCTCCTTCGCGATTGCGCTGGAATGTTGAATGTTGTTTTTGACGGGGTTTGTAGGATCTCTGATGTAAAATTTTAACGGCGTTCAAAAAAGGTGGACAAAAAATGTTTACTTCTTAGCTGCGGCTTTTCGGCCTTCAACTTGAGAATCCTCTCACGTTTGTCCTTCTTTAAAACACGGGTAGTTCCGTCGCTCTTTGTCCTCTTCTTCAGGGTATTGAAAGCGATCGTCAGAAGCTTGTTCCTCTGGCGCTTAGCATACCTCAGCTTGAACCGGTCAAAGTCATTGAGACGAGTGCGCTTGCAAATGTTTCGTGCCTTGGCGGACCATGGAGTCTCCTTCCATTTGGCTTTCAACTTGTTCTCGACCCAAGCCTTGCGCACAATCCTCGTTGGGGCTGTGAAGGGGAACTTAATGCGGAACTTGGTCAAGTGGAGGTTGTCCAACCTGTATTCCTGGCGGGGAACACCAGTCAATGGGCCATCAACGAGCACCCTATTTTGGTCGATCACATCGACGATGGCTACAAGGCGTCCCTTCAAGGGACCCGCTGAGCATTTGGCGATTCGGCCTGTCTGTACGAATCTTTGGAAAGGCATGGCTTACCGGAAAGAAAGGTCTCTCCTTTGAACGTGGCAATACCAACTGAGCCGGTCGTGCTCCATCTTTCTAATTAATCCATAAATTAATTTCCTGGCCGAAACAGTTTTAGCGACTAAAATTTGATTTCGAAAGGAGTACGCTCCAATGATCGCTTCCATGCCAACCAAAGAAAAAATGTAGGTTAAACCCTTCGTTATTAAATGTAGGTTTTCCAAGCGCCTGAACTAAATTAACCTCTGTTTGAACAAGACATTAGCTATAAACACAAACTACTTAATCAATCAAAAAATACTTATCTAAATCTGAGACCACGAAGCAAACAAAAACTTTGTGTTATAGCTTAGTCAATCATAGGCTTATCAATAAATTTATTTCTGCTGTATCCCAATTTAATACAATGTTGTTCTATGAGCAATAAAAACAAACGAATGTCATTAAATAAAAATTATTATAAAGTGGCTCATTCCGTGTCGTTCATTAGCCTATGATTTGTATCTTAATTTAAGTTGGGTTAAAGGGCATCAGAAATATACTTTTAATGTGTAATTTTCTGCCCAAGAGACTTGACAAAATTCTTAATTGCCTTAAAAAAACCCATTCATAGCGCGGTAATACCCTCAAAGTAATAATAAATTTCTGTCCTACAATTAAAATCACCTCTTTAATTCGTGATTTCATGTGATTTAAGTTTTCGAAAAGATTTTTCGTCTTATGTAGACTTCGCCCGCAATTAAATTTCTATAGGTATAAAAGCAACGATAACCTTAATCAATGTTATGTGCAATCGTATGTGCACTCAAACTGCTCGTAATCGTGATGAATAATTATGAAACTCATAAATGCGGTAAGTCTGATATGATATTGTATATACAGACTATGATGAACAGTCAGAGAATGTTGATGGCACTTTAAATAATTTTTCTGCTAATTACAGATGGTACTTCACATAATTATTTTTTTTTCGGTTAAGTATCCCATTTGATCAACAACGCAAATGAGACTTATTACTAATTAGATAGCTTTATGGTACTTGCGATCTTTTATATGAAATAAAATTCTACATCCTACAAGATTGTTTCATTCAATGTTAACAACATAGTAGCTAAACTGCATGATGGTAGGTATGCATCCAAGACTCCAAGACCATGGTATTTTATGATTGTCCCTGAAAGGTACACCAAATGAATCATGCCCGGACCGCACATGGACTGAATTCTGTTAGCAATATTTATAAATAGGTTTTCTAATTGTCGCTAACTCTGCTAAATTCGCTAAATTCAAAACATGAACTTGTAAAAGACTGTCACATTTTCAGCCCAAAATTGTTGGTTTTTAGAGCTGTAATATGTATTTTATCACTTCTACGGTACAAAATAATCCAACTTCTTCAAGGAAATTAATTAATCTCTTCCATGAAATTAATTTCCTTGCTTGAAGTCAAGCAATAAACCATTTCCAACCCAATAAATGGCTGCGGTAAACAAAAGCTCCCTTAAGGAAATCGTTTGAAACAGCGGTGTACTTACATTGGAGCCCTGTGGTATCCCTATCGGAAGTAGAGTATATTTTTGCCAATGGATTATTCATCGAATTTAATTGAATCACAGTATGAGTGAAACGCGCAGTTCTTAAGAAATAGCTAAGAACATTTTTAAGCGAGTTTTTTTTTATACTTCTGACGTTTGCCAAAACTTAGTGCATGGCAAACGTCAAAACTTGGTACTTGTCATATGGTATGTTATAAGCGATAAATTTCTAAGACTATTGTAAACTATACTTTTGGTCATTAAATAAAGCTTATAAGTGGCGTTATGAAGAAATATAATTGACTGCCGATCCTCAATGTATCCTTCTGCTGTATGAACGCCTAATGCCGTGCGTCAACACCTAAAAACTTTGTAAAGCCTTGCGTGCCGGCCTATTTCGTGTGTCTATGCAGGATGATAATAATAAATAATTAATGTAGGCTGGTAATAAATTCTGTGATATCGAAAAAAATATGAGTAGGTGTCGCGCTGTCAATGCGACTTCTTCAACATCATGTTCAAAGAGATTACGCGGAACTTCCACGCCACTACCATAGTACCTTTAATTTTTTGAAGTGCGCAAGCTTTTTCGATGATAAATAAATAAATAAATAGAGTGGCGCAACAGCTCGAGGTGAACCAGGGCGAACTTCTCAACAATGTATGCTGGTGTGTTAATTTCTTTACATACAAGAGGACCTACAATTTTTTGCCCAATCCGAACGGCACTTTGAGAAGTTTTTCGAGACAGTTAATACTCGCGGAGGGCTTGTCAAACCCTTGCGAAGGTGGGGACAGTGACAAAGAGCAAGTCTTTTTTTTCAGGTGACGATGGCAGGATTCGAAACCAGACCCCCGGCGTAGAAAGCACACACACTAACCACTACGCCATGGCACCCCACCTTTTCGATGATATTGTCACATTACTTACACTTTGGTGACTGCAAACGTACATAATGAAGTACATGTTCCAGAGACGAACATAAATATGTGGCGTAAAGCTAATGACGATTGGCGTAGTGGGTATATAGAGTCTTTGCCTTTTGAACTTTTACTTCGCGTATATAACCAAGCGGACTAAAAGTAAAGTTTATTGAAATTCCATATAAAAGTTTTGTAGCCATTGGATAGCAGCGGAGAAGGCAGTGATAAAATCGGTTCACCATGTTAGCTTCGAGGGATACATTTGGTGCACCCTCGAAATAATTCAACACTTTTTTTCAATTCAATCGCTTCTTACATACTTTACTCTCGGTTTTCACAAATGTAGCTAGTCCGATTTTTCCGTAATTTTCCATTGGTATTTTTTCACTTTTGCTGTTCCAATGGAGGGAAATTCGATATCGAAATTCGAACTTCGAGTGTCAGTTTGCTATCAGCTGACTGCAATGACAGTCATTTCGCTTTGTTAAGTGAATCGAGCGGATGTGTACGTAAAGTGAATCGCTGAGTGCATTTAGTGACCATTTATGTCTTTTACGTTTTGTCGCCACATCCCATTGCCCCCCTCTTAGTTTTGTTCGCTCCGAAAAAGCACATCATACTTGCGTCCGAGGTAGCGATTAAGGCGATCCACATGGACAACTTTCTTCTTCGATCTTGCTTCGCGTTGGATTCGGAAGACGACATCATTTATTTGCGTAACTACTTAGTAGGGATCTTCCCAGCTTTGGCGATTTCCCTTTACGATGTGGGTTGTAGAGCCACACCAGATCTCCCTCGTAAAATCGAGGTGCTGTTGATCTCGGTTTTCATGCGGTCACTCGCAACTTTAATATTACTTCTGGTTCTCTGGTGAATGTCGTTTATCCTTTCTCTATAACATCCACCATGTAGTCCTCTTCGCATGTTGGGTCTTCAATGGGAAAGCCAATATTTAGCTTACTGGGTAGTCTGTTAGTCCGTCCAAATAAAACTTCTGATGGAGTGTATCCGGTCGTACTATGAATCGCATTCCGGTGGGCCATCAGAAATATAGAAATCCGCCGTTCCCAATCCCGTTGATTCTCGTCCACCTTCTGTCGAAGTTTCGTTCTTGCTTGGGATAGGCAAAAAGAACCTGCTCATCCAGTGGACCACTAACTGGTCGACAACGGCTTTGGCTTCTTAGTTTGCGATCGCAAAAACCTCAGACTACTTGCTGAATAAGTCCGCAACTAAAAGAATGTAACAGTTCGAGCTTTCAGTTTTTAGAAACGGTCCTGCGATGTCGATGGCCATCCTTTCAAAGGTGGCACCCCGTTTTGATTGTGCGTCTTAAAAGATTTTCCAATTTTGGCCTTTCTAATTTTCTACGCAGAACGCCATCTTGTAAATGGTGAGAGTCCCACAACGTGAAAAAAAAAAATTTATAGAGCGGCACAACAGCTCGAGGTGAACCAGGGCCAACTTCTCAACAATGTATGCTCTGTGTGTAAATTTCTTCACATACAAAGAGACCTACAATTTTTTTGCCTAATCCGGACGGCACTTTGAGAAGTTTTTCAAGAGAAATGATACTCTCGGAGGGCTTGTCAGACCCTCGCGAAGGTGGGGACCGTGACACATCGTCAAATATGCCTTCAATACAGGACTTCTGTCGGATATTTCCCTTGCGCTCGGCTTCTCCATAGATTCCTTCACACAAAGGATTTGTTCAATGTCAGGGTCTTCCTGTCGTTCATTGTGCAGTTCCTCGGTACTCCACCTCTCTATGCAAATTCAGCTCATATTCGCTGGAGATACCTTCGTCCTTTTCCTCTTGTCGCACGCAATGTTTACAATTGGGCTCACATGGTCTACATGTCATCTATATGTATCATGTATGTATGACATAGTCACATGCAAGGAGTGGATGCCCTAAGTACAGGATACAGCCATGGATTCAGATCAGAGTGTGTACTAATTAATGCGCGAAAAAAACTCCATGCCGACGAAGCTAATGTTTTCATCTATTTGATACCAGTTCCGGTTTGGAGACTTGCAAGAGTCTGAGAGAAGGGTCTGCAGTAGTTTTCTTACCCTTGCCTCATGCTCTAAAACACTCGCTTCCCTCAGACCGTACAGAAAAGTATTTTTGGAGGTAACCTCTGGTTTCTTGTTTTTTTTTAGCGGTGAAAGGACTTGTAAGACAAGTCATTTGAAGTTTTGAGGTTTCTTGTCGCAGAAGGCTTTGTTGAAATTCCATCTCGGTTTGGCTATAAATTCCACAATGAGAACTTGGATGCTAATTTCAGGGATGATAAGCCTATGCTGAAAGAAAAAAACCGTGTGTGGCTCACCGGCAAGTTAGATCCTGCACTCCTTAGCTGTCGCGGTTAATGCTCTACCTATTGGGCTAAGGTGATCACGATAGTCCATTTTCGATCACTCCACTACTTTTTGCCTTATGCTGGCTAAGAAAGAAAATTTTAGAGACCTTCGCGACATGCTTAAAGCTCAAAGTAAAGTTGCAACCTTAACAAAATTACAGTCGAGGTTGTAGTCCCTTTCTAGAATTAACCGCCTGGAGTGACGAAAAAATCCATAGTCATAACCATCGAAGACTTGAGACCACTCTAATCGCTTAAGGCCATTTAGGGTGGACACAGCTGGATGATCGAATATTGGTACCATGTTTCGTGGTCAGCGTCTAAATGGTGTGCTGTGAATATTGTTAAGGTGAGCGCCCCCCATTTCTGTGGCGATGGAGAAAACGCTATCTGAGTCTTAAGTCTTAATCAAAATGAAGCTTAATGTTGAGCATCAGCTCCTTTTCCGAGCGGAACGATGGATTCTTCGATGGTTTGGACACGTTGTTCGCATGCCTCCTAACAGATATCCTAGACAGGTCATGCTAGCCGAGATGCAAGCGCATCGCTCCCCTGGTTAGGCCAAGAAACAGGTGGTAGGATCAGGTAAAGAACCTCTATGATTCCCGCCCGGAGATTGCGCCTTAGTCTCTTGAGTTGGTGGCGGAGTATTGCTATGCGACCCTGTGCTATTGCCCTGTGCCTATGCTATTGGCTATGCGACCCTGTTAAAGGATAAGCGGCCTCTTGATGATGATGTTTAGAGGCAATTCGTTTTTAATCTGTCACAACATCATTGGCATCTGTCCCTAGGCATCCTTATAAGATCCTTATAAATAAAATAATTAAATAGAGTGGCGCAACAGTTCGGGGTGAACCAGGGCCAACTTCTCAAAAATGTATGCTGTGTGTGTTAATTTCTTCACATACAAGGGGACCTACAATCTGTTGCCGAATCCGAACGACTTTTTTTGAGAAGTTTTTTCAAGACAAATGATACTCTCGGAGGGCTTGTCAGACCCTCGCGGAGGTGGGGCAGGATCCTTGACAAGAGTTATACTTTCTTGCTTCAATTAGCTTGCTTAAAATATTAAAGTTTAAAGTCGCGTACAAGATTAAATTTAAGGGTTTCTGTAAAGACTTGTATCTTATGACCTTAAAGTCAAAGTTTAGTTTAGTTAACTTCACCTATAGCCCACTTAACATCATCACGAAGACAATTTACACAAGAGGTCACCAACCAACATCTTTACGAAACTTTATTTTGTAAACTCAAACTCATGCGAAGACAGGGTTAGGCTTCACTTTTTGAGGCGCTTCATTTAAAATTGGTCTTGCGTTAGAAGATAGGGAGCTTTTCTGAAAGAGTTTTAAACAGAAGAAGAATAATGTGTGTTTGTTGTGGATTTTCTGAATTTGAAACGATACTTTTGAGGTTTCAGCCATCTTTGGCTCGCTTTTCTTACATTGCTTGGTTGTGAAGAGAACCAAGTCTCGGTTACTAAAACAAGAGCCTCTTAGATTGCAGAATGGTTTAGACAGAGACTCTTCCACAGATCGAAATCCGTTAGAGCAAGCAAACTTCTATACTCGAGACTCTACTGTTTCTATTACAGAGCCGCCAATGCCTTCAAGTACCTTTCCATCTCTTCATCCGAGCAGTATAAAGAGCTCTTAAAGCAAACAGATTGTCATTGTCGAAATCATTTCAAGTCACACCAAGTTTCATAGGCTGGAAAGTTCAAAAGGGCTCTTTCAAAATAATCTTTTGAGTCACTTAGCTATGACTCGCCGCTGTTAATGATACTTTGCACCTTAATCATTATAAGCTTACAGTCCATGACAAAACTTCTACTTAAAATTAGAAAATAATTACAATTCCATTATTTGGATTCTGAAAATAAACGCTCTATTCAATTTCCTTATCAGATGCAACTACAATTTAGATTGTTTATTCGCCGAATGGCACGCAAATAGCAAACAAATCAAATCAAAGTATAAAGGTCGCTCGTCGAACAAAAACAAACAAAACAAATGTGAAAAGTATCTGAAGACCAAAATGCAACAATGCAATTGAATCTCATCTCCTTTGTACGATGGCATTGCTTACGTCTTACGGAACGTGCACACACACACACATACACGTCGATGAATAAGCCAGCAACAGATATTTAATCTCGAACAAAGTGCGCATTAAATCCAGCCGCTTCTTACCAAACCGCAAATAATGAAATCAACCCACAGTAGGTATACTGGGCTTCGCATTGTGTTTGCGTTCCGTGATTATGATGTGACACACAACTGACAGATACAACAACAACTGGCAAAGGCCCTTAATCGTACACAATGATATGGAATTCTAAAACAACAGCAGCAATTATCTATGCCTGCATGGATTTATCAATTATACGAAATTAATTATTGATTGATTGATGGCAGATAAAACAAGGCATTTGAGACGGAACTTCTTCTCCCCCGGGGTCCCTGTGGGTCGACCTTTGGTTCCCATGACTAGCGTACATCTCTGCGGTATTGTAGGCAAGACATCACATTTTAATTATGGTTCCACGGAGCCTAATCAATTTACAACGGAAAAGGCGGTAATTCGAGCCTCAGTCACTGTGACGTATACGCAACATTTTTTTCGTTTCCTCCCATAATGTGGACATTCATCCCCTGACTGTTTGGAAACCTTGTTAATCTAAAACTAGGTTCTTGTTTATTACTGACCTTTGCCGATCGTTAAATTTGCAAAAATAAAATAAATATTACTTTGTATGGTTGTCATTTTGCCAGCACCGCACGCCGGTCTTATCTGAGCGAATTAAACCTGTCCCGCTTATATTTTAATTCCTCTCTCACAAGTGACCTTGTTAGGTTTCCAGTCAGACTTGTTGAGTCAAGATGTTCGGAATTAACGACTTTAGAGTTCCTTGGACGCAGGCAACTGTCACTGTAATTGGATGAAGTGGACAAGTTGTCATACTCATAGAGAGATCGTTTTTTGCTTTCAATATCTACATCCTTGCGAAAAAGTTCGACACGATCAGAAACCAGAAGTAACAAACGTTAAGAGTCCATTCTTATATGTGTGAGGAGCCCCTGATAAGCTATTGCTTTGTTCCCTTGTTTTGTTGCAGCCTTGCCAAGTCAGAATATATTGACCTGGAAACAGTATTGTGTGCGAGGCTTCTTGAGGGGGTAAAAACTGATAAAGGCAACGCATAAGTGCTGCTTTGAAGTGCTGCCATATGTCGCCGAGTAAAATAAAATCGAAAAAGTTTAAAGTCCAAGGCATTATCGCGAAAATGTTTATTAGATGGAAATTCAAGTGATTAACAATACAATGAATTTGAAAGCAATACGTCGATGTTAAGGGTTAGAGTTGGCCATTGAGCGTACTTGTGTGCGGGGTATTGAAATCGCGCTCTCATGTTCGTTGAGAAGGTAAAATTAGGTTGTTGACCAGACAAAAAAAAAATAAAAATTTTCCAACGTATTTATCGCTATTCAGTCATATTTTGAAATAACAAAATAGCGTTAGAAGTGATCAAGCTTTTATTTTTATAGGGAACATATGAGGCCCCTTTTAACCCCTGAACTCAAAGTATGTCGTTTCAAATTTTCGCTGACTTATTCAATGATAGTTGGCCAAGTTATGAGCATTAAAACCGACACACATTGATTTTTATATTAATAGTAAATGAAATAGCTAGCGAAACGTTGAATAAAAACACGTCAACGTTTTCTAGATAAGTTCTACCTTGAAGCAGCGGACATAGCTGCCAACATATCCAAAGAACTAGCCGCCTTTATAACTAACTGCGGCTTCATGGATGAGCTATAAATGGAGCACATCACAATAGCCCCAGCTGTGGCCGCAGTGATCTGGGATTTATTATACCACCTTCCGCTCTTACAATCTCCAATCTAGCCAAACATATCGTTGCTTGCTATATCGCATACACATATCATAAGTTAGAAATTGACAAAAATTTACAATTTAACCAATCGTCACTCGTACCAGGTATTAGAGACATGCCTTTGGGTTAGTCCCTGAAATTCATACAACAATGCTATACATTTTGAATGACTCTAGGGAAAAACTTAAACCGACTCCTCGGACCTTTGCGAAATTCCAACAGTTTTGCATCTGGTAATCAGGACCGCCTCGGTTTAATGGTCGGCTAGTTCAAGTGACGGATGCTAACCATTTCTTTATCAGGATGATAGCCTGATTTACAGGTGATTTCAGTGCGTAAATTTGTTTGCCTAATGCTACTGTCATCAGCGAAGCTATATCGTAAATTCATCAGCTAAGCTTTATCGTAGGGTGCCATCGTTTGCATAATATTCCACCTTTTTCCACTTAATGGCCCTAAGACGGATCCCTGTGGGACTCCTGCCGTGACTTTGTACACTTCTCAGCCTTTGTAGAGCTTTATTTTTCTGTTGCTTAACTAGTTTTCTAAATACAACCAAGGTAGGGTGGTGCATCCATCCTAATAGTGGATGATATGATGTCAGAATAGTTCGCGGAGTTGAAAGCATTCCTTACGTTCAGTGTGCAGTATTCTTCAAAGGTTCTCTCAAACCCCTGCTCTAATGGCGGCAACGGCGGAGCGAGTCTTTCTAAAGACAAACTGATCGTCAGAGAGGACCCATTTATTCTCTGCTGTCGCAAATAACCTCTTAGTTGTTATAGTGCTTGCCATGATATTTCCTATTGTATCCAGTGGGCAAATCGGGACTTATAACCCAAATTTCTCTTGAGTATTAAGACCAGGCTGTACCTTCCGACTATCAGGAAATTCCCTCCTTCCAGAAACTTCTGCATTGTCGTTATAAAGAAGTCTGAGTTTTTTATTGATACCCGCCTTAAATGCCTTATTCGCAAATCCGGCGCATTACTCTAATTTTTTTTGCGCGCTTTATAAAATTTCTCCTGACTTTTTGCTAAGATATCATCAAGGATTATCTCTCGAATGACGTTGCAGATAGTAATTGAAGTTAAGGGAAAGAGATGCTCTTCTATGGATCTCACACCACGTTATTTCACTTGTGATTGACATAACCTTTCTACATTCAGCTTCTTAGAAATGTATTCAAAAGCTTGAATCCTATGAAAATTCACTCGTTATGGAAAAAAATAAAAAAGAAAAATTAAACGCTAAGGTTGTTGCACACAAATTTTTGAGCTCTGTCTTCATTGAGCGATCGTTTTTAAGGCCGCTGACACTAAAGTCTGGTGCAGAACCAATATATCGATACCTCGGAGGGAAAACCTAGAGACAGCGAAAGTTATTGATGGTTGAGTCCAATTAAATAGGCAATCGGTCTTCAGAAAAAGCTACTAAAATGTGCAGGAGCCTACTTGCGAGTAAGTGTTAGAGATTTATAGCCTAAGATGGATGTAGTGAGATCAATGATCACTACCTGTATTGAGCTATAGCTTCGGCAAAACGAACAAGTCAAGTTAGTGTAAAGACTGGCACATACCTCAGGACAGCACGGGCTATGTGTACTTTTCCGACCGCAGCCATGGAAGTGTCTTTGGAATCAACTCCTTTGCGCATCGTGGTTGTGGAACCGGTTGCAAAAACAATTTTGAGGATTGTTTAAAAGGAATTTGGGGTTTGAAATGGGAACTTGACGTGATTCTAGCAAAACCTCCTTTTTGGCTATCTCTAAGGGCCAGTTTTTCAGTGCGAGATCATCCGAGCTTCCGAGTTAAACTGAGATTTACCCCAGAAAATAATTTTTCTGTGAATATTGATCCGGGATTAAGTTCGGCTTAACTCGCCAAGTTTTCTTAGTTAATCCCGGATCAAGCTCTGGTGAACAGTATAAAACTTCTGTGAATGTTTTTTTTGAGTGAAATGTTCCCTGTGTTTTTCTATGTGAAGTGAGAGCTAGGAGAATCAATAATTTTTGAGTGTCGTAGATTTTGACAACTCTACTGACAGAGTTATCTCTGGGCTGAAAAACTGTTTGCTTGGTTAACTCTAGATTCCTTTTTATACCCTATTCCCCAGGCTATACACCATGTATATTAAGTTTGAGAAATAATAACTGTTGACCCCCAAGACCTTAAGGGCATATGATCGAGACCGAATTCTGAGTTGTGTGCCATGTCGGTACGTCCGTCCGTATGTCACTAATTTTTGGGCCTTAAGTTTTGGGCGAGAAAACTGAAATTTTATATAGTTTTTGGCCACGCCCATCTTTAGAGGTTAATTTCACAAAGTTAATGATTTTGAACCCAAAAATTACATTTTTGCGTACATTGAAGCCGCAAACTTGGATATTTCTATGCTAATTTTGATTTTTTATACTCGACCCAGGGTAAATTAAGTTTGCTGTATAGTTTGTAACGCAGTGAAAAAATCATCGTAGACCCCTTAGACCTTTTAGAGATATGATTGAGGCCGACAGGAGAATCGTTGAATGTGGACTGGAAGTCAGATCAAGTTTGAAAATTAGTTGAATCCGCCCACAGACACGCCCACTACAGCCCTGTATAGGCGACCATCTACAAAAAAAATACTTTTTTCACACTTAAGCTATGTTAAAATGGTGCTAGCACACTGATTTTTAGTATGTGACACTGCTTTGTAATTGTCTTTGAGGCAGCAGAAAAAGTTTGGCGTTTACATTGACCACGCCCACTTTTTAAGGAATTTTAACTTAAAATGACTGTTTTTCAATAAATATATATGAAATTTGATAGCAAATTTAAATTATATAACAAAAGTTCTATAAATTAGCATTTTCTATACTTTTTGCGTATATTATATATATCACCGCCCACTTTTGTGGGCGTGGCTTAGAAAAAAGTGATTTTTTTGTTAAAATGACGGAGTTTTAGTCCAAAATGTATGCAACCACCTAGCGTTAAGCATTCAAGAGTTTACTTTTACATCCCGCCCACTTTTTGGAGGGTCAAACTACGAGTTGAACTTGTTTGGTTCAAATACAATATTTTTGAAAAATCTACCCCTAACAGGGGGCGTGGCTAAAAACCTTGTATGAACGAAATCTGGAATAAAGTCTAATTTTTTAAGGGAGTTGGACATGCCACGCCCCTTTTTAAAAAAAAAATTAAACAAAAATTTATAAGGAATAATTATTTTCTATTTAAAATAATGCATATATGGTAATGGGACGGGCATGAAAAACAAGAAAATATACGAATGGAAAAGAGATAAGAATGGAAAGGAGAATAGGAATGAAAAGAAGAATATTAATAGTAATAGGGTATACCGCGGACCGCTACAGACCGACCGCGGACCGTTACATACGCAACGCACTGTTGCACTTATGGCTGTTTCACATCAAGAGCGAGAGAGCGAGCGAGGGTTTCGGGCGAGCTGTCAAATGATTTTCAATCAATGGCTATGTATGGGGTGGTTCACAATACCGACGTTATCGCTGTGTCGTACGCCGGCTTTTTCGAAAAATTTAAAAACCCTCCCCGAGGTCGGCGATTATTCTGTCAATCGCTGTTGTGAGTTATGACACGTTGTTGGATGGACGTTTTTTTCTCGAAATTAATACTTGTTGTGAAATATAAACCATACATTTGCAATAAAGTCGACGAATTTTAGAAATTTGTTAAGTCTTGTCACTGTGCGGTCAAAAGAGTCCTCGCGGTGTCTCGCTTTCATTGTGTATTAACAAACGATTTCTCTGGTCTCGCGTTGTCGCTGCCGCTCTTTTTTGACGCTCACGCGCTGAATGTGAAACGGCCATTACTTACTGGTTATAAAAGCAAGTAGGAAAATTATGCTTCTGTATTAATTTTATTCTTAATCTTAGTTTATTTTTCAAGTTACTTCGGTTGGAAGATGCTCGGAATTCGGTACCTGTTCCACTTCAAAATATTGCTTTGACTCAGATTAATTACCCATTTTTGATTTTTTTTTTTAAATTCTTCTCTCAGGAAAGGCGAACCTATATCACTAAACCAGTGCCCCCAGATGTGAGGAGATATTTATTTACTTTATTTTTAAAAGTTGGGAGTTTATATAAGCTAGGAAATATGTATTCAGATAGTGAATTACAATGAGTGATTGTTCTATAGAAAAGAGAATTTTGAAACAGTGTAGTGCGAGGTGTTTCGAGGATTACTTTTTTTTGTCATACGACTCATATTGAGCATTCGCAGTCCAAAGGATTTGCAAAATTCTAAGAACATATTGGTGAAGCCGTAAGTCTCTAGGCAGCTAGGCTAATAATTATTGATGTTATCATGTAGTTTTTTATTTATTTATTTTTATAAGTAATAATTAGAAATTTGGTACACCTGGTATTAGGCAATCCACCTTAACCAGCTTTGCCTATTCTACCATTCATCTATTCTACCACTACTTAATGAGAAAAATTGTTATAAGACGTTATGTGTTGTGCAGTCCTGGTGCCAGTTCTCTGCATTGGATGTACTAATGTTGGAAAAAGGAGCCCACTGTGCCTTTCCTGATGAAATCCTAGAGCCATCTTTTTACTCCGAAGGCAGGAAGACAATGATCTTCTCTGGAGGGATATCGGTTAGCTTTGCCAAGGGATAACGCATATTCTTCATCCGGCGCAAGGGGGCTGGGCATTCAAAGGCTGGGACTCAAAGCTCTCTAGACAAAGTCGGCATGTGGCGTCCGGTGAAAGGCCGATTCAATGGAGATTTTCTTCCAGTTTGCAGTGGCCGCTGAAATTGAATTCCAGTGACGATAATTAAATTAGCCCTGTCCAGGTTGGTCAGGGTATTAGACCTCCTGGGGGAGAATCTGGTACCAAACCTCGTTGAGTTCTACGAGATTCCACATTTTTTCTGGAAGCTACATTTTGCAAGCAAATCTTGGAGAGGCAAGCTGAATGTGCTTTTATGGAATCCAGGATATTTGATCCAGGAAACTGAGGTTTAAGTAAGAGTTCAATGGTTTCTTTTGTATTTTGTGTCTGACGTCCGCTTTCGTCGGTAAGCGTACCTAGAGAAGCGGTCTCTATCGCAGAACCGTCCAAATGACTCTTTTTTGGCATTTTGATTTATTATTTGACTCATTATTTTAGTTGGTGAGAGCACTAAAGTAGGTCTGCCAGTCATTATTGCGTTTTGTGCCAAAAAGTTTCCTTGCTCTTGATCTAAGCTTCACTATATATTGGTTCACCTTTTGAACCTTTTGATCTTAATGGGATAGTTTTAGTCTGTCCCATTAAGATCACTCCCGCAGTTGGAGTATTCAAGTTTACCTTTGGTGTCTATTCGAGAAAATTTGCCACTGAGTGCTCCTTTGGAACTGAAATTTGACTGAGATGCTCCTTATAAGAGGCCCAGTCAGTTTTTCTCTTTGGGCGATGGGGTATTGGTAGATATTGGTAGTCTTTTGGTCATCTTTTTCTAATCGTATGTGCCTGTGATCAGAGCATTGTGATTCAGAAACCACATACCTGTTGGAGATGGGGTAGCTAGATTACAGGTTTAGTAAAAACTTCACTTTTAAATGATTTTATTTTTCCATTGCTTTAATTTCACAAAAAAGCGTCCCTAGAACACACTACTCGAAGTCAAAATAACAGTTTCCAACTATTTTTCAGTTCTTTAGTTAGTTGCATTTACCTACCCGGGCTGAAAACTGAACAGATAAGGTAGCCCTACACCATAGGGCAGTATTATTGGCCCAGTTTCTTTTGAGGCTATTCAATAAAAACCTTAATAGTAGACTCGCTACGTTGGATTAAATATCTATCCGGAAATCAGAGGATCTATCAGTAGAAGTATGATTTCTAGCAAAAATGTGCATTTTTTTGTTGAGGGGAAAATTACTTTGTGCAAATTGTGGCTCTCGTAATTAAAGCCTTTTGATAGTACAACATTTCAGCGACTATTTTAATATTATTTTAATGGTTTTTAATTTTTTTTTTTTAACCTTTCAGAACAAATGTTACCGAGGGTACAATAACGATGAATGGGCGTGAACGCAACCTCAGCATATTTCGCAAGCTGTCAGCGTACATCATGCAAGACAATCAATTGCATTCGAATTTAACCGTCCAAGAAGCAATGACTGTGGCCACAAATTTGAAGCTCAGCAAAAAGGTCTTGAAACCGGAGAAAAATGACGTGGTAGGTCGAAGTGTTTATTGTTTTTTATGCGTGAAACAATTTTATGCTCAAATTGCATGTGAGGCACTTTGTTATTGTCTTGATGTTAAAATATAAAAATTGATCCGCCATTCAAAAGAAATTTGAGCGCGAAAATTGTAAATGAATATTGAGCTTGACTGTATGTACAGAGTAGGGACCTGATTTAAGGTCACTTGGATATATTGGCATAATTTTAATTATGTTGGTATTGGAGGAAAAGATCATATCCTCTTCTGCTCACGACCAATTTGCTTCATGACGACAAAGATTTATTGGCTATGTGGAGAAGAATCTTATTTAATCGATTCAATCGAGTCAATTTTCTAACAATCCAACTCTTTTTACAGATCGACGACATCCTTTTGACACTCAGCTTGAGCGAGCATCGCAACACCTTCACTCGCAATCTGTCAGGTGGTCAAAAAAAACGCCTGTCGATTGCCCTCGAACTCGTTAGCAATCCACCGATTATGTTCTTCGACGAGCCAACGTCGGGTCTCGACAGCTCAACATGCTTTCAATGTATCCATCTGCTCAAAATGTTAGCTGCCGGCGGACGCACAATTATCTGCACCATTCATCAGCCTTCGGCTCGTCTCTTCGAGATGTTCGATCAGCTGTATACGCTCGCTGATGGTCAGTGCGTGTACCAGGGTAGCACAAAGCAACTCGTACCATTCCTTGGAACGTTGGGCCTCGATTGTCCAAGCTACCATAACCCGGCCAGTTACGTTATTGAAGTCGCCTGCGGCGAGCACGGTGACAATCAGGGCAACATGGTCAATGCAATCGACAATGGCAAACGTGATATTCGCACGGCGGCCGATTTCGCTGGCATTAAGGCGCGCAACGATCTGGTCAAGGTGCATAACTTAAAGACTTTGCTGGACAAAAACGATGCTCAAAATGCGACCTGCTCAAAGTTTGCCGACAATATTTCGCTGAACAATCAACTGCTCAGCGGGAATCTGGTGAATGACTTGGTCAAGGAGTCTGATAGTGCTAATTCGCCCGCAAACGAAAAAGGCGACTCCGTGATTGAGGTGGAGAAGAATGACAATGTAACGACTGCGCTGTTGCAAGGAGAAATTGCATCTCCGGAACGATACCCCACATCGCAGACTCATCAGTTTTGGGTGGTGTTGAAACGAACATTGCTCTTTAACTATCGTGATTGGGTATGGAGCTTGAATTTGATTCCTGGAATGACTTTATTAAAAGTCTTTTTTTTTCACTTACAGACTCTTATGTACCTTCGACTTTTTGCTCACTTACTGGTTGGTTTCCTCATTGGTGCTCTCTACTATGACATTGGCAATGATGGAGCAAAAGTACTGAGTAACCTTGGTTTTCTCTTCTTCAATATGCTGTTCTTGATGTACACTTCGATGACGATAACAATTTTATCATGTGAGTATTAATATGTAGAATGCAGTTTGAAGTCAATTGGTATTAAGTTGTGTCTCTCAAGTACTATTGTGGTATTCCAAAAGGTTGAAAGTAAGTGTACCTACCTTATTTTTAAATCGATGTGGCTCAAGTGATTCTGCCGCCCGATGTCGCTATGCTCCTCCATTTATTCGAAACTTCTGCTGAGAGCGCAGGTCAATGGTAGATAGTTCGTTTATCTATTGGGCGGCATCTGAGCCGCCTTCCAGCTGAATCATTATGCCTGAAGGCTTGATTAGTACATCCAATGCTCTAGTTGTTTGGTTCTTAAAAACCTTGTTTTACCAATATTATCTGCCCTTTCGACTTTAGTGAGGTTGGCGAAATGATACCTTCTCTCTTATTGGTATGACATCAATCGCTAGACCAACCATTTTTTTTAGCGATTATGGCCCTGATATTTATCTCCCTCCATTCTCCCCGAAAGTTTTGTGATACTATATCGTTTTCTTCATGGACTTTGGAACTGGCAAGTCGGTTTTGTAATACAACACATACATCTTTTCGCCATGTTTTGTAGTCCAGATGGCATCAATGTCCCTGAGCCGCGAGACGTTGGTCTTGGCGCTTCAGAGAAGAATTTCTTCATTCGAGGCGCTTACAAAATTTCTAAAACTTTTCCATGACTTTAGCTTAGCTAATGCAATCTGTTTTATCAGGCCGCTTAAAAGGCTCTCCTTGTAGGTTGCCTATTTGATGGCCACATCTTTTGCAAGACCGCCCCTAGACTTTTAGCTTCTAATGTGCTTGGAGAAATATTTGGAAAGAGTGGCGCCTTTCTTCCCCCTGTCCCGCTGTTCGTGCAGGGGATCGACTGTTATGTTGGTCTCTTGCTCGATTATAGCTGTCCCAGATGATAGAGTCATTGACATCACTAACCACAGACTAAATTTTTCTTACATTGTTCTGACGCTGGTGACGTCGTCCTGAGGGATATAGACCGACGCCACATAGTTGTGCTTCTCCGTTCCTCTAACCTTTATCAGCGTTATGTCACCTGTGCTGAAATGAGACGACATTTGTGCCTGGGTTTCTAAATTATCTTTCTGCTCCTGTGGGGTTCCTTGGAGTAGTCTGGGTGCCTTTGTATGTGCCTATTACGCGAGAAGTCGGGGCTCTAAAAAAACTCGCTCTTTTTGACGGTCGAATAAAACCCTCCGAGATTACCATTTTATTTGGAAAACTTCTCGAAATGCCGTCTGGATTTGGCAAAAAATTGTAGGTCCCCTTGTATGTGAAGAATACAACACACACAGCATACATTGCACTGGTTCACCTACAGCTTTTGTGCCACTCTATCGATGCTGCGTAAGAACGACCTCCTAATTCTGTTGGAGGCACACCTCACTGTGATTTAGATTTAATGGACTAACTTTGGTGCCTTTGCTAATTTTTATGAAGCTTGAGGACGATCTTACTAACTGTAAGTGACAGAGAAGTCTCTTGTACCTACAATTTTTCGGTGCATCCTCACTCCAAAATCTTCCAGTCCTACATCGGAAATCGGAGTTTACAATTTCGCTCTTTTAGAACGCAGAGGATACGTCGATTGCATCTATTCATTCCATTTGGCGGTGTTAAGGACCTGATCTTCACCTCGACAGTATCAGTTTTCAGTAACGCGGGAGATATTGGCGACTCCTTGCATCAGGATATGCCAACCCTGCTCAAAACACGGCATATGACCTCTCGTTTAATAGTGTTAAAAGTCTTGACGAATTCTATAAAGAACAGAAAAATGGTGATCGGTTATAACCCGTAGGGTATTTATTTGGTCAAAACGTGAGGATTCACTTCGGAGTCCTTCATGATATGCGACTGTTTGTGGTCCATCTAAGTCCTAAATCTTTAACATGGTCCTTCAAACGATCTGGAAGAATTTTGTGCACAAACCTAGCTTCCCAAATCCAAAGACATAGCGATTCTGATACCTATTGATTCTCATACGTTCCATCTACGAAAAGGTGCTCGGCTGACGAAATTGGACTTGCTTAAGCTATTTCAGCTGGAGTTTTAGCGAGCCCTCCTGTCGTTTTTTCAACCGATCGTATCGCGCATATATGCCTCCCCTACTGGATGTTGAAATCAGACATTTGTTACTTCAAATAACATGTCTTGTGTTCAAACTGACAATTACAACTCAGAGGAGCCATGGCCTGGCCTCTCACAAATTACACAGAGGGTGGGCCATGGCTAAGTGCATTAAAGCTGTTTTAACACATACGGGCGGCCTACAATCTTTGCCGAATTAAAACCTCGAATTGAGAAGCATTTCTCAAAATGCGTAAGATTGTATTATAGCACATCAAAAGGGGTCATAATACCTAAATGGAGGCGATTCCTGTTATTGTAAGGTTGTCAGGATATCAGGCCTATGCTTGCGAATGGTGTAACGCACTGTAAAGTTCAACCTAATTTTTCCTCGTAAGTCTGTACGGTTTTGCGAAGTATAGTTAAGTGCTTACTCGTAGAAGTAACTTCCCTTATTAAGCCTGATTAGCAAATAAGTCTCGACAAAGGATTAGATGATTCTAGACAAATAAGACAAAGGACTCACCAGGAACTCAAACCTAAACTGCAAAATTACTAAAGCATTCAACGTTTTATGGGTCTGCCAACGCGACGCATGTATGGCACCACATATGGATTCCCTCCAAAGTTTGTTCATTGGATTTATACAATGATGGTCAGGCCCATCATAATAAATATTTCAATAGTATGGTGGACTAAGACCAACCAACAAACCGCCATCCTTAAACTCGAAAAAAGTAAAGCGTCTTGCGTGCCTGGGTAGGTATATCGGGAGCTAAGCGGACGTGCCCCACATAAGAAGCTATAAAAGCTATAATTAGGCTTACATCCCTGCACACTTTTATAAAATAAATGGCAATACGCATCATGGCAAGTCAACTACAAGTTAAAAAGTTAAGTCTTAAGGAACACCCAGACATGGTTTCCCTTTTTCTCTGAACTCCCGGAACTTAAAAAATGTGAACACTGCACGGTCACAGACCGTATTCAAAAAACTTTATGCTTCGACAAAAGATTCTCAACGGAGACTCCTACTCGAGAAGCATGGGTTAGCACAAACTCACCAAACAGCCAAAGCGGCCTTAAGTGGTATACGGATGGTTCTTATGCGTATGCGAGCCGAACCTAAAAACCCTAATCGCGATGGGAAAAAGCCTGGTTACGTAGGTATTGATGGCAATGGGAAAATCGACAAACTAGCCGGAAAAAGATCGGAAACCCCTTTCCAGGGACCTGAACCATTTTGCTCCACCCCCAAATCCACGATAAATGAAATTGAAAAAAACTGGGAGCATGCTATATGCATCTCATATTGGGTGGATACCATGGCCTAAGACAGGCCAAACGGCCCATCGAGCCTTTCACCAGAAATGACAAAAGTTGCCTAAATTGTAAACAGACATGATTTTAAAAACCTTGTAGGATACCATGCAGGACACCACCGGTTAAGTTATCACCTTTTTGAAATCAAAATAGTCTTCTCACCAGAATGTCGACTTGGTCTTGAAGAAGGCGAAAATGTTCCATTACGCTTATCTTGCATTATATAAGTTAAGTACCTTTTAACTTTTCGATAGGTCTGTCAATTTTTGGTCCTTTAACTCCTGTCATCAAACATCTTTACAGTTCAGAAATTAATCTTTGTCCGGACTCAATTTTAGTTATTTTTTCGAAGAAATCAGAATTAGACTTGACGAGTCATTTCGTTTGACATTTTCCCAAACCGCGATTAGGGAATATTCTTGCGATCTTTGCTCTAACCAACTGTAAAAAGGATAGTTCTAACTCTCGGGCCTGTTGATTTTGGTGCCTTAAAAAATATCCTACCTGTTTTCAATTACAGCCTGCTAAAGAAAAAAGTTTGAATAGTTCGTTTGGCCTATCTAGGCCGTCAGTAATCCCAATCTGGATTATATTTGATATGGAATTTGAGATGCCGTCGTCGTTGCGGAATTTAACATAATTTAGTTCGGGTAGTGCAAGGCTGATATCGTTTAAGAATAAGCCAAAGGTCAACAGATGAAGTTTCACTTTGATACGATTATTCACTTAATTTTGTTCTAATTCAGAATGCAGATTCCTAAAATCTATCTTTTTCTCCCCTACAGTCCCTCTGGAGATGCCCGTACTGCTGAAAGAAAACTTTAACCGATGGTACTCACTTAAGACGTACTACTTGGCGATAACCGTCTCCGATATACCATTCCAAGTAAGTCACTCTTGCAGTAAAAGAACACAATTTTTTTTCTACAAATAAAAATTCCAACTCATTTTTAGGCAATTTTCTGTGTAATCTACGTCACGATAGTCTACTACTTTACTTCCCAACCCTGGGAACTCTGGCGATTCTCGATGTTCCTTGGTGCCTGCCTCTTAATATCATTTGTAGCGCAAAGTGTTGGCCTCGTCGTTGGTGCTGCAATGAACGTCCAAAATGGTGTATTCTTAGCGCCTGTGATGTCGGTGCCATTCTTGCTGTTCTCTGGATTCTTTGTGTCCTTTGATGCGATACCGGTTTACCTGCGTTGGATCACATATCTCTCCTACATCCGCTACGGTTTCGAGGGTACAGCCTTGGCCACTTATGGCTATGGCCGTGAAAAGCTCAAGTGCCACCAAACTTATTGTCACTTCAAGTCACCGATGACCACTTTGGAGGAACTCGATATGGTCGATGCCGATTTCAGGCTCGACATTATTGCCTTGATTATTATCTTCTTTGTGCTGAGGGTCTCAGCGTACTTGTTCCTGCGGTGGAAGTTGAAGACAGCACGATAGAAAAAATAGTGCTTTTTTGTTTTTCTTTCTTTTTAGTTGTAAACGTTTTTCCTTTTGTGTATTTTTTTCTATTTTCTTATCTTTTCCTCTAGTTTTTAAGAACTTTGCAGATTTTGGTGCAAAGGGCGATACACAAAGATATACAAATATAATTGTAGTTAAATCAGTTTTTTTCAACAAAAAAAAAATAAAAAAACAAAAAAGTCTAGTTCTAAGTAAAAAAATTATTTATGGAATAAAAAAAAAAACATAAAATTAATGTAATAAAAAAAAATGCTTATGAAATGAAATACTAAACCAACAATAATAAAGGCTGGTTTTTGTATACACGAACAAATTATTAAACAAACGAAACAAACAAATTAAATCGATGTAATAAAAGAAGAAAAATAATATTTTTTGACATTACTGTCTAGAAAAAAAGTTTCAAAAGAAAATTTACACCACCCACGCATACCGATAGCCATAGTAGGTACGCATTGAATGTTCATTGATATTTATGCAAGTGTGCAATAGAGAGTGTAAAATTATTTTTATTTTTATACATGTACCTTTATCTAAATGGAGAAATGTTTTTCTAGGTGAAAAAAATAAAATAAATAAAAAAAAAAACTTGGATTTTGTTTAATGTTTAACGAGAATGTTTGGTACATGGAGTGGTTTGGAGTGGTTTAAGTTAAGGCTAAAACATGACAACTACATTTGGCTCAGAGCCACACCCAGCGGGTGAATAGCAGTGCAAAGGGATCTTCGAATCGAGTCCCCTACTTTCGAGATTGTTAGGAAGACCGAACCTCCTTTTTTAAAGCTCCGAGACCTGCATGGAAACCTTTATCTTTTCATAGAATAAAGGGTACCAGAAAGCATTTTACATCTTTGCTTTTAAGCGGTCCGTCAAAAATGGAAAAAGGACCTCTTATGGTATCGCTACGAAGGCCATTCAGAAGCGTAAAGGAAAACGCTTTGCCGTAAACGCCCTACCTTCAGTTTCAGCGCTCCAAGATCATTTTAAAAAACTTTTTAATGTTGCAATATTTGCTGAGCCGATGCGATATGCCAAGCCAAATTATGAAAACACGATATTGGACTCTGAAATAAGTGTAAGAGAAGTAGAGATGGCTATTTTTAAAGCAAAAGAGAATAAAGCACCGGGAGTTGATCGCATTCCAAACGAGTATTTCAAGCATGCTACAGCTGAATTTATAACGAAGCTCACACGTGCCTATAATAATATTTTGAACAGCGGAGTAGCACCGGAGGAATTTAAGAAAGCTATAATCTTCCCGATACACAAAAAAGGTGATAAGGCTGATCCTTCAAATTATCGGGGAATATCATTTCTTAACGCATCTTTAAAATCTTTTATGGAAATACTGCGATGCCGGTTTACCAAGTGGATCGAAAGCACACAGCTTCTAAGCGAATTCCAAGCTGGCTTCAGAAAAGCATACTCTACGGTAGACCACATCTTTAGTTTAACCAACATTGCAGAGCTGTATATAAGTAGACGCAAGAAGCTTTATACTTTTTTCGTTGATTTTCGGGCAGCTTTTGACTCTATAGACAGAAGAGCTCTCTTCTACAAACTCTACAGAGAAGGGATGTCTAGGAAATTTGGGAGAATAGTTGAAGACTTATATAGCCAAACAATGAATTCAGTGTGGGATGGTGAAAATCTATCGGACTGGTTCCCTTCCTTTGTGGGCTTAAAGCAAGGAAGTAACTTCAGCCCACCAGCGTTCTCCCTATACATTGATGACGTAGTTCAAGCTTTGCCCTGTGGAATTTCAATAGAGGGTTTCAACATAAAGGTTTTAATGTACGCTGACGATCTCGTACTGTTATTAGAATCACCCGAATCGCTACAGCTAATGATAAACCGATTGCGAGACTACTGTCTGACTTGGAACTTGACTGTGAATTTAAGTAAGTCGAAGGCAATGGTTCTTCGCAAAGGCACAGGACGCACAGCGGCGAATGAAAGATGGTTCTATGGATCAGAGCAAATAGAAATAGTTAAAGAATACCAATACCTCGGAATGATTATGACTAGTACCCTTAGCATGGAAAATCACCTTTCGAAAAAACTTGCAGCCTCGAAAAACGCTATTGGAACAGTCTGGAGCAAAATATATGGTAATAAGCATCTAACGTTTAGTTCGAAGTACAAAGTGTTTCAAGCAACATCTGAAGCAATAATGCTGTATGCTGCCCAGTCGTGGGGATGGCGCCAGCATGAGTCTACTGAAAAGTTGCTACGCTTCTTCTTAAAACGGCAATTTAGACTTCCAAATACCACTCCAAACTACATGTTACTGATAGAAACTGGACTACCGCCGCTTTTCCTTACGTCGCTTAAACTGCATTTTGATTATGTAATTAAGACACTGCAGAGCCACGACGAGAAGGTTGCTAAAAGGATTGCAATAGCCATAGTAAATTCGCAAAGTTCGTGGTTCGAGGGATGGAAACAACTTGCCGCTAGTTGCTCCTTGCCGTTTAATTTAACGCTTGAAAACTTAGGAGAGTGGAGGACGTATCTGTTTGGCCTGCTTGAAAAACTCTGCGTGAAATTTAGGGAAGACAATATTGAAAAAGCATTGAACTCGCAGCATAGAGAAATTTATTCAAGTCTTCGGTACCACTTAAATGAAGTTAATTATTTCAAGGATACCTCTAGCGCAGAAAAAATTTCAATGATATTCCGTGCAAGAGGGGAATTATTACCCTTAAACTACGTGCCACACAGAGATGATCTTAGTAACACCTGTTCTTTGTGCAATACCCGGGAAAGGGAAAATATAATACATTTCATCGCTAAATGTCCCATCTTGGCGGAAATAAGACGACAAATATGGCAGCAGAACTACATTGACCGAGAGGACGTCGTGGAAATTTTGAATGGAGAAGACTGGCATAAACTATTTTGCTTTATTAAAATAGCACTAAACTATAGAAAAAGTATTATTTTAGAGGATTTTTGAGATTTTCATATGTAGTTTCCTTAGTTCTTAAGCCCATTCAAACAAGCGAAATAAAAAACAGCACTATGAAAAAAGTATATTACAGACTTTAAAATATGGCTCTGCGAAATAAGGCCCCAATGAAATAAGACGCAAAAAAAAAATGAAATAAGGCCCCAAAAAATTATCAGGAAACAACAACGATTTTTAGTAGATTTTGGGGTGTTATTTCCTTTTTTGGGGTCTTCTTTCCTTATAAAAATTGGGGTCTTATTTCATTATGAAATAAGACCCCAAAAGCAGAAATGAAATAAGACCCCAAAACTGGTTCCCCCTTATTAATTTTTTTTTTAATCTAGTAGAATTTGAGTTAAAGAAAAAAGGAAGGGGGTACGAGGTTGTGTATTTGCAAGTTTTGAATGCGTATGGGGGGGCATGCTAAATTTTAGGTGCGAAAAGGGTTCTCGTTCGAACTGTTATAGAACTTGTTTCACTGTCAATACATTTTGAAAAGAATGTGCAATTACAAACATGCCGTCATTGATAACATTTCAGTTGGCAATTTATTAAAATAAAACGAAAAGGAACGACGCGCTTCCTAAAATATTAAATATTATGTAAAATAAGGAATTCAATGTTTTATCAGGGCAACTATAACACCATTATAGCATCCTAGGTGTCCTGCTTAGCTTATGTTGAACTGTTATAAGGTATTGTAATTAATATTGTTTTAGGTAACCCTAAAACAAAGAGCACTAATTGTTTTAGGGTTACCATCTATTTCTTTTTTCAAAGGCTAAGTTTTTGGTCCCCTAGTATCGTTATTTGACTATTGCTTATTATTGAACACGACTGACAATAATAAGAATTGCGGATGAGTTATTCTTACCCATGGATGACTTACATGCAAACCGATGCCGACGAGGTGCTTAAAGATTAATTAACTAATTTTTTTTTTTGGTGGACTTCTTTTAAATACGCTTGTGGCTCAAAAAAAAATTAATCACGCCACGCGAAAAAACTGAGAGCCTTATGCCCTCTTTTAAAAATAGAGGGTTAATTTTGCGGTCAACATGTGAAGACCGCTACACGTCAACGGCTGGCTGTTGTTGTCATCCCAGTTGTCAAACCAGTACGAAAATTGCTTGTATGAGAAATATATTTTCCTTTTAATTTCCTTTTTGTGAGAGGGCAAAGTATTTTATTCACAATTCAGGTTGATAAAACAATGAAAGACAAAAAACATTGCGACGGTGTTCCAAGAAGTCAATGAAGTTGGAATATCATTTTACTGACAGCTGACTGGAATGACAGTGTGTTGTTGTTGCGTAAAGTGAATCAAACAGTGTTCGAATAGTGAATGAGGATGAGAAGAGAAGCTTTTCGGTTTCGATAATACAAGTGCCATTCATAGAAAATGGCTGAATGTTACTATAACGATTGTGAGACAGTAGACAGCATTGAGTTTTTGAAGCATTCAATTCTAACCTGTTTAAAGTCCCCCAGGATGATAAGTTGTTCAAGTCAGAATTTAATGAATTTATCATACGCAACTATTCCCTTTCAACTTCTGAAGGACGGAAATTTTTTTCTGGAAACGAATATGAAAAATTGAGGTTACTATCGTCAGGTCGTTGATAAAAATCAAGAAAAGCGTTGAAGATAAAGCTGAGCCTTGGGGCACACCAACATTTTTGAGGTGAATGTCAGACTTGAAGCCGTCCAGAACCACTTGGATTAAACGCTTCGAAAAAAATTTCTAATCCAATGAACAAAAGATTTGTAGACTCCAGATGCATTCATTTTCGACAAGAGAATCTGGTGCCAGACTCTGTCAAATGCTTTAGAAATATCAAGCGGAACAGCCTTACTTTCTCCATGGAGATGCAAGGAGTGGTTCCATTTTTCGGGAGGATAAGCCATCATATCAAAAGCTACGAAAACCGTACTGCCGGTCATGAATTAGCTTCCACGATTCGAGATATTTCATAAGCCTATAGTTCACCAGCGTTTCCATGACCTTGCTCGGAAAGATGCGAGAAGAGTAGGACAGAGAAAAGCTTACAAAGTGGTGCTGCCAGCGTAGAAGAACACCTCTTCCGAATTAAGGGGGAAATGTCATCTGGACCAGCGGATTTATGTATGTTGAGATTTTTGAGAACTCCTGCTACTGTGCGAGTGCGAAGTACAATCACATGTAAAGTGTGGATAGGAAAATGTGTGCCGCGATGTCTGAACCAGCGATGTTAGGACGCTGATTTGAAGCCAATAAATTTATTTTTCCTAGCAAAACTGATTCAAGTTTTTCGTTCTGACATTTATTAATTCGCGCTGTAATTTTAAGTTCATAGGGCGCTTCTCGGAACTATTTTGACCTATAATAAGAGTCCATGAGACAATGACACTAGATACCTTCGTTGTAGGTAGCAGAATACGTTCTACTTTCCCACTAGACTTAAAAAAAATGCATAGTGATTATCCCTTGCATTTTTATCTGAGCCTTTTGTAAGTAATTGTGCTAATATGACGATATTTTTCATTATTCTTATCATGTGGGGTCGTGCGAAACACATCCAAAATTCAAGAGCACAAAGAAATTTATTATCACTTCTTTGCAAATAATGCAGATACAGACACTTGCAGTTTAATGCTTCCTCCCTGGCTGAAAGTTTGCAAAAAAAGAGAGTTATAGAAACGGTTCAACGCACAGTGATTCTCATAAACGGCAAACAGCGACCATTGAACTCATTACGGGTTCTGCTTCTGGGTTCTGAAAAAAGAGGGAATACAACTCTGACGTCATATCCAACCAGAACAATTCAACTCTGAAACTATGAATGCGAACTTTTTCAAGCCTTTCAAGTGGTATGGTATGTTGCGTAGTACGTCCTAGGTCAGGAACAAGGGAAAGCTGCAAGTATGTAGGTATGACATGTATTAAGGTGTACATTCATTTATTACAGTGTGTGGGAAAACGTACACTTTGCTTTGCGTTTTTTCATCGTAACCTGATTGTTAGTAAAACATGTAAGACTGCGTAGAATAAAATTTAAATTTAAAACAAGCCTTTGTTCCCGTGGGATCACCTCACCCTTGTGTGCTATTAATGTGTAAGCGTGGGAATGCGTCACGTTTTAACAGAAGTCAGTCCCGTATAGAATATCTTGTACTCTTTCAGTAGGTAGGTACCAGTTGCATTGAAGGCCAACTATCTCTATTAATACCTAATCTACGCAATAAATTGCGTATCGCAGGATTTCTTGAGCGAATCCTTTTATTTTCGTTTTATCAATTCAATTCAATTCAATTCAAAAAACTTTTTATTTTCATTTCGATAAGTTTTACAAAAAGAAGTTTACAAAAAGTAGTATACAACATGACTAAGAGCCGTCTGCCGTTGAATGATAGGACCGAGAAAGTTAATTAATAATTAGTGCTAATATTAGGTTTTTTTTTTGGTTAATTTAATTTGTAATACAAAAGAAAAGATTGTGACTTCTTTGTCATCTATACTTATGGGCTTTTGGTTTAGCTTAAAACGGAACAAAAGGGATTTCTTCGTGGATAGATCTGATTTTGCTTTGCTGATTTAGCTCACGGAGACTGATACAAATTACGAAAAGCAATCGCTTCTTTTAGATAGCATGTAAGTATCTTTCAACCAAATCCGCCGTTTAGTAAGGAGTGACATTCCTGGATCGAGAGAAAGCTCTTGGCAAAATATAATCTTCGGATCTCTTGAAGGATAGGACATAAAGCTAAGAAATGGAAGGTGTCTTCGTTCTGATTGAGGTTACAGAGGTTACAAAGCGGGTTTAAGTCATTTCGGTATGGTCTGAAGTTAAGATCAAGCATTTCAGTGCGTGCCTTTAATACTAAACTAATTTCGGACGCGTTTAGCTTATCACAAAAATAGTTGGCGGTGTGTAAATCGTGAGTGAGGCTTTTATAAAGTTCTCTTGTAAGTGATGTTCTCGCTCTGCACAAGGACTGCTGATAAAGCTTTTCGTCAATAGCTGCCAGGCAGTCATAGAATATACTTCGCCATTCGTGGCAATTTCTCTCGTCAAGATTTAATTGACAATTATGGTTGCCAGTAAGCTCACGCCATTCCTTAAAAGGTGAAAAGCCCCCCTCTAGTGCAACCAAAAGAACTCTACGTTGCAAGTTGTTCACAGATATTATATCAACTTTGGACAAATAGTCGGCACTTGATTTGGCATTTCTTACAAAAACTGGAGATAAACCTGTTTCAATGTCTATTGCGTAGTTTGGCGATGATCGAGGGAGCATGAAAATCCTTTTTACGAAGAAACGTTGGATAGCTTCAACCTCGTCGAGCTTTCGGTGACCATAGACTTCACTTGCATAACGAAAGTAGGTGTTAACTACCGCCTCAAAAACCCTGAATTTAGACCGCAAGTAAACATCTTTGTTGGAGAAAAACCTGTTCCACATAGAATTGATCGCAGTTTTAGCTGCCACCGATCTTTCTTTAATGTAAGGTCTAAATTGAATTTCAGGCGGAAGCCTAGATATTTGAATTCATTCACAATTTCAATGTTGTCGTTGTCCAAGGTCCACTTTTCGCTCCTACTCAATTTGTGGTGATGTCTAAAAATCATAATTTTAGATTTTAAAACATTCATTTTTAGGTCCCAAAGATCACAATAATCTTTCAGCTTATTGATGATAAGCTGAAGAGTAAGAGGGTTATCTGATAAGACAACAAGATCATCGGCATATAGAAGTACCTTTATTAGAGTATCTCCAAATCTTACTCCAGCTGGCAAGAAATTTATTACATCATCGATAAACAAAGCAAACAGCAGGGGACTCAAATGTATTTTAAATGTCCCTGCCTTGTGGGACTCCAGAGTTAGTTAGAAATTCCGAAGATTTCTTACTTCCATCCCAAACTGAGGCAGAATTGTTAGCCAACAGTTTTTCATATAATCTAATAAATTTGGAGGATATACCTTGGTTTGACAATTTATAAAGAAGTAGATTTCTATTTACTGTGTCAAAAGCTGCTTTCAGGTCGACGAAAAAGGAGTAAAGTTTCTTTTTCTTCCCAATAAAATGACTCGCAATAGTCGTTAGGGTGAAAATTTGGTCAATTGTTGACAGGCCTGGACGAAAACCTGCTTGAAAAGCACTGAGTGCATTATTTGATTCAACCCAGCTTACAAGCCTATGGTAAAGCATTTGAGTAAATATCTTCCTGAGTGAGCTAAGGAAGATATTTACTCAAATGCTTATATATTTATTTTCGTTTTCTGTGGCCGATGCTATTTATTTTCTTATTCTACGGTTTCTGAGCTAAGTTAAACTATTTGTGCTACATCCGAAGGGTAATTTATTTGCCACAGTAAGTTTGTCAATTAGGAATTGCATAACACCTTAACCTACTAAGTATAACTGTTTACCATGGTAGATAGTATGGTAAAGTTAAAAAGGACACACTTTGTCATGTGAGTGCGTGTTTGAAAAAATTGTGAATTAGTCTTTACATGTTGGGTTCGCTTGCGGAAAAATAAAAGCAGTGAGTAAATGCTACAGTATTTACCAATATTATTTAATATTATTAATTAAACTTATATTATATTTAGCATAGATATTTCCAAGAAAGGATTAAATGCAACCAAAAATTTATTTTTTAGTCAAATTCAATTTTCATGTAAATTGAGCCTTAAAAGGGGCGTGGCTTGAATATTTTGATAAGCGACATTTAAAATAAAGTCTGGTTTTCCTTGTATGCTAATTTTACTATCCTACCCAGGGTATATTAATGTTAGTGTGTATAAATTAAAACAAAGTGTAATAGACCCCTTATACCTTTAAGAGACATGATCGACACCGAAAGGTGCATTGATTAAGCAATGTCAATTCGTCCGTCCGTCTGCTCGCCTGTATGTGTCAAGCTCAATTCTTTGGAATTGAGGAAGAGAGATGAAACTTGCCACGCAGTTTGGTTGATCAGAGATGACAATATACTTCTTATGAGCCGAAGATCTACTTCATTTGTCCTTAGTTATTATCTACTACGCTGCAACCCAGATGTACTTCGTATTTCAGATGCGTTAAATACATCTAGTTATTAGCCAAATTCCATACTCACAAAAAACGAAAAAAAACCTACCATTTTGTTTCTAATCTCTTTATCAAAGTTCTGGTGTAAGTTTTTTGTTAAATCATATTTCAAGATGGATCTATGAGTCCACTGGTCTGCTGAAGTTTACCAACTAGTTCACTGGTTTAGGGACGAGGGTGAAACCTATATAAATTGATGGCAAATGCCATAGGAAGGTCACAGAACTTCGTTACTAATGCTTTTAAGCCAACCAAAGAGATAGAAAAAACTACGGTTACTGCCGACCACCGCGCTTTACTTTTAGCAAAATCAATTCCGTTTGCTACGTCACGCACCACAGACGCACAAATTGGGGATGGAATCAGTACACGCATGACCCGCAGAAGACTACAGAACTTCAATCACCCAGGAAAAGTCGTCAAAAAAGTTCCACACCAGTGAGCCAGAAACCGAAGGTCCTGAAAAGCATTTGCGTTAACCCATAGAAGCTGGAAAGAACCAGAAGGAATAAAAAAAAATGGCGATATATTCTATGGAGCGACGAAACAAAAATCAAGTTGTTTTCCTCGGATTGTGGGCGCAACGTAAGATGTAAAAATAAAAATAAATAGAGTGGCGCAACAGCTCGAGGTGAACCAGGGCCAACTTCTCAACAATGTATGCTGGTGTGCTGATTTCTTTACATACAAGGGGACCTACAATTTTTTGCCGAATCCGAACGGCACTTTGAGAAGTTTTTCAAGACAAATGATACTCTCGGAGGGCTTATCAGACCCTCGCGGAGGTGGGGACCGTGAAAAAGAACAAGTCTTTTTTTTTGCAGGTGACGATGGCAGGATTCAAACCCAGACCTCCGGCGTAGTAAGCACACACACTAACCACTACGCCACGGCACCCCACAACGTAAGATGACATAAAGGAAAAAAAATGCATCCTCGCTTTGCACTGAAGGCCGTTAAAAATTGCGGAGGAAATATAATAATGGTATCGGGTTATCTTTCCTGATATGGTCTCGGTCCTATATTTTGCGTCAATAACACCATTACAAAATATGGATATAGGGAATTCTTGGAAAATGTCATATTTTCATTTTCCGAGGAAAACAGGCCCCACCTACGGCATTTCCAACAGGGCAACGATCAAAAACACACAACCGGGTCTTATAAAAGATTGGCTGCGGGATCAAAACATCTCTGTTGTTGCATGTCCAATGGTCTTAGTCCCATTGAGAACTTGTGGGATGAACTAAAAAGGAAATTTGGGTCAGTTCGTTAAAATCACTTGTTGGAAGCAGTATGCAAAAGGATCTATGCAAAAGGATCTATGACACGTCGTAACCAATACGTTTTAAAGAATACTCATTAAGTAAGTTAAACAAGTTTCTTAAGTAAGTTAAAAAAAAAGCTAAAAAAATGTTAAATGTTAAAATCATAATTCTTGATAATTTAGGAACACACCTATTTTTTTGCCATATTTCTTAAATAATCTTAGCTTTATTAAAATAAATGTTAAAACAAAAAAAGAGTGTAATAATATGAAAAAAAATTTAGTTTAAAATTGAGTTTAAAAAAAAAAATGTACACCTATTATTTTGGGCACCTGTGTATATGTAGGTATATTGTAATATTTTAGCCTGGGGTTTGTCGAATAAAACTCAAATTTACTTTAATAATTACACAATGAAGAACTTTTATAATCAAACAAAAATTATTTGAATTCAAATCGCACGTAATTCAACTTCGCTACTTAGATTTCAACACCTCATTTCAATTCAATCGCTTTCTACTTTACTCGCGATTTTCACAAGTTCGTCGTCTCATATATAACGGTCACGTTCGAGTCTGTAATCCCTGTATTTATAAAAATTCAGCACTTTCTATATGTTCCCTTGGTAATTTTCCATTGGTATTTTTTTCCACTGGTACTTTTCCATTGGATAGGAAATCCGAATTCGAACTTCGAATGTCAGTTTGCTGTCAGCTGACTGGAATGACAGCTAGGTGTGTTCGTTTAGTGAATCGAGAGGATATGCTCGTGAATCGATGGGTGCGTTCAGCGCCTCCTGCATGTATTTTCACTTTGTATCGCAATCGCAACATCACAAGGAGTGTAAGGAGCATATTCAGGAATAAACTGTTTTCTGAAGCATTAATTTTTACCTTTAACGCACTTTTTCACGATTTTAAAGAAATAAGAAATAAATTGATTTTAAATTTAAGCCCACGCCCATTTTTGCAGACGTTGACCATACAAATAATTCAACAATACAAAAACAGGGCTACAGGGTAAAAAGGATAGGGTTTATAGAAGTTAACAGAAGAACTCTTGCACTTACTCACTTGTTTGAAACAAACGTGTTACTTGTAATTCAAATGTTTATTACCCCATTACCTTGAGTTGAGTCTATTGAGAATCCTTTTGGTAAAAAACCAAAACCAGGATTTCTACCATTTGGTAAAAAATTCCGTCTCTGCAATGTTTTGTTTCAATATAAAAATATATTGAATCTTGCATTCACCGTTTTGCAATAAAACGAACACTCTTTGGCGTGAAAAGTTGAGATTTGAACCTGATTTGCCTTTGATTACATTAGCTCTCCACTTGGCGTGTCGTTCAAAACTGCGTGTTAAATTGACGGATTGCGAAAAAGATTTAACTTTAGTACAACCATAAGCTCAGCAGGCATCATCTTTAGGCCCATTTCACATAAACCCGGCTGCTGGCTAACCGGCACCGGCAACTCGGTTGTTAGTTTGGTCAACCGTTTACAGGTGTGGACGCGCCAGTAAGAACGTAAGCCCAACGACCGGGTAGCCGGTGCCGATTAGCCGGCTGCCGGGTATGTGTGAAATGGGCATTAGAGCAGGGCTTCGTTTCTCAGATTTATTTTGTTGAACGAAAAAGATCCCTTTGCTTTCCCAAAATCTTTTTTTCCACTCACTATATGCCATTATAATGGCTAAGATATAGTTCAGAGAATAAATTTGGATTCCGAATAAGTCGATTTCAAGATCTCAAGTTTCCTCTGAGATCAGCCAGAGAGTGAATCTAAGGTACTTCAACTTCTTGACAAAAGTTGGTACAAGTGAGCTTCTCATTATTTCCCGTTGCCTTGAAAAATTCGGCTTGTAGACCGTGAGCTCCAGCAACCTTATTTTTACCTTACCTTAAGTTGACAATTGCTTCCCTTGTTTCATTTAAGTCAGGTGGTCGGACGCACAGTCATCTTTGTCCTGCAGGCACAAAAACCGATTCACTTTCAATTGGAATCCGATCGTTTGTTTTCTAGGGTCTAGGCTTTACGAACACATCTCTGCTGTTCTTCTGAAAGAGGGTTCTACCTTCCTTCCACATCTGCCTTCAGCAGCAGATTTAGGCAGAATGCCGGAAATTTGTCAAAGCTGGAAAAAACCAGTGAGTAAGTGCTACAGTGTTTACGCAGAAGTTACAGTCCATAAAACGGCCCGTTAAATACCCCATCCTATCCCACATTGTAAAATGCTGATGGCATTGTTATTTCTTGACATTTTATAAGTAGTGCAAACTTCGAAAAGGGGCGTGGTCCAACCGCCCCTAATTACAAACAATCAATATTAACAGATATTTCCAAGTTACGCTTAAATTAACGTAAAAATGCGATTTTTTGGTTCAAATTCCATATTTTTGAAAAATCGACCCCTAAAATGGTTCGTGGCTAAAAACTTTATTTGAACGAAATCTGGAATGAAGTCTCGTTTACCTAACCTGCTATTTTTTTTTTTGGTTCATGTTATCCTAAATTAGACTCAAGTTCTGTCGAAATTACGTTTTTCTGGAAAATTTTAGGGTTTTCTACAATTCTGCCTCCAAGTGCGGGCGTGGCCCAAAGTCTTGTATAAACAAGAACTTTGGCGAAATCAGCGTTTTCTACAGATAATATTAAGCGAAATTTTTTCAATTTCGAACAAAAATATTGAGTAAACTGCATTTGAAAATGTTCCCTTAAAATAGATGCCACGCCCACTGGAGTAGGTTTACCAATTGAATTTGTCTTTTTTGTGTCTTAAATTTATGAGATGCTAGATGTCAAATTTTAGCCTTTTAGAACGTCTTACAGTTTTGAAATCTATGGCGGTAGTTGCACATTTTAACCGATTGTGGGCGTGTCTGTGGGCGGATTTCAAAAAGTTTTACACTTGTGCTGTTTCGCATGACGTGGACCATACTTACGAAATTATAGCATCGTAGCTCAAAATTTAAGGCCTAAAAACTTGTGACATACAGACGGACGGACGAACGTGGCTTATTCGATTCAGAATTCGGTCTCGATCATATGCCCTTAAGATCTTGGGGGTCTACCGTTATTATTTCAACGTGTTACAAACAATGTGACAAAATTAATATACGTCCTCTCCTATGGGATGGGGTATAGAAACAGACTCATTCTGTTGCCAAAAAGCAATAAATTGCCGCAGGATACCTCATCGCACCCCTTTTCAGGCTGGACACAATTGGTAAGGTTTTTTATTGTAAAAGATGAACAAAGACAGGAACGACAAAGAACGTTTCAGCGCAGGTTACAGCCAAAGTGAATGAGCCGATGATGCAGGCTGAAGTCCTCTCTCGTGACGAAATGCTTGAAGCAGTGCCGCAAGGATCAGGGTAGGTGGGGAGGTGGGTTAAGTGGAGCAAAATTACGCACTGTTGCGGAGTACGGTCTCAGTTTCATTTTTGAAATATTCCTACCCTACTCAAAAAAACTGGTGGACCTCTAGACCGCTTTCATCAAATTCGGACGTAGAATCAATTCATACCTACATAGCTGCTCCTAACCTCGACAACAGAAGTCGACAGGGAAACCGCATGTTTTGAGACAGCAGATCAGGCACACCGGGATTAAGTTCATTTGAAATTCACCTGGCTATCCTTACCAGTACGCCACTACAGTAAGTAATGCGGCAGGTATTTATGGATTTTATTATACCCGATCCAGGGTATATAAATTTTAATGCATAGTTTGTAACACAGTGAAATAATCATCACAGACCCCTAAGATCTTTTAGAGATATTATCGAGACCGTCCGTCCGTCCGTCCCTCTATATGTGTAAGGCCTTACGGTCTTCAAAATCAAGCTAGAAAGCTGAACCGTTGCACACGGCTTGGTCCTTCTGTTGCACAGACAAAGTGTGAAAATTGACTCAATTCGTCAACAGCCTGGCCCATAACTGACTTCTATGTGAGACAACCTCCTTGGCACATTTTCTTTCAAAATGCTTTTTGGTAAAATTAGACAAGGCGTAGGAACTCAAATTTTGGTACTGAGCAATTTGACCCAAGACCTTCAACAAGTTTTCTGATACAAAGTTTTGAGCTACACTCACTTTTAGGGGGCGTTTTTAGGATAAAACGGTTTTTCCGAAATAATTTTAAAGCATTTTCAAAATTACAATTAATTGATCTAAATTTTTAGCCCATGCCCACTTTTAAGGGCGTGGACTATACAAATAATGTATGAATTTGGGCCAAAAAAAACTAAGATTTTGTGTTACACTCTTTATAGAGTCGGGTTTATTGAAGTTTGTAATATACGAAGTCTTGCACTTACTCACTTGTTTTTGCTTCAGATTCATCTATCACTCTTAAAATTTGTTGCCCCTGTCACCATAGTCAAAGAATTACCAAGACTCTTGTTATCACTGATTTAATAAAAAAAATTCGATTCCGACCAACATTTTTCGTTTGTTTATTTTTTCCCCCACTGTTCTTTTTCGCATTGCAACTCAACCGTTGACGCTACTCAGCTGATTCACACATCACCACACCAGCCAATCTCACTCAATCTAGATACTAGCTGCAAGTCACCGTCATCCACACTCTATAGCCCTTTTGGGGTGGCAGTGGCGGCAGTGTGTGCCACACAATAGCTTCTGTTAGTACCTACTTGTGGCGTGGGTTGTCGCTACCATTAGTAATGCAGACTCGTACTACACTCTGTTTAGCGTTTAAAATAAAAACAAAAACATAATCTTGTGCGCGTCCAACTTAAAAGCATTTTTGAACTCAGCGTTTCGCTCAGTTCTCGACAGTCGCGGCAAGGCGCACAACACTTCTTTGGTTCGGGACGGTGTCGGTGTTGTTAGATACTTTCGCACGATCCGAGTGACTTACGATCGATGTTCTGTTCTGTGTTTTTTCTTTTTAGCAATATTTAATGTAAACAACCGGAAAAGTGCTAAGTGAATTTTTAGAAATATAATAGAAAACCGCACTATCGACCATTTGGAATATTTTGTACTTCACACCTGCAACATACCCTTCTATCTGCAACCGGAAAGTTAAATAATAATAAATTCGTTGTATCTTTGCGTCTCTTGAGTCTTCTGTGTCACCCATTATTTGAAATCAGCTTCATTTGGAAGCTGTTCGGCTGCTTCTTCTGGCTAATTGAATTATTTAGTGCAATTGACTTTAATTTAAGAAGTTTCGCTCAATAAATTGGCCCAATGTGGTCTCTATGGAAATTCAGTTACTGAACTTAATTAGCATCATTCGAGCGACGCGACCGACACGACGACGCGACGCACGTTACCTTTTCAGTGTAAGTTTCATATATGCAAGGCAACTAAAAATAAATAAATAATAAATTTAAACAACCTTAAGTTGACTTTATTTTCGTGTGGAAATGAATGCACGAAATGAGGTTCCTCTTCCTTGCGAACATTTTTTTTTTTGCCTCTGTATACAAATTCTCGATGGACAGACAGTTCTGTTCGATTTAATTTTATTTCTCTGGAAATGTTTATTTTTGGGTTCGTCTGAACTGATTAGATTTGGGTGAACTCCTTCGAAAGAGTTCAAAATTAGATAAGGCACCATTAGATGTGAGAATTTATATAGATAAAAACGTCAGCACTGGGGTTTAAAATAGATTTCCAAATTGTGTATACAAATATCGAGGTTTTGTTTGAAACGAATTTTTAGCGGAACTGCAGCTGTGATGACAAAAATGGAAGTCGTTCATGAACGACATGTTTCAAATATGCGCAATTTGTTCTTTATCCAGTTTGGCCAGACTTTTCTTTGTCTGTAAAATATCAAAATAAAGAGCTACGATAAGTAGAAAGCTGATTTGTGAAATGAAATAAGATTTGTTTCTTGTCACGAGAACTGGGACACTATCAGTCCGTAGTGATTAAAATGTTAAACGTCTGGAGGAGGAGGTATATGTTGGAAACACTTTTTTTGAGGGTTCAAATGGCAGTGTATTATTATAAGCCTGATAGCATTATGAGTGGTTGCTGTGCTGAAACAGATTTTTTTTTTTAAATTCAAATTTAAAAAAATCAAATTCCCTCGGGAAAAGTGCAAAGTCCCATTAAACCAGAATCACCGCGCTTCAGGCTGACTTTTCTTCAAATGGCAGGCTGGCTTGGCTTACTGCCTCCAGTTGTGCACTTCGAGTTGTTGGTAGTACTCCCTTACTTCTCCGCGCTACGTTAGGCGAGGGCCAATTCGTTCAGCTATCTTCCCAGGAGAGATTCCCAGGACTCACAATGTCAGACGGCGAATGCATAGGTAGTTTCTCGACCTATTGATATTATACCTTCTCTTCCATATTCCGTCCAAGCAAATAGGAAAAAATTTCTTAGGGTGACCTCTTGTTTCTTTCGAACAATCCAAGTTTATAGAGTCTTTGCTACGGAGCTTTTGAGAACAGTTGCTTTGGAGAACTGGGAGGTTAAAGGACACATTAGATACGTAACTAAGTTTCTTTTAAAAATTTTCTAACTGAAACTCCCCTTAGCTATGCTTTTAGGTAAAATGGCTTTGTAATTATAAAAAATGGGTCCCCACAAAAAATTTATTATCATTTTATATAAATTGGAAACCTTTGGTCTAGAAACCGATTCAAAGATTAAAAAAGCAACCCGTTAACATAATTTTGCAGCAACGTTCTCATTTTTCAACTTTGACAGGGGTTCCTGGTATTGCTTGAAACCCATTGGGCGTCTCCCTAGGTGACACCAGGTAAGGTAGGTACCGACATGAAATAATTTCCATCCCGCACAACATTCGAAGATTTGGAAGGCTGCAACTAAATATAGGTACTCCGCTATTTATACCATTGCCTTTGCCCGTAAAGGCACAACACTTGCGGAAGAAAGCTTTTGTTTTTCTATGTTCCGACCTTGCATACACGCAGTGTTTATTTTACACCGGGTACCTACCCTCTATTCTCTCAGATGTGAAAAATTTTCTGGGACAGTCTTTTCCGCTCGCGATATGCTTTCGCTTTTCAAGTTAGGGAATCATAACCGCTTCGTCGTAAGCATCCCCATGCTGTAGCACACAAACACAATACTGCAAGCATCAGCTTCAACTTAAGCTAAGCATTTTTGAGCTGTGAAATGCACAAGGATTTCCCTGACACTTGTCATGAAAAATCAACCACACCGAATTTAGTAACTTAGAGTAATTGACAGCCGACATCCACACTATCAGTTGGCTCAGCCGAATTTTTCTCGATACTCATCGTATGATATAGAAGAATCGATTTACGTGAAGATCCGGTATTTGAATTTTTCGGTTTCTTTCACCTACACTTGCCAAAAACTTGGTGCATTTAGTTAACTTAAACGCTGGTTTACTTAAACGCTTGCTGTTGTTCTACTAATCAGCTGAGTTCAGTACCTTTTTTCGACTAATGTGATGAAATTCATTGTTTCTTTCCTATTTTGTTTCAGGTCTCTTTTTGTCGTATGACTCGCTTTGCTATATTTAGTAGAGTAGAAGTATTTTCCCCTCCAATAACAGTAGTCAGCAGACACTCTTGTCTAAATACATTCTCTTCGTACAGTAACTCCTCCTCCCTTCGATTATATTGCTGGCAATTTTTTATGGTAAACAGAAACAAAAAATTAAAATCAATTAGTTGTAATTTCGTAAGAATCATGTCGAAATGCGTTTAAACGAAAATTATTTAAGAAAAAACCGTTTTTTTTCTTAAACACGCCCATTAAAAGTGGGCGGATCTCAAAACTTTGTATGGCGCAAACTAAGCAAATAGTGATATGTATCTTGAATATTTGTTACATAATTTTTTTTTCAATTTGGTTTTTAAAGATCTAGCATGGTAAAAGTGGGCATGGTCTATATTGTGGGCGGTCCAATTTTTGCCTTCTTAGAGGTTTTGGGTCAATATTGCTCTATACCAAAATTTGAGCTCCTACTAAGTGGGCATGGTCGATATTGTGGGCGGTCCAATTTTTGCCTTCTTAGAGTTTTTGGGTCATTATTGCTCTTTACCAAAATTGGGGCTCCTACTAAGTGGGCATGGTCGATATTGTGGGCGGTCCAATTTTTGCCTTTTTAGAGGTTTTGGGTCATTATTGCTCTATACCAAAATTTGAGTTCCTACGCCTTGGGTATAGCTTGACCAAAAGGCATTTTGAAAGAAAATTTGAAATAGAGGTTGTCTTACATTGAAGCCAGCAGTGGGCGTGGCCGTCGGCGGATTCAACTTATTTTCTCACTTTGTCTGCACAAAATAAGAACCAAGATATGCTTCAAGCTTGAGCGTCCTAGCTTAATTTTGAAGACCTAAAAACTTCACACATACGGACAGATGGAGGGAAGGACGGGTGGACGGACATAGCTTAATCGATTCACCTGTCGATCTTGATCATATTTTTAAAAGGTCTTCGGGGTCTACGGTGATTATTTTACAGTCTTTCCAACTATGCATTAAAATTAATACACCCTGGGTCGGGTATAATCATACCACGGATTATTTTCTTTTTGAGGTTGCTAAAAACATAAAGTCGATTCGAAACTTTTTCAAATAATTTCATGTGGGGGCAAGTGCCTGTTGACGTCTAGTTAGTCTATGGAAGGTGAATGGAAAGTAGGAACCTAGACTGTGGCTACTCGAGGTCTGGTCAGACATAACACTGATTTCCTTTCTATCGCGGCATAAGAAAATGGTCAGAAGTTTATCTCCGAAACATGTGCCATAATGTCGAATGTGGCTCTATAAATCCTTACCTATACAATCCTAAATGTTGTAGGAATATAGGACTAGTATGTCTTATTTTAGTTCACATTTTCACAACGAGCTTACTATAAAGCCGATTAGAAGGAAGGGTATAAGATGTTGTTTTTTTTTGTGTGCTTTAGAAACTCAGTATTTTTTGTTTTGGGAACTTTCGAAAAAACTGACCGAATCAAATTCATGCAGGTCAAGTTAGTCAGTAAGCTTCTCTATAGCGCCGGCATTCTAGGGTGGATTTATAGATTTTCTTGCTTTGAGCATTGGTGTCCTGTGCATGTGGTCTGGATGAACAAGTTGAATTTAGTTGGATTTCAAATTTTCTGACTAGGGCGAAATTGTTGTACAAAAATGTTGTTAACCCATCTTCTAACTCACCTTCATCCCGTCGGCGCGGGAATTATAGGTGGGCCACTCACGTTGTGCAGATGAGGCTTTCAGTTGCCTTTTAACCTCAAATAAGCAACGATTCATAAGAGTTTTTCGATATGAGCGTTAATATTGTTTTGGATTGACAAATAACTTCTTCTCGTTCAAGTCCTTCAACAAGAGACAAGTTAAGCAATGCTCTTTTCGTATCATCAAAATTTATTGCAATTCCAACGATGGTTGTCTTCTTAGTTGTCGATAGCAGGGATCGTATCATACCCGAAACGTGCTCTGTTTAACATTTGTTATCATATATTACTTACTTACTTAAGGTGGCGCTACAGTCCGGGATGGACCTGGGCCTCAGCCAACAAGCTTCGCCAGACAGCTCTGTCTCTAGCTATAGACAGAGACGTTATCATATATTCCTGACATTTATTTTGCTATTGGCGCACACATAAGCCAGTGTTCCTCTTCCGGCAGACGGACAGACAGAACATTGTTTAATAAGTCTGTCTCGATCATATCTCTAACAGGTTTTAGGGGTCTACTACGCGTAATAATTTCACTGTGTTAAAAGCTATGCATTAAAATTAATATCCCCGGGGTCGGGTATTAAAAGCATACTTTATTGAATGTACATCCAGCAGACTTATTGTTGCTCATACATTTACATTGTTCAAATAATTTACTGTCATAATCACTTTAATTAATGTCTAAATAATAATTATATTCCTGCTGTTTTATAGGGTTCAAAAAATGTTTTTGGGTACAAAATATGCAATTCCAGAAGTTCTATGACCGAAAAGCAAATATATCATTGGGCAAGGTCAGGTAATAGCAGCTTTTTGTATGGAAATTAAAAAGTACCCATTTTTATACTTAAACACTACGCGGCTCTTATGCCTTCAGCCCAATGAATCCGTTACGTCGAAGTACGCAACTGACAACACAGTGAAATACACACGTTCTTATGGGAAGCGACGTACGTCACGAAATTCTTCGTGTATATTTAACTCAGTTGTCAGTTGTATACTTCAGTGTGACGTACGCAACGCATTCATTCGGCTGTAGGCTTTAGGTTATCTTGCTGATTTCTATGCAATGGAATAAGGTTAAAGATGTTATTTCAGAACTTTGGTTTTTTACCGTTTCTGTTCTATACTTCACGATTAATTTTCATACCCGACCCAGGGTATATTAAGTTAGTTGCATAGTTTGTAACGCAGTGAAATAATCACCGTAAACCCCTAAGACCTTTTAGAGATATGAATGGGACCGACAGGAGAATCGATTAAGCCATATCCGTCCATCCGTATGTAAACAACTTTAAGGCCTAAAATTTTAAGGTACAGAGCTTAAATTTTGTGGGTTGGCTGGAAGTCCATTGGACCAGATTAAGTTTGAAAATTATCCGAATCCGGCCACAGACACGCCCACTACAGGCCTGTATGTGCGACCATCTCTAATTTAAAAAAATACTTTTTCTAAAGTTTTTCACAGCTAATATTTTTAGCTGTGTTAGAATAGTGCTAGCGCATTCATTTTTGGTATGTAATATTGCCTTGTAATTGTCTTTGAAGTGGCCAAAAAATTTTAGCCTTTTCTTTGACTTGACCACGCCCACTTTTTTAAGTGATTTTAGTTTAAAATGGCCGTTTTTCAATAAATATATATGAAATTTGACTAAAATTTATATGAAAAAAGTTGCAGGTATTAGCATTTTCTAACTTTCAAGTATAAATAGTATGTACCTCCGCCCACTTTTGTGGGCGTGGCGTTAAAAAAAGTGATTTTTTTAAGTTAAAAAGCGGAGTTTTAGACCGAAATGTATACAACCAACTAGTATAAAGCATTCCACAGTTATATTTTTGTATCCCGCCCCTTTTTTTTGAGGCGTGGCAGTTTTTTATGGTCGGGTATTTTGCAATCCGTCGTAGATGGATTGAAACTTTTGCATACGCACTGTTTAATTTTCCCACTTGTTTTTTTAATTTTCTTTAAAAACATTCCGCCAAGTGTTATTGGACAACATAATTGGATTGGCAAGACACTTTTATCGGCAAACTTCGGTTAAATAATTTTTATCTCGAGTAGAGGTAAGACTGCGCCTGAGTGTAAGTGCTTCTTGACTACGCCGCCGTATTCCCTGCGGGATTGATTGGAAGATTTTCCGGCCCGGGGTGTGGATGTCTTTCCGCTCTTGATAACCCAGCCATCGTATAGGCTTTGTATTTTGACTTATCTAGCTAGGTCAGTATCGCTGTACAGTCCGTGCAGTTCGATGGTATATCTCCTCCTCCACTCTTAGTCCATGCAGACAAGACCATTAATCGTCAGAAGAATTTTCCTCTCAAAATAGAGTGTTGCATGCTTCTGCACCGCTAAGCAGGACTGGGATAATGAGGGTCTTATAAATGGATTCTTTAGTTGCCGAGAGAGGGCTTTGCTACTCAATGCCGAGAGAGAGCCGTCTTGTCCCAAAGAAACAGCGATTAGCAAAAGTTATCCTTCGTTTGATTTCAGCACTGGTCGACGATCCATATCCAGTCCTGATTAATCAGTCTATAGGTAGAACTGGATATAGATCACGTCTGTCTACGTATGTTAGGTAAGGTACTGAAACCTTAACTCAGACTTCAATAATTCAACCTCCTCGGAAATGCCAGTAGTACATTGAAGGACAAGTAAGTAAGCAAATCAGGCTCCTTGTCTGGTATGAGCTGGGATACTTCTCGACGAGTTTTCTGAAATCTTCTCAGCTTTTTCTTAAGATTTTTTTTTAAAGCTACATGTTTTCGTTCAATTCTCTATGTAGCATGTAGGGAGTAGTAGTAATCCTGCTCATGTAGCAAGAGGATGTGAGAGCATTAGGGACAGTAGTTCTTCATGCTAAAAAACGTGAGGTGGGAAATGAAATACTGTGTAATCGTTGTCATTGCCGGCATACAGTGAACGCCAGGTAGACAAAGCGCTTAACAACCTCGAAGTTATAGTTGTCAAAGGTTGTCAATGTTCGGCATACTCATTAACTTATGAGGGCTTCACTAACATCACGCTGTGTTCTTACGATTATGCCAATGCCAATGATTGTACGGACTTCTGTTGGTGCCGGAGTTCTGACACAATTTCCAAGTACGGACCTAAAGAGGTCTGGGTTCGAATCCTGCCATTGTCACATGAAAAAAAAGATTCGTCCTTTTTCACGTTCTCCACATCCGCGAGAGTCTGACAAACCCTCCGAGAGTATCTTATGTATGTCTCAAAAAACTTCAAAGAGTGCCGTTCTGTTTCGGCAAAAAATTGTAGGTCCCTTTGTATGTGAAGAAATTAACACACACAGCATAGGTTGTTGAGTAGTTGGCCCTGGCTCACCTCGAGGTGTTGCGCCGCTCTATTTATTTTTATGGAGCTAAAGAAGTCACATTTTAGATTTAGAGCATGCGTCGCCTTGTTATGTAGTCTCGTTTCTGATATCAAAAAGGTTGGTGGATGCAGGAACAACGTTAGTATTCCATTGTCATGCTGTGTTCATACTTTCAAGTTTGGCGAGGCTTTGAACTGCTTCTAGATATTAAAACTGGTCTTTTTTGAGTTGGTTTTGCGACTGATATAATCAGGGCCGCTTTGATTTTTTAGTTGGCTAATTCAACTGTGGCGGGTGAAAACGTATTTATCAGGATCAGGGGTGGAATCGGCTAAAGTGATCTATGATAAGTGATGTAACAAGTCACAAAAATTCGTCTGCGTAAACTGTGATCATCACAATTTTCTTGCGACAGCTCCCGATCAATCACCGTCAAAATCAGCTGGTCACCAGTTTTCAAACCTTCTGGTAAGGTGCCCTGTGTGTTTCATCACAGATCACTTTAGCCGATTCCACCCCAGGATGATAACAAAATCCGCCTAGGCGAATCGTGGGATAGCCCATCCCAATTGACCACTGTCAACACGCTCCGAACGCGTCGAAAATCTTGGTTGAAAATCAGCTTCCTACGACAACTTTGATTTTTCATGCTATAAAGTAAAGTGGGCGTGTCAGTGGACGGATTTCAAACATTTTTACACTTGCACTGCTTCGGGACTTAGAAAGAACAGATATCAAGTTTCAAATTCCTAGCTCAAAATTTAAGGCCTAAAAACTACCGACTGACGGACGGACATGGCTCATTCGACCTACAATTCGGTCTCGATCATATGCCCTTAAGGCTTTTGGAGTCTACGGTGATTATTTCTCTATGTTACAAACTATGAATCAAACTTAATATACCTCCTATCCTATGGGATGGGGTATAAATAATATTCTTGGCTACTCATGGTACGAATGAAGCGTTTTTAATGGAAAACGGCTCGTTCCCCCATCATCATGACCTTGAGATTTGGCCTAAGAAAGGCTTGGCTTGTCTTTATCTCCATAAACAAGATTAACTGTAGGATCTAGCTGCCAATCATAGAGCTGTTCTGCCGAGTTTGTCTTCTATTTTTTTTTTAGATTAATCTTTCTCGTTTGATTTCTCCTTAGTACTCCACCAAAACTAACATCTTAACTGGTGCCATTAGGAAGGGGCACTAAACACCGAACGACCTATTGCCCAAAATGTCAAAATAGGCATACTTAACTACGGAGCAGTTAAGAACTTTGTCAACCTCAAAGCAGCTAAAGCCTCTGAACATCTTTTCAGTATTGAAGTCCTTTTGAATGACAAAGCTTACCTTATTCATCTCAACCAAGCTAAATGACGCCGAAATACAGAAATGATTTTTGAACCCATTTACGTTGACAAGCTGTACCTACGATGCAATCAGAAGAGGAGAGGCTCTGGACCTACACATGGACATAGCCGTGTATTCGAGGAAATCGGCCAGGGACATGCGAACTATGTTTTGAAGCATCGATTCCTTGACTCAGCGAAAAAGCTGCTCAGCGTGATATCTACTTAGGTATTCAACTTTGCTGCATTTTAGAATCGAATCAGTTCTTTGCTTGATTAAGGGCTTGTTTTTCAGTGCGAGATCATCCAAGTTTCCGAGTTAAACTGAGGTTAACCCCAGAAATGAGTTATTGAGCGAACTTGTGAGCTAATCTCGGATCAACTCTTGAGAGCAGTATGAACTTCTTTGAAGGTTTCTTCTGTGTGGAATGACAGTTGATTTGCGTGTTTCTGTAGAAAATTAAAGTTGGGAATAAGTCGAACTACTTTTACTGAGTTTTTCTATGTAAAGTGAGAGCTGTGAGATTCAATAATTTCGAGAGTCGAAGATTTTAAAAACTTTTTTCACGGAGTTAAAAAGGCACTCTGCACTGAAAAACTGCTCGCTGGGTTAACTCCAGAATTCATTTTATTGCAGGATAAACAGATTTTGACCTAGGCTGGGTTTAAATCGGCACCGAAAAACAGGCCCTAACACGAAGATACTACCTGTATCTTCCCAAGGGCCTCAAGTAGGAGCGCTTTCACAAAATATTGTCGATAAAATTCCTGACCTTCTTCTATAGCTAAACGTTCACGTGACGTAATAAGAAATATTATTTTATTTTACTAATAAGCCTTAATGAGACTCCTCGTCACTACTTCGGAACCAAAGCTTAAAAGAAAAATAATTGATATATTATTGCACAGTAACAAAGGAGTTTCCATTTGACCTGTATTTAAATATAAAATATTTATAGGTAGTCCGATGGCAAAAAAGGCAAGTTGAAGCATTTGTACAACCTTTAATTGCAAGCTGTCAACTCAGGAAAAAAATATAAGTTTTTATAGTGATTTAAACTACAAGCTCAAAAAAGTCACACACGTGTAAGCTAACATCAAATAAAAAAAAGTTCATTATGTTGGACCTTTAAAGTCTATGAAAGCATTCTATATTTTATAAGTATCGATAAACATGTTAAGTTTTTTGCTTTGCTTATTATAACTATAGTTTACATTTTTATATTAACCTATTTAGGCCTGATAAAAAAAATCAGTTTATTATATTCATTAACCTGATTTTTCCGTTCACAAATGACGATCTTTTATAATTTCTTCTCTTATGTATATATAAAAAAAAGGCTTTAACATAAAGGAATAGAAGTGAGCTTCATCCAACAAGCTTCTCCAATCAGTTTAGTCCTTAGATCAACCAGGGTATTAACAGCCAAAAAAATGGTTCTCATTTAATTTTACTGGCATAAAATGTTTTCAACAAAAACTTATAAGCTTACTGTCTCTAAAAAAAATCAACAGACTACTCTCTCATACCTGACAGCTTTTAAAATCTACAGTTTGAAGTCTACAGTGTCATTTATAAGGCTATAACCTTATTGATGAATTTATTCAAAGACCCAGACTTTTAAGTCTTTCGTTGCCAAAACACATTCAATTCAGATGAGTTTAAATTGAGTCTAGAAACATGCACCTTTCCGATTATTGTTCTGCATAAAAAGATAAAAATGAGTTTGCAAAGATCGTTGCACCATTAATTACTGAGGTGTATAAACTTAAAAATGTATAAACACCACCAGAAAGGTCTGGTTGTTAAATTATTCAGAATTCCGTCTCTGTCTGAAAATGAATCTGTGACAGGTCATTTATTAAACCGATGCATAAAAAAAAAACATCATCACATTTTCGGCGACCCGAAATTTGTTTAACAACCCAGTATACAAAATTTTTTTGGTTGTGCATCGAATTTACTTCAAATAAAATCATTGAGAATTGAAATTCTTGTTTTATTGAATATTGCCATATTAGAAGGGTCACGTCATTTGTGTATTTTTGGTAATCATTTATGGCAACTTGTTCTGGCACTCGAGGTGATATAACAATTTACTTAACTCCAATTAAAATAGAATCTTTAAACCTGTACATCGAAATAAAAGTTGGAGTTTTTTTTTAGTTATGACTCAAGAGAAATTCCTAACCCTCTGGCGCATCAATACAAGATTATAATTATACTCTAGAAAACGGCTGATGTAACACTAATCGATTATAAATGGGATAAAAAATGCAACAACTCATATTCCGTGCAGATTAATTTGATTTAATGGCGAAGTGAGTTTTTTTTAGATTAAGACGATAACCTTTTAACACAATGTTGCCATACAGTCACGTGGGTGAACCGTATCCTATTGCAAATTATGTTATAAGTTTAATCTTAGGGAGATAATCTTGGTTTAAAATTTTTTTTTTTTCACTGATCATAGAATGGTGGTTTATTGCTCTTGATACTGTTTCAGCTAAGCTCGGCATTGCAGTATCTTTTTAGAGATGCCTTGAGGCTATTTTGTAGCCTTTCTTGCATTTGAAAGTGATGCTCACAGTAATAATATCAACAAATGAGATTGAGTTTCTTTTGACTGATTGAGCATTAGTTTCGGTTTGTTTTTTTAGGCTGCCACTATCCGATCAAACACTCAAACACAACTTCTGGCCCATTGTAGTACCATGCGGACCACCATGTTTTGAGTTTTCCCGTCAATCGAAAAAAAGATGAGAAGAATCTTCAGCGATGAAGAGCTTAGGTGTTGAAGAGCTTAGGATACGCCACCTTACTGAAGGCTCCGCTGTACCGTCGGGTGACCCCTGAGGCGATTTAGGATAACAAAATGTCTTAATCTCAAATTTAACTTTTTTATTGGTACGTTATCATAACAAAAGTAGGCTAGTGCAAAAAAAAGGATCTATGTACACTCTTGCATTCAGAGGTCAGCTCAAAAAAAGATCGATTTGGAAAACAATAATTTGGAACAATGGAAGCTTGTACTATTCTTGAATGAATCTTAAATGAATCTCCATTAAAACAAACCAACAAACTGCCGCAGCCCCGCTTTCAAGTAGGTACCAGCGAATATGAGTTATGGGCAGCCAGGAAGGAGCCTTGACCTTAATCCCTTGTGAACGTATGTGTGGTGTGAGCTTAATGAAGGGTCAGAAGGACTATGCCCTTAGAAAACCTCCAGGAGCTTAAGGTAGCGCCCTTTTGAAGTTAACAGACTGAGCCAATTTTTTTGCACGCAAATGTTTAAATTAAAAATATTTTAAAACTTTAACTAATTGCCCGGTATTCTTTGCTACAAATACATCAATTATTTAGGCATTATTTTTTCTATATCCCAAAAAACTATAATTAGAACTAAACCAGTAAGTTTTTTTCTTCACCGGTAGCGTTTTTTTTTTTTAAGTTTGTTAACGTTTTTGGCGTTAAAAACGGTCCTTCTGGTGAACACGTCGATATTGGCAAGCTTTGCGAACATTTTTAAAAGTCAATTTATGTTGGGAAAAATCAAAGATCTTACCTATGTCCTCCTAAAGCTCTTATGGCGTTGTTTTGACGTTGTGTCTCTTGTTGCTCATGACATTTTGTCACCGGTAGAAACTTAGTCTTTGATTTTTAAGTTTTTTTAAGTTTCTTAACGTTTTTGGCGTTAAACAACATTTTTATGCCCGACCCAGGGTATATTAAGTTTAATGTATAGTTTATAACGCAGTAAAATAATCACCGTAGACCCCTAAGACGTTTTAGAGATATGAATGAGACCGACAGGAGAATCGATTAAGCCATGTCCGTCCGTCCGTCTGTCCGTATGTAAACAACTTTTAGGCCTTAAATTTAAAGGTAGAGTTTTAGTTTGTGGGTTGGCTGGAAATCCAGTCCTTCAGATCAAGTTTGAAAATAAGCTGAATCCGCCCACATACACGCCCACTACAGGCCTGTATGTGCGACCATCTCTATTTTTAAAAAATACTTTTGCCAAATTTTAGCTATGTAACAATGGCGCTAGCGCATTCATTTTTGGTATGTAACATTGCCTTGTAATTGTCTTTGGAGAAGCCAAAAAATGTTGGCCTTTTCATTAACCACGCCCACTTTTTAAGGGATTTTAGCTTAAAATTACTGTTTTTCGTTGTAGATATTAGCATTTTCTAACTTTTATTTATATACTAGCTGACACGACAGACGTTGTCCCTTCAAAGCTTTATACGTAATTTTTATACCCGTCCGAGGGCATATTAATTTTAATGCATAGTTTGTAATACAGTGGTGGGGTGCCGTGGCGTAGTGGTTGGTGTGTGTACTACGCCGGAGGTCTGGGTTCGATCCTGCCATCGTCACCTGAAAAAAAGACTTGTTCTTTTTCACGGTCCCCACCTCCGCGAGGGTTTGACAAGCCCTAGTGGAGAGAATTAATTGTCTTGAAAAACTTCTCAAAGTGCCGTTCGGATTAGGCAAAAAATTGTAGGTCCCCTTGTATGTAAAGAAATTAACACACCAGCATACATTGCTGAGAAGTTGGCCATGGTTCACCTAGAGCTGTTGCGCCACTCTATTCATTTTTTATTTTTTTTGTAATACAGTGAAATAATCACCGTAGATCCCTAGACCTTTTAGAGATATGATCGAGACCGACAGGTGAGTCGATTAAGCCATGTCCGTCCGTCCGTCCGTCTGTCCGTCCGTCCGTCCGTCTGTCCGTCCGTCCGTCTGTCCGTATGTGTGAAGTTTTTAGGTCTTTAAAATTGAGCTAGGACGCTCAAACTTGAAGTATATATTGGTTCTTATTTTGTACAGACAAAGTGTAAAAAATAGTTAAATCCGCCGACGGCCACGCCCACTACTGGCTTCAATGTAAGACAACCTCTTTTTAAAATTTTCTTTTAAAATGCTTTTTGGTCAAGTTAGACAAGGCGTAGGAGCTCAAATTTTGGTATAGAGCAATAATGGCCCAAGAATCGACCATGCCCACTTTTACCATGTTCGATCTTAAAAAACCCGATTTCTCGGAAAGTTTACTCCAAATTGAAAAAAAAATTATAACAAATATTCAAGATATTACTATTTGCTAGGTTTGCTCCATGCAAAGTATTAAGTTCCGCCCACTTTTAAGGGGCGTGTTTAGGAAAAAACGGGTTTTTTGCAATAATTTTCGGGTTCAGCGCATTTTGTCATGATTCTAACGAAATTATAAAAAAATTAAGATTTGGTGTTACACCGTATATAGTCGGATATATAGAAGTTTGTCACAGACGAACTCTTGCACTTACTCGTTTGTTTATCATTACAAGTGCTTTTTGATATCGAAACAAAACTAAAACACTGATAATGCCTTTCTCCTCAGTGGTCAACATCAAATCAATCCATATTTCACTTGGCCCCGCTATAACTTGAGCATGACATTACCTACCGATTTCATTAATCTTTTATCAAAAACCTTATACTTTGTGGAAGGTTCTTACGGAAAGAAAAATAAAAAAAAATTGACCAAAAATGTGGGTAATTTAAAAAACTTAACTTTTTAAACTTAGCGACTATTTAAAACAAATAAATTTGAGAACCGTTTTTTTTTGTAGCATAATAATTTTGTATAATTTATTGTTTTTAGATTTATCGTTATAGTAGTAAATTAATTAAATTAAAATTGTCGGTCTCTATTAGCTTAGAATTTATAGAAAAAAAAAGGCAAAAAAAGAGTGCAACTTTCACATATCCGTATATATGGCCACAGGCGCCTGCCAGACAGCTTTGAATTTTCAATTCGAACTGGAATGAGAATTACTTTAAATAAGTAGTTTTAATGAGGCCCTTTCAACCTTCTTTATCGACTAATCCCCGCGATAAAGAGGGATAAAATCCTTGAAGTCCGCGAAGCGGTCCACCCATACACTGTGGCCTCCAAGAGCAAATGTTTTTTTTTTACAGATTTTATTTAATTTTTGATATTTTTATTTGATTAAATTAAAATATCTTAAACAGAGTGAATGTGCGCAAGTTACATGGGAAATTTTCTGAGAGTTTTATTTATGGGCCAATGTCCTTCCTTGGGTCAAAAACGAACAATCCGTAAAGCGTTTACCATTCATTTGATGCATTACCCTTTGTTGGCCCTAACCAGTTGTTTTATTTTTTTTAAAGCAACTATTACGGCGAGTATGCAAACAGCCGCTCACCAAAATTTTATTGCAATCTTATAAATGGTGTAAACACGTGTGTAAGGCGCAAACAAACATACAAGAATTAATTTTTATATATACAGATTGTATGCCGAAATGTATGCAACCACCTAGTATAAAGCATTCAACAGTTACATTTTAATATCCCGCCCACTTTTTGAAGGTGTGGCAGTTTTTTTTTGGTATGGTCGGGTATTTTGTAATATGTCGTAGATGGACTGTTGAACTTTCCCACTTGTTGAAAGTCAATTTGTGTTGGGAAAGATCAAAGATTTTACCTGCAGCCTCCTAAAGCTCTTATGGCGTTATTTTGACGCTGTGCCTCTTGTTGTTCATGACATTTTGTCTTCCACGGTAGGAACTTAGTCTTTGATTGTAGGTATCCAAGTCCAAAAATCTTTTATTAAATTTAAAATATTGTTCTTTAGATTTCATGACTGTTTTTCTAAGTATTGACAGGACCAGAATCAGAGATCAAATTTTAGGAGGGCCTGATGATGAAGTTTTGACAGACTTCGAAACAACATTGTCACCCCAACCACTTTCAGTCAGAAGACTGTAACTTAAGCACTTGCTATCTTTACGATAATTGGCAACATTCAACTTTTTAATGAGTTGTTCTTGTTTTTACTCGCTTTACACACCATGACAGGCCACCAACTAATCACTTCTATGTTCGTGTTCCACGGGCAAATCTTTTTATATAACTAGTTTTACCTATATGGAACTTCTTAGATGTTCTATAACTACTTTGCTAATACAAACTTCATACTTTCAAGAAATACTTTTTAAGATCCTATAGTTTAGTTAAGTTAGGATCATCAGTTAGTTAAGTTAGAGCAAAACAGACTTATGTAGGCGCATTTTTAATCAACTCTTATGCATCTACAATCATATTCTGTTCTTTTATCCACAAAAATATTACAATGTTAATTTGATAGCAAAAACAAGAACAATTTATTCAAACTTCATTTTTATAAACAGTTTAAATCATAAGTTTCATGGTAGACAAAAAATAATGAAATAAATTCAATCGAGGACACACAAAAGTCAGATAAAAATTTAAGTCTTTTATTTAAGCTATTGCTATTCAAAGGCTTTCTGGCTTGTGCTCTACATACAAATGTTGATTAATTTGTTTATCGAAAGAAAACATTTGCATTGCTCACGGACACACAAAATTTTACAATGCTCGATGCGTTTTATTTTTTTTGTTTTGAAATAACCTTTAATGGTCATGGAATTTTATACCAAAGCATTAAAAAATGATTGCAAACAATAAATTTACACCAAATGTTACAATGTCTCTATATGTGCAATGCATGGTGTGTTTTTTTTTTATCAATACGGGAACTACAGCAAAAGTTCACATTATACGAGTATTCCAACCGAGTATAGTATGTGCTTTGTTTCCGGCGTGATCCTACAATCGCAGGCTTTTTCGAAAAGATTAGAAATATTTGTGCACATGTCAAAAAATAATCAGAAAAATTATAATCTCGTCAGCAAAACAAGATTTGTGCAATCTAACTAAATAGTCTGGTTAACTAAAATTCATTTAATGAATACATTTCCTCACTCAACAAAGACCTGATTGAGCTTTAAAATTCTATTGTTTTGATTATTATAAACTACGTACTTTTATATGTCGTTTTTATTACGTAATACGAACTTTCTTACTCGTTATTTGCAATAAACAATTGTTTGGTTATAGTAAAGGTTAATTTCAAGACACTGGATTGATACGTGGTACTAACCAATATTCCTTGTTTAAGCAAGACTTAGTTTCAGGTTTGTACAGATTTTTCTAACGGATTTGTTTTAAAATATCACCAAAACAGGATGTCTTAAAATATGTGTACGGAGCAATAAATAATTAATTAGTAAAGAATAAAATGTTGCTTACTGGAATGAGATTGCTAAAATTAAGAGTACAAGACTGCTTTCTCAAATAATGCCCACACAAATGTTTTTTTAAGTGCTGTTTTTGCTTGCATCAAGGCCTTATGCAAAATCGCACAATGAGTCTGTTGCGCAGTACAAAATACTTATGTTTTCTAATATTTATTTACAAATAAAAATTGAAAATTTTTGGCTCGTGACTTAAGATCTCGTGACTTAAGAACCGAGATAAGTCGGTTCCTAAGTTTTGAAGATCCCACTTTGGGTCTGAAATATGAAATGGTTATTTTTTAGATTCACTTTGATCTACCTTCGAAACTTAGGAAACGGACTGTGCTTGAGACTATATCGAAAATACTAACTTTTCAAGGTGGTACTACAGTCCGGGGCCTCAGCCAACAAGCTCCGCCAGCCACTTCTGTCTCCAGCTAGTCGTCTTCAGTTTAACACGCAAAGTTGGCTGAGGTCCTCTTCCACTGCTGCGTCATCCCAACGGGGTGGATTCGAAGATTTTCCGGACGGGGGCTTTATGGTGTCCATCCGCTCTAGATGACCCAGCCATCGTAACCTTTGTATTTTAACTCTTCTTTGTACAGTTCGATATTATATCTTCTCCTCTACTCTACGTCTATGGAGACGGGACCATATGGATTTGAAATATGTGAAGTATCTTACATTTATGACTGATCTTCCTTATCAAGGATTTAGCAAGTCAGGCGATGCACAGAATAAAATGGGTTGATAGATACCTCTGCTCCTTAAACAAGGACGAGGATGATGAGGATCTAATAAATGGATTGGTTTCTTGAACTGATCGGGGCTTATCATCCTATCAGATGTTCAGAAAGCACAGAAAAATAGTTCTTATTGTGCTAAAAAGACTCACTTCTCTGCAGAGTAGATGACGCAATTCAGGGCGAGGGCGATTACATTTTTTTATGGATTGGACAAACAATGCTGAGGTTTTAATCATCGGGGTGCTTTCCTTATCTTGAAAACGAACGGGTCGTCAGCCAGGTTAAAAAGTTTGGAGCTAACTTTCTTAAACTTGAGTTAGGTCAGGTTGTAAGGTCAGGTTGGAATGGAAGGGTTATTTGTTATCGGTGCAAGTTCACTCGGTGGCCAGAGTATGGCCCATTGTGATTGGATTACCCTTATATGATAGACAAACATGGTTGGCTATTTTTCTAACTAATTGAACCAGCCATATCTTTTAAATATCTTGTTAGTTCTGTGGTATTCCTGCAAGGTCGTTCGGGGTATCAAAGAACCTGACACTGACTCCTAAAAAGGTAAGTCGTCGTTCTTGGAGAGCTTAACAGTGGCTGCAGACGGGACCATAAATCGCCAAGAATTTTCCTCTTGAAGCAACCCAAAGTGTTTTCATCCCGGCTGTTGGCCCGCGGCTATTTCGCAAATATAAGGATTAAGGAAAGGTGTAGGATTTTATTTGCTGTTCAAAGGAAAAATTACAATTTTACAAACTCTATTGAATATCTTGACTTACATTGACTTACATGCGTCTGCGTATGCGAGTAATTGAACGGAATTTTGAAAGATTATTATGCCTCTGGTGTTTGCGCTGGAGTTCTGCACAATTCTCTCAAGTATGATGTTAAAGAAGACAGTGCGTCGCCTTGTCTGAATCCTTTTTTGAGACCTCGCAATTCGCCATTCAGATTCGGCAAAAAACTGGTGGTCCACCCATGTGTGTAAGAACACCTGAAACGCTCACAGCATGCATGGTAGTGAGATGTGAGGCGATGGCTGTTTTGAGCTGCAAATGCAAGTTAATTAGTAATTTTTATTTACAATTACGTATTCACAGTTGCCTGAAGCTAGACTAGCCCGGCTCACATCGTTTTCTTCACGTTTTAGGGCATGAGTATGACCGAAATAAGATTGGATTTTCTTATACCTAAAAATACGCAGTTTGTAACACAACAAAATATCACCGCAGCGTAGACCCCTAAGACCTTTCACCGACCCTTAGATCAATACCGACACGTGAATTGAACCATGTTCATCCGTCCGTCCGTCTGTTCATTTGTGTGAAGTTTTTAAGTCTTCAACTAACCTAGAGAGGTGAAACCTGCAACGTAGCTGGATTCTCATTTAGTACCGACAAATTAAGAAAATTGGAAATATCCGCCTACAGTCAGCCACTCGCTATAATTGACTTGAATGTCAGATAACTTTAAATTTACAATTTGTTTCAAAAGGCTTTTTGGTTAAGTTAAGCAAGCCGTAGGATCTCAAATTTTAGTGTAGAGTGCCCTTAGCTACTGTGCAAAAATTGAACCGCCCACATTCTCGAACATGCTCACTTTTACCATCTTAGAAGAATGTTTAAAAATTGGTTTTTTTTCGTAAAATTAAAAAAAAAAGTTCAAAAATTCTAAAGCAAAAAAAACCAGGGAGTAAGTGCTACAGTGTGTACGCAGAAGTTACAGTCCGTAAAGCGGACCGTTGAATACCCCATCCTATCCCACTATCAATAATAAGATATTTCCACAGATGTATCCAAGTTACACTTAAATGTACGTAAAAATGCAATTTTTTGGTTCAAATTCAATATTTTTGAAAAATCGACCCCTAAAAGGGGGCGTGGCTAAAAATATTGTTTACCTAACCTGCTACTTTTTTTATTTCATGCTTTCCTAAATTAGGCTCAAGGGCAGTCGAAATAAAGTTTTTCTGGAAAATTTTAGGTTTTTCTTCAATTCTGCCTCCAAATGTTTTTTCAATTTCGAGCAAAAATATTGAGGAAACCGCTTTTGAAAATTTACCCTTCAAATAGATGCCACGCCCACTAGAGGAGGTTTACCAATTAAATTTGTGTTTTTTGTGTCTAACATTCATTAGGAGATGCTAAATGTCTAATTTCAGCCTTTTAAAACGTCTTACAGTTTTGAAAACTCTGGAGGTAGTTGCACAATTAGACCGATTGTGGGCGTGTCTTTGGGCGGATTTTAAAAGTTTTTACACTTGTACTGCTTCGCATAACGTGGACAATACGTACGAAGTTTCAGCACCCTAGCTCGAAATTTAAGGCCTAAAAACATGTGACATACAGACGGACGGACGGACATGGCTCATTCGATTCAGAATTCGGTCTCGATCATATGCCCGTAAGGTCTTGGGGGTCTACCATTATTATTTCACCGTGTTACAAACTATGTGACAAACTTAATATACCTCCTATCCTATGGGATGGGGTAGGTATAAATACAAAATTGCAAATATTAAATATGACACGGTCAAAAAACTTTATAATTCGGTGTTACGGGTAAATAGGGCGGGGTATTATGGAAATAGTCTGTAACTAATATTGTTCGATCAGCTTTTTCTAAGGAATTTCTTCGTCAGATCGCACATACGCCATCGAGGCGCTAAATTAACTTTTTCGCTAATTTATATCAAACTAAGTTAATTTTGGATTCTGTGTTACTAAAACCAAATTTAATTTATTCAGTGTTCAAATGAGTTACGTATTACCTAGAACATTGTTGTTTGCGGCGTTACGGGTATATAAAAATTCAAGAGCCTAAGTACGATCAGATGAATACATTCCATACCCCATCAACATCACAACTTTTTATTTAGTGCATTTCCCACGTAGCGATAAACAATAGCGACTTGCACGCAAAGGGTTGTGCCGACGTAGACGACCGACGCGACGATCAGAACAAGGTTGAGGTATAACGATCTTCAGTCGGTTAGTCATCATCACCCACCATTGTTTTACTTACTTGTAGGTAAACTGAAAAGAACTCTCACGTCCAGATTTACAGTCATTGATGAAATATAAAACAAAAGCGTCATTATGTGTGTCATTATACCGTTTAGTACTTTGAAACTTCAGTCACGTTCTAGAACTCCCCTCAGCATACATTAACACAATTTTAATATGTAGTTTTTTTTTCTGAACGAATATGAACGGTTCCCACACAAAGACTGTTGTGACAACGATACTCTATATACAAGTCGCATGTTAATGGAACAGATCACGTAGCAATTAGCTACATATAGCGCCGCGTGCGTCGTCACCATCACTTTTACTTTTGTTTAAAAAAATATTTTGCAGGCAATTATATGGTATGGAAAGAAGATCCATCCAACCCTTTTCAAAGGTGGACCGTATTTATTTATTTCTTATGTAATTTTAAACTAATAATCTTAGCGCTATAAAAAGGTTGCTTTAAAGTTTGACTGTATAGTTTGCGGAGTTTTTTAAATTGACTTAAGATCGCTTTAAGGTTCAAGCACGAAGATGACATTGGCGATGAAGACAAGACCTGATGTTGGTGTTTCTCAGGACGTCATGCGCTAGATTTTTTTAAGCATATATAATATAATTTTATAAGCGTGTTTTAGTGTTTAACGGTTGACATTTTAAAAAATATTTTATTCCAGACATAATGGCGTCAAAAGTTCTTTCAAATGAATAAAAAAAATTGATGATATCTAACACACAATTTGATATATTAAAATTTAAACATAGGCAGCGCTTATTGAAAAGCCTCTGCCGGGGTCTTAGTCGGGTTTTTTTGTCTGTAATTTAGCGTACATTTAATTTTGCAGCAATTTAACATAGAAATAATAATTTTTATTAATGTACCGCATGCTTTTTTTAAATTTGGCATCAACCAGATGTGTCTGCTGTCACTTTCGCCACCTGTGCTGCTCTGTTTAACCGAATGCGTTCAGGCTCGTTAGTTTGTACTTTTTTTTCGTGCGTGAATAACAAGGAACAAGAGTTTAATTGCAATAAAATTCCTCTAAAAAAAACAAATATCGTAAGACATCCTTTTTTATGTCAAGTCTTTCAAAAATGTATACCTAATAAGAAACACGATTATTTTCTTTTTATATTGCTGGCTAGCACAGGGCTTTGGCAAAATCTAGTTTCAACGCCCATCCAGGTGATACATCTTGGTCCATAACCTCGATACGTATCGCTTCACCTTAATAATTGGTTTCATTTCACCCATATCACTAACCTATGCAGTTGGAGTGGCATTTTTGCTGGTCTGTTTTATACAGCTGAAATCTGTGTCCTGCATAGTGTTGAACGTTCTACTTGTGGCTGATGCCCATGAAGATGAGTCGATAAAATACTCCTCTCCATGACTATCGACCGTGGCATTGGACTAGAAATCTGCGATGCATGGATCAAATTAAAAAAAAATACTATAAGACCGGCTCGGATGTGCTGATAGTGCCATTAACCTCAGCCTTAAAGTGCAGCCATGAATATCGATAGAAAGAACCTGTTGCTGCATTTATGCGTTAAAAGATCCTCTCATGGTCGGATAAATATAGAAATGCAGCGAAAATATTTCTTGCGGAATAATGGTCATCGGCCCCGACGTCATGCGATCTTTCATGTGTATGTAGCAATGGAATTCGAGAAGATTTTAAAAATGTATACGTATCTACTTAAAGCTAATTAGCAGATAACAGGCTTCCTTAAATTAGCAAAGTCGCGTTTTCAAGTTTTGTTCAAATAATGTACGACAAACAGCGTTTCATGTTAAGAATACATTTTGCTTTCTTTTGGGTACAGCGTCACTCTTCAAAGGGAAGTTTTATATCTTTTTCTGACACAATTTCAGTTCATTACTTGAAAGTACCTCGTTGGGTTATAGGTTTAATTAAGAACTTTAGTCTTCTTCTGGTCTAGACGTGTGCTTCTTCTGCAGAAACCTTGGTTATGCCAACTCTTTTCGCACACCTTTGGAACAGTTGGAGAATTGAAAAAGAGATCTGTCACAAATACGTTGTCTATTGGGATTTTCAAAAAGAATTTTTTTTCTCGCTCCTGATGGAAATGTCACCATCACCATGGAAATACACACCACCTCTTCATCGATTTCAAGGCCGCGTATGACAGCGTCTATAGAGACGAGCTATATAGCGCAATGTCTAGTTTTGGCATCCCTGCCAAACTCGTCAGTCTGTGCAGGATGACGATGGAAAACTCACGCTGTTCCGTTAAGGTCGGCAAAGACCTCACCGACCCCTTTGATTTTTAAAAAAAGGATTTTGACAAGGCGACGCGCTGTCATGCGACTTCTTTAACATCATACTTGAGAGAATTGTGCAGAACTCTTGCGACAACACTAGAGGTACAATCTTTCAAAAGTCCGTTCAACTACTCGCATACGCAGACGACATTGACATAATCGGTAGAACAAAGCGTGATGCCATCGAAGCCTTCGTGAGTATTGGGACGGAAGCGGCGAATATGTGTTTAGCAGTCAATGAGGGCAAAACCAAGTATATGCTGTCATCAAGAAAAGACACCCAACACCGACGTCTTGGACAAAACATCACCATCGACAGCTATAACTTTGAGGTAGTTAGGGACTTTGTCTACCTGGGTTCCGCTATCAATTCAGACAATGACACCAGCGCTGAAATCAAACGAAGGATAACTCTTGTCAATCGCTGTTTCTTTGGGCTAAGAAGGCAATTGAGTAGCAAAGCCCTCTCTCGAGCAACTAAAGTGTCCATGTATAAGACCCTCATCATCCCAGTCCTGCTTTACGGTGCATAAGCATGGACCCTGTCAAAGGCGGATGAAAACACTTTAGGCTGCTTCGAGAGGAAAATTCTTCGGAAGATTTACGGTCCCGTCTGCATAGACGGAGAGTGGAGAAGGAGATATAACATCGAACTGTACGGGCTGTACAGCGATAGCGACCTAGCCAAAAGAGTCAAAACACAACGTCTACGATGGCTGGGTCAACTAGAGCGAATGGACACCAACCCCCCGGCCCGGAAAATCTTCGAATCCACACCGCAGGGACGGCGCGGTAGAGCAGCACCGAGACTCAGGTGGCGCACGCAAGTGAAGGGGACCTCAGCCAACTTCGCGTGCGAAACTGGAGACGGAGCTAGAGACAGAGCTGACTGGCGAAGCTTGTTGGCTGAGGCCCAGGTCCACCCCGGACTGTAGCGCCACCTTAAGTAAGTAAGATGGAAATGTCAGCCACTTTCTTTGAGATCCAAATTGTCAAAAAAAGAGTGGATATCAAATTGATTCTTATGTTTGTCCGGTGGAGACTTTCGGGGATTTATTTTAAAATTCTCCCGCTGATCACAGTTTTATGACCGGTGGAGACATTATTTAGTAATCTGTCTTATTATGTTCCTGCATATTTTAAAACCGAATCGGCATCTCAATGTACTATTTGTAGAAATTTTTTAAAACTAATAATGCCTCTGTAAAATTAACCGTTGCCGAAATACTCAAGCAAAACGGGTTTCTGTGAACTTGAACCCCCGATAAAATTTTGAGCTGCGCCCGAATCGATGGGGATTTTCAAAATTTTGTTAAGAACGACAATGTCAAGCTTTATTCCAAAATTCAGCTTTGCGAGGCTTAACTTGTATTTTGTATCATATGACTGGAGTTTAAAACGAAAACTTGTTTACACACGGACAGACGGATGAACTTAATCCCTTTTTCTTTATTGATCATATCTCTAAAATTTATTGAGGGCCTAGGGTGATAATTTCACTGCTTATAAAGTATCCTAAATTAGTAAACGTAGTGCAGATAGATACCTAAGGTTTAACATTGTATATCTGCGAAACCGTAAGTCACATGAAAAAAGTTGTAAATATTATCCTTATCTTGGGAAGTGCCCAGAACTTAATGTTGGCCCGATCAATTTTCCCCTATACTTAGTAAAAGCTAGCGAGCTTATCATTGAGAACGGTTTTGGTGACCTGACCCCCAACAAATTTTTATCGGTGCTCTGATCGATGAGAAAGTTTGACATTTTTTTAACTACGAGATTTAGGCATTTTTTTTTAAATTTGACTTTTTAGCGGTCCGTCAAAATATAGTTTCGCTTAAGCCACGTAATCACAAGGAACAGAATTAGGAACAGAAACAGAATTTCATACATTAGCAACGCAAAAAGCATTCAGCGAAATTAGGTTTCAGTTGCTAATGTATGAGATTCTGTTTCTGTCCCCGTTTTACGTTGCTTGTGACAACGCGGCTTTAGTTGTCCGCCCACCAGTTGTAACTTTTAAGTTTCAATTCGGTACACTTTCAAATACACTTTTAATACTTCTCTTATAACGGGTGATTTTTTAGCTGGTTTGGTTTTGGCAACACTGGTTTTGACAGCTGACGTGTGTTTAGTACCTTGTGTCACTGTCAAACAGCTTCAGTTTGGTTTGCAATTTAACCATGGATCGTCTTACAAATGAACAACGCTTGCAAATTATTGAATTTTACTATCAAAATTCGTGCTCGGTTCGAAATGTTCATCGCGCGCTGCTTCCATTTTATGGTCGGCATTCTCGGTGAACGGTTAATTTCACGTTTCGGGCCGGTCAATTGGCCGCCTAGATCGTGCGATTTGACACCATTAGATTATTTTTTGTGGGGGTATGTCAAGGCTTATGTCTATAGGGACAAGCCCGCTTCGATTGACGCACTGGAAGCCAACATCCATGCATTCATTCGTGAGATACCGGCCGATATGTGTGAAAGAGTATGCCAAAATTGGACTCAGCGGATGGGCTACCTGAGACGCAGCCGCGGTCAACATTGGCATGAAATTATCTTTAAACATTAAATTGCAAGGTTCAAACTATCGATTCAAATAAATATTTCATTAATTTTTTCGAATTTTTTGTGTTTCTTTTTTAAAAAAAAGTTTTCAACCTCTTAAAAAATCACCCGTTAGTATTATATAGGTCCTCATAATAGGTCCTCTCTTTTTGGCGAGGACCGTCCACTCTACCAGCACTTTGCGTGTACCGTTTTTTTTTTATTATTTTTTAAGGGTTTTTAAAATTTTTAAAGACACACGAGTATAGTCAGAATAAAGTGCCGAGGTAGAGCTCTTGGGTAAATACTTTGATGTGTTTTCAGGTCTTTATCTATGACGGATTGTGTTCATTATTAATTATGCAGGCTTTTAAAGTTTGAGCGGAGTTTTTTTGGGTAGTAAGGAGTCAGCATATTTAGGGATAAGGATGATAAGCTTGAGGTAAACCTGGCCCAACTTCTCAACCAGGCTGTGTGTGTTTCTCTCTTCACACATTCTTCACAAAGGGACCTACAATTTTTTGGCGCATCAAAACGGCATTTTAGAGAAGTTTTTGTAGAAGGAGGGTTTTTCAGACCCTCGTGGGGGTGGGGATCGTGAAAAAGAGAGACAAGTTTTTTTTAGATGGAATAGCTTTGGTATGCTTTATTCAAGGTGATTACATACTTTTTGGCCTTAAAACCTTCTTTTTTAGCTCGAAAAATAACTTTTCCCAAAGCGATGTCTACAAAGGTGGTCTACAAAATTTGGAAAACAAAAATGCAACTAAAACAAATTATTTTTTTTTTTAGTTTCATATTAATATTTTTTTAATGTAGTATGTTGTATGTGTTGTGCAACCAAGTATGTTGTTCTTTTTGATAACTTTTGACTTTGACTTTTCAAAAGTGTGGGCAGCTTTTCGCGTTCAAGCCATTTCCAAGGAATTCTGCAGTACACCTCACTGTCACTTTGGGATATTTAATTAAGTTTATTTTATGTAAACGAGAACTGTGGCCTCAGTGTCGACCCTTTGAAAACGGCACTGGTTCTTTTTACCAGGAAGTACAAGATACCGCAATTCAAACTCCCCACGTTAAATGGAGTGGAATTATCCCCTTTTCGACTTTGACTCACCGTATGAAGTCATTTATGCAGTGAGGGAAGACTGGGAAAATAATGCAATTGTCAATTTTCACAGACGGTTCGAAAAAAGGGGAAGGAACAGGTTCTGGTATCTTCTCAAAAGACCCGGAACTAAATGTATCCTTAAAATTACCGGATACACGCAGTGTCTTCCAATCAGAGGTTCTGGCTGTACTTAGGGCGGCCGAGCTTTTGCATACGAGATCAATATCCGCCAAAGTAGCCCAGGCTACGCTCAAGGCAATGGAATCGATCAACATAAAATCTGATATAGTCAGGGGCTATCGCACAATGCTTAAGGCATTGTGCAGTCAGAACTGGGTGAGACTGTGCTGGGTACCAGGACACTGCGGTATAGAGGGTAACGATTAACGAACAAGCTGATGAGCTTGCAAGAAAAGGAAGGCTGCTTGGAAATAGTGTGGTTTCTAACATCAAACCACCCCTCTGTGTAGTTAGAGGCACTATTGAGGAGAAAATTGTAATGACGGCCAACCAAAGGTGGTCTCGTCTGGCTGGACACGGGGTATCTAGGTCCCTCTGGCCACGACTAGACGAAAAAGGATCGAAGGCACTATTAAAACTGAGCAGGGACAAGCTTATGGCTTTAGTGGGAATTCTGACAAGACATTGTCTCCTGAGGAAACACGCAAGGAGGCTCAGGCTTTCTGACACAGATATTTGTCGATTCTGCGAGGCAATTTCGAATGCGAGGCAATTTCGCGACTGCGCAGAAAATATTTTGGGGAATACTTCTTTGGAATTTTGGAAGAGGTACACGGCACAAACTTCAAAGGAAATTGATTGGAAATTCAAGGGAAATTGGTTCCCTGCCTGTAAAAACCAAGAAGGCCTTTGAAGTTTGTGTTTTTTTTCTGGTTTTTTTTTCCGGTGAATGCTTAGGTTGTTTTTGCCTTTTGAATGTTATTTTCAACTGGTTCCCCAGGGATCGCATTTTGGTGCCTAGTGTCTGTGTGGTCCTTTTCACCACACCCCTGTTTTAACCTAACCTAACCTTATGTAAACGAGGACTTTCTTAAGAATATCTTAAATTGAGTGTTTTTAGCGGTCCGTCCAAAAATGGAAAAAAGGCCTCTTATGGTATCGCTACGTTGTCCGTCCGTCCATCCGTCCAATCGCTTTATAACTTCTGAACGGTAAGTCGTAGAAAGGCAAAATTTGATGTGCGTATAATCTGCGGAAATAGTCAGAGAATCCAAGGAGGGCAATGTTTTTTAAGCACAAATAACGGTTTGATTTCAGTTTGAAATTTCATGTGAAAATGGACTTAATGTTTTTTAGTGTTTTTTTTTAAAAAGTTTAGTAGGCAAGAACTAGAAAAACGAAACTTATGTTTAAGAAATACTAAGCTTTAGTTAAAAAATATAACTTTTCAAAAATATCAATACGTTTTTGAGAAATGAAGAGTCGAAAATGCATGACGTTTTTCCAAAGTGTTGGAGGCCATAACTTTTGAACGGCTTATCGCTCAAAATCAGTATTGAACCCACGTATAAATTATCTTGAAGTAAACCAAGTGCTTAGGTCATATTTTTCAAAACCAGTTTAAGTACTGCAGTTTTGACGCATTTTCGAAAAAAAATCGCAAAAATGCATGAAAAAATGTGTCCCCCCCCCCCCCTTATCACCGGTGCTGTTTGGTGGAATTCTATGAAAAAAATCACACGTAAAATTTTAAGGAAAATTATAGCGGATTTTGAAATTTCAAAATCTTCTGAGATTTTACGGAAAAACATAAAACCATTTTCGAAAACAATTTTTTAAGTCTACTAGTAGCTTAACGGTATAAGCGATCTTTTTCAGATTCGGTTAAAGTAAACAGCTTACAAAAATAAGGAAGGCTGCGTTAAAATTTTTTTTAATTGCCGTTCTTAACCTACGTTTTTAGAAGCCCATTTAAAAAACGAAATAAAAAAGGAGCTTGTTTTACCGTTTACGCATAAACCGGTGGCCATAGAATTAAAAAAAAAAACATCCAAGGCTAGTGCAGCTGGTTGTGCTATTGGAAAAAAATCTAACGGGAACTGGAAAAAACTTCAAAATATTTGTTTTATGGATTTGAAATTTAAAAAATTATAAAAAGGTCAAAAGAACGCACATCTCCCCCTCTATCTCCCAAACGGTATAAAGTACAATTTTTAAATTAACACCGGGCATAGTCCACCTTCTTAAATTTTATACAAAACTATAACAGACTTCGAATATTCAAAAACTACGAAGAATTAACTGAAAAATGTGAAAACATTATCGAAAACTATTTTTTAAAGATTTCTAGATCCTTAATATGACGACCTTGTTTAAATTTGGCTGAAGTATGAAATGTTTAAAAGGCAAGCGAACTGCATCAAAAACGTTTCAAAATTGCCGTTTTCGACCATAAGTTAAGCACTTAGCCTATTCAAACAAGCGAAATAAAAAACAGCATATTTTTACCGTTTTCTCAGAAAACCATGTCCACAGAATTTGAGAAAAGTGGCAAATGTTAGCACAGGTGGTTGTCAAATTGATCAAAAAGTCCAACGGTAATTAAAAATTATCGAAATTGCTGTTTTATAGGTTTTAAGTTATAAAAATCTAAAAAGAGACCAAGAGAGAGTATGTCCTTCCCTCTGTTTTTGTAATGGTAAAGCTTTTTGCCAGCCTTTTTTTAGAGTATCGAAACCCAATATAAAATCACCCAATATAAGAAACACTAAAGAACCCAACAGGAACACTACGAAAAGAGTATATTACAGACTGTAAAATATATCCAGAAATAATTTTAATAAATGAAAAGAATGTTACACAAACTGCGCAATATAAATGACTATAACCTTCAACAAAAGCCGACGGACCGCTCCGCGTATGTCTTCATACTTGACGGTCTTTTAAGGTATATTTTAAAAATATCCTGCAGAGGCTACCAAATTTCAATCTTCACCTTTAATTTCCTTATAATCTACTGCTGACACACCAACCAGCATCTTGATTCCGGCGCCTAAAGTTTATCTTTAACTCCCTTATCATCACAGATGAAATTTTCAAGCTTTATTTCGTGAAAATTCGCATTGACTTTTTGGAAATGGCCAGCGTAAGTGCCTTAAGTTTAATTTTATTGTGGCAACGCTGAGCATAAGTTAACTTTCGAGAAATAATCTCCTCAATAACCCGTGCAGGGACTTCTGGAAACTTTAACGATTTTCGAGTAAATCTGCCAGATGTATGTTTTCGGTGTAGATAACCTATCAAATTCACACGCGATAAACAATGTGTGAGATTAAGCTTAATCGGATTAATGATAAGCTGATTAATAGCGATGCCTATCTGAAAAAATGTGAAAATGATCATAAGCCTGCCAAAAGAAAGTTTAGTAATTACCAGTGAGGCTGTCGACTCTTAGCTAAATTATTAAAAGTTTTTTGTGAGCTGCGGTATTAAATTGTAAAGTCAAAAGACAATAATAGTCTCGCGCGTACCAATTGCAGACAAATCGACACTTTTGTGGTTCTTTCTTTCGGGCATAAAACAAAAGAAACCACAATTACCTATATGAGTTGCTGTCCCTATCCGATTGCATTGGGTATTATCTCACTAGTCTGTACCATTTGTGAGTAACTCAGTCTCAAGATACAACATAAATAAAAGTTACCAAATAAAACATAAGTCATTACTTAAACTTTAATGAGTAGGTAGGTAGGAGGTGATACATGCTTGTCGAAATTTTACGAGGAGTAATTGTACACCATGTTTAATGCAATTTTGTAGCGTGCTATATAAAAACATACATACCTTAACATAGCTGTATTATAAATTGTAGCATTTTATGTTATCCAACTAGTCTCTGCGTGATGAATGATATTTAACGTATAATTTAAATTTTAAATTTTTGCCCATTTTCAGATTGAAGAGGCACTCAAATGCACATGAAAGTGATGTTAATAATTTAATTTCGTTACTGCGCAACAACATCATACACGATGGATAAGTCAAATGAAAAGAAAAACGGCTCCAGTAATTGCTGCTCGTACTTAAGTAGTTCAAATTCTGACTTAAATCAAATCAGTATAGAATCGCTCGATCGCCCTGTGGGTAATGGACTTAAATACCTGCCCAGTTGGCCAGCAGTAAATTTGGAATTTCATGATTTGAATTATTCTGTTCCGGATTTAACTAAAGGTGAGTTCTTAATACAAAATAAAAAAAAGATTCCTAATCATCCCTAAATGTCAGACAATAGGATGTTATATCATAACGCATACTTTCAAAGGGAACGAGGGGAACTTCCCGATCTCCACTCATCTAAATCGAATCGAATTTCGACTCATCTGATACATCGAAGCGTTAAAAAAAAAACAGAATTTACTTGAAATGCCAAACATTCATTCTGCCTGAACAAATGCCTGAATGCCTGTCGTTCAGGCATTTGTTCAGGAACTGACAATTTTTCCTACAATTTCTAATAAGGCGTTGTATATCTTCAATGATTTAAAAAATTATTCTAGTTTCTAGTCAGTTTCATGTTTAAAATGTCCTTGGCCATTATTCAGACAAAACTGACTGATTAGTGACCAAATAATAATCTTCAAGGACGCATAGGTAAAACAACGATAAAACAATCGGCACAAAAAAATCTTATTGACCGCTATCGGTTCAAAAGCAAATTTTTGTTAAAAAAGAACGTCCGGCAAAATGTTGTTATCTTTCTATATTTCATGTCCCGTGCCGTTTCCAATCGCTTAAAATTCTAAATTTATCACGTGTACGACTGCCTATAATTAGCAAGTCGAAATGTTGTAATCAAATATGAATATGCGGCGCATTTTTACTGCCCACATTCGACAGGTAGTACCTACGGTACGTCGAAAATGTACTTGAACTTATTGCTCTTAACACCACACCAACAACTCAATTAATTAGTATGTAGTTAGTCCGATGACAATCGGTACCTATCATTATAAACCATTTAAAATGGTAAATTGTTGGGTGTGTATAATCTGAGAATCTGTAGTATCAGACCTATAAATTAAAATTGCAATTTAAGTTGTATCAGATCATTATTCGAAGCTTAACAGAGGTTGTATTTATTTTTTTCGAATGCATTTCATTTGACCTCTTAAATTTTACAACGATGCAATGCAACGTCGCGAGACGACGTATGCATGGGTGCTGTGAATCGGGCTCCCAGGCCCATGAAGAGTACCGTGTAGTATTCTCCCATCCTCAGCGATCCTGGGCATGCTTCTTCAGATAGCTCAGGAGCCCAGACCGAACGCTCTGGTATCCGCTTTGGCTGACCCTTTAAAGCGAACTTTGGCCGACCCTTAAAGCGAACTTTGGCCGTCTCGAACCTATTCAGCTTTGGATTTAAAGACGAACTTGGCTGGAGCGTTGTTATTCATCCGCTCGGTGTGTTTTGGCTTTTTGAGGTGCATCCACATCTTGGTACAGCGCATAAAGTTCAGTTGCATGTTCTTTTTAATTCGTCTTTCTCAAACACAGGAACAACACCATAAATTTGTCGTAAAAATTTTCTCACGCCGAGCCGAGCATAATTTCTACTCCTCTGCTGATCGTCCAGGACTCCGCGGCATAAAGCCGTGCTCACAAAATATGGGTTTTGTAGAGCTCACATTTTTATTTCTTGAGATGAGTTTTGAACCCGTTTGTTTTGTTTAACCGAAAAAGTAACGGTTTCCTAGGGTTCGACGAACTTCCTCTGTCTAAGATATCATTTGTGAATCTGATGATAACTCCAAGGTAGATAAACTCATTAACTACCTCGATGTTGTTGCTACCAATAGCATGCACCTACTTTATCTTGTCTTCGTTTACTTACTTAGGGCCGGCTTTCCAGTGCGGAGTTAAGCCCAGCTTAAACCAAGATCTGTTAATCCTGTAACAAAACGTATTTGGAGTTAACCCAGCGAGCAGTTTTTCAGTGCAGAGTTAGCTCCGTCAGTAAAGTTGTCAAAATCTTCGACTCTCGAAATGATTGACTCTCCCAACTCCCATTTCATGTAGAAGAACAAAAGGAATGAAGTTCGAGTTATTCTCAGATGAAATTATCACAGAAACACGAAAATCAACAGCCATTCCACACAGAAAAAATATTCAAAGAAGTTCATACTGTTCTCCAGAGTTGATCCGGGATTATCTTATCAAATTTGGCGAGTTAAGCCGAGATTATGCCCAGATGTAGAGATTCACTGAAAAACTCATTTTTGGGGCTAATCTCAGTTTAAACCCGAAGCTCCGATGATCTCGCACTGAGAATTGACCCTTAGACTTATAAATTTGCTTGTTCCTCAATCTCCAAAAAAAAATAATAATTTCACGACGGCGCGGTTGGAGCGAGCAATGATGACGATCTCATCCGCGTACCTCTATATTTGCAGGGATCTGTTAAAGATCGTTGCTTTCGTGTAAACATTTGCCCTCCGAACTATAATCTCTTGAGCCTGATTGAAGAATTCACATGACAATACATCTCCTTGACGAAATTCTGTGTATGTTTGGAACAGTCTCGAGGAGCTGTATAGAGCTCCTGGCGATGAATGCTGATATTATGCGTCTTCAAAACCGATGAAAAGATCGTGTGTCATTTCCAGGACTTTTCTTAGTGTGAAGATCTGATCAAAGTCGATCTGCCAGGCAATGCATCTTCTTGACGAAATTCGTTGCACGTTTGGAAAAGTTCCAAGGTGCTGTATATAGAGCTTCTGGCGATGAATCCTATCATGCGGTATTAAGATCGATGAAAAGAAGGTGTGTCATTTCCAGGACTTGTCTTAGTGTGAAGATCTAATCTAAACTCTATCTGCCGCGATGGAGGCTGCACTTCTACATGCTGATTAGTGTGTCGTAAAACGCCTGAGGACCTTCACGCAGTACGTTTGATAGGATCTCGTATGCGTCATTTTGCAGGGACATGGCTCTGAACCCAAACTTGGTTAATAGGTACATGCACCGTACCAAAACGTCACCTCCGTATTGAAATTTGGCTAAGTAAGAACCGGCGGCTGGGCGGCCTTATTGATCTCAAGCATTTTTATAGTTAAATTAACTTCTTCAAGTTAAAAGTGCCGCTTCCACTTGCTCGACTGAACTTTCGTCTTGTACAGTTCTTCTCTCTCTTGTACTCAATCCAATAATTCTACCTGGTGACCATTAAGCAGCTGCTGGAAATGATGCTTATTCTATGTCCCACCGGTCAAATATAAGATTAATTTGACACGAGCACTCTTTCTCTGCCATTTTGTCTCTCAAAAGAGAGTGACGATGTCATTTCCGAGAAGCAAAACAAGATTTCTATCAAGAAAATTCCACTAGAAAACGAATTTGCGATAGTTCTGAGCTGCAGGAACAGTTTAAGCTTTCGTTTTTGATTTTTAAACTGTTACAAAGGTGCGTAAAATAGGTTTGTGAATAGGGTTAATGGAATGTATGAGAGGGTTTATTTTAAATCGCTTGCCAGGATTTTGCGAGAGGATTTAAATTTGTATGGTAAATCGCGTGATTTGTGGAGGATTTAATGAAGATTTATATCAATCGGGGATTAGTGCCCGGTGGAGACATGGTATTAAGCACTTCAACATTTCTCTGTGCTTCAGTGATGACTAGGTTTTCTTCGCTTATTCTAAGAGCCTGCGTTCCATTAAACAATTGCTTTGCTGTTTTCCAGAACTTTCTTGTCTCGTTTCAACCGCTAGACTCTTCGATCTTCTTGAGCTTGAATATTGCGTAAGCCTTGTTCTTTCCACGCAGTTATCCCCTCCTTTCTCTTCGTTCGATACTCCTCATATGCTGCCCTTACTTTTCGTTGCAACGTCTTCGCATATGCAAATTCTGTCACTTTCTTCCTGTTCACGCAATCATCATACTAAGGACTCTTTTTAAGGGGTGGCTGAAAACCTTAAGTTGATTCAGCCGCGTTTTAAATGGTGTCGCGGTACCCTTGCTCTCTCGCGGAACTCTGTACTCTCAACAGGTGTTTGACGTCGAGGAAGAGTGAATGCAAAGCGTTAGATCTCTGACCCAAGAGCTCTCTGTCGGCTCTGGCTACTCCAGGTGAGCTGAGACATCCAACTTTGAATTTCTTCTTCTGACCGGTTCACAGGTCGAGGTCTGATCTTACTCAAGACAAAAAAATAGTCCAGTCTGACGTTTGCCGGCCGGAAAGTGTTCATATTCAAAATATTAGATGTTTGCCGTGCGTTAAAAAGCACAGGTATATTTGGTTGGCAGTTCGGCCGTCTGCAGACCGCCAGGTCGCCTTGTAGATTCGAAGCCTTTAAAACCAATTGCTGCTAATTAGTGTGTTACGAGCTGCTGCAAAATCTATTTGTCAGTAGTCGTTGTCTGTGGAGTTGTTTCGTGGATGCTGTGCATATTAATCAATCCGCCGCAATGTTCTCCTTAATGCTTAGCGCATTAAAGTCATCGAGTATGACAATGACAACGTACTCCTGACAGGCTCTGTAGGCTCTATCCTGGAGGTCATAAAATTCCTCTTTATCAGGGTGTTCAGAGTCTTCGGTAGAGGCGTGTACACTAGGCTGATGTTTTGGAAAATGCCTTTGATGTGGGTAACAGCAAGGCGACCATTAACTGGCTTTAAGTCAAGTACTCTTGACCTTAGTCGATTCCTCGCAACGAATACTCATCCTAACAAATTATGTGTAGGCTTTTATGGCAGCTTCAATAATTGTAATACTGCTGCCTGATCCTTCCCATCTTATCTCTTGGACTGATGTAATACCCACTTGCTACCGCAAAAGGACAGGACTCAACGTGTGTAGAGTGTTCTTATGCTCCATAAATTCAAACTCGACATAAATTCAAATCGTGGCCCTTAAACGTTCTGGGTCTTGTTTTCGTTAAAGTATTATTCTTAGAACTATATATGAAAGGCTATTTGTGCCCTCTCATAACTAGCCTTCTTTTAACTTGGTCGGGGAGTAGGCCCGGCGCTAAAACTCCCGAACTTGGGAGGCCTGGTCCACTTTTCAATCCTAGGACCGCACTACTGTCGGTGAAGAGCCTTGGGGGGGGGGGGGGGTTGTGAGAGCTATGCTATTGACTGAAACACACCCTCTCTGTTACAGTACCCTGACTTCTACTGTAAATCCTTACTTATACCTTTGCCCCAAATAAGTCAAGGCAGCACATATAAGGTAGTTCTTGATCCCTAATTGAAAATTCATCCGATGCATGTCAGATTCTGATGCAAATTGACTTCTGAGACTCGATCAGCCAGCAACTTTTGGACAATTATAGCGTTGCAAATCTCAACGGGCCAGTTCGCGGCGGTAACTTAATGCGTCGTCACGGCTGTATATCCTATAAGCACTGGATGTGTAGTAACAGTTACAAAAGTGGGCGTGATCAGGTTGACGTCGATCAGTGTCTACCCTGTTCCTACAGCACGCTCCCAACGTGAGTGCCCTGTTCAGTGTGACAAGTTTGAAGACGATTCAACTTCAGCCAACATCCACAGCCCGAGAGAAAACTCTGTTGCTAAAAACCGTCTTTCAAGGAATTTTCCTTTAATCCTTTCAATTATAAAATTTCTTTTAAATTATAAAAAAAAATGAATTGTTTGTCCATGATAATGTTCGCACGGCTAAGAATTTTAAGCCTTTGTTTGCAGCAACACCATGGCTAAAATGAGAAGCAAGCTTAGCGGAGGAAATGAGAAGCGAAGGTTAGCTCTCCACTCAATGAGCCAAGTCCTTAAAGGTTGTTTTGACGGTTTACTCTTAATCTAATTTAGGTTTAAAGAGTTAAGTGGAATTTGAGTTCTCATTCTTTGTGTCACTTTATTACAGGCAGTAAACTTATTCTTCGAGGAATTCATGGCGAATTCAAGTCCAACGAACTAACAGCCATCTTAGGCCCCTCTGGTTGTGGCAAAACTACACTCCTTAACATCCTGGCTGGGTATAAGTAAGTATAATATCTTTCTGCAACTTAATTTTGAATGTTGGAAATAAAGTAATTTTTAATATGCAGCTCCTCAACAGCTACCGGTCAGATCAGTGTAAACCGGCGACCCAAGCAAACGAAGCTCTTTCGACGCATGTCACGCTACATAATGCAGAACGAGGTGCTCGATCCACATTGTACAGTTCGCGAGGCGATGATACTAGCAGCTCACCTTAAGCTCGGTAACGAGCTCTCCATGCCAGAGAAAATTGAAGTGGTAACTTGTGACTTGTGGCCGTGTGTTTCCAATATTAATTGCAAATAATTACTTTCGAATTCAACCTCTTAGATTGATGAGATTCTCTGTATGCTGCGTCTAAAGGTGGCTGAAAACACCATGGGTCTACGGTTGTCGGGTGGCGAAAAGAAGCGTCTATCGATCGCCTTAGAACTCGTCAATAATCCACCAATTATATTCCTTGACGAGCCAACGACGTAAGTTTGAGCCGATAAAATTAGATACAATCTGTAATTGCACTCTTACACGTGATTCCTTTCTAGCGGTCTTGATGATCTGTCAAGTTCACAATGTATCTCACTACTGCGGCGAGTGGCACATTCGGGACGAACAATTATCTGCTCGATACACACACCGTCCGCCAAGTTATTTGACATGTTCGACAAGGTGTACGTCCTTGCCGATGGTCAATGCGTTTACCAAGGCTCAACGCAAAACATTGTGCCATTTATGACATCAATTGGACTGTCGTGTCCACTGACATATAATCCAGCTGATTTTAGTAAGTGTGTTTTATCAAGAGTGTTGCATTTGTTACTGTCAGTGCCAGCCATGTCAGTCTATAGTTGTTAGATTTTAATTGCAACGAACTTATAAGCTGGTTGAACTGTAATTATGGGGTAGAACCTTTATTTAGTTGTTTGAGTTAGTTTAAAAGAGTGTGATGATTAACAAGGTTTTGTAATAATTATTCATTTAAAATTCTGATTGCTTTGAGGCGTTTGTGTCACCCTATAAGTGTGGAAGTTATAGGTGCGAAAGTAGCCGATAGGTAAGAAACACTGCGTCGTTTGTTAAAATGTTGAATAGAAGCTTAGGGTTTTTTTAAGCATTTTTTTTAATTTTGTTTGAGTCGGGTTAAAGTTTTTTGAGCCAGTTTTTTAGTCCTGAATGAAATCAGAATAAGTTGATCCCAAACAAGTGGGAAGATGCAAAATATCTCTTTTACATGTTACATACACTTAAGCGTGTCAGCAACTATTACATTACTAATTCAAACTTACTTACGTATTTCCATAGTTATCGAAGTTGCTGGCCGTGAATATGGCAGCGAATACCATGATAAAATGGTTGCAGCCGTGGAGAATGGAAATTGCCTTCGATGGACTCCAGAAGCTATCTACCCCACCGAAAATCGAACAGATTCCACCAGCATCGTGGAAGACTTCGAAGCCGAAATCAATCCCAAGCTTCTCAAATCGAAATGCTCATGGCTGTTTCAATTTCGATTACTTTTGCACCGGATGCTCATACAAATGTGGAGGGATAAGGTAAGTGGAACCATGTTAATAGAATGTACTTAATAAATTTCCTGAATTTCCTCCTTAGTCTTACATCAAACTTAAATTTTTCCTAACGCTTGCCCTGGGCGCCATCGTGGGTGGAATCTATGATGGTGTAGGAAACGATGCCACAAAGGCGCTTTTCAATTTCGGCTTCGCATTTACGATCATCATTGCTTACTTGTACCTGCCTATGATGCCTGTTCTACTACAATGTAAGTTGGACCGCCACCGGCTTTCGACAAAGACTTATGTATCTAAATCTTTCAGTTCCCACCGAAGTGCGTCTACTTAAGCGGGAGTACTTCAATCAGTGGTACCGTCTCAGCTCCTACTACCTTGCCATGGTTTGCTCAAAAATTCCATTTATGCTTATTTTGGCCATAATCTACCTGGCCATGATCTACTTGATGTCAAACCAACCGCTAGAGTTAAACCGCTTCTCAATGATTTTCCTCATCTCGATCTTGGTCGGAATGACATCAGACAGTCTGGGCGTTCTTATTTCATCACGTTTCAGCATAGTGGTAAGTGATAGACTCAATGTCGACAAGATCTATTGCAAAACTTTAATTTTATCTTTCAGAACTCCATGTTTGTTGGGCCTGTGGCTGCAGTGCCGCTAATTTTACTCTCCTGCTATGGCATTGGCTTCGGAAAAGATGTCTACATATCGCCGTACTTAAGGGTTCTCATGTCTATGAGCTATCTGCGACATGGTCTCGAAGGTCTCGTTGCTGCTCTCTATGGAAACAATCGATCGGACACCTTTTGTCCGGACACTGAAATGTTTTGTATGTTCAAGAAGTCAAAGTTCCTTTTGGGGATTCTGGGTTTCGATGGTGTTGACTACGTGTACTCGGTCAGTTGTTTGGCCTGCTTCTATGTGCTCTTTACGACGGTGGCATTTTTTATGATAAAGCAGCGACTTACTTTCAACACGTCCAGCAACATTGCTGTACAGTATATTGGGCAGTTTGTGAAAACACATTTGAATTTTTCGTCGTTAAAGTACTAGTTTTGCGGGTTGAAGTGTAAATATTTAGGTTTTGCTTTAAGTGGTTGTAAAGTGATACTAGAATTAAGGATGTTTTTCTCGTGGAAAAAATCTCTTTAAAATATACGTAATTTTACAAGGATTTTTTTGCTTCATTTTTAATTTTTAAGAGGAAATATTAGAAAATAAAACTTTTACAATGCATGGATCGGGAAACTCACAGTCTTAAATACACTCGAGACGAGGCCCTGTAAACATAGGATAAAACTGATACACCCATTGAAGAATAGCTTCGTATCGTATTTAAAAAAAAAAAGAAGACGAGACGATAACAGATGAACAAGACGGGACCGATGCGGTTGCCTCGAGGTAAACCAGAGGTTAAAATGTATGATTTCCGAACTCAAAATACCGGAAATCAACAGTGTTTAGGTGATTCTTAAACATAAAGACTCCGGGCATTTCTACGACTTAAACACCGGCCGGCCTTCGGACTCATGAAGGTGCTCAGGGCGACACTACGCGGCATATGTCAAATTTAGCATTTTTTAAAAACTGAATTTTATCAACATTTTTTTGGGCCATTTTTCATTAATTTGGGGTGATTTTTCATTTTTAAAATTGGGGCTGTTTTTCATTTTGTGACCTCTTTCATTGGGGCATAATTTGGCTTAGATTTTTCATTTCGGAAATCGTATGAAATTTGTGTGTATCTAACCAGCTGTCAAATTTCTGTGCTGAACCTCTCACTTGAGTGGAACCAGCTGTCACATTTCCGTGCTGAACCTCTCACTTGAGTGGGACTAAACTTAAGAGAGCAAAAGTTAACGAAGGCCTTTACGAAACCGAGCAAACGGCTATTATGGTTGTGGCATACGAATTGCGTGTAATTGAACATTTCGGAAAGCCGACTTAAGCCTATCTAAGTCTATTATGGTTAGGCCCTAAATCAGCGTTGGTGGAAAAAGGATTTTGTAAAGCAACAATGCAGTTTTCTCCTAAGCGAAGATGTTTCTTTGTTTGTTGACAAGATATTACTTTGTCTTAGCCCCATTTACTTCAAGACCAACTAACTTCGCCTGTTCTTCAATCGTGAAAGCCTCAATCACTGCACGGTTGGTGCGGGCGATTATGTCGATTTCCTTCGCGTACCTTACAATGTGCAAGGATCTGTTCAAGATAGTGCTTTCCATGTTTAAAAAAAATTTGCCCTGCGAACTTTCATCTCCAGAACTAGGTTGAAGAATGCACATGACAATGCATCTTCTTGCCGAAATCCGATGCCTAGTTGGAGCTGTTCCGAGTTCCTTTTTCCAAACAACTCGTTGCACCGCGTATTTTCTAATGCACACTTTCATCAATTTTGCCGGATGAACTCGGCCATTCTTCGGTAGAGCTCTTGACGACGAGTAATGTCATATGCGGCTTTAAAGTCGATGAAAATATGGTGTGCCTCGACTTAAAATTCATGGGTCTCTCAGGGTTTGTCTCAATGTGAGGATTTGGACTATGGTCGATCTGCCGGGCCAGAAGCTACACTGGTAGACGCCAGTTAGCGACATTCAACATGAATTTGCCTCGCCCCGTTTGTCCTTTGTTGATGCTTGTCCTTTATGATTGAAAAATCTTACATATTTCGGTTGAAGTCAATTTGACATGCTCATTTTACTCGTCACTGACACTTTTTTAAATTGTTTTTCTGAAAAAAAGCTGGTACATATAACTTGATGTAATGTACGAGAAGTAGTTGCGATAAATTTACTAGTACCATCATCAGACAAATAGAGTGTTTTCAAGCTAATGTTGGAAACCATTGACTATTTCAAAAGCTATAGTTTCTGGGAAAATTCCAGAAGATGCCCTTCATTTATACTAAGTTTATACCCATACCATTTTTTGGATTTCAAAACCATAAAACGATAATTTAGATTTTTTTTAAACATTCCGTTAGACTTTTTTTTTAATATTCCAACCCCATGTGGTAACATTGGCTATCGTCAAATTATGTGAACAGAGATTTCTTAAAGCGTTTTTCATTGAAACTTGAAAGAATTGCTCTCAAAATCGAGAACTGTTCGTTTCAATAAAACATGTTTCTCCGTTTGGCGACAAATTAAATCACACAAACCAACAACCACATCCGCACATTAATTCGAAACAAATAGAATTGCTTCGATTTGGAGTTTGACAGTAGGAATGTTTGCGTGTGTAAATGAGTTCAAATCAAATCTCCCAAGATCTGGAGTTTGCATCTTTGTGTTGAGAATTGATCTAGAATTGCTCTTTTATTTTTAATAAAACACGATAAATCGAAAAAGATCAAATATTTGGACAGAAAGAGCAAATCTTTTCTTCAATGAAAAACGCTATTAGAAAACGGTAAAACATGCTGTTTTTATTTTGTTTTAAAGGCTTAAGAGATGTTAGGTCGGAAAAGACAATTTTGAACATTTTTAACGTAATTAGGTTGTATTTTGAACGCTTTATTATATTTACTTAATCCAAATTTAAAAAAAACATCGTCATTACCGAGAAAGTATACTAGAAACTTGAAAAAAAATCTTTTTCGAAAATCATTTAGGTTTTTGAGTCTTCAAAGTTTGATATAGTTTTCGACAAAATTTCTTGAGATTGACTACGCATTACTTATTTCAAAATTATACCGTTTGAGTTAGAGGGGGCCATAAAACAACCATGTGTTACGAATTCTTTTTTAGTTGCCGCTAGATTTTTTCGTTGGCCCTATGCTCGCTTTGACTGCTTTTCTTGAATTCAGTGTGCACTGGTTTTTGAGAAAAGGTTTATTAAAAAGGCTTTGAAAACCTTAAGAAACGACAATTCCAAAAAAGAAGAAGTTTTATTGAATATGCTTTTATGTTTTCATGTCAATTACCAGATATTCTTGAATCTCCAAAATTCGTTATAATTTTCCTAAAAAAATTTTAATTTCTTCAAATAGCTCCGGTGAAAGGGGTAGACGTTTTTTCATTCATTATTGAGCTTTTTCTTCGAAAATGCGTCAAAACGGCAATATAAGAGCACTTTTATAAAAATTTGACTTAAGTACTTGGTTAACTTTGAGTTGCTTTATTTGTGTGTTCAATATCGGCTGTGTTTACTAAGAAGTTCAAAAGTAATGCCCCCAAATACTATAAAAAAGTTGTACTTATTTTCAACACTTTAGTTCCCTTCAAAACTTCGTAAGATTTTGGAAAACAATAAATTTTGCCATAAAAATTTAAAAGTATTTACTGAGTCTAAATTTCGTTTTTCTTGTCTTGTCTTGTCTTATCATTTTCTTATCGTACGTTCTCAGTTCTATGTAATAGATTTCGCCTTTCTACGACTTACCGTTCAGAAGTTATAACGCGAGCAGGTGGACGTTGATGATACCATAAGAGATCCTTTTTTGCCATCAAGGCGGACCGCCAATATAGTGCTCGAGTAAGCTCTTAACAAATATCATCATTTTCGGTATTCTTTCAAAGGGTCGCAGATGGATAATTTTGGAAAGAAATTATTTCCAATAAGCGTTTGTTCTTTTTTGGACAAAATAAGAAAGGCAATGAAAACTTTTTTCTAGTCCAGGTTTACCTTCTTGCTGTTCTTGGATTGAGAAGTTCCAGTAGTTAAGCCTCTTTACAGCGAATCTTAGCTGCATTAAAATAAAAATTAAGTGGTCATTTTAGGAACATATTTTTCTTTACACATAACAAAGATCGACTTTATTTGTAACGGAATTGTACGAAAATACAACGTAAAACAAGCACATTTAGCCACACTTCAGCATGAGCCAGTGATGCATATAGTAGGAAATGCAAAAAAAAAATAAACGTAAACTCAAACATTAAATAAAATAAACACTTGTAATTCTTGAAAAACTTAACCTGACTTCTCCTTCTTTAGTATTTGTACTTAAAGTTCATTTTCAGCAAGTACTGAATGTTTACCTGAGCAATGTCGTACACAATGAATTCATTGTACAACAACGAGGACTGCAATTTATTATCGGTGAACGCTTTACCGAGTGGAATCTCAACACCATCTTCTCTAACATGAGATTCAGCTGGATTCGGCATGGTGCGACCTTTACCGAATGTGCTGTGCTTACCTTTGGGCAATTTGGTAACATAGTTGGCAGACGTGCATTCAAACATATCGCCCAATGCCACCTCGGATAGCAACATCAAACCAGTAGAGTTCTGCTTACTAGTGCAGCAGTAGTTGGCCGACTTGGACACCATATCGGCAAAGTAAATACCTTTGCCGAACATATAACCTGTGACAGGAGCCTCGGGTGGCGCAATCTTAAGACCATGCGAAAGAATACCCGCGTAGTTAGTGAGTCGAGAACCGTGCCATAGCAGGCGACGGTTGTGCAGTTTCTTGAAAGGTTTAAAGCGGCGAGCCTCACCCTGGCGAACCACCTTAAACACATCGACAATATCCAGTTCGTACATTTTGTGAGTGTCCGCATGTGTATTCTGCACATATTTTTTGAGCAAAGCGAATTCCTCGCTCTTTGGATCCAGTGGTTCAAGGGTAGTCTTAAGCTGTTCATAGTGCTTATCGATGGGATTAACCTTTTCATCGGCATCCTCCGTCTTAATGAGATTGTAGGCACATTCGATTTCCATCAACGAGTCCAACATCGCCGAGAGATCCTCCACTTGTTTGATTGTATCCAGCAATGGCGGACTCCTCATGCCAAAGTTGTGAGGAATCAGCGTATAAAAGCGATTGGTGGCATCAATAAACTGGGCATTGCTGCCGGCGTTTTGAATGAGACCATGGACTTCGGTTAGGACCTTGTAGGCGGATTGTAACTGCTTTTGGCTTAGCTTGCCGAGTGGCATTTTTTCCATATCCAAGTCAAACTCTAACATTGTTTTCTTCATGGTGTCTACATCGAAGATAAGCTTTACCAAATCCTGAACAGGTTTTGCCAATTTTGATTCGACGCTGTGTTTAGCATTGAGATCAACTTTCGCGTCATCAGTGAATTCAACATCAATCGGATAGTATTTACCAGGCATCTGTTAAGGATGAAAAAAATTAATCGCTGAATCGCAACAAAAAAAAACACTCACCTTAACAAAATGATCACGGTCTTCAAAGTCGTTACCAGTTCTCTCAAGATAAACGTCTTCAAACTCCTGAATAGCTTCATAAACAGTATCATGTGTGGTCAATTTATTGCCGCCAACAGTGGTGCCAATACGACCCCAGGCACGAAAAATCCAGAACCTTTAAAAAGAAATTAGAAATTAGCTCCCAGAGAAAACCTCAAATCAATGCTACTTACTTATTCTTCGTATCTGATTGTAATAACTGTAGCTTATAGAACGAATTCTTATTTCGCTGTATATCGGTTAGACCCAGTACAACATTGTATTTAGTCTTGCCATTGACGTAGACATGAGCGACACTTTCCAGTCCACTGTCAGGATCAACAGCAAGACCATTTTTCACCGTCAACTTAATAGACTTTGGAACTGATTTGGTGTAGATGCTTTTTGATTTCAAACTCTTTGTTTCTTCTTGTGGTACACGAGCGGAGGGGTCCGTTCCCCAATCGCAGATGCTGGTGCTCGTGATAAATCGAAGAGCACCCGTTGGATCATCCTCTACGGCTTTCAGATACTCCACAGGAACGACATGAATGCCCATCTCTTTTGCTTTCCTCATGCGGGATGACATTTTCTCCACCTCTTCGGGTGTGGAAAAAATGGCGATGGTTTGTTCATTTATTTTCGTATCAATTTTTCCACCCAGCTTGGTGATTCTTTTTTTCAATTCGGGTTCGTCATCTTTCATGCCAATGTGCGCAAACTGGAAAAGGTACAATGGCGGCCGCTCACGTTTTACTTTTGGTCTGGTAGATGGGATAAAATACATGTTTAACTTTCTTAAAACGACTTAAACACTCTTACTCACCCATCGAGTTCGTCTTCTTTCTTCAAGGCGACATTCTTAGCGATAGTTTGCGAACTTGGTGCGATGTACTGGATGGCACGAACACCAACTTTGCCCTTAATCTGATTCAAAAATGAATATTTTTCTCTCAACGCGCTTGGAATGACAACTGGCTTCCTCTTGGGCTCTTTCTCCAAATTCATACAGTTTGTCCACTCCGTTAAGGCGGCATGACACAAGTAGCCGGACTTTTGGAATAACATTTGAGTACCCTTGCACACAGTGCATGGTTCTATAGCGCCAAACATCAACATGTCGGCAAGTTGGTCATATAACTTCTCTGAGTCACTGTGAAAGGCGGTCTGCTTGTTTCGCTCCAGAAAGTTTATTATTTCCGTTTTCTTCATTTCATCCTTGATATTGTCACGGATTTTAAAGAGGTTTTTAGTTTGAGTCTTGACCTTGGTCTCAAGTTTTTTCTCTTCGGCGAGTTCTTTTTCATCTTTGACTTCTAGTTTGGCTTTCTTAGCATCTGGTAGATCCTCCGACTTGACAGCACTAAGAACAAAATCAGTTTTAAGCAGGTTTGTGAGAGATTTGGTATACTTACGGTAGAGCTTTTAGAACAACTTCTTTATCCTCCTTAGAAAGGCTCTTAAATCCAGGCAAATTATCCCCTGGTGCAAGCCAGCCAAGTTCACCTCGAACTTGAGCGAAACATTCTACATGATGCCAAAGCGGTTGACCGCCGTATTTCATTCCAACTTCGGTGTCAAACACTGTTTTGCGCACACGAACTTGATCTTTAAGGATTTTCTGTTCACATCCTCTACACGCTGCGCGTCCTGACTTGGCGTATTCAATGCCAAAGTCTTTCACTGCAGCACTCTCGACTTTTGATCGTTTTTTGCTCCCCTTGCCATTGCTCACGGCAGCAACTACAGCACCAGAGCCAAGTTCCTCTTTAGTAAGAAAAGTTTATTAAAAAAAAACTGTAATTTTTTATTACTAGAGGGAAGTTGAAATACTAGTGGAGCAAGAAAAATCAAATAAAAAAAACCCTGTATGGCTCCCCAGCGGGTGAAAAAGCGGTTAGCTTTATAAGTAAAAATTTTTAAATAAAAAGAAGCTGGTAATCAAGTTCCAAATGTTTTTTTAGGAAGATTAAAACTCTCCAAAAATGTTCCCGACACAATAATTCAGACAAAAGAGTAGGAAGAACTGGATGTGAAAACTAGAAAGCATTTCAGGGCTAAGTTGAGTAGGAGAACTAAGGACTGGAACAAATCGGAATAAGAACATGTCAGACTTCTAGGAGAATTCTAAATGCGTTTAAACTTTTTGGAAATTATACTCTGTTCAAAAACATCAAGTCTGTAGAAATAAAGAAACGTCCAAAAGGTCTTGATGGGTAAACTTCTACATCATCAAATAATGCGAATTGCTAGAAATAGCACGGAAGATATAGTGCCATTCATTAGTCAGTTTTGGAAGTAAATCTAAATGAAGCACACATTTTTGATGAAAATTTTATTTCGTTGTAAAGTTTGGACTTTGCCAATTGTGTAAAAAACAATATCATTCAAATGGCCACATTGCCGGCTAGACTCACAGTTTGCGATTCTTTTGAGGTAATTTTTAACCACTTGTGCGCGCATTTCAGGCGGTATCTCAACCACAGCTTAAGCAAGTCGAGTTAGAGAAATATTCGCGAAAGCACGGTCCTTTTTAAAAACAAGTTAATGTTGAATAATCGGACGATATTGATGGCTAATTGGCGTCACCAAAACTTGAAATGCTTCTGTTAGTTTAAAAGAGTTTGGTTTTGTTTAGTTTTAAGCGCCGACAGTTTTTTGGGCCCTACCAACTAACTCCCAAATGACTTAACTATTAGTTATTAACAGAAATTTATAAATTTAATGCTAAAACTAACTCTCTGATTTTTTTATTTGAAAGAAATGTGAGGAAATCGGTGACTTATAAATTTGAAATTATCGATATTTATCGATTGAAGAAGACTTTTTTTCTGCCGAATGCGCCAATATATTGTAGACCCCTTATCTATACTTCATAAATGCAAAACATGCATTGAATTTGTTTTGTTTCTTGATAAAATTCTGTTCAGTATAACTTGGGTATGGGGCTAACTGGCCGACTGCGCCATATTTATCAGGATCAAGCTGAGTAAAAAGATCCATGGAAAGATCAGTTAATTATAAATTTTCGATTTTCGATCATATTACGGCTCATTTTAGTATAAATTGACAATACATTTTCTGCCGACTGCGCAATTTCTTTTACATGCAATTTCGTTTGTTTTTGATTGATTTTTTGTATTACATGGGTGGTGTGAAAAGGAGACAATCTTAAGCTTACACCCTGTAGAATGTTGCAGCAAAAAACTGTTCTGATTGTTTTTTTTTTCAATTCTTAATTGTTTCTCCAATACTCCATTTATTACGACGATGTCTTTGATATTGGTTTTCGTGAGCTAGGAACCTCCCACTTGCCAAAAACCATTTGCGTCATCTTTATTGTCAACCAACATCTTGTTGTCAAACATCAAACTGTTTATTCTAACGCATGTAATAATGCATGAGGACCTTTCAACGTCACTCTTTTTCATGAAAGAGTTCAGTTAAGCCTCTATTAAGTCATATATTGCCGGAATCACGATGTGTTCTTGCGTCTTTTAAATAAAGTATTTGCGTTCCATGGACTGATGTGTAGTTGCCTTCCATTTTCATTCAACTTCTTTTGCCTGGTATAGTCCTACTGCTTGTCTTTATCTTCCTGTGGTGTGCATTCTTTGAATCGACTCTTTTCTCACCTTTCAGACGCTAGATTACGAGCCAAATGTTGTTTCTTTTCAAGGCTTTATATATATTATTTGTCGCTCTTTAACACTAATAAATTGACTTGAGGACTTAACAAAGAAGCTTTTGGTTGTGTCTGGGTCTGAATTAGACCTTTTCGGTTGGCGTTCTGTTTTTGTTTCACATTTCTTCTGTTTCAATTATGTCTCTTTGATCTGCACCATGTTGAACAATTTTTTTGGCCTCCTCGCATTTTTGGTACGGGTAGGTACTTCTTGGACGTTCAAGTTCTCGGTGCAACGTTGAAACCGTTAATGGGTTTTTCTAACCTCTTGGATAGCTTCGGTTCTGCTGAATAGAATTCTGTAAAAAGGCTAACTGTCTACTTTTTGAGTATTCGATAAGAATACACTCTTTCGCCCAGCATTAATGCAGTTTCACAGTTCCAAATCTGTGAAAATAACTTACACCTATTGGCGTTTTGCCTGTCCACAACAAGCTGTCAGCCAACAAGCTGTCTCTAGCCAGCCGTCTCCAGTTTCGCACGCGAAGTTGGCTTAGGTCCCCTTCCACTTGCGTGCGCCACCTGAATTTCGGTGCTCCTCTACTGCGCCGTCCCTGCGGTGTGGATTTGAAGATTTTCCGGGCCGGGGCGTTGGTGTACATCCGCTCTAGATGACCCAGCCATCGTAGACGTTGTGTTTTGAATCTTTTGGCTAGGTGGTATCGCTGTACAGCCCGTACAGTTCGATGATATATCTCCTCCTACCCGTTTGTCGTTTGCATTGGTCATCAACAGTAAATCCGTACGAATCCGAGGCTTGTTTCTGTTTCGTAACTGGTGTTTCTTAACGTGGCCGGGAAGTCACCCCGACGGCAAGCCACTCAACCTGGAGGACTAAATTCTTTGTTTAGCTCTAAGGACGGAGAGCCGAATAGCCCGCTCCTTATAGGCCTGAGCTCTGAATACGTCGTAGTAGCCCATATAAGGTGTTCAATAAGGAGTTCGGCCTAACTGGAACTGTGAACGCCACCGTTGATTCCATCTGGGGAATTCCTCCGCTGCCGTCCGGATGCAAGGGAATACTCCAAAGGATTAAGAACGATGGAAGAAAACCTTAGCCGGCCTCGCTCCGCGACCCTATAAAAAGAAAGGCGCGGCAACAAAAAGTGATTGATTAAATCAACTTAGCCATGCCAATACGGTCATGTTTCCATTCACAAGAAAAAGGTTCTTGCAAATTTCCTAAAGGGTTTTCGACCACGATATTGATGCCTGTCAAAGGGCCATGGACCTAGGGTTACTGAACTAGATATTAAAATTGGGAAAACACACATAGGATAGAAGAGATCTTGAAGAAAGTTACTCGTGCTCTCAGGACAAGCAGAAGTCTTGTAGCTTAATGTTGGGGATGCAACAATTTCATCAAAACACGGATGTATGTATATTAACATGGTCAGGCTAAATTGTGACTTATTTTAACAATAATCACTTACATGCTCAGGAGGCAACACCAAGAGCGAAGCGGCAGCTCTTGCCAGTACGATGAAACCACTCGTACTAGAAGTAAAAGTACTTTCAAAACTAGCCCTAACCCCGTACTTGAGTAAGCGACTAGAACGATCAATGCATGAGTGTTTGGGAGAAGAATACAAAATATACTCTAAATCTATTGGGCAAACGACCCATAGACAGATATGTCCAAAGTGAGTCTTGACACAAAATAGAGGAACAACGATACGGTCAAATTCAAACTGCTAAACGATTTCCAGCACGAGGTTAACGGCCAGGAAAATAAAGCAGCATCTATTGGGTATCATTGTCGGAATAGAGAAAAAAATCTGGTGTAGGCAAAAGCGTCTACGTTTTACGCATTATGTCCAGCATTGAATCGGGAGACCGAGACAGATTTTCTAGTGCTCTACTCGTTACAGTACACTACACAAAATACTGGACAACTGAGAGAACCGGCTCAGGATCACGGATAGTGAGACTACGGCTACAATGCTGTAACCAGGATGACTCCATAGGTCATGACATGAGCATGTTACAAAAGTAAGCAAGTATAGACAAGGGCTGATAGAGCTCTTTGATAAGATAAACAAAACCTAAGACACTTACCAATAGTCTTTTTTACACGCTCCTGATCCGCATAGCGAAGGTTTTCCAAATTCTCAATATCACCAGCAGAGGCTGGGCGTTGTTTTTTGAAAAAACAAGCTTCATGGAACCAATTTGGTTGTTTTCCGTCATGAAACGCAGACTAAACAAAAGGATGTATTCAATGACAACGCATTTAAAGGTAGGTGTTTCCAAGTCACTTACCTGAACCATAGCAGCTAGCCGCAAACTATCCTTTCCGATTGGCGTTTTACAACCCTTGCAGCTGGCTCGGCCACTTTTAGCGTATTCAGCCTTGAAGGGCAATTCGATGGTGTCCATTGTAAAATGAAATTGTAGGTACTCTGCTGGTTTGTGGACAGGAAATTTTATTAGTTGTGGACTTCAGAATGTGACCTTGATAGAGCATTAGAAATTTCTTGTTACTTTACTTACAAGTTTTTTTTTGGTTAGAAAACTGCTGAATTTGGAAACGCTTATCTCTGGAATAATTAATATCAAGCTGCCCTGCCAGACACCCAAGCTTTAAGATTAAATAAAATTATTTCAGTCGATGGAAAATATTAAAACAAATTCAAGCATTTTTCTCTATCAATTAACAATTCCAAACAACAATAGTTTTGCTAATAAATTTATTGAATTTGTCATCCGAATGTGTATAAACAAAAAAAACGAGGAGTATGTCAAACAAATTGTGCATCACCTGTTCTCAATAGCTTCACCTATTAAAACGTAAACAAAGTTTCTGTGCAAGTCCGAACATGAAACAACTTATCAACACTTTGAATGAATAATAATATGACCTTATAAACAATAACAATTTTGGGAATACTACGTTTTTTAAATCTTTGCACCGGCTTTTTAAGCAGACCGCACCAAGGGAATTTCACAACACTCAACGAACTAAACGACGCCGAACGAGGGTTTTTCGATTAATTTTGCTGACAGATGGGCGGGAAAAATTTAAAATGCCATTATTGCCATAATTAAAACTTTTGCTATAAAATCAAGCCCAACCCAAATGCGTTCCTTTATGTGCCTGTTTTCATTTGGTTGATCCTAACCTAACCCAAATTTTATTTCTCAAAATAAAACTGAGGTTGAACGGTGGCCACCACACTGGCGCTTCCCCTCACCATAGTAATTCTGACACATCAGGTTAGGATAAACCAAATGAAAACAGGCACTTACGCGATCAGCTGATGTAAAAGCTGCAAAACGAAATTGCATGGAAATGACGAATTCATGAATTTACTCACATTTGTAAACAAATGTCGGAGAATGGGTAAATTCATCAATTCCAAGACAACACTACCGCCTACGTGCTAACGTATCGCCAACAGCATCTTTAGGCAGTTTCCCGGTGACCACGCTTAATGTAACTTAAGCGAAACGTTCGGGGTTTGCACTCACAATTTATTATTACGCGGTAAATCTTAAAACCATTAAAGTTGTTCCTGCGACAATTTTGATTTTTCATGCTAATAACTAAAGTGGGCGTATCAGTGGGCGGATTTCAAAAATTTTTACACTTGTACTGCTTCGGGACCTAGAAAGAACAGATATTAAGTTCCTAGTTCCAAAATTTAAGGCCTAAGAACTAGCGACACACGTATGGACGGACGGACGGACATGGCTCATTCGACTTTTCGTCTCGATCATATGCGCTTGAGGTCTTAAGGCGCGTTGTCACAAGCAAAGTAAAACAGGAACAGAAACCGAATCTCATACATTAGCAGCTGAAACCTAAATTCGCTGAATGCTTTTTGCGTTGCTGATGTATGAAATTCTGTTTCTGTTCCTGTTCCTGTTTCTTGTGGCACCGCGGCTTTAGGGGTCTACGGTGATTATTTAAGTTACAAACTATGAATCAAACTTAATATAAATTCTATTCTATGGTATGGGATATAAAAAAAGATACCGTTTAAAAAAGTCTCAAGCCACAAAGCTTTTGGAGACACTTATAAAAACATATGAAACGAAAAACGTCACCCGTCAGAAGTCATCAAAAATTTTAAGACAAAAATCGCGATTTTAAACTCTCGATTTAAGACTTATATCATAGACGCATTTAAAAAAATTACCTCTCTAGTATATTAACGGTGAAGAAGAACTTGTTCACAATTGGTGTTTGAGAGCATATTCGGTGTTCGGTGTGTAGAGAGCATATTAGTATTGTTATGTGGCGACAAGAAATAAAACAACTCGCAGGAGTCCCTGAATGCACCCATCGATTCGCTCTACAGACGCACCCGCTCGATTCACTAAACGAACATACCCAACTGTCATTCCAGTCATCTGACAGCAGCTGTCATATTCCAAGTTCGAATTTCGATTTCCCCTCCTTGGAATTCAGCGGAGGAGTACCAGTGGAAAATTACCAAAGGGGGTATGGAACGTACTAGAAGGTGCTTAATTTTGTATAAATACACGGGTGGCAGGCTCGTACGGGACAGTTATATTTTAAACGTGGACTTGTAAAAATCGGTAATAAAGTAAAAAGTGATTGAGTTGAAATAAAGTGTTGAATTCTAAATAGTAAAGTTGAATAGCAGTGTGATCTGAGTTTAAATAAGTTTGTTTGATAAATAAAGTGTTTCATTGTGTGATTATAAAAGTGAAATTGAGTTTTATTTGACGAACCCCAGGCCAAAAATATTACATTGGTGTCAGAAGTGGGATAAAACTCATAATTGTGCGGGTTAATTCTACAGTGGAATTTTCCGGAACAGTTGGAATTTCCCAGAGATATCGTGTGTGTAAACAGTGTCGGTGACTCATACGAATTTGATTGTGGAATATTCCGGATACATCGAAGCTGATTGTGCGATAAAGCTATAATTAACTAAGTTATAAAAACGGTTTCAGTGATTTGTTTATTCGCGAGTGAATTTTCTCGAACAGATATAAGACATAAACTGATTGTGTTGTGAAAATTGTGTGAAGACAATTCAAAATGGGTCGAAAAATTGAACAATTGACAACAGCTGAGTTAAAAGCGGAATTGGGTAAAAGAAACCTCCAGACTTCGGGGCTCAAAAGGGAATTGTTGCTCCGACTCCAGGACGCTATTACCGAGGAAGGTGGACATCCAGACACGATGCTGTTCGAAGTTCAAGAAGAACAGCAACAAAGCACAGTAAGTACTGCCGATGAAATGCCCGCTTTCATGAAGTTGCTTCTGGAGAAATTCGAAAAGCTGGAGAGCGGCCAAAAAGAACAAAAGAATGCTTTCGAAGAACAAAAGAACGCTCTCGAAGAACAAAAGAACGCTCTCGATGGAAAGCTAGATACTAAGTTCGATGAGCAGAAGAAAGCTCTAGAAAGCAAACTTGATTCCCAGAATGCGTTTTTTGAGGAAAAGTTCCAGGCAGTAGATCAAAGAATTGAAAGCGTGGAGGAAAAATTCACTGAAGTCAAATCGGAAGTTGAACAACTGGCTAAGGAGCTGGAGCTAGTTAAGAAACAGAAAGTGCGAGAATATTTGCCCGACGGTCCACGACGCAAAGAAATGCAGCCGCCTGTCTTCGATGGCCAAACATCGTGGCCGATTTATAGGAGACAATTCGAAGCTGCAGCGTTGACAAACAACTGGGACAACGAAGATAAATCAATTGCTCTCACGCTTGCGCTCAGAGGAACAGCTGCCGAACTGCTGCAGACCATCCCTGAAGAAAAACAAAAAGATTATGATGCCATGGTGAAGGCCATCGAGATGAGGTTTGGCGACGACCACATGCAACAAGTTTACCGGGTCCAGTTGCGCCGAAGAGTTCAGACAAGGGGTGAGACGCTTCAACAGTTGCAAGCCGACATCGAGCGATTAGCGAATTTGTCTTATCCCAACACCAGCAGGGAGATAATAAACGAGTTGGCAACCGATGCGTTTACCAATGCCATTGCGGATGGAAAGCTACAAATGGCTGTAAGAATGGCAGGTAAGAAGACTCTCGCTGAAGCACTAGCATTCGCCCTGACAATGGAAGCTGCAGACCAAGCTTCGCAAGGTGGCCATCGCATAAGGGAAATGGCTACGCTAGAATGCTCATGTCAGCGCGTGGAAATGGAGAGACAAAACACGAATAGCGGTCGAGGACAAATAAGGTGCTGGAATTGCAACAAGTTGGGACACCTACAGCGACAGTGCAGAGCTCCACCTAGACAAACAAGCTGCCCACATTGCGCTAGAAGAAGGCAAAATGAAGAAGCATCTGGCAGGGACAACGTTCAACCTGCTGGACAAGTTTCGGAGCAACAGCAGTCGGGAAACGCCTAAGAACCAACTTCGCGGGGCAGAAGTTGGTTGATGGAATCGACGCCCCCAGGACCATCATCCAAGTCTCGCAAACAAAACGCTGCAACAGGAGTCTTACTGTGAAGGCAATTATTGGCAACAGAAAATGTGTGGCCACTATCGACACAGGTGCCACGGCCTCCATCATCCGAAGAAACCTTGTTCAGACGTCATTGCTACATAACACCAGCTGCTACAGTCTGAAGACAGCTACAGGAGAAGCGGCGAAAGTATACGGGGAGGTGCAGCTACAGATACAACTAGAGGGATTGACCTTCTCACATGCATTCTTGGTAGCCGACATATGCGACGAATGCATCATTGGAGTGGACTTCATGAAGGCACACGAGGTAATTCTTGACCTTCGAATGCAGGTGCTAAGGTATCGAACCGTCGAGATCCCTATGGTATACGGAAACGACAACGCTGTGAATCTTCGAGCAATACTGGGAGGCGATGAAGTTCTGCGGCCCTCTTCAGAGACAGTTCTTTGGACACGTTTGGAGGGTGATCCTGGGAACCACCGATTCTATCTCATCGAGCCAGATAACAAAAGTGAATTTAAAAGTTACGTCGTGGGAAAAATTCTTGCAGAGCCCAGGGATAACATGGTGCCGGTAAGACTGATGAACCCAAATAAGCGCACCGTTAAGCTCAGGAAAGGAGAGGTGATCGGAAGATGTGTGCCCGTTGCAGCCATTTCGACAATAGCTGAGAGTGAGCCTGCAAGTCCTGTCTCTCCATCAAAATTGTCCGAGGTATGTAAGACTATACTCGAAGACTGTGAGCTAAATCAGGAGCAGCAAACCATAGCGGAAAATCTAATTGGCGAGTTTGCTGATATATTTGCCTCACAGGATGGAGACTATGGTCGAACACACTTAGTACAACACCGCATAGACACCGGAGATGCTAGACCAATCCGCCAACCTGCCAGACGACTTCCGTTGGCTAAACAGCACGAGGCCGCCGAGATGATATCGACCATGGAAAGAGAAGGTTTGATCGAAAGCTCGAAAAGTCCGTGGGCGTCGCCTGTTGTACTGGTGAAAAAGAAGGACGGCAGTACTCGATTCTGCGTGGATTACCGGAGGCTTAATGATGTCACAAAGAAGGACAGCTACCCTTTACCTCGAATAGATGACACATTGGACACACTCTCTGGAGCAAAATGGTTTTCCACTCTCGACCTGAAAAGTGGCTACTGGCAGGTACAGATCCATCCAGAAGACAAAGAGAAGACCGCTTTCACAACTGGCAATGGGCTTTGGCAGTTTACAGTAATGCCATTTGGTCTGTGTAACGCTCCGGCCACCTTTGAGCGTCTTATGGAACGTGTCTTACATGGGCTGACGTGGAAAACCTGCCTGGTATATTTGGATGACGTCATCGTTTTGGGAAAGACGTTTGCAGAACATCGCGACAACTTGAGGGAGGTCTTCTCACGACTTCGAGCAGCACACTTAAAGCTCAATCCAAAGAAGTGTGCGCTCTTCAGAGCAGAAGTAAAGTATCTGGGGCATGTGATATCGACGGATGGCGTGAAGACGGATCCAGAGAAAATCGAAGCTGTGAGAAGTTGGCCAGTTCCCAAGGACAAACACCAGCTAAGGAGCTTTCTCGGTCTAGCTACGTACTACAGGAGGTTCGTCAAAGATTTCGCCGGGATTGCAAAGTGTCTGCACCAGCTCACTGAGAAAGGAAGACAATTTAAATGGTCAGGTGAGTGCGAAAGAAGCTTTCAGCATCTGAAGCAGCGACTTTGCGAAGCACCGGTACTAGCTTACCCCATCCCCGGCAAGACATTTATTGTGGACGCAGACGCTAGCAATGTGGGTGTTGGCGCAGTATTGTCGCAGTTACACGATGGGCAGGAGAAAGTCGTAGCATACTTCAGCAAAGTGCTTACCCGACCAGAGAGAAATTATTGTGTTACCAGACGAGAACTCCTTGCTTTAATACTGGCGACGAAACATTTCCAGAAGTACCTGAGCGGCCAGAAGTTCATCTTGCGTACCGACCACGCCGCGCTCAAATGGTTACTGCAGTTTAAAAATCCTGAGGGCCAAGTCGCAAGATGGATCGAGCGATTGCAGGCTTATGACTTCGAGATACAACATCGCAAAGGAAGACTGCACTGCAACGCGGACGCATTATCCCGGAGACCATGTGAGCCCAATTGTAAGCATTGCGTGCGACAGGAGGAAAAGGACGAATGTACTGTCCAGCGAGTAAGAGCCGAACCTGCAGAAGGCTGGAGTACTGAGGAACTTCGCAACGCACAACAAGAAGACCCTGACATTGAGCCAATCCTTGCATGGAAGGAATCTATGGAGAAACCGAGCGCAAGGGATATATCCGACAGAAGTCCCACATTGAAGGCATATTGGGCGCAGTGGGACTCTCTCCACGTACAAGATGGCGTTCTGCGAAGAAAATGGGAAATGCCGGATGGAAAATCCTTTAAGATGCAGCTTGTGGTTCCACGGTCGAAAGTCCAGGAGATTCTACGGGAAATGCACGATGGAGTGTCTGGTGGGCACTTGGGCATCAACAAAACCCTGGAAAAAGTACGGGAACGTTTTTATTGGCTGAGTGCAAGAAGGGACGTTGAGAGTTGGTGTCGAAAGTGTTCTACTTGTGCTGCTAGTAAGGGACCCAAAGTCAAAACCAGGGGTAAAATGAACCAGTACAATGTGGGTGCTCCCTTTGAAAGGATCGCCGTCGACATCGCAGGACCGTTTCCGGAAACTGAAAGCGGTAATCGTTACATCCTGGTTATTGCCGATTACTTCAGCAAGTGGTCCGAGGCATTTGCGATCCCAAATCAAGAAGCGAAAACCGTTGTCGATCAGATAGTGGACCACTGGGTGTGCAGGTTCGGAGTGCCAATGGAATTACATTCCGACCAGGGAAGAAACTTCGAGTCGAAGATATTCCAGGAGGTATGCGCAGCAATCGGACTACAGAAGACACGGACCACACCTCTTCACCCACAATCAGATGGAATGGTGGAACGCTTCAACAAGACGCTGAAGGAACATCTCTCTAAAGTCGTGGACGAGAATCAACGGGATTGGGATCGGCGAATACCTTTATTCCTTATGGCCTACCGGAATGCTATTCACAGTACAACTGGATATACTCCATCTGAAGTTTTATTTGGCCGAACTGCCAGGCTACCCAGTGAGCTTAAATTCGGATTTCCCACTGAAGAACCCACATCCGAGGAGGACTACGTGGTTGACCTTAGAGAAAGGATTAATGACATCCACCAGAGAACCAGAAGCAATATAAAAGTTGCAAGCGACCGCATGAAGACGAGATACGATGCGCGAGCAACGGCACCCGAGTTCAACGAGGGAGATCTGGTATGGCTCTACAACCCACATCGTAAAAAGGGAAGATCGCCAAAGCTTCAGAAGGATTGGGAAGGTCCCTACCAAGTTGTAACGCGAATTAATGATGTCGTATTCCGAATCCAAAGAGGACCAAGAGCGAAAATGAAAGTTGTCCATGTTGATCGCCTACATCGCTACCACGGAAGCAATGATGACGTACTTGTTCGGGACGAACAAAACTAAGAGGGGGGCAATGTTATGTGGCGACAAGAAATAAAACAACTCGCAGGAGTCCCTGAATGCACCCATCGATTCGCTCTACAGACGCACCCGCTCGATTCACTAAACGAACATACCCAACTGTCATTCCAGTCATCTGACAGCAGCTGTCATATTCCAAGTTCGAATTTCGATTTCCCCTCCTTGGAATTCAGCGGAGGAGTACCAGTGGAAAATTACCAAAGGGGGTATGGAACGTACTAGAAGGTGCTTAATTTTGTATAAATACACGGGTGGCAGGCTCGTACGGGACAGTTATATTTTAAACGTGGACTTGTAAAAATCGGTAATAAAGTAAAAAGTGATTGAGTTGAAATAAAGTGTTGAATTCTAAATAGTAAAGTTGAATAGCAGTGTGATCTGAGTTTAAATAAGTTTGTTTGATAAATAAAGTGTTTCATTGTGTGATTATAAAAGTGAAATTGAGTTTTATTTGACGAACCCCAGGCCAAAAATATTACAGTATTATGCTCTCTACACACCGAACTCAAAACTGTGTTTTCGTGAAAACACGCGACTACTTCTTTAAAAACATGAGTTTTCCCATACATACTTGTAAATTTTCTGTTATCGAAACCCCAGTTTTTCAGTTGCTTCCTTTTGAAATCACTTTGAAAGTCACGAATATCAAATTGCCTTGAGAATTTTTAATTAAATTTGCAAAGAATGTCACTTTTGTCCCAACTTTGGGTGTTAATATCTCCAAAACCAAATGTCCTATCTGAAATCAGCTTGTAGTTCTGAGATCAGCGTAAAAGTCTTGATATGTTTCCATCTTTTATGGATCTTTTAAAGCACGTTTAAAAATAAACATGGGCTAAAATTTGACATCTGATAAATATATGAAAAACAAAAACAAATTCTAGCCAGCGTTTAGGAAGTGTGGATGGCTAAACGAGTTTTCGAAAACTTTTTGCCCAAAACTCTTTGATTCAGTGTGAAGAGCGTATAAGCATTTATGAACAGTTTATAAAGAGAGAGATTAAGAATTTTTAAAATTGCTGATTTCAACCTAAGTTTTGATAAGAGAACCTTTTACCATTTTCTCAGAATTCTGTGCTCACAGAAAGCGAAGCAGTCATCCTTATTTTCAAAACTGCTTTTAAGGATCCTTGAAAGATGTGAATATATTAAGAATTACACGAATGCCTCAAAAATGCAAGAAGTTCTTAGACAGGATATTCGGTTTCGTAGATAATCTTTTGTATGCGACGCCAAACTTAAACGTTAACTTTTGAGGTTACAACGTACAATTATTGATATATTGCCTTCTTTCGGATCTTTTGAAATAGTTTGAAAAATAAATATGTGCTTCTTAAATTTGACAATTAATTTTACAAGAAAAATCAAATCTTTAAGGCAGCAAAAGCTAACGAAAACTTTACGAAATCGAGCATAATTCTATTATGGTCATGAACTACGAATTGTGTGTCATGGTACATTCCTGAAAACCGGCTTGAGATCTTCTAATGGCAAATTCTTTTGAATACCGAACTGCCACACCGAGCTGTCAATTAATACCCGGTGTTCGCGAGAATTGCCGCGTGGCGTTCCCCCGCTTCCTTTGTGTACAGAACGACAAACACTGCACCAGTGCCATCATCACGTAAGTTTTTATCGATTTCATACAATTTCAGTCGCATTGTAAAAAATTGAGTCTAAACGTCACTTCACATACTTAATCAAAGTTACACCCCTCCCCCCCTTCACCGTCAAATATATCGGTGGCGAAATTTCGGGTTTGGTGTCGAATTTAGAGTTTAAAACGAAGAGACCAAACGAATTTAGAGTTTAAAACGTTCGTTTGCTGCAATACCGTCATAGCTCAAAATTCACGAATTTTAAATTTGTATTGCAGAAGGTTCGTAAGTAAAGAGAGCTTCCATCCTGTAAAACGTCATTTCTTAGCTTTCGTTATTGGTTGAAAGAGAGCACAATCTGCTCTTCGTACTTCTTCAGCACGCCATAGAGAATATAAACTTAAAATGCACCCCCAAAAATCTGCAATTTTTGAGTTATGCGGGTATTGCAGAAAATTAGCGAAAAGAACATTTACAAGAGCACGATCTGGTACGAGTAAAGAACAATTTTTGACCGTATTCCACACCAGTTGTACGATTTGGTGTTGAAAGGAATACGCCAAGTCTTTTATGGTAAGGCCTCATAACTTGTACAGGAATGAAAGAATATAAAGACTACGACACACGCGTGCTGTCGCTATGACATATGTGCGGCCACAGTAAAGCCTTCAGCCCAATGACTCTGTTGCGTCTGTTGTGTCAAAGTTCACAACTAACAAGTCAGTTAAATACACACGCTCTATAACCTTTAACCGTAGAACCACAGTGATGTAGCTGTGGAGGTAGTAGTAGCGGTAGTAAGAGCTGTCAAAAGTTAAAACACATGTATTCAGTGTATTGCGCACACAATGTGTGTCTGTGGCGGTAGCGCGTAGCTGTGTCTGTAGTAAGAGTTGGCCAACTTTTAACTTTCGTAGCGCTACACGGTTGACAGCGCTACACGGTGGACAGTTTAATACAAGTTAAGTAAACAATGGAGGAAAAGGACGTCGAAATGCTTATTGAGATGGTTAAATCTAAAGAAATTTTATGGAACTTGTGTCATCCTTTGTACAAAAATATTAAATCTAGTTCAAATTAACTCAGAGTATCGGCCATTGTTTATAAACGAGGTTTTTGTTCGACATAGCCGCGCTACACCATTGTGTTCAATTTTTTTCCGTACTACGCCACATGGCTCCGCGGCTGTACTACGTACTTCTGCTACATACCACCGCTACGGGCATTGTGGTCCCGCGGTAAGGCTTTGGCGGTTGTTAGACATAATTTTAAAGGTTTTGGGATATATCGCGTTAAAAATAAATTATGAGTGCAAACCGTACTCACCCCGAACGTTTCCCTTAAGCCTTAAGTTACAGTTAAAAGTTCCTCGGTGACCAAGCTTAATGTTACTTAAGCGAAACGTTCGGGGTGAGTACGGTTTGCACTCATAATTTATTTTTAACGCGGTACATCCCAAAACCTTTAAAATTATACACACGTAATGGCAAGCGTGTGAAAAGAAAAGTGCGACTTACGTCACTTCCCATAAAACGTGTGTATTTAACTGAACTGTCAGTTGTGTGTTTCGACGTGAAGGACGCAACGAATTCATTGGGCCATAAATTACTGATTAACTAGATATTCAACTTCGGTCATGCAAAAGCTTTGCCCACAAGCTGAAATTGATGAATTTACTTTAATTCTGACGTCATGGGAGTTAAATGTCAGTTTGTTTGCCTGTAAAAGCAAGTCCGCCTGTTTATACAAAAATCTATGCTATCCAATCACAGATCATGAATTTTTTGCAATGACACGGTGCGTTGGAGATGTAAATTTTTTCTCAAAATGTTTTGTTTTATGATTTGTGCAATTATAACTCTCTCATTTGTTGCTTTTATGGTATGCTCTTGAAGTTTATAGCAGAAATTACCATTCCCAAAGCCACTATTTAACGAATCTACTGTAGCAGCAGATTTTTGACGATTTAATTCTATATCTGTCTCTTTTTTATTGATAAGGAAATTTGACAGCCAAGTTGGAACGGATGATAAAAACCAAAGGCAACAAGTAGTTCGCTCTTCGCTTTCATTCTGATTTCGTTAATTAACTCGCGGATTTGGATCCTTAATGATTTCAACAAGTTGATATAACTTTAATAAGTCAATTAAAAACAATACTCAACCCACTATGGGTTCTTCTCAGCACTCAGTTGCAGTTGATTTATGCCTTCTCCTCGTCCTCATCTTGGGACTAGCTGGTAAGTAGTCAGATATTGTTTTGAATTCATAATTATTATTTTCCATTGTGATTTTATTGGGTTATTGACCTCTTTTGCCGGTTTATAAGTAGTTGGCCAAATTCTTCGCTGAACAATAAATAAGAACTGGGTGACGCATTTTTTTTTTTTGTCAAGAAAAGTAATCGAGCTTGTGGCGATAGTTTTTCAGCAAAATCAACAACTTGCAGAATGCAGAGCAATTTGAGATAACCTCAGCTCAGCATTGACCCCCGACTGAGATTGGGAGGGCTGTATCTTCTGGTTTTTTCAAAGTCAATGACAACGTGTCCAACTTTGACTGGTACATACACATAGATCCCATTCGATATCAAGAATTGACACTGAAAATATGTGCCTGCTGCATCTTTCATGATAAGAACCGAACCGGCATCTCGATTACAAGCAACAATAGAGACAATCTTTGTCAGGTCTTTTGAATATGTAGTTAAACGATAAACCTTACAATCGCGGTGCTAAAAATAATTTCTTAATGGAATAAGTCTTGGAAGATGCAGCCTGGGAAGATGTGTTTTGATTTTAAGACAATAGATTAAAGTGCGGGTACCCAAACTTACGAAGATTAAGGTTTAATTCTTGTGGATTCTTTAGATTTAGTTTTTTTTCTATTTTTTAGCGTCCGTATGGCCTTCTCCAAGATAGGGGCAGCGTATAGTAAACTGAGGCAGCAAATTTAGAGAAAACAACGCTCCTAGAGAATCTAGGTCCTCCGATAATGGGCATTATGCGCGGTAGAGTTTCCGTACTGGCGAATGATCTTATGATGCCGGACCAGTTGGCGGAGTTGATATTTATTACGCCAAAAACTCACTTTCAAATACTTTGCCAATTAGATCATACTCTAACTTATGAAATGGTCTAACTTTGGGTGTTTGAGGATAGGATAATAATTCACCTCGGTGTTCCCATATAGTGCTGAATAGGAAGACAGCTAAAGTACAATGTACGCCTATGCTTGGATAGTAGGAAACTTAATAAAGTCATGAAAAAGGGTGCATACCCACGACTCTAATATAGCCTCATCTTTTACCGACTGAACCTGTCGGGCATAGGCGTATGTTCTTCAAAGATGTTTTTTTAAGGTTCTTGGCCACGGCGGGTACTAACCAGATGTTTCTGGAGACGTTACTTTAATTTGTTCACAACTTGACAGCATCTTTCCATCTATCCAGTCACCGAAAAAAAACACAGGTTCCATACTGGTGGCTTACCTAGACGTCCATCTTTCTTAATCGTCCTTTTCCGTTTTGCTTGGCTCAAAGCTTTCTGAACGGCGATTCTTTGATAGATGGACTCCACGCTTTATTTATTGGCCTCTTTCAAAAGCAGCAGATCGTATTCCTTCACAAGTCAAATTTCGACTTCTTTCATTTTGCTGACGATCAAAAGACTTGAAGATTACCTGCCAAGCGACTTTTACAGTTGAAAAACTTCATAACAGCTTTGTCACGTTTTTATAAAAATAATTTAATTTTCTTGCAGCACCGTCTATACAACAACTCATTCCATATGGGACACAACAATTCTTTAATTATGAAAACGAAATCTCACTGACTGATCTGCGACACTCCAATGCCACCCAAGCCAGCACCTATACTCTGACCACAACAGTAACAGTGCGTTCAGTATGGAACCTGGACTCAACACAATTACTTCTCATCACCATGCACAACCCAAAAATAAAGACCTCTGGTGGCACACAAGAAGTTCCCAAAATCATCGATAAACCCTTCTACGTAATAGTAGAAAATGGAAAAGTGATAGAATTGCTTGCTGATCGCAGCCGAGACGCGTATCTCTTGAATCTTCGACGCAGTGTCGCTAGTCTCTTGAATTTCCTGTACGAGAACGGACCAGTGCCAGAAGTCGATGTGTCAGGTGAATGCATTGTCTTCTACTCAGCCAAATCCTCGACGAAATTCGAAAAAATCAAGTCCGATTGCAGCAATTGGGATTTGAAGGTCAGTTATCGATCTGAGGTGCCATTGGGTAAGTGATGGAAAAATCTTGTGTCATTAATAAGCTCAAAGTAGATGTAGAACTACGTCTTCCCTTAGGCATCGACATGAAACCTTCTCTCAAGGTGAGCTATGATTTTGCCCAAGATGGTAGCCTCTGGAAGGTCCAAGCACGTGAAACACATTCAATGGCTTTGCACGCTAAGCCAGACGCTGGTAGTCAAGTTGAGTCTGTGATCACCCTTAAACATGTGAGTGGATCTGCGGTAGGGCAGTTGAAATTTGAAACACTGAATGACACGATTGCCAGCCTCGAAGACTTCAGGGCATTTGAACTGCCCGCTGAAGTAGACGGAGCAACAAGCGAAATTAAAGGAATGACGGTTAGTTAATGAAATTAATTGAAATAACAGATATAAGAAAATGTTTCATCCTGATTTCCAGCTTGCCGCCGAGATCGCCAGCAGAAAGGACGAACTTCAAGAAAAACACATCGGTGAGCAAGCCACAGCTCTAATTTTAGTCAAACTTCTGCCGATTGCCAGAATTACAAAATCTCAAGAGTTCGTAGAGATTCTCAAGTCAGACAAGACGATTCGTAGTCAACTGATTGATTTGCTTGGTGCAACGCAAACAATTGAAGCCCACAATGCCTTTTTCGAAGTCTTTGACTTGGAGAAAAAGAACCACGCTGATCACATTGAGAAATATCTTCAAGCTCTGGCCGTTGCCACGCACCCTGACCGTGCCATCATTGAAGACCTATTTGCGCGCATTGAAGCTGGGAATGTAAAAAACAGCAAGCTTGAAGAGACCCTTATCCAAACAACAGCCTCCCTGGCGCGGCAATCGACTTTTGGACAGAACGATGAATTGGTCTCGAAAATTCGAAAATTCTTCCTTGACCAGTTGTCTTCAGAGTGCAGCGCGACAGAATGTAAAACTAAAATTATTCGTGCATTGCAGAACCTACAGGACACAACCACGATTCCGCAATTGATGAAGCTAGCATCCGAAGGTGATGCGAAGGTGTCTGTTGCAGCACTTCAGGCTCTGCGCAGTTTCCCCGTGAAAAACTTCTCCGATGCAAATCGCAAAGCATTCGAGGCGATCTTTTACCAACTGAGGAGGAAACATGATTCAAGCTCGAGGACGCTGGCACTCGATATTATTTTAGATATGAAACCAACTAAGGAGCAGTTGGGCGCTCTGCTTGACTATTTAGGATCCAATGACAGTCAGTTCGAAACAAAGACGTACGTCTTGCAAAAGCTGCGAATGATTAGTGACAAGTGCTCGAGATTTTCCGCTTTGTATAAGGCATGTCTTTCGGAAAGGCCGCACATAAACAACTACCATGTTATCGGGCAGAAAGGACTTACTACCGCTCTTCATCGAGAGCTGTCGCGTTCACCGGCCTTCAACGAGAGCATTGTCAGCATTCAAGAGATCAGCAGCGGTGTGCTAAAGAGAGGAAGTGTGGAATTGATTCTGGGTGCTGGACGAGAACAAATCAGCACTTTCAGGGTAAGTTTCTAGCTCAGAGCAAAAAGGTGCTATGGCTTACTTTTGTTCCCTTAATAGCTGGGTATCTACACAAGTGGACTCACATCATTCATTGGTGATTCTGGTAGTGACGAGCAAGAAGCAGATGATAGTCCAGTAACAGCGGGTATGGAAATTGCCGTGCAAGGTGTTCTCCTTCGGCCACTAGTCTTCTTTAACGGCCAGTCCGAGCTGATGGGTCATGTTTGGAGTGGAACAGCGTCCGACCCAACTCCAGCATTCCTCGCAACTACTCTAGTCCAAGATCACGAGCATTACGTGATGCTGGCAAGTGGAGCGACTGTTTACCTTCGTGTAAATGGTGCTCGCTCAATTGATCTCAACGGCCAGGTTGAATTCAGTTTATGGAATCGCAATGCGCACACGGAAATCAATCAACTGTAAATATAAACAATTCCAGATGATTCAAATATTTATTATCCCCTTGATTTCCTTCAGCTCTGGCACAGGAGTTGTTGGGTCTATGATCGTGGGCACATCGTTTGCCAAATTGGAGAACACTTTCACATTGACCCACGAGCCCATGATTAGCCTCATTGCTGACATTGATTTCTACTCGGATATAAAACTGTGCATACAACTTGAAAGGCCAGAATCCTTGCTGTGGTAAGTAAAAATAAACGATTTCCAGGAAGCAAAACTAAATCCATTTTTTGCAAACAGGCATCAGCATGAAAAGTCTATTGTGCTTACAAATGAATTTACCTACGCGAAAAAGCTGACAACCAAAGTTGGGCATAAGCTGCCCGGCAGAACATTGGTTTTAAATCAGAAGAACAACGAAATGTGCAACATAATACACTCCGTATAACAAAGGAGTGTAACCAAGACTCGAATCTTCCTAAAACATTGGAAAATGTAAAGCAAAAAGCATTTAATGAAAAAATTTATTAGATTTATATTTTTTATACCATTGATCAAAACTAGTTCAATAAGCTTATTGTATATACAAAAATGTAAAAACTTTTTTGCCTCTAATAACGCTGCTAATAATGGGATAAGACGCCAAACAGTTTCATTATCATTAGGCTACAGCCACACACTGAGCGGCAAGCAGCAAAGTGGCGAAATTAAAACAAAATGAAGTGGTATAAATTGTGGCGCTGGTATTCAAAGCCGCTTTGCCAGTGGGTGGCCGTAGCCTTATACCATGTCTCCACCCAGCACTAATCCTCGATTAATATAAATCTATTAAATCCCCTACAAATCACGCGATTTACCATACAAATTTAAATCCTCTCGGACAGCGATTGAAAATAAATCCTCTCATAAATCCCATTCACTCTATTCACAAACCTATTTTCTGCACCTTTGTTTGAGAATCAAAAAAGGAAACTGAAACTGTCCCTGTGCGACAGATTTGTCTCAAGTACGTTTTCTATTGTGACTTTTACTGAGGAAATCGTTTTTCGCTCCTGGGAAATGACATCGCCACTCCCTTTTGAGAGCCAAAATGACAGAAACAGAGTTTTCGTGTCAAATGAATCCTATATTTGTCCGATGGAGCCACTTTAGGATTTGTTTTTAATCGTCTTCCGCTTATCTTCTTTTAACTGTCGTTGGAGACAATATTAAACTCGTACTTTTAAAACTCCTCAACCAGCTCAAGTACCTACTTCGTGAGCAGGCGTTCGTTGTGCCTATTTTAAGTTAATTGTGTCGATTTACAGATTTTCTACCTAATACCATGTTTCCACCGGGCAATAATCCGCGATTAATACAAATCTTAATTAAATCCTAAGGTTACGCGATTAACCATACAAATTTGAATCCTCTCGGCAAGCGGTTAATGCCATGTCTCCACCGGGCACTAATCTGCGATTAATATAATTCTTCCTCAAATCATCTACAAACTACGCGATTAACCGTACAAATTTAAATCCTCTCGACACGCGATTAATAATAAAATGCTTCGTTTATATGCAAAAGTTGAGAGTTTGAGTTGAGTTGGAATTTCCACCTTGGTTTTTCAGGACATGACGAAGAGGGTTGAGCTGAGTCGAGTAGTTGAAATAACAGAAATGAAAAATTGAAACTGAAGCAGTTTACTTCCTTTTTTGCATATTGAAGCTGTAACTGTGCCAAATTAACACGAAAAAGCATACAAGTACCAAAGAAATCGCAAATTAAGCATATTTAAAGCTGAATGCTCTGGTTGTAAGACTCAACCCCACAGAGCGAGTGGAATGGAGTCGATTCGACTCAACTCAACCTCGATCCGCGTTTGTATGAGGTCAACAAATTACTGAATAACTAGATATTCAACTTGCGTCCCTCTTACCCTCCAACACAGCTTACGTTTTTTATAAAGCCTTTAAAGCTTTTTTAAAGCTTTAAATTTCCGTGTCGGTGAATACGTATAAGAAAATACAACAACAATTTACCTTACGCGATCAGCTGATTTAAAAGCTGCAGAACGAAATTGCATGGAAATGACGAATTCATGAATTTACTCACATTTGTAAACAAATGTCGGAGAATGGGTAAATTCATTAATTTCAGCTTGTGGGCAAAACTTTTACATGTCCGAAGTTGAATATCAAGTTATTCAGTAATTTATGATGAGGTCGTGTCTGGCTTGAACTCTGCATATAAACGAAGCTATAATCTCAATCACCCTTTTCACGAACCACTTTCAACCCTTTTCAACACCTTTTTACCAGTTAGAGAATCGAAAGAGAACACTGAAACTGTTCATGTATGACAGATTTGTCAGAATAACGATTTTTATTGGGATCCTGGAAAATGAAATCGCCACTCTATTTTAAGAGCCAAAATGACAGAAAAAGAGTGTTCGTGTCAAATAATCCTATAATTGTGTGGTGGAGTCCCTTTTGGGATTTATTTTTTATCGTCACCCTCTAATCCTCTTTAAATTGCCGGTGAAAACATGGTATAAAAATAAATCCCCTCATTAATCCTATTCACCCTTTTAACGAACCACTTTCAACCCTTTTCGAACACCTATTTTGTTTTGAGAATCGAAAAGGACACTTAAACTGTCCACGTATGACAGATCTGTTAGAATTACGCTCTCTATTGGGTTGTTTACAATGGATATCTTTTTTCGCTCCTAAAGAATGACATCCCCACTCACTTTTGAAAGCCTTAACGACAGAAAAAGAATCACTCCAGCTACGCAAGTCGTATTTGAGAGTCACATACGTGCTTACTCGTATTTCGTTATAATGAAACTAAGAGTCACTACGAACATACTCGTACGCTAATGAGTTTCATGTCATGCAGAAACTCGCACACCATCGCGTGTGGTATCCAGTTCACATCAGTAATTTTGCAAGTCGTATTTAGTCGTTTTTCCAACGGATCCAGTCGCACGCATGACATTTTAAAAGTGACTTCAAGCGAACCTTATCAGAAAAATGAAAAACAACAGATTTTTTAAATGTTTTTATATCAATATGTTAGTGGACATTTCCTTTAAAATATTTGAAAACATTGGCTGTGGTATTACTAAAGTAAAATAGTTTTCAGCGCTTGTTTGTAATGCTACTTTAGCGAAGAAATGGAGAGAAAGCAACTTTAATTTTAAATTTTAAAGCAACTTTTACTTTAAAAACACACCATGCATTCGGAAAAATTTATTAGAATAAACTACCTCTCTTGGCTCTGCGAATATTTCCTAACCGTTGTGTTGGTTCCTCTACATCAATGTGGTAATCAAAAAATAGATCAATTGAGTTATTGATTATCCTTTTTCGTTGTTCAATTTGATTTCGTAAATAAATCACCGAACCTTTCAAGGTTGCTTTGATATTTTTTCATCTGAAATTTTGACACAACTTGTGCATTTGAAGTGCGATGAAACGCGTTGCTGCCCGATTGCATCTGTGCATTGAATAAGGAGATAAGGAAGTGGTGTTTTTGAGGAAAAGTGAAGCATCAGTTTTAGTTGTGTGAGTGCGGACTACTTATGTGTTGAACCACGCATGTCATGAGGGACGGCTCGAGGTTCATACGTTTCTGGGAGCTGGCTCTACTATTGTTTAACATTCCTGAGTGAAGGTGACATTTGTACCCCGATTCGTGATACATTCGATACCTTCACTTACAAGTCGATACCCGACATCGGCCGACTAATGTCAAAATAAATGCTTCACTCACACACGCTGTATATGTGAAAAAAAAACTATTCCTTGTCTCTTTATTCAATGCATCTGTGATGGAGTCGTATTCAACGCATACGACTTATATAATCGCAAAGCTTAATACGATACGATACGAGTACGAATCGAGGTAACTTTTTGTATACGACTTGCGTAATTGGGGTGAGTGCTTATGTCAAATTAATCCTATATTTTTCTGGTAGAATCAGTTTTGGATTTATTATTTATCATCTTCCGCTAATCCTCGTATTATTGCCAGTGCAAACATAGTACAAAACTACTAGTATAGAACTTTAATCGTTTTTTTGTAAGTACACCAATTCCTTTTTGAATAGGGGGGCTCATACGGTACAATATGTTGTACAACATTGCTTGACGAAAAATCTACAGTTCAAGAAACCTTGCGTTCACATTCATCAAGCATGTTTTACAACTTCAATTTTTCTTTTAGTGTTTTTTCCCTCGAAAAATTCCCCCTGAAACGCTTCATTTGATAATGCCATCCGTCATCTTCACCACACGAACATTTTTTCCGAATGGCAAACACAAAGGAAATTTAACCAACAAAATGTTCACACGGGTTGGATCGCTTGCCAAGCGAGCAGAGAAATCAAAATTTTTTGAAAACCTTTAAGCACGCCCTCGCAATTTGAAAAAAGCAATTGGAATTGACGATTCGGTGGTTGCATTGACATTCCAAACGTCATTTTGACGTCTAATTGCTACGTCTGCTACGTTTAACTACATTTATATTATATAACTAACTGTCACTACAGCTAAGTGCTGCATTGTGTTTCTACGTATAATCAAAATGCTACATACAGAAAATTAAGGTACTTTTTCTTTTCAGAAATGTAACCTCACCCACAGATAAACACACTTTGGAAGCTACTGTTTCACAAGCAAACAAAATGCCAAAAACTCTCCGCCTACTTTGACGTCTTAACGTCAAAGCAGTCATTTAATTTCCCTTTCCACAAACCGCTATCTACTGGAAAAGTGGAAACACACAAATAAAATAAATTCCCATTCTAACAGACTTCCACATGCTCAGGCGCACTACCATATCCGATGAACTGGGCAATTCCCGCACCAACCACACGAAATTGTGCCAAAAGAACCAAGTACCCAGAACGAGCGATTATTGGAATGCGCGCCGTCACAGTATCCGCAAGGGAATTTTTAATCGGAACGGAGTAAAGTGCGAAATTCGAAGAAAATCAAAAAAGAGAAAAAAAAGATCCTCCGAACGAAAGTAAATTTTTACAAGTTTTTCATAGTGAATTCGAGTGATTTTAAAAATCCAAGAAAAAGAGTAAAAAGTTGTGAGAAAAGCGACCCAAAAGAAAATCCACTTTCATTACGAAATCCCCTCCTCCGAGGAGTTCTTTTCTTTTGGAGAATCTCAGTTGCTGTGTCCGAGAGGCAAAAAAGAAAAAAATCGATTTCTCGTCCCTCGGAAATCAAATAAGAAATCTTTTTTTTTTTTTATAAAAAAAAGTGAGTGAATGTGTCTATCTGTTTTGTGAAATAGATTTCATCGGTTTTCAAGGAATCAAACGTGTTATTCTGTTTAAAGATTGATCGAATCAACGAAAAAGAAATACATAAATTGAAGTGCGAATTTCAAGTATAAAAAAAGAAGTTGTGAAAACTGTGTTATCAATCATCTGCCAATTAAAAATTATATTGTAGCCGATATCAACAACCGTTGATTAAAAAAATAAATGTAAGTCCTATCAGCCCGGATAATATTCACTTTTATGCTTGACATTTTGTTTATTTCGTGTTAACACATTCGCTGTGTGTGTATTTTGTTAAAACTTTGCTTTTCTTGTCCTTCGCGACACCGAACGCAAGTGCATTCCCAGCTGTCAATCGCCCTTGTGATTTGTGAATCTTGTGATGGGTTAAGAAAATTTTGAGTAGAGGTACCAGTGCGAGTGAAAGAGACGAGCCAAGAAATTATGTCAGTTTTTGGTTTTTTGTTTCTTTTATATGTTTTTTTTTGGGATTTTCTCAATATTTTCTTCCGAATTGATTTTCATGTCTGATTGGATATCGTCTGCATTCCAATAAACAAAAAAAAACTTCCATTGACATTGCAGCAACAATTTGTTGTTGTGTTGAAGTGGTTGAAGCAGAGGACAGTGGGTAGAGTGTGATGCGAAAAACATGAGTTTTGGCTTGAGTTCTGGGAAATCTTGAAAATGAACACATTCCAGCGCATCTTTCCTCTTCGCCCTTGTGGTTACTTTTTCGCTGATGTGCAACAAAGTGTTAAATTGGAAAGAAGGGTTGCCAGGCCAACTCTTCAAGCAAATCAGAGATTGACCCAGTCTTAAATCGATTTTTTTTTTGTAAAAATTTTGATGATCCGTTTTTGTGGGAGCGTTTTTTTTTATACAGATAGATGCCTAAATAAAAAGATTGACACTTTAATCTCATCTTAAAAGCACATTTACAGTCATAACAGTGTAAGCTCAAGTCCAGCCTCGAAAAAAGGTGATTTCTGACTAAATATGTACATTTACACCGCGCTGAAATTCAACATTTCAAGTTCAATCAAAGAAACCTCTCCATAGCACCTAGCCCAATGAATATGTATAGTTACTGCCGTACGTCACGTTAAAACACTTAACCGATAACTTATAATGTTATTTGTTGGAGGAAAGATTTGCAGTTTCTGTCAGAAGATTTGATCTTTTTCGATTTTGCATTAAAAATAAAAAAGCGATTCCAGATCAATTCTTACTGAAGGATGCGCTCCCCTTATTTTGGAAGATTTGATTTGAACCAGAGACAGGCATGCGATAACAATCTCGCGACTTAAAATCACCCTCAAAGTGATTCAGTTTGCCATCGCTCAGTTTGCCTACTGCAAACTGAGCGATCAGTGTATTTACTATACACTTTTAAATAAAGATAAATGCGTATGCTTGTCTTTTACACTGGAGTTTATGAGTTCAAGTTATTGTTTTCTGTACCACCGCATGTTCATAAACATGCATTTTTGAACTTTGAGAAACACCGCAATCACCGTGATTAAATTGCGCTCACATCCCATAAATTCACGCACGGTTTAGAGAGAGGAAAAAAACTTTGTTTTCTTATCATATTGGATCGAATAGTATTTTTCGGGTAATTTCAATGAATGAGTGTAATTGCGGTGTTTGCGGTGTTTTCATTATTCAAAACGGTGGCGGTGGTTAAACCGCATGAAAGCAAGTCATCACGTGTTTGCAATCAATGCCATTGGGATACATGTTTTGCGAGAGATCTATAGGTCATAACTAGTCGTAGAAAAACGTGTATAAATTATTGCGGTGAATCGTTACAGATCTCTGACCTGAACTAACTTTTACATGCAAACATCTCCAACTACTGTCAAATGCCAAATTACAAATCGGAGAAACTTTATTTGTTTTGCTTTTATGCCCAATAACGCCGGGAATTGGAATTAAACCAAATGAACCCATTAAACGAAGTCAAATTCGAGTCAGAATTATGAAATTAAATTAACACCGAAAAACGCTGCCAAAGAGTCAGAATTTTGAAACCTTGCTTAAGGCGCGTTGTCACAAGCAATAACAGAAACAGACACAGTAAAACAGAAACAGACTAAGAACCGCATACATTAGCAACTGAAACCTAAATTTGCTGAATGCTTTTGGAGTTGCTAATGTATGACATTATGTTTCTGTTCCTCGTGAGAACCGGCGGCTTAACACCAAAAATCTGTATCAAAATGAAGTCAGACTTATCAAACAAAATGGACACCGAAAATGATAACAACTTCTCACTGTAGTAACAGCACTCAACTTAAAATGTACCCTAAAATTGTATGGAAATTTAACACCGCGTACTAAGTGGGGTATTTAACTGTTTTGTTAGTTGTGCAACTTAACTCACAACTCACTTTTATGCCACTTTTTACCCTTTTCGCACACATTTATAACAGTTTGGAACTCGTAAAAGGAAACTAATGGCGTATTCTTTTTAATGGCGTATTCTTTTTAACACAGAATGTTGAAACTGGTGTGAAATACAGAAAAAAATATTTTTGCACGTACACCTGAACGGAATCGTGGCCATGTAAACGTCGCGAACACCGAATATTATTTGACAGCTCGGTGTGGCAGTTCCGTGTTTAAAAGAATACGCCATAAAACTGTCCACGTTTGACAGATCTTTCACAAATACGTTTTCTTTTAAAATTTTAACGACATTTTTATCTTGCTACTGGTAAAAGTCATCGTTACCCTCTTTTGAGAGCCTAAATGACAGAACAAAAATGCTCGTGTCAAATTAATCTTATGTCCAGTGGACATAAATCCCACACTGCGGGATTTATTTTTAATCGTGTCCAGAATAATCACAGTTTTATTGTCACTGGAAACATAGTATTATGCCTTTTCTCTCCGCGACTCCAAGAACTCAAGGGCTTGTCAGTTGTACACTGACGTGACGCACGCAATGTATTCTATGGTCTGAGGCCTTTATTCCGAACCTTTTAGGCACGATGTTTCAGTGCTGAGTTAAGCCCAGCTTAAGCCAAGGTCTGTTAATCCGTTAACAAAATGAATCTGAAATTAACCTAGCGAACAGTTTTCCAGTGCAGAGTTAACTCCGTCAGTAAAGTTGTAAAAATCTTCGACTCTCGAAGTTATTGAGCATAGAAAAACATAGAAAACGAGTCATTTTCATAGTTCGAGTCATTTTCAGTTGTCATTTTTCACAGAAACACGTAAAGCCACTGCCACTGACACCTTAAAGAGATAGCCAACTCTGTAACCCCCCTGCCCTCTTAAACCCGCAAAACACATAAAGGGAACGAAACGGAACGTAGTGGGATCTGCCATGGGATTTGCCTTTCATTTCCTGTCTGTGTGAAACACTCGCCAGCAGAGAATATAGTAGTGTGCTAGGCAAAACACAGAACACATATGCAGTTCCCACTAAGTGGAAGCTTGGGGGCAAAAAGAGAATTTTTGTGCCGAGTTTGCTACCTCTTTATAGTCTGATCAGTGCCACTGCCATTTCACACAGAAAAAACATTCAAAGAAGTTCATACTGTTCACGAGAGTTGATCCGAGATTAACTCGAGATTAATGCCCGACCAATATTCACTGAAAAACTAATTTTTGGTGATAATCTCAGTTTAACTCCGAAACTTGGATGATTTCGCACTGAAAAACTGGTCTTTAAAGACATTTCAGTGCCAAAAAGAGACATAGTTACGTCCAAAATGTTCGTTGTTGATAAATGAGCCAGAAGCCGTACACAGAAATGCCCTCCCTTAAAAAATGCAGTGCAAAACGACGCTTTTTAAGTTAAAGTTTATTAGTTAACTTCGCTTTGAATAGTTTTTCTGATAATTGTTTAATGTACATAATTGTCTTTACAAAAAAAAAAAACTAAACATTCCGTTGTGTAATCAAAATAATGCCGCGTTCTTATTAAATCGAACAATCAATCAGCTTTCTTCGTTTTGTCCTTGGACTAGCCGTGGCAATTACCCCGCATTACCCTGCTAAGGAGACATATTGTAAAAATTATTTTCATTGGGCAATCTCACACGAAAACATATCTGCCGTCAGCAAACTTAATTCTGCTAGGGACTATAGGATCAGTGGTTAGAAATCGTTTTTGCTTGAGTTCCTAGAGGAATGGAAGCTCATGGAATGGAAGCTCGATCAAATTTAAAAGTTTAAAGCCACTTTTAAAAATCTGCCTCCACTTGATGTATAAATCACAGAACACTCGATGGTCGCAGCAATGATTCCGCTTGATTTCTATACTTTTTATGACTATACTTCAAATATTAACAAAACCTTGTTGATAAACTTAAAAAAAAAACTGTTGTTTCAGTGAATGGATAACGGGTTACTCCAATCGTTCATCAATTGACCAATCGTCAATCTAATTACGCACATTAACGTCTCGAACGCATTTTGCTGCGTAATCCGCAGACCACAATCGAGCTAATGTCCTCCCACAAGACTTGTCCCACAATTAAATCAATCTGAAAATAAAATTAACATTTCGCCTCGGAAATCAATTATACTTACTGGTCTTTGGCGCTTTGGTGATAAGACAGATTTACACTCACTTGACATTAATAAAGTAACGACGAGATTCGTCCTCTTTCTGGAGAAACCCTAAGCCATATGAGGAGTGTCTTAAATTTGACCCACATATCCAAATATTTTTTGGTGAAGATGTTCCTTGGGTACCGCCTTTTCTTCATACACCATCAAGCAGCACTCGCAGTTCTCTCCGGGCCTTTCTGTGACTCAGCCTGAAACAACAGATCACCATTTTATCGCACTCGGTTGAAGGCACCGGTTCTTGCTTTATGCCGACAAATGGGTTAGGTCTGATGTCTTTACCTGTTTTAGCTTTACAGATGACGCTGATCCTTGGAGAAAAGAGTTGTAGTTTATTTTTTATTATTTATTTTTTGAGTTTGAATACCATTGAAACGAAATTGGATGAAATGCTTTCAGCGCCACCTAGTGGCTGCGAAAAAACCTTTATAAACAAAAGTTTATGCCTTAGCATTTCGGGGGAATCAGTTTTTATACCCTGCCTTTACAGGGTATATTAAGTTTAATGCATAGTTTGTTACACAGGGAAATAATCACCGCAGACCCCTAAGACCGTTTAAAAATATGTTCGAGGCCGACAGGAGAATTGATCAAGTCATGTCCGTATGTGAACAACTTTTAGGCCTTGAATTTTCAGTTGTAGCGCAGCTGGAAGTCCTTTAGACCAGATCTTGTTTGAAAATTATTCGAATCTGTCCGCAGACACGCCCACTACAGACCTGTATGTGTGACCATCTCCATTAAAAAAAAGCTAAATCAAGTTTTAGCTATTTATTACTTTTGTGTCAAGCCCAGCATTGACCACGCCCACTTTTAAACCAGTTTTAAACAAAAATTCAACTCTTTTTCTAAAAAAAATATGATGAAATTTGGAAAAATATAATAATACAAAAAGTTTTGGTACACAAATTTTCTGCATTTTCATATACATAGTTTATATGTCTCCGCCCACTTTTGTGGGCGTGGTTAAAAAAGTCTATTTTTTAGTCCAAACGCAGGGTTTTCCGTCCAAAATTGATGTTATCGCATTGCATAAAACGCCTAAATGTTATATTTTTTATCCCGCCCACTTTTTGGAGGCGTGGCTATTTCTTTTTCAGATAGGGTAGGGTATTTTACAGTCCTCGCTTTTACATATGAACTGTTGCATATTGCAACATTGCACTGACTATTTTATCAATTTAAAAATTTTGGAGATCAAAAAAACTATTTGCTTGATGAACATTGATGAGCATTCACTTTCCTGCGCTTTTTCCATAGACCTAAGAGAACCTAAGAGAGAGGCCTTAAATCACCGCACAAACGAACCCTTATGACTGACTTCACTGATTTTCAATTGATAAAATATGTTTAGTAGTTTGTGAACAAGTTAACTTAGATAACAAGCAATGTTTCTAGTGTTGGCGAGTGATAACACAGCTTTGAGTAGGTACCTGCCTACACGTGGTTATCGTCGTCGATTCGAATATCTTTTTCGATAAGTGCCCGATGTTTTTTTTTTCCACAATAACTGATTGTACGATTGTACCTTTCGAAAAATCTAGGAATTTTGTTTATCATTAAATTATAGTTAGCGATTCCGCTTCATCTTGAATTGCTCAGTGTATTTCATCCTTTTCACACGTCTTTAACAAAAACATCTTTAACCGTAGTTATAGTACAAACTCTCCTAACTAATGTGAAGACCAGAAAATGTATAGAAATATTGAATTAAAATAAAATTAATTTTCATTTCAAGCCATCCGGCATAATTACTTCTTTGGTGATCAGAAAGATGTAGGCAAAGTAGACCTGAACCTTAGGTTAGGTGACGGGTTCGCCGACCCAGTTTGTTTTCTGGGTGGAACCCCAAACCCTGAAATCAACCCTATTCACCCATCCCTGGCATCCCTTTTATTGTTCCTCATCTAACCAACTGTGAAGGTATTCCAACCCACATGAGAGGTAGTAAAAACTCACATTTTCATGGTTGAAGGGACAGCCCTAAGGATATTATTATTCCAGGTTGTACTGGCAGTTGCCAAAATCCACCCGTAACCTTTTCTACTAAGGCCGGGGCACGGATTCTGGAGGCTCAAAATTTGTTTTTGATCCACCCAGCGACTCTTGTAGCTCGGTATCCGACTCGATCGGGAATCTGAGCATGAGTGAGGCAGCTACCCACCGTACGATTCGGAATACCCCTGTGAACGGGCTCTGGAATAGGCAGGTTCTGAGATGCGCCTGACTAAGGGTCGGTGGAAGAAAAAAAAAGCAGCAATTCAATAAGTCGCGCAAAGAAGCTCCACGGGCTGATGGGTGCGGCTACTGCGGTCGGCTCTTTGGCGGCTTCCATGAAGCGGGCCAAGTTGGTGGAGGTCTCACCAACTGAAGCAAACCGAAAAACAAGAAGACACCCAAGCTCATTATGAACGATACCTCCTCAGGCCCATGGGTCTGCCTGCGCACGGTCTTTTAGTGAAGTTGGTGCTGCTCCTTTGGCTATCCTGTCCTGATGGCTACGCGCTATATTGTGACTAACAGGTGGAGGTCATATGCGTTTGCAGTGACAGCCAAGCCGCTCCAAAAGCATTGCTCAACCCTCTTACCTCGCCCAAATAGTGAGTGATCCAAGCATTCGTTGAACTTATTCGGAAGGCTAAATACAGTGAATCTTTTTTGGGTCCTTGAACACATTGGTATCCAGGCAAATGAGATCTCTGATGAGCTTGATAGACAAATCTCAGAATATTTTTTCTTAGGACTCAAATCGGCGCTAGGTCTGACTGTATTTGTTGGCATGTCTGCCATTGATACTTGAGTTTCTCGTGAGCACAGCACCCCCTCCTTGGCGTGACTGCGATGGATGCAGACAGACCAAACGACTACAGCCGGCCATCTGCAAGGTGTCAACGTCAATCTCTCAGGAGAATCGACTGTCAACTTCTTGTAGGCGTCTTACGGGCCACAAAGTTTTTGCCAAACATTTGAATACGTTAGGCTTGAACGAAACCGCCATTTGCCCTGCCTGTGAAGAGAAGGACGATACAGCGGAACACACTGGACATAATGGACTCAATTGTGGGTCCAAGTGAATCGTGACTTCTGTCACAGAGACATTTATCAACGTAACCCTACCTAATCTGCTGCTTTTGCCATTGTGGCCAGACTCTTGCCGGCTAAAGACCTCTTTGTTAGGTGATTTCTGGAAATTGTGCCTTGATTTTTTGCCAATCTTTCTTACAAGCTCACTCGTCTTTGAAAAGTTGTCTACCGACTTCTCGCTGATGTTATTCGCTGAAACTTGACTTGAAACGCCTTCAACTGGATTCGTTTTATCGGTGCAGCAGTTGAAAATTTTGCTGTCTCTGTTTAGACCTCCGATGTGGGCGGAGCTGCCTTGGTATATATCGGCACAACGCTGCATCTGGTCGACGGTAACGAGCTGCGACGTTCGATGACAGAATGTTGGAAACGAGTCACTCCTTCTACACATGGCTTAGACCTGACCAGAACACGATCGATGACCCGGACATGCAGATTTTGTAGCAGAAACTTGTAAGGGAATCTAGAAATTTCGTTAAACCCGCAGAAAATGTTTGGCAATATTCAAACTACCAACATAATTTGACTCATATGTATATTTTGGTGTCGTACACTTTGAAACACACTTCTTTACTAAAAATGCAGTAAAAGCTAAAAATAACAACAAAAGTTGGCTGCCTAACTTTCCCATAAATTTAAGTTCAGCAAAAATCATTCCTAGCGAAAATGATTTACCCGCATCGAACATCAGTATAATAATAGTCAATGAAATTACACTCATCAGCGTTTCGAAAGCTTTTTGTCGATTGATTCGCATTCGCAGGCCAGGCAACACAATCCAACTCATGTCCTCCCACAGGGCTTGCCGCATAATTAAATCAGTCTGAGATAATCAAAATTAAGTGAAAAACTTTATTCGAAAATCGAAGACTTACCGCCCTGTGATACTTTGTCGTGGACAAAGATTTACACTCGACATTAAAAATATTCCAACGAAATGTGTCCGCTTCCCTGGTGAGCTCCTGAGCCATATTACCCATCATAAAGAGATCAATTAGAGGTGCCATCCCCGACAGTAGCATCAAACGCAACACAGTCAGAATAGTGCCAAGCCGAAATACTTGAATTCCGAATATCAGAAACTGAAAACTGTCAGCGGCCATTGTTATCGTTCGTATAAGACTGATGAACGTCATAACAGCAAACTGTTGATAGTATTTGATCGAAGCACGTTTTATTTTATACATTTGTGTGCAAATTTTCGAAATGTCGTAATAGTCCTTTTCCCGAAGTTCAACGCTTTCACTCCTCACTAAATGATTCATGGCCAGATAAAAACTAGTCAGTTGGGCTTGAACAAAGTGCCACTCTAAAAACACTGCCAGTAGCACAAGCTTACTCAGGACCACCAAAGGTTTCAATTCCAAGTTGATCAAGTAAAATATAAATGGTCGCAAAAGGGTGCATGTAACGTCCACAGTCAATGTCAGAATCCGAACTACAACAAAGCTATTGTACTTTCTAGCTAGATGGATCTCATGTTTGACAAGTCTCTGCAGCTTGCGGTTGCATTTGACAATCATATTTAACATGTCACACTGAATCGACTGATTGACTTGTTGATTCCAATATGTCGATACAATGACAAGCCACATTTGTGAGTTGTTGAGAAACCATACGAGAATTTTCTGGTCATTAGCTCTTTCGATTATGTTGTTGTTCAGAAATACTTTCATCATTGCCATTAGGAGTAGTACAATTGGTATCGAAATGTTGAGCAAGGCAAAAATACAGCAAGAGTATTTCGATATTATTTGGCTCTTTTCAAATTGCCCGGTGGTTTGATTGTTTTTCAGTGAAAACAAACCCAATAATAAGGACATGCGATATTTCGATTTAATGTTCTTGACAATATTTTCGACTGGGTGTCGTTTCATTTTGAACTGCAATGCGAACACTCCTTGAACACTCCGTTTCGACTGTAGATTCACAGAAAATCGTCTGAGACTTTTGTTACGCATAGCGTGTTGCCGTCGTGCATTGCGTGACACTCCCTTTGAGTTACCAAAATTGCATTAAATTGTATGGAATGACATTTGTTGCGAATCTTTTCGCACCGCCTTTTTCATTGAATTCTGAAAAGCCAAAATTGCGCTCAATGGATTATACTCCGGCCAAATCTATTCAAACATGACAATATTCTTGTTTCTCCTAATAAATCGAAAAATAAAATAAAATTGTCCTACACATGTGAGTCCACGGGTTGGAAGGGACAAGGTGTGTCCCGTGGTACCCTTATACTTAAGTCCCTTTCTGAAAGTGTCTTAGGACCATATTTTATTATTTGGCATTATGACACATTTTTAAGCCACATCTGTCCAACTAACCAAAGCGTCGAAAGGGCAAATTTTATTCATACAAAAGTGGAACATGTAGAGGGGGACCAGCAAACTCCCTGCTAGACTTTTCTTTGTACTTTCTTTTTGTCCTAAAATCCAAAGTGATATAAAGTAAAATTGGTCTTATGTCACCTTACGTATTAGGCCAAGTTTTAATATTCGACACCGATTGGTACGCCCTTATTATGGGACCAATCGGTATGTTAAGTTAGAGCAAGATCGTTATGTTCTATTTGTTCAGATCACAACTCAAAGTGTTGTTCCCTCAGATGTGCCTAGATTTTTTTGTTAGAACTTCTTCCACACTTTTTGCTTCTAGATTAAAAATCCTATGTAAAAAACTTGGCACCCGTTAAACCAAATAGTTAAACCACTTAACCGAGTACCTCTCAAAGCTCATACCTTGAACGGCCTTTTATTTCAACTGCAAGCTTTATATCCTTAATGGCAGCAATCGAGTTTCTACACAAAATGGCCGTAATGATATGACAAACGACGGACTTGGATCAAATAATACAAATCTACTAAAACTTTAAAGCTTGACTTATGTAAAAATTAATTCGATCTTTCCAAGAGGCTTGAGAACAACCTCTGCTTCAAGTCGTAGCGACATGCTAAATCACACTATTTTAATGCTGTCAGTTATGCTTAATTGGATTACATCGACGGAAATTTGGAATCATTTCATCATGGCTCACCAAAAGTAACCCAAACTAGGGAAAATTCCTTTCCTCTTGGTTTTACGGTAAGGTACTGGCCTATAGGTACTGGCGATCCATTTAACAAAAATTCTCTGTCCAAATCGCAATACGATCACGCGGTCGCATTTCAGTTAACTCTTAAATGCTATCTCTCCACCGGTCTCAAAACTGCGATTAGCAAGATGTGATTAAAAGTAAATCCATAAGTGTCTCCACCGGACCAACATAGAATTAATTTGACACGAGCACTCTTATTTTGTTTGCCATTTTGGCTCTCCAAAGAAAGTGTTAATGACATTTCACTAAAGTGAGAAGACGATTTTTTTTTTGTTAAAATCCTAAAAGAAAACGTTTTTGTGGTTGATCTGTCATACGTGGGTAGATTCAGTTTCCTATTTCGAGACTCGAACTGTTTTAAAGGTTTTCGAAAACTGAAAAAAGATGTTTGTGAAAAGGCTGATTGCGATTTAAGAGGAGAATTATTTTGAATTACTTGCCGAGAGGGTTTAAATTTGTTTGTTAAATCTCGAGATTAGTGTTCGGTGGAAACATGGTATATGCAGGTGTTATTGTTTTTTTTTTTAATTTTCTTAAACAGGAATAAAGTAACAGAGAAGAGGGAATAGAGGGTAGGACTTGAGCTGTAAGTAGGCCGTCAAGTTGAAAGAGTTGAATTTTTGGTCTTAAGACCAGCCCAATTGAGAAAAACAGAAAAAAGTCTTAACGACCCAGAAATGAGTGCAATTCTCTAATCAGCCGTGTTAAAGAAATATATTGTTAAAGCAGAAATTGAGGCTTAATTTAATAAGAGTCTTCAGTTATTCGTCGGAAACATAAATATTTTTTTATACCAACACTCGTGTACCTACGTTGAAATCCCAGCTGGCAGCTCCTTTGAGAAGGCCAATCTACTAGGAGCTCGTGGTTATGAAATGTCTCACCTTTCCGGTCGCGTTGTGTTAATTCAGCGCAAGGTTAGCTGAAACGGGAGAGAATTTTGAAAAAAGAAAAATAATGCACTCATAATTAATAGATTATGCGTAGGACTTTTGAGACAGACGCTCCTAGATTTTTTTTTTATTTTAGATTCTTGGCAGCCCGAAATATTTTTGTACCGGCTTTTGACATACATACCCGGTAAGCTGGTACCCTACTATAATTTATATGCCAGCCCAGAGGGAATGAACTGAAAAAAAACGACGATATCATTAGCGTAGCCACTCCGAATAGTTTTAGCTGGGCCACAATGAGTGCCAGTTCGGCATACGGAAATATGCATATAGAAACACGATGCGTATCTCGCTGTGTCTCTGATTTTAAGAAAATGAGGACATTTTTAAATGTCTTAAATTTTTATGCTCATGGTTTGAGGTGCGACAACTTGTGTTTTTTAAGCAGAAGTCTAATATTTCTCATGCCTGGGCAGTTGCACGCACGATAGCAGGCTTTGATAGAGGGGCTTTCTTCGTCATATCAGTGTCTCCATCCCTATACTAACATTATTTATGATTTTATAAGCCTCACGTTCTAGAACCTTAAAAAGGAGTAAGGGCGGAACAACAGGAACTAACATCTCCATCAGGCCAGTGCCACTGGCTCCCGTTGCGTCCCTCTCTAGGTAAGGGAAATAAAACAGCCGCCATAAAACCGTCAAAAAAATTGCATAAAATCGGTTTTCCGGGCAAAAACCGGCAAAAAACTATCAAAACTAAAGTTTCAGAAGCGTATGTCTCACAATGTCCTCGTCTTTCCGGTCTAAGCTGCATCTGTTATCCAAGGTAAGGTCGGCTTGATACCAAACTCCAAACATCCTCTTCTCTTACTTTCCCCCCAACATGAAAAGAATAAGAGAAGTATTCAAATGGGAGTCAAACGTTGTAATTGAAAGCACGGTATAGGTTTACCAATGCTCCTTAAAGGCATGACACTGGCGGTGAAAAGCCTTGCTGCTTCTATGGTTTATGGAGCTTAGTGTAAAAAAACATCATCAGTCTAGTTTCAGACTATCAAAGCTTGCACTGGGATTCGGCTCGAGAGCATTCCAGTGTATTTCTTTTACGCATTATGAGAAAAAACATCAGCCCAACCACCTTCCAGCCGGTTGAGTCTCCAGATCCCACCCAGAGAAACAGCAAACTCAAAAACAACCAGGCGTCATGCATTGACCTCAACCGGCTAGGAGTGCTCAACTTGGAGACCAGCCTAACTCAAGGCTCTTGCTGCTTGAGGTGTAAGTACTCCCAAACTTTAGTGACGCATGAAGAATTTCAAAATAGTTGATGTTCCAAGTGGACGCCGCGTCGGCTAGTGTGTTTTTTTACCTTGGCGAAACTCTAACAAACCCTCCGAGAGTATAATTTGTCTTCTTCTCATTTCCACGTACGGAATCGGCAAAAATTTTTAGGTCCGCTCCATACAAATTGTGCATACTCTACTCTAAGCTACAATAGTGCCAGTTAGTTTCTTTTTTTTTTTGATGTACAGAAAACAAAAATATGACTTCTCACATTCCCCAAAGTAGTCTGTAGTTGTTAGGCTAGCGTTGGACCATCGTAGGTCGAAGCAATTTAATGTAACCTATCGCCTTTTAAAGCAAACGTCTTTTTTTGTTATCCTGTGACTTCCCTGGTTGACCAAACTGATTCCCCTGTAAGCGAGCTCTGTTAAATTTGCCAACTCAGTGTACGAGGCACTCAGTATCAGCACTACAAAATCGAAGGCTTTGTAGTCTTTTTCTGACTTAAAAATGTGCAGACGCGGACACTGTTAAATTTGCTTTTCTGGCTAACTTGAAGTTTTCATAGGTATAAAAAACCATGACGTGTGGTAGGTAGGTTGAAAGCGAATACAAACTACAAAAATGATCCTCTTAAGTCTTAAGTTTAATCTTAACTTAACTCCAGCAGAAGCAGAAGGTGCTCGGTTCTCTAGCAGAGCAGAAGAACCGATAAGAAGCTTGCTCTTGCCGCAATTTTGCTAGTTAAATTAGCAGACTGAACAACCTGCACGGTCGAAACGAAATCTAAAGTTTTTAAAATTAAAGGAACTCTACCAAAGTAAAAGAATTCAAGTAAGATTAGAGTATAATGAACCGTGTTCTATATTTAAACAACGTTTTTAAATATCAACAAATATTTTGGATAAAAATATGCTTGCGCCACCTAGTGGTTCAAAAAAAACCCTATAAAGTTTTTTTCTATTGCAAGGGAATAATTGGTTTCACAGAACCTGGCTGCGCTTAATATTAATCAAGGTAACTTCTCTTCAAATCATTGCACATTTTTCTTTGTCTAGGTTGCGTAATTAAGTCGATGCTCTGCTCCGAATATGACTCAGATTACGAATTTCGAACTTTTCGCAAAAATTAGTAATTTTTCGAAATTACTATCTTTTTTGTTTTTTGTATCCATTGAATTTTCTTAGTATCAAAAAATCAGACACTGTACAATTTCCGACCTTAAGTGAAACATCATCAGCGCAATGTCTAGTTTTGGCATCCCTGCCAAACTCGTCAGTCTGTGCAGGATGACGATGGAAAACTCACGCTGTTCCGTCAAGGTCGGCAAAGACCTCACCGACCCCTTTGATGTCAAAAAAGGATTTAGACAAGGCGACGCGCTGTCATGCGACTTCTTTAACATCATACTTGAGAGAATTGTGCAGAACTCTCGCGCCAACACCAGAGGTACAATCTTTCAAAAGTCCGTTCAACTACTTGCATACGCAGACGACATTGACATAATCGGTAGAACAAAGCGTGATGTCAGTGAAGCCTTCGTGAGTATTGGGACGGAAGCGGCGAATATGGGTTTAGCAGTCAATGAGGGCAAAACCAAGTATATGCTGTCATCAAGAAAAGACACCCAACACCGACGTCTTGGACAAAACATCACCATCGACAGCTATAACTTTGAGGTAGTTAGGGACTTTGTCTACCTTGGTTCCGCTATCAATTCAGACAATGACACCAGCGCTGAAATCAAACGAAGGATAACTCTTGCCAATCGCTGTTTCTTTGGGCTAAGAAGGCAATTGAGTAGCAAAGCCCTCTCTCGAGCAACTAAAGTGTCCATGTATAAGACCCTCATCATCCCAGTCCTGCTTTACGGTGCAGAAGCATGGACTCTGTCAAAGGCGGATGAAAACACTTTTGGCTGCTTCGAGAGGAAAATTCTTCGGACGATTTATGGTCCCGTCTGCATAGACGGAGAGTGGAGGAGGAGATATAACATCGAACTGTACGGGCTGTACAGCGATACCGACCTAGCCAAAAGAGTCAAAACACAACGTCTACGATGGCTGGGTCATTTAGAGCGGATGAACACCAACGCCCCGGCCCGGAAAATCTTCGAATCCACACCGCAGGGACGACGCGGTAGAGGAGCACCGAGACTCAGGTGGCGCACGCAAGTGGAAGGGGACCTCAGCCAACTTCGCGTGCGAAACTGGAGACGGCTAGCTAGAGACAGAGCTGGCTGGCGAAGCTTGTTGGCCGAGGCCCAGGTCCACCCCGGACTGTAGCGCCACCTTAAGTAAGTAAGTAAGTAAGTGAAACATCAAACCACCAAAAATATAAAGTATAAAACGCTGTTCGCGCCACCTAGTGGTGCATGAAAAACCCTTTGAAACGAAAATTTGTGGTATGTCATCTAGTCGAGAGCTTAAAATGAAATTTATGTTCGACACTTTCTTTTCATCGCGTTTGGTCAGGTTTCTCATAAAGTTCTAAGTTGGAGCTTCATAAAAATCTCTTAAAAGTATTAACCCAGCCAAGGTTGGATTTATTGTAGGACTTGCGCCTTTTGACTTTTACTGCATTTCAAGTGGTTTGCTGGTTCCTTGGTGCGTACTATCCATAGTATTGAAAAAATACTTCGACAACTCTGGTTTCCAGGAAAACTAATACTCTGTATTAAAACATATTGACTAAAAGAAGACAATAACCAGTTAATGAAAACCATCTAAACTTTTAGCTAATTAGTCGTTGTGTCTAAATATCAAAAACAAAAGTTCAATAAATGTAATGGGTATAAGCGTCTTTTTATGACCCGGTGCTGTTTAGAGGATAAAATTAGGCTGCACCATTAATGGCGCAAGTCGAATATCCATTCATAAAAATGTTGTAAATTATTTTTGCTGTACATACCCACTTCACCCCATGGCGGCCGGGGAAAAGGTCATGGACTGCAAGCAAGCTCTTAAGCCGAGGAAAACAACTTCATTTAAAAAATAAGTGGATTTTCTTGTATTCGACATAAAACGACGCTCCTATACGCACAGCAACAATAATATTACGTCTAAATCATGCACGCCAATCTACATGGTTGATATAACCATACTCGGAACTCACAGCTCAGCATTAAAACCAATGCACTTCGCCGTCTTCCATTTACATTGAAAGCACATAAAAACGGTTTAGCACACATGCGAAACACATGAAAGGAATTCTTCTTATTGTGTGTTTTTATTATGTGAACGCAATAGTCCATTTCAGATTTTTATTACATCAACTTCCAGCAGATTAACCTGAACAAGGAAATCCCTTCTTTGTCAACGAATATACTACACCAGCAGAACAAATCCTATTAACGTTAATAAAATTAATGTCTCACCCTCGCAGACGCCTGTATCTCATATAAATCTCTCCCGCTCAGATCCACTTACATATTCGCTTTCAGAACTGAATTATTAACAAGCTGCTCTGTTGCCAGCAGATATACTGCTGCGGGGAATACTTCTAGTTAACTAAGCAACCTTGACCAGATAGATGTGTGCACAATAAAATTAATTGACGATGCTTATGGGCCCAAAGTCCCCAAGTAACCAGATGAATGCAGGGATGCCTTACTATAGTAATCATTACCACTGGTGTGTAGCGACTTAATTCCATTTAAGAAGTCCTTGAAAGTGACAACTTTCACTCTATGGCAAAGAAAAACAAATTATCCCATTGAGTCTGTTCTCGATGTGGAACGCCCTCTCACATCTGGTGTACGGTCTCTGGCCTGACTTGAGCAACCCACAGAGCTTGAAGAGCCCCAACAACACGACCGACGCAACGTCCGAGCTAATTGAGTAATCTCCATCGGGCGGATGCTGAACGGCTCCGAGAGTGCAAACATTTTATCAAATCTTCGCCTCTTTCAATTGCGCATTGCACGCTAATAGATACAAGATATAAGACTCTCCTATACAATATCCATACAGCGAGTATGTTGAACATTTCTGTGTCTAAATTTACGTTCCAAGTGGTGGACAATTTGATAATTGGCTCCTGGTGGCTGACGAGCCGTAATGGCTCTCGCCTCGCCGCCTGTGTTGTCAACGAGTCGTGTTTTGTTGGACTTCGGTGTGTTTTGGAAAATTTTCGCAGTGCTGGACAGAAAACAGTTGTTTATGCCATGTTATTCGCAGCAATGTCAGGCGGAGCGATTTCAACAATTTGTCGTAGTTTGCGGATTTTTTTCCTACTGTCATTAAAAAAAAAATAGAAAGAAAAAAACGGGAAACTATTTTCGGAATCGTTTGCTGTGTATGCAAGAATTTTGTTTTGTTTTGTTGACGTTTTAAGGGGACTTGCAACCATGTGACATGGTTTGGATGAGTAATTTATAATATATTTTGGCTTGATTACTCTTTTGGTGGAAATGTTTTTATGACATTTGATATTGAATCTAGTCAATAAAAAAAGGTGCTCTTGAACTTGAGGAGGTATTAACTTTTGTATGCAGGGGGAAGAGGTCCAACGTGGTTGTCGTAGAATCAGGCGGCAGAGCTGGAAGACGTTAATAGCGAAAATTATTGCAGATTTTAATTGAATAATGGTCACAGCTATCGTCAGTACCTAGCCAATGAAAGGCGTTTGTCGAACTCTTTCCTACTGGGATCGAGGCATGAAAGTTTAGTTGTAACTGGTATTCTTGGCCATGCCAGGTTAGAAACGTGACTCAGAATCATAGTCGGGACAAATAGCACCCCAAATACTGTTTAAAAGAATTACTACTTAAATCACTAGAATAGGATTGCCAGTCTGCTGCATTACTCCCCTCCTAGTCAGAAGGTCGCTGAAAACCGTACCTTAATGGTTCTCCCAGTTCGGGTTTGATAATGCGTTTGCGCGTTGTTTACTGCTTGTGGAGTGCTTACTTCGTCGGGTTGTTATTCAGTGGTGATCTAAGCGTCCTTATAGCGATCGACTGATATTTTTTCGTAATTACATGTTGTTGGCTTATGTGCATTATTTATGCAGAGAGAACATTTAAGCTATTTGGACACCCGAGATGGAAAGTGGGCTGTGGTACCGATGGTAGCACCTATGACCGACGATTGGAAGGTCCTGGGTTCGGTTCCGTTCAACCAACCATCCCAAGCCGTACAGGCCCCTTCCGTCATTCTGTCATTCTTACGAAAGAATTTTGATATTTTTTTCGGTTTTCCGTTCAAGCTGATCTTAAAGTAGTCTTGTCACGTCTTTCCAACATCTTTAAGGACTAGCAGTATAGGATGAAGCGGTTTACGCACTGCATCATCTCTTAGAAATGTTGTGTTTACTTTTGTTTTTTATTTTTAAGCAGGTAATGTTATTGTCTTCCATCCAAAAAGCACATGTGTGGGTACTTTACTACAAGAGCTATTTAAGATGTTGGGCAGAACCCTGTGTTTTGTCAAGTTTTTTATTTGAAAAAAACATTAAAAACAAGAAAACTTTTTTCAGATTTTTTAATGGAAATAAAAACAAGAGATAAGTTTTGCATAATTCCATAAGCGTATTTATGTTTTAGCATTAATTAACGCTTGTCAAATTCGTTCGCGACATTGAAAAACAAATGTTTTAGCAAAAATAAGAGCGGGCGGAATTGAGATCTCGAAAAAATTAAATTGTTCCTATATTCGCCCAACTGGGCGGAATTAGGGCTTTTTTTGCTTTTTTTCCAATTGTTCTGGAGTAATACTTTTATTTTGGAAGACTTAAATTTCTTGATTTTTTTAAAAGTTAACATGGCTTTGGTGATAGAATGCTAATTCCGCCATAGGTTTTACCTGACGACATGCAGTCGAATTCGGCAAAAGAATATCGGGCGGAATTAGGAGGATGCTAAACAACATGGTTGTCCCGATTCCGCCCGATGTAGAGTCCTGGAGCTTTGATCTAAATATCCAGAGTTTTTGGTCGAAATTAACTGACTAAAAAACTATGTCTAATTATATTTTAGAGCTAGAAGCTTACTAACGTACATACTTAAAATAATAGGCCGCCTGAATAAGCCCAAAAATACTTTTTAAATTAAATTTTTATGTGGAAAATTGGGCGGGCGGAATTTGGAACCTGAGTGGGCGGATTTAGGAAAATTTAGAAAAGCGGGCGGAGCTAGGGGCTTTTTGATCTTTGTGAGAATGAATGTTTAATTTTTTTATTACGTGCAAAAAAAACAAACAGAAAATTTATAAATCCTTTACTAACTAAAAGTTAATATTCCGAGCTACTGGATTACATTTTTTCTTTTAACTTTAAATTTTTTTAAGTGTATCTTCTGAACACTGCCTTTTGGGTCTCTGAAAACAGGGCGGAATTGGCTGAATTTGCGTTAAAGCATAAAGAATTTTGGCAGGTGAAGCGTTCAAATACTCCTTGCAAACGACTCGTAGGCCCAAAAGAATGAGCGGGAGCTCTTCCACTTGCAGTCACTTTCGTTTTTAAGAAGGACTTAAAGTAACGATACCGGCCACCGTTATTTTAGTGTGATTTTTTCCAAATATTTTGAAAAAAATAACATACATCAAGAATTTGTAATTTTCTGGAAAACTATAAAAATTTTCGAATATTTAGCAGATTCTGAGATTTAGCTCGAAAACATCAAAAATATTTCAAAAACAATTTTTTAAAATATTCTGGAATCTTAACAGTGGTACCGATTATAATGAAATATGGTTGTATATAGAACGTACAAAGTGAATTCTAAAACTTTTCAGATCTTTCGAAAATGGCGTTTCTAATCTAAAATTTTCTAAAACGGTTTAAAAAACAAATGAAAGAGTTCGCTTTTATAACCGACCACCAAAAAACCTGTTCTTTGAGTATAAGAAAAAAGTAAATGTTACTAGTGAAAAGTATATGAGAATAAAAAAAAAAAATATAACGGTATTCAACAAAAGGTTCCGAATAGACGTTTTATGGATTTGAAATAAAAAAATGCAGAAAAAAGTTTAAAAAACTGCGTGTCCCCCACACTATCTCGAAACGGTAGCATATGCCGGTTTGAAAAAATTATCAGATATAGACAATTTTTTGAGGTTCGAAAAAAAATATACAAAGAAGCTGAAATATGTATTGCGTAGTTTTTGAGATATGCTTAAAATCATTTAAGTCGTTTTACTAAAATGAAAGTGCCAAAAAAACTCCAATAACTTTCTAAGTATTTTGAAAGCAAAGTAAAAAAAATTGTAAACAAAAAACGCGCCTGTCATTATTTTTTTATTTTTTATGCTCGACCGAGGGTATATTAATTTTAATGCATAGTTTGTAGCACAGTTAAATAATCACTCAAAACCCTTAAGACCTTTAGAGTTAAGATCGAGACTGACAGGTGAATCGATTAAGCCATGTCCGTCCGTCTGTATGTGTGAAGGTTTTAGGTCGTCAAAATCAAGCTTGAGAGCTGAAGCTTGGTACACGGCTTGGATCTTCTGCTGCACAGACAAAGTGTGAAATTTGGCTTAACCCGTCAACGGCCACGCCCACTACTGGCTTCAATGTGGACAACCTTTATTTCACATTTTCTTTTAAAATGCCTTTTGGTCAATTTGGACAAGTCATAGGAACTTACATTTTGGTACTGAGCAATATTGGCCCAAGACCTTTAACAAGGGCGAAAAATTGCACCGCCCATAAAATCGACCATGCCCACTTTTAAAATGTTAGATCTTTAAAAAACCGATTCCTCGGAAAGTTGACTCCAAATCGAAAAAAAAAAATTCTATGACAAATATTAAAGACATTGCTATTTACTAAGTTTGCTCCATACAAAGTTTTGAGTTCCGCCCACTTTTAGGGGGCGTTTTTAGGAAAAAAACTGTTTTTTTCCGATATAATTTTCGGTTTAAACGCATTTTGGATTGAATCTAACGAAATAACAATAAATTGATTTTAATTTTTAACCCAGACCCCCTTTTTGGGGCGTGGCCTATGCAAATTATATATTATTTTTTTACAAAAAATTTTAAGATTTGTGATAACACGGTATAAAGGGTCGGGTTACAGACAAACTCTTCCACTTACTCACTTGTTTAAAAAAAAAAAAATCATAAAAATTTATTTGTCACCCTGCGTTTCAATAAAAATTCGAGTACTTTAACTTAAGATTCGAATAAAATAAGCACAGTAGACTTGTAAGAAAGTATTAACAATATCTAGTAAAATTAAAGAAAAAATATATATATTAAGAATTTTAAAACCGAATACCGGGCAAACAGTCGAAAATCTCGTCTTTATTTACTACACTGCAATGGCAGCATTTAGTAACTCGTATACACAGATTTCGTACAATACATTTTTAATATATTAATATTAAATATTCTTTAAATATTATACAACCGAAACAAATGAGTTATCGAGATACGAGATCGAGATAAAATGCCATAAAGTCCGAAATCGTCATCAAAAGAAAAGAAAAACAAAGTCGCAAATATGCTTAACACCATTTTATCGCAAATCAAGCAATAATTCTACGCTAAACTTAAAAAAAACAAGCCGACGGACCGCTCCGTGTATGACTTCATACTTGACGGTTGTTTTTAATGGCTCGAATGCTAGTCGAAACGACGAAGGTTACTTTATGTGTAACTTTTAGTACTCGATTATGCACACATATGCACAAATAATAAATAACCAAACAAACTAAATGCAAATTTTTTTTTCTCGCATTTATTGCATAGTTCAACTTTTTGATAAAATTAACTGCGTCTACTCTCTTTTATGTCTTAAGTTTAATCTTTAACTTTAGTTTCTTAAAATGTTCTCTGTTTATCCATCGGAAGTGATAAATTGCGCAATAGCCCTAAAGCTTAGATATAAAACGCAAAAGAAAAACCTCGTCTTCTATTTCTAGCGGCGTTTTCAGTGCATTCACAGCTATATTTTTTTTTTTGCAGTATTTCCTTAAGCCATCCCAGTCAGTGTTATCACTAGTTAACTTAGGTGCTCTATCCTTTTTTACTAGACTTCAGACCGCCGATTTTCAAAAGAACTAACGAATGATCTGAGTAGAGATCATAGCGTTTTTCTTCGTTGATAAGGACCTTTTAGCGATGAAGAAGTCGAAGAGCTCTGCACCTGAGCTCTGAGAATCGCACCGTCAGCCCCAAATCGCACCGTCAGTCTCCGCCAATGATAAATTTGACAGAGTGCATCAAAGAATGGAGTAAGATCGTCATCCGCCAGGGTGGGTCAATCTCCATGTCGTTCTGTATTTTCCTTTCTGGTGACTCGTATTTGCTTTTTGTGGTAGATGAGGGCCTGTATGTTCGTTTCTCAGTCTAAGGCGTCCGACATAAAACTTGAAACTGTACATATAAAAATATATGTACTTTCTTCTCGATATAATCTTGTCCATAACCTTTAACATTGCTTTCGTAGACTGACTGTTCTAAAAAAAAAATAAAAGGTACGCAAAGTATCCGCTTCGCAGAGTATTAACCGAGTATAAATTCGCCAAACACTCACCAAAGAACTCGTCAAGCTATAAACGTATGACTCAAAACACCATTTATTTAACACCTACTAAAAGTACACTCAACATACGTGACCGTCTAATTTGGGTGATCCCATCGATAATGGACTTAGAGTCTAACGATATTTAACAAGATTTTTATCATGTCTTTGTTATGTTTTGCCGACTCAGTGCAGACCCTCCTAATTTCGACTCCAACAAAAAGTGTTCAAACAGAACGGGCTATTAGTACATGACTGTAAAATCTATTAAATCTGCCTGGGCACAATTCAAAACGAGATTCAATCTCTTCGCACGTGCTTAGCCCCAAAAAGTCAAAGATTTTATTACTGTCCCTGCCTCTCTTGGGCAGTGAATTCCAAGCAAAGGCAGGAACACTTATTCATACCACAGCCGTCATAGCAGCCGTCAGCGGTTCATTAATAAACAGGCACTAAAAGTGCAGACATTATACAACTTCCGAAAGACTAATTACCCTAAGCTATTTGGGCTTAAGTGCACCCGTACTCACATAATAATTTGAGCACAAACATTTTATACAGCATCTGGATGGCGCGGCGGCGGCGAAGCGCTGTCAAAACTCGCGCAATTAAAAACGAACCCCGCACCAAAGCGGCGCAATTTAATTTACGACTGGCGTTAAAATTGCAAAATGATGATATACAGTTTTCTGTTTTGCATATATATAATGTTCCAGTTAATTAGTGTAAATTAATTATGAGAAAAAAACAAAAAAATAACATATGGCCACTGCGAAGTAAGCAACGCACAGAGGCAGTGTTTTTTACTCAAGTGACACTTGGAATGCGATTTTCGTCATTGACTAATTTAAATTTTTAATTGTTTAAATGCAAAGACCTGGAAGATTAGAACTCAAGGCCGTTCAAAAATAGGCATGAACTCAAAATCGAAAGCATTGCAAAGAGGTCGTCGCGTCGGCAGGCAATGTCAAGTGCAAAATAGAAAACAAAAATTCTTGGAGACGCCCTTGAAGCTTCGTATGTACGATAGGCCAGGAGTACTTGTCGATATTTCTAATTTCTTCTGATCTGTAGAATTTAACAGAGTTTCTACATTGCAGAGTTTTGAAAATTATACTTCAAAATCATAGTTATTGGAAATCACCATAGAAATATATTATCGTCGAAGATCCCTACGACCTTTTGGAGATATGATCGAGACCGACAGGTGAATTGATTAAGCCACGTTCGTCCGTCCGTCTGTCTTAAAGAATTTAGCTAGAAAGCTGAAGTGTAGGTTAGTTCTCATATTTTTTTACAGATAAAGTATGAAAATTGATAAGACCAACCCACAGCCACACCCGCAATTGACTTCACAACCTCAAATTTAAATATTATTTCAGAAGGCCTATTGGTCAAGTTAAACAAGGCGTAGGAACCAAAATTTTGATGTGTAATTATGGTGACCTGACCCCTTTAACTGGACAAAAATTCAACCACCCTCGGCTACGACCATGCCCACTTTTACCATATTATGTCTTAAGAAACTTTATTCTCTGGAAAATTCACTCCAAATCGAAATAAAATTTTATAATACCAAACATATTATGTATATAATAATGTTATAGTATATTAATATATAATAAATAAATAAATAAATAGAGTGGCGCAACAGCTCGAGGTGAACCAGGGCCAACTTCTCAACAATGTATGCTGGTGTGTTAATTTCTTTACATACAAGGGGACCTACAATTTTTTGCCGAATCCGAACGGCACTTTGAGAAGTTTTTCAAGACAATTAATACTCTCGGAGGGCTTGTCAAACCCTCGCGGAGGTGGGGACCGTGAAAAAGAACAAGTCTTTTTTTTTCAGGTGACGATGGCAGGATTCGTACCCAGACCTCCGGCGTAGTAAGCACACACACTAACCACTACGCCACGGCACCCCACTATTAATATATAATAGATATTTTATATACAATATTAAAGATATTAGAATTTGCTAAGTTTTTTACATATAGCGCATTGAGCCCGGCCTACTTTTAGCGGCTTTTCTGAGAAAAAAATTTGTTTTTTAAGAATTAATTTATGGTTTAAGCTCATTTTCTTATGACTATAACGAAGTTAGACTCAACTGATTTTAATTTTCAGCCCACGTCCTTTTTTTGGGGGTGTGGTTAATACACAGAATTGACATATAATACATGAATGTCGGCTGTTTAGAAGTTCGTTACAGACGAACTCTTGAACTTACTCACTTATTTTAAGTCATAACGAAATTTTGAACGAAATACATTTCGAGGCATCAGCTAGGGTTGTTTTTGCACCAGCATTATGGGTTCGCCTTACCTAAAAATGTAATAAATCTCTCCCCCTTACTATCCAATAAGTATTCCCTGATCTATCACGCGATTACCATTGGAATGTCAAAAGATTCTTGATTTATACACTTGTGTACTTAAACACGCTCCCAGCAATAATCCATGCTGTCAAATGTAAATGTTGCGCCCCTTTTTTTTCAGTGGACAATCCCTGAAACGTGCCACCGACTTAAGATGCCAAAATAATTCCCTAAAATGACGCAACCCAACACCTAGTGCGGCAACACTGCAAGTACTAACCCATTTCACATAATGTTTTATTCAAATAAATTGACACCTGTCACGCAATCTCATAGCATCACGTACATAGACATTAAATAAAAAATCCACCTCTCTAAGGAGCTTAATTAGCAAGTGAAATAAGAAAGGCACAAATAAAAAGCCATCGCTCGACATGCGGACATCCTTAAAGTTGTCCTGCTGTGAAACAACTCTCATCTGACATGTTTCACTTGGCAACCCAACAACTAAACACCGTCGTCATTGGCACACTGGCACTGTGTCCTACTGACACGAACAGGGTGCTGAATTGACTGGTGTCCTAGTCCTTTTTCTTCGTCTATATACGGCTGCTGTTGCTGTGGCTGCCTTCGCCTGTCAAAGTCAATGGCCCTAGGGTAATTATACCCCTTGACGTCAACGGGAGACACAACCACCATCACCGTAGGCAGGTCCTTAAATTTGTATTCAAGACGAGAGGGGTGGATTATGTTTCTCCTTCAAAACTGCTTTAGTTAGTCACCATAGACGGGCGGTTGTAGAAAATTGTTGTGTGGAATCATTTGGTTGGCAATTTTGCGTCGCCCTACTTTGGAGCGAACCACGAGAAAGTGGATCGATATTTTCTTACTTTTTTTTGTTGTACCAGAGCACTCCCTCGTTTTAGGGTGGATATACAATACGCGTAGAAGGTGCGCACTTCAAAGTTAAATGTAGAGATTTGTTTTGAGTTTACGTTTTTGAGAGGGAGGTTTTCGTGTGTAAATTTTCTGTGAGTATTGGTTAAGTGGCCACTTTCTCCTGGGATACGTTCGTTTTTAAAAGCCGAATGGCTTTTTCTAAACAGAGGGGTTGAGGACGGTGCAGGTATTTTTAGTGTTATTGCGCAGTTATCCAAACTGTCGTTTCTAAAAACAGAAAGTTTTCTATTCAACTGCGTATTCCTAGAATTTGATTGGTTTTTGGAGGTGTCAAAAAGTTGAAATTAAATTGAAACCAAGGTACACAAAGGGCTGGGGGTGTCTGTGAATGTTTGGCGTCTACATCTTTACGAACAACAATCTAAAGGGTAGTTACGTGTGTTTAAGGACATTTACTTTTTTGTGAATGAGGACACAAAAACGAAAAGAGTACCTACTTTATTTTATGGAAGGTTTATTCAATCAGCTTTTCAAAGGGCACTATGCAAATTAAGGGCGGTTGCTGATCCCTTTTCGACGGTAAGTTAAAGATTGTTGAGACATTCTGAGAAGCTAAACCGTTAACTAATGAAAATGTGTAATCCATGCCCCAATTATGTCCAAGATTTGATTTTCAGACCCATAAAAGGTGCAACTTAATCCGAAGGTAAACGTTTTGAAAAGGGTGGAATTTGGAAATGAAATCGGGTTAAGTACGTGTAGGAGGATTGAAATGTGGGCTTTGTCGGGTATGGGGAAATTGTTTGAATAATCCTTTGCGAAAAGCCATGTGCTATGGAGGAGTCGCAATTGATAGCACAGTTGCTTTTTTAGGCAATTTAGGCAAATTTGATAACTTTTTCTCGAGTCACAAAGAGAAACCTTTACAGAAGAATTTATGCTGAATTGGGAACGAAACTTTGTGAAACTTTCAGACTGTATAAACGATTTTTAAGGAGTCACATCATTTCATAATATTTTTATCACCCGCCAAATCTCGTTGTGGTAAAAATGGAAAAAAGCCCCTGGGCTTATAACCTTAAAAAAACATAAAAAAGCATTTTTAAGTTGCCATCAAAAAGGAGTCAACACGTTAATCAACAATGACACATTGTAAATATTTTCTTTTAAGACATTTATCAAATTTTTCCCGTCTAAACAATGCAATCAAGATAAACCCCAGCGCGCTGCGCGCCGGCCGGTTCACTGACATTTTGCACACAAACTCTTTTTCCTGCCTTTTATCACATCACATTTTTAGCTAGTGGCGGTTAAAACGTGATTTGATTTTCCGCTTCCTATTCCACTTTGCAAAATGCTCATTTCAAAAAAAGCACGTGTTTAACCAAAACTTGACTTTGCCCCCAGCTTCCACATACCAAGTGTGTGACGTTTCGTTTTTGTTCAACCGCTTCAATAAACGGTTGGAAACGTGCCAACCTACAGGTGACTGCTTCAGCCGAGTGTGACTTTCATATATTTCCTGTTAAGTAGCGTGTTTGCCGCAACTGTCATTAAAAACCCCTCAACAATTGTCAAATCAGTCAAGTCATTCGATTAATATTTCAAACGAATCCACACTTGCAAAGATGGCAAAGTATATGTACTATGCGCTTGTAATGTCATTCGGTGGGAAGACCTTTTTCGCCTCCGTTGACTAAGTGAGTCACAAATGCTGAGCCGGCAAATTTATCATCGATGGAATCGGAACAGATGTATAGATTGACGGATACAGATTCTGTCAATACCGAAATGGCTGGTAAAATAGAATTTATTTAAAAATGCGTCATGCAAGGGAAATGTGTGAGGAAATACCAAGAGGGGGTTTCGTCGTCGTCGTGTTATACAATGAAAGTGTGGTGACACATGATGAAAATGTATTCCCCGTAAAGTAACTTCTTTTCAGGCGGAAAGGTCTGATGTATGGTTAATTTATTACCTCGTCACATGATTGATTACACGAATGGCTTTGGCCCAAAACATTTGCGCTGACAAGTTAAAAATAAATGAACCAAAATAGACGGTAGATGACACGATGAGTCAACTTTTGAAGGGATTTAACTTTTTTTCTGAAAGAAACAGGAAAAAATGTTCCACATACGCCCCAGTGAACGGGGCTAAAAAACTCCTGGGTGATATCGAATTCGGTTAAAAAACTTAAAACGTAAAATACCGTAAAATATTCGTATAAAGCATTAAGATTGGAGTATCTTTTGCTTTCGTTGTTAATGATTGCTAAAGGGTCAATGAATTGTGTCCCTTTGAATTGAATTGTGCCAGAACTTTGGCCATAACAACTTTCATCAATGATTTTTAAAACCTCAATTTTCAACCGAAGATCAATATTATGCTTCACATAAAGCTTCTTGCACATAAAGTTCATAAGGAGCTTTGACAAACATCGCTGAAATTACATGGAATCAAAAAGGTGCGTCATATTTGAAGAATGTTATTATATTGGAGAAAAATTTGTCAGTTTTAAGAAAACACAGATATTTTTTGACTTCTACTAAATCTACAATTTTGAAAAAAAGAACAACATAAAAAGAAGCGTCAAGTAGAAAGTTTAGACCGACTTTGCAGTCTGTCGGTCTCTATAAAAGACTTTATTGTCTTTTTATTGGCGATTTTACCCAATATTCTGAGTCCAGAATTTTAAGATTACGGCAAAAAAATATGGGTTTTTTTTTTTTTACCTTTTTCAGAAAAAATTAGGCGAGAAACCACATTTTTGAAAATATGTAAAAATTTAAGAATTTTTTTTTTGTGGGTAGGAAAAACCTTGCTAGGCACTACGAGGACCGGCCGCGCGTGCTCAAAGTAGTGTGGGATTCTTACTCACTAAAAAACCTCCCATTTCCCGTTAGACTACAACTAAGTTTCCTTAACAAGTAGTTCAAGCTTCTGTAGTAATCGCGTGTGGCAGGCTGCCTTCCAACGAAGGCACCTACAATACCGTCAATTTATGCGGTTTCATCTTATGCTGCTAGATCTAACCGTCTCATTCGTTGTAGTTGGCGCGTAAGATTCGTCTGATCCAAAGTTCGGATAATTTCATTGTTGCAGTGTCCGCGAAGACGAGTACCAAGTTTGCGAGCAAAGTTTGTTACCTCGTCAGACACGGTTGCGATTCCTAGATCTCGGTGTAGATCGCTATTTCTTATGTACCATGGAGCATTAACGATTGCTCTGAGTGTCTTATTTTGAAAAGTTTCTAAAATAGATATATTGCTTGGTTTAGTACAACCCCAGAGTTGTATACCGTACGTCCAAGATGGTTTTAGCACTTGTTTATACAAAAGCAGTTTGTTATATATGCTTAGTTTCGAAAATCTTCCGATAGGCCAATTCATTTCTCTTCACTTGATTTTGAGCTCGTCGCGTTTCTTTTTAACGTGCGGCTTCCATTTAAGTTTTGCGTCTAGAGTCATTCCACGCTTCATTTGAGTACGGGATTTGTACCGAGGTAATAAATAAAGGTTTGTTGTTTATCTTTTTATAAGTAAAGTTAACATGCGTTGACTTAGTCTCGTTAAGGACGACTCGCCAGCTATTTGTCCAGTCGCATATTTTGTCTAAAGCGCGCTGAAGTTTCCCTGTTGATAATTCAACTGTCGTATCAATAGCGAGAATAGCAGTGTCGTCAGCGAACGTAGCTAAAATTGTTTCCTCATCGTGGGGTATGTCTCTTGTATAAAGCAAAAATAATATTGGGCCGAGAACGCTTCCTTGTGGGACACCGGCATTTATCAGTCTTCAAGGTAAGACTCTAAGATTCTATAGAGTTTTTCTGGTTAGCTAAGCCTTAACTTGACTTCAGGCCTTCGTGCCACACCTTGTCGAAGGCTTGCGATACGTCGAGAAAAGCGCTTGTACATATTTTTTTCGCTTCCAGAGCTTTTTCGATTTCGTTTGTTATTCTGGTCGATTGTTGACCTGTTCGATTGTTGAATGCTTTTTCCTAAATCCGAATTGGTGATCCGGAATCAATCGTCTTTCTTCAATGATTCTTTTAAGCAACAGTTTCTCGAACACTTTAGATATTATCGGCAGTAGCGAAATAGGTCTGTATGACTTTTTGTCGTTCGGACATTTTCCTGGTTTCGGAACCATTATGACCTCGGCCACTTTCCATTGCCTTGGAACGTATAAAATTCTCATCGAGGCGTTAATGATATAATAGAGTAGCTTGACCAAAGCTTTTTTCGGTAGCTCCTTTAAAATTTCGCTAGTAATTAAGTCGTAGCCAGGTGCTTTGTTGTTCTTCAGATTATTTTTCGTTTGACGAAGTTCAGCCAATGACACGGTTTTTATTCTATAATTATCTTGTACCGCATAGGGATTGAGCTCCTCGACCAACGGTTCCCGGTCAAACGGTTTGAATGTTTCTTCTAGGTAATCTGCAAATAAATCCGGTTTTTCTTTGTCTTCTCTAGCCCATTCGCCGTTGGCTTTTCTTAATGGCGCATTCGCTTTAAGAAATATTTAAGAAATTTAAGAATATTTAAGAAAAATTTAAGAAATAAAAAAAAAAATATTGCCAAATCGGTTGAAGTATCCTTTAATTTTTAGACCAGTTATTTTGTAGAATATTTTGAAAACTCATTTCGAATCTCTTTAACCGAATCTCAGAAATAGCTGATTTTTTCGAAATTCGCTAACATGTTTTCGAAAATTTTAAATAATTTTTGATATGTGTAATTTTTTCAATATTCATCATACTGTGCAGCAGTATAGGACAGAGTAGGGACGACGACATATTTTTTCATAATTTTTATGAAACCGCAGTCTTAAATCTGTTTTTTAAGAAAATTTGTCATTTTCAAGCTATACTTGCTTTATACGTGCGCCTAACGTCGGCTTTGTGAACATAAGTTATGATCGTAAACACGTTGGCATCGCGCACATGTTTTCTACTCTTTTTTTGGAAAACTTTTTTAGATTCTTTTTGTTTTTTATACCATCGATATTCAACCTGTTCCCATTTTTTCACGAACTTTCAAATTGTACCAAATTAAACTTTTCTACGCCTCACCACTCAAAAGTTACAAGAGATGCGAATGGACAACGGGGCGCATGGTATCGGTCCTTTCTATTTCCTTCCTTTTCAATTTTTGGACGGCTCGTTCAAAAAATTCCGTCTAGGTAGATAAGTAGGTAAGCGGCTTTTAGGTATACTGAGGTCAAAGTGGCCCTTTGTACTGCCGTGTGGGTATATAACCAAGGGGGTTAGCGTGAATTCTATGACAGCCAGCCAGTATTGTCAGTGAATACTAGTATCTTTTTGACCGGTGTCTCGCTAAGGTCACTTTGATAGTCGTAGAAGTAGGAGCCTATTATGGATTTTCGGGACGATGCCTGGCAGCTTTCGTCTAATTGTCGAAAAAAATCTGCAAAACAGGCAGACTATTTTTATCATGTTCACCATTTATTTAGGGACATAAGGAGCCGTTCCATATTCACAAACATTTTTTTTTGTGCTGCGTAGGCCCCGCTACTAGACCATAGATTAAATTAGATTATTAATCGGCATAGCTCTCCTAGGGCTTTGGCACTGCGTTCTCTTTGAAGAAAGCCTATTTTGCCTGACTTGATGAGATCCTAAAATAATCTTTTCACTATGGAGACAGTCAGGAAGACAGGCATCTTACCTGGAGGGCTATCAGCTAAGTTTGCCGATGAGATAATTTCTTCGTCGGCGATATTCTTCGCGAGACACAGTAGGGCCTGGCAATCCCTGACAATGTGAAGAGAGGATTCATCACTCTCTAGACAAAGTTTGCTTGTAGAGTCCGGTGCAAGGCTGATGCGATGAAGATGTTTCTTCGATTTGTAATGGTCGCCTTTTCAGTAAGAATTTCATTTAAGCCCTCCAGATTGGCCAGTCTATTACACCAAATGGGGGAGAATCTGGGGAAGAGTTTTTTTTTTTTGGAACAACGGGTCCGTAAAACGGACCGTTGAATACCCCTTCATATCCAACATTGTAAAATGATTATGTTATAGTTATTTTTTGACATTTTATGAGTAGTGCAAACGTCGAAAAAGGGCGTGGTCCAACCACTCCTTATTACAAACTATCAATATTAACGCAGATATTTTCAAGTTACGCTTAAATGTACGTAAAAATGCAATTTTTTTGTTCAAACTCAGTATTTTTGAAAAATAGACTCCTAAAAGTGGGCGTGGCTAAGAACTCGACGAATTTAAAATTTTTTTACACTTGTACTGCTTCGGATAACAATGCACAAAATTTCAGTAGGCCTAAAATTTAAACCCTAAAATTTATATTAATTTAATATAGGCCTAAAATATGTGACGTACAGACAGAGGGACGGACGGACGGACATGGTTTATTCGATTTAGAATTCAGTCTCGATCATATGCCTGGAAGGTCTTGGGGGTCTAGCATTATAGTTTCACCGTGTTTTTTTTTACCATCACTTGCATGGTCACGGCATGATGGTTCGTCACTCTGCTAAGATGACAATATTTCTTGTTCGTACGTATAAATAACATTCAACGGAGTCTATGGAATATGGTATAACTTCGTCTAACAATAACGTAAAGTGGAGTGGATTCAATAGGCAAACCTATTTGACGCCCAAATGCGCAACAAACCTATTGACAACCTGCTACCGCATCGCAGGTCTGCTTTCCTCGTGAAGCTTCTTAATTAATCTGATAATGTGATAATGTTTCGTTGATAATGTGATGTTACTCTATGCTGTCCAAAGCCGCTGTTAAGTCTACGAAGAAAGCGTAGAGCTTATAACATTTCTCTGTAGATAGGACTGAGGGATTGATCACTCTTAAAATTTTTTTCTTTAGTCCGCTTGGAGCCCACTTACTTACAGGGTTGTTATTCCGAAACCAAATTGATGCTGCCAGGTGTTTTACACGGCTTAAAATATGATGAAACTCTTTTCAGGAATGCTGTGGAAACAACTGGGTAAAATTTATAAGGGATGCCACCATGCCCTGAAACTCTCTTCAGATTGCACCTGCGCACAACCTGGATTGTAATCATTCTTATTGGTTCACTGTTTTGTAAATCACCTAATTACTCCTCAGTCAAACGCACTGCAGCTCGGGTTCACAGAACTTTCAAATTTCCCAGAAAGAGCAGTTGTTTTTAATATCCTCAAGTCTTGACGCTGAACGTTACAGATTGGATGACATTAGGATAGGATCTGATCTTTGTACATGGCTTGACTATCCTAACATCGTCCTGAGCTGATCCAGGGACAAGGATTAATCTCGGATGCAAGCTGTAAGCGAAGATTTTTTTAGTGTTTTGTTGTTTTGAGCTCAGTGTTTTGCTTGCGACTCAGAAGAAATGAGACCCACCAGAATTTATCAATCATTGTTTGCTCATGTTTCTCGCATTCCTCTGACAACCTTTCAAAATTAGGGCAAAACTTTGCAGGAAGGTTGCTGGATCATGCCCACAACCACACCCACAAACCCGCATTGGAAGCGAACCTGAAAAACTTAAGTTAAAAAACTCAAGCAAGATTGCACCTTTATAAGATTCACTTTTAATAGGCAATCGGCACGCAAATGATGGTATTCATGATCATGTAAAGAAGTGATCATCAGTTGACTCTTGAGCCCATTTTCCGACGTTCACTAAACTAAACTAAATTTCTTGAGCAGAACAGCACATATGTTGAAAGGCGTGCACAGGTTTTTTTTCTCCCCAATTCAGCTCCCAGAACGTTGAATTACACCTCTACTTCTCCTCTCTGTCTTCTTGGAAATAATGTGGCATGAGATTTCAGTACAACATTCGAATAGAAGTTGTACTGCTGAGTTGTAAGCTGAGAAGTTGTGTGCGATATGAGACTCAGGCCTGCATTTTTTGTTGATGCCCAATAAAATATAACTTTTTCTTATATAAAACTAAGTTCTAAAAATAAATGAAAAATCAATTTGAAAAATCATTCGCAAATCTTTTGAAAACACTTTAATTCAGTTCTGCATTAATTTTGTAATTGATGATTATTTTAAGTGATCAGTTGATCGTCTATAATATTTTGCCTGTCGCCGCTGCCTTAAAACTCAACCAAGCACAAAATAGTGCGTCATTCTCTGTTTCCTATCGAGGTTGTTAGCATCAAGTGGCGAAATTCTCAACCCAAAGGTGTTAACAACTCGCACTGCAATAACCTAAAAACTTCTTCAAACGAACACTTTGCAAGTCGACTTATTTCGTATCATAAATTTCAATAAATTTTCCACTTGTAAAAGAAACCGCATTTCTAAATATTTTTTTTTCTCTTTCCCTCTTTCAGACATCTGCAACCTGTTACAAAGTAACCTGTGAGTATTACTCTACGTTCATATTTTAATATTTCTCAAGCTAAACGCATTAAACGCTAAGTCAACCAGAATCGAATTAATTCTCTGAACTGTAAGTCAGTGGCATGTATTCGAGATCAATTAGCGAGCGATTCAATTGAAATCACTGCACCGAACTGACCATACCCAAGTGGAGCGGGTCGATGCGGTAGCGCGTAAAGTAAACGAGTTGTAACCCGATACACGACGACACGACTCGTGAACTGTGCTACACACGTGGTTAAAACACGGAAAATCTTATCATTCGGATAGCTTGTGCTTAATTTACCATGAGACGTGGTGTGCTGCAAGCAGCGTGGAACCTTCCGTCCAAGGCTGAATGCACTCGAATGCAATGCAAGTCATATTTGTCTATTATCGTTGCGGGAGCAACGGTTTCATAATTCAAACTGAACTTACTACACTGTGTCGTGTTGCAGTAGTGCAGTAGTATCTTTTGCGTGTATCTATGGTTATGTGGTCATCATATTGTTGCAAACAAGGTGACGGAGCACATTGACCGCATAATGAAAATTTTGTTTTGTTTGCATGTTTGCATTTTCAGGTATACAACATCGTTTGACTTATTATCGTGGCAAGGATCAGAGTCCTCAAATTTTCAATGACTCTTCCGCAGAGATCCGGCATAATGTGAGCGGTGGATTGGCTGACGTTCATTCTTGTCATCCGCCAATTGTTGTTTATTCGGAAAGACCTACGGCTTTAGGAAATGCCGGAAGAAAAGTGAAGCCAAAAAACGAAAATGGCCAGAAAATCTCCCTACCAAATTTTTGTTTGTTTTGTTTGGCTTGTTTTTTTTTTTAGAAAAACCCACCAAAATATTTTAGGGTAAATGTTGCATTTTTTGGCACGCTTTCCATTTTGATTGTATGTATGCAAAAGAGCCAAAAAAAAAAAATTCAAAAAAGAGCCAGAACATTTTTGGGTCCCGAGAGTTCGTCTGTAACGAACTTCTAAATACCCGACCCTCTTTACCCTGTAACACCAAATTTAAAAATTTTTGCCCTGAATTCATATATTTTATGTCAACAATTTGTATTGGCCACGCCCTCAAAAATGGGCGAAAGCTGAAAAATAAAATGAAATAATTCTTATTTCGTTAGAATCATGAGAAAATTCGATAAAAAAGCATTTTTTTTTTCAAAAAGCGCCCCCTAAAAGTGGGCGGAGCTCAACGTTTGTATGTAAAAAACTATGTAAATAGCAATATCTTTGATATTTGTCATATTTTTTATCGATTTGGAAAGAATTTTCCGCGAAATAAGGGTTTTAAAGATTTTACATTGTAAAAGAGGGCATGGTCGATGGTGTGTGCGGTCCAGTTTTTTTCTAATTAAAGGCTTTGGGCAACTATTGCCTTGCTCCAATTTGAGGTCATAAGACATTCATGTCAATTGCGGGCGTGGCTGCGGGCGGATCGTATCAATTTTCATACTTTGTCTGTACAAAATAAGAACCAAAAAACACTCTTAAGTTTCAGCATCCTAGCACAGGATGCAGGAGACACAGCAAAAAAAATCGATTTACTTAAAGTTTTAGTTTAAAAAAGTCTACGCTGAAAGATATTCACTGCAAACCTCGCTTTGGCTTAAATACCAATCCCTTTGGCGAAGGGTTGAAGTCGTGTTCATTTAATACCACAAGGAATTTACAACTCAACCATTGCTGTTGGTATAGATGAAACGTTAGTTCATTGGATTAAGGTAATGCTAATGCACATGACGCCATTGACCGGATTGTGGCAAGTGCTTCATAACTGGGTTAAATAGCGCCTGTCCGCAAGGTGTATTCTGTCTCCCCCTTTATGGTTCATTGTTGTAGGATCTCTGCTTTCAGCTCTCAACCTTCCTCGAAGCTAGTCACAAACCTACGCGTATGATGTCGCCATTCTTACTCTCGGCTTAAACCTTGGGACTATCTGCTCTTAGGAGATCTTAGGGATCTCCCAAAACCATACCGATGATTAGTGCACTAGAAAAGGGCTTTCGGTAAATCCTTTCAAAACTGCGGCTGATCTTTTGACGAAAAGGAGGAAGTTGATTTTTGTAGTGGAATCCAGGTCAATGCCCATGTCCATTGACCTGGAGTCCACAACAAAAATCAACAACTAGTAATAACTGGAGAAAGGAAACCCTCTGAGTTGTTCCTACTACAGAGGCATCAGTCTTCTTAGCATTGTATACAAGATCTTTTCTGCTGTACTGTGTGAACGCCTGAAGCCGTTTGCAAATAATCTGATAGGCACATATCAGTGTGGCCTTAGGCCAGGAAAGTCCACCATCGATCAAATATTCACACTGCGGCAGATCTTGGGGAAAACCCAGGAATTCCAAATCGATACACACCGCCTCTTCATCGATTTTAAGGCCGCGTATGACAGCATCTATAGAGACGAGCTATATAGCGCAATGTCTAGTTTTGGCATCCCTGCCAAACTCGTCAGTCTGTGCAGGATGACGTTGGAAAACTCACGCTGTTCCGTCAAGGTCGGCAAAGACCTCACCGACCCCTTTGATGTCAAAAAAGGATTTAGACAAGGCGACGCGCTGTCATGCGACTTCTTTAACATCATACTTGAGAGAATTGTGCAGAACTCTCGCGCCAACACCAGAGGTACAATCTTTCAAAAGTCCGTTCAACTACTCGCATACGCAGACGACATTGACATAATCGGTAGAACAAAGCGTGATGTCAGTGAAGCCTTCGTGAGTATAGGGACGGAAGCGGCGAATATGGGTTTAGCAGTCAATGAGGGCAAAACCAAGTATATGCTGTCATCAAGAAAAGACACCCAACACCGACGTCTTGGATAAAACATCACCATCGACAGCTATAACTTTGAGGTAATTAGGGACTTTGTCTACCTGGGTTCCGCTATCAATTCAGACAATCACACCAGCGCTGAAATCAAACGAAGGATAACTCTTGCCGATCGCTGTTTCTTTGGGCTAAAAAGGCAATTGAGTAGCAAAGCCCTCTCTCGAGCAACTAAAGTGTCCATGTATAAGACCCTCATCATCCCAGTCCTGCTTTACGGTGCAGAAGCATGGACCCTGTCAAAGGCGGATGAAAACACTTTAGGCTGCTTCGAGAGGAAAATTCTTCGGACAATATACGGTCCCGTCTGCATAGACGGAGAGTGGAGGAGGAGATATAACATCGAACTGTACGGGCTGTACAGCGATACCGACCTAGCCAAAAGAGTCAAAACACAACGTCTACGATGGCTGGGTCATGTAGAGCGGATGGACACCAACGCCCCGGCCCGGAAAATCTTCAAATCCACACCGCAGGGACGGCGCGGTAGAGGAGCACCGAGACTCAGGTGGCGCACGCAAGTGGAAGGGGACCTCAGCCAACTTCGCGTGCGAAACTGGAGACGGCTAGCTAGAGAAAGAGCTGGCTGGCGAAGCTTGTTGGCTGAGGCCCGGGTCCACCCCGGACTGTAGCGCCACCTTAAGTAAGTAAGTAAGTAATAACTGGAGAGGTCACCAACAAATTCCCACAACGAAAAGGAGGAAGGTCATTGGTCTGACACAACTCGTGCTTGATTGTGTCACTTTTTCGATATCCAATGAATTCAACTAATTGGGAGTAATCCTTGATACAAAACTTCTTTAATCGAAGCATGTTGAATCCAAAGCTGATCCCTTTTGGCAAGAACTCATGCATGTCTCCAAAATGGTCTTCTCCATCTATACGGCCATGGAATGACCTTGCCTCTCATATGTATCAGTTTTTTGGTGAACCAGGCTTTCGCAGAAAAGCAAAATATCCTCTTTTGCTAAACTCCAAAAACGGCTGCACAGGAGCCTTACCTAGCAAGTCGGGCTCTGCTCTAGATGCTCTGATGAAACTCCTCCTCCCTTTTTATATTTATCATGGAGTGAACGCTGAATTCATCTTTCGGTTAAGCATCAAGCGCATTAAAATTCCGAAGAACTTGTGACACCAGAAATCCTTTTGAGACAAAACTACCATGTCGACTTTCCTCAGGCAATGGCATGGATTCTTCTTGATTTAGGGCCAGGGAAACAATTTTGAAATCTTGTGGTTGATGGCTTCAAAACTGGACAGGGGTCTGGTGTTGTAGTCTTTGCACTCCACCACCTCTTAGGTAAATTTGCGTCGGAGATTGCGGCTATGCGCCATATTGTGATAGGGCGCAAAACTCGTCATGCGTTTTCAGTGACAGCCAAGCAGCACTAAAACGCTGCTCAACCCTCTTACCTTGTCAAGATTGTTCTCGACCCAAAGCCGGCGCTAAACTTTGTCTAAAGGCTAAATATAGGGAACCTGGTTTTGTTCCCAGGTGACACTGGTATCCAGAGAAATTGGATTGGAAAATTGGACGAGTTTGTTAGGTCAGAGGACGTTCAGAAGAGGTTTAATCTGGAGCCGAACCTGCGCTGGGCCTACCTATGTATGTGTTGTCATGTTCGCCATTGATATTCGGGTTTATCGTGAGCACAGTCTTAGCGACTACGTTATTATATATGCAAGGGGTCAGCATCTTTCCTTCTATCTCTCAGGAGAAGCGACTGCAGACTTTTTGTCGGCGTCCTTACGCCGAGCTCCTTACGCCACCAAGCTTTTGTTAAACACTTAAATTTGTTAGGCTTGTGCGAAACCACCACCTATCCTGCCTTTGGAGAGGACAGAGATACAGCAGAATACTTCGTCTGAAGTTGTCCTTCCCTTACTCGCATAAAGTAGTGCATCTTTGGGGTTGACATGGAGAGTGCCCAACAATTAAGCCCTTCATCATTGAAGCTCCTGTTCATCTTTCTTCAAAAGACGGGAAAATTCAATTCATTGATTTAAGTTGTCTGCATGGTAGTACAATTGTTCAGTGTGCCTGAGTTCACTGACAACCTGAGTGTGTCTGACAACCTCTAAAAAAAAGTAAAAAACTGTCATTAAATAAGAATTAAAATAAATTTTTGTTTTGTGGCAGAGAAAGCTTTTTCTTAGATTCAGCTTCACTGTCTAAATAACTGACATGACAGAAGTCACTAAAACAACTTGGTTTAAATGATCCAATTGAAAAACTCAAAGGGTTGGGCCCTTCTCCAATTGGCGATTTCTAAACAGGGTATGCCTTATTGCCAGCAGCAATGGTATACAGTTATTGTTTCATAAGTTTGTTTTTCAAGTCCCACATTTTTCACACAATGAGCTATTTGGAATTGCCAAAAGAGCAATGCGTACTGCCCAGACCAGTTTAATATTATATTATTTCAGCCTAGACTTATCAAATGCATCGACATGTTGTTAACGCACGTTTTCCTAACGACACTTTGTATTTTATATAAGTCATGCACACTTGATCTTATGTTAACTTATTAATGCGAAATTCTCAGAGTTACGTTACTAATCCCACTGGATGCACTGCAGCGCTGCACCAAGTCACGTACTGTAATCAATCATGATTCCTAAAAAGGCACGTAGCTATGTTGAGGCTTAATTATTATTACTGTATCCGTTGGCCACTTTCGATTGGAATGATTTGAAAGAAGTTTTTTTTTTAAAGCGATCTTATGCGGGTGTAGATAGCAAGTACAATAACCTCGGATGCTGTAAAATCTACATACAAAACTCCCGACGGCATACTTAAATGAGAAGTTCACCGCCAGAGTCGCCGTTGAATACTTTCAAGTATTGAATCACTTATTCGGAAGGTGTGCTCTTTGGTGCTCGTTAAATCGATACCATCTTTCGATTTCCTTGAAAATCTCGGCTAATATGTAATTACTACTGGGGCAGAGGTGGTGCTTATTGGCTACTTAATGTGGTCGTGTGTAGTGATTTTCATTATGAACTTGTTGTGGACACTCGTTAAGGTAGGAGTTTATTAAAAATACATGTGCTGTGGACAACAGTGCTAATTTAGGCACGAGTTGCTGAATGTACTCATTTTATCTGGGAAGGTAAACACTACCACAAGGTCGAGGCGTTTTTCTATCATAAAATGGTATTTTATTTCCTCCTCTGTGCGTACTTGGTTATATTGTAAGTCCTTACTAACTTCAGTAACTATGCTCTAGAGGCCCAGTTGCTCTTCAGTAACACTTGCTCTAGAGGCCGTTTAGAATGGGCAATAAGCTCCTTTTAACTCTTTAAGTCAGCTGGTGTGGACCTGGTTGTTGTATTTATTTCAAAGGTGGGGAAAAAAGACCCAACGCAACCGAAGTCCTATAGACCGATCAGCTTAACATCCTTTTTTTCTCAAAACAATGAAAAAAGCTGTGAACAACTACATAAGAGAAGAAGTGCAAGGCAACTTCCCTCTTCACCACTGCCAGCATGCATACAGGACGAGCAGATCTACCGAAACCGCTCTATATCAGCTGACGGGAATTATTCAAAATCCTCTTGACACCAAAGAAACAGTAATCTGTGCCTTCCTGGATATCGATGGGGCATTTGACAACACGTCACACGAAGCCATAAGGTGAGCCCTTGAAAGGAAGGCAGTTAATAGCACAGTTTCCAGATGGATGCATGAGCTGCTGAGAACACGATCAGTGGAGACGCACTCATCACAGGAAATTATCAAGGTTAGCACAACATGAGGGTGCCCAAAAGTATTGTCACCCCTAATATGGAGCCTTGTTGTTGATGAACTACTTGATAAATTAACTAACATAGGCAACAACTGTCAGGAATATACCGATTAAATAGCATTGATTGCCAGGGGAAAGTTTGAAAAAAAGGTCTGTGAAATTATTCAAGCACTCAAGGCAGTCCAAGAATGGTGCAACACAGCTGGGCTCAGTCTGGCCAAGACAACTATTGTACCATTCACCAGGGAAAGGAATATTTAAATGAAGCCTGTAAGCCTAATCGGGTTTGACACTGATACCAGTTAAAGAGGTGAAGTATCTGGGGTTAGTAAACTAATCTGGAAGACACATACAGAAGAGATCTCCAAAAAGACTACTCGTGCTCTTACGATATGCAGAAGCCCTGCGGGTAAGTCTTTGGGGGTGCAGCCTCAACATCATGAGATGGATTTACACTGCCATAGTGAGACCAATGAGCATCTTCCAAGCCGAAGTATACGCTATAGATAGATGTGTCCAATTCAGTCTAGACATAAATTACAGGAATTGCGTAACAATAATGTCAGACAGTCAGGCAGCTATCAAGGCGCTAAATGCTCACATAATCAAATCGAAACTTTTAGGGGGCACAAGCCTAATGGTCTGGGCAGGGTCAATAAAGTGACTCCCTATTGGGTACCTAGCCATGTTGAAATCGAGGGAAACGAAGCTGCGGACTCCTTGGCAAGACAAGGATCAGCAAAACGATGGTGTCATTTTGAGGTCGCCTAATACCTTAAAACTTTTCTTGTACACTTCTTTAACCAAGATTTCATAAAGGAAAAGTTGTGTAGAGCGGGGTCATCCGAGGTTCGGAGTCTTTGTGGGCGAACCCGACAACAAAGTATGAAGAACCTTTGGGACTTCTTTGTCTGTTTTTTCTATTTGGAATTTGGTCATAAATTCGAATTTTCGTGCTTAATCGCAAAATTTGAGCTTAATCCGGGGAACATCTTGAAGGCAGAAACCCGGTATGCCTGTGGTGCGTGGCTATACGAAGGTTCTTAATTTGATGAAGAATTCAAGACAAGCATGGAAATAAGAGCTCATTTTACTTTGAGTGTCTTGCCCTTGCTTGACTATAAGGGCTACAGACAATTCAGGCAAGCTAAGTCATTAAATGATTTTCTGATAACAATCAGATTTCGGCTTGAGGAAAATCTTGTGGTGGAAATCAGAAGAGTCCTTAGTGTCTAAACATCAGAGAGAAGGCTAGTGTCTAAACCCTGGAGAGGGAAGACTTCATTGTGAGCGCATACGCAGACGATGTAGAAATCCTGATTCCAGGTAAACTCCCATCAATCAATCCTCAGTGACCGATTCAGCTACGCATTCCGCATTGTTGGAAAATGGGTTGAGGGTCGAGGACTGGGAATAAACCCCTCTAAGACGGAAGTTGTGTTATTTACCAGGAAAAGGTAAGGGTTCACGCTTCAGCAACCCAAGAATGGGGGGAGTGGAGTTACCGTTATCCAAATCGGTAAGATACCTGGGTGTCATATTAGACTCCAAACTCAGCTGGAGGGATAATATAGAAGATCGTGTCAAGCGGGCATACGTGGCACTATACGCCTGCCGCAGAACGTTCGGAAGCATGTGGGGACTGCAACCAAAAAAGGTACACTTAACTTATGGTGCAGTTGTATGGTGGAAGGCTAAGGCAAGAAAGTGTTATCTCTCTATCCTCACCAAAGCTCAAAGGGCAGCCTGCATGGGTATAACAGGGTCCCTAAGGACCACACACACCGTGGCACTGAAGGTGCTACTCAACCTCACCCCCTTGGACATATACTGCAACAGCAAAGCAGCTAAAACAGCTGTTCGCCTAAGGAAATCTGGACTGGGGTCCTCAAGATCTTATGGACACGCCTCTGTGGAAACTCAATGGGCTGCCTCCACAGATACCCCAGTCACGGATTACGCTACCAGAATACCTGAAAGAGGTGAATGGGCAGAAAAGACCATTACAGGAGATGACGAGATCGGCGTATATACTGACGGTTCTAAGGTGGACGTCGGAACCGGCGCGGGCATCTTCTGTGGAGCTCTGGGACTATGTAAATCGTTTCGGATTAATGACGACTGCAGCATTTTTCAGGCGGAGCTGGCAGCCACAATCCAAGCTGCCTCCGAGCTAAAGAAACACAGCCCCGCAAACAAGACCATCACCATATACTCTGATAGCCAAGCGGCAATCAAAGCTTTGGAATCAGACGTAGTGAAGTCAAGGTCTGTGAAACTATGCAGGAAAATCCTGGACGAGTTATCACTTGGCAACACTGTAACTGTGTGTTGGGTGCCAGGTCATACCGATATATTAGGAAACGAAGAAGCGGACAAGCTTACGAGTTATGGGTCTGGGATGAATGCATCTATAGCCCTCAAATCTATAAGAATCCCACTGAGTTCGATAGCATGTAGGGTAGAAACTGAATCCTTGAGTAGAACCAACCTACGTTGGACAGAACTTGATACGTGCAGACACACAAGAGAGCTATGGCCAGCGGTAAGCAAAAAGAGATCACTATTTTTGATCGGACTAGCCCGCAGGAATATCCGAGTACTCACGGGAATCCTCCGGGGAACTGCGCTGTGGGTCTAGACGCTGAGCGGCTAGGCATACCGCATAACGATTACTGCAGAAGCTGCAGGGACGTTGAAGAAATTGAATCTGTTCGCCACCTGCTTTGCGAATGCCCAGCCCTAAACAGCATCAGGCGTAGTACCCTTGGCAGTTACTTCATCAACGAGCTCGAAGATCTAAATAATGTAGATCTAAAGGACCTTCTAAGATTTGTATACAAATCCGGATGAGTCCAAGAGGGCGGAACTCTGAGCTTCTAACAAAGGTCTATTTCTGTTTTCGTTCCAGGTATTAAGAAGGTTCCCAATGGACATAATGGACCCAACTGCGGGTCTAAGTAGAGCCGTGGCTATTGTCAAAAGGGCACTGATCAACCTAACCTAGTGTCTTAACATTAGCTGGAAGTCAACTATACATGCTACAGGGTACTAGGGCTTAAGCTGGTACCAATTGGAGTGATATCGTCAATGAAAAAACGACCTTTTGTATACTGGGGAATCGTGGCTCAACTCCGAACTCTTGTTTCCAGCAGTCTGCGACATTTTTTGTGACCGCTACGCTGGATAAGGCAAGAAGTTGCACAGAAAGAGAAATAAGTTGGCTTATAAGCTGCCAATCCTCCGGATCAAGCTCATGTCAATCACTTTAATTAATACTGGAGATAAAACTGAACCCTTTGGTAGGTTTACCGATATTGTGCCTATGAAAATCTGATTAAAAGGCGCTTAACCACAGTTTTAACTACGTTGATTCAATCCCTTTTTCACTGAGTAAGGGACTCATCGATTCGAGACAACCAATTGGGTTTTTTGTCCTTTGAAAAAAAAAACTTGTTTCGCAAACTTTTATCAATTTGAATGTCTGCTCTTCGATTCATCGCCAAACTCCCCCTGCTTGTGGTGTTCTTACACATGTAGGAGTATACTTAAATACGATCGATCAAAACTTGCAATGTGACGTAACTTAAAATAAATATTAATAAACAAAGCACCACATGATGTCAACACCTGAAGTATTAGCTTCATTCACACGCCAGCCATGTCGATCAATTGATCTCACAACACAACTCCCACGGATCGGGGCCGGCCGGATCGAGATAAAGCTCAATATTTTTTTTTCAATCTCAACCGATGTGACGTTTTTTTAAATTGCACAGTTCATATTAATTTGACATGGGAATGCCTGCCAGGCATAATATTAAATCAGAGTAGTTGTGTTTATTTCAATTTGACGCGATCTAGCAATGCCATATACCTACATATTTGCAGTCATGTGCGCATACCTTACCAGCTTCGATTGAGGATAATGGAAACCAGTTCGAGACCTGATGACAGCATACCCAATAAAAGGTGGCAAAAACTGGATACAAGATTCGAAACCAAACATTTATCATTAATCATTTTTTTGCACCCTCAGCTTGTGCATCGATATTTGGTAGTTTTTGTGTGTATGCAAACAAATCTTTAAAACGTTCACAGTTTGCCCGGAAGATGCATTTACTCTAGTTAATTCCATATGATTTATATTTAGAGACCATAAACAGATCAAGCTTGCTAATAAATTGATTATATAATTTTGAATGAAAGATGCCATAAATAATCATGTTCATTCATTTGAAAAATTAGCAAACAAATAAAAATGAAAAAATATTTTTATTGGGATCGTGCACACGCACCAATTTTAATTTTAATGATTTATATTTAACTCAAGATGATGTCTTACATTGGATATGAAGCTAAATGTTTAAGGGAAAACTGATTGATCGCTCCTTGTTATCTGCCTTAAGTTGTAGAGTCGGAGTGGAATTGTCTCACGCGTGATAAGACTGGGTCGTCATCTTTTGTGTTAGATGTAAATGGTGTGACCAAATGCTTCAAAGCCATCAACTGCTCCAAATCTAGGCAAATGCAAAACAATCATACAAACTGAAAATATACAGGAAGTATTGGAAAAGTATATTGTAAAGCCTTATATGGCATTACTACACGGGCTCAGTTCTAAATTGCCCTTTATGTATTGACCCTCGCTTTTCTACACTATCAAGTTTAAGATGTACCTGCCCGGCATGAGAGCTGTATGCTAATGTACTTGGCAAAAGGACTTGAAATGTACTTGCAAAAGGATCTTGAGAGGACTTGCAAAAAATATGGAACTCACACATAGAGTGTGAGTCCTCACCAAAAAGCCTCACCTACCATCTAACTTCCCGTTTTGCTGAATAATTTAGGGGATAATAACTTACCGCCACAAAAACGCGAGAAATTATGCACTTATTTATTCTTACGATCTTAAAACACTCAAAGCTCGCATAACAGCTTCTTCGATTAGCCTGTATCCCACAAAACTAAAAAAAAAACCGTCGTATGCGACGTGACAAGCATAGTTCAATGGGCTTTGCTGCAGGAGCTGAAAATGCAGCCGGTAGGTGTAGTAGCCAAACTAAAAACAAAATCTCGATAGAGCTGACAGATGGCCTAGGCTATTTTCAGCACCTGGTCAAAGACTAAGACGGTCCTCTATCGGATGAGGATAAGGACCAGACCAGTTTAGTCATTGGAAGGAATATTTCACATCAGTCTTGAATCATGTTTTGAAGAGAGAATTTTTCGAATACGGATCACATCATCCAGTAAGCAAAAAATAATTTGTACTATTAAATCGCTCAAGAAGTTATACTTCCGCAGACTAGACGGAATTAGAGCAGAAATAATCCAAGCATCTTCAACATCGTTGGCGGAGCTTTTGTTGTCATCAAGCAACCATGGGTTGCAGAAGTTTTCCCCTAGGAGTGGGAAAATAACTTCCGAGAAATGGTTTTATTGAATGTGGAACCGATGAGGACCGATGAAAAAGCTGCAGTGGTTTTCCAAGAGTAAAAGAATACCTAACAAATGATTTAGAACAATCAAACATCTGTACCAGTGAAATTGTGAACTTTAGGACCAAAAAAGTCAAAGAATCTAAATGTGAAAAGTGATTAAAACGGAGTTTGGCCAACATAAAAATAATCAATAAAGTTGAGATAATTAAGCCCTTTTTTAACTGCATAGATTTCTTTAAATAAAGCCGGAACGCAATATGGAAACGTGGAACTGGCAGCAAAGCGGACTGGTAGGAGATCGGCGAAATTGATTGCTCTTGGGTGAACGACTCTTCTGTTCCCGAGCATGTTTTTGTAAACCTTTTTGTAAAGGGTTTAAAAAGGTTTACAGAAAGATCAGAAGAAAAATGTCGGGTATAAAACCCGATCCCCTGGGAGTACTCCCATAGAGTACTCCCATAGAGTACTCCCATAGAGTACTCCCATAAAGTACTCCCATAGAGTACTCCCATAGAGTACTCCCATAGAGTACTCCCATAGAGTACTCCCATAGAGTACTCCCATAGAGTACTCCTATAGAGTACTGCCATAGAGTACTCCCATAGAGTACTCCCAGTTCATTAAGTTCATCTCAAAGTTTGTAACACTGATTATAATAAGTGGTAGACCGCCAAGACCTTAGGGGCATATGATTGAAATCAAATTGTGAGTCGAAGAAGCCATGTCCGTCCGTCCGTCTGTGTGTGTCACATGTCTTTGGGGCTTAAATTTGCAAGGTTTGAAATTTTGTACGAAGGCTCTTTGTACGAAGCAGTAATAGTGTAAAAAGTGTTTCAAACTCACTTACAGACATGTCCACAATCAGTGCTTTCAAAACTGTAAGACTTCGTAAAATGTCTAAAATTTAAATTTAGTATTTCATGAAGTCTCACAGTTTTTAATTTTAAATATCCAGGAAAACGTCGATTTTGACTGGCCTAAAGCCCAATTTGGGATAGAATAAGAAAAAAAATTATGTGCCCAGAAACTATGAAACACAAATTTTATGGGCACGCCTTTTAAGGCTCAATTTAACAAAAAATAAAATTGAATTTAAACCAAAAAATTAGAAAAAAAAAACAGAAATATCTATGCAAATATTCATAGTTTGTTATAAGAGCTGGTCAGACCTCCCCTTTTAAAAAACTAAAAAAATTTTAGGAATAACTTTTAGTTAACTTTTCGCTAACGATCCCGACAAAAAATAACAATATTACAATACAATGTGGGCTAGGACCGGATATATAACGGTCCGTTTTACTTTTGCCAAAACACTGTAGCACTTACTAGCTATAGTTAACTCTGTTTTAATGACTACAAAAGATTAAAGCATGAAAGGTCCAGAGATTGTACAGGAAATATAGAGACGAGGTAATAAGGCTGATAGTCAATCTCCATAAAATATTAATGAGCATGTAGAGAGCATTAAAAAAGAATTCGAAAAAAACTTCTATTCTTCCTACTTTAAGGGTTTTCTAACAAGCATTGGCCAAATTTTGGATCAAAGACCTTTGCAATAAAAAGCGTACAAGTTATAATTTCCTAAGACGAAAAAGAGAATAATCGCGATGGGCCATCTTATTTTGAAATTGTTTGCCTAAAAAAAGCTTGGGCGACTATTTTTGTGACATTTTTTGGGTTCATCCAACCTCGCTCCTGCCCAATTTCTATAGTGAGCCCAGGTGGCCGGCGCCCAGGTTGGTTGGCTAGCCAAGGCAACGTAGGACATATGAAATTATGTGTTGAGTCAAAACTCAAGCCCATTTATACCTATACTCATGACCTATTTCTGTTTTAAAATTGTGAAATAATCAGAAATCTCGTAGACCTTTCCTACTTGGGTGGGTTTAAAGATTCGGGAGAACATTTTTGTTTTGCATTTTGAGCGCGGTTATGGCACATTCTAAAATTCACATTCTAAATCGTCGCGGTAAGTCCGAAAAACTTTAAATTATTTTGTTTAATTTTTTTAATATTATGAATTTATGAACAGAAATATCTCTTGAGACTGTTTAAGCTACCGCTGGTCCTGTTCCCCTCTTTTCGAGTAGATGGGAAACAGCATTAGTTCAGCCCGTCCCTTAAAAAGGCGAATATACTTCTTGTGCTTCTTATGCTTCTTGTTTTTGTCCAACTGCACTCATTTTATAAATTTTTTCATAAGCTTATTAAAACGCTGATTATTTTCAACTTACGAAACATTTTGGATCGCGAAAACTTCTTATTGACCGGCAATATGGCCGCCCTTTGCATTAAAGTGAAGGCAAGATTATTGCACTTTAGAGAGATTTGACGGAGTTTGGTCAAGCTCTCTAGTCGAATATTCCCAACCTCTTATTGAGATGGGCGCATTTCCAATACAAGCAGTTTTGAGTGGCTTCAAATCTGCAATTTATAAAATAAACGCTGGGGAGCTCTGCTTTGTCTCCAAGTCTCATCCTCGTTTTCAGAAGCAAAGATTTAAGTATTCCGTATTCGTTCTCGATTTCTCGCCCTTGCTCCTTACACGCAAAACTGGAACGGCAACATACGTCAAACTCACTTAACACTGGCCTCAACAAAGATCACTAAACTGAGTCGTACTGAGTGCTTCTAAAACTCAATGCTGTCAATTTTAGCCGTAGTAAATAAGCAACTTTTGCAACGATGAATTCCAGGGTTTTTCATCATCATTCTCAGTGCTGTCAGATTTTTTAAATGTTAGAATGCCTGCATATTAGATAGTGGAACCTGGGTTTCCTTTAAAGGCGCCATAAATAATTTACCTCGTCAGTTCTTCTTATATTAATGGGCTCCAAAAAATTCAACATTTCGCTAAAAAAGAAATTGAAATCCTTTTTTTGCTGCTTACACCGGAATTTCGACATTTCAAATGACAGCCAGCGTCTCATTTGTCTAATGTCAACTACTCATGTGCATTTCATTTATTGTTATCGATTTATTGTTAACGACTTCTACCTCTTCTTTTAAAATATTTCTAAGACCTTTTTATTTCTAATAAACTTTTAAATTTTATAAATTTTGACAACATTTCAATTACGCTGAATAATCATTAAAACATGCGAGGAGTGAGAGAATTGAGAGCTTTACAAAAAAAAAAATATAAATGCAAAAACAAAATGCAACGTTTCACTGAAATGCTACATTTCGGTCAAAATTCTGCTTGGGTCAAAAGTGTTTTTATCAAATTCTGCTTTCAAAGTTTTGCTCTCTTATTATTCTATAAAATTCTGGAAATTAAACTTTTACTTTAGCTAGAATTTTGAAAAACCAAAATTGTGAAAGCAGAATTATGACGCACAAAAACCGCATTGTACCTGTTGGATGGGATTCAAAAAACAGGAACTAAAACTTATTAGTGACAGGAATGCAGGAAGGTAAACCGTCTCACTGGAACGCTGAGTGTCACTGTTTAATCGTTTTTACACAAACAGTGGTTGTAGAAAAGAAATATGAAAATAAAACTTTTAATGTGCCAAACGTTGCACCTGCATTTTCTGCAGCAAGCAATATGCATCGATTTGTATTGTAAAGGCATAACACTTGCGGGGATAAGCATTCATCTTTCTGTGAAGGGTTTTTAACTTTTATTTTGCTTGCGCAATTTTTAATGTACCAAACGTTGCACCTGCATTTTCTGCAGCAAGCAATATGCATCGATTTGTATTGTAAAGGCATAATCCTTGCGGGGATAAGCATTCATCTTTCTGTGAAGGGTTTTTAACTTTCATTTTGCTTGCGCAGTAGAGAGGAGTCATACATAACTCCTTCAGCGTGAGTTTACTGTTTTAAAAACATCCTTTTTTATAAATCTAGCAATAGATATTTAATTTTTAAATTTACTGCCATTCCTTAAACAGAAATGCCTGTTACACGTGGCTGCCTTTTTCCCTATTTTACCCTTAAACCTCATCATACGATATTACAAATTGTTTCTCTCCTCATTATTTTCGTAAGGAGGTCAAGAACCCAAAGCAGTCGTAATTGTGTGGGAACTTTACCATGCGCCAGGAAATCTGCCTCCTAAGGGATCAAAAAATAAAAATAAAATTGTAACACAAAAAATACATTTAAGGATCTAAGGCGGCTGCCAAACATTGTTGTACGCATCAGGCGTGTAACTACTTGGCAATAATCCCTTACTCAACGTTCCGTTCCATAATAAAGACCCCCAGAGATGACAAAATAATATTCTATGGGAACTGGAATTCTTTTGTGTTCTCCTCAGTAAAATAGCCCAGTACGGCATTGTTCATGTACATTATGGGAGATATCCCAGCAAAAAAGAGCTTTGTCAACCAATACTGACTATTATCATAGAAAAAAACTCCTACAATCTTACCATCGGGTAGCTTCTATAGCTATTCCCGCTGTGATTTACAATAAATATTTTAGCAAAACAATCGAAACGGAAATACTCACTTACTACATCCGATCCATTGGCGCTGTTGGCCCACATAAGGCGTCTATAAACTTTTATATTTAAGATCCATATCGACCAGAAATTTATCTCGAATCTCTGCGTATATGGATACCGAAATGAATATCAAGACAGACGCCACCATGAGGACGAAAGAGAAATTTATTACAATTTTTATATCGAGGGTTTTTGTTTAAGGAATGTGTGCTAGGAATGAGAGTCGATGGTGGTTGTTGTCATAAAGAAGATGTTTTTTTTTTGTCGGTGTTAAAGCCCAATTGAGATACAAAAAATTTATATTTTGGTACACTTCAAACGACCCACCAAAGACCCACTCACTGCGCTGCTGTGATAAATTATATGAACACGAGTATAAATATAGAATTTATATATTGTGTGTCGTCGTTGTTATATGTTTTTGACATTAATTGCATTTGACTTTTGTGTCGTGCTCTCTTAATTAATTCCTTAGATTGTTTGCGAATGTGGAGGACTGTGGCGAGAATACAAAACGGATTTGATTTGCCATGGTATTGCCCAGAACAACCTTACGAAACCGAACTGGGTATATCACGTGAGGATTCATGTTTTTCGTATCTATTTTTGTATGGGGGAAACAATTCGGTTATGCCTGATTATCTGTGTTGTTCTTCTTTCGGTTATGAACAGAAAAAAATAACAACAAAAATTAAATAAACACACATAATAGCAAAATAATGTTGGCTGCAATAGAGCGGAAAATAAAATTCACGCCGGGAACATTTGGCATTGAAAATTGTTCCGATGTGTTTTCAATAGTTGACGCTGTTCCCTTTTTATACTTGTATAAAGCTTTCAATACATATTAACTCTCTACATATTTACAACATAACAAACATATATTTGACGAAACTAACAATTTTTTTTTTTTTCGTTTCAGAACAAACCATCGCCCCAATATTGAACGATGTTGTTCGAAGATCTCACATAAAAAATACTTTAACGAAATTCAATGATGAATTCAGCACGACACCATCGCATTGGAGTATTTTTATCTCCATAAAACATTACGAAAACATTTTCCAGTCAATCTATTTCTAATCGGTTTTTAGAATTATTTATAAAAAAAAACACAAGCAAAAAAAAAACACATAAAAAAAATTTCTGTGAATTCTCGAAAAAATTGCAATTTTATATCTAGTCACAAAAAAGTAAAGAAAAGAAAACACAGTCCGATAGATGTAGGTAATTTATTCATGCAAAAATATCTATCAATAACTATCTTACGCTGACAACTCAAATATTCACCAAAGATTATTATTATAAAAAAAAAACCAGAAAAAAAAACGAGACGATTAAATTTTAATTTGAAAAAATGCCATACAATCGGGATGCTTCGGTGCATGCCGACAAGTTGAGCGGAATCGAAGAGGAGAGTGACCTGTATGAGGGATTTGCACCACACGTTGATACTTCGGAAATAAAAAATCTTGACTACCAGACCAACTCAAAACAATCAGGTAAGATATTTTTTCAATGGACTTTTATCTTATTCCGGTGGGTATACCTAGTGACGTACACTATTACGTACACTTGGCACGGGGGTTTTAAAAGATTTGACAAGTTATCATTGGTGTAGAGGCAGCACGTAATGCAAAGTTATCTTGGAAATTATCTACAAGATAAGATATTAAGCACATGGCTTTTGGTTTGATTATCGGAGGAAAAGACTTTTTTATCGATAATTTCTTTTGAGGGAAGCTAAGCATATCTCTTCTTGTCTGTCAAAGTTTTTCTTGAAATCTGAGAAAGTGAGCGAACAGGGGCGCATTTTATAGACGGGTATGTGTTTTTGGAACGGGAGAGTTATCCAAGAGCGTAACGAATAAGATGACTAACTAGTGGGAGGGTTACAATCCGCTTAGGACCACTGTCAAGCTTCGAATTGTGTCATAAATCTTGGTTGTTAAATTTCAGTTTCATTAAACTTCAATTGTTTTTAAAATTTCTCAGTTAAGAATCTTCTCCCTAAGAAAGGGGCGTGGCATCCACCCATTCTCAATAACATCGTATTTTTGTTTATATTTTTTATCAGAAGTGGTATACACGTGTTAATTGCATTTTCATATTAAAAATTTTGGAATATTTCTGAATACTCAGAATATTTCTGAGCAAGTTTTTTGGATTTAAAGCAAATATATCAAATAAAAACCGTTAATTAGAATGCATATTAAGTATGACTACGCCTACAAGGGGGACGGTATTCGCTTTTTTTCTAAATGCCAATCACAATACACTTAAACGAGGATATCGCATACCAAATTTCAGATTCCGGCGACAACTTTGATTTTTCATGCTAATAAGTAAAGTGGGCGTGTCAGTGGGCGGATTTCAAAAAAATTTACACTTGTGGGCGGATTTTACAATTTTACACGCACGCAAGATCTGGCTGTGCAATTTTTTTTTGCAAACATTCTATCTTTCGGTTACCTGTCCATTGAGTTAAAAAAGCTAAAAATCATTGCGGTACTTGGACCAGAGAAACACTTTGCTCCTTTAGGTGTATGGTATAAGATCCTTGAACGTTTAATATACAACAGAATTGAGGCAGATACCCATTAACGGAGCTATCCCTATTGACCAAGCTGGATTATAAAAAGGTTGTAGCTGCACCGACCAATTAGGTACTCGCCTCAACAACTTATATTGAGAATGGCTTTTAAAACAGGCCTAAGACTGGCGCTGTGTTCGTAGACCTTATGCTGCATATGATACGGTCTGGCACACTGGCATGGTCTATAAACTTTTGAAGACGGTACGCCGCAAAACAACAGCAAACCTGATAAATAACATGCTGCGTAACCGCTGCTACCAAGCATTCCTCAGTGATAGAAAATCGAAAAAAAAAATCAACGACGAGTTCCTACAGGGATCGGTCTAGGCCTACTTCTCTTCATAACCTATATATACTCACGATTTACCAAACGTTTTATCCAAACAATCTGGCTATAGTTACACAAAACCAGGGCGTAGACTCATGAGGCCACACTCTCAGCAGATCTTGGCTGCCTGGGAAAATACTTAAGGAAATGACACCCAAAAAAACAAAAACTGAGTCGGCTTGCTAAATCCTAAATAGCTACATTGCGGTTTTGAGCTTCACCTAAATAGCTACATTGCGCAAACGCCGCTCAAACTTATCTTCAACAAAACGGTCCTGCGACCTAATAAGAGCCCTAAATTTCTCGGAGTAATCATCGATAGATCCTTTACCTTTAAGCGCAGTACTGTCTCAATATAGCAGCCAAGCTAAATACAAGGAACAACCTATCATCACCCAGTACGCACTTCGACCTTCTGCTTTAGGACTGACTGGTTAACTCAACTGCCGAATATGGACCCTAATATGGTTTAATAGCACACATGCTACGAAAATCGATAGCCAACTCCAGACAAAATGCGTCTAATATCAGGAACAATAAGGTCAATCCTAATTAATGGCTCACAGTCTTGAGCAACATTGCCCCACCCATCAGCGAAATCCACCTCTGAAGTCTTCGACTAGACTCCTTTTGTTGAACTTCAACATCAACGCAGAATGGGAAAAAGACCAGAAGAATTTTGCGTACCAACATTTAACCTACCCGAATACTTTTGTTACCGCCAGGAGACAGCAGGTAATTGACCTTACCCTGGCCAACAAGTTTTAAAGGACTATCGCAAAATGGAGGGTATCGCCAGATAGCACCCTGTCAGATCACAGATACATCGAATTTCAAATCAATTGCGAAGTTCTACGTTTGGAAGAGAGGAGAAATCCGAGAAAAACGAATTGGTGACAGTTTAGAGAGGAGCTTGGCTACTCTGTTCAAGTTCCACTCAAACTGAGTTCACGACAAGGGGTAAAGATGTCTGCTCAAAATCTGAACAGCATCCTTACCCGTTGTTTTGAACTCGCGTGCCCAGTCACGAAAAACCTCCGTAGAAAATCGGTACCTTGGTGGAATGCCGAACTGCAGCGTATTCTCAAAGTGACCAAGAAGCTCCTGAATCGGTCCTTAAAAACCAATTTAGTAGAAGACTGGAATCTATATCGATCAAGGCAAAAGGATTTTAAGAGACTTATTCGCAAGTCGAAAAATGACTCTTATAAAAAATTTTGTGACGAGATCGAATCTCTAAGTGAAACTAGTAGGCTTGTGAAAGTTCTTCAGAGGAACAGACCAAGCAGACTCGCTTCAATACTCAAACCTGATGGCACCTACACTGAGACCAAGGCGGAGACCTACAGTCTTCTCCTTGAGACTCACTCCCCAGGAAATCAGGTCACCACGTGCTCTTCAGTGGTACCGGCAACGGTGGCCATTGCAGAACCAGCGAACACAACGCGGCTTAACTGGTACATTGCATCTAGAGTGGTGACTGATGACGCTATCAAATATGCTATTGCATCTTTTGAGAGCTTTAAGTCACCTGGTCCAGATGGAACCTACCCGGTTATGCTGAAGCAAGGCTTAGGTCAGCTGTTACCTACGTTGAAAAGAATTTTCACTGCGAGCCTTGCCTTGGCTTACATACCCACCCTTTGGCGTATGGTTAAAGTCGTTTTCATACCAAAACCTGGTAAGTCAGACTATAGCCTAGCCAAAAGCTTCAGACCCATAAGTCTGTCTTCCTTCCTGCTGAAAAGCTTAGAGAGACTGGTTGAGCTGCGCGTGCGCAAAGTTGCTCTTCGCTTGCACCCTCTTTCTGAGATGCAACACGCTTATCAGCGCGGAAAATCCTGCGAAACTGCGCTTCAAAACCTTGTTGGTAGGATTGAATGTGCTCTTGACCAGAAGAAGTACGTGCTGGGCGTTTTCGTCGATATTGAGGGTGCTTTTGATAACGCGACGTTTGATAGCATGTGCAACTCAGCCAGACAACATTGTGTTGATGAAACATTAGTTCAATGGATTAGGGCAATGCTAATGAACAGGACGCTGATAACCGAAGCAGATTGTGGCAAGTGCGTCATAACTGGGGTAAACAGGGGCTGCCCGCAAGGTGGTGTTCTGTCTCCCCTTTTATGGTGTATGGTTGTAGACTCTCTACTATCGGCTCTCAACCTTCCTGGAACCTACACACAAGCCTACGCGGATGATGTCGCCGTTCTTTCTGTCGGCTTAAACCTAGGGACTGTGTGCTCTCAGGCGCAGAGATCCCTGAACTTGATCGATGATTGGTGCACTAGGAATGGGCTTTCAGTGAATCCTCTTAAAACTACGGTTGTTCTCTTTACGAGAAGGAGGAAGGTCACTGGTCTGACTCAACTAGTGCTTAAAGGTGTCACTATCCCGGTATCCGATGAAGTCAAATATCTGGGAGTAATCCTTGATAGAAAACTTCTATGGTCCAAGCATGTTGAATCCAAAACCGAAAAAGCATTGTCCACCTTCTGGCAGTGCAGAGGCGCTTTTGGCAAGACATGGGGCTTATCTCCGAAAAGGGTCTTCTGGATCTATACTGCCACGGTAAGACCACTCCTCTCATACGCATCGGTTGTTTGGTGGAACAGGCTTTTGCGGAAACGTGTTACTGCCTCTTTTGCCAAAATCCAAAGAACGGCTTGTCTTGGCTGCACAGGGGCCTTCCCTAGCACGCCGGGCTCTGCTCTAGATGCTTTGATGAACCTCCCTTGATATATTTATCATGGGGTGTACGCTGAAAACCATCTTTCGCTTAAAGAGAGGTGGTTTTTGGTACCACACGCATTGGAATTTTGAAGAACTTGTCCGAGAATTGTCCTTTGACCCCTGTCTTATGGACATGCCCTCTGACGCAATGACCCCAGAAATCCTTTTGCGACAAAATTACCAAGTCAACTTTCCTCAGGTAATGGAATGGCTTCGGCCAGACTCTGAGCCAGGGAAAGAATGCCATCGTATTTTCACGGATGGCTCCAAAACCTGACAGGGGTCTGGTGCTGGAGTCTTTGTGGAAAGCGAGAACATTAGACTCCACTACCCCTTAGGTAAATATGCGTCTGTCTTCCAAGTGGAGATTTTCGCTATCCTAATGGCTATGCGCTATATTGTGACTAACAGGTGGAGGGCAAGAAGCATATGCGTTTGCAGTGACAGCCAAGCCGCTCTAAATGCGTTGCTCAACCCTCTTACCTCGTCCAAGATAGTGCTCGAACTCAAGAATTCGTTGAACTCAGTCGGAAGGCTAAATGCAGTGAATCTTGTGTTGGTTCCAGGTCACACTGGTATCCAGGGAAATGAGATCTCTGATGAGCTTGTCAGACTTGGCTCAGAAGAGGTTTTCTCAGGACCCGAACCTGCTTTAGGCCTGCCTGCATCTGTTGTCACGTCTGCCATTGATACTTGGGTTTCTCGTGAGCACAGGGCTCGTTGGCGTGACTGCGATGGGTGCAGACAGACTAAACGACTACGCCCGGACATCTGCGAGGGGCAAGCGTCTTTTCTTCTATCTCTCAGGAGAATCGATTGCAGACTTCTTGTAGGCGTCCTTACGGGCCACCAAGCTTTCGCCAAGCACTTGAATGTGCTAGGCTTGAGCGAAACCACCACCTGTCCAGCCTGTGGAGAGGACGACGATACAGCGGAACATTTCCTATGTTGTTGTCCTGCCTTTGCTCGCATCAGGTGGCGGCTCTTTGGGGCTGACGTGGTGAGTGCCGAACACCTATGCTCTTTATCACTGAAGCTCCTTCTCGTTTTTAAGGTGTCTGCATGGTAGTAATATGGACCAGTAGTTGTGTCTGAGTGCTCCATCGAATAGTAGCAACCTCCAACAAAAACGTAACGTAAAACGTAAACCCCGATTACGTAAACACAACGGCGAAGGGTCATAAGTCCATGGGCCAAAAGTCTATAATGGACTTGTGACCCACTTGGGTGGGTTATAATTTCGGAAAACAATTGTGAACTTGTAACCCACCTATGTGGGACAAAAGTCCACAATATCTTTGGCCATAAATCTACAATCTTTTAAAAGAACTGGGACATAAGTCCAGAATCATTTTTGAAGGCAACTTAATGTTTTTGCAGCCAAGCAAAGATAAAAAAAGTTGCAGGGGGCGGCTGCCCCCCATACATAATTTACTGTGTGTTGAAAGGTGAAGTGAGCCATAAGACCACAATAGATGGTTCAGTATAGTGTACAGATATTTTTTGTGGACCTTTGTCCTCCTTGAGTGCGTTAAAAGTCCATAAACCGATTGTGAACTTATAACCCACCCAAGTGGGTCACAAGTCCATTATGGACTTTTGGCCCATGGACTTATGACCCTGCGCCGGACACAACTTAATAGGATTAGGACCGAACACGGCCGTTTTTTTAATATGCTATTTGTATCTACCTCCGCGATTGTCTGACAAGTCCTCCGAGAGTATCACTTGTCTTGAAAAACTTCTCAAAGTTCCGTTCGGATTCGGCAAAAAATTGTAGGTCCCCTTGTATGTAAAGAAATTAACACACCAGCATACATTGTTGAGAAGTTGGCCCTGGTTCACCTCGAGCTGTTGCGCCACTCTATTTATTTATTTTTATTTATATTAATAACTTCTTGATTCGTACGAGAACTAAATTTGTAAAAACTATTACATTTATTTTTTTTTTCAAAAGTAACTGACTCGATAAAAGGTTTACTGCCCAAAACTACATAAATAGGATCTCAAATGGGGCATGCTTAACTGGCATTCTTGAAAAACATTTTAGGAACCATAACCATTTCGGTAAAATGAAAATTTAGCCTAAAAGAAACGGGAGGAAAATTTGCTCTTGAAATCCTTTCAAAACAGCAGCAAAATACCCTGAAAAAGGTAGATTAACACCTCACAACGGGGTTTTAAAAACCATTTATTTAGTTTATTATTTATTATTATTTATCGGCGCGAATATTTTACTTTCTGTATGTCAAATAAATCATGAGCACATACTCGTTTGCTCACCGAACAAAATAATGTTCTTCGTTAAAGCACACAGTAAAAAGTATCGTAGAAAGATCCCATTTGTCCGTTATAGCGTTTTTGCTGGAGAATATAATAAATCCCATTTAGAATTGATATGGAAGTCATTTTTTTCTGCGTTATATGTTTGTATTTTTTCAAAAATTAATGAACTAAATACGGTTATTGATGTTCAGAAGTGTGAAATTTCAAATTTCATTGCAATCTCATTTCATTTGGCTTTGTCGTGCTGTGCTTTCATGTTTTCGTCTGCCATTCGAATTTAATGTTTAAATAAACATGTCGACAGACAGTAGTATTTTTGAACTTCAAAGATCAGTTCATGTACGAGACCTGTTAAAAAAAAAATAGAAAGATTCCGAGCTAAAAACAGTTTTTTTTTGCGGAGGTTGTGGTATGGTTAATGCGAACCTGGAAAGTCGATCTCTCCAAGTCTAAGAGAGCTAAAAAGAGTAATCACCTGCACTAAATCAATCTCAATACTATTTTTCTCGTTTTGCTCTTACCATTTAGAAAATGGCCCTGACAGGACACTTTGCACTGGAAAAGCTGCAGCAACACCATTTTTTTTCTGAAATTATAGATTTATGTAAAGCACTAACTATAAAACAAAAAATACTTCTAAAAGCTAAACCCGCAATAGACCTTTTTTCGCAGCTTCTATTTTTTTCAGTAAAATTGAATGTTTTTTGAATTTGAATGATTTTTGAATTGAATGATTTTTTTTCGCAAAGATGTTTTAAATTATATTTTTAATAATTAAATAAAGTTCAACCACATCAAATCGCACTTTTTCGGTGTCCAGTTCAAAATCCCTTCACGTGAAACGACCATGCCCCCGAACCGCTCGTGTGGAATTTGGAATGTGTTGTTAGCTGATTATTCAACATGTCGTTGGTGCCCATATTACTCAATTCAAGCTAAAAGGAACTACTTATCATCGACCCATAAAGCTCGGTCTGACTAACGTTGGTCTTAAACAGTCGATCACTTTTACAGCGTTCACACGAGTTGTTGAATGCTATATCCTTTCAAGGTGATTTGGCAAAATGGACTGAATAAATGACACATAATTTGACAGATTTAGCTTCAACAATTTGGCGGCTTTCATTTGTCAAAGCTCGAATGCTTTTATTGGAAGGCCTTTTATTTAGAACAAATAGTGAGTGCATGTAAGGTTTTTGCTACGTTTAAGATGTATTTACTACAAATGTAACAAAAGCGCGTGTTGCGGACATGTCGGTGGGTAAAAAATACTAGCTGTGAGCTTTTTTAAGCTGACTTAAAATGTGCAATATGCCTTAGTTAAAGTTGACCCAAAAACATAAAGTCGTGGGGAAAAAATTAGAGGCATTTTCATACTAGGTGTATTACAATAAACCGAAAACAGAGGATAGAAGAAAAGGATAGGAGGATAGAATAAAAATAAAATTCTTTTTTGCTGCCTTTTATAATTTAACAATCATTATTATTTGTAATGGTTGGAAATGATCATAGTTCCAGCTATCAAAATAGGGCTAAGAATAAACTTTGTCAAGTTCTGGTCTTACTAATCTTTAAACCTGGACCGGGAAACCATGTTCTTTTCCCAAAATAAACTAGTAGATTTTTTATTTCCGGAAATATTTTATTAATATCAATCACACACAAAATTTTATTTACAACAATAATCAGTTAACATGTGCTTATAAAAATAAAAATATATTATAATTTATTAAAGCAGAAACTCAAAATATTGTTTATACTATACAAAAATTCCTCGCGTAAAATTCCTTGTTAGAAAAAAATAAGCTTATAAGTGAATTTTATTTATAAATTTTTTATATAAAATCTATCAAAATATTTAAAAATAAATCGGAAATACACACACGTTGTGCTTTTCACTGAGTTAGCAAATCATTCAACACCAGACATGCTAATGACACTGAAAGTGCCAAATGTTGTAACATGTCCCCGCTATATGACACTACTCAACGACCGACGACACGACGCAGAACCAGTGCAAAATCGTTTACAATTTCGACATAATTTAAATTTAATTATTAAGTGGCAGGAATATTATATTTTTAAAAAAAGTCACGAGAAGTCAAGAGAACCAATAAATTTTCTTAGCCAAAGGAGCGCGATGACATCTGTCCAGGGATCATCTGAAAAAGTAATCTGCGTTTGCTTGCAAACAGTGACACGCGCGGTTTTTTCATTCCAATCTGTTTTGTTTTTTTATTTCTTAAGAAGAAAAATATATATTATATCGATGGTATTTTGGTGTATTTCTTTTTTTAGAGCAACAAATTTCAAAAGAATAACGACCGAAATGTACTTGAAAAAGTCCACTTGAATTTGAGCAATTAAAAGCGTTTTTGAGGCGTATTTATTGCCTTAAATCGAAACGTAAAAACATTTTTAGGTTAATCGATATCTTTTGATTTTTTTCATTATTAAACTTGAGGGTAACAGTAATGCGTGTCTTATATACACTTGGGTATGCATATACAGTCGAACATTCCCCGGCTATTCCTCAGAGAATTTTTAAATCACTGCCGTGCGGCGAAAGCTATAATTTGTAAAAAGGACAATAATGTCAAGAGTATTATATGGGAACTCGGCCAAAAAGGAAATTCATTTGGTTGTTCCTATTCCTAGACAGCTTACGGATTTAAGATTGAGTTCAATCCTTTATAGGCGCCTGCGAAAATATATGTATTTGAATTAAAGGCACTAGATTTCGGTGCGAAGAATCTGTTGCAAAAAAACGCACCACACCAGTCGACTGCAAGTTCAATAGTCTTTTGTGCAGCGCGAGTTCGGGTATACCTCGCGTATGATGCAATAGAGAAAAGTCTTCGCATGGAGAACTATGTAGATTTTGTTCAAGGGGGTCCTTCTTCTTCAAAATCGACATGAAAAGTGAACTTTTTCAAGTAAGAGGAGGGCTGCTGAACTTACACTACACTCTACCAATTTTATGTGACGACACACGGCAGAGTCTTCGAGAGGGAGAGATATGTTCCACTCACAAATGTCAGTGAGGTACAGACGGCATATATGGCCAATCCAATATAGACTTAAGAAGATACAAAAGAAAAATGTTTTTATAGCCTATTAGACGAAAGTCAGTAATTTCAGTGAAATGAACATTTTATACAAGGACGAAATGAGAGATTGTCTTTTGAAAATCTTACCAAAAAGAATTCTGCAACCAAAGGCTGAAAAAGTATACAGATAAATTGCCTCACAGCGGGTTATTCAAAACCATTTATCTAGTGCTTGCGTTCGCCCTTCATATCTCATACATAAAAGAGTTCAAATCAGCGCGAATTTTTTACTTTCTGTAAGCCAAACAAATCATTAGCACACACTTGTTTGTTTACCGAACAAAATGATGTTCATCGTTAAGTACATAGTAAAAAAGGAACCGTCGAAAGATTCCATTTTTTTTTTATCCGTTCTAGTATTTTTCTCTGGAGAATTGAACAAGTAGGCGTTATTTCATTGAGAATTGATATGGATGTGTTATCTTTTCGCATGTTTTTCAAAAATTAATGACCCAAAAACGGTTATTAATGTTTAGGGGTGTGAACTTTCAAATTTGTTTGTAATCTCATTTAATTAAGTCGTGTCGTGCTGTGCACCTTTGCATGGGGCTGATCAATTTTGGTACGTCCATGAAGTGCTTTTCTACCATTCGACTTGAATGTGTAAATAAGTATTTTTTTTCGACAGACTGAAGTATTTTTTTGAACTTCAATGATCGGTTTATGTGTACGAGAGCTGTGAATAAGATAAAATAAGAGGGTTCCAGCTGAACACAGTGTGTACCGAGTGCCGAGTGAATTTCATTCAATGAATATCTTAAACGAATTTTAAAGTCAGAACCTTGCTTTTTGTTCAAGCCAGAACCCGGAAGATGATCTCGGAAACTCTCAACGACACAACATTCAATCACATCGAAATGTATTGGCATTTCTCAAACCTATTCAACCGAGTTGAAAATGGAAACAAATCAAGTTGGAGTTCAAGAGTTAAAGTCCTTTGTTTTGGCGGTATAATCGTCAATGTCAGGTGCCGCCTAGGCTTCTCCACAAGTTAGATAAGATTATGCAGGGTGATTCAGTCAAAATGTGACCAAAAACTTTATCGTGTAGTTTGAGCTGAGACAAGAATAAAAGTTTTATCGGTCGGGGGCGGCTGTTCCCCTTCATTTGGGCCGGGAGGGGCAATTTTATAAAAAAAAATGAATTACCACAGAATAAAAAAAATATTAATCCAGTGAGTAAGTGCTATACAGTGTGTACGCAGAAGTTTCAGTACGTAAAACGGACCGTTGAATACCCCATCCTATCCCACATTGTAAAATGCTGATGGCATAGTTATTTTTTGACATTTTATAAGCAATGCAAACTTCGAAAAGTGATCCAGCCGCCCCTAATTACAAACTGTTAATTAAAAGATATTTCCACAGATATTTCCAAGTTACAATTAAATGTACGTAAAAATGCAATTTTTTGGTTTAAATTGAACCTGAAGTGAAATTTCAGCCTTTTAGAACGTCTAACAGTTTTGAAAACTCTGGAGGTAGTTGCACATTTAGACCAATTGTGGGCGTGACTTTAGGCGGATTTCAAAAATTTTTACACTTGTACTGCTTCGTATGAAGTGGACCTTACGTACGAAGTTTTAGCACCCTAGCTCAAAATTTAAGGCCTAAAAACATGTGACATACAGATGGACGGACGGACGGACGGACCTGGCTCATTCGATTTAGAATTCGGTCTCGATCATATGCCCCTCAGGTCTTGAGGGTCTACCATTATTATTTCACCGTGTTGCAAACATGTGACAAACTTAAAAAATTAAATTTTTAATAGAAAACATTTATTTTATTTAATTTTTTGAAACATTTATTTTAAATGTTTGAAAGAAATAACAAAACTGTTAATAGTTAAAAAATAATTAAAATAAATAATAAATTCAAGAAAGTCAAAAAGGAAAAAGTTTTAAGTGAGGATAATAATTTAGGCTATGTAACGTTTAAAGTAACTTTCAAAAAGTTAATTTAAAGGTTCCCATTTTGATGCCCATTAATTTTTGAGAGAGATTTTTATTAAAAGCAATTGCGAAAAATACGTTCCAGCATTCGCGCTATTGTGAAGTAGGTTAAGAAGTACGAGCTTATAAATTCGTTTATCTCTTTAAATATATAGCCCCATCTACCACACTTTTGGCTTTAAACACAGTACGTCTACACTTAAAAAATTCCTATCTGCAGAAAATGGAGCACGGCCGGCTGAGTTGGTATTGCCATGTTCAAAGAAGAGATCCTAAGAACCCTGTCAAAGGAGCAATTTCAATCAACATCTAGCACAGTCGCGAAAGGGAGGAATGGCATAAATATTCCTAGACCAAAAAAATGCAACGAAAACAGCATTTCACCAAATTTGACTCAGTGATGAAGAGATCCAAACCGGGTGGCCTGCTGGTTTAATCTGAGGTCCAATCGGCGTACTGCCCAAGCGGACCATTAGGAATACAGTACGAGAGGGATGGTTATGTGCCCTACATTCAGATCATAGCTTCGCGCCTAATTGAGGGGAAGAGGAGAAGAACACTGTACACTGAACATTGTACCCCCTTCCAAACTACATTCCCAGTTAATTGATTCATTATTGATTAGAGCCCTAAATTCTTTATCCAGATCTTTCAATTTAAGACCCCGTAATTAAAACATACAATTGGATATATCAAAATACTAAGAAGATAAAAGAAATTTTGAAATATTTTTCAGGAAAGTAAAATAAAAAAGAACGGAGCATGAGAGTACGGAAAATGAAGGGACAAATACTTCCTTAACAGTACTTTTGGCAGCCCTGCTCATGATATACACTTTTGTAAGGCCAGACATTACTTCTTTTATTTTATTTTTAAAAAAGCTGTTTTAGGGCTTATTTTTCCAAAAAATCCATTTAAAAAAAAAATATAAATAAATTTTTAAAACATTTTTTTATAATTTTCACGACATTTAAATTCAAAGTTCAATTATTTTTTTTTAAATAAAAAACAGCAGCTCATGTCCTTTACTTTTTGAGAAAATCAAAAATAACGACAACAACTTTTTTCTACGAAAATCTTTTTTTAGTTTCTCGCCTGACTGTCCTAGCAGCAGAAATAATATTTAAAGGATAATTTTTTGATTTTATTATATGTTTATGTGTGTTTAAGGACAATGTTCAAGTGACATAATACTGGATATATCCTATTTAACCGTTGAAACGAAATAAATAAATGAAAACTAAGCACACTTACCGCATCTGCTAAAGCCCAAGCTTGTATTAAGTCTTCTGTTCAGTCTTATCGACACTCGCATTAAGGTCTTACCGAGGCTGTTACTTGTATAAAGTTGTCTGTTAGGCTTAACCGAAACTGTTACTTGTATAAGATTTTCCGTCGCAAGCTTTACCGAGGCTATTATTTCTATACGGCTTCCTATTGCTATTATGCTTACATGCTTTATGTCCTACGAGAATTGCGAACATTGAAATCACCCAAAACCAAAATAATTTTATAAGTATTCAGGCAGACAATTTATTGGTTGGAACCAGACAGTGGTTCAATCTCATTGGATTGATGCTCTGCTGAACTTTGGTCTTCTGTAAAACAGTAATGAACGATTTCTCTACAGACGCTGAAAAGTATCCACAAGTAACTCTATGCCGGGTTTGAACAAGAGATTATAGACAATATCGTCAAGTATATGTCTCCACCGGACACAAGTATATACCATGGGAGCGGGTCATAATTCGGGATTTCAAAATTCTGTAAAGACAAAGTGCTGTATATATTTTTTTCTTGAAAAAACTGTATGAACAAAATTCTGTATTTCAGAATTCTGCTTTTCAAAATTCTGTCCAAGCAAAATGCTGTATGACCGAAATTCTATATGACCAAAATGCTTTAAAAAAATGCTGTTAAATCATTGGTTGAATTTTAAGAACTTATCTTAAGCAAATATGTGTAAAAAAAAAAAATGAAAAAAACCATTTACATAACTTATTTTCGAATAAGCGAAAACTTAATACTCTTAACATAGGTATGCACAAACAGTCCATTAAGATAAAAAAATAAATCCTACAGAATAATAAAAAAACAAAAACAAAGAAATAAAGAACTGATTTTCTCTTATTTTTAAATGTCATAATTTTGAGTCTACCTTTAAATGAAATTTCGTTGAGCTTAGGCCCGGCGTTTTCCTCCTAACCAAGTCTTTAAATTGGCGTTGCCAAGGGTAAATGCTGTTTGGGTTCTAGAAACACAGGTTCTTTTCTTCGAGCTAGCTTCTTTATTCTTGCGTGTACCTCCTACACCTTTCTTTACTTCTTTATTAAAGTAAACACGCACTTTTTAACATTATCAGAACCATTTTTTAAATACAGAATTAAATACAGAATTTTAAATACAGAATTTTGACCATACAGAATTTCGATTATACAGAATTGTGAAATACAGAGTTATGTTGATACAGAATTTTGTTCATACAGAATTGTGAAATACAGTATTTTGAAATACAGTATTTTGAAAACAGAATTTTGATCCTACAGTATTTCGACCCCAACCCATATACCATGTCCCCACTGGACACTAATCTGCGTTTAACATATGCACACTCCCAACAAATCTCCCACAAATCTTGAGATTTTCCGTACACATCCCTCTCGCTCAAAATAAAAATCTCCCGTAAATCTCCTTCGCTCTTTTCACAAACCTCTTTTATGACACTTTAAGCCTTTTCGCAAAACCGGAAACTGTACGTATGACAGATCTGCCACAAAAATGTTTTCAATTAGGATTGTCTATTAGGGCATTGCCTTCTTGCTCCAGCGGAATGTCATCGTCACTCTCTTTTGAGAGCCAAAATTACAACAAAATAGTGTTCGTGTCTAATTAATTTTGTTATCGAGTATTTTTCCGGTTGAATTATTTCGGGATTTATTTTTAATTGTCACCCTTTGACCACATTTTTAAGGCCGGTGGAGACAAAATGTAAATCATTTAATGACTAAGCGTTAGGTTAGGTTTGGTTGAAGTGGCAGTCGGGTTCATTGTGACACCATGTAGATCTGGAAATCCCTCCTACTCGCTGAACCATTTTGAGCTATAAATGAAGCGTGAGAGATTTTTTTGGGTCGCTAGTGTTTAGATCGCTAAGATCATAGTAGAAGAAAGTTCCAAGGTCAAGAATTAGGTTCTTAGAGAGAGCGGGGCATGTGCAGAGAAGGTGGGGGCTGTTTTCTACTTCCTCCTCATCCATGCAGCTCCTGCAGAAGTCGTTGAAATAGACGCCAAGCATTGGTGAATACTTAACTATCAGACAGTGTCCTGTGCTGACAACGATTGTAGCACTCATGTGCAATCTGTTAAGAGCGATAAAGCTTTTGGAGGGTTTAAGATCTAGCTTTGGCCATATCTGTTTCGTCACTAGACAGGTGCTACCACCCGTCCATCTGAGATTTGTTCTTTCTATTGCATCTAGTTTGAGGAAGTGTTTGCATGTGGAAATTGAAATTCCTAGGAAGTCTTCTTTAGGCAAGATTGAGAGAGTAGTTAATCGGAAGTCTAGGGCTACTTTAGTGTTTATACAGACTGATTCCCAGGCACTTGATAGCCGCCTGACTGGCGGCAAAGATTCGTATATCCTTGGTAGAAATACAACAGCGTTAATCTGTTGTGATTTGAGGATGTAAAAACATATCCTCAAAATTCAATAGATTAAGAAGTAAATTGGTTGAACACCCATAACTTACTAAGCGTTAATCCGGAACTTTAAATCCCTAGTCGGGTTAACATATCGTGACTAGAAGCAAACAGACAAAATAGAATTACGTCTGAAGTCCATAGAATTTTCGAAACGGCAGCCGTTGTTCCAAACCGTTCCAAAATCTGTTTCCACTTCACAAAATAGGTGACTATAAGATTTCTTGTAGCTACAGAGGAATTTCGCTCTGTAGCTACACCTCGAGCAAACTACATATTTAGATCACTACTGTATAAAGGCAGGTTTTAAAGAAAATACTAAACGGTGGACTACCAAACCTATTATCTAAGGTAACAAGTTGCCATAAGCCAAACATGCTATATCGTCAGTATTGCAAAAACTTTTAGGCGTGACTGTACAAAACACCGCGTGACCAACCATGTCACGCTACTATATGATATTTTGTAATTCCTTGTAATTCACCCAAATCCGGACATTTCGAGGATAATTTTGGTCGGCTTCGCTAAAAGGCAAAGTTTTAAATAATGTCTGACACCTCATGTCAGTTGTAGTAAATTAAGTGGCACTTAGAGCTAAAACACCGCTACTACTTATATCTTGCATTTCTGTTTGCTTTATCGTTCTGTTATCGGAAAAAATATGTATTCGTAAAGAAAATATTATTTGAGTAAATAAAATTGAAAAGATTTTTTTGTTGGCCTTCAAGTTTGTAGAACGATAACAACTATTAGTTTATCAGTGTTATAGTACCTAGTAGAGTAACATGAAAAACACTATTTTTTTTTTAATGTGTATTCCAAATACCTACCAACAAAACGCCTTTGTTTTTACCTATCACACAAGAGATAATATTGATCGTCTTAATTAATTATGTGGGGGTTGCGACAATGGGTGTTTGCTCATTAAACAAAGTTTCCCAAATATTTGGCCACGGGTTAAAGTATTCGTTAAGCGCACAATGAAAGACCTAAAAGTCCGCCAAAACCTAAATTCAATAGCAAAAGCCGGCAAAATCGGTTACCAATGGAGGTACTTATCTTAGTGATAAATTCTTTTTACCTGCTTATCTGTACATTCACCGTGTATGCGGATAGGTATGCCTTACGAACATTGTGTAAGAAAATAAAAATCAGCTGATTTTTAGTGACTTTATAGTCATTAATTGTTTAAGCTGCCTGCAAAGCACTTTCGGTATTCGATTTAAAATAAACTCTTGCTTACGTACATTAACGATATGGTGAACAGTAGCTATTTATATGCCTCCCAAAAAGTTCCTTATCTTAAACGTGATTTCATTGATATCTTGCCGTTTAAGCTTTTTTTTTGACAGATTAAAGTACTAAAAGTAAATATCACCCAAGTTATTTGTGCTCATCGTGTTATATAGCCATCAGTCCACAACATATCAATTTTATTCTAGTACACTGCGATTAAGACTTTAGCCTTCACAAACTACGTTATTCAAACACTATAAAGTTGTCAATTTAATAAAATTATCATCCAGTCCTTGGTTTTCAGACTATACGTTGATTACAGGTCGACAATGTATATTGTTGGCTTGTGATAGTGCTTGAGTTTGTTTTGAAAATAATTAGTAAATATACATTTAATTTTTGGAAACTATAACCGCCATGTGTTTAAGTTTCGATAAAAACTATATAGTTTATTGTTTGCAGAATGAAGGCATATTGATCATCCATCTAAAACATTAAGTTTGTCGCCTTAAGATTCGGATGTGACTTATTAAAGGTACATAAAATTTCAGATAGAAAGAAAAATCAACTCGTTTTTTGAGAGGCATTTGAACCTTAAAGGTGTAGAGCTTTCCTTTCAGCTTAGAGGGAATTTTTCGGTCACAGAAGATGGCGGAGTTTTCTCACCACTTCATCACGCTTACGCGATGATTGATGTCGTCATCACAGTTTGCTTTGCTATTGATCATAGATCCCAGGTACTTGAACTTTTCACACTTGGGAAGCACCTTTATGTTCACTTTAATGTCTGGAATTGGTTCGGGTGGGTCAGAAAATGGGCAGCACAGGTACTCTGTCTTCTTTTGGCTAATACGATACTTATTCCCCTCTAAAACATCCACCCATATATCAAGTGCTCGCTGCAGGGATGTATGATCTTCACTTATGACGGCCCCATCGTCAGCGAAGAATAACTGATGTACTTTCGGGTCCGTCAGTTTTCCTTCAGGCAGATAATCAAGGACTACAATAACTAGTGGGAGGGTTACAATTCGCCTAGGCGAATCGTTGGATATCCCATCCCCATTGACCACTGTCAAGCTCCAAAAAGCGTCAAAAATCTTGGTTGTTAAATATCAGTTTCTATTAACTTTAATTGTGTTAAGAATTTGTCAGTTAAGAATCTTCTATCTTAAAAAAGGGGCGTGGCATCAACCCCTTTTCAATAACATAATTTTTTTATCATATTTTTTATCAGATGCAGTTATATACGTGTTGATCGCAGTTTTATATTAAAAAATTTGATTTTTTACTTAAAAACGCCCCAAAAGTGGGCGTGGCAAGAATTTATTCATTTGAGCTGATAGCTTACGCACATATGTGAACATTTGATAGTGCAAGTTTTTTGGATTTAAGGCAAATATATCAAATAAAAGCCGTTGATTAGAATGCATATTAAATATGAACACGCCTACAAGGGGGCGGTTTTCGCTTCTTTTTTTTTAAATGCCAATCACAATACACTTAAGCGACAATACACTTCCTACGACAACTTTGATTGTTCATGCTATTAAGTAAAGTGGGCGGATTTCAAAAATTTTTACACTTGTACTGCTTCGGGACTTAGAAAGAGCAGATATCAAGTCTCAAATTCCTAGCTCAAAATTTAAGGCCTAAAAACTACCGACAGACGGACGGACGGAGATGGATTATTCGACTTACAATTCGGTCTCGATCATATGCCTTTAAGGTCTTGGGGGTCTACGGTGATTATTTCTCTATGTTAAAAACTATGAATCAAACTTAATAAACCTCCTATCCTATGGGATGGGGTATAAAAAGCAAAGGACTTAGGACGCTTCCCTGATGTACACCGACTTTAATTGAGAACTCATCAGTGACTCCGGAAGGACATCTTACTCTTGTCTTTGCTCCATCATACATGTCCATGATCATCCGCAAGTAGGCTTTTGGAACTCCTCGTTTTCATAGCGCCACCCATATCAGATTGCGTGGTAGTCTATCGAAAGCCTTTTCTATATCAACCAGCACCATATGCAGATCTTTAGGGGCATCCCGATGTTTTTCCATTATGATCCTTATGCTCTGGATTGCGTCAGTGGTTGATTTCCCCGTGACAAACCCCCACTGGTCCTCATATAGCCTTATTATTTTTCGTAGTCGACTATCTAGTACCCGCTCGAAGATCTTCATTGTGTGAGACAACAGCTTGATAGAACGATAATTGTCACAGCTTCGTGTATCACCTTTTCCTTTAAACAAAGAAAGGAGATTTTAAGACAGCCTATATAAATAAATAGAGTGGGGTAGACAAAGGAATGAAAAAAACGAGTCTCTTTTTCAGAAGACAGCGATTTGAACCCAGACGTCCCGCGCGTAATAAACACACTCAGACAATAAACACACAGACAGACGCTCCTTCATTTTCTATTTTGTCTAAATAAACCGAACGTTCCTTCGTCCCACCACTTGGGGTTGTGTCTAACAGGTGACAACCAACCCTCAAGGACAGTTACATAGTCACATAGCAAACTGATGTGATTTTGATCATATCCTTTTTGATGTGCACCTTTTAATAGCACATTTCTACAGGTAAACTTCAAGACCTACCGATTTCTAGGATTGGAAAATTACTGAAAATTGACTGGTGACTAGTATAGGTACTAGATGTATTCCAGTAATTTTTCTGTATTTTTCCAACCGTTGAATCGGGAATCTGGCGAAGTGAAACACCCGGTTAGGTTGCTCTCGTACCGCACTATAATTTAGTTTAAGCCACACCTTTCTTGAAGCGTTAGTGTCCATTTCCGTCTCCATCAGGGTACGCCCCGTATGAAGTTTGTTGTAAAAACGTATTCTTTATATCATGTGAAACCAAATGTCTTACGAAGAAAATTTTCTCTCCAGGTAGATGAACTACAAATAGTTGGGGTAAATGCGCCCCATTCTAAGGATGAGCAAAATATCTTTTTTTACCTTGTCAAATTATGGTTCTATGCTTGAATTTGGGGTAAGTGCGAGTTTGGGTGTATAAAACGTTGTTCGAGTGAAATTGAGAAAATTGAGAAAAAAATGTTAATTGTAAATTATATTCGATGTTTTTCATTCAAGATATTTGTGCCTTAAACCGATTTCGGAGACCATTCTTGACTTTAGTCATTCTAGCAAACTGTAACGACTGTCAATGAACAATTTTGTATTCCTTTTAGATGACAATACTTGGTTTTGAAAGATGCTACTAAACTTTTGTTTGCGAAATCGTGAAAAAAGTGTTGAAAATTTAACCGGGGTTTGTGAAAAATCTTCGTTGTTTGATGCGAAACGCCTCTGCATTGAAAAATCGAACAATTCCTTTTCATTATTTTACGTATGGGCCATTGACTAAGTTCCAGTGATTTCATTTCATTCAACTTTGCCCTGAAGGTTATGCTTATGACTCACTCGAATGTGTGTCGGCGTGGCGCCAGGACGGCTCATGGCTATGTGCAGTCATAAAAGTCGATGCTTCATTTCCATTAAATGTTGTTGTAAAAACAACTTCCACGTGCCGTCATAAACCAAAAGTCAGTAAAACAACAGAACAACTTATTTGAACTCAAAAGATCTCTTTGGCGCCCGCCGCTCAGCTCAATCTCCATATTCCGTAATTATTCAATTCAAAGGGAAAACTTTTCAGTTTTGAAGCAAAAGTAAAAAAACATCCATGGACTGATTATGAAATTCATAAATTTTAATTGAAATATTTCAGATTATACGATAAACGGCTGAAAAAATAAAAGCCAAGCAAAACATACACACGTTCTGGAAAGATGAAAAACGTCCCGTGCGTGATTGATGAAGAAAAATAACTTCAAAGAACTCGGTATAACCTTTACCTCCTTGGCTGAACTCATTCCCTCCAAGTTGGAAAAAAAATGTTTTATCACTTTTCTCGGCACATTTCACCCACCCGCCTTGAAGACGCTCACATTTAGATTCAATCATAAAACTTAATTCAATTTGACTGCCGCCCGCCAACGCCATTATACTACTGTGTAGAATCCGTCCATTTACGCCGTAATCCAATTTAATCACACCACACCGATACCTATACATGACCGTCTTGATGATGGGTATCTTGAAGTGACAAAGACCGTGTCACGCACGGAAAGCGAAGCAGCAGAACCGTATAAAACTGTCAAAGTGTCAAAACGCCAATTTCGGAGGCTGAGTAAGCGAGTAATTAACATTGTACGTCGCCCCCATATAAGGACATGTGTGTAGAATACACGCCTCTTTTGGTATTTAGCTGTGCCAACTAAAAGGCGAAAATAATTGACAATTTGTCAATTAATCTATTAATAATAAAATTATGGCATAAGAGTCGTGCATTGAAATGTAGCCGAAAACGGTCCGTGAGACCGTATACGCTAAGCTTATAGCTGACGTGATTATCCAATTGATAGCCGAGCTTATGACCATATGGTAAGGACTTTTTTTCCGTTGACATTTTTATGTCAAACGAGATATCAGAAAATACAAGCATTTATTGCTGCCAATTTGCAGATACATATCTCGATGGTATGATGCGGTCTCTAATGGATGTACATTAGAGCTTGATGGCTGATCGGTTTTAGTGCCTATCCATAAATCGCGGTCAGCTGTGGACGTTATTTATACAAACATGACATTTCATACTTTTAATGACCAATTAGCAAAATGATTTCGTTTTTGCGTTCAGTAATGCGCCAAATTGAATGACAGACTATCATTGACGCCCGAGACCACGGGGTGTCTATGTTCTTTTGTGAGTGCAAACTTTGGTTAAACTTTGATAAAATACAAACTAGTTGATATGCAAGACACGTGCTCTCTAGCTTGTGGCATAACTACTGATCAGACTATTATGAGATAGCAAGCATTACATTTGTTATTGACCCCAAGCTGAAACTGTCACAGTCGAGTCGACTGCATGTGCCATACCGCTTTTGGGGTTGAAAAATCATCTCATCTGATCAGTGGGCAAAGCACAGAAAGTTTTTATCTTCAGGCGTTTGATAAAATGACAACCATAAAAAGATTGAACCAGGAACCACTTGGTACTAGAAGAAGACGGAATAAGCTTCATACCCTTAATATTCAGGATATTCCTCTTCCAATCAGGGAAGAGGTACTGTTCCTGAGGGTGACTCTAGAAAACAAACTCACCTGAAATGCACATAATAAAGTCCATATGCTAAAAATCTAAACTAAAGCTTAATGGACACTAAAACAGCTCGTTGGTAAAACATGGAGACTTAATCGCAAAATGAGTCAGTGGGGTCTATACCTACTCAAATGGTTAGACCAATTATTTTCTACGGCGCGGCGGCGCCCCTATCAGGTGGAAAAAGTGTAAATAGAAAACCGTCACAAAAAAAACTAAACAAACCGCAAAGACCAGCATGCATCTGCACCACTAGAGCTATACGAACCGCTCCCACAGTTGCTATGGACGTCCTACTAAACCACCTGCCATAACACATGAGTTCTTCATGCAGAGGCAGTTAAACAGGCTCAAAATCTTCAACACAAATATGAAGGAAGCCTGCAAGGGGAGATACTGAAGAAAGTGGATCATGTCAGCGAACTGACACAATCAGGTGATCTCGTAGACCCTTTAGTAAGCTTTAGCAAAACTAATAAAATAAAAATCCTGAAAAGACCCAGATACCATTGGGGCTGGTGAAGTAGGGCCGAGGTGACAAAAACACATACAACTATGCAAAGAATTCACATTTTTTCAAGTCGTCCTTTTTGCGATAAACGAAGCAGCCCACTACATTTATAATAGAAATTTCAACAATGTAAATTTCTTACTATTCTCCGACAGCCCAGACAGTCCTTAAAACTCAAAGGAGCTTTAGTAACAACTCCATGGCTGTCTGGGAGCGTCACTAAGTTCTTAATACTTCCGCCTACCTAGGAAAAACATTACAAAGCTGATTTGAGTGCCAGGACACGGAAACTATGAGTGTAATGAATAAGGTCGACATGGAGGCCATAAAGGGAGCTGAGATTCCATTTTTAGGGCCTTTTACCCTATTTGGTTTCACTATGGTGGATATTTACCATCACATAAAAAGCTGGACGATCAGTATCGCTTTACAAATGAGGAGCAATCCGGAGGGTCTCAAGCATTTCGAAAAAATCCTCGGGTAGAATCCTCATACAAATCCTCAGAAGGCGCTACAACTTAAAAGGTCTGATCTAAATATGGGGCGTATATTATGGCAGAGAAGTTGCCCGATATACCATAGTGCTATAGTACTACTTGACAGGATCCAGAAGCTGGTGATAAAATTATATGACTGGGGTACGCGTTGGTACAAAGACGCGATGAGTAATGCCCTAATTGTTTGGCCGCCTCGGTCGGATTTAAGCTCCCGTATAAGTGTAGTATCGCAGGCTTAAATTTGCGCTATTAAAGGGCACACTTGTTTAGATGAAAAGACTGAGCCCTTCGAGCCATCTGGGAAACGCCGTGCCGTGAGCCTTTAAATACCAACTAACCTAAACTCTTCTGGGCCTGATGGACATAGCTTTAGAAAGGGAATGTACTGTAGGATTAGACTGAGAAGGAGAATAAGTATATAATAATCAATACAACCTCACATTAATAAGACCAGATGTCTGAAAGAAGAGAGAAACAGAACAGAATTTGCAAGATCCAATCAATGCCTCTCGAAAAACCAGGCACAATTTCAAGATCTCATAAACCTCATGGACGGAAAATACAGTACTTTCCATCCTAAAAAAAAGAGGGCAGACGAGTGGTTCCCTCAGCATGGTGGCATTGCGTCGTCAGTAGCTAGGTGTCGACACTCCTAACTTCTGCAGGAGCTGTTTGGACGTCAAGGAAATTTAGTTCAAGCGCCTATTCTGTGATTGAGCAAATGGCTAAATACGTCTGCCCATCTACACTCAAGAGAGTTTGCTTCTTAAAATAAAAGTCCACAGAAGACGAGCTTCCACTATCTTGTTAAATTTTGGGGAATAAATTCTCATTCTTGGCATTGCTTTTATAAGTATAATAACGTTATAAATAGAAGAATCAAGAAAAAGGTACAGAATTCGACCAACCTACAACCATGCTTGATAGTCGCCTAGAGGCGCCTTTAAGACTTTAAGACAGAGCTTGGCGTCTAAATCAAAGGTGGCAACAGAAATGATGCACTCGACTCCCAGGACAGAGAAAGAGTGCCTCTAAAATCCTATCTAAAAACTTTTAACTTAGATGAGTAACTGGCCGTCCAGATATTGCTAATAATGGTATTGATAATGAATCTTCGGAGGAACTGGTTACGACTTGTTCAGAATCCGTATATTCGCAGGACACAAACCGTGACGGGGAATTAGCAAGGGTTTTCGATAGACTGGCAAATTGTCTTGGTCTTAAGATGATCCTATATTAATTGAGACAGTGGCGCAACAGCTCGAGGTGAACCAGTGCCAACTTTCCAACGATGTATGCTGTGTGTGTTGCATTCTTTACATACAGGGGATCTGCAATGTTTTGCCTAATCTGAACGGCACTTGAAGAAGTTTTTCAAATGTTGCTCTCGGAGGGGTTGTCAGAGCCTCGCGGAATTTGGGACCGTGAAAAAGAATGATTCTCTTATTTCAGGTGGCGGACGTAGAATTTGTTGTCTATGGTCACTTACTTACTTACATGGAGGCGCTGCAGTATAGCGTGGACCTGGACCTCAGCCAAAAAGCTTCGCCAGCCAGCTCTGTCTTCAGCTAACCCTCCAGTTTTGCACGCGAAGTTGGCTGAGGCCCCCTTCTACATGCGTGTGTGACCTGAGTCTGTGTGCTCCTTCACTGCGCCGCCGCGCCGTCCCAGCGGGATGGGTTCAAAGATTTTCTGACCTTTGATGTCCATTTACTCTAGACCCGGCGATTGCAGTCGTTGTATTTTGGCTCTTTTGGCGAGGTCAGTGTCGCTGTACAGCCCGAACAGTTCGATATTATATCGCCTCCTCCACTCTCCGTCTATGCAGATGAAACCATAAATCACCCGAAGGATTTTTTACTCTAAGCAGCCGAGAGCGTTTTCATCCGCCTATGATAGGGGCCATCCTTCTGCAGTGTAAAGCAGGACTGGGATGATAAGGGTCTCAGAAATGGATTCTTTATTTGCTCAAGATAGAGCTTTATTTGCTCAAGATAGAGCTAGTCAAGTGTCTTCTTAGCCCAAAGAAGCAGCGAGTGGCAATTCTTTCGAGTGGTATTCGAGTGGTATTTCTTTACGTGGCAAAGAAGTCACCCCAATGGCATGACCCCTAACTTTAAGGACCAGATTCTTTAATCTACTCCAACGACGGAGAGCCGGGTAACCCGCTTCTTATAGTTCGGCCTGACCGGAACTGTTGACGCCACGTCCCTAATTACATCTCCTTCGCTGCCGTCCGGATGCAAGGAGAGGTGCTTTAACGGAAACAATCGGTGCAATTTGAACAGTGCAATTTGTTCAGGCTGTGGGTTGTGCGAAAAATGCGCCGAGTTTTGATCTTCGAAAGATTGTGTTTGTTGACTTTAAGAGAGGACGTTTGGGACGTGTGTTTCGTTAAGGTACGGGCCGCAGGATTTATCTCCACAGACGTTTTCTCAGAAATGCGATTATGGTGAATGTTGGTTTTTATAAAAGACCCAATTTGAAAAAACACTGTTAGCCGGATAACCCGTCTCTCCACGTTGATTTGGCAAAACAAACGTAACAAATTATGGCCAATTTGACTGATATAACTTTAATAATATGGCCACAATCACCTGTCAAAGTAAGGATATTCTTATTGGAATACCCTCTTGTATGTACCCACTTAAGAATCACTTAAACAAATACTTAGAACTACAGGTTATATGGGTATCTAATTTATAAGAATTGTAATATTATTGCCTTTGGTTCGTCGAATAAAAGCTAAATTCACTAAATTACACAACGAAACAGTTGTATTTTCCAAACATAACTTGTTCAAGTTCAAAAAACAATTTATTTAACTTCACTTCTAGAATTTTACTTTATATTTTAATTTAACTTTTAACTTTCACGCACGAAGTTCACTATTCAAAGGTTCTAATAGACCTACTGTGTCTTCCGAGTAGAACTTCAGAATTTAATTATCGGAAGTGCTTGATCCGTGATTTGCAGTTTAAATTGCATTTTCCGAGTTGGCATCTGCCTATTTGTACAAATCCACCAAATTCTCGAAATTTCAGTTTTGGTAGTTTTCCATTGTGTTTTTACTTGAGCAATGAGGAAAAATTATCACTGTCAATTAACTGAAATGACAGTTAGGCATGTTCGTTTAAATCAAGTGAATCGGTGCGGTTGAGATCGTACACTCCTGCATGTCATTCCACATCGCGTCGCCACATCAGAGAGTTATTTTTAGTTTTTGTTTGATAAACTAAAAATAACTCTGTAAACTTAAATGTTTTATTAATTAAAAACCTAACCGAACGTATCGTTGCTGATTTTGCGGAGCGGCTTTATGGCAAGGTCACACAAAACTAAATTTAATATTGAAAAGTAAAAAATTACAATAAACAATTTACAATATAAGAAACGATACGTTCGGTTAGGTTTTAATTTAATGTACTTGAAATATTATCGTGGGCTATTTGATCTACTTTAGTATTCTCCTTCTCACTGATTGGGAAAATACTCTGACTTGAGTTTCGAAAAGAGAGAAATGGATCAAACACCGAAAAACTGCGGCAGTATTATAATTTTTTAATAAAAAGCTTTCGTCATTGTCCTCCTTGTTTCTTAAGTTTGCAGTCGGTAGCTCGCAGTATTGGTAGCCACACTTGTGTGCTTTGATACTGCTAGTTTGCTTCTGTTTGTTTTTTAAATATTTGTTCTCTTATGGGAAACCGTGGGAAGAGTTGTCACTTTATGTCAGCATCATTATAATACAAAGGTGCCTAACGATGTTCGCCGCGTTTGCAGCGTTTGAAATGATCATTTGACTAGCCATTATTATAATGTTTGTAGAATTGTAAATTATTGTTATTTTTCACTTTTCAATATAACATTTTTTATATATAAGAAATTCAACGTGAAACTTTTTAGTAGTAAATTTGAGGTCAAATACTGAGGAAAAAGACTTCATTATCCATGATCGTTGTTTTTTTTTGACTGTTTTAAAGTGGAAAATTTAAATTTTGTGGCTTGTTTATCATTCAAAATTTTCTTTTTTAAATTTTATAATAACTTTAACTGCTTTTTTTTTTATATAAATATTTTCTTAAAAGCATTTATACAGTTTTTTTCCATTTTCTAAAAATATTTTTTTCTAATTTCTAGGTAAACGTCAGATGTTCAAGCTTTGTGTTTCGAGTGAGTTGTTATTTTTAAGTTATTCGTGTTAATTTTTACTTTAACGATTTTTCCCGTCGTTAATGTATATTTTTTTAATATTCTAAAAATGCCATAATCCAAACCCATGTTTATTAGCTAATTTTACTTTTTCCCCTCGATTTTTTTTTTTACTGAATATCACATGATGTTAAGGTGCCTATGTATACTTCCATAAAGAAAACTTTAAAAAGAATACAACAAGCATCAGAGACGTTGATACGCCTTCTAAAAGATAAAAATATCTGCTAAAAACAAAAAACATAAGAATAACAAAACACAACCACTCTAACAAGTGTCTTGCCCGACACTGACACACGCGTCGGAAAGGAAACATCGCCGACCAGGCAAAAACTTTCTACTCACAGCTGTCTTCTGTTTACTAAAATAATCAGACAAACAGATTTAACGAAGAGATCATTAAATTCTAAATTAAAAAAAGCTTTGTACGTCAGAATTTTAACACCGTATAGTGTGAGGACTTAGTATTATTATTCTTGCTTATCAAAGGCTTATAAATCAGTGAAAGATGTAGTGAGTGCTTTATTGCAGTGAATTTTCCTTAAGGTGATCTCTAACAGGGTGGTTTGGAAAAATTACAAAAAAAAACTTCGTCCGTAAAAGCGACACATTTGTGATACCTACCTAAGACCTAAGGCTATGTCACAAATGGTTGATTTGACAACTCAAATTCAAACAGACCATCCGTCGGTACGTTTTTTTTAAGTAAGAAAGTTTTGGGAAAGCAGAAAAATTCAACACGTTGCGTGCGTTTTGACGTTTCTGTGAACCTGAAATTGTTGGCTTTCGTGGTGGTTTGTGTTCTTGCTGATTTGTTCGCATTTTCTATGGTTTCTTATCGTTCTTCGATTGGTATATTTTTAACGCGGCTGTGAAGCAACTGAGAGGTATCGAGAGAAAGTAGATTACAACGCAGCTTTCTGAAATAGCCTTCAAAGCTATGTTACAAAGCTGCGTTGCGCCAACGTTGATTTGACAACTTAAATTCAAACACATCAAATTCAATGGGAGCTACCACAACGTTGCTTCGACCATCCATCGTTACGATTTTTGACGTAAGAAAGTTTTGAGAAAGCTTACAAATTTGAATACGATGAATTTTTGAGTGCGTTTTGACGTTTCTGTGAACCTAGAATAGAGCTTTTAACAGTTTGACGTCTGCTGGTATTATCGAGTGCGGGATGCCAAACAAAGTACCTTTTTATATGGAAAACGAACAAAAATTACACATAAACGTAAATAACTATTTAAAAAATGCAACCGTGTTTCGACGGGAAAGTTGTAGACTTGATCAGCCTTCCTAGGTAATGCTAAAAATATTTTCATTATATAACACGGAAAGGATAAGAAAAGTGTTGTTTGTGTTGTAGAAACAGTGTATTCGACCACAAAAGGCTACACGGATTCAAGGAGATCATATCTTCGGAAAACTTTTTCGATACTTTCCACTTATTTTATTAAAATAACTTTTGGGTCAATTTAAAGAACTTAATAAGCACAATAACTTCTTTCCTTATCGGCACACTCTAAGTTGAGTAGTTTATTAGTAATTCTACAGAAACTATTGAATTTTTTCATTTAAAAACGTGATTTGCTTGGCATCCCGCGGTCGAAAAATGTGAAAGACGTCAGATTTTGACAGCCGTGGTAAAAGGTCTATTGTTGGCTTTCGTGATGGTTTGTGTTCTTGTTGATTTGTTCGCATTTCCATTTGTGTTCAATAGTTTTCCGAATGGTACATTTTTTTAAACGCTTACCCTTACGATTGCTTTGGCAGCTTTCAGACAAAATGATACCTTGGAAATTATCATCTTTTCCGTGTTGTAAATCACTGTTTATCAACCTGAAAAATTTTGTAAATTTTCAAACTCTCAAAAATATTTAGTGTCGGTGCAATAACGTATACCTACGAAGTTTATCGTTTAAACATTTAAGTAAATTTTGCCAGGCGCACACTTCGACCCGCCTAAAAGTCGGCCATAATTTCCGCGTGAAGCTTATTTGAATTTAGTACTATTAAGCTTTTACCCCTTCAAATACAGCTTTCTTATAAAAAATTCAACAAAACCCAAAAAGATTACATATTCGAATTCTCTTTTCTAAAAACGCACGTGACACGCGATTGGATCAACAGCATGTTGCTTTGGTTGAGCAGTGGAAAAGCTCCGCAAATTACTGTTAATACCACCCGAAATTCCCATTCAATTTAAGCGCATTATTTGGTATTAAACCGTTTTTGCTTTGTTGATTTAATTTCCCTGCTAATGGTGCCTGGGACGGGGACCTTAAGCCCCAGCTTGTATAGGACAAGCACTCTTCTGACCTTATCTGGATGGAAAAGAAGTGCACTCACGAAGTCCGCACTTAAACTGAGTTGGATTCATCACTTCAACAACTTTGGTTGATAAGAGAACCCTAACGAGGGGGAGATTCGACGGAATTCTTGTCATTGTTACAACCACTTGTATGTTACAATAACATTTTGTAAGCTCTCTCGAAGGCCGCAATCCAAAAAACAAAAGTTTATATTGTTTCTGCGTAGGGGGGTGTTTGGTGTTTTCGGTTTTTGTAAGTAGCTTTACCATAATTCGTTTTTATGCCCGACCCCCGCGTTTTTATACCCGTTTGTAACGCAGTGAAAAAATCACCGTAGACCCCTAAGACCTTTTAGAGATATGAATGCGACCGACTGGAGAATCGATTAAGCCATGTCCGTCTGTCCGTCCGTCCGTATGTAAACAACTTTTAGGCCTTAAATTTTAAGGCCTTATCTAGCCCATTGGACCAGATCAAGTTTTAAAATTAGCCGAATCCGCCCACAGACACGCCCACTACAGGACCGTATCTGCGACCATCTCTAATTTAAAAAAATACTTTTTCTAAATTTTAGCTATGTTAGAATAGTGCTAGCGCATTCATTTTTGGTATGTAACATTGCCTTGTAATTGCCTTTGAAGTGGGCAAAAAATTTTAGCCTTTTCATTGACAAAATGCTCACAAAAAGTGGGCGTACTTTTTCAAGGGATTTTAGTTTAAAATGGCTGTTTTTCAATATATATGAAATTTGACTAGAAATTATATGACAAAAGTTATATATATTAGCATTTTCTAACTTTCATGTATAAGTATTATGCACCTCCGCCCACTTTTGTGTTAAAAAAAAGTGTTTTTTTTTAAGTTAAAAAGGCGGAGTTTTAGATCGAAATGTATGCAACCAACTAGTATAAAGCATTCAACAGTTATATTTTTGTATCCCGCCCACTTTTTGGAGGCGTGGCAGTTTTTTTTGGTATGGTCGGGTATTTTGCAATTCGTCGTAGATGGAGTTAAACTTTTGCATACGCACTGTTGCACTTTCCCACTTGTTTTAATTTATTTAGTTTAATGAGTCACTATGTGTTGTAAGAACCGTAAAAGTTTTTCTATGCATCTACAATCTACATCAACTGCACCTACATCGTAACACACAGTCAATGACATTATTTAACGATATGACTCAATACTAATTGGGTACAAATAAGCGAATTCTAATGGGAATTGTCCAGAGATAGACATGGAAACACCCGACGGACAGTCGAGTTCTATCTCTGTAGGTCTTTTCAAAATTTGTCTTGGAAATTGTTTTTTTTTTTTCTTGGAGTCTGTAAGCTTAGTACTGATCAGGTTTAAAAAACTCGCCCTGCGTATTGAAATATTATCCTTAACTAAAAATATTTAATTGCGATACCCAAGTATTCCCAATGACCAATTTGCCAATGCGTGAATCAAGAACGATTACATGGCACTGATATAGTCTTTTAGCGATGACAACAATTTGTCAACGCATTTTAAGGCTTTCAGTTTTGTACATTCTATTTCCAGTTTCTAGCTAATAATTTTTGACCCGCTTAGCAAAGGCAATTATACTACACTGATGCCACACAAAAGCGCGATTTTAACTGCCGGATGTCAACATGTCCTTAAGCTTTCAGTGTCAATTCATTGATGAACATTTGACACCTTATTATACGGAATTGACACATTATAAAGTTTTTGCATTTTGTCATTCGAGAAGCGCAACTTATGATGTATTTTTCACTGTTTCACGGTGTGGGCTGTTTCACGGTGGGCAAAAAGCTCAGCGTTGGAGCAAAACAGAACTTACAATCTGTGATATGGTATCATGATATCATGCTCGTTCAACCCCAGCGCAATGATCGTGGAGCCGAAATAAAAATCTTGCTAACTGATAATAATTAGGGCAGCCGGATAATGCCTATATAAACTTGACATTCAATATGACATTGGGGTTATAACACGTTTGAAAAAACGCATATAAAGTGTTTCACCGTCTCAGGATATGCAAATTTAGAGAACTAAGCACCTAATGGATAGCCTCGTAACTAGAGCCCCCGCTTCGAAATCGACGATGTATCTCTAAATTTTTTTCTTACAATTGTCTTGAATATGCTTTATTATGTGTTTGAAAATTTTTTGAATCTGTTTTTACTTGTATATCTTTGTATTTCCGTAAGACTAATATTTATATTCTAATTTTAAAGTGTGAGCAATTTCTCTTGCGGCCCTTTTAAACTCTGAACGAAAGCATCTACTTTAAAATGTAACCCCATATAGTCCATCTCGCAACATACCGATAAGTGATGATATCCTCAGATTTGCCTATACCCAAAAAAAGGAGTTTCGCAAGGCTCTTATTAGTTAACCCTTGTCATTCTTTGGGTTGGTTCGTTAGTGCATATCCTCAACCCTAATCAATATTTCACCCTTTTAACCGGAACACGCACAAATTGCTCAAAAAAAGGACAACTTTATACTCAATTCGACGTAATTATTAAAATGGTATTAAATATCATAACGTTTATCAAAAATGCTGGGACATTACAGCTTTAAATATAATGCTTATCTGGTTTATCTTCTAAGCAGCCTATTTGGACTAGTTTATTTCAATAAGCATTGTCCAAAATTTCAATTCACTGTGCCTAAGCTTTCCTAAAGTAAAATGTTTAGGTACACAGCAATTGATTGGAGCGATAAGATAATCTTTTTCTTAAATGTAGGCTAAATGTTATCGAGTGATAATACGATGATTATGGTTCGAAAATGTCTATAATTTATCGGAATATTGGAAATCATACTAAATTTGGTTACCAACTGAATCTACTGCAGAGAGAGCGCTTTGAAGGTCTTAGTTGAATAATAAATTAACTTTAATTAATCTAGATTCTATAGAAAATTAAAGTAGGTACATACTATACATTGTTTAGTTCTATCATCGTATGTAGAGTGTTCCATGGCAGAGTCATGAAAAGGATCCAAAAGTATAGACAAAGTGATGACTTTGTGCAAGGTTACACATTGGATATAAATAATTTTAATTTTATGCGACTCTTTAACTTAAAGACTATAAATGCGATGCCAATTTAATATTTAAAAGCCTATTTAAATATTAAATTAAAGAGCAATATTTAAACTCTGCTATCGCCTCTCAGCCTTTCTGCAACCTATACACAAGGCTACGCGGAAGATACCGCCGTCGTTCTTTTTGTCGGTTCAAACCTAGGAACTGTCTTCTCTCAGATGCAGAGATCCCTGAACTTGATCGATGATTTGTGGACTTGGAATGGGCCTTCAGGGAACTCTCTTTAAACTATACGCGTGCTCTCTTCACGAGAAAGGTGTCAATATACCGATATCCGATGAAGTCAAAAACTTATTATATTGATAAAAATATACAAAAGTTCTTTAATTAATTTCAAAGAGTGGTCTCTCGCCTTGATATAAAAGTTCTTTAATTAATTTCAAAGAGTGGTCTCTCAACCAAAACCGCATGTTTCGCTCTTGAGCTCACAGTTGAGCTCGTTATACCTGACACATGCTTTTTGCAGTGAAGTGATTAAGGAGCATCGAAGAAATCGACCAAATTGCATGTTAAGGCATGCGATCATATGTAGTCGCCTTCTGACGAGCTCAAGATCGAAACATGCTTTTCTGGAGGAGAGACCACTGTTTAAAATCAGTTGATGTAAATTAAAGCTCCCAATTAAATAAAACTATCCTTGAATTAAGACAAAAAAAACAGTCTCTGTTTCAGGTAATTTTTATACCCTATCCTATTTTTATACCCTATATCATAGGATAGAAGGTATATTAGATTTGATTCATAGCTTGTAACATAGAGAAATAATCACCGTTGACCCCAAGACCTTAAGGGCATATGATCGAGACCGAATTGTATGTCCGTCCGTCCGTCCGTCTGTCGGTAGTTTTTAGGCCTTAAATTTTGAGCTAGGAACTTGAAACTTGATATCTGTTCTTTTTTGGTCCCGAAGCAGTACAAGTGTAAAAATTTTTGAAATCCGCCCACTGACACGCCCACAATAGTTAATAGCATGACAAATCAAAGTTGTCGTAAGATGAAATTTGGTATGCAATATCCTCGCTTGTTTTGTAATCGGCTTTAAAAAAAAAAACGAAAACCGCCCCTTTGTAGGCCTTCCAATAACCGGCTTTTATTTGATATATTTGCTTTAAATTCTAAAAAACTTGCACCATAAAATGTTCAAATATGTGCGTAAGCTATCAACTCAAGTGGTCAAATTTTCGCCACGCCCACTTTTTGGGGGCGTTTTTAAGTATAAACCAAATTTTCAATATAAAAATGCAATCAACACGTGTATACTACTTCTGCTAAAAAATATAAACAAAAATACGATGTTATTGAGAAGAGGTGGATGCCACTCCCCTTTCTTAGGGAGAAGATTCTTAACTAAAATTTAACAACCAAGATTTATGACACAATTCGGAGCTTGACAGTGGTCAATTGGGATGGGATCCAACAATTCGCCTAAGCGGATTGTAACCCTCCCACTAGTTTGCTTTCGATTCACTCCAAAATCGAAAAAGCATTGTCCTCTTTCTGGCAGTGTAGAGGGGCTTTTGGAAAGACTTAGGGTTAATCTGCGAAACATGTAACTGCCTCTTTTTTTCCAACTCTAATAAGCGGCTAGTTTTGGCTGTGCAGGTAGATTCCCTAGCACTTCGGGCTCTGCTATAGATGCTCTGATAGCTCATAACGTATCTACTTGAAGCGCTGCTTTACTCACTTATGTCCAAAACAGCGCTCTAACTCAAGCATTTCTGAACTTAGTCCGAAGGCTTGATATAGTGAATCAAGAACTGATTAACGATCTTGTAGCGGCAACTGGCGTACTATTCCCAAGTTTTCAAATAAGACTCAAGACTTGGGTCGACGAAGTTTCTGTTTTCGACTAAATATTTGATGCAATTTCCTGCTGCGATTGATTATACCCGACCGAGGGTATATTAATTTTAATGCATAGTCTGTAACACAGTGAAATAATCACCGTAGACCCCAAAGACCTTTTAGAGATATGATCGAGACCGACAGGTGAGTCGATTAAGCCTTGTCCGTCCGTCCGTCTGTCCGTCTGTCCGTACGTGTGAAGTTTTTAGGTTTTTAAAATTGAGCTGGGACGCTCAAACTTGGTTCTTATTTTGTACAGACAAAGTGTGAAAATTAGTGAAATCCGACGACGGCCACGCCCACTACTGGCCTCAATGTAAGATAACCTCTATTTCAAATTTTCTTTCAAAATGCCGTTTGGTCAAGTTAGACAAGGCGTGGGAACTCAGATTTTGGTATAGAGCAATAATGGCCCAAAACCTCTAAGAAAGCAAAAATTGAACCGCCCACAATATCGACCATGCCCACTTTTACCATGTTAGATCTTTAAAAACCCGATTCCTCGGAAAGTTTACTCCAATTTGAAAAAAAAAAATATATAACAAATATTCAAGATATTACTATTTGCTAGGTTTGCTCCATACAAATTTTTGAGCTTGTATGGAGCTCCACTTTTAAGGGGCGTGTTTAGGAAAAACGGTTTTTTCTGCAATAATTTTCGGTTTTAACGCATTTAGTCATGATTCCAACGAAACTACAATTAATCGATTTTAATTTTTAGCCCAGACCCACTTTTGGGGGCGTGGCCTATACAAATAATATATGAAGTCGGGGCAAAAAAATTTCAGATTTTGTCTTACACGGTATATGGGGTCTATAGAAGTTTGTTACAGACAAACTCTCCGCAAAATCACACCAGGCCGTTTCACTCCATAAACAGCTCATGTATAAGCGCTAAGTTTTGTTTGTAAAGCGGTCTATTCTATCTTTTTGATTTTTACTGAGATCTTGGCCTCAACTCCAAAAAATTGTTCGTGAAGAATAATTTAAAAAAATGCGTTTCGTTGTTGCCTACGCCATGACTTAACCAGAAATGGGCAAAGGCAGTTGTTCAGACGCAAATCTCTTTTTAACGGTCGATGGTTACCGATTCATTAGAAGAGTTCCTTGTGAAAACAAAATGTGGCGCGATGTTAAGTGCAAGAAAAAAACATAAATTGTTGTTGTAAAAGCCCGTGACCTGGCTTTGTACTTAAATTGTGAAACTACAAACACAACACCAAGCAACAAAAGTTACTTGTTGTGAGTTTTTGTGGAGCAGAAAAATGGAGTTTAGATTTTTAATAAGATCTTGGCCTCAACCCCAAAAAAATTATTCGTAAAGAATAATTAAAACCAGTGAGTAATTGCTACATTAGGAACGCAGACGTCTTAACAGTACGTTAAATCGACCGCTGAATACCCCGTCTTATCGCACATTGTAAATTACTGCTGTTATTTTTATTATTTCACAATAACGAAGTTGTCAGTTATTGAAAATTCGAATATGGGCGTGGCCCAACTGCCCTTATTTTAAACTACGTATCAATATTAGCAAATATATCTCCAAAGTCACGCTAAAAGTGTACGCAAAAACGTAATATTTTGGTTCAAATTCAATATTTTGCGTGAATTCGACCCCTTAAAGGAGGCGTTGCTAAAATAACACCCACTATGGGAGGGTTGGCGATTTTATTTTACTTTTGTATACCTTAAAATCATCAGAAGACAATAAATGTGGAATTTCAGCCTTTTAAGACGTCTCACACTCTTGAAAGCTCTGGAGGAAGCTGCACATTTACAACGAATGTAGGCGTGTCTGTGGGTGGATTTCAAAAATTTTAACGCAACTGCTTTGGTTAACAAAGATCATATGCACCAAATTTCTGATTCCTATCCTAGCTTAAAATGAAAGGCCTTAAAACATGTGACATACACACAGACGGATGGACGGACGGACGGACATTGCTTATTCGATTCAGACTTCGGTGTCCTTAAGGTCTTGGAGGTTCTATCCTGTCTGGGATAAGGTATAAAAATGCATTTTGTACCACAAGTTACATCCGTTGCTTGATGTTGCGTAAAAAGTTTCTTGAATATTAATCTATTCTGTCTTAATTTGAAGATTTTGATTAAAGTTGTAAAAAGCCAGTGAAAATTGTTTAAATTTTCAATTTTACAATTTTTGTAATTCTTATATTTATTTTTCATTTATATACAATTTGATGAAGTGTCATTTTACACGATGCATAGAACAAACGCCGTCGACAGTTGGGACTACCTCTAAAAACATAGGGTCTTATGGGAGAAACAAACAACGAAACTTGTTATTTGTGTAACGCCTGGCTAAAAAAATGAAATTCTGTATTTTGAGTACAATTACCGGAATCGCTCAAAGCGATTTTCTCATCTAACTCATCCGGTGATATTGTGCATAAATCTAAAAACAAAATATCAAGAATCGAAAAAGCTTCCTAAGTTTGAATGTCGAAAAGGGCCGACAAAGTTTTCTTCTGTTTGTTTTTCATGCTGCTATTCTGTTTACAGAATATTTTACGAACCGTTTCATGTATCTAAACGTCAAAAGTCGTTGGCCGTGGTTCAGTGCAGTCAGTCAACGCTTTTTCGCTCTTTCGAAATTCGGTCAGGTCAGATCTCTCCCGCACTATAATGTACCTACGCGACGCGACGTGGGGTTTATCTGGTAAGCGGGTTGGGTAAACTGTCAACATTTCTATCAGTCAAACTGATAAGCAACTTCATACCAGTATATAGTGAGCGAAAGCCCCTATCAACTCTATAAAGAGCCGAAAGCTTATTTCTGAGAGCATTGCTATATTTACTCATATAGAAGTTGATATTACAGACTCTACGAGTATTTGTGTACACATTTAATTTTCTAACAGAATTGAAGCGAATCAGAATCAGTATCGATTTTATTGGCCGTCACTGAAGATCGTCTCCCGGCATATTATCGCGGATTGTCATCTCAAGAGTATAGTAATAGAGTACCCAAGTACTATATGACATGCAATACATTCATCAGTAGCTAGATAGATTTTTTTTCTGTATATCCGTTCCGATAAAATAGATTAGTACACTAAAACAAGGTGCGGACCGCACGGCCGGTTGTGTGTGAGAAAATCATATGTTCGATCGGTTCAATGATATCAAATGTGTGATTAAATAGCGGATTTTAATCGAGGTGTGTTAAATTAGTAATTTTAATTGTTTCATCCGATAGAGAGACTCTTTATCTTGATCGAGTGTGAGTGGTGCTTAATTAAACGTGTTTATTTATTTATTTATGAAATTCTCTTAACCAATTATTACACATCGTTGTGCTGCAATTGATGATTGTTGTGATGTAAATTGATTTAAGTTTCGCGATATCATATTGTTATTACAATGAAATTGTTTTTCTTACAACAGAGGGGCAAGTGTGTAACAGCAGTGTCAATTGGGAAAGAAGTACCTACGTGATAGATGACATGTTTATGTTTGCCGTCTCAAGGGCAACTTCTTTCCATATAAGCCTTGAAACAACTCAATTAACAAATAATTTCAAGACTCGATCTTTATGATTGGGTTATCGTTTTGAGTTAGTACTTTGCTACCAACCCCCAATAAAAAACAAATTATTTATGCTAACCACACGGCGCCCGGCTCCCGGCTTTTAAGAGTAATTGACGTTTTCAGAACTATTTGCGAAAGAACTATTAGCAGGGGCTTGTTTGCCGGTGAAATATGAAGAAACCATAAAATTTGACACTAAAGTTGGAAGCTTAAGTAGTTTAGTACTAAAGTTTTTGAACAATATTCAACTATTTAAAAAAAGCAATAGATTCAAAAACATCATAAGTTTTCCAAATTCTGTCAATTTTGTCTGCTTCGGGTAGTTCACAGAACGACGATGAAATGTCGACAAAAATTCTGGCAACATTCACATCTACTTCAGAGTACTTTCGATAAGCTCAATCGGACACACCCGAGTTTTCGGAGCTCTACAGTGTGTTAATATTTCATTTACAACTGCGACCTGTAAGCTCTCTCGCATGCATATTTCTTTTTCTGCTCAGAAACAAGTGCAATCAGAGAGCGCTTACATTGTAGGACTTCCACCACCAATTTAGTAAGGGCATTGTCTTCTGGGGTTGCTGGTCCTTCCAGATATGGAATTTTCAATGCGGAGAAAGAAAATCCAGGAGCATCTGCCTCAAAGCTGGCGTTTTTCTCATTTGACTTCTAAGACTAGGGGTTCACCTTATTATTGAACCTAGCCTCATTCTTTTCTCTTCCCAATGAAAAGTTATATTATTCGACTTCTTTCCCCCTAACGGCATATAACTTGCGGGAGGAAGCTATGGTATTTCTATGAAAGGTTCTTATGTTCCACACTTGCTCAGCCGCGTTTCTGTTGTATCGCTAACTCCTTTTTAATCCTTTTTTCGTCCTATTTTTTACTGTCGCGGTATGCCAATATATTTTTGGGAAATCCAACTGACATGAAGGAGAGGTTAGAAAGCTTTAAAGAGTTTTTTTTACTTATCAAGAAATTTAGAATTTACTTATTTAAGTCGACCTAAAGATAAAGTCTTGCGATTCGCACCTAGACCTTACCGGTAACAGGCACGCATACTCTTAACGCTGCAGTACCCTTTACTTAGACCTCAGCCTAATAGCCCCCCCCCCCCCCCAAAGTTTTTCTCAGGTCTAAAACTGCAAATATTGCCAAGCCTAAACGTTTTTTTTTAATTAAAAAATAAGATAACCCTTAAGCTAAGATAACTCCTTAAAGACCAGGGCAGTCACAGCTCCGCTGAATCTATTTTCGTCTCCTTCTGGTTATGTCTTAGTCCAATGACGACCTGTCACGCATTGCCGTACCCACATGTAAGACTTCAACAAAATTACTTTGACATGTTTTATGCCCAACGCTCTTTTTGAATTTCATCAGGGGGAACGGTTTTTGTCTTTCTATTGTAACAATGCCGACTTCCTTTGTCGTTGTTGCTTGTGCAGCGAAGCGACTTGGTGTGACAGCTATTGTGTTTAAAAAGAACTTGATTGGTCAAACTCTAGAATTTTAAAAACCATTAAAAGCAAAACAGAATATGTACAATATGCGAAGTTATTGTGGGAACTCAACTTCTCAATTTAACTTGGGTATTGGGAACACGACGAATTTGTAAGTTGGAAAAAGGTCGGCGCTAGTTCTTAGGTTTGGAATCAGATTGTATGGTATGAATGTAAAAAAAGAAATATAAAAAAGGGCAATTTGTCAAAAGGCCAAGCTTGTCCCCCCATACATATTCCACTGTAGGATCCATGGGCCTCATGCCCGAAAAAGGAAAAAGTATGGGGGCATGCAAACACCCTGCTTGACTTTTTTCAGCTTCCCGTTTGTTTCATTTCTGTTTTTGACATTTTGGGAGATTTTTTATTACTCAAAATCGCGAAAAGTGAAAATTCGCTCTAAAGCGAATGAAAAATCACCCAAATTTATTTTTAGGCGGTTTTTCATATTTTGGTTTTGGGCGAGTTTTCGTATAGCCGCCTCTGACAGGTAGGTACACATGGCCACACGCAGCCACATGTGTCAGGCACTAGTATCATGTGTATGGGTAGCATTAGAGACCTTGTGCACCAGAGAGTTGTCATGAACGAGTAACATGCAAGCAGCTAGTTTACCCCGTTTGCCGCAAAGGACGAAAAGTGTATGGGAAGGAATGTGGCGTGTATGGTTTCACTGTACCTGTTTAAATTGTTCTCGATTAGTAAAATTTCGTTTGAGTCCGAAAACACTGTAGCCATACCTTTCCCGGCAGACGAAATGACATGAACTTCTTCGGTTACTCTTTTTATTTCATAGCATGGCCTCCTTTTTGAATTTAGATCATTATGAAAAAGCCATGTTTTATCCCCTGGTAACAATTCCGTTGAGGATTCTTATCGGGCATCTACCACGCAACTCCGAAAACTCTATTAATCATTCGCATATGTTTCTGAGATGCTGTAACCATTCAGCTGTCGTTTTGAAACAATTTGTTCTTTTCAGTTGTCGTTCTCACCTTTGTTCGTGCATTCTAAAGGGCAAGTCTCTCGACTCTTTATTGTCTTCGCTGCAAGCAATAAGATGGGTAGCCTAAGCGAGGGTCAACATCAATGCTCTCCTTGGCCTTTGACTTTCGCACTTTTTCGCCCATTTTCGAGCTTTTGTCAACGAAAGTAAAGAATTCCGACAAAAAACCACCATCGTGGATAAATTTTTGACTTTTTTTTTGTCAAATTTTGCGATAGGTTTAATTACTCTTTTTTTTTGGTGTATACTCCCCACACTGAGAATATTTTGAGCACCCCTCGCATTTTAAAAGAAAGCCCACACGCGATGATCGAAAAACGTTCGGCAAACAACCGCACGACTTTCTGCCGCAAGCATAGGTAATCGCCGTTGAGGAAAACGCTTCAAACTTTTTGTCATGCGGCTAGACTTACTTAACTACTTAAGGTTGCGCTATAGTCCGGGGTGGACCTTGGAGTTGCAGCATGCGTAATTTCTGAGGAAAATGTTTCAAACTTTTTGTCATGCGGCAAGACTTACTCACATACTTAAGGTAGCGCTACAGTCCGGGGTGGACCTTGGAGTTGCAGCATGCGTAATTTCGCCGCTGAGGAAAATGTTTTAAACTTTTTGTCATGCGGCAAGACTTACTCACATGCTTAAGGTAGCGCTACAGTCCGGGGTGGACCTTCGAGTTGCAGCATACGCAAAATTTGCAGCCTGGAAAACAGCTGCAAATTAAATTTTGCAACAAAATGTCGAAGCCGCAAAAATTTATTATCTGCTACACAAACACTTCAGTTTCTAGGCAGACGACAATTTGCTGATCGATATTCTCTCGTGTGTCCCAAGCCGAAAAGATAGGATATTTTAACAACGGTAAAACGAAAAGATTTTTGCTTTTGACAAGTAAAACGAAAAGACTTTAAGAGACCACTTTAGAGCGTAGAGTTTTCAAGCAGAACTCTTGATGGAAAAATAGGGGCAGCAGACATATGAAGATACCAAGTAGCTGATGTCAACAGTGATAATAATTAATATTTTTCAGGTGATGCACCCATCTGATATCACAGATTTTTTGTTAGATATTATTACATTTTTATACCCCATCCCATAGGAAGTATATTAAGTTTGATTCATAGTTTGTAACATAGAGAAATAATCACCGTACACCCCTAAGACCTTGAGGGCATATTATTGAGACCGAATCGTAAGTCGAATGAGACATATACGTCCGTCCGTCCGTCTGTCTGTCGGCAGTTTTTAGGCCTTAAATTTTAAGCTATGATTTTGAAATTTCTTATCTAAGGTCCCTTCTTTCTAGGTCCCGATGCAGTACAACTGTAAGAATTTTCAAATTCCGCCCACTGACACGCCCACTTTACTTAGTAGCATGAAAAATCAAACTTTTCGTAAGACGTTGAAATTCGGTATGCAATATTCTTGCTTAAGGACATTGAAATTGACATTGCAAAAAAATCGAAAAACGCCCCAATAAGGGCGTGGTCGCATTTCATTTTCAGTTTAACAAACGATATTGCTTGCAATCGTTAAAATCTTGCATTATATGTTAACATATTTCTTTATACTATCAACTAATTGGGAAAATTTTTACCACGCCCACTTTTAGCGGCGTGGTTGAATAAAAACCTAATTTTTGACATGAAAATGCACTTTAAAATTGCAAACCACAGTTTTGGATAGTATATTTGAACAAAGGCTGCAATGTTATAGAAAAGGGGTCAATGCCACGCCCCCTTTTTTACAAAGGGAGATTTTCAAATAATAAATACGATTCGGAGCTTGACTGGGGTCAATTGGGATGTGGTATCCAACCATTCGCCCACTAGTTTCTCTTAAATTTTTTACGAAGTTAGCGAACTGTGTGGAGAATGAAAACGCATGCAGAAAGTCAGCCTAAGTGTAGGCAAAAAAAAAACAACCAGCCAGGATGTTGAAATATCTAATTTTGACGGTGATGGGTGATTGGTCCATGGTCGTGAGCTGTCACAAAAAAATTGCGATGATCACAGTCTACACGCAGACGAATTTCTATGATTTGTGACATCACTTATCACAGATCACCTCAGTCGATTCAACGCCAGGCTGTCTGGCACTAGCATGCTTAATGGGACAAATGTATGGGGCTCCTGAGTTAACTTTGACGCATCGAACCATAGCGGTAAGGAAGATAGGACGAGATAGAAGCCAAGGGATCAACCAAATTTATATCGACAATACTATTTTGGATCTGTGAACTTTCGTTCCGATACACAAAGTGACGAAGACAACGAAATTTCTGGCTTTTTCTCGCTTGAATTTCGCAAAGGGTTATTTCCCTCAAACAGACGCAAGAGGCTTGGTAATTTTGTTTATTCCAAGCCCACCCACACACTGCAAAATTGCAAAACAAAGTTAGTTTGATACGAGTTCTAACTATACCATGTCACCGGGCAGGTACGCATTCGAGTAGGTACATATTAATTGATATCATCCGCCCACAACTAAATTGCGTAATGTGTTCCCTGATGAGTAAACAAATTGCTGCTTGGGGGGTGAATTAAATTGATGTGTTTATAAAGCAAACTGTACAGTCACCGATTCCACAGGTAATACCGAACGCATGTCAAAAATGTCCAACGCTCTATTGCGCACCGTTTACGAATCGTTCTGCCTTTTTTTGTGACACCGAAAGCTCACTGTTTCTTTTTTAAAAGTCGTCGATAGAAGAACAAAAAAAAAATTACAAATGCAAATCTTTCACAGGCGAAAATGTAAATTTAAAATTGTAATTTAAATGCAAGTAAAATTGTTTTTTTTGTTTTCCTCTCACAACTGGTCTCGTGCTTTGAGTAATTTGCATATTTTTTTCAACAAACTGTTTGGGTGCTCTGCCCCTAGGGTAAAGCTTGAATAGGCTTAAGAAGGGGTTGAAAGGTGGAACGACACATTGGCTACGGGCTATACACACTTGGAATATTTATTTTGTTTTGTGTTTAAGCTCTTCCCCATACGGGTTCGTAGCGCGTTCACTTTAAACAAATTGAAAAAATGACGATTATCATCGGTGTTCTATTCGGATACATATTTTCATAGAGCCGCTTTAGTGTAAACAAGCCAAGTATGGTTGGGTTTCAAATTTGCATTGGAGCCTAAATTTCAACCAGCGGCACGTGCTCGTTTGGGACAGCATTATCTCATGGGGGATTCACTCATGGAAATGGGTAATTATACCCACGTTTAATTAGCCATGATATAATGGCTAGAATGTAGCTAACGAGAGAAATTTGTTCTAACAACATAATAACACTGAAATCAATTTGTTGGGATAATTCAGCTGTCAGCTGATGCTTGTGAATGTATCATGGTAAAATTTTATAAAGAAATATTTTATCAACTTTTGGTGTAGGTATTTGCTTTGATCACAGGATGTGCTTTACCACAAAAACCGGGTGTAATTGACCAACTGAGGGTATATAAATTGGTGTGGTGCAAAAGTTTTAAGGTTTCAAAAGTCATCAAGGACTGCTGTCGAACTAAACCTTAATATAAGCCAGTCCAAGCAGAGGCATCGACATTAAATTGCTGTGAATGTTCGTTTTAATTTATTCAACGAAAGTGACAAATGAACAACAGTTTAAAAACACTTCGACGCTACAGATAACATCATTGGCTGCATGACAAACTAATTTATCCGCTGTTTCTTGGTAGTAGATTACTCACTCTTATTCTAAGATAAAAACAAGCACTTCTAGTTGGTTTCTAGAAACATAAACAATAATATTGTGCAACACCCGATGCAAAAAGGAAAAAAATATTGCATTTCAAATGTAAATGCATGATGCATTCCATTACACCCCACTGACACGACGACGACAGTTCAGAGTATTGCTTGCGGCTAATTGGGGCCTGTCGGTTATTGTTTTTGTGGTACGACTATTTTCTTTAATTTTTCTTTTCGCTCAGACAGTTTGAATGATGTATTGAAATTAAAAATATCTTTATCAAAAAGTTCTTTCGTTCTCACCTTACGAAAGGGAAAAACCTTAACCAGTTTTTGGCCAACTGCCACAGAACGGACATGTTTTCGATTTGATTGAGGCCTTTTCGCTTAAAACGTGTACAAGTCATAGAAAAGCTAAAAATAAGCTGTTCTCAGCCGAAAAACAATAAGAACAATGTCGAGAACTCACGTGACAAAAAAAGCTTAACTTTGTTGTGAAACTTTAAAATTGGTTCTTAATTGTTTTACTGAACGGCGGCGCTGTCGATTACAATTTCTCATTTTAATCGTTGTACCTACTTGGCAGAGTCATTTTGGTGTATCTTCACCGTTGGTCGGATATTTTTCTGACGGCAACCATCCCGCAGATATATTTTTAGAGAATCAATTTAGAGAAGCTGAAATTCGACGAAAAGGAGCTAATGTTCAGCTTGCTATAGTGCTGTGCATACGACATATTGTTGCTTACACGAATCATGCAGATGACGATTGTAGGTGGAACGTTTTGGGTAGAAATTATTCTGCGTCATCGTAGAAGAATTTACCTAGATCGATCTAAATAAAGACACGGAACTACGTTGATTGTGATACACAATGAATGCAATTGAATTAGATAAATCGTCTGCTTAAGAGGTGGGAATAATTTTACTTAATAAATCGGTTTCTGGCGCTACTTCGAAAGCGTTTCGTGTTTGCTTGTACTTATTTTAAACAATTACGCGAATTGAATTAAATAATTGGCATGCAAAAAGGTTTTTTTTTGAAAAACACTCCAAATGATGCTAAGAAAATGTGATTCAATTTAATTTGGTGAACAGCTTAATGAAGGTCTTAAGAATTTTTAAGTTTTCTAAAACTTAAGAATAAAATATTTTGCAATTAAATATAAATTGTTGCACCATTAGAACTTCTCGAGACATTCACTTATGACAACGGCAGAAAAGTGTGTGTCTAAAAGTGGAACCTTGTGGTACTTCTGTGAAAGAATTTTCCAAGACAAAACTATTTTTCGGAACTACAAGATAAATTTATCTGTTTGCGTCGTATTTCTCGTTTGATAAGCGAAAGTTTAAAATGTATTTTCATTAACTCTACAAAATGTATGTAATAAGGTAAACTTAAACTTTGGAAGGATTTACCTAATGAAATTTTCCAAATGTTCGCAGCTTGTCTTCCAATGTTTTAATAAGCTTTGCAGTAATACTACATTTACACCGACCCCTTATACTGGAACTTCCCCTGTTTATACTGGAATTTCAGCGTTTCACATGACAATCGATGTCAAAATCTGAATACAGCTGAAATTATCGTTGTTACTTGCTTATTTATTGTTTGAAAATACGTCCCAGAGCTTTTTTTATCGATTTATGTAAAATTACAAATGTTTTGTTTAAGTATTTTTTGTCAACTGCCTTGAATTCTCTTAAAAATAAGAGATTCGGAAGTTTGAGAGGCAAACTTTGCCCAGGCGAAATTCAGCATTGAACTGAAATTCAACATTTATAAATCCTGAAAAATATATGGCGAAACGCTGAACATTTAGGGTGAAATGTTGAATTTCGCTCAAATGCTGAAATTAGACTCGGTACGCACTAATGGCGTATTCTTTTCAACACCCAATAGTGAAACTGGTGTGGAATACAGAAAAAAATTGTCCTTTTCACGTACACTTGAACAGAATCGTAATCGTGTTGATGTTCTTTTGAACTCCGAATTAGTTTAGTGTCGACACCGAACTCGAAATTTCGCCACCGTCGTATTTGACGGTGGAGGCTGGGTGTAGCTTTAATTGTGTATGTGAAGTGACGTTTCGACTCAAATTTCATTCGTGATTTTTTACAACACGACTGAAATTATGTATATGGAATTGATCAAAAATTCCTAACTAAATATCTCAAACTCAAAGCTATCAGAATTAATTTTAAGTAAAAAGTTCAAAAAAACCGACGGCAGCAAAATCACTCTGCGAAATAAAAAAAAAAGTAAACAAGATAAAGTCAAACTAGTTTGACGCGTGCAGTATTTGCCGTTCTGTACACAATGAAACCGAGTGTACACCACGCTGGAATTGTCGCAAATTGTTCGGTGTTCAAAAGAATACGCCATAAGATTCACATGAAACGTTGCAAAGCAAATCCATGAGCAAAAAAGAACTTCTCGAGTTTCTTCTTGTGAATTATGGAAACAAAAATTGAAAATCATGACATGTCAATGACAAGTTGCAGCAACATGCGGCTCCTTAGAGCACAAAAAACCGTTTAATATTGATTGCAATGACTTATCGTCGCATGCGAATATATATTTTTAGTTTGAAGCACTCTAGAAAATGCCCCAAAGAGTCGCATGTGGAACATGTACTATTGCATATGCGGCGCTATTATGACGATGAAATGCAAGACAGTTCACAGGTAGTGAATTCAAAAAATACCACGACTGTTTTGTGGACTTGTAAAGGACTGCTGTTTTGGTATTAAATCAATCAAACTGCAAACGTCGAGTGAGAAACGTCAGTATTCGTATTCATCTTAATGTTGAGCAACTAGTTCTCCGAGTGGAGCGATCGATTCTTCGATGGTTGTTTGGACACGTTGTTCGCATGCCCCCAGACAGACTTCCTAGACAGGTCATGCTAGCCGAGATGCGAGCGCGTCGCCCCCCTGATAGGCCAGGAAACAGGTGGTGGGATCAGGTAAAGAACCTCTATGAGTCCCGCCTGGGGATTGCGCCGGAGTCTCTTGAGTTTGGTGGCGGAGGATCGAGAAAGATGGAAGGACCATTTAGCTACCCTCGCTCCGCGACCCTTTTAAAGGATAAGCGGCATTCGAAAATGATGATAATGATGAAACTGCAAACGTCAACTCGGCCGATTGCAACGAACAGGGATTTTTTCGGGTGGAAAAATTGCTGCATTAATTGCAAGTGCAAAAGAAAATGCTCATGCAATATGCAAAATTTTGCTTGTAATATTTCCAATAAAGATTGACGTGCACCTCAATTTCATTGCATATTTATGGAGACGTGTTTACAACCGCAAAATTTTATTCAAATTACAGTTTAAATCCCTCATCATTAAATGTAACTTTGCACATTCATAATTAATCATATAATCATGTCGTTATGCGATAGTTTATTCAAACCTTTGTTACAAACATCTGTGCCATTAAAACTGCGGAACTGACCTCTTCGGGAATGATGCATCAAATTTGAATATCAAATCAAAACTAAAACATCAAGCTTAAGAGCTATTTATGTTCTGATGCGGATTATAGAACTTGTCAACGTTATGTAGTGGAAACGACAAAGGGGTTATCAGAATTGTTCGTACTGCTTGTTCTGAGGCCTGTTGAAAATTAAATAGCACTTGTGACAACTCTGAACATTATTAAAACGCCCCACTGGAAGATGAACGATGCGTGGATTTAGTGGTGCAATGGTAACTGTGTCAGACTACTGTGGACGAGATTCCGGGTTCCGATTCCGACCGAAACAATAAAAGTTTTTTTTTACACTCCCACTTCTGCCTAGGTCTGACAAAACCTCCGAGAGTATCATTTGACATGTAGGCCTTCTCAATTCTCCTTTCGGAGTCGGCAAAAAAAATTTAGGTTCGCGCCATGTGTGTGTAAGAAGACCTGTAACGCACACAGCATGTGTGATTGTGAGAGGGTTCTTCTTAACTCTAGCTTATATTAAATTTGTTAGTCGGGAAAGCATTCCTGATTCTCTGCCAGGAATGCTCTACTTCGCTGATTAAATCCTAGAGCCATATTTTCTCTCTGGAGGCAGCCAGGAATACAAGGATCTTCTTTAGAGAGATATGGGCTAGGTTTGCCGAAGGAATAATTTCTTACCAGAGGGTATTATGGATATTAGGGCCGACTAATCAATCCATTGGATTCGATTCTAGCTAGGTTTTTAGTAAAGCTTTTGAGGAGTCTTTCAGTGACTCCACAGAATGGTTCAGGCCCTTTGAGTGGTATAGTTAACCCGACTTGAGCTAGCGAGTCTGCTTATTCATTGTCGCCAATTGTAGGGTGGAATCCAGTGAAGGATAAAATAAATAAATAGATAAAGTGGCGCAAGAGATCGAGGTGAACCAGGGCCATCTTCTCAACAATATATGCTGTGTGTGTTAATTTCTTCACCTGCAGTGAAGGGTGCTCAAGATGTATATAGCTAGTTCTTGGATGGCCATGACTGTTTCCAGAACTAGCTTCGATTTTATGACGGGTGAATCAAGCGCCTTGAGATTTGCTTGGCTGTTCTTTTTCTTTTGTTAGAACTTTTTTTAAGTAGTTGATGACAAGGTTTTCCGCCTGGTAAATGGATACATAAGCTTTGCCAAGGCTAACTTCGCTAAAATTAAATTCGTCCGCCTGATGGGCCAGTTTTTCATGAGTACCAAAACCAGCCCCTGTCTCCATTTTAGAACCGTCTTTGTACCAGACAAGGTCAAACCGAGGTGGAGTTGGTTTGATTTTCCCATTCTCAAATGTAAGCGTTGACTATTTTTGTTTTTGGTACTTGACTAAGGACAATTTTTAAATTTTTGTACTCTTTTTGTAGCATCAACGTTACCCATTCAGCGAGTTGTTGTGTATAAGATATTAAAAACAGAAGACCGTCAAGTATGAAGACATACGCGGAGTGGTCCGTCGGCTTTTGTTGAAGGTTATGGTCATCTAGCTATATTGCGCAGTGTGTGTAAGATTCTATTTATTTATTAAAATTATTTCTGGATATATTTTACAGTCTGTAATATACTTTTTTCGTAGTGCTGTCTACTGTTCTTATATTGGGTGATTCTATATAATCATCACCCAACATAATAATGAATATATATTATATTGGATGATTTTATATTGGGTTTCGTTACTCTAAGAAAAAGGCTGGCAAAAAGCTTTACCGTTACGAAAATAGAGGGAAGGACATACTCTTTCTAGGCCTTTTTTTAGGATTTTTATAATTTAAAACCCATAAAACAGCAATTTCGATTATTTTTAATTACCGTTAGACTTTTGATCAATTTTACAAACACCTGTTCGAGCATTTGTCACTTTTCTCAAATTCTGCATGAATTTCTGAGATAACGGTAAAAATATGCTGTTTTTTATTTCGCTTGTTTAAATGGGCTTAAAAACTTAGGGTCGAAAACGGCAATTTTGAAACGTTTTTGGTGCAGTTCGCTTGCCTTTTAAACATTTCATACTTCTACCAAATTAAAACAAGGTCGTCATAACCGTAAGGAACTAGAAATCTTTAAAAAATAGTTTTCGAAAATGTTTTCACGTTTTTTAGTTAAACCTTCGAAGTTTTTGAACATTCGAAGTCTGCTATAGTTTTGTCTTAAATTAAGGAAGATGGTCTATGCCCGGTGTTAATTTAAAAATTATTTTTTATACCGTTTGGTAGATAGAGGGGGAGACATGCGTTCTTTTGACCTTTAAATTTCAAATCCATAAAACAAATATTTTGAAGTTTTTTCCAGTTCACGTTAGACTTTTTTCCACAACCAGCAGCACTAGCCTTGGATGTTTTTTTTTTTTAATTCTGTCGCCACCGGTTTAAGAGCAAACGCTAAAACAAGCTCCTTTTATATTTCGTTTCTTAAATAGCCTTCTAAAAACTTAGGCTAAAAACGGCAATTTAAAAAATTTTTAACGCAGCCTTCCTTCTTTTTGTAAGCTTTGTACTTTAACCGAATCTGAAAAAGATCGCTTATACTGTTAAGCTACTAGAAGACTTCAAAAAATGGTTTTTGAAAATGCTTGAATGTTTTTCAGTTAAATCTCAGAAGATTTTGAAATTTCAAAATCCGCTATAATTTTCCTTAAAATTTTGAATTATTTCTGATACATGTGATTTTTTTCATAGAATTCCACCAAACAGCATCGGAGATAAGGGACACACGTTTTTTCATGCATTTTTGTACTGAAACTAGTTTTGAAAAATATGAGCACTTGGTTTACTTTGAGTTGCTTTATACGTGTGTTCAATATTGATTTTGAGCAATAAGCCGTTCAAAAATTATGGCCTCCAACACCACTTTGAAAAACGTCATGCATTTTCGACTCTTCATTTCGCAAAAACGTTTTGATATTTTTGAAAAGTTTTATTTTTTGATTAAAATTTAGTATTTCTTAAAGCTAAGTTTCGTTTTTCTAGTTCTTTCCTACTAAACTTCTTGAAAAAAACACTGAAAAACATTAAGTCCATTTTCACATGAAATTTCAAACTGTAGTTAAACCAAATAACGGTGCCCGAAAAAAATTTCCCTCTTTGGATTCTCTGACTATTTCCGCAGTTTATACGCACACCAAATTTTGTCTTTCTACGACTTACCTTTCAGAAGTTGTAAAGCGATTGGACGGACGGACAACGTAGTGATACCTTAAGAGGTCCTTTTTCCATTTTTGGACGGACCTAAAAAAACAACAAATATAGACATTTTTGGCATAGCGTCTGAATGGAAAACCCGCGGATTCAGGAAAAATTTAACACGAAATAGACGTCAAAAATCAGACGGTCTTATATACACAAACCGAGAAAAAGAGAAAACGGCGCGGAGCACGGGTATACTTTACTAACGCCTGTGAAACCTTTTCCATGTTAAAAAGTCTACTATTCCGCGTACGGCCGACGAATTGGATGAATAGAGGGTTTTTTTGTTTGCTGGCTTTGGTCTTTCTATGCAGAGAATGCAGTGCTTATAATGATTCCAGTATTGCTTAGCAACGTTTGTGCTGCATTGATTTTTCCTTTTTTCTCTCTAGTTCTAGTGTATGGAGTGTTCTTACTTCCGCTCACAGTATGCTAACGTATTTAAGGAGTAGGTAAGCACAACTCCTAATCCTTTGATCGCGAATTTATTATAAAAACTAATGCATGAATGAATTTTTTCAAAATATTCGAACCATTACATTGTCGTATTCAACTTTTTCTTGCGTTTTACTAAACAAACGGAACAAGAAATTTTCCAACCCTAACTTGAGAGGTTATCTCCTTCTAAGACTTTTTTTTTAAACGGCCTTGTAACTCACGTTCTACAAACATCTTATATTACTGTAGGTAGAATTTTACAAAGCTCTGTATTCATTGCCCTCATGACTGCACCTTGGTGATTTGTTTACGTTTTGAGATGATTTTAAAACCTTGCTTAGTCAACAGCTGATAGGGAGAGTACACTTTGTTTCAATTAAGCATTTAAATTGCAAATGTTACTCAAAATATTGGCTGGGTTGCTTGGTGTTGTTGATTTCATGCATCATGTTAAAATGGTTCAAGAGAAATATTGTGTAAACAATTCAAGTAAATAAATTTTTTATATATTTTTTATGTAATCCAAAAGTTTAATTTTTTTCGGCAGCAAGCTGATAAGCTAGTGGTTTTGAAATGAATAATTTGTTTTTGGGTGCATGGTGTAGGCCTAAGACACCTTAACTCAACGATAATTATTTTATATCTTAAAAAAACTTTTCCTAGGTTTGACGTAAATTCGATTTTGCGTTGTGGCACATACAAATGGAGTTGTGCCTCATGAATGACCAGGCCAACAACACAAAGCTCTTCAGCAAAGTTTTCCTTAAGGAAAGGAAACTTTCCTTAAGGAAACAAATGTTCTTCCTCAGCTCAGCTAACTGATTAATTTACTCAATTGCAGAATCCTTGTAAAAGAAATTCTGATACGCCCAAGGACTTTCAATTTCATTACGTGTACATTTTATACCTTTTTATTGAATAATTCGAAAACGTGCAAAATCGAGTTGGGCATTACCCAACCGTTCACCATACATCTGTAGAGCGCCTCTGTTTTATAACGAACTGGGACGGGGATTGTTTTCCAACTGCTCCGCATGAAAAGAAGGTAGTCCTTTGGCAAAGTGTAAAAGCGATAGACTGCAAAACCCAGGCAATTCGATTCATTACATCACGTTTTGAGGTTGTTGTGTTTCCCATTTAAGACAACTGATTGTACCTGCTTATGTAGGCAAAAAAAAAAAAATTAAAAGAGCAGATTTTGTAATGCAGAGTATAAAAATATTTCCCTGTGATTATTAAGGCACGTTTTTTAAGAATTCAGTTTTTCAACGGTCCAACCTTCGCGAATGTCTGAAAAACCCTCTGATAGTATCATTTATCATGTGAGACTTCTTTATTCGCCGTTCGAAATTGACAAAAGCTGAGCTGGTAGTGCCAGTTACTTAAGTTGATTTCAAATATAAGATCAGGCAGTAATGGCAAGATTTTCGTTCAGTAGAGCATTTTTTTTACCTTTTAGTTAGGACTAGTATCCTAGCGCTACCTGTAGGTAAGCCGCATCAACTTTTGCCCAAATAGCTCTTATAAGCCTCTTATGATGCTCTGATACTCTTAGACCATAAGATCAAAAATGATTTTGTAGCACTCTTCCTTAAGGAGTATCACTCTAGCTCTTATAAGACTCTTATTATAGGACTTCAAGTCTTGTAGAGTTTAAATTTTGTAATAAGAGTCTTATAACAGCTTAAATCTTGTAATAAGTGTGCAACTCTTTTAAGGAGAGATCTGCTGTGATGATAAAATCTTTAGTCTTATAAGACGACTTGATCTTTTCGTCCATTGCCTTTAAAAAAGGTCCAGCTTTTTCTTCCTTAAAGGGTTACCAAATACTTTTTACCTCAAAACGCACTGAATAGAACTATGACAATTGTCATTTGATAGTTAGATATCTAAACATTACCTATATCTTTCTAAAAAAATTAAATTAATTACAACTAATTGTAAGTGGCATGGCAAACAATGTTTGTGGGGTCTTTGAATAATACGAAGTATTTGTGATGCCATGTATGTTCTCAGAAGCTGAATGCTTGCTTTTGCTGATGTATTTTTAACCGCACCAAGTTTTAGTGCACCAAAATGTAAGAAAAAACCTTGTTGAAAAGTTAATAATTTATTGATGCCATAATAAGATATGAAACGCCATCGTACAAATCCATTTTACTTTTTTTAAAGTGTCTTTTTCTCTGTTCGTCTTTATGTTCTTATGAACTCTCCTTTTTGGCAGAGAAAGCAATGAGAATACAGCTCTTACAACAAGAGTTTTAGTTTACTTATCAGAGTTTAATAACTTTGAAGTAAGCCATTTAACGCTTGTAAGGCTCTTATAACCCTCTACAAAAGTGAAATTCTAAGAGCTTTACTCTCGGACATTTTAGGGCTCTTGTTGAATGTTGTACGAACTAGAATGTTAGTTGGGTCGGTTCGTTTAGTCATTTCTTCTTCAGATCTCAGCTAAGGCTTCGTTTGTGACGCACAACGACAGGAAATCGTGCGATTAATAACCGCATCATTTTCTGCCGGACGACAATTGGTTGCACAATTTTCTGTCGATAAAAAACCACACGATTTTCTGTTTACTCATCACACCCACAATTAAATTTCTGTTACGATTCCTGTCAGTTTAGTGTAAACGGTCTGAACAATTTTCTCATGGTTCAAAAAAGCAAGTTTTGAAACTTTTTTTTCGCGAACTCGAGTAATAATAGCCCATGTGTTTTCTGTAAAATTTTATGGAAACTACCACTTTTATGACGAAAAAAAAATTAGTAAATCGAAGAAGCTTGAAGAAGTCCTGAATGAAAATTGTCACTTATGAAATCGTGCGACAAAGTGTTGCAGCCGCAAAATCGTTTGGTGCCTGCTAGATCAACGCTTGGGATTCTAACAGTCAGACGACAATTTGTCGCACGATTTTCTGTCGTCATGTGTCTCTGTTCTAAGATGCATTTTTAATCTCTCTTAAGGTTACAGTTGTGGATCGTCACATTTTGGTCCAGACGATATTCGTCGAATGTGTTTGGCTTAATTGACAGCATACATGCATATACAATTCGATTTCTCCTGGTTCACTGACCAACTTGTTTTGCCTTTCAGAACTAAGACACTGTGGAAGTATGTTTTTAGTATCAATATTAACCAGAAGCTAAGCAATCTTGGACAAAGAATTCCGCGCCTTCTGTGTAGACACGTGCCCGCCACACTAGTTTTGGATGATAAAATTGAACAAATCACAAGCAAATCCATCGCGTTTTCATGTCTCTCATTAGATTCTCAAATCTATCGGGGTTCGAATCCTTCTTTCTTCACATAGCCTAAAGTCGTCACAGGTATAGCATGACAGTGTGAACTTGTAGCCACAGGTCGTTGATATTATGTGGGCCTGAGGCGTTCTTCTTTCAAGCGCTCTTCAAATGGGCAGTCATGCCTTCAAATTGTTGGTGACTATGGTTGCCTGATATTGGCAAGTTAAGTCTAAATCGTGCTCTGACAAGGAAAAGACAAGTTTGAAATTTATCTGAATGTTCTCATATCCAGGATGTTTGACACTTGTCCCGCTTCGATGCTTTTGGGGAGGGCCTGTCTAGAAAAAGTTATCGAATCGAAGATGCTGTAAGTAGGTATTTTTCGACCGATTCGTCACAGAGTTTTCTTAAATAATTTCGGCATAGTAGCCTCCGAGCACGATTTTCGCATGCATTGTATTCAGGACACTCTCCATGGACTCCGTATAGGTCGATATACAGTGTCTATTTGATGAAGTCTACGTGTCAATGTTGACCACTACTATTCTAGCACTAAAGTGTACAAGTGGTCAACATTCACAGGAAAATTTCTTTAAAAAGTAAATGGCATGAATTAATCAAAATGCCAATACAAAGTTTTTATAAAAAAATAAACAAAATGTTTGTTTTATTGCCAATTTAAAAAAGCACCTCTTAATAAATCACCTCTTAGAACCTTTTTGGCACATTTATGACCCTTATTGTGTTTGATCAGTGTTTTATGGCATCACTGATCCTTCAATTAATACGACATCACACTTTTGGCAATGTCTGAAGGATCTGGTGCTACAGTTTATCGTGAGCATATAAGTCTCCTGTAACTGCAATACTGAAGCTAATTTCTATTAAAAAGATCTTATGAGTGCACCACAATTTTTGCACTCTGTTCCAAACTAGAACACAAACTCAACATACCCTATTTAGGGCTTAAAAACTTTTTGTGATAACAACCATGTTGATCCCGCTGAATCGAGTTCACAATGTTCGAGATTTTGCTCTTGATGTATTTGTTTTGGTTCTACCTTTCGCCATTTGCCTCACACGAAATTGTTTACACATTTTTAATTGCACCAAAATAAAATGCAAAAGTTCAGTTTATATTATATATTTTGTTAAAATAAATGAGTTTGTTGCCATACCCGATCAGTACAACATCATTTACCCGCACACACATCATCTAATTTTAGATACACACATAAATTGTAAAAAAAAAGTTAGAAAACGTTTCGCAATCTAGAAACGTGCTTCATGTCACACCCCTAACTCTTGAAACACCTGCTAGTGTAATTTATTTTATTTACACAAATCTGTCTGTAGATGTCGTGTTGATTTACCAAAATGCATCCGTCAGATACATATTGCGTGCTGTGTATCTTCTACTGTCAATCAGCTGATTAAAAAAAAAAGCTCACACATGCAGAGCTTTTATATTTGTGTAGCGATCACTCTCGATCGAGTTAAGTTCTCAAACCGTGAATAAAATAAGAATCAGAATATAACTTTTGGGGGGTTTTGTTTCTTAAAAATTTCATACGAACCTGGGACCTTGCTACAGAGGTTTATCTCGGTACGACTTTTCTTTGGTTTTGTAGTCTCGTTCTTACTGATCATTGAGGTGTACAACATCCACTATCCCGAAATGTAAATCTAAAAGCGAATAATGCGCAGAGTGTAATAAATGGCAGCGTTTTGTGTTGTTGATAAATAAATAAATAAATAAATAAATTCGTCGGCAATTTATATATTTTGTGGTCGCGAAACTTGTTTTATTGAAGCTTTTTTTATACCCTCCGTATAGTGTGGGCATTAATTGAATTATTTATTGATGAAGAATTAAATAGGTGATAATTGAAAGTGAGTGGTTGTGATGCGCCGGTGGTGATACTGTGTCAATAAATGGAGTGTTATTGCGTATTTATTGCATCTTGATACCAAATTCAAGTGGAAAATTGTTATTAAAAAAAAGTGTTAAAAGGGAAAATCAACCCGCACACAAATATATAAACACACTCCTATATATAACGATAAAATGGTGGGAAAAATTCTCACGCTTCGTGCAGATTTGGATAATTTCAGTCGTCGCAGCAGTGTTTATGTTAATCCAGAATGTGAAAAATTTTTCGAACTACCATCGTATGTGGCCGCCAGTTCAAATGATTTAACTACGAAATGTCAGTGCTGGAGTTCAGGTAAATAAATAAACCATTTTGTTTTTACTGTAGAGAGAACTTTATTCAAAGGTTATTTGAATGGCGAAAGTTCTTTTGTGACGACATAACAAATGGGGTGAAACTTGGGGTTCTATTTGGTTATAGTTTTTTTTTTATTGGGTTTGTGTCAAAAAATTGTTTAGTTTTACCTGAATAAAAAAAAGAAATTTTGTATGGCTAAAAAAAAAACCATTTCAAACTCTAAACTTGTGGAACCGCTGCATTGATTTTAACGAACCAACCCAAAGTCACTTTAAGGGGCTTGTAATGCTTTTTCAAATGACCCGTAGGTATTAATTACAATGCAAATAAGCGCTTATAAGTACTGTGTGATTAAGTAACTTAGAAAATGCTTGACTATACATATAGGCTGACACAGGGAACGAGCACCTACTTGATTGTTTGTTAGTATTTTTTTAGGTGTGTACATAGGCTTACCCTGTCACCTTGTGTATGATTAGAGCCAATTGATACAGTTTATCATGCAGAGACTGCCTGAAAAATAATTGTCAATTTAAATTAGTTACTGCTTAGATCGCCGGCTGTTTTATTTTTAATCTGACAAGGGATATAATGCTTATAACATGGTAAAATTTGAAAATATTTAAAAAAAATTGTTCGAACCCTTTTTATTAAACTATTTGTTTTTAGGAAATCCAAGGCTTTTTGGCTACGATTTTACGGAAAAAGATCGAAGGGACTATTAAAAATGAGCAGGGACAAGCTTAGGGCTTAAGGGGAACTTCTGACAGGACACTGTCTTCTGCGAAAGCAAGAAAAGAGGCTCAGGCTTTCTGACACGTATATATGTGGCTTATGCAGAGATCTGTAGCCGGTTGAGGATATAACATACATACTGTGTGAATACGAGGCCATTTCGCGAATTCGCAGGAGATTTTGTAAGGGAACATTTCTTCGAAGGTTTAGCAAAAGCAGACGGTACGAACTTCAAAAGCCTTCTTGGCAATTACAGGAAGGACAATTGGCTGTTTCACCACGGAGAATGTTAAGGTTGTTGTACCTTTTTAATGTTAAGTTGAATGTTAAGTTCAACTGGTGGTTTCTGAAGGGAAATCTAATGGCGTATTCTTTTGAACACCGAACTGCCACACCGAGCTGTCAAATAATACTCGGTGTTCGCGACAATTCCAGCGTGGTGTACACTCGGTTTCATTGTGTACAAAACGCAAATTCTGCAACGGTTCATTCATCACGTTAAGTGTCAAATTGTTTTGAGTTCGGGTGCGTTTCTTTAATCGTTCAACTATTCCGGCCGAAGTATCTGCGGTTTTTTATTTATTCGGAATATTGCGATCATTCCGTTTTGCGTTTCTTTATTCGTTCAGAATATTTGGAATGCATTCTATTCATATTACCTAACCCCCTGAGGTAGTACGAATTTGAACGTTCGGAATATTCCAACTTAGTATTCTACATTTTCCATTCCTTCTACCGAATGAATAAAAAAACGCACCCTTCATTTTGTTTTCTTTTTTTCATATTACAGAGTGATTTTGTTCCCGTCGGTTTTTTGTACTTTTTACTAAAAATTAATTTTGATAGCTTTGAGTTCGAGATATTAAGTTATTTTTTATTAATTTCATACAATATCAGTCGCGTTGTAAAAAATCACGGATGAAAAATCAGTCGAAATCTCAATTCACACACAGACCCAAAGCTACACCCAGCCTGCACCGTCAAATACGACGGTGGCGAAATTTCGAGCTCGGTGTCGAACTAATTCGGAGTTCAAAAAAACATTTACATGAGCACGATTCCGTTCAAGTGTAAGTGAAAAGAACAATTTTTTTTTCTGTATTCCACACCAGTTTCACGATTCGGTGTTGAAAAGAATACGCTATAAGAAACATGTTTTTAGATCTATGATCTCAGCAGCGCAGCTGAAGCCATAAACTTTTTTCTAACGATGAAATTGAAGAAATCACTATTCTACCCATCGCATTTTCAAGCCTCACATTAGACTCAAATTTATCGGGGATCCGAATTGTAATGCCTACAAACAGTCCGCCTTCGGTATTATGCAGTTTTTTTTTTGTAATAACTAGACGATCTGATGCAGGCTGAGTGGCTAAAACTCGCCAATATTATTCAACTTTGCCTAAGCCTAAAGAAGGACTTGGGGTCAAAATTTCGGATGGGTCAAATTCTTTTTACAAAATCCTGTTTTAAAAATTCAGTTTTACAAAATTCTGAAGAAAATCTGAGAAACCTTTTTTGCCAGAATTCTTTTTACAAAATCCGCCTATGAAAACTCTGTTTTACAAAATTCTGAAGAAAAATCTTAGAAACTTTTTTTTAAGATCCATGATCTCAGCAGCGCAGCTGTAGCTATAAATCGATGAGTCTATCCAAACAGCTCTGTGGATTTTTTAATGTGTTAAGCTGTAGCTCGTCCTTTCATTCTTTCATGAGTTGAAAAAATTCCCCGCTATTTCAAAGTCTAAATGAACCGAATCCTGGAAAATTCTTTCATTTACTCTCTTATACCAGCGACAAAGTTGAGGTACTGAAATTACAGCTTGTAAATCAAGTTTCAAGCTGTTCCAGTTCAAGTTTCAAGTTCCAAGCTCTAAAAAGTTGGCTTTATTGGTTCGATATCAAGGGTGATATCGATTTTAGAAGGGCGTATCAGGCCCTGGTGGCCTGCACGCCCTTCTAAAATAAAGCCATATTTATTATTTTATATTAAATAAACATCTGGAATTTTTTTTCATTTCTGTTAACAACCCTGGTTTCGTAGTTAAACTTGGTGCGTTTCGTAGTTATTCAACTCTTGGTAGCCGCAACCATAACCGATCTTAGCTTAAAGCATAAAGTTGAAGTTTTTTTGTGAGCAGTCTTAGACTCTGATCTAGCTTGTTTGTAGGCCTTTATGACGAGGAGTTAACCTTAATTTTGTCCTGATGTTTCATTCCTTTTGTTTTTATTCCCGACCGAGGGTATATTAATTTTAACGCATAGTTTGTAACACAGTGAAATAATCATCGTAGACCCCTAAGATCTTTTAGAGATATGATCGAGACCGACAGTTAAATCGATTAAGCCATGTCCGTCCGTCCGTCTGTACTTGTGAAGGTTATAGGTCTTCAAAATCAAGCTAGAGAGCAGAAACTTGATACACGGCTTGGCTCTTTTGTTGCAAAGTGTCAAAATTGGCTCAATGCGTCAAAGGCCAGGCCCTTTACTGGCTTCAATGTGACACAACCTCTATTTCACATTTTCTTTCAAAATGTCTTTGGGTAAAGTTAAACAAGGCGTAGGAACTCTTATTTTGGTAGTGAGAAATATTGGCCCACGACCTTTAATAAGGCTAAAATTGGACCGCCCACAATATGGACCACGCCCACTTTTAACATGTCAGATCTTTAAAAACCCGATTTCTCAGAAAGTTCACTCCAAATAAAAAAAAATGTTATAAAAAATCGTAAAGATATTACTATTTTCTGAATTTGCTCCATACAAAGTTTTGAGCTACAAATACTTTTAAGTGGCGTTATAAGGAAAAAAAACTGTTTTTTTTTCTTAAATAATTTTCCCTTTTACCGTATTTTCTTATGATTCTTACGAAATTACAATTTATTGATTTTAATTTATAGCCATGCCCTTTTTTGGGGGGCGTTGCCTATACAAATAGCATATGAATTCAGGCCAAAAAACTTTAAGATTTGGTGTTACACGGTATATAGGGTCGGGTGTATAGAAGTTTGTCACAGACGAACTCTTGTACTAACTTACTTGTTATTTCTGTCATATTTTTTTCAAACGTGCCAAGTGTCAAAAGCTAAGAGAACAAAATCATTAAGTCACTTAGATCACTAAGAATTAACTCTTTTATGCCCGTTTCGCAATCGATGCATCAGCGTCAACGTGCGGGGCTAGAAAAATCGTGGGACGACCTGACAATGTAAGTTTAAAGAGTTTTGATTGCCGCAAAGAATAAAGATCCAAAGACATTCTCTTGTTCTATTATTTCTTAGAAATGTAATAGGGCCTATACGGCGCTCTACTTTCCTTAAGCTCAATTAAATTGAATGAAATAGAGACCGAGTTCGATGACAATGACTCAAAAATTTACGAGTACCCTGTAGACAGCTAAAAGTGAAAGATTCAACCCATAGAGAAACGAACCTACTTCTATCTAAGAAGCAAAAAAAGGAACTTCCTCTCAAGGGGACTGTGATCTTGAGACCATATTTTCCCCCTCCTCCATATTCTTCCGCCTGCAACATTGTCTTACCCCCCATATAGGCATAACACTTGCGAGATAAAGCTAGAGTTTTTCTGTGCAGGTATTTTCGGTCTGGTTTGGCTTAGCAGCGTTTTCTTAGCTATGTTTACTTAATTTTTTTTTTTTGTGGTCTTTCGACTAGAATTTTTCGCTGTTGGAATGGGAACACACCTTTAGGGTAGGCAAAAGTTAACCCTAGTTCACGAGCTTATCCTCTTAAAAAAAATATGTCGCGATAGCTAGACGATCCCCCGCAGAAATTCGCAAAGCGAGGCTCTGAAACGTATTCGTGAACTGACAGCTGTCATCAAGTTTGTATATTTCAGTTTTATTTCCGAAAAAAGGACCGTTTTTCTTTGAAAATGTACTTATTCGGGGACTTCGAAGATCATATTCTAAGTAATATTGCATGCGTAGGTACAGTAAGGTACTATTTTTTTTTTAAATATTGGAACACAAATATGATCCAAACATCCTTCCGCGATATCCTCTAACACTACAGTGGGCATTGCCAACGGCCATAACAGTTAACAAATTTTTTTAGCTTTCAGGAAAAATAGGGCCCCGCAAGTTTCTGAAAATGTTATTACAAAATTTTTTTCCGCTCGTTGCTCTCTCTTTTATTTGATTTGATTTCACGCTCTCCCTCGGGGGCACTTTATTACCTTAATGCAAGCTTAACATAAAACTAAGAACTTAAACAATCTAAACTTTTTGTAACTTAAAGCTAAGAAAAATGGGAGCTTAGAACTTTGGGATATTAAGGGTTTTCGGGATTGGGTGGACTTAAAAGACTTTTTAAGTGTGCTCTGGGTACTATTAAGGTTAAATGATTGTGCGTGCTTGTTACAGATACGTAACGTTCTAGAAATGGGTGCATAGTGACCATAGTTAGTGCGATAGGATTTCAGTCGAAACAAAGGTACTGATCGAACGTTCCGGGTGTTAGGATTGAATGTGATTAGCTGTAGGAGCTGTGTGCTATCAATGTTGCCAGTAAGAAGTTAGTGGATGACGAGAATATCAGCAAACTCGCGTCGCCCTTTTAAGGACTGCATATAGATAAATTTTAATCGATTTTCATAGGATGGCAAAATTATGGGATCTGTCCAACCAAGGCCACGCAGAGCGAAGCGAAGAAATCTTCTTTGGACTGCCTCTATTCTCTGTATATGAATTTATTGGTAGGGAGACCAAACTTGACTGGCATACTCAAGGAGAGGTCTAACATAAGTCACGTAAAGGGCTTTGGTAACGTAGGGGTCCGAGAATTCTTTTGACCATCGCTTCACAAAACCAAGTGCGGAGTTAGAGTTGCTGACTTGGCTACGGAAGTTAAGCTCGCTATCACAAATAACTCCTAGATCGCGAATTTCAGTAGTTGTCGGCACCCGGTATGTCATTGATAAAGTAAGTTCTTGAGAGTCGGAACGGTTCGTTTGCGGGAGAAAGTAATTGCCTGGCATTTATTGACGTTAAGGTCCAAAAGGTTCCGTATACACCACTTTAAAAATCAGTTAAGGTCGTTCTGGTAGATAGAAGGCATCCAAGGGCGAGGAGACTACCTTAGAGATTCTCATGTCGTCTGCAAAGACAGATAAATCAGAATTTATCATGACCATATTAACATCATTGATTGAAAGTATATAGAGGATTGGTCCTAGATGACTGCCTTGAGGTACCCCAGAGGTTGCAATAATTGAGTCTGAGACCGAGGATCTGAAAACGACTCTGTATTTTCGATCCTCCAAGTATGATTTGATCCATTTGACAAAACAACGGCAAAAGCCGAGCGCTTTAAACTTAAAAACTATAACTTGGTGCGCAAGTTTGTCAAAGGCCTAGCTGAAATCGGTAGCCATGGCGTAAACTTCCTTTCCATCTTCTAGTGCACACAAGTACTTAGAGTAAATTCAGTAAGGTTTTTAGTGGTGGATTTGCCTTTTAAGAACCCGTGTTGGTCGATGGAGATAAGTGGCTTACAGTGAGGAAGGATTTCTTGGTAAACGATGCTTTCGAAGAGTTTGGGTGTACATGATAGTTTTTCGATTGGCCTGTAGTTGCAAACATCATTCTTATGACCCTTCTTATGTCTGGGAATAATGTAAGAGTCTTTCTTGTATTTTATTGTATTTGGTTGTAAAGTGTAGATTCCGTCAGTTGGTCATATCACTTAAAGTTCTCAGCAAATTTAGAAAAGCAAAATCATTGTGCACACCTGAATAACTCAACGAATCAACTGATGTAAATATCATACAGATCCATTCATTATTTACTGAGTTTTCGACCTGCAAAAATGCAGCCAAGACTATTAATATGTAGTTGCGACAGCGATCGTGACAAGTCTCTAAGTCTCTAAATAAATTTGGGTCTAAGTAGCGGGATGCAAATTTTTGGCTTCGTAAGAACCATCTGAGTCACATAATTTAAGGGTTCTTACAGCTAATTTAAAATAAAAGTTATAAAAACTAATGTAGGTACCTATCTATCAAAAATATAAATCAAAAGTGTTTCAAGTCTTTAAATTTTCGCGCAAAACTTACAACGAACCGGTTTATGTATAATTTTAAGACTGTAATGAAGGTTTTGCTGTATAGCTTTATAGCTATGTTGCCAACCTTGGGTGTGAAACGCCTCTGAAAATCGTCGAAATTCCCATCCTCGAGGTACAAATTTCGCAGGAATGCCATTATTTCTTCATTTCAATTCAGATAAAATTAACAACCGTGCAATAATTTTTTTATTGACTTAATTTTTTCTTACTCCTATAATCGGTATACTCATGGCGCTGAACCGGTGGCTAATCAAAGTGAACTTTTATCTGCGAGTATTTATTGATACTCTTGAGGCATGTAGCCTCGCACACATCCAGTTGAAACGATTTTATATTGAACCATCACAAACGTGTATTAAATGAATGCCAATCAATAAGTCAATTGACAAGCTTCATCCTTCCCCCCGCATAAAGTAATGAACCCCCTTTTAGTAATTAGATACTAAATCGTAGGGAGAGTCTCGGAATGCGACAGCACATGGCTGCCCCTTTCATCAATGTATTACTTCAAAGAGGGTGTCACCCAATCTAATTGAGACAATTTTAAAAAGTTTTTTTTCTTTTTCGGATTGACAATATTCAAATATAGCTTCTTGGAAGAAGTGTGTGGCTGGCACGAGGGGCTTGACTGAAACATGATCAATTGGTTTTGGGTACGATTCCATCATACACAACACATCGAATTTTGGAAAGGTTCTGGGTTAAACAATTATCGCACCGTAATTTGTTGCTAATTTTTTTTCCCTCTCATTTTTGTCAATACATCCCGTGTTGTTTTCGAATCTATTTTTGGGAGTTCAATTCAATTGCGGTTTTGTCGATTTGTTTTAAAATATAAATCAAATCAAGCTGGAAAAAAAAGAGTCTGTTAGAAAATGCGGAGCCTTCCAGTTCCAGTTTACGTCATTTCTTTAAATAAAATCGTGGCATTGGTCTTGTTGAGATCATGTGATGTTTATTGTTCTTGATTATTATTATTATCATCATCAATGTTGTGAACTTCACGTACAAGGGTGATTTTTCAGTGTGCGCGCTCATATGGCTTTTGGCAAAGGTCAGAGGATTCCGTTTTCGTTTTTTCTCTCCTAGCTGGTGGGGTGTAATGAAGATTTATTTTGTGGTTAATGTATGAAACCACCTGCCATCCTTTTGGAATGAAATGCAGGTAGGACTTACTGACATATTGATATATAACTCTCTTAGGTCACGTACAGATGGTTGGTTTTAAATCTCATCAGTGTTTTCTAGATGTGTTTTCTCCGTACGTTTTCTAAATGAATGAAACGTGCTTCATATGGTTTATGTTCGCAGGATAATGGTGGCTAGGCGAGTGTCGTATATGAAGACAAGTTGATGAGCATTGGAAAAACTTTCTACAGCTTAGCTTAGGGTGTTTTGTAACAAACCACTCGCCCTTCAACCGTGGAAAACAAAAATAGTTCACGAAACACAATTATTGATATTGCCTCAAAGCTATTTTTTAAAGGGATTTGGGTCATTACGCCTTTTCCTCTCCAACAAGCAAGGATAAACATTTTGCCTGTGTTGCGGGTGCAATCTGTCCCTGTAGTTCAATGAAATTGCAATAAAAATATGTTATTTAATATGTAATAATTTTGAAGCATGTAACAAATTGTTTTACGAGTACCTTAACAATTTAGTTCGCTTTTTTGTTTAAAAATATTTTACGTAACAGAACTAAACCGTACTTGAAAAATCGTCCCAACTGACGATGTATGACGCCCAATTTGCAATGTAATTTCTTAAACTTAACATTTGTTTTATTCGTTATATTCTTGTTAAAAAAGAATATAAAAAACTTAATTTCATTCCTTTTTTGTCAACACATGAGTTTGTATCGTCTTTCTTTTACGCGATAAAATTCATTCATTCGACAGGGGTCAAATGGATTTAAGACCTTTTCGAAGCAGACAATTATTTAAATCGCCTTTTTAATGCATTTTTATTTTTTTCGTTATTGTCGTTCGCTCGTTGTCGTTGATCAAATTCTTTGGTATGATGACACAAAGTCTCTGGCCACACGGATGAGAGAAGTAGGTAATTCAGTCCAATTTATTTGCAATTGAGTAAATGTTTTTCTTTTTGTGACAAGATGTGTATTTTTTCATCTTTTTATTGACTTTATTTATTTCATACCGAGAAACACACTAAAATTAATTTGTTTACTACATCTGTCTATTGTTTATTTGACCAATGTGGAATAATATATCAATATTTATTTTAATAAAAAATAAGGCGAACAAAGAGGGTGATGAATTAGCTCATCAAATATTCAAAGGAAAAAAAAAAATTATAGAAGAGTATGGGCTGACATCTGCTACGATCTGAGGGAGGCATCTTAATAGTCATCGTAAAAGGAGCAAAATTGTTAGGAAAATCGTTAGCATTCGTGCTAATTTCTGTGGAAAAACTCCTTTTAAAAGTTTCTTTGGTTATTATTCCTTCAGTTGGTTATTATCCCTTAAACACTTCAAATAAAACATAACCTTACTTAAGCCATGTAAGCTAAAAATTCACCCAACATTAATTGCGGCAACACCAGAGGCACAATTTTTTGAAAGTACAACATTAAATAAACTAAGATCGTGCAGAAGTCAACCATGTTAAACGCTTTACCAAATTTTAAAGAAGAAACAATAACAATTTTTTTCTACGGTGCGAAGAGCTCTGAAAAAATACTCAAATTATGCTACAATCAAAAGGGTCACTTTCCCTTAACAAAACATCGCCATTAACAATGAATTATACGAACATACAGTGACAAGGAGGGGTCGACAATATTATCCTCACTGGGATCATGAATTTCGCCAAAATTAACAGCCAGCATATTAAAACTCAGCCAACACCAGATGCACAAATTTTCAAAAAGACGATTTGCTGGCGTTGCCGACATTGAAGAAACTGTTCTCACTGGCCTTAGATCGCTGGAAAATATAGAACGTGCCGATATAACACGCTCGTTAGCACAAGTTGACCAATACCATAGCCACCAATTTTCGAGCGGACTAGTATTGAAGCTAACGATAACGACGTTAATGTTATGTCGGATCCATCTATAGAGAGCACAACCCGCTGACCAAAGTTGTGAAGCAAAAACCAAAAAAAATGTAGTAAACAGAGGAGAGACAAGAAAAATATTAAAATATTTAGTTTTCGAAGGCAGGGAACGTAAGCTCAGTATAAACTTTTGGGACTCCCGGCGAATCCTACGCGAATCGTTGGATACCCCATCCCAATTGACCACTGTCAAGCTCCAAATTGTGTAATAAATCTTGGTTGTTAAATTTCAGTTAAGAATCTTCCCCCTAAGAAAAAGGCGTGGCATCCACTCCTTCTTGTTGTTAATCGTATTTTTGTTTATATTTTTTATCAGAAGTGGTATACACGTGTTGACTGCATTTTCATAATAAAAATTTGGCTTATACTTAAGAACGCTCCCAAAAGTGGGCGTGGCGAACATTTATTCACTTCAATTGATAGCTTACGCACATATCTGAACATTTTATAGTGCAAGTTTTTTGGATTTAAAGCCAATATATCAAATAAGAACCGTTTATTTGAATGCATATTAAGTATGACCACGCCTACAAGGGGCGGTATTCGTTTTTTTTAAATGCCAATCACAATACACTTAAGCGAGGATATCGCATGCCATATTTCAGCTTCCTGCGACAACCTTGATTTTTCATGCTACTAAGTAAAGTCAGTGGGCGTATTTCCAAATTTTTTACACTTCTACTGCTTCGGGACCTAGAAAGAAAAGATAACAAGTTTCAAGTTCCTAGCTTAAAATTTAAGGCCTAGAAACTACCGACAGACGGACAGACGGACGGACGGACAGACATGGCTCATTCGACTAACAATTCGGTCTCGATCATATGCCCTTAAGGTCTTGGGGGTCTACGGTGATTATTTCTCTATGTTACAAACTATTAATCAAACTTAATATACCTCCTATCCTATGGGATGGGGTACAAAAAGAGATGAGAGATGCAATATTCTGAGAACCTGAAAAAATACTCAATACCATTGTCTTTAATATTAAGTAAAAAAAATCGTACTTTGGAAATACTTTGCGTCTCGTAGACCTCTTAGGATTGACGGAAGTTTATGAATGCTCCAACTAGTGTGCAGGGTTTTCAAGTTCTTTACAAACTTAAAACTCTGCAAACGGAAACCTTTTGTTAAAAACTACACTTGAGAAGTTAAAAGCCAAACTCAAAATCAGCCAGCTAACTTTCTTAGTCTTTAAGGTTATTTAGGCTGCGTAATTTTTTTAACTATATAGTAAACCAGGCACCTAAATTTTTTTCCTCCAAAACCAATGCACTTTTAAAGCTTTCTAAAACACATTGTTCTTGAAAGGTTTGTCAGACCTTCTTCAAGGTGTCTGTAAAAAAAGTATTTTTTTTTAGATGACCGCAGTTGAGAATCTAACCCAAGCCCCCCGCGTAAAGTAAGCACACTCATTAATTTCTACGCCTCTGCAGACCAGCTGAAAGGGTTTCAAAAGCTTGTTTTAATGTAGGTACTTGCTAGTTCAGGATCAGTTTCTCATGTCAAGCTTTGTGTACGTGTAGATTGAATTCATCCCTTACACAGTTCAATCGATTGACAAGCATTTGTAGTATTTTATTTAGTTCCTGTAGCAAACGAACTTTCAAATATTTTCAAAATTAATGTTACCTCACGCTCGAAATCAAAAATAACTAATTTTTTCGTCCATCTAATCCTTACACACGTAACTCGACACGACGCTCATCATTCAAACTGAAAACTGTTTTGTTTTTCATCAATCAGCATCAATCGAATGTGTGTGACGCATACATATAAATTTTCACAAATACGTGGACGTGATTGACGTCAATCGATTGACCGTGTAAGGGCCGCATTAGAAACGAACTTAAGTGAAAATATTTTTCAACAGATCTGAACGTAGTAACTTTTAAAAATGAGCATTCGAATCGATTTACATTCTTTCGTCAGCTTTTGTCTCTTTGAGTTCGTGGAAAGCCTTATTGTTTTGTAAAGACGTAAGAAAATCGGCGGTAATAGAATTCGTACTCATCCCAGATAAGAAAAGTTTTCAGAGTCCAAAAAACTCAATACTATGTGGAAACCCAATGTGGCTGTTGACAATAGTAACTAAGCCTTGGTTTAGTTTAGTTAAACGTAGGCTGTCGTTTACACACATACCGAGTACAGATTAATGGTTTTGGCAATGCAAATGCCGTCCATGGACATTGGCTGATGAATCCTATTTTATTTAGAAGACAGAAGGCAGCATTGGGTTTTCGAAGCGTCAAATTCCATTCTGTTAACAAAACCCCATCTTGATATGATTGTCCATGTCAATGTCGGAATTTAAAGAGTCAAACATACGCAACCCTGCCGTTTCAATGTCCGTGGCGCTCGGACGTTTATTTTGGAACGAGTATGAATAACTAAGAGTACTGTCATCTGCAAATGAGTGGATCGGATTAGATGTAGCGGAAATAAGGTCATTGAAGAATATAAAGAAAAGTTTTGGAGACAGAATAAACCCCTGGGGCACACCAGCATTAATGGAATGGATGTCAGATATGAAGCCGTCCAAGACCATTCTGATGGAGCGCTCATAGAAAAGTAATTCCTAATCCAAACAATAAGTGTCGTATCGATTCCGTATGCACTGAGTTTTGATAGAAGGGCCTGATGCCGAACTCTATCAAATGCCTTTTAAATATCTAGTGTGATTGCGTTTCTTTCACCCAGCAATTGCAAAGAGCGATTTCACTCTTGGGTCAGATAAGCCCTGTAGATCGCTTACTGCCAACACATATTGACGGTCATTAAGAAGCTTCCACGATTCCAGGTCTCGTCAGCTCATGGTTTATTAATGTTTCCATGACCTTAGAAAGCAATGATGTTAGCGCAATTGGACAGTAATTGAAAGAAGAAGAAGGGTCACCTTTTTTGGAACGGGCTGTAAAAACGCTGTTTTCCAAATGCTTGAAAAGTTGCCAGAAGAGAGGGACAGGTAGAAAAGTTTGCGTAATGGCTAAGCTGAACCATCTGGTCCGGCGGCTTTGTGGATGTTGAGATTTTTTCAAAACTGCAGCGATTAGGAAGCGTAGAATTGGCAGCGAAGAGGGCTGCAAGCAGATTGGCTTTGTCAGTGGAGCGGACAGTTGGCGTGTCATTGTCAATTAATGCTGGGATGGAAGTTGAGGCAGAGTTTTTTATGTTTTTGACAAATTACCCAAAATTTTTGCTACCTTTAGGACACTGCAGTATTTTTTGTCTCAATTTCTGTTCAAATTTGAACTTATCGCGACGAATCAAAGCATTGCAATCGTTTCTGACTCGTTTATATTTATTTCGCCTATCCTCCGTCGGGTTGACCTTATATGCGCGAAAACTTACTCATACCCTCCCAGCAGCTCGAGTCGCACCACGAATTTTCTTTTGGCCTGATACTTTTTTTCCTGTTCGGTATAAAAAATTTCTTTTCAAAAAGAATTAGTTCACTGACTATACCGGCGGCGGCGCGGCGGTAACGTCACGATCCAAGAAGCGATCAATATTTGAAGTTTTTAAAAAAATTGTTAAAGCCCTCCCAATTCGCATTCTCATACTGCTAAACAATTCTTTTTGCAGCTGGATCTTTAGCTACGGTGTGAGTGTATGGAAAGCAAGCCGATTTGACACAGTGCACATTGGTCCGACGCGCCTAGAGGTGCTAGTACGTTAACAGTGAATTTTTCGGGATGGGAAGTAAGGAACAAGTCCAAAGTATTGGCAATATGATTGGCAATATCAGGAACGCGCGTTGGCTCGTTTACAAGCTAAGTTAAATTTTTAACCTCAGCAAAAATCTCAACATACCTGTCTTCCCTGGTCGATGGGCCAGAATGACGAAGCCATTGAGAATTATGAATGTTAAAATCGTCAGCGATGACGATTTCGGTTTTGGGATGGCGTGACAAAATTTGAGTGATGGAATCAGATGGCTCTCCATAATTTGTCTGTACAAAATTTCAACCGAGTGTAACTGCAAGTTTCAGCTCTGGCTTAATTTTAAAGACCTAAAACAGACAGACGAGCGGACATCGCTTACGCAATTCAACTGTTGTTATGATCGAGACCTTTCCTGACCTCTTGTAACCTGTATGAAAGGGACCTATCATATATCTAAAAGGTCTACGGCGATTATTTCACTGTGTTACAAACTATGCATTAAAATTAATATACCCTGGGTATACGGTGTAAACAGTTTGAAAGCCTATAAAGAATAAAGCGCTCGTGTATCAAGATTAATTTTGGAAGAGCCTATCCCGAGGTCAAGAACATTCAGCGCAACAATTATGACCGAATGGTGTTATGTAGGTTGAAAGTGAGGAAAGCTGATTTTTTCTTAGGTGATGCTACAGGTAGAGGCATTTCAATCATCCAACTGATCCAACAAACTGCAATACTCTCCTCAACCAACCAACTAACTAAACGATCCAACTCAATTATAGCATTCAACTCAATCGCTGACTTAACCTAATATTTGAATCTCGCAACTCTATGTGTTTGAACCATGTAGCTCTCTTTTCATCACCAGATATACCAAGCCGCTTGAAACCACTAACTTCTGCAATGATTGCCGTTGAAAAGGAGTTTTTCAGACAGAGCGGATATTCAGTAGGCCCAAGCACGGTATTTTGTATAGAGCACAACATCATTCAAAAGCCCGTCTCGGCTTCTTACGGTGGCTCGAAACTGAACTGTTCACTTTTGAATGAATCTTCCGCATAGATCCGACTGACTTTAAGCGATGGATTGTGTTTTTCTTTAGGCCATCTGTGGTGAAACCCGACATTTTTAATAACACGAAAGGAACAACCCAAAACAGAAAAACACCTTATAGACTTTACAACGAAATTATTGAATTAACAGAACAATAAAGAATTAAAACAATAAAAAACCGACAATTTTGAATAGATCTTTTGAGCTGAGGATGGTTCGTATGACCGAACCAAAATGCATACGTTTTGTTTATTGTTCAGTTAATTCAATAAATGCTTCTTTGAGGCCTAAAATAGCGACAACAGAGCGTCTGATTCCTGTTTCTCATAACACGAGTCATATTTTTTTTATTTTTACAAAATAAACAAATCACATGCACAACATTCCGAAATTCCGCCACGTCTGATGTTACTCATTGCATGTCACAAGTCAAAATTTTAATTTATTTATCGTGACGATAACCCGTACCATCCATCGATTAGCTATTCATTTTCGATTCGTTTTATTTGTTTGTTTAACTCTAGAAAAAATTAAACCGTACCTGCTATTGCTAAATTTATTTATTGTTCCGTAGACATGACCAAAAAAATGTGCAAATTAAATTGTTTATTTTATTGATTTATCACTAATTGCGATGAAATCGACATCCTTCCAAGTATTTGATATTCGAAATTCCGCACAATAATGTAGTAGATTTTTTTGCTATGAATTTTGCTGCAATTGAGATTTAAACCAAACTATGCTTAACTCTCACAACTAACCGTATTATATAGAGTATAACAATGTTTTTTTCTTTTTGCTTTATATTAGATCGATAACTCAATTGGCGATAGTCATTTGGACGCATAGACATTGTTTCTCGAGAACCCTTCACATAAATGCGTCTTGAGAGTTAAGAGGCAACACATTTTGTTTTTATCAGCATTTTGTCTTTTATAAATTTGTGTCGTTAGTAATCGATCTCATAAATGTCAAAGTAATTGCAAGCAATCAATCAAATTTCGTTAATCAGGACAGTAAAAAATAAAGAGGTGTGTACTTGCGTTTATTTTTCTTGATTCTTAGGTTTTGTGTGGCGGCTTTATTTATAAGATTTTGTTTAAACTAGTTCCGAGTTTTGAAGTACTTGATCGATATTTAAAACGAAGTTCAATAAATTGCCGTCAAAACCAGGTTTTATGATTATTCTTGGGAATTTACACGGATTTATACTAAATTCAAATAAAAAAAAAATAAACAATAATGAATAAAATTACTCGAGATATCATGTTGTCGACACCATTGCTATATAATGTTATCATTTGTGTGATAGTGTAATGATTTTCTTATCGATCCATTAAATTTAGTCATATATGTGATTGCCATCGAACTTAATCGATATTGTTATTTTTGACTATTTTTAGGAAAAGAACCACTGTTAAAATGTTTCGCCGAAATACAACCGCTGATATTGCAGGGGAAAAAACGTGAAGTCAAAAGTATACTTCGAGAGAATGCATGGCCCATCAACTCACCGATACGTTCCCAGCTATGGCCAGCGTTATGTGCACAACATCAGGTGAAACAAAATATGCTGGACGGTTTCTATTGGGAGATGGTGCATCAGGTAAGATTAAATTTTTTAAATGCACTTCTTTTGTACTATGTTTCCACCAGTCATAAAACAGAGTTAAGTGAAAAAAAAAGAAACAGACGAAACATTTCTAAGTGTTCTTAATATTGAATTCATGCATTGATGCAGCTGCGTTACAGCGTATTAAAAAATTTAAGCTTGCATCGAGCCTTATAGGGTATTTCCACATGATGCGATTAGGACAAATCTTACTTTAATCCCCTCTTAATCACGACATTAACCATACGAATTTTAATCACCTCACGAAGAGATTAAAAATGAATCGCGTAACTTATATCTTCCACGAATGAATTGTTGATTCAGACCGTACAGAATTCTACGTGTTCTCTACGTTATCTGATGAAAGAAATCAAACAAGCCTTTTTTTGACAGCTTGCCCAAAAAGCAATTTACACAGAATAGTTCCACTTCGGAATTTCGAGTGGAAATTGAGGACGGAAATCCAAAGTAAAAGATGTACTCTTTAATAATAAAATGAAAGAGCAAAACGTGTGTAAAGATCATTTTCATATAACGTGAAAACAAAGCTGCCCTCCCCTTTTCTACCTATTGCAACTCTTCGCATAGTTTTCAGAGCATCGAAATTTAGAGTGAGAAACAGTAGTGGTGGCTGTGCGAAGCGATTTATGATGCGTTGTAGTGATGCGTTGTAATCAGTCTGTCAGTTTTACTAACACATTCACATACCTGGAATTTTTGTGACACTTTTCATCTGCACACTTGACGGAAATCCGTTATAAAAAGATACTGGAATCCACGATCCGAGTTGGATTTCCGTACATATAATATTACGGAATTCTAACTGAAATGTTTTTTGGGTTAATTGGTATTATCAAATCAGCTTTGTTTGCTGTGTTGTGTAAAGGGATGCGCAAAATGGTTGATGTTGCTGTTGATGTGGATGTGGTTGGACCTGTCAAATCGGTCTAATGCACCGAGGAGTTCCCACTGTAACAAAATGATGGATGCTGATGTTGGTACTGCAGATTGACGTTAATCAAGTTGGTCTACTATCAAATTTGTGCACCAAAATCACATATAATCAACATATTTGACAGTTTGGTTTTTATTTTTTTGGGCTGTTTGGTTTCGAAGATAAAAAAAAATCGGTGCCAATGTTATATGAATTTAATTATTTCATGGGAACCAAAAAAACTCAGGTTTTCAAGAAGATACGCAGAGGACGTGACGACCAGACAATTCGATTGAGAAATTGAGAGTTAATCTCCTTATTTTCGTTGGAAACACTTTACAATTAACTTTTAAGCTTTTTACGTTAATCTCTGTCTTATGTGCGGTGGAAACACCCTTTTATCCCATGGTATATCTGATTTTCGGTCACCTTAATCAGCTAGTTACGTTAATTTCCTTTTGTTCATGGGGTCTTTATTTGCCTGCAGTTTTGGGTCTTAAAAAAAACAGGCTATTTTATAACTGGCGAGTTTTGTTAACAGCTTGGACATGTATTTATTAAATAAGTTTTAAGCGAGAATAAATAAATTCCCTGCAGTATTTATCTCTGTAAAAGAACGTAGAAAAAAAAATTTACAAGAATTTTCTGCAGTCGAATGTGGTTGTGGGCTATGAGTGTGTCTCCACTGGACACTAATGGGCGATTAAGACTCCTTCCTTTCCTTAATCTCGAGATTTATTTATCCATATTTCACGAACAGATTAAAATTCATGACTTCACGAAGAAATTAAAAATATTTGCGTAATAAATTTGTTCCACCGGTGAATTCTTAAATCAAACAGAGCAGACGATTGTTCTGACAAAACGAAACAAACAAAACTTGATTTGACGACCGGGTATCATCAACGTAGCTGTGTCTGTTGTATTGTGGAAAGGGAGGCGCAGAATGGTTGGTGTTCATGTGGATGTGGATTGACCTGTCAAAAAAATTATGCGCACTGAACTCTGTACACTGGAACAGAATAGTGATTGTTAATGTTGATGCTGCTGGTGATGTTGGTCAAGTTTTGTCTGCTTTCGATTTTGTGGACTGAAATGCCGTCAACACTTTTTCTTCCTTTTTTTTAGTTATTCATTTCGTAGAACCAAAAATCATGTCAGTAAAAAATTAATTTAATTCCATATTTCTGAATCCAACTGAATCCAACAGAGTTACCAGGGAGCCGAAAACGACATGTTTTTAAAAAGATGTATATAGAGCCTGAATACCAGACGTTGCCATTTTACACCACCTGATGTAATTGAGAAATGTCCAAGATGCATTCGTCAAGTTAATTTACTTTTTTCCAGTGGAAAAACTTTGCGATTAACCTTTAATCTTCCTACGATAAACTCTATTTTAGTGTCGGTGGAAACACCCTGCAAGCGAATTTTGAAAGATCTGTAATCTGCACTAAAGAATGCCGAAAACGTACGAACATCCACATCATAATGACCAATTTTTTTTTTGCAGTTTGTTTTACATGATTACGGGCCGAACCTCCACCGTCAAGTCTAGTTCATCAGGTACAAACATTGAGTAAGACATTTGGCTGGGCCCCACAACTGTTCATAGAGTGTAATCTAACAAGCTTAGAAAGCAGCACTTTAATGAAAATATGAGTTTTCACTAAACGTGAATAAACAATTTTTAAACTTTCATAAAAATCGTTTTTTTTTCGGTTATGACAGGGTTATGTCTAGCTTATAAAAGTCCAGGACTTTCGTGGATTGCTGGTGGCTTGCTAGAGGACCTCCCATATACAGATCCGAGATAACGTTGTCTTTTTTATTTGCAGGGTTGTCAAACAAAAGCTTTTTCAGAGTGATTAATAGCTGCAATGACTAGAGATGCTTGGCGAAATGGTTTATGCCGGCTATTTCGACGCGAGTTATTGAACACTATAAGGGCCCCTCTGCCTAAACTATAAACATATATGCCTTAACATTTTAAGCCGCATAAAGGGAATATTTGACTTTATTTCCCTTGCAACCCTTGTCTACGATCGATATAGTAAATTTATTCATCTTTTCAATGAGCATAGATTGCTTCCATTCAAAGAGCATATAGACGGATGAATGCTCATTCATAGATGAAACATGAATAAGTCTAAGATGAGTTCATTCAACTGAGTATTCTTCAAATGCTTATTGAAGCGAACTCATTCAATTATAGAAAGCACCTCACATGTCAGAAAGGATGTGAATCGTCTTTGTCAGTCAGTGGATGTCACCTGCCTTTTATACCTACCCACTACCCCTTAAACCGGCAGGCAGAGTCTTCGTATATTTTATTTGCAATTTATGAGCTGGAAAGAGTCCTTTTTGGATTCATCCTTTAATGGTGCAAGGGACATGTATATGTATATGGTTGCTTTTATATGCATGATACAGTTAAGTAAGCAATCTTTTATTTATTTATATACCTGTTGAGCATTTTTAACATTTGACAAGGTCCTCTGCGACTATAGTTCAGAAAGCAACATTCTTACAAATGAAATGTGTATGTACTCGTACAAAGTTTTCAGACGGATCATTATCTGAATATCTTTGTCGGCGTCGTTTTGGTGCTTATAAAAAATTGATAAATGCCTTTTGACATACAATTTGTTTTCCACCGTTGTTCTAAGTATCTAATGATTTTTAGGAGTTCACAAATTGTAGTCATAAATTAATTATAAGCATTTTATGTTTGTAGGCACATACGTATCAAAACACACAAATACTTAACTGTGAAGAATATTGCTTTTAATTTTATTTGACGTCAGTGATTTATAGCAGAAATGGTCATAAAACGAATTTATCGGAATATTATAAGTAAATGGCAGCAGCGCAGTCTATTTGTTGCCAGATGTACTTTTTAATGTTTTCCGCACAACAAAAACTTTAAACCCATTTATTACTCCATTAGTTGAGCTGGTTTTAAAATTAAGCTTTATTGGCTATTTTCTCCTTTTTGTAATTAAATAAAGCTTTAGTTAAAAAGCTTTAACTTTAATTCATAGCTTCTTGGATTTAGACTATAAATCATTCAATAAGCTTTTTATGGAAGGTATATATAATTTTTTAAACATAGACTCCATCAAGTCAGCTGATTTCGTCCTTGAACTTTGCAAGCCTTTTTATAGTTATTTACCTGAAACTTCTTAATTCAATACAACCAAGTAGTCGATAGAAAATGAAAGGCTGAGTTGAAAAAAACTTAAACCGTTGTTCAACTAAGTTTTTTGAATTCAACTAGGCCACAACTTTGAATTCTTTTTTTTTCAATTTGCCGAAATTAATTTTTATTTTCAAGCGGAATAATACGTTCGAAATCTTCTTCTAAGCGCAATCTGCATTCCCAGCATCTGGAAGTGTCTTACTGAGAGAGACCCTCATGACAGCGTATAAAAGCCGGGTGTCCTCATACATGTTTCAATCTTTCTTATCCAAAGCAAGATATCGATTTCATAACTTTAGTTTTTTTTTTGTGTTTAAGGTTGTTCACTCCAAGCACAATTCGCAAATACAGGCGAGTTTTTCATTGCAGAGCTTAAAATCCGAGTTTAACCAAGATCTGTCGATCCGAAAACAAAAGGGCCTAAAGTTTTCAGTGAGAGGTTTAAGTGTAGAGTTAACGCTATCAGAAAAGTTGTCGAAATCTTCGACTCTCGAAATTATTAACCTACTACCACCTGTCACTTTACATAGAAAGACCAGACAAAGAAGTGCGATAAGATGCTCTCCAGATTATGCTCAAATGTTTTTTTTACTCCACAGAAACACGAAAAGCAACTGTCATGGGGGAAAAAGACAAATAAATTTGAACTAATGTCCTCCAGAATTTGTTCCGGGATTAACCGGGGATTACGCGGACTAAGCCGAGAGTTGCCCAGCTCTCCATTTTACAAAGCTCCTGGGGACGGACGACACGATGGTAGTTTTCACTAAGTGGTAAAATAGGCGTCGTCGTTGTCGAATTTACGCACGAGGGTGCTTGACGGCACGGGCAAAACAGTGTTGTATCAGTTTTTTATGATGCAATTTTTTAAAATCATGCTTCTAAAACTCCGCTTTTTATAATCCTATTTTGGATAAATTTAATTGGTCCGCTTGTGGATAAAGTTAAATAAGTAAAAGAATTAAAATTTGGGATAGGTGCAAGGTTGAGTAAAGAAATAAGATGTTAAAATAAAAGAAAAATCCGTAAAACAAAATGCAGTCGGCTGAGATCTTTAGGGATCAAAGTTGATTAGAAATTTCGTATGAAGGATATTGTAGTCCTGAAAAAAATGAATTTTCTCTGATTCTTGACACTTTTGGGGGGCTTTTGGAAAAAATAAAGTAACCTTGAATTACCTACTTTCCTTAGATAAGGGCTATTGCGTTTAAGCTGTGTGTGCTACTGTTAAGGTTATTTTCTTCTTTAACTTTAAGTGACTATGGAGCTGGACATCAATCAATTTGTATACCCTACCCAAGGTGTATTAATTTAAATACATATTTTTTAGGATAGTGAAACAGTCTCCTTATATTATGTCTTCACCGTCTTAAAAATTGCGATTAGCCGAAGACGATTAAAAATAAATCCCGAAATATCTTCACAGAACATAAGAATAATTCGACACGAGCACTCTTTGTGGCTCCTGAAAAATATCCGGAATAGTTTTGTGGGGGGTTCAACTTTGAGAAAAATAGCAGAATTTGTTTGGAAAATGTGGCAGAAATTCGGAAATTACAGAAACTAAAATAGAAGTTAGACCAGAAGAGAAACAAAAAGTACGCCAGAAAAAAATATGTCAAAAATATGCCAGAAAAAGTTATTTATTTCAAAATCAAAAAAAAAAAATCAAAAAAAGAAATAACGTGGCCTAGCGCCTCGCCTGTACGTCACTACGGAATGTCCATCATCATATTATTAGGTTCCAATTTTTCCATACTTCTGTAAAGTATTAGAATAGAATTTCCTAAACTAAATTTTCAATTTAACCTGAAAAGGTTTTAAAGTTCTAACTGATTGTGTTTTCATTCAAGAACGTCCCTGTATAGTTTAAGGCTCTACATCAACTAATTTACTATTATCTACATATATCAGAATACAACACGTCGAATATAATGTCTTAAATGACCGTTGATTTGCAAAACTCATATTTTTGGAAGAAATGCCTGAAATTTCAGAAAAAACGCCACAAAAATCTGGCTTTTCTTCCACGGATTTTGTTCAGAAAAATTTCTGGCTTTTTTTCATAAAAATTTCCGGAGTAAATTCCTAGCCCTCTTTTTAAGTAACCTTTGTTCTCAAAAGAGACTGGCGATGACATTTTACAGGAGAGAGAACCGAGATTTGATTAAAATTTCGTTATAAAAATCCCAATTGACGATTGGGAAAGTCAGAATCGTCAATTGGGATTTGAAGTTGAGAAGACCTGGTGGTGAAATTTGGAATATGTGAAAACCTATATATTGTCAACACTGATCTCGAGGTTGACAAGTTGACCTGCCATCGATGAACGAATTCGGGATTTTTCCTGTGAGATATCAACCTGATTTGTGAATTAAATAGTTTGTCCTTTCTGAAAAAGCAAATTAGAAGTAGAATATCGTTCGAAAACAATTAATTTGCGTACACGTTTGACAAATGGGATGACAACAACAGCCAGCCGTTGACGAGTATAGTTCTTCACATATTTCAAAATTGACCGCCAGGGTTATGCGTCAATCGTCAATAGAAAACGTATTTGTGAGAGATCTCTCGTACGTGGACACTTTGAGTTGCCCTTTTCAATTATGATAAACAGTTATAAAGTCGTTTGAGTAGGACTAAAAGTGGCACAAAGAGGTGTGTAAAAAGGATGAAAAATATTCGTGAGGGGATTTATTTAGAATCGCATAGTTACAGATTTATGTTAATCGTGGGTTAGTGTCCGGTGGAGACATAGTATTAGATTCATAAGACGTCTTAGAGATATGATCGAGATTGAAAGTTGAATAAATTAAACCATGTCTGTTCTTTCGTCTGTCCACATGTGTGAAGTTTTTAGGTCTTTAAAATTGGTTCTCATTTAGTACAGAAACAAAGTATGAAAATTGGTGAGAACCGCTTACAGCCATGCTTTTACGTGCCAGAACCAAACGAATGTTGTTTTCCGTTTCATAGTGTAGAAAAAGAAAATGGTTTTGCCACAGGGTGGGCCAGAACAGTTAAGGCTTTTTTAACCTTTGGTTTTGAATTTCAATCTTATACCACAAAACTCTGCTCCAAGCATATTTTTTAAGTTTTTTAGCGGTTAAAATATAAAGTTGCCTGCTATTTAAAAGCGACATGTCATTCAAATATTTTCAAAAAACGGAGCCCTTCGTGCATTATGCCCTCTATATAAATATGGGCTAAAATTTGACAACTAATGAACAAATGAAAAACGAAAACAAATTCTAGTCGGCGGGCGTTTATAAAATGTTAATGGCTTAACGAGTTTTCGAAAACTTTTTGTCCAAAATCCAGTTTTTGATTCAAAAGGAAGAGCTTATTAAGATCTATTGCGAACGTGTCAGTGAGTGGATTTAAGTACGTACAAACTTGAACTGAACTTCTAGCCTGATTGTCACTTTCCCTTTTCTTTCTTAAGAAAAAGATTCACTACGTATTAGTAGATGCGTCTTTTGCAGTTCAAATATTTGATTATTATACAGAAACATGGTTGTATTGGCTGGAAGAAAATGGACTTAAACGCTTTACATGATTAATCGATTTTCTTAGTGCTTTGTAATTATTAGACTACTTTAAAAATTTCTTAAATTTCGCTAAATAAAATTTTATTGCCAACTTCCAGGTCTTTGGTACAACAGAACTCTCAGAGAAGCCGATAATGTTACCAGCGTTCGTCGATTCCGCCCACTGTTTGCCATACCATCTCACTCGGACCGGACGTGCAGTTGCCGACCGGATCGTTAATGTATTGGGATATGATTGTCCCGATATCACCTTTAGTCCAGTATTGTATCCCATTACATCAATCTTATTGCATTTCATGTCTGGTAAGTAAAATAACTCGCCTTTGTACAGGCTAATGTACTTTCCTTCACATTGACGAAATATACAAAAAAAAGGAAAACAACCATATTGGCCTTAAGTCTATTTTTAACCTCATAAATATTTACCAAAGTTAGCTTGCTTCTGCTATCTTTTGATTGCGGAATTCTATTTTGACTCCCACGAGAAACGAAGCATTTTTACGATGATAACAGATGAGTTTTTACCAGTTTCATTTCGGTTTTTTTTTCGGAAGATGTACACAACATAACGTTCTAAAAAAGATTTCAGGTGTCACAGCTTATCTATATAATAAAAATATTCAGCCTGATAATTTTTATATGATTTTGGGCACATTCTGTAATATCTTGGGTTATCACATGCCATATAGCTTTAGCTACTTGTTTTAATGGCAATTGGAAAAGTACACAACTTCGTTGACACATGCAGTAGTTGACAGAAAGTAAATCTCAAAATTCGTATTACTCTTGAGATTATGGTAGAAACCTATAATAATATGCAAAGAAAAGGTAGCAATACCATTTGTGCTGTCCTCTCGAAATAGAGTTGTAAATTGCTGACGATAATTAGATTGTCACGAAATCTGTAGAGCTTGTGCCGAAAAAAAATCATTTGTGTTTGCAAAGTCAATATTGAATGAATATTGTGACACCCTGTGAAAAAAATTTCTTTAGGGGTACCCATAAGAAATATTGACAATGTCTTATTTGATTTCGGAACTTAAATTTCCCAAAAATAGCTTGAGCCTTAATAAAGGCTATTCATTTTTGAAGGCTCCTTAATCTAGCCCAGATTTTAATTCTAAAAATGGTTTAAAAATTTTGATCTCTCACAGAAAGGCTGAGGTCTGATTCACTACGCCGTCTTTGTTATCCCCATTTGCCGAGTTCCACGAGTCGTTATTCGCGTTCTAATGAAACAATCAAATTAAAAACAAATATTTTTTTTCTGATTTAAATGGTGAATCTGTGTTCCTATCAAATCTAAATCTGTTTGGATTCTTCCAGTTTGATGCGGCCAACATATGCGATACAGTCTACTATTAGCCAGCCGAGCTTGGTGCCTTTATCGTCGTCAATCTTACTGAACTGTTACTTTCAGTTGAGAGACTATAATTTTTTTTTCAAGTTATTGTATCTCATGATTCTCATAGAACACATCTGTAATCAAACCAGATAGTAGAAAAGAAGGTACACACAAATAATTTTACAATCTGCCGGCGCGGACGGAATAGTATAAACTCTGTCATTAGCATGATTCAATTCATGGGATAACAATGAGAACCTCAATTGACCTTATTATCGGTGTTTTCAATGCGGCAAATAAAGGCATACACATGTCGATTAGGTTCTTATCAGCTGTATTTTAATTTATTTTACAGTATTTGACATTGTGGAAGTCGTAGATGCAGAGACTGTCTGAAGGACTTTTTAAATAGAGATTTTTTTTTTAATGCCTACTAAGAATCCCGAAAGACGTTTAAGTAGAGCTGTACATGTTTTGAGCTTTTGAGATGATTTAAATGGCTTAGGAATCAATCTTCCCTGAAATGAACGTCATCTTTTATGTCTGTGCTGGTGCGCCAAAAGCAGTTACATTATTTGAATGTTTGAAACATTAAATCGGCGTGTCCCGTCTTATCTGAATGTATGCTTTTATTGTTATTAGAAGTATTGTATTGCAGCGTAAGATAGACATCTTGACCGATGACATAAATGTATGATGCGCCATGTAGAACATAATAGAAGTGGAGGAGGCTTCCAAGGACTAAAAAATCTCCTAAGCTGTAGAAAACCAAAATATCCGCATTTTTTTGCTGATTAATATCTGTCATAATAAAGCCAAAGAGGGGAAAAGGTCGTATAAAGGGAGTTTTAGCTCCCCATTTAGATTTCGTGTCGGCCTTTTCATTATCCTCATATATCTTTCATGTCCTGGCCCCCAAATCAGTTGTACACTGTTTTTACTTGCCATTATCTAAAATTTGATGACATTACCAAGTAGCCTTGGAGTAATGACTGAAGCTACTTAGAGCTTCTAGAATTGCTTAGCTGTCCGAGAATAGTAAGATCTTGACCCTGGTAAGATTTCTATTTTAAATGCAGTGGGCTGCCTCGTCAATTGAAAAAAGGTTCGGTTTGAAGGATTATGGATTCTTTGCAGAGGGGTTGTGTTTAATGGAGGACCGGTTGTGCAAAACACAACTCCTCTTTGCAGAGGGGTTGTGTTTTGCACCTCGGCCCTACTACACCCGCCCCAACTCCACTGCCGGACTTCGACCCTTAAGTATATCTAGTCCAGTATAGCTTGTCCGTTCTTCGCTTTTCGAGAACATCCATACCGGCTGTGGGAGAGGCTCGCATAGCACCAGTGGTACAGATGCACGCTAGTCTTTGTAGTTTGTTTAGTTTTTCTATGATAGTGAACAGCGGACTGCGAGCAGCTGGCTCCTCCGCTGCCTTATCGTCCTGAGCTGATTTCCTCAGGGTGAATTGACCCAATCTGTATATAACAAACGTTGTTGTTTCCGCGTTCCAGCCGTTTTGCTATTGTACGGTCCATTGAAAAGATCATCATAACGGACGAGCCCCTGTTCACCCTCTTTAATATCCTCTAGGACTCTACCATGTGCCCTGCGTTCTGAGTACTGACCCTTAAATGATATCGAGGATTCTTTTCCACTATGAGCTGGCAGCGTTTGGAAAGTATCCAGGCTGAGGAACTGATTCCACGTTAGTGGCCCTTAAGTCGGCTCCTTCCCACGGCTTCAGCCGTTGAGTAGTGTTTTTTTAGCCATTCTACTGTGTGTTCGTTTTTGCAGTGCAGCATTAAGAAGCTCCTAAAAATTGAGCCTTTACGCTGCTTTCCTTCTGGGCACTAACTTGTCCATGATTGCCTCTTGTATGGAGCCCATCTGTTCTGTGATCAACATCGTGACAGGAAAATCTCTGGCTAGTATAGCCCAATTATTCCCCCGGGATAGCACCTCTGTAGGATGTTTCCGAAAGTGTTCTGCCCAGCATTCAGAAGTTTTCCTCTCTTGCGCGCTTCATCTTCGTGGCCTCTGGAGATGTCTTCTCAGCAGAACTTGCTTTCTTTGTGACCGGTAAATCAGCCTCTTTTCTAGGTCAAAGTGCTTTCAACTTGACTTCCTCAACACTTATCCCCGTTTTCAGAAGATAAGCAAGTCTCTTCCTCACCGCACCACTAATCCTTTTCCTGTTTCCCTTGGTTTTCTTGTACCTGAAAGCATGAGTTTTAGGCACGTTTTTCCTCTACACCTTTAGATGTTGCGTTAGTGAGGGACTCTTCGTCATTTTTGTTTTTGAGACTTTTAGGGCTGCCTCCTCCCTTGTTTTTTTTCTCCTGGATTAAAGTTGTACTCACGGGTACCGCAAGAAATAACATTCCCATGGGCCAGAGCTCCAGACTAGCACACTCGGGCAGTTATTTAAATGGAATCCCCTCGCATACTAGAAACTTGTAGCCCACTAGCCATTCAACCTTCAACGTATATTGTTACACCTTGCATTTGGTGGATTTATAACACTCATGCTCGCATTTACACACCCATTCATGCATTTCATTTACTCACCATGCATACAGGGAGTCTACCATTCTCCCCATCCCTAAAAATTTCTGCACGATCTAAAAACGCGCATCAGTTCCCTATCCTAACCATCTCGTGCTACACCTTTCCAACATTCTTATTTCTACTTTACGTCGTATTATATACAAAACAAAAAACTTAAAAAACAGGTCGCCCCCCTCTGGTAGGCCAAGAAACAGGTGGTAAGATCAGATAAAGAACATCTCCTAGACCCGTTTGGGAATCGTACCTGTGCCTCTTGAGTTGGTGGCGGAGGGTCGGGAACGATAGAAGGAACATTTAACCGGCCTTGCTCCGCGATCCTTCTAAGGATAAGTGGTCACCGAAAATGATGATGATAATGATGAAAAAACTTATTTTCTACTTGCTTCCAATCTTTAAAAATAGGGTTAAGATTTAACTTCTATTATCTCGGGTCACTGTTTCAGTGTAGTTCCACCTTTATTAAAAAAGGAGAAAAACACTTTCTCTCTTTCTTTTTTTTTTCGTCCAATATTTTACCTCGCCTTGTAAGAATGCGTTTCACCACTTCCATTCAAGGGAAATGAGCAGATTCACCGTAAAAATCTGTCCTTGTTCGGAGCTTGGATCTCCTACTACTTATACTTCATCCACAAGCCTGCATGCTAAGCTGATGAGCTTTTATGATCTTATGAGTTTACCTATAATAATATATCCATAGTAATATGAATTTTTCAATCTTGGTTGAATAATGAAATGCGATGTTTTACTAATCTTCTAAGCTCGTCCTGAGAAAATTTGTTTAAATTGGTCCTATATAACATTGATCAATACCTGGGCAGCACGCGTCCATTGCCTGATCAGCTTCTTACCAAAAACTAAAAACAAAATCAATTGCGTCAATGCTTTGCCATTTAGATATACATAAAACAATGCAAAGAAAACAAACAAATTTATCTACCCGCGTCCCTCCTTGCTAATCTATCGAAGTCAATACATTTGACAGGGTGGGATAACGACAAACTTGGAAATTGCTGTCCACTACAATCACGATCTCGCCTGATGATTGCATTTTGATGGCATTACTGTTTGGTATGCCTCAGTTTCAATTTTATTTTTTTTCTTTTTTTTCATAAATATAAGTGTATTCAAGCAAAGGTCTGAGGATTGCTATCTATTTACAAACAAGATATGTAAACATTCGATCACAGATAGATGCGATGCACTTTTTGTAACACAAAATTAATTGATTGACGGATTTTTGATTTACACGAATTTTTTACACCTTTACACTTATTTTTCTATTAACAATTTGCATTTTCGCTTTAAATTATGCATTATTATTTGACGCAAACATGCAGTTAAAAAGTAAAAAAAGAGTATTCTCCGAGGACAATCAAAGGTTTTTAAAGCGAACATACTTTGAGACACCTCTTGTGTCTGTTATACACATACTTGAGACACAAGAAGTGTCTCAAAGTATGACAAAAAATTTTGACTGCTTAAACAGTGAGTTTAGGTAACAAACTAGACATTAAACCTAGGTTATAGCCTCTACACACTGCACCGAAAAACGAGATGTGATTCCCACAAATAGATTTCCAAACCTCAGCGTTGCATTTACACCGATCACCGTCGGGGTTTTGCTTGTAATTTAAAGCAGCTGAAATGAAAGCTAATTCCTCAATGAAAATCGTCTGTATGACTTGTTGGTTCAAGACCTTTGGGAGCCGACGTACCACATGGTTCACGTTGTACCCAGCGACTTTTTATGTGCTATTTTTCTTTCTAGGGTTTCATAGAGTTTACTGACTGACTTAAATTTCTGCTGTGTATTGTGATGTCTTGTCAAGATGTCCGTGTTCGTTTTCCATACCTTTCTGGTTTGGATCTACTCAGTTTCTGGTTTTTGCTGCCGCTTATACAAGCGAAGGCCCTCTATCTAAGGAAGCTGCGAAAAATCTGAAACTCTTTCTTATGCCATTGGCGATTGAGTTCTGAAGAACTGCACCTCGGTTATTGGCTGGTGAAATTCGCATTTTTTCTCTAACGAAATCTTAGAGTAACCACAAGGCAAAACATTGTCATACCTTCAAGCACCTTCTGATGGTGTTGCTCCCAATCTTGGTGAAGCAGCAAGCTGATTCTTCATCGTCGCTAGAACAAACTGATGGCATGTAACCATGTATTTTAATGCTATAGGCTTCACCTCTTTAAACATTCTTGTCCTTAATGGAAATATAATCTGCATTTCCCAAAAATATTGCCATGCCACATTGATCTCTTGCTCTTTCAAGTGCTCTTTGAATTTGAATTTTTTGACGTAAGAAGGCCACTGAGAAACGAATAAAGAATGAACTTTCCAGAAAAATCTGCACTTTTGGTATAAAAACAGATAGACGAGCTTAGCGAATATGCATGGACTTGAACACAAATGCTCTTGCCCACAGGAGCCTTGAATCTAATCCGTATGCTGGAGGACATCTCCTCGTTTTACTGAGACCGCATAAGTGTAGTTACGGGTCTAAAGTGCCTAGCAGAAAAAACTAATAAAAGTCAAATTTTAACAGAGAATAAACCGGTCACCGATAGCGTAACTGGTTAAAGCACTTCCCGCGATAGGTGAAGTTAGCCGGTTCGTGCTCTGCCGGTGAGCCAAAAATACTTTTGTCAGTCGACATCTCCTTTTATAATTTACTTAACACGACATGTTGAAAAAAAAAAACAATAATTGTTTTGACCTAGTAGCATTTCGAAAAAGCAATTCGAAGGTTCTGGCTCCCGACTTTCATTTCAGGAATTTGAAGACTTCTTAGTGCCCTTTGCCCATGCCCAAGGTACAAAAGTATGAAGACAGGAAATAACTCAAATACTTTTCAAAAATTCTGAAGCGATGCGTAAGGACGGATACACACAAAAAGACTACCTAGCCTATATCCTAGACCCACTTCAGCTGCTTGAGCAGAATTTATTATTAAGAAGTTCTTTTCTTCAAAATATACCTTTACGAAAATGTAAGTCTCAACAGCCATTTATTGCAAATCAAGCACAATTCTATAAATATCAATGATCAACTGATCGTTGGGTGATGAACTTTTTAAAAACAATTCTCAAAATAGCATCGTTAAGTCATTTGCCTGTTTACAAGAAGAACAATCACCTCGATTACGCTACTTTTTGTAATCCCTTATAAAAAGTTTTTTCTTTGTTTATTTACATTTTGCAGAGGAAGAAGCCTATCATTGTCTTGCCAGTTTAGTAGCATGCAAAGAGAAGGTGTTCATCAATCAGACAAAACTACTACACGAAGTCACTTGGAAGACAGTGATGCAAATTGCCAAAAAACACGCAGTAAGTCTCAATGATTATATTTATATGTCTTCGAAGAATGCCTTTCAATTGGTATTTTGTATTTGATTGTTAGAAAACCTCCGTCTCGTATTTGCAACGAATGTGTCCTGGTCAAAAACTGGAACGCGTCTTCATGGACTGGTGCTGGTGGATTTTGGCGGGCTTGCCATTTCAGCATTTAGTACGCGTTATGGATTGTTTCTTTCATGAGGGCATTAAGGTCTTCTATCGCATCGCTCTGGTCATACTCAATTTATTCCATAAGGAATGCACGTCGAACAATGAATGGAGTCCGGATAATATTAAAAATGACATTGGTAATGCACTGATAAAATTCTGCAAAAAAATACCAGTCACACCGGCGAAGCTGTTACAATCAGCGTTTAGTATTAGGGGGCTAAGGTGAGTTCAAAAGATCACTCATGCCCTGCTGCTTTTATATACGAGCGTGTTAAAACTTTTTTTAATTTTTTTTTTTTTTGTTTCCATTACAGTTCCACGTATATATCTAGAATATTTATTAAGACTGAAATGTTACTAAAAAGTAGATCAGTTCTAAGCGGTTCAAAGCAATTAGTTCGATCGCGTTCCAGTGATAATTTACCAACGAGTCAATCGCAAGTCAACATTCAAATGATGTCACACACATTGACCATAAGAGAGGTGAGTTCATTTATTTTCACCCCTATTTTTAAAATTCCGTTAAAAAACAATGTAAGCGAATGTTCAACAAGGAATAGGTAGTCAATAAAGGTATTAGGAAAAAAAAACTATTAATTAACAAACAATATTCCAGGTTTTTTGTTTCTTTTACAACTTTATAAAGAAAACCTCAGTTCGATAACTTTTAAGCCATTGGTAAGCATTTTGTTGAGACAAACAATCGTTTTTTTCTTGAATGTGCCTAAAATTTGCCAATTTTACTCACCTTTGGTTTCAGAAGTCCGATTCTTAGGTATTTGAATATTGCTTTATTTGTTGTTAAAAATATTCTTAGAAACTTTTGTATATTTATTGGGAGCAGAAGGCTTCGAAAGACTTCTTTTCCCAACAGTGTGATTTCTGGCTTCTAGACTTCAGGACTCCCGGTCTTCTGTCAAATAATTCAATTTCAACTTTAAGTTTTTAGCCATTACCTGCAGATTTGTCGTGATATTGATATTGACTTTCCATGTGCTGCACCCACATGACTGCAGGTAAATCTGTCTTTGATGTTTCGTCATATTTTGAACAATATTCGTTCCGCAATGAGTCTGGCAACGTGTCGTTCTCGTATATCTTCATCGGTAGATACTATATGACTAAAACATTGGAATCTTGAGAGTTTCCAACGATCTTGAATCCAAGTTGTTTACAAGTTTACGTTCATTCTTCCTTTACCGTTAGAAATCCTTTACAGTAAAAATGGGTCGTGTGCCTAGTGATAATTTTTAAGCAGCCACGAATAAGTTTGTTACCGTCGACGAAAAATTGTGCCTCTACACTGCTTTAATGACAGAAACGTGATCTTGTCTTTTGTTCACGACGCTACACGGTTGGCATCATAAGTTGGTGGTTCTGCAAAAGCAAGCACGGAACACGAAAATACTGCACAGAAACACCAAAGCCTACCAGAAGAGTATTTGTTAATAAAAACGTCTGGTATCCAATGTTGTCCATTCCATTTGCATGCTGGAAAAGAAAAAGCGTGTTTAATACCCCTTGTTATCCAGGAGGAACTGTCATATTACTCCTGGAGTATACCTATATCCGCCACCTGGGAAGGCGCCCAATTGGGGATCCACCTCTAGCAACCCTAGAAGGGGAGGCATGTCGTAAATTGACCTAAGACAAAATAATCGCATCGTGCTAAGTTAGTTTACGAGGCCCTTGTTTTTGCGTTTTACCACAGGCTAGATTCCAATATGTTGCCCCGACCGGTCGGCCGTTTCTCTGGAAAAAGAATTCGAGAGGCGTCTATGTCCCCTTAATCTACATTTCAGGACCCTCTTATTTTCGCTTTCTGCTTTAGTTAGTCATTCAACTTTCAAAATCCAAACGGTCCTCCCACCATTCCCAATCTTCTGCCAGCAAATCGCGTATTTCAGGCACGATTCCTTGGAGTGTCTAGAAGAAGTCTTTGACCTGCTTTAACCCTCTCCAGGCCTCCCAAGAATGCTTGTCTAGGAATTCTGTAAGGGGTCAACTCGGAGTTGCTGTTCAAAATTTGAACAAAGTCTGACGTTTTACACTCGTGTCAATTTCGAGTAAAAATCTCAAAAATCTCATTCCGGCAGCTTATACCCGCAATCTTATTCTTTCGATTCGGTCGTTACCCAAATACCAGTACGAAGAGAGTTATTGGAACAAAACTTAAGTTTAAACTGATACCTTTGCTCTCACTTTAAGCTCAGCTTTCCTGGTGACCTGCCGGCGTAGTTCTTTGAATATTACTATTACATTTTTATACATAATGCTCCGCACAGAAGTTCGGAAAAAAAACTATCCCATCCCCTTACCTTACATCAACATTAATTTCTTGACCATCACTGACGTCCACAAACCCATATAGTGCTAGTTTAGGTTCCTCTTTTTGAACAACGCGACGTAAGGATAATTAGACCCTCTGCAAAACACAGAAGACTAGGTACCTTACTGCGCTCCAACCTCCATTTCCATTTTTGCTATGAAAAGGAGGGTTGAAAGAACACAGCCTTGGTAAAGTCCAAAGGACGCATCAAGATGACGGAACTTAACGTCAACTCTCAAAAGAGCGCCGCTCAGTCAAACATTTACGCCGTTCGGCATATTCCTATATTCTGGAATTAACTCTTAAGTGAAAAGCTGGTCATTTGTAACATTGGCTCTATTACAGCTCTGCGTTTTCAACACATTCAAATACTTTCCCTGAAAGACTGGCAATTTCCATTTTCACTTTTTTTGAAATGGACGTGTTTTCCCTATTTTCCAATCGCTTAGTGCTTTCCCGCTATCCAAGGCGGCTTAATGACACGCGTTAGCAATTTTAAAACTTCTTCAACTACCTTGACCATTTCACGCGATATTTCATCAACTCTAACAGACTTGCCTACTTTTAGCGGTTTAATTGCGGCAATGCCTCCATTTTCTTTCGGACTATTTACTTAGGGGGTGGCATCATCATTTTAAGTGTTGTTTTCTGAGCAACTCCAAAAGTGCTTTATTTGCGTAAGACATAAACAAATAAAAAAGTGCAGCGTGCTTTAAATTTAACGATTTTTACGATATCCTACTTCCATCTATAGTGAGGTGAATACCAACCAAAACATCTTATGTAAAGAACAATAATCGTGCTCCAACTTTTCACGTAACTTTTTCCATAACTTCTCCTTGGCTGTTGTAACTGCCAGCTTGCATATTCTTGACACCTTAGTGGCCTGTGTTCGGAAAGATCAAGCCTGAAATAGAACCTCAATAGGCTTTCTTCTTTTCTTTGATGGATTATAAAACTCCAATTGATTTTAGGCGCGCAAATACTTTCTTATCACCAGCGCTTCACCGCACAAACATTTTAAAAATCAGTTAGAAAAATGTACACTCTCGTATCTAACTTAGCTATTCTCAGTCCCTTTATTTCTATTACTTAGCTCTATCTGTAACATAAGGCGAATTGAGGCTAATCTGGTATTATAAGCTCTTTTATATCCCGAATTTAGAAACGTCTTACATTACCTTTCAATGGTAAAAAATTTCGAAATGTGATAGCAATATAGTTCTCTTGAGAACATTTGGCATATTCGGATCATACCTCTGTTTGACTTTAAAAAAAAACTTCTATTGGGAGAGAGAAACCTAATAAACCTAAGAAAGAAGCTAAGAAAGAAAAATCTAAAAACCTTCTTCTGGGATATAGAGGGGACGGCTACCTTCTATATCCCACTCCACAAAAATAGTCTGTCAATAATTTGGCCCTTTTAAATTTCTCGCAAGAATTTCGGAATATCGAATAATCCAATCGATATCGAATAATCCTGATCCGCACGATCAGGGAAAAAAGTCAGGTCTTCGTTCACGATTTGCTTGATTCAAAAAGCCTCAAAATCACTTATTCTTAAAAATACTTGGACAAAAGACTGGATTTGATCATAAAATTCAAAACACGAAGTGCGCATGTGGGGTGCTGTGGCGTAGTGGTTAGTGTGTGTGCAGACTACGCCGGAGGTCTGGGTTCGAATCTTAGCATCGTCACCTCAAAAAAAAGACTTACTCTTTTTCACGGTCCCCACCTCCGCGAGGGTCTGAAAAGCCCTCCGAGAGTATCATTTGTATTGAACAACTTTTCAAAGTGCCGTTTGGATTCGGCAAAAAATTTTAGGTCCCCCTGTATGTGAAGAAATTAACACACACAGGACACAACATACATTGTTGAGAAGTTGGCCCTGGTTCACCTCGAGCTGTTGCGGCATGATCACTGGTGCTCTTGCACGCATAGACGAGATCTACTGATTTTTACCTGACCCGTGCAAAGGTCAGAAAATACTTTCAAAGTTTTGGACTTATGGAATAACTTTTATTGTTCCGGTTTATGTTTGAACCTCGTGCATACGGGTTCTGCTAGCTATTTGAAAGAGTTTTTTTAGTCAAAATTGATAGCTACTTAGACCATTTTTTCAATATTATCCGCAAAGTCTAATACGTAACTTTTCTGGCAGCAGTTGTTTTTTTATTCATTTTGTCTTAGTAAGAAGAAGCTGACTGGTTTTTTTAATGGTAACATTGTCCAAAATGAATACTTATTAGAGAAGCCTTAAGCTTTCGCTATTCTAAGTCTCTGGATCTGTTCCTTTAGTATGCTGCAACTTATTAGATTTTGTTTACTTCTGATATTGACAACCCTTCCTAGAATAGCTCAAAATTATTTTAAACGTGCGTAAAATTTTTTTTTCAAAACCTACTTTTATTGAAGCTTTATTTAGTACATTTAAAAACCCAATGGCTTAAAAGTTATGAATCGTTTTATAGGCTCTAGTAAGACCCTATATCAACTGTATTATCATCACATCTATCTCTGCTAGATTGTAAGAAAAATCTCATTAATATCTTAAGCATAAATATTTATTTCATTTTTGAAAATGTGTCAATAACATTCCAGAGGGTGCATTCCGAGACCTGTCGCAATCTGGTATGGGGCTTGAAAAATTCATACAATTTTCTAAATAGAATTCTGTTAGTTTTTCTGTTTGCTGTTTGATTTTTCTTGGGTTTTTCTTTCAAAACAAAAAAAAAAAATATGAAAAAAAAATGGTTTTAGTTTTTCTTTGTTTTAAAAGTTTTGTTTTATGTTTTCTCTTTGAGTTCTATATACTTATTGAAATGTTTGTTTTATGAGAATGTCTCAAGCAAGCCACAAATGTTGTTTCGTTACTATGCAGACAAAAAAAAAAGAAAAGGCTGAGAATTGAAATGTGTTATGCAAAATCAAGGGCTTTTTAGTTATAATTGGCAATTTATTGATTTTTTTATTATTCTTTTTAATTGAACATAATTAGGTAGTACGTTTTGAAGACAGATTCTTTTCAATGCGTAACGCTCTGTAGAATGGTGACAGTTGATTATATAGTTCAAAAATCTCATCAGCTGTCATTTATAAAAGAGTGTAAAACCACTTTATTTGGAAATGAATGTAAAGAAATCTGTTTTGTTTTTCTTTTTTCTTTTTTTTCCTCATCTTGCTGCATTCTGTTACTACTTCTACTACTACTACTGCTGCTACTGATTGCTCGTATATATTTATAAATAAATGTTGACTGCGTTAACTAATAATATCAAAAAAAAAAAACAATGCAAACAAATGTGTTTGATCATGTTGACGTTTCGTGTTTGCCATGTGTTCACATTGAATATAAACAAAATATATATATATAAACAAATATTATATATATCAAATTCCATTGTTAACCACACCCACAATTTGTTAAATGTACTTATTGCATTTGCATCAATGTTTTTTTTGTTTATATCCACTACACACCACCCACTCCTACTTCAAAAAAAAAAAAACTATTCAATGTGATATCTAAAATGTGTGCACACAAAAAAGGGCGAACAATCTCCTGGTCATAGGGTGCTCGCCATGGGCGTGTATCCTGTACAATCGTTACAAAGTCGAATAGCCAGTGGTGAAGATGTAAGTGTATTGTTTAGTTACAAATATTTTGAGTGATAGCACCTGAATTTGATTTAAAAATATTTATTATATTGTTTTTAGAAGTTTTCCTGTCTTTTTTGAGTTTAGCCATATACCTTCTCTGATCTTGGAGACATTTATTTGTTGTTGTTGATGTTGGCTAGACGATATATTTTTTTTTTTTTGAACACAGAAACAATCACACATTACGTCACCACTTTTATTTATTTCTTTATATTAGTTTTCATAAAATTTTTGTTGTATACATAATTTGACTAGATGTCATTGAATTTATCTAATTATGACATCGTAGATTTTTTCAAGCTAAAAACTTCTTGCAAAAATGAAAGGATATAACAAAACCCTACAAATGAACTTATTTCCTGTAAGCGTACAGTAGCTACGAGCATTCATCAAAGAATCGAAAACAAGCAATCAGTGAAGCTATAAAGTTTATTGTTCCTGAGAAGAGAACTTGTTGTATAAGAGAAGAGAACTTATCCAAGCTTTCGTCACGTCAAAATTAATAAAACTATCCTACCCTAACCTAACGTAAGGAAGCGATTAAGGCGGATCAAAAATTGTTGGTATTTTATATTTGAAAAATTTGTGGAAATAAACTCACTATATTTTATGGGAAAGCTGTCCACAAAGCGTAGCTTAAATAATTCTCATGTCTGGGCAGGTGCACCGAAAACTTATCACAATAAAAATAATAGGAAAACCCAAAAATATAATTGGTTGCACCAACCAGGTATATTTCACCTGGTCCGCCTACAAGAAATAAGAGAAAAGAAGCAACATCACAACTTAAGCCTACATGGTGAAAGCAGTGGGATAAGGCTTGGTTGAGGTCATCAAAAAGTCATTCAGAGAAAATGACTTAAGCTCATGAATTACTAAAGTTCATTCGACAAAAGAAGTAATCATGGTCGGGTGGGTAAGATAGACTATTTACAGGGTCCTTTATGTTGTCCTTTAATTGATATAATCTGAATAAAAAGTGTGAAACCGCGACCTCCGATGAGCTGACGATGGCTTGCAATAAATCCTTCTGCCTGAAGAAGCCGTTGTTGATGGCACAGGTGAACTATGATTCCCTTAGCTTGTATAAGTTCTTCTACACCAAACTGTGTAAACGCTTAAAACCGTTAATTAAATTTTTAAGCTAAGATTCGACCAATGTCGACATTAAATCAAAAATTAACTTTGCGGCAGATCCTCGAAACTACAATATTTCAAAATCTACACAAACTTATTATTCGAGAACTTTTTTCTTTAAGAAAATAAGGCGTTCCGTTCACAAGTTACGGTCATACGCCTCTGCAGTTTTAATAAATGGTTTTATATGTTTGAGGGGAATATAACTTGTAGTACAAAGAGTTATAATGACACCAATTAACTTTCCTTTTCGTACATAGAGTTCTTAAAAATCTCAACATACAGACATCCGCTGGTTTTATTCCAGCTATATTGTTCTGAAGAGGTATTTTTCCACTCAATTTGTCTCTTTTCGATGCCCTTCTCCTTTGGACTCTTCCAGCATTTCTTCAACCCATCCTTATAAAGGTTATGTTAGGTTAGGTAAGGATGGCTAATGCCAGCCCCCTTCCATGAAGGTCGGGTGGTGCCAGGGTGAGGTTAGCGAAACAGTGCTGTGTGAATGCCTAAGAATAACTGGTCCTTCAGAAGCCTACCGAGGCTAGATGGTCCTTCGCAACCTCGCTAAAAGGCCTAGACGCCGTTGAGCCTATCTATGTTTCTTCGGGGGTTTTTAGAGGTGCTCCTGAGGGTTTTTTCGCTTGGACGCCGGGTGCCAGGTTGATGGCTTGATAGAGGGCCCTCCCGAAACGTTTTTTGTATACATCTACTTGTTGTCGATTCTATTTGCACGATGAAAGAGAAAAATGTGTTTAATATTCGTCCGACGTTAGCCTGAATAGGAGACACCATTAGGAAGCATTTTGAGGCTGACACTAGTGGATTTTTCGTTTGTTGCTGGTTTTGGCCCGCATATCTGGTGAACGTTCCCCTATCCGCCATCTAGGGAGGTGCCCAATTGGGGACCAGCAACCCCAGAAGTTTTCTGCCTCGTGGGATTTGTAGGTCCTCCCGAAACGAGTTGAGTTTTCTTAGCAGCAGAGAGATGCCTAGGTTGGCAACTGTAAATGAATGCTCTATCAAGAATTATAGACTCTCGGTCAGTTCAATTCGCCTCTCGCTTTTCCAGGATACGCTTAAAAGTCTGATTCGCTGATCTGCGGATTTTGCAAAAACGGAGCGCCGGGACTCAGATTTTTCATGCTTTTGCTTCCTGCCACAGGTCTGCCCTCTAGAGCAGGTGGTTAGTGGCAGTTTGGATAAGTCAGGCGACTTTCGAAGTAGATGACGCCCTAAAATCCGAGTCGACAGGGAGACGGAGACATAGTCTAATTATCAATGCTTAGCTTGTAACGCTGGTTCTTCACCTTCCTGGTTTGACGTCCTGTCGGTTGTCGTTATCGTCGTTGAATTGGTGGTCATTATGCCTGTTTGGGCTGGGTGAAGGTTGGCCTAAGTATACAGTTTTTCTGCCTTGGAATAAAGTTTGACTAAAGTTACATAATGCCCAGCTATCAGTTATATAATGCCCAAGTATCTGCTGAACTTAAAGTCTTGACTGAATGTGGCTGGGTTGGCTGAGACTGTAGACTGTATGATTTACTCTGATATATTTTTTTTTCATAAAACTCAAAATTGTTTTTTCAATAAGCACCAAAAAGCCAGTTGGTTTGTTTTTTTGGACGTTTGGACATAAGAACGTTTTCAAACATCGTAATGGGGGTTGCTTATATTAAGGCGACGCCATACAAGCTTCCTTTCCTAATGAAAAATTAGCAAATGAATATTATGTGAATTTTAAACTTCATTACAGAACTTTTTAAAGACTTAAAAGAATAAAATAAACAGAACATCAAGCAATACTCACACAGCGAGCCAAAATCAGTCCCCCAAACTGTGCGCGTTTCAGATTTTCTTTATATGCGTCAAGTGGAAACAATTTTTAGCTGCTTCTATTGGCGGATTAAGAAAGATTGTGATGGAAAAATAATTTTTTTATTAAGACTGAAAGGACCTAGACTTTTCCAGTAGTAGGACCTGGAATAGAGTACTTAAGCCTTACGCTTACGGCGCCCACAGTAAAAAAGAAGGCGGTAATGAACGCGATTAAATGATGCTCTCTTCTTTATGACGCATAACACGATTTTTTTTGGTAGACTTGTAAAACTTTAAATTCAATTTTTTAAAGTTATAAAGAATACAGTAAACTGTGGTGAGCTAAAAAGTCTAAAATATCATACCAGTAATGGTAAAGGTTATTGAGGTTAATGAATATAATTTTACTAGAAGTTTTTCTTTTTGATGTTCTCGACCTGAACACGCTGTCCCCAATTAGGAAAAACATTGATGAAGATATCACATTCAGCAAAATTTCATTTGAAATCGTTCGCGAAAAAAAGAAGTTTGTAGAAGTTTTAACGAGGTTTTATTTTTTTTCGAATTTTGTTTTGGTTTCGTTTTCATTTTCAATTACACAATTTTTATTATGAACATGCTACGTTACATTACTTTGTTGACAAGCACCATTAATTCTCACTTCCTTAAACAAGCACAAGGACGTGCCACACCTAAACACTTCTTCATACACTCTTATAAGTATTTAAGTCGTGTAGAACCTTTTCAGTCCTGCGTACCCCTTTTCTCTTGGCCCCTTAAGATTTTTTGTTACATATTCTTGAGTTAGCTTGTCTTGACTTTGTGTTGTTTGATATGAAGTTTTTGTCGTGCGTTTTTATTTTTTGTATTTCATGCTTCGATGTTTTTAATTAGTTTTTAAATTTTCTCGAATTTACTTTCCCCATGATTTTGCTTAAGTGTTGTATTTGGCTAAAGTTAATTTTGTTAATTTGAGATAATTCTTGTGACTAATATGATTTTTTTTTGTGCGCAGCTCTATACACTCTGGTCATGGCTGCCAGTTAGGATAACAATGTACCAACCAGTACTGCTGTATACAACCGAAGAGCATGGTTGCTCATTGACAACATTCTATGTACGGGTGGAACAACATGAGCCTACTCTTTTGATGATCAAAACGTGCAATAATGAGGTGAGATTTTGACAGACTTATGGAGTATGCAAGAGAAACATATTTAAACTAATTGGTGGTAATTTGTCTTAGGTCTTCGGCGCATACTGTTCATCGCGGTGGTTTGAACGCAATGTCAAAGATGACAAGGGTCAACGGCAGGCCTACTTTGGCACTGGAGAAACCTTCCTGTTCTCCCTATATCCAGAACGAGCAAAATACCCATGGGTTGGTATTGAAAGCGACAAGGGATTAGGACATGCGTCGGAACTTTTCATGGCCGCTGACGCAAAAATGATCACAATTGGTGGAGGGTAAGTGTATACTTTGATATTTTTAATGGTGTAAATAGACGAACCTATCTTAAGATTTTTCCTAAAGAGCTTGATGGCTGCGTGAACCAAATTATTTTGTGTCTTATGAATATCCTACGTGTCAGTAAGTTGAGTCATAATAGATGACAGATTTTTTTTTGAAAAAAAAAAAATAGTTTCGTGATTTAATAAATTTTTTGGCTTAAATCAGAAACTGCTTAAATCAGAATGCCCGGAGAAGCCGTCATGCCAGAGAGAGAAAAAAAAAAGACCAGGCGTTGCTCTCTTTAAAAGTCATTAAGCCTTTACACCAAAGTTGCAAGGAGCTCATGTGGAGGTTACTGTCTTGAATAAAATTATAAGCGTATTTTGTCTCCTCTATTTTTAAATTTTGTCAAAGGAATGTTGCAGACTTATTCTAGAGTTTCTAGATTCTAGATTTTTTTGATCGAGATTTTATTTTTAGATATTTTGAATTTCGAGATTATGGCTTTCGAGATATCGTGGTACACCCGCGTAATGTTCCTGAAAAAGCAAAGAAAATTGCATATTTCCGGTAAGCTAAACTTTTTTTTTCACATAAAAAGCACTTGCTCGACAGCCTCATAATAGAGAACTTTCTGAACTTCAGACGCAAAGCACATGATGACAGATCTTCGTACCGCTTCGAAAATTAGGTTTATTGTGCTCGATGTAATGTTCAATTTACTATTTTATTTTTTTGGCTCGTTTAAGTTTTTAACGGTGTCTATCGGCACGTTCTCCCAAGCCCATGATAATTTCTATTTCTATTTCTAAGTCCGTCGACTTTTTTGAAGGCTAAGAGTACAATCATTGCTTGATTTACAAATAAAATTTCGTTTAGTATATTTGCAACTTTATGTTTTTCTTATAATGACAATTTTGATAGCATTTTTTCAAACGCAGCTCGATAAATCATTTTTTTCGCTTATATAATACGTATTTAAATAACATATCGAGTGCAATTTTAAGGAGACATATGCATTAGATCTGCGCATGCGAATTCTTAAATGCTGCCATTGCAGTATAGTAAATAAAGGGACATCTTTGGTTATTTGCCCGGTTTTTGGTTTTAAGATTCTTAAAAATATTCTTTCATTAATTTAAGGGTGGTAAGTTTTCTACCTTTACCTTAGGCTAAGGTACCTACTCAAATTTTTATCATAACGCAGGGAGGCAAATAATTTTTTTTGAAAAAAATTGAGAAACAGTTTTTTCTTAGGTTTTTCTAAAGCGGTCCGTCCAAAAATGGAAAAAGGACCTCTTATGGTATCGCTACGTTGTCCGTCCGTCCAATCGCTTTATAACTTCTGAACGGTAAGTCGTAGTAAGACAAAATTTGGTGTGTGTATAAACTGCGGAAAAAGTCAGAGAATCTAAAAAGGATTTTTGTTTTAAGCACAAATAACGGTTTAATTACAGTTTGAAATTTCATGTGAAAATGGACTTAAAGTTTTTCAAAGTTTTTTTCAGTGTTAAGGAAATACTAAGCTTTAAATAAAATATAAAACTTTTTGAAAATATCAAAACGTTGAAGGCCAACACAAAGTGTTGAAGGCCATAACTTTTGAACGGCTTATCGCTCAAAATTAATATTGAACACACGTATAAAGCAACTCAAAGTAAACCAAGTGCTTAGCTCATATTTTTCAAAAACAGTTTGAGTAAAAAAAACGCTAAAATGCATAAAAAAAACGTGTGTTTTTTCATGCATTTTTCCCCTTCCCCCCCGCCTTACCTCCAGTGGTGTTTGGTGGAATTTTATAAAAAAAAATCACACGTATCAGAAATAATTCAAAATTTGAAGGAAAATTATAGCGGATTTTGAAATTTCAAAATCTTTTGAGATTTAACTCAAAAACATAAAAGCATTTTCAAAAACATTTTTTTTAAGTCTTCTAGTACCTTAACGGTATAAGCGATCTTTTTCAGATTAAAAAGAAGGAACTTCGGTTAAAGTACAAAGCTTACAAAAAGAAGGTAGGCTGCGTTAAAATTTTTTTAAATTGCCGTTTTTAACCTAAGTTTGTAGAAGCCTATTTAAAAAACGAAATAAAAAAGGAGCTTTTTTTTACTGTTTACGCTAAAACCGGTGGCCATAGAATTAAAAAAAGACATCCAAGGCTAGTGTTGGTGGTTGTGCTATTGGAAAAAACTCTAACGGAAACTGGAAAAAACTTCAAAATATTTGTTTTATGGATTTGAAATTTAAAAAATTAAAAAAAGGTCAAAAGAACGCATGTCTCCCCTCTATTTCCCAAACGGTATAAAGTATAATTTTTAAATTAACACCGGGCATAGTCCATCTTCTTAAATTTTATACAAAACCATAGCAGACTTCGAATATTCAAAAACTTCGAATATTTAACTGAAAAACGTGAAAACATTTTCGAAAACTATTTTTTAAAGATTTCTAGATCCTTAACGGTTATGACGACCTTGTTTAAATTTGTCTGAAGTATGTAATGTTTAAAAGACAAGCGAACTGCATCAAAAACGTTTCAAAATTGCCAGGTGGTTGTAAAATTGATCAAAAAGTCTAACGGTAAAAATAATCGAAATTGCTATTTTATGGGTCTTAAATTTTAAAAATCCTAAAAAAGGCCAAGAAAGAGTATGTCCTTCCCTTTATTTTCGTAACGATAAAGCTTTTTGCCAGCCTTTTTTTAGAGTAACGAAACCCAATGTAAAATCACCCAATATAAGAACAGTAGACAGCACTACGAAAGAAGTATATTACAGACTGTAAAATATATTCAGAAATAATTTTAATAAATAAATAGAATGTTACACAAACTGAGCAATATAGATGACTATAACCTTCAAGAAAAGCCGACGGACGCTTCACGTATGTCTTCATACTTGACAGTTCTCTTTTTGATTTAATATCAATAGAACGACTATTCAGAATCTTTTTTATACCCAACTCAGGGTATATAATTTAATGAATTGTTTGTAATACAGTGAAATAATCACCGTAAAACCTCAAGACATTTTAGAGATATGAACGATACCGACAGGTGAATTAATTAAGCCATGTAGGTAAGTCTGTCTGTATGTGTGAAGAAGGTTTTAGGCTTTCAAAATTAAGCTAGAGAGCTGAAACTTAAGGCACGGCAAAGTGTGTAAATTAGTTAAATACTTCAACGGCCACGCCTACTGCTGGCTTAAATGTGAGACAACCTCTGTTTCACATTTTCGTAGGAACGCAAATTTTGGTACAGAGCAATATTGTCAAGAAGCCTGTATTAAAAAATTGGACCGCCCACATTGACCATACCCAATTTTAACATGTAAGATTTTTAGATTTCTCGGAAAATTTACTCCAAATCAAAAAAAAAAAATATATGTCAAATTTTACTATTATGCTAAGTTTTTTTCATACCAAGTTTTGAGCTCCGTCCACTTTAAGGGTTTTTTTTTTTTGAAAAAACTGTTTTTATTAGAAATAATTTTTTACTTTTTACGCTTTTTCTCATGATTCTAAAGAAATAACAATCAATTGATTTCAATTTTTAGCCCACGCCCATTTTTAGGGGCGTGACCAATACAAATAATTGACATACGGTATATGAATTCCGGCCAAAAAACTTTAAGATTTGGTGTTACATGGGAAATAGGGTCGGGTATAAAAATGTTTGTTACAGACGAATTCTTGCACTTACTCCCTTGTTTTTGATTGTTAATATCTTTCCGAAAGTCCAGACTTAAATGAGTGTTAATGAATTTTTGCAAAACATACACGAGGACTCTGCCGCAGTTCATTATCCTGCATTATGTAGCTTCTAGGAAGTGCTGAGTGCGGAAACATCTAAAGGCGACAGAATATTCATTTAGCATTGCGTTCTTATAACTTCCTTAATTTCTGCCTGTGATTTTTAGGAGGGTGGTGACACGGTTCAGGGTTCCTCATTCGTTGGTTTCCCTTGGGTATCGCTAATTGATCTTCTACACAAAGGCCCTTAAAGCTTTGTGAGGTTTCCTTTTTACGTCCTTTTTACGTCCTCTTAATACAGAACGCACGTTTATGAATATCTTGATTGCAGGGTAATGTGTTAACTTTTAAAACAAACAAAAGTATTGTACCTAGTCGTACGAATTGTACGACTTAGAAATTGAACAATATTTTGTACCTTTCCGATTAAAACTGTTTGGGCTTACAAATTAAAGGACCTAAATACCGAAGAAATAATGAAAATCTTACAAAATTTTTACGTGCGACAATGTACCTATATTTAAGGGCAACGTGAGTAAAACAAATGCGAAAAGTCACCCTCCAGTAAGACTCTGAAAATTTGTCAATTTGTCACTAAGATTAAATCCAACCAAATTGTCACCCTCAACATTAATCCTATTTTTATAGCCATTTTCTCATGTGCCCCATTTTCTTTCATTTCAGTGAAGGTCAAGCAATTTGGATGGACGAAAATATTCGCTTTGGCAAGACAGACAGTTGTAAAACATTTAACAATCCGCCACTTTGTCCCTCAGGTGATTTTGAAATACGTGTTCTAGAAGTTTATGGCTTTGTTGGTGCTTAAGTGTTGAATGTGCGGGCGTTATAAGCAAAAGAGCAAATCAAAATGGCAATCCTCTGCGACACCATCAGGACAATCTGCAAAGAAGAGAGATTGTCTTGCACAAGGCACAGAGGGAAATAATACTTTATTAAGAAATATCCCCAGCATTTTTTTTTTATATTATTATTATTTCTTTCTTATTTTGTTTATAATGGGGAACGAATAATTCTTAAAACATTTCACGCAAAGCAAGTTGTCACACATTAAAATAATAATAATCATATAATGAGTAAAAAAAAACAAAACACTATACCGAACTATTAAATGTGAACATAAATGTTTATGTATACTTTTGTTTTTACTTTTTACTATATACATAAAATGTGTTAAATTTTAAATGTTGTATCATGCTAAAAAAAAAGAAAAATACTAAAAGATAATATTTTGGAGTAAAATAACAAAACAAACAATGGACTGATTTTTTTTTTCTTATCATTAAGTTGTAATTAATATTATTTTTTCTTTGTTTATTTAATTTTTTGTTATAGATTTTGTTTTTGTTGTTATCAAAATGAAATTATTATGGATAAAAAAGAAAAAAAAAAAAAACAAATTTTGTCAGATTATGTAAATCTTGCGTTGTTAAATTTTTATTGCACTTTTCGCTTTAAGAAAGAAATACTTTCTTTTTTGTTTCTATCACATAAGATAAAAAAGAGAATTTTAAAATTTGTTTGCTCAATTTTTTTCGAGCCTAAATTCCAGATGTTTATTGTTTCTCAGATGAAAATTATTTGATAAAGTTCGTTGTTAATTATATCAATTGCTTTGATTTTATTTTATGAACAAATATTTATCTATATGTATAATTACTCGTTTAACAAAATATTATGAGAAGTACAAGTCTCGGCAAATGTATGAGGCGGTTGCATGCCGAATGTTGTAGCTGATATTGTTTACAGGCAAAAGCCTTGCAAATCCAACAAAAATATTACCGTAAAAGCACAAATGCATACACACGCGTTGAAGGTGTTAGGGTGTGCGATACACAACCCGGTGCTATGGCTTTGATCGATCGGAGGAATCGCAACCCAAGTTTGGAAGCCCGATGCTTAGCAAGGCTTTAATTGCTTTTCAAAGACTAATCTGTGTGTATTTGCCCAATGTTTTTGCTTCCATAATGAGGTTCCAATAAGAGAGAAACAATTTTAATGTTATCATAAAAATCTAATAAACCAAAATTACTGTTAAAACTTGTTAATGTGAATTATTGTTTTCATAAGAAAATATATATATAAAAATGAAGTCTATTTAAGATTACCATTAGTTTGTACGCTGTTAATCTGAGATAAAATAACAGAAGCAAATTAAACCTCCATTAAGAAAATATATAAATCAACGATAGCTATATGAAATATATATATGTTGACATTAAAATATAAACTAAGAAGGATTATTTGTTATTTTTTACATCATACATAACATGTATTTTCATTTAATTATTGCTTTGATTGTACATAAATATAAGTTTTCTTTCTTTTATATGTCAAACATTAAAACAGAGAATGAGTGTGCATCGCAGAGGTTTTTATCAGTATTTATATGTTTGTGTTATATAATTTTTTTTTTTATTTTATTTTTTATTAAAAATAGAAAAACTAAAAATATAATATTATTACAAAATATTACTTGTATATATTTAAATGTTAATGTTTTAAGTAGAGAGATCAAAATATTTCAATATTATCGAAGAAAATATGAACCAAGAACCTAATAATAGTTATTTAAAATGAAAAATATTTGAATATTGAAAAATGCGTTAAACAAATAAAATAAAAAGCATATAAAGTGAACTTTTCAGTTTTTGTTGTTTGACATTAATTTTGGTTTATACAAGTAAACTGAAGGTATCAGGCAAAGTTCGATTGTTGGAAAATGTGTCATATGCAAAGAGACAATAATAATGGGAACAGAATTTAAGTGACTATGAATTCGAAAGCCCGAAAAATTCACATCGAGATCAAAATAAAGTTTAAATCGAACACGGTCGATTGTTGGGACACGATTTCTTAAATCCCCGTTAAATGGGCGTGACCTAGATGTCAAACTAAGCCATAACTCTAATAAGGTTAAATAGAGGTTAATTCATGGTTTAATTCGTTAAAGGCGAAATTAAATGCAAAAAAAATAATTTTGTCTTAAAACGCCCCTAAAAGTGGGCGGCAATATTTTTAATATTGTTCTTATTTTTTTAACGAATTTTTGCAAGAAATCGAGTTCTTAAAGATCTTACATGGTAAAAACGGACATGGTCAATCGTGTGCGTGTTCCTTTTTTCTTTTAGTAAAAGACTACTGGCCTTTTTTACTTCAATTTGAGGTTGTAAGAAATTGTAAGAAAATGAGAACCCAGCTGACATGCGTTTCATTTCTCTCTCCCACATCCGGCAGACGGACGGACAAAGCTATAGGGGGTCTACGGTCGTTACAGTTTTTTGTTTTTTTAAATCTGCGCCACAAAAAATTTGCTTAAGCAAAAATTTTCATTTAATTTTTTGTTTTGACAGCTCTCTGAAACTGTGAACAAGCTTTAACTTTTTTAAAAATTTATATTGTACCTAGAACCTACTAACCTAAAAATGAAAAAAAAAGTTTCTAATGTAGTAACCAGCAGCGAAAAAGAGGTACCAATTTCACACTAGCCCCATCCCCCCATATTCTTTATTACCTTATCCTACTCTGAAGGACTAAACGTGCATAAGGTACCTATTCCAAATAAAAATTAGGACGTCGAGGATGAAATCATACAGAATTCATAAAAAAAGGTCGTAAAAAATTTTGTTTTTTAACTTTTTGTCAGGGGCTCTTGGCGTAAATTATAACTTTTTAGTATTATTCAGTATATTTGCGAATGTATGTTTTTCTTTTCTTTTAGTGACAATTTCCCACATTCATGTCATATTTTCAAAAAAATCTCGATAGCTCTTGTTTCGCTTAACTTTTTCGATATTTTGAGAGAAATTAAAAGAAGATACATACAAAAAGAAGAAGTAGATAGCAGACTTTTGCGGTGTTTTGAGTGCAGTTGAAAGAAGATACATGCATCTTTCACTATTTACCGATTTCCAGTTTAAAATTTTTTTTTTTTTTAAATAATTTAAAGGTACATCCCCTATATAATAAAGCGCTATGTGCGTAAGTATGTCACGTACAGTCGCCAAATGACAAGTCTAAGTCGTAGCTCACTGGGAGAGTGTTCGGCTCGCGTTTCGTTGGATCGGAGTTCAAATCACGTCGAGGGGCGGAGGAATTTTTTTTTTAAATAAATTCTGCAATGTTTTTATTTCCTTGGGTTCATTGGAGTTTCTAACATGTTAGTACCGAAAAGCGGAATGCTTCACCTTTAAATGATTCCTCCAACTTTTGCCTACTTCCTCCAGAATTAAATATTCCTCCAGCACCTGCCCACTTCTTCCAGAATACATTGGGCCCATTGGAGTATTCCTTGGGTTCATTTGATTTCCTGGCCTGGTAGGACCGTAAAATTATGTGCTTTCCCTTTAAAAAGGATCTTCCCAGAACTTGCCCAATTCCTCCAGAATTCCTTGGGTTCATTACAGTATAACTTGGGCTCATTGAAGTTCCTGGCCTGGTAGAACCGAAAAATGATATGCTCCCCGTTTATAAAGGATCTCTCTAGCACCTGCCCACTTCCTCCAGAATTCCTTGGGTTCATTAAAGTTCCTAACCTGGTAGTATCGAAAAATGATATGCTTCCCCTTTTTAAAGAATCCTTCCAGCTCTTGCCCACTTCCTCCAGAATTCTTTGGGCTCATTACAGTATTACTTGGGTTCATTGGAGATCCTTTGGCCTGGTAGAACCGAAAAATGATATGCTTCCCCTTTATGAAAGATCTCTCCAGCTCCTGCCCACTTCTTCCAGAATCCTTTGGGCTCATTACAGTATTACTTCAGTTCATTGGATTTCCTGGCCTGGTAGAACCGAAAAATTATATGCTTCCCGTTTATAAAGGATCTTTCCAGCTCCTGCCCACTTCCTCCAGAATTCTTTGGGCTCATTATAGTGTAACTAGGTTTCATTGGCGTTCCTGGCCTGGTAGAACCGAAAAATTATATGCTTCCCGTTTATAAAGGATCGCTCCAGCTCCTGCCCACTTCCTCCAGTGTTCCTTGGGTTCATTGGAGTTCCTAGCCTGGTAGTACCGAAAATGATATGTTTCCCCTTTATAAAGGATCCCTCCAGATCCTGCCCTCTTCCTTCAGAATTCTTTGGGCTCATTACAATAAAACTTGTGTTCATTGGAATTCCTAGCCTGGTAGTACCCAAAAATTATATGCTTCGACTTTATAAAGCATCCCTGCAGATCCTGCCCACTTCCTCCAGAATTCTTTGGGTTCACCAGGTTATTGACTCTGGTATGTAATACCGAAAAATTATTTTCTTCTACTTTAAAATACCGATAACAGAGCTTCTTTTATAAAGGTGAAGCATATAATTTTATGTTAAAAGTAAAAAGTAAAAAGGTGTTAAAATGAAAAGTAAAAAAAAAAATAAATAAAATAATAAATAGAGTGGCGCAACAGCTCGAGGTGAACCAGGGCCAACTTCTCAACCATGTATGCTGTATGCTGTGTGTGCTATATTTTTTTCACATACAAGGGGACCTACAATTTTTTGCCGATTCCGAACGGCACTTTGAGAAGTTTTTCAAGACAAATGTTACTCTCGGAGGGTTTGTCAGACCCTCGCGGAGGTGGGAGCCGTGAAAAAGAACAAGTCTTTTTTTTCAGGTGGCAGAGGCAGGATTCGAACCCAGACTTCCGGCGTCAGAGGCACACACACTAACTACTGCGCCACGGCACCCACAAAAAAAAAAAATATAAAAGTAAAATATATAAAATTGTGCATAGGTATTCAAAGCTCTATTTGCAGGTCCAAAGTATGTGACTAGGTAGCCCACCGCGAGAGTGGTAGGCTCGCGTGAAGTTGGGTTGGGCCCAGGGCAATTTATTATTTTTTATTTTAATCGATGTGTGCTGCGTTGTTCCTGTCGTACGAAAGGCTTCTTTACTAGTATAATTATAAAGTCTAACTTACGTCTACTTTTTTTATGGCGAATTGTTTCGACTTACTAAATTTTTATCGGTGCACAGTGAGAAATAACTTTCTGAATTTTAATTTTCTTAAAAAACGTTAAAACTTAATCTAAACACGTTTGTTTTGTTTGAGATGAGACGTTTTGGCTTGATACTCAAGTGGTTTTTGCTTGTGTAAGATTTCACGATAAAGTATCAATAAATCATATTTTTTCGAGGTGTAAATCTTGGAACCAATCTTGGAACCAATCTTTTTCGCATGTTCATGTATCATCCATGCAAAAAAGGATTCAAGGAAAAAATTTCAGAACCGAAAAGAAATTGAATGAATAAAAAAAATGAAAGAAACCTACAAATTTTATGTTTTTTCTTTCTTTCTTTCTTTCTTTCTTTCTTTCTTTCTTTCTGTGGGTGTGGTCCAAAATTTTATATGAACCAAATGTTGAACCGAGTATTTTCTATATTATATATTGCATAGAATTTTATGTAATATGTTATATAGAATTGATATATAATAAAAGTTGTTCGATTTGGAAGAAATTAAGTGGGAAGTGCAACAGTTCGTATGTAACAACTTCAGTCCGTCTGCGACTTATTCAAAAATACCCTACCCTACCAAAAAAAGAAAACTGCCACGCCTCCAAAAAAAGGGCGGGATGTTAAAGCATAACTGTTGAATGCCTTATTCTAGGTGGTTGGTTGCATACATTTCAGACTAAGACTTCGCCTTTTTAACTAAAAAAAATCCTTTTAACGCCACGCCCACAAAAGTGGGCGGAGGCATATACTATTATATACAATGAAGTTGGAAAATCCCAATGTCTAAAATTTTTGTCATGTAATTTTTTTGTCAAATTTCTTTTACATATATCTATTGAAAAGCAGTCATTTAAAACTGAAATCCCTTAAAAAAGTGGCGAGGTCAATGTGAAGGTCAAACTTTTTCTGCTACCATAAATACAATCACAAGAAAATGTCACATACAAAAAATCAGTGGTCTAGCACTATTGTAACATAGCTTAAATTTGAAAGAAGTATTTTTAAAAATTAGAGATGGTCGCACATACAGGCGACCATCTAAGGAGTGGGCGTTACAGTGGGCGGAATTGAATTAATTTTCAATCTTGATGTGTAGGACTGGACTTCCAAACAACTCACTAAATTTCTGCTCTCTAGCTTAAGATTTAAGGCATAAAAATTGTTTACATACGGACATGGCTTAATCGATTCTCCTGCCGGTCCCATTCGTATCTTTAAGGTGCGCATTTTTCGGTGCCAAGTTAACCCCAGCTTAAACTAAGACCTGTTAATCCCATAACAAAATGATTCTGGAGTTAACACAGCGAGCAGTTTTTCAGTACAGAGTTAACTCTGTAAAAAAAGGTGTCAAAATCTTCGACTCTCGAAATTATTGCCTCTCCCAACTCTCACTTCACATAGAAAAACACAGGAAAAAAAAGTTCGACTTATACCCAGATGTCATTTTTCACAGAAACACGAAAATCAATTATCATTCCACACAGAAAAAACATTCAAAGAAGTTCATACTGTTCTCCAGAGTTGATCCGAGATTAGCTCACCAAATTTGTCGAGTTAAGCCGAGATTACCCCTAGATACAAGTTCACTGAAAAACTCATTTCTGGGGTTAATCTCAGTTTAAAGGCGCGTAATCACAAGGAACAGAAACAGGAACAGAAACAGAATTTCATACATTACCAACGCAAAAAGCATTCAGCGAAATTAAGTTTCAGTTGCTAATGTATGAGATTCTGTTTCTGTTCCTGTTTTACGTTGCTTGTGACAACGCGGCTTAACTAGGAAACTCGGATGATCTCGCACTGAAAAACCGGCCCTAAAAGGTTTTAGGGGACTACTGTGATTATTTCACTGTATTTAAAACTATACATCAAAGTTAATATACCCTGGGAAGGGTATAAATATTGACTTAATTGCATTTGAAAGATTACTCTTTTAATCAATGCCACGCCCACGAGAGGCGGTCTTTTTTTATATCTTATATCCATTAGGAGATGCTAAATGTCAAATTTCAGTACCGAAAGCACTGTAGGTAGTTGCACATTTAGGCCGATTGTGGGCGTGTCTGTGGGCAGATGTGAAAAATTTTAACACTTCTTTTATTGCTTTGGATGACAGAGAGCTTACGTAGAAAGTTTCAGCGTTCTAGCTCAAAATGTAAGGCTTAACAATTAGTGACATACGGAAGGACGGACATCGCTCATTTTACTCAGAATTCCGTCTCGATCAGTCATTTTAGAGCAATCATTTTAGAGCTGAATTTTTGTATACGCCTTTGTTATGCCGTCGTAATGACTTTTTGTAAACGGGCTAATATGCCCTTAAGGTCTTGGGGGCTTATCCCTATTATTTTCTCTATGTAACGTTTTCGCCTATCTTTATCAAACTTAGTATTCTCCATTCCTGTGGAAAAGGGGATAAAAATATTTCAAATGTCGTTTTATGTTATGGCTTATAACCACACGTAAGGTGGCTATGTATTATGTACTACAAATGAATACATAAGGCATTTTCGGTTCGGGGAGAACGACCCAAAACGCCCCTATTCGGAATTACAGTCAAACAGCCAAACACGTTCTTCTTGATTTTAAAGTTTATCTGGTATGTATTGTATTTGTGAAACAAAAGACAAACAAGGGGAAAAAATTAAATGTCTTCAACTTGACACATGTGCTGTATGATTGTGTGCGTGTGTTTCTGGCTTGGTTATCAAAAGACAGAACTACTGTCAAATGAGTGCCATTAAAACGGTTTCAGGAGAGTTCAGAATTCTCTCGGACGCTTCTGGACTAGGTATCAACTGAAAATGCCAATAGTGTTAATACCATAAATTACTGAATAACTAGATATTCAACTTGCGTCCCTCTTACCCTCCAAAACGCATTTGTTTACGTTTTTTATAAGGCCTTTAAGGCTTCTATAGCGCTTTAAATTTTCGTGTCGGTGAATACGTGTAAGAAGATACAAAAACAATTTACTTTACGCGATCAGCTGATGTAAAAGCTCCAAAACGAGATTGCATGGAAATGACGAATTGATGAACTGACTCGCATTTGTAAACAAAAATGTCGGCGGGTGGGTAAATTAAATTCCTCAATTACAGTTTGTGTGCAAAGCTTTTACATGTCCGAAGTTGAATATCTAGTTATTCACAAAAATAATAACACAAAAAATAATGTGATCACTATAAAAATAATAACAAATGATTTTTCGAGACTATAAATAATTATATAGCGGTCAGAAATTCCTCGGCTTAAGTCGCGTTGTCACAAGCAACGTAAAACAGGAACAGAAACAGAATTCCATACATTAGCAACTGAAACCTAAATTCGCTGAATGCTTTTTGCGTTGCTAATGTATGAAATTCTGTTTCTGTTCCTGTTTCTGTTCCTTGTGACAACGCGGCTTTAGACAACAATAAAAAAAAAGTTATTATTACAAAGTTTTTGTTTGAATAATTTAACATTATTTAATGGCGTATTCTTTTCAACACCGAATCGTGAAACTGGTGTGGAATACAAAAAAAAACTTGTTCTTTTCCCGTACACCTGAACGGAGTCATGCTCATGTAAATGTTCTTTGGAACTCCGAATCAGTTTGGTGTCGACACCGAACGCGAATTTTCGCAACCGTCGTATTTGACGGTGGAGGCTGGGTGTAGCTTTGTTGATTGTGTATATATAAGTGACGTTTCCACTCAATTATTGTTCGTTATTTTTTGCAACGCGACTGAAATTGTATGAAATTGATAAAAAGTTACTAAATATCACAAACTCAAAGCTATCAAAATTCATTTTAAGTAAAAAGTAGAAAAAACCGACAGCAAAAAAATCACGCTACGAAATGCAAATAAAGTAAACAAATTGCAGTCGAAGCGATTTGACACTTGACAGAACTTAACGTGATGACTGCACCGTTGCAGTATTTGTCGTTCTGTACACAATGCAACCGAGTGTATACCACGCTGAAATTGTCGCTAACACCGAGTATTAGTTGACAGCTCGGTGTGGCAGTTCGGTGTTCAAAAGAATACGCCATTACATTCCATTTATCAATTAAATAAAACAAAAAAAAAGTCATAGTTTATATACTTGGCAGTTCCAATGCCTGAACGCAAATGACGTTATCACGACCGCACAACCAGGCCAAACTTGTTATAAAACAGCTGATGTTTTGTTTTCATATGCGTTGCCTAGTTTGACATTTCCAAACAAGATCACTACAGCACCTGCATGACCTGCATAGACTAGCAGCAAATCCATTTAAATTAGTAAGTAGAACTACAGATACAGACCAGCCTGGAAGTTTGATTTACTTGTACTTTACTTCAGGTGATAGTTCAAAAAACAACCGAAAAGAGATTACATATGATTAAAAGCAATGAGTTTCCAAGCGATAGCAGTTACTATCAGTGTTTGCATTACAGCAGTCGCGACAGTTGCATACATGGTGTTCCAGCAAAGAAGGTATTCAACAAACAACCCGAACGCAACAAATGACGATTTCTCAGTGTACCCGTAAGATTAGAATGAAATTATTGTCTTTTAAGACTACCGACTTCAAAGAAAATTACTGATTAATCATAGAAACGAGCAATGTCCAATATGCCTTGAGAACATGGATGAACCCGGCGATGATACTATTATAGTTAACTGCGGCCATCACATTCATCGTGGTTGCCTCATGCGTATGGATCACCACCGTGGGTTTTTGTCGACCAATTGGTGTCCAATATGCCGAACACCGATTCGATTTGAATAATTCATGATGCCATCTTTGTGTCCGTCTACCTACATACATATATTTAAATTTGATACGAATTGTGATAATGACAGCCGACAGCTTAGTTATAGAAATGATTGAAAAATAAAAGTGAGTGCTTTTCTTTCTTTTACCCTTCAATGATGGGTACATTTTTGGTAAGAAATTTAAATCATTGGGCTACAGAATTGTGGAAGCGGCAAAAATCTCGGCTTTCCTCTTAGCAAAAAAAAAAATGGGCAGGTACATACAGACTGTAACCTAAGTGCGCTATCTGCTCGTGCTAGGTAAGATGTCCGGGGAGTCCCCACACATGTTTTAATGATCATGGTTTGCTTTGCTCGTATCCGTATACCTACCTTATAATAGAGATGTTTGTTCACTTGTCAAAATCAATGACGTTCAAGCTGTCAATAGTTTTTGGGGTATAAATGTGCGATTTGAGTATGGATTCACTGCGGTTTCTTAATTAAATAATAACTTTTAAGTTAAAGTTTTATCACCACACAAAATCGTGGTACTAGGTACTATGCGCTGTTTGACCCCCTTTCGGTCCACATACGACAAATTATCAAACACTGCTGCCCGTCATACCTTTTTGGTCATTTATATCTAGGGAAGTCGTGGACAGGTCTGTGAATAATACGTTTGGCAACTGTTTTGTGTAATTGTTTGCATGAAAACTGCACTTTTGTGAATTGCAACATATTTTCCATATTAATGTTATGCAAACAATCACCAGATATTACACATTAATTAAAAATAAATTAAATTATCTTGCAATGTTTTGTTTTTGTTAAGGTTGGACTTTTTTAGTATACGTCCAAATGATTTTAACATTTTTTTCGGGAATGGATTATAAATAATGGATTAAAATAAAAAATAAAAATATATTTTTTTAAGCACAAAAACAAAATTTAATAAAACAAACAACCGAGCCGAAACCGTGAGTGAATAAATAAAAAAAAAACGGGTGGAGTGAAATCGGCTGATGTGGTGTTCTGTGCTTTTCACATTTTGTTACATTCAATGTAATCAAACAAGATAATCTGCGTTATTTGTTCACAAAAGTACCTATTGTTCCAAATTTTTGTTTTATTAGGCTTGTTCTTGTGATGTAAGAACATTTTTATTTACTGTGTATCAAAAAGTTTTACGTATACAGCAGATAGTTTTATACATAAAAAAAAACTTTTTAACAAGTGAGTAAATATACTCGGCCCGCTTTACCCGTTAACACCAAATTTTAAAGTTTTTTGGCCTTATTACATATACTGTAGGTATGTCAATTATTTGTATTCGCCACGCCCCCAAAAAAGCACGTGGGCTACAAATTAAAATCAATTAATTCTAGTTTCGTTGGTTTCATGAGAAAATACGTTAAAAGCTTATGTTAATACCTAAAAAACAGTTTTTTCCTAAAAACGCCCCCTAAAAGTGGGCGGAACTGCAAATGGAGTGCAAATGGTAGAATATTTAATATTTGAGATAGAATTTTTTTCGATTTAGAACGAAGTTCCCGCGAAATCAGGTTTTAAAAGATTTAACATGTTGAAAGTGGGCATGGTCAATGTTGAGGGCGGTCCAAATTTGGTCGAAGGCTTGTCTTGCTTATCCAAAAGGAATTTTGAAATAATATACAAATTTTTGTGGGCGAGGTCGTGGGTGGATCTTCTCAATTTTCATACTTTGTAAAAAATGAGAAACAAGTAAAGCCACGTTATCACAAGGAACAGAAACAGAATTTCATACATGAGGATTCTGTTTCTGTTCCTGTTTTATCACTGCAAGTTTCAGTTTCCTAGTGTTAGTGAGGCTGAATATGTTTATTATTTCCTTCGGGTAAAACAAGTCGGGTCTATTCAAAAATGGAAAAAGGTCCTCTTATGGTATCGCTAAGTTGCCCGTCCGTTCGTCCAATCGCCTTATAACTTCTGAATGGTAAGTCGTAGAAAGACGAAATTTGATGTGCTTAAAAAACTCGGAAAATAGTCAGAGAACGCATACTAGGGGAATTTTTTTCATGCACATATAACGTTTTAATTACAGCTTGAAATTTCATAAGAAAATGGACCACAAGTTTTCAGGTGTTTATTTAGAGAAGTTTTGCAGGCAAGAACTAGAAAATAGAAACTTAAGTCAAGTAATTATTGAACTTTAACGAAAAAAATTAGCTTTTTGAAAATATTGAAATTTTTTTGAGAAACGAAAAGTTGAAAATGGATATGACGTTTTGCAAAGTGTTGTGCATTACTCTTGAACCGCTCAGTGCATAAAGCCGATATTGAACACGCGTATAAAGCAACTCAAAATTAACCAAGTCATATTTTTCCAAAAGAGTTTCAATAATGGCGTTTTGACGCATTTTACAAAAAAAAAGATCGCAAAAATTTACGAAAAAACGTGTGAAAAAAGCATTTCCGAAAACGATTTGTTAAAAAGTTCTATTTTCTTAACGGCTATGATGATATTGTTTGAGTTTGGTTAAAGTATGTAACTCTTACAAGGCAAGCTAACTCCATTAAAAACGTTTTAAAATTGCCGTTTCCAACCCAAATTTTTCAAGCTCATTAAAAGAAACGAAATAAAAACAAGTGAGTTAGTGCAAGAGTTTGACTGTGACAAACTTCTGTATACCCGACCCTATATACCATGTAAACCAACTCTGAACGTTTCTTGGCCCGAATTCATATAAACTATTTGTATAGGCCACGCCCCCAAAAGTGGGCTTGGGCTTAAAATTAAAATCAATTAATTGCAATTTCGTTAGAATCATGAGCAAATACGGTAAAAGCGAAAATTATTTCAGAAAAAAAACAGTTTTATCCTAAAAACGCCCCCTAAAAGTAGGCAGAGCTCAAAACTTTGTATCAATTTTTTTTTTGATTTGAAGTCATCTATCCGAGAAATCGGGTTTTTTAAAGATCTAACATGCTAAAAATGGGCATGGTCGATATTGTGGGCGGTCCAAGTTTTGCCTTGTTAAGGGTTTTAGGCCAATATTGCTCAGTGCAAAAATTTAAGTTCCTATGCCTTGTCTAACTTGACCAAAATGCAAAATAGTGAAATAGAGGTTGTTCCACATTGAAGCCTGTAGTGGGCGTAGACGTTGACCGATTGAGCCATTTTTCACACTTTGTCTGTGCCACAAAAGAACCAAGCCGTACTAAGTTTCGTTGGAATCATGAGAAAATACGTTGCTTGATTTTGAAGATCTAAAACCTGCACACATACGGACGGACCGACGGACGAACATGGCGTTTCACATGTCGGTCTCCATCACATCTCTAAAAGGACTTAAGGGTCTACGGTGATTATTTCACTGTGTTACAAACTATGCATTAAAATTAATATACTCTCGATCGAGTATAAAGATAATGTCTTACAGTTTTCTCAGAAATCCATGTTCTTAGAATTTAAGAAAAGTGCTAGTAAAAAAGTAGTTCGAAATCGCTGTTTTATGGGTTTAAAATTTTGAAACTGGTAAAGAAAAATTTTATTTTTAATAATATTTAAGAACAGAACAAACTAGAAGTTTCAGTGATCCGCACAGTAATTTTAATCTGTAGTTACTTAACTGCTGTTCTCCCAAGATTCTTTGGCATTTGTAGCTGTTTGAAGTGCCTTAATTTTAAATTAACCTCGTTCATCTCAAGCAGCTAAGATTTCTTTTAAAATCTTCATATAACAATCTCATAAACTTTCTTTTGTAATATTTATTTTGTTTACGGTGAATTGGAATTTATACAGAGGTTAATCAATGATTTTACTAAATTTGAGAACACTTTTTTCCTAAAATTTTTACCTTAAAAGTGTTTTTTCCGCATATTTAAAAACAATTTCTTATTAGTTTTTCTATTCCTTCAGTTTTATTTTATATAAATTTTTAAATGTAAGGTTAAATCCGAAAAAGCGTGATTTTGTGCTACCAAATGTCTTACCCTTCTACTAACTGTACACTGCGCCAAAAATATTTACCGTTGTTCGAGGTATTAACGAAAGAAACAAAGTGTATACGTACTTGGCCCTAATTTTGGCCCTAAAATTGTATAATCTTTGTTTGTAAATAATCTGATTATCACTATAATAAACAAAAATATTTAATAAATGTTTTTTACTATAGTGTTGCAGTTTGGTAAAAAAAGCGGCCACACTGGTTCTAGATTAATGGCGTATTTTTTTGAAATCCGAACTGCCACACCGAGCTGTCAAATAATACTCGGTGTTCTCAACGACTCCAGCGTGGTGTACACTCGGTTTCATTGCATACAGAACGACAAATACTGCACCGATGCAGTCATCACGTAATGTGTCAAATTGCTTGACTTCATTTTGTTTCCTCTTTTTTCATTTCGTAGCGTGATTTTGGTGGCGTCGGTTTTTTAAACTTTTTACAAATTAATTTTGATAGCTCTAAATTTGAATTTTTATCAATTTCATAAAATTTCAGTCGTGTAGTAAACGAATAAAAATTGAGTCGAAACGTCATATCGCATACACATTCAAAGCTACACCCAGCCTCCACCGTCAACTACGACGGTGGTAAAATTTCGGGTTCGGTGTCGACACCGAACTAATTCGCTGTTCAAAAGAAAATTTACATGAGCACGATTCCGTGCAGGTGTACGAGAAAAGAACATTTTTTTCTGTGTTCCACACCAGTTTCATGATTCGGTGTTGAAAATAATACGCCACAAGTGTACGTACAATTCTTCTATTTAGTGCAGGTATAATGCTATGCATGCAGAAAGTAAGCCTACGTGTAGTCGCTAACTAGGTAACCAAAAAGTTTGGATGGTGATTGACCGTGAGCTGTCACAAGAAAATTGTGATGATCACAGTTTACGCAGACACATTTTTGCCATTTGTGACATTAACTAGCACAGATTTTAGCTGATTCTACCCCAGCTTTTTATTGGTGCTTCCAATAATGGTAAAAAAGTTGGCTTTATCTTGTGAAGTATAACAGCCAAAAAGCAGGAAATTGAAGCATACACAAAAAAATATCTATTGAATTTAAATAATAATAAAACTGCATTTTTAAGAAATATTGAAAAGTTTTGTAGAAATAAGAAATGAAAAATGTGTGCTCGCTGACAACGTTTTTATTAGGTAATAAAAATATACTAATCAAAATATTCTGGTACACATTTTAATTGTAATACCGATTATAATAAAATTTGGTTTAAGTATTTTACCATGTTTCCACCGGGCACTTATCCGCGATTAATATAAATCTTCATTACAAGATTCTCTACAAATAACGCAATAAGCCATACAAATTTAAATCCTCTCTACGAGCGTTTTAAAATAAATCCCCCCATAAATCTCATTCACCCTTTTCACAAAATACTTTCAACCCTTTTCGAACACTTTTTTTTTAACAGTTTGAGAATCGAAAAGGCCACTGAAACTGTGCACATCAGTCAGAATTTCTTTTGGGATGTTTACAACGAAAATCTTTTTTCCCTCCGAAAATGATACCGCCACTCTCTTTTAGGAGTCGAAATGACAGAAATAGGTGTGCATGTCTAATTAAGCCTATATTCTGGCACTTATGTCTGGTGGAACCACTTTGGGATTTGCTCTCCTGGCTTCTGCCGAATATGAGAACTTAAGTTCCAATCAACGCTAAAACCATGTTATGGAGGTTGTATTTTTTTCATTTTAAGGAATTTTCAACGCCAGATATTCTTAAGGCCAGAAACACACGGCGACGGAAAAACGCGCGAGTAATTACCGTCCGGCTAGAAGCACACGCGTTTATATTCTACACAACACGGCTATGACATTTAGTCGCGAGACTCGTTTCGCGACAAATATCCGAATTGCGACTTTTTCAACAAAAAGCTGGCGATGAATACCTTAAACTTACTTATTTTAGGTACACAAAATAGTTGCATACGTCTTTTTCGTAGTATAACGCCTTTTTTTGCTGAGGTATTGTGCATGATTAACTTGCGAAACAGCCGATATGATCATATTTTCGCTATCCACCCTGGAATTATTCATAAAATTAAAATTTAAATAGAGTTCTCGAAAACTGCGTGAAAAAACTTCTATAAATATTTTATGTAGTTTAAACCCGCAACATTTTCTGTCAACTTATTACAGTTACTTGAGTATGCACCAAAAAACAGGTATCGTGTAATTTTTAGCCTCTTTTTTTATAGAAAATAGTTTTGATATCTTTATTTATATAAAGTTTATTATAACAAATAACATATTAATACGAGAATAAGAGGTAAAGGATTCGCACTCGATCTATAGGCCTTACTGTGGAAAGAATTTTGCAGCCTTTCATTGCGTTCGAGTCGATTTCTGTTTTTGTATGCCTTGTAGTACCAGTCCATTCCATCTTTCTTGGCAATGCTATCGTCTCGGTATGAAGCTGTGACCGGAACATCGGTTTCGTATTTGTTATATGACTCGGTTGGACTTGCGCTGAGATACTCTTCTGCAGTGGGCAAGTGTTGCTGCAGAGTCGAAGGTGTGAATACTTTTATTATTGTTGGCCTTCCACTTAAGATGCGAGGAGTTATCTCTTCCACAGAGTTCATCTCTCGCTTCTCAGTGCTACTCGCAAAGGGTTTCTCTGTGATGAAGTTTTTTCGAAAGGTGGGGTGTTTAAGCTCTTCCTCAGGAGGAATCAAAAGAATGGTCTTCGATGTTGTGGTCTCTGATTCGATTTCTTCCGACTCCTCCATCGATGGTGGTCTTGTAATGAAGGACTTTCTCTCTATAGTAGGTTCTGTTGGTTGTGTTGAAGCTTCATTTTCCGTTACAAAGTAGGTATTCGAGGAGGGAGGAGTTATCGTGGTGTGTGCTTCGACCAGGGGAGGCTCCACAGTAGAGGTGCTCCTGTTGAAAAAAACTGGCTTAGTTTCATTAGGTGAGATGATGAATCTATTTGTCTGCCTTGTTGGATTCATTGGAATAAAGCCACCGAATTGCTCTGGCAAAATTGGTTTGAAGCCGCCTTTCTCTATACTTGGCTCGGTTAAAGACGTCTTAAAAAGTTTAGAGTCTTCAGTGCTTATTGCTTCCTCTGATCCTGAGTCGGCAAAACCCCGACTTCGTGATGTTATTCCGAGATATTGAGTCTTTTGAGCTAAATACTTTTCCAGCTCACTGTTATTAGGTTGTTGGAGCATTCGCACATTGCCCTTGGTAGGGGTTGTCTTTTTATAACCACGATCTCTTCGAGAATTAGACCCGAGAAAACCACCAACGTTTAGTGGAGGGATTGGATAGCCAAAGAATGTGAATGGAGACTGGGATTGCGGTGCTAAGGGTCGCCTGTTCAAGACACTAGTGTTGAGCAACGTTTTGGTCAAATCAATATTGCCATTGATAAGACCATTGCCATGACTAAGAGCCGGAACTATGTCATTTAGATTGACGTTCATCGAAGAGTGGTTGCTTTTGGCGTTAATGGTGTTGTTAAAAGCCGGGTAATCGACAAATTGATCGTAAAAGTAGTCACTCTCTGTAAGTGGCGGTCTTGTGAGATTATCCACTTCCCCACCTAAGGCATCGCAGTCATCTTTTTGGTCATTGCGTCCCTCACCCATAAACACATCCCCATGCTCATTGTATAGCGGCAGGAAATTTGAAGATCTCTGATCATCTGTGCAGTTGAGTTTATCCATCCGAAGATTTCGTAATAGTTGTCCGTCTTGACATGTTGGGCCGGGATTTGGAAAGCTTGTCTCCTCAAGCCATGCGCTAAGCCATTGAACTGTACAGGAACACACCATAGGGTTTCCTATTTAAAAGAAAATTTCGACTTAATCCGATTGACCTTAAAACTGAAAGAAAAAATTACCATCCACGTCCAAAATGGCTATATTTCCACGGAGGCTTTGAAAAGTTCTCTCATGCAAAGTCCTTAGATGGTTGTTCCGAAGGGACAGCACTCGTAATCGAGGCATAACCTCGAAAGGATGACCCTGAAATTAGATGTTATCAACTCAGAACACCAAAATCAGACCTGAAGAATTATCTTAACAAACCTGCACTTTACATATTTGATTACTGTCCATTTTAAGTTCCACAAGCCAACTCAGAGACCTTAGGGGCAGTGTGGAGACAGTTCTTATTGTGTTGTACGACATATCGAGTACCTCTAGATTCTTCATATTTTGCAGACCAACGTTGTCCATGGAATAAAAATTGTTGCTTGATAAATTCATGAAAACTATCGATGGGCAATTGAAAAAGCTGTCAGGGGCTATAAACCTCAGGAGGTTATGCTGAAAATGCAGAGCCAAAAGGTTTGGTAAGTCTTCAAACACCCGCTGCTTTAGGTCGACAACTTTGTTGTCTGCCAGGACAAGCTCCTGCAGTTCACGTAAATTTCGGATTGCACCCGTATCGATCGAAGCTATTTCGTTGCTTGACAGGTCAAGATACTGCAGCTTGGGGAGGTTCTGGAAAGTTCCACTTGACAGTTCTGTGATTAAATTGTTTGACAACCGAACTTCCTCGACATTTTTCCATGCCGAAAGTACTTCCTCCCTTAATCGGACGATGTGGTTGTAGCTCATGTCAACGTCACGAAGGCTTCTTAAGTTGGCCAATGTGGATGACATCTCAGTTAAGTGATTTCCAGAGATGTCCAAATACTCTAGATCAGTTTGTCGTTCAAATGATCGTTCTGAGATATCGCGTATCATGTTGAGAGCCAAGTTGAGCTGCTCGAGTTTGGAATTATTTGCCAACATTTGTTCTGTAATCGACTCCAACTTGTTGCCATTTAAATTAAGATTGCGAAGATTTAGCATCGAGGCGAATGTATAATCGTCAATTTCTCGCAGATCGTTGCCCTGAAGGTTGAGAAGCTCTAAATGCTCCACTCCTACAAAACTACTTCTCTCTAGGGTTCTCAATTTATTTTCAGCCAAGCTTAGTACGCGAAGCTCGTTTGCCTGTTGAAAACTTCGCCTGGGAATGTGTTCGATTCGGTTGAGACTCAAATCCAACATCCTAAGGTTTGGCAGCTTCCCTATCGAAGGCTGAAGGCCAGAAATGAGGTTACTTCGTATGGAGATGCGTTCCACTATGTTCGGTAGTCCAGGTATGAACTCTGTCATTCGATTGTTGCTGGCATCTATTTCAAAAAGTCGGTTCAAGTGATGGAACGTATCTGGATGCACCAATGAAAGTCCATTGGAAGAAATGTTAAGCGTTTCCAGCATTGGATTGTGTTGGAACGCATCAGGGTGTATTTTAGTTAGCAAATTTTCGCTCAAATCCAATCTTCTTAATGATGGCAAACCAGTGAGCATAGCTGAATCGATGGCTGTTAAAACATTTTGTGATATATCAAGTCCCATTAGATTTGGCAGATTCCAGAATGGGCGAGCTGATTTCTCAGATAGGCTGTTGTTTCTTAGCCTCAGTTCTCGTAGGGCTGGCATAGCCATGAAAGCTTCACGACCGATACCGCGTATATTGTTGTTATTTATATGCAACTGTTCCAAAGTGCCATGTCCTCTCAGAACTCCAAACGGGATGCTTCTCAAGAAGTTGTTGCTAATATCGAGAAACTTTAACGTGGGCAAAGAGTCCAGCAGCGATCGTAGCTCGTCTACACGATCGATCTCGTTGTGGTAGATGTAAAGGCTCTCCACGCCAGTGCCGGACATTTGCAGAAACGACTCGGGGTGAATTCGTTTGATGTGATTATTGTGCAAGTACACCCGCTTAAGATTGGGCGTCCTGTAGAAGGCTCCATACTTGATTTCTGTTATTCGATTGTTGTTCAAATATAATTCGCTCAGATTTGGAAGATCAACAAATGAGTTTTCAGCGAGAACACTCACAATGTTGTGGTCCAAACGCAGACTCTTCAAGCTTTCTACACCCTTGATCAACAGGCCTATCATGGCGACATCACTTATATCATTGTGCGACAACTTGAGACTAAGCAAGTTCGGAAGTCGATGTATCGCACGAAGATGGATCCAATTGATTCCGTTTTTAGCCAGATCAATGCTCTTCACTGAGATGAGCTCTTTAAATAGGCCAGTCTGCAGGCGATTGAGGTTTGGACCTCCGTTGATATGAATATCCTGCAGTTTTGGCAAATGACGAAAAATATGAGGCTGCAGCTCGTTGAGAACTTTACTTTGAACATTAAGGTACATTAGACTTAGAAGACCTGAGAAATCAGGAAGATATTTCAGCTCGTTACTCTGAATGGTGATGGCTATAAGATTGATGAATCCATTGAGACTCTCCACCGGAATACTGCGGAGTCTTGGTTCGACAATGAATATTTCGACAAGACTGTTTTCTAGTTCGTTAAGCCATCCACTTGATACGCGTTCCAAGCTATTGTGACGCAACATCAAGCGAACTATTTGCAGTGACCCAAAGAAACGTCCTGGCAATGCTGGCAATTGATTGTTCTCTAAAACGAGTTCGTCTATGGGAGACTTGATATACTTTTCTATTGTCTTGATGCTGTTCAAGATTTGTGGTAAGCTGCTATGTGAGCACCTGGAAAAATTGAATTTTTGATAAAAATTCAGCCCAAACATGAATTTCCCTCCTAAACTTACCAAACATGAATTTCCTTTTCGTGTGTAGAACACCGGCATGGTAAGATGTCTTCTGAAGCTGGACATGTATCTGCATAGGTGCTCTGGAACATTGCACACACGAGTAGTGCTAGGAGTTCCAAAACTATTACTTTGTCTCTAAGGTAAGGCCTATTTCCGTGTTGCCTTCTCATGGTTATAAATACCGCAGTTGAGCGGAAGCATAGTTTCTACAAAAAAGAGACTGAATTTGTAAATAGCATAAGGAACATTTTTTTTACAGAATATTAAGAACGTGTTTGAGCTAAATTTAACCCAATTTAAGTTGAGCTCTTTAAAATATATTTATTGTTTTGTCTGAGAGTCTTAAAGCTGCTGGTCTATAGTTCGCGATTGCTCCATTCCAAGCTAATCTCATACTGTATTTTTCCTCATTTTAGCCTGTAAATGATAAGTAACTGGAACTCGAGTAAGACTGAAAAAATCACCGAAGGTAACTGGTTTTTTTCGGAAAATAATCAAGCCTGTCAGGAAATCACTAAGACTTGGTCTGCATTTTATCTTTCCGTCCGTTCATTTGTTTGCATCTTGTGAAAGTTTTTGAATTGCTTCCCTTATTTTTCAGGGCCTTTAAAGTGGCCCTTTGAGTTGGAAACCTGAAAGATAAAGAGAGTAGAAACTGAGAGTGTACGGGCTTAAACTCGTGCACCAATATAGATGGCGGTAGGTATATGCCTGACTCATGGTCTGTAACGTGGTTTAAAGCGCGGCGTGTCAATACGCCGTCTCTAATAACAAGTCATTGGCTGCCATCGGAAGGTTTAACTTTGCCCTCAATATTTTTTTAGCGTCATCTCAGTCGAGATGTGAGCCTTGAGCCTTTTGACCAATAGTTCGAATACTGAACACTGGATAGCCAGTACCGCAATAATTAAAGTTGAACGAGTAAGATACCTCTTTAGGTCCAGATCATACAAAAGATATTCGCTCAAGATTAAAAAAAAAATAAATAAATAAATAGAGAGGCGCAACAGCTCGAGGTGAACCAGGGCCAACTTCTCAGCAATGTATGCTGTGTGTGTTAATTTCTTTACATACAAGGGGACCTACAATTTTTTGCCGAATCCGAACGGCACTTTCAAGAAGTTTTTCAAGACAAATGATACTCTCGGAGGGCTTCTCAGATCCTCGCGGAGGTGGGGGCCGTGGAAAAGAACAAGTCTTTTTTTTCAGGTGACGATGGCAGGATTCGAACCCAGACCTCCGGCGTAAGGACACACACTAACCACTACGCCACGGCACCCCCATTCGCTCAAGATTACAATCAGCCATATTTTCCTTCTTATTCCCTGTTCTGATGGCCTTTAGTCGTGTTTCCATCTAGTTTTTTGATGTAGGATCATTTAGGAAAATCGCAAGTCTTTAAGGTTGCTCTGCAGAAGAGATACACAAGGACAAGGTTATTCTTGGCTTCCTCACCTTTGACTTAAATTTCCTGGAAACTACATGTATGCTGGAATGGAAAACCGATAAGAATAGATTTCTTGATCTTTCGGGGCTACAGAAAGTTCCGAGCTGAATTTTGTAGCAAGTTGTTTTTTTGGGCCTTATAAAAATTTCAATCGAGCCTTATTCCATTGAAAAAAAGTTTTGGACTACCTCCCCGCGGCTCAAGAACGAACGAAATTACGTACGAAAAAAAATCTCCTTTTCTTGGGATAGAAGGAAGGGCGGATTATGTAGCCAAAGGTTTGGATGTAATGAAAAACCCACGATGCCTTTTTCATTCTTTCTGCACAAATATTATTCGGATTAGGGTTGGGGTCAAAATTCTGCAGGGGTCTACATTCTTTTTTCAAAATTCTGTAACTTTGACAGAGCATCACAGTGAAATATGTACGGACCTTCCTGTTTCTTTTTTTATACCCAACCCAGGGTATATTAAGTTTAATGTATAGTTTGTAACGCAGTGAAAGATTCACCGTAGACCCCTAAGACCTTTTAGAGATATGAATGGGACCGACAGGAGAATTGATTAAGCCATGTCCTTTCGTCCGTATGTAAACAACTTTTAGGCCTTAAATTTTAAGGCAGAGATCTGAAACTTTGTGGGTTGGTTGGAAGTCCAGTCCTTCAGATCAAGTTTGAAAATAAGCTGAATCCGCCCATAGACACGCCCACTACAGGCCTGTATGTGCGACCATCTCTAATTTAAAAAAATACATTTTGCAAATTTTAGCTATGTTACAATGGCGCTAGCGCATTCATTTTTGGTACGTAACATTGCCTTATAACTGTCTTTAAGGTAACCAAAATTTTTTAGCTTTTTCATTGGTCACGCCCACTTTTTAAGGGATTTTAGCTTAAAATGACTGTTTTTCAATAAATATATATAAAATTTGACAAAAAATTATATGACAAAAGCTGTAGATATTAGCATTTTCTAACTTTTATGTACATATTGTATGTGCCTCCGCCCACTTTTGTGGGCGTGGCTTAAAAAAAAGGGATTTTTTCAGTAAAAAAGGCGGAGTGTTAGTCCGAAATGTATGCAAACACCTAGTATAAAGCATTCAACACTTATATTTTTATATCCCGCCCACTTTTTGAAGGCGTGTCAGTTTTCTTTTTGGTATGGTCGGGTATTTTGCAATCCGTTGTAGATGGATTGAAAATTTTGCATACCCACTGTTGCACCTTCCCACTTGTTTTTAAAGGTTTTTCCCTCTTTACTATCTGCATCCTGAAATTGGAAATTGGACTGCTTCCATTGTCTCAGCAACCGACAGAAAATGCAAGTAGCCCCAGGAGATGAGGCTCGTGCACTCGGCACACGGCCAACTGCATGATCTTGTAAATTGTCAGGCGGCCGACGCGCTCCATACTTATTCATTTCTTCATTGCTTGGGTGTACACCCCTGACGATGCTCCTGCTGCTCACCCAGCACATATGGAATAGAAAAGCCTGAATTTGCCTTGCGGTTAGGCGTGTCCCACTGCAAGGAGATTTCTATGAGGGGCACACACACACTCCCAAGCGTTTCGGATTGCACGATCGTTTTTCAGTTCCATCAAAGGTGAACTGGAACTGTGCCCTTTCCTAGAGCTGTGGTTCTGGCCCAGCATCAAAATGGAAGTACTGTGCGCACATAGAGAGATCCAGCGAGCTGTGCCAGAGCCGGAGATCCATCACCAAGATATACTTGTAAATAGCAGCCTTCGATGCTTGTTTACCTTTGCCTTACTTCCAAAATGTCAAAGATTTGCTTTAAAAAGCAGAATAAGAAGAATTTTATTGCTTAACTCAGAATTTCGAAAAGCAGAGTCTTAAAACACCACAATTTAAAAAAAGCAGAATATAGAGGGCAGTTTTTTTTTTCAAAAAATCAGAATCAGAAGCAGAGGATCTGCTTCGGATTATTCACTAACAAGGTCCATCTGACTCAGCAAAAATGGCACGCGTTCGTCATCCGTTTCGTTATCGGTTTAAAGTTTGAGCCTAAGAGCAGCTTGAGTTAGACAAAGATTTTGGGTGTTAAATCATCATATCATATGAAGTGCCTGAGTTAAGCCAGGGCCCGATCTTGTTGCTACATACTTCGCCGCTCTGGGCAAAAATAGTATCTGATTGTAGCGAAATTAGAATTGTAAGTTTTTTTGTTCAGTCTAGGCCCATTTTTTGGTACGATATGTCTCCACCGAACAGTGAGCCGGCATTGACACAAGATTTACAATACCTACATGTTAAAATAATGTCGGCAAGTATTTAAAAAAAAATCTCCTCTTAAATCTCATTCACCCTTTTTACAAACCTATTGCTTTGACCCCTTTTTGTACGTCTTTATAATTATTTCCAACTAGAAAACAATTCGCGCATGACAGATTTGTCACAATTGCTTTGGGATTTTAAAAATTAAACTGTTTTTTAGCTCCTGCAAAATGCCATCGTCAGTCTCCTTTAAAAGCCAAAGTGACCAAGTCAAAATTGTGCTGTGTCAGGCTAAACTAACATATATGATGTTTGAAGCTATGGTTACGTAAAATGTTTGTCCGGTGGAGACACTTCCGGATTTATTTTGAATCCTGTCCTGTTAATCGCAGTTTTCTTGCCCGTGGAGACATAGTATTACCAATTCTGAAATCGCTGCCAACTGCAAATATTTTTTCTGTTTATTTATTTACAAGAGACTGACGATGACATTTTCCAGGAGCGTTCATAAACTGTTTCATTCTTAAAATTCTTTTTGACAGTTGGAAATCATTATAAAGACGTACGAAAAAGGGTTAAATTAAGAGGTTTAAATTTTCAGACGATTGTCGTTAAAAATATTTTCAGTATTTCGGTTCATGAACACCTTGAGAAAATTTTAACTGTATAGTATGGTTAGGGTAAAACTGTTTCTTTTTTGTCTTATATTCGTTTTTAACACATTTCCTCATGGGCTCTTACGTTACAAAATAAGTATAAAAGATTTTCGTCTTAGTTCACGCCCATTTTTGAGGGCGTGACCGATACACATGTTTTACTACGAATGAATAAATTCAGGATAAAAAAATTTAAGAATTGGGTCGAGTTTAGAAGTTCGTTACAGACGAACTCTTGCACGCACTCACTTGTTAAAAAGAAGCTTGTATTTGGCCCACACTGTATAAGAACATATGTATAATTATAAAGGTACCTTTGAGCTCTATAAGTTCTCAATACTGAATAATAAAATTAGCAAACACGATTAATTTTTCCCTATATTAATTATTGTAATTTAGGCTGTAATACCTATTGTAATCGTTCTAACGATCACAAAATTAAGCAACACATTGTTGCAACGATGAACTCCAAGCAAGAACTAATTTTACTAGATCGAGAGGCAAGAATACAAATATTTGCCATGCGGATTCAGATTAAAAACTAGAGTTAAGAGATCAAGCTCTGGGCTTTTTAAGGATAAAGAAAAAGAACGACATGCTTTAACCGACTTCCTTAAGCCAACTCACAACACAAACTTATGAGGGAAAACAATTTTCGTGTTCGCATGTGTCTGTTTTGGCTCAGTTAGCGCTTACTTATCCATTACAAAGTATCATTAACCACCTTTCTAAACTGTCAACTTCTATTAAGTTGCGCTTATTAAATAGCTATTTAATGTATGTTGTAGGTACTTTCAGGAAGTCATGGCCTTTTTTACGAAACCGTATGAGACACAGTTTTTGAAATCGCAATTAATGACGCTGGCAAAGTTTTAATCACTTCCTCATCTATGCAACATGCAACATGAGTGGGAAGTCTTGTAAAATTGAGTATTCTTTAAAGTTAACTTTTTTACTATTCAATTTAATGGAGTGTTAGTTTCAGTGCATGATATCTTACAATAATAGCAACAGCCTTTCCCCAACGCATACTACTAACTACTTGCTTATTGGCACTCGAAGCTCAGAAGAGCCATCGCCTACAATTTTTTTGACGACTTCGAACGTTAACTTGAGTGGTCTCTCATGACAAAAACTCTCGAAAAAAAACTCTTATTGTCCCGGTCGGGATTCAAACCCACGATCTCGTACACTGTATTCCGTCACTAACCGCACCGTACCACGGCGCCCGCCCCAACACATACGGTAGGACATTTCAGAAATCGGCCAGCTTAATGTACAAATAGTACAATAGGTCTTGGAAAAACTGGAACAGATTACATATTCCAGCTGTTTTAGCTGTTACAGCTGGCCTTACACGAACGACAGAAAAGTTTTGTCATAGGATACGGGTACATCAGACAAACAATTATTGTCTGCGCATGTCGAATTAAATTTAATTTGTCCTTTTATTACCACTGTCTACGGCGACCATTATGAAGTCCAGGCCTCCAACCAACAAGCTTCACCAGCTAGCTCTGTTTCGAGTTAGCCATTTGCAGTTTTCACGCGACTTTGTCCGGGGTCCTCATTAGAGTGCGTAACCTGAGTCTAGGTCCATCAAACTCAAAAATATTTTGGGCAGACAAAAATCAGGAGAGTTTGCTTCAAAATTAGCAACTGAGGAGGCAAAATAAGTTCGACAGCTGTTAAGGTTATGTGAAGGTCGGCTAAAAATTAAACATCTTTTTCTCTTCTTCGTCTTAAACATAAAAATAAAATGGGCATCATTCGAATGGAAGTGAATTAAGAGTATTCTACATGGTTATTGGTGAGTTGTATAACTACTTCTGCCCAACTTACTGTCGACCTTAACCTAAAGCGGGAGTCACAAAAATGCTTTTGACGTTTACGAGTTGAGCCATACAATTTAAATGTTTCCTAACATACTGTGGCTTCGGCTTGAATGTTTCGTTTGGCAATCGAACAGAAAAAACGTTATGTGACTTCAATAAAGCGAAGCTCTAGTTCAAAGGTACTGAACATTACTTCGTTTACAGCTCAACAGCTGTGAAAAAAATCAGAATATTGATTGTTTAAGGGCTGAGGGCAATAAATTTTAGTAGTGGTGCATATGAGCCCAAAAAAGCGCTCAAAAGATGATTTGTTTTTCGGAAATGTCACATGAAAGCAAAAATATAAAGCCGTTCGTCGTATGGCAACGGGGAGAAGACGAAGCCAAAGCCAGGTTGTGAAGCTATCTTATTGGGCAAGGATTATCGGAGCACTGTAGGTATAGTGAAGTTATCCATGTCGCAAAGTCTTGGTAATGAAATATGCAAAATTTGGTACCGTTTTGATTCTCATGACCAAGCAACGCTTTCCGGCAGAGTGTTGCTTTCGTGTCTAAACCGTTCAAGAGATTTGGCGGTAGCATGGGCATGTTCGTATCCTCCTCCGTATTTTTTTTTCTTTCGGCCATGATTGGAGCAGGATTTTTTCTTTTCTTATAAAGCACTCCCGCTCAAGGGACAGGATAGCCTTATGATGTGTTAACATAACGCGAGCGGAAAGGATCAGAGGGTACAGAGGAGAGGTACTTATGCACTTTAGTTTTGAACTGTTAAGGACTAAAGTGAAGAGGGAAGCATATGTCAGAACTATGTCAACAACTCGAGAAAATAATACTGATGCTAAAGTGTCTTGTTCCTCAGATATTGGGCATGTTGCCCTACGTGCCTATTTTCTTTAGTCGTCGACGTGGATTTAGAACTGCAGCATGTTGTTCAGCATTTTTCCAAGGTATTTAACAACTACTCTGGCCTGCTATTTTATTTTTCATTTTTCTTTTATTCCTACTGCTACGAAGACATCACGCAATGTCATCAGCGAAGCTAGCCGTCGTTCCACCAACCTTTAGGCTAAGCTTAATCTTAGAACTCCATCTTACGATGTTCCATAGTCCAGGTCAGAAATCAGATCCCTGCGGAATTCCTGCAGTAAAATCGTATAGTAGGTCTCATATTTTCAGCTACCTATAGCTTAAATTTTCTAAGCCCCGAAACAGACCTTTCTATTTTACGCCTTTATTACTCAAAAACTTGAAGGGAATAAAATTCAAAAAAGTGAGCATTTAAAAATTACGAAAAGCAGCATCAAATTAGTGCTATACACACACGAACAACACTATTATGTGTTGTTAACTGCGTTAATAAAATTTTTTAGTCCTCCGAACTTTTTGGGTTGTGTATTGTGTTAAAGGACACGCATGTGCATCAGCACTTTCCTTGATTTGAAATGTTTTTTATATTTATCAAGATTCATATTTTGTTAAGAAAATACGTCTCCTTGTAGGGGTTAAAGACAATGAAAACATGCACCTTTTTCAAATCAGCTAAAACTTCAAACACTTGTCCCTTTCGGGATCCCTATTTTAAGGATCAAAAGGAATAAGTTTTACTAAATGGTATAAGGCTAAGCGGATTGTCTCATACAACTTAAAAATAAACTTTATTTGTTTAAAAAATATCTCAGTTAGATTCACTGGATGTTAAACAGGTTGGTAGATGCTGCAGCACAGAGTTGGATTACTTCTTCAAACCACACTCGAAGTCGAAGGAATTTGAGCATTTTAACACAATCAGGCTACATTTCTAACAACGAAGTTTAATCACTAAAGTTTTACCTTGTCATAAAAGGAGTATCCGTTCTTTTCTTTAATTGATCTTTAGTTTAATTGACAAGATTTGATTGCTTTTTTCATGTCAAAAAGTTCACCATAAATGTTCACAAAACTACGGCAGAGAGCTTTCGCAATGTAGCACCGAAGAATTTTTATATTAAAAGTAAGTATTTTTCTTAAAAGTTAAAAAATTTCACAATCCTTTTTGCTTAATTTTCACAACAACCTTTTTCTTTTGTTTGATCAGGTGAAGGCTACCTCACTCTCGTTTTCTATCCACATCTATTCACTGCACAAAAGAAAATAATATATTAGCACACCTCGTATAGGTAATTACAAAATAGTATAACACACACTATGACCACGGTTCAAGTTAACATCCTAACCAGCAGAACTTACGCAAAAGACTGAAGAGGGTGTTCGTTCCGACGCTGTAAGAAAGTTACTGACTTGTTTAAAAAAAAAAACCTCAAGACGCGATGTCTCTGTGATTTCACAGGTGGATGAAGACGTCTCAAAAATTTCACCCTCCTCTTTTTCGAAAAAGGTACTCAAAATCCATATAGTGATTGTATTTAATCACCATCATAGCGTTTTTAGCTAAGAGACCAACTTTACAACAGTAAAGAGGAAAAGTGAATAGAGTTGTATTGGAGGAAGGAGTTTTTGAAGCGTAACGACCCAGTGCTTGTTGTTTGCACACGATGAGGAAAACCGCCAGCATTTTTAGCAGAGTGCAGAACTCTATTAGCCATAGGTACACCTTCCACGTAACATATCTTGGATGCAACCTGTGATTATTTTGCGACTGTATTGAGGGATATGAACGGCGGCGCGACGCAGTCTTCAAGTAGCGAAACACTTAAGTCAGCGGTGGTTGTTGATCATTTTATAGATATCGCACTCAGAAAAGATGTAAGTATTTGTTGTTACGAAAGATTAACCTTCATGCGAAATTGTGAAAATGCTTGAGTTTTGTTTTTGTATGATTTTCTATAAGCGAAGATGGTTAGCTAACCAAAACCCCCAAGTACTGTCATTTAATTTTACGCGTTTAATTATACTAGATACCAACATACATTCACATTTTTCTTTACAGCTTAAAAATAAAACAAATTTTCAGCTCACATTCAAATAGATTTTTACTTGATTTCTCGCCAAATTTATTTTCATACATTATTTTCGTATTATCCGTTTGGCGGAAAATTGTTCCATTTAAGGTTATAAGTTTATGCTACGCTTGTTCCTTTTAACCTTGATAGAAAATCCAACCCGTTGATTTTCTTGGTAAGGTTTTTTATGCTAACGTAGCTGAAGTAACGATTTCGTTTTACCTTGATTTCTTCCAATCGATCATTAGTTCGGTTTTTAGTTCGAAAAGAGATTAGTTCTTATAACTATACCAAACCAAACTACTTTTAAATCGCGCAGATTTCTCCAAACTACAACTCTACTATAAATAAGACGTTGGTTTGAGATTTCTTGGGATCTCTCAACTCTTTATGCAGAGTATGAGATGTGTATGAGAGGTTTTAAATATCTCATACATGCATAAACTTTGTCCGAATAATCGTATTAGATGATTGCCTGTAATCAGTATAATCTCTAGATTTGCTTTTTATGAACGACTTTAATGCATTTGTTCAGATCCGCGTACGTAAAGGACCTTTTCAAGTTTTGCCAACTAGTTAAGTTAAAACGCGAGAGTAAAATAAAATGTGTGAAAGTCTTTCTAAAAACCATTTTAAGAGAACAAAATACTGAGTGCCTAAATCCCTGAGTTCAATTTGTAAAAAAAATTCTTGAAATGAAAATCCCAAAAACAAATATGCCGGAAAACTAAAATCATTTATGGCGTATTCTTTTCAACACCGAATCGTGTAACTGGTGTGGAATACAGAAAAAACATGTTCTTTTCTCGTACACCTGAACCTAATCATGCTTATGTAAATGTTCTTTTGAGCTACGTATTAGTTCGGTTTCGACCCCGAGCTCGAATCTTCGCCACCGTCGTATTTGATGGAGGCTGGGTGTTGAGCTTTGATTGTGTATGTGAAGTAACGTTTCGACTTAATTTTCATTCGTTATTTTTTACAACCCGACTGAAATTATATGAAATCGATAAAACGTTACTAAATATCACAAACTCAAAGCTATCAAAATTTACTTTAATTACAAATTAGAACCAACGCCAACAAAATCACGGTAAGAAATGAAAATAAAGAAAATAAAATGAAGTCAAATTTACACGACTTAACGTATTTGTCGTTGTGTACGCAATGAAACCGAGTGACACCACGCGAACACCGAGTATTATTTGACAGCTCAGTGTGACAGTTCGGTGTTCAAAAGAATACGTCATTAACGTGATGACTGCACCGGTGCAGTATTTGTCGTTCTGTACACAATGAAACAGAGTGTACACCACGCTGAATTGTTGCGAACACAGTGGCATTTCGGTGTTCAAAAGAATACGCTAGTAGACAAATCAATTTATAAGGACGCCTACAACTATGTCAAAGCAGGTGATCTGTTGCAAGTAGTGGCGGAGAAACATGGTTAGGTAAGGTTGAAGTGGCAGTCGGGTCCAAAGAAACCGACACACTTATACCTAGGTGTAATAGGTCCACTGGGATATCACATTGAGCTGAAAATTCCTTCCTTCTCGTTGAACCATTTTGAGCTATTAATGAAGCGTGAGAGACGTTTTGGGTGCGTAGTGTTTAGATCGCTAAGATAATTATAGAAGAAAGCTCCAAGTTGACGATCTCGGTTTTTAGAGAGAGTGAGACATACGCAGAGAAGGTGAAGAGTGGTATCTTCTTTCTCCTAACCCGTGCAGCCTTTTTGTAGGCTTACCTATCACAAAGTGTAGGGGAAAGTGGGGCTAGTTGGGTGCAGGGGTAAGTCGACTCGCCGGCGTTTATTTCAAAAGTATGACAGGAAATGCATGTCCATTCCTGTGTTTACACTCTAAACGACTACCTGCTAAGTCTTCCTCAGTTTCTAGTATTTAGTGCACGTCTTGGCAGAAATATTTGAAGAAAACAATTTTTTGCAATTGTAAGTAATTTTCGACCCAAAAGTGGGCGTGGCATAAATTTACTCATTTTACTTGATAGCTTTCACACATATCTGAGCATTTTATAGTGCAAGCTTTTTGGATTCAAAGAAAATATATCGAATAAAAACCGTTTAAAAATGCAAATTAAGTATGACACCGCGTACATGGGGCCAGTTTTTGCCTATTTTTCAAATGCCAATCACAATACACTTAAGCGACGATAACGCATTGAAAATTTCAGCTTCCTACGACAACTTTGACTTTTCATGCTAATAAGTAAAGTGGGCGTGTCAGTGAGCGGATCTCAAAAATTTTTACAGTTGTACTGCTTCGGGACCTAGAAAGAATAGATATTAAGTTTCAAGTTCCCAGCTTAAAATTTAAGGCCTGAAAACTACCGACACACGGACGGACGGACTTACATGGCTCATTCGACTAACAATTCGGTATCGATCATATGCCCTCAAGGTCTTGGGCGTCTACGGTGATTATTTCTCTATGTTACAAACTATGATTCTTACTTAATATACCTCCTATCCTATGGGATGGGGTATAAATAGCAGGGCTGAAATATTGTATGGTTTTTGGGGTACGCTTAAAATCATTTCAGTGGATTGGACTAAAACTTCTATATATCCAACCCTACACACCCTGTAACACCCAATCTAAAAGTTTTTTGGCCCGAATTCATATATGTACATATATCGTATTGGCGCCCCCAAAAATGGGCGAAAGCTACAAATTTAAATCAATTCATTGTAATTTCGTTAGAACCATGAGAAAACGCGTTGAAAGCGAAAATTATTTCAGAAAGAAACAGATTTTCCCAAAAATGCCCAATAAAAGTGGGCGAAGCTCAAAACCTTGTGTGTAACTTACTTAGCAAATAGTAATATCTTTAATATTCGCCAAATTTATTTTCCGATTTTAGGTGAACTTTCCGACAAATCGGGTTTTTAAATGTGTGACATGTTAAAAGTGGGCATGGTCGATGGTGTGAACGGTCTAATTTTTGTCTTGTTAAAGGTTTCTGGCCCGTATTGCTCTGTACCAAAATTTAAATTCCTTCGCTCTATCTAACTTGACCAAAAGGCATTTTGAAAGAAAATAAATAATAGAGGTTGTCTCACGTTTCAGCTAGTATTGTGGGCGTAACCGTTGGCGAATTTAATCAATTTTCACACTTTGTCTGAGCAACAGAAAGAGAGCTGAAACCGTGCCCTAAGTTTCAGCTCTCCAGCTTGATTTCGAAAACCTTCCTTTCGAAATCATCAGGATTTCCAGAAACCTTCACACAAACAGACGGACGAACGGGCGGACATGGCTTGATTGATTCACGGTCTCGAACATATCTCTAGAAGGTCTTAGGGGTCTACGGTGATTATTTCACTGTGTTACAAGCTAGGCATTAAAATTTATATACCCTGGGTCGGGTATAAAAATTATTTACCACCCTGAAAGAATATCTATTTTTAAGAATTTCAAACCCAAAAATCGGGCAAATAGTCAAGGCTCTCCCCTTTATTATCTTATGCATGTTGGGTTAGGTAAGATCATTGAATAAAGAGAGAAGGAAGTGGTGTTTTTGGGGGAAAAGTGAAACATCAGTTTTAGTTGTGTGAGTGCGGACTACTTATGTGTTGAACCAGGCATGTCATGAGAGACGGCTCGAGGTTCATACGTTTGTGGGAGCTGGCTTTACTTTTGTTTAACATTCCTGAGTTAAGGTGACATTTGTACCCCAATTCGTGATACATTCAAGTCGATACCCGACATCGGGCGACTAATGTCAAAATAAATTAAAAAACTGTATATGTGAAAAAGAGCTATTACTTGTCTCTTTATTCAATGGGTTAGATTAGGCGGCTGTACCCGCTAGGCAGGGAAATTATGCAAATATATTTTTATGCATATATCTTCTTAAAAGTGCACTCGAAATATAATATTAATATTATATAAGTATTAGGGAAAGAGATGAGTAATAGAGACGCGTGTCAAAAATGCCATAAAGTCCAATATTGTCATTAAATGAAAAGAAATTGAATGAAAAGAATATTGAACAACATTTTCTATGCAAATTAAGCAATAATTGTATGCTAAGCCTTTAAAAAAGCCGACGGACCGCTCCGTGTGTGACTTCATACTTAACGGTTGTTTTTATAAATTGAGGTGGTTACACATTCAGATACTCAAGTCCAATTCATGCCCGTCCACCCATGTGACGGCAGTTTTATGGCTTTAAATTAAGCTGGGAACTGCAAATTTTATATTAGTATAAAGTATAAGTATAAGTACCTAAGTAAAATAAAAACAAAAATTGTAGCATTTATTAATGCGTTTGGAGTTGAGTATACGTTTTTCTAAAAACCAAATTTTTGATATAAAAATGCCATTAAAAAGATTTAAACCATATCTGATAAAATATTTGAACAAAAAATACATTGTTATTGAATAGGGGAAGGGAAGTTGAAATCCGCCCGTTTTTATTTGAGGGAGAATTCAGCTGGTAAATTTTAGAAGGTATGGTGGTTAATAAAGGGTCCGCCATCTAACGTTTTTTTTAACTAGTGCTTATTTCGTGAATAGTTACACTTAGCTCATGACTGATTTGACAGATAATTAGTTTTATCCTTCTGCTGAATGAATAGGGCTGTGTATAAACTTGAACAACGCTGGGAAATATGCATTTTCGCTTCGTTAAGTGGGCTTTGAAAAAAAAATTATCTTATCAGATGAAGCTCATTTTGATCGCGGCGGGTATGTTAAGAAGCAAAATTATCGCATTTGGGGCGCAGAAAACCCGCACGCTTACATTGAAAAGCCGATACACCCAAAACGAGTCACTGTTTGGTGCGGATTTTGGTCCAGAGGCATATTTTGGCCATTTTTCTTCGAAAATGAGCAAGGAATGGCCGCTACAGTCAATGGCGATCGTTATCGGGCCATGTTGAACGAATTTTCGTTCACAAGAATTGAAGAGGAGGATATTGGCAGCATTTGGTTTCAACAGGACGGCGCTACGTGCCACACAGCCGAAGCTACACTCGATGTTTTGCGCCCTGTTTTTGAAGATCGCATTATCAGCCACAGAGCTGATGTCGTTTGGCCACCTCGGAGCTTGGATTTGACACCGTTGGACTATTATTTGTGGGGTGCCGTAAAAGATAAGTGTTACGCCGACAAGTCAGAGACAATTGACGCTTAATAGACCGATATTCGTAAAGCCATTGGTGAAATACAGCTGCACACAATCGATAATGTGCTTGAAAATTGGACCGATCGTGTAGGCTACTGCATGGCCAGCCGAGGCAGCCATTTGAATGTAATTATTTTCCATTATTAACCGGGAGGCTTGTACTTTCAAATAAAAAAAGAAATTTGAGAAAATATTCAGTAGTTTTTTTTTATAGCATTTAAAAAAAAATTATTTGGCGGACCCTTTATAATAAAATACTTGGCACCATGCTTGTAAAAGCCTCTTATTTATGCTTTCCAATCGAAATCTTGCACTTCAAATAGTTTGTGGGTCTTAAGTGTTCTATTTAAAGTAAGATTTGTCCGTGTCATCTCGCCTTTTGCGATAAAAAAGTCAAAGGTGCCCTTCTCTGTGGGGCCCGAAATCTGTGGCTTCGGTTAGGCTGGTTCCTTGTCGAAAAATTGTTGATTGAATTTCCTTGCAGATCTATCCAGAGGACATTTTTATACCCGACCGAGGGTATATTAATTGTAATGCATAGTTTTTAACACAGTGAAATAATCACCGTAGACCGACCTTTTAGAGATATGATCGAGACCGACAGATGAATCGATTAAGCCGTATTCGTCCGTCCGTCTGTCCGTATGTATGCAGTTTTGAGGTCTTTAAAATTGAGCTAGGAAGCTGAAACTTGCAGCGTTGCTTGGTTCTCATTTTGTACAGACAAAGTATGAAAATTGAGAAAATCCGCCCACAGCCAAGCCCACAATTGGCGTTAATGTCAGACAACCTCAAATTTACAAAATACCTTTTGGTCAAGATAGACAAAACATATGAAGTCAAATTTTGGTGGAGAGCAATATCGACCAGAAGCCTTTAAGTAGACACAAATTGGACCGCCCACTCTATTGACCATGGTCTATATGAAATCTTTGAAAACCTGATTTCTTGGGAAAATCATTCTAAATTAAAAAAAAAATTATGACAAATTTTAAAGATATGACCATTTGCTAAGTTTGTTGCATACAAAGCATTGAGCTCCGCCCACTTTTAGGGGGCGTTTTTGGGAAAAAACTGTTTTTTTAAGCATAAATATACGTTTTTAACCCATTTTCTCGTGTTTCCAACGAAATTAGAGTTAGTTGATTTAAATTTTTAGCCTACGCCCTTATTTAGGGGCATGGCCAACACATATAATTGGCATTTAGTATATGAAACAGACCAAACAATTTTAAATTTGGTGTTAATGGGGAAAGAGGGTCGGGTATTTAGAAGTTCGTTACAGACGAACTCTTGCACTTACTTACTTGTTTAGTATCCGCATGTTATCTGCATTTTTGAAAAAATTAAGCAAGCCTCTGTTGTCGTGTCGTAAAAAAATATTTATTTCCTTTTTAAAATAAAATACAAATTCATAGACGCCAGCGCAGCCGGCAAACAAATGGTTAAATTAATTAATTAAAGTTTTTGTTCATTTCGAACGATTTACCGGCCATACACTCTAGCCGTTTTGGTTAAATAAAAAATGTTTTGATGTAGGACAAGTGGTACTGGAAGTACTTATTGTACTTCCTTGTTGACCGTGTCAAACAATTCGTTCTTATGATCAGCGGCATTCGGACGTGATTCATAGCTGCATATAGTAACTCCATGGAAGTGTGCTTCGCTGAACTCGCCACGGAGACCTGAAAAATATATTCAATAGGATTGTGGTAGTTTCTTCCTAGGCTTTTTGAGTACATATTCATAAATTAAAAAAAAAAAAAATAATGGGCATTAATATTGGAAACTAGAATTCCGACTCGAAGACTTCTGATCTCTCACAAAATTGAAGAGTTTTTGAATACCAAATAACGACAGTCTGCCCTACGGCTGACAAGCAAGGCTGATCTGATTTGCACCTTATTGGGGATTGCTAAAAACAACTAGAAGTGTATTCAGAATCTACGATTATGTAACTCAATCAAGCAGGGCACTTCTTACTTAAAACAACTCGGTTTGAAAATTTTTTGTCGGTAACGAAAAAAGGCTCATTTCGTTACCTTCGATTATAAGAGAAGCGGAAGACTAAGAAATATCTTATGAACTTTCGGAGCGACTTACCGATATAATAAATCCGAGTGTTGTCCGTTCCAAAGTTGGAAGGGAAATGCAGCGTCAAGTGATGCACCGAGGAAAACGTTACAACTCTGGAAATTGTTTTAAAATGTCTGTCAACAACTTATCAAGTATTCACACTTACTTAGGTGAATATTCAATTTCTCCTCGAGGATCCCGACTGAGCTCGAATTCCTGGTCGGCTTTTATCTCAGCATCGCTAAACGTCATCTTTTCTCGATTCTTGAACCTTTGAGAATGGAGTTAATAGAAAAAATGGAACATTGCACAGAATTCATCCTTACAGTCTAACTTTCTTGGGATGAGATTCATCATTGGCGCCAATTATAACGATTCCCTTCAACTTGATGTTGCCCGTGAATGGGATGTTAAACAAGAGCTCCTCATCTGCGTCACTGGACACAAACTACAACAGATAGTTAGATAGAATTCTTGCACTCCAAACTGGGTTCTTAGTATCTCTACCTCACTGAAATCCAGACGTCTTTCGTAGGGCTTGAAGACTGACTTGCCAGTGCCCTCGGTCTCTTCGTTCAAGCATTCCAGATTCTCCATGTCGATCTTCTGGAACAAACTGTATTGGATTCCTGTTTCGAGAGCATGATCCACATCGGTGGCCTCATGACCACAACCATCGCCGTGGCTGTGCGAATGTCCATGCGGCATCTTCTTTTTGTTTAATTAAGGGTCGTAGGAAAAATGCTAGAATAAATTGCAGACTCACTTTGTTGACGAATTTCACTTTTTCGGCTTTGTGGTTTTTGTTTGTAAAAATAATGCAGGCGACAGACAGTTGGTTGTCAATTTGACGGGAGCATTTTTCGTATAACACCGCCAATTCGCGTATAACAGTGATGCCAGCGCCAAACATTGCACAAATGGTGCATGTATGTGATAATTGTGAATTATTTTTGAACCGTTTTGGCTATTCACAATTAAACTTCCTTCAGCCACAGTTTTACTAGCTCATTGCGCATTTTGCGCACACTAGCGGAGTTCTACCACAAATCACAGAACATAATACCATGTTCCCACCGGACACTAATCTACGATTAGTAAAAATCTTCATTAAATCCTCTACAGTTTACGCGATTAACCATACAAATTTAAATCCTCTCGGCAAGCGATTAAAAATAAGTCCCCTCATAAATCTCATTTACCTTTTTCACAAACCACAAAAGGGTTGAACTTTTCGTACACCTTTGTAACAGTTTGAGAATCGAAAAAACACCTGGAACTGTCTATGTATGAAAGAACTCGCAAAACAACGATTTCTTTTGGGATGTTTAAAATAGAAATCTTTTTTCGCTCCTGGAAAATGACATCGCCACTTTCTTTTGAGAGCCGAAATGATAAAAAAAGAGTGCTCAGCGTATGTCAAATTAATCTTACATTTGTCTGGTGAAACCACTTTGGGATTTATTATTAATCGTCTGCCGCTAATCATCGTGTTATTGCCGGTGAAAACATAGTAAAAGAATACGCCCGTTGACATAATTATGTAATGGTTTGCTAGTAGCTTTGGTATATCTAAACTCGTACTTGCGTATACTGTAAATCACGCAATAAGCATTCACTGAATATAGGTTTCAGTTGCTAACGTATAGGATATTGTTTCTGTTCCTTGTGACTAGTCGAATAAGTACCTCTCAAACATCTGATTCTCTTGCTTTTACGAAAAATTTTTCAAGGCAGCCGTCAAAAAATATTCACAGAAAATGTTTGTTAATTTATGTCGAAAACCGATGTAAATGCTCTGGGAAATGAGAGATATTTTGGCAAAAGTTTACCGTAGGGCAACGTGGGGCGAAGTGGAATTTGTTTGATTTTCTATCATTATATATTAACTTGGTGGTCCTTACTCCGAATATGCTATTAAAAATTGTCTGTTTCGATTAGTTTAGAAGTTATAGGCAAAAAAAGTACAAAAGGTGTACAACCTTAACATATGGCCACAAGCGCCTGCCAGACAACTGGCACCTTAGCGGAGCGACGAACTCGCGTCAGCGGCTAAACCCTGCGAAAAAGAGGGTTGAATTCTTTAAAACCGCGAAGCGAGCCACCCTGTTGGCAATATTTTTTCCAGAGACACTTTTTGAATTTAATAAAATAATATTGCCTATTCTTAGGCAGAAATTTAAAGATGAGAACTAGATTTGTATGAAAAATTTAAACTTTGCATAGCTAGAACTTTTAAACTATAAATGAGACCGTCAATTTTAAATAACATATTCACAATCAGGACACTCGAATACAATATTCAAAAATTCAAATATTAAAAAAAAAAAATACTCTAGTTCCGATAATTTGAAACAAAATAACTTGCTCTGATATTTTAAAACAAAAACTAAGCCAGTAAAAACAACAATTTTTGATGTATCGAGGTGTTGATGTTTCAGAATTGTTTTCCGCCCCCGTTTTGTACGGAAATCGTCGTGCCATATCGGCTTCTTTCCCGTATAATACCCAATGAAAAATTCGGCCCGGAAAGAATAGTCTGACAGTACGCGAAAGCCAACTGAGACGGACTAAACAATTTTTTAATTTGTCTTTTTCTCTTCTTGATCGTGACGTTGATGCCGCCCCCAATTATGATCACTGAAATAACTCTCCACTGTAAACACTTTTACATGCCGCAAGGGAAGTAAAAATTTCTAGTCTTTGGTCAAAAACAGCGCCTCCGTCGTTCATCCCAACACTAATTTACTATGACAGTAAGGTGAAAATTCCTTACAAATCGTCGGGTCCTGCCTGAAGGAAGACCGCCGCTAGGTCGGAAAGATTGTGCAAAACCACTGAGTAAACTCTTTCACCTATCCAACGCTTCTGGTATTTTCCCAAGAAGATAGAAAATATCATATTGTTATGGGGTGACAAAAAAAAGACATGGTGGAATCGCTGAATGCACCCATCGATTCACGTTATGAACCACACTCGCTCGATTCACTAAATGAACACATCCAACTGTCATTCCAGTCAACTGACATATTCCAAGTTCAAATTTCGATTTCAACTCCATAAAATTCAGCGGAAGAGTACCAATGGAAAATTACCAAAGGGGAAGTATGGAACGTTCTAGAAGGTGCTTAATTTTGTATAAATACACGAATGACAGACTCGTACGAGATAGTTATATTTTAAACGTAGACTTGTGAAAATCGGTTATAAAGTAAAAAGCGATTGAATTGAAATAAAGTGTTGAATTCTAAGTTGTAAAGTGGAATAACAGTGTGATTTGAATTTAAATAAGTTTTGTTTGATAAACAAAGTGTAATTATAAAAGTAAAATTGAGTTTTATTCGACGAACTCCAGGTAAAAACTTTACAATATATTTGTCTGAATCTCACATCTACCATTTCAGCATAAGTTTACCGTAGGTCCAAGTGGAATGTATTGGATTTTTTTATTTTAATATATGAATTTGGGTGTCCTGATTCCGAATATGCTATTAAAAATTGTCGGTCTCGATTAGTTTAGAAGTTGTTAGCTAAAGAAGTTCAAAAAGAGTGCAACTTTAACATACCCGTAAATGGCCACAGGCGCCTGCCAGACACCTGGCACCTACCCCTAGCGGAGAGACGAAGTCGCGTGAGCGGCTAAATCCTGCGAAAAAGGGAGTAGAAATCCTTTAAACCCGTGAAGCGGGCCACCCAAACACCGTTGTCGCCAAAAGCAAATTTATTTTACAGCGAATCTTGTCAGATTTCTATAGCTTAGGCACAAATTAAAAGTCTAAGATGAGGTACTTTGTATGGAAAAATTGAAACTTTGAATAGCTATAACTTTTAAACTAAATGAGACCGACAATTTTTAACAACATATTCGTATTCAGGACACTGAAATACATATATAAGCATAAAAATAACAACTAAATTCCACTTGGACCTACGGTAAACTTGTTCCACCATTTCAAATGACATGGAAACGTTGATGAACAGTCAGCTCATGAAATATCTCGAATGAGGTAAGCTTCTTAATGACCGACAGTACGAATTCCGCAGCACAACGTCCACTGGTTATTTGATGGTAAATCTTACCGAAAAATTCAACCGTTTCTTGCATCTTCAGGGTGAAAGCATGGCTATTGCGCTTGATATTTCGAAAGCATTCGACAGGGTTTGGCTTGGCAACAACCTCTCTAGTTTAAAATGAACACATATGGAATTTACAAGCATTTCATTCATTGGAACGTCCTTTCTGATCGTTCAATCCAAGCGGTTCAAGACGGCTATTAATCAAATATCCATCATATAGATTCTGGGGTGCCTCAAGGCTCAGTATTATCATCAACACTTTTTATAGCCCTCATCAATGACCGCTTTAAATGATAACCCTCTGAGCTTTTCCTAATCCTTTTCCGTTAGACGTCCTTGTCTTATTGACATCGATATGATATTTAATTCTGACCTTAGTAACATAAAATCATGGGTTTTTTTAAATAGATTAAAGTTTAGAGCGTCCAAAACTCAATGTTGCTTACTACACTCAAAGCAAAACTGACACTTGCTACCGTTTTCTTTTAATGACATTTGCAATGATTTGGATCTGAACATTATTTGGAATGTTCACATGTTTGACGTCGCCAAAAATGCTGCAAAATTCGGATGTGCAAAAGGCTCCCATTTACGAGATTTTTCCTCCTCACTAAAGTCCTCGACAATTTTAAATCAAAGTGCATCACTACCCCTCAGTCAAACACGGGTTAAACATTTAATGATCAGGCTATCAGAGTCATTTTGTGTTCGTTCATCTCGCTCACAGAACCAAAAATTAACTGTAGAATAATTCGCTATTGCAAATTATTACACTTTAATTCGCTATTGCAAATTATTACACATTAAACAAAATAAAACAATCTTAGATCGAATTAACGAGTATAAGCTCGTTTCTTTAATTTCTTTTATTTGATGCAAAATGTCTATACATTAATAATTTGTTTCTTAACTTAGCTTTTAATAACATACTCAACAGAATATTAAATAGTTGAAATTTTAAATATTTAAACTGTTAATAATTTTTTATCAATTGAAAAATTATACGTATATCTACTCATTTTGATGTTAGAATTTTCAAAACTTAAATAATAAATTAAATCAAGCCAGTTTTAAATATACTTTTTTCTTTGTTTTATCAAAATTACTAACATTATACAGATTTAAAACGTTAACGTATATTCTTTTTCGTTAAATAGCTGCAATACACTTATCCTTCTGCCAAGGATGTTAAATTGACTGGTAAATCGAGTAAAATAGATACGAATTTTCTATCGATATGTTTCTAATATTTTTATTCATTAAAAAAAGGAAATATTATCATAAAAACAACATTCAAAGCGCAATTTGAACGCATCCTACCTCTAAATTCTTAGACTATAAAAAAATCCTTTTATCGCTGCCGCTTGATCAGTTAAACTTATTTTTGTCATTCGTATAAATTAAATCTTGTAAATTATAAAATATCCTTAATCACATATATTTCTCATAGGGAATGGGATGCGGTTGGGAGGGGATAGCATGAAAGGGGTTTTGCTTTTGATGGTGGCTGAGTTTCTTCATTTTTTTAATATGGAAATGTAATGTCAACAGGACTTGAATATTGGGGAAAACTGAAATGAAGACTCTTTGTCATTGTTAGTTGTTGTTTTATGGCAGACAAAACATTTCTGTTATGTATGACCGCATTCATTGAAAAGCTTATTTTGGCGGCTCGAAATTGAACCGGACGGGTAATGCCTTCGGTGTGATAATCTCGTCTTCGATTTCCTCATCGTGATCAGAAATGTCTCCTGTGCCACTTTGTTCGGTGAAGAACTCGTTGGGGACTATTTCCACGTCGCTGGGCGGTGCCACAGATGAAGTTCGTACATTCACCCCATGTCCGGATGCTTCAAAGTTGGTATTCACACCCGAGTGTGACTTTGTTGTGACATACTCCCGCAGAATGTCCGAATATAGGACATCACTCAGGTAAAACATTGTGCCAAGATTGTAAACGAATACCTCACTCTCGGTGATTTTTGCATTATTTACGGTAACGTTACTGCCTGGCCTTCGGGTAATCTTTATGGATCCGCCGCCGATCGTTTCGAAAACTTCACTGTCCTTCAAGTCACGGTCATAAAGTCGTCCGCGGATAAAGTGATTCAAAAGCATCTTGACGCCTCTCGGTGAAGCCTTAAAACATAAATGAATAGATTAATGGTAAGTGCATGGCATTTAAAGACGCTGAGGACTCCTTACCAATACATCATCAGGCAGAAGATCGAAGCCAAGTCGTTCGAAAGCCTCATCATCGGGCACAAAAAATGTGTAGTTTGCTCCCGATACATGAGGAGCAATTTCTGCGTTATTAAGGTATCTGTAGAGAAAAAAAACATTACGTGAAAGTTACCTGTTAAACTTAAATGAAATATTAAAAAAAAATTCTCAACAAAAAATGCGCTCCTTAAAAAAAGGTTTAATCGCAGGTTAAAGCAAACCGATTTCGCTTGAAACTTCAGACCCATTTCACCCCCGTCGTGCGATGAACTATTTGAATGTATGCAACTATTTTGAATGTACCCTGATTTATATTGATTGTGGCAAGTTAACACCAACGTGGGGTGCCGTGGCGTAGTGGTTAGTGTCTGTGCTTACTACGCTGGAGGTCTGGGTTCGAATCCTGCCATCGTCACCTGACAAAAAAGACTTGTTCTTTTCCACGGTCTCCACCTCCGCGAGGGTCTGACAAGCCTTCCGAGAGTATCATTTGTCTTGAAAAACTTCTCAAGGTGCCGTTCGGCCGGATTCGGCAAAAAATTGTAGGTCCCCTTGTATGTAAAGAAATTAACACACCAGGATACATTGTTGAGAAGTTGGCCCTGGCTCACCTCGAGCTGTTGCTCCACTCTATTTATTTATTTTATTTAAGTTAACACCAACTGTCAAAAGTGGTCAGACTCTACGCACGGTGAATCTCTTTCTCATAAATGTCGACGGTATCCGAAAAATTAATCCGAGAATTGAACCTCTAGTTCAAGGCTAAGAAATCAACATATAAGTTAAACAACAAATTGCAAAGAAAGTACTACAAGAATTATTATTCACGCTTCAGCACCGTCTGCTTAATAATGTTTTCATCACCTTCCTTCCAAAAAATGGTTTTGATATAAATCTAAGTGTACCTACCAACCTAAGTAGCTACTTTCAGATTTGCACAGCACGGCATTCTTATTTCGGGGATAGACCCCCGAATCTTACTTATTGCACTGGGGTCCGATTTGCTACAAATGGGAAACAGTGTTGATCGTATCCATTCAATTCTTCGAAAATTCTAACTCTAATACCAAATATTATAATTTCAAATTCTTTAAATCCTGATCAGAACGAGTAGCTGAAGCTGACGCTGTCGCTGAAGCTTATATCGATCAAAATGCTACGTTGAGCCTGACTCAAATTTCCCATATTTGTCAGGGAGTTTTTATTATACTTGTGTGCTTAAAAAAAGCCAAAAAATAAGAGCACATTTTTGAAGTTTTTGCCCCTTTAAAAATTTTTTAAGTTTTGCAACATAAACATGCAGGACTAGGAAATATGTAATTTGTTTTGGTTTTATTTTTTTATTGTTAATATTTCAACTACTCAACCCAAGCCAACCCTTTTGTTGTTCTGAAAAGCCTAGGTCGAAAATCCAACTTAAGCTCTCAGCCATTTATGTAAACTTGGTAAATGAACTACCAGGCTTAAGTAAAGTAGTAGAGGCGTTTTTTGTTTTAAATTTTTTTTATTAATTGCAATTATATATTTTGTTATCAATTTGCTAAATATTCGGGTACCCCGTGATTTGTTACCTTGATCTAAATAAGATATTTTGCATGGGATTATTTGAGTGGGATGTCGCTGTTTTTACCGGAAAAACAACATTTGAATTGACAAAGCAATCTCTTTGTTGTCAATTTGGCTCTCAAATGACAACAAGCTCTCTCTTAGGAGCAAGAAATAAAAATATAAAATATTTTAGAAACATAATTATGTGTGAGTAAAGGGTTAAAAGGGGCCTAGTATAGAAGTACTTTTCTTGACCTCTAATACTGTGGAAACTCAAAAGCATGTGTAAAAAGGCTAAAACGAGACTTATACTTTGCCTCCACCGGCGATGAAAAGAGGATTAGCGGGAAACAATAAAAAAAAAATTCCAAAGTGGCTTCACCAGATAAATATAGGATTTATTTGACACGAACACTCTGCTTCTGTCATTTGGGCTTTCAAAAGAGAGTGGCGATGTCATTTCCCAGGAGTGAAAAACGATTTCCGCTACAAAAATCACATTAGAAAACGTACTTGTGACAGATCTGTCGTACAGGGACAGTTTCAGTTTGCCTTTTTGATTATCAAACTGTTACAAAGGTGCAAAAAAAGCTTAATGAATAGAGTGAATGGGATTTATGAGAGGATTTATTTTCAATCGCTGGCCGAGAGGATTTAAATTTGTATAGTTAATCGCGTGATTTGTAGACGATTTTTTAAAGATTTATATTAATCGCGGGTTAGTGCCTGGTGGTATTATTTGGTATTGGTAATACCTGATGGTATTATTTGGTAATACCTGATGGTATTATTTTCATCTATTACTGTATTCACACCGAAGCCTGAATCTAAATTTTTCTAGAACCGTCCAATTTTTCACAGCTGTCACAAGTTAAACAGCTTCAAATAATTAAAAAACAATTGTAGGTAACTTAAGAAGCACTAGACAATAGAATAAAATCATCGCAAAGTTAAATAATATAAAAAAACGATAATTTTTCTCCTTTTTGTTTATAAACAAACTTCATCGGCTCAGACAGATACAAGTCTTCTTTTGATTGAATTAAAAGAGTGTGTTTGCTTTTATTTTCTTTTGATTCTATTCTCGAATGATTCTATTCTGATTCTATTCTTGAATCTATTCTCGAATTCATATTAAGAATCTGTAATTATTATTTGATTCTAAATATGTATTTTATTATTGTTAAAGTTGTGTTTTGGTGGTCTATTGTACACCATTTAGTTTCGGAGAGGCTCATTAGGGTGGAACGTCAACGTACTACGAATTAAGAAATTGTTTGACTGCGAAGTCTTCAAATTTATTGCAGTTCGTTGAGTACAACAATTTCGGTGTTTAAATTTTCAATTTTGGATACAGTTTTTGAAATCTCTCTGAGCTCAAAGTTTTGAATTTTCTGAACAAATTTGACTTTTTTATTCATTACACACAAATTTACCAAAAATAGACTCGGACTGCACCAAAAGTCTTTGGCCTTAAACTAAGCCCCTTAGCACATATTTGTAAAAAAAAATCCAGACCAAAACGCACCTAGACCAGTTCCCAGTCCCAGTCTAGGCACGTTTTAGCCGTATTCTCAGTTGGACAGTCTTCCATAGAGAATTATTGCTAATACACTAGTCGGCATAAATATTTTGACGAAATGAAAGCGATGTGTTTTTGCTTATAACTTTTTATTGGCTTTATAGAACTAAACAATTTTTTTTTCCTTTTTCAATCTTGGCCATACAAACTTAAAAATAAGTAAACAAAAATTATTTCATGGAAACCTAAAAAAGATATCAATTAAATTGATTTTCAGCCGTTGGCATAAGTATTTTGACGAGTGATTTTAATGAATGAAACAACAGTTAAATCATAAAAAGTCTTCAAAATAGAATTTCGATTAATAAAACGTATAGTCTCCTTTAGCTTTAATAACTTTTTGAAGGCATTTTGGAACTGAGTCCACTAAAGCTTTGAGGAAATCCGTGGACACCTCGTTCCAAAGGGAAGTAACCTCGCCAATTGTTTCTTCTTTGCTTTGATGCAAAGAAGCAATTCGTTTCCGCTTCATGAGGGACAACACGTTTTCAATTACATTCAAGTCTGGACTCTGTGGTGGCCAGTCGAGAGTATTGACACCAACATCTTGTAAAAATTTAGTGATCATTCTGCTTTTTTGGCATGGAGCATTATCCTGTTACAGAATGAATGACTCACCGATAAGCTTGTCTCCGGAAGGGAAAACGTTATCATTCAGCACTCTCAAATATTGCCCTTGGCTCATTGAGCCTTCAATGGGAACAAAGTCACCCAACCCATTGTATGAAATGCATCCCCAGAACATAACAGAGCCTCCGCCATGTCTCACTGTTTTGCAAACGGGCCTATTTTTCTGTCGTTGGGTCAGTGGCAGCCTTACAAAAATCTTTCGACTTCATAAATTATACTCAAAGGAGCTTTCGTCTGTCCAAAGAACGCTCCTCCAAAACTCTTTTGGCTTATGCTGGTGCTCCTTCGCGAAAGCCAATCTTTTCTCCTTGTTTACTTTAGAGATGTACGGTATTTCCTTTGCTCGGTAAGTCTTGATATCTGCTTCTTTCAAACGTCTTCGAACAGTACGTTCACTGATTGTTTTATTAGCTCTTTCATTCCATTCATTTGCAGCAGATTGAGGCTTTATATGAATGTTTTTCTTAAATGCCCGCAGAAGGGTTCTATCCTCATTCGTCGTTGTTTTGCGTTTGGCACCCAATCTTGGCAAGTTGTTAACAGTATTAAGTTTTTTGAATTTATTTACCTGATAATGAACTGTTTGACGCGACATTTTAAACTCCTTGGCAATTTCCTGTGCGGCAATACCAGCTTCAAACTTCGCTATGATTAAAGCTCTGACAACAGGGCTTAACTCTGCCGTTTTCACCATAATTTTTAATAATTAGTCCTCAATTTAATATTTTATTATAGAAAAATGCTTACAAGGTTTAACTACCAAAATGTTTTGATTGACACTTGCCGAAACTCGCGAGATAGTCACACAACGGTTTCGTCAAAATACTTGTGCCACAAAAAAATTGTTTTCTGCATGCATTCTTATCAGCAGAAAGAGAATGCAAAAGATAATCTACAAATAATTTTGCTTGCACATAAGTAAAATTACGTTCTTTCGTTTTCTATTCATTTTCGCATCGTTCCGTAACGGTACTTATCAAAGGGTAGTCCGATAGACGCAAGTAAGTTTCGTCAAAATATTTATGCCGAGAATTCTGCAAAGAATTTAAGAAAGAGAATTCTCGGATCGACAATGGAATCTTTTTGAAAATTGCAATAAATTAAGGCCTCTCTGAAGCTCGAAGGCAAACGGATATTGTTGTACCTAAAGGTCTGATAAGAACGACTAGCTGAAGCTGACAGTTGTAGCTAATATTATTTAACTGCAAACATTACATTTCAACAGTATGGCAACTTCTTAACAGCCCGACTTTTGTCTCCTGCTTTCTGTAAGGAATGGGTGCATTCACCAAAGGCAAATATTTTTTCAAATAAAAACTATGCACTTTCTTATGTAAATTTACAAAAACATTTAAAGGAGACGTTTGAGAGACAGGAAACCAACACATTGTTTGAGTAAGATCAATAAAAAAACCAAAATAGATTTGGTCCTTATGGCAAAGGAATACAATTTCAAATTCTACAATATTCACCAGTATCGTGATCCGACAATACAAGAGTAGCTGTAAATGCATACTTAAGAATAATATTCAAGTAAAAAATAAGTTTAAAATATAACAGTGAAAAATGTTTTGACAGTAAACAGAATTTAACAAGATCAAACAGTTTAACCTTGAAACCTTGAAAAAATATAGAGCATAACCAAAATGAAATTTCGAGCATAACCAAATGAAAGGGTAGCAACCCCTTTTCACACCAAATCAGAATCTAGATTCAGAGTAAAAAGTCCCAATTCTAATTGAAATCTATAAAATTTACCATACATTTGTAGAATTTACCTTTTGACTTCAACTAAATAAGCTTTAGGCCCCTTGAGAATTAAGGACCAAATTACTGAGAATTAGGGACAAAACAAAAGATCATGGTTTGCGAGAAGCAACTAACAGAAGGACTATTCTTTAGTTAACACTGCTAGATCCACAGCAGAAAAAAGAGAAAGTTATAAGACTTCGCAATCGGTATCGCTCGAAAAATGTTTTTGGTTATATACAAATTACTTAAAAAATCTGTTGTCAGCTCATGACAACCCTGTGGGCTGTGCCTATGACAAAAATGTTGCGCATACGCCACCGAAATTTTTCTTTTAAAACTTCTTTGAGTATTCCTTCCTTCCTTAAGAAGTTTACTTCCTTCGATAGTATAAATTTTAGATCATTCACAGAAAAGAGTAAAAAAAACACTTAATCTCTGAAGGCGATTTCCTATGCAAGAGATAATTTTTTCAACTCCGCTTGGTCTAAAATTTATACAGCCGACCGGTAGGAGACTTGAAAAAAGAGTCCTCCTCTTCCGCACCTATAGTGTTAGAAGCATATCAGGAAACGGAGTATTGATGAAATAAAATAGGTTCCATAGATTCCTGGACTTCTTCTGGTACCCTTTGGAGCACTAACCTAGAGAAGGTTAATGGACATGGTCAAGTACTAACTGTGAGGAAAGAAAATGCGCACACTAAGGACAACTCTCATCCTTAGGTTCTCAAATCAGACAAAATTCTGCCATCTAGGTTAAGCAAGCGTACATAACCATTAAATCTTGTTAATGCATCTCAATGCGTGGTGATAGCTGGGGCCCACTTAGACTTAAAGGTCAAAGTGCAATATAATCCCTTTTAAATACTCACAATCCACAGCTCAGTGATCATATCAATTACATCGCGATTTAGAAATCTGCATGCTTCATGCAGACAACATAAATTAGAACATGTTGAAGAAAAAATATCCAGGCTTAAGCTGCAGAGTCCTTAAATCTATCCCGGATCGACAGCGTCGTAGAGAACTTTGCCTTGAGCTTAGTACACAAATGAAAGAGGGCTTCCGCCAGTTTGGACAATGCAACTGGCAGCCAATTAGAAACGTTGATAGCCCGCCAGATTTTCCTCGATCTGTAGCGTCCGTATGATGATGACGAATATGAGTAAAGTTTTCCTTTTTTGACTTTTTTCTTCCATAATGCAGGAGTATGAATTTTATAGCAATTGAGTGTTGTTTGCATAAACAAATAAAGCCTCTAATTCGCTTAAATGTAATTGTATACCATTTGCAAATAACGAATAAGTCTTAAGACTCATGACCTGAAAAAATAACTAGCAAAGAAAAAAAACTCACCTCGTGATTTGGGTAAATCGTGGATCCCGCTCTAGCGCCAAAAATGAATGCGAGAGGAATTGGGCTCCGAACCAGGGGAACGCTAGCAGTGGTGGCGTTTCCTTGTCTTTGTGCATCTTAAAAATAAACTATTATAGCACATTACTTAAAAATGTTCCGCTTCCTTACCTGATGTAACTTGGATACCACCGCCTCCGATACGAACAGGACTTCCGATATAATAAATACCTGGTTGCCATTGGAAAGGGAATAATCGGCCATAATGGACACATTATTCACTGATGGCGAAGCTATAAAATATAAAGACTATAGTTTTCTGCCCGAAGCTGTTGCGGTTATCATCACACAATGACACTTACGAAATCCCCGAAAGACAACATTCTCGCCACCCATTGTTCGCATTGTCATGCGATCCGCATTTTTAACGTCTGCCATTCGAATTGGTCTTTGTGTGGGCAGAAAGTGATTTCGCAGGACACTCTCGGTGAACTCTTGCACACTAAATGGATAGAAGCCCCAGTCGATGGGGTGCCACCGCTGAAAGGCATTATCAGCCGGAATGAGTATCGTATAAGGACCATCGTCCATTATCTGGGTGAGATTGCTTTTGCTGAGGAAATGCTGGAAAACTTTCGTTCCGGTTTTCATACTTATCAGGAAGGACATGAGAGGACTTGATTTCGATTCCTTTGCCACTGGTTCGTTCTTTGTTGTAGCATTGCGCAATTCCAATCTCTGTGGTTCGTTGTATCTGCTGTGTGTGCGGGCAAAGATGTTATTCCATGCTCCAGTGAGGGGCTTGTGTAAAGTTAGCTTACCTATTTGTTTCCTGAATGTTCCTCTTTGAGTATGGAGACTTCCTGTCACCCAAGTAGCCGTCAATGGATATGGCAATTAAATTATCGCTCAGTCGTTGCTTGTGCAATACTTGGAAGCCGTTGAGAAGCCACTGATTACTGTGTGACTTTTCCAGCTTTCGGAATGTGATTTTATGGCCATTGCCGTTTCCGTAGTGATCTTCGTCGGTGAATGTGTCGAACGCCTTACCGGGCACAATGTGCTCCAGCATGAACTCCTTCAGTCTTGGTTTGTCGATAGTTCGCACATCGATTTTTGGTATAATTAATGTAAAAGGGATTTCTGAAACGAAAGAAGGGTGTTTAATTTAGTAAGTTGGTTGGGCATTTTAAAATAAAACGGAAAGTGAAGCAGAAATAATTAATTATTTGCAGCTGCATTTTCGTAGCTAATCATTTTCTGTGTGCATTTTGCAATTTGAATAAGTAACTATGTGTGGCGTTTATGATGTTGAGAAGAGTGCTCTGTATTCTGATGTGTCAGACTTTCGCGAAACATGAAATTGGTTTATATTCAGCTTTTTAAATTAGTCATTAGCTAAAATGTGTGCAATATAAAACAAAGTTGATAAGTAGAATGCAAATCGTTTGCATAAAATAAAATTTTTATTGTATATCAACTCGCGAAAAGCAGTAAAACTATAGTGGCTTAGGGAAATTCGTTGGTTTCCTATTGATGAGACTCTAGATAAGAAAGTGAATTCATTTAACTGTTTTCTATATAATCATATACTTAGAAATACTGGCGATATACTAGTTACTCGAGATAACCCTTGGGATTGGGACAGACCACCTTGAAAGGATAATAAAAAAGTGTCTACTTTCTGATTCTCAATTTCTCTCATAATTAAAAAGTGAGATATTTTGTGCCGTGAATGTCAGAATGGCTTAGGCTAGGAGGCTTACGAACTTCCGTATGAGGTTGATAAGGAGGAGATATCTTAATACGGTACTCTTTCCGAAGATATTCTTTCAAAAGTTAATTGGCTCTTATACCATAAAAGGCTGAATATTTATATCAAAAGTGCTCAGAGGTTTTGTCTTCTTCCGGACAAAGTTCAAGTCAAAACAAAGGTTTTCGATGTCATTTATCTAATGGCAATTTTGGGTGAGCTTGGGTATTTACCCAATATGAGTTACATCATTCTAGATGATCCCAGTTATTTATGCTTTAATTTAAAGCCGATCTACGAGTAGGACAGAAGGGTTCCGGTCTCACAAAAAATATGGGTTTCTCAACCTTTTAATGTGAATTTGTCGTCTTTTTGGTTTCCATTAATTTAAATACCGCCATGATGAGGAACCCATCAAAATTTGCGGTATCGGTATAAGTATTAGTAAAATACTGACTTGAAGTTTGCACCTAGTTAGCGCATTCCTTAATGGCGTAGAACTGTGCCTAAATCTACTGACACTTTTTGCCTTCGCCAGTAGTGGTCAGATTTTGCATAATTATAGTCGCTGTATAGTCGTATACAGTGTTAAGACATTTAGACTGCTTGAGACCTATTGATAGCCCGTATCTACTTCTTAATATGCAGCTCTATAAGAAATCTTTTTTAACAAAGCACATAAAAAGTCCCAGTGAGTAAGGGCAACAGTGCGTATTTAACAGCTTCGGTCCGTCTTCAACGAACCGCGGTATATCCTATTCCTATTCTCCTTTCCACTCATATATTTTCTTGTTCTTCATCCCCTCCCTGTTACCATTCATGCATCATTTTTAATAGGTTTTGTTTAATTTGTTTTTTAAAAGGGACGTGGCATGTTCAACTCCTTTTACCAGAAATCAATATTAGCACAGAAATATTCAAATTTGCGGCTAAAATGTACGCAAAAAGTAATTTTTTTTGGTTCAATTTCAATATTTTTGTGAAATTGACCTCAAAAGATGGGCGTGCCCAAGAAATTTGTATGAACGAAATCGAAAATAGTGTCCGGTGTACTTTATGTGCTAAATTTTATTTTTTATGCTTTCCCTAGTAAAGCTAAAAAGTAGTTGAAACTCATGTTTTTCAGGAAAATGATAGTTTTTTCTTGAATTCAGCCTCTAAATGTAGGCGTGGATTAAAACTTTGTATGAACCACATTTAGAACCAAGTATTTTCAACAAAAATTTTCCGGTTTGAAACAAAAATATTGAATAAATTGCATTTGAATGTTTGTTCTTTAAATCGACGCCCACTAGGGGTGGTCTGCCGATTTTGTTTTTACTTTTTATATCTTATAATCATTAGGAGATACTAAGTGCCAAATTTCAGCTTTTCACGACGTCTTACAGTTTCGAAAGCACTGGAGGTAATTGCACATTTAGACCGATAGTGGGCGTGTCTGCGGGTGAATTTAAAAATTTTAACACTTATATTGCTACGGATGGAAGAGAGCTTACGTACAAAATTTCAGCTTTCTAACTTAAAATTCAGGCTCCAAAAATTGGTGACGTATGGACGGATGGACGGACGGACGGACATGGCTCATTCAACTCAGAATTCGGACTCGATCATATATCGTCTATAATGTCTTGGTGGGGGTCTATTATTATTATTTCTCTTTTAACAAACTAAATATACTCCATTCCTTTGGAATAGGGCATAATTAACTAGTGGGAGGGTTACAATCTGCTAAGGCGAATCGTTGGATACCCCATCCTAATTGACCACTGTCAAGCTCCTAATTTGTGTCATAAATCTTGGTTGTTAAATTTCAGTTTCATTTAACTTCAATTGTATTTAGAATTTCTCAGCAAAGAATCTTCTCCCTAAGAAAGGGGCGTGGCATCTACACCTACTCAATAACATCGTATTTTTGCTTATATTTTTTATCAAAAGTGGTATACACGTGTTGATTGCATTTTCATATTAATAATTTGGTTTATAACTCTAAAACGCCCCCAAAAGTGGGCATGGCGAAAATTTATTCACTTGAGTTGATAGCTGACGCACATATCTGAACTTTTGATAGTGCAAGTTTTTTGGATTTAAAGCAAATAATCAAATAAAAACCGTTTATAAGAATGCATATTAAGTATGACCACGCCTACAAGGGGGCGGTATTCGCTTTTTTTTAAAATGCCAATCACAATACACTTGAGCGAGGATGTCGCATACCAAATTTCAGCTTCCTGCGACAACTTTGATTTTTCATGCTAACAAGTAAAGTGGGCGTGTCAGTGGGCGGATTTTAAAAAATTTTACACTTGTACTGTTTCGGGACCTAGAAAGAACAGATATCAAGTTTCAAGTTCCTAGCTCAAAATTTAAGGCCTTAAAACTACCGACAGACGGACGGACATGGCTCATTCGACTTACAATTCGGTCTCGATCATATGCCCTTAAGGTCTTGGGGGTCTACGGTATTTCTCTATGTTACAAACTATGAATCAAACTATATAAAACACATTTTTTAGAAGACGGCCAGAGATTATTGCGAATATGTAAAGATCCGGAAATTCAGAGTAAAGAGTCATCAGAATCTTTTTCTATATGTATAGTAGGGTCAGCATAACCCTATATTTTCTTGTGACTGTGAGGCATGTTCGGATAGGGAGTATCCAATTACAGAGTTTTACAGTTTTATTTGCACTATGGTCCCGTCTGCATAGACGGAGAGTGGAGAAGAAGATATAACATCGAATTGTAGGTACTTGTTATACAGCGACACCGACCTAACCAGAAGAGTCGAAATACAAAAGCTACGATGGCTGGATCATCTAGAGCGGATAGCCACTAATGCCCTATCCCGGAATATCTTCGAATCCACTCCGCAGGAACGGTGCAGAAGAGGAGCACCGAGACTCAGGTGGCGTGCGCGCATGTGGAATGAGGAAACAGCCAACTTTACGTGCGAAACTAAAGACGGCTGGCTGGAGAGGGACACAGAGCTGGCTTGCGAAGCTTGTTGCCTGAGGCCCATGTCCACGCCAGACTGTAGCGACACCTTAAGAAAGTTAGTATTTGAAGTACGACCGTTTTCCCAGAAATGCTTTCACTAAGGACTATTTATATGCTATTTATAGTGCACTGTTGCTTGGCGGTTTATAAGTTTAAGAAACGCGTCAGAAACGTGAGAGATAAGGGGTATATATACAATATGAAAGGTTTTTTTTTTTTACGCTGGGTAGATAAAGTTCATCACTACACACGAGACCGAAGAAAATTAAAATGAATTTTTGTTAATATTCGTCGGGTCGTTCTGTCCACATCCATTACACTTAAGGAAACAGTAAGGTTCTGGTAAAAATTGCACTTTTTGGGGTATAATCTGTTTTTTTCAAGAAAAAATTCTGTAATTTTTCAGGAAATCTATTTCTATGATTATTGATCATGTCGCCATTAAAAACATGTAGCAATGACATTTGAGCTTAAAGTAAAGTGCGAGCCGAAGCATTTGTTTGGCAAACTGAGAAGAAACTTGTCAATGTTATTGATCCTGTCCAATTTGTTTATGCTGACTGGAATAATGTATATCTAGTCGTTGTCCGTTTTCCAGTCCATTGTAAAATGATAAAATATCTTTCGTGGATTACAATAGAAAATATACGCCAAATCACCAAAATATATGCTCCAACTTTTTAATTGTGTTTAATCTTCTAACAGTGCTGCTGCTAGCAAATTCATTTTAACAGCTTTATTCAGGATCTTTAGCAGAGACTACAAGCCAGACAAAATCCATGCAACAACGAACCTGGCAAAACTAGAAATTTTTCATTTATAAATTCGCCATACACATTTTTTCCCCCTTTAAACTTCTCGAGACTAACGTACACCACATTTATCCTCTTTTTATCCAATTCCACAGGCATAGAGTATATTAAATTTGATAAAGTCGAAAATGTAACATAGACAAATAATAACGATCAACCTTAACGCCGGTTTCACAGTGCTAGCTTAAACTCCTTTTACGGACATTCAAAGTTTAAACTAACGTTCAAAACAAGAAAATGTTTTTCAGTTTAAACTTAAGAGAAAGTTTGAACGACAGTTCATCTTAAACGAGCGCCGTTAATGGTTTAAACCGAGGTTTGTGAGCAAAAAGCGGATGAAGTTTTGTTCAAAAATACTGTGAAAGTCACGAGTAAGAATTCCAAATTAAATTTGCAAATAATGTCACTTTTGCCTTAACTTTGGATGCAAATATCTGTGAAACAAAATGTCCGATTTGAAATCTGCTTGCATTTTTGTGGTCAGCGGTTCTAAAAAAAGATATGGGCTGACGTATGATAATTCATGCTTAAAGTGGCTTACAAAAATTAAAGAAAAATACTAAACCGAAGTTTAGCTAACCGTTCGATCAAGTTCTACTGAGAAACACGAACGGTTTAAGTACTGAGTTTAAACTTTCGTGAAAGTTTAGCTAAACCGAAGTTTAAACTTTCACCCTGAAACCGGGAATTAGCCTTTAAGGGCATATAGATCATACGACCGAATTCTGATTGTGTCACCGATTTTAAGGCTTTAAATTTTGAGCTAGAAAATTCAAGTTTTGTGCGCAAGTACTTTGACATCCAAAGCAATAGAGTTGCTGGCGTTTTTTAAATCCGCCCAGTAACACGCTCACCCTCAAATCGAAAAAATTTAACTTATATAATGTTAAAACCACTAAGTTTCAAAGCACACCAAAATTTGTCTTTATACGACTTAGCGTTCAGAAGTTACAACGCGATTGGACAAACGGATAAACGGGCGGACAGCGTAGTGTTACTAAAAGGTGATAACGGTCCTTTTTCCATATTTGGAAGGAGCGCTTAATATGTTAGTATAAGAAGATCGTGCCGTTATTCTGGTTTTAAAAATTTGCAAAGCAAAATTTTGCCTTCTCACGAAAAATTGTTTCTACACCTACATTTTTCTCACAATAACATTGGCCCTACTATCCTTTAGGACAGCACGAACTTTGATTTCCGGTATGTTTCAAACGTTTCCTTATAATTTTGGTAGAACCTTCTACACCAAATTTATGAAAAGAAAATTCATATTTATTAAATTACCAAAATTTATACATATATTTTCCATACAAATTGGTTGAGGAAGTTTTTTCTTGAGCTGCCGAATGCGTTAATTGTGAAAGGCTTCAGCGTCTGATATCATAGGTGACATTTATTTTGCCATCTCAAAATGGTTCAGCCTCTTCAATAGCAACGATTCAAATTTTATTCGACGACAACGATTCAAATTCGTCCACAGGCCTACCAGATAATTAGCGCCTCATAGCGGAGCGACGACCTCGCGTGAGCAGCTAAACCCTGCGAAAAAGATACTATGCGGGCCAGCCAAACACTGTTCACCGTTGCCTACTTTTTTTTGCAGAGAAGGTTAAGAAATGAATTTCCATTGTTCGTAAAAGCCCTGGATATAAATTATAACAAAATAATATTTCAAAATAAGAAAATAGTCCATACAGTAAAGCAAGTACCCGAGCTTTGAACTGGAAAAGGATTTCACGTTGGCTGAACGCACCAAACGTCAAACATCTTTTCAAACGTAAAAAAAACGGCAAAAATAACCTCATATGTGTGCAAAAATTCGATCGTTTTTAATCGTTTTTAGACCATCACTACGGTTTTTTCAATAACCGGTTTTTTGGACATAACATAAGAAACAATTTCCAAAACAATTTCTAGACAAATCTTGGCAATCTTGGTGTTTCCCACTGATGATTTCAGCCAAGATTGTCGATCGAAACAGCTGTGGTTACCAAACAAGAGACCATTTTCGATATATTTTGATAAGAAACAATATTTTAAATGCGTTTTTGGCACTCCCGAAAAGAAAAATATAAATTATTTAATTGGTATTAGAAAAGGCTTTAAAAGTGAATGAATTGGTATATTTCGCTTTAAAAGTGACATTTCAAAGCTCCCTGAATTGCCATTGTATTTAAACAGAAACTGATTTTCGAAAGCTGTTTTATTTAAAATGATTTAAACCCATCCCAAATTTTGACTTGTTTAAGTGTCCACAACTATGGGTGCGATATTATGGGTTCGTCTGACACACATGAAGGGAACATAAAAAAATTGTGGCCATGTTTAAATGCCTTGTTTTTAAATTTATTTAATTGATTTTGAAGTTTCACTTTTCTCTTTTGAATTTAGTATTTTCTTTTATACTAATAAAGCTTTTCAAAAATAAACAAGTGAGTAAGTGCAAGAGTTCGTCTGTGACAAACTACTATACACCCGACCCTATATACCGTGTAACACCAAATCTTAAAATTTTTTGTCCCGAATTAATATATCATTTGGGCTAATCTGGGCTAATAATTAAATTCAATTAATTGCTTTTTTATTAGATTCATCCCAAAATGCGTTAAAACCGAAAATTATATCGGAAAAAAATAGTTTTTTCTTAAAAATGCCCCCTTAAAGTAATATCTTTAATATTTGTCATATAATTTTTTTTCGATTTTGAGTCAACTTTCCGAGAAATTGGGTTTTTAAAGATCTAACATGTTAAAAGTGGGCATGGTTGATATTGTGGGTGGTCCAATTTTTGATTTTTGAAAGGTCTTGGGCCAATATTGCTCAGTACCAAAATTTAAATTCCTATGACTTGCCTAACTTGACCAAAAGGCATTTTGAAAGAAAATATGAAATAGAGGTTTTCTCACATTGAAGCCAGTAGTGGGCGTGGCCGTTGACGGATTAAGCCAAATTTCACACTTTGTCTGTGCAGCAGAAGATCCAAGCCGTGTACCAAGTTCCAGTTTTTTAGCTTGATTTTGAAGAGCTAAAACCTTCACACATACAGACAGACAGACGGACAAACATGGCTTAATTGATTCACCTGTCGGTCTCGATCATATCTCTAAAAGGTCTGAAGGGGTCGACGGTGATTATTTCACTGTGTTTCAAACTATGCATTAAAATTAATATAGCATCGGTCGGCTATAAAAATTAAACCTAAGCAAACTAATAAATTACATCTTATATGAAGGAAAAGTGTCTACTTTTTGATTCTCAAATTAAATTACAGGGATGAGCTACTCTAACTATGTCAGTTTGAGAGGGACTAAAATATCCTTTGAATTTGTGACATCTCATGGGCGAGAGAGATTAGAAGAAGAGTAAAAGGACGACAGGTACCAGTACACTCTTGTTTTGAAATTCCACATTTGTATTGTAGTATGCATATAAACCTCTGAACGTACGTACGAAATTGGCGTAGGATATAGTTGCTACTTCGATGTTGAAAAATTCTTCGATATGGAAAGAAGCTTCCAATATTATTGTGAGCCGATTGACTTTCCGGTATTTCTAACACCAAAAGGTTGTAAGGCATTGTTTTTGGTCCTTTTTCTTGAGTACCTGCCCACTCATGAAATTCGTTTTCAAGCTTAGGACAAAAATATGTCTTACATCGTACGTAGTAAATGTTCCTTGCACCTATCGAGACAAGGCATTAAGGTATTTTACAGCGTTTTTGGTGACATAAAAAATGTCTTCATTCCAACACAGGACGCCATTTACGCATCCACCGAGATAACAAAGCATTTCGTTCGGGAGTGACCATTCATAGACAACTACTGAATCTTCTGTTTTGCTTTTAGAACTGAAAACAGCATTCAGGATTGTGTCTTGTGTATCAAAAAATCTTGTGTAACAAAATCGCTCGATTTTAAATCACTTGTGTCGAAGTCCTTGTTCTTAAAATCTCTTAAGTTTAAATACCATCTTAATAGTTTTAATGTCTTCTTTGAAATTGGACGTCGTCAATTCAGAACGCTAATTTAAGGCATCATTGGAAATATAGCTATTAGCTATTTGCAATGCCATTCTGGAAGTCTATACGGAACTATTACGACCAAAGAATTTCCTTCCTCAGAAATAATGGATGTAAATAAAACTCTAAAAAAAAAAACAGCTTAAGAGATTGGGCTTAAACTATCTTTATATTTCTATCCCTGTATCCGAAGGAGTGAATGATTATTATGTCAGCATTCATTCTTCCAAGGGTTGAAGTGTAGAATAGATGTTCGCCTAGAATATTTGCTACTTCGAGACAGCCACTACAAAAATTGTAACTATAAGAGAAATTTATTCTATTCGAAAGGTTATAACCTTTAGCGCTTTGTTTAAAACGATTTGTTGGGAATTGTAGAAAATAATAGGCAGGTAATACTAGGTGACATTTTCCATTAAAGCTTCTCATACTTCTTATAACCGACGGATTTTGAAAGGCTTCCGATTCTTGTTGACATTATTTGTGTGCAATGAAAACAGTTTGAATAATGACTCACAAAGCGAAAAGGAATTGGCGAAAAAAGCATACACACAAGTGGACAAATAAACAAGCTCGACAATGTCAATAGAATAATCTAGTCACGTGCCTCTGAAGCAATTCATTAAATTGTCGGCCTTGGCATCCAATGAGATTAAGCTGCTTTCGAATCGAGCCAACGAAGAAGTAATCAAACCATAAATGTAAACACGCATGCGTACATAAGATTCACTTAAAATAGGCTAAATGGAATTGTTTGAAATTTACCTTTTTTCGATTTGTATCCGTAAACATCCAAAACGGGCAGACCGTCTTCCATAAAACGCCTGGTGTGTTCCCACTTGTCGTCACGCGCATTATCCTTATCCTTTAGTACACTACTAACTTCCGGAATGATCTTATTTTCGATCAACTTCTGGTTTTTGAAATTGTGTTCAATTTGGTGCACGGGTTTCACGTCACTCGCGACCTCACTTCCGCTAACTACAACGGCCACAAAAATGGCCGTTATAGCTATCAAGTGGAATCTACTACGTTCCGTAGATTTTATCATTATGAACAATATTGTGCAGGGGGCTGTATTTAATTTTCGAATTTCAGATGTTTAAATGGCTTTGAATATTCCCACTTTTATTGAAAATAATAATATTTTCTTTTAAACACTTTTTTTTTTTTTAAACTCACTGTGGACTATTTATTAATCATTTACATTTCTCAATTTGTTGGTTATTGTATATTTTTATTCGCGGGCTGTAATATCGTTTTGATCTAACCGTACTCATCCGTTTACATTTTTCCACTTGCACTTGTTGACGATGACGAAGATTTCATCCAAATGACACTGGCTGGGCATCTGAATGGAAATAATCCACACGGGCACTGCCAACCTCAGTTCACCGTCGTATGATTGTGGTAGGGGTTGGGGTTCCTTTCAGGCGGAGGAGGCTTTAATAATTTCTGTGATTGTTGTCGGTTGTTGTGCTCTGTGTAGTTGATGTTTCGCAATGCGCACAACGCAAACCGTTGCCGGATTAAGAGTGAAATGAAAACGAAAAAAGTAAAAGAGAAAAAAGAATGAAATTGATTGCGGAGAAGTTAAGTCAATCATTAGGGGGTAGACACTAGATTGCATGGGGGTTGCTTATGGTAGGGAGGAAGTGCGACAGTTCGGGTAATGTGCGCATATTTATTTTTAAATTTTTTAGTTATATTGGGCTGGAGAGGAAAGAATATATAGTTTTTGCAACCTATATTTTGTTTTCAAATGTACCTCGATGTCAATAAGGATCTATTCTTACTTAGGATTTGAACTAGGACTAAAAGAGGTGAAAGACTGTTCCGCAGATTGATAAACAAATTTTTCCAAACTAAGAATTAAACATTTTGGAAAATTATATTCTTAACCATCACTTATCCACATAAGAATTGATGAATGCCATCGTATGAGCACAACTTGAATGCGGTAGTTTTTAATTGAGTGTCTCTATAATTAAGCACTCTTAGATATTTAAATCGAATATAAAAGATCTCCTTCTAAACTTTGAAGGAGTTTATTCAAATTGGGCAGACAAAACGGTCTTAAGTCAAAAAATTCGATTTTGGGTTTTCGATTGTGCTTAAGTCAATTTTTCTTTCTCTTTCGATTGGTATTAACGTCTTAAGTTGACTAACGTTCTTGTGTTGGTTTGGAATGTATTGAAATATTTTTTCTTTTGAAATATTCAAGATGATACTATGGACTTAAGTCAAGTTAAGCCTTTTATACCGAACACAAAGAGACAAAAGACTTACAAACCGTATGCACTGCAATGATCTTAAAGAGTTAAGTCAACGTAAAGATGGTAAATCCCAATAAATTTTTAAAAATGTCTAGATATACTTAAAAGTAATAAATTATTAACTTTTTGTCCATCATTAGCTATTAGAAAAAAAATCAAACCAAATTTGCAAAAAATTAAACAATCTTTAATTTAATTTTACGCAAAACTGCAATTTTTGACTTAAGCCCTTTTTACCTAACGGCAAAGAATAAAAGCTGAATAGAAAAAAGATGCCGGGCGATGAGCTCCGGAGTCTATTGAGCCTCTTGCTGCAAGTTTTCAAGTTCTTCTACATCGGCTGGAGCTCCTCTCATGAAAGTCTACGAGAAGGATGAGAGGGATGCTTTTGTTAGCCCGTGCTATTCATTTGCCTCCAAGAGACACAGGCGGAAGATGTCGCTTACCTGATCCCATCACCTGTTTCTTGGCCTACCAGGGGGCGACACGCTCGCATCTTGGCTCGCTTGTACCCGCGATCTAATTCTTTCGGCCTTTACCCAAATTAAATGACCATAGAAGAGGGTTGGAACGAGAATTAAAAACTGAGATCTTTGCTTTCACTCCAAGCTCGGCTTTCCTGATGACCGGCTGGCGCTGTTCCTTTACTATTGCTCCAGCTTGGCCAATCCTACCGGATAAGTCGGTATCACTCCTTCCATCTTTTGTGAAAAAAAACCCAAGATAATTGAACTTCTCTACCTGTCTCAATGGGACTCCATTTATGTGCACAGCACACTGCACAGGAGTTTGAGGAACAACCATCACTTTGAACTTTTTCTCGTATAACTTGATCCCAGCCTCACCACATATGGCTGCAAACCCATCTAGTGCTAGCTGAACTTCCTCCTCGGACGATGCCAGGAAAGCTTAATCATCTGCGAAAAGCAGATGGCTAATCCTGGCGCCAGCCATTTCAAAAGATTCCCTACCAAGACTGCGATTCACCATCCAGTTATGAAAAGGAGAAGCGATAGAACACAGCCCTAGTGAAAACCAACGCACACATCAAAAGCTTGGAATTTGACGCCATTTATCCGAACACAACTTCTGCAGCTCCCATACAAAGATTGAATGGCTCGCAGAAGAAGCCCACTTAGTGTATAGTCCTCCACTGGTCAAGAACTTTCCTTAAAAAAACCGCCAATATCTGGATAGAATCAAGAGATGTGTCATTTTCCGACCATCACTTCATACAGTTCGGCATTGAGTTTAAGTTTCCCCAAAAGTCTGTCTTTAAAAACCCAAAAACAAACTGACTGGGGCTCCTTCAACAAAAAGTTGAAAAGTCACCTCGAGAGCTTTCTTCAAAGCCCCAAAAATGATGGTAAGCCTCCATGGAAGGACGCCGAAACTAGCGTGCTGCGAAGGAAACGCAGGAAACTCTTTATTCAAGCAAAAGGCTCTAGGAACCCAGATGATTTCCAGGAAATTAAAGACAGAGAGAAGGGAATCACAACGTGCCTCGTGGCATGTTTTCTGGAGAAACATAGAGCCTATTCAAGTCACTGCTAGTTACATCAAAAAGACATATCTAAACTGGCTCTAGATTTAGTAAATCTATATGTACAGACTTTTTTGGCAGCCAAGCAGAGACAATGTAGACTGAAGCAAACCATAAAAGGGTTCAATTCAATGTGAACAGAGGTCACTCTGTCACTCTGTCACTCTCAAAATGATAAAGTGAGCAGCGTATAGTTTCCTTCCATAGATGTCACCTGGACTCGATGGCATTTTAACGGTGGCACTACAGCACACATTATTTTTAGGACTTGATTGATCCTAAGCTATACTCCTAAATCTTGGAAGCCAATGTAGTCTTCAAACCAAAATCTGGTAAGATCTCCCCATCAGCCTGTTTTCCGTTTCGTTAAAGACCCAAGAAAGACTGGTCGACGATTAGATCAGAACCAACATGGGCAGCCAGTCTTCTGTCGGGTTTCCAATCCGCACACCGTAAGTGAAAATCACACTACACTCGTTGGTTAGTATAGATGTAGGTATAATTGAGAAATCCTTTGACAAAAGTATCTCTAACTAGCATCTTTTTATACCCCATGTCACAGGAAGGTATTTTGATTCATAGTTTGTAACATAGAGAAATAGTAACCGTAGAGCCCCAAGACCTTAATGGCATATGATCGAGACCGAATGACTCATGTCCGTCCGTCCGTGTGTCGGTAGTTTTTCGGTTTTATTTTTTGAGCTAGGAACTTGTAACCTAATCACTGTTCTTTCTAGGTCCCGAAGTAAAAATTTTTTAAATCCGCCCACTGACATGCCCATTTTACTTTCTAGCAAGAAAATCAAAGTTGTCTTATGATGAACCAGGCCAACTTCTCAACAATGTATGCTGGTGTAATGTATGCTGGTAATTTCTTTACATACAAGGGGACCTACAATTTTTTGCCGAATCCTAACGCAACCTTGAGAAGTTTTTCAAGACAAAAAAGGACAAAAAAGAACAAATCTTTTTTTTCTGGTGATGACGGTTGGATTCGAGCCAGCACACACACTAACCACCACACCAGGGCACCCGATTTAAACAATTTACTGTTAGCAAACTAGTTAAGTCGACGGAAAGTGTCAGATTAACGATCTTGAAATTAGTCCGGTAAGGATTAAACTAGTACTGTAAACAGGAAGATATTATAAAATCTGCGATCTATAACTTCACTAAAATTTAACTGCTGCAAATTTTCAAGCTGAATCGAATTGGAAAACACAGAAATGACAAACGGATCAGAAACAGCTTTTAGAACGGGGGCAGGAGTCTTTTAAACGCCTGCAGTTTTTTTTTTCGAGTAGAAATGACAGCTTTTCGAGAAACCTCAGCCTGGGTTTCAATTGACTCAAAAGACTGCAGTAGCACTTTTTGTTTTTTACATAGATAGCCAAACGCCCTGGAATCGCCAACGATACGACCCAAGTTTGTAAAGCAATGCCGCGAATCTGTCAGTGAAATTGCTGTCAGGTGCGACATATATCTGTACTTTATTTCAGGCCACAGGGATGTTTCAGAAAACAACAGAGCTTACGAACTAGCTAGAAGAGGTGTTGAGCATCAATCTGACTAATGAAACAAAACCGGCAGCACTTTCGCAAAGGAAGCCATTCCAATGGCCAACAACAGGTCGAATAACATTAGGACATGTCTCTCTTCCAAACAACTCTGGCCATTGCTCGATCGTGAAACATACAGAGACTAGTGTCCTTGAACAGGCTGAAACTTAAATAGACCAGAAGACGATGTTTGTAGAAGTTGCAGAGATGAGGAAGAGAAAGAATACTCGGTTCTTCTACTTCTGTTAGCTGTCCCGCCCTATCTAAGTGCATACTTCTTTGAATATCTTATCGATCTAGAAAGACTTGAATTAAAGAAGACAGTGAGCTTCATCTTCGGATCAAATTGTTTGCTCTGGCTTGAAAGCCATAAATTTCAACGACTTAACCCGTCCTTTATGCCACCCGAGAACTCAATCTTAGAGTGACTCACCTACAGCAAATGCCAAATACCTCATCGTTCCCCCACCCCCTCGATATCCATGACCCATATTTATAAATTGAAAATATGAGTTATATGCTTGAATCTTATTCTTTCCTAAGAGCTTTTATTAATAATTTTGTCATCTAGAGTAGCAAAAAACTAAAATAAAAAACTTATTTATGTATACACATTTCCTTATTCACACATCAACATATTTGCAATGGGTTACATTGAGGCACCGATCCATCCGCCGTGAGTGTGAATAAGGAATCAATTACAAATTTTTGACCAAATTTTTCAGGCTTGTAATTCGAAGTTCAAAAAATACCCGCATACATATCTAAAAACATAACATACCTTACATCGAATAAGAACAAAGTAAAGCTCTATTAAGTATGTCTTTTGAACATGTCATTGCGGCAAAAGTTAGCATGACCACATTTGTGTCAACGGCTGCTTGCAATTAAAAATTTAGAATCATCATAAATTGCCCAAAGGTCGACTGACTGTTAAGACCCATGAGTCGTGACAAAAACTCTTCGTCATCGCTTCCATCATCGTGACGAAGAATAACAAAATTTATATCTTTCTTTTTCAAGTTTGAGAAAAAAAAAAATAGGTAATAAAACATCCAAAAGAATATTCACTTTTTGATATTGGATTTTTCAACGTTCCTACAGGAAATTCAATTAACTCGGCTAAATTTGAGGACACCAGGGGGCAGGCAGCAAGAAGCATAGCTCAGCACAGCTTATACTGTACAATCAATGGCTTTATTGTCACAATCAATGAACAACGAGCTTGCTTCTGGCTTTATCCCGCACACAATCTTTGCCATCATCGTTCCTCCTGGCCCCATCACCGTGTCGTTGTCGTTTCGTCCGTCAACATGGCACAAAACTTAAGATAAACAAGTCCATTCCCCTATCTCCCCACAGGCTGACTAGAGCTTTGCAAGCGCTACAGCAAAGACAAATATCTAGCTTAACGTGAAATAACCAATCTGATCAAATTGGTCTCGAGAGTAAACATTCACGCAAAAAAAAAGACATCATTAAGACGTTGTGTACACTGCTCTTGCATAGTGGGTCGATGAATCCACTCGCAGCGAGATACTTTTCCGCATAATTTCAGATGCAAACGCAAAGATACACCGAGATGTAGCGCGTACAAATTCAAGCAATTTGTGTGCACTTTTCGCTGTTTGCAAACGAAAGCAAGCTAATAACTGCAGACTGTTATGGAGTCGGTGTACCGTATGTGGTCCACCATTATTATGCAACAACAACGGTGCCCAACATCAAAGATAGATTTTTAATTTCGAGCCGGTTAGCTTGGAATTTTCTTGTGTCACTCGGATTGCATCATTTGCCATTTTTTTCTCGCTTCGTTCAACAATTACGGACGACAAGCGATGACAATCTCTTTGATATGTGGGGTTGCGGCTTAACAACTCGTTCAGAATATTAATTAATTGATTAGAATAAGATTGGAAAGTATGATGTGAAGATATGTCGTCGGTTTGCGGCATCTAATTTGCTGTTCTTAGTCAACTTCAGGTACTTATATAGAGGGGCTAAATATTTTGTCGTACATCTAGTGGGTGGGTACTTGAAAAGGAAATTTCGTACCGATGATTGAATGAGTGATTCAGTGTTGTTTGAGTGATTGATGTGATCTTGGTATGTGTCAGTGATGAGCACCTGAACTTCTGCATAATTTATTTTTTAAATTGACAAGAAGGAAACAGCTCTGGTGTTTAGACAAACCTTCTTTGTTTTCTCTTTTTTTTTCAAACAAGAGTTTACGATTTGTACTTTTGGCAGACGGCGCGCGGTAGTTAATGTTGCGTGAACTGAATACCTATTCAAAAAAGGGGGCCAGAATATAAAACAGAAGATGAATAAGGCAAAGCTTTTGAACCGTTTTAGGCTGTAGTGAGGCGCCTCGGTTTTTCTGATGAATGTTCAATAAATTCAAATTTGACAACAATTAAGTTGATGCATGTGGCTTTTAAAATGACAAATCATTCGATCAAATACGTTTATGAAATTTTTCATAAAAAAGGCATATGGTTCTCTCGCGTTGGAGCATAGGAGAAGGAGTCCAGAGTAACCAGATGCTTTTTTGCGTCGCGTGTCGTTACAGATTTTCTCTTGGAAAGTGCAAGTTATCCCATTTTAACCGAAAAAATGGGATGGTTTCTTCTCAAATAAAAAAATAAAATAAACGCAACTCGCGCAACAGCTCGACAACAATGTATGCTGTGCGTGTTAATTTTTTCACATACAAGGGGATTGTACTCTCGGAGGGATCGTCAGACCCTCGAGGAGGTGGGGACCGTGAAAAGGAACAGGTCTTTTTTTTCAGGTGACGATGGCAGGACTCGAACCCAGACCTCCGGCATAGTAAGCACACACACTAACCACTACGCCACGGCACCCCACAGTTTGATAGGTAGAGCAACACGATAATTTCTGGTAGGCACATTCTTACCATTCGTAATTAACGTTCGCTTTACCAGAAAGAAGCAAACGTATGAATATTTTCTCAGTCCTTAATATCTTAATCTTCTCAGTCCTGTTTTACGATACAGAAGCATGAGAACAAAGCATGTCAAAGACGGATGAGGACGACCAAGACTTCGTTCCCTTTTAAACAAACAGCGGAGATGGAAGTACAACGCTGAACTGTATTTACCTGTGCAGTGACTCCGCCCTAGTCAGAACACAGCCACCGCAATGATTGGGTCATATAGAGCGGCTCCTTATCGAAAATCTTTGAATCCCCCCCGGAAAGAAGGCTCAGAAGAAGAGCACCAAGTCTCAACTGGCGCACTTAAGTGGAAATCGCCCTAACTTAACTTCGAGTATAAAATTTGAGACAGCTAGCTAAAATTGACGCGTGAAGCTTGTAGGCTGATGCCCAGGCTCAGTCTGGACTGTGGTGTCAAAAAAAGTAAGTCAATACGCCCTTAAAAAATTATCTATTTAGATACAGCTCAATGTGTTTTATATTAAGCAGCACCTGCGAGAGGGCGTGAAGAGCGATTGCGGGCAGGTACTCTTTGGGCGGATTTCAAAATTTTTTACACTTGTACAGTACTGCTTCGCATGATGTGGAGCTTTGGAACGAAATTTCAGCCTAGAATGTAAGGCCTAAAAACACTCTGTGAGATACAGACGGACGGACATGGCTTATTCGATTCAGAATTCGGTCTCGATCATTTGCCCTTCAGGTCTTGGCGGTCTTCTATTGTTATTTCACCGTGTTACAAAGTATGTGACAAAATTAATATACCTACTATCCTATGTGATGGGGTATAAAAAGAGGAGAGGTACTGGTGAACCCTTGTTTTGAATAGCTGCATGTTGTAATGAATAGTAAAGACTGATTGTGGCAGGATGTTCCACATGCGCGTTGAACGAAAGAACCTCTGACCTTAACTGTACGCCCAAACTTTCGCTCGAGGGTGAACTGATGCGAGTATTATGGTTAAGTATCTTGAGGGGATGCTGCAATTGGCTATTTCACTGGTTGGAACACTGTTCGTAAAAAAAGCGATAAAACAGTGACATACAAGAGACATTGCGTCGGTGTTGAGGTAATGGACTTCGCAATTCTTTCTGTCACCAATAAATTTTAGCGTTTGCTTTTGTCCAGCAGATGATGTGTTGTTTTCGGAGCACCTGCCCAGACGTGGGTATTCCAGCTTAGGAATATAATAGCCATACCAGAAAGGGTAAAATATTTCACGCACATTTTAAGGAAACCTAGGCATTTCGCAGCATTCTTGCCAGTCTCAAATATATGGTCATTACAACTTAAGTTTTTACTAACACACATACCGAGAACGGAAAGCCTTTCGGTTTCAGCGATGCAAGTGCCATTCATGGTTGGGTGATACGATTTTACTTCAATGACGGAAAACAGCATTGAGTTTTAGAAGCATGAAACTCTACTCTGTTAAGTGATCCCCATGATACAATGCTGTTGTGGTCAGAGTTTGACATGCGCTGCCACGCCAGTTCTACATTCGAAGAACCGAAAACGAATATGAAAAACTGAGGATACGATCACCGGCAAAGGAGTGAATTGGATTAGAAGTAGCAGACAAGAGATCGTTTATGAAAACGAGAAAGAGAGTCAGCCACAAAACTGAGCCCTGAGGAACCCCAGCTTTTATTTTGTAAACTGCTTGAATCCATCCAAAACAACTTGAATTGAACGGTTCAAAAGGTAATTACTAATCTATTAAATAAGACATACAACGATTCCAAATGTACTTATTTTGGACCAGAGAGATTGGTGCCAAACTCTGTCAAATGCCTTTAAAATATCAAGCGCATCAGCCTTGGTTTCACCAAAAAGATGCAAGGAATGGTTCTACTTGTCGGTGAGGTATGCCAAGCTTTGTGTGTACCTTCACACCGCAAGACGAAAAAATATATATTTCAGACCATGGGTCGTATATGACACCATCATTAAGGCGTTCCTCTGGTGAATCAGTAGTTTAGGCTGCTAAATTTTTAGCAAGTAAGTAAAACCAACTGACCTTCTGCAACACAAGAACAAACAAATGTCAATGATCGTCAATCTAATTTTGGGATAGTAAGCTTCAAGTTCTTTGAGGAGATTGTAAACTAGCTAAGAAGATCGCTTGATAACAACTGCTTCTAACAAGGTTAGTATCTTCATCGAAATAAAGAAGCTGGCTAGACTAGCCCTAAAAAAAAGCCCAAAATCCCGAAGCCCCTAAATACCGAAAAGAGGAATCGCAAAAACAAAATCCTGAAACATAATATAAAATAAAAAAATTGTGGAAATTAAATGTTAATATTAAATAGAGCTCTCGATTCCCGTTATAGTGTTGTAGTTTTACCCGTTTTCCTAGAACGCCAAAATTCCAGAATGGATAGAATCTAGAAAATTGGTTTCGGAAACTTTAAATGGAGCAAAATTTAGAAACACACAAATCTTTTTCATATTTAGAAAATTTGACTTAGAAAATTTCTAATACTTATCGAAACCTCCGACCCACACAAATCCAACTTGGCAAAATAGAGCTTTTTCAAAAATTAGGATGAAAACCCATTAGGGAGTTTTTAGTTTCGATATTTTGGGTTTTAGATGTCGTCATGTTTTAGGTAGAGCCGGTAAAATTTTCTGTTTCAGTTTCGGGATCTAGTTTTTTCAGGGTTATGGGTTCTCGAAATATTGGTTTTCTCAATTGTGAGTTTTTGGGATTTTCGTCTATCGGGATTTATTTTTTTGGGATTCATGCCGTCTCCCGGTTGGATTCCAAGGATGTGATACTTGTTTTTCGTATCTTTTTTTATAGAACTTTTAAGTCTACCTTAAAACTGGCTGTGGCGTCTTGGACTTTATGCATCTAATGTATGCGAACATCAACAAAAGGTTTTACCTACTTGTGATCTATTATGAACGGAGAAAGCGCGGATATAAAGTTTCAGTCTTGCATTTAACCCTCTTTACCAACATGGGGCTCATACATGGACTAAATAAGCCTTAGATTAATCTTTTCTCACCGCGCAAAAATCTAGATTCTGAGTGAAAGTTTAATTTATAAATGTTATATCAGAATCTAATTGAGGCTCTCATAATCCAGATTTTGTTGACGTTTCGGTAACTTAGATAGGTTAAAGACCAGACAGACTCTAAAATATTTTCACATATTTTCAGACTATAAAATAATTCAAAACTTAAAGTAAGGCAATGTTGGAAAAGATGAGTTCTTGTTGTGAACAAACACGACATAAATTTTCTTCGTAACGTTGTTCACATTGCGTTTTAGGTTCGGAGTTTCAGAAATTCAGCGAATATCGATTTCAATTAATTATTTTTTAGGAAAATCAATCCCCCCCGAATATTGCTTTAACTTAAGCCTTTAAAAACTTTTAAAGTCAACTTCTATATTCAAATTTATGAAATATGCATTTTTTATCACAAAGTTCCTTATAGCGCCTTAAAATCCACACTGCCCTCAACTGGACTGTTTTAATTCGTTACAAACGTCTGGTGTAATATCCGCTTAATCCGCTTACATAATTTTGTTTAATTAAGTATAAAGGTATAAACACCTTTAGAAGTTGCACCTTTTAAAGAATTTCGTAGCTAAATCACGTTTATAATGCAAGTAGCACACATTTATCTATTTTTGATCGAATCTCAAAAGGATAAAGCGAATTCACATCACGTTCAAGCACGGTTTTCCCAGCGACAAAGACGGATTTCTATCTGCAACAAAGTAGCTTTATTGACAGACTAATTAATAAATAAGTCAATTTATCACCGCACGTTCCGCACTCTGAAAGTGTTTTCAAAGAAGAAAAAAAATCCGTAAATTTCAGACGATAGCACCGCGAGTTAAACTTGACTTCACGAAACCCCGCATTGAACTGTGGGTCCCCAATGTAAGGCCCGTCGAGCTCCAGACAAACCACAACTCAGTGAGGTATGTATTTTTTTTATTTTCATTTTTATTAAATTCTTTCATTTAGCCGTCCATTATGTCAAGTTTGTAGTTGGCAAATATCTGCGCTTGTAGTCGGTGTAGGTACAGTATAAGTTGGTATTTTTTTTTTTCACTGTTTCCTTCGGACTTTTCTTCTGGATTTTCTCCTGTCCCAAGAACTTTGCCCGAGTAGCGCCGCCAAGGGTGCATGGGCTATACCAACTTTGTCGTATGAGCATATCGCTTGAGAAACGTACCGGGAAACGAAGCCTCGCCGCAGTACGTTTTTCTGATTTCAATGAGATCTGATTAAATTCACTTTGCACACTTGAATCTGTGCACTTAAGCATTTAATGCTTGTTTGTCGACGTTATTTCGAAAGAATACGCGAGGGGGAATTGACTTTTCTGATGGGATATTTAGTAAGTTGCTTGGGCAACAAGAGGTTTATTATTGCTTCCAGTTAATAAAAAGATAGTTCTAGGTTATAATTAGATTAAATAGATTCATTTTATAATTTTAGAAAAAAGTGCATGAAGTGAAGTGTCTCCATTGAAGGTTTATCTTTGGTTAAGATACTTGGTATCGAGTCGTGATTATCGTAGATTTTATCTGAAAGCCTATTAGTTTTTTATATTTTTGATTTTAAAAATTTGAAAAATATGACAATAGCTGCAAGAGCCAAGGTACCAACACGAAATAATTTTTTTTTGCGATAGAAACAAAGAAGAAGAGATTTTAATTTTGGTAAACAGAGGTAAAGTTTCAATTTCTCTTTAAAAATCCCGGAACAAATCATTGATAAATCCTAGGAAAATATGCGTGATTTTTTTCTTAAAAATATCACAACTAACTCCGATGCTATGGCCTTATATAGCAGTGGCAAAGTTTTTAAGTTAAGACTGTATCCTGGGTATACAAACATTTATACTGCTTACACCAGACTTAAAGCCATTAAATACAACTGTGATTGGACGCAACAATTTAAAGCTCACCGATTTTTAAATAGCTCATATTTCTTTAACATGTCATCTTAAGGAAGACATTCAATTACATTGTATATATCGTACACATCGAACTGAGTCCGCAACTAAGCTATTGCTTTTTATACCCGACCCAGGGTACATTAAGTTTGATGTATAGTTTGTAACCCAGTGAAATAATCACCGTAGACCCCTAAGACCTTTAAGAGATATGAATGAACGATTTAGCCATGTCCGTCCGTCCGTTCGTCCGTCCGCCCGTATGTAAACAACTTTGAGGCCTTATTTTTTAAGGTAGAGAACTGAAATTATGTGGGTTGGCTGGAAGTCCATTGGACCCAGATCAAGTTTGAAAATTAGCTAAATCCGCCCACAGACACGCCCACTACAGGCCTGTTTGTGCGACTATCTCTAATTTAAAAAAATACTTTTTCTTAATTTTAGCTATGCTAGAATGGTGCTAGCGCATTCAATTTTGGTATGTAACATTGCCTTATAATTGTCTTTGAAGTGGCCAAAAAATTGTAGCCTTTTTTTTAGATTTTACCTTAAAATGACTGTTTTTCAATAAATATATATGAAATTTGACCAAAAATTTTATGATAAAAGTTGAAGATATTAGCATTTTGCAACTTTTATGTATATATAATATGTGCCTCCGCCCACTTTTGTGGGCGTGGCGTTAAAAGAGTGATTTTTTTTAAGTTAAAAAGGTGGAGTTTTAGGCCGAAGTGTATGCAACCACCCAGTATAAAGCATTCAACAGTTATGTTTTTGTATCCCGCCCACTTTTTGGAATCGTTTCAGTTTTTTTGGTATGGTCGGGTATTTTGCAATCCGACGTAGATGGACTGCAGCTTTTGCATACGCACTGTTGCACTTTCCCACTTGTTTAAATAAGTCATTATTAGTTTTACAAGCGAAACAAAAAGCCTCTTGAAGCAAGGTAGCATCTGCCCATCAACCCAAAAGTGATCCAACGAGTTTGCGTAAGGCCTGCTACAATTCTTATGGTCATAAGAATATTGCTTCGCTTAACCCTAATGGAACTTAAATTATCAGTTGGGAACTCATGCATCTGAAATATCACGGTGAATGATCAAGCTCTAATCAAAACAAGTGAGGAAGTGCTAGAGTTCGTCTGTGACAAACTTCTATAAACCTGACCCTATATACCATGCCCCCTAAAGTGGGCATGGGCTTAAAACTAAAATCAATTTATTGTAATGTCGTTATCATCATGAGAAAGTGCAATAAAAGCGAACATTATTTCAGAAAAAAACAGTTTTTTCCTAAAAACGCCCCCTAAAAGTGGGCGGAGCTCAAAACTTGTATGAAGCAAACCTAGCAAAAAGCGTTATCTTTAATATTTGTCATATAATTTCTTTTCGACTTGGAATAAAATTCCGAGAAATCGGGTTTTTAAAGATCTTACATGTTAAAAGAGGGCATGGTCGATATTGTGGGCAGTCCAATTTTTGCCTTGTTAAAGGTCTTAAGCCAAAACTGCTTAGTACCAAAATTTAACTTCTTGTGCCTTGTCTTACTTGACCAAAAGGCATTTAAAAAAAAAATAGTGAATAGAGGTTGTCTCACACTGAAGCCAGAAGTGGGCGTGGCCATTGATCTATTAAGCCAATTTTCAAATTTTGTCTGTGCAACAAAAGAACCAAGCCGTGTACCGAGTTTCAGCTCTCTAGCTTGATTTTGAAGACCTAAAACCTTCACGCATACGGACGGAAGGACGGACGGGCATGGCTTAACCGATTCACATGTCGGTCTCGATCACATCTCTAAAAGGTCTTAAGGGTCTACGGTGATTATTTCACTGTGTTACAACTATGCATTAAAATTATGCATATAACCTCGGCTGGGTATAAAGATGCAAGGTTCAATCTTTCTTTTCAGAGTGATTATGCATTCAAATCATGCACCGCCCCTTCCTACAAAGGTTAACTTATTGGAAAAAAGCCTTCCTAAAAAATCTCAGAACAATCATTGCAAGCCTTGGATTTGATGACGAGATGTTTCCTGCAACTCTCAACTGCAACTCGCTTTAAAGTCTTAATTGACTCTGATAAATAATAGACTAAATCATTATGTGAAGTTACCAGATACTAGACAGAATAAAAATTAACGCACGAGTAAAAAATTTCAAATCGCAATCAAAAATTAATAAGTTGTAAGCAAATTCAAGTTATTCGTTCGGATACAACCGAGAATTTGGTCGAAGTAAAAAATCCATTCAACATTCTAATAATTCCACAAGCACAGAAGTTAAAAGATCATAATAACCCTCCAGCATATTACACTTCGTAAAGATCGAGAAGGGATACTCGCTGAACATCAAAATCATTAAGTACGTGAGTAAGGTTAGCCGAGACTTCACGACAAAGCGTCAGAGGTCGGAGGACGTAATAGTTTCGATCACCCACACCCCCCTAACTCTTTCTCCGTTTTACCTTTGACTTTGAAATTCAAAGCGGTGTAAGACAAGGCTGCATCCTTTCACCAAAACTTTCCCAACTGGTTTTTCAGTGATGTTCTCCACGCAGAATTGTCTTCCAGTGACGGAAGTATTTAATGGACTGTGACATCTCTCGTAAAACATCTTGACTACGTAGGCAATGTGTGTTTACTCTCACATAGACCTAACAATTTAACTCCCGACTGTGGAAGATCACCAAGCCAGAATTGCAGAGAGTTTTTTCCTTCATATCTGCCATTATGGTGATCGACCAGGTGTGATACGATATAGTGGTAATCAACCAGGAATCAATGACTCTTCTGGCTAAGACCAAAGGCGGGATAACGCTTGGTTAGGATCAGGTCACTGTCAGAGTCTGTGAACAAGACGAGTTAGAGACTGGCAAGATAGCCCCTAGACCCGTTGTACTCTGGTACATCAGTATCTTATCAAATAGATAAGATGTCGGAATTACCTATAAGAAGACAAATTGACTAAAATATATAGAAATATTTTAAGCTTCTCTCTGCGACACCACTGGCAATGAGCTTTATAGCAAGGTCAGGCAATTCACTCCAGTCCTCAACAAAGCACACTCTTCGTCCTGCCATATCATAATTCCGAGATAAAAGCACAGCCACAGCGTCATTGCTAGACCCCAGAATTGGGTCCAGTTAGAACAGACACCACTGCGAGAATCCAACAACGCAAAGACCACCTAAAGAAGTATAAATTGTAGTAATCAACTTGGATCGTAATGTTGGCGTACAAGGCTGCTACTGCAGTTTGATGGTCTACGAAGAACAATACCCCTGCAGCCTATTGCGTAAGTTGAAAGCCAGACCGTAGCTTCTCGAACAGTTTTGGATTCTGGATCCTCTCCGAGGATATCACAGGGAAATAGGTGAAACATTGTTTCTAACTTTAATATTATAGTTTTTTCAAAAGCTGGAGTAACTCGTTGACTTGCAGGAGTGAGATAAGCGGCGACATTCTCCACTGCCACGGCGCCTGGTAGTCCGTTTTATTCCACTCTGAAAGGAGCTCTTGAATACTGACCTGTTGTTGGTTATATAACAACCCAGCTAAGCATGGATGAGTCTGCTGCTAAGCCTTCGACAAGTTTCGCTAAAATTATCTTCTGAATGACAATTGAGCATTTCGTCCTTAACGATACAAAGTCTATCAACTTAAATGAATAAATTTTTGCCACGCCCACCTTTGGGTGTGTTTTTAAGTAAAAAAAACAAATTTTTAATATAAATCTGCGATAAAGACGTGTATACCACGTCTGATAAAAACATGATAAAAAATTTTATGCTATTCAAAAGGGGTTCTTAACTGACAAATTCTTCACACAATTAAATTCAATAGAAACTGAAATTAGAACAACCAAGATTTTTGACGCATTTTAGAGATTGGTCAATTGGGATGGGGTATCCAACGATTTGCCTAAGCGGATTGTAACCCTCCCACTATAGCTCCTACTTTCATTTCCCTACAATATTACCACTAATGTAAAAATTTTATGAAAATCTTTTAAAAATCTCTTCGCTAGCTGCACCGTGTAATGATTTGCTTATACAAAAAGGGGGTAGGGTTTGTACAGATCTTTTAAAAAAATGTTTTGCCCTAAAAAAACATTTTGAGGTGTGTTTGAAATGGGTGTGGCTTAAGACTATTGTAAATATGTTCAGTTTTCCCAAAGTTCGTGTTAAAACAAGTGGAATTCTACACCTTTCGTAAAAATGTAAGGTTTCAGCCAAGTTTTTTAATTTTTCTCTTCATTAGCCCAAAGCTATGTCCTCCAGTGGATCTTTGCGTTAGAAGCATTTGAATAGTTTTTGTTTAGGAAAACCAAAAAACTACATTTATACCAAATTTTAGCGTTCTTTTGCACAAAACTTAAGGGAGTTCAGGAAAAAGCTTAAGAACAGTATTTTTTTCGGATTTTTTTTTTTAATTCTGGCCATTGTTTAAATGAATTCAAGAAATAAATAGCAGATTACTACTAAAATTCATAAATGCTTTCGTATTTTTTTTTCAGTTCCTCCCGCTGATGTTATTTAATCAAGCCTGAGTACCTACTTTTGAAGATGTATTTTTTTTTATATTTGCCACACTTGAACTTCTAAAGTAATTCCCAAAGAATCTTCTCAAGGAGGCATCCACTTAGGATTGATTGTTGATTAGACCGGTAGCAAGCTTCGACAATAACAGCTTGCTATGAAAAGATTGTATGTGTGTACGTCTGAACCTACTTAGTGTACATTGCACTGCATTTTCGTTCTTATTGATCCGTATAAAAACTAACCACTTCACACTGACTCATTTTATAAAAATTCAACTGATTGACATCTTTACCTTCGCTCTTCCTCACTTCGATGCAGCACATACTACTTGTGCATAAGAAACTTGTATAAAAACTAAGGAAAATTAAAAATATTTTTCCGTCACTCTCATTTCCTTTTCGACTGGAAAAAAGGACACTTTATCTAGTCCAGGCAATGACGATAGCAAAAAAAGCCGCATCACTAAATCCCAATGCAATTCCTTCTCGTAAAACCCACTTTTACTACCAAAATAAATATAAGCACACCGGAATTCGCTATAGCAAAGGCATTGTGTCTCGCGTCGGCGTTTCAACAGTAATGTCGACCAGTTTTTTAAAATTATTTATATAAATAATTTTTAAGAATGTAGAGTGAACTGAAAAGGAAGCATAAACCAACTTTTACGGGCAATTATGGTCAATTATTCAATCAGATAGAATTTTCTCAAGCGATAAGCACGGAACACTTTTTATTTGATTTCCACCAAGGTAAAGGACGAGGATAGATAGGAGAATTGATAAATAAATTAAAATTTTATAAACTGAGGTAAGCAGATGCTTGGGGGTGTCTACACAAACTTATAACAACAAAATCGTTTAGTTTTGCTAGTCTTACTCACAGAAGAATCGAATTAACTTTTTTCTTAATATCAGTTGAAAAATTACGAGACTACTTGTTTTACCGGAAAATAGAGTAACAATGATTGTCAGTGTAGTTCTGGCTCGCTCTACGGCGTATTAGTAATATTTTTTTGCTCTAAAGCGCAAGCTTCATCGATCCATTTGTATCCATTCATTGGAGCATTGAAGTCATATGTTTTGCTTTTGTGGAACGTATGTTAGGTAAGAAGTATAGTGAGCTTTCAAGAAAAGCTTCGGACAAAAATGAGATAGTATTTGCACCGTCAGAAAAGTTTAGCTTTGTACTTTAGTGGTTTGTGTATTCACTTGAATTCATAACTTTCTTAATTTAGGATTTTGAATTTTTAAAAAAGAAATAAAGTAAACATATGCACCTATGCCCTTTTGCAATGTTTAAGAAAATAATATCCAATAAAAGTCTTTTGCCACCGTTTATTTTAAACAATTTTAAGTAACAAATCTTAAAACTTACTCAATTTGTTGAGTTGAATCTTAAGCATTAAAAAGGTAAGCTTTACTTTTAGACGAGCTCTTATAGGGTGTAACTAGCGCATATAAAACAAAAGGAAGATCAAAAGTTTATCCCAAAGTGTTTCCACCTGAAAAAAGAAGATTAACTCGATGTATGCATTCATTTTTAGTAAGACAATCCTATCCAATTCAAATCAACAAACAGCATTTGAACCCTGCGAAGAATGGTTGATCTTGATGATGGTTTGTCCGAATTTGTGACTCGGCGACATTTTTTTTGATGTAGATGTTGCCTCTCTTGCGAACACAATTAGATTTTACTGACCGACATTAAGCTAGTAGTTCGCCACCACTCACAAAATGAAAAAAGTTCGTTACCAAACACTGTTTTCCAGATTCACAAATGAATCATTTTTTATAATTTCCAACGAATTGTTGATTCTATAAAAAGAAACAGGACAAAAAACAATAGAAAACGAAACGTTAAAATAATTCGCTGAAAGCAGTCAAATATGCTACGATGTGAAATGCTTTATATGTTGAGCATCCCACATCCACTAATCTGTTGCAATGTGCACAGCTCAGTGCGATCCATTTTTTTGACAGCTCTAACTACACCCACATCAACATAATCGTCAATTATTCTGTGCATCCCCTTACAAAATACAAGAAACACAGCTGAGCTAATGAAACCCAGCTGTCAATAAAATGTTTGTTAGATCTGCCGCGCTAAAACGCGAAAAGAACACATAGAAATCTGTAGGGTTTGATTGGTGTACTCATGCGTGGAAGAGATCAATTACGGTATTAGTTTTTAATATTTTAGTGATGAGATTAAAAATTCTATTGTGAATCTTGAGATCTAAAGACGAGTCAAAGAAGAATTGTTCTAATGGGGAAGAGTCTCCGGTGGAAACACCTGTTAGTTATATTTTTGCTTGGGGTTTGCCGAATGAAAGTATAAAAGTTGTTTCACTTTTTAAATTTGCAACAAAATTACGCGATGAATTTCCCTATTTTAAATACACAAAGACAACTTCTTTAAGTTCAAACAACAATAATTTTATTTGATTGTTTATTTCTAGTTTTTATAACTTCGTTTCGCCTTAAGCTTTTGCATTCGTTGTTTAAAATTCGATCAAAAAAAAAAAAAAAAAATAGATTTGAGCATAGGCACTCCTATCGGCCTTTTATAGGATGGTTGTGAATCTAGAATATATTTTAGAAAAAGGTCAAATGCGTGGATGAACACATTTCATTACCCCGCTCCTAGTTTGGATCATCCCGAAAAACCTTATCATCATTACTTCAGTTGTAATATTCACTACTTTTAATTGTGCTCTTGATCCTTATTGAATTGGAAAGAGAACTTCGGATAGAATACTATGACCTTATTCCAATAGGCCAACAAGAACAAAGGTCCCGTTGATTTTCGTCCATACGACTTTCGAAAGATATTTGCTCAGAGTCTTGTTAAGGTGTTCTACCGTTCCATCCGTCCGTTTCTGCTGTCCCTTTTGATTCCATAGGCACACCTAACATACACACCCAGTGGTCCACTATCTGGTTGACAACGGCTTAAGATTCTTGATTTAAGATGGCGAAAGACTCAGGCTACTTGCTGTAATTGTCGGTAATTACAATGATAAAGCAAGAACCGTTTTAAGTTTCCTGGACCGAATCTGCGATGTCGACGACGATCTAATGCTAATCCGTTCCATGTAACGGAGCCGGCAACACCCATTGACTGGTATTGCAACATGCCGGAAGACTTGGTGCTCGCTTCAACGATTTCTGTAAAATTTGCAGAGACGAGGAGGAGGAAGAGACCATAGTTCACCTCATGTGTAACTTACTTACTTACTTACTTAAGGCGGAGCCACAGTCCGGGGTGGACCTGGGCCTCAGCCAACAAGCTTCGCAGTCAGCTCGGTCTCTAGCTAGCCGTCTCCAGTTTCGCACGCGAAGTTGGCTGAGGTTCCCTTCCACTTGCGTGCGCCATTTGAGTCTCGGTGCTCCTCTACCGCGCCGTCCCTGCGGGGTGGATTCAAAGATTTTCCGGGCCGGGGCGTTGGTGTCTCACCGCTCTAGATGATCCAGCCATCGTAAACGTTGTGCTTTGGCTCTTTTGGCTAGTTCGGTGTCGCTGTACAGCCCGAACCGTTCGATGTAATATCTTCTCCTCCACTCTCCGTCTATACAGACGGGACCGTAAATCGTCCGAAGAATTTTCCTCTCGAAGCAGCCTAAAGTGTTTTCATCCGCCTTTGGCAGGTTCCATGCTTCTGCACCGTAAAGCAGGACTGGGATGATGAGGGTCTTATGGACACATTAGTTGCTCGAGAGAGGGCTTTGCTACTCAATTGCCTTCTAAGCCCAAAGAAACAGCGATTGGCAAGAGTTATCCTTCGTTTGATTTCAGCGCTGGTGTCACTGTCTAAATTGATAGCGGAACCCAGGTAGACAAAGTTCCTAACTACCTAAGTTATAGCTGTCGATGAAGATGGTTTGTCCAAGACGTTGGTGTTGGGTGTCTTTTCTTGATGACAGCATATACTTGGTTTTGCCCTCGTTGACTGCTAAACCCATATTCGCCGCTTCCGTTCAAATACTCACGAAGGCTTAACTGACATCACGCTTTGTTCTACCGATTATGTCAATGTCATCTGCTATGCGAGTAGTTGAACGGACTTTTGAAAGATTGTACCTCTGGTGTTGGCGCGAGAGTTCTGCACAATTCTCCCGATTATGATGTTAAAGAAGTCGCATGACAGCGCGTTGCCTTGTCTAAATCCTTTTTTGACATCAAAGGGGTCGGTGAGGTCTTTGCCGACTTTGGCGGAACAACGCGAATTTTCCATCGTTATCTGCACAGACTGACGAGTTTGGCAGGGATGCCAAAACTAGACATTGCGCTATATAGCTCGTCTCTATAGATGCTGACACCACATGTGTAACTGTCCCGCCCTTTTGATCTTGAGAAAGTAAGCTGTAGGTAAATACTTCTTTGAAGATCTTAACGATCTAGCTAGACTCGACTAAAAGAGGATAATGACCTTCATCTCCAAGTTAATTGAGTTTAGCGCCTAAATTGTGATACACACAGTCTGTCCCTCATACCACCCGGCAACTCAATAATGCCTACAGTCAATGACATATCCCCTCATCATTCGCTCCCCCTCCCCACCATACTCCAAGGTCTTCCCTTAGAGGACTGGTTTACCTCTTCGGTTGCTCTCACCTTCCCCCTTTTACGGGAATACCAGTATATACATATATTCACCCTGGTATGGGTCACCTCGAAGACGGCTGCCATGCATCAGCATCTTATATTAGATATCGGTTATGCCTGCATCCTACCCTCCTTGAGACTAATTCTTCCTGAGAAGCAGTAAGCATGGACTTATACCGAAGTCAGCTGCCCCTGCCTTGCCTTTTCATATAGAACTACTCCTCACTGACCTCCCACTACCTTGTTGACGCTGGTTCACACCGAAAACAATTACCCTCGACCTCAAGTTATACTCTCCAATTCATACCAACCCTTCTCACCATCCTCAAGTCAAATTTGTATCTGGAGTCCAACTATCACGAGACCCTTTTCTTCAGAAAAATCTCTCACTGAAACCCTCAATTCTGGTGACAGTGGATCATTCTGAAACGGTAAGGCCCAGCTCCCTTTACCCTTTTTCGAGTAAGTCCCTAACCAAACCATCCATTAATTAGTGCTCTTTGGAAAAAGCTTACACCATTCCTGGTTGCCTCGATTTTTCTCACCACCCGAAACGGGTAGTTATTATTTCGGTCCTCGATTTGGTAAATCTGGTCCTACAAGACGTGTTACAATGGATTTTCCTAGGTCTAAGTGTGACCTGCCTAGCGAGGACAGCCTCCTAGCCTTACCTAACCTACCTCTTGTTTTAACTTTGCGTCCCGTGATAGCAGCTAACGTGGTGTACCTACTTCCGATAACAGTTCTCGACATCGTTTTTGCTATTCACACTAAATTTTGAACTGAGTTGTTGCAAAAAAGTTTACATCAATTGTTTTAATTAAAGGGCAATTTTTTTTTGAGAGTGCCTTAAAAGGTCCCCATGAGTGATTAAGAATGAATGAATTATGAATGAAGACTTGTACGCTGAGCTAAAGACTGCAAGCAGATTTGTGCAATTTTTATTTGTGATTCTCAAGCCAACGTGATACTCGTGACGTTCATATTGGTTTAAAGAAAAACACGAAAACTAGCAAAGATCAGGGGGTTACAAAAACAGGATATTTATTAAATTTATGAAAAAGGAAAACCTCTCGTTTAAGCAAAAACCAAGTTTAAGATCCAGTATGGCAAGGCTTTATGCGTTTGGCACCATTGTCTTTTGTAAAAAGGTTTGTGGGCAGTTTGTAATATTTTAGTTTTGGGCGATTTGATTTCGGACGATTTAACCCTGAATCAGAGCCGCTCTTCTCTCCTAAAATTATGACATTGCAAAAAATTTCAAACAAAAAAGTGGCAGTTTCAATGTTAGGTAGAACGAAGCTCAAACTTAATAGTTTACTTATTAACTTATTAAACTTAATGTACTTATTACTATATAAACTGAATTGGTAAGCAATTGTCTTCACACAAAAATTGAAAAAGTTTAAATTAAGAGTCAATCGACTTTATTTTTTTTTAATGTCTTTTCTCAGGAAAGGCGAACCTATAACACTGAAACCGTGCCACGAGATGTAAGGAGATTCTTATTAACTTTATTTTTAAAAGTTTACAGCTTATAAGTGTTAGAAAATATGTAATCAGGCAGTGAATTCCAAAGTGTACTTGTTCTTTAAAAGAAAGAATTTTGAAACAGTGTAGTGCGAGGTGTTTCGAGGTGAACATGGAACCGAGGAGCCCTTAACGCTTGCCTTGTAGATCGAACAAAAGAAGAATTTTCAGAATTAAGTTACTTAATTCTTCAGAGCATTTACCATTATAATATTTATAATAAAGACATGAATCAGCAACACGTCTTCGGTGAGACAGTGATTGAAAATTTGGTGTTAACTTAGGATTATCGATTAAACGAATGGCTTGTTTTTGACTTGGCTTAACAGTGAGTATTCAAATGATGTGCTATGTTAAAAGAGTGAAATTTTGCGTTCATGCGTCCTTTCATAGGATATAAGAATACCTAAAAATAATATAGCACACCACCACCTACGAAAGCAACTTTGCGACGCATAGATACTAGTATGTCGGACTGTAAAATTATTTTTCTAATGATGTCATTCGTGTAGAAACATGTAGTATAAACAAGTAAACGATGGTCCTTTCACAAGTATTATCTAATTCCTCCGTTAGTTTTTTTTTTATTCCATTATACTTTTCTGCAAACATAAATTCTTTTGTTACAGTATCTGGATCTGCTTATTGTAGAACTCTTGAAGGGATAAAAAATTTAATTCCAAAGGGATTTCAATTCCCGCAGGATGCAATCATAAACTAAATAAATGAAATCAATTGAACCAATTCGAGATACCTTTATGAGCAAAAGTACAAGGATGTGCATTACGAAGGATGGATGAGCATAGTCGTACTCAGGTTCTGTGTTATACCAGATATTGATTGAGTCTTCGAGCATACAAGTTTCCGTTTGAACTGAAATTTTTCAAGATGGCTTAGCAATCTTGAAAAATGTTCATTTGAAATTTAATATTTTATGTTGTCTTCTTACAGCCAAATTGTATGCAATTTGTTGGAAAAGGTTTGTATTGCGATAATCTAGAAAGAGTTTTTCTGTAAACTTGACTAAGTCGTTGAGATGTTCTCCTTCAGAAATGTAGAATGACAAAAATTGACTGTCGCTGGTTCTCTGGCATAGAACCGACTTTTAATATAACCCCACAGCAAACAGTAAGGCATGTCAATTTCCATCAACCTTCTTTCTGCGGTGGACCGGCACAAGGAAACAATACACTTGGCCTGCTGTTGGGGATATTGGCTCTGAGGATATCGTAAAAAATACTTTTTTACTTAAGAATACAAAACCAACATAGATAATGTTGGTTTTTTATTATTTTTATTTGAATGTTTTTTTTTTTATAGAAATTTAATGAAAATAAGTAAGTTGTTTAATTTTTAAAATCCCTAATCCCTAAGAGTTCAGCATTTTTTCGATTTCTGTTTCTTATTTTGATCTGTCTCACTGTTGGCCTTACACTGTCTCACTGATAGCACCGCTCGTGAGCAGTAAAACAGTTATACTTTTTTTGCTTTTTCTGCATTTTGAGTTTGTTGTGATGTGCTTATTCGTTCTTTCACTTAAATTTGATTTGCAAAATTCGTGTGGATTGTGCCTTAAAATTTGATCAAACTTTGGCTTTGATTAGTTTATACAATTACTTAGAGATTTACCAACTCAAAAGAAAAGTACCTCGCTGTTCACATCGGTGAGGTGACGAGCTTAACGAACCCGCGGACTCTAGTTAATCTGGGGAGCGTCTGTCCATATTGAGCAACATGTCTGTCTTCGTGCTAATGAAATTGCAGTTCCGCTTCTATTATGTAATTCTAGAGAGAACGTTGTGTCTTGTGTGGCTGCCTTCTAAGGCTCTAAAGGCTCTATTCTGGAACCATGGGAGTCAGAGCGCCCTTGAGCCGAATCGGTTTTGATCCTTGTAGCATCTTCGTGAGCCTAGCGAGAAATTCGTGGGTTGTCCGTGGAAAGTCCGTGGGTTGACATGACTGGGGCTACCGGAAAAGTACGTTCAAAAAACAATTAGTACTATGCCACGTGTCAAACAAAAAAATCGTTTAGACATTATGGAAAGGTTCGCTATGAATGGCACTACCCCGCCAGACACTGATGCTTATGTCTTATATGCCAGTGTGACATTCCAGGCAACTGTAAGGCTGATGAACTCGCCAAACTTGGAACTACTCTCTCAATTTCGCCTGATAAAGGCTCCTTAGGCATTCCAATTTCGACATGCAAATTCAGGATAAAACTGGATGCAAAAGAAAGAACAAATCTCAGATGGACAAGTGGTAGTACCTGTCTAGTAACAAAACAGATTTGGCCTAAGCTAGATCTTAAATGCTCTAGGAGTTTGATAGCTCTAGACTAGATCGCACATGAGTGCTACAATCGGTGTTATTACAGGACACTGTCTGATAGGCAAGCACGCGACAAGGCTTGGCGTCTTTTCTAATGGTTTTTGCAGGAGCTGCATGGACGAGGAGGAAGATGAGACCACTCTTCACTGACCCGCTCTCTCTAAGTACCGTAATCTTCACCTTGGAGCTTTCTTCTATAATGATCTCAGTGATCTTAACACGACTGACCCAAAACGTCTCTTACGCTTCATTAGTAGCTCAAAATGGTTCAACGAGTAGGCAATTTTTCCAGATCCACGTGGTATCACAATAGACCTACATAGGTCTAAGTGAGTTGGGTTCTTCGAACCCGACAGCCACTTTAACCCAACCTAACCTATATGCCAGTGATCCTGGGACGAGAAGTACTCGGGTTGGGGGTAGTTAGTGGTTTCCGGGAGAAAGCAAAATAATGCCTAAGCGAAAACTCTGGGTCGCGAGTTGGAATGTTGGACGCATGACTGGTCGTAGCTATGAACTTAAAGAGATGATGGTAAGAAGGCAAGTGGAGATTTTGTGTCTCCAAAAACGAAATGGCGGATAACCGGAATTCAGGCCCATTTCTTGGATATAAAGACAAATACTTACAAGATGTACTACAGCGGAATCGAACAAGATAGGAAACGAATCGGTATCATCCTTGCGACATCTTGAATCATTCAGAGCCAGGTGATCGGTTGATATCTCTCAAGCTGGTGATGCAAGGTGAGGTATGGAACATCGTTAGTGCGTATGCTCCCCAAGTTGGCTGCGAGCAGCTGGAAAAGATGCATTTTGGATAGACTCTCATAATCTCATGAATAGAAAATAAAGTACCAACTTTTTTATAAAAAAAAGTACCTACCAAATAACTATCCTCATGAAGGCGATCCCAAACGAAGAGCTTCTGTATGTAGGCGGAGACTTGAACGGACATGTCGGGAAGTCGAACGAGGACTATGAAGACTTCCATGGTGGAACGGGATATGGAACTAGAAACTCTTCAGGTGAAGATATCCTAAACGCTTGCAAGTGATACGATCTTATCGTGCTTTATACTATGTTTGCCAAGGAAAGCAGGCACCTGATAACTTACAGCAGTGGAGGGAATGAGACCCAGATTGACTATCATTTGATTCAAAGTTGCCTAAAACCGCGGGTCAAAGATTTTAGATGAGGCGATCATAACAAACCACCGCGCGCTGCTGACCGTTATTTTTATAGAACCGGCAAAAAAGAAAATTAAGCAAGATAAGGTATCTGGGAGAATCAACTAGTACAATTTGGATAAGGAAAAAGGCGAATAATTTTCAAACACGATGCAAAATTACCTCTGCAACATCATTGACGAAAACGAAGATGTAGAGTGCAGAGCACAAGATATGTGGGATGACCTACAGCAAACGTGCCTAGCAAAATTAAGTAACTAGACTTTGAATGAATATTGATGGGTAATTTTGATGGTGTTTTGAGTGATCAAGAAATTTTCGAATGTGATAGGGAGGGTGAGGGTAAAACCGGACCTTATGTAATACTGACGAGCTGTGTGGTGCAACATTCAATTTAGGCAACATTCCATCCAGTTGCCTAAATTGAATGTTGCGTTTAACCATTTTGACTCGGACATAAAACTCTTTATATTCATAAGCCGAGCTTCGTCTCATGTTTCAAGATCGTTTGGATCTTGATGAACTATTGCTTCCCCATTTTTCTCGTCTCTGTAAAGTCTGCGAAAATCATTCAAGGTAGCACCAAGTCTTCTGGCCAGTGTTGCCGAATGCTAAAATTAAAAGTCGCTAGACCAATCTCCAAATATCGCTAGATTAGCTCAAAATCTGAGCACAAAAAGTCGATAGAAGTCGTCAAAACAAAATATGATAGTATGATTGACGTTCAATACTTCAATTTCAATACTTACGTTCCTATACGTTATTTCAATACTTTGAATCACTAGCAAGCTCACTTGCTGTCCAGTTGCCTGGAATATCAATCTGATCCCCAGGGAGATGTCGCACCTGACAGCAATCGCGTTGATCGTAGATTGACCGTAGAACCACAGTGATGTAGCTGTGGCGGTAGTAGTAGCGGTAGTAAGGGCTGTCAAAAGTTAAAACACATGTATTCAGTGTATTGTGCACACAATGTGTGTCTGTGGCGGTAGCGCGTAGCTGTGGCGGTAGTAAGAGTTGGCCAACTTTTAACTTTCGTAGCGCTACACGAATGACAGCGCTACACGGTGGACAGTTCAATACAAGTTAAGTAAACAATGGAGGAAAAGGACTTCGAAAAGTTTATTGAGATGGTTCAATCTAAAGAAATTTTATGGAATTTGTGTCATCCGTTGTACAAAACTATTAAATCTAGTTCAAATTAACTCAGAGTATCGGCCATTGTTTATAAACGAGGTTTTTGTTCGACATAGCCGCGCTACACCATTGTGTTCAATTTTTTTCCGTACTACGCCACATGGCTCCGCGGCTGTACTACTGCTACATACCACCGCTATGGGCATGGTGGTCACACGGTGAACCGTATTGTTGGCGAATCTAAGTCTTTTATTTCATCTTGACTGTCGATACAAAAAAAATAGAGCTGCAGTCTATTGAGTTAACCTAAAGCCAGGCTACCTCGCACAAATTATTATTTTTGACTTACCGCCAGAGTCTGATCCTGCTAGCTTCACCTAACTTTAAGCTTTGAGTAACCGATTTAATCTTTCTCCTCAAAATTCGATTACTTCACTAATATTTGTCTTAAGCTGAATCTTCGTTGCATTTTTTGACGTTGTTTTGGAAGAAGACTTATGCAAGTGAATTTCGCGCATTGTCTTTTGGAAAAAAAATAATAATAATAATTGAATTAACCTGATGTTGAACTCGAGATTCTCCGATTTTCAGATCCAGAAGTACCATTTCGAACTTCTGCGCATAAAATCCTAAATTGTACTCTCTGCATAGTTGATGCATGAAAAGCTGTAAGACAGTTTTTAGTAGACACACCTTTTCTAATGTTTGCCTACCCATTTCTGTATCGTTAATTAGATTGCGAGACACTCTCAAATTCTTGGACCTGTCCAAACTGTTCTCACATCATTTCCACACTCAACTTAATTTCGTGAGTTCTCCCACAAACCTTGCTATCAAGGCGCCTTGTTGGCTCCAATACGGCCCTTCGTTCGTCCTACAATATGCTTTTCCGTTTTCTATCTTCAAAATGCATCCTTAAATTTTTCAACTGTCAATGTTTGCAGCAGTTAGCAAACAAAACTGAGCGCAAAACTTTTTCTAAAGTTAATTTGACATTTTTTTTGTGTAACTCTAGTAAACAAAGTAAAATTAAATTACCACCATCACAGGACAACACAAAAGACTGCAAATAATTGGGTATAGCACATAAAAAAAAACATAAAAAGTAGCGTGAGTGTGTTTGTCTAGAAATTCGCCATTTTAAGCCGAATAACAGACACAACAGATGGTGCAATTGCAATATGTGTGTGCGGTCAGGACATTTTCATTTATGTACGGTGGTTTGAATTTTGAGAGTTCCTATTTTCCTTTCTTTTTTTTTAATATAGAGAAAAGCATCTTTACAGAGTTTGTGTCCAGTCTGTATTGCCTCTTCACAAGGAATAGGATGCAGACAGGACCTGGTCGGCATTGTGAATTTACTATTGCACTATGCAAGCTGAAGCAGGACTTTTCAATTTGAAGCCAAATTAAGTGGTTTTCGCTGTGGTTTTAAAAAAACAATTTCGAATGCATAGTAAATTTTTGCAATGCTATTCGCCAATATGTGAGACAATAAACTTTTTTCGTTGTTCAGTAGAAGTCAGTACAAAAAAAAGGGCAACAGATATTGGTATCTAATGGAACATTTAACAAAGCGATTGGCCGTTGTTTTGTATTAAACCACAAATAAAATTATTTGGTTAAAGGTATTATTTTTTTTATGTCACTGCCATGGGTTGCGTAAATTTACGTATGCGGAAGCAGAGTATTGTTTAAAATAAATGGAATTCACAAGGTTTTTTTTTAATAACATTTGTTTTTGGTATTCTGATTTTACAACTAAAAACAATTTTTTCCCCTAAGAAAGGTTTCGGAGCACCCCACAATTATTCCTTTTTTTAGGCTATTTTTATGGTCGTTTTGCTCTTTATTTGTTAAATGTTTAAAAAGCATCAGAAACTGAATTTGTCCGATTTTTTTTAAGGCCAGTAGAGGAAGTGGTACTACACTTGCCCTACGATAGAAACCAGCAAAATGTCGAGGCCATGAAAACTATATTAATGGCGTACTCTTTTCAACACCGAATCGTGAAACTGGTGTGGAATACAAAAAAAAATTGTTCTTTTCTCGTACACCTGAACGGAATCGTGCTCATGTAAATGTTCGTTTGAACTCCGAATTCGTTCGGTGTCTACACCGAACTCGAAATTTCGCCACCGTCGTATTTGACGGTGGAGGCTGGGTGTAGCTTTCATTGTGTACGTGATGTGACGTTTCAACTCAATTTTCATTTGCGATTTTTTAAAATGCGACTGAGATTGCTTGAAATCTATAAAAACTTACTTAAGGCCAATGTCACAGTCGAAATTTAAGTATAGGTTCTGACGCTTCACTCATTCAGAATGAAATTACGTTTTCACATTAATTTTTTTTTTCAATCACACACTTAAGTCACCAACATTGGCGACTGAAGTTTTTCACAAAACAATGCAAATTATTTTTATTTTGAAAAAGCACATCAATGTAATATTAATGAACGAAAAAAGGGAAAAGACAACACGATGCACTGAAAATTCTTATTAAATGCTTTAAAAATTGCAGAACAAAATAATTTTGACAGCATTTTCTAGGAGCTTAGGGCTAATAAGCAAAACCGTCAGCGGAATTGAAACGGAGACTGAGTATTGAAGCGTACGTAAACTTAAGTAAAACTTAAGTTGCCACTGTAAAATCGGCCCTTAATATCTCAAACTCAAAGTTATCAAAATTAATTTTAAGTAAAAGGTACAAAAAACCAACGCCAACAAAATCACGCTACGAAATGAAAAAAAAAAAAATAAAGAAAATAAAGTCAAAGCAATTTGACACTTGAAGTGATGACTGCACCGGTGCAGTATTTGTCGTTCTGTACACAATGAAACCGATTGTACACCGCGCTGGAATTGCCGCGAACGCCGAGTAATATTTGACAGCTCGGTGTGGCAGTTCGGTGTTCAAAAGAATATGCCATAAGGTTCTTTCTTTGAGAACCGATTTGTTCGAGAACTGGTAGATTTGGCGCAGCCCTCAATGGACACAACGACATAAAAAGCATTCGTTGGGTTGTTATACGATTACTCGATCGGTACAAAATGGATTAGGACTAAATATCAAAAACAGGCCTCCGTCAGATATAAAATACATAACTAACCTAACCTAGTTCTATTATTGACTTTTTACGCGGCATAGTTGTGATATGACGAATAATGCAGGTTCAAGTTAGAAATTTATCTTTTTTCTTTTTTGAAAATATTCGAGAGCATTTTTTCCCCTGCAAGTAATACAAGTAAACCCTTAACGCTTGGCATTGGTAGCAGTACCGATTAAGAGTTTCGAGAACTATCCTTTTGTCTATATATAAATTTTTTATACTTTAAAACCAAACAGACTGGGAGAATCAGCTGCCTGTATATTTAGTCATATGCATGTCCTTTGAAACCAAAACTCCTTAAATTTTGAATGAAAAATTTCGCATGAAAAAAAATTAATTTTAGACAATTGATAAATCAGTCACCCGTTTCTTTTTTTTTCTCCTTTTTAAATGTTTGGAACATGGAAATGTTAACCAATCCTTGAACAAAAGATGCAAGCTTACTGCATTCTTTTATAATCTAGCAACGTTCGTGTTTCCATCTTTACCCGGAGGGTGTTTTTCGTTAAGATAACTTTATTTGAGCACGTTCTAAATTGGCTCACAAGAAGTTTCTATTCTATTCTTATTAACATCAAACTGTTAGTTTACTACCCAGGGGAATATGTACAAGTAAATTTAGTTTTGTTTTTTTAGTTTTTAACTTCTTCAAAGGATGTTTCAATTTCAAATGAATTGAAAAACTTTTTTCTTTACTTTAAACTTCCCTTCATTACGAAGGGTGAATCTTGTAGATTATGTACTATGGTCTATGGAGAACATGAAAATTTAATCTTTCCAATGAAAAACATTGGTAGATATCCAACATATCTACGTAGCTTACACCCGAATACATCATCATTGGGTAATGTAAAGGGTGAAGCAGCCCTAGCCACTACCCGGCCGGGTATATTAAGTTTGATGTATAGTTTGTAACGCAGTAAAATAAACACCGTAGACCCCTAAGACCTTTTAGAGATATGAATGGAACCGACAGGAGAATCGATTAAGCCAGGTCCGTCCGTCCGTCCGTATGTAAACAACTTTTAGGCCTTAAATTTTAGGGTAGAGAGCTGAAATTTGGTAGATTGGCTGGAATTCCAGTCCTTCAGATCAAGTTTGAGAATTAGCTGAATCCACTTTTGTGGGCGTGGCGTTAAAAAAAAGTTTTTTTTTTAGTTAAAAAGGCGGAGTCTTAGACCGAAATGTATGCAACCAACTAGTATAAAGCATTCAACAGTTATATTTTTATATCCCTCCCACTTTTTGGAGGCGTGGCAGTTTTCTTTTTGGTATGGTCGGATATTTTGTAATCCATCGTAGATGGACTTTCTTTAGAAGCTTTCAAGCTTTTCCTTATGAAAAGCTTTTGCATACGCACTGTTGCACTTTGTCACTAGTTTTTAATTGCATAAATCTACGGCTCCTGTGCCTAAATTTGAAAGCCAAGACAACATCTGCTATACGAATGCCTTGTTAGGCTTTGAGTTCCTTTTACTCTGAACACAGATTCTAGTTCGTTGCCTCGTAGGCATGTTAGTTGGACTCCATGTACACATCAGTCTATCTAGAGCGAGATCATTTATTGAAGGTTTTCTCTTCTGGCGTATATAAGGGCTGCGACGATATGTGCCAGTTGTTGATCTTAAATTGTTGATCGTAAATTGTCCGAAGAATTTTTCTCTGGAAGCAGCCTAAAGTGTTTTCATCCGCCTTTGACAGGGTCCATGCTTCTGCACTGAGATGATGAGGGTCTTATACATGGACACTTTAGTTGCTCGAGAGAGGGCTTTGCTACTCAATTGCCTTCTTGGCCCAAAGAAACAGCGATTGGCAAGAGTTATCCTTCGTTTGATTTCAGTGCTTGTGTTATTGTCAGGATTAATGGCGGAACCTAGGTAGAAAAAGTAACTAACTATCAACTGTCGTTGCTGATGTTTTGCCAAAGATGCGTGTCTTTTCTTGATGACAGCATAGACTTGGTTTTGCCCTCGTTAAATGATAACGCCATATTCGCCGCTTCCGTCCCAATACTCACACAGGCTTCACTGACATCACGCTTTGTTCTTCCGATTATGTCAATGTCGTCTGTGTATGCAAGTAGTTGAACGGACCTTTCAAAATTGTGCTTCTGGTGTTGGCGCGGGAGTTCTCTCAAGTATGATGTTAAAGTCACATGAAAGCGCGTCGCCTTGTCTAAATCCTTTTTTGACATGAAAGGGGTCGGTGAGGTCTTTGCCGACATTGACGGAACAGCGTGCGTTTCCATCGTCATCCTGCCCAGACTGACGAGTTTGGCAGGGATGTCAAAACTAAACATTGCGCTATATAGCTCGTCTCTATAGATGCTGCTATAAACGTGGCATTCAAATCGATGAAAATGTGGGGTGTATCGATTTGGAATTCCTAAGTTTTCTCCAAGATCAGCTGCAGTGTGAATGTTTGATCGATGGTGGACTTTCCTGGCCTAAGGCTACACTGATATATGCCTATCAGATTGTTGACAAACGGCTTCAGGCGTTCAGATAGTAGAGCAGAAAAGAACTTGTATGCGATGTTCAGAAGACTGATGCCTCTGCAGTTGGCACAACTCAGAGGCTCTTCTTTCTTCAGGATCGAGCAAACAATGCTGAGGTTCCATTCATCGGGCATGCTTTGCTCAGACTATATCTTGCAGATGAGCGGGTGCATGCTCCTAAGACCAGCTCATAGACAGTGGACTTAAAAAGTTCGGCAGCTGTGTTGTCTGCTTCATCTGTTTTGTTGCGTTTAAGCTTAGACACAGCTGCTTTCACTTCATTCAAGTCGGGTGTGCGGTATCGTTCGTATGCTTCGTCAGCAACGTCTTCGCCCACGTTGAATGGTTTGTTCTGCCTGACAGCGGTATTTGGTTCGTTGTCGCCGTTATACAGTCTGCAGAAGTGGTCCTTCCAAATCCTCAGCATCGACTGCGATTCTACAGCGATGTTCCCTTGATGGTCCTTACAGGCTTCAATTCCAACTTTACACCCTTGACAGGACCTTTTGATCCTCTAGTAAAAATTTCTAACCTCATTCCTATTGTAATATCTCTCTATCTCTTCAACCGCGCGCTTCTCGTGCTCTCTCTTTTTTCTTAAGAGAAGCCGGTGTCCCTCTCTCCTCCTCTGCTCGTAGAACTCGCGAGCTGCTCTAGTCCTTCTGTACAGAGCCGCTTTGTATGCTTCCTGTTTAGTTGCGTGTCCTTCCGGCACTCATCCCCAAACCAGAGGTTTCGTTGTGGTGGCCGTGTGAAATCCAGCACTTAAGAGGCGGCATCTCTGATGGCATTTTGGCAATGTTGCTACTGGCTATAAATACTTAATGCTGGCTGCATAGGAGTTCGTAGAAGATCTTGAAAGACTCGGTTAGAGAAGGACCTGGCGATCTATTGCGATTGTAGTCGGCCGACGTCAAACTTCCTCACAGCATTTCCATTACTTGGCGTTGGTTGGGATATCCAAATCTCCAATCTCTCGCCGAAATTTTTCCGTATTTTTTCTTAGTACCTACTAAATTTTGAAATCTATAGCTTCTTCAATCGTTGGTAAAGAAGGGGACAAGGCACTTTGGTTCTGGGTGCGTCCGGTAAAGTAGTTGCTTCTAAATATTCCGGTCGTAGGCTTGAAATTCTCGAAATTGCGTTGGTTCGTTCAATGCAGATGGCTTTGGATTGTCTTAAACTTGGTGTTTCAATCAGATGTTGTATGTGTTTCAAAGCTCAGTTTTATCCAAAACCTTAGAGTTGGTATAGGCCCCTCAAAAAGCGTTCGCACAGTAGGGACATTTTTACATAATCACCAAAACAGTCGCCAGCAAATGTTGAGACAAGCATACGAATAACATTTTGGGTGTTATGAGAGCTACAGACGCAGGCAATTATTGTTGAGGCTCATTATGACCGGACCCGGAGAGATACCCGTTTTCTAGCTTATGTAACACCAAGCTACCTTGAGCGCATATCTAGTCGGTTAGGTTGATGGTTCAACTCCTTCATTTTATATATGAAGGAGTCGGCTTTTATATAAATCTGTTTACTGGGATGAAACTGAGAGCTTATCAAGAAATGCAACAATTCGTTCAATTCAATTCAAACAAGTTCCAGTGATAACAAATCCACTTAAAGCTAATCCTTTTTTTATAATCACTTTTCTTGTAAGAGTACAGTTTCTTCTAGTAATTCAAAAACTTGTCATTGCCCTGTAATGCTTACTTTTTAAATACGAAGAAATCTTAAAACTTTTTGCAAATTCCCGAGAAAAGTAATTGCACCCTTCTTAATGAATAATGAAACAGCAAACAAACTAGAAATGTATTTCTCAGAACGCGAACAAAGTTACCTCCAAGAGATCAAGGATTTGATGAAGTTACTTAACATTTTATCACTCATTACCATCCATATTTTCCATGGGGAAAAAAATGTCATAAGCCCACCTAATCTCCTTCAAAATAGAAGCCATGTATAGTCAAGACCTTAGCAGTAAAAAAAGGATCCAACTCATGTATGATATATTAGCTACAAGGTCGTTTTACAAAGTGATTACCCGCCAACACCCCAAAAAGAGGTTATATTAATTCAGAGTCTAATATTATACATAAATATACTCGTATCTCCTGCAGGATTATAACAAAAAATACAGTACGCTGTTTTATCCCTCATTTGAAAAAAAATCTTTGCTCCTATCTGTCTGGAGCACATAATTTTCGGAGTAACAAAGGAAAAGGTTTCCTTCCAGCAGTCATAGCTGGCAGACTTGTTAATAAAAAGCGGTTCATACGCCATTATACTGTCATATTAAAAAGTACGAAACAAGCCAAACGTAAGAGCGAAAGGTTATAATTTAGTGAAGAAAAAAAGTAATGATGACATTGTTATGAACAGAGCTCTTCAGGGTTGCAACACTCTTGTTATTTAAGGGTGAGCATTTTGGAATAGGGCAGACAAGCTTATAGATATGCAAAGAACTTCGCTTATATAAATTTTCTACTCACTTTGTTTCGAAAGAATTGAGTCTTCATTTCCCTGAATTATGGAGATTGTTTATATACCTTAAGAGTTGATAAAAGTTTATCTTAAAACAAAATTCACTGTGAACAACGAAGCTATAGAGAGACTCGTTGATAATAGTCCTGATGTCAACTAACTACTTGCTCCGAAGCTTTAAAATTATAAGTTTATAGCCATAAGATAATTGAATAGATTGATGGTGACACAAAGGGTAGTTTTCGCCATCACATGGACTAGGATTTGCGGAATGCCCCTCTTAATGCTCTACCCAAACGCTGTGTTTGTTTTCTCAATGTATTTTAAGAGGCAAGAACCCCAACTAAGTTTGGTAACTTTCAAAATTAATACATCATCCGGACAGACGTGGCGTAAAACAGGAGAAACTCACTTCTTCGAGATTTCCTCGAAAAGCTAAGAGCACACTATCTCAGGTGTGCTCTAATTTCCAAAGTTTTTTTTATTGCAGTCATTTCTTATCTACACCAGAACAAATGAGATTCACACCTTTTCTCCGAGGACCTTATTAATACTCCATGGGAAAACAAGAAGTTAAAAAAGAAAAAAAAAAAAACTTTTTCCGAATAATTGTTTTTGTCGACGAAGAAGTTGTTTTTATCGAGAAAAATAAAGATATTAAAGGTAGGAGCGGTTTAATACTATATGGATACATGAAAAATAAAAAAGCTCACAAGAACTATAGTTTTCCATATCGTATTGCAAGTACTGTGGTTCTTAGGTGCACAACGATTGAAGCAACGTGTCTTACAAATCGAGGAATCCGTATTGGAAAGATGGCTATGATAGAAATAATAAGATCAATTCAAAACTTTTAAAGAAAAAAGGATTCATTTTACTCTCCATTATGATGCCTTAAGTTTGCATACATTTGGTAGTGTTTTGCAATTCCTTTCCCTTTATAAGGGTTTTTTCGGCGCTTATAAAGCCTATGCTATGCACATCATGCACGATCTTAAGCCAAGCCAATGAGCTCTTCCTAGTTCTCTTCCGAAGTTGCCTCCTACCTAGCTGGTTCTTGCCCAATTGTTATATGTGGTTAACTGGTTGTTTAGACAATGGAATTCTCCCCTTTCCGAGAGATTTTGTCCATTCTCTGCACTCACTTTCCATTACGGGCATTGGTCGTTCATATGCTCCTACTTGTAAATGTCTGAGCCAGCTCGAGGACCTGAATGATAAGTACCGGTTTTGGGTTAGAAAGATTTAGGCAACCAGTATCGATGTAAGCCTGTTCCGAAGGTAACCATTCAATGCTTTATTGGTTATAGGAACATACCCGAAAAAGGAACCACAGTTCCTACCGAAACGGTTACCCCCAGAACTGAACTGAGCGATATTGATGGGTCTAGTAAGAGATTTTGCTGAAGTAAAGTGATGAGTGATGGGAGGATTTGGCGTTTACTGTATGCAGGTGATCTACGATTCAGTTTCCACTTCCCTGATGTTAAAGGGATGGGTTTTGTTTTTCACTAAATAAGTGTTTGGCCTATTTTACCCGGAGACAACGGTCATCATCCTCCTTAAGTCAAGGCTTGCTAGATCGCTTAGATCTTCAAAGAAGTTGTAGCGTCACTACATCAGCACTTCACATCAGCAACACTATATCAGCACTTCACATCAGACCGCATCAGCAACACTTCATCGATAGCAAAAACATTTTAATCCCCATTCAAGGTTGGAACATCTGACGACTCTGCTTTTTCCCATCGGAAGATCAAAGATGTACATAGAAAGCAACGGAGACGCATTGCTGTACCTAAGCACTACAACAGGTCATGAGGGAGACTTTTGTCTACAACATCGACAGTCGTCATCATCCAGTCGCAGAGTTAAGGCCTTCAGCCAAACTTAAAACTAACTTGAAAAAACAAATACTTATAATTACATTTGAATAAATATTTCTTGAATTTAAATAGTTCTCTTTCTATTTCTAAAGGAGCTAAATTGGTGACCCCGACAACAGCAGTTTTAAGTTATTTTCGCGATGCCTGATGAATCAAAATCCGACAATATCGCTCCTCCACTGGTCCAAAATAATGGTTCTTCAACGAATTGCTCATCAGGCGGGCCATCGAACATCGACACAAACATAGAGACTCCCGACGCTTCGCACATTTTCAAAGCCAGTCGTATAAAAACGCAAGAATTTTTTACGTCTGACCCAGAGCTTTGGTTTTTCCTTTTAGAATCCCAGTTTGCAGTTAATCGAATAACTTCCGACACATCAATGTACCATAGTGTAGTTTCTCAGCTTAGCCAAACTGTGGCTGAAAAAGTTCGTGGATTCTTGTGACAGCCACCAGCTACAGGAAAATACCAAGCCCTAAAATCACAGCTGATCAAAGAATTTACTCCTAGCGATCATGGTAAGATAAAAAAACTCCTTTCCCAAATGGAACTCGGGGACAAAAAACCATCGCGACTCCTGGACGAAATGCGTAACCTCGCTGGGGAGAATGTTGAGGACAAGTTTCTCTCAACACTATGGTTAGGCTGTCTCCCAGTGAATGTTCAGCAAATTCTTTCCCCCTGGACAGACGAAACACTCGATAAAGTAGCTCAAATGGCAGATCGCATCATGGAAACGACGAATGTGGTTGCGGCAGCATCAACGAAACAACCAAAAACTAGTCAGAGGGAAAATTCGCTTTCGCCAATAGCCAGGTTAAGTTCTCAATTGGACGATATTTGTAGACGTTTTCAGGTGCTCGAACGACGTTGCCGACGTGATCGTACACCATCACGTTCCAGACAACGAGATTCCCGTCAGGACTCCCATAAAAGAGATTCGCAGCAACGAGGCCCTCAACAGCAAGACGTACAACATGATTATTGCTGGTTTCATCACAAATTTGGAGCACGAGCGACAAATTGTCGGCCGCCATGCAATTTTTCGTCGGAAAACTAGAAAGCCGAGTTCAGTTTAAGGCGAACGAACTCGGTTCTTCATCAGCTCGCCTTTTTGTTTTTGACAACACTACCGGACGTAACTTTCTTGTAGATACAGGCGCAGATGTATCTATCGTTCCTCCATCAAAGCGTTTATTTCCTTCTACGAATAAACAATCGAATTTCCTCAAACTCTACGCAGCAAACGGTTCAGAGATCAACGTTTACGGGCAGGAAAAACTTATTTTATCCCTCGGCCTTCGCCGAACTTTCCCATGGCATTTCAAAGTAGCAGATGTACAAATGCCCATCATTGGTGCTGACTTCCTCAACTTCTTTAACCTTTCGGTAAATTTGCGACAAAGGAAGCTGATAGATAACTCTACCGAGTTATTCAACATTGGCAGCATTGATTCCTCTGACACCCCACAGGTAACCATCATTGATTCAAACAAAAAATTCTCGCTTCTTTTAAAGGAATTCAAAGACCTATTCGAAAAGCAGCCATCCAAGCGTGAAGAGGTGAAAACAAAAGTAACCCATCGTATTCTGACAACAGGTCCACCAGTCAGTGCAAAACCTCGCAGATTACCCCCCGGAAAACTAAAAGCGGCTAAGGCGATATTTCAGCAGTACATGGAGCAGGGCATCTGTAAGCCGTCAATGAGCAACTGGTCATCTCCCCTACACATGGTCCCTAAAAAAGACAACACTTGGCGGCCGTGTGAGGACTATAGAAGACTAAACGACATCACAGTCCCGGACAAATATTCGATCGCTCACGTGCAAGATTTCGCCAACATCTGTCATGGCAAACGAGTTTTTAGCACGATTGATCTTGAGAAGGCGTATCATCAAATACCTATCGAGCCAGCGGATGTGCCAAAAACGCCGCGCAAACGTTTCAGCGGATGATCGACAAATATATAATTATTATAAATATATAATACCCGGACAAATATTCGATCGCTCACGTGCAAGATTTCGCCAACATCTGTCATGGCAAACGAGTTTTTAGCACGATTGATCTTGAGAAGGCGTATCATCAAATACCTATCGAGCCAGCGGATGTGCCAAAAACGGCGATAACAACGCCTTTTGGTCTTTGGGAGTTCGATTTCATGACCGAAGGATTAAAAAACGCCGCGCAAACGTTTCAGCGGATGATCGACAAATATATAATTATTATAAATATATAATACCCGGACAAATATTCGATCGCTCACGTGCAAGATTTCGCCAACATCTGTCATGGCAAACGAGTTTTTAGCACGATTGATCTTGAGAAGGCGTATCATCAAATACCTATCGAGCCAGCGGATGTGCCAAAAACGGCGATACGTATCATCAAATACCTATCGAGCCAGCGGATGTGCCAAAAACGGCGATAACAACGCCTTTTGGTCTTTGGGAGTTCGATTTCATGACCGAAGGATTAAAAAACGCCGCGCAAACGTTTCAGCGGATGATCGACGAGGTGCTACGCGGTCTGGATTTCGTGATACCCTATATCGACGATACTATCGAAGAGCATGCAGACCATCTACGAATCGTCTTCATCAGGCTACGGGAAAATGGTCTAGCTGTCAATTTAGCGAAGTGCCATTGGGGTAAGTCAGAGGTTCAATTTTTAGGCCATTTAGTTACACCTGAAGGTATTAAACCATTGCCGATAAAGGTTGAAGCCATTCAGCAGTTTGAGCAACCGAAAATAGCTAAAGACCTACGTCGATTCTTAGCGATGATAAACTTTTACAGGAGGTTTATTCCGGCCGCAGCATCAACCCAAGATCGTCTCCAAAAACTCATCGAAGGCAACGTCAAGAACGACAATCGAGAAATCCAATGGACCCCCGATTCAGTGGCAGCATTCACGGAATACAAAGAGGCGCTGTGTAACGCAACTCTTTTGGTTTACCCAACAGCCAAAGCTAAGCCTTCCTTATCTGTCGACGCATCTGATTTTGCCATAGGAGCTGTCTTGAATCAGACTTTGGGCAAAGAAACTAAACCGTTAGCATTTTTTTCCAAAAAGCTATCAAGTTCTCAAAAAAAATATTCGACCTACGGCCGAGAGCTAATGGCTATATACGAGGCTATCAAACATTTCAGATCATTTTCGGAGGGTCAAAATTTTACTATATTTACAGATCACAAGCCTTTAATCTACGCTTTTCGTCAAAAATCGGATAAGGCATCACCCCGACAAGCTCGATATTTGGATTTCATTAGCCAGATTTCTACAGATATACGTCATGTTTCAGGAAAAGACAATATCGTTCCGGATTTGCTTTCAAGAATTGAAGAAGTGAAGACTCTTGAAGCCATTGATCTTACCGAGCTACAAAAAGACCAGGAATCCGACCCAGAGCTCCAAACCATTTTGAAGAACAACATAACATCCCTCGTTTTAAAAGCAGTAAAAAATTTGGATTCAGCAACTACCTTGATTTGCGATGTTTCAGAAAACATCACTGGCCTGGCACATCTTGGGAATCGCGCTAGTTTAAAACTCCTGCAGCAACGCTTCGTTTGGCCAATTATGCGGAAGGACTGCACTTATTTCGTTAAACACTGCATAGCATGCCAGAGATGCAAAGTCCAACAACACAACAGATCACCGTTGCAGTCATTCGAGAAAGATGCTGAACGACTTGATCATATTCACATGGATCTTGTTGGTCCCTTGCCGCCATCAAATGGATATTCCTACCTGCTAACAATCATCAATCGAGTAACTCGTTGGCCAGAAGCTGTCCCCATAAACGATATCACAGCAAAAAGCGTTGCTAAAGCTTTTATTAGAGGCTGGGTATCACGTCACGGTGTGCCATATCGCATAACAACGGATCAAGGACGACAGTTCGAGTCTAACTTATTTCGTCAGCTGAACAACATGTAGTTCAACAAATATTTCTTGAATTTAAATAGTTCTCTTTCTATTTCTAAAGGAGCTAAAAAGTATTCACACAGAGTTTTTCTTCCCAGGTAAGGCGGGACAGTTACACAAAAGGTAAACCATGGTCTCTTTCTCCTCCTCGTCTCTGCAAGTTCTACAGAAATAGTTGAAGGGATCACCAAGTCTTCCGGCATGTCACCCTATGTGACTTGTAAGGGGCTCAATTATCTTTCTAAGTCGAGTCTCTTTGTTTTTGTACAATCGGGCACTGGCCAGGTTTATTTGGAAGAGAGACACGAGCTGATCTTATTCCACCTGTTGTTTGCCATTGTTTTTACTAAAGATTTTTAGAGCTTTTAGGAATGCCTGGCTGTCAGAAAATAGTCAGATCTCTCTATTCGTTGGTGAGATTTCTATTTGAAATGCAGTGGACTGCATCGTTAGTAGTAAAACGTTCGGTTTTGAAGAATTGGGGATTCTGCGCATCACTAGCATTTATCCATGATACCCCTCATATGAGTTTATTCCTCGCTTTTCGGGATTATAATAATAATTTTTTTCTTCAATCGTAGTTTTGCTAAAGATAACTGAACTGTGTTAGTTCCCTGCCAGATCCACAACTCTCCAGTGTGTCTAGATGCCCCTATAGATTTCCTTCTTTATAGGTTGATTCTTACGTTGATCCTTCTTTATATTTAGGTTGAGGCCAAAGAGAGCGTGTCTTACTGCCTCTGCTTTAACAGCTTTGGGCAATTGCGGGTAGTTAAGAAGGACTTCCATATCAGCAGTGAGAGTGGTTCGCATATCTCCAACGATCGCTAATCTTTGCGGTTTTTTTTTAGTTTTTCCACGACTTTTGTTTGCTGCTCACACTTTTCCACTATGACGGCGCCCCGTAGAAAATAATTAAACAAATCATTTGAGTACTCACAGACTTATTATACCCTATTCCACAGGAATGCAGTATATTATATTATGTTTGATAGAGGCGAAAATGTAACATAGAGAAATAAAAACGATAGACCCTCAAGACCTTTAGGGCATATGATTGAGAACGAATTCTGAGTCGAATAAGCCATGTCACATGTTTTTAGGCCTGAAATTTTGAGCTAGGAAGCTGAAAATTCTTATATAAACTTCATGAGCAGTAGAAATGTTGAAATTTTTCAAATCTGCCTACAGACATGCCCATAATCGGTCTAAATGTGCAACTACCTCCAGTGCTGTCAAAACTGGAAAACGTCGCGAAAAGCTAAAAATTTAACATTTGGCATCTCCAAATAATAATAAGTCATACAAAGTAAAAATAACTGTGGGCGTGGTATCGATTGAAAAAGTAATCCTTCAAATGCATTTTATTCAATATTTCTTTTGCAAATCGAAAAATATATTACATAGAAAATATTTGATTCTACGTCTGTTTCATACAAAGTTTCGGGCCACGCCTACATTTAGAGGAAAAATTTAAAAAAAAATTATTATTTTCCAGAAAAACATAGATTTCGATTATGCCTTAGCCTCTCTAAGGGAAAAATAAGAAATAAAGTTAAGCACGTAAAATACACCGAATACTATTCTAGATTTCGTTTATACAAAGTTTATGGTCGCGTCCATTTTTAATGGTCGATTTTACATAATTAATGAATTTGAACCAAAAAACTAAATTTTTGTGTATACTCTAGCCGCAAACTTGGATATTTCTATGCTAATATTGACTTTTGGTTGACTTGAGACATGCCACGCCCATTTAGAAATTAAATTAAAAAACTTGTAAAAACTATTTTTAATTAATTAATTTTTCGTGAATAGTAACGAGATGAGGATGGAATAAAACTACATAGGAATGGAAATAGGAATAGGGTATAGGGTAACATACGCACTGTTGCACTTATTCACTGGCTTAATTCGCTTTTTAGACCGTTTCCGAAAATTTTTAGTTAGAAACGACATTTTTGAAAGATTTTAAAAATTTTAGAATTGTTTAGAAAAGTTTCATACAAATTTCAAAACAAATTTCACACAATCGGTCTTGTTTTGTTCTTCGACTCACCGTTTAGAAGTTACTGACACCGACAGATGGAGGGAAGGATGGACAATGGAGTGATACCGTTCATAAAATTCTTATGCATGAAAGACATACAGTTTTAAAACTTCCAGCACTTTTAACCATTTTACGTTCGATTTGCGCTCACTTTGCGAAAATGTAGTACACATTCATTAACCAGCTTTAAAATCATTCTCAAAATGCTGGCCGAAGAAGACATAAAAAAACGCTCTACATAATTACCCCAAATTTAAAAAAAATCACAGATAGACCTATTTATTTAAAAGGTAAAAACCCGCATTAAAATTACCGTCTCCAATTAAAAGCCTTTATACGATACGAATTTACGATGCGCATTTCAGACCCTGCAGTAAAACTATCCCATGTTATGCACCTACATACTCGAGCTCAAGCTTAATGGATAAAAATTTAAGCATGTAGGTAATGCATTATACTGTATGGGCATTAGCACCAACATATATTCATTTGACCTCTTAAATGGCAATTGGTCATCCTGCAAGCGCTTTGCCATGACAAAAGGCTAAAACAGTACTTCAATAATTATTACCTTTGTATATTTGCTGAACTGAACTTTATGTAAATTAAAACTGGAATATTATGATATCAGACCGCATTGTTGTGCGGCGCGTCGATGTGTCGCCTATCCTTCTGAGCCGAGCTATATTTTACACAACCGCGACTGTAATTATATCCCTGCTTGGGAGGCTTTTAGTCATTGGCCTTTTCGTTTTATTGAAATTATAACATCCGGCTTTTGGGAACACAGTTATCTAATATTTTTTTTTCAATTCGAACCATTATTTTTTTTTATACCCTATTCCACAGGAATGGAGTATATTAAGATTGATACAGGCAAAAATGTAACATAGAGAAATAATGACGATAGATCCTCAAGACCTTAAGGGCATATAGTTGAGACCGAATTCTGAGTCGAATGAGCCATGTCCCTCTATCCGTCCGTCCGTCCGTCAGTCCGTCCGTATATCACCAATTCTTAGGCCTTAAATTTTGAGCTAGGAACTTGAAATTTTGTACGTTAACTTTCTTTCAACCAAAGCAATACAAATATTAAAATTTTTTAAATTTTAAATTTTTTTCTAAATGTGCAACAACAACAAGACTGTAAGACGTCGTGAAAAGCTGAAATTTATTATTTAGCATCTTTTAATGATAACAAGTGATAAAAATAAAAATAAAGCCCACAGACCGCCCCTTGTGGGCGTGGCATCAATTGTAAGTGTAATCTTTCACATGCAATTTATTCAATATTTTCGTTCCAAATCGAAAAAAATTTACCTAATGTATTATGTAGAAAACACTTTTTTTCAATTCCTTTCATAAAAAGCTTTGGGCCACGCCCATATTTGGAGGCAGAAATTAAAAAAAAAATTCTAATTTTCTAGAAAACATAGATTTCGATTACTTTTTAGCCTAACTTAAGTAAGGATAAGAAATAAAATTTAGCAGATTAGCTTCACCGGGTTCTATACTAGATTTCGTTGCTTCAAAGTTTTTGGCTACGCCCATGTTCAGAGGTTGATACTCCGAAATTGTTGAATTTTACCCAAAAAATTACATTTTTGGCATCAAATTAGAGAGTAATTGTTCAAATGCAATTTATTCAATATTTTTGCTCCAAATCGAAAATTTTTTTCCAAACGTGTTATGAAGGAAATATCAAGTTCTACATTTGGTTCATACAAAGTTTTGGGCCACGCCCATATTGTGAGGCGCAATTCCATAAAAACCTATAAATTTCCAGAAAAACATGGACAGAAATAAAGTCATCATCATCATCATCATCATCATTTTCGGATGCCGCTTATCTTATAAAAGGGTCGCGGAGCGAGGGTGGCTAAATGGTTCTTACATCTTTCTTGATCCTCCGCCATCAACTCAAGAGACTCCGGCGCAATCCCCAGGCGGGACTCATAGAGGTTCTTTACCTGAGCCCACCACCTGTTCCTTGGCCTATCGGGGGGGCGACGCGCTCGCATCTCGGCTAGCATGACCTGTCTAGGAAGTCTGTCAGGGGGCCTGCGAACAACGTGTCCAAACCATCGAAGAATCGATCGCACCTCTCGGAGAAGTAGCTGCTCAACATTAAGATTCCCACGAATACTGAAGTTTTTCACTCTATCCCTTAGAGTAACACCAGCAACGCACCTTAGGATTCTCATTTCGGCAGCTTGTACCCGCGATCTAATTCTTTCGGTCATTACCCAAACTACGTGACCATAGATGAGGGTCGGAACGAACACTGAATTAAAAACTGAGATCTTTGCTTTCACTACAAGCTCAGCTTTCCTGATGACCAGCCAGCGCAGTTCCTTTACTATTGCTCCAGCTTGGCCAATTCTACAGGACAACTCAGTATCACTCCTCCCATCTTTCGTGAAAAAGACCCCGAGATACTTAAACTTCTCCACCTGTTTTAACGGAACTCCATTTATGTGCAGGGTACACTGCACAGGAGTTCGGGAAACAACTCGAAACAACTCGTGGTAAAATAAAGTTTACCACATAAAGAACACGGATGCTATTTCAGATTTCGTTCATACAAAGTTTTGGGCCACGCCCATCTGTAGAGGTCAATTTCAAAAAATTATTGAATTTGAGACAAAAAATTACAGTTTTGCGTACATTTTACCCGCAAACTTGGATATTTCTATGCTAATATTGATTTTCGGTTAAAGGGGTTGGACATGCCACGCCCCTTTTAAAAAAAAAGTGAACAAAAACTTGAAAGGAAGGATTTTGTTTTTTATTTAAAATGATGCATAAATGGTAATGGGACGGGGATAAAAAACATGAAAATAAACGAATGGAAAGGAGAATAGGAATGGAAAGGAGCAAAGGAATGGAAAGGAGCAAAGGAATGGAAAGGAGAAAAGAAATGGAAAGGATAGGAATAGGAATGAAAACTGTTGCACTTACTCACTGGTTGAGTATAGTCTTTTCAAAGACATTTTAAAAGCAGTTTAATATTTCACCACATTTGTGCGGTATAGTGTTTTTAAGGATGTTATGTGCACCTACTACATGATAAAACTATTTGCCCTTGTCCTTTGGGGTGGCCTTTCTAAAATCAGTAACCCACTCTAAGTTAGGGTAACTGTCATGCATAGCACCCCACCCATAGCTATTTTAAGCAATGTCCTTTTTTGCAAAAAATATGAAGTGCCTGAAATGGCTGGTTCCTACTTACTTCTTTTTTACCTCAATAATTGTTTTAATGTGTGGGGCTACGTGTGTTGTAACGTAGTCACCTAGACCCCTGGGTGATAATGGGAAACGAATTATCCTTCGAATATTCTCATTCAATGCTGTTCGTATCATTTGCTTGTGGCGATGATGACATTGCGTTTGGGTGTTTCGGAATGCATTCATGGATGGAAGGTGCTGATTGAAGGAGCAGACGTTCTCCATGAACTTGCTGCAAAGTTCCTTTCAATAACACTATGCGGTGTTATGGTAATTGCATGGCACAAACCCAGATCTGCCGTTACATTATTATAGTTATGCAGGCTAACCCCTCTGTCAAGGTATCACTATCCATACACAATCGAATCACAGGTGGCGAAGTGTACTATATAATCCCATCAGGATAACAACCAATTGATGAAGGAATTGCTTTTGCAGTAAATTATCTTGCTGATCAATGCAGGAAGAGTCATTTTAAGTAGAATCAAAGTGCAGTATGCGAATGACTGTAGCGCAGATAAGCTCGCTCCTGATGGGATCATTAATTAGGTATTTCTGGATTCCTTGATGTGGCTAGGGCAGGTAATAAAATTTGACTTAATCTGTGGGAAAAGTGTTGCAAGCGACTGTTGCGGGAGAATTTGGTCTAACTACAATTGGTCTTGTAGATTATAATTTAAATTTATTGAGAATCATTCAAGCCAATGAGAAACTCTGTATTTCTGCAATCTGTTTGCCACCCGCAGCAACGTATCAATGTCTCCGCAAAACATATTTACCGCCTTGGCAACATCGTTGCGTTAACTGAAGTTGATAGTTCCATAAAACAGAACCCATTTATCAATACAAACATATATATTGTATCCGGCGATGCGTTCCATTTCATTTGGTGCATCATCTGCCTGCATGCAGCCACATCAGCCTTGCTTCGCACCCGGAAACTACCCTTAGGAGAAATTTAGAACCAACATGCAATTAGGCGACCACAAAAGTCTCCCACTCCCATGTGAATACTAATTCGAGCACGGAGTATCCCAGTGCTATATGGCATCACCTAACTTTCGATATAGGTAATTAATCCTTATGACTTGCAAGTAATGTGGTTTGGCTACAACACCATCTCGCCTAACCCCGCTAACCTATATATGGGCTGGCAGGCAGTGTATGGAAGGATTCTGTGCTAAGCCGCATCCAGTTCAAAGTTAATGAGCATTAATCAAAGTTTTGTCAAAGTTATACCGGCTGTGCTGGCGGTGACGCTGACGACGGATAATCACAGCACCATTATTATGCCATTGTGATGGATGTTAAACGCAATCACAAACATGTTATATTAATTATGTTGTGGAAATAGTTTAACAGGATTAAGTAACCGTAATAATTACGTGGCATTATCCCTTTTGTCTATATACACAACACACACTGAGCATGGCTTAGAAGAAGGCTTTGGCAAAGTTTTTTTTCGCAAAGACATGGGATGTGTTTGATGTGCGACAGTACGGCACGTTCATTATGGTGGAAAGTTTTGGAAAACGCTTAATTGTTCCTCTAACTTATTTCCCTTACCAAAAGCGGACAAGAAAGTTTATAAACACAAGCGATGTCGTCTAAAGGTTGACGCATGTAACCTTTATAAGGCTCCTTCCTGGGTTTATTTTGTGTTTGGGACGGATTTTTTTTTCGATTTCGTATTGTGCATGTGTTACGTCAAAATGAACCTGCTTAAGCTAAGCTCCAGTTGTCAATTAAGACGAATAATTTTATTTTAACGAATCAATTATATACTCCAAGCTAAGATGCATGGAGGGAGCGGGGGTTAAGACCCTCTTTTCACCAATGAAATGGGTTTCTATAAGCTTTTTGGTCGCTGATCAGATCAGGGACATCGGATTCTTTTTTTTTATAAGCTTTGGCTCTTAATCAGCCATAAATACTTTTATATAGGTATGGGAATGATATAGAAAATAGCTTGCCAAAATTTCGTGTTGTGCTTGGGGCTAGGAATCCTATGACGTAGAACGTAACGGCACTTATGATTTCAGCGTTTAAATGATGGCAACTTTCATCTATTTCGTACCCGGGTAGTTATAATTGGTTTCCAACTCTTCTAATGTGTACGCCCCCAACCTTTCTAATGTCAACTCTTTCACCTCGAGTAATTCAAGCGATACAGTCTCGACACAGCGGCGCGGTAAGATTTGAAAAGTTTTTGCCTTGAGTTCGTCGAATAAAACTCAATTTCACTTTCATCATAAATTGCACAGAGAAACCCTTGTGTAATTGTGTTTCCATAACTGTCCCGTACGAGCCTGTCACTCGTGTACCTATACAAATTAAGCACGTTCTAGTACTTTTGTATTTCCCCTTTGTTAATTTCCCATTGGTACTTTTCCGCTGAATGTCATGGAGAGGAAATTTTCTATGTCGAAGTTCCAATTTCGAATATCTGTTTGCTGTCAGCTGACTGAAGTGACAGTTGGGTGTGTCCGTTTAGTGAATAGAAGGGTTCATTCAGCGGTTCCTGCATTTCGTTTTATTTCTTGTCGCCAAATTACAGATTGTTAGATGTAGGCGAGTAGGTACACTGGATAATAATGTTCTGCTTAACTGTCTTTAAGACACATGGGACTGCGCAAAAAAATGGTATTAGACGTCTTCTGAAGATGAAGATGAGTCAAATGATTACATCGCATCGGCAGGTGAGATATCGTTTGGCACAACGTACACGATCACCATTTTATAGTCGGCAAAGATTGATGCCATCCCGCTGCTATTACTAAGATGACCGTTTCACATTCAGCGCGAGAGCGTCAAACCAGAGCGACAGCGATGACACGAGACCAGATAAATCGTTTGTTAATACACAGTGAGAACGAGAAACCGCGATGAATGTTTTGACTGCACAGTGACAAAACTTAACAAATTTCTAAAATTTTTCGACTTTATTGCACATGATTAGCTTATATTTCACAATAAGTATTAGCTTCGAGAAAAAAATGTCTATTCAACAGCGTGTTATAACTCACAACACCGACTGACTGCCAGAATAATCGTCAACCTCGGCAGGGGTTTTTCAATTTTTCGCAAAGCCCGGTGAGCTAGACAGCGATCACGCCGGTATTGTAAACCACCCCATACATTTCCATTGATTGAAATTCATTTGACCGCTCTCTCGAGGCCCTCGCTCGCTCTTTCGCTCTTTATGTGAAACAACCAAGATAAAGAGGACGTTTTTTTGACTCTCAGTCAGATGATTACATCGAATCGGTAGGTGAAGATATCGTTTGGTACAAGATCACAATCTTATAGCTAGTGAAAATTGCTGACATCCTGCTGCTACTACTGCCATCCGAAAGGCCCGATTTGACAGGTACAAAATCAAAAGCCTAAAAAATCCATCAGTAGCAATGTCAGCCAACAACCATCACAGAGGGTAAAAGACTTGCAGTCTTCACCAGCAATGAAGACTGCAATTAACGGAAGACGGTTGAAAATAAATCCCGAAGTGTCGCCACCGCAAAAATATACGATTAATTTGAAACGATTGCCCTTCAGTTGCTTTTCTGGCTCTCAAAAGAGAGTAACTATGACGAGCGAAAAAACGATTTCATTGCAAAAATTCCTATAGATAACGCATTTGTGTTTATTACAGGGCATACGTTTCAATTCCCTTTTCGAATCTCAAACTGCCATAATAGTTTGCGAAGGGCATAAAAGCCACTAATGGTCCAAAAGTGGCATAAAAAACAGTTTCTACAAGTGAACAGAATGAGATATAAGAGTGAACAGAATGAGATATATGAGGAGATTTATTTTTAAGCCCTTGCCGAGAGGATTTGTTTCCACCGGCAATAAAAAGCGAATAAGCAGGAGACGATTAAAAATAAATAAAACATTGACTCAGATCACTACCTTGTTGTAGCCAAGGTACGGCTGCGGATATCCCGACCAGCGCCAAGTAATGGAAATACTGTGAGGAAGTTTGACGTCGGCCGACTACAATCGCAAGAGATCGCCAGGTCCTTCTCCAACCGAGTCTCTCAAAACCTTCTACGAAGTCCTATGCAACCAGCATCAAGTATTGATAGCCAGTGGCAACATTGCCAAAATGCCATCAGAGACGCCGCCTCTGAAGTGCTGGGTTTCACACGGCGACCACAACGAAACCCCTGGTTTGACAATGAATGCCGGCAAGCACATGCAGCTAAACAGGAAGCATACAAAGCGGCGCTGCACAGAAGGACTAGAGCTGCTCGCGATCTCTACAAGCAGAGGAGGAGAGAGGAACACCGGCTTCTCCGAAGGAAAAAGAGAGAGCACGAGAAGCGCGCGGTTGAAGAGATAGAGAGATGTTACAACAGGAATGAGGTTAGAAAGTTTTACCAAAGGATCAAAAGGTCCTGCCAAGGGTATAAACTTCGAACTGAAGATTGTAAGGACCATCAAGGGAACATCGTTGTAGAATCGCAGTCGGTGCTGAGGATTTGGAAAGACCACTTCTGCAGACTGTATAACGGCGAGGACGAACCAAATACCGCTGTCAGGCAGAACGAACCATTCAACCCGGGCGAAGACGTTACCGACGAAGCATACGAACGATACCGCCCACCCGACCTGGAGGAGGTGAAAGTAGCTGTGTCTAAGCTCAAGTGCAACAAAGCAGCTGGAGCAGACGGCCTAGCTGCCGAACTTTTTAAATCCGCTGGCGATGAGCTGGTTAGGAGCATGCACCAGCTCATCTGCAAGATATGGTCGGAAGAAAGCATGCCCGACGAATGGAACCTCAGCATTGTTTGCCCGATCCTGAAGAAAGGAGACCCTCTGAGTTGTGCCAACTACAGAGGTATAAGTCTTCTTACCATCGCATACAAGATCTTTTCTGCTGTACTGTGTGCACGCCTGAAGCCGTTTGTCAACAATCTGATAGGCACATATCAGTGTGGCTTTAGGCCAGGAAAGTCCACCATCGATCAAATATTCACACTGCGGCAGATCTTGGAGAAAACCCAGGAATTCCAAATCGATACACACCACCTCTTCATCGATTTCAAGGCCGCGTATGCGCTATAGAGACGAGCTATATAGCGCAATGTCTAATTTTGGCATCCCTGCCAAACTCGTCAGTCTGTGCAGGATGACGATGGAAAACTCACGCTGTTCCGTCAAGGTCGGCAAAGACCTCACCGACCCCTTTGATGTCAAAAAAGGATTTAAACAAGGCGACGCGCTGTCATGCGACTTCTTTAGCATCTTACTTGAGAGAATTGTGCAGAACTCTCGCGCCAACACCAGAGGTACAATCTTTCAAAAGTCCGTTCAACTACTTGCATACGCAGACGACATTGACATAATCGGTAGAACAAAGCGTGATGTCAGTGAAGCCTTCGTGAGTATTGGGACGGAAGCGGCGAATATGGGTTTAGCAGTCAATGAGGGCAAAACCAAGCATATGCTGTCATCAAGAAAAGACTCCCAACACCGACGTCTTGGACAAAACATCACCATCGACAGCTATAATTTTGAGGTAGTTAGGGACTTTGTCTTCCTGGGTTCCGCTATCAATTCAGACAATGACACCAGCGCTGAAATCAAACGAAGGATAACTCTTGCCAATCGCTGTTTCTTTGGGCTAAGGAGGCAATTGAGTAGCAAAGCCCTCTCTCGAGCAACTAAAGTGTCCATGTATAAGACCCTCATCATCCCAGTCCTGCTTTACGGTGCAGAAGCGTGGATCCTGTCAAAGGCGGATGAAAACACTTTAGGCTGCTTCGAGAGGAAAATGCATAGACGGAGAGTGGAGGAGGAGATATAACATCGAACTGTACGGGCTGTACAGCGATACCGACCTAGCCAAAAGAGTCAAAACACAACGTCTACGATGGCTGGGTCATCTAGAGCGGATGGACACTAACGCCCCGGCCCGGAAAATCTTCGAATCCCCACCGCAGGGACGGCGCGGTAGAGGAGCACCGAGACTCAGGTGGCGCACGTAAGTGGAAGGGGACCTCAGCCAACTTCGCGTGCGAAACTGGAGACGGCTGGCTAGAGACAGAGCTGGCTGGCGAAGCTTGTTGGCTGAGGCCCAGGTCCACCCCGGACTGTAGCGCCACCTTAAGTAAGTAAGTAAGTAAGATTAAAAATAAATCCCAAAGTGGTTCCACCGGACAATTTGACTCGAGCACTCATTTTCTGCTATTTTGGCTCTCAAAGTAGAGAAGTAGAATCGCGATGTCATTTCCCGGGAGCGGAATTAAATTTCCATTGCAAAAATCTTAATGAAACACGTATTTGTGTGGCAGATCTGACGTACAGGGACAGCTTCAGTTTCCTGTGTTGAATTTGTATGGTAAATCGGGTGATTTGTAGAGGAATTACAGTAGAATCTCAAAAAGATGAACATATATAAAACAGGGACCTACAATTTTTTGCCGAATCCGAACGGCACTTTGAGAAGTTTTTCAATACCAATGATACTCTCGGTGGGCTTGTCAGACCCTCGCGGAGGTGGGGACCGTGAAAAAGAACAAGTCTTTTTTTCAGGTGACGATGGCAGGATTCGAACCCAGGCCTCTGGCGTAGTAAGCACACACACTTACCACTACGCCACGGCACCCACAAAACAGGTTCCGCTTATCTTGCAAAATGTTCATCTTGTTTTTTTTTTCTTATCGAGTTTAGTTAGAAGAACTGATAGGAGCCATATAAACAAATTCCCATTGATGGCTTACAAATTTTTAGCCTTGGTTTTTAACGTTATGCCTCAAACTGGAACAAGACCCTCACTAAGCCTAAATAAACACCTATCTAACGAAGCTTCCGTTCCCGATTTATCTTATGCATGCGTGTCTCTGCTCCGGAAATTTATGTTTTGTATCCCCGCGAATTGATTTCGTTACGCTCCTATACGTTCTCCTTGAACTAAATTTACTTACTTACTTACTTACTTAAGGTGGCGCTACAGTCCGGGGTGGACCTGGGCCTCAGCCAACAAGCTTCGCCAGCCAGCTCTGTCTCTAGCTAGCCGTCTCCAGTTTCGCACGCGAAGTTGGCTGAGGTCCCCTTCCACTTGCGTGCGCCACCTGAGTCTCGGTGCTCCTCTACCGCGTCGTCCCTGCGGTGTGGATTCGAAGATTTTCCGGGCCGGGGCGTTGGTGTCCATCTGCTCTAGATGACCCAGCCATCGTAGACGTTGTGTTTTGACTCTTTTGGCTAGGTCAGTATCGCTGTACAGCCCGTACAGTTCGATGTTATATCTCCTCCTCCACTCTCCGTCTATGCAGACGGGACCGTAAATCGTCCGAAGAATTTTCCTCTCGAAGCAGCCTAAAGTGTTTTCATCCGCCTTTGACAGGGTCCATGCTTCTGCACCGTAAAGCAGGACTGGGATGATGAGGGTCTTATACATGGACACTTTAGTTGCTCGAGAGAGGGCTTTGCTACTCAATTGCCTTCTTAGCCCAAAGAAACAGCGATTGGCAAGAGTTATCCTTCGTTTGATTTCAGCGCTGGTGTCATTGTCTGAATTGATAGCGGAACCCAGGTAGACAAAGTCCCTAACTACCTCAAAGTTATAGCTGTCGATGGTGATGTTTTGTCCAAGACGTCGGTGTTGGGTGTCTTTTCTTGATGACAGCATATACTTGGTTTTGCCCTCATTGACTGCTAAACCCATATTCGCCGCTTCCGTCCCAATACTCACGAAGGCTTCACTGACATCACGCTTTGTTCTACCAATTATGTCAATGTCGTCTGCGTATGCAAGTAGTTGAACGGACTTTTGAAAGATTGTACCTCTGGTGTTGGCGCGAGAGTTCTGCACAATTCTCTCAAGTATGATGTTAAAGAAGTCGCATGACAGCGCGTCGCCTTGTCTAAATCCTTTTTTGACATCAAAGGGGTCGGTGAGGTCTTTGCCGACCTTGACGGAACAGCGTGAGTTTTCCATCGTCATCCTGCACAGACTGACGAGTTTGGCAGGGATGCCAAAACTAGACATTGCGCTATATAGCTCGTCTCTATAGATGCTGTCATACGCGGCCTTGAAATCGATGAAGAGGTGGTGTGTATCGATTTGGAATTCCTGGGTTTTCTCCAAGATCTGCCGCAGTGTGAATATTTGATCGATGGTGGACTTTCCTGGCCTAAAGCCACACTGATATGTGCCTATCAGATTGTTGACAAACGGCTTCAGGCGTTCACACAGTACAGCAGAAAAGATCTTGTATGCGATGTTAAGAAGACTTATGCCTCTGTAGTTGGCACAACTCAGAGGGTCTCCTTTCTTCAGGATCGGGCAAACAATGCTGAGGTTCCATTCGTCGGGCATGCTTTCTTCCGACCATATCTTGCAGATGAGCTGGTGCATGCTCCTAACCAGCTCATCGCCAGCGGATTTAAAAAGTTCGGCAGCTAGGCCGTCTGCTCCGGCTGCTTTGTTGCACTTGAGCTTAGACACAGCTACTTTCACCTCCTCCAGGTCGGGTGGGCGGTATCGTTCGTATGCTTCGTCGGTAACGTCTTCGCCCGGGTTGAATGGTTCGTTCTGCCTGACAGCGGTATTTGGTTCGTCCTCGCCGTTATACAGTCTGCAGAAGTGGTCTTTCCAAATCCTCAGCACCGACTGCGATTCTACAACGATGTTCCCTTGATGGTCCTTACAGGCTTCAGTTCGAAGTTTATACCCTTGGGACCTTTTGATCCTTTGGTAAAACTTTCTAACCTCATTCCTGTTGTAACATCTCTCTATCTCTTCAACCGCGCGCTTCTCGTGCTCTCTCTTTTTCCTTCGGAGAAGCCGGTGCTCCTCTCTCCTCCTCTGCTCGTAGAGCTCGCGAGCAGCTCTAGTCTTTCTGTGCAGCGCCGCTTTGTATGCTTCCTGTTTAGCTGCATGTGCTTGCCGGCATTCATCGTCAAACCAGGGGTTTCGTTGTGGTCGCCGTGTGAAACCCAGCACTTCAGAGGCGGCGTCTCTGATGGCATTTTGGCAGTGTTGCCACTGGCTATCAATACTTGATGCTGGTTGCATAGGACTTCGTAGAAGGTTTTGAGAGACTCGGTTGGAGAAGGACCTGGCGATCTCTTGCGATTGTAGTCGGCCGACGTCAAACTTTCTCACAGTATTTCCATTACTTGGCGCTGGTCGGGATATCCGCAGCCGTACCTTGGCTACAACAAGGTAGTGATCCGAGTCAATGTTGGCCCCTCGGAAAGTTCGGACATCCATGATACTGGAGGAGTGCCTTGCGTCGATCGCAATATGGTCAATCTGGTTGACGGTTGATTGATCGGGAGATCTCCATGTCCCTTTGTGGATATTGAGATGCGGGAACTGTGTACTAGCTACCACAACGTGTCGCCCCGCAGCAAAGTCGATCAGCCTGAATCCGTTATCGGAGGTCGTGTCGTGCAGGCTATGCTTTCCGACAGTACGACCAAAGATGCCTTCCCTTCCTAGCTTGGCATTAAAATCGCCTAGGACAATCTTAATGTCGTAGCTAGGGCACTGCTCATAAGTTTTGTCCAGGAGCTCGTAGAACATATCTTTGGTCTCGTCATCTTTCTCCTCTGTGGGGGCATGTGCGCATATCAGGCTAATGTTGGCGAATTTAGCCTTGATGCGGATCGTCGCTAGGCGCTCGCTTAGAGGGTTGAAGCTCAAGACTTTTTGCCTAAGTCTGCCTCCAACAACGAAACCACATCCAAATAGGCGCTGTCTTTGATGCCGGTAGCAGTCGCCGTAGTAGATGTCGCAGTTTTTCATCCTTCTTTTGCCCGGCCCGTCCCACCGCATTTCTTGGATGGCAGTAATGTTTGCCTTGCAGTCGTTAAGGGCCTCCGCTAGTTGCTCGGCTGCACGTGGTCTGTTAAGGGACCTAACATTCCACGTGCAGATCCGTAGCTCGTTGTCCTTTTCTCGTTTGCATTGGTCGTCAACAGTAAATCCGTCCGAATCCGAGGCTTGTTTCTGCTTCGTGACTGGTGTTTCTTTACGTGGCCGGGAAGTCACCCCGACGGCACGACCCCCAACCTGGAGGACCAGATCCTTTGCTTAGCTCTAAGGACGGAGAGCCGGATAGCCCGCTCCTTATAGGCCTGAGCTCCGAATACGTCGTAGTAGCCCATATAAGGTGTTCACTAAGTAGTTCGGCCTGACTGGAACTATGGACGCCACCGTTGATTCCATCTGGGGAATTCCTCTGCTGCCGTCCGGATGCAAGGAGAAGTGCCTTAGTGGGAACACTCCTCCCCCCCTCTCTCGTCTGCTACCCCCAACAACCTTCCAAAGGGGTTGGAACCCAATCTCCAGTTGAGGTACTAGGCACCCGGTGTTCACCACGGGGAGGTGAGAGTAGGAGTTGATAGACAGAGGTGGGTTTAGAAAACCTGTGGATGCTTGTATCCTCTTGAGTGCACATGTCTATCCTTTGACCATTTGAACTAAATTTACACTATAATTAAAAAGACGGTACTAACATAAAATACCGTAACTCTAATAATACTCTGCAGTTCCTCAAAATAAATTAAATTAAAGAATTAAGGAATTAAATTAAAGAATAAAAATATTTCTTGACAAATTGTGGCATGGAATTTTTCAAAATGTCGTCAGGCCTAAGATACATTCAGAAAAACAGGCTCAGATAGGCAAAAAAATCGCTGTAAGATCGTTTTTTGCTGACATTCGCATCGGTTAAAAAAATGGTTTCGTCAAGCTAGTACTGAAGTGTGATTATCCAAATGAAAGAGTTTGAAAGCATTATTGCTTGAGGCCCAGGACCATCTATGGTTATACTCAAGACAAGTGAAACAGTGTTGTCTTCCTCGACAAATCAAAGTTTAAGCCTTTCGTGTTGGAAATAAAAGGCTTCTGTGCGAAGGAAAACAAAGGAAAAACTAAGCTTTGAATACATCTTAGGGGTGCACCTCAAAACTCTGTGAAAGTGTTATAATCTGGGCTCTGGATATGCTTCGATGGAGATGAAAAGATAGAACGATTCTCCCAGAAACTGTGTGTCTTTTTGGGGACACGTGCAGACTTTTTTCAGCACGACATGGCCCTTGATTTATCTAAAAGCCAAATCGTAAGAATGATCTTATTTTTCTTTTTTAAAATGAAAGCTTAATATTAAGACTTAAAATATGCTAAAACTTTTTTTTAACAGTTTTGTTTTCAACAGTTTAGCCACCCTATTATCCAGGTGTTTCTTGCCGGCTTCCGAAAATTAAGCCAAAAGGTGTATTGAAAAAAAATTATACAAACAAAACTGCATAACGTCGAAAAGGTGTCCGAGAAGGTTTTAATGATCTTCTTTATAACCATACTGCTTGGATTCGTTATTTTTTGGTTACACTCTGAACTCACCTTTATTGTGTTTGTAAGGTAACAATAATTTTTGACTGCAGCACATGATATTCTATCTAAATTATAAAGTTAAATTTTCAATGTCTTCACTTTCATAACTTTTTCTGTGTCATAATTTTTAAAGTTGTCCTCGACTTCGTTGGAGCAAGCATTAAAAAAGTATAATTGATCCACTAGTGTCAAAAGGTATCTGATTTACCTTGGACAAGATCTCCGTTTTTTGGCTTTAAAAAATTGTCTGTGTCAAGGCAACTCCAGAATGTATAAAGGTTTGTTCTAAGTAAGTTTCTCTTCTACCATCCGTCGAGAATGCATTTTTTCCAAGACTCCTTTTACTTACTTTTCTAGTCTTCTAGTCTTCTAGTCTAGTCATGTTTTCTAGTTTTCTAGTTTGCGGCCTTATCTCAAATGAGATTTCTGAGGCACTACTTAAAAATGTTAGGAATCAGGAAAATGTTTAATATCTTTGCCCGCAGTTGCGAGAAAATTTGCTTGCCTATGTAAAATATAAAAATTGGCAAAATGAATGCTTGGTGGCGAAAAAAAAACTACAATTCAATCCGAATATCCGAATAATCTTAGTCAGATGTTGTTCCAACAAGACATCTGTTTTATTTCATGTCTGGTGAATTCAATTTCCATTTATCATTTTGATTTTTTTCCCATTTTTGAGTGCTTATATTTTTTTTCCTTTCCAATTAGAATGATAAAATACAATGTTTTTCAATCGCAGATACTCAGCAAAATATTGATTTTGTACATAGCCCCAAAACCACAATCGTACCTTTTATGTAATATATTTTTAACAACGCATTTCAAAACAGAAAAACCCAACGGACTTTTGGTATTAATTTCCGCCTGAATGGCTATGAACAAGTATTTTGTTGTTTTTTTTTTCAGTCATAAAAAAACACTCCCTAGAGGTGCACTCTCGAACCAAAATTCGAAAGCAGCCAACATACAAAAATTTTACTAATTGACATTCGATTCCTTATTTATGTTGCGAGCAGGACAGGCGGCTTTGGGGTGTGAAATATTAAATCGAGTTTCCAAAATCTCTACCCGGCGCTGCTAAAAAAATATCTGACAAAAACGGCGTGAAAAAAAATCTCCATATCATCCCCAGGGGATCCAATCATCGTTGAAAACTTCCTTTTATTAAATCACGCCGATGTTTTCGTGATGCTACTTTAATCATCAGAGAACCAACCTACCCCTGAAGAGCTCGTACCGGAAATAACGAAAGGTTACACTTGCTCTTGTTTCTTTGTAGCAGGGCGGCGCGCTGGGAGAATCTCATTCAGATCTCATTTCGAGAAAAAGTTTTGGAGTACCTCGATGGGGTTTATGCTGATGAGAATTGAACATTTCATTTGCATTTCCTTGTGCTGTTTGAGGCATTTCTTTTTTGCCTTTTTGTTTAGATTATTCGAAATAGCGGAGGAAGCAAGACAGTTTTTACGAAATAAAATGTTTTTATAAAAAACGAAAAAGAAACTGCCTTTGCAAAGTCTTAAGGTACTGTGACTCTAGGTTGCAATACTTATTTTTTCACACACTATTTTGCTATTTCTTGGAGAGGGCAATTTAAAATTAATTTAAAATAAACCATGATGTAATCAAATATGGAGCAATTCTTAACTATCAGAGCAGAGAAAAAAACAATATCAGTAAAAAGCTACAGATAGATAAAGAAAGACATATTTTTAGGGAGCGGGGCGTTTTTCTGTATTCCCTAATTCTGTATTAGCAAAATTCTGAAAGTCTGTGCAAAATTCTGTTTTTCCAAAATTCTGTTTTCAATAGTTCTGCTTTGTCAATATTCTGTTTTCCATAATTTTGGAAATGTTTTTTGCAGCATTGCCATTCCCTCTCAGCAACATACAAGCTGAGATACAAACTGAGAATAACAGAAATTACCACAACCGCTTATAATTACATAATTAATGTGTACATACCAGCATAAAAGTCGTTCCAATTTTATCATTACATCATTATCAAAACTTTTCATTTAAATTAATTTCTGGAAGTTCAAAAATCTGTGCATAATTTACAGACTTTGATAATGTAAAAAAGTTAGCACTTGTGCACAGAATTTTAGAAAACAGAATTTTAAAAAACAGAGCTTTAAAAAGCTGAATTTCGGAAAAATAGAATTTTGAAAAACAGAATTTTGGAGAAACAGAATTTTGAAATACAAAATTATGCATACAGAATTTTTGTTCCATTTTGAATTTTAACCCCAACCCATATTTTTGATATAATGTAAATCAAACCGGTGCCGAAAATTGAAAACCGCGTTTTGTAGAAGAGTAAAAAACAAAAATTTTGTACAATTAATGGGAGGGGTACAATGACAAAAATTACGGAATCAATAAGTTTAGAAGTAACAGGCAAAAACGTTATACAAGACTGTAACTAACATACCCGTACTTACTTGGCCAAAGGCGCCTGCCAGACAACTAGCGCCTATGCCATTAGCGGAGCTACGAGGCCGCGTGAGTGGCTAAGCTCTGCAAAAAAGGGAGCTCCATCCAAACACTTTTATATCCAAAAGCGTTTTTTTTTCGCTGACAGTTGTAGGCAAAACTAGTAAAAAACAAGTGGGAAAGTGCAACAGTGGGTATGCAAAAGCTTCAATCCATCTACGACGGATTGCAAAATACCCGACCATACCAAAAAGAAAACTGCCACGCCTCCAAAAAGTGGGCGGGATATAAAAATATAACTGTTGAATGCTTTATACTAGGTGGTTGCATACATTTCGGCCGAAAACTCATAAATTTGACAAAAAATTATAAAACAAAAGCTGTAGATACTAGCATTTTCTAACTTTTATGTATATATTGTATGTGCCTTCGCCTACTTTTGTGGGCGTGGCGTTAAAAAAAGTGATTTTTTTTAGTTAAAAAGGTGGGTAAAGGGTCGGGTATAAAAAGACTGCAATCATCATCTGCAACATATTCTTTATAACCGACCCAGTGTATATTAAGTTTGATGTATAGTTTGTAACGCAGTGAAATAATCACCGTGGACCTCTAAGACCTTTTAGGGATATGAATAAGGCCGACAGGAGAATCGATTAAGCCATGTCCGTCCGTCCGTCCGTCCGTATGTTAACAAATTTTAGGCCTTAAATTTTAATGTAGAGAACTGAGATTTGGTGGGTTGGCTGGAAGTCCAGTCCTTCAGATCAAGTTTGAAAATTAGCTGAATCCACCCACAGACACGCCCACTACAGGCCTGTAAAAGCGACCATCTCCAATTTAAAAAATTGTTTTTCCAAATTTTAGCTATGTTGGAATGGCGCTTACGCATTTATTTTTGGTATGCAACATAACCTTACAGCATACATGGTTGAGAAGTTGGCCCTGGTTCACCTCGAGCTGTTGCGCTACTCTATTTATTTATTTATTTTAACATAACCTTGTAATTATCTTTGAAGTAGCCGAAAAATGTTAGCCTTTTCATTGACCACGCCCACTTTAAAAGGGATTTTAGCTTAAAATGACTGTTTTTTCAATAAATATATATGAAATTTGACAAAAAATTATATGACAAAAGTTGTAGATATTGGCATATTATTTTCTAACTTTTTGTATATATTGTATGTGCTTCCGCCCACTTTTGTATGCGTGGCTTTAAAAAAAGTGATTTTTTTATTTAAAATGTGGAGTTTTAGGCCAAAATGTATGCAACCTAGTATAAAACATTCAAGAGTTGTACTCTTATATTCCGCCCACTTTTTGAAGGCGTGGCAGTTTTTTTTAGTATGGTCGAGTATTTCGCAATCCATCGTAGATGGACTGAAGCTTTTGCATACGCACTATTGCACTTTTCCACTTGTTTATTTATTATTCCTTTATAAATCAGACCTAAGACCAGATAAAATCAACATTTTCCTTTAATTCTACCCCCAATTATGGGCGTGCCTCAAAACCACGTCTTACATAAGCAAAATGTGTATACGAAATGCATAAGAAACCAGTGAGTAAGTGCTACAGTGTGTACGCAGAAGTTACAGTCCGTAAAACGGACCGTTGAATACCCCCTCCTATCCCACAGTGTAAAATGCTGATGACATGGTTATTTTTTGACATTTTATAAGTAATGCAAACTTCGAAAAGGGGCTTGATCCAACCGCCCCTAATGAGAAACCACATATATATCCAAGTTACACTTAAATGTACGTAAAAATGCAATTTTTTGGTCCAAATTCAATATTTTTGAAAAATCGACCCTTAAAAGGGGGCGTGGCTAAAAACTTTATGTGAACCACATCTAGACTGAAGTCTCGTTTACCAAACCTGCTACTTTTTTTATTTCATGCTTTCCTAAATTAGGCTCAAGGCTAGTCGAAATTAAGTTTTTCAGGCAAATATTAGGTTTTTCTTTAATTCTGCCTCCAAATAAGGGCGTGGCCCAAAGTCTTGTACGAGCAAAATGTAGAAATTAGCGTTTTATACATAAAATATTAACCAAAATTTTTTTAATTTCGAGGAAAAATTTTGAGTAAACTGCATTTGAGAATTTACCCTTAAAATAGATGCCACGCCCACTAGAAGAGGTTTACCGATTAAATTTTTCTTTTTTGTGTCTTACATTTATTAGGAGATGCTAAATGTTAAATTTCAGCCTTTTAGAACGTCTTACAGTTTTGAAAATTCTGGAGGTAGTTGCACATTTAGACCGATTGTGGGCGTGTCTTTGGGCGGATTTCAAAAATTTGTACTGCTTCGCATGACGCGGACCTTATGCACGAAGTTTCAGCACCCTAGCTCAAAACTTGAGGCCTAAAAACATGTGACATACAGACGGACGGACGGGCTCATTCGAATCAGAATTCGGTCTCGATCATATGCCCTTAAGGTCTTGGGGGTCTACCATTATTATTTCACCGTGTTACGTCTGACAAACTTAATATACCTCCTATCCTATGGGATGGGGTATAAGAATTCTTGGCGGGTATGTAAACAAGCAAAATTGTGGCATTTGGGGCACAGAAAACCCCCACGCATTCATTGAAAAGCCGATACACCCAAAACGAGTCACAGTTTGGTGCGGATTTTGGTCCACAGGCATAATTGGGCCATTTTTCTCCGAAAATGGGCAAGGAGTGGTCGTTACAGTCAATGGCGATCGTTTTCGGGCCATGTTGAACGAATTTTTGTTCGCAAAAAATGAAGATGCAGGCTACTGCATGGCCAGTTGAGGCAGTCATTTGAATGAAATTATTTTCCATTATTAACCGGAAAGATTGTACTTTCAAATAAAAAAAAATTTGAGAAAATGTTAAGTAGTTTTTTTTATAGCATTTTCAAAAATAAAAAGTTATTTGGGGGCCCCTTTAGAACAGTTGTGATACCAAATAAATCGCTGTGGTAGGATTTAAAACCGCGATTTGATGACTCCAGTTATCTCGCAAGAGAACATGATCCTTCGAGTATGTTTAGAACATACGTGGTACCTTGAACGTTTTTGCATAAACTTGGGAGTTGAAGAAGACTTTGGTGTGCACTGACCTGCTTCCCTTAGACTTCAAGTCAACCACATGAAATCAGCTTCGAGAGAACTTATAAGACGGTACAACAGTTAACTTACTGCAATATTGCTACAGTCGTTTAGAACTCAAAATAGAGAAAAAGAGAAGTCCTCAAAATTGGTTAAAGTCTCGTCTGTAATACCTGCTGCCTTAATTGTATTAAGAAGAAAACTACTTAGTTTCCAGGTCGATTCAAGAAGGGCTACATATAAATATGTAGGTACATATATATGGACTAGCCTATACATACAAATGTTCCTTTATAAATAAGCCATCTCCGTCTGTGGCATTTTTCGTTTTGTGTGGCACGTATAAGGCATATAAAATGACTCCCCCCACCTTTTGTCTCAACGGAATTAATTAAGCATTTATGCGGTTTATGGCAATACTTAGTTGATGCTGTGCTACCTTAATGTAATGGCAAACGTGCTTAAGGTGCGCTACCAAAACGTACACACGTTGGCGGCAGTAGGTTTGTTAAATAAGTCAAGACTGTAATGTTACAGATAACTCAAAAGAGCACATTATTTGGATTAACGTGAGCAAGCGGGTAAATTATACGTATCCTTCAAAAATTCCTATTATAAGGATATTTAGATTGAATTATAATGTAGCTAGAAAGCTTATTATATTATTATATTATAATGGAGCTATAGAAAGCTTAAATGCGACATCGAGAAGTTGAACATGGTAAGTAGTGTAAGTAGTGTAAGATTGGTATCTTAGTTGGTGTCATTTGGCTGAATTTCAAATATTTAACTAGGTGGGTTTTTTGAACTCAATTCGTTATTATTCCAAGCAAGAAGATTCATATTAAAGCGCTGTCGTCATCATCTTCTTTTATGCCGCTTGTCTATTTAAAAGAAAGGGTGCTCAAGCGGTCTTATAATCCTTATAGCTCATCCGCCACCCACTCGTTTTCGGGGAGTGAATCCCAGCCTGGCCTTCTACAGGTTCTGGCCTTAAGCCATAGTTGTGGGCCATCCCTGTTTATCCTTAGACTCTTAAACGAAAGAGTGGCTTGTTCACCAAAAGTGAAACCCTTATGCATTTATGCTAATTTGAAAATTTAATTTTTTAATTTTAAACTTTTTATACAAAACAATTTTTGCCAGAGCTATGAATGATACATACGCAAGCTATATACACTATATAGTAAACATTAATTTTGAGCTCCCTAATTTTGATTCCATGGACGCAACATACGTATGCAATCAAATTATTCTAAATTTGAAAATTTTAGCTAAAACTTTCCGATGGTTTTGTGCCGCCGCACACAAATTCGCGGAATGTCATCAAAGTTTATTGTAACAAGATTGAATTCCACAAATAGAAGTGTGCAGCCGCAATCGGTGGATGGCCAATATAAATTCCTAAGCCCCACAAATAGTTGTGGATAAAGGCAAAAGTGCCAAAACGTGTCGAGACCCCTTTTACATGCATGCCTCAGTCCTATAGTGAATAATATTAATAACAGCAGCATGTCTGTATAAAATATTTCGATTTAGAAAGGATCTGGTAGTGTGGAGCACAGTAGCAGCGTAGTATGACAATATCCAGTCACAAATACAAACTAGGTATTCGAAACTATTTCCGAGGGTTGGGTAATGACTACACACAGATTTGATGTTGCTATAAAGCACACATGCGGGTTACTCGCGTAGGCTTTCCAAATCGAAATCGCGGCGCATAATGGAGGTTAAGTCCTTCTGCAATACAGAAGCCTCAATGCAATTGTGGTGCAGGGCTCGATTAAAAAAAACATAGTGTTTTTCTGCGTTAATTGGACTTTTTTTCTACATAGTTATTGAATTGACTTCTTTAATTCTAAGGACCGGACGGACAATCTGTAATTGCAACAACTTCTTGCAAGTCCAACTGACAATTTGATGAGACTAAATAATAGTCCTAGTGAAGTGTCAAATTGGAGAGTTCCAGAACCGGAATTACGCTATTTAAGATTCATTGTAAGTAAAATGCATCATATTATTTGCTAATAACTCAAGTGTAAACACATTCGGTTTATTAAATCAAGGAAATCAATTGAAGCTTTGAGTGATGCTCAATACGTTTCGAAAATTATATACTTGCAGAAATCTAGTCAACGGAAGTCATTGCGTTTCTCCCTGAGGTTAATATTACCAGTGGCACAGCAGAGTCCTTTGAAACTAACAGCAAACATTGCACATGCATTCGAAAAGGATCCAAAACTGTGACTGATATTAATTTGATGAATGTCCTTGATGCATATGCACCTTGTTAGCCTTACAGCAACAAACTATCAGCAGATTCCAAGTGAAGGGTAGAAGCATCCTGCTATTTGATTGGGTTAATTAATATAATTCAAATTCAATTCCTCTTCATAATGGCGATTATAGCCATTGCCAAGTACATTTGACAATAGCTGGGAGGATTGCAGAATCTTGTTTTAGTTATCGGCAACATTTTGACATTTATCCAAGTAGCTCCTTCTTACTCAATGCTAAATATTGTACCTATATCGGCACTTTGGAAATTGGTCGCCAGAAAACCATGCATAGTAGAAAGCCCTCTATGTTACACTGAGTTATGGTAGGGTAGATTTGTTAGAAATCTAAATTTTTGTGTTTGAAACACCATGATTGGGATAGTCCTTAGCCAACAGCAGTATCTTTAACAGAACAAAGTCCAGTACACCTAACGAAAACGCCAAAATGGTTGTATTCATAACAATCCATTGTTGCATGCAATGTGTGGCACGTTGCGCCGTCTCACTGTGAGCAAATCTAATTGCAATCAATGCTGCTTACCAGCCCGATGAAGTTTTTATTCGTAATACCACGGCGAGAAGATTTTTCGTTAGTCTGTATGCGGATTAAGCGTTCGAAATGCAGGCGATATAAGTTTGAAATTTTAGTATACGTAACGCGTCAGAAAGATTTACAACTACAGCAGTGCCCTCTATGTCTCTAGATACTTATCCATTGGTATGATATGCACACATAAATTCAGGATACATATATTTTATGTAAATCTTTTTACTTCCCAATGCAGCCACCAAAAATGCCCAATGGAATGCAATTTATGATGTTGATTAAAAATGTGGGTGAAGCGCACAGCACATGACGCGTACTAGTATCCCGATGAGAGTGGCGGACCAACAATTTATTATCCTTAATAGGTTTGAATTGAGTACAGCAGAAGGCATTGCTTGCCAGCTCTGATAGGGCGGACATATTTTAATTATTTTTCCTACACAGAATATTTAAGTTTAATTAATTTATGCAGTTTTCTGCGAAAGCTGATTGAATTTATTTTGAAATTTTTAACCAATGAAGCTATGAGATAATAGTTTTAGTCGGAAATTGATGATGACTTTTATTCGATTTAGATAGTATTTTGTTCAATATATTTTCTCAGAATGATAAATATGAGAGATAGATTGAGATTAACAATTAAGTTATAGAACAGGAAAAATTATGTAGTTTCGTGGGGAAGTTGCGGACAAGGATATGGAATTTAATTGTCACAACGTATCTGGCAACTGCAACACCCTGCTTCTAACTTCTCAAAACTCTGCAATTCTTCGCCTTGTCTAAAACCTTTTTTGATATCAAAGAGATCAGTGTAGTCTTTACCAGTCAGCGTGAGTTTTCCAAAGACACACCAGGCGTGAGGCCTTGACGAAACAGTTTGCCTTGCATTCTTTTCCTGCACCAGACTGACGAGTTTGATGGGTAGCTACATATGCGAAAGCTAGCCATTGTCCTATGTAGCGGTTATGTAACGCTTGTCTATAATAGGCACTGTCATGCGCAGCGGTGAAGTCGATGAAAAAGTGGTATCGCTTAGGAATTCCTGCTTTTTTTTGATAGTGGATTTTCTTGGCCTAGAGGCTCACTGATATGGACCTATCACATTGTTGACAAACGGCTTTACACAGTCATCAGAGAAGTTATTTTAAGGGCTTTTGAGGAGGTAGTTGGCGCAGCTCAGAGGCTCATCTAAGGCTCCTCCATTCATCGCGCATGCTTTCCTTCGACCATTCCTTGTAGATGAGCTGGTACATGGCCCTAATCAGATCATCGCCAGCGGATTTGTCGCCAAAGGTTTGGCAGCAAGGCCGTTAACACAGGCTGCTTTTTTGCGCTTAAGCTTAGACACAGCTAAGTTCACTTCATCCAGGTTAGTAAGGCTGTATCATTCATATTTTTCACCGGTCGCCGTTTTACAGTAGAAACATGGGTTTTTCCAAATTCTCGCCACTGACTTACTTACTTACTTAAAGTGGCGCTACAGCCTGGGGTGGACCTGGGCCTCAGCCAACAAGCTTCGCCAGTCAGCTCTGTCTCTAGCTAGTCGTCTCCATAGTTTCGCTCGGGAAGTTGGCTGAGCCCACTTGCGTGCGCCACCTGAGTCTCGGTGCGCCTCTACTGCATTGTCCCTGCGGGGTGTATTCGAAGATTTTCCCGGCCGGGCGTTGGTGTCGATCCACTCTAGATGACCCAGCCATCGTAGACGTTGTGCTTTGACTCTTCCGGGTAGGTAGGTGTCGCTGTACAGCCCGTACAGTTCGATGTTATATCTCCTCCTCCATTCTCCGTCTATGCAGACATGACCGTAATTCGCTTGAAGAATTTTTGCCTCGAAGCAACCTAAAGTGTTTTCTTCCGCCTTTGACAGGGTCCATGCTTCTGCACCGTAAAACAGGACTGGGATGATGAGGGTCTTATACATGGACACTTTAGTTGCTCGCGAGAGGGTTTTGCTACTCAATTTCCTTCTTAGCCCAAAAAACAGCGATTGGCAAGAGTTATCCTTCGTTTGATTTTAGCGCTGGTGTCATTGTTTGAATTGTGGCGGAACCCAGGTAGACAAAGTCCCTACCTAATCCTTACCTATAACAACCTCAAAGTTATACCTGTCGATGGTGTTGTTTTGTCCAAGACGTCGGTGTTGGGTGTTTTTTTCTTGACGACAGAGTATTCTTGGTTTTGCCCTCGTTGACTGCTAAGCCCATACTCGCCGCTTCCGTCCCAATACTCACGAAGGCTTCACTGACATCTCGCTTTGTTCTTCCGATTATGTCAATGTCGTCTGCGTATGCGAGTGGTTGAACGGACTTTTGAAAGATTGTACCTCTGGTATTGACGTGGGAGTGCTGCACAACTCTCTCAAGTATGATGGTCAAGAAGTCGCATGACGGCGCGTAGCCTTGTCTTAATCCTTTTTTGACATCAAAGGGGTCGGTGACGTCTTTGCCGACCTTGATTGTCATCCTGCACAGACTGACGAGTTTGGCAGGGAAACCAAAACTAGACAATGCTCTATATAGCTCGTCTCTCTCGGCACCTACTAAGGAACCGAATAGGGGAATTCCCTACGACGTTTCCTTGATGATCCTTATAAGCTCCAGTTTGAGCTTTGTGCCTTGTGCCTTCAGCAGGTCCCATTAATATTTTCGTAATCTTTAAAACTCATACCTTTTGTAAATAAATAAAAAAAAATAGAGTGGCGCAACAGCTCGAGGTGAACCAGGGCCAACTTCTCAACAATGTATGCTGGTGTGTTAATTTCTTTACATACAAAGGGACCTACAATTTTTTGCCGAATCCGAACGGCACTTTGAGAAGTTTTTCAAGACAAATGATACTCTCGGAGGGCTTGTAAGACCCTCGCGGAGGTGGGGGCCGTGAAAAAGAACAAGTCTTTTTTTTCAGGTGACGATGGCAGGATTCGAACCCAGACCTCCGGCGTAGTAAGCACACACACTAACCACTACGCCACGGCACCCCACTCATACCTTTTGTAGCATCTCTCAATTTTCAGTGGCACGCTTCCTCTTACTTCCTCTTTTTCCTTTGGAGAAACCGACGTTGCTCTCTCCTCCTGTGCTCGTAGAGTTTGCGAGTAGCTCTGGTAGCTTTTTGTACCCTACCCAGGGTGTAGTAGTTTCAATTCATAGTTTTGTAAGACAGTGAAAAAATGACCGTAGACCCGCCCCTAAGACCTCTAAGAGATGTGATCAAGACCGACAAGGAAATTGACCAAACCATACCTGTACGTCCATCTGTATGTGTTAAGGTCTTCAAAATCGAGTTAGAGACCTGAAACTTGGAGCGAAACTTGGTTCTTCTGGTAGAATGAAAATTGGTTAAATCCGCCGACGGTCACGCCCACTGTTGGCTTTAATGTGAAACAACCTCTATCTTACATTTTAAGCTAAACCAATTGTAGAAACCCAAATTTTGGTGCAAAGCAATAATAGCTAAAAGACTTTAATAAGACAAAATCATGTGGGAAAGTGCAACAGTGCGTATGCAAAAGCTCCAGTCCATCTAGGACAGATTGCAAAATGCCCGGCTATACAAAAAAAAAACTGCCACGCCTCAAAAAAATGGGCGGGATATACAAATATAACTGTTGATTGCTTTATACTAGGTGGTTGCATACATTTCGACCTAAAACTCCGCCTTTTTATCTAAAAAAATCACATTTTTTAACGCCACGCCCACAAAAGTGGGCGGAAGCACATACTACATATACATGAAAGCTACAAAATACTAATATCTACTACTTTTGTCATCAAATTGTCAGTCAATTTTCCAATTGTCCAATGGACTTCCAGCCAACCCACACAATTTCAGTTCTCTTCCTTAAAATTTAAGGCCTAAAAGTTGTTTACATACGGACGGACGGACGGACATGGCTTAATCGTTCATTTATGTCTCTAAAAAGTCTTAGGAGTCTACGGTGATCATTTCACTGCGTTACAAACTATACATCAAACTTAATATACCCTGGGTCGGGTATAAAAAGTTTTACTTAACATTATCATTTAAAAAGCACTTAATTCTATATTTTGTTCATAAAAAATTTTGGGCTACAAGAAAATTTTAAAAAGGAGGAGAGTTAAGTTGAAAGTAGGAAAGAATGATTGAAATTAATATCCCCTGGATATTAAAAGTTTTGCGTAAAATCCAAAAATGAATAAAATGATGGGCATATTCCATAAGACCCCTTTTAGGCTGAAGAAAAAGTTCTTAAAAGGTCACTACTTGGCATTTAATAAGTTTCGGATACTTTTCACCGCCTACGAAACATAGTCATAGAAAGTTGCAAAATAAAGAAGCCTTCCCAATCGATCAGCTGCTTATATGTGATGCATAAAAATACCATTTCGACATGACGTCTTCGGCATTATACTTTGGCAGTACTTTCTCTTCTGCGTCATTATTCACATGCTTCCCATGCTGTAGTCTAGGCTTTTGTTGTTGAACACCTTTTTTTGCAAATTCCATTCGTTCCATTTTCATAGCAGCAGGTTGAGGCTTTTTTTCTTATCAAATTGTTGAGTATATTTCTCAAGCATACATAGCTGCATTGTTTCCTTTTCGCAAATCAAATTAGAACCATGGTGAACAGAATATGTGCCTACACTGGCATTGGCAATGAACTTCCGTTCGGATACTTGCAAGTGTTGCTTTGTCTAACATTTTAAGTAGGTTATTTACAGGGCTTGCAATACAGTGGTGCCTGAACGTAACCATTGTTAATTGGATTTTTAAATTTTGCTTAAACTCGTATACCAACAAGTAATTTGCGTGTTCTCATGAAGTTGAATCACTTTAAGGTATTTTGCCACCACATAACACACTTGATTATGTATAGATAATAATTAGTATGAGCGACCTAAAAACTCGATTTGTCTAATTAAATTTAGCATCTTAAAACAGAAGTCACAGCAAAAAATAAATAACAAGCATTCCTGACCAAGCAGTAAAACATAAAGGACTTAAGTCTGAGGCATAAACAATGCGCTAAATGTATCAAACAAAATAATATTCTCATCTAGAAATCAAACCCAGAGCATCGATTTCATTGCTTTAGTTTCCTGATGTTCAAACAGCTTAAGTTTTGTATATTTTCTTTGAGAAGGTCTTATATCTTATCCATACATTTCGTTTTACCTCGCTCTGCGCTTCATCCCTGTGAATACATTGAAATTTTTTTAGTGGCAAAGCCCCCGTCATAAGACGATGTTACAAGTTCAATGGAATTTTTGTTTACATTGACTCAGCAAAAATAATAAAAGAAAAAAATGCAACGAAAACACTTCTTAGTAGCATTAGTGTCATTTAAGATCGGCTTCTTCGTGAAACTGTTTTGTGGTACATATACATATATGAAGCGATCTTCATTATGATGCATAGGAAAAAGAGCATTGCCAGAGGAAAAGCAAAAATTGAAGAAAATTTTATATTGCAATGTATTTCATTTAACACCCGTGCATATCCGATATTTTTATAGCCGACCCAGAGTATATTAGTTATACCCTACCCAGGGTATATAAAGTTTGATTTAAAGTTTAAAACGCAGTGCAATATTGACCGTCCGACAGGAGACTCGATCAAGCCATGTCCGTCCATATGTAAACAACTTTTAGGCGTTAAATTTTAAGATGAGTGAGTTGAAAGTCCAGTCCTTCAGATCAAGTTTGAAATTTGGTTGAATCAGCCCACGAACACGCCCACTACCGGCCTGTATGTGCGACTATCTCTATTTTTTAAAAATACTTTTTTTCAAAATTTTAGCTCCATATATTAAAATGGTGGTAGCTAATTTTTGGTATGTTACATTGTCCTTGAGGTAACAGAAAAAGTTTCGCCTTTACATTAACCACACTTTTTAAATGCTATTTATTTAATATAAATGTTTTTCAATAAATATTTTATGAAAAATGACAAAATATCACATAACAAAAGCTGTAGACATTAGCATTTTCTAATTTTTTAAATTTATAAATTATATATGCCTACGCCCACTTTTGTGAGCGTGGCTTTAAGAAAAGTGTTTTTTTTTTTTTTAAGTTAAAAATGCGTAGTTTTAGTGCGAAATGTAAATAACCACCATAGCGTTACCAACCACCAAAGCGTAAAGCATTCAAAAGTAATAATTTTAGCTTTGTAGCTTCGTTTTTGGGTGCAATCCGTCGCATACGGATGTTTGTCTCATACAAAGAATGAACTCCCCCCAGTTATACTAGAATTAATTGATTTCTATTTTCAGCCCCCGCTTAATTTTGTGGGCCCGGCTAATACAAATAATTGACACACGTAATTCGAAATTAGAGGAAAAAATTTAAGATTTGGGGTTACACGGTAAATAGGGCCTGGTATTTTTTAAAAAATTGTTACAGACAAACCCCTTGCACTTACTCACTAGTTAATTTAAAAGTCAATTTTTAAAAGCCTCGCTCACAAAAATGGGCGGACCCATATAATATATCTGCAAAAGACTTGGCTAGTGCCTATGCTTACAACATTTATTATACATTTTTATAGCCCATCCCATAGGATAGGAGATATATTAAGTTTGTCACATAGTTTGTAACACTGTGAAATAATAATGGTAGACCCCCAAGACCTTAAGGGCATATGATAGAGACCGAATTCTGAATAAAATAAGCCATGTCCGTCCGTCCGCCTGTATGTCACATATTTTTAGGCCTTACTTTTTGAGCTAAGGTGCACATTGACACGCCCACAATCGGTCTATGTGCAACTACCTCCAGAGATTTCAAAACTGTAAGACGTTTTAAAAGGCTTAAATTTGACATTAAGCATCTCTTTCTTCTTCTTTTTTATTTATGTGCGAGGTTATTATCTGAAGTGATGGATTATAACTTTCCCACTCTACTGCATTCCTAATGGTCCGCTTGTGGGGTACGCCGATTTGAGCTCAGCATCTCCTAATGAAAGTAAGATACAAAAAAGAAAAATTCAATTGGTAAACCTCCTTCAGTGGGCGGGGCATCTATTTTAAGGGTAAATTTTCAAATGCAGTTTACTCAATATTTTTGCTCCAAACCGAAAAAAATTTTGCTTGATATTACATGTTGAAAACGCTGAGTTCTATATTTTGTGTATACAAAGCTTTGGGCCACGCCCACATTTGGAGGCAGAATTGAAGAAAAATCTTAAATTTTTCAGAAAAACGTAATTTCGACTGGCCTTGAGCCTAAATTAGGAAAACATGAGACAAAAAAGTAGCAGGTGAGGTAAACGAGACTTTATTTCAGATCTCGTTTATATGAAATTTTTCGCCACGCCCTCTTTTAGGAGTCGATTTATCAAAAATATTGAAAAATATTTAAGCGTAACTTGAAAATATCTATTTAAATATCTTATAATTGATAGTTTGTAATTAGGGGCGGTTGGACCACGCCCCTCTTTAAGTTTGCACTACTTATAAAATGTCAAAAAATAACAATGCCATCAGCACTGTAACTTCCGAGTACACACTGTAGCACTTGCTCACTGGTTTTACATAAATTTTGCTCAAATTGAATAAAAACTGAGCGTGGCAAATTTTTGGGTATAACTATTTTTTATTTTATTATACTCATTTATAAAACTTTGTTTCATCCCAAAATTTAGGGCACTGACGAATAACAACATATGTTGATTTAAGTGTCTTTGAGTAATAGAGGTAGTCCCACATGCAAGCCTGTAGTGGGCGTGTCAACTACAAAATTTCAATTCTCCACCTCAAAATTCAAGGCCTTTAAATTGTTTACATATGGACGGACGGACCGATATGGCTTAATCGAGTTTCCTGTTGGTCTTAACTACATTATCCTTTATAAGGCCTTAGGTCTTGGGGTTTAAAAGGGCTTAAAATAAGTGATTTTTTCACTGCGTTGCAAGCTATAGAGTCGTTTAGAGTAAGATAGCGCACTTTTTACTTTGGGTGAAAATACTGAAAAAAGTAAAACTGCTACACACTTGAGTGAAATATTTTTTGGTAGCCCTGCGTTTATGGAACAAAAACAATTATCAAAACAGAAAGTTTTTAAAAAGTGCAGTAGTTTTTTTAACTCAAAAACTAAACATAGTCAGCTTGCGCGGGTAAGCTTGTGAGGGTAAGAGTACGCTACGCAACCTGTTTTGTATGCTACTTTCATCGTAGATATGTAATTTCATAATAAGCTTCTACTTAATTTTAAACAATAAAACGCTTTTGTGAAAAAAAGAACTTGTCTTACTTTTTTTTTAACCAAAAATATTACGTAATAAAAATTACAATAAAAAAAGAAAAAAAAATCATTCCGTTTATGAAAGTTCTGTAAGAAGGTAGTTCAATTATTTGCAGACCTTTCAGGCCGACTTCTGCACAGATTGGTCAAACCTTGTTTGCAAAGCCTTGTTTGTAGTGCGCACTCTTGCCCCAAACACATACTGCGCACTCTTACCCTAGACCTTAGTTTTTTTCCGATTATAAAAACTTAAAATATTTTAATTACAAAGAACTAAAATTTTTTTTCTCAAATTATGTGAAAATTTAAGAAGCTTATTCATAAATAGCAGTTAAGGTCATCTTCGATGTCTAAAGTGGTCTAAACACACAAAGTTTTTCAACATTTGTTTTAGCAAAAATGGTTGTTTCTTTCTATTTGTTTTCTTACTTAAGGCGTTATTCTTCGATTCTCCATAGCTTGTTTTTTGGGTGTCTGTAAACAAAGCACTCAGTTCTGCATTTGAAGATTTTCTCAAATTTCTAAGCACTGCGTACTCTTACCCACTGCGCACTTTTACCCCAAATGACTCTACATTAAACTTATAGGCCCTGAGTAGGGCATAAAAATCACAAAAATCGTAACTATGGCGCTTTTTTTTAAATCTGAGAGCGGCGCAATTAAAGTTAGATGCATTTATAAGGGGTGTAATTAGAGTTTTTCTAAAACTTAAGAATAAAAAAAAATAATAACCCCCTCACGCATAAGTTTTTGCATTTTTTTGTTTCACAGTCAATTTTTCCTAATGCCTGAAAGTATGCAAGAGTTATTTAATTAGTAAAGAGGTTAAAGGCAGTTTCACAACCGGAATATGGCTTCTTCTATGGCTCTTTGTTAGCCTCTCCAGTCGGTGATCAAGTCCAACCAGGTCATTTTTGACCTAATGAGCAATCGGCGTTTATCTGAGCATTCATGACCTGACTTGTGTGACCTGACAATATGTCAAAAAAAAATTCTGCTCTAAATATAGTGTGTGGCGGGCCCAAGACCTTGTGAAATGAAAATGTAGAAATGTTTTCTAATATATTAAATAAAGTCTTAAATAACAGTATTAAGTAAAATGCAGTTAAAAAATTACCAGATGATAAAACCAAATTACGTCTCCTGTAAATGATCCTTTAGCCAGAAAGCATCCTGTGGCGTTTCCTACTTAAAAAGTTGATATCATCTCAAGAATTTTGTTGGACAGAATTGATTTCTCTTTGTAACCTGGCAATACTCTGCATAATAAAATAAAGCATCGATATGCACATTGAGCTCGAAAGAAATTTTAGGATTCACTCTAGAAATTGGATTCTGAATGTTGTGAGTGTGACATTAAGATGGAATTTTATTTTCGCGACTCAGTCAAAAATTCTTTTTCAGTGCTATATTGATCCACAGTGATGAGTTAGATATCATCCATTAAGTTTTATTATGAGTGGTAAAATATATATAGCCTCAAAGGCTTTTTTAAAAACTCAGTAATAACAATTGACATTTATCTTAGAATTGCAAGAAATTCTGGTCCAGGAACTGGAGAGAACTACAAACGAAGATGCTGAACTCGATGGTCATCAAAATCATGCTTGGCACTGTACGGATAAATCAGTGAATCTCGCTGTTCTTTTTTGCTGCTTCTTTAACTTTTTTGTTGGAATAATTCTAATATTTGGTGCTTTTAAAAAGTTTTATTCGTAAAAGTTATTTGTAGCATTAATAAAAGTAAAAAGAGCAAGTTGGTGTGTTTTTGAATATTGTCGAAATTGTTTTAAAATTTTTATGTGACACATGAAGACTTTTTTTTTTTTGTTTCGGCATTCGGAACTTAAGATCACTGCCGAGTTTTTCATTAAAAAAATCGAATCCCTTCGATATTCTTTAACCGATGTCAAAGATAAAAGGTCGCTGTACAAAGATCGCTTGCCCATGCTTACTACTCCAGAAGATAATTAAAGTCAGAATTCTAAATTCAATTTTGTTCATGAAATACGCCTACGATTAAATTTAGAGTCTGAGATGTCAGTCGAAGTTAAATATTGTGTCGTGATATGGTCTCTACTAGTCTTTTGAGTCATTACAACTTTGAGAAATTCACAGGAAAAGATTTTTTACACATTATAGGTCGGAGTTGTAAAAGACTGCAATATTTTGAATTAAAAAACAAGTTAGAAATTGCAACAGTGCGTATGCAAAAGCTTCAGACTATCTACGACGGATTGCAAAAAAAAAACGCCCATATTAAGAAGAAAACTGCCACGCCTTCAAAAAGTGGACGGGACTTAAAAAATATAACTGTTGATTGCTTTATACTAGGTGGTTGCATACGTTTTGGCCTAAAACTCCGCCTTTTTGACCAAAAAGTCACTTTTTTGAACGACACGCCTTCAAAAGTGGGCGGAGGCACATACTACATATACATGAAAGTTAGATCTACAACTTTTGTCATATAACTTTTAGTCAAATTATATTATATATTATATATATTATATTTAATGAAAAACAGTAATTTTAAGCTAAAATCCTTTTAAAAGTGGGCGTGGCCAATGAAAAGGCTTAAATTTTTCGGTTACTTCAAAGACCATTGCGAGGTCATGTTGCATACCAAAAATAAAAGCTCTAGCGCCATTTTAGGTCGCGCTAGCGCCATTTTTTGGTCGCACATACAGGCCTGTAGTGGGCGTGTCTGAAAGCGGATTCAGCTAGTTTTTAAATATGAGCTGAAAAACTGGACTTCCAGCCGATTCACCGAATTTCGGCTCTATACCTCAAAATTTAAGGCCTAAAAGTTGTTTACATCCGGACGGATGGACGGACATGGCTTAATCGATTATCCTGTGGGTCCAATTCGTATCTCAAGATCATCCGACTTTCCGAGTTAAACTGAGATTAACCCAAGAAATGAGTAGTTTTTCAGTTAACTAAGATCTGGGGTTAATCTCGGCTTAACTCACCAAATTTGGTGAGGTAATCTCGGATCATCTATGGAGAACAGTATGAACTTCCTTTAAAGTTTTTTGTGCGTGGAATGTCAGTTGATTTGCGTGTTGCTGTGAAAAATTGCATTTGAGAATGACTCGAACTTCTTTTTCTGTGTTTTTCTATGTGAAATGAGAGCTGGGAGAGTCAAAAATTTCGAGTGTCGAAGATTTTGATAACTTGGTTGACGGAGTTAACTCTGCACTGAAAAACTACTCGCTTAGTTAACTCCAGATTCGTTTTGTTACGGGATTAGCAAATCTTGGTTTAAGCTGGGTTGAACTCAGCACTGAAAAACCGGCAATAAAAGGTCTCAGGGGTCTGCAGTGATTATTTCACTGCGTTACAAATTATACAACAAACTTAATATACCCTGGGTCGGGTATAATCAAATGGGTTCCCATCGCGGATTTTTCAATACCTGAATTCGCTTTGGAATAAGGACTTCAATATTAAAATCACAATTATTGTTTTTGAAGTCTTTGATTGTACGAGTTCCTTGAGGCATTCTTTGGATTGCATTCAATTAAATTCAATCCTTTAGAATTACACTGTATTCTTTGAAGTCCTTTTGAAGTCTTAGCCATTCACATGAAGTCTCCCGCATTCAGTTGAAATCTTTGGGACTTAACGAATTTCAGATGAAGTCTTTAGGACTCCAAGAATTTTCGATTAAGTGTTTGGGATTTCAAGAATTTTAGATCAAGTCTTTGAGACTTCAAGCATTTTCGTTGATGGTCTGTTTTGGTTTTGAGGGAATAGGGTATAATTGTTACACTTTTTCCCGAGTTAGAATAAATAAACCGGAGGTGCGCCGACGATGCGCCCGCGAATATAAACACTTTGCGAAAACTAAAAAAACTAGCGGCGAAAAAGTGCAACAACACAGCAAGTTGTTGCTGTGCGTCCCGACTGCTCAGCAAGGGGGTGGGTTCCGATAACAGATGACTGTTGGGTACTGATACGCGAGATAAGATGCTTCAATGATTTTGGTACGTAGATTTAAATGGGCGCCAGCTGTTTTATAAGTAAAACAACAAAACTGTGAGTAGCTGAAAATGATTTGGTCCGATAAAAAGAATAACACAATCGTTTTAGGCCGTTATAAACGTTCAGAGATGAACGAAGGCGATTTATTAACAAGACTGAAACTAAAAGATTTGGCCGATAAATTACTCGAAACGAAACAAACAACGCAAACAAAAGAAATGGCCGAATCAAAGAAAAGTTTAACAATTGTAAAAAATATCGCCGCAAGGGTAGAATGGCTCACTATATTAACACGTCCCGAGTGCTAAAAAGGTAGAAACTAAAAGGGTCGCGCGTCCCGTCTTTTCCTAGGGATTTTTCCGAAACGAAAGTCTACTAGACAAATCAATTTTCTTCAACACAAACACAATAACAAATCACTCTACTTAGCACTTCTTTTCCCTTCCGTTCCTTTTTCCTTCTCCTTTCTATTACTCCTTTTTAAGTCCCTTATTCTGGTTTTTTTCTATTCTAAAACTTCTTCCTCTGGATCTTTTCCTCAAAAATAATCTTCTTATACCATATCCCATAGGATAAGAGGTATATTAAGTTTGTCACATAGTTTGTAACACGGTGAAATAATAACTGTAGACCCCCAAGACCTTAAGGGCATATGATCTAGACCGAATTCTGAATTGAATGAGCCATATCCGTCCGTCCGTCCGTCTGTATGTCACATGTTTTTAGGCCTTAAATTTTGAGCTAGGGTGCTGAAACTTTGTAGGTAAGGTCCACGTCATGCGAAGCAGTACAAGTGTAAACATTTTTGAAATCCGCCCAAAGACACGCCCACAATCGGTCTAAATGTGCAACTACCTCCAGAATTTTCAAAACTGTAAGACGTTCTAAGAGGCTGAAATCTAACATTTAGCATCTCCTAATAAATGTAAGACACAAAAAAGAAAAATTTAATTGGTAAACCTCCTTTAGTGGGCGTGGCATCTATTTTAAGGGTAAATTTTCAAATGCAGTTTACTCAATAATTTTGCTCAAAATTGAAAAAAATTTGCTGAATATCTTATGTAGAAAGCACTTAGTTCTACATTTTGTTCATACAAGACTTTGGGCCACGCCCACATTTGGAGGCAGAATTGAAGAAAAACCTAAAATTTGCCTGAAAAACTTAGTTTCAACTAGCCTTGAGCCTAATTTAGGAAAGCATGAAATAAAAAAAGTAGCAGGTTAGGTAAACGAGACTTCAGTCTAGATTTCTTTCATATAAAGTTTTTAGCCACGCCCCCTTTTAAGGGTCGATTTTTCAAAAATATTGAATTTGAACCAAAAAATTGCATTTTTACGTACATTTAAGTGTAACTTGGAAATATCTGTGGAAGTAACTTGTAATTAATAGTTTGTAATTAGGGGCGCTTGGACCACGCCCCTTTTCGAAGTTTGCATTACTTATAAAATGTCAAAAAATAACTTTGCCATCAGCATTTTACAATGTGGGATAGGATGGGGTATTCAACGGTCCGTTTTACGGACTGTAACTTCTGCGTACACACTGTAGCACTTACTTACTGGTTTCTACTTCAAGCTCTCTTTTCCTTCCTCCAAACTCGCTACGTAAACCAGAAGTGATTTACCCAAGCTTGGCTTGGCTTTTTCGCAAGGAAACAATGACTCATTCACGCACACATTCATCCAATCCTCTCATTCCAGTACAGTGGTTATCGGTCACGGCGTTTCAAGCCACGCTCAGCTCTTTGCTGGGCATTATTTGCTTTGCTTGCCGTTACTGAACCCCAGCTGCATTCCTCTCACACAAAAATTCGTACCAATTCGCCCCACTTCGAATTCTCGGGTAGGATTCAGCCCGAGCCGAAAAGAGAGCATTCAGTGATCCATACCATTTAATCCTATTCTCAAAAGGATTCCTATTCTCTCTTTATTATTTCTCCGCAGTGTTTTGTTGGTGGTAGTGGTGCTCAAGTGTTGGACTCTTTGGTGTTTGAGCTCATGGTCGTAACTCAGTGTTTTTTTCAAATAAACTAGAGTCTCCAAATTCTCCATCTGGGTTTAAGCTGACTCGCGCGTTGGTCCTGACCGTCCGTCTTGCTCTAAGGAACCTGTATGGAAGAAAATTGGGAACACAAGTGGGAAAGAAAGACGGGGAAGCCCAAAGGTGAAGTGGAATGATGGGACCAAAAGGACAGGCAAAGAACTTCTTTGTTGCGCGATTTTTGACCGCAACACAATTTCCTCAAAACCTAAGATCGCATCATACTTCATACAAAAGTAGGTAAATTTTTCAGACTTGGTCAAACTTACTCATTAGGTGAACCCCAAAGACTTCATCAAAAATGTTTGATGTCCCAAAGACTTCATCGAAAATGTTTGAAGACTCAAAGACTTCAACTGAATGCGGGTGACTTCAAATGGTAAAAACTTCAAAGTCACTTCAAAGAATGCAGTTTAGTTCTAAAGATTTGCTTTCAATTGACTGCAATCATATGATCGGTCGAAAAGACTAATCCAGTCAAGACTTTAAAAGGAATGCGAGATTTCAATGCTGAAGTCTTTGTCATGAAATGAGCTCAATTGAATGAATCACAAAACATGAAACCCTGAAATCAATCCCTGAAATCCTATTCAGGGATTGCATAACAAAAGATTGCGGTCTTTTACAACTCATGGTATCGGTTCTAATGATACAAAACAAAGTTCTTTACTGGTCAAAAGAACGTACTTACTTCCATTCAGTTGTGATCCCATTTCGTCACTTCAAAATTTTTCGTCGCCATATCCTTCAGCAAACGTGTAGGTATTACCATAATAGTTACGATTTCTTTCTGAAGCTATTTAAAATGTTGTGACACAATACAAAACATCCTAAGCACACGATTTTTATTTTATCACTTCCTAACCAAGCCCTTACATACATAATTTATTATTGACAGTGTGTTTAATAATTTAATCTTTTTAATCTAACTAATTAAAACTTGAATAATTTCACTGTAACGTAATACTAACTTCACATTTACAAATATTTCGACAACCGTATTTGGATGAGTACCCAAATGAGAGTCACTGCAATAAATCCACACGTAATGCCAGCTATCCAGAAGAGGTTCTTTGTGAATGACAACGATATCAGGAGGATACATCCACCCACCAGAATTGTTAGCAAAAAGGCGAAGATAATTATTGTGCAGATATCTGTATACCATGGCGCAGCATCACTTTTAAACGCACTTTTCGAGCCATCGTCGTCGGATTGATTAATCTCAATGTAATCGCGTTTGTCTTGATCTTGACCTATTTCATCTTTTGCAGCCATTGATTAAAAGGGTATTTACTGAAGAACTTTTTCCAATGTCAAACGTTGTAGTGTTTTAAAATAACTAAAACCTCGCTGTGGGTAAATCGATTTGACTATCGGTTAGTTTTTTTTTTCTAACCACGACAAATACATTGGCATCAAGATACCGAATATGGACAACAAAAAAACACCAAGAAATTTGTATTTATGGACCTTTTATAATTCGATTTATCTGATTACGATAAGTATTTTTTCCCTATTTGATTATATTGATTGGGGTACAATTGTTCTTAGAGCCATAATGCTTCTAGCCAGCCTGGCAATGTGTGTAGAATTTTATGAAGCTAACTTTATCAGTAGGTATTGCAAGTATTTATGAAAATGATAGCATTGCTATAACGCTGGTCTTCATTGTTAATTAACGACTTCGATTCGAACACAAAGAACACTAAGAACCAGTGTTCACAGACCGATATGCTATTGGGAACAATTTTCTGAATTTGGTCTATTTTTTCTCTTGTTCGGAATAAAACGTCTTGTATTTTTAAAGCCTTTAAAAAATTGTCTCAAATAAGTTGCAGAGATTATTTGTTTAGCAAAGAAAAAATTCCCATCGTATACATTTTTCTATTTACTGTCTGGAAGCTTGACAATCCAACGCCATTACAGGGACCATAACTCAAATTCCTGTGTGTTTTTTAGGCTTTAAAATGAGACCTAAGACGATTAGCAAAATCAATGCTTTAATGCTTTTTAAATTCCTTTAAATAAAGCTCAAATCAAAATATTGTATATACGAACAAATCTCACTTTTCCACCTGTGCGTGCGTTGACCGGCAAATATGAGACTATTTATCGGCAAACGCGTACCTATAGTGAAAAACACGCACCACTGACCAAAATGTAATTAACTTCTCGACCCTCGAATTATTTTTGAATAACCGTCTGGATTTTCCAAATTCCCGGTAAACTTCATGAAATTTCACCTCGTCCTCTGTTGGTTCAATTTAATTGAAAGGATGTTTCTACGTTGGCTAAACGTTTCCAGTAACTACTTCCAAAGCCTATGTTAATGATATTTTGTTCAGTATAGTGAAAAATGAGAGCTTGATGTGCCAGAGCGTTTGGCTTTCATTATAATGAGATAGATTAAAGGCTTTGTCGGTTAGGTGTGGATTTTGGGGGAATTTGTAATCATTGCAAATCCATACTTAATTGGAACTCAATTTGTGCAAAATCATAATTTGTTTTAACATTTTTTTTTTATTTCGAAGAAAATTTGATGATTACGGGGAAATTGGCCTTTTAGGTAAATACTCTTGATCGGTTTAGGAAAGTGGGCTTAAAGCATCCATTCTGGGCAGTAGGCTTTATTCCTATACTTCAAGCGGATTTCCTTGATTTAATTTTTCTACCCCATCCCATAGGAAGGGGAATAATTATTTATTTATTAAAAGCAAAATAACTTACAAAAAACTGAATTTATAAATTACTTAAAGTTAAGACATCAGGGCGACAGAGGCCATATGACGCCGTCGATTAAATTCCAAAGGGGAAGTCGCAAAAAGAAAAAAGAAAAATTTAAACAAAATCTAATATAATGTAAAACAACAATGTGTATAAAACAAAAAAGAAAGAAAATTTTAAGTTTTAAATTTCTTTAAGCTTATGGTGAAGGGATGTTACTATTTTTAGAGTATGAATAGTTTGAGGGTTTTCAGGGTTCGTCAGTTTTGAGAGCTGTTCGTGAATGCTGACAGGCCCTTCTTTAATTTGTTTTGAGAAAGGACACTCAACCACCATATGCCAAACAGTAAGCGCAGTTCAACAATTAAGGCATAGATCAGGTGCTTCTCGGTTGTAGAGGGGTCGAGTTGTAAAGAGGGTTTTACCTAACCTAATTGTTTAGAACATCTAATGCAGTCATCTCTGGGATAGGCTTTGCAGTATGGAACACGAATAGGTGTCGGGTGGTAGGATCGCAGGAATGTTTGACATGTTTTCCTTGTTTCCGTAACTTCCTCAACTTAAGAGGCTGAAAAAGATCTTTTAATGAAAAGAGAAGAACGAGGAGAAGTTACGGTCAGAGGATATTTGATGATCCCTTGGCTGCTAAGTCAGCTTGCTCGTTGCCCGTAATCCTGACATGGGCAGGAACCCACGCCAAAGTGATGTTGTTGTTGGCTTGTAGAATGCTTCTAATGTGTTCAAGCGACGGACATTTATTAGCTACACAGAGTAGTCCCCTAAGTAAACTCAAACAGTCAGTAAAGATGATAGTAAGTCTGTGGGCGAACTAGGGCAAATGACAACGCTCTCTGCGCTGCTGTAAGTTCGGAATATAGCAAGATGCAGATTCTGGTAGCATACCTTGGTAAGCTGCCTCAGTTTGTCCAGAAAGTTGAAGTTCGATGACAGTATAAGAGGAGATTTCATGTTTTTATGAACCGTCTGTGTACAGAATTAGATCTGCTTCGGAGGCAGCTATCATCTCTTGGTGTAGTCCTTGTAGCAATCGCACTGGCGTCTCTTTCTTATTTTTAGTTTCGCCAAGCTGGTGTCAATTTTCAGTTTATTTGAAGTTTGAAAACCTAGAGCAGTCTCTTAAAACCCTATTTTTCATGAATTAAAAATTATGACCTTTGAAGCCTGACTTTCAAGAAATTTGTGCCTATGGGGACTTATTTTCAGGATACCAAGAACTGTCATTTAACAAAGTTTTAGCAAATTTCACCGGGGGCCGAAATTCGAACAATTAGTGCGGGGTCCTTTGAGCCGAAAAAATAAATTGTAAGAACATGGGTTTCTGAGAAAAGGGTAAAAGATTATGTTTATACCCGACCCAGGGTATATGTAGTTTGATGTATAGTTTGTAACGAAGTAAAATAATCACTGTAAACCCCTCAGACCTCTAAGACCTTTTAGAGATATGAATGTGACCGACAGGAGAATCGATTGAGCCATGTCCGTCCGTCCGTCCGTATGTAAACAACTTTTAGGCCTTAAATTTTAAGGTACAGAGTTGAAATTTGGTGGGTTGGCAGGAAGTCCAGTCCTTCAGATCAAGTTTAAAATTTTTTGAATCCGCCCACAGACACGCCCTCTTCAGGCCTCTATGTGCGACCATCTCTTATTTAAAAAAATACTTTTTCCAAATTTTATCTATGTCACAATGGTGCCAGCACATTCATTTTTGGTATGCTACATTGCCTTGTAATTGTCTTTGAAGAAGCCAAAAAGTTTGACCTTTTTATTGACCACGCCCACTTTTTTAAGGGATTTTAGCTTAAAATGACTGTTTTTCAATAAAAATATATATATAAAAAATTTGACTAAATATTATGTGACAAAAGTTGTAGATATTAGCATTCTCTAATTTTTTTGGATGCGTAGTATGTGCCTCCGCCTACTTTTGTGAGCATGGCGTTAAAAAAGTATTTTTTTTGAGTTAAAAAGCAGAGTTTTAGGCCGAAATGTATGCAGCCACCTAGTATAAAGCATGCAACGGTTATATTTTTACATCCCGCCCCCTTTTTGGAGGCGTGGCGGTTTTGTTTTTGGTATGGTCGGATATTTTGCCATCCGTCGTAGATGGATTGAAGCTCTTGCATACGTACTATTGCACTTTCCCACTTGTTCAAATGTGCTTGAAAAATTTAGGTTGTAAACGGCAATTTCGAAACTTTTCATAGCCGTTAAGATACTAGAAACTTTTAAAAAATCGATTTCGAAAGTGCTTTTAGATTTTTGAATGAAATCTTTAAAATTTTCGAATATTCAGTTACTATAGTTTTATAGTAACTGAATATTCGTTTTTAGTTTTTTTTTTTTTTGTGGGGTGCCGTGGCGTAGTGGTTAGTGTGTGTGCTTACTACGCCAGAGGTCTGGGTTCGAATCCTGCCATCGTCACCCAAAAAAAAGCCTTGCTCTTTTTCACGGCCCCCACCTCCGCGAGGGTCTGACAAGCCCTCCGAGAGTATCATTTGTCTTGAAAAACTTCTCAAAGTGCCGTTCGGATTCGGCAAAAAATTGTAGGTCCCCTTGTATGTAAGGAAATCAACACACTAGCATACATTGTTGAGAAGTTGGCCCTGGTTCACCTCGAGCTGTTGCGGCACTCTATTTATTTATTTATAGTTACTATAGTTTTGCAAAAAATATCAGAAGATAGGCTTGTGCTGTTATTTATTTCAAAATTATACTTCATACCGTTTGAGAGATAGAGGAAATTATTTTGGAAAATGCTTTTATGTTTTCGTGTTAAATTTCAGAATTTTTGAAACTTGCAAATACGCTATAATTTTCCTTAAAATTTTGGATAATTTCTGTTACGTGAGAATTTTTTTATATGATTTCTCCAAATATCACCGGAGGGGGGGGGGGGGCACACGTTTTTCGTGCATTTTTTTAAAATATAAATTTTTCAAAATTTTCTTAGAAGACGCTTGATGGTTTTAAAATCTAAAAAAACCGTCAAGTATGAAGTCATGCGGTGCGATGCACGGCCTTTGTTGCAGATTAGACTCATCCTTATTGAAAAGTCTGTTTTTATACCCTATTCCACAGGAATGGAGTATAATAAGTTTGATACAGGCGAAAACGTAACATAGACAAATAATGACGATAGACCCCCAAGCCAAGACCTTAAGGGCATATTATCGAGACCGACTTCTGAGTCGAATGAGCCATGTCCGTCCGTGCGTCTGTTCGTCCGTATGTCACCAATTTTTGGGCCTTAAATTTTGAGCTAGAAAGCTGAAATTTTGTACGTAAGCTCTCTGTCATCCGAAGCAATACAAATGTTAAAATTTTTTAAATCCACCACAGATGTGGGTTGTCGGTGGGCGTGTATCTTACAGTCTTGTAAACAACTTGCTTACAAGACTGTAAGACGTCGTGAAAAGCTGAACATTTATTATTTAGCATCTGTTAATGATTACAAGTCATGAAAAGTAAAAATAAAGCCCACAGACCGCCCCTTGTGGGTGTGGCATCGATTAAAAGTGTAATCTTTCACATGGAATTGATTCAATATTATCGTTCCAAATCGGAAAAATTTTACTTAATATATTATGTAAAAAAAACTTTTTTTTAAATCTCTTTCATACAAAGTTTTGGGCCACGCCCACATTTGGAGGCAAAATTTAAGAAAAACCTCTAAATTTCCAGAAAACATGGATTTCGACTACTTTTTAGCCTAACTTAATAAAGGATAAGAAATGAAATTTAGCACATTAGCTTCACCGAGTCTTATACTCGATTTTGTTTCTTCATAGTTTTTGGCCACGCCCATGTTTAGAGGTTTATATTACGAAATTGTTGAGTTTTACCCACAAAAATTACATATTTGGCATCGAATTAGAGAGTAATTGTTCAAATGTAATTTATTCAATATATTTGTTCCAAATCGAAAAATTTTTTCTTGATATATTATGTAGAAAATATTAAGTTCTACATTTGGTTCATACGAAGTTTTGGGCCACACTCATATTTAGAGGCATAATTCCATAGAAACCTATAAATTTCCAGAAAAACATGGATTTCGACTGCTTTCTAGCTTTAGTATAGAATAAGAAATAAAATTTACCACATCAAGAACACCGGATACTATTCCAGATTTCGTTGATATAAAGTTTTCGGCCACGCCCATCTGTAGAGGTCAGTTTCACAAAATTATTGAAATTGAACCAAAAAATTACAGTTTTGCGTACATTTTAGCCGCAAACTTGGATATTTCTATGCTAATATTGATTTTCGGTTAAATGCCACGCCCCTTTTTTTTAAAAAAAAGTGAACAAAAACTTAAAAGGAAGGATTTTTTTTATTTAAAATGATGCATAAATGGCAACGGGACGGGGATAGAAAACAAGAAACTAAACGAATGGAAAGGAGTATAGGAATGAAAAGCAGAAGAGGAAAAGGAATAGGGTACACCGCGGTCCGTTACAGTCGGACCGAAGCTATTAGATACGCACTGTTGCACTTACACACTGGTTTTAAATTAAAACTATTGTTTGTTTTATTTAACATACTTTTTTATTTAATTAAAATCGGTTGTTCTTATTTTGGATGAAAACTAAATTAAATTAAGTCTTAAGTCTAAATAGTGTCAAAATACTTTGGCAAAAAACTTTTTCTTCTGTTTATACCCTACCCAGGGTATATTAAGTTTGATGTGTAGTTTGTAAGGCAGTGAAAAAATCACAGTAGACCCCTAAGAACTTTTAGAAATATGAATGGGACCGACAGAAGAATCGATTAAGCCATGTCGGTCCGTGCGTCCAAATATGTAAAAAACTTGAGGCTGTTTTGAAACTGCGGCTTTGACGTATTTTCAGCTAAAATCCTGCAAAAATGTATGCCTAGATAAAGAATTAAATATTATTTTCGGAGAAACTGTTGAAAACTTTGAATAGTTTGCAGATTTTGAGATTTAATTCTAAAGCTTAAAATTATTTTTCAAAAAATTCTGGTATCTTAACGCTAGTACTGATTTTAATAAATTTGGTATGTTTGTGTACAGAACGTATATAGAGGATTCTAAAATTTTTAAGATTTTTCAAAACTGACGCTTCTAACTTTAAATTTTCTGAAACGGTTTAAAAATCAAATTGAAACCCCAACACCCCAATTTAACCAATAATTGAATTATTGAATTTATAACCAATAATTAAAAAAACTGTACCCAGGGTAGGTACCTATTGGGCAAAAATAGCCGTTACTAGCGCGAAATACTTGAGAGTAAAAAAAAATACAAAGGTATTCAAAAAAATGTTTCTGAATATAGTCGTTTTATGGGTTTTGTATAAAAAAAAAAATTTAAAAAAAGCTTAAAACTGCGCCCCACTATACGGTAATGGTAATATTTACGGTTTCTAAAAAAAAAGTATTCTGCATAGGAAATTTTTTGAGGTCGAAAGAAAAATATAGTGGGGCTGAAATAATGTATGGTTTTTCAGATACGCTTGAAATCATTTAAGCTGATTCTCGAAAATAGTGGTAAAAATGCTTATAACGTTTAAGTTGGATTATATTATGCCATATGATAGTGCTATATGGTTTCTGGAGCAGTTAAAAGCGGACCTTAATTTACGCCTATATTCTTCAACTATACTAAGTAAATTTTTTAACGATGGCAACGACGCAACGTGACCTAACTACAAGGATAATGCGGTTTGTCCTCGTTTGAATTTGCTCGTGGCGAGGTACTTAAGTTTCAGGTCTATAAGGTCAATGTCAACATGACCCGTGTCATCATCCACACTCACTCTTCTCCAAAGTTTCTCTTATAAGGAAAATTTGTACCTCTATGGTTGCATGAAAATCAGAGGATTTGTTCCAATACGCCAGCTACCAACCGTAAGCTCACAACGCTGCTATAGCCAGAACTCACCTAGCATGTATGACAAACTCTGAATGCTGCTACGCACATTGCATTCAACGTAAAACGCCACCGTTTTGAAAGGACTCGATTTCGTGTGCAAAAAGCGCATAAGTAATCACTCAACGAAGAAAACATCATCAACCCCCTCACTATACAAAATGGTGCTCGCACCAAATCATAACAGACTTTCTACCATTCAGCAGCAAAAAATATGTTCAACCAGAAGCCATAAAAGTGTACAACAACGCACCAGCCAACTTATTCAATTAAGGACAGGTATAAAGAGAATGTTCCGGTTGTCGTCAAATGCAAAGTATTTCGCGACACGAACCTCGACCGAACGAACAAATAAAAATAATAAGATGCAATAAAATTTAAAGTTAAAAAATAAATGAATTTTAAAAGAAATCATACAGTTTAATAAATGAGAAAAAGAAAAACAATCTTTTACTTCAAAACAACTCATTCCCTCAGTGAGTAGTGAAACACAGACGCGCACTAACACCAAAGAAAAGGAAACCCTGATTAAAAACATAAAAGAAAAAAAGGATACACAGAAAAGAACTTAATTATGGTGGTGAATTTTAAAGTTTTCAAGAAATGCTCCCCAAACTCAAAGGTCACCCTGTATATGGGTCGACGGGAATTCGTCGATTCAGTGACCGTTGTTGAACCTGTTGGTATGTATCCTGCGGAAAATTCCTTAAAAATGTTATACACTCCTCTTAGACATATACAATTGTGCATATAATATTATTTAATTTGTAAAAGGAAAAGATTATAACGATCGATTGATAAATGTGTTTGTGTGTGTGTGTGTGTATGTAGGCATGTGTCTGTAACCTAATTGAATCACTTCGACATGAGTGGTTTCTTTTACTTTACCTCTTCTGACCTTCGCAATAATCCGGACAGGATATCAAATTAAATTTTGTATGGAATTTCGAGACGGGAGAATCAATTGGATCGAAGAGAATTATTGGATTTGTTGAAGCGAAGTAACTATTGGATTTTAAAATGCTTTCATATAATATTGCGGTCAACGTTTCGAACGGTGGTTAACGTAATTAAATCGGAAGTGATATTGGTTTTGTCAAGGTAAAGGGTCTCTCATACCACGATACGGCAACAGGTCTGCATAAAGCAATTACAATGGAATATTTATATCTGACTGCGTGCTTAGCTTACATTCTTTGACTGAATTTTTGTATTTCGAAGGACATGTAATGTTTAATTTCCTTGTGGTTTTATCATGGTGAGCTGTTGACGGAAGGACACTCAACTATTGTTTTGACCTAGGGCGCAGTTAGAGCGCAGTTATATTGATAAGATATAAGGTTACAAATTATTCCCTATTCTACTTACTTTCAAATACCTAAAAGGACGATTTTTTTTAATAAATATGCTAAATTGTGAGTTACATGAATGAGAGGCTCTAAGTACCAATTTTTAAAAAGTGACTAGTGCATTAAATATTCTGTCAGTAGAAAGTGATATTGCTCTTCTGATAAAGTTTTAAATGGATCTGATTTATTGAGAAGTCGACTGCGCCAATGGATGAGTCCAATAAATTCTTTTTTGATCGTCAAATATTGTATCGGCTCTGGAAGCTTATTTTATCTAGTCATGCACGTTGTTGGTCCTTCATCAAAACTCTGCATAAAGATAGCCTAACTACATGCAAAATGCTATATCGACTGCGTCATTTCTCGATTTAGTCACTGCGCCACAAGATGAGTCCAATAAATTCTTTTTTGACCGTCAAATATTATATGGGCTTTGGAAGATTTTTTTATCTAGTCATGCATGTTGTTGGTCCTTCATCAAAACTCTGCATAAAGATAGCCTCACTTTGTGAAACACTCATTTGAGATGCTGTATCGACTGCGCCATTTCTTGATTTAGTTCAACTTCGGAAATAAATATATTATTTGAAATCTTGTAATTTTTTTATTTTTCACAGATCTAGAAATTTTTTAAATCTTTCCTTGGTTCAAAGCATTTAAATTATATACATAGTCCATATTGGCCTTGGCAGACCTGGCCTTCAAGTCAAACGCCTGAACAAAGCGGTAGTCAGTTCTTTTTCATTTGGCGTCAGGAATTTTGAGTTCCAGTAGAACATTGCCATTGTTTTATACCTTTCGACTGCGCCAAATTATTTTTCGACCTTTGCTTTTTCCAAGGCTTTTTTTTAATATTGTTTGTTTTTTTGACTCCTAATTACAATAAAAGTTCAACTGCTTGTATGATTGCTTTTTTTTTAAAGTCATTTGGTACCAAGAGTAAACTCGACTGCACCAAATCTTATTCTACTCAACCCACCTTGCGTTTATTTTCAATTTCAAATCCCTTTCAATCGTCATGTTTGCTAAGAAATGATTGCGTTATGATTTACTGAGTCCAAGAGACTTTTACTTCCTTTTGGTTTCATGTCTTTTGACTATCCCAAACGCTTTCCAAAAAACCTTCACGGAAGAAAGCTCAATTTGTCAACTGTTTTTTTTATACTCAGTAACACTACAACCCCTTACGATTTAATGTTAATCCACTTCTGTTTTAATTAACAGAGTTCATAAAAAACGTCCGTGTGAGGCTTTTTGCGTACCAGTAGTATAATCGACTGCGCCATATATTTTTCGATTCAATTTGTGTTTCTACCTACGGCATTTTTTTTATTTCTGAGCTTTAGCACTCACCTTTCAGTCTAAAGAAATAACTTTTCACTTGATTCTATGTAATATAACTTACTTAACCCGACTGCGCCATTTGCTCTTAAGGTAAACTCATGGGTTTCTCTCCCACCAAAGGATTTTTGCGTATTTATAGTGATTTTGTCATCAGGTCATTGTTCAGTGTTCATTTATCTATGGAAAGCTTTTTTATTATTCGCTTAGAAGGCTTCGAAAAGTTAGCTTTAGCAACTGCGCCACTTTACCACTTTGACAAAACGGTGTTGCCTGAAACTATCGCTGACAAATGTTTTAAATTCCTAGTGCTATTTAGGAAGTTTAATATTGAGTTTTTGCAGGAACAGCAACAAGATGTTGGGTGTGCGAAGAATCGCTGTAAAAAAATGTCATTTATGTTTAAGAACCTTGTCTCAGTGTCCCAAGACATTCAGCCCTTTCCAAGTTATTTTATCAAAATAAAAGTTTTGCAATTATTTTCCTCTTTACAGATGGTATCGTCAGCCTTGACGATGAGTACATCAAGCAGAACCGCAAGGTTTTCGTCCAGCTCCTATGCAACTTCCGCTACGGTCGTGAAGAGGACGAAATGATGGGCCTTAATTTCCAAAAGGAACTAACGTTGGCCTCCATGCAAGTTTATCCACAGCAGAAGGTCGATATGAATCTTACCAAGTTGCAGGAGCGCCTCCTGCCCAAGCTGGGTTCGAATGCCTTTCCGTTTGTGTTGACAATGCCACCAAGCTCACCGGCATCGGTGGTATTGCAGCAGAAGGCCAGCGAAGAGGGTCAACCTTGTGGAGTGCAGTACTTTGTCAAGGTGTTTACGGGCGATTCGGAAGTTGACCGTTCGCATCGTCGTAGCACGGTGAATTTGGGCATACGTAAGGTGCAGTATGCCCCTACCAAGCCGGGCATTCAGCCTTGTTCGGTAGTACGAAAGGACTTCCTCTTGTCGCCCGGAGAACTGGAGCTGGAGGTAACGCTGGACAAGCAATTGTACCATCATGGGGAGAAGATGTCCATCAATGTTTGTGTTAGGAATAACTCAAACAAGGTAGGTGACACTTTGGTGTGAAGTTCTTAGCTGCGCTATTGACTAAAATCTTTGATTATACAGGTGGTAAAGAAAATCAAGGCTATGGTACAACAAGGAGTTGATGTGGTGCTCTTCCAAAACGGACAATTCAGGAATACCATCGCCTTTGTAGAGACCAGCGAGGGCTGTCCAATTCAACCTGGATCGAGTCTTCAGAAGGTTATGTATATGGTACCAAATTTGGCAGCAAACATTGACCGATCAGGAATCGCTGTGGAGGGTGACCTTAAGCGCAAGGACATCGTCTTGGCGTCGACAACTTTGTAAAAAAAAATTAAAACCAAAAAATATCCATGTAAACTGACATTATTTCCGCTTCCAGAATGGCCTCTCAGGACAGTCGTGATGCTTTTGGAATAATCGTCTCCTATGCAGTTAAAGTAAAACTATTTCTTGGCGCTTTGGGTGGTGAGCTGTGCGCTGAGCTGCCATTCATCCTTATGCATCCAAAGGTAATCAATCATAACTAAAATCAGTTTTCCTAATGGCTAAAATAAACTTTTTCCTTACAGCCAAACCGCAAACAGGAATCTGCAGGTGATGCACCACCTCCTGAAAAGACAATCATAAACTAGAAAAACAAAGAAGAAAAATGGAGGACTGACTAATGGATTTTGACCAGAGCCTAAGGACAAAGGACCTATGCATGCCGACGAAACGAAACGGATACAATCTAATTTTGAGTTTTGACCATGTTTTTTTGTGTATTTAATTTTGAGTTTGAAGTTTTGAGTTTCATTATTGCATAAATAGTATTGATGTCAATGCAGATCGATCACATCGATTTTTAAATATTTTTTTGAACGTAAGATTGATTTTTAAAGTTACAATGACAAAGCAGTATGTATATTCTCAAACTATATAAGTATTTACAGTATCTATGTAATTTATGAATAAATGTTTGCTGTGTAAAATGTATAAATTAACCGTATGAAAGAATACCGTGGTATATACTAAGAATGCAATAAATCCAGTCCTCTTGGAGATCGAGAGGATAATTCTATTTTTCAATCAATTTATTCAGTGCAAATGTGTTTGTTATAAAAATCAAAGATATTAAATTTATTCTTGAATGGTAAAATAGTTTGCTGTTATTGTTGAACACTTGCGGACAAGGAAAGTCTACCCTTTTAATTTTTTAACATCCCACGGTCAGAAAAGATTAGAAGAAGAGGAAAGAAGGTGCCGTTGCGATCTTCTCTTGAATAGCTTTTGAAGTATATATTGTAAGAAGTAGGAAAGACTGAAAGAAGCAGCAAATTTTACCTCTGAATGAAAAATTTTTCACTGAATGCCCGAGGAGAGCTCGAGATTAACCTGAAGTGCACCAAATTTTTGACGAGAAAAAGCCATAAATCAGTGCAAGGCTGAGTCAATATTTTTTTATATATTTCTCTGTCATCAATAAGTTAAAAGGCCCTTTTTTGGCCCAACCCAGTAGGTGCGGTTTGGTTTCTGGAGCACTTACCCAGACATTGCATTGGTTTAACAATGAAGGGCGGATGTATGCCCTGTAAACAACAGCCCGACCAAAAGGGCTAACATCTTTCTTCCAGCTCTTAAGGATGACTGTGAGAGCTCAAATATTTGATAATTTTTTATTCACGTACATGCATACCGTCACCGTGGACAGAAAGCCTTTAGGTTTCAACAACCTTTCGGTTCCATTCATCAATAATGTTGGAATATTGCAACTTTGCTTCCATTTATTTAGAGATCCGCATTATACAATGTTTTGTTAAGATCAGAGTTGAATGGGTTTGACACGTAGCTACGAATAGTGTCTAATTCTGGTTGTATATTTAAAGAGCAATAGCAACCAAGGGCGTACATGAAAAACTGAAGTTACGGCCATTGGAAGGGAGGCTTAACTAATCGAATAAGTTCCAATTAGTTACCACTAGGTAAGAGTGGATTGTGAAAGTGAGGAAAAGATTTGGAGACAGCACTGGAAATCCCCAGCATTAACTTATTGAACTCTACACTTGAAAGAAACCATCCAAATCAACTTGTCAAATCCAAATGAACGCCGCTGTGGGTTGTGGCTTTTTCAGGAGGCCTGTGACTTCAAAACGCCCAACGCCCCGGCCCGGAAAATCTTCGAATCCACACCGCAGGGACGGCGCGGTAGAGGAGCACTCAGGTGGCGCACGCAAGTGGAAGGGGACCTCAGCCAACTTCGCGTGCGAAACTGGAGACGGCTAGTTCGAGACAGAGCTGGCTGGCGAACCTTGTTGGCTAAGGCCCAGGTCCACCCCGGACTGTGGCGCCACCTTAAGTAAGTAAGTAAGTGACTTCAAAAAGCCCCAAAATGAAAATTCTTACGCGGCTAAATCGCTCACGATCTAAACGCCCTGATTGTTGGTGCCAATATCATCTAACTGAGGCCAAAAGAAGACGGTAGTCATTGACTAATATCCCCCTCTATTGACGCTGATGGCATCGAAAATATAATTTTCAAAAAACATGATGCTGCCAGCCTAAAATCGACACCAGGAAGTAACCTTTTCGGTATGCAATAGGCGTTTTTGGATCTTATTTGGATTGATAAGATTCCAAATTTGAAACGTTTGCCTGATGAAAAAGGCCTTCGGGTTGACACGCATACAAGTGATTTAAAAGGCAGTAATGAAGTCAAAGGGGACCTCAGCCAACTTCGCGTTCGAAACTGGAGACGGCTTGCTAGAGACAAAGCTGGCTGGAGATGCTTTCTGGCTGAGGCGCAGGTCCACCACGGACTGTAGCGCCACCTTAAGTAATCAAGCCGAAGGGTATGCTGAGATAGCTGGAACACCCGCAATCGAAGCTATTTCCGGGGCTTGAAAAAACAAGGGAAATGCTTCGGTAACGGAAAAAGTGGACACAACCAAACTGATGAACTAGAAACTTGCGGTCGCTTAACAGTTGTTAAGTGTAAAAGCTTCGATGAGAAGTTTCAGGACGCCCTGTGGAAGAAATTATTCACCACAGGAAACACGGATCTTCAATTTGATGGCGCTGATTGGGAAGGCGGTGCGGTGCCAAGGTTTTAGCTTGTAAGAACAGTGACAACAAGCCTTCGATGGACTTCCTTCGCTGCTTAATTTTGGAGGAGTGTGAAGCTTGGACGGCCGTCAAGCTAAGATGCACAGCGTAAGCAGAGCTTGGAAAATTCACTCTACCAACGGCATGGATGCATAGGTTCCACGTCCTGAAGCGTACCCAGAGAACTGTAGGTGTAGAATCAAGAATTAAAACCCTTCAGGGGTCACTGGTCCCCGATTGGGCGCCTCCCCAGGTGGCGGACAGAGGAATGCTCACCAGATATGGCGGATACGGGTATGGAAAATATCCAGGGCGGACCAAAACCAGCAACAAACAAAAAATCTAAAAGCGTTTGTCTCAAAATGGCCGACTTCCTGGTCGGCTTCTGCTATCCAGGTTTGGGTCGGCCTGGGATATTAAAGTGTTTAATGTTGTGTTCTTTCTCTTCCAATACGCAAAAGAATGGACAACAATAAGATGCATGCCAGATGCCTTTACAAAATACTCAGCTAGTTATATTATTGCTTTTCCCCGTAAGGGCATAACACTTGCGGGGGTGAGCTTTGGTGTTTCGGTTCAGAGTTTTCATTTTCCATACTGCAACATTTGTACTCCGAGCATTTGCGTGTTGGATGGAGAATTACTTTTCTCTTCTATCTTTTATATCTTTAAATTCTTTCCGCTCGCAATGTGCTACTCATCTTAAGGGTAGTCATAACCACTTGATCGCAAGTTTTTGATAAAAAAAAGACTGCAGAGAGTTAAAACAGGACCTTAGGCGGCAGTACGGGCAGAATTGCCTGCTGTTTCCAAACGGAAATTGCTATGCCTACCATACCCGTATAAACTGAATGGTTTGGTAAGGTAAGTAAGGTTTAGCAATCGGCAATGACGAAGGGTAAGCACGAGGTTCAACCTCCCCCAAAATTATAGAAAAATTGCAGATAAACCTGCACCGCAGTAGAGCAACAACGGTCTGCCTTGTAGAGGAGTTTCATCATTAGACAGGAAGTCACATCTGTATACATACAGGAGCCGTGTACAAGTATAAAGAACAAGATCCGGGTACTCAGGCTAAAAGATCTTCAAGGCAGAGAAAAGTGCAACAGTGCGTATGCAAAAGCTTCAGTCCATCTACGACGGATTGCAAAATACCCGACCATAGCAAAAAATAACTGCCACGCCCCCAAAAAGTGGGCGGGATATAAAAATATAACTGTTGAATGCTTTATACTAGGTGGTTGCATACATTTCGGCCTAAAACTCCGCCTTTTTAACTAATAATATCACTTTTTCTAGCGCCACGCCCACAAAAGTGGGCGGAGGCATATACTACATATACCTACATGAAAGTTAGAAAATGCTCATATCTACAACTTTTGTTATATAATTTTAAACAAATTTCATGTATATTTATTGAAAAACAGTCATTTTAAGCTGAAATCCCCTAAAAAGTGGGCGTGGTCAATGAAGGGGCTAAATGTTACATACCAAAAATGAATGCGCTAGCGCCATCGTAACATAGCTAAAATTTTGAAAAAGTATTTTTTTAAATTAGAGATGGTCGCACATACAGGCCTGTAGTGGGCGTGTCTACGGATTCAGCCAACCCACCAAATTTCAGCTCTCTACCTTAAAATTTAAGGCTTAAAAGTTGCTTACATACGGACAGAAGGACGGACGGACAGACATGGCTAAATCGATTCTCCTGTCGGTCCCATTCATGCCTCTAAAAGGTCTTAGGAGTCTAGGGTGATTATTACACTACGTTAGAAACTATACATCAAATTTAATATACCCTGGGTCGAGTACAAACAATAAAAGGTGACGGCTGCGCGCGGTAGTATTAGAATAGGAAGGCAGCAAACCAATTTGTCTGACCTCGGCCTATCTCCCTCATCTCCCCTCTATCTCCCATCATTCGTCATGGGGAAGTAGCGACATAACGCTGCAGGTGAGTTTTTATATGATTTTATTATTTTATTTCCGACATAAAAATCTACAATAGAGAGGAATCGCCCACTTTTGTGGTACGCAGTCATTTTCATCATCATTTACAGTCCGTAAAACGTTCCGTTGAATACCCTATCCTATCCCTCATAGTAAAATTCGGATATTATTGTTATTTTTTGACATTTTACAAGTAGTGCAAACTTCGAAAAGGGGCGTGGGCCAACCGCCCTTTATTACAAACTCTCAATATTAACAAAAATTTCCAAGTAAAAATGCATTTTTTTTTGGTTCAAATTTAATGCTTTTGAGAAATCGACCTCTTAAAAAGGGCGTGGTTAAGAACTTCGTATGAACTTATTTTGTTTCATGCTTTCCTTAATTAGGCTTAAGGCCAGTCAAAATAACGTTTTTCTGGAAAATTTTAGGTTTTTCTTCAATTGTGCCTCCAAATGTAGGCGTGGCCTTATGTCGTGTATAAGCAAAATGAAGAACTAAATGTTTTCTACATAAAATATTAAGCAACATTTTTTTTTTAATTTGAAACAAAAATATTGAGTAAAATGTATTTGAAAATTTTCCCTTAAAATAGATGCCACGCCTACTGGAGGAGGTAAACCAATAAAATTTTTGTTTTTTGTGTCTTACATTCATTTAGAGATGCTAAATGCCAAATTTCAGCCCTTTAAGACGTCTTACAGCTTTGAAAGCTCTGGAGGTAGCTGCAAATTTAGACCGATTTCAGGCGGATTTCAAAAATTTTACCCTTGTACTGCTTCGCAAGACGTGGAGCTTACGTACGAAATTTCAGCACTCTGGCTCAAAGCATTTAAGGCCTAAAAACATGTGACATACAGACGAACGGACGGACGGACATGGCTTATTCGATTCAGAATTTGGTCTCGATCATATGCCCTTAAGGTCTTGGGGGTCTACCATTATTATTTCAACGTGTTACAAATTATGTGACAAACTTAATATACCTCCTATCCTATGGGATGGGGGATAAAAATTGACAAGATCTTATTGATATTACCCCTGCTTCATATACGGAAACGGAAGAGGTTAGGCATTAGGGAATTCATTGGAGAAGAGTCGACGAAGCATCGATGTCAGCCCACAGATGGATATGTTTCAAGGTTAATCTTCAGTTAAGGGTAAAATATAGTTTTCATTTTCAAAAGACTGCTGCAAGTATACAGAGGTTGTGAATACGCAGATAACAAATATACCCAATCGGTCACCTTGGATGACTCTGATGACTTGGATAGGGATCAACTTGGATCAACGTAGGTGTACTGTCATTGGCATACGAAAAGGAGTTTTTAATCGATCGATAATGGCCTTAATAAAAAAAGGAAAGAGATTAGAGGAAGAGGCCTCGAGCCTTCGCCAATTATAAACGAAACGTGCTTTACCAGCTACCTAAGGAGAAACTCTGACACCTGACCTAAGAGTAGCCAAGAGTTTCTAGAATAATTGGTGGAAATTAAGTTTGCACTCTTCCACATTATCGGATGGTATGAAGTGAATCATGTAGGTTACTCTGAAGACGATTATCACGCGGACAAAAAGCTGCGGTCTATGTGTCAGCCTTGATAAAAAAAATAAAACTGGTTCTTTTTATCAGAAATCATATGATACCGGAATCGAAGCTCCCAAAATTAAAGGTAGTGGAATTGTCCTTTACAGATAGCGTGGGTGTAATTCTGAACAAAAAACTGATGGCTGTTTCACATAAAGAGCGAGCGAGCGAGCGAGCGAGGGTCTCGGGCGAACTGTCAAATGAATTACAATCAATATACAATACCGGCGTGATCGTTGTCTCGCTCGCCGGGCTTTTCGCAAAATTAAAAAACCCTCGCCGAGGCTGACGATTATTCTGTCAATCGGTGTTGTGCGTTGTGACACGCTGTTAAAAAGACATTTTTTTTTCTCAAAGTTGTTGTGTTTTCTCGAGTACTTGTGGTGAAATATAAACTATTTATGTGCAATAAAGACGACCAATTTCACAAATGTGTTATAATTTGTCGCTGTGCAGTCAAAACAGTCGTCGCGGTTTGTAGCTGCAATTGTGTATTAACAAACGTTTTCTTTGGTCGCGTGTCGTCGCTGTCACTCTGGTTTGACGCTCTCGGAATCAAGGAGACTCTTTTTACTTGCAAGACTTATGGTCAAGTCTGAATAGACATAAAGTATTCAATTTTCGCTGGCCATGATTTGGAAGTATTAAAATTGAGCTGGAACACGCTTAGAACTTTATTAGTAATCCAGACAAGATACGTTGCGGTAAGACCGTCTAGGATAATAAATTCTCTTGCGGAAATACACAAAGAGGTTTACGCCATCTGACACACACATTTGACGCTTCTTCGGTGATTTGCAAGCTGTTAAGGATATAACACAGATACCTTCTGTCTGAATTAATTAAATTCAGATTCAAATTAATTGAAATTAATCTTCTAATTTCAAGTAGGTGCGGTCATTTTTTAATGGAATATTTCATCGAAACCTTAACTCTAAAGGCCTTTTGGTTTTTTTAACAAGCAAATTGGCTGGTTCATCAAGGAGCATGCCTAGGTTTTTTGCCCTTTGAATATTATAATTATTAAACTAGAAGCCTGGTGGTCAAAGGATAGACATGTGCACTCAAGAGGATACAAGCATCCACAGGTTTTCTAAACCCACCTCTGTCTATCAACTCCTACTCTCACCTCCCCGTGGTGAACACCGGGTGCCTAGCACCTCAACTGGAGATTGGGTTCCAACCCCTTTGGAAGGTTGTTGGAGGTAGTAGACGAGAGAGGGGGGAGGAGTGTTCCCACTGAGGCACTTCTTCTTGCATCCGGACGGCAGCGGAGGAATTCCCCAGATGGAATCAACGGTGGCGTCCATAGTTCCAGTCAGGCCGAACTACTTAGTGAACACCTTATATGGGCTACTATGACGTATTCGGAGCTCAGGCCTATAAGGAGCGGGCTATCCGGCTCTCCGTCCTAAGAGCTAAACAAAGGATCTGGTCCTCCAGGTTGGGGTCGTGCCGTCGGGGTGACTTCCCGGCCACTTAAAGAAACACCAGTCACGAAGCGCAAACAAGGCTTGGATTCGGACGGATTTACTGTTGACGACCAATGCAAACGAGAAAAGGACAACGAGCTTCGGATCTGCACGTGGAATGTTAGGTCCCTTAACAGACCACGTGCAGCCGAGCAACTAGCGGAGGCCCTTAACGACTGCAAGGCAGACATTACTGCCATCCAAGAAATGCGGTGCGACGGGCCGGGCAAAAGAAGGATGAAAAACTGCGACCTCTACTACAGCGACAGCTATCGGCATCAAAGACAGCGCCTATTCGGATTTGGTTTCGTTGTTGGAGGCAGACTTAGGCAAAAAGTCTTGAGCTTCAACCCTGTAAGCGAGCACCTCGCGACGATCCGCATCAAGGCTAAATTCGCCAACATTAGCCTCATATGCGCGCATGCCCCCACAGAGGAGAAAGATGACGAGACCAAAGATATGTTCTACGAGCTCCTGGACAAAACTTATGAGCAGTGCCCTAGCTATGACATTAAGATTGTCCTAGGCGATTTTAATGCCAAGCTAGAAAGGGAGGGATCTTTGGTCGTACTGTCGGAAAGCATAGCCTGCACGCCACGACCTTCGGTAACGGATTCAGGCTGATCGACTTTGCTGCGGGGCGACACGTTGTGGTAGCTAGTACACAGTTCCCGCATCTCAATATCCACAAAGGGACATGGAGTCCGATCAATCAACCGTCAACCAGATTGACCATATTGCGATCGACGCAAGGCACTCCTCCAGTACCATGGATGTCCGAACTTTCCGAGGGGCCAACATTGACTCGGATCACTACCTTGTTGTAGCCAAGGTGCGGCTGCGGATATCCCGACCAGCGCCAAGTAATGGAAATACTGTGAGGAAGTTTGACGTCGGCCGACTACAATCGCAAGAGATCGCCAGGTTTTTTTCCAACCGAGTCTCTCAAAACTTTCTGCGAAGTCCTATGCAACCAGCATCAAGTATTGATAGCCAGTGGCAACATTGCCAAAATGCCATCAGAGACGCCGCCTCTGAAGTGTTGGGTTTCACACGGCGACCACAACGAAACCCCTGGTTTGACGATGAATGCCGGCAAGCACATGCAGCTAAAAAGGAAGCATACAAAGCGGCGCTGCACAGAAGGACTAGAGCTGCTCGCGAGCTCTACGAGCAGAGGAGGAGAGAGGAGCACCGGCTTCTCCGAAGGAAAAAGAGAGAGCACGAGAAGCGCGCGGTTGAAGAGATAGAGAGATGCTACAACAGGAATGAGGTTAGAAAGTTTTACCAAAGGATCAAAAGGTCCTGCCAAGGGTATAAACTTCGAACTGAAGCCTGTAAGGACCATCAAGGGAACATCGTTGTAGAATCGCAGTCGGTGCTGAGGATTTGGAAAGTGTGCACAACTCTCGCGCCAACACCAGAGGTACAATCTTTCAAAAGTCCGTTCAACTACTCGCATACGCAGACGACATTGACATAATTGGTAGAACAAAGCGTGATGTCAGTGAAGCCTTCGTGAGTATTGGGACGGAAGCGGCGAATATGGGTTTAGCAGTCAATGAGGGCAAAACCAAGTTTATGCTGTCATCAAGAAAAGACACCCAACACCGACGTCTTGGACAAAACATCACCATCGACAGCTATAATTTTGAGGTAGTTAGGGACTTCGTCTACCTGGGTTCCGCTATCAATTCAGACAATGACACCAGCGCTGAAATCAAACGAAGGCAAACGAAGCAATTGAGAAGCAAAGCCCTCTCTCGAGCAACTAAAGTGTCCATGTATAAGACCCTCATCGTCCCAGTCCTGCTTTACGGTGCAGAAGCATGGACCCTGTCAAAGACGGATGAAAACACTTTAGGCTGCTTCGAGAGGAAAATCCTTCGGACGATTTACGGTCCCGTCTGCATAGACGGAGAGTGGAGGAGGAGATATAACATCGAACTGTACGGGCTGTACAGCGATACCGACCTAGCCAAAAGAGTCAAAACACAACGTCTACGATGGCTGGGTCATCTAGAGCGGATGGACACTAACGCCCCGGCCCGGAAAATCTTTGAATCCACACCGCAGGGACGGCGCTAGAAGAGCACCGAGACTCAGGTGGCGCACGCAAGTGGAAGGGGACCTCAGCCAACTTCGCGTGCGAAACTGGAGATGGCTAGGTAGAGACGAAGCTTGTTGGCTGAGGCCCAGGTCCACCCCGGACTGTAGCGCCACCTTAAGTAAGTAAGTTAACTAGAAGCCTAATTTTTGTGTAGTTTTTTGAACCACGCACTCATGTTTAACTTAACCTTGCCTAACACAAACGCTGTCGACTCAAAGCTAATTCCGGCATTTGTTATGCTTTTATGGAAAAAAGGAATGCTATTAGGAGAAGAGTTTTCCACCAAAATATCTGGCATATACTCGTAGTTAAATGGGAACTAACAGAACAAAGATTATAAGTAAATGACTTATGAAATACTTTAATTAAAATATAAAATCATATTTTATAATGATAGATTGCTTAAAGCATCCTCGAATTGATGAGGGAGCTTATCGGAAACTTGTCGATATCGATTGTCGCGATATCGATTGTCGATGCATTCACTTAACATGTAATCTTTTCCAGACCATCTTTTTCCAGGAATTAAAAAAAAGAAACAAAGAACAAAATGACTTATAAAAACTTTTCAATAAATTTAAACTAACTACTTTTCAACGTAGGATAAAATATAATTTTTAATTTTGGTTTATGTTTGTTTTCGAGTTGTATACTTCGAGTTCCACGGAAACCTTGAGCGGACCCTTTAGGTTTAAAAATGCACTAAAAAACAATGCAAACTTTTGAGAATGCAACTTTCAACTACAGTTTCTGGTAATGCAGATATGAATATTTCTTCCTTTTGCGAGTATACAATAGATCAGATTTTTTTTTATATTCACAAAGAAAAACAAAAATTATAAAATTCAAATAAGAAAGAAAATGACGAATAATTAAAGTCATTGCTGGTTACCTGTCATTATTCTGCAACATTAATTTACTTATTACAGAGTGGAAAGAATTTGAGCAGTCATTAAAGAAATGCAAGAATTAAAAAAGCATATAACAACAGCGAAATTGTGTTATATTCCCCTCGGAAATTATCAATATAAAATCCAAGTACCTCCCATATTTGTTTCATATAAAAGGCTAGCAGGAAAAACTCCTTCAATAACCCTTCATGTAATGGAGAATATGATAAGCATAATATACTGTTAAGCAGCTATAACCATTTTGCCTGAGTTTAGGGCTATACATTATACCAAAGGAAACATAACGTATTGTCTGAGTGGTGATAAAGTTTACTTTTAAGACACTTCTGTATATGCCCAGAGTTAATTAGATATTCTTAACAAGCCATCATATTGTGCTAGTAACAAAATGGTTAGCAATATGCTTTTATTTTAATGGACACTCAAATTTAGTGATGAACAAATGTTTTGCATTAAAATTACTGCCCTTTCATTCTCATTTAACATAATATTTTGCAAAGGACATTTCATTAAAGAAGACACACGAAAATAATCAGTTTCTCTTATTTTGAAAATTTCTTCTTGTTTCTTATAGAAAAAAACAAGGAAACTCTTAGGAACTAAACATTTTATTTATACATAAGGTCCTCTGAGCTTCTGAAGTTTTTTGATCTTCGACCGATTTTTCTTATAACAAGAATAAAAATAAAAAAATAAAAATATCTTCTAACCTATCTTAAATATAATTATTTCTATGTTTTCAATGAGTGTTCCTTTGAGTTTTGACCTTTCCAATTTTTAGTTAGTGTCAGAACAATGCCAATCATTATCATAATTGCACCCAATGCTGTGAGTGCTATTCCACAGTATATTCCTATATATGGAAGATTAAGAGCAAGCTGAAAAGACATTGAGTTAACTTAAACGAAGAACAAATTTGATAAAGGATACTTACCCTAACCTCTTTAGCTAAAGCTTCATCTATCTCTGCACGCTGTGAGATCGTAAAGAATGGAGCATAAAAATTATCGCGAATGCCTCTCAAAATTCTAAAAAGATGGGTAGAGCTATACTCTATGCTAATGGTACTATAGGAAAGTACAAACAACTTACGTCAAATCATCATCCCGGCGAATGCGCAGACTAATCATCACATCAGCATTAACCTTAAGTGGCACCCCCAAGGTCGGCTCCATAATAATCGTGTACGTATGCTCCTCAGGATCTGGTGCCATCCCGGTTATATTCTCTGTAAAACTCGGATCAGCCAGGTAGAAATGAGTGTGTGACAAGTACATGGGAGCCCCATCGGCACATGGTCCTATATCGATGACACCATTCTTGGGACACTCTTCACTTTCCGGTGGACAAAAGCACTTCATATTTGGATACAGCTCTCCGCTGTCAAATGTCATCTTGTTCGTTCCATATTTAATAGCATCGATGCCATGCATGCGAACTTTTTCGCCAGGAAACATGTTTATAAAACGACAAGTGTCAGGAATAAACATTGTTATCGCTTCATCCGCGGGCCGATCCGGTACCCAAAGATCACCAGTGCTCCCATTGACCTTTCCACATTCACCTTCGTAGTAGCCTGTATGCGTGCTCCCATTCCAATGGGTAAGTTCACCCATTTGTGTGAGGTCTCCTTGGCCCGTGTGAACGGTGTAGGTTCCGTCGAATTCCTTGGACCCATTTCGGTCCAAGAATAGGCCAAAGTACGGCGTCATCACTGGCACATCTGGGCTATTTAATTTCATGGCAAAGTCCAGGTACCGGTCGAAGAAGCCCGTAAACAGCCACTCATCAGCAGTTTTTGTCGCAGTCAACATTCCACCCTCATTGTTGAGAATGTTGTTGATGATTACCTTCTTGTACTTGCTCTCGTTTCGGATCATGTTAGCCGTAGCCTGGAGGATTTTAAGGGAGATTATATTCAAAGTTTCCTCAACATTTTGTTCTTTTGTTTCACATACTAACCATTGTCGGCAGATGCGGACACGTGACCAAATCATCCAAAGTCCCATTCGTCATATCTGGCTCAAAGAACCACGTACGTGTTCCAAAGTATGTGACAGTTTTGTTTTCGTGCCACTCGATGTCCTCCTTTATTTTGTGCTCGCGAAAAACGTACGGACCCATGGGGACAAAGTTTGGCTTCACAGCCGGGTCGGTTGCTTGGTCCGGATTTGTCCAATTCCACAGGTACATATTCATGTATATCGGAATCGGGGTTATATGCCATTTTTCATACGTGGGATTGTTCTCCGACAATGGCAGTTCCTGTCGCAATAAAAGGCTGGCTCTGAGCGGATGAACAGGGGATACTTTTTCAACTTACTTTGTAGATGATTTTTCGAATCAATCCTGGCCAGAGGCAAATGGTCAGTATACCGGAAACCAAAAATATGATTCCAAGGGTAAAAACCCATATTTTTTGCTGTCTAACGCTACAGCAGTTGCAACACATGTTTTTCTGAATGTATCGACAGCGGACACAGGACTGCAATTGGGACCCCGTAGACGGCAACTACTTTGGATTATGCATTCGATTGCGTTTTAGCTTCTGAGCTATACTTTAGTGGAATCCAGATAAAGATTAAGATAATTATTATGAAGGTACTTCAGGTATGAGAGGTTGTACTTGACAGACTGAGCCGTCTTATCAAATATTTAAGGCAAGTTGGTAGCAAACAGTGAAGTGTTGAGCTGATAAAAGCAAATACAGTAGTGATCGAGCATTTTTTTCTAATCTCATATAGGAAAGTAAAAAAAAAAATGCATTTGTTCCTAAAAGTATATTAAAAAAAAAAACTCGATACGGGCTTTCAGTGATAAGGACAAAACATCCGGTCCGGTCAAAATCAAAAGTGTTGAGAGTTTCTGCAAAGTTGTGATAAAATTTATTTGATATCTAAGATTTTGGAATTGCATGAATTTCTTAGGAGTAATGAAGGTTTTATAGGTAGAAAATAAGTTCTAAGGTAGAGAGCTAAGGCTTAATGTCTGTTAATCAAATCATTCGAAAAATAATTTCCAAATAATGCACAAAAAACCAACAACAAAGAATTATATTGAAATTATTACATAGTTAAAAGAAGACAGACAGCAATGCGAGAAATTCACTGACATGAGTCTTCTATGCGCCATTCCTACTCAGCAACCAGGAGTAGCAACACTTTATGCCTTATGTTATGCAAAAATTTGTGGGGTGGTCACCGTAGCTCAATTGGTAGAGCATTACCCGCGACAAGTAAAGATTGCAGTGATAATACCCTGATGCCGGTGAATCCCACACGGTTTTTTTCTTTTGACATTTCGTCCGCTAAATTTAAGCTTAAGCTTAGCTTCCACTCATAAAATGCGGGAATCTTACTTACACCCGTAAGTGTTATGCCCTTGCGGGGAAAAGCAATAATATAACTAGCACAGTATTTCATAAAAACATGTTGCATGCAGCTAATTGTTGTTCATTCTATTTGTATATTGGATCAGAAAAAGAACATATTGGGCCGAACCTAACGTGGATAACAGACGCCTGACCAGAAATTTGCTCATTTTGAGACAGACGCTTCTGGATTTTTCGTTTGTTGTTGGTTTTGGTCCGCCCCGGATATTTTCCATACTGGTACCCTACCCACCATATCTGGTGAGCATTCCCCTATCTGCCACCTGAAGAGGCGCCCAAACGGGGACCAACAACCCCAGAAGGGATGGAACGCCAATATTTCCAACTCCCCTCTACAACTTAACGTCAAAATAGAGGGAGTCTGGAAGAAAAGTTGGCTGGATCCATGTATTGAAGCCAGGACCTTCCGATTTATCGATCATAGGTGCTACAATCTGCACCATAACCTCACTTCTATCTCGTGTTCTATTATCTTTTCTCTGTATAAATAGTCCACTTAACCAACAACATGTTACAATAATTTTTTGTTCATACTGTGTTCTTGTGCTGTGCAGTTTTTTTCTTTTTTTTAATGAATAACTTTTTTTAAACAAAACTGTGTTTTTCTTACTAATGAGAAAAGGTCGTTTGCCCTTGCCAACCTAATATGAGGTATGAGTCAGGAGTATTATACGAAAACTATGTATGTGTTACACTACACTGCGGACAGCGATAAGTCTTACGATTGATAAACATCTTTGAAGTTCTATCACTGTAGGTAATGCCAGTTACATTATATTGAAGTTCTATTATCAAAATAAAAAGGTTTAAGCTTTGTAGGACTTTTTTTTGCTCACTTGATGTCATACATGGAGCGTATGCGGCTTTGTTGTAGGCTAAGCACACAATTTTTGCTTAATTTGCATAAAATGTTGTTAGTGTATTTGCGACTTTATGTTTTTCTTTTCTTTTAATGACAATGTCCTACTTTCATGGCTTCTTTTTAAACGATATTTAATTTTTTCGCTAATTTAATACATAATACAATTTTAAGAAGATATTAGCATAAGATCTGTGTATTGGAGTTTTTTAAATGATGCCATTGTTATGTAAAAAATGCCAAAGGAAAAATTGTGATTGCTTTTTTAATTTTTTTTTTTAATTTTTTGATTTGTGAAATCACTTATCACAGAACACATTAGCAGATTCCACCTCATAGTCTAAGAGCTGATGAACATTTTTTTTACTGATTTCAATAACTTTCTAACCTTCACAAATTTGTTGTCCTGAGTTAGAAGGTCACAAAAATAACATTCTGCCGCCTAGTACCGGGGGCCTCTGGGAGATGCTCCTACTTAAAGTGGCACAAAGAAGTAAGAAAGTTATCCAATAGTAAGATGTCTTACGAAGCTGAAATTTTGTATTTAGCATCTCGTAGCGATTCCAAGTCATAGAAAATAAAATTGTATCGGTAGACTTCTCGTAGTGGGCGTGGCATAGATTTACAAAATAATTATTCAAATGAATTTTATGCAAAATTTTTGCTCAAAATCGAAAAAATTTTACTTAATATATTATGTAGAAAACACACAGTTCTACAGTTCCTTTATATAAGGTTTTGAGCCATGTCCACATTTGGAGGCACAGTTTAAGAAAAACCTTAAATTTTTTAAAATATGGTTTATTTTAAGCCTAATTTATAAAAGAATAGGAAATAAATTTTACCAGATAAGTTAGACCAGACTTTATTCTACATTTCATTCATACAAAGTTTTTGGCCACGCCCATTTTTAGTGGCCGATTTTATATAAAAAAAAAATTTTAGGCAAAAAATGCATTTTTGCGTGCATTTGCAAGCCTGGCTTAAACACAGTAAGGCCATAAAACTAAATAAAAACATCAGCATAGATATATTCACGTTAGGCTTGCAAATGCACACAAAAATGCACTTTTTGCGTCAATTTTAATTTTATGTAAAATCGACTCCTGGAAATGGGCGTGGCCAATAACTTCGTATGAATGAAATGTAGACTGAAGTCTGGTCTAACTTGTATGGTAAAATTTATTTCTTATGTTTTTATAAGTTTCAAGCAAATTCGAGCTGGCGTACCCAAGGCAAGCGTCCTCGGTTCGACCCTGCTCCTGCTTTACACAAGAGACATACCTGTAGTTGACGAGACAGTTATGGCCACATTTGCGGGAGACACGGCCATCCTGGCAACAGGTGACTCAGTCGAGTCATCGAGCATTGGACATAATTTGTTGACGAGACAGTTATGGCCACATTTGCGGGCAACACGGCCATCCTGGCAACAGGTACTCAGTCGAGTCATCGAGCATTGGACAGAATTTGTGTCTGGACGAAGGCTTGGTGAATCGCTCTTAACGAGAGCAAGTCAACGCATGTGAATTTTACTTACAGAAGGGTTAGCAATTTACCTCTGTTCATAAATTCTGCACAGATACCTTAAATACCCAAAAAACATTTATTCATTCATCTTCATTATGCAAACGAAGGGAAATATCTGGGGATGACACTAGGCGCTAAACTAAGGTGGAAACCACACGTAAAGAAGAAGCGTAAAGAGCTCGATGTTAAGCTCAGGGAAATGTATTGGCTTTTATCGGAAGATTTTCGAAATGAAGCATATATGCTGCTCTTGTACAGGCAGATGTTAAAGCCGTCCTGGACATACGGTATACAACTTTGGAGTTGTACCAAGCCGAGCAACATGTCCATGTTACAGACTTTCCAAAACAATACGCTTAGAGCAATTGTGAATAGTCCATGGTATATTAGGATTAGTGATATTCACACAGATTTAGGAATTGCTACCGTGAGTCTAAGAGACAGTGCGCGATAGGAATCGGCGTTGTCAACATTTACTTTCCACACGTTATTTCGGTGCGAAGTAAGCCTATAGTTTTCTGTTCTCACCGTGTTTGCAAGAAGGTTGCGCAATCTCCCAAAGTCTGCTATCCCGACGATGTTTATTGCGGGAGGTGGACGAATTTTCGCTTCTGGTTTAGCCTTGTTTGAGCCAGAGGGCTTATCTTCTTATTGTATTACTTCGGGAGAGGATTTCGCCTTTCGCTTCTTGCTAGACCTTTTCCTTAAGATTGAATCGGTCTCAAGTGCAAGTTCGTCTTCGTCCGCGAAGTATTCGACTGCTGGTCGGTTCGGTGTTATACACACTTTCGTTACCTCACAGTCTTTCGTTAAACGAGTATTTTTAATATCCTCGTTTTCTTTTCGCAGAGAGTCAACTTCCATTTTTAGATCTTGGAAGAGTCGCTCCATTTCAGTAAGCTTAGCTCGGAGTTCATTATTCTCCTTTTCTAAGCTCTTAATTTTCTTTTTTTGGACTGCTTTTTCCGGATATGTTCGATCTAGGTGGTGGTGATCGATTTAGTTTTGTCCTTTTCTCAAAAAGGAAGATTTATAGGCAATAAAAGGCTCTCCCCAGAATCCGTAGAGCCTGCCTCCGAAGAGGGTGGATTTTCCAGCATAGCTGGGCTGCCACCTGGGGTAATCAAATCTTTCGTTTTGTTCATTGCCATTTTTTTTTTTAACTTGTCGTTTTTATGAGAAATAGGTAAGTCACTTCTATTTTCATTTTTAAATACAGCCGCCCCTTTGGAGACAGACGCCGACCAGTGAGTCGCACAATGTGTGACAGAAGCTTTTGGATTTTAATTTAACCTTCAGATTCATCTATAAGTTAAAACCTTACTGCCAAAAGTTGCCCCAAATGGAGCAGCATCGACAGCATCCGTTGAAACATTAAAGAATATTTCTTCCGGTGGATTTTAGTCGGCTCTTACGACAGGCATACCTTACCCAAGGCTATTCTAACCCCGACCTTGCACGGGTTTAACTGTGAGTGAAGAAGTAACAAACTTTGCTCAAAAGCTAAGTGCTCGTCTCCATGTTCATTGCAACAATTAAATGATCCGTGCTCTTAACGAGACTCTTAATGATGTAAACAACGAACGACGACTACAAAGAACAAAACCGTTCCATCTGTCGGTTTTAGTAGGTGCATTCACTAGATAGCAACCTACCCAACGCAATAAACACTACGGAAGCGTAAACTACTTGTTAAGTTATAACTTAGTTGTGGTCAATTATGAGAGAGCGAAAATTTACTACTGTGACGTGCGTTTTCATAATGTTTTCATAATGTCTCTCATAAATGGGTGGCTTTTTAGCACGTGGAAATCGGGCATAACCAATATCGGGTACTTCGGTATTATATAGTGGGCCAATTGGTATCTTTGAATGATTTTGGAGTTTTAACCTCCTTCCACCCTAGTATTAAAAAAAAACAAAAAAAAAATCTTTTATAAATTAGGTTTTAAATAAACAATTTTCTATAAAAATTAAGGTTTTCCTTAAATTCTGCCTCCAAATATGGGCATGGCCAAAAACTTTGTAACGGGTGATTTTTTAAGAGGTTGAGAACTTTTTTTAAAAAAAAAAACACAAAAAATTCGAAAAAATTAATGAAATATTTATTTGAATCGATAGTTTGAACCTTGCAATTTATTGTTTAAAGATAATTTCATGCAAATGTTGACCGCGGCTGCGTCTCAGGTAGCCCATCCGCTGAGTGGCATACTCTTTCCTTGGCTTTGGCATACTCTTTCACACATATCGGCCGGTATCTCACGAATGAATGCATGGATGTTGGCTTCCAGTGCGTCAATCGAAGCGGGCTTGTCCCTATAGACATTAGCCTTGACATACCCCCACAAAAAATAATCTAATGGTGTCAAATCGCACGATCTAGGCGGCCAATTGACCGGCCCGAAACGTGAAATTAACTGTTCACCAAACTCACCGACCATAAAATGGAAGCAGAGCGCGATGAACATTTTGAACCGAGCACGAATTTTGATAGTAAAATTCAATAATTAGCAAGCGTTGTTCATTTGTAAGACGATCCATGGTTAAATTGCAAACCAAACTGAAGCTTTTTGACAGTGACACAAGGTACTAAACACACGTCAGCTGTCAAAACCAGTGTTGCCAAAACCAAACCAGCTAAAAAATCACCCTCTATTATGAAACTGTAGAACTTGAAGTTTTTTAGATAATATATTAAGTAAAATTTTTTGAATTTTGAGCAAATATATTGCATAAAATGCATTTGAATAATCATTTTTTAAATCTATTCCACGCCCACTGCGAGAGGTCTACCGATATGATTTTATTTTCTATGCCTTGGAATCGCTACGAGATGCTAAATACAAAATTTCAGCTTCGTATGACATCTTACTATTGGTTAACTTTCTCACTTTTTTGTGCAACTTTAAGTCGGTGCATCTTCGAGAAGCCACCGGTGCTAGGCGGCAGAATGTTATTTTTGTGATCTTCTCACTCAGGACAACCAATTTATGAAGGTTGGAAAGTGTTTGAAATCAGTAAAAAAAATGTTCATCAGCTCTCCGACTACAAGTTTTTTGATTTATTTTGAGATACACAGAGTGTTAAACATTTTTTTTTAAGTCTTTCAGTCTTCTTTTAGCAAAATTAAAAAATTTTTTTTTGAGCAATGCGGAAAAATATTTTTTTTTGATTTATGTCAAATTAGCTTTAAAAAAATTACTCTCTCTATGACTTTTTTTGGTTCCAAATTTAAGCTCAGTTTGTCTTGGTACTCTAGAGTTTTATGATAGTGTACAGTTTAATAGAAAAGACAGAAATAATGGTCAGAAGTTATGGGCATTTAATGGCCACTTTATTTAAGAAAATAAACTTAAATAGTTTCTTGAGAATCGTTTAGTATATGAGCATCGTTTTATTCTTCTTTCAAACCCCAAAATTGTTTTTTATTTCTGAGATTTTTTTCGAAATGGTAGGTACAGGCTAATCCCGTACGGTCCCGTCTGCATAGACGGAGAGTGGAGGAGGAGATATAACATCGAACTGTACGGGCTGTACAGCGATACCGACCTAGCCAAAAGAGTCAAAACACAACGTCTACTATGGCTGGGTCATCTAGAGCGGATGGACACCAACGCCCCGGCCCGGAAAATCTTCGAATCCATACCGCAGGGACGACGCGGTAGAGGAGCACCGAGACTCAGGTGGAGCACGCAAGTGGAAGGGGACCTCAGCCAACTTTGCGTGCGAAACTGGAGACGGCTAGCTAGAGACAGAGCTGGCTGGCGAAGCTTGTTGGCTGAGGCCCAGGTCCACCCCGGACTGTAGCGCCACCTTAAGTAAGTAAGGTACAGGCTAGTGTTGGGGGACACTTGTTTTCTTTAGTTTATTTTTTTATTGAATTTGGATTTTAAATCCATAAAACGACTATTTAGGATCCTTTTCCTAATACCATGGCTTTATTTTTTAATTCTTAAGCGTATACTTTGCCCTAGCGATGGCTCTCTTTTCTTTTGAAAAGAGAGTCATCGCTAGGGCAAAGTATAGGAGTATGGCTCCATTTTCCGGAGCCATACTCCGGACACAGAATTTAAAGATAACGCTGATAATTTTGAGATAAATGCTGTTTTTTAATTGCTTTACAAAGCATTTTAGAAAAATTTAAGTCAGAAAAAACATTTTTGAAAAATCTTAAAACTTTCGACATTTTTCACACGTTTATTATACAGAAACCAAGTTTCATTAAAATGGGTATAACCAGTAATATAACAGAATATTTTGAAATTTTAGAATTAAATAAATAAAAAAATAGTCTGCCGGTTATTCAAAGTTTGCGATACTTTTGAGAAAAAAACAAAGTAAAATTATTCTTGATACAAAAATATTCTTGATTGCGATCTTTTTCAAATCTTCAAATCATTTGGTCTTATCGCATCGGTGACGCGATAGTTGTGGGGTGAAAATTTTTTTTCACGTTTTTTTCGAAAATACGTCAAAACCATTATTTTAAAACTGCTTAACGAAACTTTTCTCATTCCTCGAAAACTTTTCGATATTTTGGGGAAATTCGATTTTGTTATGAAAACTCAATATTTATTTGGTATTGCTACAAAGTTTCTTCGTTTTGACTTTAAAACTTTGCAAGATTAATTGACAGAATACTTTTTGTCAATTTTTTTCACAGACTTTAAAAGAAGGCAGGTAAACCAAATTTCATCTTTCTACGACTGACCGCTCCAGAATTACAGGCGAACAACGAGTTGATAGTTTGATATCACAAGAGATCCCTTTTACATTTTTGAACAGGCCGCTAAGTTGGGGTGAAGTTTTCCAGACCATCTTCTAGGGGATTTGGAAGAGACCTTTTTCTAGCTGTCATTTATACAAAGTTTATTCCATATAGAAAAGATGGACAGTATACATTTCGGCGCTAAACATAAAGTCAAATTTTAATCTAAAACTCCGATAGTAGTCGGCCAAGGAAAACAGAACATGCATATACATCATCATTTATGGCTTTAAATCTTCATCCGTCAAAACAAAAATTCTGCACCTGGCAGTTTTTATTCAGACAGATTTTATCATTGATTTCAACGCCATTAATAACACATTATCACAATGCTTATTCATAAGACCCCAAGGTTAGATTACTTCGATTACTTAAAAATATAAAACTCGCACTTCCAGATCATGATAAAGTTAACTGCATACCGCCACTGCTAAGCTAAATTTTTATTGTAATTTCTAATAAGGCCTTGAATTTTTTTTGTTATTCCTTAATAAGGGTACTTAAGATTTTCTAGCGATAGTTCAAAAAAGACTAGGTACGGTCAGAAGGGAGATTTTTGTTTTTTGTATTAGTTATTGCTAACTTTAAGCTATTATCTCTGTCTGCAATATGCCCTGTACTTTTGTTTAAGCACTTTGAGCACAGATAAAAAAAGACCGTCAAGTATGAAGACACACGCGGAGCGGTCCGTCGGCTTTTGTTGAAGGTTATGGTCATCTATATTGCGCAGTTTGTGTAACATTCTATTTATTTATAAAGATTATTTCTGGATATATTTTACAGTCTGTAATATACTTTTTTCGTAGTGCTGTAGACGGTTCTTATGTTGGGTGATTTTATATTGGGTTTCTTTACTCTAAAAAAAGGCTGACAAAAAGCTTTACCGTTACGAAAATAGAGAGAAGGATAGTTTTTTTTTAATTTAAGACCCATAAAGCATCAATTTCGAATATTTTCAATTACCGTTAGATTTTTTGAACAATTTTACAACCACCTGTGTTAGCATTTGCCACTTTTTTAAAATTCTGTGGACATAGATTTCTGAGAAAACGGTAAAAATATGCTGTTTTTTATTTCGCTTGTTTGAATGGGCTTAAGAACTTAGGGTCGAAAACTACAATTTTGAAACGTTTTTTATGCATATCACTTGCCGTTATAACATTACATACTTCAGCCAAATTTAAACAAGGTCGTCATAACCTTTAAGGATCTAGAAATCTTTAAAAAATAGTTTTCGAAAATGTTTTCACGTTTTTCAGTTAAATCTTCGAAGTTTTTGAATATTCGAAGTCTGCTTTAGTTTTGTATAAAATTTAAGAAGATGGACTATGCCCGGTGTTAATTTAAAAATTATACTTTTTACCGTTTGGGAGATAGAGGGGGAGACATGCATTCTTTTGACCTTTTTTATAATTTTCTAAATTTCAAATCCGTAAAACAAATATTTTGAAGTTTTTTCCAGTTCCCGTTCGACTTTTTTCCAATAGCACAACCACCAGCACTGGCCTTGGATGTTTTTTTAAATTCTGTGGCCAACGGTTTATGCGTAAATGGTAAAACAAGCTCCTTTTTGATTTCGTTTTTTAAAAATAGGCTTCTAAAAACTTAGGTTAAAAACGGCAATTTAAAAAAATTTTAACGCAGCTTTCCTTCTTTTTGTAAGTTTTGTACTTTAACCGAATCTGAAAAAGATCGCTTATACCGTTAAGCTACTAGAAGACTTGAAAAAATTGTTTTTGAAAATGCTATTAAGTTTTTCAGTTAAATCTCAGAAGAATCTAAAATTTCAAAATCCGCTATAATGTTCCTTAAAATTTTGAATTCTGATACGTGTGGACCAAACAGCACCGGGGATAGGGGGGGACTCGCGTTTTTTCATGCATTTCTTCGATTTTTTTTTCGAAAATGCGTCAAAACTGCAGTACTTAAACTGTTTTTGAAAAATATGACCTAAGCACTTGGTTTACTTTGAGTTGCTTTATACGTGTGTTCAGTATTTTTGAGCGATAAGCCGTTCAAAAGTTATGGCCTCCAACACTTCGAAAAACGTCATGCATTTTCGACTTTTCATTTCTCAAAAAAGTTTTGATATTTTCAAAAAGTTTTATTTTTTAATGAAAGCTTAGTATTTCCTAGATCTAAGTAGTATTTTTATAGTTCTTGCCTACTAAACTTCTTGAAAAAAACACTGAAAAACATTAAGTTTATTTTTACATGAAATTTTAAACTGTAATTAAACCGTTATTTGTGCTTAATTCTCCTTAGATTCTCTGGCTATTTCTGCAGTTTACACGCACACCAAATTCTGTCTTTCAACGACTTACCGTTCAGAAGTTATAAAGGGATTGGACGGACGGACGGACGGACGAGCTTACAATCTGCACATTAACAAAATTTTATATAGGGTATCCTTGATTCCATTATAAATTAAGCGAATCATTTCGTAACTACTTTTCTATTTCATTTAAAAACTACTTCTTATAAATAGTTAAGTCCAGTGCAAACATTTTAAGATAAGAAAAAACCACTCGATCAAGGTTATCAACACTTGATTAAAAGATTTGAATCATAATCACCTTATTTTACTAATCTGGCGGCTATTAGTACAACCTCCGTAAAGGTCAATGAAAAGGCGCAGATAAGTGTATCGATATACTATCTTCTTGTCGACTAAATGTCTAAAAATATATCGCAGGCAAACCGACTAAACAATCTCTCGACTCCCAGAAGTCTCTGTCTGAAACATTTCAGCCTATCTGTTGCTATCTATACCTAAAGCTTTAACATCTATGATGGCTTGGTGCAGATTCATTGCTATGCGGCTTGGCGCCACAAAACAGAGGTATTCTGCCTATTCCGATAACGTGGACTTCTTATAAGCTACACTGGAGTTATCCCATCACTATCCCAACGAATACTCTTCATGTCAGTCTTTTGTTCGACCGTTTGCGCTTCTAAGCAACTTGAAAAGTTGCAACTGACAGTGACATCTGATGAGAAGACGATTTTTTGATTGATTTTCAAATCATCTTCTGAGTGCTCAAGTGCTCTTGCGTCTCTAATTAACTTTGTAAGGACGTAAGTAGATGCAAACTTTTATACAAATAGCTTCATGTCGACGTTTAAAAAAGTGATAAACTTTTACGAAATCGCGACAAGATGAGAATGCAAGTACCATGCCCACTTACGACACTATAGTGAGTATTTTACTATACCCCGAATTTAATAAATAATCCATAACTGTTAATAAAAATAATAAATAAAAAAACAAAAATAAATAATCAAAAAAAAAAGTCTTTATCCTAGTTTGGTAACCACAGCTGTTTCGATCGACAATCCTGGCTGAGTGGAAAACACCAAATTTTTATACCCTATTCGACAGGAATGGAGTATATTAAGGTTAATACGGGCATACGAAATACGAAATACAAAAATGTAACATAGAGAAATAATAAGGATAGACTCCCAAGACCTTTAGGGCATGTGATCGAGACCGAATTCCGTGTCGAATGGGCCATGTCCGTATGTCATTTTAAGCTAAAACACGGAAAAAAACAGAAGCAAATTGTTTGTATCGGCCTACAGCCACGCCCAGAATGAGTCTAAATGTGAAACTACCTCCAGTGCTTTCAAAACTGTAAGACGCCGTGAAAAGCTGAAATTTAACATTTAGCATCTCGCACTTATTTTTAGACATAAAAACTAAAAATAAAGTTTGCAGACTGCCCCCTAATAGGCGTGGCATCGACTGAAAAAGTTCTCCTTCGAATGCAATTTATTTCAATTTATTTTAGTTCCAAATCGCAAAATTTTTACTCGGTTCTACATTTGGCTCATACATAGTTTTTGGCCACGCCCACATTAAAAAAAACAAGGATTTCGACTGCTTTTTAGCCTTACTAAGGAAAGAATAGACGGACACTATTCTTGATTCTGTTGAAACAAAGCTTTTGGCCACGCCCAGCTTTAGGGGTCGTGGTATATTATTAAGAAATAAAATATTTTTTTTAGTTAAATAATGATGAGTGAATGGTAACGGGAAGGGAATTGAAGGGAATTGAAAAGGAATGGAAAGAAGTATAGGAATAGTGTACAAGCTAGTGTTATACATAGTGTTGCTCTAGTTCTCTCTCTTTTCATCGGTCCGTCCAAGAATGGAAAAAGGACCTCTTATGGTTTCGCTACGTTGTCCGTCCGTCCAATCGCTTTATAACTTCTAAACGGTAAGTCGTAGAAAGCCAAAATTTGGTGTGCGTATAAACTGCGGAAATAGTCAGAGAATACAAGGAGGGAATTTTTTTAAGCACAAATAACCGTTTAATTACAGTTTGAAATTTCATGTGAAAAAGGACTTAATGTTTTTTAGTGTTTTTTTTTCAAGAAGTTTGGTAAGCCAGAACTAGAAAAACGGAACTTAGATTTAAGAAACACTAAGATTTAATTTAAAAATAAAACTTTTCGAAAATATCAAAACGTTTTTGAGAAATGAAGAGTCGAAAATGCATGACGTTTTTTAAAGTGTTGGAGGCCATAACTTTTGAACGGCTTATCGCTTAAAATCAATATTGAACAAACGTATAAAGCAAATCAAAGTTAACCAAGTGCTTAGGTCATATTTTTCAAAAACAGTTTGAGTACTGCAGTTTTGACGCGTTTTCGAAAAAAAAATCGCAAAAATGCATGAAAAAACGCGAGTCCCCCCCTATCCCCGGTGCTGTTTGGTCCACACGTATCAGAATTCAAAATTTCAAGGAAAATTATAGCGGATTTTGAAATTTTAGATTCTTCTGAGATTTAACTGAAAAACTTAATAGCATTTTCAAAAACAATTTTTTCAAGTCTTCTAGTAGCTTAACGGTATAAGCGATCTTTTTCAGATACGGTTAAAGTGCTAAGCTTACAAAAAGAAGGAAGGCTGCGTTAAAATTTTTAAAATTGCCTTTTTTAACCTAAGTTTTTAGAAGCCTATTTAAAAGACGAAATAAAAAAGGAGCTTGTTTTATCGTTTGCGCATTAACCGGTGGTCATAGAATTAAAAAAAAAAAAACATCCATGGCTAGTGCTGCTGGTAGTGCTATTGGAAAAAAGTCTAACGGGAACTGAAAAAAACTTCAAAATGTTTGTTTTATCGATTTGAAATTTAGAAAATTATAAAAAAGGTCAAAAGAATGCATGTCTCTCCCTCTATCTCCCAAACGGTAAAAAGTATAATTTTTAAATTAACACCGGGTATAGTCCATCTTCTTAAATTTTCTACAAAACTATAACAGACTTCGAATATTCAAAAACTTCGAAGATTTAACTGAAAACTTGAAAACATTTTCGAAAACTATTTTTTAAGGTTTCTAGTTCCTTAACGGCCTTTCTAGTTCCTTATAACGAACTTGTTTGAATTTGGCTGAAGTATGTAACGTTTAAAAGGTAAGCGAACTGCATCAAACATGTTTCAAAATTGCCGTTTTCGACCCTAAATTTTTAAGCCCATTCAAACAAGCGAAATAAAAAACAGCTTATTTTTACCGTTTTCTCAGAAATCCATGTCCGCAGAATTTGAGAAAGTGGCAAATGCTAGCACAGGTGGTTGTAAAATTGATCAAAAAGTCTAACGGTAATTAAAAATAATTGAAATTTCTGTTTTATGGGTTTTAAGGCCAAGAAAGAGTATGTCCTCCCCTCTATTTTCGTATCGGTAAAGCTTTTTGCAAGCCTTTTATTAGAGTAACGAAACCTAATATAAAATCACCCAATATAAGAGTACTAGACAGCACTACGAAAAAAGTATATTACACACCGTAAAATATATCCAGAAATAATTTTAACAAATAAATAGAATGTTACACAAACAGCGCAATATAGATGACATTAACCTTCAACAAAAGCCGACGGACCGCTCCGCGTATGTATTCATACTTGACGGTCTTTTTTTATTCTTTTTTAATAAGACTTAAGGCCAGTCGAAATTAATATTTTTCTGGCAGATTTGGGCTTTTCTCCAAATGTAAGCGTGACCCAAAACCTTATTTATACAAAATGTATAACTGTTTCTCATAGATGTAATTATAATATAGGTAGTAAGTTTTTTTTTTCGATTTGCAATAAAAATATTGAATAACATATGAAAAATTACTCCTTAAACTGACGCCATGCTCGCTATAGGAGGTCTATCAGGCTTATAGTCTTATTTTGTTTGTCGTACAATCATCAGAAGATAATGTTAGTGAAATTTCATTATTTACGACTTATTTGGCAGGAATTCAAAAACTATGACTTGCTGTATAGCTCAACTTTATGAACTCTGTCATATGTGGCATTGGAATCAATAAAAATCTGATTCGAATCGATTGGGTAGCTATTCCAGGGCTTTTGCTTAGATCTGTCGCAGTGCAAATATTTTATCGTTTGTAAAGTTTGCTGGACTAAAGCCACACTAATATGAACCCACGTAGGGGTGGTGTGTCCATTAAAGCGCTTCTTGAATCTTAAGCGAATCTTCTTGAATCTCTTGAATTTAACCAATTGCTTAAGACTTTAAAAGGACGCAGTTCATCCGGCTTTCAATTCTTGGAGTAGGGTTACACTAAAAAGCATCTGGTCCTTCAAGTTGGTGGCCACGCCATCAGGGAAAATGCCCGGGGGCAGGGAAACTCGGCCAATTAAATTAGACGCCGCAGTTATGCACTTTGAGCCTTTGTCCTCGAGCCAAAGCACTCATGCTAAAAAAATTTAGTGCATACCTGCAAGATAGCTCTCTGAACTATGCTGATATGTAGTTATACCTAATACCTAGTACCTGTTAATCTACATTTTTAATTAAAGGGTAGGTTAGGATAGGTTAGAAGGGTTGGTTTCATGTGGTGGACGTTCACTCGGTGGCCAGATTGACCCATTGTGATTACCCTCGTAAGATAGACAAACATGGTTGGACAATATCCTTAAAAGGTTAGTCGTCGTTCTTGGAGAACTGGACAGTGGCATAGAAAGAGTTCTATAGACTCTTTTTCTTCTTCATCCCTACAGCTTCTACGGAAGTCGTTCGCAAAGATTCCCATTCGTGTAGCCATGACACCAATGGTGCAGTGTTCAGTGACGGCACCAACGGGTGTTCTTATGAAGTTTCTATACTGCGAGATAGCATTGAAACTTTAAAACCTATTCAAATTGAATTTATTTTGTCGCTAAAAATAATTAAAAATGTTTAAATGTGGTATAAAAAGCTTTATTAACTTAAAATAATACAAAATTTGCACTTTTACCGAGAATTAAAAGTATCAGAAACTTGTTAAAAAATTTAATATAACATTAAAAAAAGTCTTTTTGACCTCTCCATTGTTTCGTATATGTCAAGTAGGCCGCTACTAACAAAAGAATTATTCCGATGGCAAGGAAAGCTGCTGAAACTCCAACTCCTATCGCTGGCGCACTAAGAGCAAACTGAAAATAGAATAAGAAATATTTTTTTTATAATGAAAAAAATATCTATATGTGTTACAAAAGTTAAAGTTCAATTATTCCCGTAAGTCGAGTTATCTATTGAACACTAACTAAGCACAAAGTCATTGCGGCTGCATGCAGTGCCTTAGTCAGGGACTCAAGGTTTTTCTAATTTCTAAATCTCCGTCACCTTGAACTATTAAATGTTTTATTATGTACCTACTAGCTATGTAGATACTACTAAGTATGTCAAGGTTGCGCCTCTTAGTCGAATCAGAAGCCTCTGTAATTTGCTTATTCCACTTTTTTAGATGTAAAAAAAAGTTATCATTACCAACTAATTTAAATTTTAGTGAATAATCACTTTAATTAATTTTTCGCCTTAATTAATTAATCGCCTTTATGTTCCTTGATATTCTTTCATGCGTATTTGGTGCATATGTTCTAACCATTAAGCCTTTTAATGAGCACTCTTCAATGCAGTTCGTTTAGCGTAAAAAAAGGTAAATGTCTAGAATTTAAAAAAATGACTTCCATTATTCACGGGCTTGTACTTACCCTTTTCGGATGCCCTCTGCGGAGGTTAACTTATAAGCCGCCAGATTAGAGAAATAAGACGATTGTGATTCAAATCTTCTAATCATATGTCGATAATCTCAATCGGGTGCTTTTATGATTATGGAATAGTTTTGCACTTGTTTTAAGAGACTTATAAGAGGTGGTTGTTAAGAGCAGTAAAAAAGAGTGTAAGTATACTATTTTTAGTTTATAATTAAATTTATGATACCTTATTAAACTTTTCGTTAAAATAGTTAATAAAGATAGCTATTGGCTAAAGTAAAATAGTAAACGAAAATTAAGGCACCTGGGAAAAACAAAAAAGTAGTTCGTCTACAGCGACCTTCTGAGTATCCTCCCCTTTTCACCCAGTAACAATAAATCGTAAAGTTTTTTGGCCTGAATTTGTACACTGAAAGCCAGGTTTTTGCATGGGCTCCCAAAAATAAGTGTGAGCTAGGAAAAAGATACTTAAAGTTTGCTTCATTAGAACCATGAGAAAATACGTGAAAAGTGGAAATTTAAGCCAAAAAACAGCTTTTGAACATGGTAAGAGTGCAAAATAGCTAAAAACGAGTTAAAGGTTTCTGTCAATTTTACTGTAAAGCAAATATTTCAGTTCCTGTCTATTTCTACTATGCCTTGTCTATTTCTATAATGCCTGTTGAAATGAAATGTTAGCTTGAGTTAGTCTTACATTAAAGTCAATTGAGGACGTGGCTGTGAGGGGATTAGAGCTAACTTTGTCTGTACGAAATGAGGTCTAAGCTACACTCCAAGTTTCAGCTCTCTAGCTCAATTCTAAAGACCTTAGAACATTGGTGGACGGGTGGGTGGACAAATATGACTTAATCAATTCAACTGTCAGTCTCGATCATATCTATAAAAAGGTCCTAGGGGTCTATGGTGATTTAAGTATTAAAAAATGCCCTGGTGAGGGTATAATTGTGCCGGCTGTACACACAGGTCTGTAGTGGGCTGAGCATAGGCATGTCTGTGAGCGGATTAATAATTTTCAGGACTTCCAGCCTGGTGAAAAGGACTTCCAGCCTAACAATTAAATTTTAGTTCTGTAGCGTAAAAACGAAAACCTTCAAGTAAAAAGTGGGTTTTCGTACAGTCGAACATGGCCCACAGTCAAACCCCAGGTCGTTATGAGGTCCATGGTTAGAAATTTCCTGCGTAACAAACTTTGCATTAAACTTGTCGGTTATAAGGTCAATCAGTTTGGCTTCGGCTCTACTTGTCATGTATGGATATTATCAAAAACTCTGTTTCGGGTTCATCAATTTTTTTTTATTCGGCGTGGCACGCTGAGAGAAATTCGGCACACCACTGACAAAATAAAGCTCTTCACGCAAGCGACGTATTGATAATTTTTCACGAGCAGAGAATAATTGTGTATCAACTGGATGGCTGGATATTTTGCATCTGTTTTAAAATAGGTTTTACAAATTTTACAAGACTCACAATTATTGAAGTTTAAAGAAACGATTTATAAGAAAACTTTTAAGTACCTTGCAGGTGACGCCACCGGGCGACCCGACAACAATGATACTGCCAACCGGGATCAGGTGAGGTCTTATTTTTTATGGGCTACCCTGATCCAAGGACTTCTAAACGAAAAATCATACAAACCGCCCAGACTTAGAAAGGGCATCAGAATGTTAATATAGGGGAAATTTAAGGATCATTTTGCCCTGAACCTTTCTTTTGCTAATGAAGATAAATTCTTTGTTGTGTTTCCTTTCTATTTGCTCAACGCGAAATTAGGCTACTTAGAATAAAAGGCAAAGAACTTAACGTGAGCTGTAATTTTTGTTTGCGGACTTGCTGTTCAGGGTATCCAGGCAATAAAGATTAAGTAATTTTTTCTTGATTTTACAGCGAATGACCGATAAAAAATGCCGGATCTCAAAGACTTGTTACAAAAGACTTTATTTTGGGCTACAATGACGAGAATGACATGGTCCTGTGAAGAAGACCTATAAGTACTTAGAATATGACAAAAAGGGATTGAAGGCCTTGGAAAAATGGGAAAATCCTTCCATTGCGAGCTTCTTAAGAATTTTTTTTTTACAAAATTGAGATGATGATGGTGATAAGGATAGAGTGAGTCGATCTGCTATAAAAGAACAATCCAATACGCAAAGATTATTTCGTCCCTCTCATAGACCTCAAACTATCTCCAGCTTTTTCGGTAAATGCGAATTTTTTCTCTACAATGACTGAAACCTACTATTGCAAGCCTGGGTCTACAATGATTCAAAATGACTTTGGCATGTTAAGCTACACCACACCAAAACTAGCCACCAGCCCAGTAAGATCATGTAAGGTGCGCATATTATGCATTGCTTGACATTAAAAAGCTATAAGCACCCAAATGGTAGCAATTTGCTCAGAACTACTTAGAACTACATAGAGAATATTTTTTGGAAATTAAAATTGTAGGCACGCCTCTTACCCGAACAAATTTCGCCATACTTTCGTCTAGATCCCCTCGTTCTGATACAATCACGAGTGGTGCGTAAAACTCATTTAGATTATTGAAAATGCTGAAATAGAGTTGGTTTTTTAATCAACAAGGACAAAATTATTATTTTATTCCTTACTCAAGTATATCATCGTCCCCGACCAACATGCTCATCTGCATGCTAACATTCACCCTAATGGGAACTCCAAAAGTTGGCTCCATCACCACATAAAAGCCGTGATCTTCTGCATTGGGCTCCATTCCAGTTATTGTATCAGCATAGCTGGGGTCTGCATTCCAAAAGTGTGGATGTGACAAGTACAAAGGAACACCACTGTAACAGGACCTCAGGTCTATGGCTCCAGTTGGTGCACAAAACTCTGTCTTGTCCGAACAAAAACACTTCATGCTCGGATTGAGCTGACCACTATCAAATGACATACTGTTCGTCGCATACTTCACAGTGTCCATGCCGCGAACCTTCTCTCTCTCGCCGGGAAACATATTAATTGCTTGGCATGCGTCGGTAATAAACAAAGAAACCGTTTCGTCGCTACCACGCGCTGGTACAAAAATATCCCCTGTGCTGCCATTAATGTGGCCACATTCGCCGGGAAAAGCATACGACTGATTACTTCCGTGCCAGTGTGAAACCTCGCCCAGCATTGACAGATCCTCGTGGCCAGTCCGAATGGTGAGTTCACCTTCAAACGTTTTAGATTCATTGCGGCCAACAAAAAATCCAAATTCCTCGTAATGCCACGGAATCAGTTCGGATTCCAATAGCATTGCGAACTCGGCCAAAGGGTCATAGAAGCCCTTGAAAAGCCACTCCTCAACGGTTTTGTTGACAGCCAAACACCCGCCCTCGGTATTCAGTGCGTAGTTCATTATCTTCTTCATGTAGCGATTCCAGTTTCGCACTCGATTTGCCAGGGCCTATCAATGGAATTGCCGTCAGTACTTTAGAATTAGTTTTTATAGCGCGGAACACACATACCACACTGGGCGGATGCGGCAGCGTAATTAAATCATCTAGCGAGCCTAGCGACATGTCCTTTTCGAAAAACCACGTCCGTTGCCCGTAAAACGACATGGTGTCGTTGCCGTTCCAGGTGATATCCTCTTTGGTTTTTTCCTCCCGGAAAACATACGGACCGTGTTGGACGAAGTTCGGCTTGACATTGTGGTTAGTCGCGTCGTACATATTTGTCCAGTTGAAGACATACAGGAACATGTACATAGTTATGGGAGGATTAAACCAATGTTTATAGGTAAATGAGTCGGGCGATAGCGGAAGTTTCTAATTAAGCGGTTGAAATTAAAATTTCTAAATCTGTCTATTGTTTGAAAACTAAAGAAAAGTATCTCACATTGTTGACAATTGATTGGAATAGGCTCGGCCATATTATGACAAAAATAAGGCCCACAACAGAGCATATTACTCCCATGGCTATTACCCATATCTTTTGTTGTCTCACACTGCAGCACTTGCAACACATTATGCTCACACGCCTGGCAAAATACTAATGCCGAATGCGAAGAAGGGTGAATAAGCCCTATCGATTTCTTGTTTAACCAAACATAGATAAGCACTCTGATATTTTGACAGCACGCCGATAACCAAAGTATTTAAGGCGTCTGAGGGGTATTTCAAAAATTTCTTGCGGCTGGGTTTGGAGACCAGATTAGATTTTAAAGCTTGTCGCCTGTAGTACGCATTCAAAACAACGGAGTTGCTGGTCGTAGACCCCATGATTGAGTTTTACGATGTTTTAAGAAATGCAAATAGATTTTGATATGGCCTACAACGAGCGAGGAAACAGTTTTTGGGTAAAGTGAATCTTATCAGAGGCCTTCCACAAATGACAGCTGTCTTCGTCTGGCGATCCCTTATGACCCAATATTTTTCAAGCTTATCTCAGGTGTTAACAGCGACTTTTCTGTCGCTCGTGGAAAAAGCCCTTACTCAGGCTGGTATCTATACTATAAATTTTAACTTATCGCTAGTCTGTTACATAGAAAATGAAAAAAGCGTCGTAGGACGTCGTAGACCAGTATCTGAGGTGAAAGGCGGAGAGGCTATTTTTAAACTCCGACCCATGAGAACGGGCTAAGAATCCACGTTTATCGCAAACACAACTTTACCCAATTATTGATATATAATCGACACGCAACCTCTTTCTACATATTAGGGCTGGCGGAAGGTCAGTAGCAGCATTCAGCACCCATTAAGTCTGAGCTTGTGTGTGGGTCTCCATTATCGACGCTCAAAGGCTGCACAAAGACCTTCGTCTCTAAATCGCTGACTGGGTTTCTTTTGGCCCAAGTAATGGTGCCTGACAAAGTTTTACATTCCAGCTATCGATATCGTGCCTTTAAGGGACGTTTATGCGCGATTTCTCCTCTAGGGAATAACTTTTCAAAGCTTCCCAATGGGATGGGACTTCCCTGGGATGGGTTGAACAACATGCAGCACAATGCGTTCTAGGCCTAGGCAACTGAGTAGGTGACGTCAAAGAGACTACAGAGCCCATCAAAGGAAAAGATTAGATCAAATGCATGATATTAAGCTACGTTTCGACGGTGGCAGAGACATAGCAGTCAGTCATGGTCACTCAGCGCATTTTTTAGCGGTGATAGCTGATAACACCTTTCACGTGAGTGGAAAACTCCTCGACGCAACCATCTATCCTTCACGGCCATTAACATTCAGTGACTTTAAGGCGAAATCAAAAATAAAGATCGGACTAATTATTCGCAACCACGCTGAAGCGGAAAAGACAGAAGATAGTCAGAGTATCGAGTACGTCAGCTAAAGTCTTCCAGCTTCTTTTTAACTATTTCGGGTTATCAGAAGCAGGAGTGAACTCTATCAAACTAAGAGGAGACGAGTTTTCTTCTTCCGCAAGAATCGTGTTTGAGCACCATACACTTTAAAGAAATATAATGTGATTTCACTACAATTAATGTAGGGAACCGATAACCTGCAATAATTGCAAAAATAAGAGTGAATTCGTTCTAAAATTTTACACTAATTTTACACTTTTTTGAAGGGAATTTGGTCTATTTTTGTGTTCAATAGAGATAATTTGCCACAAAAAAAGGGTAATTTACTATTTCTTACGAGCGAATTCACACTTTTGTGTAGTGAATAAGGTGAAATCGCTCCAAAACAGTAGTTATTTTACTCTTTCTATATGGGGATTTACAATTTTTTGTGGCACGTTATAGCAAATTCACTCCAAATTGAGAATAATTTTTCACTTTTTGCAAGTGAATTCACTACTCTCTTGTGGTAGATGTTCGCATAGCATATACCACAACCTTCAAAGTCAAAAATAAGTAAAATACATAGAAAGTTTTTTTTATTTATTTTTTCTCTTCTATACAAAAAAACACTTAATAAAGGGAACACATTTCACACTAAAGGACTAGTATCCACGGAGTAACCCTTCGTCCGCTGCTCTGCCGTAATGTCGCTCGACATTTAACCATTTGACGTCGCCCGAAATTGAAAAAAAAAAAAATAAAAAATCTATAACGAGATAATGCACTAATTCAACCTACCAAAGTTAAACTAAATTTAAGTCAGCCTTAATTTATCAATGTTCTCCATAACTTCTTGATTCAGTTGCAAACAATGTTATGTATTCTATAACTATTTATGTAGAATAAAAAAATCCTTGACTCAGGAACTGAAATCAGGAACCACACACGTTACTTCTTTATGCGCAACGCACTCCAAACTAAATGAAGCCGGCACGATGCACAGCCGCAAAAGGAACTTTACACAGAGACGAAAGCTTTTTCACTCTAAAGTGGGTTTTTATATGTAGAAAGGATGAAATTCGCATCATTTCAGAGTGAAATCACTGCAGTTGAGTAACTAAGCATTCTTTTTGTGTAAATTGGTAAATTGCTCTAGCTGCGAGTATTTCACAACATTTAAAAACCTGTAATCCAAAAATCGAGTGAAATTCACTACATTTCTTGTAGTTAATTTTTGATTTTCCTTTAGAGTGTACATAACGACATTTACTCTTAAAAGAAAACCAGAACCTGCCATGACATGAGGAAACGTTGCGTGTATAAAGCCTTCACCCCAATAAACCCTACGCCTCCGTCACTTTGGAGTTCACAACTGACAACTTCGTTGAATGCACACATAGAAGATTTTAGAATTTAGAATGGCCCATAGAAGGACTACGTGACGTACGCCGCTTCCGGTAAGACCGTGTATCCCTAACTGGTTGTCAGTAATACTTCAACGTGACGGACGCAACGAATTCATTGGGCTGAATGCTTAATAGCTTTCGTGCGTCTGTAACGGAACGTTATATACCCTATTCGTATGCACAGCACACGTTTCCATTCCTATTCTCCTTCCCATTTTATCTTTTTGTTTTTCATATACTTCAGCTTATGGGTATTGACTTTATTAATTAAACTAAAAAATTTCTTTAAGTTTTAAAAAAAAATTTTAGTTTCTTAAAAAACAAATGGGAAAGCGCAACAGTGCGTATGCAAAAGCTACAGTCCATCTACGACGGATTGCAAAATACCCGACCAAACCAAAAAAAAAACTGCCACGCCTCCAAAAAGTGGGTGGTATATAAAAATATAACTGTTGAATGCTTTTTACTAGGTGGTTGCATACATTTCGGCATAAAACTCCGCCTTTTTAACTAAAAAATCACTTTTTTTAACGCCACGCCCACAAAAGTGGGCGGAGGCACATAGTACGTACATATCCATGAAAGTTAGATCTACAACTTTTGCGCTAGCTCCATTGTAACATACATAAAATTTGGAAAAAGTATTTTTTGAAATTAGAGATGGTCGCACATACAGGCCTGTAGTGGCTAATTTTCAGCTAATTAATTCAGCTAACTTTCAAACTTGATCTGAATTACTGGAATTCCAGCCAACCCACCAAATTCCAGCTCTCTACCTTAAAATTTAAGGCCTTTAAGTTGTTTACATACGAACGGACGAACGGACGGACGGACGGACGGACGGACGGACATGGCTTAATTGATTCTCCTGTCGATCCCATTCATATCTCTAGGGTGAATGGGACCCTAGATCTTAGGTCTTAGGGGTCTTCGGTGATTAATTCACTGCGTTACAAACTATACATTTAACTTAATATACCCTGGGTCGGGTATAAAAAGTAACATTAATATAACTCAACAAAATATTCGAGTTTGGGGGGGGAGGGGGGGGGGGGGGGGGTCAATGTACCCAAATATAAACCCATAATTTTTATTTCCTACCCAAGGTATACTAAGTTTAATGTATAGTTTGTAAAGCATGAGAATCGCTTAAACCATGTCCGTCCGTATGTAAACAACTTTTAGGCCTTAAATATTAAGCTCAATAAATGAAAGTTGGGGAAAGAGCTGGAAGTCGAGTCCTTTGGCTCAAGCTTAAAATTAAGTTGAATCTCTAATTTTTAAAAAATAAGTTTTTCAAATTATAGCTATGTTACATTTCTGCTGACGCTGTAATTTTTGGTATGTGACATTGCATTGCAATTGTCTTTGAGGTAGAAGAAAAATGTTTGTCTTAATATTGACCACGCCCACTTTTTAAGGAATTTTAATTTAAAATCACTGTTTTTCAATAAATATATGTACCTTTATGAAGTTTGACAAAAAGTTATATAACGAAAGTTGTAGATATTAGCATTTTCTAGCTTCAAAATGTAGTATTTACCTCCGCCCTCTTTTGTGGACTTGGCTTTAAAAAAAGTGAGTTTTTTATTCAAAAAGGTGGAGTTTTAGTCCGAAATGTATGCAACCACTTAGCATGAAGCATTCAACAGTTCAATTTTTACATCCCTCCCATCTGCCATCGCAAGGGACTTCCCTGGCACATGCGCCGGGGTCTGCCCAAGATGCGCTGATGAACCTCTCCCCCCTTATTTATCATGGGCTGAAATTCATCTTTCGCTTAAAGGGAGGTGCCACACGCATTGGAATTTTGAAGAACTTGTGCAAGAATTGTCCATTGACTCCTGCCTTATAGACATTCTGCCCGACGCAATGACGCCAGAAATAATTTTGCGACGAAACTTTCATGTCGACTTTGCTCAAGTAATGGAATTGCTTCGGCCAGACTATGAGCCAGGGAAAGAATGCCATCGTATTTTCACGGATGGCTCCAAAACCGGACAGGGGTCGGGTGCTGGTGTCTTTGTGGAAAGCGAGAACATTAGACTCCACTACCCATTAGGGAAACATGCGTCTGTCTTCCAAGCGGATATTTTCGATATCCTAAGGGCTATGTGTTATAAAATATTGTGACTAACAGGTGGAGGGCAAGCCAAGACACTCTAAATGCGTTGCTCAATCCTCGTCCAAGACAGAACTCGAACTAAAGTATTCGTTAAACTTAGTCGGCTAAATGCAGCGAATATTGTTTGGGTCCGAGGTCACACTATGATCCAGGGAAATGAGATCTCTGACGAGCTTGCCAGATGGCCTAAGCTTGCCTTAGCTCAGAAGAGTCTTTCTTAGGACCCAAACCTGCGTTCGGCCTGCCTGTATCTGTTATGATGTCTGCCATTGATACTTCAGTTTCTCGTGAGCACAGGACTATCGTTGGCGTGCCTGCGATGGAGTTTGCATTTTTCCTTCTGTCTCTCAGGAGAATTGATTGCAGATTTCTTGTAGGCATCCTTTTCTTTACCAGCCACCAAGCTTTTGCTACACACTTGAATGTGTTAGGCTTGAGCGAAACCACAACCTATCCCGACTGTGGAGAGGGCGACGATACAGCGGAAAACTTCTTATGTAGTTGTCCTGCCTTTACTCGAAATTTTTACTTACCCACGCACCGTTTCCAACTAATTTTTAAATTTTTTTAATTTTTTCAATTTTAGGTCCATAAAAGGACCACCTGTTTCAACTTTCTCAAATACTGTTCGAATTTTTATTTACTTTTCAATATTTCAACTAAGGTAGTAGCAATGTACTTTTAACATGTATGAACAGATGTTTGAGAAAATGGTTTAACGCGCTGTTTTCTAACTTCGTTTCTTAAATAGACTTAAAAAAACTACGGTGGAAAACGACAATTTAGACAATAACAATTTAGACACAACAGTCATCATAGCTAATTTTTTATTTAGTGTCAAAAATATGTTTAAAACTATAAATTCGTCACATTTTAACATGGCATGATGGTGCGTTTGGGACGTAATTACACAAGCCAAAGAATCCATAGAAGAACTCTTTTAAATGCAAAATAAAACTCTGCAAAATCTAAACATTAATATCACTATAAAATCTATCCAAGAGAATTCACTCATGCCTGGCGATGAGTAATGATGTTGGACCTTGAACACAATCCTTAAATGACTTTTACCATACTACCACCACAGCAATTTGAAGTACCACACCATCGAAGCGGGTAAAAGGCATAGATATCAAATTACGGTAGCTGAAAGCTTCCATTTGTTATGAAGGTCCTTTTGTTGAAGGATATGGATGCATGAGCTCTCAAACTGCGATTGTAAGGGATAGAAGGTTCTCCCATTACGAGAAAAAAAAAGAGTTGAATCTGTGTACTTAATCTTTCGGGCTCTTTTGTGGTGCTGGCAAAGAGGGGTTTCCGTTTCGCAAAAGTTATCCTTCGACATTCGAAATTCTACTAATTTCCTCAAAGTAGATATTCGGAGAAATTTATGGTAATTAGTTTCAAGGCAATTTTCCATTCTTAGCTGGAAATCAATGAACTGGAAGTTTACACAAGTCAAAATTTAATACACAATTTAAACACTTCAATGCAAGATAATTTGGGAGTGCAATAGACGTTTGCGCAACGCTTTTGAGATCATAGACAAATAAGAAATAAGTGTTTTTTATTTTCTCATTTTAAAAATGGACGACCTCATTCTGTAGAAGCCGTACGCAGCAACACCTAACTATCCAAATCTCCCCAACCTGCAAAACACTCTGCGAATAAGATTTGTCATGAGAGGCTTCTTTAAAGCATCTTATGAGGAGTCAAGCTATGAATCCTGTGATTTTTTAGTCCCAGTTTATTTTTTTTATGCTTAAAAAAGCAAAGGTCACGAAACAAAATGAACTTGAAGAGCTATAATAGTTGGCGACGGATGAAAAAGGGAAATGGACGGTCTAAAATAGGGTTTTTGAGTAATCCAGTGCTGGAAGAACTAAAAGCAGTGTAAGACTAGTACTTATTTCTTAACTAATATTATAAAATTAAAAAATTTGTGTGCGCGTTCACTGACAATATTTTTTCCTTCAAATACAAGACAAATGATTCTCTCGTTGCTACATTGGGTCATGAATACAGTGAAATAAAACGAATAGCTCTGACTTGATGACACTGTAATCAAATCATAAATTCAAAAGGAATTCGAAAGAAGAAGATTATTCCCTGTTGCCTTCATAAAATCCCATATTATTCTTCCATCCATAACATTACTACAACAATAAAGTACTCCATCGAATTGTATACCTATAACTTAGGCATAAATTGTGCTCCTTCAAAATATCGACGGCAATAGCAAAACTTCATAAAACCTGAAACGAATTGCTCATCATCAGTCATCATAGAATTTCCGCATGTATATAGCCTCGTCATCGTAGAACTTAACAGGATAATAATTGTGTTCTCGTATATAAACCGAAAATCCACTTAACCTCTACAGTGAGATGATAAAGACACAAACGTAGAAAAAGACAAACACACCAATTGAAGACATCATCCTCGCAGTCACATCCTCAGTGATTTCGGCGAGGATTCGTTTTTATTGTATGGGATGAGGACTATACTCTTGGTACTCTGTGGAATACATATCAGCAAATAAACAGAATCACTGTAATAGCCTTAATGCGAGATTTATTTAGGCTCTTACAGCACACTCTTGTGCCATGCATGGGTGTATAATAATACGACGACACGACGAAGGCCTTGTAGTCAAGAGGAAAGGTGTAAGCCAATATGTGAGTGGGGAGCTAGAAAAACTGCGTATGATATAGAAAAGGACGTATTTTCCTCCCCAGATTTTGGTTTTGATTTTTTGTAATAATATGAAACTCCTGCTGGGTGTGGAAAAACGAGTTACTTGAGTAGGCTACAGGTTGTGTTACAAGGCCCTTGACACCTTGCAAAGGATTTCATATATATTGTGAATAGCTTTTGCTATCTTTTGATATATTATATTTTTAGAAATTTAAGCTTCGTACATCAAAGCCTTAGACATATTTATAGTCAAGGTTCTTAAGGAGTAGAAATAATTTTTTTCTTACTGATTTTTCTGCGTCTTCTTTCTTTTGATACTGTTTTCAAGGAGTTTTTTTCATATATTAGCTCGTGCATGAGAATTTTGTTCACGTGGCTGGAAAAGCCCTTAACAAAAGAAAAAAAAAAATAACCTTTCCTATTCCAACACATCCAACGAGGACTCGCGTCGAGCAGAGTACATAACTGCCGAGACAAGAAAAGCAAAACATGATGCGAAAAACATTGAAAAAGTAAAATAAAAACGTTACGGTGATTGAATTTTATCTAATGCCTGGTGGTTTACTAAAGGATTTGGAAGGATATACAAAATATATCGGAGATCAGTTCTGCAGTGAAGATTTTTGGCTAGGCAAAGAGCTTTGACACAACAGAAATATACGCATGTAGTTTTTATCGTTTTCAAAATCTTGTTGGGCTCCAAGCTAAGTAAAGACGAATCAAAAGTTGGATAAGGGGCTGAAAATAGATTTAAATATGCAGGAGCAGGTATAAACAAAAACAACAAAAGAAAGTATACTCTAGACGTGTTAAATTAAATTAAATTAATTTATATTAAATTAAAAGTGAGATCTTAAGCTAGCTCACGCTCAGTTTCTCGGTGACCACGCTCAATGAATCTTAAGCCAAACGTTCGGGGTGAGTTGAGTACGCTTAAGATCTCAATTTTAATTTAACGCGGTATATCCTAAAAACTTTAACAATGTCGATTAATCGCCGCCAAAACCTCAAAAGTTATATAAACTAGACTGTTAAAATAAGCTCCTTATTACGACCGGCAAGCAGTATATTTCTTAAATAGACTTCGTCGGGTTAAAAGGAGAGTTTCTTCGCATTTCCCCTAATCCCATTTCGTAAAATCCTGCTTCGAAGAATATTTTATGTCTCACTTCGAAAAAGGATAAGGCAGCAGGCATTATATCCCGTATTCGTATGTAATGAATTGTTAAATACGCGACCCTATATTTACCCATCAACAACAAATCTTGATTTTTTGAACCTGAATTTATTCACTGGAAGTCAAATATGCGTTTATAGACCACGCCCCCAAGAGTGGGCGTGGACCAAAAAGAAAATTTTTTAAACTAAGTTCATTAAACCCGTAAAGAAATGTGTTAGAAATGAAATTTTAGGCCATAAAGAAACATTTTTTTTCATAAAAACGCCCCCTTAAATTGGGCGGAGCACACAACTAATTATTTAAAGCAAACCTAGGGAATGCCCATATCTTCTATATTTAATGTAAAATAGTTTAACGTTTTAGATAAAATTTTCAGAGAAATCAAGTTTTTAAAGATACATATACAACAATGTTAAAATGTGCATCTAATAGGGCTCAGCCAAAGTGGTTTACTTTACAACAGGGCGAAGCTTTCTAAAACTGATAGCATATGGAACGAGTACAAGGAGTGCATTTAAGTACTTAGTTAAGAAGTCAAAAAGGGCTTCAGCAGTAACAGACGAGGCCTCGAGGCTACGCAAAATGCTCTCAATAGATGTTTGCGCTCCCAGCTACCTTAAGAAATATGATGGAACGTGGGCTGTGAGTAGCCAGGAGGTTCTAGAAACTTTGGTGGAAACTCACCTTCTCGGGTCCACATTAGAGGATGGTATGCCTTGGCAATCTGAGAGAACAAGCATCTCACTCTCCGAAGAGAAGATATGCTTTCTTATTGACAGGAAAAAAACTACGGTGTGCAATTCAGTCATTGAAGCCGTACAAATCTCCGAGACCGGATGGCATTCTCCCGACCATGCTGCAAAGAGCACCGGAGCTGGCAATCCTAAACATGATGGGTATACTGTTCGATTGGGCAAAGCTCAATTAGAATGTCTGTAACTAGTGGGTGGGGTATATCTCCACTCATGTGGGTTTTGGTTATCGACAACATTATGAAGAAGTTAAGTGCTATAAGTATCAGCACCACGGCTTACGCAGATGACGTGGTGGTAATGGTGCATGGAAAGTACTTAAATACCTTAAGGGAAATCATGGAGGGTGCTCTTTGGGGCGATCACCATCTGGACCGAAAGCTGTGGTCTCCCTTTGAAAACGGAACTGGTTCTTTTTACCAGAAAGTTGAAGGGAGTGGAATTATCCCTGTCGGATAGTGCGAAGTATCTGGGTGCAATCCTGGACAAAAAACTGAATTGGAATCTTAATGTAGGGAAAAGAATCAAGAACGCATTAATGCTCTTTTTATCGGGGGCTTAAAACCCGCCATGGTCCACTGGTTGTATACTGTGGTTGTATAAGACCCATTCTAACTTACGGTGCCTTGGTTTAGTTTAACAAACAGAAAAACAGTTTATGGAAAATTATCAGCGGCTCAAAGAACGGCTTGCATAGCTACCACAGGCGCGCTCCGTACTGCACCTACGGAGCTCTGAACACTCTGCTGCACCTAACACCGCTTGATCTACAGATAAAAAAAACTTGCTGGCAATAGTGCGCTACGGTTCACTAACATAAACTATTTCGCTGCCAGGCAATCCCACTTTAGCGAATGAAATTCCTTCCCTTGTCGACTTTGACACACCGTTAGCCATTTATCCAGTGAGGGAAGACTGGGAAAATAATGCAATTGTCAGACCTAATTAAATTGCAATTTTCACAAACGGTTCGAAAACAGAGGAAGGAACACGTTCCGGTATCTTCTCCAAAGACCCGGAACTAAAAGTATCCTAAAAACTACCGGATACATGCATCAGTGTCTTCCAATCAGAGGTTCTGGCTGTACTAAAGGGCGGCCGAGCTTTTGCAGATGAGATCGATATCCGGCAGAGATATCGCCATTTACATCGATAGCCAAGCTACGCTCGAGGCAATGGAATCGATCACCATCAAATCTGATATAGTCAGGGGCTGTCGCACAATGCTTAAGGCATTGTGCAGTCAGAACCTAGTGAGACTGTGCTGGGTGCCAGGACACTGCGGTATAGAGGGTAACGAACAAGCTGATGGGCTTGCAAGAAAAGGAAGGCTCCTTGGAAATAGTGTGGTTTCTAACATCAAACCACCCCTCTGCGTAGAGTCACTATTGAGGAGAAAACCAAAGGTGGTTTCGTCTGGCTGGACACAGAGTATCTAGGTCCTTCTCACCACGACTAGCCGAAAAAAGATCAAAGACACTATTAAAACTTAGCAGGGACAAGCTTAGAACTTTAGTGGGAATTCTTACAGGACATTGTCTCCTGAGGAAACACGCAAGGAGGCTCGGGCTTTCTGACACGGATATTTGTCGATTCTGCAGTGATCTGCAGGCGATTTAGGATATAGCACACATACTGTGCGAATGCGAGGCAATTTCGCGTGTGCGCATAAAATTTTTAGGGGAATCTTTCCTTGGAAGTTTGGGAAAGGTACACGGCACAAACTTCAAAGGGTTCTTGGCTTTTGCAGGGAAATTGGCTGATTCACGGTGAATGTAGGTTGAACCTTTTGAATGTTATTTTCAACTGGTTCCCCATCAGGGATCACGATGGGCCCGTTTTGGTGCCTAGTGTCTGTGTGGTCATTTTCACCACACTCCTGTTTAACTTAATCTAACCTAACCCAAAAGTGTGCATAGTCGATCAGGTGGGCAGTTCAATTTCTGTTTTGTAAAAGGCTTGAAGCCTCAATTTCTATCCGACAAAATTTGAGTTCATATGCATTGTTCAACTATATCAAAAGGTCTTTTGAAATAGAATGTGAACAAGAAGTCGGCCCACATTGAAGCCAATTGTGGGCGTGGCCGGCAGCTAATTTAACCAATTTTAGCATGTTGTCTGTGTAACATAAAAATCAAGTCGTTTGAGCTGTCTAGCTTGAAGGCTTCAGGAGGAAAAAAATGGCAAAAGATGCATATCATTAGACGTTGCAGCGAAAGACCAGAGCATCCTATAAGTATTGAGTCAAGAGAAAGGACGAGAAAAGAAAGGTTACTGCGTTGAAAGAAGAGGGCCTTTGCGATATCCAGCTCAAGGCGATCGAAGAGTCTAGCGATAGAACTAAGACCATAAAGTTCTATAAAACGGCCAAGCAAAACTGGCTGCAGTCTTATAAGAACCGGAACGCAGGCTCTTATCGAAGGAAACCTAGTAGCACAGGGAATAGTTGAAATTCCAGCAGCTGCTTAATGGGCATAATGTAGAGAGAGAGGAAGAGGTGCAAGATAATGAAGAAATCATATACGAAGTATTGAACAAGTACACTTGAGTAAGTTCCGCTTAAGCGAAAACACCACCTGTAATGCCTGTGAAGAGGACGGGAGTGCAGCGAAAGACTTCCTCTGTAGTTGTTCGAATATTATCTAAAGTTGCGAATATTTGAGGTTAACGCGGTAAGTCCTGAACACTCAAACTATTCATAAGTAAGACTCCCTCAGATTCCTCTCTTCAAAAGGCGGGAAAAGCACCATTACTGCCTAGCTTAATGCCCATAATCTCAAAAAGGCCCTCATTTTTTTATGGTTGCAGCAACTGGAAAGCAAAAACTATCATGAAAAAACTGCACACATTTGTACACTGGAATCTCCGAAAAATATTGACCATTTTCTGACCAAATCATATTTTGAACGCCAAACTTAATATGTGAAGAAGCCAGGAAGGGGCCTAGGCACAATCATCCAACGTTGAAAATGTCGCTAGATTGGCCACACTCTTTAGAAATGACAAGGTTCCATATTCCATTACCTAATATGCAAGGGAATGGCATTCGTTAACTCAAAGTGGCAGAAGAGTTGGGAGACCTCGAAGCACATGGCAAAATATATTGAATTAACGCCTGCATAAATACAGAATAACCTAGAGTAGAGATATAAAAAAGTGTAAGCGTAATGCGGTTTTACGTTATTACATGCCTTAAAAACCCGCAGTGCTCACATCCTGACATTCGATAAGATAAGAGCTCTCAAATGGGAGGTTTAAATTATGTTAGATTGGTAAGTCTGGCGTCCACTACTAACATCAGCTTTTGGCTTTAGCGACAGTTTACAGTAATCAAGCCAGTAATCTCGCTAGACTTCAATCTACTCTGTAGGTGCTGATTGTCAAAGGACCTTTTCCACTGTTAATTCAAAAAAATTGAGCCCGACAGTTCTGTTTTACTTCCGACCGCAACACGAAAACACATCGCTCCACAAATATCTTCTGCGCACGCAAAGAAAGGCGCTCAAAAAAAGATTTTAAAAAGAAATGAATTTTGGCAAATAAAGATCAATTAATGGCGGCGGATCAAGATCTTTACACTTTATAAAAACTAAAACTAATTAGGGCCTTACAAATGCACTTGTCAGTTTCGGTAACCATTTTTCTCTTAAACTTCTTTAGAGTTTTAGTTTATTAAACGACTAAAAGTTACAATCTTTACAATTTAAGCTAATAAAACCTCGGAAAAAGAAAAAAAAACACTGCTTGGTTCACCTTTGCAAATGTGTGAAATCTAAATCTCTGCATAAGACCGACTACAGTTACTATTCAGTTCATGGTTTGATCAAATCCAAGGGGTGTGTTATCCAAAAATAATGCCAAAATCTAGCTTACTATTAACACGGTACAATAAACTACCATTGTGACCACCAAGACAATTGCTTTCTTATGACAACATCCCCTGCACAAAGCACTTAATCCACAGCATTCTGTTACATTCGCTCTCGTTTCCAACTCAATAAAAACTAAAATTGCTATTCCAAAAAGGAAACAAAAATAAAATAAAAACTCCTCCAGGAGAGTGCATACCATATACATATCCCGTTACACTATTTGCAGACACAGAGTATAAGTTAGCTTAAACCAAAAACCCCTGTCCTCGAATGAAAATAAAAGTTCCTTGGACAAAACCCGATCACGTCTCGGAGAAGGAGAAGCATTTCATAGTTGTGCTGTGGTGACACTCGGCAAGTGTGACCGACTGGTCAGAAAACATAAATTAAACTCTCTCAAGGGAGCTACAGAGGATCCAGGACACAAAAAATTGACCACAGTTAAACTGCAAAATGGAGTAGCTAGCCACTGGCACTGGCCCACTTATTTTTTTGTCAACAATATTATTTTCAAAGACCCAGTGCACCCGCACCACAGGGTGTGGCACTAACTAAGGCGTTGAGGATGGCAAACTTTGAGCCCTGAACTTCAATAAAACTAAACAACCACACTGCGGGTGGCAAGTACAGTAGAGATGGCTAGGACAAGGCAAACAGTGTACACTTGTGCATTAAAGTACCATTTGGTGTACACTGAAGTGGCTGCAATTAAAAATCTTTTTTTTTGTAACTCGCCAATATAGGATGTGCTTTTTGACGATGCGAAACAAACCAAAAAACAGAGCGAAGATCAATATTTATCTTTTGTGAAAGTATACTCGAATGGAAATGTATGGCAATTACGCCTGCCCTTAGATTGGAATATAATTATGATATGAATTTTTTAATTAAACCTTAAAATAACGATACCAGTACATAATTAATTTGTGCCCACGCGTATTCCACGCAATTTATCGGTAGGTAAGTAAATGCGGTTTTAAAACCACTGCATTGACTGATTTTGTAAACTCTCAAATCCTGTTGTGTGACCTTCTCCATAATTTAATAATTATTATGGCAACGAGGGTGTTTAGATTTACAAGCTTCCGTTTGCGGTAGAAACCCCTCTCTGCGCCTTTCCAAAAAAGGTAAATGTTATAATTGGTTGATTAAGTTTAAAATGAAGAAAATAGAATAGAGAAATAATAACGAATAACCTCCGAATTCTGAGCCATATTCGTCCGTCTATACGTATTTCCACAGCTTAGGGACTCAACATATTTTGGGTCGAACTACTCTCTTTGGAAAGCAGTGAAGTCCATTAAGAAGTCTAAAGTACATTCTGCGCCACTAAGAAAAGCCAACGGCGAATGGGCAAGAGAAGACAAAGAAAAAGCGGATTTATTTGCAGATTACTTAGAAGAAACATTCAAACCGTTTGACGGGGAACCGTTGGTCGAGGAGCTCAATCCCTATGCGGTACAAGATAATTATAGAATAAAAACCGTGTCATTGGCTGAACTTCGTCAAACGATAAATAATCTGAAGAACAATAAAGCACCTGGCTACGCCTTAATTACTAGCGAAATTCTAAAAGAGCTACCGAAAAAAGCTTTGGTCAAGCTACTCTATATCATTAACGCCTCCATGAGAATTTTATACGTTCCAAGGCAATGGAAAGTGGCCGAGGTCATAATGATTCCGAAACCAGGAAAATGTGCGAACGACAAAAAGTCATACAGACCTATTTCGCTACTGCCGATATCTGAGGTATTAGAGAAACTGTTGCTTAAAAGGTTGCAACCAATCATCAAAGAAAGACGATTGATCCCGGGTCACCAATTCGGATTTAGAAAAAAGCATTCAACAATCGACCAGGTCTATCGAATAACAAACGAAATCGAAAAAGCTCTGGAAGCGAAAAAGATATGTACTAGCGCTTTTCTCGACGTATCGCAAGCCTTCGACAAGGTGTGGCACGAAGGCCTGAAGTACAAGTCAAGGCTTAGCTTACCAGAAAAACTCTATAGAATCTTAGAGTCTTACCTTAAAGACAGAATCTTTCGCGTAAGGTACGAAAAAGAGTACTCGGAATTCAAAGAGATAAATGCCGGTGTCCCGCAAGGAAGCGTTCTCGGTCCAATATTATTTCTGCTTTATACAAGAGACAATCCCCACGATGAGGGAACAGTTTTAGCTACGTTCGCAGACGACACTGCTATTCTCGCTATAGATACGACAGTTGAATTATCAACAGGGAAACTCCAGCGCGCTTTAGACAAAATATGCGACAGGACGAAATGCTGGCGAGTCGTCCTTAACGAGACCAAGTCAACGCATGTTAACTTTACTTATAAAAAGATAAGCAACAAACCTTTATTCATTAACTCGGTACAAATCCCGTACTCAAATGAAGCGACATATCTAGGAATGACTCTAGACGCAAAACTTAAATGGAAGCCGCACGTTAAAAAGAAACGCGACGAGCTCCAAATCAGATTAAGAGGTATTAATTGGCTTATCGGAAGATTTTCGAAACTAAGCATATATAACAAACTGCTTTTGTAAAAGCAAGTGATAAAGCCATCTTGGACCTACGGTATACAACTCTGGGGCTGTACTAAACCAAGCAACATATCTATTTTAGAAACTTTTCAAAATAAGACACTCAGAGCAATCGTTAATGCTCCATGGTACATAAGAAATAGCGATCTGCGCCGAGATCTTCGAATCGCAACCGTGACTGATGAGGTAACAAACTTTGCTCGCAAACTTAGTACTCGACTTCGCGGACATTGCAACAATGAAATTATCCGAACTTTGGATCAGACAAATCTTACGCGCCGACTACAACGAATGAGACCGCTGGATCTAGCAAAATAAGATGAAACCGCATAACTTGACGGTATAGTAGGTGCTTTCGTTGGAAGGCAACCTGCCACACGCGATTACTACAGAAGCTTGAACTACTTGTTAAGGAAACTTAGTTGTAGTCTAACGGAAAATGGAGGTTTCTTAGTGAGAAAGAATCTCACACTACTATGAGCACGCGCGGCTGGTCCTCGTAGTGCCTATGAAGGTTTTTCCTACCCACGAAAAAAAAAAAATATATATATATATATATTTTGGGCAAGAGAGTTGAAATACGGAATTTGGTATAAAGGCAAAATTAAATCGGTCCATTTCACCTAGAGAGTAATTTTAATATAAAAATTACTGTCTAATAAATCAAAAGCATTTTGCTAAACATTTTTGTTTCAAATTAAAAAAATAGATTTTACATTGTATTGAAAATTGTTAACTCCTTTGTAAAACTTGTATAGATACGCTTTTGTAAGACTCATTGTGCTTTATTTTGTTTATTAAAAATTTGAGTCACGCAACAGGCAGAATCTTAGAAAATCTTTGAATTTTCCAGAAACAGGTCTGCATTTCGCCTGGCCTTAAGGATAGAATAACAAATGCAATTAAAAAATAAATTGTAGCAGACTCTATTCTCGACTCTATTTATGCAAAGCTAAGGCCACGCCCATAGGTACCGAATTTACAAAGCTATTAAATTTGAACCAAAAGGTTTCATTTTGCATGCATTTAAGCCGATAAATAAGAACTGAATAAGAGGATGAACTGAAATTAGCTATGACTAAGCTTAAGCGTAGCAAAGTAAGCCGGAACTGCCGATCTTGCTGCGTAACTTATCAAATTAACTGGCGGTGATCTTATAAGGAGCACGCACTAGCTCACCTGAAAGATATGGTCAAAGGAAAGCATGTCCGATGAATGAAATCTCAGAATTTTTAACCCAAACCTAAAAAAAAAACGCTATGAACTGCGCTAACTAAAGAGGCATCAGTCTCCTTACATCGCATACCGCCAAAGGTTTTTTGTTAACAATTTTATAAATTGATATAAATGTGGTTTTAGGCCAGGAAAGTCCAGCATCGATCAAATATTTGCACTGCCGCAAATCTTAATAAAAAAATAGCAGCAATTTAAGATCGGTATTCCATTACGTCATTACATTATTATCAATTTTAGGCTAAATTCATAATCAATCTTTGGCTTAGTCTTCCCCCTGTTACGACATGTCGGTCTTGTATCTGCTTTGAAATTACATTTCCTATAAAAATTACTTTTTTTTCGGTCATGAGTTTAGCCGTCAGATATGGCAATTGTCAGAACAGTTAAACTATAGATTCACATTAGATATTTTGTAAGCCAAAGCAACATTGTGTAAGGAAAAATTGAAATTGTATATACTTAGACTCGTAAACGTCAGGCCAAGGCGGTTTCAAAGTTTGCTTGTGAATCCCGCTTTAAAGGTTTAGTTGAACTGGCAGCATCTATAGAGACAAGCTATATAGGACAATAGCTTTGAAATCTCTGACAAACTCGTCACTCTGTTCAGGATAACGATGGAAAACTTATGCTGCTCCGCCAAGACCATCAGTATAAAGATCGGCCGTCACCGACCGCTTTGATGTTGAAAAAGACGACGTACTTTCATGTGATCTCTCTAAATATCAAACTTAAGAGAATTGTGCAGAGCTCGCGCGTGAATACAGGGGCGAAAGATTTTGGAATTCCGTACAATTACTCAAAAATACGACGACGGCATTGACATAATTAGAGGAACACAGCCTGATGTTAGTGAAGCCATCGTGAGTATTGGGACGGACGCATCGAACGTGGCATTAGCAGTCTATGAGGACAAAACCCCAACACCGAATTCTTGAATAACACATCACCATAGACAGCTATAACTTTGCCATAGTTGACTTTGTCTTCATGGGTTCCACTAAACATTTAGACAGAAAGACCAGAGCTAAAATCTAGTATTGGAAACGAGCCTTTCAGAGCTGTAATCGAGCCTTTGTTACGGGAAGAACAGTGCGGCTTTTGGCTTGGCAGAGGCACAACCGACCAGCTTTTTACTCTGAAGGTTATTCTCGAGAAGGCCTGGGAATATGCCAAACCGGTCTATACATGTTTTGTAAATCTGGAAAAGGCGTATGACCGAGTCCCTCGGGATATTAGGACCGAGGACTATGCGCTGAGAGGGCCTCTTCTGAGAGCCATCCAGTCTTTGTATGGAAACTGCAGAAGCTGTGTACGGATTAATGGCGTCGATTCCTGTCCTTTTGATGTGCGCGTTGGACTTTACCAGGGCTGTGTTCTGTGGCCGCTCCTTTTCATAGCATATATGGACTGGATGGGGAAGCGCTGTCTTGGCGAGCAATGTTTTGCATTGGCTGGCATCAAGATGAGCTTTTCGCAGATGAGGAAGAGAGGAACTTCGTTTCGCAAAGAGGAACTTTAACGAGCACTGGATAGGTTTGCAGCCGTCTGTGGTGATGCTGGGATGAAAGTTAACCTGAACAAATCGGAAGTTATGGTTGTTTCCCGAACTCCTGTGCAGTATACCCTGCACAAAAATGGAGTTCCATTAAAACAGGTTGAGAAGTTTAAGTATCCCGGTGTCTTTTTCACGTAAGATGGGAAGAGTGATACTGAGTTGTCCTGTGGAATTGGCCAAGCTGGAGCAATAGTAAAGGAACTGCGCCGGATGGTCATCAGGAAAGCTGAGCTTAGAGTGAAAGCAAAGATCTCAGTTTTTGATTCAGTTTTCGTTCCGACCCTCATCTATGGTCATAAAATTTGTGTAATGACCGAATGAATAAGATCGCGGGTTCAAGCTGCCGAAATGAGATTCCTGAGGTACGTTGCTGGTGTTACTCTAAGGTCTAAGGGATAGAGTGAGAAACGTCAGTATTCATGGGAATCTTAATGTTAAGCAGCTACTTCTCCGAGTGGAGCGATCGATTGTTCGATGGCTTGGACACGTTGTTCGCATGCTTCCTGACAGACTTCCTAGACAAGTTATGCTAGCCGAGATACGAGCGCGTCGACCCTCTGGTAGGCCAAGAAACAGGTGGTGGGATCAGGTAAAGAACCTTCTCTGAGTCCCGCCTGGGGATTCCGCCCGAGTCTCTTGAGTTGTAGCCGCCCTTTTAAAGGATAAGCGGCATTCGAAAATGATGATGATGATGATAACACCAGAGCTGAAACGGAACGAATGCTATATCCTGCAAATGAATGCAAAACAATGAGAAGGAAATTGAGAAGCAAAACTATCTCTCGAGGAAGAAAATAAAGGGCCCACCAAAGAGCCTCACAGTTCTAGCCCTTCTTTACGGTACAAAAGCATGGACGCTGTCAAAGACAAATGAAAATGCTTAATGATGAACGATACGTCCCATCTGCATAGATGAAGAGCAGAGGAATATACCGTGGATTGAGCCGAGCTGAACGGGCTATACAGTGACACCGTTGTAGCCAGATAAGTCAGAATGGACATCAACGTCCCGGCCCGGAAAATAGCTGAATCCACCCCCACGTTACATAGTGGGCGAAGCAGTTTAGAACCAACGAGATTCCGAAGGCAAGCCGCTCTCAAGTGGGCCGAGACTTCAAACTGATCGTATTAAATTGTCGCAATCAACTTCTGCTTAGGAATTTTGTTCTCTTTTCTAATGAAACAGAAGAGCTGATGACTGATGGAGCCAGTCGTCCATTTGTCATGGGCTCTAGAGAATTCGGTCGTGTGTGACTTTGAAATCACCAAATCGTTTAGTGTCAGTAAAATACAGCCATACAGTGGCTTTTTAAACACAGTTCCTTAAAATTCAGAGAAGTTCGGGAGAGAGTTCGGGCCACCAAAATCTTCCAGGCTTTATGTGCGTCGTGATGTTTGCTTATAGCTAGTTTCTTAGGACTTAAAAAACTCCCAAAAAAAGATCACAGCTATTACTCTGCGTTCCTTTAAAAAACGATTCATGTGTTGGTGTCTTATTTTGCTCACATCACAAAAATCTCTGAATGTCTGAGTTAAATTTATAGCTACCTACCTATTTGGCAACATTTTTAAAGATTACGACATCTTTCAAAAAGGTGGTGACTTTTACGCCAAAATTATTTCCTTTGCATATCTCAACACGAATGGTTAACATTTTCATACCCTACCCAGATCGCAAAAAGTTGTCATTGGCAAGAATTCGTCAGCATTCAAGCCACTGAAGCAGGGAGTGCCTCAAGGATCAATTCTAGGTCCGATCTTATTTTGCATCTTTATTAACGATTCGCCTTTAGTGTGCAGAAATAGTTTAATTTTCTTTAACGCTGCGATGCTCAGATTCGAATATCTCTTCCACATAATGAAAGGGGTCGCCCTGTTTCACTATTGAATAAAGATCTATCTACTATCATTAATTGGGCGGGCACTAAAAAATGGAATTTTGTTAAGCGCCAATAAATGCTCAGCTCAACCCATTGGTATCAAATAAATAGATTTTTCGAGTTTTGCATAGTCCCCGAAATAGTTGAGTCGGCTGTCTGCCTTTGCTTCCTTCTGGACCGAAAGCTTTTCTGCTACGAGCAGAGCCTATTAACAGCCTAATCGAGTGAATATTTGGGTGTTTGAGAAAACTTTGGCGAACCGCCGCGCCGGTGGCCCCCCCATTAGTACACGACAAAAGCTTGGGACGGGAGTGCACTAATAATGCCACTGATCACCTATTTCAGAAGTAGTGTATCCGCATCGAGAGTCACTTTCACTCAACAAAATTAAGGTAGAATTTAATGACGCCTTTCGGTTCATTTACGCACTCCGTAGATTAGACAAAATATCTTCTTATATCAACGGCTTCCTTGGACGCACCGTGACTCACAATATTAATGCCAGAATCTGAATTTTTATTCATAAATCTAATATGCTCAGGACTCCCAGGTATTTGTATGAAAAATTTGAATTCTGTTGATCGCGTCGCACCTTGAACATAAATATACCCTCTTTCAATACCTTCTTTATATTTAACGTATTAGCGAACCCACAATCTTCAAATCTATAATCTTTAATTATATTTCGACACCTCAGTAGCAAACTCAAAATATTAATGCCTTGTAAAAAGCACGTATATCTAAATTTTTGTTTTAAACCGAATTCTACACCTTACTTATCTATTTCATCTTTATCTTTGTTTCTTTGTAATCTTGTATTTGCATCTAGTTGTAACAATCATTGTTTAATTCTTAAGAATAAGTTCAACAACTGAATTTTGTTTGTAAAGTGGTACCTTAAAAGACCACGTCTTAGTGTACAGCCAATTAACACTTTAATAAACTAGGAACTTAGAACTTAAAACTTTGTAACATAAAGAAATATTAACCGTAGGCCTTCTCCCTTAGGAGTATAATTAAGAGATATGATCCAGGCCAACAAATCAATAAATTGATTTGGTACTGTCTGTCCATAGCCGATCATCTGCCTCATGTGTAAAGGTCTACAAAATTAAGCTCAATTAAGAGTGTAGATTGTCCTCAATTACTAGAGGCAAAGTAGAAAATTTTCTTACATTCAACCCTGGCTACGCCCGCAAATAACTTGAATGTGAAACAGCCTCAAATTCACATTTTATTTCAAAATAAAAGAATTTTTCTTAGTTAGGCAATGCCTAAGGAGCATAACTTTTGGTAAATAGAGACTATGGGCGGAAGCCTCTAACTCGATGAAAATTAGACTTTCCATATCATCGATCTATTTACTTACTTACTTAAGGTGGCGCTACAGTCCGGGGTGGACCTGGGCCTCAGCCAACAAGCTTCGCCAGCCAGCTCTGTCTCGAGCTAGCCGTCTCCATTTTCGCACGCGAAGTTGGCTGAGGTCCCCTTCCACTTGCGTGCGCCACAGGAGTCTCGGTGCTGGATTCGAAGATTTTCCGGGCCGGGGCGTGGGTGTCCATCCGCTCTAGATGACCCAGCCATCGTAGACGTTGTGTTTTGACTCTTTTGGCTAGGTCGGTATCGCTGTACAGCCCGTACAGTTCGATGTTATATCTCCTCCTCCACTCTCCGTCTATGCAGACGGGACCGTAAATCGTTCGAAGAATTTTCCTCTCGAAGCAGCCTAAAGTGTTTTCATCCGCCTTTGACAGGGTCCATGCTTCTGCACCGTAAAGCAGGACTGGGATCATAAGGGTCTTATAAATGGGCACTTTAGTTGCTCGAGAGAGGGCTTTGCTACTCAATTGCCTCCTTAGCCCAAAGAAACAGCGATTGGCAAGTTATCCTTCGTTTGATTTCAGCGATGGTGTCATTTTCTGAATTGATAGCGGAACCCAGGTAGACAAAGTCCCTAGCTACCTCTAAATTATAGCTGTCGATGGTGATGTTTTGTCCAAGACGTCGGTGTTGGGTGTCTTTTCTTGATGACAGCATATACTTGGTTTTGCCCTCATTGACTGATAAACCCATATTCGCCGCTTCCGTCCCAATACTCACGAAGTCTTCACTGATATCACACTTTGTTCTACCGATTATGTTAATGTCGTCTGCGTATGCGAGTATTTGAACGGACTTTTGAAAGATTGTACCTCTGGTGTTGGCGCGAGAGTTCTGCACAATTCTCTCAAGTATGATGTTAAAGAAGTCGCATGACAGCGCGTCGCCTTGTCTAGATCCTTTTTTGACATCAAAGGGGTCGGTGAGGTCTTTGCCGACCTTGACGGAACAGCGTGAGTTTTCCATCGTCATCCTGCACAGACTGACGAGTTTGGCAGGGAAGCCAACACTAGACATTGAGCTATATAGCTCGTCTCTATAGATGCTTTCATACGCGGCGTTGAAATCGATAAAGAGGTGGTGTGTATCGATCTGGATCAGCTTGAATCCGTTATCGGAGGTCGTGTCGTGCAGGCTAAGCTTTCCGACAGTACGACCAAAGATGCTCTCCCTTCCTAGGACAATCTTAATGTCGTAGCTAGGGCACTGCTCATACGTTTTGTCCAGGAGCTCGTAGAACATATCTTTGGTCTCGTCATCTTTCTCCTCTGTGGGGGCATGCGCGCATATGAGGCTAATGTTGGCGAATTTAGCCTTGATGCGGATCGTCGCGAGGCGCTCGCTTACAGGGTTGAAGCTCAAGACTTTTTGCCTAAGTCTGCCTCTAACAACGAAACCACATCCAAATAGGCGCTGTTTTTGATGCCGATAGCAGTCGCCGTAGTAGAGGTCGCAGTTTTTCATCCTTCTTTTGCTCGGTCCGTCCCACCGCATTTCTTGGATGGCAGTAATGTCTGCCTTGCAGTCGTTAAGGGCCTCCGCTAGTTGCTCGGCTGCACGTGGTCTGTTAAGGGACATAACATTTCACGTGCAGATCCGGAGCTCGTTGTCCTTTTCTCGTTTGCATTGGTCGTCAACAGTAAATCCGTCCGAATCCGAGGCTTGCTTCTGCTTCGTGACTGGTGTTTCTTTACGTGGCCGGGAAGTCACCCCGACGGCACGACCCCCAGATCCTGGAGGACCAGATCCTTTGTTTAGCTCTAAAAACGGAGAGCCGGATAGCCCGCTCCTTATAGGCCTGAGCTCCGAATACGTCGTAGTAGATCATATAAGGTGTTAACTAAGTAGTTCGGCCTGACTGGAACTATAGACGCCACCGTTGATTCCATCTGGGGAATTCCTCCGCTGCCGTCCGGATGCAAGGAGAAGTGCCTCAGTGGGAACACTCCTCCCCCCTCTCTCGTCTGCTACCCCAGACAACCTTCCAAAGGGGTTGGAACCCAAACTCCAGTTGAGGTACTAGGCACCCGATGTTCACCACGGGGAGGTGAGAGTAGGAGTTGATAGACAGAGGTGGGTTTAGAAAACCTGTGGATGCTTGTATCCTCTTGAGTGCACATGTCTATCCTTTGACCACCCATCGATCTATTTATACCACGTTATAATCTTTAAAAACTAGATGTCTCTGCTAATGCACTCTTAAGCGAAATAAAAAGATTTAACAAATATTAGAGATATTAGCTCCCTAAGTTTGTTTCATAAAGATTTTTGAGCTTCGTCATTTTCAGGTTGCTTTTTCTAGAAAACAAGTGTTTCTTTTTTAGCTTGAAGGATTTCATTTTCGGTGACATAACAATACAAATAATTTAGTTGCAATATATGAATGCATGTAACAAAACATCTGTATAAATCCGAACCTTAAGAATCCTTACCACTTTTGCGGACCTTAGCCAAGGGTCCTTGGCCCTTGCGGGTATGAAAACGAAACAGCACTCTGTGTATGGGTTGTTGGTTACATGTTGCTGAAAATATGACCATCAACAATAGCACATCAAAATACTGGGAAGTTGGTTATTTACTGGGAAGTCGGTTAATTATGTAGTTATTCGCTGGGTATGCAAATAAAGTGTTTAATTTTATTGAGAACTTCACAAAAAAAAAACATTCACCACACACTTGGCAATATAAGGACAATAGGCCGTAAATTAAATTATTCACCAGCAATTTTAGCAATTTAAAGTATTCGTTAGCACTGGAAATAACAATGCAACAGAAATTCTGTGAAGTGTTTACACTTCATCACTAATGAGCTTACAATGTCCGCCGGCCAAAAGGTGCAAAAGTCGGCAGGGCGGTCCTTTGCTCCCCCGCCACCGCCAACAGATTGCCATCTGTGTACAAAATTTATTTCCCAAATTGAATTCCATTTACAGCATTAAGCCCAACAATGAAACGGAAGTTATGCAAAACCGACGACAAGGCTTGAATTGGGTGGTCCCATCACGTCCGCATTTAAATACACGAAAACAGTAAATAACTTAATCCTTTTGTAGGGGAAAAAGAATACAGAAAGTCGACTTCCTCCGAATGAGAGCCAACAGCCAACAAAAAAAAGCACTAAAATGTCGAACAGGCAAACAGGAACAGGGAAGCGAAAAAGAAAACGATACCAAGAAGAGAACAAACACATTAATGGAGAAACTCAACTCTATGGGGAGAGCAACTAAATATATAGGATGAAAGAAATAGGAACCCCTTTTTCACACCCCAGCAGCATAATGATGGCCAGAGAGGGCCCCAGAGCTATCCATGGAATCCTTTTGGTTAAGCCTAGGGTCGTGTTAGGTTCACAGAGAGCTACTTTACGTTGGATTACATCCCTTATCCCGGATGAATTCGTTTGTTTTGAATATTAAAACCGTTTCGCTTATCCTTTCGTTTGCCAGACTTGTTGACCATGTAAATAGCACGGGGAAGCGCGTCTGGGGGTAAATCTATTAGTTGGACCACAGAATGGTGATATGGCGATGATATGAATAGTAGAAACTAGCTATAAACCGAGCATTCTGTAGTTATGATCTGTGGGAAATGTGCCAAATATGAGGGCGAAAAAAAACGACGATTCAATGATGTGTGTATGCTATTTGAAAGTACCTATAGTACTGGTCATCTGATGAGCACTTTACTTATGCACCATGGCTGTGAGCTGAATAAATTAATTCTTCCTCATGCTGTATGTTAAAGTATCTGGAAACGGACCTTTATTTTCCAGTAACTTACTTCCATTTTATTATGCATGTACCTACTCGTATGTATTTATTCAAATTAACTCTTAGAATATGTTTTTGTAAACTATCTATTGGGTTAAGAGCTTAAGTTGTTCGACATTTTCTCTGTCCTTGCTACTCTGCTGTTTGTTGTGTATATTTGGGTTACTTTAACTCTTTAAGCAGTTAATACCTTGGAAACATATTTAAGTTAGTTGATAACCTATATTTAATAAGAAAAAAATATTAACCTAAAGGTTTGATTTTTAAACTAGTAAGACACTTACTATAGATTGTGAATTTGACACTTAAAAGCTGATTTGCAAAATGAACGTTTTGTGCACATTGTGCAAATACACTTCGTAGATTTCGTGATCGGCATTCGGTCCAAAATATGATTTAGAAAAATTCTCATTTTCTTTTCTATGCAAAATGTTTGGTTATAGAAATTATTAATAATAATTTGGTCTATAAACAAAACTTTTTGTCTATGACCAAAAATTAGTATGTATAGTAGGTTGAATTGCCCAATTAGAAGTGGGAAAAACTCAAAAGCATATGTCAAGTCGCCCTATGAACCATTTCAGCCTACTGGCTGGTGTGTTTTATCAACTTGTGTAATAAATTGTGTAAATAAAAATTTCTATTTTCCTCCTTGCTCAGGTAAATATCTGACATCGACTTGAAATCATTTTAGGTCCAACAAAAACTTGTTACATTCCACATGGCGCTCGACACCAACTGTCTCACGCGTCACACTATAAGACGACTTAAGAGTGTGTAAAGTCACTAGATAAACAGATAAGACTGAACACACAGCTGAATTTTTTTCCTCATCCGCATTATCAGCATCAGCATCAGCATCAGCATCAGCATCAGCATCAGCATCAGCATCAGCATCAGCATCAGCATCAGCATCAGCATCAGCATCAGCATCAGCATCAGCATCAGCATCAGCATCAGCATCAGCATCAGCATCAGCATCAGCATCAGCATCAGCATCAGCATCAGCATCAGCATCAGCATCAGCATCAGCATCAGCATCAGCATCAGCATCAGCATCAGCATCAGCATCAGCATCAGCATCAGCATCAGCATCAGCATCAGCATCAGCATCAGCATCAGCATCAGCATCAGCATCAGCATCAGCATCAGCATCAGCATCAGCATCAGCATCAGCATCAGCATCAGCATCAGCATCAGCATCAGCATCAGCATCAGCATCAGCATCAGCATCAGCATCAGCATCAGCATCAGCATCAGCATCAGCATCAGCATCAGCATCAGCATCAGCATCAGCATCAGCATCAGCATCAGCATCAGCATCAGCATCAGCATCAGCATCAGCATCAGCATCAGCATCAGCATCAGCATCAGCATCAGCATCAGCATCAGCATCAGCATCAGCATCAGCATCAGCATCAGCATCAGCATCAGCATCAGCATCAGCATCAGCATCAGCATCAGCATCAGCATCAGCATCAGCATCAGCATCAGCATCAGCATCAGCATCAGCATCAGCATCAGCATCAGCATCAGCATCAGCATCAGCATCAGCATCAGCATCAGCATCAGCATCAGCATCAGCATCAGCATCAGCATCAGCATCAGCATCAGCATCAGCATCGATTTATTTCTCGAAAAGCTGATTAGAACCTCGCGGATGTGGAATCGTGGAGTGTCTAAAATCTTATATTTAAGACAGGGTTACGGAAAGCATGAATTTTCCGCAATTGGACAATTCGGATATTAATGTCCAGAAAGGAGCACTCGTCACTGAAAGGACGTTTAAAGAAATTCGTCAGCAAACTCGAATCAAACTGCTCGAGAGCCCACTTACTAGTCTATGAGCCCAGTTATTTGCGATCTTTAATCTGAGCTCCAGGGTAGGTTAAAGATTCCACTGGTCGGTGTAGGTCAAAGTCATAGCGCAAAATTACCAAAGTTATGTTCAGCGAAAGCCCAGTTTTTTTAAGCTGCGCAGAATTGACTGCGATTCATGACGGGAGATAATCAAAATCCCTATTTAATCATGTTTTAAGACTCTACCGAGGACTATTAATCATCCTTGAAGTTTAATATGTGTCAATAGGTACATTATATGAGTACATTCATCAATGAAAAACCAGTGGGAAAGTGCAACAGGGCGTATGTAAGAACTTCAGTCCACCTGCGATGGATTTCAAAATACCCTACCCTACCAAAAAGGAAAACTACCACGCCTCCAAAAAGTGGCCGGACTGTAAAAATATAACTTTTTTATAGTTTTATGTAAGGTGGTTGCATACATTTCGGACTAAAACTCTGACTTTTTAACTAGGAAAATCACATTTCTTAGGCTACGCCCACAAAAGTGGGCGGAGTCACATACCATATACACAAAAAAGTTTAACCTCAAAGACAAGGAAATGTCACATACCAAAAATCAGCGCGCTAGCAACATTTCGACATAGCTAAAATTTTAAAAAAGTATTTTTAAAAATTATGGTCGCACCATACTGTGGGCGGATTCAACTAATTTTCAAATTTGATCTGAAAGACTGGAGTGGGCTTCTCACAAAATTTCAGCTCTCTATCTTAAAATTACGGACGGAAGGACGGACAGGGCTAAATCGACCTCCTGTCAGTCTCATTCATATCTCTAAAAGGACTTAGGGGTCTACGGTGATTTTTTCACTGCGTTACAAGCTATAAAAGAAATTTAATATACCCTGGGTGATGGGTGGGGTATAAGCACTCAGAGCATCTATTTGAAAAAGAATTGTTATTTTTGTGTTCAGGACTCAGGTGTTATGATCTCCAGATATGTGCAATGCATGAGTCTTTTGCATTATTTGCTCTGACTATAACAATTACGCTCGTAAAAAGATGCTACGAAAGCAGCCTTCATCTTGGCGCATTTAATCTCACATGCCTGTCATAGAACACTGCAATCAGCAAAAAAAAAACAAAAATTTTTCCCCGTCTTCCATAAACCCATCGCAATATGGCACGTACGATGTCTGCATTGTCTTGGCTTTTAGTCGAAGAAGAAACAATCTGAGAGCTGCTGACATTCCAACGCATAGCCACCCCATTAAAATCAATTTGCACGTCCTTGAGAGATAGACAATTATCATCGTTATTATTATAGCCATCATCACTTTATGTGCAGTGCTATTTGGTTCAGTTCAAACTCCTCAACGATGTGAGGAGTAAGTCTATTTTATTTTTTCGTCCTTTTACGACTTACCTAGCGCTGCTCCTCGGCAAAACCCTTCAAATGGAATCGTAAATGTATCGGGGACTATATTTAACTTTTCCTGCGAAAGAGTGAATGCGTGACTGTGCAGTATAAATTAACGTCCTGCTGTGTGCTCTCACTCCTCTTAAAGTGCTGTGGTTAATTTGGACCAAGAAGACGTCCTCGAATCTTTCAAAAAAAATGCTCTGAGTTTGCGACATTAAAGTCAATGCAGAGCGGAAAAGTTTCTACGGAAATTGCTCATTTTCTTTTCCTCGTAGAACGATGGTAATAAATATGAATTATTGTCGTCGAAGGATTTATATTCCGCAGATTATTTGCAAGTTGAGCAAAATTATCAGAGTCATTATTCGTCTTTCGACTTTGGACGATTCAACTGTGCAAGCTTTGATTTATCATCGAGGTTCAGTGAAGAGTAGGAAGATTAATAATACCAGCCAACTCGTTAATTAGGGAAAGTTTACGTCTGAAAATAATAGTTTGGAGGTAAACTTTATTTCGTTTTTAATTGATGGGACTCCGTGTCGATGCTATTTTTTCTTCGCAGTTCAGTTTTGGCAATTGACATTTTGCAAAAAGGAAAAATGGTAAAAATGCAGTCAACTCAAATGAGTAATATTTGTTTCGTACTGCAGAAAGGAATAACTCATTAATCCAACCAACGACGCTCAAGAAAAGGCTAAAAGCTAGTTGAAATAACTTGTATGGAAGCTATTGGCACAGTGGTAGAAGAAGGTGTCCTGTACAACTTACTGAAAATAATTTTGTTATTCTAACAGGAAGATAGGTCTCAGACTTGTTGGAGTCAAAAATGCTTATTTTACGCTTTAGCTGCTTCTTCAGAAAATTCAGTAAAATTGCATTATCGATCAAAGTCTCGCCATGGATTCATATTTTGTGCATTGTTGGAGTGTGCGTGAATGAACTGCATGGTTTAAGACTCCTAGGAATTCAAGAAGCCATCAGAGAGAACAAGAGAGCCTATATTCTGTGGAATCAATGTAGGAGCTCTCGAGGCAGGTACGTTGAGGAGCGAAGAACTTCCAATATGGCGGTCATAACACGCTTGGAAAAAATTCGGCGAGAGATTAGAGCACGATTACAGATCTGCAAACAGATGTTTTGGCAGACTGTTCGCCATCTCGCAGGAAAGAAGCTAAATATCGTACAAGAGGTTGAATCCAAAGAAAGTACACTTCTTTCAAATAAAAACTACGTCTTACGCAGATGGATCGTGCACTTTTCGGCTCAGTCCCCAAAAGGGCACTGAAGATGGTAGTCCCACTCCTGGCGAGATTAGGGCGGAGCGTAGTCCTACAGTAAATGAAGACACTGGCACTGCTGCGATTAATGCTGGAATCGCAATGTTGCATTGCTGCGTGCGTACGTTAATGGCCTTTGCCATGCGTTGCCTAAACTTAACAATACTTTACGTCAAACTACGCACGCAGCAAATTTGCAAAACGAAATGCCGCTTTGCGTTTTGGGGTAGGAAATTGTAAACTATCACCTCAAACACATTCAATTTCTGTTGAAAGATATTTGCAAAAGAACGAGCAGAAAAGATGCTTTTTAAAAACGAAGAACATCACATTCTCTACTCAAACCTCTCTACTCTACGCAAACCTGTTTTTTTTTATTTTGACAAGAAACAGAAACAACACTTTTTCGTCCCCACAACCTACTGACGACAAGAGATACTCACTCACCACACAATGAATGAGCATGAGGTTGTTCAACGGACGCAAAAGTAGAAAGTAGATCTACTTTTGCGTTGTAGATGCGTCTACGATATTTACGGTCAAACGTGGGGTGAAGTTTTGAAGTAACATTTCGTTTTGCCCCATATGCGCCCGTTGTTTCTACTCTGCTTGTCATCGAACGCACGCAGCAACGCAACATTGCGTTTTGGACTAAGATCGCTAAAAGTGGGTAAGGCTGCTGGAGTTGGTGAAATCCGGTAAGAAATGCTCAAGGCATGTGTGAAGAAGGTGTTAAATGGCTAGCGCGTGTCATTAAGCTGGCCTGGGAAAGCGGGAAAGCACCTACCGGTTGACAAACAGGACTTATAGTGCCGATTTACAAAAAAGAGACAAGAGAGATTGCTTTAACTATTTAGGGCGTATTTCTCTGAAGTCTTCCGGGAAAAGTATTCGTAAAGGTGTTGAAAGCGCGTTCCAGAGCTGTAATCGAGCATTTTTTACAGCAAGAGCAATGCGGCTTTCGGCCTGGCGGACGCACAATAGACAAGCTTTTTACTCTGAATGTTATTTTTGAGAAGGCCTGAGAATGTGCCAAAACTGTTTGCATGTGTTTTGTAGATTTGGAGAAGGGCTATGACCAGGTTTCTCGGGACAAGCTTTAGAGAGTTTTGCAGATGCACTGAGTGGGCCCTTCTGAGGGCCATCCTGACTTTGTATGTGAAATGCAGAAGCTGTGTTCATATAAATGGCATAAAATCCCGATCTTTTGATGTGTGCGTTTTATCGCCTCTGCTTTTCATAGCATAAATAATCTGGATGGTAAATAAGCCATCTGCTTTTTGCAGATGATTAAGCTATCCTGGCATCGTCCGAGGAGGAACTTCAGTGAGCTCAGGATGGGTTTGCGGCCATCTGTGGTAAGGCTGGGATGAAGCTTCACGTGAGCGAATCCGGCGTGATGGTTGTTTCCCGAAGTGAAGTGTACCCTGCACATATATGGGATCCCTTTTAAACAGGTAGAGAAGTTTAAGTATTTCGGGGTCTTTTGCGCGAAACACGGAAGGAGTGATACTGAGTTATCCTGCAGAATTGGCCAAGCTGGAGCAATAGTAAAGGAACTGCCCCCGCCCGTCACCAGGAAAGCTGAGCTTGGAGTGAAAGCAAAGATCTCAGTTTTTAATTCACCGTTCGTTCCAACCCTCGTTTATGGTCCTGAAATTTGGGATGTGACCGAAAGTATTAGATCGCGGCTACAAGCTGCAGAAATGAGATTTCTAGGTGCGTTGCTGAAGTTACTCTTAGGGACAGAGTGAGAAACGTCAGTGCTCGTAGGAATCTTAATGTTGAGCAGCTACTTCTGCGAGTGGAACGATCAATTCTTCGATGGTTTAGACACGTTCTTCGAATGCCCCCGATAGACTTTCACAGGTCAAGTTAGCCGAGGCGCGAGCCCGTCGCCCCCTGGTAGGCCAACAAAACAGGTGGTGGAATCAGGTAAAGAGCATCCCCAAGACCCGTCTGGGAATCGAACCTGAGTTAGTGGCGGAGAATCGGGAACGATGGAAAGGTCATTTATAGCTGTCCTCGCTTCGTGACCCTACTTAGGATAAGCGGTCACAGAAAGTAAGTGAGTGAGTGTTGAAGTCATCGAAAGCTCCACTGTTTCGCAATGCGCATTTACTTAACTTCTTCTTCTTAAGGTGGCGCTACAGTCTGGGGCGGACCTGGGCCTCAGCCAACAAGCTCCGCCAACCAGCTCTGTCTCTAGCTAGCCGTCTCCAGTTTCGCACGCGAAGTTGGCTGAGGTCCCCTTCCACTTGCGTGCGCCACCTGAGTCTCGGTGCTCCTCTACCGCGTCGTCCCTGCGGTGTGGATTCGAAGATTTTCCGGGCCGGGGCGTTGGTGTCCATCCGCTCTAGATGACCCAGCCATCGTAGACGTTGTGTTTTGACTCTTTTGGCTAGGTCGGTATCGCTGTACAGCCCGTACAGTTCGATGTTATATCTCCTCCTCCACTCTCCGTCTATGCAGACGGGACCGTGAATCGTCCGAAGAATTTTCCTCTCGAAGCAGCCTAAAGTGTTTTCATCCGCTTTTGACAGGATCCATGCTTCTGCACCGTAAAGCAGGACTGGGATGACGAGGGTCTTATACATGGAGACTTTAGTTGCTCGAGAGAGGGCTTTGCTACTCAATTGCCTTCTTAGCCCAAAGAAACAGCGATTGGCAAGAGTTATCCTTCGTTTGATTTCAGCGCTGGTGTCACTGTCTGAATTGAACCTGAATTTACCTAACTGTCTGAATTTACCTTGTCTGAATTTACCTAACTTGGAAATTTCAAATTTATAGCCACTGCTTACAACATAAAACCTTTCGTATGATCTCCAGCATAAAATTACCCGAATGCCAACTTCGAATGACATTCGTGGATCAAAAACCTATCTTTGCAACATCCGGAGCCTAGCAGATTCGCAATTGGTCATGTCATGGGTTTAATTTTAGTTTGACTCATTTCAAAGCGTGCTACTCTACATATGCTTCCGAGAGACATCGAATAATGTCCTCTATTTCACTCGCAGTATCAGCAGGCAGCGATGTGATCTGTAAATCGAAGATTTGACAATTTTTCACCATCCTTTCGCCATAAATTTACTTACATTAACTTACATGCTCGACAGAGTCAAAAGCTTTGCAAAAAAATCTAAAGACGTAAAATATAGCTATATTCTTATTATACTCTAGCGGTAAACACAAACCCCTATTGTCATGTTATTTTTCGGTTCTTTTAAAAAAGAACAAATAAGTAATGCAAGAGTCTGTCTGTAGACAAACTTCTATATACCCGACCCTATATACCATGTAACACCAAATCCCTAAGTTTCTTGGCCCGAATTCGTATATAATTATGGGCATGGGCTTAAAATTTAAATCAATTAAATGAATTTCATTAGAATCATGAGAAAATACGATAAAAGCGAAAATTATTTCAGAAAAAAACGGTTTTTTCCTAAAAACGCCCCTTAAAAGTGGGCGGAGCTCTAAATTTTGTATGGAGCAAATTGAGCAAATAGTATAATATCTTCAAACGTTTGTCATGAAATTTTTTTTTTTCGATTTGGAGTTAACTTTCTGAGAAATCGGGTTTTTAATGATCCAACATGACATAAGTGGGCATGGTCGATATTATCGGCGGTACAATTTTTGCCTTTGTTAAAGATTTTAGGCCAATATTCCTCAGTATCAAAATTTTAGTTCCTGCGCCTTGTCTAACTTCGCCAATAGGCATTTTTAAGGAAAATGTGGAATAGAGGTTGTCCTACATTTAAGCCAGTAGTGGGCGTGGCTGTTGGCGGATTTTGCCGATTTTCACACTTTGTCTGTGCAACAAAAGAACCAATCCGTTTACATGTTTCAGCTTTCCAGCTGGATTTTGAATACCTAAAACATTCATGGCTTAATCGATTTACCTGTCGGTATTTATCATATCTGTAAAAGATCTTAGGGGTCTACTATGATTATTTCACTGTGTTACAAACGATGCATTAAAATGAATATACCCTGGGTTGGGTATAAAAATTACGTAATCTTAAATATATAACAGTAAGCTTAACCTTCAACAAAGCCAACGGTATACGCTCCGTGTACCTTCATACTTGTCGACCTTGTTTTTAGATGAAGAGATTCGTGTCTTATGTGTCATTTGGTTTAATTTTGACATCTTTTCTCTTGAGTATTTTCCAATCACCTGCTTCCTGGTTAAACTCTGCTTCCTTATGCCAAAAGACTTGCAACAGTCTAATGCCTATTTAAGCTTCAATTTGTCAAAGCTTCAATAATCATATCATTGCCGCTCAGTAGTGAATTGTAGTCTAAGGTAACATACCTTAGGTTTAGGTTATAAGGTGCATCCACACTATCATGACCAAACTTGCCGCAAAGCAACCGAAACGAACTTCGCTTGAATAATTTTCACCTACTTAACTATTCTCATTTCGTTATAATTTTCGACACCCATTACAGCTGATGATAATAATCTTAATGGGAACAACGTCATTTAAGCCCACTTGGATAGCACATCGCACATGGTCCGCATAAGCCCGATACAACATAAGGCGAAAACAAAATAAAGACAGCTGGGAGAAGAGGGCGAGACGACAGTCCCTTTGGCATAACATCCACTTTAACAATTTTCAAAAACACATTAAAACTTAATCCATTCAGTCTGGCTCATTTCTGCATGGTCCTTGGAAAAGTATGCTTAACTCTCTCGATCACGACCTGGTAGCTGCAACAGCCCTTCAACAGAATGTGTGTCCGTTGTTTGCTTATTTCATGCACGCCTTAAGTTCCAAGGACCAAAGTCAGTGGGGGAAGTTCTTTATGCAAACTTAATTATAATTTAAACGAAAACTATTTATTTATCGCAGCACGAAATTAGTCGCGTCCTTACCGAGGCATTATCCTTCCGCTAAACGAGTTGCCAATATATTCCTCTTAGTCAGATGTAGTGGAGTTGAGCAAACTAGTTGGTAGGTGGTTTAAGAAAGAAAAATATATATCTCTCTATTATGACTAAAAAGACTGTTATAGAAGACTGCTTTAGATTAAATTGAAGCTTTATAACTTTCCCAAGATCTTCCTTTGAAAAAATTATTCAGTTTTAGTATTCACCAGTTTTCCCATTCGTTTTGGGGACCTACATCCTATTGTCACGCTAAAAGCTTTGAGTTTAAAACTTCACAAGTAAATTTTTAAGCTACGACGAAAAACAAGCTCACCTATTTAATCACCTAGAAGCAATATTTTTTTATCAAAATAACTAGGCTCATTTCGCTAGAAAAAAGTTCACATAAAATCTTAACGTCTCTCACATGGTTGCCATATAACACCCATGAGCCTCAGAAGCAATTTACCAGCTGTTAGTTTAAATTAAAAAAAAAAAAAAAACAATTTTCTTAGTGCATTCTTCTGTTGAACTGTTTTATTAATACAATCTGGTTATTCAACATACACAAAAATCATATAAGGACATGAAAACTATTGAATTCACTTAAGCAACAATTGAGGAGCATAAGGGCTGGCATATGGAGGAGCAAATGCAGCAGCATATGGTGAAGCCAAACCAGCAGCATACGGGGCAGCAGCGAAGCCAGCAGTGTAGGGAGATGCGAATCCAGCGAGTCCAGCAAAGGTGTTTAGTGCAGAAGCCGCATATGGTGAGGCTACTACTGGAGCAGCAGCAGCAAATGGAGCTGGTGCATAGGGCGAGGCAAAGTTCCCATAATATCCTGGAGTGTAAACAGCAGCAGCCGGTGCTGCCGAAATCAGTGGTGGACTGAACGGCAAAGGAGCTACAATACTGGGCTTAGCAGCGGCAACAGCAATGACTGCCATCAGGACAATTGCAAAAATATTAGACATGATGATCAAGCAAATTGGTTTAGTTGTTTTCGAGAAGAAGAGTAACTGAACTATGCTTAGACACCCCCATGGCGGCTGCCTTTATACTTGAGTTCGAGGAAACAGTGGCAAGTAGTTGGTAGTGCCACAATGGGTAAAAGAACCTTCAAATCAACTTGTCGCCATCAAAATCGAAAGTGAAGACATGACAAGTGACGAAAAACCAAAAAAAAAAACAGCTTTTGATGCAACGGTCGACTTGTTACGTAGTTTATTCCATAATACTGATGGTTCCCTATAAGAGCCACCGAATGATGAATGGATGCCAAAGTTAATTGACCAGGAATGATTATACTAAACTAATGGCTCACCAAGGCTTCTGGCATGTTTCCTCAAAGTAAGTTGTCAAAAATCATTCACGTATTACAGAGCAAACGCATTAGTGGGTCGAATATGTCATTCTTCGATGGAACAACTGCTTTATAAAATTTTATGACTTTTTCAACGACAGGTGGAATTATTGCTTATAAAGTTCAAGTTCAGATATTATCTTTCTTTTTGGCGCTGTCTTTTTGTTCATACACATATATTCCATAATATTTGGGGATGTTACATATTTAGCTCAATCCGAGAGCCTCTTTTGAAGGCGTTCTGGAATATAGAGAGTTTGTCAATAGAATTGGGGCCTGAAATAAAAATTTTTACGTGACCAAAGTTGGGTTTCGAACCCATACCTCCCTACCTGTGAAACAGTCTATATACAAATCACAGCCCCATGAAACGCACTCAGAACAAGGCATATTAGAAAAAATGATCTACTTCCTCTTGAGCCAGGTTTTTTCTAACTAACTAGATTATGTCTGAACCGACAAAGTCATTATCAATGTGACGATCGAGAGGCTTGCGAGAATTCTTGTGACACCATCCGTGACAAGTCCACGGAACTTCTTCCAAGGAAGAACTTCTTCGAAACATTACGTGTTCAAATACTAATCGAAACTCTGATAAAAAATCAGTTGATCCTGATCTTTCTGAGCTTTATACATGTATGTGCCTGAGTATTGCTTTGGTACGTGCCTTATTTCGGTTGCGGAAAGTGATCCAGGACAACTAAAATAACATAACCAATCACGGTTAAATTCTATTTGAATTAAATTTTTAAAAATGTAATCTTTTGGTTAAACTTTTGTGAATTTGACCCCTTATGATGAGCGTGGCCAAAAACTTTGTGCAAACAAAATCTAAAATAGTGTCTGGTGTACCTAATGTGCTAAATTTTATTTCTTATTCTTTCTTTTCTTAGTTCTGAAGTGCTGGCTTTCACACGGCCACCAGAATGAAGCCTCTGGTTTGACGACCAGGCACTAAACAGCTAAACAGGAAGCATACAAAGCGGCTCTGCACAGAAGGATTAGAGCCGCTCGCGAGGTCTACGAGCAGAGGAGGAGGGAAGAACACCGGCTTCTCCGAAGGAAAAACAGAGAGCACGGGAAGCGCGCGGTTGAAGAGATTGAGAGTTGTTACAACAGGAATGAGGTTAGAAAGTCTTACCAGAAGATCAAAAGATCCTGCCAAAGGTATAAAGTTCGAACTGAACATCGTTGTTAAAACGCAGTCGGTGCTGTATCACAGCGAAGACGAACCAAAAACTGCTGTAAGGCAGAACGAACAATTTAACCCGGGCGAAGACGATGCCGAGGAAGCATACAAACGATACCGTCCACCTGACCTGGAGGAGGTGAAAGCAGCTGTGTCTAAGCTCAAGTGCAACAAAGCAGCCGGAGCGGGCGGCATAGCTGCTGAACTTTTTAAGTCCGCTGGCGATGAGCTCGGAGCATGCACCAGCTCATCTGCAAGATATGTTCGGAAGAAAGAATCCCCTACGAATGGAACCTCAGCATTGTTGAAGAAAGGAGACCCTTTGAGTTGTGCCAACTACTGAGGCATCAGTTTTCTTAACATCGCATACAAGATCTTTTCTGCTTTACTGTGTGAACGCCTGAAGCCGTTTTTTAACAATCCGATAGGCACATATTCAGTGTGGCTTTAGGCCAGGAAAGTCCACCATCGATCAAATATTCACAATGCCGCAGATCTTGGAGAAAACCCAGGAATTCCAAATCGAAACACCCCACATTTTCATCGATTTCAAGGCCGCGTATATGACAGCATCTATAGAGACGAGCTATAGCGCAATGTGTAGTTTTGGCATCCCTTCCGAACTGCCAGAACAATGTACAAAAAGGATTTGTACAAGGCGACGAGCTGTCATGCGGCTTCTTTAACATCATACTTGAGAAAATTGGGTAGAACTCCCTCGCAATTTTTCAGAATTCCGTTCAACTACTCGCATACGCAGATGACATTGATATAATCGGAAGAACAAAGCGTGATGTCAGTGAAGCCTTCGTGAGTATTGGGACGGAAGCGGCGAACATGGGCTTAGCAGTCAACGAGGGCAAAACCAATAAAAAGCACCCAACACCGACCGACGTCTTGGACAAAACATCACCATCGACAGTTATAACTTTGAGGTAGTTAGGGACTTTGTCTACCTGGGTTCCGCTATCAATTCAGACAATGACACCAGCACTGAAATCAAACGAAGGATAACTCTTGCCAATCGCTGTTTCTTTTGGCCAAGAAGGCAATTGAGTGGCTAAGCCCCCTCTCGAGCAACTAAAGTCTTCATGTATAAGACCCTCATAATCCTTTACGGTGCAGAAGCTTGGACCCTGTCAATGGCGGATCAAAACACTTTAGGCTGCTTAGAGAGGAAAATTCTTCGAAGGGTCCACACTCCCGTTTGCATAGACGGAGATTGGAGGTAGCTATATAACATCGAACAGTGCGGCCTGTACAGCGATACAGACCTAGCCACGAAGAGTCAAAACACAACGTCTACGATGGCTGCGTTATCTACAGCGAATGGACACCAACGCCCCGGCCGGGAAAATCTTCGAATCCACCCCGCAGGGATGGCGCAGTAGAGTAGCACCGAGACTCAGGTGGCGCACGCAAGTGGAAGGGGACCTCAGCCAACTTCGCGTTGGCTGAGACTGGAGACGACTAGCTAGATGCAGAAATGACTGTCGAAGCTTGTATGGCTGAGGCCCAGGTCCACCCCTGACTATAACGCCACCTTAAGTACGTAAGTAAGTATTCTTTTCTTAGTTAGGCTAAAAACCATTCGAAATCAATGTTTTTCTGGAAAATTATAGGTTTTTCTTGAGCTTTGCCTCTAAATATGGTGTGAACAAAAAGAAGAAAGAAATTATTTGCTACATAATATTTTTAGTAAAATTTTTTCCATTGTGAAAAAATATTGAAAAAATTGCATTTAAAGGATCACTCCTTCAAATCGATGGCTCGCTCACTAGGGGCGGTCTGCCGATTTCGTTTTTACTTTTTATGTCTTATAATCAATAGTGTTAAGTGTTAAATTTCAGCTTTTCATGACGTCTTAAAGTTTTGAAAATACTGGACGTAGTTGTAGCACATTAAGAACGATTGTGGACTAATCTGTGGGTGGATTTCAAAAATTTTAACGCTTGTATTGCTTCGGATAACCGAGAGCTTACGAACGAAATTTCAACTTTCCAGCTCAAAATTTAAGCCCTAAAAAATGGAGACATATGGATGAAGGGACATGGCTCATTCAATTCAGAAATCGGTCTCTATCATTATGCTCTTAAGGTCTTGGGGGTATTGAGTTATTATTTCTCTATGTTACATTTGCGCATGTATGTTTCGCTTAATATACTCCATTCCTCTGGAATATTGTATAATTAGTCGCTCAGGTCGCTCAGGTCTCAAGATTTTCAGAAACGAAAAATTTGTCGCGTCACTTTTTTCGAAGTTATAACGAAAAAACAAAATTTGGAGTGTTAAGTTTGCACTACCACTTAAGCTAAAATTGCAAAAAACCTAAGAATTGCATTAATTGTCTTTTTTTTGTGCTTCAAGAGTTTCAGAGACCGAAAACTCTTTTTGTCAAAAGCAAATTTTTTAAATTGGCAGTGCTAAGTTGATACTCCTTAAACCTCCAAATATCTTGTAAAATAATTGAACTGCAAATTTAGAGTTTCTGAAGCTCCTTGAGTAGCTACTAAGAACCGACTAAAACTTGCACTTGTGGGGTGCCGTGGCGTAGTGGTTAGTGTGTGCGCTTACTACGCCGGAGGTCTGGGTTCGAATCCTGCCATCGTCACCTGAAAAAAAAAAACTTGTTCTTTTCCACGGTGCTCACCTCCACGAGGGTCTGACAAGACTTCTGAGAGTATCATTTGTCTTGAAAAACTTCTCAAATTGCCGTTCGGATTCGGCAAAAAATTGTAGGTCCCCTAGTATGTGAAGAAATTAACACGCACAGCATACATTGTTGAGAAGTTGGCCCTGGTTCGCCTCGAGCTGTTGCGCCACACTATTTATTTATTCTTTTTTAAAACTTGGTAGTGCTTACGTGACACTCCGATTAGTAGGAACCTACTTTTGCATCACATCTTCTAAAAGAGTTGAAAGACAAATTTTTTGGTTTCTGTAACTCTTGAAGTACAAAAAGGCGAAAATTAATGCATGGTAAGGTTTTTTATAATGTTAACTTTAGGGTTCTTGGTTTGTTGAAAATAGTAGGTACCTTTTGGCAGGGGAAGATTATGTGTCTCTTAAATTTCATATCATCTGCAAATATAGAAATAGAGGTTATTCGATGACACTTATCCAGATGACATCATTTTCGTAAGAATAAATATAATTGGGCCAAGATCCGTCGCAAATTCAAGGAGTGGCACAGTTCTAAATAATTAAGATTTGAGTCGATTAAGATTGTCGATTTTCAAGATAGGATTTGGGCTATAATACTAAGCCCAGAGGAAAACTTATAACAGTGAATTTAAGAATTATGAAATAGTGTATGATTTTGTCAAATGTCTCGTTGAAGTCAGTGTCATCAAGGATTTTAAAACAAACTCGACTTAATTTGTGGTGGTCGATCAGCCTTTCAGGAAACCATAATGGTCTAGAAAAGGGAAGATAGGAATGCAGTGTAATTGTATTGTGAGCGTTGCTCTCAAAATTAATGGGTATACAATACATGACCGTTTGTGCTATCATCCTTCATTGTGGATCTAGATAATATAGGCACTTTTCCAGAGCCGCGAAATGACTCCCAGTGAGATGAGACCTTTTGTAGACAATATGATGGAATCTCCTAATAATTTTAGGCAGTTGTATCGTACTCGGTACGGAATCATATCGCTGGTATGCGACCTAGGTGAAAAGAATCACTTTCATGACCGATATTATGTAGCATAGACACAAGATACAATATCAATTCAAGACCAGGATACAACATACTCAAAACCAGGGGATATCTCAACTACGGCCGCAAATAACAAACCACAACTGGGAGGCCGGATGACCTATAAAAACTGAAGGTGTTCAACACTTAATCGGAATATGTCCAGATTTAGAAGAGCACATGGGTGTAAGCATTTCCTGTCAACAAACGAAGTAAACTCAATTCAAAATATTGATTTGCTACTGTTTCGTTGGTTCCACCATCTTGCCGAAACGACAGATTCTTGAGGTCATAAACGTTATCGAATTTTTGAAAAACTAATAACCGGTCAACAGGTCCTGGTGGTTTACCTGGCTGAACTCGAGCCTTTTCACTCGCCTTCCTGTGATGCTTTGTTTTGTGCGAGGACATTCAGTTTACATGCATAGAGTTTCACCCCATACATATAACTGGGCGGGTATCAGTATACCTACTTCAAATCATTTTGCTTATACGAGTACTTCATAAAATCTTAAAAATGTTACAGATTTTTGCGTGGTCCATACGAGAGGTTAAAGTTTTAATGGATGCACCAAAAATAAGTTAACGGGTCTTCTAATTTTTTCTAAACTCAATGCGTCACGAGTGGATAAATTATGTCTATATTGGCTTGGATGAGACTAGAGTAAACTTCTTTTTCCAAAGACTCAACTAATTTAACTGGAGTAAGGCTTTGTTTTCCGGAAAACATCTACAACAATTATTTCGTAGATTAAATTTTCTTAATGTTCCTAATGCACCCACAGTATAGTCTCTACCCGAAAAATCGCCCAAATTAAAATCATCTCTAGCTCTGAGTGCATAATACTCTTAGTGAAATCTTTCCTGATAGGGGCAATAATGGTCTTCCATGGCTCCATTCAATTAATGAAATACGCATTCGGCCAGTATACTCGCCATCTGGTCTTTCCAGTATTTCAAAATTCGTTCGGGTAGTCCAGGAGTAGGTACAATCAGGACTTTACTACAAATGTCGTAGAATAAATGCAGAGTAAGTCTATTCTGTATACTGGAGACGGGGTTGTTTCTATTTCCAGAGTTATATGAAATACCTTTGATTACTATTTGCCCTTTTGTTCAACATTTTTGCGTAGAAACCATTCAAATCAATTCGTGATGAAGATGAATAATAGACGCATGTACTCGGAATCCATGGATCGTATAAATTAATATGAAGAAGCCATGACATTGTCCTCAGTTGTTCCGAAGTTTTTATATAAGAAATGAATCTGAATCGGTGAGGTATTCTATAGCAAATATAGAAAAAAAATAGAAGGCATTTCAAAGGATACACATATAACATAATTTTTTGATCAAATTTGTTTGAGTCTTTTGCATTGTGTTTGTATAAAGTCCATTGGAATTTGTATTTTAAGCCTGGCTGGGACTTAATTAATTTCTCCGAATTAGGTTTCAAAGGAGCAAACTCTTTTAGCTGAATGGAGTTTAGGTGCAAGTATGAAGAATCTAACAATGGACTACCAATACCTTTTCAAATGCTATTCATATCTTATTTGTGAACTGAAATAACAATGACTCCTTATCTTATAGCAAGGAGAACCATAAACGTGAAGAAGCCTATGGTTGGCTTCCAATTCTACAATTTTGAAATCTCTAACAAAAGTACATTCACATTACAAGAAAGTGAGTTCCAAAGAACACTTTTCTCTACTGTTTCCCAGGAACGGAATAGGGGGTACTTTTGCCAAGACAACGATGTGAACGTAGCTTTGTCCGAGCTTTAGTGTCAATTCAAATGTATGATCTATTTTGAAAGCAATTTCAAGTCAGTGGATGAGTAGGGTAGGTTCTTCATATATAATAGACCACACTAAACCGGAGTAGAACTCCTTCTTTGAAGCATTAGTAAATTGATTATTTCTCAGCAACATCACTTGCTTGAGTACCTAACCTTGCTTTGCGGAATTTTTTAGTGTCCATGTTTATGTATATATCATTATATCCTCCCGAAATTAACCGCTTCAAATTGAGTATTTTTGTTTCAAATTAAGATCTATGTATAATAAATTTTATTTTTTTGTCAAATTCGTATCATCATTTTCAAATTCCACTTCTGCCGGACTCAAAAGTCATAAAACGGTCATATATCAAGCCAAAAGTCAAGTTGGTTAGCTCGAGTGTCACATCATCTCATTGTGTTCCTTTATGTTGTCAGCATGTCATCGTATAGGTTTGCCTTCAGTCAAAGATGGTGTCATTGCCTGTGGCGTTGTACGTGAGTTGGGGACAAAACGAAACACAGTTCCTTGACAAGGGTTGCTCTCTATAGTTGGACAATACATTTAGACAAAACTCGGCAACAACATTTCGTCTCGTTTTAATATTCTATGGTTGTCTGGGCAATATCAGACCACTTTCTGTTTAAGTAACGCCATAGAGCTTCAACTTCCGGCCGGACAAACAAAACACTTTAAAGCACGGTCCTCATACCTATAAAAGGTGTCATTGTTTTTGCATTTGGAATTGCAAATTACTTAACACAGTCTCAGAGATTATCGTAGTGTCTTGATTAAATTAATTGTTGTGGCAGCTTCCGGCAAGGATGAAGATAAATAGATAATTGTTTGCACTTTGCATCATCCCCCAGTTACAACACCGCACCCCGCACGTGCATCCCGCTTGGCTTTCATTCCAAGTTGTTATGCTTAACTTTAGTGGTTTTATATTTAGGGTCCTTGGTAGTTCCTTACAAAGGCTGTCTCTGCATACAGCTCTTGTTGTATGCATACGGATACACAAGAAACCTATTAATGTCGAGATTTATTAAGATGCCACAAACGCCTGGCAACCTGCAGTGCGATGAAAGACACAAGGACCCAAGTGTACAGTCTGAATGGGAGATACCTTGATAGTTTTTCAAATGCTTCAACAACTTAGCCGTTAGTGCCAAGGACTTTTCGTAGATAATTCTAAAGGATATGAATAAAATACTATTGGTCTTGGCAGTAGTTATGGAGTTGTTGAAGGGAACACTTCCCGTTGCCCTTCCGGTGAAGCTCTCGCTGTGTGGTTATACGCTCCGACTTCTTGTTGCATGTTAACTACTACGAAAAGTTTTGTTGCTATTTGTGGTTATGTCATAGTTTTCAGCTGCTGAAGGATGTACCACAAATCAGTTTTCCCAATCTATTATCCTTGTATCTGCAAAGCAGCGGTGGACGGTTTTCCTCTTGCTTCTGTTCTCCGTTCACCACTTATGATACAGAAATAACTGAATTATAACTTGAAGACAAGTTTACTGTTTTCTCTTTGCGCACATATAGGAGCATATTCGGAAATTAGGACATTGCAATGAAGAGGAAAAAATTATGCAATGGAGGATATACAGATCGGATATTCCCTTTCGAATGAATAGCTCCTGGTTTATGAAAGGGCTTTTTGTTTTTGCACTTTGTAAATTGTCGGCAACAGCGGCATATGCATGAGACCTTTTGTGAGAGTTGGTTTACACAGAGCTTTGGCCATGGAAACCACAAACAGGAATATAGAGAAGTACTTTGCATATTAATGAACTTGGCATGTTACTATATTTCAAAGTTGTAGGACAAAGTTGCCAGGGTGTTTGTAAATAATTAAGTTTTTATTTGCAGTAAATGTGGTGTGTCACTTTGCTTTCCGTTTAAGGAAATGCTAAAATGTGGGCCACTCATGAAAGAAAAGTGTAAGGCAAATTTTGGGTTGACTTGAAATACAAAACAAGTTACTGGAATCATCATGGACATAGATGTAGCTATGGGCTGATTAAACAAAGTTCACCTAAATATGACAAGCTTTTTTTGCTAGATGCAACCTTTCTTCGGTGCGGTTTTCAAAATGAAATTCTGTTTTTTATACAGCGTGATTATTTTTCAGTTAAAGAATTGACGTCAACTAAAGCTGCCAAGACTTTTATCAATGGACAAACAACTTGGGCTGCCTAAAAAATGAACAAATAGGTCACCCAACTTAAATTTTAGCCCTTATAAAATTCTCCAAAAACTTTGTAAAAGTTATTTCCAACAGCTAAGCTCTTCGAATTTCACTTAGTCTTATGAGAGCCTGCTAAGCGTACAGTGGTCTCCTTAAGGGAGTGATTTCAGGCTCATAAAAAAACACTTAATCTTGTTTTATCAATTTCTTAACTCTTATAAGGAAACTATAATTCTTGTTCCGAGAGCTGTACTCTGCAAAATAAATTTTCGTATGATTCCACTCAATACAAAAATGAATAGGTTCTCTATTTTGAACTTTTATTATTTTTTAATTGATTACCATGATGGCGTTTTATATCTGTTCTATATATCTATATTATTGTTTTTTTCAGGTAGGTTTTATCTTGCATTATGCGGCACCAAAGTGCACTGCGGTTCAAAGCATATTTACTTAAAAAATTGAAAAAAATAAAAACAGTAAAGGACTACAGTATTTATTTTATGAATTCTTTTTTATCTTAGAAGGGCACTTTTCTTTTTCATGTAATATTTGTTTTTTTTTTGCTTATATCGATTTGGGCTAAATGTATTGGGCTAAATGGATATTTTTTTAAATACGTTTAGTAAATTTTTTTAAATACATTTTATATGACAAATAGAAGAAATATATTTAAGTTATAAAGGAAAAAATTAAAACTTTTAGCCTGTTACTTTCATTGCATTTAGTTTTCAACTTGAACGGAATAAGATTCGCAACCAAAATTCCTCAAAGATAGAACTTCAAGGCCATTAATAGCAAATATTTAGATAATCTTTCTTAAATGACAATTTTAATGCTTTCTGCCTTGCAGTTCTACCTGGCAGTTATTTGGTTACCCTTAAAATAAAAAGTCGAATCTTTTTCATAGTCAAAGGTAGAAGAAATGAGGGTCTGTATGGAGACCCATTGCGATAAAGTTGATTCATATGGCTTAAGATTATGAGAGTAAATGTTTCCTTACAAGTGTTGCACTCTTATTACAATATTTACGCCATCATAAAATTTTTGTTTTATTACAACAACATTTGTATCTAGAGTTAAAGTACAAGAGCTATGCACTTTTAAGAATTTTAAAAGAACTACTGTGATTCTCAGAAGATTCCTTGTATGGAACACACAATGATCGCCCATGGGCGATAAAATCCTGAGCTATATTCAGAAACTTATATTCGAATTTGTATATAGAATTTTCCTCCATTAAAGTTACCAGTGGGAAATTTCCAAAAGTGAAATTTCGGGAAATTGCTTCATTTTGTATAAGCACGTGGATAGCTTAGGCTCCCTGAAATTACGCAATAACACCGAAAAGCGTTTGAAAACCAGTGAGTTACTGCAACAGTGCTTAGATATGTAATAGCTTCGGTCCGTCTGTAAGGGAACGCGGTATACCCTATTCCTATTCCTATTCCTATTCCTATTCCTATTCCTATTCCTATTCCTATTCCTATTCCTATTCCTATTCCTATTCCTATTCCTATTCCTATTCCTATTCCTATTCCTATTCCTATTCCTATTCTCCTTTCCATTTCTATCTCCCTTATCTCCCTTGAAATAGACTAATGAATTCGGGCCACAAAACTTGGTGTTACACAAAATAGGGTCGGGTATATAGAAGTTCTTTAAACTGCACTTTTGCACTTACCACTTGTTATACCCGACCGAGGGTACATTAATTTTAAAGCATAGTTTGTAACACAGTGAAATAATCACCGTAGACCTTTAAGACCTTTTAGAGATATGATGGAGACAGATAGGTGAGTCGAGTAAGCCATGTCCGTCTGTCGGTATGTATGAAGTTTTTAGGTTTTGAAATTGAGCTAGGACGTTCAAACTTGGAGTATATCTTGGCTTTTATTTTGTACAGACAAAGTGTAAAAATTAGTTAAATCCGCCAACGGCCACGCCTACTACTGGCTTCAATGTAAGACAACCTGTATTTCAAATTTTTCTTTCAAAATGCCTTTTGGTCAAGTTAGACAAGGCGTAGGAGCTCCAATTTTGGTAAAGAGCAATAATGGCCCAAAACCTCTAAGAAGGCAAAAATTGGACCACCCACAATATCGATAGTGCCCAGTTTTACCATGTTAGATCTCTAAAACCCCGATTTCTCGGAAAGTTTATTCCAAATTGAAAAAAAATATATATATATATATAACAAACTAGCTGACCCGATAGACGTTGTCCTGTCCAAGCTTTGAATTTTCTATTCGAACTGGAATGAAAACTACTTCAAATACGTAATTTTTTGTTATTACAAATGCTTTTTGCTAACCAACGAAAATGAATTACTGATTTTGCCTTCCGCCTCGGTGGTCAACATCAAATCAATCCATATTTCCCATGGTCCCGCTATAATTTGAGAATGCCATTACCTACCGATTTCATTCATATTTTATCAAAAAGTTTTCTTATATTTTGAGACGTTCTAACGGAAAGAAAATTTAAGAAAAATAACCAAAAATGTGGGTAATTTAAAAAAAACTTAACTTTTTGAACTTAGCGACTTTTTAAGACAAATAAATTTGAGAACTGTTTTTTTTTGGAGCATAATAATTTTGTATAATTTTTTTTTACACTAAGCCTGGCACTAAGTTTACTTCATGTCGGAGTGGAATATGTTGGATATTTTATTCTAATATATGGATTTGAGCGTCCCGATTCCGAATATGCCATTAAAAATTGTCGGTCTACGTTAGCTTAGAATTTATAGAGAAAAAAGGTAAGAAAGGCAAAAAAGGTAACTTTCTCATATCCGTATATGGCCACAGGCGCCTGCCAGATAGGTGACCCGCCCTAGCTGACCTGGCAGACATTATCCTGTTGAAGCTTTGAATTTTCAATTCGAACTGGAATAAAAATTACTTTAAATAAGTAGTTTTAATAAGAGCCTTTCAACCCTCTTTATATCGGCTATGCCCCGCGATAAACAGTGATGAAATCCTTTAAATCCGCGAAGCGGTCTACCCAAACACTGTGGCCTATAAATGCTATTTTTTTTACTGATTTTATTTAATTTTTGACATTTTGATTTGATTAGATTAAAAAATCTTAAACAGAGATAAAGTGCGCAAATTCCATTGGAATTATTCTGAGAGTTTTATCTATGGGCTAATGTCCTTCCATGGGCCAATACGAATCGATCAAGCCCAAAATTGTCAAAAACAAACAATCCGTAAAGCTTTTACCATTCATCTTATGCATTTGCAATGCCCTTTGCAATTTTTTTTATTTTTTTAAAGCAACTATTACGACGAGTATGCAAACAGCCGCTCACCAAAGTTTCATTACAATCTAATGAATGGTATAGACACGTGTGTAAGACAATCAAACGTACAAGAATTCATTTTTATGTATACATAGAAGAAGAAATTCAAGATATTACTATTTGCTTGGTTTGCTCCATACAAAGTTTTGAACTCCGCCCACTTTTAAGGGGCGTGTTAAGGAAAAAAATGTTTTTTTCTGAAATAGTTTTCGGTTTTAAGGCATTTTGTCATGATTCTAACGAAATTACAATTAATTGATTTTTAATTTTTAGCCCAGACCCACTTTTGGGGCGTGGCCTATGCATATAGTATATGAATTTCGGACAATAAAATTTAGGATTTGGTGTTGTCACAGACGAACTCTTGCAGTTACTCACTTGTTTTTTTTTTGTGGTTTTTCTTTTTTGAATTTAAAAATAAATAAATAAATAGAGTGGCGCAACAGCTCGAGGTGAACCAGATCCAACTTCTCAACAATGTATGCTGGTGTGTTAATTTCTTTACATACAAGGAATCATAATCATACATATTTTTGAATTTAGAAGAAAGAAAATAAAAGTCTTGCTTTTCTCCAAAATGCTTTTTCTGGCACTTTTCCATATTTTTAACATGAAAAAAAAAAAACGCCAAATAAAACTAAGAAAAAATTAAAAAAATCAGCATTTATGCCAAAATATTTCGGTATTTCTATTTCGTTTTTTGGCATTAGTTTTCTGTTGCGTAATTTTAGGTAGTCGTTAGCATACTATGACAGTGATGACAGTGATAGTTGTTTTTGAACCCTTGAGTTCTGCAAATCTCTTTCGACAATAGCATAGGTACCAGCAGGATTTTTTCCAGAGGCGGAGGTGTCAAATTATTGACAAAAAATAAATAAAAAGCGGTTTGTGAAAGTTTCCTAGTACAAAAATATTTTTGGTGTTTGATGATAAATTGCCCCTACCTACGGGCGCCTATGGGCCAAAGTCTCAACTGCCAGTCTTTGTGTAAGCTCTACTCGGCCATACAACTCGGACGGAGACATCTCCTTCACTGATCTCAAACTTGAGATCGGCATAGCCGTCGTCGGTGGAGTCCTTTAGCAGACCTTCACTTGGAAGTTCCCTGCTCCAAAGCTTCATTTTGTCGGATATCGTTTCCGTATACAATTTCCTGTGATTTCGCTGGAAATTCGTCATATCGTCGACGAATAATAATTAAGGGTCTGTGAAGTCACGGTTCCAACTTCCAAGACTTACCTGTAGCTGCAGGCTAATTCTCAAATAGCACAATGATATTATGCTTTGCATTAAATTTCGCGCTTTGATGAATCGCACTATGCTCAATGATTGCGTAAACGCATGAGGTAGCAGCAGTTTGTCCCCTAAGACGCTTTATGTGGTATAAGCAAACCGTAAGAAGTGTAAGATATCGTGAAAACTCTCCCTCGTTGAGTTCTTTCAACGCCGCAGTCTGTATCATTCAGGATCGCGTTCTCTCCAAAAAAAAAAAAACTCCTGAAAAATCATCGCACTCGATAAAATCAACTTGCCCTTGCTTTTCGTAGCTTCTACCGAGTGATCAAGGACCTCGTTTTACTTACGTGATTGATCAGTATAAAAGGGAAAACCTTACAAAGGCTCCGAGGTAATCAAGATTGACCATATCGAACGGAAGAGAAGGGCATTTTATCTACAAAGCTCTTTGTCAGGTTCTTTAGCCTTTGCTTTTGCGTAAGCATGCTCGCACTCTACGCAAGATTTAATGATAGCTTCTTACGTCCGGAAGAAAAAAATTACTTTTAACCACTGCAAGGCCTTCTAATTGGTTTCGATAAGCTATGGTATTCTTTTGTACATTTAACGGACGTCTGGGCTATTCGTATCAGCTAAGAGGGTATTTGTTTATAGGGCTTAAAATCAGAAGAATAGAAATCATTCTTTTTTAAAGCTTAATATTTGAAATTATATACGAATGCCTTTGAAATTCACCTTGAGCAGAGCCATACTTAAAACACTTCAAACTGAAATATTTCAATAAATATTTCAATTCTTTAATTTTTCTCAGGAAAAAAAATAGTAAAGTGTCCTCCTCAAGTCATTTCCCCACGAAACTTTAAAATCTTTTGGTAGCACCCTTGACTTACTTTCACAGCTACCTTAGAGCTAGTTTGGCTCTCAAATCGGAGCCGCAGTGCAGCGCACCACTATTTGCTGTCAAAGTGCGAGAAAATTGAATTAAACTGCTGAACAGTCGAAATTTTCACCGACCTTTAGCCAAGTTACCCCCCCAACTGTGCATATAATGTAATTACAAGCACAATTCACTTCACCGGCGACATTGGCACGGTTCCATTGTGCCCACTGGTAGTGCGCCGACAAATGCTTTCACTGTCGTTTGCCTAACCCAGCGGAGACATTAATTTATCGATGTTCCTGTGCTAAGTGAGGGCCGCGTTGTGTGCACACCATCGCAACGAATACTACCTAGTACAAGAAGGAAAAGCGTGTTGGCAACTTCTTTGATCAACTGCCAGCCAACAGGACCCAAGGAGACACTTAGGCCCATTCAGAAGCTTCGGGTTATATATAGAAGAGTTTCGTTCGAAGACCGCAAAATTTAATTTTGCCAACATAAGTTTCACACAGCACTTATACAGTTGGAGGAAACGTCTATAGATATATGGAGTGAAATGGTGTATCCTTACTGGTAAAGGATATTCGAGCTCCAATTATGGAGGCAATCATCAGCTAAAATTCAACGGCCCGCTCGGGTCAATAAGAAATTAAATTGCCAGCGGGAGCATACAAATTGTATTAAATGGGCCGAACAATCGGGACGAAATAAAAACCAACATCCCGTGAGGCATTATTGCTGGGATATGGTTTCGTTTAAAAGAGGATGTTATCGAAGTTCGGCAGTAAGAAATTCGTTTTATTGTGTTGGTGAATTTATGTGTTTGCCCAGAGAAGACCTATTTGGAGAGATATCTTTACTTGTGAGCACTTTCGACTCTGTTCCGATGTTAATCTGTTAATGGATTCAACCCAACCGAATGGGTTAAGTGCCTGTACAATACACTAATTGGAACTGGAATAATATTTGAAGTGTAAGGAATTAATTTTGTTGCTATTTCTATTAGTCTGATGCTTCTTCGATAACAATCATTTTTCAGTGACAACAGAAGATCACTTTTGATTTTTTGTATACTTTCTATAACATAGGTAGCTGCAACCGGTTTCAAATCGGCGGCCGGTATAACCCACAAGCGGACCATTAGGAAGGTCCATGCAGTAGAGTGGGTATGGATACGTTATGGCTCACATCCTGGCTCAACTTTACTGACTGGAAAAGTAAAAGAGTCTTTTGCCAAGTCTTATGCAAAGCAAAGGCCACGTCGTGATTTTTTTAGATGCGCCATAAAATTATTCAAAAATTCCTTAGTATTTTATACCCATCTTCTACCTATAAACCTTTTGTTTTCGCCCACAAAAACCATTTGAAATTCCTCTCCACACTGTGCACTTTTACCGAAAATTAATTGACATCGTTTGCATGGATTCAAATTTAATTAAAACTCGACGTGCAGTCTTTCACCTAGGATGTAGCATGAATCTGTACTTCGAAACAAGATCAAAAAGTAATCAGTCCTTCAAATAAGTGTTTGGGTCTATACGAAGAAGCAGGCCAAAAGGACACCGCCAACTGTCCTTCACCTTCGCCCTCGAGTTTTGTTATAAATATTTCACTGTAAAACTGCCTCCTTACACTCCCCACTTTGCTTTGATCACAAGTGCAAACAACGAAATTGCTTGTCATTGATACGAAAACTCAACTATCAGATGGAAGGAAAAAGAAGGAGGTAGGTACAAGACTGTGACGAAGATGTTCGAGGTTAAACCAGAGCATCAGCCAGACTTGTACTAAATTGAATGTCCTCTTGTGGTACCACCGGGTATTTTATGGTTTTCCCAGAAAACGGAACGTGCAGAAAGGACATCTCGCTAGGGACAAGAAATGGGAAAAAAAAATCTTCGCAACAACTCAATACCCTTACAGTTTGTTTACTCCAACGTAAGCAATATCCTAGACACGAAATACTGAACGATAATATTGTTAGATGTCCCTTGTTTTTTTTTTCTTCTATTTCTTTCCATTTATACAGGAGCCATCTTAAACTGGACTCGAAATGGACTTCGAATTCTTACCCACCGGATGCCAAATGGGCGGACTTTCTATTTTTCTATCCAGTTTTTTTGGTTGGAAAAATTTTCTCGGTAGCATTTTCAATTTTCTTGATACTTTGTAACGATATTACGAAAAATGTGAACAGAGGCAGAGAGGATTTCTCGGAAGAAAATCCGTAATGGGAAACTTATAGGATTGTGTCCTGTATCTACACAATGGACATGGCGTTGTTGCGTGAAGCGAAAGAATTGCACATCTGGATGTGTGACAAAGGAATATCATTGAAAACTGTTGAAAAATACAATCAATGATTTAGAACTGCTTTTCGAAATTATATGGTCCATAAGGCGCAGCCTGCAGTTGGAACTTAAGCTGTAAGGTGTTTGGTGGAATAATCTTTAACTAACTACAACTGTTCTATACAAAATTAAAGCGTCTGTCAATCTGCCAATATTCTTTAACCGAAGCTGGAATTTTTATGATCTGTAAGGGTTCAAAGATTTAATTAGCTTAAGGTACTTGACTTTAGAAAAAGTCTGTTTACTTAGAGGAAAGTAAGCCTTATGGAAGAAGGTTGTTGTTGAGGAATCCCAACAAGACTCTAACAAACTAAAACTCTTTCCCAACTCCTTTTTGTTCGTTTCTCAAAGTACGGTAAAGATTGGAGCACATTTAATGGAATGTTCCATCAAATACAAGTAAACTCCGGGACAAACGAAAACTATACTTAGGGCCGGTATTTCAGTGCTGAGTTAAGTCCAGCTAAAACCAGGATCTGTTAATGTTGTAACGAAACGAATCTTGTGCTAACCCAGTGAGCAGGCTTTAAGTGCCAGAGTTTACTCCATCAACAAAAATGTCAAAATCTTCGACTCTCGAAATTAGTTACTCTCCCAGCCCTTAAAAATAAATAAATAAAGTGGCGCAACAGCTCCAGGTGAACCAGGGCCAACTTCTCAACAATGTATGCTGGTGTGCTAATTTCTTTACATACAAGGGGACCTACAATTTTTTGCCGAATCCGAACGGCACTTTGAGAAGTTTTTCAAGACAAATGATACTCTCGGAGCGCTTGTCAGACCCTCGCGGAGGTGGGGACCATGAAAAAAAACAAGTCTTTTTTTCCAGGTGACGATGCAGGATATCCCAGGATCTCCCAGCCCTTACTTCACAAAAAAAACACAGGAAAAGAAGTTCGAGTTGTTATCAGATCTCATTTTTCACAGAAACACGCAAGGCAACTGCCATTGCAAGAAGGTTATACTGTTCTCCAGAGTCCGAGATCCGATTATTCGAGATTATCCGAGATTAACTCACCAAATTTCGCAAGTTAAGCCCATATTAACCCCAACTAATCTGAGCTCATTAAAAAACTTATTTCTGGGTTTAATCTCACTTTGAATCGGAAACCCGGATGTTCTCGCACTGAAAAACCGGAACTTAAAAGTTGCGGTTTTATTCATAGATAGAACACAAAACACACCATGCTGTGATGTAGCGACAAGAAGTAAAAAGATATGCGTGCGATGCACTGATTTCACCCATCAATTTACTTAACGAAAGCATCTTTTAGCAGGGCTGTCAAAACCTGACGTCTTTCACATATTTGCCTAGGGATGCCAAGTACTTCGGGTCCTTATGAGAAAATTCAATAGTTTTTGTAGAAGTTGCGAATTTATTAATAAATAACTCAACCAAGAGTGTTTCGAAAACGAAAGAAGTTATTGTGATTATTTTGTTTTTTAAACTGACCTAAAAACTATTATTATTATTATCGAGAAAGTGTTCCAAATATGTAATTTCCTTGAATCCGTGTACCCTTTTGTGAACACAAACCACACTTTTCAAGTCTACAACTTTCTCGTTCATCGAAAGACAAGGCTGCATTTTTATACCCCATCCCATAGGATATGAGGTATAAATTTGATTCATAGCTTTTAACGTAGAGAAATAATCACCGTAGACCCCCAAGACCTTAAGGGCATATGAGAGAGACCGAATTGTTAGTCAAATGAGCCATGTCCGTCCGTCCGTCCGTGTGTCGGTAGTTTTTAGGCCTTAAATTTAAAGCTAGGAACGTGAAACTTAATATCTGTACTTTCTAGGTCCCGAAGCAGTACAAGTGTAAAAAATTTTAAAATCCGCCCCCTGACACGCCCACTTTACTTACTAGCATGAAAATTCAAAATTGTCGTAGGAAGCTGAAATTTGATACGCGTTATCGTCGCTTTAGTGTATTGTGATTGACGTTTCAAAAATAAAGGCAAAACCGCCCCCTTTTGGGCGTGGTCATATTCCATTTGCATTTTATTAAGTATTTTTTATTCGATATATTTTCTTTGAATCCAAAAAACTTGCGCTATAAAATGTTAAGATATGTGTGAAAGCTATCAATTAAAATAATTAATTCTTTTCCACGCCCACTTTCGTGGCCGTTTTTAAGTATAAACCAAATTTTTAATGTGAACGTGACGTGTATATCACTTCTTATAAAAAATATAAACAAAAGAAGTAAGTAAGTGCAAGAGTTCGTCTGTAACGAACTTCTAAATACCCGACCCTCTTTATCCATTAACACCAAATAAAAATTTTTTTGGTCTGTTTCATATACTGAATGTCAAATATTTGTATTAGCCACGCCCCTAAAAAAGAGCGCAGACTGAAAATTAAAATCAATTAACTGTAATTTAGTTGGAAACACGAGAAAATGCGTTAAAAGCCAATACTTATACTTAAAAAAAAACAGTTTTTTCCCCAAAACGCCCCCTAAAAGTTGGCGGACCTCAATGCATTGTATGCAACAAACTTGGCAAATGGTAATAGCTTTAATATTATTCATACAATTTTTTTTTAATTTAGAATGAATTTCCCGAGAAATCAAGATTTCAAAGATTTCAGATGTTATAAAAGTGGGCGATCCAATTTTTGTCTAATTAAAGGCTTCTGGTCGGTATTTCTGTCCACCAAACTTTGAGTTCATATGTTTTGTCTATCTTGACCAAAAGGCATTTTAAAATAAAATGTAAATTTGAGGTTGTCTGACATTCAAGCAAATTGTGGGCGTGGCTGTAAGCGGATCTTCTCAATTTTCATACTTTGTCTGTACAAAATGCGAACCAAGCAACGCTCCAAGTTTTAGTTTCCTAGCTCAATATTAAATACCTCAAAACTGCATAAATACGGACGGACGGGCATGGCTTAATCGACTTACCTGTCGGTCTCGATCATATCACTAAAAGGTCTTAGGGTGATTATTTCACTGTGTTACAAACTATGCATTAAAATTAATATACCCTCGGTCGGGTATAAAAACGATGTAATTGAAAAGAGGTGGATGCCACGCCCCTTTTGAAGGGAGAAGATTCTTTAACTGAGAAATTCTAAATACAGTTGAAGTTAATAGAACTGAAATTTAACAACCAAGTTTTATGACACAATTCGGAGCTTGAAACTGGTCAATTGGGATGGGGTATCCAACGATTCGCCTAAGCGGATTGTAACCCTCACACTAGTTTGAAAAGTTATTAATGTTAATGGGTAATTTTTGTTCGTTTTCCATCTAAAAGGGAACTTTGATTGGCATCCCTCACTAAAAATGCCAGTAGACGTAAAACTATTAAAGGCTCTATCGAGAATCTAAATTTTCCCTCCATTGCTCCAGTGGACAAATACTAATGGAAAATTACCAAAAGGGACATTTCTAGAACAGGCTCGGACGAGGCAATTGTATTTAAAACCTTGAATGTAAACATCGACATTTATGTAAAATAAAAAGTGATTGGATTGAAATAAAATATTTGAAATCCCAACTAACATACTCGTGAGAGTTTACACTTTAAAAACGCCAAAATAGTTCTTTCAAGACTCATATAATGCTCCTGATACTCTTCGCAAAACATCTTGTTATAAGATCGAAAAATGATCTTGCAGCACTCTTCTTAAAGGAGCATCACTCCTATAGCGTTAAGATCTTATTACAAGAGTATTTTTAGCTCTCATAAGACTCTTGTTATGAGATTTCAACTCTTGTAGAGTTTAAGTCTATAAATAGGAGCCTCATAAGAGCTTCAATCTTGTTATAAGAGTGTAATTTTTTATAAATAGAGATTTGCTCTGATAGTAAAATGTTTAGTTTTATAAAACGACTACATTTCTTTCAAAATTTGTGTTCGGTGACGTATTTTCCAATGCTATGGGAGCTCGGACTATGATACATTGGTGTCAGAAATTGAGGATAAAACCCTTAATTGGGTGGGTGAATTCTACGGTGGAGTTTCTGGAACAATGCTAGTATAACAAAAAAATTTTAAAGTAGAAGTTTCGGGAAGACTGTGTCTAAGACGGTTTATTTTTACAGTGGAATATCTCGGAGGCTCAGAGATTTGACAGATATGTTTAAACTGTTCAACATGATTTAAAGTTATAATAACGAATTTATATCATCAGACAAATCTTACGCGCTGACTACAACGAACGAGACCTTTGGATCTAGCGGCATAAGACGAAACCGCATAAATTGACGGTATTGTAGGTGCTTTCGTTGGAAGGCAGCCTGCCACACGCGATTACTATAGGAGCTTGATCTACTTGTTAAAGAAACTTAGTCGTAGTCTGACAGAAAATGGGAGGTTTTTTAGTGAGTAAGAATCTCAAACTACTATGAGTAAGCGCGGCCGGTCTCCGTAGTGCTTATGACGGTTTTGCCTACCCACGCAAAAAAAAAAAATTTAAAAACTTCGTCGGTGATAGTATGAATTTTCTAGAACAGTTGTTAAATATCAACTGATTGTGTCTCGATAATTTAAAATCGGTCGCAAAATCGAAGATTTGACAAAATCTGAAATAAGGAAAGAATTGCGTTGGCGAAACCTGAAGACATCGGGGCTTAAAACAGAATAATTGCTCCGACTCCAGGAGGCCATTACCGAGGAGAAGCCACCCCCACGCGATGCTGTCCCGTGTTCAAGAAAAACAGTAAGAAGGCACAGTAAGTACTGCCCATAAAACACCAGCTCTTATAAAGCTTCTTTTGAATAAATTTTAGTATCTGGAGCACGGCCAAAAGAACTCGGTGGAGATTCTTTGGAAGGAACTAAGCGAAGAGAGGGTAAACGAGATGGCAGAAGAAGAAGTTGATTGTTGGAATCGATGGAGGTCCATCATCCAACAAAACGCTGCAATAAGAGTCTGACAGCGAAGGCAGCTATCGCCAATAGAAAACGTATGAGCTCTGTTAAAAGGCATGCCACGGCCTCCATAATCAGAATCGGACCCCGTCCAGACTTCTTGGTTTCATAACACTAGCTGCCTTAGAGCCTGAAGACAGCTACGGGAGAAGGAGAAAAAGTATACGGAAAGTATAGATAACAGCTTGGACACAATCTTTGAACAAAATAGTTCCGCGAATTAAGAGTAGCTACTGGCAGATTCGTGAAAGGCATCGCCGAATTCGCCAAGTGTCTGCACCAGTGAACCGAGAACGGAAGACATTTTAAATAGACAATATGAGATGAGGGTCTTATACATGGACACTTTAGTTGCTTGAGAGATGGCTTTGCTACTTGAGTATTCTTGGGAAGGAATCATATGAGTTTACTCAGAAACTGTCGAGATCATATGCTATGGAAACCCTTGTCGTAGTAACGGATCGCCAGAGTTCCGGAAGAGTTCCATCCAGGCCAATCGATGACGTATCATAGCTATCAGCAAGTGTGTCTTCCTGAGCTTTTGGAAACCAACTTTCCTCTATCCTCTAGAATCATGGGTAAAACCAGCAACTCTCGTCATCTTGTGCTATGGGAATCCTGTGGTATTTAAAACGATATTATCGCAGATAAAAATCGGCAGTATTGAATTCCAACAAGTCAATATTGAATTCCAACAAGTACCACAAGAATTGGATGTTCAGTTTATTGAAAGAGATCAGCTCGGCTTTAATTTAAAATTAAAAAAATTGAAAGAAATTTCTGCAAGACTTCTCTAAAGTATTCTTTCTGCGGCTTGCTGTGATACTCGAGTTAGTTGCTATTTCTCCCAGACAAGTGTAGTATATATACTTGAAGTACGCCAGTACATTTACCAACCCACAAAACAAGGGTTAAACTAATGCAGCACATTGTTTGTTGCCAAAAAAAAACCCACAAAAGAATCAAGAGGGGGGCAATGTATTATTTGCGCAAAAGTATGAGAGCAAAGAGACCATTGACGTAAGTTAGTAACCAGTTTTGTTACTAGAACTATTTTCTTATTGTGATAAGTTTTGAGTGTCACTAAGACAATTGTAATTATGGTATACTCCTCTTAGTAATAAATCAATAAACTAAAATCTCACCCTTAAGATTCAGAAAAGATGAGTTATAAGATAAGCAGTCCGACAGTCACTTCTTTGGGTAATCAAATGTTTTAATGTTTTATATCCCAAAATTACATCTATTTTTGTTAAGCAAAATCTGATACCCAAAAGTACCTACTTAAAACACCACCGCATTCCAGCGAAAGTCATAGTCGTAAAAAATTATTCCCCCAAACAGGACCTTATCTAAAATCTACGCTTTGTCGTTGTAGAGGTGCAATTTATCCTGGGGATGCGTAACCATAAAACAAACACATAATTAAACGCTCCCATAAAAATCGACACAATTAGCGAAAATTTACACTTCCGACCCGTGCAGCGCCCCATTTACATGCGCTGTCGTGTCAACCCTTCCCACCCATCGACTTTTGACAAGCGAACCAATTTCCAGAGCACTTCCATCGCGATTACCCCAAAATTAACAAAATTTAAAGTCTAATCATGATGATGCTGTAATTTCACCCCGCACACTCTCAGCTCCAATCTATTTTCATTGCCACACTTAACCCTTCCATTTTGGGTCGTTAAGTGAGTTCAAGTACATCAATGGGATGTGTATACTCAAATCTCTGCATTAAGTCCTTTGATGAGCAATCGTGAGCGTCATAGAGATAGAGTGTCTTACGATTGTCGCGCGTAATAATCTCCGACACCAAATTCAGGGGTGAGAGTGTCGCAGTATACGAGTAAATTATCCTTAAGTTCCTTCTCGTGTTAACTTCGAGGGAAACAACGCAAGAAGTGCTCGCTATTCAATTAGATACCCGGAAACTTTACTGACTATTTATGCTAATGATCATTGCTCTGATTATTTGCCGAAAGTGGCCGAAATGGAGGCGCCTAGCGGCACTCTAATGAGAAACAATAGCGGTGGCAGTCTCCAATCATCATCGTTTCTGATGTTATACCCAAGGATCGGAATGTACACGGGAATTTCAACCGAAAAGTCCTCTAGTCTGCATACTACAATCGACACTCTAGCTTGTGTCCTTCCTCGAATCAATTCGTCGACTGATTTCCATTCATTTAGTGAGTCTCTGTGTGTGTAGATTCAAAAAAGCCACCACATGAAGCACCCGCACATCCAGTTGGATCAAATCAAAAGCCAGGCAAACAGTCAGACAGGCAGATAGACAATCTGCTCGGAAATCGCATCAACGTCCTTGCGATGTACCACACAGCCCGGTTCTAGGTATATGTGTGTATTCGTGGCCTGCTAGGTCGACGAGAGAGAAATTTGTGTTATCTCAAAGCCATGGATTTGATGTGCTCCACAGTCGCTGTTAAAGTCGCCACCCCCAAATAGGACAGGGCGGATACAGAAAGCCACCCCTGTGTGGTAGGGGTGGCGGCCGGCGCTTTAGTCGGTTGTTGCTGAAGAACGCGGCGAGAACAATCGTTTGAATGCAAATTATATTAACTTAGGATAAGTGGGGGATTATTAGCGCTGTAACCGTCGTCGCATTGTTGGATAAAATTTCCAGATCATGGCTACAGGATTATATATTTTTCTTCGCTTAAGATTTTTTTCCCGTGTTTTTTTCTTCCTGATTCTATTCGTCCTGTCAATTCTGTTTATGTTAAACAGAAAAGGACACACAAGTGTGCACAAAGTATTAAAGTGGATTTAGCTAAAACAAAAAAGTTGTTGATTTGTTTAAGTAAGCGTGCTTATTGGATGATGCTGCCGGTGATTGCGGGGTGGGGAGTCGGATGGCTGGATGGTATGATGCGGAAAAGTTTGTGCAGCACCTGAAGAAAATGTTATTTCTCAATTAGGCCTACCTTTGGAGTAAAGAGGAAAACATTAGCTCGTCTATGAAGATTGTTGTATCGAAGTTCGAAAATAGAACGTGAAAGGCGAACTAATTTTTTAGACTGCAAGGTGGTTGGCGGTACATGACTTTTATTCGGAGCGAATATTACAGGCTAAGAAAAAGCAATAAATTTCAAAATTCAAGATAGAGAAGAAAGGACAAGAAGGGCAAGGGCTTGATTCTTATAAATATTATGTCGAAAGAATAACATTTTGACAGTACATTTTGGCACTAGCGGACAGTTTTTTTTTTTTTAAATTTCTCAATCAATTTTGATCCTGGGTTAAACTCGGTTTAATAATTCAAACCACGGATCAAACGGTTTGGACTTCTTTGCCTGATTTTTCTATGTGAATTTAAGTTGGGAGATAACTTTGTTGATGGAGCCGAGCTCACTCTACGGTGAAAAAATTTCTTTCAGGAATTGCAGATCATGGTTTAACTCGGCCTTAACTTATCACTTGAATACTAGCCCTGGAGGGAAGACTACATTGAGTACAAGACAGCTAGAAGCCGTGATCCCAGAACCGTAAAGGATGGCACGCAATTGTGGACTAGCAAATACCCACCATGGGCTGGGAGCCTGATAAACAAGCAAGCAAAGAAAAAGCAATCGGCAAATGAATTTTCGAAAAAGAATAGGTAAATGGTTTTCCCTAGCAGCTTAAGCTGGCGAATACCATCAAGGCCTGATGAGATCACCGAAATCTTCTTCTTCAGTACTCTGAGGCAGAATTTCGCCAAGTTACGGGCTATGTAAGGGGCTGTCGTAAGGGCCGACTAAAATCCACTGGAGGAAGTAATCTTCAGGCATAAGTGATGCTGTCCAGGAGTATAAACTCCTTGAGGGGCCACCCTTGGCAGTAAAGTTATAACTGAAAAAGATGAACCCGAAGGTTTAAATAAAATCCAGCAGCGTCTGTTACATATTGTGCGGCTCGTTGGTGAGCGTCTGATCCCAGAGGGACGGCTGAACTTCAAATAACAGAAATCCAGGAGCGTCTGTCACGGGACGAGCGGCTTCCTGGTCGGCGTTCGTTGTCCGGGTGAGGATCGGCCGAATTTAAACCTGGCAGCTAGGTATAAAATACATTCCCCCCCCCCTAACCATGAAAAGAAAACGAAGACAGGCTCGGATATTTGCTGATCCTGGTAATCCAGGGCACCCTTTGGAGCTAGGCCTGAGGGGTGTCAGCATGCGAGCGCTTGGTGGTCGGAAGGTCCCGCTCGGCATCCGACCGGGTTTAACCCGAAGAAGTTACGAGCAGACCGTCAATGGTGCCGGTCAATGCAGCGCCAAGTCAAAATGAGGGCTTAGGTGGAAACTCTGCAAATCGACAGCGGCACCAACTCAAAATTGGCACGTGGAATGTCTCGGGAAGGAACTTGAATTGGTTGAAGAGGCCAAAAAGTATCAGCTCGATGCAACTGGCATCTCCTCAACTTAGTGGAAGGGTTCTGGAACCAAAGACTTCGATGATGGGTGGAAGCTCTTCTGGTCTGGCGTCCTAAATCACATGACTGCACAGGCGGGTGTGGGGATACTCACAAGCCCCCGGTTGTCAAAAAATGTATTCGATGTCATTCCGTTAGGGGGAAAGATTCTGATCTTAAAGCTTAAGCTTGAACGATCGACTCTGGCTCTAGTTCAGGCTTATGCACCAAATCGAGGGTCAGAGTATGAGTCCTTTTTGAACGAAGTTGATGCTGCCCTGGACAGAGTGGCTGAAATGGACTTCTTTCTCCTGATGGGTGACTTTAATGCACATGTGGGTATGGACGACAGTACTTGGAGGAGTGTGATCGGGAGGCACGGTGACCCGGATCAAAACAGGAACGGAGGGAAGTTGTTGGAGTTTGCTGTGCATATGGCTTCTCCATCATGAGCATATTTTTCCCACACAAAGGCCATCACAAATACACATGGTACAAGCATAGATTAAATCAGAGGTCACTGATTGATTTCTTTGTTGTACCATAGTGTGTTCAAAGAATGATTTGTGATGTTCGAGTTTTCGGGGGAGCTGAGTTGTCAACTGATAACCACTTAATGCAGTGGTAAATTGTTTTTCAGTGACAGTATTCCTTTGCCACCCAGGCGAAAACCAAGACTGGTGATCCGCATACGGTGGGAAAGGTTGCAGGATGCTGACTCTGTTTTCAGAGAGCACTTTGCACAGCATGTTTCGGAGAAGTTTGAACCAATTTCAACTGACCTTTTGAATGCAGAGGAGGAATGGCAGCTGTTTTCGTCGGCAGTCATTGCCTCTGCAGGAAATGTTTGTGGAGTGAAGCGATTTGGGGTAGCGGCTGGTAGTGAGAAAAGAACTGCTTGCCTTAAAACGCCTGGAGTTCAAGAAACCATCAGAGAGAAGAAGAGAGCCTACATTGCGTGGATCCAATGTAGAAACTCAACTTCACGAGCCCGGTACAATGAGGCGCGCAGGACTTCCAATCTGGCAGTCTGAACAGCCAAGGAACAGTCATGGAAAAAGTTCGGCGAGAAGTTGGAGCACGATTACAGCAAACAAGATATTTTGGCAGACCATTCGCCGGCTCAGAGGAAGGAAGTTGAATATCATTCAAGATGTTGAATCCAAGGACGGTTCACTTCTTTCAAATGAGAGCGATGTCTTGCGCAGATGGAGAGAGCACTTTTCGGAGTTGCTCAACCCCGAACAGGGTACTGAAGATGGCATTCAGCTGACGAGATAAGGGCGGAGAATAGTCCCACAGTAGACGAAGTCACTAAAGCAATTAAATCGCTAAAAGTTGGCAAGTCTGCTGGAGTTGATGGAATCCGGCCAGAAATGCTCAAGACAATTTTTTTTTTTTTTTTTTATAATGCACTCGCGAATATAAGGGATTGGATACCCTTTTTAATGTTACACATCTCACGAGCGGAAAGGATTAGAAGAAGAGGAAAAGGAGGAGAGGTACCGATGCACTCTTGTTTTGAACAGTTGCAAGTTGTATTGCGCAGGAAAGATTGACCGTGGGAGAGCATTCCACATTCGCGTTGTACGGCTTATGAAAGAACCTCTAAACTTTACTGTGCGTCCGAAGGTGGGCTCGAGGGTAAACTGATGTGCATTCGATCTTTGGCGAGTATTACGGTGGAACGTCTTTAAAGGCGGAATGCAATTGGCTATTTCGATGGAACATTGTTTGTGAAAAAAGCGATAAAACAGTGAAAGACAAGATACATTGCGTCGATGTTCTAATGAGTCAAAAGACTTCGCAATGTTTTTGTCTCCAACAAGTTTTAACGCGCGTTTTTGTATCCTATCTAGCAAGAGCAGTGCTGTTTTTGGAGCACCAGCCCAGACATGGGAATTATATTCCAACTTGGGGCGAATATATGCCTTATATAAAATAGCCAAATTAGAGGGGGTGAAATACTTCTTGCATCTTTTAAGGAAGCCTAGGCATTTCGCAGCGTTCTTGGCGACGTCGAATATGTGGTCATTCCAACTAAGGTTGTTATTGACACACATACCGAGAATGGAAAGCGTTTCGGTTTCGTCGATGCAAGTGCCATTCATGGACAATGGCTGGGTGTTTCGGTTTTGCTTCAATGACAGAAGACAGCATTGAGTTTTAGAAGCATTAAACTCTACTCTATTTTGAGATCCCCATGATACAATGCTGTTAAGGTCAGAGTTTAATGAGTTTGACATACGCTGCCGTTCCAATTCAACGTCCGAAGAGCAGGGGCGCGGAACCGAGAACGAATATGAGAAACTGAGGTTACTGTCATCAGCAAAGGAGTGGATTGGATTAGTTGTAGCAGACAGGAGATCATTAATGAAAATGAGAAAGAGTGTCGGAGACAAAACAGAGCCCTGGGGAACCCCAGCGTTAATTTTATGAACTGCGGACTTGAAGCCATCCAAAACAACTTGAATTGAACGCTTCGAAAGGTAATTACTAATCCACTGAATAAGAGATTTGTCGATTCCAAATGCACGCATTTTCGACAAGAGAGCTTGGTGCCAAACTCTGTCAAATGCTTTTGAAATATCAAGCGCAACAATCTTGCTTTCACCTAGAAGATGCAAGGAATGATTCCACTTTTCAGTGAGATATGCCATCAAATCACCAGTGGACCGTTTGCTACGAAAACCGTATTGCCGGTCATTAAGAAGTTTTCGTGTTTCAAGATATTTCATAAGCTGATAATTAATCAGCGTTTCCATGACCTTAGAAAGAAGGGAGGTAAGTGCAATTGGACGATAGCTAGAGGGAGAAGAAGAATCGCCTTTTTTAGGGACGGGCTGGACAAATGCTGTTTTCCATCTACTCGGAAAGAGACCTGAGGAGTAGGACCGATGAAAAAGCTTACACAATGGTTTTGCCAGCGCGGAAGAACACCTCTTCAGAACAATGGGGGATATTCCATCTGGACCAGCGGATTTGTGAATGTTTAGATCTCGAAGTACTCTTTTGACTGCACGCTCAAGACAATGGGTGAAGAGGGTGTTAAATGGCACACGTATCATTAAGGTGGCCTGGGATAGCGGGAAGGCACCTAGCGATTGGCAAATGGGAGTTATAGTGCGCCCATTTTCCAAAAAGGGAACAGGAGAGATTGCGTCAACTATATGGGCATATCTCTCTTGAGTCTTCCGTGAAAAGTATTCGCGAACTCGGAAACTGCAGGAGCTGTGTGCGGATAAGTGGCGTCAAATCCCGTCCTTTTGATGTGCGCGTGTTGGACTTCGCCAGGGCGGTGTTCTGTCGCCGCTCCCTTTCTTAGCATATATGGACTGGATGGTGAAGCGCAGTCTTGGTGAGCGAATGTTTCGAATTGGCTGGCATCAGGATGAGCCCTATGCTTTTCGCAGATGATTTGGCCATCCTTGCATCATCCAAAGAGGAACTTCAACGAGCACTGGATAGGTTTGCAGCCGTCTGTGGTGATTCTTGGATGAAAGTAAACGTGAACGAATCGGAAGTGATGCTTGTTTCCCGAACTCCTGTGCAGTGTACCCTGCACATAAATGGAGTTCCATTTAAACAGGTGGAGAAGTTTTATTATCTCGGGGTCTTTTTCACGAAAGATGGGAGGAGTGATACTGAGTTGTCCTGTAGAATTCGCCAAGCTGGAGCAATAGTAAAGGAACTGCGCCGGCCGGTCATCAGGAAAGCTGAGCTTGGAGTGAAAGCAAAGATCTCAGTTTTTAATTCAGTGTTCGCTCCAACCCTCATATATGTCATGAAATTTGGGTAATGACCGAAAGAATTAGATCGCGGGTACAAGCTGCCGAAATGTTAAATCAACAAAGGTGGCTCAAGGAACTTCACACAGCGTAAAAAGGAAGTGAAAGCATCCAAACAAGGATTATCCCCCACTGGGTATCACAATGGGTCACAATGGACCTAAGTGCGATTAGGCGCGGGTTATCTCGCTTCATCAACCCTACAACCTAATCTAATTAAATTTGATGAGAATTATTCAGTCGTTTAGGTTAAAGCTTTCTTTTTATTTCAGTCTTTATTTGAAACTCTACTTTAAACTTGAAACACTACCACTCTCGAAAAATTTACCCATCTGTAAGCTGTTTTTTTTTAATAAGTTTTAGATAGAATAAGGGCAGCCTGGAAAAAAATCTAGAGTTTTTAGTAACCTGTGGCAGGACAACAAAGTGCACCTAAGAACGGGGTTTAATCCATACTATTTTTTCCACATTAATTATTTCCTTCTATCGAATGAAAATAAATAGTCCTGTGGAAGTACAAAAAGATGATTAAGTCTGATTTACTTACCATACCCCTAAAAGGACATTAAACTTCAGCAATGGGTTTCAAAATGCTTTTCACTTATAAATTACCTTATCAGCACTATTTTGGGCCAGTCGTATAAAAGCAGTCTCGTGTAAGGCCATAATCGACAGTAAATCGATTTTCATATCAAGAGATAAATTATGGTCTGAGTCCAACAAACATGCACAGCCTGGAAATAATTAAGACCAATTTATTTATATCCGAATTTGTGGGTTTTTATTATGGCTTCGGCCAAGGAAGATGAGGTTGATAAATAGGGACATGTAAATCTTAATCGCCTGATGAAGTCTCGCAGATATTAATAGTTATAGAACTCATGACCTGATGTTGGTAGCTGCGCTATTAATTTTACTTTGCAAATTATAATGTAAAACAAAACGTGTAGAATTGTATGTACTACAAACATTATGCATGGACACTGGACAGCCCCACACTACACGTTAAACTTTGTGGGAAAATTGAAACACATAACAATAAAGCCTAGATGTAATTTTTTTAAATACCAGTTTTTATATGTGAGGTGCTGGTATTATCGTTTGAAAAATGAATGAAATTTTTCCAAGGCCTGGATTTTGTTATTTTTAAAAAACCAAACCTATCTATTGCATATAACATTTGCATGTTTTTTTACCTCCAAAACTATTCCAAATTCTAGCACCACTGACCCCAGGGGAATAGTTACTAGTGACATGCTACCTGTTAAAAAAAAATGTTGCACCAAAAATATACCCAAAGTTTACTGCTGTTCATTTTTTCCCCAGGCTTTTTTTTCTACCACGTCACAACACAGAGTTAGTCCCTACTATGAGTAGCTGCATCTATGATTAGAAAATCAGGATAGTGCTGTTGGCTATGTTCTACCAAAAAGGTATATTCCTGTGTCGATGTATATTGTCCACATGGTCGCATCGTACAAATGACAGCAAATAATGACTTATGGCAGGATTAATGGTTTCTACACGACTGCACCTTTCCGATACAAGGATTAGTTGGCCATTTGTCAAGGTTTTATCACACTGTGACACATTGTTAGCTTGTTGTCCTGGGTCTCGAAACATTTTTCTAATGACATCCCATTTTGCCCACTCAGTTTTTTATTCGAACATTATTTTAAAAACAAAGGCAGCTAAAAAAATACACTCTTTTAGCTCTAATTATCATTATACTAGTGCCTTATAATAATTATCATCAATTATCCAATATGGATCCTTTAGAACAATTTGTACATTTCCTTTAGCTGATTCCATGAGGGAAACTAGACAACTAACAGCATTCAAGCTTAAAAGGACACACATGTCAGTGCACAATATGCAAACGGGGATGCAGCATGCAGGAGAGTATAACCTGAGAGTATCCTGAATTATGGAAATAATTTACATTCGCTTCGAAACGAATGACCTACATTTGCTGAATGCAAATATAAATGACAAGAACATATGCGTTCGCATCGGATGTAGAACGACCATATATACACCGGGTGAGATGATGACGACGATGCAGTGTGATAAAAGGACGACTTAGATGAGATGGTGCTGGATGACAAACATGGAAATATGCAATATATTTCATTTGGAGGATAATTCGCATATGCACATATCCAGGTATAGATTTTCGTGCCTGAAGAAGAGTAAAGCATCGAAAGATTTATTACAGAAGAAAAATTATAAAGCGGTATCTAACGAAGCAGAGCTATACGTCCTTCCGACGTCGAATGGTGCTGTCGTTTCCTTACCTATAGCACATTCTTGAACACTGGCATGCCCGCACTTATCCCATACACCAGCAGAGATTTAATATTTTGAAGTGGCAATTTCCAACAGATATTACGACATTTGGGAATTCTATACGTAGACTGGGCGAAGAAAGTTGCAGCTTGGGATGAAATGTATGATAAGACATGAAAAGGCGTATGTAAATTAGAAGTGTACAGCTAAAGGATCGTAAAATCGGCTTTTATAGAAGGTTTTAAGGATTTAAACTAAAGATGATAGCTTCAAATATTCCAGAATGTAGTGAAAACGATGCTTAATCATGAAGCTTTATTTTGTGTTAAAGTGTTAAATATAACTTGATTAAAGTGCACAGATCTTATAAAAATCTTTAATGTTAATCTGTTAAGTCTAGGCCTAGAACTAGGCTAGGAGCTATTAAATAAAAACAAAGTTTCAAGAGCGATCTTTTGGATCCAGAGGAAGTCACCGATCTTCTCTGGAGGGATTTTGGCAAAGTTTGATGGTGAAATAGTTTCCTTGACAAGGACATTTTTCCTAAGGCGAGGAAGGCCACGCTGCATCTATGAGTTGAGTAGTGAAAAGGGGATAGATAAAGTCTGTGTGTAGGGTCCACGGAGTGGCCAATACGATGAAGATTGGAAATTTAAATACTTCAGATTTAAGCTAGAGCGTTATTCGCTCCCGCCAAAGTCATAGTATGGGTTGTATCCAGTAAAGAATAAGCAGATTACTCATAGCTGGCTTTTCAGTTGACCGTACTTATTTCTAGGACTCGATCTTATGACAAGGTACATCAAGCACCTTGAGGGCTGCTTGAGGGTCGTGCACAAGGAATTTTGTTCTCCCTGTTGTTATGGACAATTTATTTTCTTGTTTTGATAAGGATTATTGAATTTGTTCCCTTAAAATTATTTAGAGCTCCAGTTTTGATATCTTCTCTAATAGAAAATCTTACTGATAGATTTATGGCCACTTCGGTCTGCCAGCTTCGGTTACACAATATCTTGTCTATGTGAAAGTGGATAACAAATACTCAGACTCTAGGCTGAAGCGTTGTCATCCGCTTTCCTTTAAACTGCCTTCATTAGCCCTCATCAAGAATTTTTTTCCAAGGAGCCAAGTATTTTTTTTTTTCATTCTCGGCTTTTCGTCTAGTACTCTTTTTTTAGGAGTCTTTTTTTTTAAGAAAACGTTTGGGTGGTTCTTAAAAAAAAGACTCCGGGTGTCTCTTCGACTCATACGCCGGCCGGCCTTCGGCCTCACATGCAGGTGCTCAGGGCGCGGCTACGCGGCGTATGTCCGTTTATTCGTTATTTGAAAGCCTCGCGATTTTTAAATTTTTTTGCGAATTCAAAGAGTGTTTGGGTGGTCTTAAAAAAAAAACTCCAGGCGTCTCTTCGACTCATACGCCGGCCGGCCTTCGGCCTCACATGCAGGTGCTCAGGGCGCCGCTACGTGGCGTATGTCCAATTATTAGTTTAAACCAGTGAGTAAGTGCTACAGTGTGTACGCAGAAGTTATAGTTATAGTTCACATTGTAAAATGCTGATGACACGGTTATTTTTTGACATTTTATAAGTAATGCAAACTTGGAAAAGGGGCGTGGTCCAACCGCCCCTTATCAGAAACCACATATATATCCAAGTTACACTTAAATGTACGTAAAAATGCAATTTTTTGGTCCAAATTCAATATTTTTGAAAAATCGACCCTCAAAAGGGGCGTGGCTAAAAACTTTATATGAACGAAATCTGGACTGAAGTCTCGTTTACTTAACCTGCTACTTTTTTGTTTCATGCTTTCCTAAATTAGGCTCAAGGCTAGTCGAAATTAAGTTTTTCAGGCAAATTTTAGGTTTTTCTTCAATTCTGCCTCCAAATATGGGCGTGACCCAAAGTCTTGTATAAAAAAAATGTAGAAATAAGCGTTTTCTACATAAAATATTAATCAATTTTTTTTTAATTTTGAGCAAAAATATTGAGTAAACTGCATTTGAAAATTTACTATTAAAATGCCCGCTAGAGGAGGTTCACCGATTAAATTTTTCTTTTTTGTGTCTTACATTTATTGGGAGATGCTAAATGTTAAATTTCAGCCTTTTAGAACGTCTTACAGTTTTGAAAATTCTGGAGGTAGTTGCACATTTAGACCGATTATGGGCGTGTCTTTGGGCGGATTTCAAAAATTTTTGCACTTGTACTGCTTCGCATAACATGGACCTTACGTACGAAGTTTCAGCACCCTAGCTCAAAACAAGGCCTAAAAACATGTGACATACAGACGGACGGACATGGCTCATTCGATTCAGAATTCGGTCTCGATCATATGCCCTTGGGGGTCTACCATTATTATTTCACCGTGTTACAAACTATGTGACAAACTAAATATACCTCCTATCCTATGGGATGGGGTATAAAAAAAAATGGGACTTTGTCCCAGCAGTGGGACTTAGTTCATATGAACTAAGTTCCAATGAACTGACTCCCAATTTTATGAACTTACTCCCACCAACAAAATTCAGTGGGAGTTAGTTCATTTTAGGCAGTGGGAATTAGGTTATTTGGGAGTTAGTTCGAAGGGCCGATTTTTGGCATTAGAGATTTTTGTTTTCGAGATTTTTGCTTTCAATATTATGGTTTTCGAGATATCGTGGTACATCCTCATGGAAACTATCTTCATACCTTGGTAATGCTTTTAGATTTTTTTCAGGTTATTACACACACTTGATAAGAAAAAAGTGGATTAGGTGAGGCTTCAAGCATGCTAAGTTAGCCGCTACATTCTCTCGGATCCCTGAATCTTCGCATTTATTTTAATGTCTATATTCTTCTTGACCTTAGTATTGGACTCCGGGGCTGCTTCTGATTATCTTTATAGTAATAAAGAACGATTATTAAATACAGTCCGGGATGGACCTGGGCCTCAGTCACCAAGCTTCGCCAGCCAGCTCTGTCTCTAGCTAGCCGTCTGCAGTTTCGTACGCGAAGTTGGCTGAGGTCCCCTTCCACTTGCGTGTGCCACCTGCATATCGGTGCTCCTCTACTGCGCCATCCCCTCGAAGATTTTCGGGGCCGGGGCCTAGATGACCCAGCTATCCTTGGTATTATTACTCTTCTAGCTAGATGTTATATCTCCTCCTCCACTCTCCGCCTATGCAGACGGGACCATAAATCGTCCGAAGAATTTTTTTCTCGAAGCGGGCTAAAGTGTTTTCATCCGCCTTTGGCAGGGTCCAAGCTTCTGCACCGTAGAGCAGGACTGGGATGATGGGCGTCTAATACGTGGACACATTAGTTGCTCGAGAGGGCTTTGCTACTCAATTGCCGTCTTATCCCAAAGAAACAGCGATTGGCAGGAGTTATCCTTCGTTTGATTTCAGCGCTGACGATTTTCCATCGCCATCCTGCACAGACCAACGAGTTTGGGATGCCAAAACTACACATTGCGCTATAAAGCTCGTCTCTATTGACGCTGTCATACATGCGGACTTGAAATCGATGGAAATGTGGAGTGTATCGATTTGGAATTCCTGGGTTTTCTCTTTTCTTTTACAGCAGAAAAGATGCGATGTTAAGAAGACTGATGCCTCTGTAGTTGGCACAACTCAAAGGGTCTCCTTTCTTCAGGATCGGGCAAACAATGCTGACTGTTCCATTCGTCGGGCATACTTTCTTCCGATCATATCTTGTAGATGAGCTGGTGCATGCTTCAAGCTCTGGTCCGTCTGCTCCGGCTGCTTTGTTGCATTTAAGCTTAGACACAGCTACTTTCTCCTCCTCCAGGTTGGGTGGGCGGTATCGTTCGTATGCTTCGTCGGTAACGCCTTTGCTCAGGTTGAATGGTTAGTTCCGCCTGATAACGGTATTTCGTTCGTCTTCGCCGTTATACAGTTTGCAGAAGTGGTCTTTCCCAATCCTCAGCATCGACTGCGATTCTACAACGTTGTTGCCTTAATGGCCCTTACAGGCTTCAGTCCGAATTTTATACCCTTGCAAGGACCTTTTAATGTTCTGGTAAAAGTTTCTCAACACATTCCTGTTGTAACATCTCTCCATCTCTTCAACCACAGGCTTAGAGCTCGTAGAGCTCGCGCGCAGCTCTATAGTCTTTCAGTCCAGAGCCGCCTTGTATGCTTCCTGTTAAGCTGCATGTGCTTGCCGGCACTTATCGTCAAACCAGGAGTTTCGTTGTGGTGGCCGTGTGAAACCCAGCCCTTCAGAGGCGGCTCCTCTGATGGAATTTTGGAATGTTGCCACTGGCTATCAATACTTGATGCTGGCTGCATAGGAGTTCTGTAATATAACTTCTGTAATATTGCCGGTTTTGATGATTTGAAAAAAGAGTTTCCTTACCCGCTTATTTAACTTTGATCCTCAAAATTAAGAAAAAAAAATTAATAAAAAATTGCAGTTTTTTCATAAAAGCCACTAATGAAGCATTTCAAGAGCATTGAAAATATTTCTTCCAGTGAAATCAGAAGTTTTCGATTGTAAAACAACTCGAAAAATTAATTTAGCGATCGGTTTTTCTTAGACGGGCTACTGTGGCTTCGGTCGTAGCTTAGCTAGCATAGGGTTGTAGACTAGGAATATAAAAATTCAACAGTAAATACTGTATTACTTATAACAAGGTCAATTCATTACAATTTATTAAAACTCGAGTTTAATTCGCATACGTCTTTCTTACCAAGAGGACGACCCTATTTCATGGTTTACTTTTATTTTCTACAACTTTCATTTTTTACTTTTTTTTGACAAAGACTGCACACACCTTCTTAATTTTCTTGTCAAATCGAATTCAGCAGTGACATCCCTCTTAGGCGATATACATAAAATTAGGGGGCGTTTGAGGTAAGTTACAAATACTGTCTATGGCAGTCTCTGCTGCCATTTTTATACCCCATCCCATAGGATAGGAGGTATAAGAGTTTGATTCATAGTTTGTAACATAGAAAAATAATCACCTTAGACCCCCAAGACCTTAAGGGCATATGATCGAGACCGAACTGTAAGAGCCATGTCCGTCCGTCCGTCTGTCGGTAGTATTTAGGCCTTAAATTTTGAGCTAGGAACTTGAAACTTGATATCTGTTCTTTCTATGTCCCGAAGCAGTACAACTGTAAAAATTTTAGAAATCCGCCCACTGACACGCCCACTTTACTTATGAGCATGAAAAATCAAAGTTGTAGCAGGAAGCTGAAGTTTGGTATGCGATATCCTCACTTAAGTGTTTTGTGACTGGCATTTAAAAAAAGTGAATACCGCCCCCTTGTAGGCGTGGCCATACTTAATATGCATTCTAATAAACGTTTTTCATTTGTTATCCAAAAAACTTGCAGTAAAATGTTCAGATATGTTCGTAAGCTATCAACTCAAGTGCATAAATTTTTGCCACGCCCACTGTTGGGTGCGTTTTTAAGTATAAACCAAATTTTTAATATGAAAATGCAACCAACACGTGTATACCACTTCTGATAAAAAATATAAACAAAAATACGATGTTATTGAGAATGGGTGGATGCCACGCCCCTTTCTTAGGGAGAAGATTCTTAACTGAGAAATTTTAAATACAATTGAAGTTTAAGATTTATGACACAATTCGGAGCTTGACAGTGGTCAATTGGGATGGGGTATCCAACGATTCGCCTAAGCGGATTGTAACCCTCACACTAGTTCTTTGTTATATTGAAGTATCTACAAAATCGATATGCCTTATATCCGTTTCTATAAGATTGTACTTATTAAAGTAACATTTTTAATACTAAGCTTTCAAAAAAAATATTTTTTGTCTTTGACTGATAGATATCGATGGAAATCGCAGTAATTGAAAAAAGTTATGCGGAACGCAATATGACAAATCTATTAAACGGACCAAAAAATGTATCCTTAAACCCCGCACTACATGTGCTCTTATAATTTTTCGAAGCCTCACCATCTCATCAAAGTGGATTTTAATTAAAAAAGTTTGCCATGTCGAATGCCCTGGCGAGTTGCTTGTATTGATTTTTGCACCAAATGCCCGAAAGTTTATTTTCCGGCAAAAATAAAATAAACTTTAACAATCAACTTTGTATTTTTCAGTTCATAATTTGTCCATTGTTTTATTATTTTCCTCTCGTATGTGTCAATTTGCAGCTGTTCACTTGAAAGCAATTCATGGTGAGCGCAAAAATTAATTGCATATTAAACTTGCACAATATACTGAAGAGGAACTCCATACATAAAGCCATTTGTCTGGGCTTTAAGTGCATTTCGCTTCCATTCACAATTTATGGCAAAATGCTTGAACACAGACAAACACACACACGGATGCACAAGATATTATGTCTTTAATCCTTTCTTGTAAGAGTGTTTTCTGTTCATAGATGCATAGATATTTCATATCGTTCTTTAGTGCAATTGCTTGTACTATGATGAATTATTGACTTTGTTGGCACACTTTGAGAGCTTGTATGAATATATTATTTGAATAATGCCTCCTACGGATAGGCCCTCGTTTCTCGGACACAAAATTTAAGCTGTACCTAGTACTTTTCATTTCGACAATGAATTCATACATCCGATAGAAGCTTTGTCATCTTGCTTCGATATACCTTATGTCCTATCAATGGATTAGAGCAAGAAACATAAGATTGCTCATGCATCTCGAAGAGGTATCTTTGTATAAAATTTATGCCCTTGTATGTGTATGAAAATTTATGCATGCGATGCATCTGGGTGTCAACTCAAAATTTCAGCAAGCAATGGCTCTTAATATTTAAAAGAGATATTTAGTATTATATTTTCAAATGCTGCAGGCCTTATTTGGTCTTGACATAGATATATTATGGTTTTGGATTTTGAGCTTAGCTAAAACTGGCGAAAGAGACTTTTACTTTAAGACAATGTAACCACCGAAGCAATTAAAGTGGTTTGTGACCTTATAGTCGCAATGCTAAAAAACCGAATAATCTCATCTTAACTAGGTGACAGTATAAAAAAAATGTCTACCACCAGAGGTACCCCGCAAGGTGGAGTACTCTCACCTCTAATATGGCTTCTTGTTATGAACACGTATCTTATGAAGCTCAACCACTCACCAGTGGAACCCGCATAGCTTATGTTGACGTTCGTGCGCTCATAGTACGTGGGAAATTCTTGCCAACACTTGTTGATTTAATGCAAAATGCAAACACCTTGTCTTGACTTTAATCAAGACTACACCATTCACATTCCGAGCAGAGAAGACTGGAGGCTGGAAAACGTTGTAATCCACTAGGAGATAGCAATCCAAACAGATGGCTCTAAGTCAAGTGAGGGTACTGGAGCAGGCGTATGTTCTGAGAAACTCGGTATCCTAACAACCAGAAAACTCCTGAACTCCTGCAGTATCTTATAAGCAGACATTCTGGCAATATTTATAGCCCCCGAAAAGTCCTGAGTATTGGAATCATCACATGAAGATATTTTCATTTACGTAGACGACCAAGCAGCCATTAAGGCTTTGGCAAAACCAGCAGTGAAATCTCGCGTAGTAAGACTCTGTCGCTCAGTACTTAGGGCTCTTAGCAGACAGAATAATGTCTGCATTGGGTATCAATCATTTGGGTATCAGGCCATAGTGACTTCGGGAATGAAAAGGCTGACAAGCTAGCGAAATATCACTATAGCGGACAAAAGGGCTTACCCTCCGCTCTCTTATGAAACAGGCAAAATATCTCCAACTATTCAAAGTATAACCAAAAAAATGTGGAATAATCTGCAGAGTTGCGGCCATACAAAGGCTTGATGGCCGTAGGCAGCAGCAAGACAAAAGGCTTATAGCACTAAAATGGCCATCAGGGTGATAACAGACCACAACCTGTTGGGATAATTTTCAGCAAAATTAAGAATCATTAACACCAATTAAAGGGACCGCCAAATAACTTTTTTTTTGTTTGAAAATGCTATTTTTTCTCAAATTTCCTTTTTTATTTGAAAGTAAAATCCTTCCGGTTAATAATGGAAAATAATTTCATTTGAATGGCTGCCTCAGCTGGCCATGCAGTAGCCTACAAGGTCGGTCCAATTTTTAAGCACATCATCTATTGTGTGCAGCTGTATTTCACCAATGGCTTCATCCTTTAAAGCGTCAATTGTCTCTGGCTTGTCGGCGTAACACTCGTCTTTTACGGCACCCCACAAATAATAGTCAAACGGTGTCAAATCGCTGCTCCCCAGAGCTATCGAGGACATCAGCTCTGTTGCTGATAATGCGATCTTCAAAAAAAGGGCGCAAAACATCGAGTGTAGCTTCGGCTGTGTGGCACATAGCGCCGTCCTGTGAAAATCGAATCTTGCCAATATCCTCCTCTTCAGTTTTTGTGAACAAAAGTTCGTTCAACATGGCCCGATAGCGATCGCCATTGACTGTAACCGCCACTCAGGGCTCATTTTCGAAGAAAAATGGCCCAAATATGCCTCTGGACCAAAATCCGCACCAAACAGTGACTTGTTTTGGGTGTATCGGCTTTTCAATGAAAGTGTGCGGGTTTTCTATATCCCAGATGCGACAATTTTGCTTGTTTACATACCCGCCAAGATCAAAATGAGCATCTTCTCTAGCGAAGCGAAAACGCATGGGACGGTCAGTTGGCTTCAACTCCTGAACCAATTATACTTTGTATGGCGTCATACCATCTTTACGCAAAATTCGTCTTAATGATGACTCTGAAATGTTCAATTGTTGAGAACGACGGTGAATTGATGTTGATGGTACTTCACGCACACTTTCTGCCACAGCAGCAATTTTCTTGGATGTACGCACTGTTTTTGGCTTTTCACGCTTTGGTTTATCGATGAGGATGCCAGTTTCTTTCACTTTTTCACATGATAACGAACATACGGAGCTGACGGTGCTTCTCTTCTTCCAAAATTTTGATTTTTGATTTTATTAACATTAGCATCGAATGTCACCCCACATCAGATGTTAAAATTTTTATTTGAATTGAAATCTAGAATTCAGATGTCATTCCACACTAACTCCCAGAGTTACGGAATTAACATTATTATTTGCTTCTGCTCTATTTTTAATATAAGACAATTGTTAATTAGTTTTTAAATTGCTTGGAATTAAATAAAATAAATTGAATTGAATTTAACAAAAAAATCCGTATGCATTTTTTGCACACATTCTGCAACATTATCGTGATTTTCAAAGTAATGTCGCAATATTTCCCTGCGTTATTCATGCATATACACAACCATTATCTGTCAAATCAGACATGAGCTAAAAAAAACACGTTAGATGGCGGACTCTTTACATCTGCACGGGCTGTCACAATCCCGAAGCGGAAGAAGATGTGAAACACCTCCTCTGCTAATGTCCAACTGGCAGCAGGCAACGTTTTATACTTCTAGGATAATAATTCTTTGAGGAGCTGGACGAGCTTGCAAAAATACGAGTGGCGAATATCGTGAATTTCAGCAGGGATGCCGGCTGGACCAAGTTTCTCTTCAAAGCTTAGGATACTTTAACTATCTAAGTATCATAACTTATATATACTACTTACTTACTTAAAGGGCTCCCGATCCATGGAGGGTCTCTACCTGGTTCACAGTAGCCTTCCGTTCTCTGCGATCCTGGGCACGCTGCTCCCAATTATCCAGACCAAGCGCTCTGGCACCCGCGATGGCTTAGTCCTTAAAACGGAGGCTCAGTCTTTCTGGTCGCCTCGAGCTGGAGCGTTGTTGTCCATTCGCTCGATCTGACCGAGCCAATGTAGTTTTCCTGTTTTGGCTTTGAACGCATTTGTTTTGCCAAACCGCTGTTATTTCAACAGTGGTTTGCTAGGGTTATTCTTCTACGAGTCTTCACTAGGATGTCGTTTATGGAGTTGATGTTAACTCCAAGGTAGATGAACTCCTTAACTACCTCGAAGTTGCTGCTACCAACAAAGACGTTTTGTCCTAAGCGGCCGACGGATGTTTGTTTGTTTGTTGATAACATATACTTGCTCTTATCTTCATTTATTTCCAGGCCAACCAATCAATCGCCGTAAAAGCCTCTATCACGGCACGAGTGAAGCGGGCGATGATGTCGATATCGTCGGCGTACCCCAGTATTTGCAAGGATCTGTTGAAGATAGTGCCTTCCGTGTTAACCTTTGCCCTGCACACTATCATCTGGAGATCAAGATTAAAGAATGCACATGACAATGCATCTCCTTGCCGAAATGCATGACAATGCATGTTTGGAACAGTTCCGAGGAGCTGTTCCCAAACTGTACGTTGCATTATGTGTTTTATCATATATATACACTAACATTTTTGCCCCTTACAGTTTGTCCCCAACAAAGGGTGGCGCTAAGGGCCCTCGTAGGCCTATGCGAGCTTGTGGTTTTGGCTTCTAACAACCCTACCTAACCTTACCTTACTTACTTACTTAAGGTGGCGCTACAGTCCGGGGTGGACCTGGGCCTCAGCCAACAAGCTTCGCCAGCCAGCTCTGTCTCGAGCTAGCCGTCTCCAGTTTCGCACGCGAAGTTGGCTGAGGTCCCCTTCCACTTGCGTGCGCCACCTGAGTCTCGGTGCTCCTCTACCGCGCCGTCCCTGCGGTGTGGATTCGAAGATTTTCCGGCCCGGGGCGTTGGTGTCCATCCGCTCTAGATGACCCAGCCATCGTAGACGTTGTATTTTGACTCTTTTGGCTAGGTCGGTATCGCTGTACAGCCCGTACAGTTCGATGTTATATCTCCTCCTCCACTCTCCGTCTATGCAGACGGGACCGTAAATCGTCCGAAGAATTTTTCTCTCAAAGCAGCCTAAAGTGTTTTCATCCGCCTTTGACAGGATCCATGCTTCTGCACCGTAAAGCAGGACTGGGATGATTAGGGTCTTATACATGGACACTTTAGTTGCTCGAGAGAGGGCTTTGCTACTCAATTGCCTCCTTAGTCCAAAGAAACAGCGATTGGCAAGAGTTATCCTTCGTTTGATTTCAGCGCTGGTGTCATTGTCTGAATTTATAGCGAAACATAGGTAGACAAAGTCCCTAACTACCTCAAAATTATAGCTGTCGATGGTAATGTTTTGTCCAAGACGTCGATGTTGGGTGTCTTTTCTTGATGACAGCATATACTTGGTTTTGCCGTCATTGACTGCTAAACCCATATTTGCCGCTTCCGTCCCAATACTCACGAAGGCTTCACTGACATCACGCTGTGTTTTACCGATTATGTCAATGTCGTCTGCGTATGCGAGTAGTTGAACGGACGTTTGAAAGATTGTACCTCTGGTGTTGGCGCGAGAGTTCTGCACAATTCTCTCAAGTATGATGTTAAAGAAGTCGCATGACAGCGCGTCGATTTGCCTAAATCCTTTTTTGACATCAAAGGGGTCGGTGAGGTCTTTGCCGACCTTGATGGAACAGCGTGAGTTTTCCATCGTCATCCTGCACAAACTGACGAGTTTGGCAGGTGTGCCAAAACTAGACATTGCGCTATATAGCTCGTCTCTATAGATGCTGTCAAAAGCGGCCTTGAAATCGATGAAGAGGTGGTGTGTATCGATTTGGAATTCCTGGGTTTTCTCCAAGATCTGCCGCAGTGTAAATATTTGATCGATGGTGGACTTTCCTGGCCTAAAGCCACACTGATATGTGCCTATTGACAAACGGCTTTAGGCGTTCACACAGTACAGCAGAAAAGATCTTGTATGCGATGTTAAGAAGACTTATGCCTCTATAGTTGGCACAACTCAGAGGGTCTCCTTTCTTCAGGATCGGGCAAACAATGCTGAGGTTCCATTCGTCAGGCATGCTTTCTTCCGACCATATCTTGCAGATGAGCTGGTGCATGCTCCCAACCAGCTCATCGCCAGCGGATTTAAAAAGCTAATTAGGCTAAAACCTAACCTTACCTAACCTACTCTTTAATGCAGGTGTACCTCAAGGCTCGGTGCGCTTTGCCTTGCGCCGATTCTTTTTAGATGACCGTTCTAAATGTTTGTTGTTGGGCTTGGATTCCCTGGAAGTTCGTCGTTAATTGCATTGCGTTATGTTCGTTAGAGATTTACTTTGTTCATCTGTTGACTGTTGTAACCTACTTTCTTTAATATGTATATATGCGCCTCTAAGGATTCTCAAACCCAGACCTATTTGAAGCTCATTACTACACCTTATACGGGGCAAATGAGCCAGTAACTTTTTTCCCAGCTGCAAATAGATGCTGAAGTTTCCAATCTCTGCGCTTAAATGCCAATCATCAGTTTTATTTGTCTTTTCTATAATAGGTATCGTGTTTTTCTTGTTTTTTTTTTTTGGTTAAATCACCTCTTTTCACTTGATATCACTCATGGGAATCGAAAAAGCTGATAGCACGCATTGTAGATAATACATTATACATTTCGTGAGGTAAAATTTCCTTTGATCCTTGGCAGCGCGCGGCGCACAGATTCTTAAAGCAAAGCGCACACAGGTAAATTACAATTTCGAACAAGCATTCGCTTGCCATATAGCCCCTCGAACATACCACAGAGGTATTTAGAGATAAGGGAACAAATTTAAATAGAAACCACATTAGAGTTCCTACTGTAAAGCATTTCCGGGCACAGGTAAGCCACAATCGTCTTTGCAAATTCCAAGGCCCTGAAATTGAATTCTAAAGTTTATCCGAAGGATTTTCCTCTGCCGACAGCTTAATACATGTGGGAATGTCGTTTTCGTTTAGCTTTAGTGTACCTACAACAAAAGATACACCTTTGAAGGGACTTATTTTGATTTAAAAACTTTTCCCTCGGCTGTTTTCGTAATCATTTTGAATTGGGTGTTTTCTATGGTCGGCCTATGACCAAGAGGCTATCAATTTGTGTTTTGATTCATAGTTCAAAAAGATTTGTTCGCTTGTTTGAGAAAACGCCTCAAACAATTATATTGAAGGGCTTTTTAATATTATATTTGGAATCGGCGAATTATATTATTTTCAATATATTTTGAATTTATTAAAAGTTTGTTTTAATAAATAAAATATGTATTACTTTAAAAATAAAAAAATATCTTATTTTGGTGAGATACAATTTTTAGCATATTTACATGTAAAGATCAAGCTTCTTCTTTTCAAAAAGCTTTTTAATAATCAACGAAATAAAAACAGTAGTAATCAATACAATTGTATAGAAACGCCTTGATTCGAGGCTCATTTCAAATGCTACAAAAACTGGAAACCATGTATTGCCCGCATCGTATGCCACTATTGTAACAACCAATCCAATGACCCCAATTAGTATTTCGAACACCGACTTCTTATGAACAAGCCAACCCAAGGCCGGCATCCAGCTTAATCCTTCCCACAACGCTTGCAGCAATATCATATCTGTCTGAAAAAATCTTATTAGGTTTCATGTGCTACTAAGGAATCTTGCTTTAAACTTACAACTTGCCGGGTATTTTTGGCTGTACTCAATTTGCAATCACTTTCTAGTATAGTCCAACGCAATTTGTCTGACTCACGGACAAGATATCCCGACGTGGCGGTAATGATGATCAAATCAATTCCAGGTGCAATTCCAGACACAAGGACTACTTTAGCTAAGGTGGCCACCAACTGTAGGCGAATCCTGTCCTTTAATAAACAAAAGAGCAGTGCTACCAAACCTTCGGAAAACATTGCTACCATTCGAATCAAGCTCGAAAGGGACACGATTCCAAATTGGTTAAAATAAGAATTACAATCTCTGTTGATCTTATAGATATCGGAACAAAGGGATGATATTTTACGATAGTCTCTGGATTCCAATTGGCCTGTCTTTTTGTTAACACAATAACTCAGTTCCGCATACACAGAGGTAAGTTCAGACTTTACATAGTGCCACTGCAAAAATGTCGACATTGTTATGAGTCTATTAAGAACAACCATGGGTCGGGCTTCAAAAGTTATAAACGATAACACATATGGCCGATCAAGGGTGCAATAAATGTCTACAAGGGTTGTAAGGCAACGAGCGAAAGCGATCGTATTGTATCTCTTATATCGGGGCACTTCCCTTTGTGTCAGTTTTATCAAGGCTCGTTTGCACTTAATTATTTCGTTTAAAATTTTATTTAAAATTGATTTTTTTGTCGCATGGCAAAAGTATAAGGGAACGATGCCGAACCAGATTTGCAAGTTAGTTAGGAACCATAAAATACTGTTCTGAACACCACTTGCGAATCCTGATTTTACAACCGATTCAAAGTAAGTTTTATAGAAAAATATACAAACAAATGCAATTATTACAATTACACAACACATAGCTAAAGCACAGTTATTGTAGACGGACAGTAGTTGATTCTTGTGAAATTTCTGTTTGTTTTTGTGGTAGAACAAGTTGTCGAGACCAAAGATTTTAGAAAGGAAAAACGCCTGTTTGAAATTCCCCTCTAAGTTTCTGGGCTTAAGGGTTCGTTTCATTTTTATTTGTTCCGTTGTTAGTTAAGAGAACTTATGTGAAGGTAAAAAAAGGGATAGCGCAAGGGCTTAATATAGTAAGTACAGCGTTCAATTACATTCATAAGGAAATAAATTTGGTCAAGGATATACATATAACCAAACTCATAAGGAAACAATTTTCCGGCAGACATAGGAAACAATTTCGTTGACGATAATGACATGGTATTAATCAAATAAGAGGGTGAAGATTAGAAAAATGAAAATGTGAGCTTGACTAGCCATATTAGCATAAGAGTCATTGATTTTACCCTGATAGTAGATAATTATGATCTTATTTGAATGGAAATGAAAACAACGAAAAAAAGGGACTGCTTCAAGAACTCCAGATGAGTTTTCAAATATCTAACATGCTTAAGTACATCACAAGTGTGCAGACTTCTTAGATCTATCATTTTGAAGGATTGTGAAGTCCCGAATTTAAACAGACCCATGTATATATTAATAACAAGGTGACACCTAAAAAGACACTTTGTATAAGTATAGGTATACCAAATATATATAAGTATATTACAAATAATATTTATATTATATTTTAAATATAAAATTAATTATAAATTAAAAATCCAATGGTTTACTTATGAAAATCACCTCGAAAAGCCGCTGCGGGTTATCGCGAGGGGACTACACCCATCTTGTACCAAGGACGAAATAATACAAGACGTTCAACCCCAAGGCTTTAAAATTCTTGACGCCGTGAACATAATAAAGAAAGAGAAGCAACGTACGGACGAAGGCAAAGATTCTGCAAATTTTTATGCTTTCTTTTGATAGAACTGAAATATTAACGAAATCTACAAAATTAAATCAATCCTTAACATCAAGGTAAAAATCTAGCCCAAGCGGAAGGGCAACAGGCTAGTTCCCCAATGTAAGCGATGCCAAGGTTTCCGACACACGCAAGCGAACTGCCAGAAAAAGCCGCGATGCGTAAAATGCGCCGGCGAACATCTCTCGACGGATTGCAATGTCAGCAGTCAGGCCCCCGCGGTTTGCGCCAATTGCAGGGGAAGTCACCCAGCGAGCTACCGAGGTTGCGAAATCGCCATTGAGTTGCAAAAACGACATGAAGCTCCGAAGAAAAATAGTGAAAATAAGGGCCCAAGCCTAAAACCTCCTAAAGTAGATAAGCCAAAAACCCCAAGAAATAAAATAAAAGGTTATACGCAAAATAAAAGGTTACGTTGACTATCACGCGCATCATCCTTCAGAAAATTCGAGAGGTGGATCCTCTCTCTACATCAAAGACTGCATTAAGCACTCCAAAAACGAAGAAATAGAACTTGACTCTATGCAAATAACCTCAGTCTCAGTAAAATTAAGTCAATTAAATTACAACATCGTGACGAGCTATTTTCCTCCGCAGTATCGGCTGGCAGATGAAGATCTTGCTCTGCTCTTTGATGCACTTGGGTCAAACTTTATCATAGGCGGGGACTTTAACGCGAAAAATACTTTTTGGGGCTCACGGCGCAATTCAACAAGAGGCAGAGCCCTCTTTAAAGCAAGTACAAAACGCGGCGTGATCTTCTTATCGACGGGAAAGCCAACATATTGGCCAACCGGCAGAAATAAAATACCTGATCTCGTCGACTTTTTTATCGCCAAGGGGGTACCTCGTTACCTTACGAACGTAGAAGAACGCTTTGATCTCTGTTCAGATCACTCGGCAGTTCTTTTGAAAATCGGCGGAAGCCTAGCGAAGAAGAATAGAGCGCCTAGATTAACTAACAACAGCACCGACTGGGACGGCTTTAGAAAATACTGCAAAGAAAACATAGCTTTAAATGTACCGCCCAAAACGCCACTTGAAATAGAAGAAGAATTAGATAAACTCGTGAGAGTTGTTCAGAGCGCTGCGTGGAATAACACATTTTTTTTCAGAGATCCGAAATATCGAACAGCGGGACAATATATCCGCGAGAAATAGAAGAGCTAATATGCGAAAAGAGGAGAGCGCGCAAGAGATGGCAACGTTCGCGAGCACCCCCGGATAAGACAATCTGGAACCAACTTTCTAACAAACTGAAGCACGAACTTCAAGATTTTAAAAGTTGCGAGACTACTGCTTACCTCGAAAGTTTGACTGCCGATAAAGGTTCGAACTACTCTCTTTGGAAAGCAGGTCAAGTCCGTTAAGAAGCCTATAGCACACTCTGCGTTATTAAGAAAAGCCAACGGCGAATGGGCAAGAGAAGACAAAGAAAAAGCGGATTTATTTGCAGATTACCTAGGAGAAACATTCAAACCGTTTGACGGGGAACCGTTGGTCGAGGAGCTCAATCCTTATGCGGTACAAGATAATTATAGAATAAAAACCGTGTCATTGGCTGAACTTCGTCAAACGATAAATAATCTGAAAAACAACAAAGCCCCTGGCTACGACTTAATTACTAGCGAAATTCTAAAGGAGCTACCGAAAAAAGCTTTGCTTCAAGCTACTCCATATCATTAACGCTTCCATGAGAGTCTTATACGTTCCAAGGCAATGGAAAGTGGCCGAGGTCGTAATGGTTCCGAAACCAGGAAAATGTCCAAGCGACAAAAAGTCATACAGACCTATTTCGCTACTGCCGATAATATCTAAGGTATTCGAGAAACTGTTGCTTAAAAGGTTGCAACCAATTATTGAAGAAAGACGATTGATTCCGGGTCACCAATTTGGATTTAGGAAAAAGCATTCAACAATCGACCAGGTCTATCGAATAACAAACGAAATGGAAAAATCTCTGGAAGCGAAAAAGATATGTACTAGCGCTTTTCTCGACGTATCGCAGGCCTTCGACAAGGTGTGGCACGAAGGCCTGAAGTACAAATTAAGGCTTAGCTTACCAGAAAAACTCTATAGAATCTTAGAGTCTTACCTTAAAGACAGAATCTTTCGCATAAGGTACGAAAAAGAGTACTCGGAATTCAAAGAGATAAATGCCGGTGTCCCGCAAGGAAGCGTTCTCGGCCCAATATTATTTTTGCTTTATACAAGAGATATTCCCACGATTAGGGGACCAATTTAAGCTACGTTCGCAGACGACACTGCTATTCTTGCTATAGTTACGACAGTTGAATTATCAACAGGGAAACTCCAGCGCGCTTTAGACAAAATATTCGACTGGACGAAGAGCTGGCGAGTCGTCCTTAACGAAACTAAGTCAACGCATGTTAACTTTACTTATAAAAAGATAAACAACAAACCTTTATTCATTAGCTCGGTACAAATCCCGTACTCAAATGAAGCGAAATATCTGGGAATGACTCTAGACGCAAAACTTAAATAGAAGCCGCACGTTAAAAAGAAACGCGACGAGCTCGAAATCAAGTTAAGAGAAATGAATTGGCTTATCGGAAGATTTTCGAAACTAAGCATATATAACAAACTGCTTTTGTATAAGCAAGTGCTAAAACCATCTTGGACGTACGGTATACAACTCTGGGGTTGTACTAAACCAAGCAATATATCTATTTTAGAAACTTTTCAAAATAAGACACTCAGAGCAATCGTTAATGCTCCATGGTACATAGAAATAGCGATCTACACTGAGATCTAGGAATCGCAACCGTGTCAGACGAGGTAACAAACTTTGCTCGCAAACTTAGTACTTGTAAATTATCCGAACTTTGGATCAGACAAATCTTACGCGCCGACTACAACGAATGAGACCGTTAGATCTAGCAGCATAAGATGAAACTGCATAAATTGACGGTATTGTAGATGCCTTCGTTGGAAGGCAGCCTGCCACACGCGATTACTGCAGAAGCTTGAACTACTTGTTAAGGAAACTTAGTCGTAGTCTGACAGAGGTTTTTTAGTGAGTAAGAATCTCACACTACTATGAGCACGCGCGGCCGGTCCTCGTAGTGCCTATGAAGGTTTTTCCTACCCACGGGAAAAAAAATATTATAAATAAGTATATTACTTAGGTATACCAAAGTAACGAAGATGTTGAGAAAAGTGTCACGTAAGCCCATGTTTTAAGTTACCTTCATTAACACCAAAATTTATATTATTTATCGGGACAGACTTTTCCAAGTAGCACACTCTGGGACGATAAGCATTGATTTTTGAATATTGGATTTATAACACACTCAAAATGCTCCTCAGTAGCACTACTGGTTTTGTAATGTTTCTGAATCGTACCATTGGTTGGTTGGTATTGGTCGTACCTATACTTATGAAATTTCTATGACCTAGAAATGTGTACAGAGCCTTGATTATAAAAGTAAAATTTGCTAACAATATTAGTTTTGTAAACGGGGTGCAAAAAACGCTCCTAGCACTGAAGTTATAAGTCTCTAAGTGCACAGCTTCTATAAACGTTTCCAGCACCTATTTTATAGCACTGTAGGTTTGACACATCCGAAGTACTACTTTACACTCTGTATAGTGTATGATGAGAGCCTTTTCTCACTGTCAACTCCGGATGTCTCGTGTCGTAGAGGTTCCACCGAGTTGAATCGTAGTTGGTTTATAAGCAAATGAGACTAATTTCGTTTTATTTGGGTGCTTGCAATTCAACTTTAATTGCAAGTAAAGCGATAAACTAGCGATAAAGCGAGTGTTTTAAAGTCGAGCGAGAAACAACGAAAAATCAAGGCGATCTTGCCTCTACTGGGTTATACAAAGAAGTGACTTTATTTCAAACAGTGACTTATTTCAAAGCATGGATAACTTGGGCAAAGAATACAAAAATATGGTGGCCACCAGGATGGGCGGTAAATTCAAAAATTTTATATACAATTTCTAAACAAATTAAAAGATTTAAAGATTATAGATTCAAAAAAAACTCTAGCATACAATTACGCGTATTTGACATTTGAAATCGTTCATTACAAAAGAAATAAAAGTTTCAACATATAGCACTTGCGGGTTATTAGATGTTATACAATAGAAAACAATTTAATTGACAGAAATTGTTGTGATAATATTTTAAGAACATCTATTCTCCACAGTTTTTCCCGAGGAACCCCGTCATAAGCTTTCTTCCAATCTACAAAACGTGCGCAGACCAGTTTGGCATATTCTGAGGCATTTTTTTTTGGTGGATTTCATCAACTGCAGCAAACTTGCCAACTTTTAGTGATCTAATCACAATAACGGTTCCATTTGCTGTGGAACTATTCTCAGCCCTTATCCATTGGCAATGGCATTGCCATATGCAATGCCCTGTAGGAGGTTGATCAGCTCCAGAAAGTGCTCGCTTCATTTTTGGAAAGAAATTTACCCTGTTTGACCCCTAGTACGATATTAAACTTATTTCCGCTGAGACGACAAATAGTCTGCCAAAATATATTGTTTCCAGATCGTGCTCCAACCTCTCGCCGAAATTTTTCTACGCCTGTTTCCCGGCTTTTCTGACTGTAAGATTAGAAACTCTTCCCACCTCATTGTACCGGGCTCGGGAAGTTTATATTGATTTCACACTATATAGACTTTTCTCTTGTCTCTTATGGCTTCTTAAACTCCATTTGTTATACTTATAATTATAAACCATGCTGATCTTTTCCCACTGCCAGCCGCCACGCCAAGCCCCTTCTCTCCACAAATGTTTCATGCTGAGGCAATGACTGTCGATAAGAACAGCTGCAATTTTTCTACTACATTTAAGTTTGAAGACATCAATTTGAACGACCTCTGGGATGCAGGATTGCGCCCCAAGCAGCCATGCATGCCGCAATCGATCGATTTTGCGAGTCAATAGCTATCCCCAATCGTATTTTTCATTATAAGCTGCCTTAGCAATATCAATTGGACGTCTCGGAGGACTGAAACTTTACCCTTTTGGACTATTTTTCGTAACGAACCGTTAAGGACCAGTGTTAAGCCAGCCATCCGGAAACGATTCAAGGACTTCAGGCCAGACTAATTTAGGTCATAGAATTTTTAAATTTTTGATTTGTAAGATTAGTTTGTATAGGTTTGAAATTCCCTAAATACACCTGTAAAAATTATTCTGAGACGCAGTTGATTACACAAGATGTCGTGCTAATCTCATTTTAAGAGTAGGCGTGGGGAGGTCTGATTGGAGAGCGCGCTCTTCGGTGACGACGAACTTAGACGATGACATAATAGATAACATGCTGGTGACTGGGGATTCGTTTTAGGGGTCACTTCTCACTCAACCTGGCGACACATAAGGGTGGGCTTGCCAGACTCTGCCGCTAACACCAGGCAGCCTTGGTTACCAGCCGGAGCCACCACTATGGAGGGACTGTGGAAACAGGGGGGCAGCCTTTCCAGCAGTTTAGATTACAGTAGACGATAAACTAGCTTAAGGATTAGTGTAGGGATTGTCGATAGTAGTCTGGGTTAGTAGTGTTAGGTTAGTAAGCTTTAGCTTGCGTGCTCCGGTTTCCGTCCTTCCTCCAGGGTGACTGGTTTGGAGAGTGGAAATCTCCTTCTTTCGCTTGACTTTCCCTTTTCTCACCCCGCTTTTAAATTTTCTCGTTAGGGTTAGCTTCTTCTCCTCTCCTATGTTAGATTAAGCCAAGCACATTTGCTTGTTTGTTGAGTTGGTGGTACAGTTTGAAGGGCAAAATTCCCCTTTCCTACCGACGTGTCTAGCCGAGTTATATGGCAGCGTACCGACGTCCTTCATACTGCCACCAACCCGGCCTAAGGCCACAACCCCACTCGCAACGATACCCCGAAATATGTATGTGGAATGAAAAAGACCCTAGAAATAACGGGTGATTTTTTAAGAGGTTGAGAACTTTATAAAAAAAAAACACAAAAAATTCGAAAAAATTAATGAAATATTTATTTGAATCGATAGTTTGAACCCTGCAATTTAATGTTTAAAGATAATTTCATGCAAATGTTGACCGCGCCTGCGTCTCAGGTAGCCCATCCGCTGAGTCCAATTTTGGCATACTCCAATCACACATATCGGCCGATATCTCATGAATGAATGCATGGATGTTGGCTTCCAGTGCAGGTCGTCTGTCACACTAGCTGATACGGCCGCAATATTTTCTTCAATACGCACAGTACGTAAACGTGTTGGTGGTTTAATGTCCAACAAAGTTAATTTGGTGCGAAATTTGGTCACAATCTGCCGAATAGACTGCTCAGAAGGTCGAGAATGCCGACCATAAAAAGGAAGCAGCGCGCGATGAACATTTCGAACCGAGCACGAATTTTGATAGTAAAATTCAATAATTTGCAAGCGTTGTTCATTTGTAAGACGATCCATGGTTAAATTGCAAACCAAACTGAAGCTGTGAAGCTTGTGACAGTGACACAAGGTACTAAACACACGTCAGCTGTCAAAACCAGTGTTGCCAAAACCAAACCAGCTAAAAAATCACCCGTTATAAAAAAAAATAAAATTAATGAGTTTTTTTTTGTCAACAAATTTCAGCTCTCTACCTTAAAATTTAAGGCCTAAAAGTTGTTTACAAAATGAGAGACGGACGGACATGGCTTAATCGATTCTCCTGTCGGTCCCATTCATATCTCTAAAAAGTCTATGGTGACTATTTCACTGCGTTACAAACTATACATAAAACTTGATATACCCTGAGTCGGGTATAACAAACCAAGTTTGGTTCACCGTCAGCATACGATCCTGTAACCTTTACCTATATTAGCCACAGGTAATGCTCTAACCATTGAGCTACGGCGCACACGAGTTCGGCTTCTTTATTTGTTGTTCGGAATCGGCAGAAAATTGAAGGACATATTTTACAGTGTCAATTTTTCCTCTAAAAATGTATTTTTTTAACGTTGCATGAAATTCTTTTATACAATTTTGTCAAAATTTTAACATAGAAAGGTTGCCTCCCATTTTAAAGAGCCGCATAATTGCTTTTATAAATATGAGTATGAATAAGAAAGAAGGAGAATTTTTAATAAAAAATATGTAAATGTATCAAACCGAGAAAAGTCGATCACATGCCATTGTCCCGTTTTCTGGATCTACGAACGTATTGTATGGTTCCTTTCTCCAAAACAGTTTTAATTGCCAACGAAGTAAATACAGCAGCAATCGAAAAAGTTGCATAGTAGTGCTTTGACTTAAGACTCATTTCAGAAGCTACAAAAATAGCAAACTGAGTGTTGCCGGCGTCGTATGCCACAACTGTAACAACCATTCCAATGGCAGCCATAAAAATTTCGAACACAGATTTTTTATTTACAATACAGCCAAATGCTGGTATCCAATCTAGGCCTTCCCACAACGTTTGCAGCATTATCATATCTGTCTGAAAGATTTATCATTTTTAGTTTTCATTCGACTTAAAAATACCTTCCTCCAACCTACAGCTTGCCGAGTATTTTCGTCTCTTATGAACCTGCAGTCACTTTCAATCATGGTCCAACGGAATTTCGCTGACTCGTGGATAAGATATCCTGATGTTGCGGTTATGATTATCAAATCAACTCCCGGCGCAGTACCTAAAAGAAAAACTACCTTAACTAAGGTAGCTACCAACTGCAAGCGAACTTTGTCCTTTATCACACTAAACAGCAGTGCTGCCAGGCCTTCGGAATACATGGCTACCATTTGAATTAGGCTTGACAGGGACACAATTGCGAATTGTTTGAAATAAGAGTTGCAACCTCTGTTGATTCTATAGATGCGGGAACAAATGAGAGATATTCTTCGACAATCTCCGAACCGCAATCGATATCCTTTTTTGTTAACACAGTTACTGAGTTCCACGTACATAGCGGCAAGTTCAGATTTTACAAAGTGCCACTGAAAAAATATCGACGTTGTTATGAGTCTATTAAACACTACCACGGGTCGGAGTTCAAAAGTTACAAGTGATAAAATAATCGGTCGACTAAGGATGCAATAAATTTCTACAAACGTTGTCAGGCATCGAGCGAAAGCGATCGTATTGTATCTTTTATATCGGGGAACCTCTTTTTTTGTAAGGTCGATCAGGGTACGTTTGCACTTAACTATATCGTTTAAAATCTTATTCAATAGTGAATGCTTTGTCGCGTGACAATAGTATAAAGGAACTATTCCGCACCAGATTTGCAAGTTATTAAGAAACCACAAAATGCTGTTCTGTATCCCAGAAGAGTATCCCGATTTCACCATAGATGCGAAAAATGTTTTATAGAAAAATATACAAACAAATGCAATTGTTATAAGGAGATAACACAAAACTTCATAGCAAATACCATAAACGGATAGGAGTGGTTTTATACGAAATTTATGTCGACTTTTGTGGTATATTAATTTGTCGAGACCGAAAAGTTTGGAAAGAAGAAACGCTTGCTTATAATTTCCCTGCAAGTTACGGGTTTTAAGTGTTTGCTTCATTGTTGTGTGAAAAGAACTGTTATAGGTATGAAGCTAAAGAAATCATGCAGGAAATAGTCTTTCAACTTAGAATATAGTCAGCACAGCCTATGTGTCCAATGTCATAAGGAAATAAATTTGTTGATGGCATCATATCATTAATCGAATTAGAGGACAAGTTAAGAGTTCAATATTAAGAGCAATTATAGGGTAAGCTTGAGCAGCAAATTTTATAATTTTAGGGAACTGTATGCCATTTGACGAGTCGTTTTTTGGCTAATAATAATAATCTAAAAATAATACTTTTGTCAGAATTACCAATCAAGCTAGCAACTAAGTGTTTGCAGAAAATTGTCAGATATTTCAGAAGATGATGATGCCAGCCATCTATTTTATATTTATACCTATTACCGTTACGGAGAAAGAGGATGGGGCACACACGTATAGTGGACCCTACCATTTAAAAAACTTCAAGCCCATTCAACTTTTTTTCCTTAAATTCTTTTTCAAATGGGGATTTTTCACTGAATGACGATATTTTTTCACAAAAATTACGATATTTCTTTCACCTATGCAAGCCATGACTGTCTTTCTAAAATTGTTTGAGCTCCAGTATTTAAAAAAAAGATAAAACCTCGATTTTTAACATCCTTATGCGGCCAGTCATTCGGTCACTGTCAATCGATTGACGCACCATCACTTCAATGTATTTTTAAAAATTTATCTGTAGGTATGCATCACACACATTCAACTGAAGTTGATTGACGAAAAACAACAGTTTTGACTTTCGATAACGAGCATTATGCGTATGCCGATTGATGCGAATAATCGCTAGAATGGCGGAAAAACTAATTATTTTTGCTTGTCGTTCCAAAAATGTTTTTTAGTCGGTGGAACTATGATTTTGCGGCCCTTAAACGGTCAATCAATTAATGCCAATCACGTCTATGTATCTGTAGGTGACGTATTAATTAAAAATGATTGACGAAAAACAAAATAGTTTTGATTTTGCATGATGAGCGTCATGCCGAAATGAAACTAGCTAAAAATTAGTGAAATGAGAAATAGATGGCCCATGGTTATGTTGCGGTAGATTTTAGCGCAACAATACCGACTCTTTTCCTGGCTCCCTTGTCGCATCCCCTTTTCTTTCTCTTGCCGCTTCAACATACTGGGAGAGTGAAGGGTAGCCATTGTCTAGTCCCCTAGGAAGTTGAATACGCAAACGACAGGATCGTTGACGGAATGAGGCTTCTACAGACGGGCTGTCTGCTACTGACGGACGGTCCAAACTTATGGAGCGGGAGCTCTACATCTTTCGTATTTCGAGCCGGGCGGACGGCCTGGAGACTCGAATACAGGAACCTTTGGTGATGATCTGATTTCCCGTAGCTCGAAGCCAGACGGACGGTCTGGAGACTCGGCTACATGGAGCTTGGAACTGTGTCTGATCACACGTAGCTCGAAGCCAGACGGACGGTCTGGAGACCCGACTACACGGAGCCTTGGGCGATGCCTGACAGCCGTAGTCCGCAGCCAGACGGACGGTCTGGAGACTCGACTACTAATTACCTGAGATGTCCCACTGTCACCCTAAAAAGTCCGAAGATGAAGATGTCCAGTTCGAGACGGTTTCCTAATAAAGATGTGAGGAGCAGACCATATTAATTGAGAGCAGACGAAAGGCGAGCGGAGAGCCCGAGAAGTTGATCATCCGATCACCAGCGGCGGCACATATTGCGGAAGGTTTCAGGCCAGACAAGAGCCCCGATAGACCACAAAATATCAACACCATCAAGATTTCCACCATCGTGGTCGCTCATCACTGGTACCATATGTCACAATATTTCATCGGAGAGGTCCTCAGCAATGGCTTAAGGCCCAACGACATCAATGGCCGAGTGCCCAACGTAGATTCTATTAAATGTAAAAAATGGCACGCTAAGAGGTAGATCCATTTACCCCAAAATCTGCGCGGAAGCCCACGAGGAATTAGGCTCGTGATATTAGTTTAAGACGCTTCCTGGTCCTTCCAGGACGCTTCCTTCTCTTAAGCTATTTTTGGGGTGAACGGCTGAACTTGACCATTCGTGCGCAGTGGCGCGAATTCGGAGTGTTCGTGGGAGAGAGAGCGAATGCGGCTTGGGTTCAAAAACGGTAAGCACACAAAAGGCGAAAAAGCTGAGCGTCGCTGACAACCCCGTGCCCGAATCCCGCCGTAGCTAAATCGTTCGATGCTCTGAAATAGAAAATGGTGGAAGCCAAGCTGGAGAAGAGAATTCACTTCTTGGTTGACCAGCATCGTAGACGGAGGCTTCAATTAAAAGTTTAAATTGGCAGAGACTTTTGGCAATTTTATTTGAAATAGAGATAAACCGAACCGTATAGCAGAAGGCAGTCAAGATTTCCGATCGGGAGTCGGAAGGGCTATTTCGAAATATAGGAAGGAAAAGGAAGCAGGAAGCGAAACAGGAGTTGAAGTATTCAAGGAGAAAACAGATAAGGAGAGTGAGATTAGTGTCTTTGTTTCGTGGTAGGGTTTTGTAATTTGAAAGGTTCCCCTTTGGCTTTTGTTCCATTTTGTAATCCTGGTAAAATATACAGGACGCGCGACCTTAATAAAACCTTACGTGATTTACTTCGGGATAAAAACCCTAGCGGGCCATTTTTCGGCGATAAACGGTTCTGACGAATTACAATGAATTACAATAAATCGCCTTGCTCCAACAAGGAGCTGTCTAACGTTTGTTAAAAGTAAACTGCTTCTTATCAAGACATTATGAAACAGCTGCCAAATTAAAACTTGTGTAAGCTTCGGGATCTTACAGCAGCCTATGACACCATGTGGAAAGAAGACTTCTTGTGGAAGCTTCTCCAGATCATTCTTTCCTTCCAGAATAAGTCCTATGCAAAGTAGGAGCGGGTAGCGACCTGAACCATCTATCTGCATGTTGCAAGAACTTGCGCCTTCAATGCAACGCACAAAAACCGAGATCTGTTGTTTCCACCTTAATCGCCTCAGAAAGCCAAAAAAAAAACTTCGAATCATGCTTGATGGTGTAGACTTAGGACACAACTTTACCCACCTTAGACCGAACGCTTACACATAAGGCACACCTTACCAAAGAGTCTCAGAAAAAAATACGTCCCAGTTTATATTAAGTTTGATGTATAGTTTGTAACGCAGTAAAATAATCACCGAAAACCCCTGATTTTAGAGATATGAATGGGACCGATGAGAATGACTACCCTTATACTGAGCTAACAGAACGCGAGCGGAAGTGATCAGAAGAGAGACAGGAGGGGTACTGGGTCACTTTATCACTAAAGAACTGAGGTCGGGGAAACTGTTGTGTCGGGGAAAAAGCGCCGAGGAAGTCTGTTCCGCATCCGTGATGTTCTGCTAATGAAAGAACTCGAATATTGCGCGGTTTGTCCGAAATTAGGCTCAGGGGTGTATTGATGAGCATTCCTTTTTGCGTGGATATTGCAGCTGAGTTCTTTCAGGAGTGGAATGAAGAATGAAGCTGACTTACTCACTGGAGCACTTTTTATAGAAGTCACGATAAAACAGTGAAAAACAACAAACATTGCGACGGTGTTCCAAGGAGTCAAAGGACTCCACAATGTTTATGTCATCCATTAGTTTTAACACATGTTTTTCGGTTAAAACGAGGAGGTGCAAGGTGGTCTTGGGCGCACCTGCCTAGACATGTGAGTAATACTCCAGTTTTGGTCGAACATATGCTTTATAAATGTTAGTCAGATCAGATCAGGCATAAAATATCAGATCAGGTGTAAAATATTTCTTGCACCGTTTAAGGCAACCTAGGCATTTCGCGGCGTTCTTGGCGACTTCGAATATGTGGTCATTCCAACATAGCACGACAGTCACACACATATCGAGGTTGAGGAGCTTTTTGGTTTTAGTAAAGCGAATGCCATTCATATACAAATGCGGAAGGTTACAATTACGCTTGCAAGACAGTAGAAAGCATTGAGTTTTTGACGCATTAAATTCTACTCTTTTTAAATTACCCACGACGATATGCTTTTCAAGTCAGAATTAAATGAATTCGCAACTGTCCGCTTTCAACGTCTGATAGGGGAAGGAAGGGGACGTTTTTCTGGAAACGAATATGAAAAATTTAGGGGACTGTCGTCAGCAAAAGAATACATTGGAAAGTCGTTTATTAAAATCGAGAAAAGCGTTAGAGATAAAACTGAGCCTTGGGGCACACCAGCATTTATAAGGTGGATGTCAGACTTGAAGCAGTCCTGAACCACTTGGAAGGATATTTCTAATCCAATGAACAAAAAATTAATGGACTCCAAATGCACACATTTTCGACAAGAGAGCCTGGTGTCAAACTCTGTCAAATGCTTTAGAAATATCAAAAAACCGAATTGCTTTCTCCATGGAGATGCAAGGAGTGGTTCCACTTTTCAGTAAGATGAGCCATCAGATCACCAGTGGACCTTTTGCTACGAAAGCCGTACTACCGGTCATGAAGGAGCTTCTGCGATTGGAGATATTTCATAAGCTAATAGTTCACCAGCGTTTGGAAAGAATGGATGTAAGTGCAATTGGTCGCTTACTGGTTGGAGAAGAAGAATAACCTTTTTTGGTAGGGGCTGAACAATTGCAGTTTTCTATTTACTCGAAAAGATGCCAGAAGAGTAGGACAGATAGAAAACCTTACGCAGTGGCTTTGCCAGGACCGCGTAGAAGAACACCTTTTCAGAATTAAGGGGAAAATGCCATCTGAACCAGGGAATATGTTGAGATTTTTGAGATCTCGAGAAGATTTTTGAGAAGTGTTCGACGCGCGCTAGTGGGTACAGGTGGAGACATCGTGCAATCTGGAAACGTAGAGTTGACGGCAAAAAGAGCTGCGAGCAGATTGGCTTTGTCCGAGGAACTGACAGCTGTTTTGTCATTGTAAAAGAATGTTGGGATGGAAAAAGAGGTACAATTTTTTATATTTTTGACAAATGACCAAAAACTTTTACTATACCTTTGGGACCTTTGAGGATTGATGGATCTTCTGTCTCAATTTCTGGCAATGTGTGAATTTAACACGACGAATAGCTGCATTGCAGTCACTCTTTTGACCATGTTACGATTTTCCTCAGTGGGGTTGGCCTTATAAGACCGAAAACTCACCTCCTTCAACTTGATGGCCTCTTTACAGTTCGAGTCGTACCATGAATTCGTCTTGGCTTTGGTACTGGTTCTGCAAGGACTAAAAATTTTCATTCCAAAGATAATCGCTTCTGTAATCATAGCGGTGGCAGCATTCGCGTCACAATGAAGGAAACAAAGTGACCAGTTAAAGAGTCTAAAAAAAACTGTTAAGGCTATCCCAGTTGTCTTGTTCAAATTGCCAAACTGTTCTTTTGGGTGTTGGATCGTGGTTTGCGCTCGGAAAAGAAGCCGATATGACAGAATGGTCCAACAAGCATAGTGGTAAAAACACGTTGACTGAGTATTTTTCCGGATGGGAGGTGAGAAACAAGTCCAGAATGAAAGCAATGTCTGAAACTCGCGTACGTAAACAAATTTTAGGCCTTAAATGTATGGCTAGAGAGCTGAAAGCTGGTGAATGAACCGGAAATCCAGTCATTCAGATCATTCAGGCCCAAGGCCTGTATGTGCGACGAATAGTGCAAGCGCACTAATTTTTAGTATTTGATATGAGAGGTTCTTGTTAAGTTTTTGGACGGACCGCTCAAAAGGTTTTGCTGGTAGTAATATCACTTTAACAAGGAAATTTTGTAAGATGGTCATGGTCATGATATAATTCAAACAACTCGCTAATCTCTTAGACTACTCAAAAAGGTTAAAGCATCATGACTATGCCCTTACGTAATCTATAGTGAACTTGCTGCAAATATTTTTTATTTGTATAAGTATGCCCTGTATGGGAAGGTGTTTATTGGACCCATTGAAAGGTATGCCAACATAAACTGTTGAACTAAGAAAAGGCTTAGATGGACTATCTACAAATTTCTACACTTAATCCTTTTGCATTGAAGTGAAAAGTCTAAGCTAAGATAACCCTTCAGTTTAGTATAGGTACATTTCTACTTCATTGGCAAAGGAATTGGTTGCTGTTTGTATATGTGCAAGGAGCATTAAACTGCAGTCTCATATAAGCTCTTGAAGTGGCTCATGAAAGTCCTTTCATGCACCCGTCAATACTAATTAATTGGTATCAAATGACTGCATCAAAGGTTTCACCTTTTTATGCTTATATCCTGCACTCCATATCAAAACAGTTAACATGACGCAAACATCATGCACACTATCTTGCCTCAAACCCCATTTCGACACGTCATAAGAATTCATTTTTCCTTGCTTTGACGCCGCCGTTGTCGGATGCATTAAACATACTGTTGGCACGTCTCACAGCTCCTTTCATTACTCGATTATCCAGTGAATTGATTGCGTTTTATGTTTGTCGTAAAAACTCAATTTTACCACTTTCCCGGTTCAAAGGATCTTTGAGTTTAGCTTTCAGTTGTATACACACCATATACACACATACATGCGGACTTGCCATTAGAATCACTGAAACCTGACCCATTATGGCCAACTTTTACCCAGGGTACAGGAATGTGGGCTCATGCCAAACCCATATGCGGCTAATAATAATTTGCATAGTGGAAAATGAAAACATGGTTGTTACTTACAAAGTAAAAATAACCGAAGGAGAAAAGTGTTTTTCCATTCCACGCCATTGCATTGCGACGGATGAAAATTTGAGCTTTGCTCGATAGAGGCAAAGGGAGGCATGGATTTTGGCCCCCTTTTCAGGACCATAAATAACACAAAGAGCCTCTATAAATAACAAAGTTAATTCCACTCTACTGAATCCTCTGGCAGTAGCACGAGATCCTCGATATGTATGCCATAATAGTTTACAATGAAAATGTGCAATGGCTTGGTTCGACCCCCGATACTGCGACTTACGGCCATAATGGGGGTTGCATGCTGAAGTAGCGTAAAACAACGTTTTGCTGCAGGTTAAGCAGGTGAGAGTTGCGGTGTAAAGAGTAATCTGGTTCTCAGCTGACTCTCAGAAAAAGCAGGTAAATTCGTTTGTCATTCTCATTAGTCAAATGCAATAACGAATCTAATTAACAAACTTCGATTCAAGACTCCAAGTGTTTTGTAAATCATATTGAGCCTTACAAATTAGACTTAGAGATTTACAAGAATATTAAAATTATTTGTGAATGCACTTTCCTGTGTACTTGAAGCCTTTCAAATTTAATTAGAAGAACTCCAATACTGGTGCTACTCAACGCGCGCAGTAGATTAAATTCCATTCCTATATGCGTACATGCAACTTATTTATTTTACACGACAAGACGTATAGTGCATAGACCATAAAATTCCATCGACTTGGCTTGCCTATATCCGCAACAAAAACAGAGAAAGTAATGCATAATCCGGCGAAATTCTGCCATTCAGCGTTAAGAGGGCCGCAGATGGGGTAATTCCAAAAGCAAATACTTCATGTTGATTCCCTTTTCAAGGTAATGGCCCACATTGTGTGCTTACACAATCCTTTCGAGGAGATGTTTTCTTACACATACGCTAAATGGAAATTGCATATTGCAGCAGATAACTACTCGACGAAATAAGTTTAACACAGAGTGCGATTTTTTTTTTCTCTTGATTTTTTATTTAACTTTAGAACTTGCCTGGAGTTAAGCACAAGGATGCGCGTCTTTGTGTGCCATTAAAAAAGTTAAAAGTTAGAAACATGCACGACACAATCGGGTGGAATTTGCATATTGTTTGCTGATTAAAACACATGTAGAGTGGTTGTATTGTGGAGTTAAAAAAATTGTGTTGGCTTAGCAAATTGTTTTAAGTTTATATATATATATTTTTTTTTTCCGTGGGTAGGTAAAAACCTTCATAGGCACTATGAGAATCGAACGCGCGTGCTCATAGTAGTGTGAGATTCTTACTCACTAAAAAACCTCCCAATTTTGTAAAACTACTACTAAGTTTCCTTAACAAGTAGTTCAAGCTTCTGTATAGTAATCGCGTTTGGCAGGCTACCTTCCAACGAAAGCACCTGCAATACCGTCATTATGTGCGGTTTCCTCTTACGACTCTTAAACTTTACCTCTTAAGTTTTGCGTCTAGGGTCATGCCTAAATATTTCGCCTCGTTTGCGTGCGGAATTTGTACCGAGTTTATAAATAGAGGTAAGTTGATTACCCTCTTGTAAGTAAAATTTACATGCGTTGATTGTGTCTCATTTAGGAGGATTCGCCAGGCCTTTGTCCATTCGCATATTTTATTCAAAGCGCGTTGAAGTTTTCCCGTTGATAGTTCGACTGTCTTATCAGTAGCGAGAATAGCCGTGTCGTCAGCGAACGTGGCTACAGTCGTTGTTTCTACTTGATGTACATCTTTTGTAAAAAGTAAAAACAGTGTTGGACCGAGGACGCTACCTTGTGGAACGCCGGCTTGTATTTCTTTGAATTCTGAGTATTCGCTCCCGTATCTCACTCGAATTAGTCTGTTGTCAAGATAAGACTCTAAGAGTTCATACATTTTTTCCGGCAAAACTTTCCGTAGCTTATATTTTAGGCCTTCGTGCCAAACTTTATCAAAGGCTTGGGATACGTCAAGAAAAGCGGTAGAACATATCATTTTCGCTTCTAAGGCTTTCTCAATTTCATTAGTTATTCGATAGACCTGGTCAAGTGTTGAATGTTTGACCCTAAAGCCGAATTGGTGATCCGGAATCAATCGTCTTTCTTCAATTACTGGTTGCAGTCGTTTGAGCACAAGTTTCTCGAAGACTTTAGATATAATCGGCAGAAGCGAAATCGGTCTATATGATTTTTTGTCGTTCGGACATTTCCCTGGTTTCGGAACCATTATTACCTCTGCGACTTTCCATTGCCGTGGAACGTATGAAATACTCATTGATGCGTTTATGATGTAGAGAAGCTTGACTAACGCTCTTTTCGGTAGCTCCTTCAAAATTTCCCCAGTAATTAGGTCGTAGCCTGGAGCTTTGTTATTCTTCAAATTTCGGATTGTTTGACGAAGTTCAGACAGTGTCATGGTTTTCATTCGATAATTGTCTAGTTCCGCATTGCGATACAGATCGTCAACCTACGGCTCCCCGTCAAACAGTTTGAATGTTTCTTCTAGATGTTCTGCAAATACATATTCTTTCTCTTTGTCGCCTTTTACCCATTCACCGTTATCTTTTCTTATTGGCGCCGAGTGTACTATGGGCTTTTTAATGGACTTCACGGCTTTCCAAAGTGAATAGTTTGACCCTCTATCGGCAGTCAAGTTTTCGAGGTAGTTGGTAGTCTCGCGACTTTTAAAATCTTGAAGTAAGTGCTTTAATTTGTTAGATAGCCCATTCAAAATGGTTTTATCAGGAGGAGCTCGAGACAAATGCCATCTCTTTCGAGCCTTTCTCTTTTCGCGTATGAGCTCTTCAATTTCGCGCGGGTAAATTGATCCGCTTTTCCTTACTCCAGTCTTCCGGAAAGAAGTATTGTTCCAAGCAGCGTCTTGAATAGTTCTAACGAGTTTAACGACTTCGTCTTCTATTTCTAAAGGGGTTGTAAGTGGTAGAGATACATTTTCTTTGCAGTATTTCCTAAAGCCATCCCAGTCGGTGTTGTTATTAGTTAGCCTAGGCGCTCTCTCATTTTTTGCTAGACTTCCGCCGATTTTCAAAACGACTGCCGAGTGATTCGAACAGAGATCATAGCCTTCTTCTACATTTGTGAGGTGACGGGGAACCCCTTTTGCGATAAAGAAGTCGACAAGGTCAGGTACTTTGTTTCTATCGGTTGGCCAATACGTTGGCTTTCCCGTCGAAAGGAAAACCACGCCACATTTCATGCTAGCTTTGAAGAGTACTCTACCTCTTGTTGAATCGCACCGTGATCCCCAAAAGGTGTTTTTCGCATTAAAGTCCCCGCCGATGATAAAATTCGACCCAAGTAAGTCAAAGAGGGGAGTAAGATCGTCGTCCGCTAGCCTATATTGTGGAAGAAAATAACTTGAGGCAATATTATAATCTAGGTGACCTATTTTTACCGATACTGAAGTTATTTGTATAGAGTCAAGCACAATTTCTTCGTTTTTGTAATGCTTAATGCAGTCTTTGATGTAGAGAGAGGATCCGCCTCTCGAATTTTCTGATGGATGATGCGCGTGGTAGCCGATGTAACCTCTAATTTTGGGTCCGGATCCCTTCTTAAAGTGTGTTTCCGAAATCAGGCATAGGTCAATATTTTTTTCCCGTAGAAATACTTCTAGTTCGTCGATTTTCTTTAAAAGACCATTTGCATTCCTTGTAAGTATGTTAATGAGCTTCATATTCATGATTTGTTATTCGTTTTGCGAGGTTTAAACTCTAGCTCGCTCAGTTTGTCAAATATTACTTGATTAACTTTAGTTTGTTGCTCAAGCTTTTCCAATATCATAAATAATATTTGAGATACCGAATCTGTTGTGGTAGGTTTTGGAGGTTTGCTTTTTTGTGACGCGACTTCACTTTCCCTTTGTACTTGGACCGGCGACGTTTTCTTGCGGAGTTTGTATTTTTTTTCCTTGTCAATCTCGTATTTCTGACCGATTTTGGAGTTTTCGGCTTGTCAGCTCTAGAACGTTTTGGGGTTGTGGCCCTATCTACAATATGTTACTTAACAGTTTCGTGACGTTTTTGTAGCCCTATTGCGATTTCGCAACCTCGGAAGCTCGTCGGGTGACTTCCATTACAATTGGCGCAAGTCGCTGGGGCCTGACTGCTTACGTTGCAATCTTTTGAAAGATGTCCACCGGCGCATTTTACACATCGCGGTTCTTTTTGGCAGTACGCTTGAGTATGTCGGAAGCCTTGGCATCGCTTACATTGAGGTACTAGTCTATTGCCCTTTCGCTTGGGCTCAATTTTTACCCTGATATTTAGGATTGTTTTTATTTTATATATTTCGTTTATGTTTTCAATCCTATCGAACGTCAGCATGAAAATAGGAAGACCGCGCTTGACCACGGTGTCTTTTTCTCCTTCCGTACGTTGTTTTTCTTTCTTAAGTATGTTCACGGCATCAAGAATTTTAAAGCCTTGGGCTTGAACATCTTCAACAATTTCTTCCTTCGTGCAGGTTGGGTGAAGTCCCCTAGCGAAAACCCGAAGCGGCTTCTCGAATTTGTTTTCATAAGTATACCATTGTACATTCTCGGTATTTAATTTTTGCGAAAGTGCGCGATAGGCATGTTTTCCGCTTCAAAGCATTTAGTTTTCGCTGAGTCCCGTTTAACCGGCGGACTTCCTTTCCCGGAGATCATCGATCTAGGTGGTGGTGATCGAGGTACCCTTGGTTTCTCCATAAAGGGATTTGAAAGCAATAAATGGCTCTCCCCAGAATCCGTAGATCCTGCCTCCGAAGAGGGTGGATTTGCCAGTGATGCTGGATTACCACCTGGGGTATTACTTCCGTTCGTTTTGTCCATTGCATGGTTTGTATGCGCTACGCGCTCGGCATACGGAGGGTGGATTTCAGTCGCCTCTTACGACAGGCATGCCTTACCTCTTTTTTAAGTTTAAGTTTTATGTTTATATGATAAACTGCAAAAAATCTGGCAAGGCCAAGGCCATTTACGGTATACGTAGGGTCGTGTTACACCCCATTTGTATTTCAAAAACGGAATCGATATCGATACCTGATGCCCATAAATTTTCTAAAATATGTCGGGTGGTAATGAAGAGTGAATTGCTTTGAATGCAAGTCTTGTGAAAAATATTTTATGCTGAAATTTGATTTTTTCTTTTTCTTTTAATTCTTGTACTGAAAAAGCGGGTTTTAAAAAAAGCTGAAAAGCTTTTAACCATTTGGGCGATACTGTGTTAATTTCTATAGTAAAACAAGTGTCTAATTTACTGTGGTTAAATTTGACCCGGACCTTGTTGTAGGAGGTGTAAGATTTCCCTCAAGCACATTGGACGTAAGCTTCTATTTTATGACACTTTCAAAGGTCTTGAATGCCTATGAAGAGTGTTTGAACTGGAGATCTAAATTCAAAACAGCTCTTGTATGAAAAAAGGGTAGTAGTATTATGATCCAAAAAGCAATATTCACTATGTTATCCTATTTGTTCTGTGTCCATCAATTATTCACGAAATGTAGACTAGAGGTGTGCGGCCGCCACTAAGCTCTTTGGTGGCCTGTTTCTAAGCCTCTTTAAATATTGCTGCAACTTAGTAATCTAGGAAACCATTCAGTTGTTCTCCAGTCATCGGGAAAAATAACTGCCATCGAGAAAAAAAAACTGCCTTATCGGCTGCTAGGAATTGCGACCCGCAGGAAATAAAGCCCCAAACTTAAAATGAAAAAAATAAGGTGCAATGTTTTAAAATACAAAGTGAGGTTAAACCAGGGAGTAGGTGCAACAGTCCGTATGTGATAGCGGTTTGTATGTAACGCACCTTGGGAGGTAAAACCTGTTTCTATTCCTATTCCCCTTTCATTCTTACTTTCCTTCCCATTTCTATCTTTTTGTTTTCTATACTTGTTCCCGTTTCCCTTCACGAACCGTCGGGTCATTAAAATTTTTTTGGTCTGAATTCATTCGTTGTAAGTCTATTATTGGTACGAGCCATGCCCCCAAAAAGGGGCGTTAACTAGGAACAATATCCTTTGATCTTTTGTCATTAGAACCATGAAAAAATGTTACAAAAGCGGAAACTTATTCAAAAGAAAACACCTGTTTCCTGAAAACGGCCCATAATAGCAGGCGGAACTCAAATTTGTGTACGGAACAAACTTATAAAATGTTAATATACTAAGAAAAATGTTGATACCTATTCAAAATATTTTAGATTTGCCGTGAACTTTCAGCGAAAGCGTGTCTTTGAAGATGGGAATCTGTATGTATACGAAAAAAGTAGACATCATCGATGTAGGCGGCCTCAGGGCGGCTCAGTTGTTGTATTGTTATAGGTTTCTGTGTGAAGAATGTGGCTAGAATTGAGGGCATAGATGTGGTGCGTGGGCGGAGATAAGAAAATTTTGTACGTTATCAATACAAAATGACAAGTGTCATTTGGGCTTAAAAGTGCGCTGTGGGTAAGAGTACGCAGTGCTTTTTTCTCCGTCATCATCATCATCATTTTCGAATGCCGCAAGAGACTCCGCGCGATCCCCAGTCGAGACTCAGAGAGGTTCTTAACCTGATCCCATCATCTGTTTCTTGGCCTACCAGGGGGCGACGCGCTTGCATCCGGCTAGAATGACCTGTTTAGATAGTTCGCATGCCCCCTGCGAACAATGTGTCCAAACCGTCGAAGAATCGATTGCTCCACTCGGAGAAGTAGCTGCTCAACATTAAGATTCCCACGAATACTGACGTTTCTCACTCTATCCCTTAGAGTAACACCAGCAACGCACCTCAGGAATCTCATTTCGGCAGCTTGTACCCGCGATCTTGTTCTTTCGGTCATTACTCAAATTTCATGACCAAAGATGAGGTTCGGAACGAACACTAAAGTAAAAACTGAGATCTTTGCTTTTACTCCAAGCTCAGGTTTCCTGATGACCGGCCGGCGCAGTTCCTTTACTATTGCTCCAGCTTGGCCAATTCTACAGGACAACTCAGTACCACTCCTCCTGTCTTTCGTGAAAAAGACCCCGAGATACTTAAACTCCTTCACCTGTTTTTAATGGAACTCCATTTATGTGCAGGGTACACTGCACAGGAGTTCGGGAAACAACCATCACTTCCGATTTGTTCACGTTTAATTTCATCCCAGCATTACCGGCTGTAACCCTATCCAGTGCTCGTTAAAGTTCCTCTTTGGATGATGCAAGGATGGCCAAATCATCTGCGAAAAGCAGATGGCTCATCCTGATGCCATCCAATTCGAAACATTGCTCGCCAAGACTGCGCTTCACCATCCAGTCCATAGACAGAATACAGTCCTCGCGAAGTCCAACGCGCACATCAAAAGGACGGGATTTGACGCCATTTATCCGTACACAGCTTCTGCAATTTCCATACAAAGACTGGATGGCTCACAGAAGAGGCCCCCTCAGCGCATAGTCGTGCAAAACTGTCCACAGTGTATCCCAAGGGACTCGGTCATACGCCTTTTCCAGATTTACAAAACACGCGTAGACCGGTTTGGCATATTCCCAGGCCTTCTCAAGAATAACCTTCAGAGTAAAAAGCTGGTCGGTTGTGCCTCTACCAGGCCGAAAGCCGCACTGTTCTTCCCGCAACAAAGGTTCGATTAGAGCTCTGGAATGCGTTTCCAACACCTTCGCGAATACTTTTCCCGGAAGACCTTAGAGAGATATGCCTCTATAGTTAACGCAATCTCTCCTGTTCCCTTTTTTGAAAATGGGCACTATACCTCTTATTTGCCAATCGCTAGGTGCCTTCCCGCTATCCCAGGTCACTTTAATGATACATGTTAGCCATTTAACACCCTCTTCACCCATTGCCCTGAGCATTTCTGGCCGGATTTCTGGTAGGCTCTCTTCTTCCTTCTGATGGCTTCTTGAACTCCAGGCGTTATACCTAGCTGCCAGGTTTAAATTCGGCCGATCCTAACCCGAACAATAGACGCCGACCAGAAAGCCGCTCGTCCCGAGACAGACGCTCCTGGATTTCTGTTATTTGAAGTTCCGCCGTCCCTCTGGGATCAGACGCTGACCAACGAGCCGCACAATATGTATCAGACGCTGCTGGATTTTATTTAAACCTTCGAGTTCGTCTTTTTCAGTACGCAACAAAACGTGCCCGTACGGATCCATTATTGTTTATCCTGCATTCAAGCATCTGCGGGGAGTTTATGTACCATACAATCACCATCCGTTGAGCACTCCGCCACATGCAGATGTAGCCGCACTCCTTAAGCACTGATGCTGCTCTATCCAAAACCCCGTTGGGGTCCTGCGGGCTGGTTGAGCATAAAACAATGGAATCGTGGTACCGCTACACTACACACAGTATGCTATGGTGGCTATAAATTTTTACAGATACTCTTACCCTCATCCGTGCGCTCTCTTCTGCTGACGTCAGGGCAAGTGTGCGCAAGCTGACGACGTTTAGTTTTTCAATAAAAAATATTACACTTTTTAAAAACTTTAAATATTTTATCAACTAATCGTTTTTTAATATGACAGAAATTTTATATTGAATCAAACATTTTGAAAGCAGAACGAAATTTCGATTTAGTACTTTTGCTGTTTAAACAACAGATGCCAGAAAATTTTATCAAAACCCCAAAACTTAGATTGTTCAATTCAATAGAAACATTGTCAATATGGAAAAAATTGCTTTTGCTGGTTTTTTCCCCTTTCTGCTTTCTGATTGGCTTACTAAGAGCCGGTTAAGGGAGTTAAACTGAGATTAGCCCCAGAATTGAGTTTTTCAGTGAACTTAAATCTGGGGCTTAACTCGCCAAATTTGATGAGATAATCTCGGATCAACTCTGGAGAATAGTATCAACTTCTTTGAATATTTTTTCTGTGTGGAATGGCAGTTCACTTGCGTGTTTCTGTGAAAAATGACGTCTGAGAATAACTCGGTCTTCTTTTCCAGTGTTTTTCTATGTGATTTAAGATTAAGGAGCGTCAGCAATTTCGAGAATCGAAGATTTCGACAACTTTGTTCACGGAGTTAGCTCTCTGCACTAAAAACTGCTCCCTGGGTTAACAGATTAGTTTTATTACGGGATTAACAAATCTTGGTCTAAGCTGGGCTTAAGTCAGCACTGAAAAACCGGCCCCTTACTGTTTTGTAGCAACAAAGGCTGTGTTTGTCAATGAGTTTGCCTTCGCTTTCATATCTTTCGTTAAGATATGAACCATGCATACATGTTTCCACCAATTTAAAATTTTGTTGTTATTGTCCCAAGAATTACTTGTAACGATTTTTCAATCCCCCGTAAGTAATCGCCTTACTTTTTCAGAGAAAGTCAAAAATCCTTTTTATGAGTGCTCCGGAGTTGTGCAATAAATCCCTACTTCTAAATCTACTGCAAACACTAACAGAAAAAGCAATATCGTTGAATTCGTCAACACTACAATAAAGAAATGAGCCAACACCACACAACAATATTTCGCATTCCCACTCTTGCTTACACAAGAAAAAAAAAAAGAAGAATGCGAGTAAGTTCACTTTTTTTAAGGACAACTTTTACCGGAATCTCGTCGCCCGTACTTAGCTGTCATAATGTTTTCCGTTTCCCGCCACATTTTTAGCTATAAAACCGTCAAAAATAAAACAGAAAAGAATTACTACACATAACACTGGCAGAATGGAGTTAAGCACTCGCTACATAGTACATAATCTTACAAAAGGGCGAACAACACTAAGATTATTTCAATGTGATTTTTTTTTGCGATACATTCGCATTCACATTTTTATACTTTTTTATTCTTTTATCTGTAAAAATTTATAGCCACCATAGCATACTGTGTGTAGTGTAGCGGTACCACGATTCCATTGTTTTATGCTCAACCAGCCCGCAGGACCCCCACAGGGGTTTTGGATAGAGCAGCATCAGTGCTTAAGGAGTGCGGCTACATCTGCATGTGGTGGAGTGCTCAACGGATGGTGATTGTATGGTACATAAACTCCCCGCAGATGCTTGAATGCAGGATAAACAATAATGGATCCGTACGGGCACGTTTCAGCAAGGCTATAAAAACTGAGGAAGTAAGGACGAAAAAATTGGCGCTCATGAAATCATAATCAAAACTTCATTGTTTGTTAATATTGCGGCTACGAGTGCACGCTTCTATCGTCAGAACTTCGGGTTGGTAGGTACAAAGCCTTTATCGACTGTCAGCAGCACCATGAGTGCTCTGATCAAAGTCGTTAGCAGAGTTAGTAGGCGAACGGAACGTTCTATTTCGCTTAGAATTTGCGAATCGGATAAGCGTTGATTTGTGCAGGAAATCGAAAAGCGCGAGGCAAAGGAAATCTAGGCGCATTTGATTTTATTCTTCAACGTTGCCGTTGATGGGATTGGTACCTACTAGCAAATAGGGTGACAATTTTTAAGCAAATAATATAAATTATTTAACAAGCAGACTTCGATTAATATTATTTCTATTATAATAAAAAATATTATCATATAAAATATTTAAATATTTTTTTATTATATATTAATATTTTAGTATATTGATATAATTAGAATTATATTTTTTATTTCCCTTACGAAATTGAAAACAAAGTAAAATAACGAAATTTAATTTTGTATGGCTTTGCCATACGGGCCGCTCTTCAATAAAAGCAACGATACGTTCGGTTAGCTTTTTAATTAAAGTAAAATAACTTTAACTTTAGAATATGAGACAGGCAGGATTTGAAATGGGCGATTATAAATTTTGCATAAGTCCTTTAATACTTACTTCGTGGTCGTTGGCAAAGTCTTAAAATTAAATAAAATTTATTACATATTTGTTACGGTTAAAAAATATTTTTGAAGGCATTTCCAATTCTTTTGTCTGTCATTTGTTAATTCATAATAATTTACTTATCAATTCTATAGTGGTTAATCGATCAAGTGTGAAGGTTATCTGCTATGAAGTGAGGATAACGTCGTTAAGCACAACAATTTTCCTCTTGTTTGAAGACAACAACATGAGCAGATTCATTTTTCGCCAACATATTGTGGGAGTATTATCCTAGGACTGTTGAAATATTTACATTTTTCCAAAAATAGGAGCACCCTGTTATCAGTTTACTGTCAAAGCTGGATATCTCTCCACAAAGCATAAATATAACGCCCATACCCTAAAATTGTAGTTATTTGCAGGCTTCCTTTGGCATTTCATTTTTCCCATTTGAGCTATCGTTCCAGGTTAGGGCACTTTGCAAAATGAAAACACACCAGACTCGTGTGTCGTCCTCGTCGTCATGGTCCGTGAAAAGGGGGCAACGCATTTAGTTGATAACAAATCCATTTCTCCCCACCTATATGGGGTATTTTTTGGGAAGCAGGATTCTAGTCCGTTTTTTGTTACAATATTCAGACGTAAACAAATGATGGTAACACTTCGAGAAATATTATGATTGATGAAAGGCATTTTTTACCCACGGACAAATCTATGAATAGCAATAGAGATCCGAATGAAGCATGAGTTGTGTGTGTTCGGAATACAAAAGATTGTGATTCGAATGTGTGGGCATATTCGTTCGGAGCTTTGTTGAAACGCAAACACCAAACGAATGTGTCAACGCCCTGACAGAAGTGAGTTTTGTTAATGTAAAATCATTACAATTTGTCAAATATTGTCACACTTCCTCAGAAGATCATAATTCAATTTATTTGCGATTGTAAAGGAGAAAAATTAAATTTTGGTACTTTGATGATTCGGTCGTAGCGGAGGAGGCTCCGCAATTTATATTCGCGAAGGTTGAAAATGTAGACCAGTTTGCAAATCAGTGCAGGACTCCGGGCTTGGTTATTGCTTTGTTTACATCATGTGCGAGACTAAATAAAACACTTTTGGGTTCTGCGTACAGAGAAAATCAATGTGTAAACTACTTTCCAATAGTGAATGTACCTATTGGAACAATACTCTTGTAGTGCCTCGCATGTTGCTTTCTGTGGCGACCTCAATTGCAACATGATCTCAATTGCAACATAATCGACACTAACGTCTCCTCAAATTTTCTGAATAGTTTGACACCGCTTGGTTTGCTTACAGTTAAAACTACCTACTGTTCCTACACATCTCCAGGGTGACGCGAATGCACAGATTGCCCTTTTTTTGTAAGCGACATAAAAAAGGTCATACTTTATAAACAAACCTCAGCCCATGACCTCTCCAGACACGATATGATCTTTTTAACATTAGATTTTGAAAATAAACGGACAGAGAATAGGTACCTATAACAGTTCAGCGAGATTTTGAGAATGTAATTTATCAAGACTTGGTGCATGATTTGCAGTGTACCTACCGATTGAAATAACCTTCGGTGTATACAGTCAGTAAATGATAAAGTACGATTTTTTCGAGGGCAGGTAAAGTTCCTTTTCGACAAAAAGGCTGTCAAAGGTTGTACGTAAATCATCGCCACCTTGGCTAAGCAGTACTATTATCATGAGATAGTCATCTTCGCTGGGGTGCCTCTTTTTTCCCCCAAGCTCGATTTTCGGCTCTTTAGGGAAAATGCTGCCAGCTATCATGATTGTGTTAGTGGGTTGCAATGCTACTTTATGGGGTGCAAAAAAAAAATTCACTAACACAGTCAACCAAGCTGGGAGCAAGATTTGTGCGTCCAAGGCCAAAATGAGTTCGCTTGGTGCAGCTCATTTTGGGTTTTGAGTGCGTTTCAGGCTACACATTTTAGATATCGACTGCGTTTCAGGTCATCATGTCGAGGATCGCATGAGGTGTTTCGTTCGGAGTTTTGATTCAGATTTCCTTGCAGCCAAGTTGACTTTTCCGAGTCCCGTGCAAGAAAGTTTGACTTTTCATTTCAAATAAGAATTTATTTATTATTTTTTTAATGCTGCATTGTTCGCTTTCATGGAAACGAAAGAAACGAATAAATTGATTGCGAAAAACGATGAAATCCTTGTTTGTGCAAGCAATATTAAATATTAGAATGATACACAGATCACGCTCATTCAGCATTTAAAACAGAAAGGCTACGTTTATTATTTGCCTAAGATAAATTGGTAAATTGAAAAATAGTTTGCACAAGATAAATTGGCCTTTATTAAACCTACAACTAACTGTAAATGCTAACAGCATTTGTTCATTCTTTCAAACGAAATGAAATACTTCGCCGGGTTTGTCCAATGAATGCCGATGACAACTAAAGGGCACAGCATATAAAATACTGCTGTCTAGAATGGGAACTGGTCTTTGAGTGAATATTACTCTTGTTTAAAAGATCACCTTTTCTGGTGGTAAGATCTGTTTCACTCTGTATTGCTCTTAAATTCTAGTGACTTTGTCAGTGACGCCTTAAATATACTGGTAAAAAATTTACAGTCTTTTAAATTCGTGTAAAAGTTATATTTAAATAAAGACCTAGGACCATCTGAGAGTAATACAGAAGAACGGATAGCTCGTCTGTTGATAAGCTTGAATATACTTTGAACCAATGAGATAAAATTTAACGCTTCGCAAATCCGTGTTGTCACAAGGAACAGAACGGGAAAAAAACAGATTTTCAGATGATGTCAAAGAAATCAAATATAATGGATTAGTTGTCAAAATTTCAAACTATTGGAAGAGCTTATAATATACAAAATTTCTTGCTTTAAAATTTTCTTTTGTAAAGTTTAAGAACTTTTTTAAATTTGTACCTCCCGAAGTTATTTGAATGTCCATAATGAAATAAAAATACATTTTCAAATAAATCATTTGACTTGATTTCAATCATGCCATCAATTTTATTTGCAATAAAATTTTTATTTGAATAACATTTTATTAACAAACAATTCCTGCTATTCTATTTTTTAAAAATCAAACTGAAATACATTTTTCTCAATTTTGTGTGCAATCGCGAAAAATTTCTTTTTTGGTGATGGGATCTGTAATTTGCTTCATGTGAATAAAAACGTTATCCTTCTCTAGACCCTATGTTTGTTCCTTTTATTTCTTGTCGACTTGAGACGTCAATTTATTCATTTGGATTACTATTTATAATTGGATAAATGAACTTGTAATAACTAAAACGAACTATTGAAACTATTCAGAAATCATTCGAAAACAAATAAAAAATTGGGGGAAAAAACGCCTTATTCTAAACATTGATCTAAAAGTTAACAGAATATTGTTTAAATGTGCCTATTCATTTATAAAAAAAAACCGTTTTCAAAATGTGTTTTCGGACTACTGGAAAATTTATCAAATTCTTTTTGCAACTAATTTTTATAAGAAGTTTAGACCAGAAAGTCTTACGTAATTTTTTTATAAGAAAGCGCATTAATTAATATAGCAAAGATTTCCACCTTCTATTTCCACCTCAATTGTGCTGAACTCTACCTATGGACTGAACTCAGCAAACCAGAATCAGATGTCTTTTGACATTTGTGTAGTGTAATCAAAACAAATTCGATTTTCAGTTGACCCGTTGTGCATGGCAAAAATTTATTCCTAATGGGCACTCGCTTAGGCGGCAGATTTTTCCTTTACTAGAAGATAATAATTATTTGTAAAACAAAATAAACCAAAAAAGAATGGAGTCTGATTACTTTGTTTACATTTTTTGAATGACTGAGACGGCAAATTATCTCAGCTTCCGCCATTTTTAATTGGATTCACTGAACACTTCCATTGCTCACTTCACATGCATTCACAGACAGGGTCAAGAGAGAGATCCCGATACTTTTTTTTTGCGGGTGTTTCAGGCAAGAAGATTGCAAGTCGCCTATTTCATTATATCTGATCAGTGACTATTATCCAACTGATGCGCAAGACCTAAAAAAGAAAATAATGAGTACAGATCTATTGCCATTCTGCGTTCTCTGGCAGAATAAGGTATGTATTCGACAAAGTAGTTTTCAAACAAAGTCAAACGTATTGAACGGCTTATAAACTTCTAAATAGTTGTCAGTCAGGAATTCGTCCCAATGTAAAACTGCGTTGTTGTCGGTACTTGACGATATAAGGAAATAGATGGATAAAAAATTTGTAGCATTTCTGATTCTTTTAGATTTCTCTAAAGCCTTCGATACGGTGATCGCATTCTGCTGTATCGAAAAGTTCAGACCAAACAACTTTTAAAAAGAGTCGGCAAAGCTTATGTTCTCTTACTTAATAGAGATATGGCAATGTGTTGTGTCTAACGCAAGGTCTTCCAGCTTTCTCAAAGTCTCGAGTGGCGTTCCACAAGGATCAATACTTGGGCCTATTTTTTTCTCAATATACATATATCAATGATTTGTCTCTGATTCCTCGACATTCCCTGATCCATATGTACGCCGATGTTGTCCAACTGTGTCTGAGAGGTATTGTTGATGCTTTGCAGGAAGTCGTTACAAACATTAACGAGTAGCTAAATGCTGTTCTTCTCTGGGCCGAACGTAAATAGCTCAGCTTATATCCCGCAAAATCTAAAGTCCTTGCAATAAATAGAAAGGCACTACACATTTCGGTCATACTTCATCAAGAAATCGTCCCATATACTAGAACGGATAAAAATCGGAGACTTGTTTTTAATGACACCCTTGTAGGGCACATAATGCAGAGATTAATCCTAGAGTGTTTTCACCGAAATAAAGAAGATTAACTTGACGTGTGCATTCGTTTTTGACATTTCTCAATAATATCACGTCATTTTGTGTATGTCCTTGTAAGTTGAATTTTTTTATCTCTTGGGCAGCTCAGATTCATTTTGATTGCCACCAAGTTTTTTAATCTACGAAACGAAATAGCCCAAAATTAGAAAAAATAAATGTCAAATATGTTGTTGGAATTTAAGTCCACAAAGTCGATAGTTGACCAACTTGATAAACATCAACTAGCTGTAGTAGCATCAACAAGATTAACATCCATCATTTTTTGCGGCAACTTTTTAACATTTTTGACATGAACAACCACCTACACGTCAGCAGTAGCATCAGCCGTTCTGCGCATCCTTTTATACCACACAAGAAATACTACCGAGTTGATGATGCCCACCTGTCAATAAAAGCTGTGTTTGTTTTGTTTCGCCAGAAACGCACAGAACACATTGAATTCTGTACTGTTTGATTTAGGAATTCTTGCTGTAGGAAGAGATTAATTACGCGATTAATTTTTTACCTCCTCGTGAAAAGATTAGTATTCGTATAGCAAAACTCGTAAACTCGTGAGGATTTAAGGATGATTTGCTTTAATTGCAGATAAGAGTCTGGTGAAAACGCCCTATTGCATGGGATGACCATATAATTGCTGGAGCGGAAAAGTTTGGGGAGGTCTTCGATTGATCTGGTCAACAAAAATGTCTACACCACTTACAGTAAGGAGAGTGCTAACAAGAACGCTCTTATTGCCAATTTTATTGCATGAATGTGAGGTTTATGATAAGGTTGATTGTATTTGCATAAGTAAAAGAAGGGTTAATGTTATTGACATTAATATAACTCGCTATGTCTATGAACTCCGTCGATATGATCGCGTATCCGCCTTTTCAAATTGTCTTGTCAGGTGTTCGTTCGATAACCTCTTAGCTTTTCGTTCTTTATCTTGTTTACAGGGTATAATTCAGACACATCAGCCTGAGTACCTAGTACCTATACTATAGACTAGTTTTCCCGCGCTCGTAAAGGACTTTCGCTTTAATACCAACAAAGTTCACTTGCTTGATCCGGAACGCCAGTTCTTCGTTCACGCATGCTGTCCGCCTGTGGAACACCCTGCCTACTGAAGGAGAAGGAAAAATATATTGAGAGGAGTGAGAAATATAAGCGATTTTAAGTCTCTGCTTTTAAGGAATTTGGACAGAAATAAGGAGCGGCAAATATGAGCCCGTTGACGATGTGTTTAAAACCATGGATTTTTAGCCACTTTTTCCAAGCCGACATTGCACACACTTACAAAACAACTAGTTTAAGCGAAGGCCAAAACCAGGTTTTAGTAAAACTGTTTAAGATCACGTGTTTTCGAAAAAAAATTCGAAAAATCATATTGGTCTTATGGTTAGGTCCGATGCTGAAGGTTCTAATGATATGAAAATAACACATTATCAAACTATCAAGAATTATGCGAAGAATATTTAAATACTAAGCCGATTTTGAGATTCATCTTGAAAACATTAAAAATATTATCAAGGTATAGAAAGGAAAAATTTGTCTTTTTAAACTTTTTCAACAGAAAACAAGTGAGTGAGTGCAAGAGCTCGTCTGTGACAAACTTTTATATACCCGACTATATGGACGACTTTATGGACTAAACTTAGCACCAAATTTGGTGAGTTAATCTCGGATCAACTCTGGCGAACAGCACGAAATTCTTTTTAGTTTTTGTGTGGAATGGCAGTTGATTTGTGTATTTCTCTGAAAAATGACATATGAGAATAAGTTGATCTTATTTTCATGTGTTTTTCTATGTGAAGTGAGAGTTGAGAGAGTCAATAATTTCGAGAGTCGAAGATTTTGACGATTTGTTTACGGATTAAACTCTGCACTGAAAAACTGCTCGCTGGGTTAACTCCAGATTCGTTTTGTTACAAGATTAACAGATCTTGGTTTAAGCTAGGCTTAACTCAACACTCAAAAACCGGCGTTAAAAGGTCTTAAGGGTCTACAATGATTATTTCACTATGTTACAAACTATAAGTTTGGCGCCTAGGCTAACGAATAACAACACCGACTGGGATGGCTTTAGGAAATACTGTAAAGAAAATGTATCTCTACATGTACCACTTACAACCCCTTTAGAAATAGAAGACGAAGTCGATAAACTCGTTAGAACTATCCAAGACGCTGCTTGGAACAATACTTCTTTCCGGAAGACTGGAGTAAGGAAAAGCGGATCAATTTACCCGCGCGAAATTGAAGAGCTCATACGCGAAAAGAGAAAGGCTCGAAAGAGGTGGCATTTGTCTCGAGCTCCTCCTGATAAAACCATTCTGAATGGGCTAAAGGCGACAAAGAGAAAGCAGATGTAATTGCAGAACATCTAGAAGAAACATTCAAACCGTTTGACGGGGAGCCGTTGGTTGACGATCTGTATCGCAATGCGGAATTAGACAATTATCGAATGAAAACCGTGACACTGTCTGAACTTCGTCAAACAATCCGAAATTTGAAGAATAACAAAGCTCCAGGCTATGACCTAATTACTGGGGAAATTTTGAAGGAGCTACCGATAAGAGCGTTAGTCAAGCTTCTCTACATCATAAACGCATCAATGAGAATTTCATACGTTCCACGGCAATGGAAAATCGCAGAGGTAATAATGGTTCCGAAACCAGGGAAATGCCCGAACGACAAAAAATCATATAGACCGATTTCGCTTCTGCCGATTATATCTAAAGTCTTCGAGAAACTTGTGCTCAAACGACTGCAACCAATAATTGAAGAAAGACGATTGATTCCGGATCACCAATTCGGCTTTAGGGTCAAACATTCAACACTTGACCAGGTCTATCGAATAACTAATGAAATTGAGAAAGCCTTAGAAGCGAAAATGATATGTTCTACCGCTTTTCTTGACGTATCCCAAGCTTTTGATAAAGTTTGGCACGAAGGCCTAAAATATAAGCTACGGAAAGTTTTGCCGGAAAAAATGTTTGAACTCTTAGAGTCTTATCTTGACAACAGACTATTTCGAGTGAAATACGGGAGCGAATACTCAGAATTCAAAGAAATACAAGCCGGCGTTCCACAAGGTAGCGTCCTCGGTCCAACACTGTTTTTACTTTTTACAAGAGATGTACCTCAAGTAGAGACAACGACTATAGCCACGTTCGCTGACGACACGGCTATCCTCGCTACGGATAAGACAGTCGAACTATCAACGGGAAAACTCCAACGCGCTTTGAATAAAATATGCGAATGGACAAAGGCCTGGCGAATCCTCCTAAATGAGACAAAATCAACGCATGTAAATTTTACTTACAAGAGGGTAATCAACTTACCTCTATTTATAAACTCGGTACAAATTCCGTACGCAAACGAGGCGAAATATTTAGGTATGACCCTAGACGCAAAACTTAAGTGGAAGCCACACGTTAAAAAGAAACGCGATGAACTTAAAATCAAGCTACGAGAACTGAATTGGCTTATCGGACGTTATTCGAAACTAAGCGTATATAACAAACTGCTATTGTATAAGCAAGTGCTAAAACCATCTTGGACGTACGGTATACAACTTTGGGGTTGTACCAAACCAAGCAACATATCTATTTTAGAAACTTTTCAGAATAAGACACTAAGAGCAATCGTAAATGCTCCATGGTATATAAGAAATAGCGATTTACATCGAGATCTAGGCATCGCAACCGTGACCGTGACCGACGAAGTAAGAAACTTTGCTCGCAAACTTCACACTCGCCTACACGGCCATTGCAACCACGAAATAATCCGAACTCTGGATCAGACAAATCTTGCACGCCGACTACAACGAACAAGACCGTTGGATCTAGCGTCGTAAGAGGAAACCGCACATAATGACGGTATTGCAGGTGCTTTCGTTGGAAGGTAGCCTGCCAAACGCGATTACTACACAGAAGCATGAACTACTTGTCAAGGAAACTTAGTCGTAGTCTTACAAAGATTGGGAGGTTTTTTAGTGAGTAAGAATCTCACACTACTATGAGCACGCGCGCTCGATTCTCATAGTGCCTATGAAGGTTTTTACCTACCCACGGAAAAAAAAAAAAAAAAAAAAAAAATGTTACAAACTATGCATTAAAATTTAGAGTCTCCCTGGTCGGGTAGAACAAGTGAGTAAGTGCAAGAGTTTGTCTGTGACCAACTTCTATATACCCGGCCCTATATACCATGTAACACATAATCCTTAAGCTTCTTTTCCCGAATTTATATATTATTTATATAGGCCACGCCCCTTAAAAGTGGGCGGAGCTCAAAGCTTTGTATGGACTAAACTTAGCAATATCTTTAATATTTGTCATAAATGTTTTTTCCCATTTGGAGTAATTCTTTCGAGAAATCGGGTTTTTGAAGATCTTACATGTTAAAAGTGGGCATGATCGATACTGTAGGTGGTCCAATTTATGCCTTGTTAAAGTTCTTAAGCCAATATAGCTCAGCACCAAAATTAAAGTTCCCGTGCCTTGTTTAACTTGACCTAAAGGCATTTTGAAAAAAAATGTGAAATAGAGGTTGTTGCAGTGGGCGTGGCCGTTGACGTATTGAGCCAATTTTCACACTTTGTCTGTGCACCAAAAGAACTAAGCTGCGTTCCAAGTTTCACGTCTCTAGCTTGATCTTAAAGACCTTAAACCTTTGCACATATAGACGGACAGACGGGTGGACATGGCTTAATCGATTCACCTGTCGTAAGTGTGTTACAAACTACACATTAAAATTAATATACTCTCCGTCGAGTATAAAAAAATTTATTGGAAGACCTCTCGTAGTGGGCGTGGCAAAGATTTAAAAAATTATTTCTCAAATGCATTTTATTAAAAATTTTTGTTCAAAATTGAAACAATTTTACTCAATATATTATGCAGAAAACTCCTTGGTCTACAGTTTTTTAATACATAGTTTTAGGCCATGCTCACATTTGGAGGTAGAATTTAAGGTAAAGCTTAATTGTTTTTAGAAAGCTATTAATTTAGGCCTTTTTTAGAAGAGGATAGAAAATAAAATTTACCACGTAAGTTAAAGCATGCTCCAATCTACATTTCGTCCATACAAAGTTTTTGGCCACGCCTATTTTTAGGGGTCGGTTTTACATAAAATTTAATTTTCATCAAAAATTGCATTTTTGTTCCACTGCTTTAATTTTCCATTACCTTAAAGAAGTAACTTCATCATCATCGGATAGGGGCGCGTAGCGAGGGTTGTTCAATGGTTTCTCCATCTTTCCTGATCCGCCGCCATACCAACTCAAGAGACACAGGCACGATCGCAAAACAGGTCTCGGAGATGTTCTTTGCCTGGTCCCACCAACTGTTTCTTGGCCTACAATGCGGGCGATGCACTTGCATCTCGGCTAATATAACCTTTCTAGGAAGTCTGTCGGGGGGCATTTAGCCAGATAAAAAAAGAAGTATCTTGAACCGTGTAATATTGTGGGGGAGGCCCATGACCCCGCTGCAACTCTGTTTGCATTTTCTTTTATTTTTCCATAGGTTTTAATTAAATTTTCCTTAAACTACCCTGACTAAGACCACAATTATCTGCGAATAGTTCCACTTTTTTTTTGGCGAGTCATCTTTTAAATCAAGATGTCCGATTTTCGAAAATATCGCACCCTACGCAAATCTTCGCAGAGATTCACCCTCGACACGGAAGACAGAGACAGAACTGAAGTCACGATAAATAACAAGAACCTACAATGGGCCAAAGTCATTTGTGAACGAAATTGTGTCAATTGGTCAGATGTCAATTATTGTCCCAAGACCCTTATTCTTGGCAGTTGTAGCAATTTTACAGAACTTCTAATTCTGTTTATAAATTTTGAATTTTGGTATAACTTTTGCCTTTTATTATTTGCTTAGTTAATGTTTGGTCAACTAACTTGTTAAGGTTTGCTTAATTCTTATTTATGCAGTTGAATTCGAGCAAGTTGTACCGTCACCCCCTGGACTGTTAAACTGTTTAATGTAGAACAAGGGAAACTCTATGAGTTACTTTACAGCGTATATGTGAGATTTATTAAGGGTTCATCGCGATTCGCTATGAGCTGAGAACATGCTTAAATTACAGATTTTTTCTTAAAGAGTCATAAAATCCAACAAAAATTGTTGTTTTGCCTTAATTTAATATTTCTAATTTAACGGATCGAGAAGCAGGGAGTTCATACTGCGCACTCAACGTGGAAAATTACATGAAATAGGTATTTCGAAAAAAGAACGCAGTCCCGGAAGCTACCCCGACTCTGGAGTTCGTGAATTCTCGAAAATGGTATATTTTAGGGATTCCCTGTACGTTAATCTCACGTTGATAGGAGTTCTGGTGTTGCTCAGCCATGTGTACTGAGGGCATTAAAAGATAATCCAACCAAATTTATTGCCTTTATGATTTCTCTGGGCATTAAACCAGATCAAACTCAAATTAGTCATTTACAGAGTTGAATCTAAAATTAACCTACTTAAGGCAAATGTTAAGTAATACTTTCGTTTGCAGAAAAAAAGCTCATGAAAGTGAAATTTAAAACAAGCAAACAAACCCAAAGGCATTCTTCGGGCCATTTAAGACACTTAATGACATGAATCAGAATATACCTAGAAAGTAGCAGGTTTTTGGAACAAAATAGCCTGTTTCACAAAAAAATAAGTCCTTTTCCTTTAAATCTGCTACTCATACGTGCCGATAATAAATTCCTTTATGTCCAATCTGCACAGACACAACTTCATCCAAAATTACTCCTTTCCCATTTGTACCCGAAAAAAAAACAAGAGAAGAATCGAAACTTTTGATGGGAAAAGTTTATTCTTCTCGCCTCCTCCTCCCGCCCTGAAACGACTTCTCAAAGGAGTGTGAATTAGTGTTGTTCCTCCTAGAACATTAACGAAATGCAAGTCAGAACAATTTAATCAAAGTTCGGACTCAAATACGAATGGGCATTTCCACCCCAACAGTTTTTTTTTTTTTTTAGACGCTTTGCATAGAAAACATTTAACCAGAAAATAGAAAATTTTCTACTAATGATGACATGCAAAGCAATCATTAGTCCGTGTTCTTGTGCAAATTTTGCTTCCTACGAGAACAGCTACAGCAGCCTTCAGGTTTCCGCGCGACATTGCCTTGAGACTGCTATTGTGGTAAGACAAGCCAAAAGCAATAAAAATATGTATAAAACCTACATAGGGAAGGCTTTGCAGAGGACGAGAAAGTTTGTCATTAAAAATCACCCACGACCCAAATGCGGAACTTTTTTCCCCGAATAAGAAAACCAAAAATACTTCTATCTGTATTTTTTGGGGGGAAAAACGAAAGAGGAACAAACAATGGTAGACTCCGACGACGATGACGACGACGCCGCCGTTTTTGTTTCGACAGGATGTGGTAGGTACTGAGACCCGTAAATATACATTGTTCCTAGAGGTTTATTTTTTGCGGGATTATTTTTACATTTTTTGATTTATTATTTATTAAGTTCACATTAAAATGTTAAAATGTTATCTTGTGTGACGGAGACGCACACAACAAATTTATGTGGCACTTATGAATAATGCATTAGTTTTTCAGTCGTGATTCTGATTAAAGAGCTGGAAAAATGGGCCATTCAGCGGCGGATGTAACGACCTTGGGTATGGGCTAGGCCTAGGCTTTACGATTTAAAATTTACGAGGTTTCCAAGTCAGTGTGTCATTGTTGTTCGGGGTTATAATATGTGGTTAAGTTAAATAAGGCAGATAAATCAAATAAGGTTGCGGTGAGATGACGCGCGCTGGGACATGAGGGTTAAAACGCTATCAAATGCATAACGTAAAAAAAGCTCAGTGGATGGGTTCAATTTGTTCGCATTCATTTCCATGAGGCTGTATTAAAGCCTGAGAGCCTGCGTTAAAAGACAATATTGTAGTCTGAATTTTTTCAGAAGGGTTTATAACCAGAAAGGTTTGAAAATTTATTCCTGTTGTGAACTTTTGAACGCATCAAAAATTAACCACTTTAATTATTTCATATTTTTGGCTGTATAAAGACTGAAAAAAAATATGACCCCATCCTACTTCAGACGTTGTATCGTGGAAAGTTGGTATTCCACCGTGTTGAAAATGTTTTCTGTGGTTTAAAATCGGAACCTTTCATTAAGGCCCGTTTGATGATTGAACACATTACATGTAAATTCCTCTCAAGACTTTGCTTGAACTTGCCGCCTATGTTAAACATAATATGCATTTCATGTTCTAAAAATCACTGAAGTTCCACATAGCGTCGTGGTTTAAATGGCAAATTTTGGAATCACTTTGGTTTTGGAACCACTATAGATTCTTAAGGTTTTATTATCGTCCCAACTGCCTTCCAGCTTATATTCTCAGTAATCAAAATAAAAGTTATAAATCTAAAGGTACTTTCATTATTGTCTTTTTTTTAAGCTCGGTTCTATAAACGCTCGTAGTACTACAGTGTAAGGAAGGTTCTGTAGTATATAAAGCTGTTTATTATGCACCTTATTGTACACCTTTTTATAATTTTAATACAAAGTTTGTAACACAGTGAAATAATCAACGTAGACCCCTAAGATCTTTTAGAGATATGATCGAGACCGACAGGTGAATCGATTAAGCTATGTCCGTCCGTCCGTCTGTCCGTATGTGTGAAGTTTTTAGGTCTTTCAAATTGAGCTAGGACGCTCAAACTTATAGCGTATTTTGGTTCTTATTTTGTACAGACAAAGTGTAAAAATTGGTTGAATTTGCCAAAGGCACCTGAGACTACTGGCTTCAATGTATGACAACCTCTAGTTCAATTTTTTTTTTCAAAATGCCTTTTGGTCAATTAATTCAAGGCGTAGGAGCTCAGATTTTGGTATAGAGCAATAATGCCCCAAAACCTCTAAGAAGTCTAAAATTAGACCGCCCACAATATTGACCATGCCTACTCTTAGCATGTTGGATCTTTTGAAACCCGCTTATCTCGGAAAGTTCACTCGAAACTGAAAATAAAAATTCTATGGCAAATATAAAAGATATTACTATTTGCTAAGTTTGGTCCATACAAAGTTTTGAGCTCCGCCTACTTTTAGGGGGCATTTTTAGGAAAAAACTGTTTTTTTCTGAATTAATTTTCGGCTATGACCCATTTTGTCATGATTCTAAGGATATTAAAATTAATTGATTTAAATTTTTAGCCCACACCCACTTTTTGGGGCGTGGCCTATACAAATAATATATGAATTCGGGACAAATTTTTTTTCGAATTCGGTGTTGCACGGTATATAGGGTCATCAACCTCGGAGGAGATGCTTTACGGCAAGACTTTGTGCATTCAAGTTGTGAGTTGTTTTGTGAAGAGAATGGCAAATCGAAACCAACTTCTTCAAAGGTCTGTGCCAGAGTTCTCTGTTCTTGCACTCTGTGCAAGACTTATGCCTCTTTTTGCTTAAAGGCACATCAAAGGGGCTGTGTTCGTTCAGCCTAGCCTAAGCAAAACAACACACGCTTTTGCTGGATTAGATGCGATCCTCTTAAGAAGGGACTCTTACGGTCGTAGAAGTGCAGATCTACTGCTACGACCGTAATTGGGTCCCTTCGAGTTTCGAGATTCTGAAGAGAAGAGACGAACACTTTTAAATGCGAACCTCGTGTACTCCAATTACGTCGCGGATAGCCTCAGGGCACTGAGAGTAATAAGCCTTCCGGAGTTATCCCTGCTGGATTCTTGGGCGTGGCAGGCAGACGAACTGCCTAGGGAAGGTTCTGATATGGACGTTTAACTATGTCTGACCGACAGGTTGTTCCTTCCTCCAACACAGCCAAAAGTTTCATAGATCGAGACACGGTTAAACTAGCCGGTGAATGGTGGCAATAGTTTAAGGATTATCATAACTTACTGCTTTCGACCTAAAAAGAAGGCTCGACTTAAAAAGAACAACGATCACTCTATTTCTTAAAGGATGCTTCATAAGAACACTAGTTGGCGTAGTCATGGCTACGCGAAAGGGAATCTTTGCTTCTGTAGAAGCCGTAGAGATGAAGAAGAAATAAAGTCTATAGATCACCTTCTTTGCTACTGTCTAGCTGCCGCAGAATGACGACTAATCTCTGCAGGTGTCAGGTCCTTCGATTTTATACTCCTTTCCATGAGCAACTTTGATTGGAAACCTCATTTATGGGCAATGGGAAAGCTATATGCATTAGAATTACACAATTTAAAATCACAAATTTTGATAGCCTGGACGACCTTGCTGGGTATCACTACTAAACCTAAAAATATTTATGAAAATATATGGCTTATTCAGTTAGTTGGACATAGATATGTCCAATCATGTTTGTCTTTTTCTTGAGGATAATTAAAATGGGCCACCGCGTGAACTCCAAATGCAAACAACCCCTTTAACCTAACCTTACCAAACACTTTAAGGTGATCGAATCGTACTTCGAAAACATCTATCGACTGTTTGAAGGCACCTTTCCTGCCGCATGAAGAAGCAGAAGAAACACCAGCAGCTCGTCAAACAGATGTATATTTAAAGGTACTTATTCAGGGAGAAGAGTTAAGATTCCCATAAGGTAATATTTCCTTTGCCGAGTAACTAAAATTTAACTAAAATTTAAATATTCATAACTTCTAATAACATTACTGTGGGGTGCCGTGGCGTAGTGGTTAGTGTGTGTGCTTACTACGCCAGAGGTCTGGGTTCGAATCCTGCCATCGTCACCTGAAAAAAAAGACTTGTTCTTTTTTACGGTCCCCACCTCCGCGAGGGTCTGACAAGTCCTCCGAGAGTATCATTTGTCTTGAAAAATTTCTCAAAGTGCCGTTCGGATTCGGAAAAAAATTGTAGGTCCCCTTGTATGTAAAGAAATCAACACACCAGCATACATTGTTGAGAAGTTGGCCCTGGTTCCCCTCGAACTGTTGCCCCAATCTATTTATTTTTTTAATAACATTACTATAGATAACTAAAAATTGTGTATCAACAACACTTGTACAACGTTGCCAACGGCATTGGCTAAAAATTTCGCATCATCTAGAGACCGTCAAGGAGAACGGGCCTACTTAAGAACACCCGTTTTCAATGTGTAAAAGGAGTTTACAAAAAAGGGAATTTCAGCATAAATCGTACAGTTACACCTTGGGCAGGAGTTTGATCGGATACGGTAGTCTAATAAACTCTCATGCGCTTTAAGAAAAGCTTAGGTCGGTCGAAATCTAGAAGGGCTTACGGAACACCGAAAAGGAGTCCCATATGCCCTACATAAGGGAAGCTATCTGAACTTTTGTTTGAAAGTCGGGACTATCTCGAAATTGTTGGACTATTGGACTATTCGAGATTGTTTCGATGAGCATCCCTCATCACCAAAGTAAGATCCGCTTATGTCACTGTCGTCAGTCATCCTGGGAAACTCGTCAACTGCCACCGAGCCTGGCGGGATTATAGGGATATTGGATATTGTGACCGCAACCATGAAAAGTTTTTTTTGCCAACAAATTTTATAACATAAAGCAGTCCCGAAATATTGTGGTTTTGTCACTCGTCAGTCCCCCACCTCGCTTTAAATTTTCATTCAGTGCATTGTCTACGTACAAAAGCATATGGTAAAAATTCCAGTGGTTTTTAGTAAATACAGAGATGTGAATATAGCGCGAAACGAGCTGAATAGAAGTGAAGAGGACTTAAAAAAACAATCATACAACACTTTCAGTTGTAAAATTGCTGACCTATTTTGGCAACAAAATATTTTTGCTTATACCTTGAGGGATATTTGTGGTGCGTGCCGTGGTGCAGTGGTTAGAATGTATAGGACTCTTGTACACAAGGTTTCGGGCTCGAATCCTGATCGAGGGAATAAAAGTTTTTTTCGGTCCCACCACTACCCAACTAACATTTTTCCTCCCATAACACTCTACGAGAGTCTTATGAGAGTATTCTTCCAGAGCTTGCCTCTTGGAATTTTCCTCTCATAGAGTACTACGAGAGTGCTTAAGAGAGTCTTACGGGAGTTAAATGGCCCCACTTATGGGAGTTATTTGATCTGATAAAAAGTCTCAAACTCTCCTTGCAAGAGTTATTCGGTCTCATAATAAAGCAATAAGTTCTCTTATGAGATGTGAAGAGTTAGTCTTGTTTGAAAGAGAGAGAAAAATATAACAAACAATTTTCGTGCCATCTTTATCATGTTGTGTGCCAAAAATGGTTTAATTTTTCATAAGGACATGAAGTGAAAAAGAGAAGAAGATATACTTCTAAAAGTAATTGTTATTTTCAATGCGCTGTTTGATGGTACACCATTATCATCAATATTATTGAGTTTAATAATATTTTTTCTGAGGTTACTTATGCAAGAACTTAGTGCAACTGAAAATTTGTCTGCTAAAGTTAACATTTTACTTCGATAAAAACGATGCGCCTCAAAAATAATCAATTTAAAAAATAAATTATAAAAGATAGCTCATCGCAGAAGGGTTGCCGCATTTTCTCTGTTTAAAATGCGTTTTTACCTCAATTAACAGGGTAAGGAGTAAAATAGGATGTAAAAGGTTATGATCGTGTCCAAAATGAGTGAGTCAAATGAGCCATGTCCGTCCGTATTTGGGTACATGGTCGATTATAAGCATGCGATTACGCGGTGACAATTTACTGTTAAAAACTGTACGTTTCAAATTATATCCTTGTCTTAGGGCATAATAAGAACCAAAATATAGCTCTTACCATCCTAAAAAAAAAAAATAATTAACATTTCTTCGCACATTTATAAAATATTTTCGGTATAAATTTTTTTTAATTTTATTTATAACAAACGGATGCAAATCAACTAGTTGCGTATACCTTGACGTTGGTAACTCTAAGAGGTAAGAAATTAAATGGTGGAAAAAATAATTTTTTAATAAGAGTCATTCACTTTTTGTGAGCGATCAAGCTTTTTTAACAGAGATTAGTTCTCCTCGTGCGAGCATATTGGCATTTTTCCAGAATTTTACCCCGTTAACCAGAGTAAAATTGGCTTTGTCTTCCCGAATCAGAGTAAATAAACTGTTTTTTAAGAATTAAGAAATGTCGTGGTTTCGTACTATTTAAAGACGCATTTCTGTTTTTACATCATTGCCGCGTGCACATGAATGAAGGAATGCAAAGACTACGGCATACGCATGTTATGAAATTTGCTCGCAAAAGTATATGTAAATCTGACGTCATCGGAGTTGACTGTGAGTTTGTTTGCGTGTAGAAAAACCGGCCAATCCATGCTGGCCAACCAGACCATGAATATGTTTTCGATGAAGATTTGTGCTGCAGAGATACCCACACTTTTCCCCATAAAAAGATTCATTAAATTAATTAAAAAACTTCTGTCACCGCAAGCACACAACATACTGACAAAATTACTTTTGACGTATGGTGGGACGCAATTATTTTGAATTGACATGAATAGGTATTTTTATCAGCCATCCGGTCTCAAAACAAGAGTGTTGGGCTGAAAAGAGTATTTTTATGAGTACTTCGATACTTTGACTCTCATAATTATTCTTCTTACAATACTTTTACTCTTTGAGAGTAACATGAGAGTTGAACACACATAACAAGAATCAAATATTCTCTCATAATGGGAGTTTACGTCTTTTTTTACTCTGGTAGCTTTTACCCTTTTGATGAGAGTACTATGAGAGTAAAATTAAGTTTAATCAAAAAAGATTATGTTCTGAGAGTATTCAAGAGTCTTACGAGAGTCTTATAAGAGGTTTTTTTAGATTTGTAGAGCACATCTCTCGAGAGTATGTTTGTTGAGCTGCGAGGGTCTGGTCTAACAAATCTTTCGAGAGTACCATTTGTCTTGAGCGACCTCTACATGCGCCGCTGGGAATCGGCGAAAATTGAAGGGAGCCCTCTATGTGTGTAAGAATACCTAAACCGCACCACAAAATCCAGACGTTTTGAGAGGTCAGGCGGGGGCTCTTCCGAGCTGTGAGTGCGAATTAATTTTCAATTTTTGGTTACACCTAAGGGTTAAACCCTTTCATCAAAAGTCTTCAAATATGGATGTGCGCAAAGAGTGATTTTTTGGGTGTTTCGGTACAATAGAAATAGAACACGTACACTTACTACTTATTACAACAATTAAAAGGTCTTCTTTGCCCCTCTCCTCTGCCTGTGTGCATACATGACTTAAAGTCATATAAATGTCCTATCAACCTGGCTGCCACAAAAGTCTTTCCCGTCAAACGTTTGCGGAAAATTTAAATTTCATATCGACATCCTCATCCTCGCACATATTTGTCAGCAAATTTTTCACACAATACATCCTCATCCGATCTTCTTCCTCCTCTGCCTAAATGCCTGGAAAAAAATTATTTAATGCAGGACTATTTCATCTTTTTATGAAAATCATACTCACAACATCACCGCATGCCATGGCCTCACCATAGTATATGCCTGCTATTCTGTGCGGTTTTGTTACCTGTCAAATTTTGCAATCCCCTCTGCAGTGAAGCCTGAATATTATATTGCTTTCAGAAACCTCATTCAAAAAGGCATATCACTTGCTCCCCGGTCCCGACCTTGTGACTTTATAGTGAAAAGACGAAATATGACGGTATGTATGAATTTAAATAGGCTTTTAGCACTTTGTGTCTGCACTTTTAGGTTCCTATTTTTATTTTATTTTTTGCTGCTAACATTTTAGGATCTTTTTTTTTTTTGCTTTTTCCCATTGACAATTCTTTAAGGGCTCTTTCACACCCTGGGGTATAACTACTTTTGGAAAGTTTCAACTTTGCTCCCTGCTGTCTCTGAATAGTCATGTTAAGAAAGCGTTCCCAAAAATTAGGGAAACTCGTTTCATAAGTTATGTTAATATGATATGGTGTGCGGGCTATATGAAAAGTTTTTCAACCGGAAACGGAACATAAATTAACATCACAAAAATGCTAAGAAGGGGGAATTAAAATTTAATTTTGGTTGAACGATTCTATTTAGCTCTCATCCCACTTGAGAAGTAGGCAGGCGATGAGATTTGTGGGCACATCCTGTGGGGGATAAAAATTAAGTAAAAGTTGGCAGGGAAGATTTATGTATATAATTTAAGGATAAGTTTTCCGCTATTGACTTGGGGCGAGGTGAAATTTTGAAATGAAATGTGTATAGCATATTCATGCTCAACCCTTTTCTAAAATTTGTGTGATTTTCTTAGTAATTCACTTCCTTTAATGGGTTTTACCTCATGCAGACTTTAATATGGAAATTTCCAAGGATTAAATGATTGAATTCATGATGTGAATAGTTCCTTTAGCAATTGAAATTGCACATTGCACCATTCCTTCACAGCTGGGTTCTTGGAGTTTGAGCATTCATTTTATCAATCCCTCAGAAAGATAGTTTAAGTGCAGCAACTTAGTTCCAATTCTAACGAAGCTCAAATTCTCCATGGATGCTGCATAGAAGATAGACAATAACATCAAATTAAAGCTCGTATACAGATCATAGTCATCGCCTTCAGCTTGCAACAGCCAACACTTTGAGCTAATCAAATTCAAGACACACCCTGCTCACACAGCAGCTATTGATACGAAATGTTAATCCTTGCCATAAAATGCGGAGTGAATTCCCTTAATACTATAACGCAGTTAATATGTTGTGTGCTTCAACGTTTGCAATACCAAAGCATTGGCTCTATTCCGCGTCTTTGAACATCATAGAGTGTAGTCTATTCGTGGAATGCATCCGATAATTCGGTATTGCATGCATATTTTGATTTCGTTGAATGTCCTTGCGCAGACTTAATTAAACCATGTAAATGGAATCATATATCGCGGATGCCACATCGCGCTTTGCTGAACTTCTCTGTATATGCTATCCTCAGAGGAGAAAGATACGAATTGGTCTAATTTCATTGGGAAGTCACTCTATATCTTTGATTTTATATGTATGTAATGTCCTCATGAAGAGTTTATGCTTTGCTAGTGACTAAAAGAATTTCAAATCTTTGTGTCAACATAGTGTTTGAGGAATTTAGATTGGGAATTATATGTAATCGGAATTTCGCGCTTTGTTGATGGTCATGGAAATTCTATTCAAGCCACAAACATTCGATTATTTCGAAATATGTATGGTGGATATATGTAATTAAAAAAAATTGTCAGGTATGAAGCCATACAAGAAGCGGCCTTTGTACAATTGTAGAGCACAGTTATATTGTTTAAAATGATATTCAATATTTTAATTAAAAACTAACCGAACGTATCATTGGTTATATTGGGGAGCGGCCCCTATGGCAAAGCCGTATACAATATTAAATTAACATTGAAAATATTAATTGAAAAGTGAAAACTTACAACAATTTACAATACTTTTTTGGCTGGCCTTTACAGCCAAATTGTTGTAATTCTTCACTTTTCAACATTAAATTTCGTTATTTAGTATCCTTGGGGGTGTGTTCTCTTCTTTTCTTTTACTAAAAAGTTTACATATTTAAGTATAAGGCCCGGTGTTAACTTACATGGTTAGTTTGTATAATACAATAAAAAAAAACACCTATCAAATAATATGTCTTAAGGTTTAAGTTTTAGCGATCAAGTTGATGCCGATAGCTGAATTGATTAACAAAGGTACGTACGTCTTGCTGTCCATATGAGTGAAGTTTTAAGGTCTTTCAGAACAAGCTATAGGGCTTAAACTTGGAGTGTAGCTCGATTCTGATTTTTTACTAACAAAACGGATTCGCTTCAATCCGTCCAAAGTGAGTTCACAATAGACATATAAATGGAAAGCAACCGAAAGTTGATATTTTTATATATCAGAAGGCCTTTTGACAAAGTTTGACCAGGCGTAGGTTGGAAACGTATAACTCGATTAAAACTGAATCGCCCAGATTTTTATTGGAACTTACGTTACCGAGATTCTTGGGGACACATTTTTTCTATTTTTGAGAATTTTTAAGATTTAAAACCAATCAAACGATCTTGAAGGTCTTTTTCGAATGCCGATACTGTTTGTTTACTATTTTTGTGACTTGCAAGTTGTTTGTGCTTGGCTATATTGTTTTCTTGCACAGAGCTTAAATAAAAACGGTGAAGAAAACGGGTTTTTTATATGCCTTTTGCTTTTTAACCTTTTTTGTGTTTGTACTAGGGTTGAAGGAGGCTAAAATTCCAAAATCATTCAAAGATATCAATATGCTCACTATAGCATGTATACAATACGGAAGTAGCCGATATTGGTTGTGCCCGATTTCCACGTGCTAAAAAAAACACCCGCTTATGAGAGACACTAAATCCGAACTCTCTGATAACGCGTCATAAGATCATGTGGGCTATAAATAGCTTTAAACCCTACAAGTCACCAGGACTTGACGGCATAATACCAGCCGAGCTGCCGACTTGATTACCGCCTGGCTGGATACCATTTTTAAAGGCTGTCTTTCTCTGTGCCACATCCCCACCAGATGAAAGCAAATCAAAGTGGTCTTTACCCCAAGGCGGGAAAAAGCTCCCACGTTTATCCCAATGATCTAAGACCTATCATCATTTCTACTTAAAACATAACAAAGGCTCATTGATAAGATCAACTATAGACCCGTCTAGACTTTCTCTATCTCAACATGCGTATAGCAAAGGAAGATCCATGGAAACGGCTCTTCACACACTAGTGCGATTCATTTAGAAATCATTCAACCAAAAATCAATATACGATGGTTGCTATTCTAGACATAGCAGGCAGTGACTATGCGTCATATAGACATTTAAGACAGTGTCTACCCAAGCCATAACCAAAACCAAGAACTTATTTCTTTTGGGCTTTGGCTTGGGTAGAACGAATTTAAACAGACAAAGCTCAAAATACTTATGCCATTTGCACTTTTATTCCATTAATTAAAATTGAATTGAACTAAATGCACCGATAAATTTGTTACATGAAAGAAATATACTACCAAGGCAACCGTACTCAAACACACCACATTTATGCCTTTTGATTCTTGCATGATACATTTTTACCACGCACGAAAGTGACAAGCGCAGGGCAGAAAATGTGTATTGTGTCGTAAATGCGGACAGCGATCGGAAAACGAATACCTATCTCCGAAGACACTGTCTTCGTTTTTGTCCCATTGTAGGTAGATACAGCAGGAACAGCGATATGCGACATCACTCATTTTTTGGATTCGTGCATGGGAAAGGTAGACATAATTGAAAATGTCTAATCGTTCGTTTATTTTGAATTGGCTTCAAAGTTGAACACATTTCGGAGGCTTCGGTTGTGCCTGTGAATAAAATTCTGATAAGAAAGAGGACAAGAATAAAGGGGAAGATTGGAAAGGAAAGAACATACAATTATTTTGCTTGGAATTATGTAGTTTTTTTTTTGTATCTTTCCTAATGGTTGCGAAATGCTATGCGTAGAATTTTTAGTTCTCGTTGTTTTAGTAATTTTAATGCGAAGCTGTCAGAGAAGGTTCTGCATTTTTCAAAGTAAGAAGGTACCAACCTAAAAAATATAGGTAATGAAATAAAGGTAAAATGAGTCTTAATGTCTACCCAGTTTGTTCGAGTGCCGAACGTCCCTGATAGCAGGCGCTTTCATCCATCCGCGCGCAATCACACAAGCACTGGAAGAGTTAAACAAAGAGGCGGGACTAGTAACATTAATAAAACAACTACTTACAAGTAGAGTAATTAATGCCACTTTAGGTCACGCTTCCTTGAAAAGCTCGACCAGAAGAGGTTCACCTCAAGGAGGAGTACTATCCCCTCTTCTCTGGAACGTAGCGGTGAATAAGCTGCTACTTATACTAGAAAGAGCGGGCTGCAAAACGACATCTCTTGATGAGATGTCCGAACAGTTCCACATCCGCCTGTGCTGGAGGCCAGGTCATAGAGACATCATGGGAAACTGTGAGGCTGATAAACTTGCTAAGAACGCCACTAGACTGCCAGAAGATGAAATCTCCTGTAATTTAGATACTCCCCTAGCTACCTTCAAATTACAGCTCAAAAATCACAGCATACAAGAAACTAACGCCACATGGAGGACAGGCACCACTTGTTTAACCTCCAAGCAAATCTGGCCTTGCCTCGATCCAAAAAGATCGGATAGCTTGATCTCCTTAAAGAGATCCAAAATTAACACTGCAGTGGGAATTATCACCGGACATTGCCTATTAGGTCTTTACGCAAAAAGACTAGGTATATTCATAAACTACTTCTGTAGAAGATGCCTTGATGAGGAAGAAGAAGAAAGCGTACAACACTTTCTCTGTTGCTGCCCGGCACTCGCGTCGTACAGGAAATCCATACTACGATCCTACTTCTACGACTGCCTTAGCGATCTTAGTAAAACACCGGTCAAAAAGCTAATAGAATTCATGGAAAAGACTGGCTGGATGTCATAGAATTCACGCCAACCTACTCCGTTGGTCATATACCCACGTGGCGGTACAATGGGCCTACTTATTAAGCCACTATTCTACCTACCTACCTACCTATGAGAGACACTGTGAAAACTGCCAAAACGCACGTCATAGTAGTAAAATTTCGCGCTCTCTCATAATTCCTCTTGACTACAACTAAGTCAACTTAAAAGTAGGTAGTTAACGCTTCCATAGTGTTAATCGCTTTGTGTAGGTTGCTATCCAATGAATGCACCTACTAAAACCTACGTCAGTTCGTGCTGTTCAACCCTATATCACTAGGTCGAAGGGTCTTGGTTTTTGTAGTCGTCGCTCGTTGTTTGTCTCGTTAAGAGTACGGATCATTTCATTGTTGCTATGAACATGAAGACAAGCACTTAGCTTTCGAGCAAAGTTTGTTACTTCTTCGCTCTTAGTACCTATTCCTAAATCTCTGTGAATATCACAGTATTCCTAATATACCATGGAGCATTCACAATTGCTCTAAGTATCTTGTTTTGGAAAGCCTGCAACTGGGCTTGGTACAACCCCAAAGTTTTCTTCCGTATGGCCAGGAGGGCTTTAACACCTGCCTGTACAAGAACAGTTTGTTATATATGTATGCCTAATTTGGGAAATTTTTGTATAAGCCAACAGATTTCTCTAAGTCTTATTTCGAGCTCTTCACGTTTCTTCTTAACGTTTGGCTTCCACCTAAGTTTAGCATCTAGAGTCATTCCTAGATATTAAGTTTCGTTTCCATAGGAAATTTGTACAGAGTTTATGAACAGATAATAATTGTTCTCCTTTTTGTACGTAAAATTTACATGCGATGCCAAGTCTTCGTCCAAACGAAAGTTTTGTCCAAAGCTCATTGGCGGCTTCTCGTTGATGACAAAACTGCTACTCCTGTTGCCTGGATGGCCATGTCGTCCGCGAATGTGGCCATAACTCTCGTTATCTAGAGGTTTTGTCTCTTGAGTAGAGGAGAAACATGGTCGGCCTCGGTCCGCTTCTCTAGGGTACGCCAGCTCGAAATTCCTTGAAACTCGAGTAATCGCTGCAGCAGAAGAAAACTGCTTGCTCCAGATTGATTTTGCTATGGGTTTAATAAATCTTGGTTTAAGCTGGGCTTAGCTTAGCACTGAAAAACCTGCCCTTAGTGGTCTGATGATGAAATTCTTTTGTCATCGCAGCCACATTCAGTCGAAAGACTTTAACTTAAGTAATTTCTATATCTACGAAAATTGGGATTCCATATTTCAGCTTATCGAGATTTTTTTTTTTAAATCAATTTGATTGGTTCTATATTTTAATTTTTTTTAAGAAAAATTAACCGGATGACTAGGATGAGGCCAAAATTTTCGCGATCGATTTTTGCGATATATGACTGTTGGAACGGGAACACCAACATATGTTTGCTTCAACATTCATTTCCATGGATGAAAAATATTTTTGGACTTATGCCTAGAATTTTTGGAGTAAACAATATGTCCCCCCTTCAGGGTTTCCAGACGCTTAATTCTCTTAATTTTTTACGTGACCGACCTAATCCCCGTACTTTAACATAGTGCAACACGTTTCAGGATAGCTACTTTTAAATACATATAAAACGGTGGACGAATCGAAGACAGGGACACCTTACTCGTTGTTATCCGTGATTCCTGGAACGAGATTTTTTTTGGGTTTTTAAAAGAATCATTATGATTGTCATTGTGATTGATAAGAAAATAAAATAAAATTAATAAAATGAATATATATTGAAAAGTGAAAAATTACTGTAATAATTTACAATTCAATGAATGTTACAATAATGTTGTATATAATAACGGCTAGTCGTATGATCATTTCAAACGCTGCCAGGCGAACATCATCAGGAAACTTTATATTAATGATGCTGATATTAAGTGACAACTCTTCCTACGGTTTCCCATAAGAGAACAAGTATTTGAAAAACAAATAAAAGCAGCAAGCAGTATCAAATCACACAAGTGACCAATTTTGTGAGCAGTCGGTAGCAAACTTAAGAACCAAGGTAGACATTGACGAAAGCATTTTATGAAAAATTATAATACTGCTAAAATTTTTCGGTCTTTGATCCCCTATGAGAGAGAGAAATGGACCTCTCTTCCATAGGGGAAGAGAGAGAAATGGATCTCTCTTCTCCAACATAAGCAACGATACATTCTGTTAGCCTTTTAATTAAAAACAATATCTTTCTTACATTCTTTATCTAATTTTTTTCTTTTTATCTCAGAAGTTTAAATACGCCCAATTTTTTTTACTATCATTTTCTTTTCCGAAAATTTACTTTTACGAATACCACAATTTTTTCCGCCAAACTCTTGCTGGACTGATAAGAATTAGTGGACAAAATAAAGTTTGAATTGAACAAATTTCCGAGAAAAAGTTCTTCAGGAAAGTTCTAATATTATAGCAACTCTTTGAATTTTTCTTGGTAACTATGTTACGTTATTCTGAAATATGTATCTGAAGGACTTAGGCCTAATCTTCCTCCTTAACGCGGCGATTACGTTCGGTCACACTGGATTGAGTTCAAAGTAGGTAGCCGTAGCGTTGCGTTGTAGGCCCTCGTAGATTGACTGTGCATGCATCAGTATTATATTTTGTAGTGTCTTCATAATCTCCCAAAGGAAACTAAAGCCAGTGAGTAAGTGCTACAGTGTGAACGCAGAAGTTTTAGTCCGTAAAACAGATCGTTGAATACCCCATCCTATCCCACATTGTAAAATGCTGATGGCATTGTTATTTTTCGACAATTTTATAAGAAAGGAAAACTTCGAAAAGGGGCGCGGTCCAACCCTAATTACAAATTATCAATAGATATTTCCACAGATATTTCCAAGTTACGGTTAAATGTTCAAATTCAATATTTTTGTAAAACCGACCCCTAAAACGGGGCGTGGCTAAAAACTTTATATGAACGAAATCTAAAATGAAGTCGCGTTTACCCAACCTGTTACGTTTTTTGTTTCACGCTTTCCTAAATTAGGCTAAAGGCCAGGCGAATTTACGTTTTTATGGAAAATTTTACGTTTTCCTTAAATTCTGCCTCCAAATGTAGACGTGGCCGAAAAATTATACAAGACTTCTACATAAAACATTAACAAAATCTTTTTAAATTGGATCAAAAATATTGAGGTGCCACGCCCACTGGAGAAGGTTTACCAATTATTTTTTTTTCTGTGTCTTAAATTTATTAGGAGATGATAAATGTCAAATTTCAGGCTTTTAGTACGTCGTACAGTTTTGATAGTTTTGAAGGTAGTTGCACATTTAGACCGATTGTGGGCGTGTCTGTAGGCGGATATTTTTACACTTTTAGTTCTTGCATGACTGCTTTGCTCAAAACTTAAGGCCTAAAATCTTGTGAAATACAGACGGACGGTCGGACGGTCGGACGAACGGTCGGACGGACATGGCTTATTCGATTCAGAATTCGGTCTCGATCATTCTCGGCTCTTAAGGTCTTGGTGCTCTACCTTTATCATTTCACCGTGTTACAAACTAAACGGAGTAAAAAACCTTGTATGGACCAAACTTAGCAAATAGTAATATCTTCAGTACTTGTCATAAATTTTTTTTTTCGATTTGGAGTGAACTTTCCGAAAAATCGGGTTTTTAAGGATCTTACATATTAAAAGTGGGGCATGATCCATATTGTGAGCGGTCCAATTTTTGCTTTCTTAGAGGTTGGGTCATTATTGCTCTATAACGAAATTTGAGCTCCTGCCCTGTCTAACTTGATCAAAAGGAATTTTGAAAGAAAATTTTAAATAGAGGTTGTCTTACATTGAAGCCAGTAGTGGGCGTGGCCGTTGGCGGATTTAACCAATTTTCACAAAATAATACAAAATAATACAAAATAATAAGCAAAATACGCTCCAAGTTTGAGCGTCCTAGCTTAATTATAAGGACCTAAAAACTTTATGCATATGAACAGACGGACAGAGAGATGGACAGACGGACAGGCGGAGAGACGAACAGACGGACAGACAGACAGACGGAAAGACGGACAGACCGACAGACGGACAGACGGACAGACGGACAGACGGACAGACGGACAGACGGACAGACGGACAGACGGACAGACGGACAGACGGACAGACGGACAGACGGACAGACGGACAGACGGACAGACGGACAGACGGACAGACGGACAGACGGACAGACGGACAGACGGACAGACGGACAGACGGACAGACGGACAGACGGACAGACGGACAGACGGACAGACGGACAGACGGACAGACGGACAGACGGACAGACGGACAGACGGACAGACGGACGGACGGACGGACATAGCTTAATCGATTCACCTGTCGGTCTCGATCATATCTCTAAAAGGTCTTAGGGGTCTTGGTGATTATTTCACTGTGTTACAAACTATGCATTAAAATAAATATACCCTTGGTCGGGTATAAAACTACTGCCCAGGATCACCCATGACATGAGTTTTCATAATCCTGTGAAAGCAATTTCGTGAACAAATCGATTTGTTTTTTTTTTTATTGTTAATTTACCTACATACCTACTGATAAAAAATTTTTGATTTTTATGTTCAAAAATCGTTTGCACTAAAGAAAAACTAACCCAATTGGCGTTTTTTGCTACAATCTATTCACTGCAAGTCGCAAGTCCTCCCAAAATCTAAAAAATGCTTCAAATTATTGATTTATTTTGTTGACAGGTTTAGCAGTAGCACTGGAAAAAAAATTATTTGATGGATTAGTGTGACAGAGTTTAAAATAGATCAATTGAATCATGTCGTAATCATGAATATCGCAAACTTTTCTCACCCATCAGTTAACACACTGCATATCACCGAGTTAGCAAGTTCTATTTTAACATCTCATTTCATAAACTATTTTCTTTTTTCTTAGGAAGCTAGTTTTAACAAAGAATTGCTTGAAAAGCTACACATACCACACACTGTCGTGTCAACACCTTCTTAATCAAAATAATTATAATTTTCAAGCTTCATTTAGGGGTTTGTACTATAAATTAAAGTCTTTATATTCTGACATGCAAGTTTGCACACCGTTTATGGCCTAGTTATTTATGGGCCTATGAACTATATTCCCCATGCGTGATTCCTCTCAGTTAGGTGAACATGGGACTCTAAAAATTTTTCATCACATGTTTGCAAACTTAAAAAACTAAATTCTGATAGCATGCATAACACACAAAGACTTTTTATATTTAAAAGAATTTATATACGTATGCGGGCGTTTCAAAGTTCAATGTGGAACCCAACATGGAACCGCAGATATGCAGAATTTGTAACGAATTTGTGGAGCACTTTTTCTCTAGGCTCGTTTTCCAAAAAGAAATTTAGAAACTAAGGATGTAAATAGGCTTCACATCCAAAATTATTTGGAATCAAAGTCTGTTGGGAAAGTTGGCAGCATAGAGCGTTGAAGTCCATTTTCTTTAAGACGCCCAATGCTTTAGCATTTTCTGTAAATTCTGTCATCACGTGCAAGGCACCAAATGTCTTATGTAGGCATTTAGATCAGAAAGGAAGTGAAACCGATTACCTACTTACTTCCTTTTGTACCCTTAATGAATTGATATGTCGTTACCATAATACTTATAATACTTCAGCACTCTGGGTGGGTGAAGTATATCCGCGGCTTCAAAAATTTTATGGTTCTTTGTTGTGATCTTTTGGCTGATGCATTACTGCTTGGTATAGGTATCCCTTTCGATGTCATTATAAGTTTGACTCTATTTTTTTTTAACAATAAAGCCATCTGAGCCTCCAACGTTCTCATTTCTAGCAAGGCGCAATAAAGGTAGTTTGCGAAGTGTAGGCTTATTTTTTCGAACCAATTTTTAGTGAAAATCCTGCCGCTGTAAACAGGTACACACTGACGCTTTTGGCTTTATGTTAAAACAACAACATGACAGCACTTCATCCTGTCGGAGTCCCCTTTAAGTAATGAGGTATCACATCAGAGCCCGAGAGCATTTTCATTTCTCGCAATTCTGGGTGAGAGCTTTTCCGAAAATCCAAGAATCGAAGATGCTCTATATGCATACATACATTCAGCTGCCAGCATAGTTTATTTTTAATGAAAATTGTAGGCTTTTTGCCTCACTCAATCAGACTGATTCCGAGATTCAAGGCCTATTCTCATTAAACGTAGCTTAAGGCTTTGAGTCTCGTCAATCGGTTCATATTATTTGTCAGAATATTCCTGGGATCATTAACCGGCTTAACATTAATTTATATAATAAATGATTGGAGGTTAATGTGTAATTGCTGGTGGCTTAATATTCATTTATTTAAGGCGAAAAGAATTTGATAAGGGCCTGCACCACCAACGCACGGTCTGATTGAAGCTTTTCGTAGAAAAAGTAAATGGAATACTACTACGCATGCCAAAAACATACGGCTTACTCAGTCAAAAATTGTGTTTTACTGACCCTTGCAATTTATTGCTATTGCATCCTATAAAAAGGACCCGCGGCGAATATTTAATTCATCATAAACATTCTTTTTGTAAGGCTCTCATGCATGCAATATCCTTGCTGCCTTATAGAAAATTTATTTTGACCTGGCACGTTAAAAATTAATATGGTGTCACGAAGAGATGTTTTTTTTTTTAATCAAAACATTCATGAATTTTATTAAGCCATTATGGGTAGATTATAAAACGACCAACAGTTTGTTTCCAGATATTTAAAACAAACTGTCGGACTGAAAACAATGCTTTTTTAGTCTTGAGGAAAAAAACGTTACTGCGTGACTGCAAAGGTCCTTCGTGCTCGCTTTTCTATCTTTATTTCCGGTTGCGATAAATGTTCGCATGTCACTGGATACACTGTGTTTTATACACGGCTTCAGAGTAGGAGGAAGTGATTATATTAATTAAAAAAATGTAAGTTTCTCTCGCGTTATAGGTTAAACTACTGCAAAGGCAAAGCACAATTTAAAAATTATTTTTAAGGTTTTAATTTTGCAAATAAAAGTATTTAAGGTTTAACCTTTTGTGTGCATTGGTTTTAAGTGAAGCTTGTTGCACCAATTAGATTAATTTTCCTTAGGGCTATGAATGGACTCTAATGGGCTCTAAGTGCACGCAACACCTGGTTAGTTTTCATGCCTTGCTTATGGGTGTCGGTAATAACACAGTCGTGCATTGAGCTTATTAAGTTAAATGATTCCATGCAGACTTATAGGTAGGTATATAATTAATAGTGGTTGGCAAAAATTCACTATTTACAATGACATTACTCACTTAATGCTTTATCAGAGTCACTTTCTTAACATGGCAGTACGACCAAGAAGAATTATATTATCGATAGGCTGGAGTTAGTCAGAAAACTACTCCTCGATATCAGGAAAACCAAAATCTAGAAAACAAAAATACAGAAAAAAGAGGCTAAAAAAGAAGTCTCTGAAAGAACAAAAAACCTAAAAAAAAAAAATTAAAATGGCTCTTCATCCTGATTGTGTGCAAAGTTCAATTTTAACTATTTGAATCCATAGGCATACGAATATATTTGGGGATAAAAAAAAACAACTTTTATCAACTCAAGAAATCACTGATTTCAAAGGCTTAACATTTTTTTTTTTTTGTGTGTTGGAAAAACCTTCATAGGCACTACGAGGACCGGCCGCGCGTGCTCATAGTAGTGTGAGATTCTTACTCACTAAAAAAACTTCCCATTTTCCGTCAGACTACGACTAAGTTTCCTTAACAAGTAGTTTAAGCATCTGTAATAATCGCGTGTGGCAGGCTGCCTTCCAACGAAGGCACCTACAACACCGTCAATTTATGCGGTTTCATCTTATGCTGCTAGATCTAACGGTCTCATTCGTTGTAGTCGGCGCGTAAGATTTGTCTGATCCAAAGTTCGGATAATTTCATTGTTGCAGTGTCCGCGAAGACGAGTACTAAGTTTGCGAGCAAAGTTTGTTACCTCGTCAGACACGGTTGCGATTCCTTGATCTCGGTGTAGATCGCTATTTCTTATATACCATGGAGCATTAACGATTGCTCTGAGTGTCTTATTTTGAAAAGTTTCTAAAATAGATATATTGCTTGGTTAAGTACAACCCCAGAGTTGTATACCGTACGTCCAAGATGGTTTTAGCACTTGCTTATACAAAAGCAGTTTGTTATATATGCTTAGTTTCGAAAATCTTCCGATAAGCCAATTCATTTCTCTTAACTTGATTTCGAGCCCGTCGCGTTTCTTTTTAACGTGCGGCTTCCATTTAAGTTTTGCGTCTAGAGTCATTCCTAGATATTTCGCTTCATTTGAGTACGGGATTTGTACCGAGTTAATGAATAAAGGTTTGTTGTTTATCATTTTATAAGTAAAGTTAACATGCGTTGACTTAGTCTCGTTAAGGACGACTCGCCAGCTCTTCGTCCAGTCGCATATTTTGTCTAAAGCGCACTGGAGTTTCCCTGTTGATAATTCAACTGTCGTATCAATAGCGAGAATAGCAATGTCGTCTGCGAACGTAGCTAAAATTGTTCCCTCATCGTGGGGAATGTCTCTTGTATAAAGCACAAATAATATTGGGCCGAGAACGCTTCCTTGCGGGACACCGGCATTTATCTCTTTGAATTCCGAGTACTCATTTTCGTACCTTACGCGAAAGATTCTGTCTTTAAGGTAAGACTCTAAGATTCTATAAAGTTTTTCTGGTAAGCAAAGCCTTAATTTGTACTTCAGGCCTTCGTGCCACACCTTGTCGAAGGCTTGCGATACGTCGAGAAAAGCGCTAGTACATATCTTTTTCGCTTCCAGAGCTTTTTCGATTTCGTGTGTTATACGATAGACGGTCGATTGTTGAATGTTTTTTTCTAAATCCGAATTGGTGACCCGGGATCAATCGTCTTTCTTCAATGATTGGTTGCAACCTTTTAAGCAACAGTTTCTCGAACACCTTAGCTATTATCGGCAGTAGCGAAATAGGTCTGTATGACTTTTTGTCGTTCGGACATTTTCCTGGTTTCGGAACTATTATGACCTCGGCCACTTTCCATTGCCTTGGAACGTATAAAACTCTCATGGAAGCTTTAATGATATAGAGTAGCTTGACCAAAGCTTTTTTCGGTAGTTCCTTTAGAATTTCGCTAGTAATTAAGTCGTAGCCAGGGGCTTTGTTGTTTTTCAGATTATTTATCGTTTGACGAAGCTCTTTATTCTATAATTATCTTGTACCGCATAAGGATTGAGCTCCTCGACCAGGTAATCTTTCTTCTAGGTAATCTGCAAATAAATCCGCTTTTTCTTTGTCTTCTCTTGCCCATTCGCCGTTGGCTTTTCTTAATGGCGCAGAGTGTGCTATAGGCTTTTTAACGGACTTGACTGCTTTCCAAAGAGAGTAGTTCGAACCTTTATCGGCAGTCAAACTTTCGAGGTAAGCAGTAGTCTCGCAACTTTTAAAATCTTGAAGTTCGTGCTTCAGTTTGTTAGAAAGTTGGTTCCAGATTGTCTTATCCGGGGGTGCTCGCGAACGTTGCCATCTCTTGCGCGCTCTCCTCTTTTCGCATATTAGCTCTTCTATTTCTCGCGGATATATTGTTCCGCTGTTCGATATTTCGGATCTCTGAAAAGAAGTGTTATTCCACGCAGCGCTCTGAACAACTCTCACGAGTTTATCTAATTCTTCTTCTATTTCAAGTGGCGTTTTGGGCGGTACATTTAAAGCTAATGTTTTCTTTGCAGTATTTTCTAAAGCCGTCCCAGTCGGTGTTGTTGTTAGTTAATCTAGGCGCTCTATTCTTTTTCGCTAGGCTTCCGCCGATTTTCAAAAGAACTGCCGAGTGACCTGAACAGAGATCAAAGCGTTCTTCTACGTTCGTAAGGTAACGAGGTACCCCCTTGGCGATAAAGAAGTCGACGAGATCAGGTATTTTATTTCTGTCGGTTGGCCAATATGTTGGCTTTCCCGTCGATAAGAAGATCACGCCGCGTTTTGTACTTGCTTTAAAGAGGGCTCTGCCTCTTGTTGAATTGCACCGTGAGCCCCAAAAAGTATTTTTGGCGTTAAAGTCCCCGCCGATGATAAAGTTTGACCCAAGTGCATCAAAGAGCAGAGCAAGATCTTCATCTGCCAGCCGATACTGCGGAGGAAAATAGCTCGTCACGATGTTGTAATTTAATTGACTTAATTTTACTGAGACTGAGGTTATTTGCATAGAGTCAAGTTCTATTTCTTCGTTTTTGGAGTGCTTAATGCAGTCTTTGATGTAGAGAGAGGATCCACCTCTCGAATTTTCTGAAGGATGATGCGCGTGATAGTCAACGTAACCTTTTATTTTGCGTATAACCTTTTATTTTATTTCTTGGGTGACTGGGTGACTTCCCCTGCAATTGGCGCAAACCGCGGGGGCCTGACTGCTGACATTGCAATCCGTCGAGAGATGTTCGCCGGCGCATTTTACGCATCGCGGCTTTTTCTGGCAGTACGCTTGCGTGTGTCGGAAACCTTGGCATCGCTTACATTGGGGAACTAGCCTGTTGCCCTTCCGCTTGGGCTAGCTTTTTACCTTGAGGCTCTGCCTCTTGTTGAATTGCACCGTGAGCTCCAAAAAGTATTTTTGGCGTTAAAGTCCCCGCCGATGATAAAGTTTGACCCAAGTGCATCAAAGAGCAGAGCAAGATCTTCATCTGCCAGCCGATACTGCGGAGGAAAATAGCTCGTCACGATGTTGTAATTTAATTGACTTAATTTTACTGAGACTGAGGTTATTTGCATAGAGTCAAGTTCTATTTCTTCGTTTTTGGAGTGCTTAATGCAGTCTTTGATGTAGAGAGAGGATCCACCTCTCGAATTTTCTGAAGGATGATGCGCGTGATAGTCAACGTAACCTTTTATTTTGCGTATAACCTTTTATTTTATTTCTTGGGTGACTGGGTGACTTCCCCTGCAATTGGCGCAAACCGCGGGGGCCTGACTGCTGACATTGCAATCCGTCGAGAGATGTTCGCCGGCGCATTTTACGCATCGCGGCTTTTTCTGGCAGTTCGCTTGCGTGTGTCGGAAACCTTGGCATCGCTTACATTGGGGAACTAGCCTGTTGCCCTTCCGCTTGGGCTAGCTTTTTACCTTGATGTTAAGGATTGATTTAATTTTGTAGATTTCGTTAATATTTCAGTTCTATCAAAAGAAAGCATAAAAATTTGTAGGCCGCGTCGGACAACAGCGGAATCCTTGCCTTCCTCCGTACGTTGCTTCTCTTTCTTTATTATGTTCACGGCGTCAAGAATTTTAAAGCCTTGGGCTTGAACGTCTTGTATTATTTCGTCCTTGGTACAGGATGGGTGTAGTCCCCTCGCTATAACCCGCAGCGGCTTTTCGAGGTGATTTTCATAAGTAAACCATTGGATTTTCTCTAAATTTAACTTTTGTGACAGTGACCGATAGGCATCAGAGTCATCGACGTTAACTTTCCATACGTTGTTTCGAAGTGATGTTAAGTTATATTTCGTCCCAAGAGTATTTTTAAGGATGTTTCGCAACTTTCCGTAGTCCGCGATCCCAACGACATTTATTGTAGGTGGTCGGCAGTTTTTTTTCTTGGGGTATTCCTGTCGCTTTGTTTGATACGACTGGTGTTTCTTCTTTTTGCTGCACGGTTTCTACTTTGGGTGAAGAACCGGCCTTTCGTTTCTTGGTAAGCCTTTTCCTAAAGCCCGGATTCGTTTCGCGTGCAAGTTCTTCCTCGTCCGTCTGGTATTCACATTGACGTTTCGGCGTTTCCTCGCATACTATAGTTTCTCGGGGGTTCCTTAAGGCTTCATTTTCTTTACGTAAGGAATCTACTTCGCTTTTAAGCTCATGGTAGAGACGTTCCATTTCATTAAGCTTAGCACGGAGTTCGTTCTTTTCCGCTTCAAAGCATTTAATTTTCGCTGAGTCCTGATTAACCGGCGGATTTCCTTTCCCGGAGACCTTCGATCCAGCTGGTGGAGATCGAGGCACCCTTGATTTTTACAAAAAGGGATTTATAAGCAATAAATGGCTCTCCCCAGAATCTGTAGAACCTACCTCCGAAGAGGGTGGATTTGCCAATGAAACTGGATTGCCACCTGGGGTAATAAAATCTTTTGTTTGGTCCATTGCATAGTTTGTATGCGCTACGCGCTCGGCATACGGAGGGTGGATTTTAGTCGCCTCTTACGACAGGCATGCCTTACCTCGGGTATATTCTAACCCCTACCCGAAGGGGGTTGACTTAAAGTGTGAATGCTTTCACTGACTTCTACAAAGATTTCGGTTGTCTTTAAAATTTATTCAGTGATTTCAAACGATTTAAACGGATTAAATGCATTTATAAATGCTGGTGGTGAAAGCATTCATTTTACTTCAACACTTCGCTTGCTGAAAATGGTTGCTTCAATCATGATTTCAAACTGAGTGCTGATTTATTTTTTCCAAGTTGAAGTCATGATTAAATTCAAATATTTAATGTGTGTGAAGTTGGCACCGTACTTTTCGATTTTTGCAAAAACAAAAGTTGTGCTGCGATGTGCTAGAGGTGCGCTATCATGTTCCGTATTGGAACTTTTTTTTCACAAAGTACGGATCTTATAGGGTACATGTGCTCGAGATGTGTTTTTTTCGTATTATGTAGTTTTTACGGGTGGACGCTTCTTATAAAAAAAACTTAGAGAGTTTTTGTTTATATGGTTTTGACTTAGATCCGTTTCTGTTTAAAAGAAGATGCGCTCCAAAATCTTTATCTTCTATTTTTGAAGCTACAGAAATTTTTTTTGCGGTGGAAATGCAGTCGGTATAGATTCTTTCAATTAGCTTAATTGATTTAACCGAAAACTTCACTTTTAACCATTAATTACTGAATAACTAGATATTCAACTTGCGTCCCTTTTACCCTACAACACCCATTTGTTTACGTTTTTTATAAAGCCCTTAAAGCTTTTATAAAGCTCTAAATTTCCGCGTCGGTGAATACGCGTAAGAAGATACAACAAGAATTTACCTTACACGATCAGCTGATGTAAAAGCTCCAAACCAAAATTTGCATGGAAATGACGAATTGATGAATTTACTCACATTTGTAAATATATGTCGGAGGATGGGTAAATTCATCAATTTCAGCTTGTGGGCAAAGCTTTTGCATGTCCGAAGTTGATTATCTAGTTATTTAGTAATTTATGCTTACGCGATCAGCTGATGTAAAAGCTTCAAAACGAAATTGCATGAAAATGACGAATTGATGAATTTACTCACATTTGTAAATAAATGTCGGAGGATGGGTAAATTCATCAATTTCAGCTTGTGGGCAAAGCTTTTGCATGTCCGAAGTTGTATATCTAGTTATTCAGGAATTTATGCTTTTTACTAAGCTTTGGAATTGGACAATTTGACAATATTCATCTACTTTGCGTGATTGCCGCCACGAAGACAACGGGTGCAGTAATATGCGATATCATAGTGCGTGCCCTTTTTAGCATACGCACTTGTACCTTAGTAAGTTGGTACCTAGCTGAATTCTTTGCGTATGTTCTATTGCGTTGTGCGAGAAGAAGAAATATAGTAAAGCCCCCATGGCTGATAAAAGCGAAAGCCAAAAACATAATTACATTATAAGGATGTTATATGCCAGTGGCGGCTATCTGCTTAATGTAAAAGGGGTAACACAATGTATGTTGAATCGTTGGTATTAATTATTATTATTATTATTATTATAAATTCTTTATTTCGTTTTAGAGTTTACAGAGCAATTTACAAGAATAATAGCATGGGAAAAACCTGCCGTCTGCCTGAAGAGACATTTCATTAATAAAAACAATATAAACGCAAATGTATTTTTCTTATTTAATAATATAATACATAATATACAATTTAAATAAAATTATTAGCTTAGACGCAAATGGAGAACTAACCTAAAAAGTGGCATAGTGTGGCAATTTTAATGATTTGAAACATAAAATTAAAGAAGTTATACTACAGTAACTGAGTGAACAACTGATGTTATGACATAAAGCTATTACGGTAGGTAAGAGCTTGAGCTTCGTACCTTGTACCTTCCGAAGTTGCTTCGGAGAGGTTTTGAATATATAGCTTTTCGTCTACCATTGAAATCATGAGAAAACTTGTCTTGCCATTGATCAACATTAGACTCTAACAAAGAAAGGACTGTGTCGTGGGATGCTGCAATCTGGTTCCATTCTTTAAAAGGCGAGGCACTATTTCGGAAAAGTTGTAGCATGATTGATCTATGTAGGCAACTGTTATTCCTTTTTATTACACTTGTTATATAGTTCGCGTTTGCTTTCAGACTTTGTATATAGATGGGCGTAATACCTGACTCAACGTAAATAGCGTAATTCGGAGTTGAGTTAGGGAGCTTGAACAGGCGCTTGAAAAAGTGCCTGTGGAATAGTTCAAAGGCTTCAAAGGCTGTAAATCCGAAAACTTGGACTCCATAACACATGCAGCCATTAACAGTCGCACTGAAGACTCGATATTTTGAGGCCAGATCAATATTTTGATTTGCGAAAAACTTAGGCCACATCATGTTCAGAGCAAGTTTGGCCTCATTACTTTTGTTTATAGAGTGCTTAACAAAGGTAAGGTTGTGCGTTAGTAAGACGCCCAGGTACTTAAACTCATGAACAACCTCAATGCGAGCGTTAATAAGAGACCAATTCTCTCCTGGTAGACCAATTCTACTTCTTTTCCGGGCCTCAAAAATAAGAATTTTCGTCTTTTGCAGTCCCCAATCTCGTCAATCTGAAGTCCCCAAGTATCGCAGAACGAGACGAGTCTGTTAGTTTGCAGTTGGAGCGTAGATGGATTGTCAGCGAGCAAAACCAAATCGTCAGCATAGAGCAATGCTTTCACCAATATGCTAGCAAAAGAAACTCCGCCAGGAATTAGTTGACTGATTTCATCAATGAACAGGGCAAAGATAAGAGGACTTAGGATACACCCTTGAGGAACACCTGCTGTTGTTTCGAACCAGTCAGAGAACTCGGAACCATCTCAAACAGTTGCATTCGATAGCGCCAGGAAATTGGAATACATCATCAGAAACTTACGAGAAACCCCTAAGCAAGACAGTTTGCACATCAAAGCCTGCCTTCATTCACTTTGTCAAAAGCAGCCTTGAAATCTACGAAACAAGTATACAACTTGCCTTTCTTCTCTATATATTTTTTGGCTGCGCTGGTTAGAGCGAAAATGTGATCCATCGTCGAAAAGCCTGGGCGAAAACCGGCTTGGAAGCTGCTTAGAAGATTGTTCCCTTCTCCCCATTTCGTTGGTATTAATATTGGATACATCGGCAATAAAAAAAATATTTAACAAATTTGTGATAATAATGTCGGTACTTAGGTAGGTACTGCAATTAAAATTTAGTAAGGTCGTTTGAGATAGGTGAACCCCTGTTGTTGATTTATGTTGTAAGTCAAATTAAAATCATAATTTTATCACAATAAAATAATTTGCATAGCTGCGTTGCATAGCAGCGCACATTGGGGAAAAACGAAAGGTTACGCTAGCATTTTGCGTAAGAAGTCTGATTGTTTAATATATTTATGCATATTCCTTTTGTTTGTTTCCCCAAAAAAAAACTTTTTTTTGGGAACCAACAAACAAAAAGTGTGACTTTGACTTAGGCGGGATTAGGATGATGGGTGGAAATGGGTGTCATTCATTTGTAATTGAGGACATTCCTGCTGCATACGTACATATGCAACGTACGCTGTGCCGGTTTTAGATTCATCGACGATGTTGATTTGATTTAGGGATTTTTGTTTTGATAAATTCGATTTTCGAGTTTCTTTTAATTTGTTTGTGGTTATCTCTGATGGCACAACACATTTTTTGGTGCTTACGTGCAGTTGCATCAGCTCGAAAACATAAAAGCACGAATTTTTCACGTTTTCATAGAAAACTCTTTGACTTATAAAAAAAATTCCGGAAAAAAAATTAATTACGGCACAGAAAAATAAAAAACAAATGGTGTCGCTAATTATACCCGACCCAGGGTATATTAAGTTTGAGTTGGTTGGTGTTTGAGTTTTTAACGCAGTGAAATAATTACCGTAGACCCCTAAGACCTTTTAGAGATATGAATGGGACCGACAGGAGAATCGATTAAGCCATGTCCGTCCGTCCGTCCGTCCGTATGTAAACAACTTTTAGGCCTTAAATTTTAAGGCAGAGAGCTGAAATTTTGTGGGTTGGTTGGAAGTCCAGTCCTTCAGATCAAGTTTGAAAATAAGTTGAATCCGCCCACAGACACGCCCACTACAGGCTGGTGTGTGCGACCATCTCTAATTTAAAAAAAATATATTTTGCAAATTTTGGCTATGTTACAATGGCGCTAGCGCATTCATTTTTGGTACGTAACATTGCCTTATAATTGTCTTTAAGGTAGCCAAAAAATTTTAGCTTTTTCATTGACCACGCCCAGTTTTTAAGGGATTTTAGCTTAAAATGACTGTTTTTCAATAAATATATATGAAATTTGACAAACAAAATATACGACAAAAGCTGTAGATATTAGCATTTTCTAACTTTCATGTACATATTGTATGTTTTTAACTTTTGTGGGCGTGGCGTTAAAAAAAAAGTGATTTTTTTAGTTAATAAGGCGGAGTTTTAGGCCGAAATGTATGCAACCACCTAGTATAAGGCATTCAACAGTTATATTTTTATATCCCGCCCACTTTTTTGAGGCGTGGCAGTTTTTCTTTTTGACATAGTCGGGTATTTTGCAATCCGTCGTAGATGGATTGAAGCTTTTGCATACCCACTGTTGCACTTTCCCACTTGTTTTTTTTTTAAGAAGTGTCCATCCGTAAAAACTACATACATAACAATGTTTTTTTTTTTTGCATCTCGAGGACTTCGCAGCACATCTTTTATTTTTTGGAAAAAAAAAATCAAAAAGTGTGACTAACATATTTTCAAAGAAAAAACGCTTTACCCTACAAAGAGCAAGCTCTACGAAGAAAATTGAAATGAATTGCGGCACATGTTGGAAACACAAAAATTTAAAAGCAAAAGGTGTCGCTACTTATTTTTATTAAGAATTGTCCATCCGTAAAAACTACATAGGTATAGACGAACTTTTTTTTGCATGACGGCGCAAAGCAGCACATTTCGAGCACATCGCAGCACAAGTATCGTTTTCAAAAAAAAGGTGCGGTGCCAACTTCACACACATATATGCTTCGGATAATTCAACAGAATCATATTTAAAAGTTTTTGCATTTTTCTACAACTCTGCCAGCTGCTTTGGGTTTTTAATGTACAAAATCATGGATTAATCAACCATAGACACTGCTATTTGCAATAAAAACATGAAGCATTAAAAATTTCCCTATTTTCATTTCATTTTCTGACAGGCTCTGTTACTGTTTTTGTTATGTAGATAAGTGTAAATTTACTCATAATTTTTGTTCACAAACCTTTCTTAAATTTCAATGGCCTATATCCTTATCTGGTTAAAAACGAATCAACATACAAAATATGATTAAAATCGGTTCAGTCGTTCTTGAGTTATAAACAGTGTAACACACGACTTTGTTTTATGTATTTGGATAATTCATGTTATGTCCTATACTGCACCAAGATTGCCTTTAAAGAGCTCGAATTGCATAAGAAAACTACTGAGCCTCACATCAATATCACAATCCAAATTTACTCACCATAAGAAAGTTTTTCAAAGCTCCATACCAAAATTTCATCAACAGAAACCAAATGAAAAAAACTTAACGAGTTTCCAAACGGACACTGGTAACTCTCTGAATGCACGTCACGTTTGATGTGGGTTGAACAGCACCACATGGCTTTACTATTAAAAAAATTTTTAAAATTGTAATTTAAATAATAATTATAAATATAATTATAATTATAAATATTTAATAACAAGAACAAACGCTCCTCAAAAAATGAGTTTAATTTGGTATACGAGGTAAGCCATTGAAGTTCGGTCCTATTGCTCTAGTAGATATACCAACTTTTGTGACACAATAGGTTTTTAAAAGCTTTTCAAAGCATCCACGTAACAGGAGCTATGCAAGCTACTTTCAAAAATTGAAGAGAATGCATTAAGAGGATGACTTTTCAAGGGTTTCCTTTGCTTTATTGCCCCCATTGTTGCAATTCAAAAACAGCAAACTTTACGAACACAAAGTAGAAACTTTTTACTACGAGTCCTAGTATACTCCTGTTAGAGTTTAGGCGTGCAATTACTTCATTTATTTCTTTTGCTTCATATGAGTAACATCATAATTCTGTACAGGTCTCGTAAGAGATGGAGATCTGCACCACAGCAACTAAAAGTTTTCCCATTGTGAATTAAACGTTCTTTAATATTTTTTGTATCTCCTTCTTTTTTTTTCAACTCATGCATGGGTGGCTATGTGTGTGAATTTTTATGACAACGGTAATTTCATTTCATCCTTGCACACAACCTTATTTATGTTCACGACCATGATGGGGGCCATGACAGGGCAAAGGGTTGTATTTAACTGATATATGCGTTCATCTGGCTGGCTGAAGAAGTTTTCGGTCTGTGATTTGTGGTTCAAGGCAAGGCGCATTCGTTACTTTGGTAACATAAAATTTTACAGTATGATACACTTGTGCTGGCGGGCAAGAAAGTAGGGGATTGTCAGAGTTATAAATTTTTGCCTAGGTAGGTACACGTGAGTTAAGACTCTGGTTGGTAGGAAAAGGAATCCAAATTGTTTACTTTATTTGAGTTGTAAGAAGTAAAAGTTTTAAGGATATAAGGTGTATGGAAGTTGTAGTTGAAAGAAGGGCCTTCTAGATAAACTTTCTTCCTTATAAGGCTATGAAGAAGCTGTATACTATAGACCTTCATGACGATAACCTGTGTAGGGTTATAATTAAACAGCAAGTCGCGAAAGCAGTTGAAATTAATGTTTCAGTTCCCTTTAACTCCATACAAAAGTAGGCTAAGGCTTAAGAAAGAGCTAGCTATCGGACTTAACTTTTCTAAGAAGCTTACATTCTCCAATTTGATGCATTATGAGAGCATTATACATATGTACAATGCGAAAATTGAAAGATTAAAATACTTTCATCACCTCATCCTTTAAATGCAGTCATTATTACATCAGCCCAATTACACAAAAATAATATAACAGTCCCTATGTCTCCCAAAATTTAAAGATGACCTTAGCTTTAAAGCTTTTTAACTCTACTCGCCACTTTAATTTTTACATTAATTGCTCACATGTGCGTGCGATGACTATTTGCCCTAAGTATACCGGCGTTTAATGTGAGACCTTTTGTCCTTTCTGTTTTGAGGTCATGACTCTCGTGCTTGTAATCCTCTCACATTTAATTGACTGAATAATACCTAAGCTCACATTAGCTCACACTGCCAAAAGCAATTGTGCATGACAATAGACCCATCAGCTCTCTCGGATTGATCCCTTTCAATTTACTGGACTTACCTCCAGCCAAACCTCTAGAAATTAATAGAACTTATTTGCAATATATAGAATACCTCCCCACAGTTGACGGTATCCTTTCTTAACACATTTCAATTGAATACATCTATCCGTCAAGAACCAGAGGCTTGTCCCCCTCTGTATTGTGATTCGTCCTTGATACTTTACAGGCATTGTGTTCCCGGTAAAAGTACACTGCTTCTTCACAGAGAACGAATGAACGCTGTAAGGCGATTTCGCCACAGATATGCCCTAGACATTTATAATTGTCACCACACATACAAGGTACAAGACGGAAAAAAGCACACACAATCCCAAAAGGAAGTTTTGGGATAATAGGACTTCCATTAGGTTAACAAAATTTAAGGCCATAAGTACAAAGTCCTAATAATAGCCTCACATCATGAGAAAGCCTGAGAATTATGCGAGTTTCTGTTTGGTGATGACTTCATCGTACCTTTGGCTATATGTGCTTAGCCTAGTGTCGTTTCATGAGAATGTCACAGCCATTTGTGGCTTCTTTGCTTTTGTAGATGAAAAAGGATTAGTGCTCTGGTTTTTCGTTTCTCTATAGGGAGGCAAATGTATTTAAATTCTCCTTTGTGCTATGGTGTTAATGGGCACAAGTGCATCAAAGGAATATTAATTAGAAACACTCGTCTACCTCTTTGCATTGTCAGTTTTCTTTGTCATGAAGTTTGCAACGGATATTATGTATATGGGAGCATACACGCACAAAGGCTAGGGAAAAGTGCTTTTAGCTGTGCAAAAGATACGTGCAAGGACTTCTTCTAAGTTTAATATGCACCACTTCAAATGATGGTGTTTGAAGGTTATAAGGGCAGAAATTTGGCTGTTTTAGTTTTCCCACAAAAAATCAAGTGGTTTTTTCAATTATAATATTTGGCTACTCAGCCCTTTAAGCAGTTTATCTATACTCAAAGGAAATTCTTGGCTTTTTTCAAACAAAAACCTAGTAGCAGGTTGCACGTATTTTACCCTTGATACTTTTTGTGAAAAGTTCAATCTTTTCTCCGGAAAATCAAGTCCAGATAAGAAATCCCTTTGGTAATCTAATGCGGGATTCAATCACGTACTTATCCTGGCACCTCTCCAAACATCAATACACAATCTTAAATTCATAAATAAAGGTTAGAAATGCAATCCTTCAATGTACCTTCATCAATGGTAGAACTTATACCCTAATCTCTGGTCTCAAAATGAATCCAAAATATTGACAATAAATTTCTCACTTTGACAGGTCAATGTTCACAGTGTTCGTAGGCAAACAACAGCAACAGCATTGTAGGGTCGGTATACAAAACACAACCATGTGGGTCCATTTCGCAGAAACTTCATTCTCGTAAGTTTTTCCTCCCAACGGGATTGGAAAACGTTGTGCTCGTCATTGGTGTTTGCGTATGTGCGGATACATGATGCAAAAACACTGTTAACATTGTCATTGGGAATTGTAGAATATACAGCCAATATTCGCCTTTAAAACACTTGTCAGTTGATGGCTTTTCCTCCTTTGTATGGCTGAATTGTGGGTTCTTTCGCACAGTCACCTGCTGTAGGCGGGTGCATAGAATATGGTTCTCCGAAAGAGGACGACTACGTGTTTTCTAGACTATTGTGGAAAATGGACCCAGTCGGATCAGATGGTGGGTGTGACAGAAACTCTTGTTCTATAATGCTAATTTCCCAGGAGAATTTCACTTGATGCACGGCTCCTGCTGTTCCGCTGTGTATCCGCGTGCCTAGTAGGGGCTTACAAATACATACCTGTATTAGAAATGGGAAATGTCTTCATTGGGCAATAAATCATTATTTGGACGCGGGTCCTTGCTTCGACTTGAGCCAGCAGGTCTATAGGTTGTTTGTGTCCCTGTTAAAAGCAGTTTCCTTGTTTTTATAATTTTTGTTTGTCAGAGGTATTTTTGTCAAACTTCAAAACACTGATTGTGGCTATATATGTGGACCTTTTGTTAGCTTCAAGGGTCCCAATGTCAAATAACCAAATATGTATCTAAGACTCATAAAAGAATTTGGATTTTGTGGAAGGAGGACTTTTGTAGAGGAGAAAACAAAAACCAAAAGCTTAATCTGGAAGGAGAAAAGAAAGCAAACATTAAACGGAGCTACGTTGCATACCCAAACAGTAAACGAATTATGACAACCTTGGGCGATTTTTCGCAATGTTAATTGAAAAGTAACACACCATAAAGCCTTGCATTACCTAAAAGGCATTTTTTCATAATGCCCAAGACCGAAAATACCCAAGACCGAGATGTAACCAAATCGCATAATAAGTTTAAAGGTAATATTCTTCTTGTAGGCGTGGCAATTTCTTTTTAAGGTATCGTAGGTTTTTTTCAATCCATTTACAAAAAGTTGTCAACATACGGACGGAAGGACGGACATGGCTAAATCAATTCTCCTGTCGGTCCTATTCATATCTCAAAAAGGTCTTAGGGTCTACGGTGATTACTTCACCGCGTTACAAGCTGTACCTACAACAAAATTAATATACCCTGGTAGGGATTAGCAGGTTAGGTTTATGTCCATTCGATTTCGGCCCTATTTATTAAAAGCGCATGAAATTTTGGGCATCACTTTTGAAGGCGTCGTCGAACATTATCCGGAAATGGCGGCCGTATTATAAAACTGCCGGAAACTGAACGCACTTACTTGTGTAAGCGGAAATAAACTACAAAAGTGTGTACTAAAAACCATACATTAACTAGCTTATACCCGACCAAGGGTATATTAATTTTAATGCATAGCTTGTAATACAGTGAAATAATCATCGTAGACCCCAAAGACCTTTAAGAGATATGATAGAGACCGACAGGTGAATCGATCAAGTCATGTCAATCCGTCCGTCTGTCCGTCTGTATGTGTGGAGGTCTTAAAATCAAGCTAGAGACCTCTGAAACTTAGGGCGCGGTTCTTCAGTTGCACGGGAAAAGTGTGAAAGCTGGTACAATCCGTCAAAGGCCCACTACTGGCTTTAACGTGTGACAACCTCTATTTCATATTTTCTTTTAAAATGCCTTTTGATCAAGTTAGACCAGTGTTTTTCAATCTGTGATTCGAAAATCTAGGGGGGGTCGTGGGCTCAAAACTCCTTAAAGATATGTGTGCTCAAAAAAGGTAAGAAGTGGCGAGTCCAACAAGCAATTTTAAGGCTAATTTTTGAGCTCAGAATATGCTAGTCTTTTCTTCTCTTCATAGAGTAATTTTGGGTGGTTTGCGGACTTTTATTCTTTTATCTTTATCGATGGTCGATCCATCCGTTGTGACCATCCGAATGACATTAATTTCGTACCCATCTGTGTCCTTGCGGCATAAGAATCAAGTTTCAAAAGGTGCCTCTTCACGCAAAGTTATGGTTATGGTTTATTGTTATGGTTTACTCGATTCATCTGAAGAAATTTCTGCGAAAACTCTGACCACAAACGAAATTCTAAGAGGAATCATTTATCGTTTCTTCTCAATAAGATAGTTTTTATCCTTTCTTGAAGCTTTTAAGAGAGCTTAAATATGAAAAATAAATAAGTAAAATAAAAAAATAAATAGAGTGGCGCAACAACTCGAGGTGAATCAGGGCCAACTTCTCAACAATGTATGCTGGTGTGTTAACTTCTTTACATACAAGGGAACCTACAATTTTTTGCCGAATGCGAACGGCACTTTGAGAAGTTTTCCAAGACAAATGATACTCTCGGAGGGCTTGTCAGACCCTCGCGGAGGTGGGGGCCGTGAAAAAGGGCAAGTCTTTTTTTTTAGGTGACGATGGCAGGATTCGAACCCAGACCTCCAGCGTAGTAAGCACACACACTAACCACTACGCCACGGAACCCAAAAAATAAATAAATGTGAAATTAAAAGCAAAAAATGAACCACAAAATGGCGCCTTTTTAGCTTTTAGAGCTCAAGAATTTTAAAAACTTTCCCTAATCTCAATAATTTGTCCTTCCGTACTCAACTGGCATCGCTGAGCAATCTGAATTTTGATGAAACTTACCCAAATGATTAGTTATCAACGCAACCGCTCAACTTTTGAATACATACTTATTATTGGTCTCCGCCTTCTTTTCTGAACGTCGATCAGAAAGTTTTTTTAGTGGCTTGTCTTTAAGTTTTGTAATAGTTCGGGGGTCGCCAGGGATTTTTTATTGCTTAAGGGGTCGCGCATTCAAAAAGTTTGAAAAACACTGAGTTAGACAATGCGTAGGAACTCATATTTTGGTACTGAGCTATATTGGCCCAAGATCTTTAAGAAGGCAAAAATTAAACGACCACAATTTCGACTGTGCCCACTTTTAATATGTTAAATTATAAAAAACCCAATTTCTCGGAAAGTTCACCCCAAATCGAAAAAAAAAATATTTGACACAAATATTAAAGATATTACTATTTGCTAAGCCTGCTTCATACAAAGTTTTTAGCTCTGCTCACTTTTAGAGGGCGTTTTTAGGAAAAAACTGTTTTTTCCCCGAAAGAATTTTTGGTTTTAACTAGTGTTGAAACGAATAGTGTATTCGGCCTAAGGCCGAACTCCGAATATTCAGCCAAGGCCGTGGCCAAACTATTCGGCTGGATTTCAGATTATAAAGTTCTGAAAAGTACGAACACAGTTTGATCGAACATGGTTGGTTGAACTATAAGATCAATCCATACAAATTCCACAGCTTTTTTTGTCGCCTCATGTAGTTTGAGAAATCTTTGTCTTTCACGAAAAATATCCTTAAAAAGAAATCATCAAGCCATCGATGTTCGAGAAAAACCTTTTTTTTTATGTAAACCTCGTCCCCTTAAATCGCGTTTGTATTAAAATATTCATCTCCGAGAGATAATGGAAAGGAAAAGGGTTAATTGGCGCGCTGCCTCCAGCCACCGCGTCGGTCGCTCGGACGTCTACTGTTGAAATGCAAGGATCGCTTACTCAGAGTACCTACGTTTGTGTTGGTAGCGAGTAGAAATTTTTTTTCTGAAGCAGGTCTTGTTTATGATGACGAAAGAAACGCGACTTCTTCCCTAAAATGCAGAAAAGTTGATATTCTTGCATCACAACATACCTTTTATTAACTACACATACAACTAATTATTTTTGCTCTAAAAAAACAAACAAATTAATTTGAAGGTAACTCATCATATCAATGAAGAAAGATACATTTTATTTTTATTCAGTTTTAATAGCTTTGAAACTGAGGGGGATGCCGTGGAGTAGTGGTTAGTGTGTGTGCTTACTACGCCGGAGGTCTGGGTTCGAATCCTGTCACCTGAAAAAAAAAGACTTTTTCTTTTTCACAGCCTCCACCTCCGCTAGGGTCTGACAAGCCCTCCAAGAGTATCATTTGTCTTGAAAAAACTTCTTAAAGTGCCGTTCAGACTAGGCAAAAAATTGTAGGTCCCCTTGTATGCGAAGAAATTAACACACACATCATACACTGTTGAGAAGTTGGCCCTGGTTCACCTCGAGCTGTTGCGCCACTCTATTTTTTTAAAAGCTTTGAAGAAGAAAAGCCCTGTTTGTTTTTTTAATTCTTCAAATTAATAAATTAATTGAAAATAATCATGTTATTTTGCTTTTTTCTCCTTTTTCCAACTATTCAGTATTCGGCCAAAAAGTATCTCAATATTTGGTATTCGGCCGAATAGCAAAATGTGGGCCGAATAGGCCGAATACCGAATAGTAACCGAATATTCGTTTCATCACTAGTTTTAACGCATTTTGGCATGATTCTAACGAAATTACAATTGATTGATTTTACTTTTTAGCCCATTCCCACTTTTGGGGGCGTGGCCGATACAAATAATGCATATATTGTTCGGGCCAAAAAACTTTACATGGTATGCAGGGTCGGGTATGTAGAAACTTCTACTCTTTCTACACTGCAAAGGCAGCATTTAATAACTCGAATATGTACACAGACTTTATGCATATATTTTCTAAAAATTGCACTCGAAATATTCTATAAATATTTTATAGACGAAACAAATGAGGTATTGCGATGGGTTGGAAAAAATGCCATAAAGTCCGAAGTCATCATTAAAGGAAAATAGAAACTCGTAAATATACAAAACAAATTAGTTCAAAAATTCACTCACAAAAGACAAAGTATAGGTATATGCTCTAAAAACCATAAGTCTTCCCGTTCTTCTTTATGGCGCCCAGTGCTGGACAAAAAGCCAAGAAGACGAAATTATACTTGGCCCTTTCGATTGAAAATTTCAGACCCGATTTTATGTGAACTAGATAGATAGATAGATAGATAGATAAACGATTTATTTCATATTTCATTTAGAATTAAGATTATGTACATAATTTGTTTACTTAAATCTAGTAAGGCATGGCCAGAAGGGCCGTCAGCCAGATGACAGCTTTGCAAAAATTCATCTAATCAATAAATATTTACATATGAAAATCTCAAAAATCGTCTAAAATAATACTTTTTCTATAGTTTAGTGCTATTTTAATTAAGCAAAATAGTTTATGCCAGTCTTCTCCATTCAAAATTTCCACGACGTCCTTTCGGTCAATGTAGTTCTGCTGCCATATTTGTCGTCTTATTTCCGCCAAGATGGGACATTTAGCGATGAAATGTATTATATTTTCCCTTTCCCGGGTATTGCATAAAGAACAGGTGTTACTAAGATCATCTCTGTGTGGCACGTAGTTTAAGGGTAATAATTCCCCTCTTGCACGAAATATCATTGAGATTTTTTCTGCGTTAGTGGTGTCCTTGAAATAATTAACTTCATTTAAGTCGTACCGAAGACTTGAATAAATTTCTCTATGCTGCGAGTTCAATGCTTTTTCAATATTGTCTTCCCTAAATTTCACGCAGAGTTTTTCAAGCAGGCCATACAGATACGTCCTCCACTCTCCTAAGTTTTCAAGCGTTAAATTAAACGGCAAGGAGCAACTAGCGGCAAGTTGTTTCCATCCCTCGAACCACGAACTTTGCGAATTTACTATGGCTATTGCAATCCTTTTAGCAACCTTCTCGTCGTGGCTCTGCAGTGTCTTAATTACATAATCAAAATGCAGTTTAAGCGACGTAAGGAAAAGCGGCGGTAGTCCCGTTTCTATCAGTAACATGTAGTTTGGAGTGGTATTTGGAAGTCTAAATTGCCGTTTTAAGAAGAAGCGTAGCAACTTTTCAGTAGACTCATGCTGGCGCCATCCCCACGACTGGGCAGCATACAGCATTATTGCTTCAGATGTTGCTTGAAACACTTTGTACTTCGAACTAAACGTTAGATGCTTATTACCATATATTTTGCTCCATACTGTTCCAATAGCGTTTTTCGAGGCTGCAAGTTTTTTCGAAAGGTGATTTTCCATGCTAAGGGTACTAGTCATAATCATTCCGAGGTATTGGTATTCTTTAACTATTTCTATTTGCTCTGATCCATAGAACCATCTTGCGTCCTGTGCCTTTGCGAAAAACCATTGCCTTCGACTTACTTAAATTCACAGTCAAGTTCCAAGTCAGACAGTAGTCTCGCAATCGGTTTATCATTAGCTGTAGCGGTTCGGGTGATTCTGCTAACAGTACGAGATCGTCAGCGTACATTAAAACCTTTATGTTGAAACCCTCTATTGAAATTCCACAGGGCAAAGCTTGAACTACATCATCAATGTATAGGGAGAACGCTGGTGGGCTGAAGTTACATCCTTGCTTTAAGCCCACAAAGGAAGGGAACCAGTCCGATAGATTTTCACCATCCCACACTGAATTTATTGTTTGGCTATATAAGTCTTCAACTATTCTCCCAAATTTCCTAGACATCCCTTCTCTGTAGAGTTTGTAAAAGAGAGCTCTTCTGTCTATAGAGTCAAAAGCTGCCCGAAAATCAACGAAAAAAGTATAAAGCTTCTTGCGTCTACTTATATACAGCTCTGCAATGTTGGTTAAACTGAAGATGTGGTCTATCGTAGAGTATCCTTTTCTGAAGCCAGCTTGGAGTTCGCTTAGAAGCTGTGTGCTTTCGATCCACTTGGTAAACCGGCATCGCAGTATTTCCATAAAAAATTTTAAAGATGCGTTGAGAAATGATGTTCCCCGATAATTTGAAGGATCAGCCTTATCACCTTTTTTGTGTATCAGGAAGATTATAGCTTTCTTAAATTCCTCCGGTGCTACTCCGCTGTTCAAAATATTATTAAAGGCACGTGTGAGCTTCGTTAAAAATTCAGCTGTAGCATGCTTGAAATACTCGTTTGGAATGCGATCAACTCCCGGTGCTTTATTCTCTTTTGCTTTAAAAATAGCCATCTCTACTTCTCTTACACTTATTTCAGAGTCCAATATCATGTTTTCATAATTTGGCTTGGCATATCGCATCGGCTCAGCAAATATTGCAACATTAAAAAGTTTTTTAAAATGATCTTGGAGCGCTGAAACTGAAGGTAGGGCGTTTACGGCAAAGCGTTTTCCTTTAAGCTTCTGAATGGCCTTCCAAAACTGAGCACCGTCTCTGCAGCCTACTAAACCCTCCGCTTGAAATCTACAAAAATTCTCTTTTTTGGTTTTGCACAGTAACCTGTAGTACCGATTTGCGTTAAGGTATTCCTCCTTCAAACAGTCCGCATTAAAGTTTTGAAAAATCCGCAGGACTTTTTTCTCGCAGCTTCGCACTCCCTATCATACCAGGCTTCATGGAATTTATCAAAACCACACTTCCAGTACTTCCGAATTCCAGTACACTTTGCAAAATTTGTATTGATGGCTCAATTTCGTCCAGACTCTCAGCTGCGATCCTTTGTGTTAGTTTGCGTTGGTATTCCTCAATTTTATCCTTTCGCCATTTTAGTTTCGGGAGTAGAGGGTTAGTTCTGTTCGGCTCCGTTGATCCTGTGGACTCCATAGTGCAGAGAGTCGCAATCAGTGGCATATGATCAGAATAAATTTGTCTATCTACTTCAAAACCACACAATTCTGACACAATTTTCGTTGACACCATAAGATAGTCAATAACTGATTTGCCCGGATTTCTTATAAAGGTAAGCTTTCCTTCTTCATCTCCACTTTCGGTTCCGTTTATAATGGTAAGATCGGAGGCAGACCCCATTTCGAGAATTAATTTACCTCTGGCATTCAGTTCCAAGTCTTTGGATTTTCTATCCAAGAGATTTGAGCTTCCGAAATGTTTGCATTGTTGTTGCCCAGTTCGAGCATTAAAATCCCCGATTAGCATGCAGCTGTCCTCTCCCTTATGTGAACTAAAATTTGAAATAAAATAACTAAAAACAAAGTTCAAAGAAACCTTAAGTCTTCAGGCTTAGCATTTGCCTTGACCTTAGCCCCAAATATTTCATAATAGCTTCCATAGACAAATTATTGTCCTGACTGTGCACAACACCGCTGATTCGATAGGATTAGATTTTCTCATTTATTCGCTGAATGTCCTCTCGCTGAGAGGCCCCAAAATTAACTTCTGAAATTCGATCACTTAGTCAAAAGGGAAAGGCGTTTGAAGGCAACACTCAGTTGGTGCATAAGTCAAAACTTTTAAAGTAGAAGAAGCTCTAAAAATAGAAATACATACAAAATTCAAACAACGTGAAAACCATTTTCCAAATTTGAATTCCTTGTTAAAATCTAAATCGAAAGGTCAGAAAATCCTTGGATCAATCAGAACTACCAAGAAAATACAGATCTGTCTATGCATCGAAAGCTATTCAGACATTTCCATAGCATCATAGCGGACTTCGTGACAGAAGGAAGACAGGACATAAATCATTTCACAATACACATGATGTAGATTCAACGATCCAGCAGTCGTTCACATTCCATTCGTGAAGGATATAAGTCCGATACGTACCTAAATATTTGTGACCAGCGCACACCTATGTATATCTTCATTGACTCACATCCGGATGACAATTTTCAATTATGCAATAAAATTTACGAGCTCCATAAATGTGTCCGACATTTTCTCTTTTTTATGGCTTATGACTTCTCGCATGAGACCACTTTTGTTTATTTTAGTGACATCCCTGGAGGATATCCACGAAATGTGCGAAAATAATGTATAGGTGTAGCTATAGAGCTGTAGAAAAACGCAAATTTGTCAATCATCCAAAAGCAGCATACACAGGAGATTCAGAATGGAACAGCCGATATGCCTCCGAGTCAGGAACAGAAGTTGGCGAAATCCCCCTTGCGGCCAACGGGTCACCTACAGTGACAAACGGGTGGCTCTTTTTGTGCTATTTTTTTTTATCCTTGCAAGTATTTCGTGCGCAAAACTGTTGAATATTTAAATTGGTTGTCAAAGTTTAAGTTGAATTCGTTGCAGCTGTACGCGGAAACATTGCACAAATTTTTCGGGTTCCCGAGGAGAGGAGAGATTATAATATAGCCACTATTATTGTGGTAGATATTATTTTCGACAGAATTTTTCGTTCAACGAGGACGAAATAAAATAATATATTTGATATTCGAGGAATTGCTCTTTGAATTTAGTTGATGGGATGCATCTGAGAGCTCTTGGGAACGCAATGATATGTGTAAAATTTTAGATCAACTTTAGTTCAAAGGAAATTTTGTATTTTTTCTATGTAACGAATCCAGCTATCTGGTTTTTTATCGTTGAAACCTTTACGATCGTGCTAGGACTTCATTCTAAAGAAAAACGAAAACTTATTTTTATCAAACACAACTCATTTAAAAACTTTTGGAATTAGTTTTAATATCCGTTAAAATGAAAACAAACTATCCCAAATATATCCGTTAAAATGAAAAAAAAAACTATATGTATATAAATACATACATATGTATGTATAATTTTTTTTGTTTTTGCCCCGATTACATTTCGAAATTTTAACTTTTTTACTGACAGGTTGTCGCCTACTTTGTTTTATTTATATAGAAAAGTGTAAACGAACTGTAAATTTTTGTCAATGAACTTTTCTCAAATTTTATTAGCCTATAACCTATTCCGGGTGGAGACTAATGCAACAGTCAAAAAATCATTAAAATCGGTTCAGCCGTTCTAGAGTTATAATAAGTGTAACACACACGACTGTTTTTTATATATATAAAAATATAAATATAAATAAAAGAATAAATATGAAATATTTTATAGGAATAGAGACAGATCACTGTGTGGATAATTAAATGTTCTAATCTTCCATCAGACGAGATATAAGGGGCATTTGTCTTTGAAATCAGAAATTGTGGAGATTTAGGGCCATGCACTAAGAAAAGTTGCGATATGGGAAATCTATGTACCTATATTAAAAGCCAAATTTCATACATATATTTTCTCTTTTTTTTCCTTTTCAATCAAGTTCTCTATGAAAAATTTTTACCACATAAACCCATTAAAAGGGGAAAATTTCGTAGCTTGATACATACCAGCGACTTTGAAATGGTATTCATAAAGCTGTTAAAAAATGTGGCCCAAAATTAGTGGCCACTTAACGAAGACAATTTCATATGGCTCTACTGGCGGAGATAAATCGTCTCGCCCTTTTGTCCAACAAAAGTGCTCTTTACATTTCGCCACAAAATAGGCTGCATTATTATGTTGCATCCAGCACTAAACGAAATTAGTCGCCTACGCGGTAAAAGTATGTAGGTACCTCTACCTATCTGCCAAAATTAATATTGAAGGTAGGTACCCGACCATGTCCTTTTACTTTTATGCATTTAACTTTATGCGACAGTGGATGGAAACACTAAAAAATTCAATTTCATGTGATGCTGCGACAGGATACACTTAGCAGGTGCATACATAGTAATACAATGTCATGGCAGTGTGTTACAAGTCAGCGAATGTGTGCTTCCTAAAATGCTGTATAGAAGTTTATTTATGATGAGGTCGTAATTTTCCCAGCTTGCTGCACTTAAGCTTAAGTTCGATATAGTACGCTCGTTCGTTTAGGCCTTTCTGACCGCCTGTTTTGATCAATCAAAATGCTCGCTGAATTGAATAGTTGATATTTTTGATTCAATTCCACCTTAACTGACAAAAAGCTAGAGCTTGTAAATTGGCTCAAGACTAGAAGGATAAAAATACCACAGGATATAGATATTCAAAAATAACGAATAGGTATATACTTAGGTACAGTTATCGAAGTAGTTATCGAACAATCAATTTTCAAACTCGACATTTTCGGCGAGAGGTTGGAGCGTAATTACAGATCTGCAAACAAGACATTTTGGCAGACTATTCGCTGCCTCAGTAAAAGGGAGTTGAATATCGTTCAAAGGGTTAAATCCAAAGACGGTACACTTCTTTCAAATGAGAACGACGTCTTACGCAGATGGAGTGAGCACTTTTGGGAGCTGCTCAATCCACAACAGGGCACTGAAGATGGCAATCCTATATCTGACGTGATTAGGAAGGAGAATATTCTTAGAGTAGATGAAGTCACTACCGCGATTTAATGTCTTAAGGTGGGTAATTCTGCTGGAGTTTGTGAAATCCAGCCAGAAATGCTCAAAGCAATGGGTGAAAAGGTGTTAAATGGCTGGCATGTATCAATAAGGTGGCCTGGTAAAGCGGGAAAGCATCAAGCGATTGGCAAACAGGAGTTATAGTGCCCATTCTCAAAAAAGGGGACAAGAAAGATTGCTTTAACTATTGGGTATATCTCTTATAATTCTTCTGGGAAAAGTATGTTGGAAAAAGGTGTTGGAAGCGCGCTCTAGAACTGTAAACAAGCATTTGTTACGGGAAGAGCTATGCGGCTTTCGGCTTGGCAGAGGCACAGCCGATCAGATTTTTACTCTGAAGGTTATTATTGAGAAGGCCTGGGAATATGCCAAACCGGTCTACGCGTATTTTGTAGACTTGGAAAAAGCCTATGACCGGGTTCCTCGGGATAAACTCTGGAGAGTTTTGCAGGACTATGCACTGAGTGGGCCCCTTCTGAGAGCCATTCAGTCTTTCTTTTGAGAACTGCAGAAGCTGTGTTCAGATAAATGGCGTCAAATCCCAACCTTTTGATGTGTGCGTTGGACTTTGGCAGGGCTGTGTTCACTCTCCTTTTCATAGCATATGTGAACCGCAGTCTTGGTCAGGAATCAAAATGGCTATGATGGATCAAAATGGCAGATTTCAAAATGACTGACGTCAGGATAAGTCATCTGCTTTTCGGAGATGGTCTAGCTATCCTGGCATCGTCCGAGAAGGAACTTCAGCGTGCACTGGATGTGTTTGCGGCCATATGTGGTCAAGCTGGGATGAAGGTTAACATGAGTAAATCCGAAGTGATGGTTGTTTCCCGAACTCCTGTGCAGTGTACCCTTCGCATAAATGGAGTCCTATTGAATCAGGTAGAGATGTTGGTGTATCTCGGGGTCTTTTTCACAAAAGATGGAAGGAGTGATTCTGAGTTATACTGTAGGATTGGTCCAGCTGGAGCATTAGTGAAGGAACTGCGCCAGCCAGTCATCAGGAAAGCTGAGCTTGGAGTGAAAGCAAAGATCTTATTTTTTAATTTAGTGTTCGTTCCAGCTCAAGTGCAACAAAGCAACCGGAGCAGACGGCCTAGCTGCCGAACTTTTTAAATCCGCTGGCGATGAGCTGGTTAGGAGCATGCAACAGCTCATCTGCAAGATATGGTCGGAAGAAAGCATGCCCGACGAATGGAACCTCAGCATTGTTTGCCCGATCCTGAAGAAAGGAGACCCTATGAGGTGTGCCAACTACAGAGGCATAAGTCTTCTTAACATCGCATACAAGATCTTTTCTCCTGTACTGTGTGAACGCCTGAAGCCGTTTGTCAACAATCTGATAGGCACATATCAGTGTGGCTTTAGGCCAGGAAAGTCCACCATCGATCAAATATTCACACTGCGGCAGATCTTGGAGAAAACCCAGGAATTCCAAATCGATACACACCACCTCTTCATCGATTTCAAGGCCGCGTATGACAGCATCTTTAGAGACGAGCTATATAGCGCAATGTCTAGTTTTGGCATCCCTGCCAAACTCGTCAGTCTGTGCAGGATGACGATGGAAAACTCACGCTGTTCCGTCAAGGTCGGCAAAGACCTCACCGACCCCTTTGATGTCAAAAAAGGATTTAGACAAGGCGACGCGCTGTCATGCGACTTCTTTAACATCATACTTGAGAGAATTGTGCAGAACTCTCGCGCCAACACCAGAGGTACAATCTTTCAAAAGTCCGTTCAACTACTTGCATACGCAGACGACATTGACATAATCGGAAGAACAAAGCGTGATGTCAGTGAAGCCTTCGTGAGTATTGGGACGGAAGCGGCGAATATGGGTTTAGCAGTCAATGAGGGCAAAACCAAGTATATGCTGTCATCAAGAAAAGACACCCAACACCGACGTCTTGGACAAAACATCACCATCGACAGCTATAACTTTGAGGTAGTTAGGGACTTTGTCTACCTGGGTTCCGCTATCAATTCAGACAATGACACCAGCGCTGAAATTAAACGAAGGATAACTCTTGCCAATCGCTGTTTCTTTGGGCTAAGAAGGCAATTGAGTAGCAAATCCCTCTCTCGAGCAACTAAAGTCTCCATGTATAAGACCCTCATCATCCCAGTCCTGCTTTACGGTGCAGAAGCATGGACCCTGTCAAAAGCGGATGAAAACACTTTAGGCTGCTTCGAGAGGAAAATTCTTCGGACGATTTACGGTCCCGTCTGCATAGACGGAGAGTGGAGGAGGAGATATAACATCGAACTGTACGGGCTGTACAGCGATACCGACCTAGCCAAAAGAGTCAAAACTCAACGTCCTCAGCGAAACTGGAGACGGCTAGCTAGAGACAGAGCTGGCTGGCGAAGCTTGTTGGCTAAGGCCCAGGTCCACCCCGGACTGTAGCGCCACCTTAAGTAAGTAAGTAAGTAATCTACTTCTTCTTCTTCTTTTTCATTTAGGCGCGAGGTTATAATCTGAAGTAATGGATTATTACCCTCCCACTCTACTGCATTCCTAATGGTCCGCTTGTGGGGTACGCCGATTTGACCTCAGAATATACTGGCAGGCCACCCGGTTTTGGACCTAAAATTTTACCGTGCAGCTACGGGTGAGAATATAACTGCAGCGCCCCCCGAAACGAAAAGATAGCGATTGTCGTAAAAGGCGACTAAGGGGTCTAGCGACACATTCAACATCTTAAACTTTCCCACAAGTGTGCATTATGTAAGTCCGTGGGTTGACATGACTGGGGGACCACCGATGTCGGAAAAGGACGTTCAAAATTTTCTATTCTCCATTTCTCAAAAACTTTTTATTATTTTCAAAAAATTAGACTTCGTCATTAAAGTTTAGTATTTATTAAACCTAAGTTTCGTTTTATTAGTTCTTGCTTGCTAAACTCCTAGAAAAAGTACTGAAAAACATTTTATCCATTTTCCCATAAAATTTTAAACTGTACAAAATAGTTGTGCGTATATAAAAAAAATTGCCTCAGTATGCGTTTTCTAATTAGTTCCGAAAGTTCGTCGACCTACCTTTCGTTTTCGTAGAAAGCGTAATAATGTCTTAGTATGCATGTATAAGAGGTCCTTTTTACATTTTGGACGGACCACCAAAAAGGACAAAGTAAAAGTATTATCATTCGAGGTAGTTTTGCTTTGAAAAATAATTATTGCGTGTCATAGAAGAATTTAAAACATTCCATTTAGAAATAGTTAAATCTTTCTTAAAAAAAAAACATTTACCAAACTTTTAATTTCTGTATCTTACCTAGGCAGGATTAATTTAACAAAATTTAAGTTCTTAGAACTCTTAATTGAAAATTCCTTTTCAGAGTAAACGATATCGATTTTTCGTATATAGGCCAAGGAGTTAATAATTAATATTGCAACCATTGCAAACACTAGGTATACGTTACCTATACGAGACACATCGTGAAAAGCATTCGGTAATGAAAAAGTCAACAGAAAATAATTAATCAGGAACCTAAAAGTTTCAAGGGATTCCGTTTTTGAATAATAAAAGTGAAACGTGATCTAGAAAAGGGACATTTTTATAGAATGTTAGAAGGATGCTAAATGTATACCTTCTTATGAACTGCGTATATTTTAAGACTTGATAAGCCGGTCGCTAAAGGCTTTAAACTGTTTAAAGAAAAACAGAACATTTTAAAGGATAAGCCCGTTTCATGTCAACAACCGAGAGAGGAATTCATTTCACTGTATAGCGCGTCTGATATGACATTCACAGAACATCTTTCCTGGTTCGGTTGCATAACACAAATACATCACGACATTATGCATGGGAATATGATGAACACATATACAGCGTTTGTGTAACGACTAATTGCGTAAACACAAACGAGTGAGGCTACATGTTCGTCCTAATTTTGCATACGGGGAAATGATATGCTACAAGATGCATGAGCGTCGAACGTCCTTCTCCCGGACATGGGTAATAAATCATTGACACCATGAAGAAAATATTATCCAAACGGAAGCGACCATAATTCATAAGGCAAAACTACTAACCAACACTGGCTACACAACACGCCCGGATGAACAGAACCATGATGTCGATCTCTATGCAGACAAATTTGCGGTAGGCATACCAAAGGCAAGGCAATTGCGGTCAAGGATGGCAGCACATACAGAGCAAGTTAAGTCATCGTGCGGTGCGAAAGATGGATCAAGTGGTAAGTTTTGTGACGTGGGCTATTTTAATGCATTTTAACCGACTACGGTTGTTTCACATCTGGAGCTTTTCACGTCTGCTCAAATTAAGATTAACTTAATTGAGGTGGAAGGATTTTTTAAAAGGCTGTTTTTCAAACACTTCCCAGAAAGTTATTCTTCTACTTAAACTCGTAGGCGTGTTTTCAAATCACTGTCAGTTTAGTAGATTCAGCCAATTTCCCAAATCGAAATACTCACTGTGCGATAACAAACCTTATTGATAACCGCCATTAATTCCAATTCAATAAGGACATGCACCAAATCTCTGCCAAACGACGATATCAAAAACCGTTCCACTCAAATAAATGACCAAACAAATACCGGAAACGTGTGCGCACTCACCATCTGTTCGGGCTTCTCCGACGTGCACTCCGATTAGATGTCAATCTATTAAATTGGCTTGTAATTTGGCATCCTCCAGCCAAAGACTGCTCTGAGCTGTACAAAATCCATCCGCATGAATCCTGCGACGATTCTAGACGGTTAAATCCAAGCAATCCTTCACCGAAACGTATTTCCAATTGCATTTGGCTTTGTCACCTTCCCAAAGGACATTGTACGGCGGCGGGAATAACGAAAACCGATGACTGCTGAATTTGTCGGCTGGTAAAAATGGAAAAGATTTCAACTGACTTTTATTCCATTGTCAAAAGTAAGCACAGAGTGGGTGGTGGTGGCTTATACGTATGTATGTACCTGTGTTCCAATGTATACAATCGAATTCGGGATGTCAATTCTGTAAAGCACAAACATACTTTCCCAAACTGTGCCAAGGTGGATGCAGCCTTCAGTCAATACCCTCGAAATTGATGGCAGGCAATCCTGCTCATGGGAGTTTACCATACACCAGCATAAAGATTGCGAGAAAAATACACTCAAAGATCACGTCTGCATTAGAATTCGGTCAACATAATCCTCATGCCGAAGAATCCTCGTGCTTTGGGTTCAATCTAATGCGAAAGGCATTCGTATTGCATTGACATGCTTGATGGCCTCGTATGCAATGTCATTGCTGGTTAAGGATTCGATTCGACAAGCTTTTCCAGGTTTTACTTGATGGCACTTTGCTACGTTGTGCACGCTGTCTTTTGGCGGGTTTGTGTATTAACCGAATGTGCTCAGATGAATTCTGAATGGCGTTGTCCTGGCACAAAATCGCTTCACCTTTTGACGGTATTCAATATTTTATCGGTCGTCGTCAGGATAGTCAAACGATAGGAGCGTCTCAGATAGTGCATTTGTGTGTGCGAGTGCATGTCACAGCAAATTGATGATCCAATTTTGAACGCACAAACAGCAATTCTTCGTTCCCTTGGCTTAATCCTTTCCGCCGGCCAATGAAGTACTTGAAGGAGCGACGAAATTGCGAATACCAAGTCCGCAACCTATTACAATGCCCCGGGGATGTTTTTTCCGCTTTAAACTTCGACCTAAAGCAAAAAAGGTCTTATAGTGGACTGTGGACACCGACACACTATATGAAAGTGAATACGTGTGAGCGTATAGGGGCAATTCCTTCAAGTCCGGATGCTGCGTTATCATGGTTAACGTCTCGTACAGGATCTAATAAAAATACGGAAATTGATTCACAATTTTATTAATGTCCTGAAGTTATATTCATCCTCGGATGAGATGTTTGGTCCACAGGACACCTACACCGATAGAGGTGAACGCGCGGTGGCCAACATTGTATGTGGATAAATTTTTACGACACAGTCGACGGCATTTTTACGAGTGTGGGACGAAATTTCATTACGTCCTAGCATACAGTGAAAGAGCACCAGGAAAGAGTATAGTACCTGCAGGTACCAGTTATGCTGTTCGAATTGCTTCGTGTTTTTGCTGCACGATGCGAATACGGGTGTTTTTATCCTTACATGATGTAATAACGTTTTTATTTTTGTTGATCCTGGCCTCAGTCGCATTGGCCGGGTCAGGAAAGAGTCTCATACGTTGATAACTGAATTGTAATTTTTTTTGCGACGCTTTAATATGCATACAAGTCTTCGGTTCTTAAATTAAACGTGTCGTATAAATTATATGATGCATGTCATATACTTTTATTAAGTGTTTGTGTGTTTATTGACCACAAAATTAAAATTTAATTAAACGAAGTGGGGAGATGCCGACCGCAGTCATTTCTCGTTTATTAAATTATTTATCCAACCACTAATGTAGGCTTATAAGGTTCAGGAGGAAGGATATTGTTGTCAGAAACAGGAACTGATATTCTTAACCCTTAAGCTTAAACTGGATACCGCAAATAAAGGTTAGCGGTAGGTTTTTCGAATGCTTCAGGTACGCTTACATAAGCGTTTGTACATATTTTCTAAAATGTGAACAAACATTTTAGAAAATTAGATCCAATGATTGCTTCATGTACATCCTGCAGATTTCTTCGCAGATAAGTTACTGAAGATGCTGAGCTGTCAAGTGATCACCACCTAGTGTTGTGCAAATTACGTTTAAGCGACAGTTTTCCTTTGCCGCCCAGACGAAATCCGAGACGGGTGACCCGCATACGATGGGTAACGTTACAAAATGCTAAATCTGATTACAAGGACAGTTTACAACTTACCTTTTAAATGTACAATGGCAGCTGGTTTTTACCGGCAGTCATTGCGCCTTCAAGAAATGTTTGCGGAGTGAGGTGACTTGGTTTGGCGGTTGGTGGTGGGAAAAGAACTGCGTGGCTTACGATTTCTGGAGTTTAAGAAGCCATCAGAGAAAAGAAGAGAGCCTATATTACGTGGAATCAATGTAGAAACTTTATTTCTCGAGCCCGATACAATATGGCGGTCAGAACAGCCAAAGAACAGGCATGGAAAAAGTTCGACGAGAGGTTGGAGCACGATTACAGATCTGCCAACAAGACATTTTGGCAGATTATTTGCCGGCTCAATGGAAGGAAGTTGAATATCGTTCAAGGGGTTAAATCCCAAGACGGTACTCTTCTTTCAAATAGAGCGAGCACTTTTCGGAGCTGCTCAATCCATAACAGGGCACTGAAGGTGGCAATCCTATTGCTGACGTGATTAGGGCGGAGAACAGTCCTACAGTAGATGAAGTGACTGCCGCGATTTAATCGCTTAAGGTGGGTAATTCTGCTGGAGTTGATGATATCCGGCGAGAAATGCTCCAGGCAATGGGTGAAGAAGGTGTCAAATGTTTAAATAGTGTTATTAATGTGGCCTGGGAAAGCAGGACAGCACCGAGCGATTGGCAAACAGGAGTTATAGTGCCCATTTTCAAAAAAGGGAACAAGAGAGATTTCTCTCTTCTCTCTCTATAGGGGTATATCTCTCTTAAGTCTTCCAGGAAAAGTATTCGCAAAGGTGTTGAAAGCACGTTTCGGATCTGTTATCGAGCCTTTGTTGCGGGAAGAGCAATGCGGCTTTCGGCCTGGCAGAGGCACAACCGACAAGATTTTAGGCATAAGTTTACCGTAGGTCCAAGTGGAATGTATTGGATTTTTTTATCTTAATATTTGGATTTGGGTGTCCTGATTCCGAATATGCTATTAAAAATTGTCGGTCTTGATTAGTTTAGAAGTAATAAGCCAAGGAAGTTCAAAGGGAGTGCAACTTTAACATACCCGTAAATGGCCACAGGCGCCTGCCAGACAACTGGCACCTACCCTTAGCGGAGCGACGAAGTCGCATGAGCGGCTAAACCCTGCGAAAAAGGGAGTTGAAATCCTTTAAACCCGCGAAGCGGGCCACCCAAACACTGTTGTCTCCAAAAGCAAATTTATTTTACAGCGAACCTTGTCAGATTTCTATAGCATACTCTTAGGCAGAAATTAAAAGTCAAAGATGAGGTATTTTGTATGGAAAAATTGAAACTTTGAATAGCTATAACTTTTAAACTAAACGAGACCGACAATTTTTAATAACATATTCGTAATCAGGACATTGAAATACATATAAAAGCATAAAAATAACAACTAAATTCCTCTTGGACCTACGGTAAACTTGTTCCAGATTTTAACTCTGAAGATTATTCTTGAGAAGGCCTGGAATATGCCAAACCGGTCTACGTGTGTTTTGTAGACTTGGAAAAGGCCTAAGTCCGGGTACCTCGGGATAAACACTGGAGAGTTTTGCGAGACTTTGCTCTGGGTGGGCCTCTTCTGAGAGGCAATCAGTCTTTGTAAAGGAACTGCAGAAGCTGTGTTCGAATAAATGGCCTCAAATCCCAACCTTTTGATGTGTGTATTGGATTTCGCAAGGGCTGTGCTCTATCGCCTCTCCTTTTCATACCATACATGGTCTGGGTGGTGAACCACAGTCTTGGTGAGGAATCTCTCGAAATGGCTGGCGTCAGGATAAGCCATGTGCTTTTTGCAGATGATTAGCTATTCTGGTATCGTCCGAGGAGGAACTCCAGCGAGCACTGGATGGGTTTGCGGCCATATATGGTGAAGTTGTGATGAAGATTAGCGTGAGCAAATTCGAAGTGATGGCGGTTTCTCGAACTCCTGTGCAGTGTACCCTGTACATTAGTGGAGTCTCATTGAAACAGGTAGAAAAGTTTAATTATCTCGAGGTCTTTTTCACGAAAGATGCAAGGAGTGATACTGAGTTATGCTGTGGGATTGGCCAAGCTGGAGCAATAGTAAAGGAACTGCGCCGGCCGGTCATCAGGAAAGTTGAGCTTGGAGTCAAAGCAAAGATCTCAGTTTTTAATTCAGTGTTCGTTCCGACCCTCATCTATGGTCATGAAATTTGGGTAATGACCGAAAGAATTAGATTGTGGTTACAAGCTGCCGAAATGAGATTCCTGAGGTGCGTTGCTGGTGTTACTCTAAGGGGTAGAGTGAAAAACGTCAGTATTCGTGGGAATCTTAATATTGAGCAGCTACTTCTCCGAGTGGAACGATCAATTCTTCGAGGGTTTGGACACGTTGTTCGTATGCCTCTGACAGACTTTCTAGACAGGTTATGGTAGCAGAGATGCTAGCATGTCTCCCGCCTGGTAGGCCAAGAAACAGGTGGTGGGATCAAGTAAAGAACATCTCCGCCACCCATCTGCGGATCGCTTTGAGTTGGTGGCGGAGGATCGGAAACGTTGGAAAGACCATTTAGCCGCCTTAAGAATAAGCGGCTCCCGAAAATGATGATGATGGTTATGATCAGGGGTACCTTAATTTACAATATATAATTTTCCCATTGCAGAAAATTTCTTTCGATCTCTTCCCGTCTTCTATGTTGGCCTCTTGTTTTAGAATGAAGAACTGTTCTTGACTTTGGTTTCGAGGTTTTTCCTGTTCTTAATTTTTGTAGATCCAAACCATAAAAACACTGGACCTGAGAACGATATAATCGCCAATCTAGTCGAAAATCACTCGTCATAACTTCCGGGACACTGTAGCGAATTATTTAAGCAAAAACAGCGGACAATGGTTTGAAAGTCAGTATCGTTCGTCATTGCAGAAATACAATAACGATCGGTCTCAGAACCATAATTGTGGAACCTGTAGGAATGCAGGATAATTAGCTGCAGTTCAAAACCAACGTCGACTAAAGCGTAACAATTGCAGGAGGCTTTATAACGCATAACACCTACCATCGTGGAACCTCTGGACCTGTGAATGGCCTATTTTTCTCTCGAGAATTATAACCGCGGTCCTGCTGTACGTCTATAGGTTTTCGCTCCAGCCAGATGGCGGATAGCATAATGCAGTCAAGACAGATTTATAGACAGCTCTAGGCCCAACGTCAAATCGCAATTAACATGTTCTATTGCTGATGAAAATGTACTTGGTACTGGGTCTTGTCTAAATAAGAACGGTTTGATATTGTTCTACTGACCAACAACGGACAATTGAAACTATTAAAAAGAAAGGAAAAAAAAAATTATGGAATAAAACTGAGTGCATTGGGTTGTGCAGTGTACACGACTTATTGGTTGTCCTTGCATTGAAAATTTTATATATTTTCTTAAATCTAGACTCTTCTTAAACTTTATTTCCCTGCAAAAGCAACTCATCTGCTACCCAGGAAGCACAACAAGACTGTTAAAGAGAGAGCACTTAATTTGCCAACAACAGCAATTAGTTAGCAACATCCATAAAAGCGTTAATTACTGCTTGTTTGCCCAACTACCGAACCCCAATATTTGATTTTCGTGCAAAAGCAATGTGTATGGCTACTTAGCCCCCACTCAAGCCATTAGCTATAGTTGCGGGGGATAAATAACCTTGTTTTGGTCATAACATACATTTTCGCTATCATAATTCAGTCCCTGGACGAATAGCAATAAATGCGATAAATAGCAGCGATGTAAACTTTCTATCCTTTATGAAAGTTTCGCCTCCCCCTACTCTATTGTAATACAGCTCTCGTTCCAAACTGCAACCGCACGCAAGCCGCCTACAAATCACCCCCTTGATGGTTGTTACTGTATTTTTAAAAGTCGATAAGCCAACTTCTTTATGACATTTTGTCGGTTTTTATTTTCTTCATGGCAAAACTTTGCACACTTAATGTTTACTTGAGTGTGCAATAAAATAAATTGCAATAAATTGCCGCATAAAAGCTAAGAAATAAAAGAGAGTATAACATATTAACAGCCAGCCCCTTGACAAGGATAACTATATATTTCTTCCTTCCATGTGGATGGCTAATCGCATGTGTTGCAGTTGTAGGGCGTTTGGTGTTAAGTGAACATATTGATAAAGCCTTGAATTACTGCAAATTGTTAAAGATGGTTCCTGCCATTATGTGGTTTCAAATAAATTTGAAAGTGTAAGAAAAATGCCAAATTTTTTTCCGGACCTGTACAAATAATATCAGCTGACTGTTGGAATTGGGCCATAAATCGTGCACCTTAATCGACAGCTTTCTTGATTTACATTACGGTGCAAGACCCATACATAATATTAGATATTGGTTAGGGATGGTAGGTAACTTACAACGGAAACAAGCATGAGGAAAAAGGAAGCTAAACTAAAGGGATGTGATTAGATGTGACTTTAAGAAAAGGATTGCCCTTGACAAAAGAATTGTTTCGAGGACAGCCACTTATCGGGTCGTAAAAGAAAGCTTTTTAATTTTGTTTTACCTTTAAAAGCAATGCCCAAAGCTACGAGGAAAAGAACGTTAAGCTAGACTACTCTAAAATCTTGCGAATGACATTTTGGAATCCTTATAATAGTGCCCAAATTGTTTGTGTTTGAGGATTTGGTCCCTGTGACATTTCTTAGCTGTTCCATCAGTAGTTAATCTGTGGTCTATAACCAATGAAAGGTAAGACCATTTGATCCTTGTACAAAGCAATAATGATGAATTGACGTCGCCATTTCAATTAATTACAAATTCTAACTATGCGACTACTGTGCTCTACTCACCATTTAATTATGTGATCAAAGACAAGGACAATAGAAGCTTAGCAAAGGAAAGTGTACTTTATTTTGATAGGTTAATGACTGCATGAAACATATTAAAGCTTCTGTTATCCGTAAAACAACAATCCAAGAGCGATGGATTTCAAACATGATTTAATTGCAACTGGATCAAACATTCTAAATTAGCTAATTATATTTGAAGCTTTGAACTTATATTAAAAATTAAATTAGAAAGCACAGCCAAAAAATGTAAGAAGTCGCTTTGGCTTTTTTTTCTCAGGAAAGGCGAATCTACAACACCCAGTGCCCCGAGATGTAAGGAGATCTTAATTTACTTTATTTTTAAAATTTTGCTGTATTAGGACATAAGTGTTCAGGTAGTGGATTACAAAGTGTGCTTGTTCTATAAAAAAACCAGTGAGTAAGTGCTACAGGGTGTACGCAGAAGTTACAGTCCGTAAAACGGACCGTTGAATACCCTATCCTATCCCACATTATAAAATGCTGATGGCATAGTTATTTTTTGACATTTTATAAGTAATGTAAGCTTCGAAAAGGGGCGTGGTCCAACTGCCCCTAATTAGAAACTATTAATTATAAGATATTTCCACAGACATTCCCAAGTTACACTTAACGTATCACGACAGTTACACTTACGTAAAAATGCAATTTTTTGGTTCAAGTTCAATATTTTTGAAAAATCGACCCCTAAAAGGGGGTGTGGCTTAAAAATTTGTATGAACGAAATCTGAACTGAAGTCTAGTTACTTAACCTGCTACTTTTTTGTTTCATGCTTTCCTAAATTAGGCTCAAGGCCAGTCGAAATTAAGTTTTTCTGGAAAATTTTAGGTTTTTCTTCAATTCTGCCCCCAAATGTGGGCGTGGCCCAAAGTCTTGTATGAAAAAAATGTGAAACTAAGCGTTTTCTACATAAAATATTGAGCAAATTTTTTCAATTTCGAGCGATAATATTGAGTAAACTGCATTTGAAAATTTACCCTCAAAATAGATGCCACGCCCACTAGAAGAGGTTTACCAATTAAATTTGTCTTTTTTGTATCTAACATTCATCAGGAGATGCTAAATGTCAAATTTCAGCCTTTTAGAACGTCTTACAGTTTTGAAAACTCTGGAGGTAGTTGCACATTTAAACCGATTGTGGGCGTGTCTTTGGGCGGATTTCAAAAATTTTATCACTTGTACTGCTTCGCATGACGTCGACCTCACGTACGAAGTTTCAGCGCCCTAGCTCAATATTTAAGGCCTAAACACATGTGACATACAGACGGACGGACGGACGGACATGGCTCATTCGATTCAGAGTTCGGTCTCGATCATATGCCCTTAAGGTCTTAGGAGTCTAGCATTATTATTTCACCGTGTTACAAACTATGTGACAAACTTAATATACCTCCTATCCTATGAGACGGGGTATAAAGAATTTCGAAACAGTGTAGTGCGAGGTGTTTCGAGGTGCACATGGAACTGATGAGCGCTTAAGGCTTGCCTAGCAGATCGCACAAAAGAAGATTTTTCAGGAATTCAATTTCTTCAATCTTCAGAGCATTTCCCATTATAATATTTAAACTAAGGACATAAATCAGCAACAAGTCTACGGTGTGCAAGTGATTGAAGATTGGTGGGCTGCATCCTTTTCCCTATATATTTGCTGCTGGTAATTAAGAGTGAAGGTATTCCCCGCAGGTTCTTCAACAGGTTCTTTTAGCATATTGGCTACGCAGACGATATGGTGTGGATGGAATGTCTCAACAAAGATGAACGCAAGTGCGGAGAGAGTGAAAGGCTCAATTATTTTAAAAGAACGGTGAAGTATGAAGACATACGCGGAGCGGTCTGTTGGCTGTTTTTGTAGGTTAAGCTAACCTTTATTGCGCAGTTTATGTAAAATTCTATTTGTTTATTGTTATTGTTTCTGGGTAAAATTCTGTTGTTATAAATTTGTCGCGGTTGAGTCTACTGTTCTTATATTGGATGATTTTTTAATTTTGTCACTTAAAGAGAGGGTAAAATAAAAGTTTTTCCTTTAATTTTGGTTTATATTTTTTTCTTAAAAAAATCCCGTGTTTCCAAACTTCAGCTTCAGTTTTTTTCTTATGTAAAATGATGGACCGCGAAATTTTCGCCTCTCTATTTGCCTCGAAAATAGAGGGAAGTATATTTATTTGCTTGGCCTTTTTTTAGCATTATTAAACTTTAAAATCCATATAACAGCAATTTAGATTTTTTTTTAATTACCCTTAGGCTGATTTTCAATTTTACAACCAGCAGCGTTCCTTACTTACTTACTTAAAATGGCGCTACAGTCCGGGGTGGACCTGGGCTTCAGCCAACAAGCTTCGCCAGCCAGCTCTGTCTCTAGCTATAGCCGTCTCCAGTTTCGCACGCGCAGTTGGCTGAGGTCCCCTTCCACTTGCGTGCGCCACCTGAGTCTCGATGCTCCTCTACCGCGCCGTCCCTGCGGTGTGGATTCGCAGATTTTCCGGGCCGGGGCGTTGGTGTCCATCCGCTCTAGATGACCCAGCCATCGTAGACGTTGTGTTTTGACTCTTTTGGCAAGGTCTGTATCGCCGTACAGTCCGTACAGTTCGATGTTATATCTCCTCCTCCACTAACATCTCCACAGTTCGATGTTATATATCCTCCGTCTATGCAGACGGGACCGTAAATCGTCCGAAGAATTTTCCTCTGGAAGCAGCTTAAAGTGTTTTCATCCGCCTCCGACAGGGTCCATGCTTCTGCACCGTAAAGCAGGACTGGGATGATGAGGGTCTTATACATGGACACTTTAATTGCTCGAGAGAGGGCTTTGCTACTCAATTGCCTTTTTAGCCGAAAGAAACAGCGATTTGCAAGAGTTATCCTTCGTTTGATTTCAGCGCTGGTGTCATTATATGAATTGATAGCGGAACCCTAATCAAACATAAGACAAAGTCCCTAACTACCTCAAAGTTATAGCTGTCGATGGTGATGTTTTATCCAAGACGTCGGTGTTGAGTCTCTTTTCTTGATGACAGCATATCAAGATCTCGTTGACTGCTAAACCCATATTCTCCGCTTCCGTCCCAGTACTCACGAAGGCTTCACTGACATCACGCTTTGTTCTACCGATTATGTTAATGTCGTCTGCGTATGCGAATAGTTGAACGAACTTTTGAAAGATTGTACCTCCGGTGTTGGCGCGAGAGTTCTGCACAATTCTCTCAAGAATGATGTTAAAATAGTCGCATGGCAGCACGTCGCCTTGTCTAAATCCTTTTTTGACATCAAAGGGGTCGGTGAGGTCTTTGCCGACCTTGACGGAACAGCGTGAATTTTCCATCGTCATCCTGCACAGACTGACGAGTTTGGCAGCGATGCCAAAACTAGACATTGCGCTATATAGCTCGTCTCTATAGTTGCTGTCATACGCGGCCTTGAAATCGATGAAGAAGTGGTGTGTATCGATTTGGAATTCCTGGGTTTTCTCTAAGATATGCCGCAGTGTGAATATTTGATCGATGGTGGACGTTCCTGGCCTAAAACCACACTGATCCACTGAACCACACTTCAGGCGTTCACACAGTACAGCAGAAAAGATCTTGTATGCGATGTTAAGAAGACCGATGCCTCTGTAGTTGGCACAACTCGGGGGGTCTCCTTTCTTCATAATCGAGCAAACAATGCTGAGGTTCCAGGTGCGTTCAATTGGCCATTAAATTCTGCGGTAATGGATTTCTGAGAAAACATGAAAACTACTACTTTCTTGAGGTTGTTAACGCCGATTTCGCAACATTTTAAATACAGTAAGCTTGCGTTGTAAATGTTTCATACTTCAGCCAAATTTTAATAAGATCGTAATAACCGTTAAGAAACAAGGAACCTTTAAAAAATAGTTTTCGAAAGTGTTTTTACGTTTTCAAATCTCGTCGGTCAAATCTGCGAAGTTTTAGAATACTCGAAGTTCGCTTTAGCTTTGCATAAAATCTCAGAAGATGGTCTGACCTTTATGTATTTCAAAGTTATACTTTATAACCGTTTGGGAGCCAGGGGGGCGGACATACCTTCTTTTGATCTTCTTTATAATTTCCTAAATTTTAAATCCATAAGAAAACAATTTTGAACTTGTTTTCAGTTCTAGAATTCCTGCCAATAGCGCAACTAATTGCGCTAGCATTGGATGTTTTTCTTCAATTCCATATTTCTATGGCCACCGGTTTTTGCGGAAACAGTAAAATAAGCTCCTTTTTTATTTTTTATTTATAAATAAATAGTGTCTTATAAAAAGGAAGCAAATAGCAGCATGCCAATTTGAACAAGATCGCTTTTACCATTAAGATACAAGAATATTTCAAAAAATTGGCTTTGAAAATGCTTTAATATTTTTGCGTTTAATCTCAGAAAGTTTTGAAACTCCCCCATTCGCTATAATTTTCCTTAAAATTATATTATAAGGGAAATTATAGCCATTATTTCAACTTATACTTTTATTACTTTATTTATACTTTGGGTTGCTTTATATGTGTGTTTAATATTGGCTTTGTGTAGTGCGTGGTTCAGAAGTTATGGCCATTTTAAACTCATTATTTCTCAAATAGGAAGGTATACTTTTCAATATTTTTAAAAAATTGTATTTTTTTTAAGTTCAGTGTAGGTATGTGTAGTTAACTTAATTTTGTATTTTCCAGTTCTTGTCTGCTAAATTCTTCTTAAAAAAAGTACGGAAAAACATTTAATCCATTTTCGCATGAAATTTCTAACTTCTAAAAAATTTTCTTCTTTGGGTTCTCTGACTATTTCCGCAGCTTAGAAGGTCAGCCCTGGATAACAGAGACCAAGAGCAGCTTCCTTATTGGTGTCTGTTATCCAGGTTATAGTTGGACAAATTTAAAACACCCTTTTCTCTTCCAACATACAAATAGAATGACTAACGTTAAAATGTTTGCCAGATGTTTTTATTGGATAAAATACTCTGTTGGCTATGTCGGGCTTTTATTTTTTCATAAAGGCATAACATATGCGGGCCATGCTTCGGTTTTTCTGTAGGGTTTTTCCTGTTTTCATCCATTTTAGATGCATCAGCAATTAAAGGCATTATATTTTGATGCGATGTGCTAGCCAGGTTAAATGTAGTTATTATCTCCCTTTAATGTAGTCATGATATTAGCTTATTATAAAAAAGACGAAACAACGCAAGTGTTATGCCTGTATGAGAGAATGCATTTTATTTTAACAGCTTGATGTCAACTAGTAAAATAATTTCATTCTATTAAGCCAATTATATGTAGAATAGCTCTCAAGTTGACATAGGCTTTTCTAAACCTGGCTAAATAAAGGCCGACAAGAAAACCGTTCATTTCGAGTCCGAAAATTTTTCTAGTTCTTGGTTTGGTCCGTCGAGAGTAATATCTGTCCTTGTTCTCACTATATCTTGACGGTACTATAGACCGGGAACTTTAGCAGGTATAGTTTCGAGTACAGTCTATGGTTCACCGGATCTGGTGACTATGATGATTTGGAAATCCATAAATACAACTTGGCTTTCAATAACTTTACTTACTTTGGTAAGTAAAGTTTGGTTGAGAATGCAGTCAGACCTTGACCTGACGATGTCGCTTGCTTACATGTCTAGGACTGTAGATTGTATATTTATATGAGTCCGAATATGAGACATCAATCTGTATAGACCTGTTTTTTTTTTTTGTGCTTTGGTGCCAGGGGCCTGAATGTGTGCGTTTACCCGCAATGTGATTTGCGTTTAAATTTCTCACTTTCTTTTAAAGATTTCAAAATAATTGCTTATCCTGCTGGCACTATACGTGTTTCCTTTAAACTTTTAAAAATTTAACTTGACAGTGCTTCTTTATTTTTTCGACGACATCCTCTAGGCATATGCATCTCTCACCTATTCCTCTTCATTACCGTTGTTTTAAAGTCTGAAATCTTCCACTGGAAAGCCTGTAGAAGTCTGACTGGAGTAAGGACCGTATTTTTCATAGCTTGGTCTACAAATCCTTAGGCTTTCTATGGACTATCATTCTACATAGCAATAATACTTTTCTTATGATTTTCTCGTGATGCTGACAGAATTGCACTTTTCTACCTAAATCATATTCAAACACTTCTTAACCTGTACTTATAGTACTTATAGTACCACTTTAGCACAGGTTACTTATACTATAAGTAGTACTTATAGTACCACTTTAATATACTCTTAAATGACCACAGACAACTTCTTTAACATCATACTTGAGAGAATTGTGCAGAACTCTCGCGCCAACACCAGAGGTACAATCTTTCAAAAGTCCGTTCAACCACTCGCATACGCAGACGACATTGACATAATCGGTAGAACAAAGCGTGATGTCAGTGAAGCCTTCGTGAGTATTGGGACGGAAGCGGCGAATATGGGTTTAGCAGTCAATGAGGGCAAAACCAAGTATATGCTGTCAACAATAAAAGACCATTCAAGACTGACGTCTTGGAAAAAACATCACCATCGACAGCTATAATTTTGAGGTAGTTAGGGACTTTGTCTACCTGGGTTCCGCTATCAATTCAGACAATGACACCAGCGCTGAAATCAAACGAAGGATAACTCTTGCCAATCGCTGTTTCTTTGGGCTAAGAAGGCAATTGAGTAGCAAAGCCCTCTCTCGAGAAACTAAAGTGTCCATGTATAAGACCCTCATCATCCCAGTCCTGCTTTACGGTGCAGAAGCATGGACCCTGTCAAAGGCGGATGAAAACACTTTAGGCTGCTTCGAGAGGAAAATTCTTCGGACGATTTACGGTCCCGTCTGCATAGACGGAGAGTGGAGGAGGAGATATAACATCGAACTGTACGGGCTGTACAGCGATACCGACCTAGCCAAAAGAGTCAAAACACAACGTCTACGATGGCTGGGCCATCTAGAGCGGATGGGCACCAACGCCCCGGCCCGGAAAATCTTCGAATCCACACCGCAGGGACGACGCGGTAGAGGAGCACCGAGACTCAGGTGGCGCACGCAAGTGGAAGGGGACCTCAGCCAACTTCGCGTGCGAAACTGGAGACGGCTAGCTAGAGACAGAGCTGCCTGGCGAAGCTTGTTGGCTGAGGCCCAGGTCCACCCCGGACTGTAGCACTTACCTTAAGTAAGACCACAGACAACTACTGACACCTATCCTTAGCGAGCGACGAAGTCACGCCAGCGTCTAAGCCCTGGAAAGAAGAGAGATGAAAGCCTTTAAAAACGCGAAGCTGGCCAACCAATAGTTTAGTTCTTTCAAATAAAAATCAATTTTATGTTCCGTTTTAAATATATTCTCTTAAATACTTTATTTGTTTAAATATACATAATTGTTCTCTTAAATTTATCTATTCGTTATCTCATCGATTAACTTAAATTTTATTTATGATAATGCTTAGTCTCTACTTGGATTTTCCTATATAAAGTCATTCTTTTTTTTTATTTTAGTACATTTTAAATTGTGTAATTTATTGAAATACAAAAAATATTTATAAGTCAAATGCATTTTTCAAACCAAACTCAATTATTTATTTTCTAATGGAGTTTTTTTTTCTGTAATTGTTACTTATAATAACATTGAATAAATAGATTTTATTTTAACGAAATAATAAATTTTTTATCTGATTTGGTGTAACAACAATGTACCGATTTTTTGTTTATTAACGGGGTTTTAAATATATTTTTCTGATTTTTTTCAATTTTGGTTTATTTACAATTTAACTTTATCACAATTATCTACTGTTTTTTTTTTTGTCATTTATTCATGTAGTTATTTTTAATATTAAATTTAAATACCAAATGCTTTGCACTGGTTTTTCGTGTGTGTATACAAAAATGTAATTAGATTGAAAAATTATTAAAAAAGAAAAAAAAAATATTTTACATAGTAAACGCTATTTTAAAATGTAAAAAACTTAATTGAAATAATTTTTAATATTATGTGTTATGAAAAAATGCTCTTTCGCAAAAAAATACATGAAAATAAATTCACTGTAAATGTAAATCCTGCGCTATTCTAAAAACTTATAATTGTATGTTCCTTGGCTTAATTTTTCCTCGATGTTAAATAACTAAAAAGAAAACTAATGAAAAATAAAAAGAACATAACAAAAGAAAACGCTAAGAAACCCATCAACTGTGGCTTCACTGGTCAAAGTAATTACACTCTAGTTATCGACCCGAAGACATATGGATGCTGTACGTGTGTGTGCTTTTAGGTATGCTCTGGACATGGCGGGATCCGGAACGTAATTAATTCTGACCACCAGCATTCGATGAAGGTCAGTTGGCACTACCCTCGATGATGGAGTTTGTTGTCGTTGGGGCAGTAAGTTGCATTTGTTCGACGGCGTTTGTGGCCCCCATTGCTCGGGCTTCGGTTTGGGGTTGGGAGTTTCGTTGGGGAATGCCGGGCGTTGCGAAGGCTGTCTGAGCTCGCCCCACTGCAGCTGTGTGCACAGTTGGTGTTTGTGCTGTTGCATTTGCTGCCGAAGGCATTTGTATGCTCGTGTGGGCTTGCAGCACTGGAACTGTCTGTTGGTTTTGGTTTTGCTGTGGAGGGGGCGTTTTGGTTGGTGGAGGCGGTGCAGGCGGTAATACTAATTCATCAATCGTGCATACTCGGTCATCGATTGGAAATTTGAAGTTGATTTCGTTGCCAGTGACTGCGGGCGATGCATCGGCATTTTTTTCTAAGCATTTACCATCCCCTGAAATGAGAGAAAATAAAAATAAGAAGTTATAGGAACATTTAAAATGCAAAGTCCGTAGGGTTTATAGTTATTCTTTCAGCAAAATTCGTTCAAAATTTTGTGTTTGAAATACCAACCCATTTCTAATTGCAAAGAGTAAAACTTATTTACACTGATGAAGCAAAAAATGTGGTAAAAAACTACAGAATTCAAGTCCGGAAGAAATGCTCTCTTCTATCAAAAGGATTATAATGGCCGCCTTTAATCAAATTTAAAGACATCGTAGAAGGCTCCATGGTAGGCATATTTATAAATATATAATAGGTAGGCATATTCATAAATATAGGCACATTTCTTCTGTCCAAAGTGCAGTAAAATGTTATGATCTAAAGAGTAGAGAGAGAGAGACTTATTGCTTTGAGGACAACTTTCTTGTCTCCACTTTTTTTTAATATTTTTTTTGCTAAAAGAAAGAAATCAGTATTTGGTTTCGAATTTGCCTGCTCATTAGAGTAGGTGAGTGATGCTTCTCAACTTTTGTAACTTCCTGGCCTTATTTTGAAACCTTATGCTTCTAGAATAAGGCAAAGTTTTACCACTGAAAAAATGAACCTTCTTCTTAAACTAGCCTTGCGCCAGCAAAGGTGCTTAATGGGCTTTATAAGGGGTTCGTATTATCGATTTCATCAGAACTACCCACAGTCTGTAACATTTCAGTAAGAGGTGTTGAGCTTAAAATATTCCTATATGGTAAATTATATTCTAGTGGGTATTCAGTACGAAAAAATACACTGACAAGTTTCGACCATTTTGCTCGACCATCACTTGCGGGGTTTTTTATGTCGTGCGTGGTAGAATCTTTCACGCGGCTGCCATTTTTTTAATCTCCCGTTTAATTTTTTATCACTTTCCAAACACAAGTAATTTTTACCGCGACTAGTTTAGGCTTAGGTTACATCGCCGAATGCCCTTTTTTCGCTGACGGTGTTCTGGGGTGTATGAATCCAGCTTTTTGACCCCTATATTAGCGGAAAAATCATTTTTAAACAATGAACCAACTTTATACGGTTACCAGCAAAACGATCCTGATTTGAAAGAATTAAAAATAGATGATTTTTAGCCGACGACGAAACCGACAAAAAACAGTGCTTATGTGCGTCAAATAAAAATTCTGAAACTAAAATCTCCCGGATTTCAAATTAATAAAAAGGGGTCGGCACCGAAATCCCCGAACTCAAAAGCCCGGAATTCAAACTCCTGATTACGAAATTCTGACCTCAAAATCCCGGAATTAAAAATTTCGCAAATCGGAATCCAGTAATCCGAAATCGCGAAAACTAAAATTTCGGAATAAAAAATCGCGGAAATGAAAAAGAAAAGTTCGTAAAAAAAGACTTTGGATGTGTCTTAGATATATACACCAACCGGCCTTTGGCCTTACTTGCTCAGGTCGTCGCATCGTCCAATTTCACGTAAAATTTTATAATCCCGGAAATTTTCTGGATCTTAAAACGCTTTGAATTTCCGTGGTTAAGATTTCTGGGATTCTGATTGCCGGTATCTTAATTATGGTTTTTAAATTTAATTTAATTTCCGGGGTTTTGAGGCCGAGATTTTGGGTTCGCATTGAAATCCCGGAATTCAAAGTCCCGAATGTCAAAATTACGGCAATCAAACAGTATTTGGGTTGTTCTTAAAAAAAAAACACTCCGGAATTCATACACCGGTCCGATTCATACACCGGTCGACATTGGGCCTCATTATTTAGGTTCTCAGGGCGCCGCTACTTGACGTATGTAAAATTTTATTTTATTTGAATTTTATAACCCCAGAAATTTCCGGGATCTTAAAACTATTTTCGTTTTCCGGGATTTCGATTTGCGGGATTATCATTTCCAGAGTTTTCATTGGCCGGATTTTCAATTCTAGGATTTTCAAAACTTGATTTGAGGATTTTTGGCACCGCGGACTTTGGTTTCCGGGCAAACTATTCGATAAAAAAAAGAATCCGAATTTTACTTATTTCTAATGTTTTTTTTTTTCGTGGGTAGGAAAAACTTTTATAAGCACTAAAAGGACCGGCCACGCGTGCTCATAGTAGTGTGAGATTCTTACTCACTAAGTTTCCTTAAAAAGTAGTTCAAGCTTCTGTAGTAATCGCGTGTGGCAGGCCACGTTTTCTCGTGCTGTTTGAATTTTTTCTTTTCTAAATTTATAATACCGAAAATTACCGGAACTTTCAAACAATTTGAATTTTCTGGGCATTTTTTTTGTGGGTTTTTCATTTCTGGGAGCTCGATTTGCCGGATTTTTTAACTTTCAATGTCGGGATTTTGAATTTCTGAAATGAAAATCCTGCGAAGAAAAATGCTAGAAACGAAAATCCCGTTAACCTCCGGGATGTTTAAGGCGGATCGAACGGTTTGCGCAGAGAATTCAAAATCCATAATCCCGACATTATTAAATTTTAAGATGTTATGTAAGAGTCGAGGAGCGGCCCGGAGTTTTTTTTAGGAACAACCAAACTCCTATTTGATTTCTGGGATTTATATTCCGTGATTTGGATTTCCGTAACTTTCATGTCCGGGAATTGGAATTTCTGGATTCTTAATGAAAAAATTATGAATTTCCAACCCCTCGGAATTTTGAATTCCATACAAACGAGCGGTTTTTACAATCGGCATTTTAATTTTCCCTATTTTGTTTTTTGAGAATATTTTGAGTATTTTGAGAATTTGAATGCTGGAACTTTCATTTCGAGAATTTGAATTTCGAATTTTGATTTCGGTGGCCAACTTGGCTGTCAGCATTGCTGTAATGTTGGCTTTCACTGCGGCGTTTAGCTTCATACCGGGCTGCATAGCACTGACCCCTGAGACTAACGACTTTATAATAGTCAGCCGAGGTCTCCTTGCTGCAAATAAGAAGCTTGCACCAGTCTGGTGCCTGACACCGTCTTTAAAGTTCGGTGCCACTAGCGTGGGGTTTTCCAGGCCAAGCAGTGCTACAGATAGCCGAGCCTTCATATAAGCCGCTTGTTATCCGCTCATATTCTTCCTCGCCACCCTAGTCAATGATACAGAAAGTCAGATGCTCTTTCAAAACCTCCCTAAATAAACAACTTGAGGTTTTATGGATCCATTCTTCGGCTACAGGCTTCATTCCGATGAACAGATGGATGCTTAGTTTTAGCAGTGATGTACCCCTAAAACTTTTCAGCTTAATTGCCGAGCCCTCACCAGAGTACTCTCCTATGAAAAAAATTTACTTCTCTAGGTAAGTGCCTTACAAGATTGACAGATTCTTGGTCAGTCACACTCGAATTCTTCGTTTCTCCTTTTTTCAAGAGACTCTCCAGGGCAAAGTTTCAGATCTTTGATTTTTAAAAAGCTTCACGGCGTTTTTGAAGTTTTATTTCCTACGAAATTCCTGCCGGCAGGAAGTGTAGCGGAAGCGCTTTTCGAATCAGGTATAGTCACCACGAAAGGGTCGGCGTCTAAGATTTTGTCGGATTATTGGTACAGCCATATTACTATGGCGGCTTCGCAAGCAGATTTCTTCTGGGGTAGCATGCATCCAGCATGCTACAACAGCGCGCCTTTCCAGATGGCGGATAGGCCACCTGGTATGCAAATACCAAAACCGGCAACTAGCTAAAAAATTCAGGAGCATCTATCTCAAAATGAGCGGCTTTCTAGCCGGCGCTTTTCATCCAGGTTAAAGTTGGTCGATAAAAAGCGCACATTTTTCTTGCTTCCAGCATGCAAATCTAATGGACGGCAATGGATGCATGCTAAAGGTTTTAATTGAATATTCTACTGGTGATATCATAGCTTTTCTCTTTAAAGGCATAACACTTGCGGGGTAGGCTTTCGATATTTGTGTGCAGAGTTTTTGTGTTCCTCACTGGCTGTTTCGAGTTTGTGTTGAATGAGAACTTCTTTTTTATCCCCTATCGTCAAATTCTTTCCTCTCGCGACGTGCTACGGATTTAATCCGTAATAAAAGGGTCATCTCTTTTATAACCCCTTGATTGCGAGCTTATTATAAAAAAGGACGAAGCCCTTGAATTCAAATCGTCATCGAAGATGAAGCTTTCATCATCACTGCTCGGCAAAAATAGAGCTTTTTCTCCATGAGGTCCTGTCAGTTGTGAACCATTCCTTGTCGTCGAATTGGTCTCCGCTACATCCGTTAAGACAGGGTGAGGGCTAGTTTTAAACATTTTATCGTATCTCCAACCTTGTCAAATGCTGGGTAGCTGTGAGTACATCAGAGAATTTCACAAGCATTTAAAAAAGAACACCTGTGAGGAAAGCTGCCAAAAATTTACCTCACTTTCTCTGCTTCTGGAAGATACTTCTTCCAGTACCGGTGATAGGAAGTGGGCCTCTGTTAACAACAGCCATCAGGCCCTGTGTTCCCACTTTTTGTCACCACCCGAGTTAAATGAGGGAGATCTGGTATGGCTCTACAACCCACCTCGTAAAAGGGGAAGATCGCCAAAGCTTCAGTAGGATTGGGAAGGTCCCTACCAAGTTGTAACGCGAATTAATGATGTCGTCTTCTGAATCCAATGAGGACCAAGAGCGAAGATGAAAGTTGTCCATGTTGATTGCCTACATCGCTACCACGGAAGCAATGATGACGTACTTGTTTGGGGCAAACAAAACTACGAGGGGAGCAATGTAGTGTGGCGACAAGAAATAGAAGACATGCAGGAATCGCTGAATGCACCTATCGATTCACTAAACGAATATACCCAAACCCAACTGTCGATTTTCGATTTCCCCTCCTTGGAATTCAGCGGAAGAGTACCAATGGAAAATTACCAAAGAAGAAGTATGGAACGAACTAAACGGTGCTTAATTTTGTATAAATTAAGGGTGACAGGCTCGTACGGGACAGTTATTTTTTAAACGTTGACTTGTGAAAATCGGTAATAAAGCAAAAGTGATTGAATTGAAATAAAGTATTGAATTCCAAGTTGTAAATTTGAATAACCGTGTGATTTAGATTTAAATAATACTATGTATCCACTGGCAATAAAAAGAGGATTAGCGGGAGACCATTAAATAAAAATCCCAAAGTGGCTCCACCGGGCAAATATAGGATTAATTTAAAACGAGCACTCATTTTCTGTCATTTTGGCTCTCAGAAGAGAGTGGCGATGTCATTTTCCAGAAGCGAAAAAATATTTCAGTTGAAAAAGTCCCAATAAAAAACGTATTTGTGACAGATCTTTCGTACAGGGATAGTTTAAGTTTCCTTTTTTGATTCTCAAACTGTTACAAAGGTGAATAAAATAGGTTTGTGAATAGGGTGAATGGGATTTATGAGAGGATTTATTTTTAATCGTTTGTCGAGAGGATTTAAATTTGTATGGTAAATCGCGTGATTTGTAGACGATTTAATGAGGATTTTTATTAATCGCGGATAAGTACCTGGTGGAGACATACTATAAGTTTGTTTGATAAATAAAGTCTTTCATTATCAAACAAACATGTCTTCTGCTGGAGACATGCTATAAGTTTGTTTGATAAGTTTTTCATTGTGAAGTTATAAGACTAAATTTGAAAACATTACAATATCTAGAGCTACCCCAAGTAAGACCACACACTTAATACACAAGGTTAACTCCCAGGCAGCAGGACGGTGTATGCAACTCAGTTCCACAAGTAATATCCTCAACTGCAGCACAAGCGTTGAAAACATAACACGTTGCATACCTGGTTCTATACAAAAACATAAAAGGATGATAAAAATGTCCATACAGAGGCTGGAGATAACCAAACACAACGTTGTTCCCTGTCTCCCATAATACTGCAGGTGAACAGAAGAGTCTCAGGTTCTATATTAAAGGGTGTTGGTATAGCTTTAGTGTCAGGTTGCCATACCTTCTGGTTTTTGATTAATTTCGAACAAAAGTTGTCTTCACGCAAAGTTTCTCCAATCCAGCCCAGTGCTGCGTTCCCTGGTAATTTCCATTACTTTTTAGTATCAACCAGAGGCGCGCGTCACATCCTGTCGCTGACGGATTTTCTGGCTGATATTTCCCTGCATGCACTGAAATACCGCGATAACGGAGAGAGCCCCAACTTGAAAACGGCGTTCGTTCTTATTGCGAAACGTATATAGCAACTCTGATGTATGCCACAGCTTCAATCAATCAACGTCATGTGGAACTGCAGAAGAATCCTGGCTTTGAGGATTTCTCTTGAAGGTGTATAGTGACGAGCTATCAACGACACGCCAATGACATTCAAAACAATCAAACCTGGGTGGCCGGAAATTGGCAAAGCAGAAAACCAATTGCCATGTGATGGCTAACGACACAGGAGAACAGTTGCAAAAAGGCGATTTGATTGCCTACATCGCTACCACGGAAGCAATGATGACGTACTTGTTTGGGGCAAACAAAACTACGAGGGGAGCAATGTAGTGTGGCGACAAGAAATAGAAGACATGCAGGAATCGCTGAATGCACCTATCGATTCACTAAACGAATATACCCAAACCCAACTGTCGATTTTCGATTTCCCCTCCTTGGAATTCAGCGGAAGAGTACCAATGGAAAATTACCAAAGAAGAAGTATGGAACGAACTAAACGGTGCTTAATTTTGTATAAATTAAGGGTGACAGGCTCGTACGGGACAGTTATTTTTTAAACGTTGACTTGTGAAAATCGGTAATAAAGCAAAAGTGATTGAATTGAAATAAAGTATTGAATTCCAAGTTGTAAATTTGAATAACCGTGTGATTTAGATTTAAATAATACTATGTATCCACTGGCAATAAAAAGAGGATTAGCGGGAGACCATTAAATAAAAATCCCAAAGTGGCTCCACCGGGCAAATATAGGATTAATTTAAAACGAGCACTCATTTTCTGTCATTTTGGCTCTCAGAAGAGAGTGGCGATGTCATTTTCCAGAAGCGAAAAAATATTTCAGTTGAAAAAGTCCCAATAAAAAACGTATTTGTGACAGATCTTTCGTACAGGGATAGTTTAAGTTTCCTTTTTTGATTCTCAAACTGTTACAAAGGTGAATAAAATAGGTTTGTGAATAGGGTGAATGGGATTTATGAGAGGATTTATTTTTAATCGTTTGTCGAGAGGATTTAAATTTGTATGGTAAATCGCGTGATTTGTAGACGATTTAATGAGGATTTTTATTAATCGCGGATAAGTACCTGGTGGAGACATACTATAAGTTTGTTTGATAAATAAAGTCTTTCATTATCAAACAAACATGTCTTCTGCTGGAGACATGCTATAAGTTTGTTTGATAAGTTTTTCATTGTGAAGTTATAAGACTAAATTTGAAAACATTACAATATCTAGAGCTACCCCAAGTAAGACCACACACTTAATACACAAGGTTAACTCCCAGGCAGCAGGACGGTGTATGCAACTCAGTTCCACAAGTAATATCCTCAACTGCAGCACAAGCGTTGAAAACATAACACGTTGCATACCTGGTTCTATACAAAAACATAAAAGGATGATAAAAATGTCCATACAGAGGCTGGAGATAACCAAACACAACGTTGTTCCCTGTCTCCCATAATACTGCAGGTGAACAGAAGAGTCTCAGGTTCTATATTAAAGGGTGTTGGTATAGCTTTAGTGTCAGGTTGCCATACCTTCTGGTTTTTGATTAATTTCGAACAAAAGTTGTCTTCACGCAAAGTTTCTCCAATCCAGCCCAGTGCTGCGTTCCCTGGTAATTTCCATTACTTTTTAGTATCAACCAGAGGCGCGCGTCACATCCTGTCGCTGACGGATTTTCTGGCTGATATTTCCCTGCATGCACTGAAATACCGCGATAACGGAGAGAGCCCCAACTTGAAAACGGCGTTCGTTCTTATTGCGAAACGTATATAGCAACTCTGATGTATGCCACAGCTTCAATCAATCAACGTCATGTGGAACTGCAGAAGAATCCTGGCTTTGAGGATTTCTCTTGAAGGTGTATAGTGACGAGCTATCAACGACACGCCAATGACATTCAAAACAATCAAACCTGGGTGGCCGGAAATTGGCAAAGCAGAAAACCAATTGCCATGTGATGGCTAACGACACAGGAGAACAGTTGCAAAAAGGCGATTTGATTGCCTACATCGCTACCACGGAAGCAATGATGACGTACTTGTTTGGGGCAAACAAAACTACGAGGGGAGCAATGTAGTGTGGCGACAAGAAATAGAAGACATGCAGGAATCGCTGAATGCACCTATCGATTCACTAAACGAATATACCCAAACCCAACTGTCGATTTTCGATTTCCCCTCCTTGGAATTCAGCGGAAGAGTACCAATGGAAAATTACCAAAGAAGAAGTATGGAACGAACTAAACGGTGCTTAATTTTGTATAAATTAAGGGTGACAGGCTCGTACGGGACAGTTATTTTTTAAACGTTGACTTGTGAAAATCGGTAATAAAGCAAAAGTGATTGAATTGAAATAAAGTATTGAATTCCAAGTTGTAAATTTGAATAACCGTGTGATTTAGATTTAAATAATACTATGTATCCACTGGCAATAAAAAGAGGATTAGCGGGAGACCATTAAATAAAAATCCCAAAGTGGCTCCACCGGGCAAATATAGGATTAATTTAAAACGAGCACTCATTTTCTGTCATTTTGGCTCTCAGAAGAGAGTGGCGATGTCATTTTCCAGAAGCGAAAAAATATTTCAGTTGAAAAAGTCCCAATAAAAAACGTATTTGTGACAGATCTTTCGTACAGGGATAGTTTAAGTTTCCTTTTTTGATTCTCAAACTGTTACAAAGGTGAATAAAATAGGTTTGTGAATAGGGTGAATGGGATTTATGAGAGGATTTATTTTTAATCGTTTGTCGAGAGGATTTAAATTTGTATGGTAAATCGCGTGATTTGTAGACGATTTAATGAGGATTTTTATTAATCGCGGATAAGTACCTGGTGGAGACATACTATAAGTTTGTTTGATAAATAAAGTCTTTCATTATCAAACAAACATGTCTTCTGCTGGAGACATGCTATAAGTTTGTTTGATAAGTTTTTCATTGTGAAGTTATAAGACTAAATTTGAAAACATTACAATATCTAGAGCTACCCCAAGTAAGACCACACACTTAATACACAAGGTTAACTCCCAGGCAGCAGGACGGTGTATGCAACTCAGTTCCACAAGTAATATCCTCAACTGCAGCACAAGCGTTGAAAACATAACACGTTGCATACCTGGTTCTATACAAAAACATAAAAGGATGATAAAAATGTCCATACAGAGGCTGGAGATAACCAAACACAACGTTGTTCCCTGTCTCCCATAATACTGCAGGTGAACAGAAGAGTCTCAGGTTCTATATTAAAGGGTGTTGGTATAGCTTTAGTGTCAGGTTGCCATACCTTCTGGTTTTTGATTAATTTCGAACAAAAGTTGTCTTCACGCAAAGTTTCTCCAATCCAGCCCAGTGCTGCGTTCCCTGGTAATTTCCATTACTTTTTAGTATCAACCAGAGGCGCGCGTCACATCCTGTCGCTGACGGATTTTCTGGCTGATATTTCCCTGCATGCACTGAAATACCGCGATAACGGAGAGAGCCCCAACTTGAAAACGGCGTTCGTTCTTATTGCGAAACGTATATAGCAACTCTGATGTATGCCACAGCTTCAATCAATCAACGTCATGTGGAACTGCAGAAGAATCCTGGCTTTGAGGATTTCTCTTGAAGGTGTATAGTGACGAGCTATCAACGACACGCCAATGACATTCAAAACAATCAAACCTGGGTGGCCGGAAATTGGCAAAGCAGAAAACCAATTGCCATGTGATGGCTAACGACACAGGAGAACAGTTGCAAAAAGGCGATTTCGAGTTGATGGAAATTTTGCAGCTAAATGGTCCTTCGGCTACGGCGAGCATATTTTTCAGAATATGTGTAGGGCAACAAGTTCTATTATAGGACACAAAAAGGAACTGGGTACTGTGAGCACAAGAGAAGCAAGCTTAAAATAAATGCTCATAAAAAATCGTCACGACTTGAAAGATGTATAAACCTACATTTCGGACACAAACTTATTAAAAAAGAGAAAACAATTTAATATAAAGTAAAATTAATTTACCACATACCTCCAGCACGTCGGTCCTCTCGAGTGTAGTAACGTGCACGATGCCTCGAGAAGCATACAGCCATGGCTAGGATAATGATGGCAATTAGTACGAATATAATACCGCCCAGAATTGCAAGTGTATTAAGGCCACCTGGAAAAAAGAGAGACAGAGAAGAAAGATAGAGGGAAAGATTAAAAAAATAAAAAATACTCGAGCACATACATAAAACACAAGTATTTAGAACATTTTAAGCTATTTATCAGCATTTTAAGAAAATACAAAACAATTTGTAACAGTCCATTGCAATTACCAATCTTTTAACGAAAAACGGCTACCCAAGCAGTTAGGACAATTAAAACGATTAATGGCCGCAGCCATTTCGCTTATAGAATGGTGTGAAAGAAAAATGGATGTGGTTTTGTCAGCACTTAGATACAAGTGGGTCGACTCTATCGCTAAGTATAGGGAGCTTGGGCGGTATATAGGATGTGATGGGGATAACTGCATCATTAGTCAAGTGAACCAAATTATTGCAGGTGTGGTGAAGCGATATTTAAAGTCTATGTAACAAGGACAGTTGGCTTTATCCTTGAGCGCAAATGGATATACTTTTTATAGCATCATGTGTGGCATTTACCCTATATTCCGACTCCAGAAGAGAAAACTTTCCGACAGTAAAACACAATTCATCTGCTTGAATTCGTATAACCGTTTTAGGGGCACTTCGGTTGTCCTATTAACGTTTATTTTAAAACAAACAACATGCTATACAGGCACTGAGGAGTGGTTGTCCCAAATCTCTGGCTAAACGACCTTTACCTGACAACGTAACGTACAAATGATAGCTTTAAATAAATGCAATAAAACAACCTTTTGCAATAAAATGCTGCAAATAAAATATGCAAACCAGGTTAATGAAAAAATAGCTACAGCCAAGGGATTCTTTGTCTCCAAATGCTAATCTGTGACAATCATTCTCAATAAGTTTAGTTTGGAAGCCCTTACAAAAATACGCAATTTTGTGTAAACCTTTACAGCTTTAGTTTGATGCAATCGTCGAATAAGTCGATTTGTCTTGCCTATTTCCATCTGAGTACAGAAATAGAACCCATCGTCTTTACCCCTAAGAGGACCTAAATTTTTTTTCCAATTCCGAAATTTCCAAATTAAGAAATCTCCTCAAAGAGGTGGAGCTCGCGGACGATTACTTGGTTGGGATCTGAGTCCTGTTCAGTGTAGCGTGATGGTGACTCACTATAAGCACTGCTACATGGCACGCAAACCGTTTATATATAAAAATATACAGTTTAAAAACTGATGTTTGTACATAAAAAATTTTGGACGATGACTGAAACATGGCAAACATGGAAAATATCAGTCAAAAGCTGTTCTCTGTTAAAAAAAAGGATGTGCCTGCAAAGTTTTTGGTGGATTTAATAAAAAGGTTGTTAGTACTAATAAAGCGTACAGTTAAGTCAATGAATTTCTAGACGCCTATTTTTGCTGCGCAATTTAAAACAATTATTAATTTTTCGTCTTTTTTTAGCCAAAAACACGTATAACAGAACCTTTTTTGTGTAGACTTTATATTGTTTGTTATCCCTTTGTGTATTGTTTTTTCACAATAATATCAAAATTTAGCGGAGTATTTTTTCTGTAAAAATTATCTACAACCGAAAACTGTTATTTATAAAAAAAAATATGCCTACAATTTTTTTGGTGGATTTGATAAAAATGTTGTTGGTATTAAAAAAGCCCACACTTAGCTCAATAATTTTCTTGAGGCGTATTTTTCCTGCGCAATTTAAGGCAAATACCAATTTTTCATCCTTTTCTCGTCAAAAAGACGACAAGCTGAAAAATATTTTGTTAGAAGTTGCGGTTTTGTTATCCTTATTATATTGATTTGATGTTTGAGTTTGCCTTTGTTAAAGTCTAATTTGATTGGACTACAACGCATCATGAAGACACACGAGGTAATTTTAGACCTTCAAATGTAAGTGTCACTATATCGAAACATCGAGATCCCTTTGGTATACGGAAACGAAGACGTTGTGAGTCTTCGAAAATTATGAGCAACGACGAAATGCTGTGGTTCTCTTCAGAGACATTTATTTGGACGCGTCTAGAGGGCGATCCTGGGAACCACCGAATTTGTCTGTTTGAGCCATATAACGAAAAAAATCGAAAAATATTTCGTGGGATAAATTTTTGCGGTACCCCAAAATCAACATGGTACTGGGGAGGTGTTGAATGCAAACAAAGAACGCAGTCACTCTCAGAAAAGGAGATGTGATTGGAAGATGCGGATCCAACTGGGAGTAATCTGCGGGAGTGAATCTGCGAGTCCAGTCTCGCCGACGAAATTCGGTAAGCAAGACTGGTTACGCAAGACTAGACTCGGACAGTGTGACTGAAACAGGAGCAGCAAACCATAGCGGAAAATCTCATTGGTGAGATTGCTGATACACATATTTGCATCACTGTATAGAGACTATGTTTGAACGTTCCTATTTCAGCACCATGTAGGCATCGGAGAGGCCAAACTGATTGGCAAAACATGCGTAGTTAGACGAGATGACAATTAAAGGCTCAAAAAGTCCGGACTTTTGACCACGGACATGTTACTCGGATGATGTTATTTTTCGTTGTCGGAAAAACTTTTGCTGAACACATTGGGATAACCTGCGAGATGTATTCAGGACAGGAACACACAATTCAAAGAAATCTTCAGTGCGGAATGGACGTGACGAAAGTGTACGACGTGCGCTGCTGCAGCGCACCCAAGAGGTGCCAAAAATCGACAAGATCAAAAGTCAAATCAAGGGGTATTACATCGGTAAAACGTGGGTGCCTTCTTTGAAAGAATCGCCATCGACATTGAAAGCCTGTTTTCGAAAACTGAAAACAGAAGTCAATACATCCTTTTTATTTGCCAACTATGTACTTCAGCAAGTGGCCTGAAGCTTTCGCGATCCAAGAACCGTGGACCAATGGGTGTGCACTTTTGGTGTGCCAATGAAATTACACAGCGATCAAGAACGAAACTTCGAGTCTTAGATATTTCAGGAGGTGTGAGCATCGATCGGACTGCAGAAAACAGGAAACACATCCCTTCACGCGCAATCAGATGAGACATTAGAGCGCTTTAACAAGACCCTGATGGAACGAACATCTTTCCAAGGTAGTGGATGATAATCAACAAGGAATCGGCGAATGGCGAATTGTTCCAAATGGCCTACCGTAATGCCAATGATGCATAGTACAATGGGTTATACTCCATCTAATGCTCCCTTTGCACGAACTGCCAGGCTACACAGTGAGTTTAAATTTGGATTCCCCATCGAAGAACAAAAATGAGAAAAGGCCTGCTTGGTGGATCTTATAAAAGGAATCAGAGGCACTAACACCTCAAAAAACAATATAAAAACTGCGAGTAATTGCATGAAGGCCAGATATGATGCGAGAGCAATGGCACTGGAACTCAGCGTTGCAGATCTGGTATGGCTCTTCAATCCCCGGGAAGGTCCCGGAAGTTACGCGAATAGGCAACAATAATTAATGAAGTTATCTGCCCAATTTAAAGAGGACCAAGTGGGAAAAAGAAAATTGTCTACGTGGATCGCCTTCATCATTACAAAGGAAGCAATGATGATGTGCTTGTTCGGGACGATCCTAACTAGGAGGGAGATAATGTGATATGGCGACAAAATGTTACCAATCGACTTCTATTCCACATCCGACGGCTTAAATTATAATTCGCCGAACACCATGCAGTGCTAGACGTACATAGTTGAGGATGCTAGCTTCACCACTTTCGGAGACTAGTGGGGAATAAACAAACACCATGAATTCCAAATGTTACCCAGTTGCGCTCCACCCTAAATCTAGAAATGTTTGTTTGTAATTTTCCAGTATGCTCTAAATCAAAACCAATACTAATCGTGCGAGAGGGTTGTTCTTATGGCCGCAGAAGCGCAATGCAAGTGGTGAAAGCTTTATGGCATTTTTTACATTCTCAAATGGTTCGTATTATTAAAGTGTCTGGAGATGAAGATTCAATCAAACCGGAATGGATTGAGGGCCACTAACTCATCATAATCATTTTCGGTGACCGCTTATCATTAGAAGTAGGGTCGCGGAGCGGGGGCGGCTTATTGGTCCTTCAATCGTTCCCGATCCTCCGCCACCTACTCAAGAGACACAGGCGCGATCCCCAGACGGGTCTCGGAGATGTTTTTTTTACCTGATCCTACCGCCTATTTCTTGGCCAACCAACCAGGCGGGCGACACGCTCGCATCTCCGCTAACATAACCTGTTTAGGAAGTCTGTCGGGGGGCATGCGAACAACGTGTCCAAATCATCGAAGAATTGATCGTTCAACTCGAAGAATAAGCTGCCCAACTAAAATTTTTTCTCTCATAAGACTCTCGTAGAGTATTCTCCAAGAGCTTGCCTCTTGGAATTTGTCTCTCATAGAGTACTACGAGAGCGCTTAAGAGAGTCTTACGGGAGTTGAATGGCCCCACTTATGGGAGTTATTTGATCTGATAAAAAGTTTTAAACTCTCCTTGCAAGAGTTATTCGGTCTCATAATAAGACAATAAGTTCTTCTTATGGGATGTGAAGACGTAGTCTTGTTTGACAGAGAGAGAAACATATAACAAACAATCTTCGTGTCATCTTTATCATATTGTGTGCCAAAAATGCTTTAATTTTTCATAAGGATATAAAGTAAAAAAGAGAACAATATATACTTCTAAAATAAAGTGTTATTTTCAATGCACTGTTTGATGGTACACCATTGTCATCAACATTATTGACTTTAATAATATTTTTTCTGAGGTTATATATGCAAGAACTTTGTGCAACTGAAAATTTATCTGCTAAAGTTAACATTTTACTTCGATAAAAACAATGCGCCACGAAAACAATCAGTTTAAAAAAAAAAACTATAAATGATAGCTCATCGCTCAACATCATTGCCGCGTGCACATGAATGAAGGAATATAAACATTACAGCATACGCATGTTATGACATTTGCTCGCTAAAGTAAATGTTAATCTGACGTCATTGGAGTTGACTGTGAGTTTGTTTGCGTGTAGAAGTCAGTCAATCCATGCTGGCTAACCAGACCATGAATAGGTTTTCGATGACGTTTTGTGCTGCAGAGATACCTACACTTTTTTCTCCATAAAGAAATGCAATAATTAAAATCTACTGCCACCGCAAGCACACTTTAAAATTACTTTTGACGGATAGTGGAACGCCATTATTTTGAAGTGACATGAATAGGTATTTTTATCAGCCATCCGCTCTCAAAACAAGAGTGTTAGGCTGAAAAGAGTATTTTTATGAGTACTTCGATACTTTGACTCTCATAAGGATGCTCTTTATAATACTTTTACTCTTTGAGAGTAAAACGAGAGTTGAACTCACATAACAAGAACCAAATATGCTCTCATAATGGAAGTTTACGTCTTTTCTACTCTGGTAGCTTTTTACCCTTCTAATGAGAGTACTATGAGAGTGAAATTCAATTTAATAAAAAAAAAATATGTTCTGAGAGTACTCAAGAGTTTTACGAGAGCCTTATAAGAGGTTTTTCTAGATTTGTAGAGCACATCTCTCGAGAGTATGTTTTTTGGGTGCTCAGCATTAAGATTCCCACCAAGACTGGCGTTTCTCACTCTTTCTCTAAGAGTTACACTAGCAACGTACCTCAGAATTTTCATTTTGACAGCTTGTACCCGCGATCTTATTCTTTCGATCATTACCAAAGTTTGGGTAATGGGTCCAAGCTCAGCTTTCCTGATGACCGGCTGGCCCAGCTCCTTAACCATTGCTCCAGCTTGGCCAATCCTACAGGATAACTCAGTATCACACCTTTTATCTTTCGTGAAAAAGACCCCGAGATACTTAAACTTCTCTACCTGTTTCAATGGGACCCCATTTATGTGAAGGGTGCCTGAACTGCACAAGAGTTCGGGAAACAACCATCACTTCGGACTTGCTCACGTTTACTATCATCCCAGCTTCACTACATATGACTCTTCCAGTGTTTGCTGAAGTTCCTCAAGTTCCGGACGATGCCAGGATAGCTAAATCATCTGCGAAAAGCAGATTAGAAGTGAGAAAGATTACTCACCAAGACTGCCGTTCACTATCCAGTCCATATATGCTATAAAGAGGAGAGGCTTTAGAACACAGCCCTAGTGAAGACCAACGCACACATCAAAACGTTGGGATTTGACGCCAATTTATCTGTACACACCTTCTGCAGTTCCCATACGAAAACTGAATGACTCTCAAAAGATGTTTATCCCGAGGGACCCGGTCATAACCCTTTTCTAAATCTACAAAATACGCGTGGACCGGTTTGACATATTCCCCGGCCAAACCTATTCAAGAATAACCTTCAGAGTAAAAAGCTTGTGCCGGTCGGTTGTGCCTCTGTCAGGCCGAAAGCCGCATTACTCTTCCCGCAACAAGGGCTCGATAGCCACTCTGGAACGCGCTTCCAACACCTTTGTGAACACTTTTCCCGGAAGACTTAAGAGAGTTACCACTATAGTTAGAGAAATCTCCCTTGTCCCTTTTTTTGAAAATAGGCACTATAAGTCCTGTTTGCCAATCGCTAGGGGCTTTCCCGCTTTCCCAGGCCACCTTATTGGCACGTGTTAGCCATTTAACACCTTCCACACCCATTGCCTTGAGCATTTCTGGCCGGATTTCATCAACTTCAGCAAACTTACCCATTTTTAGCAATTTAACTTATATTTTAAAATTGTACGAATAATTCGCTCCCAATTGAATTCTTTAAAACTGCTTGATGATTAAGAAAGTAATAGATTTGCTCTGAAAAGTAGTTCTTCCTAGCGTGCAAGCCCATTGCCATAGCTCTTTCATGGGCCCTATACACCTACTTATAGGCATACTACCGAGCACTTGGAAAACAGCATTTACCTATCTCTTCTTATCGTCTTAAAGCTTCTTTCGAAGATAATACAACCGCTTGATAATTTTCGGCTTGCACAATACCTATCCCAAAATAATCAGAAAAACTTCTTAATAGTACAGTTTCGCAATATTATCTCAGCAGGAAAAGGCCCACTGTCATTCTGATGGCACAATCTCACCAATAAGAGGAACCACTTATAAATTTTTTGGGGAAGGAAATATTGTGGCTCCTTATATTTCAAAAATATTTAACAGATGTTGGCAACAAGATCTCTTCTCTAAAACGCGAGTGTTTTGAGTCGACGAATATCTCACTCAATAGACTAACCATCTCGGGCCGTTCATTTTAGTTCTTATAGAAAAAACGTTAGGGTTCCCCAGGGTTTTGTCATTTTTTCTTAGACTCTATTCCTCGTTCTCATTAGCGAGCTCTAGCTTATACAATTCAATCCTTAGCCGATGAGAGAGAGAGTCCCTCTGTTTTCGTTAATTTATTCTCTGTTAATTAGTCACTGCTCTGCTCTGTTCGTTCAAGAACATTGGAACACATAGGCGTTATCCATAAAAGTATTCTGTTTTCTCAAAAAAGGCTAGAAATTTGTTGGCCCCGCTTGATCTGCCTATTTTATCTATCATTAACTCCAAACTTGTATGAAACTCTTGACGTGACATGACTGCAACTTAACCATCTTCACGTGAAACAAAAGTTTTTTTATTGAGGCCAAATTTAAGCACTTTATTACCCACTCAATTTAAATATAAATTTTGATTACTCAAATGTATTTGTGTATCTTTTTAATTTCTTGTCGCCAAGATTTTGTGTACCACATTCTCGTTGCTCTTAAATGCATTCCCATTCCTTCTTCTAGGAGAACCAAAAATTTACACGCGAATCACAATCAGGATAACTCTATTACCGGCACAATTGTAGTAGTTTGCACAAACACGTCTCCAAACCACCCCAGATAACTTACCTCTTTCGAGAAAATTATGTGATGTGCTTGCAGCATCCTTTTCTTCATCGGTGATAAATTCCAGGCACGTATCCAATCCAGTAATATCAAGATCTGTTATTTCGGCACCACGCAAGCTCTTCGGTAGAAAGCAAATCGGATATGTGTCCCACTTCCATTGCAGCTAACAAAAAAAAAAATATGATAAAAACAGGATGACAACAAAGCTGCAAATCATTTAATAACTCAAACAAAAAAAAAATCTTAGCTATTTATATTTTCCTTGAATCCTTTTTCTTTCAGCATTAAACTCACGCTTTATGGTGCAAGACACATGACTCTAGTTTTCTCATGGCAAACAATTCATTCAGTCTAATTGGTTTCGTCATGCACATGCACAACACAAAACAAATTGCCTGACAATCGCAAGTCGTTGTGCAAATACACACAAAACCCCACATCTCCTCAATGCACCAGGCATAACACTCATTCACTTCACTCACACCAGCATGGTACACACATAAATCCTATTGTATAATGGCTTAGAAACACTTACATGTCTAACGATATTAATTAATTTTCCCATGTGACATTCGTCACAAATTAGTGGATTGTTGTCCAGTCGTACATTGCGAATGCTCTGTATCCTTAGTGCGGTGTCCTCGTTTATGCCGTACAATTGATTCCGTGATAAATCCAAAAACTGCAATCCATTGAGGACAAAAAGGCCGTCAACGCGTCGTGTTATGGTCGAGACAGGAAGGGGTGATACAATTAAAAGCAAATTTGTTTACTTCGTTAAGCATGGCGTTAGATTCCTTGCCTTGCAATATTTTAAGGACACACACAATATGGGTGCTTGTGTATATAATCCTTTACTTGTGCATTGCAAAACAAGGAATTTCATAAACAATCGTCTGGACAGTTTTGTTGACAATACATACCTCAAGCTCGCGGCAAGGATCGATGACTTGAAGAGACATATTGTCCAAGTGGTTCCCAGATATGTTCAAGTACCTCAGCTGTTTAAATGGAACCAGCAGGCCCATAGGGAGAATACCCATATCGGCGATGGCTAACGACGTCAATTGTGGAATCAACTGAAATTGGAAGAGAGAAATACATTTGAAAATCCTTGTTTGACATGATAATATTTTGTTGATGCATGCAATTAAAGGATGGATATCGAACAATGTTGCGGGCTTCTACGGAAATGCTTGGTAAGAATCCACACTAAAAAATATTTTCAAACTTGCTCATCAGGATAAAAAAACAACCCACACCTGTGTTTTTTAAATTTCTCTTGCAGATACAGATATGCCATACACACACGGATTAGATAGTTTATGTCCATATAAAACAAACAATCCAGCAACAGGAAAAACTACACCCAAATTCCACGAACAATCCGCAAAAACAACAGATACAATTTAGACATTCATTATCCTTGCAAAATTCTGCTCCACTTACCTCAAATGTTTCTCGAATTTCATGCAAATCCATTTGAATATTTCCGCTTATGTTCAGCGTTTGTAAATTGTTCAATCGACGTACCGACTGTGGTTCTAACCGCACCAGCTTGTTGTACGATAGATCAAGATATGTGAGATTCGTTAAGCTCTGAAATGCATCGTTGGGCACCTTTGCCAAACGATTGTACGAGAGGTCTGCAACACAACAAGTAGTGTTCATGGTATGAAGTGAAAAAATTTATTCTCATAAGCCCGACCCTAATTGGGTAACTTACCCAAGTGTTCCAAGCTCTTTTGCATTCGAAAAAGTTCATCAACTACCACCGACAACTGATTACCATCCAACAGCACTCGTGTCAATCGTTTCACGTCTCGAAACTCGTCCTTGTCAAGGAATTTAAACTAGAAAAAAAATTTAATTGAAGTGTGTAAATTGCAAGAAAAACTTTTATCCTACTATATGAAGAGCTTCAGCTTCTTACCTCATTTCGGCCAAAATCCAATTCACTCAGATGAGGCAGAAAATCGTACAGATGTGGATTAATCTTTTTCAACTGACAATTCCGACACTTGAGCACCTTAAGCTCCTGTCAAAAATTCAGGCGAGAGAAGAAATAAGAAAAATTAAATTCCACAAAAAAACACATTTTCTTTTTCTTCATCTTAAAGAATATACACAATAGAAACTTACGGGTACATCACGAAATACATCCGGTTGAAGATCCTGCAAAGGATTCCCACTCAAGTCAAGGTACTTGAGTTTGTTTAGCATAAAAAAATTCCTGTGCACTAATTCCTCGATGGAATTGTCGGCTAAATTGAGTCGCCTTAAATCCTGCAAAATAAATGAGCACAAGGATAAATGAATTTTTCGCCGAAGGACGATCAGGCGATGGTCGATAGTTGAGGGAAAAAATAACTTCTGGTTGAGAAAAAGTTTGCAAATGAACCTTAAAAAAAAATGAGAGGAACTTGCGCTTGGATGGCGTGTATAAAGGTCCCACTATTCCGAAAGAGCAAAAAAGATGATAAATAAAAACGAATAAAAATAATGAAATTTATTACGAAAGTGATGAATTCTCAGAGAAATGAAAAATAAATAAATAGCTTTGGAGACAAGTTATCCTTGCAAAGGAAACTCCGCACAGAGGCAGGATAAATGTGTATACACTCAGATTCCCACCGTTCGCAGAGGGCAAAAGGGAATACACCTTATTTCTATTTTAAATAGAAAACATGATTGAATAAATCAAATTTGTTTTGATTAGACTTGGCATTCATTCGTTATCCTTCGCAGTCAAAGATATTTTATTTGATTTTCACAGGGACTCGGGCAATTTCCCCTCCAACAAATGAATTTTAAATTTTTAATGCTGAAGATGGCAAGGTTTCGGTTGAATTGCAATTTCATAAAAGAGAAATTAATTTAAAGAGGCTTATATTAATCGCAATGAGAAATTGTTTTGTGGAACAGTTTAACAATTGGATCAGGTGAAGAAGGGGTTTTCTAATGTCCTGGAATTGATTTTGGAAATATTGTTATAGAAACTTTAAATATAATTAAATTTTTACGTTATTTCACTTACCGTCAAATGTCGAAATGTTAGCGTTGCCATGCTGTAGATTTTATTTTTTGACAAATCCAAATCGTGTAGGTTATCCTGTCCCCGGAAGTTGTTCTCTGAAATGTTTGTGATGTTGTTCTTTGAGAGATCTATTATATTATATCGTGGCATCACACAATCGAACGAGGAAATTCATCATTATGCACGGATAAACCCATTGTTGGATGGCACAGAGGACCGGATTTCAGGCAAACGAGCAGACAGGAGATGAATTAACGATGATATTGATGTGATTTACAGCCACATAGAAAAAAAAATAAACGGAAGAGAAAAGAACGTAAATAAAATGGAATATAAATGAAATTATTTTGTTTACGCAAAAAATGTTACACGTTTACGAAGGCGAGCAAACAAGTGAATTATCTGCAACCCACTTGGTCTTGCTAAAGGTATTTTAATGTTTTTAAATTTTATATTATGCTGTATATGCAAAACAATGCTGGCATAATGTCAAAGCTTCCGCTTAGGACAAATAAGAAGATTTTATTTGAAAATGCTCGAATATTTAATATTGAAATAGGAAAAATAAAATTCCACTTTCTAGAACAAGGGCAGACAGGGAATTATGACAAGTCGTCCCAAAACATCGCACAAAGACGCGAGGGTAGAGCCAATGGGCAAAGGCTGCCAACCAGGGATAGAAGGGGATCAATAGAAACGCTTAGGCCGATGACTAATGCAATCTGCAGTCGGTACTTGCTATATTATCTAATAGAAAATGTTATTGCATGTTAAGGTAAATAACGTCAGTAAATTTTCTTAGGTAAAATAAACGAAAAACACTTGTGGATCTTGAATAAGGGAAAACATTTGTCGAACACTCTGAAGATCGGCCTGCTACCTCCAACCACGTTTCGAAAAGTATCTACAGCAAAATAGGGGTTCAGTGATTACACTTATGGCAAATGAGAGCGCTGAAATCCTCACATAGCTTGTTTTGGCATTAATTTAACTATTCTAAAAATAAGTCACTTGGGCTCATGATCTCCTCATGCAAATTTACGAGAGAAAAAATTGAATCCCAATAGGCTGGCCCCTAAGGGGTTTCACCTCGATATCAAAACACCGAATGAGGATACAACTATTCCATAAGAGAAACCCAGTCGACAGTTCACTGGTTCATTCAATATTTAAAAGGTACATGACTAGAGGTACCACAGAAGACTATCAAAGCGACACCGGGCAGTGAAGAGCCAATGGGAAGGCAATAAGAGGCCCAGAAAAATAAAAACACAAGGAAGTCCTAAATAAAATGAGGTTTAGGATGTTACGTATTAATTTGAAATGTGGGGTGACTGAGTAGACAATGCAACTTGCCGACTCTCAACCGATAATATTTCTCCTCATCCCACAGGGAATTTCAAAACAAAATGCATGCAGGATGGCGTAACTGAATGGCAGTACAAGACTTATGTTACTCTCGGAGGTTTGTCAGAGCCTCGCAGAGGTGAAGACCGTAAAGAAGAACGAGTTTGTTTTTTCAGACGACTAAAGTAGGATTTGAACCCAGACCTCCCGCATAGTAAGCACACACACATCACACTACGGCACGACACCCCACATTTCTGCAAACATTGGACGCTACACACAATTTAAATTTTAGCGATATATATACTTAAGTGATACGTAGCACATAAGTGTAAGCAATTTAAAGAAAATCAAATTTTGAAAAATTTTGAGGAAAGTCAAAGACAATCAATTTAAAATTTGTCCATTTGCACTCAACCAAGATTTTGAGCGAAGTTACTGAATCTTTTCATGGCTAAAGATAGTTTTGAAGAAGTGAAGAAACTTTTTTCATCCATTTTCATACGCTGCCCAGGCGCCAAGGGTATATACATATTAATTTTAGGGGTTACTTTTAACATTATTTGCTACACACCGAAATAATAACCGTAGACCCCAAGGAACTTTAAGAGATATGATCGATACTGACTGGTAAATTTGTCATTTCCCTTTGTCGGTCTGTAGGCGTGAAGTTTTCAAGGTCTTCAGGATTGAGCTCGAAAGCTTAAACTTGGAGTGTAGACTGACTTCCGTTTTGCGCATACAAAGTATGGAATCCGCTTAGATCCCCTAATATGGCCACGACACAATTAACTTGAAGGTAAGTCAGCCTTAAATTCATATTTTTTTTCAAAAGACCATTTGACAAAGTAAGACAGGATGTAGGAACTAAAATGTCTTTTACGAATTCATTTTAGTTTTTTAATTCTTTTACGAATTGAAAATTTTAGCACCCAAGTCGCACACTCTGGAACCATACGCATTGGGTTTTGAATATTGGGCTTATAAGACACTCAAAATACCCAAGGTTTTGCGAGGTTTTATTATTGTACCATTTGTGCGTGGCTTATTTTCTTATAAAATTGATAAGAAACGCTTGCAGCACTACAGGTGTAAAACTTAAGGTGCTACAACCATAAGTCTTGTAAACCTGGTGCTATAAAGGTTGCTAGCACTGAAGTTATAGGGCTAGGTTCTATAGCGAAGGTTCTGTAGACCTTTCTAGCACCTGTTTTCTAACATTGTAGGTTTAACACATGCAAAGTACTACTTTGCATGCTTATATAGCACTAGGGGGTTGCCAAATGTCATACAATAGAAAACAATTTAATTGGCAGAAATTGCTGAATTTTACATTTTTAAAAGAATGATTTGAATTTTAAATAGATTACATTTTTGGGCTCGAAAAATATATCACATAAAAATTTTATTTCTAGAATTTAATATCTAGAGAATATTCATCCTTTTTTCTATGGTCCAGCTGGTCAAATTAGTGATGTTTGGGCATTTTTGCTCCAGCAGTTCAAGTTCAGCTCACTTATATGCACACTTTTAAGGCAGAAGTTTAAAAGGTGTCCTCCTTGGAGGTCGAAACTCTTGATATACCTATATACCTATATACCTATATACCATGGATAAGAATGAAACATCCAATAAAAAATACGTTTCAATTAACGCCTACCGTGCCAATAATTATAATAAGTCAAAACACCTAATATAAGGAACAGAAACCAACGTATAGGATATAAAAGAAAAGAGAGCGATAGGTTAGGTTAGGTTGGGTGGCTGTCCCCACTGGGCAGGGACACACTTAGACCAAAAGAGGTCCATTGTGATAACACTTGTAGGACCGGAGTTACCAGCCCGAGGACCTAAATGATGACTACCCGTTTGGGTGGGAGAGGTCTAGGCAACCAGTGAAGGTACAGACCTGTACCGAAGGGCACCGATCAAGGTTTGATTGGTTGAGACATACCCAAGGGTAATGAAGGCTGGAGGGTTACCGTTCCGGTGTGAACCGCTGTCAGCAGAGTTGAGGGGGGCCAGTGAGAGACGAGGAAGAGACGGAAGGGTGGTCTCGTAACTGTTGGACTTCAGATGGGAATTTTCCTTGTTAATAAGGATTGGAAAAAGGGTGTGGGGGGGGGGGGGGTGCTTGAGGTCGATGAGGAGGTGGAGGGTCAGTGAGGGATAGTTCCTTTATGAGAGAAAGCCCGGCAGGTACAACCGATTTCGGTATAAATCCCAACCTGTTGCTTCTCTGTTGCTTCAGTGATCCCGTGGGGGTGGAGAGGTGAGGGCAACCGAAGCGGTATAAGCCCACACCGATCCAGCCCTGTAAGGGAAAAACACTGGGTTAAAGAGAGTGATGGTAACCCTAAATAAATTAGTGCCATGTTTGACAGAAAACACAAAACATGATAATAGGGCACATTAAGCTAGACAGTGCTACAAAGAACCCAAAGTTTCTAAAAGGTAACGCAGAACACCTAAAATGATATAATGCGGTGCTATGTGGGCTTACGTAAAACCTTGCATTCCTTATTTTATGTTGTATATTATATTTCGAAAAGCAAATTGTTTCTTTTCGTCATATTTTAGTAAAACATTCGAAGAACTTAAATGCGCACCTTATTTTCTGTTAAGTAAATGCCAACTTTTTGAATTTAATGACATTAACTAATTAATGTCAGCACCTTATTTAATGTAAACGAAATTATTTGTGCAAAAACATCAACACTTAGAAAGATAAGAATGAAAGTAATAGGTGAACACCATGAAAGCTACAGATTCTTGTAAAAATGTATTGACTGTGAAAAAGGTTCTATAAGAGCCCGAAGAAGAACCATTTTTGCAGCCAAAATTAAGTTTTATAAAGTATCAAATCGCCCTTATAGGGCTTCTGCAAGGGGCCCCGTTAATTGTATGAAACCAACTTCAAGAACCTAAGGTTTTATGATCTCATAACAGGAGCTTCTGTTTTACTTGGGCACCCACACCCTCAGCCACTCCCTTAGCATTTTATTTCTCTCAAAACTGGATTACTCTCAAAATTTAATCTAAATTGAAAAAAAAAACAAGTGGGAAAGTGAAAAAGTTAGTATGCAAAAACTTCAGTCCATATGTGAAGGATTGAAAATACCCTACCCAACCAAAAAAGGAAACTGCCACGCCTAAAAATTGGGCGGGATATAAAAATATAACTGTTGGAATGTTTTATATTAGGGGTGGTTGCATACATTTCGGCCTTAAACTACGCCTTTTTAAACCAAAAAGTCATTTTTTAACGCCACGCCCAAAAAACTGGGCGGAGGCATATATTACACATAGAAAACAGTTAGAAAATGCTGAGATCTTCAATTTTTGTCATACAATTTTAAGTCAAATTTCATATAAATTTAATAAAAAAAAGTAATTTTTAGCTGAAATCCCTTAAAAAAGTGGGCGTGGTTAATGAAAAGGCAAAACCTTTTTAACTACCACCAAAGACAATTACGAGGCAATGTAACATATCAATATTATGCGCTAGCACCTCCAACTTACTTCGGCATGCTTTACGGAGGGTGGAGTTTCATGCTCAGATTTTTAGCTCAAAAACACACTTTTCTTAAAGGACCGGCCTGCAAAAGTGAGCATATAGCAAAAATTTCTAAAAAAAAACTTGGAAAACAATAATACCCAGAGTATTTTTATAATTCAACTTTTTTTAAGCTTCATATCAATTTTTTGAAAGAACTTTCCTTTAAGTAAAAGCCAATTGAAAAGTGGGCGTGGTCAATGTTGGCAGCATTTTTTTTGCCAAGTGGGCGTGGCAGAAATTGACTCATTTGAATTGCTAGCTTTCGCACTTAGTCGATCATTTTATAGTGTAAGTTTTTTTGAATTTAAACTAATTATGTAAAACAATAACCGTTTATTAGAATGCAAATTAAATATGACCACGCCCACATGGGGCGGTTTTCACTTCTTTTTGAAATGCCAATCACAAGACACTTAAGCGAGCATATAGCATACTAAATTTCAGCTCCCTGCGACAACTTTCGTTTTTCGTCCTATAAAGTAAAGTGGGCGTGTCAGTGGGTGGATTTCGAAATTTTTTACACTTGTACTGAATCGGGACCTAAGAAGAAGAAAGAACAGGTATCAAGTTCTTAGCCCAAAATTGAAGGCCTTAAAACTGCGGACAGGCGGACGGACAAACGGACGGACGAACGGACTGACAAGGCATCAATTCGGTCTCGATCATATGCCCTTAAGGTCTTGGGGGTCAACGGTGATTATTTCTCCATGTTAAAAGCTATGAATCAAGCTTATTATACCTCCTATCTTATGGGATGGGGTATAAAAAATTAAAATAAATTCGGTAGACCTTCTCGATAAAGAAGAAATAACTAATGATGACACTTAAATATCACTGATAAACAGCAGAAAACCTTTACGACAGGCAAATCTCATAAGACATTTCTTCATTTAACTTGTGTTTCATACCTTAAAGTTAATCCCATCATTTTCGTGCACTAAAAGTTAATTTCAATTCATTACCAAAACAAGAACTAAAATGATTTTGGGATCTTATAAAATATCCTTTGAAATATTTATTATTCCTTAAGGAAATACATTTTGATATAATATCCAAAAGGTCACATTTATTTACACATTAAACAAAATTATGAATAAGAAAAACTAAACATAATTAATTATGGTACAGAAATCAGTCAAGCAAAACATGAAAACGATATGCGCCAGACGCATATACGGGCTGGCATACTTAACAAATTATGAAAAGAAAACAAGTCACCAACAGACAGAGCCCACTGGTCCGAGGACAAGTCATACTAAGCTCGAAATGATTACGAAAATATTTTACTAAGAGGACAGGACAGGACACTGTGGCGTATACGCAACACTTTGATATAATCTTTCTTTGAATTATGCAGGCGTGTATTATAAATTATTATCGTTTGGATACAAGTTGAATAGAGCACAAACATGGATCGAATTCGTTTGAATAATTAATCAAAAAGGGTAAATCGGTCGTCGTGAAAATAAACATGACCTGCTGTGACATCTGCTGCTAAATACGAAGATCCTTTGCTAAAACACAAATGTTTAAATAATTTAAGCTAGTGCTTAACATGATGAGTTTTCAGAATCCAAACAGCAAACATTAAGAGTGTTCTCTGCAGACATGAAAATATTTTGAAATCCACAAGAACTCCTGATTGCAATTGCTCTTCTGCGTAGTACGATGAATGTTTCGGATCCTTGATACAAATACTAAATAATCTCAATTCGATGTGGTTTGTTACTCAAGGCACATTTGGTAAAGCCACACACTACTCATTTTTTTTTTTTGGGGCATGCGAACATAAATTCATTAATTAAGCAAAGTTCACATGATAAATTTCGTAAACTTATTCAGTTCTGTTATAGCAATTTCCAAACGCATATATGAAGAAAAATCACTTGACCATTATTTTAAAACGAAAACTCCGCATGAAATATGAACTTGTACAACCCTCCGGCATAAATACACACACACATAGGACTTAATAAAAACAAAGTGTCTCACCCAGTATCCTTAGATGTACATTTCCCCAGAATGTTTCGTGTCCTATTGCTGGTACATTCGAATCGGTTATCCTTAGGATTTCCAGCTTAACAAATGATTTGAAAATCGGTCCGATTGTTATTGAGTTTTTTGGTCCTTTGATGATTACCACTCTGACATCAGGATCCAATTGACTGGCAGGAAACGATGATAAGCCTCCTACAAATGAAAGAACGAAATGGAAAAAAGAAGATGAGCAAAAAACAAAAAAAAAATTGGAGTACAGAAAGAGGAGAAAGGAAAAAAATTACAGGACCCGAACATTCAAAATATTGTTGAGTGATGTGAATGGAATAAAACTCGTCTAAATGGAATAGATAAAGGCAGTCAAGATAGCTCCCAAAAGTATCGATAGAACCACGGAATAAATGCTAATAATGATCGATGTGCTTGTGCGGGTACTTAGCGTTTAAGATAAGTTTATGTTACTTGGGCAACTGATTTATTGTAAGCCATTGGGGGAGCAGTGTTATTACATCGTTGATGTAATTTTCTCGACTTATTATGATAGATGGTGGGGCGTTTTTTTTAGGTGAGGGTGATTGCAATCGTTGGATCTGTTTATCGGCTTTGAACTGAAAATATCGATCTGCGACCAGCATTTTTAAGGTTGAAAAAAAAAATTTAAAACATCGCGTTTTTACTTCAGTTTGAGAATATATTTGGAATACAGGTTGAGAATATATTTGGAATACTAGACACTTTTTCGAGAAGGGATTATACCAGTTCATTCATAGCCAGTACAGGCAAGATAGGATGTTCGCTTCTCCCTTTGTCTTCAAGCGCGAACCACAAAGCAGCCTGGGCTTGGCCTCGGTTTGATAAGTTCAGCTATACGATTTCAGTGTTTTATAACACAATGAAGCTCGCCTTCAAAATGTTGGTTGCAAAGAGAAAACGTAATGCTACGTAATGAGGCTCAGAAGCCCAGCACGAGGACAGTTGTGCTGAACTTTTGCTTGGTGTGAAGCAAATGGAGGTTGATTTCGATCGCACAGACGAAGTTAATCAGTCTGCCTTTGGCTATATTTGTATAAGTGTGTTGGTCATGCACGGATATGACATAGAATAACTGAGTGTGTCTACATTTTGGGCCAAATTTCGTAATATTTATTTATTAGTGAGACATGAATGTTACACATAATTTTGTACACAGCACTAGCTACAAGGGCTTTCGGATGTGTGTGTGTATTTTTTAACTTATCGTGGTATGCTTGGAGAACGTAGTGACTGTATAATAAAAGCTCTCTCTCCATGAGCGAAATGTCATTGCAAAGTCGGTTCAAAGCCCACGTATCGTAACGGGGTGAAGCCGAAGCCTGAGGCTGTTTTGTGGTCACCGCTTTACCAACTTGCATAAACTTGTCTCACTCTTTAAGGGCTGCCACTATGATTTATTTAAACATTCACAAATTATAAGAGAAACAACCACTGGCCTACTTACATACTAAGAGAGCGTAGTGATTGCACTAATAAAAGTTCTCTCTCCATGAGCGCAACGTCATTGTAAAGCCCGTACAAAGTCAACGTATCGCAACGGGGCGAAGCCGAAACCTGAGGCGGCTTTGCGGCCATGTTTTTGTCAGCTCGTGTACATTTTTATTCTTCAAACCACAAGTAAAATAAACAAATGGTAAAATTCAATATCTACTTTCAATACTTCTCTCTTTAAAGCTTTAAAGGGCACAACTTATTAAAATTCTTTGTGGTACTGGTAACGCTCTGAGTGTTGCCAGACCGGGGGAATTCCCCTTCTCGTGGGGAAAATCATTTCAAAATTGTATGAAAGGGGAAAAGGGGAATCTTTACTTTGGTCTGGGGAAAACCGGAAAAAAAATTTAAATAGGTCAATTAAGATTTTAAATAGGTGTTATTAAGTGAGTTAGAGTCCTAATTCAGCAAGCAAAGCAGTTAATAAAAATTAAGGGTTTTAAGGAATCTTTTTGTTTCCAAAATTATGTCTTCGGAATGCTATGCTTCGCTTCGTTTCGAGATTCGAATGCCTGAGCGGTTTGCGAACAGAAAAAAATCTATGTATTTATTGCATCTTTCGTAAGCTCATTAAGAACATATACTTGGTATGATCAAACTTCAAAACAGGAAATATGGAAACGTTGAATTTAAAGCCATTAAATCAATATTTCTCCCTTTTTAGTAACGCAGGATACAAATGATACATCCAAAAAAATATTTAAAACTTTCATATTTTTGCTTATTTTCAATAATGAGGTTACTACTTAAATTCGGCCAGCATGTTTTAAGTTCGAAATAGTTAGTTTTTCTCTTTCTTAAAAAACAAAAAACTAATGACAATTTAACATTTTTACGGATCTTTCCTATAAAAGAATTTTGTGGGGAATTTTAATGACAAAAGGGGAAAATTAAGTTCAGTGATGGGGAATTTCCACCAAAGAAGCTGGCAACACTCTCTTGCAAATGGGGGTGGATTTTGATCAAGCGCACACTCAAAGTCAACCAGTCTGCCTTCGGCTCTATTGTATGTTGGTCACGCGGGGGCATGACGAAAAATTTCTTAGTAAATCTACGTTTCCAGGGGCAAATCGTGTATTTTTTCATTCATCGTGGCACACTTAGAGAAGGTAGTGAGCGCACTGGTGAGAGCTTTCACTCCCCATAAGGGCTGTGCTGACTATTAATTCCGGATAGAGTATATATTTGGGTGTACTATACATCAACCTTTTTAAAGACAAAAGGCTCGAACATGTATCCAACTCAGATTCTGTTGTGCATTCGGATTTTGAAGAATTTGCGCGAGAAAAAGCCTTCATTAGGTGGAATCAATCTTCGCAAAGAAAAGACTTTGCTGCCTCTTAGTTATCAAGACTGTAACAGCAACTTTAAAGCCACCAAAAAAGTGCATGGGATGGGCCTTAATTTAGGCTGCAAATTAGTTTCTTAACAGCTAGCTTGCGACCTATAATTGGATGATGAAAATCAAAGAAAACAATATCAGGCCCAGAATATCGCAGTATTCGTTTCCGTAGAAGCAACTTTCAGATAATAACGGAGTTCGTATACTTTGGTGCAATATCCCCCACGAGGCTTGAACCATTGTCGTGAGCGTCATCTTCAATGACGTCACTGTTGGCGCTCAAATTGCTAGAACTCAAGTGAATTCAGTTTTGAAAGGTGAAAAATTAAAAAAAAAATTAGAGAAATGAGTAAAAGACCGAAAAACTGCAGGAGTATGTAGGAATTTTCTATAAAATGGTTTCGTCATTATCTTCCTTGTTTTTTAAGTTTGCAATCGGTAGTTCGCAGTATTGGTAGCCACACTTGTGTGTTTTGATGCTGTTGTTTTTCTTTAATTTAATTTTCAAAATCTTATTGTCTTGTGGGAAACCGTAGGAAGAGTTGTCACTTAATGTGACAAGCATCATTAATGTGATAAGCATCATTGTAATAAGTTTCCTGACGATGTTTGCCTGGCACCTTTTGAAATAATCCTACGATTAGCCATTATTATAGTGCATAGCCACAATTATAGAATTGTAAGTTGTTGTTATTTTTCTCTACAGGGATTATAGCCAACGATGCGACGTTGCTACTAGGGCTGGTCTAACTACCCGACCGACAAACGAGGCAGCATGTCTGAAACGCCGGGGGCCTATGCCGCTATTAGGACAACTCTCGAAGCCAACAGAAGCTTTCTTGCCAGGAGAGGTACAGCAAACCAAAGACACAGTGGCAGACTGCGTCCGAGTGGAAAAGGAAAAAATAACTTATCAGCAGAAGAGTCGGCACCTGACATTTTCATTTTATCCTTTTTTTTTTATGTTCCGGCCGTTATCTGATGAAGCACTCAGACACTACTACCGGTCCATTGCAGTATCTTGGAGTCACCTTACGTCAATGTATTAACTTTACCCGTTTTTCGAAGATGGGAAGGAGCTTAAATGATGAAGAGCTTAGGTGTTTGTCTGCAGTCTATTTGCCTGAAAAAAGATGAAAAGACGCCTACTCATTTCAGATAGTCAGATTGATCCGGGCGTAGTCGTTTAGTCTGTCTGCACTCATCGCAGTAGCGCCAACGAACCCTGTGCTCACGAAAAACACAAGTATCAATGGCAGAACCGATAACAAATGCAGGCAGACCTAGCGCAGGTTCGGGTTCAGAGAAAACGTTTTCTGAACGTTGTCTAGCATGCTCTAGGGTTCCCCTTCTGGAGTTGCTAGTCCCCAATTGGGGTTTCCCCAGGTGGCGGATAAGATAATGCTCACCAGATATGACGGGTATCGGAATGGAAAATATCCGGGGCGGATCAAAATCAGCAAAAAACAAAAAATTCAGGAGCGTCTGTCTAAAAATGAGCGGCCTTCTGGTCGGCGTCTGTTATCCAGATTAGGGTTGACCAAATATCAAACGGTCAACAACAACAGAACGGAATGAACAACAGTAAGATGCACGCCAGATGTTTCTAAGAAATACTCTGCTAGTTATATCATTGCTTTTCTCCGTAAAGGCATAACACTTGCGGGGGTAAACTTTGGTGTTTCTGTGCAGAGTTTTCATGTTCCGTACTGGTTCACCAGCATTTGCGTGCCAGGTGGAGAATTACTTTTCTCTACTATCTTTCTATCTTTTCTATCTTTCCTCAAAATCTTTTCTTAGCTCGCGTTATGCTACGCATCTTAACCTCTTGATCGTGATGAATTATAAAAATAAAAAAAGCTCATCAGTGATCTTAATTCTCTGAATACCATAAGACCTGGGACAGTATTGAGCCTTTCGACTGAGTTTAATAAATGCTTGAGCTTGAGCACTATCTTCGACGAGGTTAGAGGATTAAGTAACGCTTTTAGAGCGGCTGGCAGTAGCAGCAAACGCATAATGCTTCTTGCCCTCCGCGTTAATGTTCTCACTTTCTTCAATGACTCCAGCACCCAGACCCCTGTCCAGTTTTGAAGCCATGTATGAAAATACGATGGCATTCATTACCTAGCTCAGAGCCTAGCAGAGGCCATTCAATTGCCCGGATTTCTGGTGTCGTTGCACCTGACCTCACGAATATATCCATGCATGCGTTACAGGTGTTCTTACACACATAGAGGAAACCTAGAGTTTTCTGTCTATTCCAAACGGCAAGAACGAACAACGAACGGTCAAAAGTGGGAGGGTTACTCAAACTCTGGCAGAAGTGGGATCGAAAAAAAACTTATATTTCTCCGGTAGAGATTCGGAAATCAGGCGAATAATAAATCTTACCAATGACTGTTTCTTGACTGTACGTATAAAGAGCACTATAATTCTTAACCTAGAAAGCCTATTGCGGGGAATGATTTTTGACGCTTTTTGCGTTGCCAGGACATACGGGACACAATATAAAAACGTACCTTATGAGTTACACTCATTGAACGTTGAAAGAATAAATCGTAGCGTAATAAACAATTAACGCTCCAGACGGAAACGTGCTTAAACCCTACCATAAAAGACAACGTAGCAAAAGATGATGCGTAAGGGCGTTACGTTTGAGAACAGATCAATTGTAGAGCTACATAAAGCGAAAAGAAAGGTCAATTCTGGAGTTGCGGGTTCTTGGGTCATTCTTCACCACATGAAATCTTAATCTCGGGATAAACTGTGGAGAGTATCGACTAAATATGGCGATCTTATACGAGCCGTTTAGCTTTTAGGCACTGCAGAACGTTAAATCCCAATCCCGTAATTTTGATATATGCGTTGGACCTCGCGACAGTTATGTAGCTCCACCTCTGACTCTCATGGTAAATATGTTCTGGTTTTTTAAGCGTGTAGTTTTTTGAAGTTTATGGGAGTTTGAATATCATATTATTATAATTAAAAAAGATGTTCATAGTATAAATATCTCGCGGGTTGCTTCTCGCGAAAAATAGGGAAATGAGTTGCCTTAAGTACGTTTGGCCAAGCTGCAGCAATTCAAAAATCATAATACCGACCACGTACCTATGACGTATCAGGAAAAGTGCCCTCAGCGAGCCCTCAAAGTGCCCTCAGGAATATTCATTCCTACCCCGGGCCACGCGGTCATGACATGAGACACGCTTTTCGTGAAAATCTCAATATTGAGCAGCTCTAATTCCCCGATTTAAACGATTAGTACTTCGGTTTGAATGAAAGGCTTTTTTTAACAAAAACCAATTAAGCCTTGTATAAATGAGTTATGAGAGTGAATTTTGCCGAATCCGAACGGTACTTTGAGAAGTTTTTCAAGTGAAATGATACTCTCGTAGGACTTGTCACACCCTCGCGGAGGTGGGGACCGTGAAAAAGAACGAGTCTTTTTTTCCAGGTGACGATGGTAGGATTCGAGCCCAGACCTCCGGCGTAGTAAGCACACACACTACCACTACGCCAGGGCACCCCACCAAACCCAAAATAACCGTCGATTAATAATTTCTTCATTTTCAGGCATATCTACGTTCCGAAAAACACAAGCTCAAACATAAATATGGCCTAACACAAAGTTTACTGGCTCCAGGATTTAAAATTAAGTTTAAAAATATGAATATTTTGTCATATATACTTTGTACCTTAACTACTATGATTTCGGTTCAAAACTGTGAGGCTAAAAAACCAAATTAAAATTCACTAATCATGGCCCGAAAGCCCAACTCAAAATGCTCAAAATATTGTCACCTGTCGCTAGGAACTTGATTGAAAGGCTCATATTTTTATGTCAGTTCTACTTTCAGTCAAGTCCTATCTCAATCATATTCTGCAAATGGATCCTTGCTACCAAATTATCCTTCTCATTTAAATTTTTTATCAGCAAGTATAAAACTTTGGAAATTGTAAACTGCTACCACGTCTACTGAATTGTTTATGTGTTGAGTAAATTCTACACGTTTGCTGTTAGCTCAAGGACACCCCTTTTAAATGTTAATAATACCTAACATGGAACTAAATCTGTTTACAGAGTGACAAGTATGTGGCTCTCCAAACACAATACAAAGCACACGAAACGCTTACAAATTCAAGTTCCAGTCAGCGTGTTAACCAAATGCATATCTCACACAATGTATGCGTACATATTTGTCGCTTTATAAGTATTTAAATGCCCTGCTTGTCCACAAGGGCGGCAGAACAAAGGCTAGCGCAACGATATAGTAAACCACAATAATCTCCCTTTCAATTGTGTTTACACACTCTGGCAGTTTGTACACTTTGTACCGGAAACAGAGGTGCTTCCCATCGCCTGTATAACAAAAATCTCACTCGTGTATCCGTAAGTACTCTTAAGTACAACTGCAGCTCATATACTTTTACTTGGTGCAATGTGAGGGCTTACCATCGTTGTAGTATCGCAAGAACACAATACCTACCCTGCCAGTAGTGGCACGTTTCGCCCTCCATTCTCTTCATTTTGTCATTTGATAGCAGGGGGCATTCACAATAAGCACAATTAAAATATAAATTATCCCTCCCACAGCCAGCAGGACATACGAAGCTGCATTAGAAATGACTTCAAGTAGATTTAGGTTTTTCTAAAGGACATACCTTTTAAGCACAGCGTTTGATAGCGATCTTTCTCGTCCGTTGAGCAGGAGCATTCCATGGGGCATTTTTTCGTCCCTGTTAAAACTGGCAGTGCCCACAGGCAAAGGACAAACCATATAAGGAGCATCTGAAAATGTAAAGAATTTTTAATTAGTGTAATTTGCAAATGTTTTTCTTTCGCTTTTTTTTGCGCTGTGTGACTTTACGGTATTTTAAAGGAGCATACTCGTGTGGCCATATCCTTTTGTGTTCACCTCTACAGACAATGCATTGAATATGAATTAACTACGCCACACATGGCTTACGTAATGATTAAAAAATACATGATCGTGTGGTCCGAAAAGGTATAAGGCGGCCAACGGCCGCTGGGTAAGCCATAAAAGGATGAAAGAAAAATAAAACAACACATCAGGCGGATTGTTGCTGGGGGTTGGAATACGATCCCAAAGCTACATAATCCTTTGGCAAAGACCCGCGACTAAAGAGGATTATTAATATTTATATGCAGTGCAGTAGGGCATTAATTTTTATTCTTTGCTCCTTTTTCTTTTTGATATTCGCCACTTTGTCTTTTGTTTTGGTCCTAGCTGGCACAACACAAAAACAGAGGCCGCTGATGGTACACAACAGATGTGGTAATCTAAGAAAAACGAAAGTAAGCTGCAAAACCAGAGTAAACTTTGCTGGTGAACGAAAGAAAAAATGACCCACGGCATTTATTTGCCTGCACGAGTGGTGCGGTAGCTTTGCCAATCCGTCTGGACCTGACCCATGACTGATGGGGATGGGGATGAGAGTGTGTTTAAGTTGGAAATGCCTGTGTTTCACAGGACGAAATGAAATGTTGGATGCGATACATTTTTTTTAAGGATTAAGTGTTTTCTGTTTATTCGTGTTTTCTTCGCAGAGGGTTTTGCGTCAGATGAGAATGCAAATGAGGAAAGGAAATGGATGAGTTAATTAAGACTGCACGAGTGGCAACGAGCTACTGGAAAAGATTGAACGTGATCCTTGAGTATGCAGATCCGACATTTACAGATAATTGAAAGAATAAATGACATTGAATAAAGTGAAATGCGTAAGGAGTTTTAAAGGGTTAAATTTTTCGGAACTAGGTACACGACTTAAATAATTTCAAACTGCGTATGATAAGACTTGAACGGCCCAACTAACATTTTTCCTCCCACAACACTCTACGAGAGTCTTATGAGAGTACTTTCCAAGAACTTGCCTCTTGGAATTTGCCTTTCATAGAGTACTACGAGAGCGCTTAAGAGAGTCTTACGGGAGTTTAATGGCCCCACTTATGGGAGTTATTTGATCTGATAAAAAGACTTAAACTCTCCTTGCAAGAGTTTTTTGGTCTCATAATAAGACAATAAGTTCTTCTTATGGGATATGAAGAGTTAGTCTTGTTTGAAAGAGAGAGAAACATGTAACAAACAATTTTCGTGCCATCTTTATCATGTTGTGTGCCAAAAATGCTTTAATTTTTCATTTTTTAACAGAGATTAGCTCTCCTCGTGCGAGCATTTTGGCTGTTTTCCAGAGTTTTACCCTTTTAACCAGAGTAAAATTGCCTTTGTCTTCCCGTATCAGAGTAAATAAACTGACGTGGTTTCGTACGATTTAAAGACGGATTTCTGTTCTTACATCATTGCCGCGTGCACATGAATGAAGGAATATAAGGATTACGGCATACGCATTTTATGACATTTGCTCGCTAAAGTTAATGTAAATCTGACGTCATCGGAGTTGACTGTAAGTTTGTTTGCGTGTAGAAAAAAGTCAGTCAATCCATGCTTGCCAACCAGACCATGAACATATTCATGACGATTTGTGGTGCAGAGATACCTACACTTTTTCCTCATAAAGAAATGCATTGTCTAAATTAATTAAAAAACTTCTGTCTCCGCAAGCACACTACATACTGGCAAAATTACTTTTGACGGATGGTAGGATGCAGTTATTTTGAACTGACGTAAATAGGTATTTTTATCAGCCTTCCGGTCTCATAACAAGAGTGTTAGGCTGAAAAGAGTATTTTTATGAGTACTTCGATACTTTGACTCTCATTATGATTCTTCTTATAATACTTTTACTCTTTGAGAGCAACTTTTACTCTTTGAGAGTTGAACTCACAGAACAAGAATCAAATATTCTCTCATAATGGGAGTTTACGTCTTTTTTACTCTGGTAGGCTTTTACCCTTTTAATGAGAGTACTATGGGAGTAAAATTAAATTTATTCAAAAAAGATTGTGTTCTGAGAGTATTCAAGAGTCTTATAAGAGGATTTTCTAGGTTCGTAGAGCACATCTCTCGAGAGTATGTTTGTTGGGGGTGATGTATTTGAGCTACGTTCACCTCATAAAATTCATTTAAGTTCTTATTCTTTAACTTTAGCAGCGTTCATTGAACTATGTGAAGGTAATTTGTCATGAGAGAAGGTAACTTTAATGATCATGTAAAATAAAATTATATTATTTAGAAATGCATTAAAATTATATCTACTGCTGGGGGCTAAATACAGCCCAAGGTGAACCAGGGCCAACTTCTCAACAATGTTTTACAATATTTTGCCGAATCCGAGCGGCACGTTTTGAGAAGTTTTTCAAGACAAATGATACTTTCGGATGGCTTGTCAGATCCTCGAGGAGGTGGGGACCGTGAAAAAGAACGACTCTTTTTTTCATGTGACGATGGTAAAACTCGAACCCAGACCTCCGGCGTAGTAAGCACTCACACTAACCACAACGCCACGGCACCCCAAAGTTGCGGGGGAATGCTCATATAACAACAAGCTTTCCACGATTAATTTCTTTCCCATGCCATCCAACAATTTATACATGTACCTGCCAGGCTTACAGACAGCCGATCCTTGCATCGAAAACTGATGCCGACTAAAAAGTCACTTATTTTGAGCCTGAAGCAATTAAATTTAGGTCTTATAATCTAGGTCGCACCTCTCTGTGATTAGTAACTTCCTTCATCAACTAATTGTATGAGCCTTGGATTAGTCAAAACATCAGCCTTATATTAATTCAAGATGCTTATTCAAGATTCGTTTTTTATGTAGGGGATAGATGAATTGGACCTGCAGAAAAAATTTGTAGGCAGCAGCTTGGTTGATATGATAAATTGTGGTAATAAAAGAACTGTTTGGTTTAAGACTCCTTGAGTGCAAGAAGCTACTAGAGAAAAGAATATATATAAAACAAGTGAGTAAGTCCACGAGTTCGTCTGTGACAAACTTCTGTATACCCGACCTTATATAATACGGTGTAATACCAAATCTTAAATTTTTTTGCCCCAAATTCATATATTATTTGTATAGGCCACGTCCCCAAAAGTGGGTCTGGGCTAAAAATTAAAATCAATTAACGTTTAATCCGAAAATTATTTCGGAAAAATTCAGTTTGTTCCTAAAAACGCCCCCTGAAAGTGGGCGTAGCTCAAAATTTTGTATATAGTCCAAACTTAGCAAATAGTAATATCTTTAACATTTGTCATATAATTTTTTTCAATTTGGAGTGAACTTTCCGAGAAACCAGGCTTTTAAAGTTCTAACATGTTCAAAGTGGGCATGGTCTATATTGTGGGCGGTTCGATTTTTGCCTTCTTAGAGGCTTTGGGCCATTATTGCTCTATACCAAAATTTGAGTTCCTACACCTTTTATAACTTGACCAAAAGGCATTTTGAAAGAAAATTTGAAATAGACGTTGTCTTGCATTGAAGCGAGTAGTGGGCGTGGCCGTTAGCGGGTTTAACTAGTTTTCACACTTTGTCTGTTTAAAATAAGAACCAAGATATACTCCAAGTTTAAGCGTCCTAGCTTAATTTTAAGGACCTCGAAACTTCACACATACGGACAGACGGACGGACATGGCTTCATCGATTCACCTATTGGTCTCAATCATATCTCTAAAAGACCTTAGGCGTCTACGGTGATTATTTCATTGTGTTACAAACTATGCATTAGAATTAATATACCCTGGGTCGGGTATAGATATATTATTTAAGATGTCCAGAGTCTTAAATTCTGCTACTGTTTGTGGGCGTGTCCCAAAATTTTGTGTGAACCAAATGAAGAAGAAAGTACATAAATACATAGTCAAATACATACAACAAAAATATTGAATAAATTGCATTTGAATGATAACTCTTGAAATTGATGCCACGCCCACTATGGGCGGTCTTCGGAGTATATATTTTTGTGTCTGACTCAAAATTTAAGTCTTTAAAATTGGTGGCCTGCGGACGGAAATATGGCTCATTCGAGTCAAAAATCGGTCTTGATCATATTCCCTTAAGGACTTGGAGATCTATCGCTATTATTTCTATATGTAACATGTCCGCTTGTATCAACCCTAATATACTCTATTACTGTGGAATGGGGTAAAAAAAGTCAAGCTGTTGCTATTATTTGACACAGGGGCGAACGCAGGGGGGGTTTCGGGAGTTGACCCCCCTATATGACATACAAGGTCGGATGAACAGGAAGGTCTGTGTAAAACCCAGTATCGTTTGGAAAATAATTTGCGGCAAACTTGACAGCGTCTGATCCCAGCAGGGCGGCTGAACTTACTTACTTACTTAAGGTGGTGCTACAGTCCGGGGTGGACCTGGGCCTCAGCCAACAAGCTTCGCCAGCCAGCTCTGTCTCTAGCTAGCCGTCTCCAGTTTTGCACGCGAAGTTGGTTGAGGTCCCCTTCCGCTTGCGTGCGCCACCTGAGTCTCGGTCCTCCTTCACCACGCCGTCCCTGTGGTGTAGATTCGAAGATTTTCCGGGCCGGGGCGTTGGTGTCCATCCGTTCTAGAGGACCAAGCCATCGCAGACTCTTGTGGCTAGGTCGGTATAGCTGCACAGCCCGTACAGTTTGATGCTATATCTCCTCCTCCACTCTCCATCTATACAGACGGGACCGTATATCGTCCGAAGAATTTTCCTCTCGAAGCAGCCTAAAGTGTTTTCATCCACCTTTGACAGGGTCCATGCTTCTGCACCGTAAAGCAGGACTGGGATGATGAGGTTCTTATACATGGACACTTTAGTAGCTCGAGAGAGAGCTTTGCTACTCAATTGCCTTCTTAGCCCAAAGAAACAGCGATTGGCAAGAGTTATCCTTCGTTTGATTTCAGCGCTGGTGTCATTGGGGGCAGTGCTAAGCCAAAATGAGCTACTTACATTGGCCCTTGCTGACGAGCCTAAAATCGAATCTCAGGTTTCATTATCGGTGGGCGCTCCCATGAAGCGGCAGATGCGACCAAAACTGAGAAACTGTGAGGTATAAAGGGCCCTCAGTCCTAAAAATGAGCAAGGAACACATTTCATTGCAAGTGGCAAAGCCTTATCATAGTTATAATCATCGACCTTCTAGCAAACAAGCTTTTGTCTTCTTGGCAAACCTCTTACCGGCCAAATGGCCAGCAGAATCACAAGGCGAGTAAATATCTGATCTGAATAGCTCATGGTTCCAAGAGCGGTCTAGAATTCTGAGAGCAATGGCCAGCTTACTCGATTTTTCCACCAAAGTTTACTAAGACTACAACAAAACGTGAAGAAGACGAACGTCTTATATATTCAAAGACACTTCCACCAATCAGTGCAAGCGGTGAACCAAAAGGTCAGGAGTGGAATCGGCTGTGGGGATCTGTGAATCTCACATTTTTTGACAGTCAATATGAACAAACAAAACAATTCGTTTGCGTAAGGTAATCACAAAAATATTGTTCCGAATCGTTGCTTTATTTAGGCTTGTGATGTAAGAACATTGATTTTTATTCATACATTCAAAACGGCAGCCTAAGAGTAGGCAAAAACATCTACCAACCAGAAAGCTTAAAATCTAAGGACCAGCTGATTTCGACAGTGATTGACCGAGAGCTGTCACAAGAAAATTGTAATGAACACAGTTGGCACAGACGAATTTTTGGATTTGTGACATCACTTATCATAAATCATCTTAACCGATTCCACCCTAATATGCACAAAATATATATTGAAATACCTGGGTACCGTCAAACCCTTCATCCAAAAAGAATAAGACCTTGTTTTTAGTCCTAGGAGGACAGAAAATTTTCATAAGATTTACCATAGATACCAGGTTATATTATAAGGTATAAGGTATACGGTTAACATGGGTGGCTGTCCCCGCTAGTAAAAAAACGCTTAGGCAAAGAAGGTCTATTGTCAATACCACTTTTTAAGACCGGAGTTCTTAAATATTTTGTCTACCTTTTTCGGGTGAGAAGGGTCGCTGCAACCAGTGATGGTATAAGCCTGTGCTGACGCTGAGGGTATGAGGGACGCTGAGGGTATCCGTTTTGGTATGAACCACTATCACCAAGGCTGAGAGGACCAGTGAGACCTTCGCGAAAAAAGGGTCTCGTGACTGTTGGACTCCAGATGGGAATTCGGCTTGATGATGGGAGGGACGGGATTGATACGGATTGTAAGGGTGTAAGCCCCCGCCGGTGTAAGCCCCCGTCAATAAGGAGGTGGGAGGTCAGTGAGGAGTAGTTCCTTTATGAGAAGACACGGTAAGGGCAACCGATTTCGGTGTTAGTCCGTGCCTGTTGCTTCTCTGCAAAGATTTATTCTCAAGAAAGGGGTGCAGGGGTAACCGAATTCGGTGTGAACGCTTGCATGCGTGAGAACTCTTAAGCAAGGAGCTGATGCAGGGTAGTAGCCGTGTTCGGTGTTAGCCCGTACTTCAGGCAACTCAGGTTAAAATGCAACTCACGTTAGAATTTGGGGGAAACGGGAGGGTAGGGGCAACCGAAAAAGTATGTGCTGGTGATCCCGTAGAGGTGGAGAGAGGGTGAGGGTATCCGAAGCGGTATCATAAAGTTTCATTATTTTTAGTATCATAAAAAGGCCTATGAGGGAAGACCCTGGAGATATGATGGTTGGAAAGATGGGGAGTAAAGCAATCACTATAGATATTCTTCTATTTCGAGCCCGGGTGGTATGAGGGATAGATTGAGTGTTCACTCTCTAGGTGAACCAATTTGACCTGATACATCCGGAGATCTTTAGATTTCCTATTCTTCTAATAAAATATTACCTCAGACAAGGCTAGTTTAGGTTATTTGGGGGCTATCCTCAGCTGGGAGAAACTTGGGCCATAGGAAGTCAATTGTGTTACCACTTCAAAGTAAAACCAGAATCCCCAGCCCGGGAATCTTTGTCAAAAACTTCTCCCTTTGTATAAGCCCATTCCAACCTAACAACAATTCATTAACAAAGATCTTTCCTAAGCCGAAGGACAGTTCCACGTCTTCTTAATTAATGGAAGTCGTCTGAAAGAATTATTTATGCTCATAGTCATTAAGTGTTGGCCAGAAGCTGTAACAAATAAGTTCAATACCGTCAGTCAAGATAATTTCTAAGTGCCCTACAAAATGAGCTCCTGCAAAATTTGTGTGTTTTCCTCGGCAACATAGTTTCGATAATGGCAACAACAATGGTCGTTCGGAAAGAATCCTGAAAAAGGCTTATAAAACTTCCTCCACGGTATACTTTTTAAACGACCTCTGATAACTTGCCCTGACTTCAGCATAACAGTATATGGCCCAACATTAAATCACAATAATTCTCAGTTATGCTTTATCGTAAAACCTGTAACCTATTGCTTTTACACTCCAAAGTTACCTGGACAGGACAAAGTGAACGCCGTAAAAGCTTACCTATTCGCATCCGAAAGCAAATTCCAACAAAAACTATTCGGAAGCGGAATACCAACGGATTGCAATTTGCCAGAAAAATAAGCACTAAGCAAATAATGCTGTAAATGTTGCTTGGATTTTGTATGCAGGCTTAAGCATACATACACCATACATCAGACGCTCGCCTTACTGCTGATCATGACCGAAAGATACACGAGGCTAATTTCAAACGAAAGAGTATCTCCTTTTACGAAAAAGTAAAAAAACAAAAAAATACGAAAAACTATCTCCAACTGCATTTACCTTCAGGCTTTTCACAAAATTCTTTTCACGCTACACCTTCGTCCTGTGGCTCGCCTCCCTCCCGATGGTATTTTGTAAGCGAGGAAAATAGATGTTACCGGTGAATCATAAGAGCCGCTGGGTACGTAAAGTCCTTGGGACTCCTTTATATATTGCTTTTGTAATTGTAGATACTGCACTTTTATGCTTGACAGCTACTTTTGGTCGTAGTGTATCGTTTATCAGGAACGCTGCTTCTGCTCAACTTCGATCTGGGAATGAAAAATCAGAAAAAAGAAAGAAATGGTAATGCACATTAATAAAAGGGAATACAGGAGCTGCACAGAAATAATAATGAAAAGGAGTAGCTAGGTATGAACAAGGGCGTTGCGGGTCGTAAAAATATTGAATGGTGGGTAGGTATTAAAATTTTATTTTCACATTCCTCGACGTTTCGTTTTATGCCAATAAATACGATAAAGGAGCTCATAGGGTTTTTATAGCTTCATTTTATGGTTTCAATTATGCATAATTAAGCTGACATACTTGGTGAGTTCAAAGATTTTTTTTAATATTATTTATTTTAATATCTTTATGCATAAATTCAAAACTTGAGGAGAATAGAACGTACCAAACATAAGACTTCACTGGAATTGCAGAAAGACTCAATGGAATTTCAGTTTCCACTGCATTTATGCAATTCTAGAGAGGGCGTTATGTAGCCGCCAGTCCGCAGATAGTTAAGGCGTCCATCTGGTGGTGGCCTTTGGGTTGCGAAACTCGACCGGAGGCCTATGAGCCATGCCTCCAGGAGCCAGGTCGTTCTTGATTTGTCTTCGACCTAGTTCATTTCTGCCTAAAAGAGGTAGGCCTCCTAGTGGGAGATACATGGTGGCTGTGGTTACCCAAAATCGTAAAAAAATTTGCTGGTCTAGTAGTCCTGCCTTAGGGCTCTTGGGCTTCTGGACATGAAGTAGGGTCTAGAGGTAGTAGTTGGGTAGACCTCGCTGCAGCCAGGAGGATGTTACGCTGCGTGACTTCTTGTGCTGGATAGAGTATAGATTGATCCTGGGGCGGGTAAATGCTAATTTTTACCATCTACGTGGAATTGCCCAAATTGAGCTTACCATGGTAGGATTGAGCCATCAAGGTCTCACGTTAAGAAGTTTAGTTATTAAGTTTTTAGGCCAAACATTTTAAGTTAGGGCAACTTCATATCTGCTTTTCTAGGTTCAAAAACAGTTCAAGGACAAAATGTTCTGAGATAGAGTAGTCAAAACAAAGACAACTGAGGTCAAAAAACTTCGATGGTTTATTTTCCATTGAAGCTAAAGGTTGCATAAGCCTTTAAAATGATACATACAAAGTGCTGATACTTTTCTTTAGAAAGGGGATAAAATTCGCACCGAGAATAAGGAAAAGAGAGCTCAACTCAGTTTCCCAAAAGAAGAAAATAGAAGGCAAAAAGGTAAAAAATGCAGCTGGCGAAAGCCATTTACTCTAGAGCCTGGGTAAGAGGGAACAAAAATTGCTTTTAAGTCACCTATCATGGACGCGATTTCAACAATCCTGCCAAAGGAGCGCCAAAATATGCTATTTCCACACTTGATAAGAAAAGCAATAAATTTAGATCTACTCTAGGGTTCTTAAGAACCAATGATGGGTACGGGCAAAGCTTTTTATGGGTTTTCCAATAAATTGGAGTTTTCTGCGGCCGGTGGTGGTTGTTTTATTTTCGTGATATTTTTCAAATCTGTTAATCAGATCTTACTAATCAGCGTGGCAAGTTACACGATTGAACAGCACATCCAAATGATAAAATTTGTGCTCGAGTTCGTTAGTGCAAACGTCGTGCAATTGCGCCCGTTATGGAGTCATGATGATCCTTCACAGTTGCCTCCTTAAGGGTGGGTACCAGCAAACAAACGCAAGACCAGCAGAGATTATCGCTGTGGCGCCTCGAGGTGTATTTCAGAACCCGAAGTAGTCATTTCGGGAAACGGGTAAAGTCAGCATTTAGGGTTGTCAGGACTTTCAATGAAAGTCCCAACACATCGATTTCTCGCCAAGCACTAGAAAAGGGCCTCTTTCTGAATCTAACTGGGCTAATTTTTACCAAGACTCAGGTGGCGCACGCAAGTGGAAGGGGACCTCAATCAACTTCGCGTGCTAAACTGGAGAAGGCTAGCTAGAGACAGAGCTTAGTCCGTTCATTTTTGAAAACGTGGTTAATAAGGCGGTCGGCGTCAGTGCTGAACGCTACTGAATGACGGTTACCAATTTCTTATGGCCCAAATCAACGCAAATAGGTCTCGACTGCGCAAGGTTTTAGAAGGACGGCGCAACGTCCTTCCTAACCTAGCTAAAATTTGGGAAAAGTATTTTTTTAAATTAGAGATGGTCGCACATACAGGCCTATAGTGGGCGTATCTGTGGGTGGATCCAGCTAATTTTCAAACTTGATCTGACCCACCAAATTTCAGCTCTCTACCTTAAAATTTAAACAATCTAAAAATTTGAAGTTGTTGTTATAGTGTGTGCTTTTTTTTTGGACCTTATTTAGAGCCTTGTGCCGCTGTGAGAAATCAATGCGGGCATTTGAACTATTTTTTCATACCCATATTACCTAAGGATATTTATTGCCTTAGGTTCATTTGTCTCTCAAATAAAAAGTTTAAAATACCATAACTAAACATCCTTTCTACTGAAAACATATAACTAACAACTCCTTAAAAGAGGAAGTCCCAGCATTTTTACACCATATCGAGCAGATCTCACGAGACCGATCTATGTAGATGTATAAGCTAAAAAAATGATTTAAAGTGCTCTTGGCAAAAATGAGAAAATGCAGAAATTTGTGCCTTTCCATACGTTGAAAGGGCATTGGACAACATTTACTTACTTTAAGAGGCGCTAAGTCCGAAGTGGACCTGGGCCCCAACCAACATGATATATTAGCAACTCTATTTCCAGCTAGCCGTCTCCAGTTTTGCATGTGAGGTTGGTTTAGGCCATGCACCTCGGAGCTCTTCTACTGCGCTGTCTGTTCCAGCGGGGTGGATTCGAATATTTTCCCTTTCATTCGCTGTAGAACACCAAGCCATCCAGCCATTGTACTCTAACTCTTCTGGCCAGATGGAAGTTGTTGTAAAGCCCATCTGTAGAAATGCGACCAAAAATGATACACATTTTCTTTTTGCAGCAGCCTAAAGCTCGCCGCCTTCGCCAGGTTTCATGCTTCTGCAACTTAAAGTAGGCGATTGGGTCTTTTAAATGAGTACTTTATTTGGTTATGAGAGGGTTTTGCTACTCAATCAACTTTTTGCTCAAAATACGCAGCGATTTGCAAGAGCTAATCTTGGTTTGGTCTCAGCACTGGTGTAGTTAACCTGTAGACAAAATTCTTTACCGTCTCAAAATTATAGCTGTCTATGGTGATTTTTATCCAAGGTCATTTCTGGGTGTTTCTTCTCGATGAGGAGACCATGCACCCGGTCTTACCCTCATTGACTTATGAGCCAGTCAAATGTACTGATGCATTGTTATGTGAAAGTTGATCATAGCTAAATGCTAAATGCTGTTCTGCCAATAAAATTGTTTTTCCTTACTTTTCGAAAAAGTTTTCATTTTTAAGAAATCAACTTAGCCAAGTCAACAGAGAAAAAATTCTCAACTGCAGATAAGCTTTAAGAGCGGTAGAAAAACAATGCATCAGCAGAATTACAAAAATTTTACCCAAACTATGGAAAGCGAAAATGCAGTTGAGCAAAATGAAGTTTATCTACAGCGCACCGGTCATAAAAGTATTTTGTCCTTAAAGTGTTTGCGCAGCCATTAAACCCAAATAATAATCACAAATCAAAATCTCAAATCTGTTCGCGGACTAAAGTTTTATACTTTTGCGTCGGAATTTTCCCATTACGTTTAATGACATTCCTTGTAAAATATTCACATCAACGTTCCACACCGTCATCGTCGCCCGTATACCATCATAAACAACATTATCAAGAAGGCATGGAAAGTAATTAAAGTTTCAACAAAAACTCCTTCACTGTGTATATTATAATACACAGGGAAGGGGGTTGTTTTGCTCCCATTCCTTTTTGGTGCGAGCTTGTGCTCCTTTGGGCAAGCTCTCTTTATATTTTTGTTTTTGTGCTTTTTATGAATTTTGAAATTTCACCATGAAATTCCAAGAATTTACATTCCATTTGCCATTAATCATTTCATTTGTGTTCTTGGAAGGGGGTGAAATGGGGTTTGTTTGCGCTTAGCCTTGAATCTACAATCTATATACATATATTCGCCATTGCTGCGGCTGTCATTTTATTTAATATCGGAAATTGAAACAGTCAATAAAATATTTTCGCTTTCCGTCTTGTTTGAAGGCTTTGTGGAAATCCTTTCCACTCTACAATTTGGCACAGGTGGCTGAAATAATTTGGTGGACAGAGAAGAATATAGGACTAAAAGGTGGAGGGATTTTTGCAATTAATTTGTCTAAGGAGATTGTTTGAAATTAAAAACAGTTTTTTTTTTAAAGATATGTAAAAATATTTAAATTACTAAATCAAGCTAAATCACGGTGATTTAAAGCCTATAAAAGCTCCAGCCAGCCTGAGAGAATTATCGACTGTGTCCATACAAAGATGGCTCATTTATTTGCCTACAGCTTATATTTGCGCCATGTGAGCACAGAAAGCAGCCATTTCAAAGCCATTTACTGTACAAATGGATCCATATCCTATTACCACACGCGTATTCATTTCTTTTTCTACAAAGGATGCTACGCATTTCAGCTATGAAATCGATAGAAGCCTCCATCTATCGCATACCACGTAGGTGTATCCTCTTCTGGTTATTTTAGTCAAACATGCGACGATACACGAGCACAAGTTGTATCGATGCCCGGAGTCTACCGGGTGTTTCTGGCTACACCTCCCAATCTGGCACTATTATTTTACGAACGTATCGTATATCCTTTTATTTATCCGATTCTTCTTGCTATAGACATGTGTTGAAGGAACGATTGTTTTGTTATGCTAAAGAAATATTTATTGTGAGCTGTCATGTGTTGTAATACCCCAAACTTGTTATTTTGACATTATATGCCTTTAAATCATAGGATATGATTTTAACACCTTTTTCAATAGTATTAAAAATTTATAAAGTTTCAAAGCATTAAATGATCGAGATAGACATTCACCTTTGTTGGTTGCATATTTACGATACAAATATTTTAAGCTACGACCTTGTGCTACTAAACTGTGTCAAATGCTCTGTTCATAACCAGCTGCTTCTACATGGACCCTCAGTTGATGATTTTCTTTTCAGCAAATATGTTATTGATTTTACTCACGGCAAGTTTCAGTTCAGAGACTATAAGTCTTATTGATGTGACCCACTCCTTCTCTAAACGCAATTTCCAATCTCGTGAAACTTCTGCAACCTTTTGCCCGATGTAAACGAAAAATTAGAAAATTTGCATTTATTGCCTGTAAACTATTTACAATGTCATCGCATCTGCAAGAAATGTTTGTAGGGTGAAGCGGCTTGAGGTAGTGGCTGATGGTGAGAAAAGAACTGCGTAGTCTAAGACACCTGGAGTTCAAAAAACCATAAGAGAAAATAAGAGTGCCTCCATTGTGTGCAAAAAAGTGAAAAGTGAAACTCAACTTGCCGAGCCGGGTCGGGTACAATGAGGCGCAGAGACTTTCCACTCTGGCAGCCAGTACAACCGGGGAACAGTCGTGGAAAAATTTCGGTGAGAGGCTTAAGCACGACTACATAACTGCGTTAAATTCAAGGACGGTACTTTTCTTTCAAATTTGCTGGTTTTGATGTAATCAGGCCAGAAATGTTCATACAGGGTGAAGAAGTTGCCAAATGGCTAACAAGTGTCACTATCGTGACCTGGGACAGCGAGAGAGCCCCTCAGCTTTTGGCAAACAAGAGCTGTATTCCCAATTTTCACAAAAGGTGATAGGAGATATTGTCATAGGGGTAAGTCTCTCTTAGGTCTCTCGGGAAAAGCAATCTCGTAGGTGCTGAAAGCGTGTTTCAGAGCTGTCATCGAGCCATTGAAAGGGAGTGTGGCTTCCAGCCTCGCAGGAGCGCAACCGAACAGCTTTTTACTCTTAAGATGATTCTTGCGGGAATACGCTTAACCGTTCTGCGCTTGTTTCGAAGATATTTGAAAGAGGCTTTTGAGGTGCTGATGAGATGCTGATGCAGGTAGTGAGGATCTTGAAAAGCCATTTCTGCAGACTGTACAACGGCTACGATAAACCGAATACCACTGTCAGACAGAATGATACATTCAACCCTGGCGGAGGATTTGCTGACAAAGCATAAACGAAACCGCCCACCCTACCTGGATAAGGTGAAATTAGCAGTGTCTTAGCTTAAGTGCAAGAAAGCATCCGTAGCTGACGGCCTAGCTGCCGAAATTTTCAAAGCCGATGGCGATGATATGCAAAGGAGCATGCGCCAGCAAGATATGATCGGAGGAAAGCATATCCGATTAAAGGAGACCCTCTAAATGAAGCCAACTATAGAGGCATTAATTAAATAAATAAACAAATAGCTAGGCGCAACAGCACGAGGTGAACCAGGGCCAAATTGCCAACCATGTAGGCTGTATGTGTTGCATTCTTCACATACCTTAAATTTTTTTGCGGAATCCGAAGGTTACCTTGAGAAGTTGTTCTAGATATATCTTACTTTCGGAGGGCTTGTCAGACCCTCGCGAGAAAAGAACGAGTCTTTTTTTAGGTGGCAGAGGCAGGAATCGAGCCCAGATCTCCGTCGTAGCAAGCACACACACGAACCCCCTTCACTACGGCACGGCAAACCACAGAGGCATTAGTGTCATTAATATTGCATACAAGGTCTTTTCGGCTGTACCGAGTGAACGCCTTAAGCCATTTATCAACAATCTCATAAGTACAGATCCGTGTGGCAATAAGCTAGGAAAGTCCACCATAGATCAAATATTCATAATGCGGCAGATCTAGGAGAAAATCCAAAAAAAGCTCCAAGCCGATACCCACAATTTTATCGATTTCAGGGCCACGTATGACAGCATTTATAGAGGGGAGCTTTAAACTGCATTGTCAAGTTTGCGTCAGAATCGGCAAAGACCTCACCGACCTCTTTGATTTCAAAAAAAAAGATTTAGGTAAGGCGACGCACTTTCATGCGACTTCTTAAACATCACGGTTGTTGAGAAGATTGAAAAGAATTCCCCTACCAACACCAGAGGCAAATCTTTCAACAGTCTGTTCAAATACTCGCACTCGCAGACGACATTGATATTATTGGGAGAACAAAGCGTGATTTCATGTGAAGCCTTGGTGAGTATTGGGGCGGAATCGGTGAGTAAGGGTCATTCAACGAGGGCAAATGCAAGTATACGTATGCTGTCATCAAGAAGAGACCACCACCAACGCACGTCTTGGACAGAACATCACCATAGGCAGCTAAAACTATCAGGTAGTTAGGGACTTTGTCTACCTGCGGTTCCGCTATAAATTCAGACAAGACACCAACGCTGAGGTTTAACGAAGTTTTACTCTTGCCAACCGCTTTTTCTTCGGGATAAGAAGGCAATTGAGTAGCAAAGCCCTCTCTCGAGCAACAAAAATTTCCATTTATATGTTCCTCACCATTCCAGTATTCCCAGTCTTGCTTTATGGTGCAGAAGCATATGGACCTGGTCAAAGGCGGATGAAAACGCTTAAAGCTTTTTCGAGAAAAAATCCTTCGGGTGAGCCCAGAGCGTAAAGACACGAATGCCCCGGCTCGGAAAATCTTCGATTCCACACCGAAGGGGAGGCGCATTAGAGGAGCACCGAGACTCAGGTGGCGCACGCAAGTGGAAGGTGACCTCTGCTGACTTCAAGTGCAAATCTAGAGACGGCTAGCTGGAAACAGAGCTGGCTGGCGAAGCGTGTTGGTTGAAGCCCAGGTCCACTGTAGCGGCATCTAAAATCCATAAAAAATATGACCAGGTTCCTAGATATAAGCTCTGGAGAGTTGTGCAGGACTATTCTGCCACCTCTCCTTTTATAGCATATTTTGGTTGGATAGTGCAGCGCAGAGATGGCGATAAATGTTGCGAATGATTTCAACAGATGACTTCAGGATAAGCTATCTGCTTTTCGTAGATCACTCAGCTGTCCGTACATCGTCCAAGGAGGAACGTCCGCGGCTGTCTGTGGTGATGTTGAGAAAAAGGTGAACGTGAGCAAATCGGAGGTGATGGTTATTTCCCGAACTCCTGTCCTCCTGTGTAGTGTATTTTAATTTGACGCCCCCTCAGGGGCACTTTATTAGCTTATAACAAGCTTAACTTAAAACTAAACCTTAAACAATCTAAACTTACGTTAACTTAAAGCTAAGAAAAAAGGGGGATTCGAGCTTTGGGAAAATAAGAGTTTTAGGAATGGGGTGGATTTAAAAGAGTCTTTTTAAGTGTGTTTTTGGTGCAGTTGAGGTTAAATGATTGTGCGTGGCTATTACAGATACGTAGCACTTTGCAAATAGGTTCAAAGTGACCATAGTTAGTGCGATGATATTTTAGTCGAAACAAAGGTACTGATCGGAGGTTGCGGGTGTTAGGGTTAAAGTTGATTAGCTGCAGGAGTTGAGGGCTAACAATGTTGCCAGTAAGAAGTTGGTGGATGAAGAGAATGTCAGCAACCTCGCGTCACTTTTTTAAGGAATGCATACCAATTTATTTAAATCGGTCTTCATAGGTTGGCAAAATGAAGGGATCTGTCCAACCAAGGAAGAAATCTTCTTTGGACAGCTTCTATTCTCTGTATGTGAACTTGTTGGTAGGGAGACCAAACCTGACTAGCATATTCGAGGAGAGGTCTGACGTAAGTCATGTAAAGAGCTTTGGTAACGTCAGAGAATTCCTTTGACCACCGCTTCACGAAACCAAGTGCACAGTTAGTGCGGCTGATAATATTGCTGATATGGCTATGGAAGTTTAGCTCGCTATCACAAATAACTCCTAGATCACGAATTTCAGTAATTGTCGGCACTTGTGTGCCATTTATAAAGTAAGATCTTGTGGTTCGAGCAGAACTTTTACGGGTGTAAGTAATTGCCTGGCATTTATTGACGTTAAGGTCCAAAAAACTATTTTTGTGTACTCTGAATGGAGTCTCTAAATGGAGTCTCGTCAAAATAGGTCTGAAAGTTTAAGTATCTCGGGGTCTTTTTCACGAAATATAGAAGGAGTATGGTACAGAGTTATCTTGTTGTTTTGGCCAAGCTGAAGCAATAGTAAAGGAACCGCCAGTCATCAGGAAATCTGCCCTTGGAGCGAAAGCAAAGATTTAAGCTTTTAATTAAGTGTTTGTTCCAATCGAATTTGGGTAATGACCGAAGGAATAAGATTGCGGGTACAAGCTGCTGAAATTAGATTTATAAGGTGCGTCACTGGTTTAACTCTCAGGAATATAGTGAGAATTGTCAGCATTCGTGGGGACTTTAATATTTGAAACTTGAGCTTACTTCAAAAAAAAATTCAATCTTCAAAGTCGTTGGCGCCCAACATGGGGCAGCTTCATCGGAGCAACAGTGTCAAGCACATTGTTTGGATCTCAAATGCTTAGAGCTAAAAATCAGCGGAAAATATTTTCAAGTAGGTAAAAGTTGAAATTAACTTGGTAAGATATTTTAATTGGATGGTTGTTCCTCTGATCATCACAATACGTCGTTTTTTCAGTTAAAAAAAAATTATTTCAAGTCTAACCTAGTAAATTTTGAGATAAATTTCGTTACGTTTAGATCTTCGAAAGAAGAATTTTTCCAGAGGTGTTTCAATCATTTTTAATCATTTGATAAAATTATTTGTCTTTAGTGAAATTTATAAAGTCCTTTGGATAAAGTCCTCCTATGGATAAAGTCCTTTTTCCACAAAGCTTACAGTGTATCTAGACTTCATCAATATACGTTGAATCAATTTTGGACTCCAGTTAACTCTTACTCAAAAACTAACGTAGCATGACCACAAATTACGAATCCTCCTTTCTGTTCACATTAAATAGTGCTCTCAAGCGTTGAGAACCTATATTAATGCCACCTGCAGGCTATTTTGTTCTCATTTGTTAACATCCAGAATGTAGATCCTTCACCTTAAAGTCTGTAATGCGTTTATATTTACCTATCCCAACGATCCCAACACACTACTGTCTGTACCCTGTGTGCGTTTCATCACATTGCTTTGCGGAAACGATGAAAATTGTGTGGTGTAACGTATTCAAATAATGCCACAAGCCAGATATCCTTCGCCTTAATTAAACCATAGCCCCAAAAACTTTTATCTTAGCTTATCAATGTCTGAGCAAATTATTTCTGCAACATTTGTTGCTTAACACCTCACTGAGTCCCTATTCTATATAGAATCCGGGGCGAACACCAAAAAGCACTTTTACAATTCGAAATTTTTGTTGCTGCTGTGAAGAAGGATATACAGAGGGGTCTCAATGCCATATCGCCAGGGCTGCTTATAAGATCTGTATATTTGCCTTTGTGCGGATTACTCACGAAAATTAGATTGTTCACCTGGATCAAATGCCAAACTCTGGGATACGTCAAAATGTCTGACTCCTCGGGGGCCTGTACACAGGTTAAGTGGAAGTGAATGTGCTCGCATCTGTCCATATGGGTTTGCAGAAATGGGGAACTTTAAGGATAAAGGACGAAATTGAATGGGGCAGGGCATTGTGATGAATTTTAATGATGTCTCTCTTAAGTCTGGCAGTTCGATTGGTACATGGGGTAAAGTTGATAGTATGGTCAGTTTATGGAACACTTAGGCCGAAAATTTCAAAAGGACTGGCAAGCACATAATATGGTTGCGGAGATCGATGTGGGTCGGTTTGGCCTGTGAGAACAAGAGAACTACTGTGAGAGTTTGCTTTGATTGAGTACTCGAATGTCGGTTAGGATAACCCACATAATATTTGAAGTGCATTGTGAGCTTAAAGGGAAATCAATTTAATTCGAATTTCTTATACGACCCTTAATTTGGCTGAATGAGTAATGATCTTAAGTTGAGTGGTATGACTGAAGCAAGCTGCACCACTATACGATTTTGGTTTTTAAGTTTCTTGATGAGATGTTGGTTTCCATAAATAAAAGTTTTACATTCTTTTAATATAGTTTCAGTTCCTAAAATTCTTACTTGGCATTTGCAAGTTATTGTTTAGGGAAAAACTAAAAAATAACTTGGAAATCCCACCGATTCGGCAATTTCATACAATTCTATGTCAACAAGTCGTTCGACTATAAAATTCGATAGTCTCAACAGTTCGGGTCATTCTGAATAATCTTTTTGCAATAGTTTAATTCCAAAATTAACCTTAGCAACAGTGTGCCAACGCTGAATTTAACTGTTATTCTTACTCGAATTAGTCAATGTTTGTTGGTCATAGTCGGGCCAGTTCAATTTAATTTCTATCATTCTCTCGATTTTCCGTCCAAACTCAAGTAGGCTTAGTTTAATTGCACACTAGCAATTATTTAATGCATCCATAGTCTACTCATGATCCACAAAAGCAGCGCTTATATGAACAATTTTTCCAATTCTCCACGGAAAAATAGCTCATACGCCTATTTTTCATAGCTTCTTAACTATATGCGCTCTAAAATTTGGGCGAAGTGAAAGAAATTAAAGAGTTTCATGGCAGGCGTTCAAACAGAGAACATCCTGTGGTAAAAGACATTTATGGCAACAAGCAACTTAAAAATCGGTGCCGAAATACAGATTTAAAAGTTGCCTCAAACTGGTTCCATATTGGATGCGCATATAAGCACATTTCCATTCAGCATTCAAGCCCATAGGCAATCTAGTTTGTAATCTAATAGATTAAAAAAGGCAATGAAACCGTTGCGTGACTAAAAGTGTCATGCGCGACAAGTCTTTAGTTTCAAGAAAAGATTTTGTTGCTCTCGTGAGGCAATTGTTTCTATTCGTCGGCAATTGCCCAACGTTAAACAGAGCTTACAGGCTTTCGCATGTCTTAGAGGTTAAAAACTTAACATACACTCATTTTGGGATAAGGATAACTCAAATATATTAACTTACTTACTTTAGGTGGCGCTACAGTCCGGGGTGGACCTGGGCCTAAGCCAACAAGCTTCGCCAGCCAGCTCTGTCTCTAGCTAGCCGTCCCAGTTTCGCACGCGAAGTTGGCTGAGGTCCCCTTCCACTTGCGTGCGCCACCTGAGTCTTGGTCCTCCTCCACCACGCCGTCCCTGCGGTGTAGATTCGAAGATTTTCCGGACCGGGGCGTTGGTGTCCATCCGTTCTAGATGACCCAGCCATCGCAGACGTTGTGTTTAGACTCTTTTGGCTAGGTGGGTATAGCTGCACAGCCCGTACAGTTCGATGTTATATCTCCTCCTCCACTCTCCGTCTATGCAGACGGGACGGTATATCGTCCGAAGAATTTTCCTCTCGAAGCAGCCTAAAGTGTTTTCATCCGCCTTTGACAGGGTCAATGCTTCTGCACCGTAAAGCAGGACTGGGATGATGAGGTTCTTATACATGGACACTTTAGTAGCTCGAGAGAGGGCTTTGCTACTCAATTGCCTTCTTAGCCCAAAGAAACAGCGATTGGCAAGAGTTATCCTTCGTTTTATTTCAGCGCTGGTGTCATTGTCTGAATTTATAGCGGAACCCAGGTAGACAAAGTTCCTAAGTACCTCAAAATTATAGCTGTCGATGGTGATGTTTTGTCCAAGACGTCAGTGTTGGGTGTCTTTTCTTGATGACATCAAATACTTGGTTTTGCCCTCATTGACTGCTAAACCCACATTCGCCGCTTCCGTCCCAATACTCACGAAGGCTTCACTGACATCACGCTTTGTTCTACCGATTATGTCAATGTCGTCTGCGTATGCAAGTAGTTGAACGGACTTTTGAAAGATTGTACCTCTGGTGTTGGCGCGAGAGTTCTGCACAATTCTCTCAAGTATGATGTTAAAGAAGTCGCATGACAGCGCGTCGCCTTGTCTAAATCCTTTTTTGACATCAAAGGGGTCGGTAAGGTCTTTGCCGACCTTGACGGAACAGCGTGAGTATTCCTTCGTCATCCTGCACAGACTGACGAGTTTGGCAGGGATGCCAAAACTAGACATTGCGCTATATAGCTCGTCTCTATAGATGCTGTCATACGCGGCCTTGAAATCGATGAAGAGGTGGTGTGTATCGATTTGGAATTCCTGGGTTTTCTCCAAGATCTGCCGCAGTTTGATCGATGGTGGACTTTCCTGGCCTAAAGCCACACTGATATGTGCCTATCAGATTGTTGACAAACGGCTTCAGGCGTTCACACAGTACAGCAGAAAAGATCTTGTATGCGATGTTAAGAAGACTTATGCCTCTGTAGTTGGCACAACTCAGAGGGTCTCCTTTCTTCAGGATCGGGCAAACAATGCTGAGGTTCCATTCGTCGGGCATGCTTTCTTCCGACCATATCTTGCAGATGAGCTGGTGCATGCTCCTAACCAGCTCATCGCCAGCGGACTTAAAAAGTTCGGCAGCTAGGCCGTCTGCTCCGGCTGCTTTGTTGCACTTGAGCACACAGCTACTTTCACCTCCTCCAGGTCGGGTGGGCGGTATCGTTCGTATGCTTCGTCGGTAACGTCTTCGCCCGGGTTGAATGGTTCGTTCTGCCTGACAGCGGTATTTGGTTCGTCCTCGCCGTTATACAGTCTGCAGAAGTGGTCTTTCCAAATCCTCAGCACCGAATCAAATATATTTAGGTAAGTATTATGATTTTTTTATTTAACACACAAGCGGAGAATTCTAAAAAATAATTAACCCCAATCCCTAAATTTCTCCTGTCATCTAGTACAGGGGGATCATAATTATTTTATTATGTCAACCGAATATCAACAGATACGAGCTAGATGTAAGTAAACAAACCTGGTCCTGCGAAGCTTTTGTACCTATATGATTGTTAAATATGTGAAAAGCGTTAATTTTATATTCAATTGCCCATCCAGCGCAATTTCCAGACTAGCTCACTTAATATTCCCATCAACACAAAAAACCGCGCGCTGGCTGACCTTTTTGGCATATTTATAGAACTTTTGGTCTTTTGAGGTTAGAAAATGTCGGTCATGCAGCACACAGGGACGAACGCACGCTCATACATATTTATAGCCCCATGTCGCTGGGAATGAAATAAAAATTACCTTTGTCGATTGCCTAGACGGCTCCAGCTTATTTATTGCCCTGTAACGCCATTGAAATTCACCAACCACCATTCATATTCAATGAAATATGATTGGTTACGTGGCCAGAGCTTCAAACTGGACGCACAGTGACTATATAACGCGTTGGTATAGGGTAATAGCTTTCTAATATTCAGAACGGATCGTTAAAAGGCATTTTTTTGTGTTAGTCGTCGGGAAGGGTTGCAAACGGAATTGGTGATGCCATTCGGAAGCAGCAATTTGGAAGATGAATTTGCCTTAACCTAATAAATTTAGATTTTATATTTATCGTCGATGACTGTGGATGTTGTGTAGGTAGTTAAATATGCAAAATGAAATTATTATTGAAAATGAAAACAGATATTAGCATTGTTAAGAGGAATAAGGTTAGAGAGTGGTATGTAATCAAGGCCTGTTTAAAAAATCAAGTCACGAGTTTAAAAAGCTGCATAACCTCCTCAAAGGCAAGCTGAAGACAAAGTGCCTACGTACATATAAATAAATAGAGTGGCGCAACAGCTCGAGGTGAACCAGGGCCAACTTCTCAACAATGTATGCTGGTGTGTTAATTTCTTTACATACAAGGGGACCTACAATTTTTTGCCGAATCCGAACGGCACTTTGAGAAGTTTTTCAAGACAAATGATACTCTCGGAGGGCTTGTCAGACCCTCGCGGAGGTGGGGACCGGGAAAAAGAACTAGTCTTTTTTTCAGGTGACGATGGTAGGATCTCTTTTTAATTGTACGGATAATTAAATAAGCGGATAATTATAAAGTATACGTATAATTACAATTATACGGATCCGAATCCAGATCTGTTAATTTTACGGATATACTTATATTTCATTAGTCGTATAATGGGGAGCTCTAATAGAAATGCTCTTGAAAAAGTGACTCTAAACAAAAAGTGCCTGTTAATTCATTTCACTGAAAATCAAACCAATGATTGTTTTGATCAATTTAACTATTTATAGTATAACAATTTAATTGTTATAATTTTTATATGTTCTATCTTTATTTTAGGTAAATTTTAAGTAAAAGAAGGTATACTCAAATTTTTACCGAAACACAAGCTGAACAATATTTTAATATTGAAAAGGAAAAATTATCACAATTTACAAATTTTACAACATTATAATAATGGCTAGTCCTATGATCATTTCGAACGCTGCCAGGCGAACATCGTCAGGAACCTTTATATTATAATGATGCCGACATTAAGTGACAACTCTTCAAAAAAATTTTTGTAGTTTTTCACTTTTCAATATTGAATTTAGTTTTGTATCAGGGGCCGCTCCCCAATATAAGCAACGATACGTTGCGTAAGCTTTCTGATTATTGAAAAATGTTTTTTTTTTTTATTTAAAAATAAAAACTAAAAAAACATGACAAACGGGTTTTTCGTTTTCAGGATTTTTACTTAGTTTGGCTTGCTACTCAAGTGGTTTATGCTTGCATAAGATTTTGTTCATAAGATATGTAAACAACTCAGGAGTCATGGCATTTTTTAGCAATACCATTTTAGTAAATGAACTTAAATGACTTTACGCATGTCTCGAAAACCGAGAAGTGTTTCAGCGTGCTATATACTTTTTGAACCCCAAAAATTGGGCACGCGGTTTTTAAGTCTTTTTTCTGCATTTTTTAACAGACCCAGTTTTATCGGGTTTAACCCGACCCAGGGTATATTAATTTGAAAGCATAGTTTGTAACATAGTGAAACAATCAGCGAAGACCCTTAAGACCTCTTTTAGAGATATGATTGAGACCGACAGGTGAATCGATTAAGCACATGGCTTCCGTCCGTCCGTCCATCTGTGTGCGTGAAGGTTTTAGGTCGTCAAAATCAAGCTAGAGATCTGAAAGTTGGTACACTGCTTGGTTCTTTTGTTGCACAGACAAAGTGTGAATTTTCTAATTCGGTCAACGGCCACCGCCACGCCCACTACTGGGTTCAATGTGAGGCAACCTCTATTCCACACTTTTTTTCCTAAATGCCTATTGGTCAAGTTAGACAAAGCACAGGTTGTTAAATTTTGGTACTGAGCAATACTGGCCTTAGACTTTTAACAAGGCAAAAATTGGACCGCCCCCAATATCGACCATGCCCACTTTTAACATGTTAGATCTTTAAAAACCCGATTTCTCGGAAATTTGACTCCAAATCGAAAAAAAATTCCATGACAAATATTAAAGATATTTCTATTTGCTAAGTTAAGTCCTTACAAAGTTTTGAGCTCCGCCCACTTTAAAGGGGCGTTTTTAGGAAAAACAGTTTTTTCTGAAAAAATTTTCGCTTTTATCGTATTTTCTCATGATGCTCACGAAATTACAATTAATTGATTTTAATTTTAAGCCCATGCCCACTTTAAGGGGCGTGGCTTATACAAATAATATATGAATTCGGGCCATCAAACTTTAAGATTTGGTGTTACATGGTATATAGGGTCGGATATACATAGAAATTTGTCACAGACAAACTCTTGTACTTACTCACTTGTTAATGATCACGTTTGTTGCACTCGTAATGGCTATTTTATTCCAATACTCTAAGCAAAGGTTTTTAATTTGATTTTTTAACAGTTTTAGAAAATTTTAAGTTTAATTTCGTTTTAAGCGTCATATTTGAAAGAGCTTGAATTTTGGAAATGGGTTCAGACGTTTTATATGCAAACCAAATATCGTAATAATCGATTCTACCGTTAAAATATCAGAATTGCAATTTTGAAAAATAATTTTGAAATGTTTTTGAAACTTTCGGGCTAAATCTCAGAATCTGCCAAACAATAAATAAAAATTCTATAGTTTTCCCTAAAATTACAAATATTTCCTGATGTGTGCGTTGTTTTTTAATCATTAGGCGTTATAGCAGCGGCAATTTTTTTGAATATTTTTTTTTTTCGAAAATACGCAAAACCGGCGTTTTATAACGGTTTAACTAAACTTAACTTGATTTAAGCTTTGCTTAAGCTGCAGTCGCTATATATATGTTTGACCAGTATTAGTTTTTTTTTTAATGAAGTAGTTGAAAAATTATATCCTTAAACTAATTGCAAACGGGCACATAGTTTTCCATTTCTTATTTCTTAAAAAAATTTCAATATTTTGCAAAAATTCGAAATTATTATGAAAATTTATACTTATTTACATATGTACGTTTTTTTTTTTCTTTTTCTGGCTTGAAAACTTTTTAACATAAGTGTCAAAACAAATGTTGGCTATTTCACCATCAAAATTAAAACTTTAATTAAACCGTTATGTATGCATATAAAAAAATTGCTCATGTGTTCTCATTTTTTAATATTTTCACGGAATTTATAGACGTACTTAATTTAATCTTCTTACGACTCAGCGCGCGTTCAGAAGCTACAGATGCCGACAGACCAAGGAAGTTCTTTTTCCATTTTTGTACGGATCGCTAAAAATTACACATTATCAAAAATTATTGGTAATTTTCGGGAAAACTATTGTGAACTTTAGGTATTTAGCAGATTCTGCGATTAAGCTCCAAAAAGGGGCGTGGTCGCCCCTAAAGCTACCTAAAGTGCTTATTTTTATTTCATACTCTTTCATAAACTAGGCTTAAGGCCTGTCAAAAATAGATGCCACGCCCACTGGAGGAGGTTAACCGATTAAATTTTACTCTCTTATGTCGAACATTTATTAAAAGATGCTATATGTCAAATTTCGGGGCTCTAAGACGTCTTACAGTTTTAAAAGCTCGCGAGGTAGTTGAACATTTAGACCAATTGTGGGCGTGTCTGAGGGTGGATTTGAAAAATTTTAACACTTGCCCTGCATCGGATAACAAGGAGCCCAAGCCCAAAATTTTAGCTCTTTAGCTCAAAATTTAAGCCCTTAAAACATATGACACACAGACAGATGGACTCTGTCCGTTAACCACTCACTTGTCCGTCATGATCATTATCTCTAAAAGGCCTCGGGAATCTAAGGTGATTATTTCAATGTGTTACAAGCTTTGCATTGTGTCAGGTACCTATAACCTTGCGTTTCGATAAAAATGTTAGTACTAAGACTTAAACGTGTCAAAAATAATAACAGTAGACATAAAAACAAATTTTAACAGTACCTACATTAAAACTAATTAGGGAATCGTGTAAATAATTTTAAATCTGAAAAACGGGATTTACATTTTAATTCATTCAATTATTTATCTATTTACTATAATATCATAATATTTTTTTTTTTGTATAAATTAATTTATATACTTATTAAGGCATTTTTAAATTATTCCCCTTTATTCAACAATTTTGTTTAACCTTAAAAAGCTTAAGCTTAGCGTGTTCCATAAAGCACCTGGGAAGAATTACCTGACACCCTTCTCCATCAAAAATACTCAGCACAGCACTATCGCAGCACCTGTTCCGAAGATTGTTGCAATCCATTCTCTGGGACATGTAGTGCAGCACTCTGTCCTTTCTAAGCATCAGCAACTTTTAAAATGTTTCCGCCATGTCCATTGGAAGCTCCTTTGTAGCCTGTGAAACTTTCTCCTACTTCTGCTACTGGCCATCCATTTTGGGCACACTTTTTTGTTAGTTTCATGATTTCAAACATGAAAAACGCTCTGGCTCTCTCTTCTTTGCCCGGCAAATTTTATTATAAATGAATTAAAATTTGCTTCGACATCGATCAAAAAAGTGTACGGAAAATGTTCGGTGTTGACGTTATGAATATAACAAACAAATCCAACTATAAGACCACAAAGTAAAGACGGTATTCGAAATTCATCTCATTTTCAGTAAAACTATACATTCCATTACCAGTAGCATAAGGATCCTATACAAACAGGGCAAATAGTGCCAGAACTTTTCGTTATAAGTAATTGAAATTTCCTCAAATATTTGAGTTTAAAGAACCTCGTGCACTCGAAATCTCTCACCTCGGCTCAGTAATACTAAAAGCATAAGGCACACGTGCGGCACACGGTGCGCTGTGTAAGTCGCACCAATCTCACTTCCTTAAGATGGCGAAAAATACGAACCCTCCAGCAATGTGTTACAATTTCTTTTTATATTAATTTCGATAATTGAAATTTTCCAGGCTCATTGAAAATGCCATCCATGTGTAGAGGTGGTGGCGCGCACATATACATGACGATTACTTTTTATAAAGTTCTTCAGTCATCACTCGAGTTTGAACTTACATCCGTTTCAGATTTCTGTCTCTCCTGTATCCACCATCCACCTTCCACCATGGAACATGGGTATTCCATTTACCCAGTACGTGAATTGGATGTAGACGAGCGTAAATCACTCCATCATATTTATTCCCCACAGATGCACACCCTCGCACATTATCCCTTTTGCTGCCCGTGTATAAGGAAATATGACTCTGAATCTGAGTTTGTTGGGACAGGTGTGGGGAGGAGCGAATTGAATTGCGAAGAAATTGAATTAAAACGCAAGTAAATAATAAACGAGCGAGGAAGAAGAAGGCGTTGGGGCGGCTACAGCAAATGAAACATCGTACGTATCAAGGATCCCCTATCATTTGAGCCGCGTTTCCGTTTTTCCCTTTTAATTTTTAAAGCTCTGCTCCTTTCGTCCTGTTCCAACAACAAGCATTCTTAAATTTAAAGAAAAAAACACAAAAGACACACATTTGTACTTTATACATCCATTAAAAAATTTTTGTTTTTTTTAACAAGTTCTGCTGAGTCTTATCCTTGCACGAACTCAATTGGGCTGTTTTGAAGATGAATGTGCTCCTTTCAGTGTTCATTGGAAGCAATTAGTGAATGTGTTGAGGAAATTTCCTGTGGTTATAATATTACACCATCTCCGCACGCCGCGGTGGAGTGTTTTTTCGTGCTCGACGCTTGATGGTAGGGGGCACGCCCGCCTCACCGGCAATGCGCCAAAGAGGGATGCCGTGGCAATGAAGCACTTCTGCGTCCTGTCTGCATTTCGCGGCTTCAACACGTCTCAGCTGTGTGTCTCTAATGTAATTAGATGTGTCAAGAGTGCCGTGATGCGCGACATAGATCGATGATTGAGCAGGTTTCCACGAAGGCGGCAAACAAAGATGAGGCTCATGATTGGAATAATTTCCTTTCTTCCTGCTTTATCCTATTGTAATGAAAAGTGGCGTTTGCTATATGGAGAGGATGAGGACTGACGTTTCATTTGGAAAATCATTTTCTAATTAAAAAATTCATGAAATTGCTTTGTTAGAACTTGCATAATGGGAATTCCTTTTTGTTTGGAGATTTTTTCCCCACTAATTTCTCAGGAATGTATAATCAGTAAGAATCTACCATCAGCAGGGTGGGACTCAGGCACGTTTCACCTAGGATTTTTTTTTTCGAGTGCTTAACCCAATATAAAAATTTAAACAAAAATGGACGAGCAGTTGAAATTGAAGTACATAAGTAAAGATAATATCAACATACGTTTGCACAACCATACATAATTATTCGTAGATCCTTTCTCTTGAGATTCTCATACACTTTAGGCAGATTTAAGTTTAAGTTTAATTTTCTGACCCCCGAATGCAAAATTTCAAAGCAAAACCAACACAAGGAATCATTTAAAAAAGTTTCAAATCATTTTTAGCTGATGTGCTGAAAATTGCACAGAAGTGTGACATTAAAAGCCAACTTAAAAACAACTTTTTTAGCTACTAGGTATTCGCCTCGAAAGTTCCTCATCCAATATAAGTCGTTTCATATCCTTTTATCTTCTCCTTCCGGGAGAAACATTTTATTTACACTCTCGATTGCGAAATTTGCATACAATCATTGTCACTTTGAATTTTATGCACACTGCTGCCGTATAAATGGTCACATTTCCCTGTTTCCCAGTGCATTTAAAACGAATTCACATTCCGCACAGCATATTCACATTGTGGCAGTATTTGTGCCTGTCCCTCAATCCAATCCAATTCATCTAACTGACAAAAAAAAAACATAATAAATTTTCTTCTATTTGCATCCAAATTCATGTGTCCTAGGCTTTGCAATCAGCTTCTTTTACGTTTAAAAGCCAGACTGAGATAAGAACGAGCTACGAGGTCCTTAATAGTTTTCTCTGACAGAGATGCAAGTGTCTTTTTTGACGGCAATGGGTCACTTAAGCGGAGCAAAATAAAATATAAATCTTTCACTACTTCATGTAAGGAGTTGCCAAATTCGCTGTACATATTTAATTTTAGTAAAATGAATTTAATTTGTAAGAACCCAGAAAAGTGTTTAATAAAAGACCGTCAAGTAGGAAGACATACGCTGAGCGGTTCGTCGGCTTTTGTTGTAGGTTAAGCTAACCTTAATTGCGCAGGTTTTGCCGACCAAGAGTATATTAATTATAGTGCATAGTTTGTAGCACAGTGAAATAATCACCATAGACCCCTGGAGACCTTTGGAGATACGGGACTGAAGACCTTTGGAGATACGGGACCGACAGGTAAGTCGATTAAGCCATTTTCGTCCATCCGTCCGTCTGCTCTTCTGTACGTCTGTCCGTCTGCCCGTCTGTCCGTACGTGTGTGAAGTTTTTAGGTCTTTAAAATTAAGCTAGGACGCTCAAACTTGGAGTGTTTCTTGGCTCTTATTTTGTACAGACAAGGTATGAATATTGGTTAAATCCGTCAATGGCCACACCCACTACTTCCTTTAATGTAAGACAATCTCAGTTGCCTAGACGAAGACCTGCAGATAAACCTTAGCCTTACCCCGGTATGGCGGCTCTGCCCCAGCAAGCCAAGTACGAGCCGGGCGGGCCAGTATAGTGAGGTGACGAGGAATTCACTACAGCTTGCTGTAGTAGACTACAAGAAACCAAGCGGGCAGTTCATTGTTGAGTGTGGCAGGAAGATTGGAAGCCCTCGGAAATGGTCTAAAGGCATAACGTACATCGACTGCAAGAACCAAGCTTAAAATGACCTTGCCAAGACAGTAGTGGAAGGACTACAGCTATGGGATGGTGCGGAACTTAAAGCCGCTCCCATAGACCAGGTCCCAAACAGGGCAAAGGTTAGGCTAACTATTCCGGAGATGGGAATAGTTAAAGACGACATCCTCCGCGTGCTGCAAGCACAGAACCCCCAGATTCCGATACAGGATTGGGAAATTATCAGCGAGGAAGAGCTGAGAAATGGGTTTAGGGGCTATATTCTCGGGCGAGTTGCCCGGGAACCTAAAGGCGGAAAAACGCTCCTTTGCAGCTAGCGAGGTTACCCTCAAGCTGATTAAGCGGACAGCGGAAGCAACGAAGGCGACGGACACTGCGATGGAGGTGGGGAACAACGATGAAAGTGATCCAAATAAACCTCCATCACAGTAGGGTTGCCACAGCCAATCCGAGGCTGTTCCTCGAGAGGGAGCAGCTGGACCTAGCCCTAATCCAAAAACCCTGGATTGGCAAAAAGAACAGGGTTTTAGGATTAGGGTTGAAAAATTTCTCTCTTTACAATATAAAAAATAAAGGTAAGGCTAGAACCTGTATCGTAGCAAACAAAAACCTTCATATATTAATGTTATCTCATTTCTGCACAGGTGACCTAACGGTGGTAGAGGTTGGAGGGACGGACGAGAACTACACGGTAGCCTCGGTCTTCATAGAATCTTTGAAGACGCTAGTGACAGCGTTCGAACAAGGTAAGAAGAACTTAGTCTTAAGCTGTGATGTCAATGCCCATCATACGATCTGGGGAAACTCAGACATTAACGCCAGGGTCGAGGTTCTGTTTGATTTTAGGTAAGCTCTCAGGCTAGGAAAGTTTTCAAAAACCCAAAACGAGCAAACTGGGTGAAGTTCAATAAAGAACTGCGGAGGACTATCTCCCCCTGCCCAGACAGAGATCTCACTACCGAGCATGAGATTTACGATACAGTCGAATACATTACCGGGACAGGGGGGAAGCAACGGCGGAACTCCAAGATCGCGGAGCTCATCAAGAGCTCAAGGTCTAGATGGAACCTTGCAAAAGAGGATCTCATCGAATGGTCGACCTATAAGGAGAGCGTAAGAATTCTGAAAAAGGAGATCAGATTCGCCAAGAGGAATTCATGGAAGAATTTCTGCGAATCAATCGAAACAACAACTGAATCGTCCCGACTGAATCCACAGCGCCCATACCGCTATCTTCACTCAGGAAGACAGATGGCAATTGGACCTCGACACACAAGGAAACGCTGGATTTACTGGCGAGAACTCACTTCCCAGAGTGCACTGATACCCATGAGGGTTACGCTACAGTAACGCAGGACTCTCGGAAGAAGATGAAGGAAGAAAAGATCAGGGCTATAACCGATGTAAAAAGGCTGGCCTGGGCGATTAACTTCGATCCCTTATTGTTATTGATCCCTTTAAAGCACCAGCAATGGATAACATCCGACTACTAATGCTCCAAAAAGCAGGGAAAACTATCATTCCATAGTTGAGTAACGTCTACAAGTCCTGCCTTAAGCTGTGCTATATTCCCAAAGCTTCGGAAAAAGTCCGAGTGATATTCATCGCCAAGGCAGGAAAGGCAAACCACACTACGGCAAAGGACTATCGACCCATAAGCCTGTCTTCATTTATGCTCAAGGCGTTGGAGCGGCTTATTGACGTGTATGTGAGAGAGCTGATTGGTGATAACTATGTCTCAAAATCACAGCATGCGTACATGAGAAGCAGTTCGGTTGACACTGCACTACATAGAGTAGTAACAGCAGTAGAAAAACTTGGAACACAAGGAGTAGACTTTGAGTGCCTTTCTAGACATAGAGGGGGCGTTTAATAACATTGAGGCAGATTCGATACTGCGCAGCTTAAGAAACGCCCACCTAGATAGCAGTCTAGATCGGGCAATGCGACTCGATCGGGCTCATGTTAAGCATACGAAAGATAAACTGCTACCTAGGCGAAGTATGCAGCAGACGAAGCGTCAGCAGAGGAACACCGCAGGGAGGCGTCCTATCTCCGCTCATATGGACCCTGGTAATGGACGAATTGCTAAAAACCCTGGAGAGGGAAGGCTTCATTGTGAGCGCTTGTTGTATGGTGGAAGGCTACGGAAAGAAAGTGTCATCTCTCTAACCTCACCAAAGTTCAAAGGGCAGCCTGCATGGGTATAACAGGGTCCCTAAGGACCACACCCACCGCGGCACTGCAGGTACTACTCAACCTCTCCCCCTTGGACATATACTGCAGCAGCAAGGCAGCTAAAACAGCTGTTCGCCTAAGGGAATACGGACTGTGGTCCTCAAGATCTTATGGACACGCCTGTATGGAAACTCAATGGGCTGCCTCCCCAGATACCCCAGTCACGGATAACCTCCTTATGAGATTCGCCTTCAACAGGAGATTCGCTACCAGAATACCTCAAAGAGGTAAATGGGAAGATAAGACCATTAGAGGAGATGACGAGGTCGCCGTATATTCTGACGGTTCTAAGATGGACGTCGGAACCGGTGCGGGCATCTTCTGTGGATCTCTGGGACTATGTAAATCTTTTCGGATTAATGACGACTGCAGCATTTTTCAGGCAGAGCTGGCAGCCATAATCCAAGCTGCCAAGTACTCACGGGGCACTGCGCTGTGGGTCTACACGCTGAGGAGCTAGGCAAACCGCATAACGATTACTGCAGAAGCTGCAGGGACGTTGAAGAAATTGAATCTGTTCGTCACCTGCTTTGCGAATGCCCAGCCCTAAACAGCATCAGGCGTAGTACCCTCGGCAGTTACTTCTTCAACGAGCTCGAAGATCTAAATAATGTTGATCTAAAGGACCTCCTAAGATTTGTATACAAATCCGGATGGGTCCAAGAGGGCGGAACTCTGAGCTTCTAACAGCGGTCTATTTCTGTTTTCATTCCAGGTCTTAAGAAGGTTCAAAATGGACACAATGGATCCAACTGCAGCATCCAACAGCATGCCCTTTTGATTATTGTCAAAAGGACATCCATCAACCTAACCTAACCTAACCTATTACAACCTCTATTTCATTTTTTTTTTAATGCCTTTTGGTCAAGCTATGCAAAGCGTAGCAACTCAAATTTTTGTATAGAGCAATAATGGAGCAAAACCTCTAAGAAGGCGAAAATTGGACCGCCCACAATATCGACCATGCCCACTTTTAACTTGTTAGATCTTTAAAAACCCGATTTCTCGAAAAGTTGGCTCCAAATCGAAAGTTGGATAATTTCTAAGTTTTTTCTAAGTTTGGTCCATACGAAGTTTTGAGCTCCGCCTACTTTTTGGGGGCGTTTTTAGCAAAAAACGGTATTTTCCCGAAATAATTTTCGGTTTTAAAGCATTTTGTCTTGATTCTAACGAAATTACAATTAACTGATTTTAATTTTTAGGCCAGGCCCACTTTTGGGGCCTATACAAATAATATAGAATTCGGGACAAAAAAATTTAAGGTTTGGTGTAACACGGTATCTATATCGGGTGTATAGAGTTTGTCACAGAAAAACTGTTGCACTGTCTCACTTGTTTTACCTACTTTAAAAAAGATTCAGGAAATGCTTTAAACACTTTCAAAAATCCAAAGCTACATCGGCATTCTAGAGCACCTCAAATTTTAAAGAATCCCGCCTTAATAACGAATACACCTACCCGACTAACTTTTTTCAAGCAAATGTTCGTCAAAGAATATTAAAAGCTTTAAGAGTCTTTACGAATGCCTCATCAATTTAACATTTGCCAAGCAGTATAGAATTTACCCACGTTATGAGTTTCTTATTTGATGTTGCTTTACCCCCGACTAGCTATGTGTTTTGGGGTGCTTCAATTTGAAATCGATGCGTTATATCGGTTTTTTATTTCTCTTCCGTTTTTGGATTCATATCAAGTACCTTCTAACGATAATGCCTGTTTTTCTATCCGATTAGGGGAGCTCGGGTAAAGAAAAAGGACAAATAAAGTTATTAGGTGTGGGATGTTGTCTGTGGCAAAAACGTGAATTGAATTCGGGTTTCTATTGATTAGGGACTTTTAAAGGTTCAATGCATAATACAACTCGATGGGGTGTTGTTTAATATTATTAGCCTAAACATTATATACAAAATTGAAAAACTCCATCTTTAACTTTAGGATAGGGTACATTTGTTCTTTCTAAGTTATCCTAAGAAGTTAAAGGTAAAAATGTGTAGGTACAAGAAATTTCTAATTATGACACAGTTGTAAATATTATTCCTTTACGTAGGGGGGCCGAATAAAGGAGAAGAAACAACTGCAAACTCTCTGCGTATTCCAAATGCGGTTTATATAGCCAAAGCACGAAGACTACATTCATTCGTGACATCGCATCGAGCGGATGGACAACAACGATTCAGCCAAGAGTGTCTTCCAATTTGAACCCACAGGTTCCAGACGACCAGAAAGAACCAAACCTCTGTTTTGAGGAAAAGCCACCAGCAGCCTGAATACTTTGTAAAGACGACTGGAAGCCGCCGCTGATCGCAGAAGAAGGCAACTGTGAACCAGGCGAAAACCCTCGATTGGTCAGGAGCCTGATACAGTATTGAGTTAAGGTCTTTACTGACAGCATCAAGAAAGTAACTATTTGGGATGCTTACTGAAAGTAGACAATTCCAGAAATTTTAAGCGCGGTCTTTATACTGAGGATGTTTCGAGCTAAGCACAGATGTCTTCCACCCCTGTTCGCTTGCAAGAATCCACCAAAAACGCATGTCGTGGTCTTCTTGCCAGGCCTTGGGAGTTCCCAAAGCTCTTCAGGTTTGCTCTCCACCGTAGGTAAGTTGTCGAAGCAAATTGAAGACGCGGTGGAGGTCTCGGACAAGGCTTGGATCCCTTCACAAGTCCAGTTTATAGTGATATAATCGAGAAAGCTTCGTCTTCGTGTCAATCTAGTTTGTTGGATGCCTAAATCTCTCCGAAGGCATCTTGACCACGCTTTCGATGCACGTAACCCAGTCTCAGAAAATACTAGAATTTTATCTACTGGAAACATAGAGTGAGAGAGACTGAAATCTTAACGTCATCTTCCCAAAACGGCGCACGTTGCAACTAATGCCAAAACTTCCTGACTAATTCGATTGCGTATGCACTCCGAATGTTTCTGTCATAGTAGCCGTGGACTTTGTGACAAGCCCCATTCCAAACTTTCAATTCTGATCGAATTTCCCTTCAACAATTGCGTTTTTCAATGATTGCACGAGGCACAAAAGTGGTGTACTCTGCCTGAGTGTTTCAGTAAGAAGAAACCAAATAAAGATGTTTGTTACGTCCTGCATTTTTAATGCAACAATTCGCAACAGTCACCATTTACCGCACGTAGACTTACAACAACGACAACCCTTGACTAACGAACACATCGCTAAATCTTTGGCTTTGACTACGACTTGCTGCTTGTGCTGGTTGTTGGTTTTGGTTTTGGTCCTTCGTGTGCTTCGACGATGCGCTGCAGCTTATTGTTATTGTCGAACGTCGTCGTCTGTTTGCCCCCTCCTCCCAAGAGGCGATGCATAACAATCCAGAGGGGCAGAGTATAAGTTTTGCATAGTGGAATATGTAATGAGGGTGTTTTATCAACCTTACGGTAGGATTTTTGTAGCGTTTGCGAATATTTCTAAGACCGTGCGGGAGCGGGAGAGGGTGAAGTATGGAAAGAGTTCTCGCTGGCATAGGTAAATTTTATTTGACAATGATTTAAATATTTTTTTTCCACCATCACACGGTAAATAAGGATGAAATTGCATCCTTCTACGGCAAACATGAATTCGGTATTTTCTGGTCGTCGGTTTTGAGCTTAGAGTAAAGCCATCCCTAAATGATTCATAAATATCCATAATATTTGTTGAACTTAGAACGGATCAAGATGGATCTGCAAGGATTTTATATAGAGAAACAGGAATATCAATGTAGAATGGCTCTGGAAAGGTTGAAATGATTAAGAATTCAGATGTCAGTGAGTTTCAATATTGAGAAAAAAACGTGTGTGTTCATGCAGGTTGATATGCTTAATATTTGACATAATATTTTCAGATGCAGCCAAGTGTCGTCACAAATTACAAGTGATTTGATAACATAACACGACATGTGAAAAGTGCCATGTTGATTTGCGATTATGGTTGCTTGCACATCAATGGCGCATGTTATTTTTATGCACATTGAAGTGTACGTTCGAAAACAGATTTTGGAGTCAGAACTGCATGCAGATGCTTTTTGCATATTGTATCGTTCCCTTGAACTTGACCTACTTAACTTAAAAGACGATTAAGCACAGAAAAAAAGTATGCATTAATGAAAACTAAAAACCTTTTAATGTGTGGCATCCAATAGTTTTTTAAAAAGTCAACTTGGAGCACAGCTCCTAAAACATAATACACGTAAAAAATTAGACAATCACACTTCATGAAAGGCAAGCGTTGTGTATACTCCGTCGGTATTGTCAGTATTGACAGTTCACTTGCCGTTAAACAATGCAAGCAACATTGCAAGGATATTCCATAGACGTAAACGGCTTTTTCATGTTTTATTAATTTGTTAATTTTAAGTGTCATTAAAAACGCATAGCCATAAAGGAAAGGTTCATTGATTTTTTTTTTTCATCACAAGCGCTAAGTGCTTGTCATTGATTTAAGCTAGTTTCCAGGAAAATTGATATTATTAAGTTTTCAAAACACGAAATTCCACTCCAATTAAACGAACCCACTTAAGTTTTGATGTCAGGTATTTTTTTTTTTTTTTTTTTTGAATACTAGAATGGACGGAGGCTAAAACTCCAAAATCTTTCAAAGGTACCAATACGCCCTCTATAGCAGGTACATAATACCGAAGTAGCCGATATTGGTTATGCCCGATTTCCACGTGCTAAAAAACCACCGATTTATGAGAGACACTATGAAACTGCCAGAACGCACTTCATAGTAGTAAATTTTCGCTCTCTCATAATACTTCTTGACTACGACTAAGTTAACTGAACAAGTAGTTTACGCTTCCATAGTGTCAATCGCATTGGATAGGTTGCTTTCCAGTGAATGCACCTACTAAGCCGTTCATTCATGCGGCTTCACCCTACGTCGCTAGATCGAAGGGTCTTGTTCTTTGTAGTCGTCGCTCGTTGTTAACATCGTTAAGAGTCTCGTTTAGAGTACGGATCATTTCATTGTTGCAATGAACATGAAGGCGAGCATTTAGCTTTCGAGCGAAGTTTGTTACTTCTTCGCCCACGGTAGCTATTCCTAAATCTCTGTGAATGTCACTATTCCTGATATACCATGGAACATTCACAATTGTTCTTAGCGTCTTGTTTTGGAAAGTCTGCAACATGGACATGTTGCTCGGCTTGGTACAACCCCAAAGTTGTATACCGTATGTCCAGGACGGCTTTAACACCTGCCTGTACAAGAGCAGTTTGTTATATGTGCTTAATTTCGAAAATCTTCCGATAAGCCAATACATTTCCCTGAGCCTAATCTCGAGCTCGTCACGCTTCTTCTTTACGTGTGGTTTCCACCTTAGTTTAGCGTCCAGTGTCATCCCTAGATACTTCGCTTCATTTGCATAAGGTATTTGTACAGAATTTATGAACAGAGGCAAATTGTTAACCCTTCTGTAAGTGAAATTCACATGCGTAGACTTGTTCTCGTTAAGAGCGATTCGCCAAGTCTTCGTCCAGACACAAATTTTGTCCAACGCTCGTTGGTGGTTTCTCGTTGATGACTCGACTGATTCACCTGTTGCCAGGATGGCCGTATCGTCCGCAAACGTGGCCACGACTGTCTCGTCATCTAGAGATATGTCTCTTGTGTAGAGCAGGAACAGGGTCGGACCGAGGACGCTTCCCTGGGGTACGCCAGCCCGAATTTGCTTGAAACTCGAGTATTCACTACTACACCTAACACGAAAGAGTCTGCTTTCAAGATAATTTTCCAATATTTTAAACATGTCTTCCGGCAAGTTTTGCCGTAGCTTATATTTCAAGCCTTCGTGCCATACCTTGTCGAAGGCTTGCGATACGTCGAGGAAAGCACCTGAACATATTTTTTTCCCTTCTAAGGCTTTTTCAATTTCATGCGTTATTCTGTTGACTTGATCTATTGTGGAATGGTTAGGTCTGAAACCGAATTGATGATCCGGGATCAAGCGTCTTTCTGCAATTATTGGTTGTAATCACTTCAGCAGAAGTTTCTCGAATACTTTCGATATTATCGGCAGAAGCGATATGGGCCTATAAGATTTTTTATCATTTGCGCATTTCCCCGGTTTTGGAACCATAATGACTTCAGCAACTTTCCATTGTCTTGGAACGTATAGAAGTCTAAGAGAAGCGTTTATCATATAAAGTAGCTTGACTAATGCCTTTTTTGGTAGCTCTTTCAATATTTCGCCAGTGATCAGGTCGTAACCCGGGGCCTTGTTATTTTTAAGTTTGCTAATTGTCTGTCGGAGTTCAATTAGCGAAACTTTTTTTATTCTAAAGCTATCAGGTTCCGCGTTGTTGTTTAGAACGTCAGCCAACGGCGAACCGTCGAAAGGCTTGAATGTTTCTTCTAAATGTTCAGCAAACAAATTCGCTTTCTCTTTGTCTTCTCTTGCCCATTCGCCGTTAGCTTTTTTTATTGGTACCGAGTGGATTATAGGTTTCTTGATAGACTTAACTGCTTTCCACAGCGAGTAGTTTGAGCTCCTATCCGCCGACAAGCCTTCAAGGTATTCAGTGGTCTCACGATTTTTAAGATCTTGCAACATTCCTTTCAGTTTGTTAGAGAGGTCTTTCAATAGGGTTTTGTCTGGGGGGGCCCTCGTGCCTTGCCATCTCCTACGCGCTCTTCTCTTTTCACGAATCAATTATTCGATTTCGAGCGGATATGTTTTACGTACATGCCCGTCGGTGCTAACTGCGTTCTTTTGGGACGAATTGTTGTTCCAAGCAGCGCTCTGAATTGCTTCAATGAATTTGTCAACTGCGGTTTCTAACTCGAAAGGAGTTTTCAATGGCACATTCAAGCCAACACCCTCCTTACAGTCCTTTCTGAAAGCGTCCCAGTTCATGTTTTTGCTAGCTAATCTAGGAGCTCTTTCTATTTTCGCCAGTCTTCCACCCATCTTCAAGATAACTCCTGAGTGGTCTGAGCAAAGATCATAACACTCTTCAATTCGCGTAAGGTATGTCAGGTATTAAAAAAAAATATTTATCCTACTGTTTTAGTTTATAGTCCAAGCAAGAAAGTTTTTTGAATAAAGAGTCGTGTCATGAGCGTTTCACTCAACATTTAAAGAAAACTTTACAAAGCTCCTCGGTGATGATGTAAATAAGTTTGGGATTAGGAACTTAAAGTTAAAGTTTCATCGCAGGAACTTGAACTTTGGAATCGCTAACTTAATAGTTATGAACATCTTATCACATCTTGAAACACCTATTTATTATTATTGGTCATTTGGAAAGAAAAATCCAGTTAAAAAAAGTCATACTGTGACGTAGTGGTTAGTATGTGTATCTACTACGCGGGAAGTGCGGGTTTAAATCCCACCTCACGGTACCTATACCTCGCCGCGATGATCTTACAAACTCCCCGAGAGTACCGACGAACTTTTCGAGTTCCATTCGGATTCGGCGAAATATTCTACGTCCCCTTGTGAAAAATACTACACGCATAGGTAACATTGTTAAAAAGTTGGTCCTTGCTCATCTCGAGCTCTTGTTTTGTCTTTTACCGAGCACCCAAGAGGCAAGCTAAGAAACGTCTAGGAATTAAAATCGGAAATCGAAAATCTAATCATCATAGCCTAAGAGGATTTATATAACGGAGCCTTGCCAATTAGAAGAACCCTTATGGAAACGAATTAATAAATTTGCAAATTTATTAATTTGCAATGATGCGAGTGAGATTCCGCAACGTGTCGTTGGTCACTTAGTAATGTATAAAATATCTGCGAATTTATGTATATCAGAAAGAGACGGATACTTTAAAAAGAACGATTTCTCATTCAAAATTTTCTTAGCCAAGGCCGAATATGCTCGCAAACTTTAAACTATAATTTTGTAATTCAAGAGAGAGCTCTAATGCTATTAAAAGGTTCTAAAAGACTTCTTAATATGTTGAAAAAATTAGATCATTACAGACATTAAAATGCGCTCTATTACTACAGTCTATTACTTACAGTCCCTTGACAGACTAAAAACTGTCCTTGTTTTTCAACTAGGGGGGGTTTCGCATGTCAAAACTGATGCAGGAAGAGGCTCTCAATATCACGGGAGGAAAACTCGTTCTCGTAAGAAACAGGAACGTAGGAAATTTGGCTTGAGAAAATTGAGAGATTTTTATCGGAAACAAAATCCAAATTTCTTCGAAAAAAAAAGACTGTGAAGTACCTATCAAGTCCTACTCGCAACCGTCCGTCGACTTTTGTTGAGGGCTTAAGGGAAAATTATTGCTTGGTTTGTATAAAATGTTGTTAAGTATTTTTGCGACCTTATCATAATTTTACCCTTATTGCACTAAGGACTTTTATATATATGATCGAAACCGACAAGAGAATCGACTAAGCTATGTCCGTCGGTGCGTCAGTCCGTTAGTCCGTTAGTCCATTAGCCCGCCTGTCCGTAAGTCCGGCAGTCCATCCAATTTTCAGACCCTATAATTTGATATAGACAATTGATATTCGGTAGCTGGGCCGGAAATTTGTCTGTCCGTCAGTCCGTACGTATGTAAATTTTTTTCAGGCTTTACATTTTGAGCAAGAGAATTAAAATTTGGTAGTTGAGGCGGAAGTTCTGCTCTACAGATCACGTTTAAAAATTATTCAAATTCGTCTACCACGCCCACAACAACCCTGCATGTGCGGCCGTTTCTTAAATGTTTCTGTTGCGTCAGCGCCTTAAATTGTTGTACAAAATAGGGCTTTGCTTTATTGGCTTAAGGGCTAAATCAAATATTGTAACCCTATAATTAGGGAGTGGGTGATAATTTTGCTTCTCGAAATTCTGCTTTTTAAATTTTGGCTTTTTAAATTCGGCTTTTAAAAATTCTGACTTGAGCAATAAAATTCTTCTTTTTCAGTTGTTAGGTTAACTATTTACTTTCGCAAAAGAATTATTTATTCATATAAATGCATAATTGTTTATTAATAAACTGAGTTACATAATAAGGAAAAAACTACGAAAAAAAATTTCATTCCGAGAAAAAAAAAAAATAAAATAAATAGTGTAATAGCATTGTTATAAAGTTTTTTATATTATTATATAATAGTATATTATGTATTATAAATAAAAGCATAAGTATCTATAAAACAACTACTAGTGAAGATATTTTTTTTTTTCCGTGGGTAGGAAAAACCTTCATAGGCACTACGAGGACCGGCCGCGCATGCTCATAGTAGTGTGAGATTCTTACTCACTAAAAAACCTCCCAATCTTTGTAAGACTACGACTAAGTTTCCTTAACAAGTAGTTCAAGCTTCCGTATAGTAATCGCGTTTGGCAGGCTGCCTTCCAACGAAAGCACCTACTATACCGTCAAGTTATGCGGTTTCATCTTATGCTGCTAGATCCAACGGTCTCATTCGTTGTAGTCGGCGTGTAAGATTTGTTTGATCAAAAGTTCGGATAATTTCATTGTTGCAATGTCCGCGAAGTCGAGTACTAAGTTTGCGAGCAAAGTTTGTTACCTCATCAGTCACGGTTGCGACTCCAAGATCTCGGCGCAGATCGCTATTTCTTATGTACCATGGAGCATTAACGATTGCTTTGAGTGTCTTATTTTGAAAAGTTTCTAAAATAGATATATTGCTTGGTTTAGTACAACCCCAGAGTTGTATACCGTAGTCCAAGATGGTTTTAGCACTTACTTATACAAAAGCAGTTTGTTATATACGCTTAGTTTCGAAAATCTTTCGATAAGCCAATTAATTTCTCTTAACTTGATTTCGAGCTCATAGCGTTTCTTTTTAACGTGCGGCTTCCATTTAAGTTTTGCGTCTAGAGTCATTCCTAGATATTTCGCTTCATTTGAGTACGGGATTTGTACCGAGTTAATGAATAAAGATTTGTTGTTTATCTTTTTATAAGTAAAGTTAACATGCGTTGATTTAGTCTCGTTAAGGACAACTCGCCAGCTCTTCGTCCAGTCGCATATTTTGTCTAAAGCGCGCTGGAGTTTCCCTGTTGATAATTCAACTGTCTTATCAATAGCGAGAATAGCAGTGTCGTCTGCGAACGTAGCTAAAATTGTTCCCTCATTGTGGGGTATGTCTCTTGTATAGAGCAAAAATAATATTGGGCCGAGAACGCTTCCTTGCGGGACACCGGCATTTATCTCTTTGAATTCCGAGTACTCATTTTCGTACCTTACGCGAAAGATTCTGTCTTTAAGGTAAGACTCTAAGATTCTATAAAGTTTTTCTGGTAAGCAAAGCCTTAATTTGTACTTCAGGCCTTCGTGCCATACCTTGTCGAAGGTTTGCGATACGTCGAGAAAATTTATTAAAAAACTAAAGAATAGGAATAGATTAGACAAATATAAATAAATGAAAGCAGAATTTGGTAAAAAGAAATTTTGACTCCAATACGAAAATTTGCCACATCCACTTTTGAATCAATTTTAGCATAAAATTACTTTTTTTATGGCATGTTAGGTTTACGTTTGTGACAAATTACGTTTTTATGGTATGTTTTCAAATGCTCAATTTTTTCAATATATGTGATGGAAAATAGTTTCATGAATCAAGATTTCTGCATGTGCGTGAGTATTTTTTTTTAATGCATTGCATTGTAGGGTAGGAAACGAAAAGAGCATTTTTGCCCAATTTTCAGATTTAAAAGTATTAAAATAATTTTTTGGTTAATTTTAAGGAACTTATAATTTTTTTTTCTAGTATATGAATATTATTTCGGTCGAATTTTATGTTTTGGTACTCACTTTTTTTTTTTAACCCAGGGTCAAAAATAAATTTATTTTGTTTGTTTGTTACAAAAGCTTAAAGTAATAACTATTGCGTTTATTTTCAAAATGTTAACACATTTTGGCTTGATGCTCAAGTAGTTTGCTCTTGCGTAAAATTGATTTAAAAAGAGAACAGAACAGAAGTTATGGAGAGAAACTTTTGATTTTAGGATTACCTCGAATACAATAATAGAAAATCAAAATTGTCGAGAAAATAATAAGTTTGGTAGTCAACTCCAGAACACAGTGTACGATGAACATACGACGAAAAACCAAAAATTGACATTTTAACGATACATTTTGTTTCGTATCATCAGTGGGCTCCACAATGCACTGACGGAATGCAAACATTTTAATTGTTAATTATGCTTATTCCAGAGTTATAAAAAAAAACATTAATTTTATAATTTAGGTTTTCTCGATAAACAAAAAAATTATAAGACCTCAATAATCACTAAGGAACATTCGCATATGGACAAAAACAAAGTCTAAAAAACTACTTTAGTAAGCGTGGCATCGTTTTGAAGGGTATTTTTTCAAAAGCAATTTACTCAATATCTTTTTGTTCCAAAGCGAACAATTTTATTTTATTTTGTTTAAAGCAATTTGTTTTACATTTCGTTTGAACACGGTTTAAAGCCACGCCTATTTTTGGAGGCAAAGTTTAAGATAAACTTTGAATTTTCCAACAAAAAACGTGGAATTCGACTGTAAGAAAAAAAACGTCTACGGTAGACTTAACTCTATTCTAGATTCCAATCACAAAAATTTTCTGGCCACGCCCTCTTTTGTGTGTCGAATATACAAAAAGTATTGAGTTTTAACCAAAAAATTACATTTTCGCGATCGTTTAAGTCTACCTTGAGAATGTCTATGCAAGTATTTATAGTTTCAACAAACTTTTATAAAAATATTAACTTAGCTTTGATTAGCTACTTCTAAAAAGCATCTTTTGTCAACTGTTTATTTAAAAAAAAATCTAAATTTATTTAAAACAAGTGAGTAAAAGTGCAAGAGTTTGTCTGTGACAAACTTCTGTATACCCGACTCTTTATACCATGTAACACCAAATCTTAAAGTTTCTTGGCTCGAATTCATGTATTATTTGTATAGGCCACGCCCCCAAAAGTGGACACGGGCTTAAAATTGAAATGAACTAATTGTAATTTCATAAGAATCATGAGAAAATACGGTAGATGCAAAAATTATTTTAGAAAAAAACCGTTTTTCCTAAAAACGCCCCTTTAAAATGGGTGGACCTCAGAACCTCGTCATGGAATTTTTTTTCGATTTGGCGTCAACTTTCCGAGAAATCGGGTTTTTAAGATGTTAAAAATGGGCATGGTCTATATTGTGGCGGGTCAACTTTTTGCTTCGTTAAAGGTCTTGGACCAATATTGCCCAGTACTAAAATTTAAGTTCCTGTGCCTTGTCTAACTTGACCAAAAGGCATTATGAAAGAAAGTGTGAAATAGAGGCTGTCTCACATTAAAGCCAGTAGTGGGCGTTGCCGTTGACGTATCAAGCCAATTTTCACACTTTGTCTGTGCAACAAAATATCCAAGTTGTGTATTAAGCTTAAGCACTCTAGCTTGATTTTGAAGACCTTAAACCTTCACACATACAGACGGACGGACGGACATGGCTTAATTCATTCACCTGTCGGTCTCGATTAAAGGTCTACGATGAGTATTTCACTGTGTTACAAGCTATGCATTAAAATTAATGTACCCTCGGTCCGGTATAAAAAATTAAAAATCACCCTTTTTATTATTGAAATATTTATAACTGAAATATTAATTTATATATATATAATCAGTCACCTGCAAAATGTAGAAAAAAATCAGGTAGATACAAGAACAGTGATATTGATATGACCCTGCATCTACCTGTCTGATGTCAACCATCTGATAACAGTGATGATTGATATGCAATCCTGAATTGACAGGTATCCATACCGATTTTTCGTTTCAAATTCCCTTATTGAGAAAATATCAATATCAAAAGTTACCAAAATAATAAATATAAAATGTGACCACTTTCTCAGAATTATGGCTCAATCACATATTAATGAATTAAATTACGGGCGCCCAAAGCGACTTAACATTTATTTGTGATAAGGCAAGGGTAGGTTGAGTTTAAAAAGGCGAAAAACAGGACATCGGTAGATTGCACCTATATTAGTAGCCCAATCCCCTGCTAATATTATCGATAACTGCTTTTTAGAAATCTTAATAGTTCTACCAACTGTGGCTTAGCTGTTCTCTCTGCTTTACGAGAATGGCATCTGAAGCCTAAACTATACAGGCTCTGTTCTGGTGGGCGTGTACTCTTGTATCAATTAGTTCATTTTAGACATCTTACTAAATATACTCTACTTATTTCTATTTCGTACCTACTGTATCTGCTGCTCTTTACCTCATCAGGTGGAGTGTGAAGTCATAATACCAATGCACCGAAGATTTTGGAACAGTATGACTTAAATAATATTACCGTTTTTGCCGACTAAAAAGTAGTCATTTCCCAGCATTTGAAGGTTCAATGTCCGCTGCAAATGTGCCCGCACTCAAGTTCCCGAATAGCTGGTTCGGATCAATATGACAACCTAAGCCATTATCAAAATATTCCAATAACAATCACACTTTGAAGATATTATAAACCTTATAGCCCTTTGAAAATACCGCAAACCTAAAGCCACACTAGAAAAACAGATTGAAATTTTCACCTTTAAAAAATTATGAAGTACCAACGGAAGGAACTGAAAGGTAATAACAGATAAACGTTTTAGAGATTAAAAAAAGAGATTAACTCGAAAGTGTTAGTGCCAGCAGACCGACTACATGACACGTATTAGGAGTCAGCAGTTTCTCTACAAAAATTTAAAGCAAAAGATCTAACGACAATTCAGATTTAAAGGTAAAAAAAAATTCAAAATATTGGTTTCCTTCTACCACAAACATTATATTAAAACCCAACTTTCCTGATAAAAATCGCTGAAATATGCTTTGCATGCATTTACGCGAGATCCTTTGCTAATCCTTACAACGAATGAACCGCATGTGAAGCAGAGCTGTGTAAATCCAATCAAAATTCGATAACAAAATATTGCATACGTGACGCTAACAACGGATTTCCACATCCACCTCCGGGCGACATCTAATTTTTGCCACAACCCAGGAAATCGTTGTGCATTTTTCGAGGCGAACGTTCCACCATGGAGTGCATGAATTATGGTTTCCTTTTGTTGCTTCTCCCCTGATGATGGTGGAGCGCACCAAGAGTGGTACTTCCTGCTCGTACGTGATATTCTAATTTAAAAGTGCTTCCCGCACTAACGCTGCCGCAGCCAAGCCAAGCCGAATACCTACGATCTAATGGCAGAGAAAAGAGTCACGTCCTTGCAACAGTTCCGGTGTAACTATATCTGGCAGCGGAGGGACCAGGCCAACCTGCGTTGGAGATTAGCTTTGGGAGCGTGTGTGCTTTTAGATTTGTAGCTGCAGTTGCGAACCCAACAACATATGTTTCACTATAGGACATCCTCACCCCAACCCATATGTGTATCTGCTTATTATAGCTATAGTTTTTTGGGGCTATAATTTGTCGCCACCCTCGCCACACCCATCCATCCCCCGATGGGTTGAAGGGAAATTTTTATTCAAATCCTATTCCAAACGGCAGATGGGGAAAGAAATACTGAAGCGCAATGGGTTAATAGGTGGGTATAGCCTTAAAGGACGATAAGAAAGTTTCTTCCCTTCTTGAGAAGGAGGAAAACAACGATTTATTGGATTCTCGTGATATGCCACAATAACCACAATCTTCCAATTTTGTGGTCGTCCATTAAGTTCGAGGTATACCTAGCTGTACCTATGCTATGTATATAGACCTTCAGTGGTTCTAATAAATTTGTTGTTTGTTGGTGTTGAGAGATTTTAATAGCTATGATCATATATCTTCCAGACGGCAGCGCTGAAAAGGTCTCACTGAGCCCAAAATAATCCCTTCTGCTGATGGTATATTCACAAGGAAGGAAGCAAACAAACTTTCATCATTAAAATTATTGTTGTTCTCTTTGTTTGCCCAGGGTAATTGAATACAGATTAGCCGCAAATATTTGGGGTAAAACCTCAAGGAAAACAAGCTGGCACTTTGAATTTTTGTCCACTTAATCTCAGCCGAGTTGATGGCCATCCATCAATTGCCTAAGGTCCTTCAAGAATCTTTTGAAGAGCGGTTAGGTATAATGTATACCCGAAATGGTTAAAGGGAAAATTAAATAGAAATGTGAGTGGGGAGGCTGTTCGAAGGCTCACCAAAGTTGTGTGTAGGAAAATTCCAGGACATTAGCAATGCAAGGATTTATAAGCTTTTTTTGATGGCGACTATATGGACGAAAGTTTCAAATATGTCATTTGCAGTGAGATGGTCTATAATCTGTCCGGAGAACTCATGTGTTTACTGCAGAAAAATAGATAATGCGTTTTATAAAAGCAAAAGTGCAGAGCTTAAGGATGTGAACGAGGAACGAGGAACGAGGTGTAGAGGTTCTATGACCAAAAACCAGGCTGATGGATAGAAATTGCCCTGACTCCACAGTTACTCAGGCGAAAGCAGGCACACCCGTTTTCCAGAATGTATGAAGTATATAATATTTTATTAAGCAAAAGAATTGCGTTCTTCACAGTTTAGCTTGAATTATCGGGAAAATCACATAGATCGGGTGATCAGATTTTAAGAAGGAGCTAGGAGGAAAACTAGAAGCTAGGAGACCTTCCGCAAATTTTTGTGAAGCGGCTTTGTGTAGCAGCTGGTTGTAAGAAAAGAATTGCGTGACTTTAGAAGACTTTATTTCCGAAAGCCATTAGAGAAGAAGAGAACTTGAGCTGTGTAGATTTAGCGGGGGAAGTATCTCCCCGAATCCTTGCCATCATTGAAACTTTAAGGCCGGCAGTGAGAACAGCCAACAAGGCCATGAAGAAATTTGGGAACCGGTTGTAAAACGAGAGCAGACGATTTGAACTCTCTGACATAGGAGGTGAGTATAGTTTTGTTTTCTGTGTTTCCCTTCCGTTATTTTATGTAAGAAAGTTGGAAATGCGTAACAATTTTCTCCTTAATACTAGAACGATGCGCAGCACCCTGAGTTTATTCGTAAACCCAGTCTTCGGTGGCTGAACACCATGAGACCAATTCGCTCTTATTGAACCACAGGGTGATTTCCTTGTTGGCCGATTTAACAGCATCGGAACCGTGGGGGATGTTGCGTCCCACTTGAATGCAGAGATCGCCATGCATGGTTCCTGGCAGATACTCAGCAGGGTTGGTGGCACTCGAAATCACGGCCGGTCTTGACGATATTCAAACCTTCCCACACCATTGGAACCACTGGACTGGAGTTCATGTAATTAACGAAACCGGGGAAGAATGGGCGACTCGACAAGCGGGAGTAGTGCTTCTCCAACAAGTCCTTGGAGGCTCAAATGAATTTCATGGCGACCAACTTGAAGCCATTCTGCTCGAAACGTTCGATGATCTTGCCAACGAGTCCACATTGCACTCCATCGGGCTTGACCATGATGAAAGCACGATTCTTGTTTGCTGCCATTGCTGTCGAGAACAAAGAGAAGAATGTTCTCGTTGTCTAAGGAGTTAAATCGATCATTATGATGATACACGACTTTTCAGAGCTGCATACAAAAATATATGCAAGGTACTGAGGATGACAATTCCACCGAAGACAAAATTTTGGCAGAAAAAAAATTCTCAAAATGTATAAAGGAACTGTATAAAGAGGGCTTAAAATAGGGTTTACACTTGTCAGGGAAGTAGACTTGGAGCTCGGGAAACACTTAGGCACAAACGGTCGAAATTTGAAACTTTTCAGTATAAAATTTAGAAAAATGAGACGACGTATCGTGTGCTTTAAGTGTGGAGATATCGATCAAAGCCCAAAGACAAGTTACCCAGGTTAAATTGTGATGTCTTGGGTGCGGTGGAACTTTGGACCTTCGAGTATGTAAGCGCATAGTAGAGACAAGAGCCAGAAAAGAAGACTTGGGCACTTTTACAGCTGGTTACAAAATCCCCTAAAGGTAATCGATTTGCCATAGCTTTGTTTAAAATTCCAGAAGATGGACTTTGCCCGATATTGATATTTAAAAATTATGCCTTATCTCGCTTGGGGGATAGAGGGTGAGACATACTTGCTTTTGGCCTTTTTTTTAACTTTTTAATTCTAAGCAACTATTTTAAATTTTTTTTCACTTCCCATTAGACTTTTTTTCAATAGTATATAACCTCCTACGCTAGCATAAGAATTCTATGGGCGTTGGCGATCGCTTCGGGTCAGGTTCAGATGTACAAAGCATTATTGGTGGTTGGTCTCATGTAAGATGGGCTCTCTGGTGTTTGAGCACTTTGCTGTTTGATGGTTGCTTGTTGGGACATCAGATCCATTTTGACTTCGGGTCTCTAGTCCGTTCAACTAGCTCGGGTTTCGGGTGAACTAGAGTTTACAAACCGTATATCTGGCTCTTGGTTAAGTCACTCGTTAGGATCGTCCTCACTGTCCATCTTGCTCCAGGGAACCTTTAGCTACAGAAGAAATAGTACGAGCAGAAAGACAGGAAAACCCAAAAAGTCAATAAAACGGATGAAACCAAAAGAACAGGCAAAAGATCTTCTTTGTTGCGCGATTTTTGACCGCAACAACTCCGAATCTATCGAATTTATCTGAGGTGGTTGACATGCGACCCGAAGTAGCCATCCCCGAAATTTGCGTAATACGGGGTAACTCCTGACACACCTCATGTTGTGCACTGCGGTTGCAACAAGCTAGCTTCTGCAGATGTGTGTCCCACTTCCAATGGCTCTGCGGTACATTGTCACGCAAAAGCAGAACTAGTCTTAAGAGTATTATTAATTCTCTCCGCGGGATTGGATTGAGCTTATGCTCAGTAAGCCGTAAACCGGTGTTGGGACCCATACGCTTCGCATAGCTCCTTCAGTTCCTTGCCTCGAAACTGGGGACCGTTGTCACAGACAGTCCACTTGGGTGCGCCGAAAAGTAGAAAAACATTCTCCTCAAGTATTTTGCAAATAAAATTCGCCTTCCCAGTCCTAAGAGGGAACAACAACCAGCCGATGGCAAATTTCAAACATACTTGATAATACCGGAGCTCATCTAAGGCCAATAATACCTAGTTCCTCTCTCTTGGCAAAAGTTTTCCTAACTCTTATAACTTGGCTAATTATTACCGGAACCGTTCGTGAAAGAAAACTATCTTCCCTACCATACGGTTCCTAAAGATTGCTTAACCAGGTCAGTAATGATCGATCATAACTTTAAATCGAACGCCTTAAGTGTTGAAACGTTTCTTTAATTCCTATTCAAAGACCTATTCAAGTAGCAAATTTATTTCTTACCCTCCTCGAATGACTTAGAGAGCATTCGGAATCTTCCAACTCCAATAAGTCTGATGCGTCGGTTTGCACTACAAACTCCCGCCGAAAATCCGGACACGATAATATCGGGACAGTTACAACGCAATCCTTTGCTTACTGAAAGCTCCCCTTGTACTCTTCAGAGCAGAAGAACCCACTTCCTTTCTTTAAAAGGTCAGATAACGACCATACCAAAACTGAAAAGTTTAGCATAAATCTTTTATTCCAGAATATCGTTCCTATAAAACTCCTATGAAACTCTGTTTGATATTCTTCGTTGCGGGTATCTTCACTATGCTCTCTACTTCTTCTGGATCCACATACCAACTCATTGCAATCCACTACAATAACCTAAGAACTTAAGAGTACTCCTACAAATATTGCATTTTTCCCTTCTAACCATAAGTCCTGTAGGGTGCTGTGGCGTAATGGTTAGTGTGTGTGCTTACTACGCCGGAGGTCTGGGTTCGAATCCTGCCATCGTCACCTGAAAAAAAGACTTGCTCTTTTTCACGGCCCCCACCTCCGCGAGGGTCTGACAAGCCCTCCGAGAGTATCATTTGTCTTGAAAAACTTCTCAAAGTGCCGTTCGGATTCAGCAAAAAATTGTAGGTCCCCTTGTATGTAAAGAAATTAACACACCAGCATACATTGTTGAGAAGTTGGCCCTGGTTCACCTCGAGCTGTTGCGCCACTCTATTTATTTATTTTTAACTATAAGTCCTGCAGCGGGTAACCGCTTTAAGTTTTCCTATAAAACCTCTCTATGCTTATCGAAGGAATTGGTGATGATGGTAATGTCGTCGAGGTACATGAAGACAAAGGGTTCTTGACCGGCTCCCAACAAGTTATCTAAAAATCTTTCCCAATTCGAAGGTGCATTGTGTAAACCAAATGGCATGCGCTTGAACTGAAACAGTCCCTTGTTAGGGACTGCAAAGGCCCTAACAGGGGACTGTTCATTCATAGGGATCTGGCAATCAGCTGATATTTAATGTCCAAGGACGAAAATTACTTGGCACTCCTCAGTCTAGAGTCCGAGGGCTTCAACAAGGGGCAGCTGCCGCTCCTTTATGAACCCGATGTTATTTAAGCTTTCAATGTGCTGTCGCTCGTCAAAATAGACCCTTCAGCTGCCATACAATTCCTCGAGTGAGTGGAACGATCAATACATTAATGGCATAGGCAAACACATTGTTTGCATGCCTTGAGAGACTTTCCATACAGATGATGAACACATACGAATACAAGGCTTTCATTAGAATCGTGTTCTATTGCTAAGCTAAGAATGGGCTGGCTGGTCTAAGTGAAAAACTTCGCCGGAGTCGCCGGCGGTAAAGATATTACTTTTTGCTAAGTTTGTAAAATACAAAGTCTTGAGCTTCGCCCACTTTTAGGAGGCGTTTTTTCGGAAATGATTTACGCTTTTCCACAGGTTCCAAGCTGTGGATGATCGTGTTATAGGAGCTCTGTCTGTTACCTACATAAGACTTATATTGTTTGAGTTCACCTAATTGGACTGGACTTGGAACCTAATTCGATGAGATGAAGGAATAGCCTAATTCAGGTTTTTGTACCTACTTATAGTTTGCCATTTTTTTGACGTTTTGTCTTAAATTTTTTGTATAGAAACGGGGACTTAAGTTTTCTGTTTTTTTTTTTTCGAACGTGATTAATGGATGATAAAGCAACGATATTTTAACAGACGATAATAATTTTTTTAAGATAATTAAACACGAAACAGCTTTGTACAGCTTTGAGTTCTGAGAGAAAAAATTATTGACTGACACAAATTTTCACTGACGCACTTGATTCTAGCTACCACTGGAATACGTGAAGTGTCAAAATAAAACACTCTTTTGCAGATGCTGGCCTAATTACTTCCATCTAAACTTGAGATATGGCCAAATAAAAACGAACACGTCATAATATTGACTCAAAGTAAATAGCCTTACAGCTCCCCAATACACAATCTTCAACAGCTGAAATGTCCGCTTTGGGAATTTATGGCGAGTGCCCTCTTAAAGATCACCCCCCGCCCTGCATCACATTCGCACATCTGAAATTCCTTTAAAAACAAAGCTTTTATTTTCTTACTATACGATGCACCAGGGATTCGGTTATATGGAGAAAAATAAAATGTAGCACTCAACCTGCCTCGGGCCGTATACATCATCTCGTTTACAAGGTTTTTCTGCCAAGCCAGGAAACCCACAAAAACGACCAGTTCAACAATAACATCCTCTTACAATCTGCCAAGAAAACTGGATAATAAAAACGATAAAAAGGACGACGAGACAAAGATACCGAGTTTATCACTCAAGCAATTCGCGATTCAGTCTTTATTTATAGCCAACGTCTGGCAAGGAGCACCGAGAAAGTATAAAAGCAAAGAACACACACCACAGCGTGCCCACCAGATATATAGCGGTAATTATTATGAATCTGATTGCTGATTATTATCTTCGTGATAAAGGAGAAATAACCACAGGACATTATCTTTATGTTATTACATTCTCATATCGGAGGCACTGAAGCCTTACATTCCCATAACAGCTCTCATAAAAGATTAGCCCCAGAGGGAGGTGAATCATAAAAGGATGAACCCCATAATGGCGAAAGGATATCAAAGGCCATAAAGCATTGTCCGATCCCTGGCAATATTGCATCAAAGTTTTTAATTAAGGAAAATTCACAAATTTCTCCCTTTCGCAGCCCTTCCGTATGGTATATACATTCACAAAGCGAGAAAAACAATTACCAAAGTGTCAAAGTTATTCAGTCATCAAGGAGAAGAAATAACCTCCCCTCGAGAGTTGTTGGGCCTTGCTGACGACAATATCCTATCCAGAGATACGGAAGTGGCACTGACCGCTGGGAATTGGGATCGCTTTCCAAATCCTGGCACTGTTTAAGAGTGCGCAAGCTTAATACTTTCACAATTTAATAACAAACCGAGATTTGGTTTAATTGAAATGGTCCCCATTGGGGCATCTCTGTCGTTCGACCGGACACTCTATGGGGCAAGGACGAACCATTCTGTCGGTGAGGTGTGTAAAGCACTCACACAATATGGAAGTAAGAAAAATGTTTCTCATCGGAACATCAGTTGTCGTATATCACTGCAAGTACAAGGAGACAATGCCTGTCGGTTTAAGGTCAACGACGAGAGAAAGGAGCTCTTCTTCCATTCAGAGCTTAAGGAAGGTTAGTAATGTATACGTATTATGGCGAACACCCAGGGGTAAATTCTCCTACACCTTCATCTCTTAAGTCCATTTTACCCTGTTACCCGAGAAGTATACGGTTTGCTTTTGAACTGTTTGAGCTCTTTTCCATTTAAATCTGAATAATATGTATCCGTATCTGCTTTCGTCGAAAAGATACAAAACTGTTGTAGCTTTTAAGTTCATATTCCCAGAGGCGGTAAATGTGAAACCCATTTTCGCAAAGTCCCTATTTTGTTGCTGCAAATAAGAGTGCGGTTACCATACACGGGCAAAATAAAGTTGTAGGAAGAGGAGTATAGTATAGGTTAGGCCCTTTGTTGTTTGCCTGGAAACATAAGGAAAACATTTTAACAATGATTTCGAGTCGAAAGTAGAAAATTGTATCAAGCGGAGAGCACTCTCAGTTCTCAGAGGAGAACAGCGAATTAAATACGAAATTTCAATTGGCTTGCAGAAGAGGTTTTTGTTTATGAAATTTCGGGTATTGACGCTTGTGGTTTCAAATTAAACTGAGGTTTAGTTTAGTTGTATTACTGAAAACTGTGGGTTTTTACGCAGAAAAGGCAACAAATTTTGGAAATTAGTAAACGCTGCCTTGAAAAGTTGGAGATGAAGATTGTATTTCTATTTTGAGTTGATACAAAATATTTCTTGGAACCAATTACGCTAGTATTGTTAGATATAGTTTTAAAAAAGCCAAAACTCGAAGACTTGATTGGGTCAAAATGGTTCTAATGAGCTTTTGTCAAATTGACAGAATATTTAGTAACTAGGCTATTTTCCAATATGATAAAATATAAGCTTTCTTGAAGAATTCTGTTGAAGAAACTAAAACTTTTATTTTTAATTTTTATAATAAGTACAAAACTTACATTGAGAATTCCATAGAAATATTGTCAATATGGAGACAATGCCGCTACAACCCAAAGAAAAGGCCCGCTTCACCCTAGTGAAGACCATGCCTGGCGGCCGACAGAAAGACAAACAAAAAGGGGTTTTCCCCGTAAAAGAACCAAAGGACGGCTTTAGGGTCGCCGAGATGGCGAAATGCAGCGCTACGGACTTGGAAGTACCAGCAAAATAAGTACGAGCCGGGTGGCCACGACAGCGAGGTGACGCCAAGAAACCAAGCGGGCAGCTCAGTGAAGAGTGTAACAGGAAGATATAGAGCAGGCCCTTGGGGCAGTTATTATTAGCCACATTCTAAAAAATAGAAGTACTACTGCTCCAATCAACGGAAGTATGAGATATTCCAAAGGTGTCCAATAGATAAATTGGAAGTACCAGGTATCAAGCGACTTTATCAAATCAGCCGAAGACAGATGAGAGCTATGGGATGATGAAGTACTTAAAGCCATCCCCATGGCTCAGGTATCAGGCTAAGAAAAGATAAGCTCATTCCATAAAATGGGTCTGAAAAAGAAATCCTCAGCGTACTACAGGCACAGAACCCAAAGATTCCGGTACAGGATTGGGAAATCGCCAGCGAGGAAGAGTCATAAGATATGGGCTATATTGTCGCCTTCGACAAAATGCCCGGGAGCCTGAGGCCGGAAACTAGCAAGGCCAACTGCAAAAGACGCCAAGCCAACAGAAGCTGTGATGGAAGCAGGGATAACAGGTAATGGCGATGGAAGCCCAAAAATAACCTCATATCAAGGTTATCACAGCCAAGCTGTTGCTCGAAAGGAGCAACTGGACCTAGTTCTAATTCAGAAACGCTCGATCAACAAAAAGAATAGGATTTTGGGATAAGGGTCGAAAAAATCTTATGTCTGCCATACAAAAACCAAAACGAGAACCTATATCGAAGCAAACAAATATGCCATAAACATATGCCAAAACATATGCCATACGACAATCGTGCCTCGATTTCCCCGGAATCTATGAGGGCGCTAGAAACAGCGTATATACGAACAAGACAAAAAAAAATTCGTCATAGTCAATGATATCAATTCCTATCCCACCATCAGAGGAAGTTCGGACATTAAGGGCAAAAGACTAGGTTTTGTTTGATTTTATCCCTAGCTCTTATCTTTAAGTATGTACCTTATAGGGGAACTGATCTTACAGCGAAGCTTTACACATAGCTTTTGTTTCTCAGAAGAGTCTGTCAACGTTACATACTGGAGGGTATCCAAGCAGGCATTGATATCAGACCACTGCTAGTACTCTTTGAGATACAAACTTCCCTGTACGCAAAACAATCCAACAAACCTACCTTTAGACCACTGCGGGGAACTCTTTGAGGTTCAAACCATTCAGGCCAAAGGGAAGTTTCCAAAAACTCAAAAAGATCAAACTGAAACAAATTCAACAAGGAACTGCAGGGGATTTGTATCGCCTGCAAGAGATCTCACATTTCACAGAACAAGATAAAAAATGGAGAAGAAAAGGGAAGCAGAACTGAAGCGTCCTGACTGAGGAAAATTCTTCAGCAAGCGCAAATGGCGATGTCCTTACTCAGGAGCAGATGGCTGAGTAAAGACATCAATTGTGAACACAACACACGATGTGCTGGATTTACTTATGGAAGCACACTTCCCAGGTTTCACTGACCCCCATGGGTATTAGGTCACAGTAATACAGAGCTCTCACAGGGTGAAAAAATCAGGGCCTTAACCGTTGAAAAAAGGTCGGCCATGGGCGTTCAACTCCTTCGCTCCCCTTAAGGCCCCAGGGAAGGATATATTTAACCAGTAATGCTCCGACAAGCAAAAGACACTATACCATTCATAATGGTTGAGAAAAGGTTTACAAGTTTTGCTTAAGGCTGTGCTATGTTGCTAAAACTTGGGGGAAGACCGGGTGATAGTTTTCCCCAAAGCATTGAAGGCCAGCCACACCACTGCAATGGACTATAGGGCAATCAGTCTACCTTGGTTCATGCTCAAGGAGATGAGGCCAGCTTACTGACGTGTATGTCTGAAAGGTGATTGGCAATAACTATCAAAGTCACAGCGTGCGCACATGAGAAGAGATTGGCCCATTGTGATTACCCTTGTAAGGTAGACAAACTTGGTTGGACATATGTCTTGTTAACTGAACCAGCCTGATCTTTTAATAAATCTTTTTAGGTCTAGTAGTGATTTTCCTGCCAGGTCCTCCAGGCTATCAAAGAACCTGCCTCCTAAAAAGGTTAGTCGTCATTCTTGGAGAGCTAGACAGTGGCAGAGAAAGTGTTCTATAGACTCTATTTCTTTTTCATCCCTACAGCTTCTGCAGATGTCGTTCGCAAAGATTTCAATTCGTGTAGCCATGAAACCAATGGTGCAGTGTCCCGTGACTACACCAACGAGTGTTCTTATGAAATTTCTACTGGGGATAGAAGGGTCGTTGTTCTTTTTAGGTCGAGTTACTCGCCATAAGCAGTGAGTTATGATACAATCTATAGACTGTTGCCAACGTTCACCAGCTAGTTTGACCGTGTATTGACCTATAAAACTTTTGGCTGTGTTGAGGGCGAGATAAACCCGTCGGTCAGCCATCGTTATGTCCATATCAGAACCTTTCCTGGCCAGTTCGTCCGACATTTCATTTACGCCCACGCCAAGGAACCCAGCAGAGTAGAACTGTGTGGAAGCTAATTTCCTTTAATGCCATGAGCCAGTCCTTGACACACTTAGAGTATATGAGGTTGGAGTCCAGGGCTTTAAGTACTGCTTGACTATCAACACATATGGTGGCTTCCGTTGCTGGAAGATCCATAGATTGAATTGTCTGTGCAGCTCTCTTCACCGCATAAATCTCAGCTTAAGAAACACTGCAGTAGTCATTTAGTCGATATGACGGTTGATTTGCAGTACTTCCGAGAAGATTCCTGAGCTTGCTCCGTGTTCTGTTTTCGAGCCATCGGTAAAGATAGCTATACCTTTGATGTCAATGCAGGGAGTGTACTTTCGGTTTATTTTTAGCAGATGCGATACAGCGCAGCTTGAGAAACGCTCATCTAGAAAGCAGTCTATGTGGCTGGTTCGGACCCAGCTAGTAAGGCGGGTGAACTGGTTAGGCACATGAAGGATAGGTACTCAGGCAAGCTATGCACTATAAGATAAAAAGTCACACCAAAAAGGGGTCCTCTCCCGCTAAGGTGGATCCTGTTAACGGGCGAATTTTGAAAGGCCATGGAGAAGGAAGAATTTATTGTGAGCGCATATGCAAAAGCAAGGATTAGGCAATCCTAATCCTAGGCAAATTTCCAGTAATCATCAGCGATTGAATCAGCTATACGCACTTCGTGTTGTTGGCAACTGGATTGAGGGTTGAGGATTGGGAACCAAGAATACTTCTTTCTAATTCTTTTTGCTTACCAGAAAAAAAGAACTTAACTTCTTTTGGACACCAACACTATTCCAACTTCACCACACCAAGAACGGGAGGAATTGAGCTACTATTATCCCAATTGGTTAAAGATAGCCGGGCGCCATATTGGACTACAAAGTCAGCTGGAATAAGAACACAGAAGTTCGTGTCAAGTGGCACTGGGCCACTTCGGAACATTCGGAAGCACGTGGGTACTTCAAGCGCATATGATACGTTGGAAGCTTATAATATTTGTAAGAACCATCCTTTAAAGGTTACCATCCCTTAAAGGAACCATCCTTTTCTGTTACGTTTGCAACAGAAACATTGCAACATAACTCTACATTAGAGTAACAGTCTCTATAAGCCATGTAATAAGAAATCTTATACAAGTTACAGTTTCGCTAAGGCTTGCAGCAGGAAAGTCTATGCAAGCAACAGTTTCGGTGGAGCCTGCAATAGGAAACCATATAAAAGTAACTCCTTCTGCAAAGCATGTCACAGGAAGCCATATACAAGCAACAGTGTCGTTAAGGCTTGCAACAGGAAGCTGGTTTCAAGAGTTTCGGTAGGGCTTGCAATGGGAAACTTTATACAAGCAACAGTTTCGGTTCAGCTTTGCAGAAAGAAACCTTATAGAAGTATCTGCTTCGGTTAAAGCTTGTAACATAATGCCTGCTACAGGTATAGTGATACCAAAACTTCTTTACGGCCTTATAGAGGTAGTTCACATTCTGCACTGAAGTACGGAAGCTGCTATAAGGCCTTATAGAAGTAGTAGACTTTTAACAAAGTAACAGAAGAGATTAACAGAATCTTGTCCCTCTGTAAGACCTCGTTGTAGCTTCTTTAAGGTCTTATACAAATTGTGTCAGAAATTTCTGCCTCGGAAATAATAAGCAAGTGTTATAGAGGCCTTATAGAAACAATAACTTCCCAAAATCGAAAATTTAAACCTTACCGAAGTAAAATTGTTACTTGGGTTACTTACCCCCTTCGGGTAGGGGTTAGAATATACCCGAGGTAAGGCATGCCTGTCGTAAGAGGCGACTAAAATCCACCCTCCGTATGCCGAGCGCGTAGCGCATACAAACTATGCAATGGACAAAACAAAAGATTTTATTAATCCAGGTGGCAATCCAGTTTCACTGGCAAATCCACCCTCTTCGGAGGTAGGCTCTACGGATTCTGGGGAGAGCCATTTATTGCTTATAAATCCCTTTTTGAAAAAATCAAGGGTGCCTCGATCTCCACCAGCTGGATCGAAGGTCTTCGGGAAAGGAAGTCCGCCGGTTAATCAGGACTCAGCGAAAATTAAATGCTTTGAAGCGGAAAACAACGAACTCCGTGCTAAGCTTAATGAAATGGAACGTCTCTACCATGAGCTTAAAAGCGAAGTAGATTCCTTACGTAAAGAAAATGAAGCCTTAAGGAACCCCCGTGGTACTATAGTATGCGAGGAAACGCCGAAACGTCAATGTGAATACCAGACGGACGAGGAAGAACTTGCACGCGAAACGAATCCGGTCTTTAGGAAAAGGCTTACCAAGAAACGAAAGGCCGGTTCTTCACCCGAGGTAGAAACCGTGCAGCAAAAAGAAGAAACACCAGTCGTATCAAACAAAGCGACAGGAATACCCCAAGAAAAAAACCGCCGACCACCTGCAATAAATGTCGTTGGGATCGCGGACTACGGAAAGTTGCGAAACATCCTTAAAAATACTCTTGGGACGAAATATAACTTAACATCACTTCGAAACAACGTATGGAAAGTTAACGTCGATGACTCTGATGCCTATCGGTCACTGTCACAAAAGTTAAATTTAGAGAAAATCCAATGGTTTACTTATGAAAATCACCTCGAAAAGCCGCTGCGGGTTATAGCGAGGGGACTACACCCATCCTGTACCAAGGACGAAATAATACAAGACGTTCAAGCCCAAGGCTTTAAAATTCTTGACGCCGTGAACATAATAAAGAAAGAGAAGCAACGTACGGACGAAGGCAAAGATTCCGCTGTTGTCCGACGCGGCCTGCAAATTTTTATGCTTTCTTTTGATAGAACTGAAAATATTAACGAAATCTACAAAATTAAATCAATCCTTAACATCAAGGTAAAAATCGAGCCCAAGCGGAAGGGCAACAGGCTAGTTCCCCAATGTAAGCGATGCCAGGGTTTCCGACATACGCAAGCGTACTGCCAGAAAAAGCCGCGATGCGTAAAATGCGCCGGCGAACATTTCTCGACGGATTGCAATGTCAGCAGTCAGGCTCCCGCGGTTTGTGCCAATTGCAGGGGAAGTCACCCAGCGAGCTACCGAGGTTGCGAAATTGCCATTGAGTTGCAAAAACGACATGAAGCTCCGAAGAAAAATACTGAAAACAAGGGCCCAAGCCTAAAACCTCCTAAAGTAGATAAGCCAAAAACCCCTAAGTCGACAAGGGATAAGGGTTTGATTAAAGGCAAAATTCAAAACGCACAAGAAAACGTCGCTGGTCCTAGTTCCCACCGGAGTCAAAAGGGAGAACCCACACTTGTTGGTCCAAGATCGTACGCTAAAGTCGCGTCACGTGAAAGTAAGCCACAATCGGCCGCATCAGATTCGGTCTCTCAAATTCTAGGCATGATTTTAGAAAAGTTTGAACAACAGGCGAAACTTAATCAAGTAATATTCAACAAATTGAGCGAGCTCGAGTTTAAACCTCGAAAAACATTTAATAAAAAATCATGAATATGGGAAAGTAAATCAAAATAATTACATGGAATGCAAACGGCCTTTTGCAAAAAATTGACGAACTAGAAGTATTCCTACGGAAGAATAATGTAGACATATGCCTAATTTCGGAAACCCACTTTAAAAAGGGTTCAGCACGCAAAATAAAAGGTTACATTGACTATCACGCGCATCATCCTTCAGAAAATTCGAGAGGTGGATCCTCTCTCTACATTAAAGACTGCATAAAGCACTCCAAAAACGAAGAAATAGAAATTGACTCTATGCAAATAACCTCAGTCTCAGTAAAATTAAGTCAAATAAATTACAACATCGCGACGAGCTATTTTCCTCCGCAGTATCGGCTGGCAGATGAAGATCTTGCTCTGCTCTTTGATTCACTTGGGTCAAACTTTATCATCGGCGGGGACTTTAACGCGAAAAATACTTTTTGGGGCTCACGGTGCAATTCAACAAGAGGCAGAGCCCTCTTTAAAGCAAGTACAAAACGCGGCGTGATCTTCTTATCGACGGGAAAGCCAACATATTGGCCAACCGACAGAAATAAAATACCTGATCTCGTCGACTTCTTTATCGTTAAGGTGGTACCTGGTTACCTTACGAACGTAGAAGAACGCTTTGATCTCTGTTCAGATCACTCGGCAGTTCTTTTGAAAATCGGCGGAAGCCTAGCGAAAAAGAAAAGAGCGCCTAGATTAACTAACAACAACACCGACTGGGATGGCTTTAGAAAATACTGCAAAGAAAACATAGCTTTAAATGTACCGCTCAAAACGCCACTTGAAATAGAAGAAGAATTAGATAAACTCGTGAGAGTTGTTCAGAGCGCTGCGTGGAATAACACTTCTTTTCGGAGGTCCGAATTATCGAACAGCGGAACAATATATCCGCGAGAAATAGAAGAGCTAATATGCGAAAAGAGGAGAGCGCGCAAGAGATGGCAACGTTCGCGAGCACCCCCGGATAAGACAATCTTGAACCACCTTTCTAACAAACTGAAGCACGAACTTCAAGATTTTAAAAGTCGTGAGACTACTGCTTACCTCGAAAGTTTTACTGCCGATAAAGGTTCGAACTACTCTCTTTGGAAAGCAGTCAAGTCCGTTAAGAAGCCTATAGCACATTCTGCGCCATTAAGAAAAGCCAACGGCGAATGGGCAAGAGAAGACAAAGAAAAAGCGGATTTATTTGCAGATTACCTAGAAGAAACATTCAAACCGTTTGACGGGGAACCGTTGGTCGAGGAGCTCAATCCTTATGCGGTACAAGATAATTATAGAATAAAAACCGTGTCATTGGCTGAACTTCGTCAAACGATAAATAATCTGAAAAACAACAAAGCCCCTGGCTACGACTTAATTACTAGCGAAATTCTAAAGGAGCTACCGAAAAAAGCTTTGGTCAAGCTACTCTATATCATTAACGTTTCCATAAGAATTTTATACGTTCCAAGGCAATGGAAAGTGGCCGAGGTCATAATGGTTCAAAAACCAGAAAAATTTCCAAACGACAAAAAGTCATACAGACCTATTTCGCTACTGCCGATAATAGCTAAGGTGTTCGAGAAACTGTTGCTTAAAAGGTTGCAACCAATCATTGAAGAAAGACGATTGATTCCGGATCACCAATTCGGATTTAGAAAAAAACATTCAACAATCGACCAGGTCTATCGTATAACAAACGAAATCGAAAAAGCCCTGGAAGCGAAAAAGATTTGTACTAGCGCTTTTCTCGACGTATCGCAAGCCTTCGACAAGGTATGGCACGAAGGCCTGAAGTACAAATTAAGGCTTTGCTTACCAGAAAAGCTCTATAGAATCTTAGAGTCTTACCTTAAAGACAGAATCTTTCGCGTAAGGTACGAAAATGAGTACTCGGAATTCAAAGAGATAAATGCCGGTGTCCCGCAAGGAAGCGTTCTCGGCCCAATATTATTTTTGCTCTATACAAGAGACATACCCCACGATGAGGGAACAATTTTAGCTACGTTCGAAGACGACACTGCTATTCTCGCTATTGATAAGACAGTTGAATTATCAACAGGGAAACTCCAGCGCGCTTTAGACAAAATATGCGACTGGACGAAAAGCTGGCGAGTCGTCCTTAACGAGACTAAGTCAACGCATGTTAACTTTACTTATAAAAAGATAAACAACAAACCTTTATTCATTAACTCCGTACAATTCCCGTACTCAAATGAAGCGAAATATCTAGGAATGACTCTAGACGCAAAACTAAAATGGAAGCCGCACGTTAAAAAGAAACGCGACGAGCTCGAAATCAAGTTAAGAGAAATGAATTGGCTTATCGGAAGATTTTCGAAACTAAGCATATATAACAAACTGCTTTTGTATAAGCAAGTGCTAAAACCATCTTGGACGTACGGTATACAACTCTGGGGTTGTACTAAACCAAGCAATATATCTATATTAGAAACTTTTCAAAATAAGACACTCAGAGCAATAGTCAATGCTCCATGGTATATAAGAAATAGCGATCTACACCGAGATCTAGGAATCGCAACCGTGTCTGACGAGGTAACAAACTTTGCTCGCAAACTTAGTACTCGTCTTCGCGGACACTGCAACAATGAAATTATCCGAACTTTGGATCAGACAAATCTTACGCGCCGACTACAACGAATGAGACCGTTAAATCTAGCAGCATAAGATGAAACCGCATAAATTGACGGTATTGTAGGTGCCTTCGTTGGAAGGCAGCCTGCCACACGCGATTATTACAGAAGCTTGAACTACTTGTTAAGGAAACTTAGTCGTAGTCTGACGGAAAATGGGAGGTTTTTTAGTGAGTAAGAATCTCACACTACTATGAGCACGCGCGGCCGGTCCTCGTAGTGCCTATGAAGGTTTTTCCTACCCACGGAAAAAAAAAAAAAAAAAAAAAAAAAAAAAAAAAAAAAAAAAACTTGGGTTACTTAACTGGTTACTTACTTGGGCGCGGTTGTATAGTGGAAGGCTAGAAATTAAAGTGTCATCTCTCTCACCTCAGCAGACTGTTCAAAGCGAGGCCTGCATAGAAATTGTACGGTCTCTATAAGAACCCACCGTATCATTGGAGGTACTACTCAACCTTACACCTTTGGACATATACTGGTAGGCTATGGTTACAAGGCATATTATACACCTGGCGCCTAAGGGAATCCAGACTGTGATCTTCTATCAAGAACTTATGGACATGCCTCTCTGTAAACTTAGTGGTGTGCCTCTTTAGATGCCCCAGCTACACATTTCCGTCCTATGATATTCGCTTTCAACAGGGTATCTGCTACCAGAATTCCTTGAAAATGTGGATTGGAGGAAAAGACAATCAAATGAGGTGACGAGATCACCACGCCGTCTATACTGATGCCTCTCAGACGCGTCGTCGTATTAAGCACAGCCATCAACGACGCCTGTAGTGTTCTTCAAGCGGAATTGTCGGCCTTCCGCTATCGGCCGCAGGCTCGAAAGCAAGACAATTATAAACATCTCTGAAAGCGCCCATTAGCAGTGAGGTAAAAAATGTAGCAAAGTCAAGGTGTGAAACTATGCAGGAAAGTTCTAAACGAGATATCACATGGGCAATACCGTAACCCTGTGCCAGATCACATTGAATTCCCGGGAAGTTCGATAGCACCAAATATTGAAATTGAATCCTTAAGAAGAACTAACATAAGCTGGACATACAAATGTGCTCTGACTGTCAGTAAACAGTAGGAGATCACTATTTATGATCGGACTAGCTCTCAAGGGTACCAGAGTACTCAGAGAGTTAGTCTGCGCTACATGCAGAGTGGGTAGGCATACTGCACAGTGTTTCTTTAATTTCGTTGAAGAAATTGAATCTGTCCATCACCTGCTTTGCGTATGTCACTCCTTAGCTCAGTTGCGTATGTCACTCACAAGCTCAGTTACTTCTTCATTGAGCTCGGCGATATATCATTAGATTTGTGCATTAATCCGGATGGGTCCAAGATTGCGGCACTTTAATCTCTTACAGGCGATTTATTTTTTGTTTTGTTTTTGGTGTTAAGAAGATTTCCAAATGGACAAAATGGATCCAACTCGTGGTCTAAGTAAGCCGTGAATATTGTCACATGGGCACCCTACCTCACCTCCCCATTTTCAATCACCATTTCCATCACCGCTTTAGATTAAATTATGTTTTTTTTTTGTCGAGTCTCGAAAACAGATTCTCAAATTAAGTAACTAATGCACTGTGGATTGTGAAGTGTCAAATATTTCCAAAACAAGGCAGGGTGGCCAACAAAGCAGAGAATGGAAAAGTCCACGCCATGTGCGGATTCTCTGCGATGCGAGTGCGTAAAGAAGTACAATGTATGTGGGATGACGCCTAACCAGTCGAACGCTACCCTACGAACGACAGACCGAACAACGCATATAGACGAGGACACACAAGAAAAGATAAACAACAGTACCTTACAACGGACGATAAAATCAGACCACACAATACACACGAGATAAGAACAGAAAAAACCCTAACGGATAAACAAAACACACCGACAGTAGCGAACCGCAACGAACAGCTAGGGGAAAGGAGAGAACGTTACTAGGGATCGAGTATTGCGCACACATTCTGTTTCGAACCACCGTCGCGAGCGCATCATTTCATTTTCTGGTAGAGTTTTCTGTCGCCAAACAGTAGACTGTACCCTTGCTATAGTTTAATTGTTAAATTAAAACCCATAAGAAGTTTCGGGAAATAAAGGAATTAAATCCTACATGTATTTGCAAATCAATAAATCTATGTTCGAGATAGAAAAATATTTTTTAAATAAAATTGAAAGAATTGCAAATTTTTTACAAAAAGAAAAATCAATTTGTTATTACTTAGCGCACCTTGTTATTATATAAGAAGAATTTTAATTTTATTAAGCACCCTACCTATCGTTTAGCCCCGTGATAATAAATCATAAAGTTTAGTGTCCTGAATTCATATATTTTAGGTCAAATATTTAATAGCAAAACTTGTAGATGTACCAAAGTAGATGTTACTTCTCATATTTACCGCACAAAATTACTTATTTAGTTCAGTTATATATGTTAAAACTTATAATAGATTTTTTTCAGGTTTTATGGTTAAACTTGGTATTATTATCAGGTTTTTTAAAGTAAAATAAATAAAAAATAAATAAAAAATGGAATTTGCTTACATTTTTCTTTTGTGTATTTTTAGGCATTTGAAAATAACCCTCCGTTATACATCCAAGAGATACACACCTGAAACGAAAAAGTTAATTAATTATTAAAAAACCTTTATATTATTTATGCATTGTGTTATATTTATTCAATATAATAAATATACTCAATAATTATAGCTTTAGCCTTTATCCCTCTTAGCAAAAACATCTTCTTCTTCTATTCGATGCTGTCCAATAATCATGACATGCCAATCAATTAACGAAACTAACAGCAGATTACAGCCCTTAAAAGTCGTTCACATCAAGAAAACTTTTTTCTAACAAAGACTTGTAAAAACATTGTATGAAAAATGTCTCCTGCATCTTTTATGCCTGTCGGGTACACAAAAGTCTCTTACAGTTGCCCAAAGTTACCTGTACATCATAGTCCTTCGATTGCGAATAAAATTATCTACTACTCAACCATCCCTATTCGTTCGCTCCTCTTTCCACAACCGAAGGGTACCTATTCTCTGAAATTTCCCATAAACTGCATCCGTCTGTTATCGGCAGACAACATTGTACTCCATGTCCTTGTATCCTCCTTGTCTAGGATGATATTGATTTCCTCAATAGTTGTTCAAAATGCCAAACCATGCACACATCTTTTGAATCCTGCTTGAAGTGATAGCACTAGGTTCCACCTAGTCTTTGTGGAAATTGTTTCAAAGGGATACGTGCATAATCAATCCCAAAGCAAACAAAGGAGGCAAATCCTTACTTTAATCACTCGTGGACTCTGCGGGAAGGAATAAGCCATTTTGAACAATTTCCTCATGTGTGTGGGATAGGTTTAAATCGATAAAAGGGATATTATGGCAAGGAATAACATTATGGCTTTATTCATGAGCAAGTAATACGAAAGTAATGTCGGTGACAGCTTCAGTAATGACATGTCACTAAGATAATTGACCTTGGGCATTGGTCTCGTTTAATTATGAACCCTACCATTAGGGTGAGCCTTCTAACATAGGACGTGTTAAGCAAAGAGTATGGATGAATTTCTGCTCCTGAAATGTTTTAGGATTTCTTCAGCCTGGAACATGTTGGAAATTCATTTGCGTAAATGGCGCAGTCGGTAGTTGATCCGGTCATGAATAGATCAGTCAAGAACTAGAATTCCATAGTTACGAAAGATATTAAAAACTTTAACTTTGGATCTTATGATCGATGGTATATTCTCCATAAAAAAAGGTCTTTATTAAATCTTTAAAGATTGTCGATGCTTTTTTGTACCTACAAACACATTCCATTTCGCTTGTTTTTTTTTATGGCTTATATTTTTCGTTATTGTACGCACAACGTAAAAATATTGTGCGACGATACATTAAACAATAGGGTGGGATGTTTCCCATTGACTCCAACGAAAATAGCCAGACTTAATTCCGATTACTGTGCTATCATGGCCATTATGTCTGTGTCAACGTGTCAAGTTGACAACTTAAGTGAGGACAAAGCCAAACAAAAAGCCTGGCGATATCCTCTCTTAGCCATTGTTCGAACAGTCAAATTGACGCTGTCGTACGAAATCATTTAATGGAAATCCACCGGCATTCAAATTTGGAATTTCTAAATCTAATTGACAGTTTGTCAAACAATACTTCCTTAATTATTATTTGTCATGAAAAAAAAAAAACTCGAGGTATAACGTTTTGGGTACTTTTTCTGTAGGGGCTCTTCCTGCCACCGTAAATTGCTCGTTAACGTCGCAAAATATAATGAATCTATCATAGTTAGGACGAACTCTGGTGCAGATAAAATTTATGACCGTTCAATGTAGGGACAAAGTGAAATTTTTATAATATTATACTGATTGGCATCTCCTTTCAGTGTCAGCTGCAAAAATTAGAGTGGCAGCTAGGATGAGCAGGGTGATACCTTAAGTAAAACTAAATTTGATGAAATGATATCTATTTTTGGCAGCCGAGGAGTCCTCGCAGCTTATGCCATGTCAGAGGGAAAAATAGATATTCAATCGAATTAATTATGGAAGAATGTTCGTTTGAATGGAATGCTGTCGATTTTTTCTTTGGTAATGAGATGCCATTTTACGGGAGAGCCCAATGAGATAAAAAGCTTCATAGATGGGGCAAAAGTAATTTAAATTATAAGAATGCGCCGTGGGTAGTAATTTACATATTTTGGTGCGAGTAAAATGGCATATTTTGAAGGGGCATAGCTTTAAGAAACTTATAGAAACATATTTTCAGTGGCATTTAAAAGGAAGCTCTTAAGTATAATTAAAGGAACTGCATGGGATGTTCTGAAGAACGCTTGAAGATCCTGGCTTTACACAGGTAGCATTTTGCTGTTTGTCAATTTGTCCTGTTACAGTATGTTTCGCATCCCATGCCAATGGTTAGATACGCCCGCTCATTCTATGAATAACAGTAAGATGTATGCCAGATGTTCTTTTTCAATACTCTGCTGGTTATATTTTTGCCTTTCTCCGTAAAGGCATAACACTTGCAGGCATAATTTTTGGTGTTTCTCTGCTGGGTTTTTACTGGCACATCAGCGTTTGCATTGGATCGAGTATCTCTTCTATGTCTTCTAAGCTCAAATTCTGTCCGCGAGCGATGCGCTACGCATTATAACTCTTTGATCAAGAGCTTTTTATAAAATAATTAAAAAATAAGTGGAGGACAGAAGTATATGTATTTGCAGCGACAGTACAGCAGCACTTCAAGCGCTGTGCATCCTTCCTAAAATAAATAAATAAATAGAGTGGCGCAACAGCTCGAGGTGAACCAGGGCCAACTTCTCATTAATGTATGCTGGTGTGTTAATTTCTTTACATACAAGGGGACCTATGATACTCTCGGAGGGCTTGTCAGACCCTCGCGGAGTTGGGGACCGTGAAAAAGAACAAGTCCTTTTTTTTCAGGCGACGATGGCAGGATTCGAACCCAGACCTCCGGCGTAGTAAGCACACACACTAACCCCTACCCAACAGCGCCCAGCGCTCCCAGAAATTACGCCAATAAACGAATTTGGGTGCCGTTGTCGGTTTGTAGACTGATCATCAAAGCCCTCATTTTGGCTTAGCGCAGCCCCCCTCCGCCCCCATAATGGATAGTGTCACCATTGCCGCGCTGTTCGCAACTTCTTCGGGTAGAACCTGGTTGGAAGCCGTGCGGGACATTCCGAACACCAAGCGCTCGCATATGCTGACACCCTCAGGCCTAGCTCGAAAGGGTGCCCTGTGTTACCACGATCAGCACATATCCGAGGCTTCTTTTTTCTTCTCTTCATGGTGAGGGAGGTTTCGATTCGGCAGATCCTAACATGGACAACAGAACCCGCTCATCCCGAGTCAGACGCTCTTGGTGTTTAACTTTTTAGAGTTCAGCCGCCCCTCTGAGATCAGACGCTGACCAGTTTGCCACACACTACGTATCAGACTATACTGTGTTTTATTTAGACCTTAAGGGTCATGTCTCAGTTATAACGTTACTGCCAAGGGTGGCCCCACCCGGAGTATATGCTCCTGACAGGATGCCTTATAACATGCTGAAGACTACTTCTTCTAGTGGTTTTTAGTTGGGTCTTACGGCAGGCATACATTACATCAAGGCTAGTCTGACCCCGGGGGCAAGGTTATGTTTTCTCGCAAGTCTTCCTGGAAAAGTATTCGCAAAGGGGTTTGAAGGGCGTTAAACAGCTGTAATAGAGCCTTTGTTGCGGGAAGAGCAATGCGGCTTTTTTTTGTGCCTGGCAGAGGCACAACCGAACAGCTTTTTACTCTAAAAATAATTCTTGAGAAGGCATGGTCGCCTGGGGATATGCCAAACCAATCTACGTGTTTTTTAGATTTGAAAAAGGCCTATGACTGGGTTCTTCGGGATAAACTCTGGGGAGTTTCGTAGGACTATGCCCCGAGTGGGCTCCTTCTGAGAGCCATTCAGTCTTTGTATGGGAACCGCAGAAGCTGTGTTCGGAAAAATGGCGTCAAATCCCAACCTTTTGATGTATCCGTTGGACTTTGCCAGCGCTGTGTTCTATCGCCTCTCCTTTTCATATAGCATATATGGACTGGATGGTGAACCGCAGTCTTGGGGAGGAATCTTCCGAAATGGGTGGCGTCAGGATAAGCCATCAGCTTTTCGCAGATGATTTAGCTATCCTTGCATTGTCCGAGGAGGAACTTCAGCGAGCACTGGATGGGTTTGCGGCCATATGTGGTGAAGCTGGGATGAAGGTAAATGTGAGAAAATCTGAAATGATGGTTGTTTCCTGAACTCCTGTGCAGTGTAACCTGCACATTAATGGAGTCCCATTGAAACAGGTAGAGAAGTTCTAGTATTTAGGGGTCCTTTTCACGAAAGATGGAAGAAGTGATACTGAGTTATCGTGTTGGATTGGTCAAGCTGGAGCAATAGTAAAGGAACTGCGCCAGCCAGTCATCAGGAAAGCTAAGCTTGGAGTGAAAGCAAAGATCTTAGTTTTTAATTCAGTTTTCGTTCCAATCCATGGATGAGGAAATGGTCATGAAATTTGGTTAGGTAATGACCGAAAGAATTAGATCGAGGGTACAAGCTGCCGAAATGAGATTTCTGAGGTGCGTTGCCTGTGTTACTCTTAGAGATAGAGTGAGAAACGTCAGTATTCGTGGGAATCTTAATGTTGATCAGCTACTTCTCCGAGTGGAACGATCAATTCTTCGCTGGCTTGGACACTTCGTTCGCATGCCCCCCATAGACTTTCTAGACGGGTTATGTTAGCCGAGATGCAAGCGCGTCGCCCGTCTGGTAGGCCAAGAAACAGGTGATGGGATCAGGTAAAGAACATTTCCGAGACCCGTCTGGGGGGTCGCGCCTGTGTCTCTTAAGTTAGTGGCGGAGGATCCGGAATCATGGAAGAACCATTTTGCCGCCCTCGCTCCGCGACCCTTCTAAGGAATAGCGGTCACTGAAAATGATGATGATGATGAACGAAAATGGGAAACATGTCAAAAAAATCCCATTAAAAGTTTTGGCGTTTTAGAAAAACCCACCCAAATATTTTGGCATAATGCTAAGTTTTTGGGCATTTTCTCCGATTTTCTTTTGGCAGTTTTTCCATTCTGAAAATATGCCAAAGTGCCAAACTTTTAATGCTTTGGCTTAAAATTTTTTGGCTTATTTTCCACTTTCGCGATTTGGCGCTATTTTTTCTTTAAGAATTTGAAAAGAAAACAAAAACTTTTCTGTCTTATTTTAAATTTTTCTTTGGCACTTTGGCATAAACACAAAAAAATTAGCATTTGATTATCCAACTGTTTCAGTATGTTATTAATTATGTTTAATTTTTTGGTGTTTGGCAGAAATTTAACTTTTCCTGTTTTTGGTGCAGGTAGTTTTAGGGAGTCGTGATAAAAGATTTCCAGTCCTGAATTTACTTCAAAGGTAACTGGAAGGCCTTTGATTTCCTTACAAATTCGCCTGGTTTCAATCGAGCCCGGCTTTGAGCTTGACAGCGATTTTTAGCGGTCCGTCAAAAAATGGAAAAAGGACCTCTATGGGTATCACTTCGTTTTCCGTCAGCACTCCTTGTAAATTTTGAGCGTTTAGTCGTAGATGGATAAAATTTAGTACTTCTGTGCACACTCATATCGGTTCGCAGTTCGAAATTTGATGTAAAAATGGTTTCAATGTTTTTTGGTGTTTAACTTGAAAATTTTTGAAGAAATATTTTTTTTTTTATTTTAAATAATCAATTTTTGGAGAAATATTGATTTCTCGCTAACTTCTTTTGCATTTTGTTTGGAACAATTAGTTTCTAAGCACATTATGCATAAAGGCAATATTTGGCGAACTAAGAAATGCAACTGCAACTTCTAAAAGAGTTTAACAGCTCTGATTCTTAAGCTTATTCGAAAAATTGCTGTAATTTTTGGAAAAACGTGCTATTTGCCTTAATACCCCACTTCTTCGAGGGTATTAACGCAAAGAAGTCACATGAATGCCCGTGTTGCCTTGTCTTAATCAACTTTTTACTGGGAAGAGTGTTTGCACTAAGGCACTTCTCCTTTGCATCCAAATAGCGATTCAGACAGAAATTTTCTGGATGAAATCGACAGTGGCGTCCACAGTTCCAGTCAGGTCGAGCTACTTAGTGAACATTTTGTATGCGCACTACGACGTATTCTGGGTTCAGGCCTATAAGTATATCGGGTTATCCGGTTCTCCGTCCTCTGAGTCATTCAAAAGGATCTGGTGCAACAGGTTGGAGGTCGTGCCATTGGGGCCCTATGTAATCACATCATTTATTGAATTTAACAGGACACAATTTTCGTACGACCTCTTTTAGCAGAATTTTGAATCTTGAGTCCACTTTTCTAGATGGGGTAAAAACGCTATCGATTAACTGATTTGAACATGATTTGTATCTTGAACTTGTGTCTTGAGGCACAATTAAAATAAAAAAAAAACACAAAAGAAATTCTTTTGCAGAAACAGAATTACTTTTCTGACTTTTAAGAGGTGCTACCGTTTGAGAGCTCAATAACAACCTTACAAAGAAATTTAAAAAAATTAACAGAAATCAAAGTCAAACGATTAATTAAGGGAACCTCTTAACTATTACAACACACAATTTACCCCCAAAGCAGTTCTATGTCTTCTGCTGTAGTAGGTACCTATACCCTAGACTCCTTATTCAGTAAATAAGTACAAGAGAATTCCTTGTGGATTCTCGACATTGCACGGTATCACAAGGATTCCACTTAGAAATGCAATTAAAATTTTCTGTGCTGTGTTACATTAATGCCGAGGATGATCATCAATTTCGTAATGAGCCATAAAGAAATAGAACTTCCTCCAAGGGAGTCGCCGAATTCTAAATCCCCCATTGGAAACATGCCAAGCGCGCCAAAGCCATTAGTACATTTAGACAATGCTTTAGCCACCAACAAGGAAATACATTGCGAACACGAAATCCTACCCCTTTTATTCCGGACACAAATTTTCACACAAGCACACACACAGCCGAAAGGACCCTATTCTTTGCTTGTACGTAGATGAATGAAAGGAAAATTATCAAGAAAAACCATAAGGAAAGGCGAAAATCTTTAAGTACAAACAGCAGGACGATGCGATGACGAGACGCTGGCTGAAGCTGGCCAGGGTAATGGCAAGGCAAAGAAAGGAACCGCCAATTGCATTTATCTCGCCAGCTTAGACTACCCTTACCCTACTTTGTTGTTGGATCTTTTGCTCATTTTGTGCTGAGAGCAGAGGGAAAAAATTAAAGAACTCATTGGGAACAAGAAAAATCTTAAGAAAAAAGGAAGCTGAAACATTTTTACACTTCATAAATGGGTCGAAAGTCGACACTCGAAAGCAAGCTCATAGTCCTTTTAGACGTTCGCGTCATCGTCGTCGTCTTCTTTATGGAAACTCCATAGCAGATTGTATATTTATTCTGCTAAGTTCGTCCTTTTTTTCCGGCAGCCCGTATACGTCAAAAGGATTTACTTCAATTGTAGTCTTCTGCGAAGTGTGACGGTAAAGAGCGCGACGGCGGTGTTGGCTTCTTATACAATGAGTAGACGCTACGATGCTAAGAGGATTCGCAAATTGTGCGCTGAGTGGTTAACCTCCAAAAAGCCACAACGGAAAGGTTTTCGAAGAAGAAAATTGCGCACACAAGTACACAGGTTATATAAAATATACAAAAAAACACATACAACAGTATGCAGACTCCAGTTCAATTTGACATGAAAGTCTGTACAAAAGGAGCGAAATTAAGGGCGAAATAGAAATAGCTAAAGCTTCCCCCGAAAAAGAGCTGCAACCGAGCAAATCCCTGCACTTTTAATTAAAACCGGAAAAAGTAAAGTTCGTTGGTGCTGGAACGGTTGGCCACCATCTAGCCACCCATAGCCGGGCTTAAACGATGTGGGTCGCGTCTAAACGAGCCTGCATTGTTTTAATTTTATTTTTTATTTTCCAACATGCAGTCGCCGCGTTTTGGCCATAAGTAATTTAGTGTTTGTTATATTTTCTCTGTTCTTATTGTACGTCACATGCACACACACACACACAAATGTGAAATAAGGAGAGAAAAACGGTTTGGTTAGGACCAAAAGAGCACATGAATCCGTGGCATACCGGCTTCCATTATACAAGCTAACATGTATTCGTTTGAGGACTGTACCATGTATCCTGGCTGATTTAACTACTGTATGGAAACTTTTTGAAAAAACAAACACCCACACGGAAAAACAATTGAAATTTGAACAATTTGATTCAACATACACCAGCCAGTTCAGGATAATAAAAACAAACGCAAAAAAAAAACGTTTTTCAATTGCTTTCGCTTGCCAACAGCAGTTGAGGATTGTTTTTAACAGCAAAGTTAGTCCTTTTAGGTACAAGGGAAAAAGAAACACCACTTAAAGTTCAATTGTTATGCTAGTACTTCCGTTGTGAGCTATATGGCAGCACTTTAGCCGCGAGACGTAGACTCACTTAGCCGCCTGGCCGATGGTTGCTACAAGGAAGAATTTCGAAGGCTGACCTGCAATGTTGTAAAGTAAGCAAATCGATAATGCCGCATCTTATTGAATGGAAATGGTAGGTGGACTGCGGAAGCGATTATGCTTCATTAAATTGCAATAAATTCTCAAGACTGATTGCATTGAAGTTGATTTAAGAGACTGGAAATTGCTTGTCAATTTTGAAGGATCACAAGGAGGAAATTAAGATGAAAAAAGTTCTCTAAAAAAAAATTTAAAAATATCTTCGAAGAGATACCTATATACTTTGTAGCAGTGAGGCAGAGTTTGACAAGGTTTAAATTTAGATTGATGTACAATGTATCGAGGTTCAGCGGTGTTGGCAAAGCCGATAATAATTGTCTCGTTTGTCTCATAAACGGTTAGATATCGATATTAGTTATTATATTAACATCGAACACTTTTTTACTTAAATTTACCTGGCACCTGTTGCTTAAACCCTGAAGGACTTATGGTTTCTTCAAGCTTGCGATTGAATGCCCTTTTCGGGCAAAACGGAATTGTAAAATTAGCCTCGCCAATACAAAGCCTTCATCGAAACAATCTGAAATATTTTACATAATTCGATCTGGCTAACATTTATAAAGCGCAGGAAAAAAATTGGACTACAACTTCCATGGCTGGGCAGGTGCGCCGATGAACACCTTGCATTTGCTCGATCAAATCCAAAAACGAGAGTTCAGACTTATTAGGCGACCCAAACATTGTGGTGTCAATTGAATGCTTAGAATATCGGCGCGTGTCATGTCTTTTTTACAAAGAATGCTCCAGTGAAATAGCAAGCTGCATTCCACCCCTCACAGAGCTCAACTGCAATATCCGAGTTAGGAGGAATGCGCATCAGTTTACACTTGAAACTAATTTCAGTGCTAGTTTAAGCCTATATGGGAGGCTATACTATAGTTTAACTTGAGCCAATTGATGATTTAAACTTCCACACAGTGCAAGTTTAAAGTCCGTCTAACGACATTGAAAGTGTTAACTTACGTTAAAAACAAAAACATGGTTTTCTAATGCTAGCTTAAGCCTAGACGAGAGTTAATACGACAATTTAACAAACGTCCGACTTTGATGGTTGAAACTTTCGTTTAAAGCGTAAACTGACGTTTGTGACGAAAACTGGAATTAAGTTTTGTTCAAAAACACTGCATTTTTAAAAGTGCACATAGGCTGAGATAAGGTTCTTGATGTTTAAAGTGGCCTACAAAACAAACGAAAGATATTAAACGCAAGTTTAGCTGAATGCTCAATCAAGTTCTACTGAGAAACATCAACCGCTTAAGAATACTAAGTTTCAACTTTCGTGAAAGTTTAACTGATCCCAAGTTTAAACTTACTTACTTACTTAAGGTGGCGCTACAGTCCGGGGTGGACCTGGGCCTCAGCCAACAAGCTTCGCCAGCCAGCTCTGTCTCTAGCTAGCCGTCTCCAGTTTCGCACGCGAAGTTGGCTGAGGTTCGACTGCGATTCTACAACGATGTTCCCTTGATGGGCCTTACAGGCTTCAGTTCGAAGTTTATACCATGGGAGGACCTTTTGATCCTTTGGTAAAACTTTCTAACCTCATTCCTGTTGTAACATCTCTCTATCTCTTCAACCGCGCGCTTCTCGTGCTCTCTCTTTTTCCTTCGGAGAAGCCGGTGTTCCTCTCTCCTCCTCTGCTCGTAGAGCTCGCGAGCAGCTCTAGTCCTTCTGTGCAGCGCCGCTTTGTATGCTTCCTGTTTAGCTGCATGTGCTTACCGGCATTCATTGTCAAACCAGGGGTTTTGTTGTGGTGGCCGTGTTAAACCCAGCACTTCAGAGGCGGCGTCTCTGATGGCATTTTGGCAATATTGCCACTGGCTATCAATACTTGATGCTGGCTGCATAGGACTTCGTAGAAGGTTTTGAGAGACTCGGTTGGAGAAGGACCTGGCGATCTCTTGCGATTGTAGTCGGTCGACGTCAAACTTCCTCACAGTATTTCCATTACTTGGCGCTGGTCGGGATATCCGCAGCCGTACCTTGGCTACAACAAGGTAGTGATCCGAGTCAATGTTGGCCCCTCGGAAAGTTCGGACATCCATGATACTGGAGGAGTGCCTTGCGTCGATCGCAATATGGTCAATCTGGTTGACGGTTGATTGATCGGGAGATCTCCATGTCCCTTTGTGGATATTGAGATGCGGGAGCTGTGTACTACCCAAGTTTAAACTTTCACAGTAAAACTGGCCATTAAAAAAAAGGGAGAAAAAAACTTTTATTAAATTCTGCGGACATGGATTTCTGAGACAACGGATCTACAATATTTCTTGAATTTCGTCTATTTAAATAAGTTTAAAAATGTGAGGTTGGAAACGGTGATTTTGAAATTTTTTAAAGCTTGCGTTGTTAACGTTTCATACTTCAGCAAAATTTAAATAAGATCTACCGTCAACAGACTAGGGACCTTTAAAAAAACGTTTTCGAAAAAGTTTTTACGTTTTTGAGCCAAATCTTCGAAGTTTCTGAAAATTCGAAAATTGATTTAGCTTTGCATAAAATCTCAAAAGATGGACTGTGCCCGTTATTTATTTCAGAGCTATGCTTTATACCGTTTAGGAGCTAGAGCTATTTTTTTAAATTTCAATTTTCAGTTCCGGTTAGACTTTTTTCTTATAGCGCAACTACGTGCGCCAGTATTGGATGTTTTTTTTTTTTTTGAAATTCTATGGCCATCGGTTGTTCGGTTGTTGCGTAAACGGGGAAAAAGGGCTCCTTTTTTATTTCGTTTATTGATAGTCTTCGAAAAACTCAGGTTAGAAACGGAAATTTAAACATTTAAACGCAGCTTGCTTTCATTTTGTTTGCATTGTAATTTAAATAAATCTGAACAAGATAGTTTTTACCGTTAAAATACTAGAAGATCTAAAAATATAGTTTTTGAAAAAGCTTTTTTGTTTTTGAGTTATATGTAAGAAGGTTTTAAAACAAAAAAATTTTGTATAATTTTGCATAATTTTTGAATAGTTTCGAATACATGTGATTTTTCTTATACGATTGGTACAAGCCACACTGGTGATAAGGTGGGGGGGTAAAAAACACACACTTTTTTATGTATTTTTGCAATTTCGAAAATGCGTTAAAACGGCAGTATTTAAACTTTTTCTGAAAAATATCAATTAACCACTTGGCTCACGTGGCTTGGTACGTGTGTAAACCACCAAACAGCACACAACGTGTGTTAGCACCAAACAGTTTAAAAGAAATCGTCTCGAACGCTTCGAAAAACGTCACCCATTTTCAACACTTCATTTCTCAAAAAAATTTTCAATGTTTTCAAAAAATTGTAAAATTTTTCATTCAAGTTCATCTATTTAACTGAAGTTTTGCTTTTCTGGCTCTTTCCTGCTTAATTTCTTAAAAAAAATGTTGAATAACGTATAATCCATTTTCCAATGAAATTTAAAACTGTAACTAAACCGTTATTATGCTCGTTGGATTCTCTGACTATTTCAGTTTAAAAGCAGACCAAGTTGGGTAAATCTACGACTTATCGTTCAGAATTTATAACGCGATTGAACGGACAACCGGACGGACAACGTAGCGTTACCATAAGAAGTATTTTTTCCATTTTTGGCGGACTTCTTAAAACTGAAGCTTAAATTTTAGTTTAAAGATCATTTGGCAAAAAAAGAAAAAACAGTAGAAAACTAGTGAGTAAGTGCAGTTACCTAGGCACTGGTAATGTCTTCGATTCGTTACAAGCAGGTCTTTTTTACATTGCTATTCTTCTTTCTATTCTTATTCTTCTTCCCATTCCTATATTGTTTTTTTTATACCCTATCCCACTGGATAGGAGGTATATTTAGGTTTGTCACAAAGTTTGTAACGCAATGAAATAATAATGGTAGACCCCAAAAACCTTGGGGGCATGTGATCGAGACTCAATTCTGAACCGAATAAGCCATGTCCGTCTGTCTGTCTGTATTCCACACGTTCTTTGGCCTTCAATTTTAGGCCAGGAAGCTGAAATTTAGTGTATAACTAGGCATTTTGCAGTATTAGCGATAAAATTATTTAAATCCGCCCACAGTCACACCGAAAATCGGTGTAACTGCGCAACTACCTCCAGAGCTTTCAAATCTTTAAGACGTCTTAAGAGCCTGAAATTTTATATTTATTACCTCCTGTTCGTTCTCAGATACTTTAAACAACTTAAATAAAATACTAAATATCATAGAACAAGAAAATACAAATAAATAAATATAATTGTTTATATAGCAGTTAAATAATATAAATAATTTTTTAGTCGCATTACCTAGTGGCCGTGGTATCGATTTAAAGGGTAATTTTTCAAATGTATTTTATTCAATATTTTTGTTCCAAATTTTTTCAGTTTTTTCCAAATTGAAAAATTGCTTGATATATTATGTAGAAAACAATTGTTTTTACATTTTTTCTGTACAAAATTTTGAGCCAAGCCTATATTTAAGGGCAGAATTAAAGAAATACCTCTAATTTTCAGAAAAACGTCATTTCGACTGGCCTTAAGCCTAATTCAGGAAAGGAAAAGAAATCTTCTTTCTAGATTTTGATGATACAAAGTTGTCAGCCACGCCTCTTTTTAGAGGATCAATTTGACAAAATTATTAAATTTGAACGGAAAAATTGCATTTTTACGTACATTTAAGCTTAACATGCAAATATCTATGTTAATATTGATAGTTTGTTATAATGGGCGGATAAACCACGCCCTTTTCGAAGTATGCACTGGTTATAAAATGCCACAAATAAATAACACCGGAACTCAAAATGTTTTACGGACTGTAACTTCTGTTATGTGGCGACAAGGAATAAAAGACATGCAGGAATTGCTTCACTTTACGGACACACCCTCTCGAACGAACATACCCAACTGTCATTCCAGTCAGCTGACAGCGAAGTGATATCCGAATTTCGATATCGAAAATTTCCCCTGCAGGGAATTTAGCGGGCCTATGGAAATTCCCCTTATAGCAAAGGGGAAGTATGGAACATATTAGAAGGTGTTTAATTTGTGTAAATGCACAGTTAACACGTTTGTTCGAGACAGTTTTATTTTAAGTGCTGACTTGTGAAAATCGGTAGCAAAGTAAAAAGTGGTCGAATTGAAATAAAGTGTTGAATTCTAAACAGCGGAATTGAATTAAGTGTGATTTGAATTTAAATAAGTTTTGTTTGATAAATAAATTGTTGCATTGATTGTTATAAAAGTGAAATCGAGTTTTATTCGATGAAACCTAGGCAAAAACATAACAATACTGTAGCACCTACTCATTGGTATTTAAAGCAAAAATGGGAGTACCTAATACCTACTACATTTGTTTAATTTTTTGACAGATTTGATTTATATTTAATGAATAAACATAATTTAAGTTAAATCTGATGAAATAGTGGAGACTGCAATGTTAGGGTTACATATTTTTCGGTCACCTTTAAGACAATTAGAAACGTGTTGCGTACCAAAAATCAACGTCTTAACGCCATTATACTCGTAAGAAAGCAAAAAGTGTTTCTTAAAAAAGTTATTTTTTGACCAGAAAAAAGGGTTTTATCTGTTCGATCTAATTCGATGCCAACACTTCATCAAGATCATAAGGTCTTAAGCCCCAGATTTTGTCTGTTTATATACAGGGTGTGTCCTAATTCGATGCCAACACTTTGGAATATGATCATCAAGATCATAAGGTCTTAAGCCCAGTGTGTTTCCCAAAAATAATGTTGGCTAATGATTGCTCATCAGTGGGTGAGCCAATATTATTCCACCCAGACACACATTTTTCGACTAACGTCGACGATAACCTTATAAACTTTGCTGTAAAAACACAGCGTGAATTAAAAGAATACCAAGCACGGATGCTCAATTCGAACATATTAATCCTTGAATGGATTTTTTATGCGGTGACCAGCATGTTATTAATTAAAAAGATATTAAAAAATGCATTTGCAGCGGCTATTTCTAGCGTTATGATAATTAATCATCAAGATCATAAGGTCTTTGGGATATATTTCTATGCCAATACTTCTGGGTATAATTGAAGAAAAAAATCCTTCCATAGTATGGGCCTATCTCTAATTTTGATATCATTTATTGGGAATTTAAGAAAACACCTACCTTGAGGTACTTTGACCCATACTTAAACAAATATCTCCGCTAATACTTACGACAGACACTTAATTGAGGATTTAAATTATAGAAGAAATAATTAAATTATTTATATTAATATAACATAATTTTAAATATTTGTTCTAAAATACATTTTATTTACAAAGAAGTCTCCTTTGAGTCTATACTTGTTTTGGAGTTGAAATGATTTCCTTCTAGCTCGGTAGCGTATTAATAACAAACCATTCTGGGGGTATACTTTCTATTCGCGTTTCTTTTTACCAAATGAGAATAATGTCTCTTTAGTTTTGCTCAATTATAGCAACAAGATACTAAGGGGGCAATTTGGAGTTGTTGGCGAACTCCTATCCAGAGCAATCACACATTCTTCCCTTCAAGCTTAAAGCTAATGTAGTTACCCCAACTCGCGGTATCCTTTGATCATTCAGCTGTTAACATCAATTGCTTTTGTACCTGTCACACTTTTCAAAGGGAGATGTCAGCTGATGGGCGTCTGAATCTGAACGTAAACGGCTACGTCGAGAAAACATGGTTAGTTAAATTATGTTGAATTTTTGACGAAATTAGTTGTTAAAATCCGATTACAATCCAAAACAAAAACAATATAATTCCGTTAATTTTTGAATTATTGCATTTTCCTCACATAAGGCTATCTATCCTATCTTTAAGAGTAACCGGGTATCATTTTGACCAGCAAGATTAAGTCAGTTTGTTTCCTTATTTTCAAATCCGCCACAGCCATTTTTCAATCAAGTTTATCGGTATGGCACGACTTGACCTCAAATTTGCAAAAAAAAATCAAGGAAATTGAAAAACTTAACGGATATTTTTATGCTCCATTTGCGTTCGAAAATATAAATCAAACGAACCCACAAAAAGACCGTTGCCCCAAAACAAATCATCTCTCTTTATCTGTTATTTTATTTATTTTTTTCCGAATAGGGGAATGCCAATCGTGAGCCAAAAACAACAAAATATATGAAATGTATCTCAACCGGAATCCATAGGCACAAAAAAAAAAAATTACAATCAAAATAATTTAAAAATCGTAAATAAACTATGTAGGTATATGGTGTATGACATCCTTTCCTCTTTCAATATGGTTTATACAAATAAGTCTAGATAAAACTTTCCACAACTTCTCGTATGTGGGTACTTGCTAGCTAGCACCCTCACGTACTCGTACATCCCACGTATCGCAGCAAATAAACTCTGACAATACCATTCAAGTTCAGGAATTTGCATTCATAAAACCGAAGCGAAGGACGAATTTTTTGTTGTTTTTTGGTCCTTTAACCTTTTTTTGTTGTTGTTGTTGTTGTTATTTTTAGTACAAAACCAACGTTGAAGGAGTAATGGCTTTGCCACTGTTTTTTCATGTCGTATAGTCCTTTTTCGTCAAGCTTTATTATTCTAAGGGGGCAAACCACAAAAATTTACGATTCTCGCTTTTGGCTTTGTTCTATCGCCCGTCCGCACACCACCACGTGGTGTAGGTGGTAGGTATATATACTACTATGATCACTACACAACCACAACTTCTGGCAAATCATAAGAATAATTTTTTGCATGTGCGTGAATTTGTCGTCCTGATTTCTCAACATTTCACTCTCTGCCTCTTTGTGTCGATGCGAATTTTTATTTTTCTTTTACGATTTTGCGTAACAATGCTCCAACCAAACCCAAAAGTGTGGTGTATGTTGTGTGATGCCTTTCTGTTGCCACTGCAATAAAACGGGAATTGTTCATAAAAGGCAGGGAGACAAAAATGATAACCTTGACAACGAGCTTATTTGCCTTAAGGACAATACAGAGAGAGAGAGCAAGGTTTGTTTCTATGCTGTGTTCACTTCACTGGAACATACGCATTGAGGTTGAGTGGAATTTAAATCCTTCTGTTAGTGTTGAGCCACGATGGGTTAAAATTGGATTTATTTAGCGAAAAGTTTTATTCCGTGTTGGTAGGTACATAACTTATGCACATTGTTCTACTTGTTTTGAGGACTTTAGTGGGTTGACAGATTTTGAAGCTGGATGTGTATACTTAATTTTATTCACTGTTACATCTCTAAAGTAACCTGCATAGGTACCTTATTTTTCAAAATTTAAATAAATTTTTTTTACATTAAAATGGCTTCATCTATAATGTCCACAACAGCAATAAAATTAAAAAAAATAAATTGAGTTCATCAGATTTAAATTCATATTTTTAAAGCAGTCTTTTTTTAATGTCATATTTTGTAAGTAGTCTTTTTTAGGGGTCCGTCCAAAAATGGAAAAAGGATCTCTTATGGTATCAATACGTTGTCCGTCCGTCCGTCCAATCGCTTTAAAACTTCTGAAAGGTAAGTCGTAAAAAGACAAAATTTGGTGTGCGTATAAACTGCGGAAATAGTCAGAGAATCCAAATAGGGCAATTTTTTTTTGGCACCGTTTTTTGCTTTGAAATGCATGACGTTTTTCAAAGTATTGGAAGCCATAACTTTTAAACGTCTTATTGCTTAAAATCAACATTGAATACATGTATAAAGCAACTCAAAGTTAAGGAAGTGCTTAGGTCATATTTTTCAAAAACACTTTGAATACTGCAGTTTTGACGCATTTCCGAAAAAAAATCGCAAAAATGCATGAAAAAACGTATGCCCCCCCTCCTTATCTCCAGTGCTGTTTGGTGTAATTCTATGAAAAAACACGTATCAGAAATAATTCAAAATTTTAAGGAAAATTATAGAGGAATTTTCAAAATCTTCTGAGATTTAACTCAAAAACATAAAAGCAAGAAAACAATTTTTCAAAGTCTTCTAGTAGCTTAACGGTACAGGCGATCTTTTTCAGATTCGACTAAAGTACTAAACTTACAAAAAGAAGGAAGGCTGCGTTAAAATTTTTCTAAATTGCTGATTTTAATCTAATTTTTTTGAAGCCTGTTTAAAAAACGAAATAAAAAAGGAGCTTGTTTTACCGTTTGCGCATAAACCATTGGCCATAGTATTAAAAAAAAACATCCAAGGATAGTGGTTCTGGTTGTGCTAAAAAGTCTAACGCGAACTGGAAAAAACTTCAAGATATTTGTTTTATGGATTTGAAATTCAAAAAATTATAAAAAAGGTCAAAAGAACGCATGTCTCTCCTCTATCTCCCAAACGGTATAAAGTATAATTTTTAAATTAACACCGGGCATAGTCCATTTTCTTAAATTTTTTGCAAAACCATAGCAGACTTCGAATATTCAAAAACTTCGAAGATTTAACTGAAAAACGTGAAAACATTTTCGAAATCTATTTTTTAAAGATTTCTAGATCCTTAACGGTTATGATGACCTTGTTTAAATTTGTCTGAAGTATGTAATGTTTAAAAGACAAGCGAACTGCATCAAAAACGTTTCAAAATTGCCAGGTGGTTGTAAAATTGATCAAAAAGTCTAACGGTAAAAATAATCGAATAATGCTATTTTATAAATAATGCTATTTTATGGGTCTTAAATTTTAAAAATCCTAAAAAAGGCCAAGAAAGAGTATGTCCTTTCCTCTATTTTCGTAACGGTAAAGCTTTTTGCCAGCCTTTTAGAGTAACGAAGCCCAATATAAAATCACCCAATATAAGAACAGTAGACAGCACTGCGAAAACAGTATATTACAGACTGTAAAATATATTCAGGAATAATTTTAATAAATAAATAGAATGTTACCCAAACTGCGCAATATAGATGACCATAACCTTCAACAAAAGCCGACGAACCGCTCCGCGTATGTCTTCATACTTGACGGTCTTTTTTGTTCATATTTTCAATCAGAATTGGTATATACGTGTTGATTGAATTTTCATAACAAAAATTGGTTTACACTTAAAACGCCCCAAAAGTGGGCGTAGCAAAAAAAAAAATATTGCAGTTGAAAGGTTATGCACACGAACATTTTATAGTCCAAGTTTTTTGGATTAAGTGCAAATATATGGAATAAAAACCTTTTATTAGAATGCAAATAAAATATGACCACGCCCACATGGGGGCGGTTTTGATTTTTTGAAATGCCAATCACAATACATTTAAGCCAGGATATCGTATATCAAGCTTCAGCGTCCTACGAAAACTTTCATTATTCATGCTATTATGTACGGTGGGCGTGTCAGTGGGCAGATTTATAAAAGTGTGCTCTTTTACTGCTTCGGGTCCTAGCTAAAAACTTAAGGCCTGAGAACTACCGACACACGGGCGGATGGACATGGCTCATTCGACATACAATTAAGTCTCGATCATATGCCCTTAAGGTCTTGGGGGTGATTACAGTGATTATATCTCTATGTTACAAACTATGATTCAAACTTAACATACCTTCTATCCCATGGATGGGGTAAAACAAGTGAGTAAGTATAAGAGTTCGTCTCTAACAAAAATCTATATACCCGACCCTATACCGTGTAACACCAAATCCAAAAGCTTATAGGCCCAAACTCATACATTAATTGTGTTATTATATTACATTATTATATACATACATTATATTATTATAAAAATTAAAATCAATTAATTGTAATTTTGTGATAATCATAAGAAAATGCGTTAAAAGCCAAAAATTATTTCGGAAATTTTTTTTTTCCTAAAAACGCTCCTAAACGTGGGTGGAGCTCAAAACTTTGTATGCAATAAACTGGGCAAATAGTAATATCTTTAATATTTGTCATTGAATTTTGATTTGGAGTGAACTTTCTGATAAATCGGGTTTTAAGAGATCTAATATGTTAAAAGTGGGCATGGTCGGTATTGTGGGCGGTCCAATTGTTGCTTTGTTAAAGGTTTCGGACCAATATTACTCAAAATTTGAGTGCCTACGCCTTGTCTAACTTGACCAAAAGGCATTTTGAAAGAAAGTGTGTAATAGAGGTTGTCGCACATCGCCAACGGATGACCAACATACAGACGGACGGATGGACGCGCGTGGCTTAATCGATTCACCTGTCGGTCTCGATCAGATCGATCATATCTCTAAAAGGACTTATTGGTCTACGATGATTATTTCACTGTGTAACAAACTATGCATTAAAGTTAATTTACCCTGGGTCCGGGTATAAAGATGAAGGTAGGTTCTGTGGATTTCCGAAACAAATATTAATTTTTTCTCCTCGGTTGGGCGTAACGTCACACGACCAAAAGAATAGAATACAATCCTCGCTATAAAGGGGAGACCGTAAAAAATTGTTGAGCAAATATAATGGGGTTGCCTTTCCTGATATGGACTCGGTCCTTGTGTCAATAACACCATGACCAGGTATGGATAAATGGTCATCTAGGAAAATGTCATGCTTCCATGTCATGCTTCCTCGTTGCGAGGAAAACAACGAGTTCATGGAAACAACTGTAGTTCCATGACCAAGTCAGCCTTCAGGTCTTAATACTATTGAGAACTTGTGGGATCAACTACAAAAGAAAATTAAATGATCAGATCGTTGCAAATGGGAACCAACTTTACGAAGTTGCATTCAGGACGTTTTCCATTCCTCCTAAAAAGTGCAATTGATAGGATCAATGCCACGTCGAATCCAAAAAACTTTGAAAAAATTATGGAGAATACTCAGGTTGTTAGAGATACTTAAAAAAAACTTAAATTAATGACTACAAAAGTTTTTGTCACGTTTTTTTTTAATTATTCGAATAATATTTTCCATATTTCTTAATGTAAACTTTATTCTAATAAATGTTAAAACAAAAAGTAAAATAATGAAAAAAAAAAAAAACAGTTTGAAAAAGAATTCTGACGTCTATTTTTTGGCCGCAGCTGTAAACTGCCGGTTGAAAGCTAATCTGTAAACCTAAACAGCTTAATCCATACTCAAAGGCTACAAGTGTTTTGAATACGCACAAAGCTACAACCTGTAGGAGAACTTTATATGTCGATGCCCTTATCACTTGACAGTAGCGTCTGTAGTATTGTCTACAGACGCTACTGTTCAAGTAATTTTGCCTAACGCAAGGAAACTCGATACGTAAAACGAACGATAATATTATTTTGAAGTGGTGTATTGGCACTGAGCATATAATTTTGGAGTAGTGGATACTTATTTCCGGTATGAGTATGTTCACCCCACCATAATTTGAGGCGATTTCTTTTATTAGGCCCATAATAAACAGTATTGAGTTATTTGATAACTGGATCAATAAACTCTATACCCTTATACTTGACTATAAACGTGCAGTGTTAACCCGGAAGTTATACAACAGACAGTGAAAGTAATGAAACAAAGAACTGCAGGAACTGATGTATCCAGTAACAATGCTAGCCTCAAAATTTGTACTAGCTATTTCTTACCAGCTCAACTTTTGGGCCTTTTCAACTTTACCTGGTCGGATGCCAAAAAAGGATTTCAAAGAAGCAGCATTCTCACGGTTTACAACTACTGTTTCCTGTTTGTGTGCGCTCTTACTTTCCCCTTGATCGTCATAACTTCATTAATGTGGTTGAGTTATTTAAAAATACAGTTTAAAATTGACGACAAAGTAGGCATTCAGCAGTTTGTTTTGTATTACATGAATACGCTGCAACTGTGGTATGGAATCGTTGCAACTTTCTGCAATCACGCAGTTCACCAATCCGCTCTATTGTACACTTTACAAGGAATAGCGAAATGTAGCAATACAGCTGAAAAGTTAATTGAAAACAACGACCGGCCCGCAGGAACTCACAAGGATGTGGCGATATTGCGTATGATGACAACTTTAGTGGACTTGTGTTGTACTCTTTTTGGGCCACGTCCCATGTTTCGATTGGTCTTTGAGCCGCACTTTTTGTTCGTTATCAATAAACTAGTTCTGGTGGCTTTTTTCCTGGAATGGTTTTCAATTCAGTGTCAACTCATCGATATGTATCTGGCCTTGGCAAATTTTGTCGAAGCCAAAAATGATGATCTCCGTGCTAAGGACTTTGAAAATGTTTCGAAAATTCTTACACAAATTTACAAAGTTAAAAGTGCTGCCGACGTGTATTATTGCCAGCTTGCTGTGGTGACGTTTGCGAATTTGATAAAGACTGTCGGCGTTTTGTATGAATGCCTGGAGGCAATCGTTTGGATAATGTCCCATAGTTTAGCCCTAAACATACTCCAGAACTTCTCACTTGTGATGCTTTTGCCTGGTATAATGCCGGTAATAGATGCAGTTCTGTTAGGTCGTATGGCAGAACACCTTGTCGCCGAGTCTCAAAATCTATCCTGGATTGTACTTGTAACGGAATCCAAACTCAAGAAGAGGAAACGTACCCAACGCGCTGTATGTAGGCGACATTAATTTGGGTATTTTTTTTTTTGTTTAACGATTTTCTTGCAGATTGATGCAATAATTCGCCAAACCTTATATGAGGACGTCAGTTGGATCACCTCGGCTGGTCGAACAGTTAACCGAGGAAAAGTTTTCGGAATTTTGATTGAAAGTTTTTCTTGGGTATTAGTAGTTTTGATCTACGATGGAGGAAGATCACTTGGAACTTTTATAACATCCTTTCAGACAGGAATTTACGTGAAACAGTTTTATTTGTTTGTTTTGATTTTTTTTATATTTTTTGGTATGGCACTTAGATGGTGCTTGTGTGCGACAATGTAAAAAGTTTTCGTGTAACGCAAAAAATGTAAAAAAATTTAAGTAATTGGAAGCAAGTAAATAATTCATAACTTTATACCCTGCGCTATAATATTATGGTTTATTATTTTTCCATGTTGATTATACCTACCCGACCGAGGGATATTAATGTTAATGCATAGTTTGTTACACAGTGAAATAATCATCGTAGACCCCTAAGGCGTTTTAGAGATATGATTTAGACCGACAGGTGAATCGATTAAGCCATGTCAGTCCGTGCATCCGTCTGCATGTGTGAAGGTTTAAGGTCTTCAAAATCAAGATGGAGAGCTGAGACTTGGTACGCGGCTTGGTTCTTGTGTTGCACCGAGTTAAAAATGCGCAGTCAACGGCCACGCCCACTACTGGCTTCAATGTGAGATAACCTCTATTTCCCATTTTCTTTCAAAATGCCTCTTGGTTAAGTTAGACATGGGGTGTAGGAGCTTAAATTTTGGTACAGAGCAATATTGGCCTTAGACGTTTAGCAAGGCAAAATTGGACGGCCCAAAATATCGACCATGCCCACTTTTTTGAAAACCCGATTTCTTCGAAGGTTCACTCCAAATCGAAAAAAAATTATATGACAAATATAACTATTTGCTAAATTTGCTACATACAAAGTTTTGAGCTCCGTCCACTTTTAAGGGGCGTTGTTAGGAAAAAAGTGTTTTTGTTTTTCAGAAATAATTTTCGCTTTTACTATATTTTATCATGATTCTAACGAAATTAGAATTTATTAATTCTAATTTTTACCCCATTCCTACTTTTGGGGGCGTGGCCTATACAAATAATATATGCATTCGGAACAAGAAACTTAAAGATTTGGTGTTGCGCGGTATATAGGGTCGGGTATATAAAGGTTTGTCACAGACGAACTAAGCCTTTAAATAGGCTTAGAAAAACTTGTGTTCAAAACGGCAACTTTAAATTTTTTTAACGCAGCTAGCTTAATTTTTGTAAGCTTTGCTTTCGTACCAAATCTGAAAAAGATCGCTTTAGATGCTAGAAAATTTAAAAAAATTATTTCTGAAAATGCTTTTATGTTTTCGAGTTATATGTCAGAAGTTTTTGAAATTTCAAAATTCACTATAATTTGCCCAAAAATTTTAGATAATTTCTGAAAGGTGTGATTTTTTTCATATAATTTCTCCGCGCCGGAGATAGGGAGGGGCGTACACGTTTTTTTGTGAATTTTTGGGTTTTTTTTTTTTTTAAATGCGTCAAAACTTCAATATTAAAACTTTTACGGAAAAATATGACGTGAACACTTGATTTATTTTGAGTTACTTAATACGCATGTTGAATATCGGTTTTGTGCACTGAGACAAAGTCTTTGAAAAATGTCATTCATTTTCAACTATTCATTTATCAAAAACTTATCAATATTTTCAAAAAACTATTTTTTTTTTATTTAAGCCCAATATTGATTTGACTTAAGCTTCTATTTTCTAGTTCTTGACTGCTAAACTTCTCAAAATAAGTACGTTAAAACTTTTAGTCCATTTTCGTATGAAATTTCAAATTGTAATTAAACCGTTATGTGAGCATGGGAAAAAATTCTCTGACTATTCCCGGAATTTATAAGCACACCAAATTTCGTCTTTCTACGACTTACTATTCACAAGTTATAAAGCGATTGGGCGGACGGACAACGTAGCGATACCATAAGAGGTCCTTGTTCCATTTTTGAATGGACCGCTAAAAACTTAATGCGACCATGCCCTCTTGAGGGCGTTTTTCGATTTTTTTGAAATGCCAAACTCATAACAGTTCAGTAGGGATACTATGTACCAAATTTAATCACCCTACGATAATTTTGATTTTTTGGGCTATTACGTAAAGTGGGCGTGTCAGAAGGCTGATTTGAAAAATTCGGGGCCAGAAAGCCCAGATATAAAGTTCTAAATTCATAGCTCAAGATTTAAGGCTTAAAAACTACAGACACACGGACGAATGGACGAATAGCTCATTCGACTTACGATTCGGTCTCGGACTAACTATTTGGACTTACAATTCGATCATATGACCTTAAGGTCTTGGGGGTCTATATGGTGATTGTTTCTCTGTGTTACAAACTATGAATCAAATTTAATATACTTCCTGTCCTATGAGATGGGGTATAAAAATTGAATGCATTCATTGAATTTAATGACTTTAAGGACTTCAAAAGACCTCAAGAGGCATCAACTAATTGAATGCATTCAGTGACTTCAAGTGACTTTGATAGATTGCATGCATTCGTGAATACTACTGTCTTCAAAGTGACTTAATAAATGCAGAACAGTTAAAAAGATTTAATTCATTTGACTTCTCTTTGATTGCTTAAAATGTCTGCTTCAATCTTGACTTCAAACTGAATTCTGATTTATTTTTTCCAGCCTCAAGTCATTTTGGACGCCTTTGAATTGAAATAAAACGACTTGTTTTCTTGGTATGACTTCAAAGAATGCATTCCACAATAATTGTATTCTTTTTCAGCCCTGGTGGGCTATGACCCGCGCCAAAACTTAACCTCGTAGAAGTTTTATTGAATTAGATTTTCACTCACTTCCCTGGATTTGCATGAGCAACACGCAACACCCAACAAATACAATCAAACGGTAGGATACACGAAAATCTTTATGAGCATCTAAGAAATTCTAAGGAAATTCAAAAACTTTAAACCTCCAAAGATTATTCATTACGAACACGTATAAAGATTGATGATAATTGAAAGGAAATGTTTATGTTTTTTTTATATTTGTTGATTGACGTTCGACACGAAAAACCATTGGAAGCTTAATCACACGAGAGAATAATATTGCTCTCCAGACCTTTGGAAAAATGTTACCACTAAACTTCCATTAATGAGGAAAATTATTTCTCAGAATTGATTTTTCCCACCAGTCTAATTTATATACTTGCCTAATTTTGCATAAGACAATGTCAAGAAGTCTTTCAAACCGACAAACAAACCAATCTTAGGATTTAACTTTTGAATTTGATGATTCTAAGAAATCGATTGTAAATTTGGAGATTAATATATGAAATCCATATAAAGCAAATTCCAAATTTTAGAAGTTAATTTTATAGAAAAAAAAACCTCACCTCCATACAAATTTTCAGAAGTTATTAAATTTTTGTTTTGGAGGGTTATTTCCCAGAGCAGAAGAATTCTATCAAAGTAAAACAATATTGTTGGTAAAATATTTTATATTGGGCAGTTCTTTACGTTTTATTATATCTTCTTAAGAGATTTTCAAATATTAACAAAAAAATATATTGCTACTACTGAAAACACTTTTTAACAACTCTTAGAAAAAAAAGACAATAAAAACTATGCATAACAATAACGACAAGAAAAATTGTTTCTTGTGAAAATGCTCATACATGTCACCAGTGAATACGCTAAGAAGAAGTCCACCAGCGCCACCATCATACATCAAGATTACAATGGTCCAAGAAGCTACTTCAAGCATCAATCTAAAGCCGTTACTCCTATTTATGCGTAGGCCCGGCAAAGCCAGCCAGCTTAGGTTCTCCCAATGTTCTTGCCTCATAAGAATATCAATCTGTAAATGTAGATAAGTTACAAGTCTTTAAGAGTGCCGAAAAATAAAATACCATACGGCCCTCTCAACCTCAGGAGTTTTCTTTGAATTGCATTCGCTAAACAAAAGAGTCGAACGGAATTTTTCCGATGCAATTGTTATTTGGTCCGCCATAACGCCCAGCAATATTGCATCCAAGCCCGACGTAAAACGGCTTAGAAGGAAAATTCGAAGCATTTGGACAAATGTCCTCAAGACCTCTTGGCGAAAATTTTAAAAGAACAAAATATCGAAACCATGATAGGACATCATAACCGTATCTAATCAAACTCAATAGAGTCATTATTGCCAACTGCCGGTAATAGATATTAGACGCATGACTGACTCAGTAAACTAAGCTGCAAATTTTCGACATTGACTGAAGTCCTTTGCCCTCAAAACACCAGGCGGCTCTCTAACGTGTCGATCCATTGCACCGTAGGCGACATTTAGTTGAGTCTGGGTGAAAAACCACTCAAAATACGAAGCAAGCAAGAAAATTTTATACAAAACAACGACAGAGCGAATTTCCATTGTAGCTACTGTAAAGATAGATCCTCGTGTTGAGGTTAAGAAAGTTTCTACAAGGGCTGAGCACACCCGAATAAAGGCAGATTTTCGTAATTTCTTTACTGGTTTCACATCCTTTTTGACTAGCTTAACAACAGAGCTTTTACACTTAACACTGGCGTTTAAAATACGATGCAATAGATTTTGATGAATCAAATGATTTACATATGCGCTGATAATTTGCAACCACTGCTGCGACACATTAAAGAACCATAAAATCTTTGCCTGCTTCTCAAATTTTCATTTAAGGGGCTCGGTTTTCCACAGAAAATATGTTTGAAAAACTAATACAGCACTGGTGACAACAATGGCTATAAGTATAACCAGGCGATTGTACAAGGTGAAAAATTTGCTCCTCTTAAACTTTCTTGTCTTGGTGTAGTAGGAAAACTTAAAAAGGCCCAATAATAATTTTTCTTCAATGGGCTCATTCATTGCAGCAGCCAAATTTGTTTGATGTTCGAATAACGGATGCCTATTCTTTCAATAGTGTGGGGTGCCGTGGCGTAGTGGTTAGTGTGTGTGCTTACTACGCCGGAGGTCTGGGTTCGAATCCTGCCATCGTCACAAAAAAAAGACTTGTTCTTTTTCACGGTCCCCACCTCCGCGAGGGTCTGACAAGCCCTCCGAGAGTATCATTTGTCTTGAAAAACTTCTCAAAGTGCCGTTCGGATTCGGCTTAAAATTGTAGGTCCCAGCATACATTGTTGAGAAGTTGGCTCTGGTTCACCTTGAGCTGTTGCGCCACTCTATTTTTTTTTTTATTTTATTCTTTCAATAGTATTCATTGCTGCTTCTTCTGAGATGGGTGGAGCGGCTTGGTGTTCCGGTTGGGACTAACAGCAAAATATGAGCTGGTTGAAAAGGCTTAGAGTTCATCAGAGAGACAAAATTTCTTGATTTCGGTACACTGAAGCTCGAACTTGCAAAACAGACAGTTAATAGCAGGCCGGCAATAAAAAAAAAATTTTTAAAAGAAATTACGACAAGCGTCCTCTGTTATATGCTTGGCCATCGTAAGAGCTGACTTAAGTTCACCGTCAGAAACTAGTCTTCATAAGTAGCGAATCCTGTTAGAATCACACTGACAGTAATTTTATACCTAAGAGAAAAACCTTTAAGTTAAAATAAAGCCCAAGAGCACCTTATACATATATGGCAGCCCGTTGACCATCCAGTGGCTGATTACGGAGGGCAGCTGAATCAATTAAGGCGTAATTACACTAATCACGGGGCGAAAGTTTGATAAACTTAGTGTTAATATCCATCCTATTGCTAGACTAAATTGTAGCAATAGCCTGAAATAGCATTTTTCATTTTTTTTTAATGGCAATAGCATTATTTTAAAGGTTTTCGAAATAATCAACCTCATAATTTTTTTAAAACTTCGAAGATGACATGAGAGATGTTGATTTAGTTGCGCACAAGTTTGATAAGGTCCGATCACTCCGCACCTCAACTGCAAGTATTTTCCTTAAGCATATTTTCATGCTTCAAACAAAAAAAAAAATACCTACCAACGCTTAAGGACATCACTCTTTTAACTTTAGCCGAATTGCAATTTCCCAATCTTTTATGCACTGAAAGAAGTTCTTTATTCGGTAACATAATATTCTCCCCATACAAGTGAACAAAGCAACCCACACCACCCTAATACCCACCCTTTCTTTTATATCAATAACATAAGAATGTTGGTAACTGTGGTTTAAGGACATAACAGAAGAGAGACATCGCCAACGTCGACAAATTCCCGGGCCAAAACAAACCCCAGATAATGATGAGGTCTTTCCTCCGAGCTCTTTATAAAAGGATCCTTTTTCTGCCAGAGAGCAAACATTCTTCGCATTTCTTGTGGCACGAGTATTTTTTTTTTTCTTCCTTTTTTCTAATTCGAAACAATTTTTATAAAATTCCAATATTTGTCCTTTAGTTCGCTTTAAGCTGGACAAGGCATTTTCCATCCTCGGGGTAAATTGGATCATATTGAAACGCATATATTCCGTACTGTGTATAAATATGAAATATTTGCTCCCGAGCGAGTAGACTCAATATATTGAATTTTGTTTCAATAAAAGGATTCTCTTGTATGAGCCTTAATGTAAGGTGAGGCGGCAGGAATGTATGTAATGGAAGTTCGAGGGAATTCGCAAAAAAAAAAATATCAAGAAAGGATAACGATATGACAACAAAAACAATAAAAAGGAGAAAAAGGTCAAATGTTAAATTGGGAAGGTGATTTTGTAATTTTTTATTTATTAATTTTACATTAACCTGTGTGTGCCGTAGAGAAAAAGAAGAATAAACAAACGTTGCGGATGTCCTTTTTATGTTATATTTTTAGCCGAAAAACGTAATGTGCGTATCCTGTTGTGGCGATATAATTTTACGACTAACCTACATAAAATATTTACCCGATGTGATGGTTGTAAAAGTCCTCCCATCCAACCTTAGGGAACAGGGTATTTAATTATTGAGGAAGATTCTCTTGTTCGCCAACGCCAAGAGGAGTAGAGAAAATACTTCGCGCAGAGTTGAGATTGTTGCAGGAATAATCTTTAGGAATCGTTAGCGACAGCCTAAGTGGATGTTAAAACTTGTTCATTGGTCTTGAATTACCAATGCTGGTGTAACTTTTATATCACTTCCCACAAGGTGTATTAATTTTGATGGAGCGATTGCAGCATAAAGAAATAAGTCAAGAGCTAGGAGAACAGGCAATAAGGTTGAGAAATGAAGAACCCAGTAAAAGTCAATGGTTCATGTGAAAATTAAAATTGACTAATTGGAAAGGTCGGAAACAAGTAGGTATAAAAAAATTCATTATGGGGATCTTGAATTTTAGAGCTTATGGAAGTAAGGATCTTCAAAAAGTAAGAGGACAATGACGTGAAATGTCACCTTGCTATAAGAATAAACTGCACCTTCAGCTTATAAACGCCCCTTTTATTTCCAACGTCATCTGTCCAATTCCATCTGTTGTCATCGTCAAAAGCCACATCTTCAGAATCGAGGGGTTTTTTAGGACATATTTGTTGGCCTTTTGTTGGATGCTGATAAATTTCTAGCTTAAATTTTCATAATCCTGTCCTAAGAATCAAATAAGACTGAGAAGATTTCCTGAGAAGATTTCCTACTTCATTAAATTTTGTTTCCTTTTTATTAGCTACAACCTTAAGCCAAAACTTATTTGGCTAAATGGTAAGACGGCCAGGCAAGGATTCTTTAGTTTAAAGAGAATCCTTGCCATTTCTCTAAAGCCGCAAGCTAAAATTGTGCGTGTGTTTTCAATACAAACTTCAAAATTTGTTACGCCGCTCAACCTTTATCGGAAAAAAATTGGATGCATCTACGAGAAATAAATCTTAAACGCTAGGGAGAACGTAGCTAGCTGAAAAGATGGCAAGTCGTCAGTGAGGCAATAAGAGAAAGCTACGTCGAGACATCATAATAGAAAAGTAAGTATAAGACCTCAAATCTTGAAGAGGTTGAATACGACTGAAATCTGGGTATCGAAAGTCCAAAGGCAAAATGTCGATTGGGGCTAAAATATGAGTTTCCTGTGCCTATAAGCAAATCAATTTCTTATCAATTGCAAGAATCTAATTAGCAAGCAGACCCGCTAGCAGGAGTCATGGAATCAGACTAACCGCGGTCAGTTACCTGGCACCTCAGGAGAAGGTCTCAAGCGAGTGCTAGAAAGTGTATTTTAACATTTGCCCAAAACCAGCAGCTCATGGAGTAACTTAAATAGGTCTGCTTGAAATAGAGAAGTGGCCCAGGAAAGTTTTCGTGTGGCAAACGAAAACTAATCGTGGCAAACTAACAAATTCCAACTGACCAAATGAACAAATTCCCACTGACCTTTTGAATGTAGAGGAGGAATGGCAGCTGTTTTTATCGAGTGAAGCGGCTTGGGGTAGCGGCTGGTGGTGATAAAAGAACAGCTTGGTTTAAAACGCCTGGAGTTCAAGAAGCCATCAGAGAGAAGAAGAGAGCCTACATTGCGTGGATCCAATGTAGAAACTCAACTTCTCGAGCCCGGTACAATGAGACGCGAAGGACTTCCAATCTGGCAGTCAGAACAGCCAAAGAACAGTCATGGAAAAAGTTCGGCGAGAAGTTGGAGCACAATTACAGATCTGCAAACAAGATATTTTGGCAGACCATTCGCCGGCTCAGACGAAGGAAGTTGAATATCATTCAAGCGGTTAAATCCAAGGACGGATTGAGAGAGCACTTTTCGGAGTTGCTCAACCCCCAACCGGGCACTGAAGATGGCATTCCCACTGCTGACGAGATAAGGGCGGAGAATAGTCCCACAGTAGACGAAGTCACTAAAGCGATGAAATCGCTAAAAGTTGGCAAGTCTGCTGGAGTTGATTGAATCCGGCCAGAAATGTTCAAGGCAATGGGTGAAGAGGGTGTTAAATGGCTAACACGTGTCATTAAGGTGGCCTGGGATAGCGGGAAGGCACCTGGCGATTGGCAAACGGTAGTTACAGTGCCCATTTTCAAAAAAGGGAACAGGAGAGATTGCGCCAACTATAGGGGCATATCTATCTTGAATCTTCCGGGAAAAGTATTCGCGAACGTGTTAGAAACGCGTTCCAGAGCTGTAATCGAGCCATTGTTACGGGAAGAACAGTGTGGCTTTCGGCCTGACAGAGGCACAACCGACCAGCTTTTTACTCTGAAGGTTACTCTTGAGAAGGCCTGGGAATATGCCAAACCGGTCTATGTGTGTTTTGTAGATCTGGAAAAGGCGTATGACCGAGTCCCTCGGGATACACTGTGGAGAGTTTTGCAGGACTATGCGCTGAGTGGGCCTCTTCTGAGAGCCCCTCAGTCTTTGTATGGAAACTGCAGAAGCTGTGTACGGATAAATGGCGTCAAATCCCGTCCTTTTGATGTGTGCGTTGGACTTCGCCAGGGCTGTGTTCTGTCGCCGCTCCTTTACATACCATATATGGACTGGATGGTGAAGCGCAGTGTTGACGAGCAAGTGTTTCGAATTGGCTGGCATCAGGATGTGGTGATGCTGGGATGAAAGTAAACGTGAACGAATCGGAAGTGATGGTTGTTTCCCGAACTCCTGTGTATTGTACCCTGCACATAAATGGAGTTCCATTAAAACAGGTGGAGAAGTTTAAGTATCTCGAGGTCTTTTTCACAAAAGATGGGAGGAGTGATACTGAGTTGTCCTGTAGAATTGGCCAAGCTGGAGCAATAGTAAAGGAACTGCGCCGGCCGTTCATCAGTAAAGCTGAGCTTGGAGTGAAAGCAAAGATCTCAGTTTTTAATTCAGTGTTCGTTCCGACCCTCATCTATGGTCATGAAATTTGGGTAATGACCGAAGGAATAAGATCGCGGGTACAAGCTGCCGAAAAGAGATTCCTGAGGTGCGTTGCTGGTGTTACTCTAAGGGATAGAGTGAGAAACGTCAGTATTCGTGGGAATCTTAATGTTGAGCAGCTACTTCTCCGAGTGGAGTGATCGATTCTTCGATGGTTTAATCGATTCTTCGATGGTTTAATCGATTCTTCGGGTCTGAGTCCCACCTGGCGATTGCGCCGGAGACTCTTGAGTTGGTGGCGGAGGATCGAGAACGATGGAAAGACCATTTAGCCACCCTCACTCCGCGACCCTTTTAAAGGATAAGCTACATTCGAAAATGATGATGATGATGAAACGAAAACTTTGCAGGGATCAATAAATTTTAAGAAATGATCAAGGAATTTGTGAGATAAGAGTTTACGGATATCTTTCCTTTTTTTCAAGTCACTTACACCTCTGATTTGCTTAAAAATATCGAAAGGACCACAGTGCCTTGTTCTTATGTTGACATGAATAGTAGATGGAAAAATTAGTGTTACTTAAGCTTCTACTGAGGTTCCCTGAAATAATGCCAGAAAAGCAAATACGGAGAAAAACCAGAAAATCTCCATACAATGTTTTAGTGTTTTTCTAGAAAAATTCCCAGCTACGGTTGTTGTCTCGACGCGGCGCTCGGTTCGGCCTAGTAGCCTGAGAAAGCTTTACCTTTATGCTCTGCGCGGATGGACCGTCTTTCCTGCGTTACTCGTGGGATCCTTATACCCATTACCAAAAAAACAAAAATCAATTCGTCTTGAAAAAGACACTAAACAACTTCGAAAAGAGTATTTGGAAGGTGACCTCTCTAGGTTCTCATCGGAAAAGGAACTTCTTTTGGGTAAAAAGGAGAGATCTAGCACAGCCACTGTGAATTCGAAGGAGGAGTGATCATGCTTCGAGAGGAAAAACAATCTGCTTCGGGAGTGCGTTGTCCGGAAGCGGTATACCGGGACGTCAAAGGAGCCGTGAAGGCGGCTCCAGCAATGGCCAGGTACTGTTGGGCCAAGAGATGAAAGGAATTGCTGGGTCTACATCCGGCGGCTGATCCCATGCATTGCAACCGGGGAGCGGGGGCTGCTCCGGACATGGCTGCGCCACCACGGCCATGGCTTTCGGGGCGGAAATCGTCACCGCTCAGAGGAGGCGATGGATGTGATATCTGATCCCGTGGGGGACGCCGTTGACACCTCTTTTAACACGATCGCGGAGACGTGTATAATTGCGTACAAAACCGATGTTAGGTGGTTGATATTGATGATGAAAACCACCACGTACAAATGCAACCGGCAACTCGAGATACGTCGATAACTGTGATACGCCGCTTGAAGAGAATTTACCTGACATCACGAACTGATTGGGACACTGCCCTGCGGCCGCAAGGAAAGAGATGGGCAAACCTTCAGGCGAATCTAGTAAGCAATAGGTCCTAGTGGGATAGATAAAAAATTTTTAAAAAAGTAAGGTCAGATGTTATATCTCTTCTGCCAAAGAATAAGGCAAAAAAGACTCAATATTGCATAGGCGGGAACCATCTGATCCCTAGCAACAAGCTAAGAGTTGCAATTGTTGTCAATACCAACCCGGAGCTTCGACTCAGAGGGGCGAACAATGCAGACTTGTCCAGAACAGGATTATAATCAGCATGGATGCTGCACTGAATTCGGACCTCAACAGGGAACCATCTTTAAGCCAGCTTGGCGAGTACAATGAGTTCAGGGTCCTCCGTGTGACGAAACCCACTACTCTTGGAAATCCTCAAGAGACTTAATCGTGGCTTTCTGCCAGAAGACTGGAAACTAGTGGATTTCAAAGAGCCAATCCTTGCCAGACCGGAGATTGTGGTGTCTTTAAACAACCAGACATTGGTCAAACTTCCGGTGGTGAACAATAGGCTGAAAGTAGGTTTAAGCTTGGCGAAGACACGGGTGATCGGACGGAACCGGGCGTGATGCCAAAAAGTTTCTTATAAAACATAACATAAAAGTAAAACATAATAGGATGGCATGAACCCATTTTTATGATTTAAAATCGTCGAGAAGTTCACGATGTAACAATCTCCTCTAATACTAAATTAATTTAATTGTTAAATAATATTTTCAATATTTTAAACATTTATTTTTAATATTTTATTTAAAACCGAAGAAGCTCTGTTTCCAAGTCACAAGCGTTTCAAGCTACATAGACATAATATATTCGTTGCACTGTTTGATTGGTAACTAAGGTCTTAGCGATATAATTTCAGTAGTCTTTGGGTGAAGTTAAGCAAATGCTGCCACGTGTGTTTTTATGTCATCATGATGTCAAAAAGTGAAACTCTTCAACTCTGACACTTATGAATAACTTAATTTTTGGCCCAAAAACTTTGTGACAAATAAAATGAGACAGAACAAAATTCCGAGACCTCACAAACTAATTTACATATAAGAGCCCACGTCACACAGATCGGACATTTCATCAACGAAGATAATCCCTCATAACTTTGCCGGATTTCGGGTGTAGATAGAACAATTCTTATATACAAAATCTAATCTCATAAAGCTATCGGTTCTACAAAAAGGTAGGTATCCAAAGAGTATAGTTCGATTCTATGAAAATCCCTGTTTTCCACATCTTTATACCATCAGGGGAGAAAAACTTTCTTTGGCATTAAAAAGTTTCTACACTTCGAGGGATTTTATACAAGATGACATCCAACGTCCAAAAATCTTACCTACACGTCTCGGTCTCAACGTTGCGTTGTTGTTGGGACAATGTCATGAAAAACTTCACTATGCTAGTGAATAAATTAATTTTTAACTACATATAAAGAGGGTATATCTGGAGGATGAAACCTCATCAGTGTGTTGCATATTGTGAACATAGCTATGGATATAGTGTGTCAAGTCCTGATGGAAAGATTTTATTCATAATTCAAATAAATTTAATTTTGGCGCACACTATAGAACGGGTACATCGTAGTGCGTCATTAAAAGGGCGCAATGCTGCTGCGAAAAACATGAAGGCATAAAGTTAATTTTACATCAAGGGAATAACCCTTTTTCCAATCGAGAACAAGGTTGTATTGTTGGGTTGTCAGAAAATTAACGCGCATTAAAATTAAACAAACCCATCAGGACTCATAGGCACTGAGCACTCTCAGATGAACATAAATTTAAGCATCGCACGTGTAGGTTTGATTTCGGCATTCAGGGTAAATGAAAAAACCTGATGAGTTTAAAGGATAAGAGCTGTCTAATCATACAGCAGGTAGAAGTAGGAGAATGTTCGTGTTGTAACACAAGCAATATTTTTTTAATTTGTTTATTTTTTTCTAAATTTAAATCTTTTTTTGAATTTTTGCCATTATTTTTTTAAGGCAATCAATACACACTTAAGCATGAACATCGCAAACCAAATTTCAGCGTCCTGCGGGAACTCTGATTTTTCATCCTAGATAGTAAAAATGAATAGTAAAATAAATAGTAAAAATGTTTACATTTTGTTTACGCTACCTCCTGCTTTAGGACCTAGCAAGGACAGATAATCATGTATCAAGAAAGGATAGATAGCTCAAAATTTAAGGCCTAAAAAATACTGAAAGACAGAGTGTCGGACATGCCTCATTATTTGCAATTCGGTCTCGATCATAAGTCCTTCAGGTCTTCGGAACTACGGTGATTATTTCTCTATGTTTCAAACTATAAATCAAGCTTAATATATCTACCTCTTATCCTATGGAATTGGTGGTCAAAGGATAGACATGTGCACTCAAGAGGATACAAGCATCCACAGGTTTTCTAAACCCACCTCTGTCTATCAACTCCTACTCTCACCTCCCCGTGGTGAACACCGGGTGCCTAGTACCTCAACTGGAGATTGGGTTCTAACCCCTTTGGAAGGTTGTTGGGGGTAGCAGACGAGAGAGGGGGGGAGGAGTGTTCCCACTAAGGCACTTCTCCTTGCATCCGGACGGCAGCGGAGGAATTCCCCAGATGGAATCAACGGTGGCGTCCATAGTTCCAGTCAGGCCGAACTACTTAGTGAACACCTTATATGGGCTACTACGACGTATTCGGAGCTCAGGCCTATAAGGAGCGGGCTATCCGGCTCTCCGTCCTTAGAGCTAAGCAAAGGATCTGGTCCTCCAGGTTGGGGGTCGTGCCGTCGGGGTGACTTCCCGGCCACGTAAAGAAACACCAGTCACGAAGCGGAAACAAGCCTCGGATTCGGACGGATTTACTGTTGACGACCAATGCAAACGAGAAAAGGACAACGAGCTCCGGATCTGCACGTGGAATGTTAGGTCCCTTAACAGACCACGTGCAGCCGAGCAACTAGCGGAGGCCCTTAACGACTGCAAGGCAGACATTACTGCCATCCAAGAAATGCGGTGGGACGGGCCGGGCAAAAGAAGGATGAAAAACTGCGACATCTACTACGGCGACTGCTATCGGCATCAAAGACAGCGCCTATTTGGATGTGGTTTCGTTGTTGGAGGCAGACTTAGGCAAAAAGTCTTGAGCTTCAACCCTGTAAGCGAGCGCCTCGCGACGATCCGCATCAAGGCTAAATTCGCCAACATTAGCCTGATATGCGCACATGCCCCCACAGAGGAGAAAGATGACGAGACCAAAGATATGTTCTACGAGCTCCTGGACAAAACTTATGAGCAGTGCCCTAGCTACGACATTAAAATTGTCCTAGGCGATTTTAATGCCAAGCTAGGAAGGGAGGGCATCTTTGGTCGTACTGTCGGAAAGTATAGCCTGCACGACACGACCTCCGATAACGGATTCAGGCTGATCGACTTTGCTGCGGGGCGACACGTTGTGGTAGCTAGTACACAGTTCCCGCATCTCAATATCCACAAAGGGACATGGAGATCTCCCGATCAATCAACCGTCAACCAGATTGACCATATTGCGATCGACGCAAGGCACTCCTCCAGTATCATGGATGTCCGAACTTTCCGAGGGGCCAACATTGACTCGGATCACTACCTTGTTGTAGCCAAGGTACGGCTGCGGATATCCCGACCAGCGCCAAGTAATGGAAATACTGTGAGGAAGTTTGACGTCGGCCGACTACAATCGCAAGAGATCGCCAGGTCCTTCTCCAACCGAGTCTCTCAAAACCTTCTACGAAGTCCTATGCAACCAGCATCAAGTATTGATAGCCAGTGGCAACATTGCCAAAATGCCATCAGAGACGCCGCCTCTGAAGTGCTGGGTTTCACACGGCGACCACAACGAAACTTCTGGTTTGACGATGAATGCCGGCAAGCACATGCAGCTAAACAGGAAGCATACAAAGCGGCGCTGCACAGAAGGACTAGAGCTGCTCGCGAGCTCTACGAGCAGAGGAGGAGAGAGGAGCACCGGCTTCTCCGAAGGAAAAAGAGAGAGCACGAGAAGCGCGCGGTTGAAGAGATAGAGAGATGTTACAACAGGAATGAGGTTAGAAAGTTTTACCAAAGGATCAAAAGGTCCTGCCAAGGGTATAAACTTCGAACTGAAGCCTGTAAGGACCATCAAGGGAACATCGTTGTAGAATCGCAGTCGGTGCTGAGGATTTGGAAAGACCACTTCTGCAGACTGTATAACGGCGAGGAAGAACCAAATACCGCTGTCAGGCAGAACGAACCATTCAACCCGGGCGAAGACGTTACCGACGAAGCATACGAACGATACCGCCCACCCGACCTGGAGGAGGTGAAAGTAGCTGTGTCTAAGCTCAAGTGCAACAAAGCAGCCGGAGCAGACGGCCTAGCTGCCGAACTTTTTAAATCCGCTGGCGATGAGCTGGTTAGGAGCATGCACCAGCTCATCTGCGAGATATGGTCGGAAGAAAGCATGCCCGACGAATGGAACCTCAGCATTGTTTGCCCGATCCTGAAGAAAGGAGACCCTCTGAGTTGTGCCAACTACAGAGGCATAAGTCTTCTTAACATCGCATACAAGATCTTTTCGGCTGTACTGTGTGAACGCCTGAAGCCGTTTGTCAACAATCTGATAGGCACATATCAGTGTGGCTTTAGGCCAGGAAAGTCCACCATCGATCAAATATTCACACTGCGGCAGATCTTGGAGAAAACCCAGGAATTCCAAATCGATACACACCACCTCTTCATCGATTTCAAGGCCGCGTATGACAGCATCTATAGAGACGAGCTATATAGCGCAATGTCTAGTTTTGGCATCCCTGCCAAACTCGTCAGTCTGTGCAGGATGACGATGGAAAACTCACGCTGTTCCGTCAAGGTCGGCAAAGACCTCACCGACCCCTTTGATGTCAAAAAAGGATTTAGACAAGGCGACGCGCTGTCATGCGACTTCTTTAACATCATACTTGAGAGAATTGTGCAGAACTCTCGCGCCAACACCAGAGGTACAATCTTTCAAAAGTCCGTTCAACTACTTGCATACGCAGACGACATTGACATAATCGGTAGAACAAAGCGTGATGTCAGTGAAGCCTTCGTGAGTATTGGGACGGAAGCGGCGAATATGGGTTTAGCAGTCAATGAGGGCAAAACCAAGTATATGCTGTCATCAAGAAAAGACACCCAACACCGACGTCTTGGACAAAACATCACCATCGACAGCTATAACTTTGAGGTAGTTAGGGACTTTGTCTACCTGTGTTCCGCTATCAATTCAGACAATGACACCAGCGCTGAAATCAAGCGAAGAATAACTCTTGCCAATCGCTGTTTCTTTGGGCTAAGAAGGCAATTGAGTAGCAAAGCCCTCTCTCGAGCAACTAAAGTGTCCATGTATAAGACCCTCATCATCCCAGTCCTGCTTTACGGTGCAGAAGCATGGACCGTGTCAAAGGCGGATGAAAACACTTTAGGCTGCTTCGAGAGGAAAATTCTTCGGACGATTTACGGTCCCGTCTGCATAGACGGAGAGTGGAGGAGGAGATATAACATCGAACTGTACGGGCTGTACAGCGATACCGACCTAGCCAAAAGAGTCAAAACACAACGTCTACGATGGCTGGGTCATCTAGAGCGGATGGACACCAACGCCCCGGCCCGGAAAATCTTCGAATCCACACCGCAGGGACGACGCGGTAGAGGAGCACCGAGACTCAGGTGGCGCACGCAAGTGGAAGGGGACCTCAGCCAACTTCGCGTGCGAAACTGGAGACGGCTAGCTAGAGACAGAGCTGGCTGGCGAAGCTTGTTGGCTGAGGCCCAGGTCCACCCCGGACTGTAGCGCCACCTTAAGTAAGTAAGTAAGTAAGTAGATATAAGCATTTTCAAACTTTCATGTGAATGTAGTATGTGCCTCCGCCCACTTTTATGGGTGTGGCGTTAAGAAAAAGGCGAAGTTTTAGGCCGAAATGTATGCAACCATCTGGTATAAAGCATTCAACAGTTATATTTTTATACACCGCCCTCTTTTCGGAGGCGTGGCAGTTTTCTTTTTCGTATGGTCGGGTATTTGGCGTTCCGTCGTAGATGGACGGAAGCTTTTGCATACGCAGTGTTGCGCTTTCCCACTTGTTTTTGATTCTGTTTGTTCAGGCATCGGACTGTAACCTTTATGGCGACACTGACGTAGCCAGAAGAGTCAGATTGCAATAACTGCGATGGACAGATCTCCTAGAGCGGATGACGCCAACGCCCTGGACCGGAAAATTGTCCAATCCACACCGCAGAGGCATTGCTATAGAGGAACATCGAGACTAAGGTGGCGCACGCAAGTGGAAGGCGAATTCAGCCATCTTTGCGTGCAAAACTGGATTTTTGCACGCAAAGCTGGCAAAAGCTTGTTGATTGAGGCAGGTTTATCTCGGTTCGTAGCGGCACCTAAGTTTTTATGCAAAAGCATAAAGAATGTTCATCAGTTTTCACCTTAGCCCAACTTCTAACCCAACACGTTTTATTGAACTTCTTTTATTAGCTGAACTTTGTGTATGTGAATCATATGGTTTCAAACAATTTTTTGCAATTTTTATTGATAGTATAGGCTCAGCCAAATTTCTATGCATATTAAATGGGAAAATATTGGGAATAATAAGATCACCAGAAATAGGTTTTGTTGTTTTTAATTATTCCCTATTGAGTGCTGATTTGATCCGGACGAGACACCTAATTGCTCACCTCTTAATTTTGTCTTACTAACTTTCCGAAAACAAAAAGCCTACACCAAAAGGGCAAAGACGGAGCAAAAAAAGAATGTTATTACCAGATCTATATTCTGTGCCGCAGACTGCTATTAGCCAAATACGTTTATATGCTTCCTGAGTCAAGGGCGGCCCTTGTTACGCAGCCACAACAAGGACTTCCTTAATGATTGAAGATTAATTTAGAGGACTTTTTCTGATACTTATGCAACTTATAGAGCATAAGGCCTCCACCAGGCCGCCGACACATTCTAGCGTACGTATTCTAGCGATGTGTTTAAGCTCTCTCCAAGTCTTCCCAGTTATTTCCTTTTAGAGGGTTCTACGCCATATGACCCTCTTTGACACTTTACGGAATTGACGATCCATTCAATTCCTGCCAATCATATTTGTAAAATAAACTGGTGTCTAATAAAATGACCGTCGCTCGGCTCAAATTTGCAGATCGAAAACTCTGTAAGTACTAAACGCATTTGCATGATTTTTATACATCAAACGAATTGTTGACTCATCAGAATATGCGCAATACATAGCTAAACTTATGCAATTTTGCTGAGTACTTGAGTACCATGCGTTTGGCAGATAATCCTGAGCAAACAGCCAAAAGTCCAATCACTCGAACCGGAAATTTATTCCGGAATCATCTTCTTACTACCAATATTATAATCGTAAATATTTAGACGATAAGATTTGAAACTTAACCCCGCAAAGTCTTTTGTAGTGCAAGCTAAAAAGCATGAAAATCCATTTTCAGTTTAGGGAACACTTCGCTCTTTACATCCTTGCAATCCTTATTTTTGCAGACCGAGCATAAATCTGGAATTCAAAACCAGAAAACATAAAAAGCACAAGCCTTTAAATCCAAAATATATTTATAATCCTCGTAGCGTTAAAAGAACTTAAAAGTACTCGATTGAGTGAGTGTTCAACTGCCTACACACTTGTGATTAAAAAGTTTCTTTTGACATGCTGCGCTCAAAAGGTTAAATATCCTTCACGAATCTTTGAAGGAGAAAAAAGAGTCCTCCAAACTTACCGCTTAGGTACTCTTTTGCTCAAAATAGCAAAAGTTTTTTTTTTTTTTATTACAAAATTTATTCATATTGTCGTCAGTTGTTGTAGGAATTCATTCCCAACTGACAGATACGAATAACGCACAATCATAATATTATATACGTATGACTTTAAATGAAATTTTAGGACCATTCAAACTCCATGCCAACTGAACCTGAACGCACCCATAAAATGTGTTCCACTTAGTTTTATAATGAAATTTGCATAATCGCATATCTCGTGCGTAATTTCAATTTATCATCCCTAAAGGACTTGGTAAGGACATTTTAATTTTATTTTTTATTTTTTGCTTTGTTCTTGTCGTTCACTCTCAAAGTCCCTGGGATTGATGCCTTTTTTGAAGGTATAATTGAAAGTTTCAAAGTAAGCATGGGTTTCCTGCCAAGTTTTATTGCTTTAAGCAGTTTTGTATGAAGTTTAATTTAAGTAAAGAAAAACATATAATATATATTTCGGACTTTAAAGAAAACATTCGAACATTTTGACAGGGCTTAGAGAAACAAAAATCAGATCGACAAGTCGTGCAAAGTCTGAAGTGGCTGAAATAATAATCATGCCACAAAGCTTGAATAGAAGCCACATTGAAATTGAAATCAAATAGCAAAAATGTGTGATAAATCTGTTCCTCTTCAAATGAACTGCTCGAATTGTCAGTGTCGTTGAGGATTCACTTTAAATCTCTCTAACACACTTGGCAAAGCACAGTAGTTGCAATGGCACTTTGCCACCAGAAATTTTCGTATTCGTATTTTGCAATTTCATGTAACACAAGTAAAATATCGAATTTCACAAACTCGAGAGTAAAAATGCTGTTTTTTTATTTTTAATTTGAGTCCAAGGCAAACGCAGCAAAAATATCCTCGGGAGCAAAAGGATACTATTTCACAACCGCAATGGTCTCAGTGTTTTCAGTGATTTTTTCAGTTCTCTTTGTAGTCTCATCCATAGTGTTAGTTCCTTTTTTCAGGTTTTCCTTAGAAATCTATGAGACGATTTTTTTATTATTTTTTTTCTGCACAGTGCTCTCTAATTTTGTTTTTCTTTCAATAAAGATTTTTCCATTCAAGACCGTTCCCAGTGGAGACTTGTAATTCTTTTAGAATAATAATTTCAAAATTAAATTCGCACAATGATCAAATATCAAAGAAAGACAAACAATTTAAAATACTTCTCAGGACATCTGTTTAGTGACCAAAAGCATCTTTTATAATTGGGATTTAAAGTGTGGTACTCTGTTTGATCCTTTTTATACCCGATCCCATAGGACAGGAGGTATATTAAGTTTGTCACAAAGTTTGTAAGACGGTAGAGAGTTAATTATAAATCGAAAAAGCCATTTCCGTCCGTTCGTTCGTCCGTCTGTATATATCACATGTTTTTAGGAAGTTGAACTTTTGTGAATAAGTTATTTGTTATTCGAAGCAGCAAAAGTGTTAAAATTTATCAAACCCGACGACACACACGTCCACAATCGGTGTAAATATGCAACTGCAACCGCAAGGCGTCGTTAAAGGCTAAAATTTGACATTATTAATCATCTCGTGAGGATTTAAAGACATACAAAGGCAAAATAATCGCTTGAGCAAAAACAAAAAATCGCATAAAATAAGACGGGAGTTTTCTTTAACACAGCTAATAGTGGTTAATTGATGCATATTGCCTGGTAGACCTTTAGTGAGTGTAGGTTCTTACCCTTACTTTTGTTTTTCCTTAAAATCTATAAGATTGCCGATTCTTGCAGCGTCTTCCAAGCGGAGGTCCTTGCAGTCAAGTAGGCAGCCAGCCTACTGTCAATAAGGGCAATACCACAGGATGATATTACCATATTTATAGACAGCCAAGCAGCCATAAAGGCAATAGCTGACACTGAAGTCAAAGCCGAACTTGTTAATCGTTGTGGCAGAGAGCTAAAGGTTCTTGGCTCACAGCATAATGTGTGACTCTGCTGGCTTCCTTGCCATAGGAAGTTTCGAGACAATGAAAAAGCCGATGAGCTTGCACGACGTGGATCAGCATTAGAACCTCAACAAGCCATTCAATGGATCAAACCCCCACTCTGTGGCCTAAGAAGGCGGGGGAAAAACAAGATCCACATGAAATCAAATACAAGATGGGCATCCTTGTCCGCCTGTGAAATCTCAAGAAAAATGTATCCTAAATATGATAAGCCCTGAACTAACGCTCTTATCAAGAGCAACTTGATCAAGCAAGACTCTGTCGTTACTAGTATGTATTGTATACTTACCAGTCACAATCTTTTAAGACATCATGCTATGAAACTAAATCTCGACAATGACGACATCTGCAGAGGATGTGGCGATATGGATTGCTGCGAGGGCACACCTCACCACCACTGTCCTAGTCTAAGTCAGTTGAGGAAAATAACTTTAGGAATCTCCTACTTCCACGACAGTTCAGAACTTTGAAACGCGACTCTAACGTCTCTTTCCAGGTATGATAAATCAACAAGGTGGCTCAAGGCACTTAACACGGCGTAAGAAGGAAAGCATCCAAACAGCAAGGATTATCCCCCAATGGGTATCAGAATGGTGGATAAGTGCGATGAAGCGCGGGTTATCTCGTTTCATCAACCAGATCCAACCTAGCTTAATCTTAAACCATAATTGATCCATTCGACTTCGAAACTTGAGGCTTAGAAAAAGAACACAGATGGAGAGACAATAGAGACTAGCTTTAGCATATCTCTAAGAATCACCCGCGAATCGGTATGAAACTATAACTGAAAATTTTTTTAAATCTCTTAAACGTAAACCACAACCATAAACGGTGTAAATTACGTTTCGTGAGATTTTAGACTCAGTAAGCGGTCGATAAGGAGGCAGGTTACTCATTAGATTTAACCAGACACCAAATCTTTAAGCATTTGAGACATTTTCCGTGCCCATCTGCGTAACCCGTCATTCTCAATTGAAAGAAGTGTTAGGTCCTAAAATTCAACCCCTCCTTAAGATATTTTCCTTCTTTCGGCTGAGATGGCGAATAATCTGGCCAAGTATTTGTTTTCAGATGAGTATTTGTTGATCTGTTCTGACTGCCAGGTTAAAAGTTCTTCGGGCTTCATTGTATCGAGTTCGGAAAGTTGAATTCCTACATTGATTCCACACAACATAGGATATATTTTTTCCCTGACGGCTTTTAAAGCTCCAGGTGTTTAAAACTACGTAGATCTTTTCTTACTGCCAGCCCGCACACGAAGCCACTTCACTTCACAAACTTTTCTGGCAGAAACAGCGGCTGCCTATGCAAACAGCTGCCGCTTTTCCTCTTTATTTAAATGTCAGTTGACACTGCTCAAATTTCTTTAAAGCGTGCCATTCAAATCGTTTTCTGTAAACAGAGTCAGCATCCTGTAAACTTTCCCACCGGATGCGGTGCACCAGCTTTTGTTTTCGCCTGGGTGGCAAAGGAATACGGTTGTTAACAAGCAATTTGCACAACACGTTGTTTGTCAGTTGGCACCTGGGGTCGTTAGCATCCGAGCTGCCAATATTTCGTGATCACACGATTTAAACTGTATACCGGTGTGTGGATGTCTCTTTATGCGAACAAAGTTTTCATGATAGACAAGGCAATAGCACAGAAAAAGTCCAACAAGTTTCTCCGTTCAGGTTTTGTTATCGATCACTAAGGGCCGGCTTTTCAGTGCGAGATCATCCGAGTTTCCGAGTTAAACTGAGATTAACCCCAGAAATGAGTTTTTCAGTAAACTTAGATCTGGGTTTAATCTTGACTTAACTCGACAAATTTGGTGAGTTAACCTCGGATCAACTCTGGACAACAGTGTGAACTTCTTTCAATGTTTTTCTGTGTGGAATGGCAGTTGATTTTCATGTTTTTGTGAAACATTACATCTAAGAATAACTCGAAATTCTTTTCCTGTGTTTTTCTGTGTGAAGTGAGAGTTGGGAGAGTCAATAATTTCGAGAGGCGAAGATTTTGGCAACTTTGCTAACAGAGTTAACACAGCACTGAAAAACTGCTTGCTGGGTTAACTCCAGATTCGTTTTGTTACTGGAGTCACAGATCTTGGTTTAATCTGGGCTTAACTCAGCACTGAAAAAACGGGCCTTAATCTCCCAGTCACACTCCTGGAAGTACCGCTGTCCGTACCCACATGAGCATTAAAGAAATAGTGGAATATTGGAAGAAATAGTCCAACTATTGGAAGAAATACTGACTCTCGATTCGGTACCTACCCCTGCACTATAGCATAAGACAAAAGTTCACACTTAAGCTTTAAGAACAAAAACCTTCCACCCAATGGAATAAACTACAATTCATTGCCCAACAGCCTGGGGCTTGTGAGTAACCCTTAATGTAATCTGCGACGTCAGACCAGAAGAGCCTTCATCCATCAGCGAAGTCTAAGGTTTTCAAACTTTTCCACTTAGCAAAAATGTGAGCTCGAGCAGATGCATCGAGCTCATAGCTATTTTTTAATCTCCTTTAGCAGTTCACGTTCCTTCTCCGTTTGAGATGCGACGTTCCATGAGTCAACTAAAAGTTGATGCCGTTGTCGTTGCAGAACAATCTAAGTCCTCATTTTGACTAAGCGCTTTGGACACGTTGTTCACATGCCCCTTGACAGACTTCCAAGACAGGTCATGCTAGCCGAGATGCAAGCGCTTCGCATAAAAACGGGTGGTGGGATCAGGTAAAACAAATCCCGAAACCGGCCTGGAGATTGCGGGACCTAAGGACCGATTTTTCAGTGCAAGTTCACCTGGCTTTCCGAGTTAAACTGAGATTAACCCCAGAAATGAGTTTTTCAGTGAACTAAGATCATCTCTCGAGAACAGTATCTATGAACTTCTTTGAATACTTTTTCTGCGTGAAATGTCAGTTGATTTGCGCATTGCAAATGAATGAAAAATTACATTTGAGAATAACTCAAACTTCTTTTCCTGGGCTTTTCTATGTGAAATGAGGGCTGGGAGAGTCAATAATTTCGAGAGTCGATGATTTTAACAACTTTGTTGACGAAGTTAACTCTCCACTGAAAAACTGCTTCTAAATACCGGACTCCAGTTAACTCCAGATTCGTTTTGTTACGGGATTAATAGATCTTGGCTTAAGCTGGGCTTAATTCAGCACTGAAAAACCGGTCCTACCAGGCTTAGCAGCACAATAAAATGATGATGATTATTTTAAGCATCGGCCTAGGAAGCTAGGGACTCCAGTGACTTATTTTTCAAGCATGTTGGAGACATGCAGAAAAGAAACTCATGTCTGACATATCGAAAGCGATTGTATAGCGATATGTATTTATTGTTTTAAGTTTAAAAAACTCAGACTTTTTCAATATCCTGACAACTGAACTTGAACGGCATTTTTTTAGTTTTGAACTAAAAAGAAAACAGGTATGTGAGTGCAAGAGTTCGCCCTTTTTACGCTTTTCTAAATACCCGACCCTCTTTACCCATTATCATAAATTATAATATTATAATATTTAACTTTTTGTAAAATAAGCTACCAAATAAAAACATAATAAAAAAGCAAAAAAAATATTTATTTTTTGTTGATCTATTTGTACAAAAATAGGAAGCAATGTCCCCGGGAACTCCACCACCAGTTGTGTAGATTTTTTTTGCCAAACTGCAGTTAAAGCTTGAGAACGCTAGGCTTCAAGCCGAACTGAATATGACTTTTTTTCTCCTCAGCCACGCACAAATACACTCTTTAACCTTGAGAAACATATGGCTTGTGTCACAAAAAAGTAGAGCATTTTTTTTACTTAAGTTTTTTCGTTTTAGTTTTTGTGCTCGGTTTTTTTTTAAGTAACTTGAGCACTGACGGAGCAAGCAAGATCCCCAAGAAAAACTTTTAAAGACTGTCATTTGTAAATGGCAACTTTAAAGCACGATAAATTTCGTTTGGTTACGACTAGCCGAATTATACTTTCCGAGAATCAAGTGGCGAATTTTGTTCAGGGTTGTGGCTGGGATACCATTTACCCTTCATTTAATTTTCCAAGTTTTCGCATGTTACCGAAAGAGAACATATCGAAGGAAAAAAACCTTTCGTGAGTAAAAAACGTCTGCCAGAAAGAAAATATTAAAAAATTAAACAAAAAAACAAATAATGTAGATTTAGATATTAAAAATAAATAAATAAATAGAGTGGCGCAACAGCTCGAGGTGAACCAGGGCCAACTTCTCAACAATGTATGCTGGTGTGTTAATTTCTTTACATACAAGGGGACCTACAATTTTTTGCCGAATCCGAACGGCACTTTGAGAAGTTTTTCAGGACAATTAATACTCTCGGAGGGCTTGTCAAACCCTCGCGGAGGTGGGGACCGTGAAAAAGAACAAGTCTTTTTTTTTAGGTGACGATGGCAGGATTCGAACCCAGACCTCCGGCGTAGTAAGTACACACACTAACCACTACGCCACGGCACCCCACTCAAGATTTAGATATTAGTATTTTGAATATATTGTCATATAATGTAGCTGGCTTAAAAAATAAGCTTCTTTTTCCGTCCTTTTTCAATTACGTTAATAGTTTTGATTACTTTTTTTTATGTAAAACACATATAATGCGCGACGATTATGGAGATTTTGAGAAGTATTTCCCGGGTTTTAAGCTGTCCTGGATTCCAGCAGACCGAGTGCGCACTCGTGGTCGGGCGATCGGTGGATCTCTTTTTGGCTATAGATCTGTTTACAAAAATTGTAGTTTCTCTTCGTTTGAAAACCATGCAGCCTTAAAAATATCAATATTGAATGAGTCGTATTACATCTTTCCAATCTATCTGAACTGCAATAACTGGGAACAAGACTTTCGAAGTTTAGAATGCTTATTAAACTCGTTAGATGTTTACAATGTTATGCTCGTTGGGGACTTTAATGCGCGGATCGGGGACACACAGATAGAAAGTGCCGCGGATTTTAATGAAGAGCTTATTAAAAGGGTTCGGTGTTCAAAAGACAAGGTTATAAACGAAAACGGGAAAAAGCTCATAGAGCTCCTTCAGAGTTTTGATATATTTGTGTTGAATGGCTCAACATAACTTTTATTGGAGGTCCAGGTGTTTCAGTTGCAGATTACTGTGGGATAAGAGGTGATTGGTTAGGAAAAGTACTAGATTTTCAGGTAGACGCACAAACATTTTCGGATCATATGCCGATATCCGCAACCGTGTCGTTGGAAAACGTAAGAACGGAAACTGACGTTAACCTACTACCTAGGCTTTTTTGGAGGGAAAACGAAAAAGAAAGCTATCAAGCAAGACTTAGCCAATTTGCCGAGCCACTCTATTGATCTTTTCATCGAAGCTGTAAAGAACTCTGTCTCCTTTACGGAAAGGGGATACGTAGCACGAGGAAAACAAAAGTGGTTCAGCAAGGAATGTGAAAAAGCGAGGGAAAAATCCTTTAGACTTCTGAAACTAGCAAGGACCCGAAATGGAGAATTTTTCAGAAAAGCTTATGTCCAGGCTAACAGACAATTTAAAGAAATCTGCAAAATAAAAAGAAGAGCGTATTTCGCGGGAATAGCAAAAGATTTAAGCGCTGTAAAAGATTCGGCTCGGTTCTGGAAAATTGTTAAGGAGCTGAATGGTTCTAAATTTAAAATAGGCAATAATTTAGATGCAAATATTTTGGCAAATTATTATTTTAAAAATCTCTTGAACCCACCGCTTGCACCAGCACCAATATGCTTTGCTGAAAATTTTTATGTTTTAGACTCTATAGAACAAGATATCACGCTGGATGAAATAGTCTCGGTGTTGAACAAAGCCAAAAATAAGAAGGCACCAGGAGTCGACGGGGTTTCGTACGAGTTCTTTAAAAATGCTCCTCAGATATTTCTAACAAATTTAGCTAAAGTTTTTTCCAAAATACTACATACATCTGAAGTGCCTCAGAGCGTTAAGAACTCTTTAATTTTCCCGATATACAAAAAAGGTGACATAAATAGTGTTGAAAACTACAGGGGCATCTCCTTTATAAATATCATTGGCAAAATTTTTACAGGTGTTATATTGAAAAGGCTTGAAACGTGGGTAGAAGATAATCATTTACTTAGTGAGTTTCAAGCAGGGTTTCGTGCGGGCTACTCGACGATAGACCACCTTTTCTCACTCAAAAATATAGTAGATTACTACCTAGAAAATGGCAAAAAACTATATGCAATGTTTGTGGATTTCAAAGCGGCTTTTGACAGCATCGATCGACGAGCATTGTTTTATGAGTTAAATACTCTGGGCTTGTCATCTAAAATCCTAAAGGTATTGAAAAATATTTATGAAAATACCCTCTCGGCGGTATGGGATGGCGAGCGACAGTCAGACTGGTTTAGCACCCTAAGTGGAGTGCGGCAAGGATGTTTGCTATCGCCACTGCTTTTTGCCTTATTTATCGATGACATAGTTGATGCCTTGCCAAATGGAATACGAATTTCAGAGCAGACAATAAAATGTCTACTGTATGCCGATGACTTAGTTCTATTTGCTGCTTCACCTGAAAGCCTCCAACTTATGATAAATAAGCTAAGCATTTAATGCAAATTATGGAATTTGGTCATCAATACATCAAAGTCTAAAGTTATGATATTTAGAAGAGGGGGAGACAGATACTGTAGGAACGAGAGATGGAAAATAAATGGAGAAAGCATTGAGGTCGTAGAGGAATATAGCTACCTGGGTATTTTACTAACTCCACAGCTAAATCTAAAAAAACACTTAAAAAATAAACTCAAGAAGTCACTGTCAACAATTAATTCCACTTGAAAAACCTTGTTTAAAAACAGACATGTCGCACATAGTGTAAAATTTAAAGTCTTCGAGGCTGCTTTAAAATCAATAATGACATATGGTTGCAAAGTATGGGGGTACCAAGAGTATGATGAGGTCGAAAAATTGCAACGTATTTTTCTTAAGAAAAGCTATTGGCTACCTCCGTCAACTCCCAATTATATGTTGCTTCTAGAAACTGGATTACCACGTATTTTTTTGTTAACGTTAAAAATGCATTTCGAATATGTTTCAAAAGTACTATCTTATGATAATAACCGCCTTCCAAAATTACTTGCGAAACACAGCATAGATAAAAATATCAGCTGGTTAAAAAAATGGGAGGATATTTTTATGAGGGCTGGGGGCTCAGGTCAATCTTTAAACATGCAAGATGGTTCTCTAAGGGAAAGTTTAGCCAACGTTCTAAGGACACTAGATGAAAAAATAAGGTCAGATCTAACAGAGGAGGCTAAAGGTTCCTCGCGTAGATCAATGTATCCGAAGCTGTTGTATAATCTGTGTGACTTGAACTATTTCTCAGATAAACGGAGCTTACATGAGATCTCGCTTATCTTTCGTCTGAGGGACGAGCTCCTCAATCTGAATTATAGGCCATACTTCAGAGACCGAAGCACGCTCTGTTCTTTATGTAATATGCAGGAACAAGAAACATCATACCATTTTCTATCTGTGTGCCCGATTCTAAGAGAGTTGAGAATTGTATACTTTGAAAAGTCCAAACTTAGCGAAGCAGAAACTATAAGTATACTTAACGGAAGGAACTGGAAACTTCTAGCCAGTTATTGCAGTGAAGCCCTGAGATATAGAAAAGATTTTATGGATTTCTAAAAGTACTTACAGATTCACTCTGATTTAGACACCTGTAAGATGCAAGTTTAAACTCCATTTTCGTTGTGGCAATTAAAAAAAAAAAGTCTGAATTTTCCGAATACTTCAAAAGTTTTTGTTTGTTTTCATAATTTTTTATATTTTTTCATTTTATTATCGTGATTATTATAATGTTTTATTTTAAAGAAATTGTTATAAATATTGAGAATATTTTGAGTTGGCATCTGGCAGACGGTTTCAAACCAAGGCCAAATTAATTTTTTTTTTTTTAATTAACATTTGAAATTGTATTTAATGGATTCAAATAAAAAAAAAATTACTTACTTACTTACTTACTTACTCGAAGGAAAAAAACGGTTGAGCCTTTAAAACTAATTTGAAGGTATTTGTCTTTAAAAGGCAAGGACTTTTTTTATATTTTCTTACGAGAGAAGATCTCGTGTCGGAGGCTATTCCATATTCGTGTTGTTCTGTATATAATAAATATTAAATTATTTAAGGGTTAATGACGTTTTTATCTGAACAAAGTGCAAATGAAATAATTCAAACGTTTGATGCCAACATTCAGTCAATCATGAGTCTTAACATTTTTTAGAAATTCGCTTTAACTTACCTTTTTTAATGGAATTCCGAAGTGGATGCTTTGAAAACAATTCTGCAAATAAAAAGAAAATTTAATCAAGGCTTGAATTGAGCTCATATCACAAAAAGGAATGAAAAATTCGAAGAAATATCGGTTAGCTTAGGCGTGGTCTTAGAAATAACGCATACCAGGTACAGATATGTTTCTAACAGATTCGAAATTTCTTTGTCCCCAGGATGTACGATTGAACAATCAGCCAAAAGGGAAATCATGAAATTGTTCTGTCATACAATGTTATTCAAAAGAATCGCTTTAGGTATATACGAATACGAACATGCCTATACTACTCGCCCACACAAAAATAAATACTTGTCAAAAACCAACATGTCCCTACTACCTGTCTACTGGAGCTGGTGTGTAACTTTTCAATAGTCGTCATTTGAAGAAGCAAAAAAAAATGAAATGATTTGATAAGAAAACTTTTATCTCGAATGTTGATATAAATTTTCCTACTTACCAAACAAACACACATGTGCGAATGTGTGTTTGAAAAACCCAGTCATTCATCACATTTTGAATTATATATCCTTTTGCATTTGTCTTTTATATGTTTTTATATAAGTTCCTTCCTGTACGCTATTTAGATACAGCAAACAGGAAAGTTGAGAAAACTTTTGCAAAAATTCTTCTCTCAAGAAGATGCAAATATCTTTCTCCTTCATCTCATTACTTAGAACTCGTATAGGTACGTTGGTACCTATCTATATATCCTTTATCGAGAATTGTAAAAGGCATGTCACAAGCACACGCCCCTGACTCATCCATTTAGCAATTCCAATCGCGTGGGAATACACAAAAAAACCTAAGGACATGAGAAAAAGTAAACTTTTCCCAAACTAAGAAGTATTTCGTCCTTGTCGACTGCGCCCAAACATGAAACAATACCAACGAGTAGGTAGTGCCTCTTAGTGGGGCAGCACACGAGGCTGCCATTTTTGTCCTTATCGCTAAATTCTATTTTCGAATTTTGAGGGAGAAATATTAAGAAGAAAAATGCACAAAAACGATTATAGCTAAAAATGTTTCCGCTTGAAAATTTTTTTTCGTTAAAGTGTATCCTTTATTAGAGAATTTAAGAAATATTTGCATAACTTCCATATTTTGGTGTTTTTTTTTGCCTGTTTTGTTGAAGCTATTGACACGAACATTCGCGAAGCTGTAAAACAATGGTATTTCAGGAAAATTACCAAATGACACACACACCCACCCGAATGGAATCAGGCAAAAAGTTTTGTTTGTAGAGTGTTTGCCTTCTGGCGAATAGCAAATCCATAAGTAATGTTAGTCATTTGCAGCTCGCTATAGTCATTCGAAAAGCTAACAGCTGAACAGGACGCCGTTTTTTTTTCTGTTTTTGATGTCGTGACGCAGCAATTGTTTTACACATTTCCTAAATTCATGGGCGACGTGGTGTTAGAACAATTTTAATTTCATTTGTTGGCGAAAAGTTTTGACAAAAACAGAAAGCTGCTCAATCAATCAAGAAAACGCGGGAAATTTTTATGTATAAATAACTGAACATGAATCAAAAATGTACGCGTTTTTTTTGATTGATTGAGCTTCAGGTATTTTGTTTGTATGATAAAGACCATTTGGACTTTGCCTCACTTGGTTGGTTTTCTTCTAGCATCGCAAATACTTTCTCCTTTTTAGAGGTCCGTCCAAAAGTGATAAAGGACCTCTTATGGTATCGCAGCGCTACCGTCCGTACGTCTTTTAGTCCCATTCTTGTATACTCGACCCAGAGTATACAAATTTTAATGCATAGTATGTAACACAGTGAAATAATCATCGTAGACCCTTAAGACCTTTTAAAGATATGATCGAAACCGACAGGAGAATACAATTAAGCCATGTCCGTCCGTATGTAAAAAAATTTTAGTTCTTATATTTTAAACTGGAGAGCCGAAGTTTGGCAGCTGACTTTATTTGAAAATTAATTGAATCCATCAAGAGACACGCCCACTATAGACCCTAAATTAATTAGCACGTCCATTTAAAAAAAAGACCGTCAATTATGCAGACATACGCGGAGCAGTCCGTCGACTTTTGTTGAAGGTTATGGTCATCTAAATTGCGCAGTTTGTGTAACATTCTATTTATTAATTAAAATTACTTCTGGATATATTTTACAGTCTGTTATATACTTTTTTCGTAATGCTGTCTACTGTTCTTATATTGGGTGATTTTATTTTGGGTTTCGTTGCTCTAAAAAAAGGCTGGCAAAAATCTTTACCCTTACGAAAATAGAGGGAACGACATACTATTTCTTGGCCTTTTTTAGGATTTTTATACTTTAAGAACCATAAAACAGCAATTCCGATTGTTTTTAATTAAAACCACCTGTGCTGGCATTTGCCACTTTTCTCAAATTCTGCGGACATGGATGTCTGAGAAAACGGTAAAAATGTGCTGTTTTATTTCGCTTGTTTGAATGGGCTTAAAAACTAAGGGTCGAAAACGACAATTTTAAAACGTTTTCGATGCAGTTCGCTTGCCTTTTAAACATTACATACTTCAGCCAAATTTAAACAAGGTGGTCATAACCGTTAAGGAACTAGAAATCCTTAAAAAATAGTTTTCGAAAATATTTTCAAGTTTTTCAGTTAAATCTTCGAAGTTTTTGAATATTCGAAGTCTGCTATAGTTTTGTATAAAATTTAACAAGATGAACTATGCCCGGTGTTAATTTAAAAATTATTCTTTATACCGTTTGGGAAATAGAGGAGGGGACATGCGTTCTTTTGACCTTTTTTATAATTTTTTAAATTCCAAATCCATAAAACAAATATTTTGAAGTTTCTTCCAGTTCCCATTAGACATTTTTCCAATAGCACAACCACCAGCACTAGCCTTGGATGTTTTTTTTTAATTCTATGGCCACCGGTTTATGCGTAAACGGTAAAACAAGCTCTTTTTTATTTCGTTTTTTAAATAGGCTTCTTAAAACTTAGTTTAAAAATGGCAATTTAAAAAAAAAATATTGCAACCTTCCTTCTTTTTGTAAGCTTTGTACTTTGAAATCTGAAAAAGGTTGCCTATACCGTTAAGCTACAAGAAGACTTAAAAAATTGTTTTTGAAAATGCTTTTTTGTTTTTGAGTTAGATCTCAGAAGATTTTGAAACTTTAAAATCCGCTATAATTTTCCTTAAAATTTTGAATTATTTCTGTTACGTGTGATTTTTTTTCATAGAATTCCACCAAGCATCACCGGAGATAAGGGGGGACACACACGTTCTTTCAAGCATTTTTGCGATTTTTTTTTTGAAAATGAGTCAAAACTGCAGTACTCAAGCTTTTTTGGACAAATATGACCTAAGCACTTGGCTTACTTTAAGTTGCTTTAAACGTGTGTTCAATATTGATTTTAAGCGATAAGCCGTTCTAAAGTTATGGCCTCCAACACTTTCAAAAACGTCATGCATTTTCGACTCTTCATTTCTCAAAATCGTTTCAATATTTTCAAAAAGCTTTATATTTTAATTAAAGCTTAGTATTTCTTAAACCTAAGTTGTGTTTTTCTAGTTCTTGTCTACTAAACGTCTTGAAAAAAAACACTGAAAAAACAATTTTCACATGAAATTTTAAACTGTAATTAAACCGTTATTTGTGCTTAAAAAATATTGCCCTCTTTAGATTCTCTGACTATTTCCGCAGTATATACGCACACCGAATTTTGTCCTTCTACGACTTACCCTTCAGAAGTTATAAGGCGATTGGGCGGACGGACAACGCACGTAGCGATACCAAAAGAGGTCCTTTTTCAATTTTTGGACGGACCGCTAAAAAAAGCACTTAAATCAAATTTTAGCCATGTTAACATTTTTAGCAATTTTCGGATAGTCTGCGGTTTAAAATTTTTATGAGCTCAATTCTGGACCTACCGGGTCACCGGGAAACTGGTTTCGGGTTTCCTGGTGACCACGCTCGATGTAATTCGAAGCGAAACGTTTGGAGTGAGCTCAGAATTGTTCTCATAAAAATTTAACAACGCGGCTTATCCGAAAATTACTGAAAAAGCCTTAAAAGTTACACTTTAGCTATGTGGCTTTTGCGTCAGATTTCCATGAGGCAATGCTCTGGAATTTTCCTGGACGCGATGAAAAAAAATTGTATTCAAAATTGTTTATGAAAACAAAAATTTTTTTTATCCCGCCCTCTTTTTGGAGGCGTGATATATTCTTTTTTAGGTATGGTAGGGTATTTTCCAATAAGTCGCAGACGGCCTGAAGCTTTTACGGCTAAGGCTTTTTTTATGCCAATATATGAATTTGGGTGTACTGATTCCCAGTTTATTATTCGAAATATTCGGACAGTAGAAAAGAGTGAAACTTTAATATACCCGTACAGGCGCCAGGCACCTTATCGGAATGATGAAGTCATGTGAGTTTCAAAGCCCTTTGACAAACAGAATTTACATCTTTTGAACCCGCGAAGGGGGGACCTTAACACTGTTGTATCCACAGAATTTCAGCTCAGTTCCAATCTTGGGTTCCGTCATCACCTTAACCAGAGTTCCTGGGATGAAGGCTGTATGACAACGGCTTTAAAGTCGATGAAAATATGACGTTTCCGCCTCGAAGTTAACTTGTTTTTTCCAGGGTAAATTCTAGTGCGAAGGGACCTTACCCAAAAAAAGTAGAGAAATCGGATCTACGCTTGATCTATAGGACCGAAAACCGCTACGCGTACATAGCGATCAGTGTGTCGATGAAAATATGACGTTTCGGCCTTAAAGTTAACTTGTTCTTTCCAGGGTAAATTCTAGTGCGAAGGTCTGATCTATGCTTGATCTATAGGGCCGAAAACCACACCGGAACGCTTACATAGCGATCAGTGTGTCGAACCGCAAGCTCTTGCAACGCATAAGATCGACTATTTTAAAGACGTGGCTAACGGAACTGATTACCAAATTATAGGAAATTTATTCTGTCACCCAAATTTAGTGATGCGGTGCATGCATACCTCCTTATCACCGTCAGAGCTGCCAGCCTTGTTGTTTTTAGGACACAAGGATATCCTTACTCATTTTTTTTAAGGAAAATCTTGCTTCGTTTAGCTAACATGTCGGCATTTGTGTTACCTTAGTACTTTTTGTGCAGAGGCCAGGCACCCACATCCGGCTTGTAGTTCTTCTTCTGGCAAGGATATTTAGAATGTATTGACGTGCCCAGCCCTGGCAAGGTTGGAAGTATAGCTAAAGTTAATGAAAGTTTTTAATACTACCCGGCTGTGGGAGGGTACTGATATTCATTGAAAAATTGTAGGCTATATGCTTACGTATCACTGTTTGCCGGAAAAAAAAATCCAAAATGGACAAGATCCCGAAAATTGGTTTTAAAGATCTCGAATGCCAAAAAAAAGCTAGAAAGACAAAAATCTCGAGACACGAAATCTTGAAAATAAAATCGAGAAAATTACCCACATGCTTTTCTCGGATTTCTTAATATTAGAAAATTTGACTCAAAATTATATTTTATAAACCTACCCAAACCCATCATTTACATGCCAAGTACTGTAGGGTTTCAGGTTGGACCAAAAAACCCATTCACCTTGGCCAAAGGAAGAGTTTTAAAATAAATAGTCAGGATGTAAAGTCATTCTACTTTTATGCTTCTAGATTTTTGGTGTTCGAATTTTTTTTAGTTCTCTACTTTGTTTTCCAGATACTGAATTACCCCGTTTATCTCACCTCGACCAAACTATATACCCAATTCAACTGCTTAACTTTCTCACCATATCTAGGCGTCATCTTTTAGCCAACCTGCTGTAAGTCCGTCTTCTATAGCCCTGACATTATCAACAGAAAAAAGTGATAAAAGTGATTTAAAATAAAAAAAAACTGGAAAATGCTTCTCGAAAAATTACACGCATTATTCTGGCTTCTCTTCTGAATGCACTTAGGCCGCTTTTCAGTTGGGATCATCCGAGTTTCCGAGTTGAACTGAAATAGACCCCAAAAATTAGCTTTTCAGTTAACTTATGGATCTAGGGTTAATCTCGGCTTAACTCGCAAATTTGGTGAGTTTATCTCTGATTAACTCTGGAAAACGCTGTAAGCTTCTATAAATTTTTTTTCTGTGTGGAATGGCAGTTGATTTGCGTGTTTCTGTGAAAAATTTCATCTGGAAACAAGTCGAACTTCTTTTCCTGTGTTTTTCTATGTGAAGAAAGAGTTGAGAGGGTCAATAATTTCGAGAGTCACAGATTTTGACTACTTCGTTGACGACTTAACTCTACACCGAAAAACTGCTCGCTACATTAACTCCATATTCGCACTGAAAAACCACCCCTTACCTTACCTTAAAGAAGTCGAAAAATGCAGTTGCAGATAGTTGTTTTTAGATATAGATAGCATTTTTCTAATCGAGAAAAATGCCAAGGTAGGTAGTATATTCAAAATTTTACCTAGATCCCCAGGGCCCATGACAATAAAGCTTAGTCTGTTGAAAAGAAGAAGCTGTCTTGAAAGAAGATACATCCAGGATAAAGTACCTTTATACATTTGCCCCGAGAAAATACAATTAATATGACTTTAAATCTTGATCATTCCCTATAGTGTGCCTAGAAAGTCATATTACTTACCACACAAGTTCGCCCCTCTTGCCCTATTCACTTTCTTATTGTTCTCAATAAGCCACGTAGAATATAGCTGGTCCCTAAAGTTTATCCCCAATGTAATGATGCACAGTAATGAGCTCTTGAACTTTGCATGACATCATCGTTAACCGTATACCCAAACCACACTGCAACCTCATCCAGAAAGCACACATATGTTATGCATTAAACGAGGACGAATTTACATAATTTATAGTCTGACATTTACTACAGGCACCGACGCCACTCTACCAAACACTATACGCCACGGATATACGCCCACCCTCGCGTCTATGGTGGCATCTTTGAGTGAGGCCATGTTTGGATGCATGAAATAAGGAGGATTCCATGCAAAGTTTATTATATTGCACTTGACATGTTCGCCGTTTCCTTTTTCCCGGAATCATTTGCGCCAGCAAACGCTGCGCGCCGGCCGTAAGTAGCAGTTTATTTGCATCAACTATTTTGCTTAAAGTGCAGTCAAGTGAAATTTGCTGATTAACTTCAAAGGCTACTACTGGCTTATTTATGCGGATGTCCTTGTTATGGCAGATGTTGGGATTTATTCTTTAATGATCATTATTCAGTCTATGTGGAGGGGAGTTTAAGGTGAAGTTTTAGGTTGAAGGGTCTTCGGTTTGATGTGGAATACTATAAAGGTGCCATATGTGGCAAAATGGAGTAAGCTTTTCGGTTTGTTAAGCCATAGGACTGAAGTAAGGATAATTGAAAGGAGTTTTCTGGGACAGGCTTCCTTTTGTCAACACTTTTTGGATAAAATGGTTTTGAATTGAAAAATTAGGAAAGTCCATATTCGGTCTCAACGCACTAAAAAAACAGAAATTTTTGCTACAAAAACTTTTTGAAGTTAACAATAAAGATTCTGGCGTTTATTGGTTTCGATAAAAGATACCTAAAAAATTCGTAGTTTCACACAGCACTGTTAAGGAACCTTTCCTTACATCGTCTGTGTCCTTTAATCCTTCGTCCATCATAATGTTCTAAATAATCTAGTGTCTTGCCAGAAATTTATAAATTATAGGTCAGCAAATTAAACAATGTATCGAAAACCAGACCGTAGTTTAGAGGTTCTGGAAGCTACGCACAGTTCAAAATTCACATTTTGTATTTCCCTTACTATGCAAATGCAACTATAGCGACACAACAAAGATTATTATTCTTGACTGTTGGGAATAAAGTTTTCCAACGATGCTGTTTTACGCGACCCTTATTACATCAGCTGATACCCTTCCTAAGGGCTGCTAAAACCAAGAACTGAGAAAAAAACTACAACAGACACTGAGTTTAATCTTATTCGTTCGTTGACGATATGGGGGGAGAAAAATGAAAAAAGTAAATAAAGTGCCAAGGATTACATTTCTTTTATTGCATAATTCTACTCCTTGCTTCCATGATGTTAAGTTATAATCGAATCGAAGGGGATACCTAGCGTCATTTTCATAAAATCGTAGCTCTCCTTGTTTAAAAAAAAAAATTAAAACTTACTATACTGTGGATTGCAGGAAAGACAGGAACACGGAGAGCGAAAAATTAAAAGTAAATATTAACAGAGTTAGCTATTCTCTGCAAATAAAGGGAAATTTGATAATGACTGGTTCTTCTTTGGTGGGTGCAGCAAACTATAGAAAATGTCCACCCGGCAATAGGAAACTTTGCTCATACATTTCTACTCGACCATGGTTAAGCAGAGCATTATTAAAATGTGAAAAACTGAAGTGCAAGGTTGGCATAACATGGAAAAAGGCGCTAAATGACTTACCACGCCAAAAAAGAAGCAGAAGTGATCCTTTCCTGTGCTGTCATTTGTACTACAATACTAATTTCATATTCAGTACTTTCAGATTCAGTACAATACTAATTTAGTACTGCCTTTTACCTGAGTACGATTGCTCGTACTAATATACTGTCTTATTAAGTACTAATCAGGAGTCCCAAAGAGGGCACAGAACAAAAAGCAAAGGCACTTTTGTTCTGTGCTGGCAAAAGGCACTTCTTCATACTACACTTTCTCAAAGTGTAGTGTGAGGAAGACCGTACTTTTGTTCTTTGTAACAACATACCTACAGTTTTACCAGAGATAACTATTGATAAAATAAAAGCTCTATAGGTAAGCCAGTAATAAAATCGATTCTATTAAATAATCTTTGCCCGAGTTGCCAGATCAAAAAAAGCTCCGATACATTGTGGAAGTGGGTATCAAGGAATACGATGCCAACGTCATTCCGATAAAGCAATTGCTGATTTTTTTGAGGAGTTAATAAGAAAACATGATTCAAAGCTATAACTCAAACAATTCTCTGACAAAAGGATGAGAAATAGAGATGTCTAAAAATCGGGCTGCAGTAAAAATTGTTGATTTTTTCTCAGTGGCAAGGTATAACTCTATTATCAAAAAAGGAGTACAAATAAAATCCGCATCAAGGCTAAATTCGCCAACATTAGCCTGATATGCGCACATGCCCCCACAGAGGAGAAAGATGACGAGACCAAAGATATGTTCTACGAGCTCCTGGACAAAACTTATGAGCAGTGCCCTAGCTACGACATTAAAATTGTCCTAGGCGATTTTAATGCCAAGCTAGGAAGGGAGGGCATCATCTTCCCTCGCGAACAATGGATTAGGCTACCCTTTAAATGGTACACATCTCACGAGCGGAAAGGATAAGACAGAGAGGAAAAGGAGGAGAGGTACCGATGCACTCTTGTTTTGAATAGCTGCATGTTGTAATGGGTAGAAAAGACTGATTGTGGTAGGACATTCCACATTCGTGTTGTACGGCTTACGAAAGAACCTCTGAACTTCACCGTACGTCCGAAAGAGGGCTCGAGGGTGAACTGATGAGCATTCGATCTTTGACGAGTATTACGGTTGAAAGTCTTGAGGGTCGCTGGAACACTGGTTATAGAAAAAGCGATAAAACAATGAGAGGCATGAGACATTGCGTCAGTGTTCAAGTGAGTCAATTGACTTCGCAATATTGATGTCCCCAATAAGTTTTAATCCCAGTAGGCGCAGTGCAGTTTTCGGTGCACCTGCCCAGACATGGGAATTATATTCCAGCTTGGGGCGAATGTATGCCTTATATAAAATAGCCAGATCAGAAGGGGTAAAATATTTCTTGCACCTTTTGAAGGCAGTTTCAAATATGTGATCATTCCAACTTAAGTTTTTATTAACACACTAAGTTAAGCTTTTCGGTTTCATCGATGCAAGTGCCGTCCATGGATAACGGCTGGGCATTACGATTTTGCTTCAATGACAGAAGACAGCATTGAGTTTTGGAAGCATTAAACTGTTTAGAGATCCCCATGATACAATGCTGTTTGTCTGAGTTAAATGAGTTTGAAAAAAACTCATCTGAAACATGAAAAAACTTTCTGAAACATGAGAATTAAAGAGAGTGTACATTTGCAACGAAATAAACCAAAAGTGATAACACCGAGCTGCGAATATGGCTGCGACCTAGACTTGATCAATGATTGGAACACTTGGAATGATCTTTGAGTGAATCCACTTAAAACTATGGCTAAAGGAAGAAGGTCACTGTCTGACTCAACGCATGCATAAAGGTGCCCCGAATATCCTACGAAGTGAAATATTTTAGAGTAATTCTTGATAGAAAACTTGTATGGTCAAAACATTTTAAATCCGAAACCGAAAAAGCCTTGTAAGACATGAGACTTATCACCAAAAAGGGACCTCCCTCTGGATCTATACGGCTTTGCTAATACTACTTTTCTCATACGCATTGGTTAGGGTGCAGACAGATTAAATTACTATGGACCATGTTTCCACCGAGCAATAATCTGCGATTAATATATGAATCTTCATTAAATCCTCTACATGGTGGGGTGCCGTGGCGTAGTGGTTAGTGTGTGTGCTTACTACGCCGGAGGTCTGGGTTCGAATCCTGCCATCGTCACCTGAAAAAAAAAGACTTGTTCTTTTTCACGGTCCCCACCTCCGCGAGGGTTTGACAAGCCCTCCGAGAGTATAAATTGTCTTGAAAAACTTCTCAAAGTGCCGTTCGGATTCGGCAAAAAACTGTAGGTCCCCTTGTATGTAAAGAAATAAACACAATAGCATACATTGCTGAGAAGTTGGCCCTGGTTCACCTCGAGCTGTTGCGCCACTCTATCTATCTATCTATCTAAATCCTCTACAAATGACGCTTTTTACCATATAAATTAAAATCCTGTCGGCAAGCGAATAAAAATAAATCCCATCATAAATCTCATTGACCCTTTCCACGAACCACTTTCAACCCATTTCGAACACCTTTTTATACCCCATCCCATAGGATAGGAGGTATATTAAGTTTGTCACATAGTTTGTAACACGGTGAAATAATAATGGTAGACGCCCAAGACCTTAAGGGCATATGATCGAGGCCGAATTCTGAATCGAATGAGCCATGTCCGTCCGTCCGTCCGTCCGTCCGTCCGTCCGTCCGTCCGCCCGTCTGTATGTCACATGTTTTTAGGCCTTAAATTTTAATGAATTTAAAATTTAAATGAATGTTAGACACAAAAAAGACAAATTTTATTGGTAAACCTCCTAAAGTGGGCGTGGCATCTATTTTAAGGGTAAATTTTCGAATGCATTTTACTCAATATTTTTGCTCGAAGTTGAAAAAAATTTGCTTAATATTTTATATAGAAAACGCTTATTTCTATATAAGTTCCACGTTCCACATTTTGTCTATACAAGTCTTTGGTCCACGCCCACATTTGGAGGCAGAATTGAAGAAAGACCTAAAATTTTCCAGAAAAAACTTAATTTCGACTAGCCTTGATCCTAATTTCGGAAAGCATCAAGCAAAAAAAGTAGCAGGTTAGGTAAACGAGACTTCAGTCCAGATTTGGTTCACAAAAAGTTTTAAGCCACGCCCCCTTTTAAGGGCCGATTTTTCAAAAATATTGAATTTGAACCAAAAAATTGTATTTTTACGTACATTTAAGTGTAACTTGGATATATGTATCTGTGGTTTCTAATTAGGGGCGGTTGGACCAGGCCCCCTTTCGAAGTTTTACAAAATGTCAAAAAATAACTATGCCATCAGCATTTTACAATGTGGGATAGGATGGGGTATTCAACGGTCCGTTTTTCGGACTGTAACTTCTGCGTACACACTGTAGCACTTACTCACTGGTAAACAATTTGAGAATCGCAAAAGGTCGCTGAAACTGTTCGCGTATGACAGATCTGTCAGAAATGCGATTTCTATTGGGATGTTTACAACGAAAATCTTTTTCGCTAATGGAAAATTACATCGCCACTCTCTTTTGAGAGCCAAAAGACAGATGAAGAATAGATACACATGTCAAATAAATTCTATATTTTTTGTCTGTCGGAAACACTTTGGGGTTTGTTATTTATCGTCTTCCGCTAATCCTCGTATTATTACCGTTGGAAACGTAGTATAAAATGCACTAACAAAAAAAGGGTATGCTCACCGCGAGTTGAGTGGTAAGTGTATTTACCTTAAAGTCAAATGATTTGCTTTCCTTTAAAACTCGACTGCTATGTGTTTGAGTCGTTGTGTTCTATTCTACCGCATGTTTATAAGCACATGCAGTGGGAGTAAACACCACCACCGCATTTGAATATGACAAACGCCGCAAATGAATTGCGTTCACACTCCAAAAATCTGTGCATGTTTGGGAGGAAAAAAAAGTTGACTTCTTAGGATATGGAACGATATTGCTGTTGGGTCTTTTGAATAAGTAACTGAAATTGCGGTGTTTGCGGTGTTTTTCTTACACAGTGCTTGAGCTTATGTGACCTCAAGTCATTAAGTGTTTGCAATCTATGAAATGGGGATACATGTTTTGCGAAAGACCTGTGTGTTAGACGTCGAATAAGCAGTGTCCTTGCAGGCAGAATTATTACGGTGTATCATTGCAGATTTCTGGTTCGGATACATGCGAGGGGTTGGCATATCTCCTTTTATCTCTCGGCAGGATCAACTGCAAACTTCTTGTAGGCGTTCTAATGAGACACCAAGCTTTGACTCAGCACTGTAATGTATGAGTCTTGACCGAAACCACCACCTGCCTGGCCTGTGGAGAGGTCGACGAGCGGAGCACTTCCTCTGAAATTTCCTGCTTTTTCCCTCATCAGATGGCGGATCTGTTGGGTTGACGTGGTGAGTACCGAACACCTAAAACTTTTATCAACTAAAGCTCTTCATCTTTCCATCACTCCTTTCACGCCAAAAAAAAATAAAGAAATGTTATCTGCTGCATGCTACTACAATGGACTAGTAGTTAAATCTGACTGACCATTCAAAAAATGTCCTTTAAGATAAAATACAAAATTGAGGTTTCAGAAAATAGTGGGCGTGACCGTGGGCTTGTTTGACCAATTTTAATACTCTTACTCTGCAGCGATACAAAAACCAATTCGTACTTTGAGTTTTAGCGCTCTAGATTCTTTTTAATTTGGATTTCTTTCATTGCGCGGGAGGCCATGACCTGAGTTGGGGGATCACAACCCTGACCTACCCACTCCTTTTTCAATCCTGATGGTCCGCTTATTGGCTACGCCGATTGGACGTCAAAACCTGCCAGGACCAGTTTTAGATCCCTTCACCACTGCATCTAATTAAATGTTGTTTTCGTTGTATATAATTGTACAATCGATTGATGTTTAAGCCTTCATGGATCAACTCTTATGAGGACCCCCTTTGTCTCATCTTTTTCCGGAAGTTTGAGGGTTCTAATGAACCGACTTCTCAACCTCTTTGATTATGATGTCTGGTACTTCTTCAGAGTTAGAAGTGGTTTCTGGAAAGTGTTGCCTGGGAAACTGTTCATTCAAAAGAACCTAACGATACTGCCGCCATCTGTTGTAAAGAATTTGATCGTGATCCAAAGAAACTGGCCCTGAGCATTGATGATAAAGTTTGGCGGACAAATCCTCGGGCCATTTCTCTTCCTCTGAACGGCAATCTAAAAGATTGTAGCCCCCTTATTCAAAGTGCTTTGTCGCTAAGGTAATGCGTGACATGATGGTGCGTATCAGGAATTGAAGAAGAAACTTTGTCCTATTCCTTGATAGAGCCCTTTTCTTCTCTTGGGTTGACCCTGGGCGCAGTTATTCTTCGCAAAAAGACTGTACGGAAGACTGTAGGAAGTTTCATCTTGGATTGCTGATACACACCAGGTCACTCAGGACCTTCACGACCTTCACGCCCCTAAGGGCTCCCTAGCTAAATTTTTGAAACCTAAAAACCTCAGGCATAGCTGCAGATGGACGGAGAAAGCAGGAATTTAAATAACCTGTCGGCCGTATAGGACTCAGTAATAAAATCAATCTAAGCCATTGGTTTCTTAATTATTTTAAGCCATCTTACAGGGATTTGAAAAATAGTGACCCTGGTTACTACAGACACGGGTTGAGCTATAGCATCATTCTGTACATCTAATCCAATCCAAGGACGAACGATCTGAAGCAAGTGAACCAAATACCCTCAACTTGCAACATAAACTGTCACAGAGACGCCAAAAAACGCTAACAGCTTTTTTCTCCTATCGCGCGTCGCCGCTTCACTAATCTCTTCGCATTTCCATACGTTCATGCTGTCGTACCAGACGAATTATTCAATTGAAGAAGTTTTTATGACTTTTGAATCGGGATTTCCTTACTTTTCCTGATCCACTCGCCGAACCCGCACCTTTTGCAAAGAAACTTTAACCGCCACTGGTGCACGTCTGGTTGGAAAATAGTTTCGGTCTTTTGCTCAAATAGAAAAATTTCAACGTTGACAGGGTATGTGACAACTTTGGGAAACATTCTTTTTTTTTAACTTATGTTTATTTTTACTTTTCGCTGCTCCCATAGCTAGCTCGGAGAATAATTTCAGATACTGAAATTTCAACATCTGTATCTGTGGCCAATAACAATAACAAGTTATTTTTTTCATGAAATATCCTTTGCTGGCTGGGGACACCCTTCCTCTTCCAAGTGCACTCTGCAATTTTTATTCATTCTCAAACCTTTTCTAGAAGTGTGTACCAATATTATAGTATTTTTTGTTTTATTTTCAACATTCACTTTGGAACTAGATATTCGTATAGAAATGTATTCGAGGCTGTATACCTATTTGTGTTTCCATCTTCGGAAAACGGAAGGATATGCATACTAAGGAGTGCGGCATTCGCAAAAGGAAGAGCAAGTTGAATTTTGAATTTTTCTTTTTCTTCGGAGAAATTAAAAAGTTTTTCGAATCTATTTTTCTCTTTTATTTCCTATAGTCGGTGGTCGGTGCATTGGTGGCAGGGAAAATGCAAAAAGCTGTTATTATACCAGACCATGAGCGGTTATTTTATGCCAATTGTTCGTTCGTTTGTTTTGAAAATGCGTAGAAATATTATACCTCTCTACCTACATAAGCCGAAGCTAAGAAGGATGCAAAAGTTTCCACCGCTATTTTTTTAAGTTTAATTTTTAATGGAGACAGTTTTGAGATTGTTTGATGGAGTTGTGTCGTCAAGAGAAGGGGGGAAATAGAGATTTATTCCTCGAACATTTATGGTTTTTAATGCTGACATTAGTACATTACGGTCACGTTTAATTTAATTGAAGCGAAATCAAGGACTCCTCGGAACAGGAAACTCCTGTTTCATGGAAACTTTTTTATCAAATCTAGAAAAGGTCGAAATTCGTTTCTCTCTTATCCGATGACAGTTTTCTTTCGAGTAAGGTACCCATGCGTGTGGATGTATAAATGGCGTATTTGAACAACGTTTCCAAACATTAAAATCCTGTATCTTTTGTTTCTAAGAAATGTCATTTCGGCAGCATACATAAAAAGTTTGTATATCCACGATCTTATTTTTAGGTAAAGGAGACAACTTGCGTGGCCATCAAAATTCAAAATATATTACGCAGTCCAACCGTAGTGCAGTGATAAACATTCACGATTCAAGTTTTCTGTTCCAGAACCTTTATATGTACTTGATTAGGGAGCTAGCCATACGGGACATATAAGCATCCTCAACCAGTTCGAGTACTTTTCCCGACGATTGTGGCTGTTTCACAATCAAGGCAAGATATGCTCATTATTTAATGGATGTGAAAAGGCGGGCGAGAGTCTCGGGCGAGTTGTCGAATGAATTTCAATAAATTGCAATATGTGAGACGATTCACAATGGTGGCAAAACCTGCGCCGGCGCTGACGCGACGTCGAAGATCATTTTGACACTCGCTGGTGTCACAACTCACGCGGCATCGTTGTGATCGATAACTGATACATAAAACAAAGTCAACATGTTTTACAAATATGTCTTTTCATTTTGCAGTCAGTGCTGACTTCGGGTATACCAATTTTAACTAGGCTTTTTTCCCGTACATGTCCTTAACTACATAAAATTTGCCAAATCTTCTCGAGTACACGGTTTTTTCGTAGCTTTTGGCATAGAGCTAGAACCATTTTATCTCAAGTTTCGAATTTCAACAACTGACTTAAATAATTTTTTAAAAAATTAATAGTTAGTGAATGTTATAGACAAAAATTCAAATAGCTATGTACGTAAAGTATTTATGGACAAGCTCTGTTTGACAAAAGTAGCAAAAGTCTACTTTTCTTCAAATGGCGAAATCTAAGAAACCAATGATCGTATTCTCTTTTACTTGAACAAATTTATGAGGGATATTAAAACCTGCAATCTGCAACTTAACTCATTATGATTTCTTTTAAACTTGTGGAAGAAATAGTGAAGAGTAACTAAATTCCTCATTTTTTCTTTGTGTATTTTTTTGTCCAGAATAGGCTCAGAAAACACTTCGGATACAAGAAAAAAAATTACACTAACTTTAGAAAGACAAAAGCGCCTACGACATAGGCTATTTTGGTTCTCTCTGTGTTTGGTAAGGTTGGGCGGGTGTGCCCACTATGCAGGGACCAAAAGAGGTTCATTGTGATATTTACCACTTTGAAACCCCGAAGATCTAAATGATAACTACCTGCACTTTTGAATTACCTGCGAGGCAACCAGTGACGGTATAAATCTATGCCGAAGGTCACCAAATAGTGGCTGATTGGTTGAAGACTCACCCGAGGGTGTACCACGATATCTCGAAAACCATAATCTCGAAAGCAAAAATCTCGAAAACAGAAATCTGGAAAACAAAAACTCGAATACCGAAAATTTCGAAAAATAAAATTTCAAACAAAAAAAACTAGAATTACAAAAATCTAAAAAAAAAAAATCTCGAATTAATGTTCCTAATTTTAAAATGCCGCCAAAATTTTGAAAATTGGCGGCGAATTTCGGAGGCATAGATATATGTGCGAGGCATGCTGCCTCACAGGGGTGCGTAGTGGTAAGTGTGTGTGCTTACTACGCCGGAGGTCTGGGTTCGAATCCTGCCATCGTCACCTGAAAAAAAAGACTTGTTCTTTTTCACGGCCCCCACCTCTGCGAGGGTTTGACAAGCCCTCCGAGAGTATCATTTGTCTTGAAAAATCTCTCAAAGTGCCGTTCGGATTCGGCAAAAAATTGTAGGTCCCCTTGTATGTAAAGAAATCAGCACACCAGCATACATTATTGAGAAGTTGGCCCTGGTTCACCTCGAGCTGTTGCGGCACTCTATTTATTTATTTTTTGTCAGTTGTGAACTTCAACGTGACACACGCAACGGATTCATTGGGCTGAAGGCTTAAGCCTCCGTCAACAAGGAGGTGGGAGGTCAAGTGAGGAAAGGTTCTTTAATAAGAATGCACGTAACTAAGTACCGAAATCTGGAAATTTTTGGGAGACCTATTGAAATTCAAAGATACACTTGGGAGACACACTCGGAGATCTTTGATTGATTTCTTTGTGGTACCATTTGTGCTCAAAAAATTATTTGATGCTCGCGCTCTGAAAAATGTGCTGAACTGTCAACTTTGGTCACCACTTATTAGGTATTGTGCAAATTGCATTTCAGGGACTGTATTCCTATGGCATCCAGGCAAAAACGAAGACTGGTGAAAAGTTTAAAAAAAATTCCAACTGGCATTTTAATGTAGAGAAGGAATGGCTGCTATTTCATTGGCAGTCATTGCTTCTGCATTAAATGTTTGTGGTGTGAAGTGGCTTGGTGCGGCAGCTGGTGGTGAGAAAAGAACTGCGTCGTTTAGCATACTCGGAGATCCAGAAGCCATCAGAGACAAGAAGAGAGCCTATATTGTGTGGAATCAATGTTGGAACCCAAATTCTCGATCGAGGTACAATGGGGAGCGAAGAACTTCTAAACGAGCAGCCAGAACAGCCAACAAACGGGCATGGAAAAAGTTCGGCAAGAGTATAGAGCACGAAATCTGTAAACAAGATATATAGGCAGACTTCGCCAGTTTCAGAGGAAAGAAGATAAATTTCGCACAAGGGGGTAAATGCGTTAAATTTATTTGAAATAATAACGATATCTTATGCAGATGTAGAGAGAACTTTTTGGAGTTGCTAAGCCCTCAACAGGGCACTGGAAATGGCCCTGCTAACAAGCTTAGGGCGGCGAATAGTCCCACAGCAGATGAAGTCACTGTGGCAAATAATTCGCTAAAAGTTGACAAATCTGCTGGAGTTGATGAAATCCGGACGGAAATGCTTAAGACAATGGGTGAAGGAGGTGCTTAATGGCTAACAAGTGTCATTAAGGTGGCTTTGGATAGGAATATGGGATAGAAAACAGGAATTATAGTACCCATTTTCAAAAAGGGACAAGAGAGATTGGTCTAAAGGGATATATCTCTCTAAAAAAAAGAGTGTATATCTCTCCCGGAAAAAGTTTTCGTGAAGGTGTTGAAAGCATGTTCCAGAATTGTAATCGAGGCTCTTTGAAAAAGCAGTGCGGCTTTTAGTATGGCAGAGGCACAACCCACCAGCCTTTTACTCTTAAGCTTATTCGTGGGAAGTTCTGGGAATATGGCCAACCAGTCTACGCGTGCTTTTTACATTTGCAATTGGTCCGAAAGCCATTCAGTTTTCGTTTGAACTGCCAAAGCTGCGAAAACAGATAAATGGTGTCAAATCCCGTTATTTTGATGTTTTCATTGGACTTCGTCGGGGATGTGTACTATCACCTCTTCTTTTCTGCTCTTTATGCTGAAGAGCAGTCTTGGCGAGGAAAGTTCCGAAATGACTGGCATCAGGATCAGCCGCCTTGCACATAATGTAATCGCTTTGAAACGCAGAGTTTAATTATCTCGGGTTTTTTCCTGCGGAAGATGGGAGGAGTGATACTGCGTTATACTGTAGAATTAGTCTAGCTGTAGCAACAGTAAAGCACCTGGACCGGCCGGTTATCAGGAAAGCTGAGCTTGGAGTGAAAGCAAATATCTCAGCTCTTAATTCACTCATCTATGGTCATGAAATTTGGAAATTGATCGAAAGAATTAGATCGCACATGTGAGCTCCTGAAATGAGATTTGTGTTGGTGCTACGCTTACGCATAGAGGGCGAGATATGCCAGTATTCTTATGGGAATCTCAATAATCGTGGAATAATGTTGAGCATCTACTTCTATTCGTAGAATAATCAATTCTTCGATGGTTGGGAAACTTTGTCCGCATACCCCCCATTGACTTCCTGGGCAGGTCACATGCTAGCCGAGACTCTAGTGACTCGCCTCCCTGGTAGGCCAAAAAAGGTTGTGGTATCAGGTTAAGATCATATCTTAGACCTGCCCAACGATCGTGCCGGGTTCTCTTTACTTGGTTTGACTGGCGTTAATAGGATAGGGTAATTCGAAATTCATTACAGACGATTTTTTGCACTTACTCGCTTTGTTTTGTGTTAAGATAGAAGGAAAAAAATGCAGAAGCAGTGTAAGGACAGACCATTGTAATGGAAACATGGTGCCTTTGTAGACTGTTCTTTGCAGTCTTTTCGGTTTTAGGGAATCAGATGCACGACAGCTATGGTCGGGCAATGCATCCACAACGTCATCTTCGGTTGAAGCTCCACCTATTTCAAACGATTCTATTCTGCTGTAGGTATGTATGGCTACGCAAGCCTTTCCCGCTCTGTGTTCGTTATAGTTTAAGGCTTAGATTGAGCATGACACTCTGATTCTTAGTACTAGAGGAAAGAGTGAACGAGAAAGGTTGACCATTTAAGATAGAGGAGGGTGAAATCCATTATTGTATTTTTAATAGTAAACAGAGCTCTGTTCAGAATACCGCCGAAGTCACACCTGGCAGCTCAAGTGAATCACTTAATCTAATTTTTTTTAAATTAAGAATGGATAAGGAAAAGATAAGGAAGTAGCCCTTCATTTTAGTCCTTGATGCTGGTTGCTGGTGTTTTGGATAACGATATTTATTCTTTTCTTGTTGTTGTCTAGGACGTGCACTAAAACTTTGAGAACGCAGGACTAACTGACTAATTGGCCTTCAGTCCCTTACAGATTCGAGCCCCCGATTGCCTACTATTGGTGGCGCTAAATATCTGCTATGTAAAGTAATTTTCATTGTCAAAAAATCTATCATTTCCACTCAAAAGTCGGCTCATTAAAATTTATTTACCAATTGCATTATAACAAGCCCTAACGAGATTAAAGTTTTATGCAGAGTTCAATTAAAACACAAAAGCCGCTTTACTTAACAACCTTATTGTTCTAAAAAAAAAGCACACTCATCAGAGATAGAAAGTGAATAGTAAAATTAATATGAAAACTACTTAAAATCGACCACAGATAACAACCCCAAAATTAATTAGAACCAAAAACGCACGATAAACCAGTAAATTAATTTGACAACTACAATTACTACAGCTGCAATTTTATACCTAGATATGTGTGTGTGTATGCATGAAAATCTAAATTAAAGCAACCGCCAAACACAGCGACCTAATGAACCGCCCTTCAAATCCCATTTGACTTAGTTTATCGTGTTCGGGTTGCGTGGGTGATGGTTAATGGTAGGTACTGGCGGTGGCTGCTGGCTACGGCCTACTGATTTTAATCCGACAAAAATATAAAACGCAATTAAAAGTGTTTTCAAAATCTCATTGCAATGACACGGGCATAAAAATAAATAAAATTCCACGTCGGTTTTGTTTATCCAACTGACAGCCTAACTGGAATGAAGCCTTGCCTGGCCCAGCGAAACTCTTGTGCGCGCGTTGGCATCGGCAACATCAGCAATTTAATTCGTTAATTAAAAATTCCGAATGTTAAAATGATTTGTGCTTGTATATCCATTCACATACAGTTCCATTGCTGGTTGCTGCTAGCGACTGTATAGGGAAAGTTGGGCTTTCCATGGAAAAGGAGAGAATTTATTTGCAAGGATAATGAGTCCCTGAATGCTTGCGATATTTTTCTATCTCATACTCTGACTCTTGAATCGAAAAGAGTTGAAGGACATTCCGAAATGTGGTCGGTTATTTATGGATTTGTGGCATAGCGGCGATAACGCCAAACACATCCAAGCTGTAGGCCCACTCCATCCAGGGAAGGGAAGGCTGTAAACACCTCTCTAATAACAATAACAATAAGAGCCGCACTGATGCATGGCCGGGTTGAATGATAAAAGCAACATCATCCGCACTTAAGACCATCATCAGAGCTATGTGGAACGAGGCATAGAAGTCATTCAGTGCCGTGATGTTGAAAAAGTTACTAACCCGCAAAAGTACGAGCGAAAAAAAGCTTATTCTGAAAAATTGAAATAGCAAGGCTCATGCGGTTGACTCGGCCTATGATGGCAACGAGAATTTTTGGTTTTCTATTTAAAGTTCCATAAATCGAGGGAGAAGGTACTGGACCATAAGCAGAAGGTCTAAATCGAAAAAAAACCTGGGTTTTTTACCCAGGACTGTTTGGCTAGAATGTTGATTACTATGTACCCCTTTCGTCTGCGAGCAATTGGTGCGATGAGCAAAGTACTTTTTGCTTCCGACAGTGGCTTACGTTCCATCTGTCTGCGTGTTTTTTTTGCAATTTCTGGTAGCTGCTATCTCAATTAGATTAGACTTTCACATCATTAGCCTGGAAATTGCTTAATGAGCCCACCTCAAAGAAAAAAAAAAACCCTCGAAATGGGGTTTTTCCTTTATACGTTGCTGTGGGGACACAAACGCCCGCAAGCAAGCAAAAGGGACACCGGTAATTAAATTACTTGATAATTTTTTTTTTTTAATTTACGTGGGATGACAGCAGTATGGCTTGGAGAAGAAGGTTATTTTAATATTTTTTTTGTGTAAATTTTTAATTATTTTATTTTCAGCATGTTTTTTTTTGCTCGCACAACCCACGGCCTAATTATGTAACCCACCCACCTTTGCCTGTCAAGGATAATTATAAAAAAATGGAGAAAAGTGGAAGCAGTGGTCTTTGACCGCAAGATGTTTTAGTTGGGAAAACTTTACAATAATATTTGATTCTGGTGTATTTAAGACTATTTCTGTTTGAGGCTTTTTTGATGTCTGGCAAATTGGAAATGGAGAACTTGCATGTGCATAGAAGAGCATTCGAAAACTTAAAATTTCATTAATAAAAGGCTCAATTTCACCAATGACATTATGTTTACTTTCAGGGCAGTGGTGTAGTTTTTTGTCAATTTTGGCATCGGCTTTGTATCAAGAAGCAGCGTTCTGTTGAAACCACAAATGTTGTAAGTTTCCATGTCATCCAATGCAGACGACAAAATCCATTGCATCGACGGATTTTTCGTTGAGCTGGCCGATTCGAATCAACTCATAATGTTGCAAACAATCCTCTACGAGGGATGGTTTTGGCGACCAATGATGACCCTCTTTCACAAAAACAGCCTTATTAACTGAAGGCCAATTCGAAGGCGGCGTCATGAAGAAAATGACCGACATCACCCCTTTCAAAGCTTGTAAATCTCTGTACTGAAAATAAGCTGGGTTCAAAATTAATAGAAATATTCATCAATATTATGTCACGTGAACCAATTTTATCAAATGGAAAACGCTTGTTATTACGAGAGAAAATATTTTGTCATGATGAGAAAAAATCTTGGAACAACAAAACTATTTGTCAGATCGGAATACCTATACCTAAAAAAAACTAGTGGGAGAGTTACAATCCGCTTAGGCAAATCGTTTTATACCCCATCCCAATTGACGACTGTCAAGCTCCGAATTGTGTCATAAATCTTGATTGTTAAATTTCGGTTTCATTTAACTTCAATTGTATATAGAATTTCTCAGTTAAGAATATTATCCTAAGAAAGGGGCGTGGCATCCACATCTTTTAAATTACATCGTTTTTTTGTTTACAGTTTTTATCAGAAGTGGTATACAGGTGTTGATTGCATTTTCACATTAAAAATTTGGTTTATACTTAAAAACGCCCGCAAAAGTGGGCGTGGCAAAAATTTATACATTTCAGTTGATTGCTTTCACACATATCTGAGCGAATATACACAAAGAAAATATATCGAATAAAAACCGTTTATTAAAATACAAATGAAATATGACCACGCCCAAAAGGGGCGGGTTTTGGCTTTTTTTGAAATGTCAATCGCAATACACTTAAGCGTGGATAACGCTAACCAAATTTCAGCTTCCTACGACAACTTTGAATTTTCATGTCATTAAGTAAAGTGGGCGTGTCAGTATGCGGATTTTAGAATTTTTTACACTTGTACTGCTTCGGGACCTAGAAAGAACAGATATTAAGTTTCAAGCTCCTAGCTCAAAATTTAAGGCCTAAAAACTACCGACAAACGGACGGACGGACGGACATGGCTCATTCGACTAACAATTCGGTCTCAATCATATGCCCTTAAGGTCTTGGGGGGCTACGGTGATTATTTCTCTATGTTACAAACTATGAATCAAACTTCATATACCTCCTATCTTATGGGAAGGGGTATAAATATTAACCGTAGCGGAGAGCGGGGCTAGAAGTACCAGTGGTAAGAAGTTACAGTCAAAATCGAAAGGGTTCCTCTTAGAATCGAATAAAAGAATAAAAAAATGTTCGTATAGCAACCGTTTCGTTCACCTATTCCGTCGGGCCTTCAGGTTACCCTCACACCATATGGGGTTAGGTCATATCCAAAGATCCAACACCGAAAAAGGGAACATCTTCAAAGACGGAAAAAATCTACGATTTTGACCGATATACCTGAGCAGCATTTTTCTTTTCTATCCTCAAAATCTTTCCACCTGCGATGTGCTACGCATCTTAACGGTAGTCATGATCCCTTGATCGCGAGTTAATTATAAAAAAAAACAAGTGGGAAAGTGCATTGAAGCGGTATGCAAAAGCTTCAATCCATCTACGACGGATTGCAAAATACTTGACCATACCAAAAAGAAAGTAGGTGGGATATACCATACCATACCATACCACGCCTCCAAAAAGTGGGCGGGATAGAAAAATATAGCTGTTGAATGCTTTATACTAGGTGGTTGCATACATTTCGGCCTAAAACTCCGCCTTTTTAACTAAAAAAATCACTTTTTTTAACGCCACGCCCTCAAAAGTGGGCGGAGGCACATACAATAATACATAAAAGTTAGAAAATGCTAATGTCTACAGCTTTTGTCATACAAATTTTTGTCAAATTTCATATATATTTATTGAAAAACAGTCATTTTAAGCTAAAATCCCTTAAATAGTGGTCGTGGCCAATGAAAAAGCTAAAATTCTTTGGCTACCTTAAAGACAATTATAAACAATGTTACGTACCAAAAATAAATGCGCTAGCGCCATTGTAACAAAGCTAAAATTTGCAAAATGTATTTTTTTAAATTAGAGATGGTCGCACATACAGCCCTGTAGTGGGCGTGTCTGTGGGCGGATTCAGCTTATTTTCAAACTTGATCTGAAAGACTGGACTTCCAACCAACCAACAAAATTTCTGCTCTCTGCCTTAAAATTTAAGGCCTAACAGTTGTTTACTTACGGACGGACGGGCGGACGGACGGACATGGCTTAATCGATTCTCCTGTCGGTCCCATTCATATTTCTAAAAGGTCTTAGGGGTCTACGGTGATTATTTTACTGCGTTACAAACTATACATCTAACTTAATATACCCTGGGTCGGGTATAAACAGTGGGTCAGTGCAACAGTGCGTATATAATAGCTTTAGTCCGTTACAGACGGTATACAGGCGGTATACCTTATTCCTATTCCTATCCTCCTTTCCATTCCTATTCTCCTCTTTTCCTGCTTTCCATCCCGGTCCCGTTACCATTTACCCTTTAACCGAAAATCAATATTAGCATAGAAATACCTAAGTTTGCAGCTAGAATGTACGCAAAACTGTAATTTTTTGGTTCAAATTCAATAATTTTGTGAAATTGACCTCTACAGATGGGCGTGGCCGAAAACTTTGTATGAACGAAATCTAAAATAGTATCCGGGTTTTCTTTATTTGGTAATTTTTTTATTCTATACTAAGTAAAGCTAAAAAGCAGTCGAAATCCATGTTTTTTTGGAAGCTTATAGGTTTTTATTTAATTGTGCCTCTAAAAATGGGTGCGGCCCAAAACTTTGTATGAACCAAATGTAGAAATTGATATTTTCTACATTACATAGTAAGTAAAAATTTTTCGACTTGGAACAAAAATATTGAATAAGTTGCTTTTGAATTACTCTTTAATTCGACGCCAAAAATGTAATTTTTTGGGTATAATTCAACAATTTCGTAGTATCAACCTCTAAACATGGGCGTGGTCATAAACTTTGTACCGGTGAAGATCCCGGTGAAGCTAATGTGCTAAATTTTATAGTCGGAATCCATGTTTTCTGGAAAATTAAGAAATTAAAGAAATTTAAAAAAAATGTTGTCTACAAAATATATAAAGTAAATTTTTTTCGATTTGGAACGAAAATATTAGATATATTGCAAAGTTTACACTTTCAATCGATGCCACGCCCACAAGGGGCGGTCCGCGGACTTTATTTATATCTTTTATGACTTGTAATCATTAGAAGATGCTAAATAATAAATTTCAGCTTTTCACGATGTCTTACAGTCTTGTAAGCACCGGAGGTTGTTGCACATTTAGACCGATTGTGTGTGTGTGGGCGGATTTTAAAAACTTTAACACTTGTATTGCTTCAGATGACAGAGAGCTTACGTACAAAATTTTAGCTTCCTAAAACGGATGGACGGACATTGCTCAGTCGACTCAGAATTCGGTCTCGATCATTATGCCCTTAAGGTCTTGGGGGACTGTCGTCATTATTTCTCTATTCCTAGAGGAATAGGGTATTAAAAATACCCAAGCAGTAGACACTTTTAGAGTTTTAGAGGAAAAAACCTTGGCTAAAACCTTGGTATCAGGGCCTCTTCATCTGAAGGGAAAGATGATGCATTTGATCTGGTGTAGTATAAGCCGAATTGTCAAAGCCTGCCAGGTGAACATGTGTTAAGTGCGTATTATTATACGCACTTAATATTATATTTAATTTAAATGTATAAGATAAAATAAATTCTTTTTTTTTTCTTTCCAAATGAATTACGCTTTTTTGTGTTGAAACAAGGCTTTTTTCTTAAACAATTAAAATACTGTTTTTTAGAATAAGATTTAATTTTACTGAATTAAGAAATCTGATCTTTATTTTTTGCTTATAACCTGTTGAGAACAAAATTTGTTTTCTTTTAAAGGTTTATTTTATCAAAAAGCTAATCGAACGTATCGTTGCTTATATTGAGGAGTGGCCCCTATGCAAAAGCCATTCAATTAAATTAATATTGAAAAGCGAAAAATTGCAACAATTTACAATTCTAAAATATTATAATAATGGCCAGTCCTATGATCATTTCAAACGCTGCCAGGCGAACATCGTCAGGAACCTTTATATTATAATGATGCAGACATAAAGTGACAACTCTTCCTATGGTTTCCCATAAGGGAACAAGTATTTGAAAAACAAACTAGTGGGAGGGCTACAATCCCAATTTACCACTGTCAAGTTCCGAATTGTGTCATAAATCATTGTTGTTAAATTTCAGTATATTTAAACTTTAATTGTATTTCGAGTTTCAGTCAGTTAAGAATCTAATTCTTTAAAAAAGGGGCGTGTCATTAACCCCTTTTTAATAACATCGTTTTTTTTTGTTTATGTTTTATTTGTATCAGAAGTGGTATACACGGGTAAATTACGTTTTCATATTAAAAATTTGGCTTTGCCTTAAAAACGCCCCAAAAGTGGGCGTATCAAAAAATGTATTCATTTTAGTTGATAGCTTACACACATATCTGAGCATTTTATGTTGCAAGTTTTTGGGATTTTATGAAAATACCTATATCGAATAAGAGTTATTTATTAGAATGAAAATTATATATGACCACGCCCACATGGGTCGGTTTTTGCCTTTTTTTGAAATGTCAATCACAATACACTTATGCAAGGATAACGCATAGCAAATTCCAGCTACCTACGACAACTTTGAATTTTCATGCCAATAATTAAATTGGAATTTCAAACATTTTCACACTGTACTGCTTCGGGATCTAGAAAGGACAGATATCTAGTTTTAACTTCCTATCTCAAAATTTAAGGCCTAAAAACTCCCGACAGACAGACAGATGGTCGGTCGGACGGTCATGGCCCATTCGACTAACAATTTGGTCTCGATCATATGCTCTTGGGGGTTTACGGTGATTATTTCTCAATGTTACAAACTATGAATCAAACTTAATATAGGTACCCTCCTATACTATGGGATGGGGCATAATAAAAGCAACAAATAGTGCCAATACTGCGAACTACCGACTGCAAATTTAAGAAACAAGGGAGACAATGACGAAAGCATTTTATGAAAAATTATAATACTGCTGCAGTTTTTCGGTCTTTGATCGATTTCCCTCTCTTCGAAACTCAAGTCGAAGTATTTTTCCAATCAGTGAGAAGATGGAGAGTTTACTAAAGCAGATCAAATAGCCCATGTGATAGTATTTCAAGTACAATAATTAAAAAGCTAACCAAACGTATCGTTGCTCCTCAATATAAGCAACGATATGTTCGGTTAGCTTTTTAATTAATGTACTTGAAATATCATCAAATGGGATATTTGATTTGCTGTTGTTACCTTTTTATATCTCATAGTTTCATAATTGCAACTATTACAACAAACAGTTACGAATTATTGTGAATGACTTATCCATTGCTTTTTTTAAACAACCTGAATTGAGACTTTATCCATTAATTATTCCAATTGGAAACTTGTTAAAACACTTCTTTTTTAATGTCAAACCTTAGCGAACGGCTAATTAACGCCAAGCTTTGCCTATTCTATATTGTAATTTTACATTTGTAATATTTTCTCTTTGAAATAAAATTTAATTAACTAAAGCTAACAAGTTGATAGAATTTTTTATATGTTCAAAGTATTATTATTAATATAAAATATATTTCATTTTTTTTCTTCATTAATGTTTATACATTTCTCAATAACTAAATTTGTACAAGAAACAAATTCATTTCTTTATAGCAAAAAAAAAAATATTATAAAATAATTATAATAACATGTTAATAAAACATGTCGAGTTTCTGTTGGCTAAAACTAAAGAAAATCTGTATAAAATAATGTTTTTTTATTTATTCCAATTTTAAAACAAAACCCTGGTAATCAATCAGAGCTGAGCTGAGCTAAGCAACTCCATTTTTGTGAAGTATCGGAACTTCCTAGCCTAACTGTCTCGCTATGAAAATTCGTCCTTATTTAGGCGTTTGAATTGATTTCTTTTCCGATCGGAAATATAAAATGGGATTCAGATCGGAAGACTATTTAAACTATGTTTGAAGTAAGTCTTAGGTCATTGTCCTGTTAAAATGCCCATTTCTGAGGCAAGTAGTAATCAGCATGTGGCAGTTTTATGTTGTTTTTTTTTTTTATATTCGCAACTACGGAAAGCTTGTAGATTTAGAAAGGCACAGGTAGATGCCCTTTCAGGAGTTACCGTTTAGAGCTATAATTAAAGCTGGTAAACAGAGAGGAAATGTTCTTTAGCCCTTTCGATAACGAGTGATAAAGGACTATTAGCATAATTTACGTAACTGCATAAGAATGAATTTCTCCCTGATCAAGGTACAAGTGAATTTCGGGTTAAGAAATAGGTATATAAAAAAAATACTCAAAAATTTACATCTTAAATTTTGAAGTCAACAATTTTCGTGCACGTTTATTTAAGTAAATTTAAACATCTGATCCTTTTGGAAATCCCTACAGAAATATCAGGAATTTTCGAAAGAATAACCTTGCAATGAAGGGCTTAAGCAAAAGGCAAAAAAATATTCAATGAGGATTGAGGAATTTTCCATGTCCTTAGAAACCATTTACCGTAAAAATTAACTTTGTCTGCTGTGAATAAATTTTATTTTTACCCCCATTGCCGTAAAAAGTCTTTCGCAAGAAATTTTCGCTCCCCCTATACTCAATTTTGTGTGATTTTACTTTCTCCAAATAAACAGTCTGTAACTTGTCCTGCTGGATTATGTGCCTAAAGAACATTCAAAGCAGAAAAATCGATTGATCGAAACTTCTAAAAACACTTCGAGTGAGAGAATAATACAAAACAAAACCGTTTGACGCCCTCGTTTTCTCCATCTATACACATTTGAGTTGGTTATTCAAAGATTCGCCATGCAAATAAAAACAAGAAAATTGAAGGCTCCCCGCCCACAAAAGGGGCCCAAAAATTATGTGGGGGCCAAACGACGACGAAATATAGATGGAAATGTCAACATTTCTATCGAAAATCAATATAGGACAGCCGTATCCTGGGTAGGGGTATACTATACCGTACGACGAACACAAACATCCGAACTTTATTTTTGCGACAAAAGGCACAATTTTCCAATTGAGTTAATTTTCATGGCAGGAAAATACAGATCACGACCAATGTGCTAGAATCAATGTGGTTGATGACGATATGATGACGCGTATACTAGTGGCCATAGAGAAAAAGGACTTTGAAAAACATATACATAAGTATTTGCATTATATATGTACACATAATGTATATAAAATGTTTATATAGACTCGCATACGGTTGACTAGATGTTTGCAAAATCAAAATTAGTTCATCCGGAAAATCGGGACCAGTATGCAGCAACGTAGACTGGACTAGTTGGCGGAGAAGACGATATCCCCTTAACCGAAAAAGTTGCCTTGATTTGTTTGGTTATTTTCTTTTTTGTTTTACAGATTTTTCGGACGACAAAAGGACATTTTGATTTCATTAAAGTAGTGAGATTTTCCTCTTTAACCTAACTGCTAATGCTGGTCCTTGTAACATCCATAATGGTAGCAGAGAATTCTAAAAAATAAAATTATTTAAGATTTAAAAATTTGGCACAACGTTGAACTTGGTCAACGAACCCTAACATAAATTAAAATTTTCATCTTGCTTCGTTATCCCTGGAGAGAGCGTAAGACCGTGATAAATTGCTTTTCCTCTGGACACTAATAATTATTATGGCAGGCAAACATTACCAATACACAAAACACAATAGCGAGCAGCAGACCAAATGTCTGTTTGTTTTTTTAATTTGACAAATAGAAATCCAGAAAGCTACCACTTGCCTTTCGAATTTGTTTTGTTAAAGGACATTGTCTTAGAATACAAAATTCCTTTACACAAAAGAGTCAAACAATGCGAGGGTAAAGAAAAAATTTGCCTCATTGTGAGCAATTTAATTATTTTATGTCCTTCATACTCCTTCAGAGACCGTGACGTTGTTGCACTACGGTCGTTAGTTCGGCCGTAAAAAAATCATTCCTGTTATGGATGTGGGTAAAATTGTTATTTAAATTTTAATTTAGTAAAAGTTCTTTATTTTGAATTTTCCATTGCACTTCATGACGTGCCGAGAAACAGAAAATGTTTGAGCGCACAAGCTGCCTACATATGTCAAAATCTAATATTTTTTAAACTGAAGAAAGGTTGGATCTAGGCAAATTTTTTATTAGGTACAATTTATAAGAGCTTTTTAAATAAACCCTTCGTCCATACGTATAGAAGTGGTGAGATGAAGTGGTAAGAAAACCTTGCTATCTTTTGTAGCCAAAAAATGTCCCCTCAGCTGAAAGGAAGACTCCAAACCGTAGTTATACGTCCGGCGCTTACATATGGTTCACAATATTGGACAAAATATGAATAAAAAATACGAGAGAAATCAACCGCAGCTGAGATGAAGATGATTTGCATGACAGCAGGAGTAAAAAAGCTGGATAGAATAAAACATAAGAAGTATGAAGTGCCAAGGTAGCTTCCACGTATAAAAGAACCTCCAGACAAAATTTGCACGACCGGCAACTTGTTCATAAGGGAGATCCTTCGAACCCTGTTACAAAAGCAATGGCAATCAACGTTCCAACACAATCGCGAAGAAGAAGAAGGCCTTAATATTTATGGATCGAACAAATGCAACGAAAACAGCATTTAAATGACTTCTGTGATGAAGTGATGCCAAAACGTGTAGCCTGCTGGTATATTCTGAGCTCTAATCGGTGTTCCCTACAAGGGGATATTTGGAAAGGCAGTAAGCGTGGCAGGGTTATGATCCCTCAATAGAAATCGGAATTTCTTGTAGGGTTTAATTTTTGTAGTAAGAGCCTCATAAGAGCTTAAATCTTGTAATAAGTGTGGAACTCTTGAAAAGTGAGATTAGCTCTGTTAATAGAATCTTTAGTCCTATAAGAATGCTTCATTTCTTCCGCCATTGCCTTTAATAAAAAACTCCAACTTTTTCTTGCTTAGAAGATTTATGCCCCTGTAGCTGTGCACAGAGGGTCTCCTTTCTTAATGATTTAGCAAACAATGCTGTGGTTCCATTTGTCAGACATGCTTCCTCCGACCAAATCTTACAGATGAGCCGATGCATGCTCCTAAACAGCTCATCGCCAGCAGATTTAGAAAGTACGGCAGCTATGGCGTCAGCTTCAACTGCTTATGTGCACTTAAGCTTAGATACAGCCACTTTAACTTCATCCAGGTCGGGTGGGAAGTATCGTTTGTGTGCTTCGTTGGTGACGTGTTTACCCAGGTTGATTGGCTCCTTCTGTCTTGGTTCGTATTCGCCGTTATATAGTTATGAAGAAATGGTTTTTGCAAATCCTCAGCAACTCATTTCTGTTGCGTGTATGCAGACGCATTCGACGAATTTTTAAACCAGATGTCGCCCAATGGACCTTCAACCCAGCTACCGAGTTTTAGCTCTCTAGCTTAAATGAAAAGGTCTAAAAGTAATTAACATATACGAAAAAAAAACAATCACGAAAAAGAGGAACCCAAAGTTCCATGGCTTCTTCTTTGTTGTCCGGTAAAATGGCTAATTTCTATGAAGGTGACGGTTAACATGGCAGCAATGAAATGTTCGTGCTTATTGTTTGTTGAGCTTACAACTTTGTGTCGCTTTGAACTTGTTGGAAAATATTATAGTTAATGTCATTGATTTAGAAACATTTGTAAGATTTTCGTACACAAAATTATTTTTCAATTCTAGAAACAAGACCTGGTGTGGGTTAGATTTATAATAAAAACTTCAAAGGATTTTAGATCCGATGTAAACCGAAAACAAAAATTATAATTCCATTTAAGCACGCCAAGTTGTGGGATCAAAAATTATGCGTAGGTTTTCTGAAATGAACACCTCAGCGCCACCACAAGCCTGGAGATGGAGACGTCTGTTAAGTCGTAAATGAGGTCAGCAACCAGCAATTTCTGCGTAGGTTTGAAAAATTCATTCATTGTAGGAAGAAACATTTTGGCTAGTTTTTATTTTGCTAATCTTTTTTTGTCTTGTCTTGATAGTCTTTAAAGTAATTTAAACCGGGTTAAGGGGCTCGAACATGATATGATTTATCAATTATCGAGGATTTAATTATACCCATTAATTTTAAAACAGATTCTGTTTTCGTAGGTACCTACATCATAACAACGAACTAAAACGATCTTTAATTAACCACGTCCTGCAGTCGAAAGGCTCAGAGAAGTATCAATTTTATTTTTGCTACAAAATATTATTAAAAAATCAAGGCCATAAATTTGTTTATATACCAAGGAAGATCGCTAGCGTTTGTCTACCATCGCAATAAAAAGCTATATAAGACGTTCTAAAGGTGACATTAAGGCCTTTAAGACCAGCACAACGAAATTAAGAGCCAAGACTTAGAAAATCTTACTTTTTGGATCTCATCTGTTTATGTTTAGTTAAATAAAGCAAACGCCTCACAGTTTATAGGAGAAAGGTTTAATCCTCTGGCCTTTTTTTAAGGGCACCCATCAACCTAACCCAACCTTACCTCTAGCTTTTGCATAGCCTTCTCTTGCGTTTTTTGAATTCATTGAATAAAAATTACTCATCTTGCTCGTTGCGAAAAGTCCTTGATGTGATAAGTTCAGCAACGCAGGGCTAACATGTGTTATCTTACCATATACGACCCAGACACAGAACGGCTTTTTAAAGGGACGTTAACCAAGAGGTATCTTCTCGTCCTCAGCTTACTATACTATGTTATATACTTTTCAACTAGACTATTCAATTGTAGACTTTAAGTTTAAAAGTCATCTTCTTTTGCAATCATCAGATGAGGTCTTCCGCTATTGATCCCTTCAAGGTATGAAACATTGATTTGAGCCCGGTAAATACTCACTTCGTAGCCCAGAGGCCGCCAAACCAAGCAGAAGCAATACCTTTCGAATCCTTTTTCTTGAAGATATAAATTTTCTTAAACCATATTTGAGAATGATAAATTTTTCTTTTTTGTATTAAAGTTTATTTCGAATCCATCAATGAGGATTTTTTGGTTAGTCGGTTCTAATAGTTTAGTCAACTTTTCGTCTTCTTCCTTTCCTAGCGCCAAATAAAACTGACAGTGAGAAAACACATTCCTCTTAACTAAGCATTTGCCCGAAACACATTCTTGCCATTAACCTCCAACCGACTTAAATTAGCAACCTAGCATTGGCCACCACCAGCACTCAACTCTAACTCTACCGTCGCAGAAGCAACGGAGGGGAAAATGTGTCGAATTCCATTCAATTTAGGGTTCTCATTCACTTATTGTGTGAAAATCATTAAATACAACAACCGTTTTGGAAAAAAACGGTCTGTGTTTGTACGAAAGGTTGGTATGTCGATGACGCCACTCTGTTCCGTCGTCATATCCGGACTCCAATCCTGGACCTACTTGTAACAATGCGGAGTCCGCCCTATTTCGAATTAGTACCTACTTGTCTAGTTCCTCTCATAGCAATAGCAGTGACCAAACTCCAGACTAATGCTTCTGACGGACCATCTATTAGCTGGCTACGCCCCTGGCTACGGCCTATATGTCTGATTTTAACATCTTTGTAAAATCAAGTTGATTCGCTTTTTAGGCTCCTTACGAAGCCAAAGAAAAACTTTCCAGATCAAGAATATAATGGAATTGTTAAATTTTTGCTTCGCGTTAAAATAAAAATAAATAAATAGAGTGGCGCAACAGCTCGAGGTGAACCAGGGCCAACTTCTCAACAATGTATGCTGGTGTGCTAATTTCTTTACACACAAGGAACAAGTCTTTTTTTTTGGCGACGATGGCAGGATTCGAACCCAGACCTCCGGGGTAGTAAGCACACACACTAACCACTACGTCACGGCACCCCACTTTTGCCTCGGGATAGTTGAATTAAACTCCATTTCACTTTTGGGATCGCACAACGAAACAATTTGTATTCGTCAAACACATTTTTTTTCGTGTTTTCAACACTTAATTTCAATTCTAAAAGCATTTTTTACTTTATCTCAAGATGCGCACGATTTAAAAGCTTAAAAACAACTATTACTTTCAGAGTCAGCTATCCGCCTAGTTCTCGAAATTTTGTTTTTCGTAATTTGCCACTGAAGATGAAAATTCGATATCGAATTGCGAATATCGGTTTGCTGTCAGTTGACTAGAATGACAGTTCAATGGTGAGTGCAAGTAACTTGCTTTGAAATTAGAGAACCTTTTATCGTCGTTGTACACAAATCCGAATGGGATTAGCTTTGGGAGTGTTCCAAGACTTCGTACGACTCTGTGTAACTTTTGCCTTACAAAAGCTGTCGGTCAAGCTTTTGGATAATCAATGATTTCATATGCATACTTGAAATCTAGTAACAGGTTTTATATAAGTCGATTTGAAAATGAGGGGGTTTTCCAGGATCTGCTGGACCAGGAGAGTGCAAATTTTAATCTAAAACCCCAAACACTGACTCTGAAAAGAAGTTTGAGTTGTTCTCAGATGTAATTTATCACAGAAACACAAAAGAACAAAGCAACGAAACACACACGGAAAAAACATTCAAAGTAGTTTATACTATTTCCCGAGTTGATTCTTTGGCGAGTTAAGGCGAGATTAACTCCAGATCTGATTTTACTCAAAAACTCATTTCTAGGGTTAATTTCAGTTTAACTCGGAAACTCGGCTTCGAGTCTCATTTCTGTTGCTTGCATGTAGACGGATTCGACGAATTTTCAAACCTCATCTCGCCCAATGGACCTTCAACCCAGCTACCGAGTTTCAGCTCTCTAGCTTAAATGAAAAGGCCTAAAAGTCATTTACATATACGGATGGACGGACGGACCGACTAACATGCCTTGATAAAACGAAAACAAACGAATCGAAAAAACCAAAAACCCATAAATCACTATTCAAAATTTTACCACATACTAAAGGAATCTTGGAAAAATCTTTAAAGTCTGAGATTCGGCCCGAAAATTAAACACAAAATTCTGTATTATACCGATATATTAACGACGGTTGTGTTTAAATTTGGTTTAAGTATAGCACGATTAAAGAGGGTTTTTCGAAAATTAATATTTTTAAATATCGTTTATAACTTAATTTTTTCTTTTTTAAAAGGCAAAATAGACCAAGTGGGTAAGTGTCCTAGTGCGCGTATGTAATAGCTTTGGTCCGTCTGTAATGGACCGCGGTGCATTCCTACTCTCCATTCAATTCTGGTATTGTTTTTTTTTCTGTTCTACTCCCTTCCCGTTACCATTCATCATTAATTAAAATAAATATTTTATTCCTTAGGTATAATATTTTTTAATTAAGTTTTTAAGAGGGTCGTGGCATGTCAAGCTCCTATAACCGCAAATCAATATTAGCATAGAAATATCCAAATTTGCAGCCAAAATGTACGCAAAAATTCATTAATTATACAAAATCCAACGAGATGGATTGTGGCCAAAAACAAACGAGATCTAAAATACTGTCCGGTGAACATTATGTGCTAAAGTTTATTCCCCTCACTAGGGGAAGAATAAGATCTTATAGCTAATCATTAAGAGATGCTAGATGTCAAATTTTAGCTTTTCACGACGCACGTCTTACAGTTTTGAAAGCACTGGAAGTAGTTGCATAATAAGACCGATTGTGGGCGTGTCTGTGGGAGGATTTGAAAAATTTAACACTTGTATTGCTTCGGTTGACAGAGAGCTTACGTAAGAAATTTTAGCTCTGAATTTAAGACATAAAAATTTGTGACATACGGACGGACGGACGGACGATCATTCAACTCAGGGTTCGGTCTTAATCTTATAATCGGAAAAAATTATTTTATGTGGTAGTTTTATAGATTCTAAGTCTAGAAGATGCTGAAAAATGCAAAAAAATGTCGTGTTGTAAAAAATACTATACTAAATAATATTCAATGTTTGCAACGCATTAATTTTTCCATTTACATCCTATCAATCTGAAGAAAGCAATAAATGATTCAACCCTGCTAAGTAGGTTTTGTTTTCATTTTTTGCTTTTTAAAAATTACCACCGTCTTTTGAAATAATCTACATCAGGTGCTTCCTCTGCCTTGGTTTTCGTTACGTAGGTATAATTATTTTCCCTCGAACCCGAATTAATTTTTAATGTTCTTTTGCATCGAACATTTGCAAAAAACGGACATGAATATTGCTCTTGAGAAAGATGAAACAAAAGCTAAGCAGCTAAAGCTATAAAGGTACCTCACTCATCTTATGCAATGAGTGAATTTTAACGCTGAATTCCGCTTGAAGACGCCTTTCAAGCAACGCCATCTCTTAACTCCTATGAAACTTAAGAAGTCTTCCGCCGAAGTGGAACACTATTTGAGCAACATAATCTCAGAAGGATAAGTTTCATAAAATCCAAATGCAGTCAAAGCACCACCAGCTCCTCCACCAAAACTCAGTGACCTGAATCGTCTTTGTGTGTGTCTCGGTGTGATTTTTTCTGTCCTCCTACGAGCCATCAGAATTATCACCTTCTTCGCGCACCGGAATGCTCCCATCCACCAAAGGGGGCGAATGGTCAGGTCTCAGATGCCATAACGTTGGTGTATTGTCCGCATGTATGCCCTGATGCAAGAGTAATCTCCTCTGTTACAGTCGGTAGACTTCTTGCAAAAAGTAAACAACAATTAATCAAACCAACCGAGAGATGGAGGGGTCGTCCGTCTATGATTACGTTCCGTTGCGCTTGGCTGACTGAATCTTGGCAACTGTACGTAATAAACACCTGCTCTCTGATGGCCCTTAATTGCATTGCACCTACCTCTACCTACTTACCTATATTGTTCTGTTGAAGTTGTCCGAGTTCGACTTCGAGTTCCTTTCCCAAGTGAGCAATTAGGGGAGAGAATCATTCACCTTTGAGCTGATCGCATTATTGTTACGACTCCAAGAAGTACCTTACCTACTCGCAGGAAGTGAGATACTATACGGCGAATGCTCGTTTGATTGTGGGCTTAAGTCGATGAAGGACCTAACCCCAAGTGCGGCAACAGGGGCCCGTCACCTGTAGGTATACACCGTCACGGCTCGATTACCCTCTAACGACCGAGTAGGGGAAGGGTGTCGGCGGCTCATGTCATCGTGATAGCAGCATTATTTCTTGGCTCACGATGTTCTTCCCCACAGATCAACAGGAACCGGGCAGGCTTTTCGTTGCGGTTTTGCCGAGTTTCACTTTCCCTTCGCTTTTTTGGCTGATTTCCTGACGTTGCCATTAATTTTTACTTTTTTCGTTCGTTTCCAGGAGATTTAGCACCTGTCTGGATGAGGCGGTGCGGTTATCCGCAATAAAAGAAATTCCAGTGCTGCCACGGGCGCAGTCAGCGGCGTTTGTCAGCGAGTATATAGTGAATGTGAATCGGAGCGTGATATAAATTTACTGCCTGCACCCATGGTAAGGGTATCCGCGTCCATGAGTTATATTCTGGGAGGCCTTCCTTTTTTTCTGTTTGTTTGCAGTTAGTATCTGTCTGCGCAATATCCGGTTATAGCTGTATTTTCGCGTGTATTCCCCCCTTAGTTTTGTCAATAATATCGGTTAGGCGAGGATGCGGTTGGTAACCTTGTGGTTAAATTCGCTCGGGGGGCTGTATATGATAAATCTACGAAATTGGTTTCCGCTGTAATCCTATCCCACTGGCTGGCTTCAGTTGAAGGTCAGCGTAAAAGGATGTGCGGGTGGGCAATTTCCAGAATTGTAATTTGATGCGGGATAGGATACCTCTGGGGGAGAGCTATGCTATTGCGATAAAATCGCATTCAATAGGGTAATTCAATTAACTATTTGATTATCATTTGTTGGTTTAGGACATTAGGATAACAGGTTAAAATTTAATAAAACGGCCGGAAACCATCAGGACTTATGGAAGATTAATTCCTAATAAGCTTCTGCTAAGTAGTAGGAAGGTGCGCGGCTATATAACGATAGTGGTTTTGTGGCTCAGTCTTAGTCATTGATAACATCTTTCAGAAAGAAACGGTACCTATCTGCTGCGTAAGGACACGGGCAGGCGGATTGCTTTTCAACACTGAGAATCAGCATGAGAAGGTTTGTTGCTATTGGGAAACAACATATTTTAGGAACGCAGGTTTTGAATTATTTAATATAAGAATATACCAAAGCTAATGAAGCTGTGGTTTTTAAATTATCAAAGGAAAATTGATTTCGCGTCTCTAAGGGCAGTCGCTATGATACACTTTTTTGTTATGCAGTTTGTGACTAGTTTTCGAAGTAAAAGTTATACACCCATACAGGATACATAGCAAGCCATGTTTTATGGATTTATATCTTAAAATATTTAGGACAATAGAGTGTCCGTCAGAAAGTTTCCAAAGATAGTCTTTTGTTTAAACCGATATTCATTTCTTATTGAGCTCGTTATGTCCCTAGCTGGCGCAGTTCCCTTTTCCTTTTTACAACCGATCTAAGCATTTACATGAGAATAAAAAAATAAAAAGGATCACAACTTGAACCTTATTCAAACGATTTTTATGATGTTTTGGCACTATATGACAGGACAAAGTATAGCTTTGAGAAGTCCAAAAGTGTTTTATATAAGATTTCACTCGGTCTAGCGAAACCTTAAGGATGCATGATTGAAAAGCGTAAACGTATTAAAAAGTATCAAAGATTTTATTGTGATAAAAAAGCTAAACTCGCATGAAATCCGATTTTTGGAATTTGATAATAGCTACTTTATCCATCTAAAATATTTTAATCACATCAGATTTGCAAAGTCTAGTACTCAGTTTTGATATGGGGTTGACAGGGTTAAACCAAATAAATTTAAATTTATCGAACGAGAAACATCCTATGATGTGGGGTCGTAGAGCCAACAGACTGGAAAACAGAAGTGTTGCTAGGAAGTGAAATGAATATAACTATGCAGGGGTGATACATATGTTTATTTCAGATTGTTAAATCTGATCACACATCCGATTCCCACAAATTTATTTCTTATCCTTCACTAAATTGGCTGTCCATACAAGTATATGGTTGCACACTCGATGACTAAAAATTGCAATAGTGCTACTCTGTTCGATACCAATTTTCTACCAATTCTACCAATTTTGACCAAGTTTTTACCGATTTCTGGAAAAAGAAGCTTTTTGAATAACGGAAAAGCGAGATATCTGTGTACCTTTCATAAAAATAAATACAAATATATTACCGAGCCAACTGCTCAACCATGTACGCTGTGTGTGCTGTAAGCCTTCAGCCCATTGAATCCGTTGCATCCGTCGTTGCAGTACACATACGTTGAAGTACACAACTTTTTGTTTTTTTTTTTTCCCGTGGGTAGGAAAAACCTTCATAGGCACTACGAGGACCGGCCGCGCGTGCTCATAGTAGTGTGAGATTCTTACTCACTAAAAAACCTCCCATTTTCCGTCAGATTACGACTAAGTTTCCTTAACAAGTAGTTCAAGCTTCTGTAATAATCGCGTGTGGCAGGCTGCCTTCCAACGAAGGCACTTACAATACCGTCAATTTATGCGGTTTCATCTTATGCTGCTAGATCTAACGGTCTCATTCGTTGTAGTCGGCGCGTAAGATTTGTCTGATCCAAATTTCGGATAATTTCATTGTTGCAGTGTCCGCGAAGACGAGTACTAAGTTTGCGAGCAAAGTTTGTTACCTCGTCAGACACGGTTGCGATTCCTAGATCTCGGTGTAGATCGCTATTTCTTATATACCATGGAGCATTAACAATTGCTCTGAGTGTCTTATTTTGAAAAGTTTCAAAAATAGATATATTGCTTGGTTTAGTACAACCCCAGAGTTGTATACCGTACGTCCAAGATGGTTTTAGCACTTGCTTATACAAAAGCAGTTTGTTATAGTTATATGCTTAATTTCGAAAATCTTCCGATAAGCCAATTCATTTCTCTTAACTTGATTTCGAGCTCGTCGCGTTTCTTTTTAACGTGCGGCTTCAATTTAAGTTTTGCGTCTAGAGTCATTCCTAGATATTTCGCTTCATTTGAGTACGGGATTTGTACCGAGTTAATGAATAAAGGTTTGTTGTTTATCATTTTATAAGTAAAGTTAACATGCGTTGACTTAGTCTCGTTAAGGACGACTCGCCAGCTCTTCGTCCAGTCGCATATTTTGTCTAAAGCGCGCTGGAGTTTCCCTGTTGATAATTCAACTGTCGTATCAATAGCAAGAATAGCAATGTCGTCTGCGAACGTAGCTAAAATTGTTCCCTCATCGTGGGGAATGTCTCTTGTATAAAGCACAAATAATATTGGGCCGAGAACGCTTCCTTGCGGGACACCGGCATTTATCTCTTTGAATTCCGAGTACTCATTTTCGTACCTTACGCGAAAGATTCTGTCTTTAAGGTAAGACTCTAAGATTCTATAAAGTTTTTCTGGTAAGCAAAGCCTTAATTTGTACTTCAGGCCTTCGTGCCATACCTTGTCGAAGGCTTGCGATACGTCGAGGAAAGCGCTAGTACATATCTTTTTCGCTTCCAGAGCTTTTTCGATTTCGTTTGTTATACGATAGACCTGGTCGATTGTTGAATGTTTTTTTCTAAATCCGAATTGGTGATCCGGAATCAATCGTCTTTCTTCAATGATTGGTTGCAACCTTTTAAGCAATAGTTTCTCGAACACCTTAGCTATTATCGGCAGTAGCGAAATAGGTCTGTATGACTTTTTGTCGTTCGGACATTTTCCTGGTTTCGGAACCATTATGACCTCGGCCACTTTCCATTGCTTTGGAACGTATAAAACTCTCATGGAAGCGTTAATGATATAGAGTAGCTTGACCAAAGCTTTTTTCGGTAGTTCCTTTAGAATTTCGCTAGTAATTAAGTCGTAGCCAGGGGCTTTGTTGTTTTTCAGATTATTTATCGTTTGACGAAGCTCAGCCAATGACACGGTTTTTATTCTATAATTATCTTGTACCGCATAAGGATTGAGCTCCTCGACCAACGGTTCCCCGTCAAACGGTTTAAATGTTTCTTCTAGGTAATCTGCAAATAAATCCGCTTTTTCTTTGTCTTCTCTTGCCCATTCGCCGTTGGCTTTTCTTAATGGCGCAGAGTGTGCTATAGGCTTCTTAACGGACTTGACTGCTTTCCAAAGAGAGCAGTTCGAACCTTTATTGGCAGTCAAACTTTCGAGGTAAGCAGTAGTCTCGCGACTTTTAAAATCTTGAATTTCGTGCTTTAGTTTGTTAGAAAGGTGGTTCAAGATTGTCTTATCCGGGGGTGCTCGCGAACGTTGCCATCTCTTGCGCGCTCTCCTCTTTTCGCATATTAGCTCTTCTATTTCTCGCGGATATATTGTTCCGCTGTTCGATAATTCGGACCTCCGAAAAGAAGTGTTATTCCACGCAGCGCTCTGAATAACTCTCACGAGTTTATCTAATTCTTCTTCTATTTCAAGTGGCGTTTTGAGCGGTACATTTAAGGCTATGTTTTCTTTGCAGTATTTTCTAAAGCCGTCCCAGTCGGTGTTGTTGTTAGTTAATCTAGGCGCTCTATTCTTTTTCGCTAGGCTTCCGCCGATTTTCAAAAGAACTGCCGAGTGATCTGAACAGAGATCAAAGCGTTCTTCTACGTTCGTAAGGTAACGAGGTACCCCCTTGGCGATAAAGAAGTCGACGAGATCAGGTATTTTATTTCTGTCGGTTGGCCAATATGTTGGCTTTCCCGTCGATAAGAAGATCACGCCGCGTTTTGTACTTGCTTTAAAGAGGGCTCTGCCTCTTGTTGAATTGCACCGTGAGCCCCAAAAAGTATTTTTCGCGTTAAAGTCCCCGCCGACGATAAAGTTTGACCCAAGTGGATCAAAGAGCAGAGCAAGATTTTCATCTGCCAGCCGATACTGTGGAGGAAAATAGCTCGTCGCGATGTTGTAATTTATGTGACTTAATTTTACTGAGACTGAGGTTATTTGCATAGAGTCAAGTTCTATTTCTTCGTTTTTGGAGTGCTTTATGCAGTCTTTAATGTAGAGAGAGGATCCACCTCTCGAATTTTCTGAAGGATGATGCGCGTGATAGTCAATGTAACCTTTTATTTTGCGTGCTGAACCCTTTTTAAAGTGGGTTTCCGAAATCAGGCATATGTCTACATTATTCTTCCGTAGGAATACTTCTAGTTCGTCAATTTTTTGCAAAAGGCCGTTTGCATTCCATGTAATTATTTTGATTGACTTTCCCATATTCATGATTTTTTATTAAATGTTTTTCGAGGTTTAAACTCGAGCTCGCTCAATTTGTTGAATATTACTTGATTAAGCTTCGCCTGTTGCTCAAACTTTTCTAAAATCATGCCTAGAATTTGAGAGACCGAATCTGATGCGGCCGATTGTGGCTTACTTTCACGTGACGCGACTTGAGCGTACGATCTTGGACCCACAAGTGTGGATTCTCCCTTTTGACTCCGGTGGGAACTAGGACCAGCGACGTTTTCTTGCGCATTTTGAATTTTGCCTTTAATCAAACCCTTATATCCCTTGTCGACTTAGGGGTTTTTGGCTTATCTACTTTAGGAGGTTTTAGGCTTGGGCCCTTATTTTCAGTATTTTTCTTCGGAGCTTCATGTCGTTTTTGCAACTCAATGGCGATTTCGCAACCTCGGTAGCTCGCTGGGTGACTTCCCCTGCAATTGGCACAAACCGCGGAGGCCTGACTGCTGACATTGCAATCCGTCGAGAGATGTTCGCCGGCGCATTTTACGCATCGCGGCTTTTTCTGGCAGTACGCTTGCGTATGTCGGAAACCCTGGCATCGCTTACATTGGGGAACTAGCCTGTTGCCCTTCCGCTTGGGCTCGATTTTACCTTGATGTTAAGGATTGATTTAATTTTGTAGATTTCGTTAATATTTTCAGTTCTATCAAAAGAAAGCATAAACATTTGCAGGCCGCGTACACAACTGAAAATTGAGTTAAATATACACGATCTTATATGGGAAGCGGCGCATAGAGGAACTTCGTGACGTACATCGCTTACCATTTTGAGACATATGCTACCATGGAGGTTTTTTTCAGACGTTTTTGTTTTTGAACAGTGAAGGATTTGATCCCAGATCGTAAGACGCGTAGAAACAGTAAGCACACAAATTAAACACTACACAAGATTTATTTAAAAATTGCATCATTTTCAGATCTCACCATCCGTGGAACAATCGGTTGAATACAAGCTAGCAGCGCTCCATTTAAGGCTTATAAATGCAATAAATGGAGTGGCGCAACAGCTCGAGGTGAACCAGGGCCAACTTCTCAACAATGTATGCCGGTGTGTTGATTTCTTTACATACAAGGGGACCTACAATTTTTTGCCGAATCCGAACGGCATTTTGAGAAGTTTTTCAAGACAAAAGGGCTTGTCAAACCCTCGCGGAGGTGGGGACCGTGAAAAGAACAAGTCTTTTTTTTCAGGTGACGATGGCAGGATTCGAACCCAGACCTCTGGCGTAGTAAGCACACACACTAACCACCACGCCACGGCACCCCACTCCATTTAAGGCTTACCGTACAACTATTGCAGACTTTCTGAAATTACGCCAAAAAAAAAAAATTTCGCTTAAAATTTTTCGTTAATGTTCCGTGAAAGATCTTTAATTTAACTAATGAAACGGATATTACGCCAAAAAAAGTGAGCCTTTTTTGGCTCAATTTCAAATGCGATGTGGAAAAAAGACCAAAAAACGATTTTCCTTTTACCCTCAAAAATAGCTAACGACTAATTTACGTGCACCGATGGAGTTCTTGTGGGTTAAGACCAAAGCCGAGAGAAACGAAGGTGTGTGGGAGTGTGGGAGGTGGCGCGACCAATGGATGCATTGCGCGTATCTCGGCGCGGTCGCGTTTTCCTCAGATACACTTCGCACCGGATAAGACGCCTCCACGATACGCGGTACCCTGTATTCAAGACGCTACGCGCCGCCTGCCTCAAGTCTCAGACGTGACAACAGGTACAGGCAGTCCTAAAGCGGGTCCTGAGAAAACCTCTTCTAAGCCTAGTCTGGCAAGCTCATCAGAGATCTCGTTTCCCTGGATACCAGTGTGACCTGGAACCCAAACAAGATTCACTGGCACTTAGCCTTCCGACTCAGTTCAACGAATGCTTGACTTCGAGCACTATCTTGGACGAGGTAAGAGGATTGAGCAAAGCATTTAGAGCGGCTTGGCTGACACTGCAAAAGCATTGTTCTTGCCCTCCACCTGTTAGTCACAATAGCAGCCATTAGGATAGCGAAAATCTCGGCTTGGAAGACAGACGGATATTTAACTAAGGGGTAGGGGAGTCTAATATTCTCGCTTTCCACAAAGACTCCAGCACCAGACCCCCGTCGGGTTTTGGAGCCATCCGTGAAAATACGATGGCATTCTTTCCCTGGCTCAGAGTCTGTGGGGGTGGGAGGTTCAGCATCTAGAGCAGAGCCCGGCGTGCTAGGGAAGGCCCCTGATGTGCAGCCAAGACAAGCCATTCTTTGGAGTTTGCAAAAAGAGGCAATAACACATTTCCGCGAAAGACTGTTCCACCAAACAACCGATGGGTATGAGAGGAGTGCTCTAACCATGGCCATAATAGAGGAAGCTTTTCGGCGATAAGGCCAATGTCTTGCCAAAAGCGCCTCTGCACTGCCAGAAAGTGGACAATGCTTTCTTGTTTTTGGACCATAGAAGTTTCCTATCAAGGATTATTCCCAAATATTTGACTTTATCGGATATCGGGATAGTGACATCTTTAAGCACGAGTTGAGTGAGACTGAATGTCACTGATTCCTCCTTCTCGTAGAGAGAACAACCGTAGTTTTGAGAGGATTCACTGAAAGCCCGTTTCTAGTGCACCAATCATCGATCAATTCCAGGGATTAATGCGCCTGAGAGCACACAGTCTCTGGGTTTGAACCGACAGAAAAAACGGCGGCATCTGGGCTTGTGTGTAGGTTCCAGGAAGGTTCAGAGCCGATAGTAGAGAGTCTACAACCATGCACCATAAAAGGGGAAACAGAAGACCGCCACCTTGCGGGTCCAGGTGAAGTTAAGTTTCGAATTAATATAACAATTTCGATGAATTCGTAGAGCTTTGGTCTAGTAACCGTGATGATGTTTGTAAAGCGCATAATTTTGTGCATCATCGGGAGTTGCTGCTCCTCAATCGGGCACCCTCCCAGGTGTCTACCAGGGAAATAGGAGTTCTGCAGATATGGTTTTTACCAGAACGGAAATGACTCAGAGCTGACGAAACCAGCAATATGAAAATCCTGGCATGCGTTCCTGGTCAGCGTTTATGATTTAGGTTAGTATCGGCCATTAACAACCGAATCTGTTACAAGCAACCGAATCTGCTGATAAGACAACTAATTATATCTTTGCTTTCCGCCGTAAGGGCATAACACTTACGGGTGGAAATTTGGCTGTTTTCAATAAGAGTATTTCAGATACAATTCAAAGCCGACTCACGAATCGTAACGGGACGAAAGCGAAAAAAAAAACTTGTATGTGAAGCTGCCTTGGAGGGTTTAGCCGGAAAGGATGGCTTCAAGTAGTCTGCACTCTATTCCAGCGACATAGAGGGAAAGGCACAGTGACATAATGTCGGGATTATTCGTAAGGTTGTGTCTGCCAATAATTCTTGTATTTCCGAAAAAACCCATGTAAAGATGCCAAGAACATACGTATTAAAATTATGTCAGTTAAGAAGCTAACTGAAAAAGGCATTGAAATGTGGTTTTCCTCTAAGGAGAACCGATTAGTTTTTATTTGATTTTTCTTAAATGTAAAATGGGCAAATACCCTCTCAAATCAGATTTGAAGAAGCCTAATTCCTAAGTAAACTTTATTTCGTCTAGTATGGATATTTTAGAGCACGATACGTATGGCATTCTGTAGTACAGAGAAGACTCCGCGAAATGCTACGAGAACTCCTTTTTTGCTGGAAATCATTAAAATCAAAGAAACCAAAGTGGGTACCACTTTAACTTAATTGGGTACGAAGTGGTTTATTATCTGAGTTTAGAAATGCCTGCAGTTCCGTCAAACGTGAATACGTTATTGATCCATACTACTGCGGGTGCACTTATGGAAAATATTAGCAATGACCCTCGACTAGAACTTGTTTCAGCACATCTTCTTCAACTTGCTTTGGGATGAACTTATTTCCCATAACTAACCACTTGATACTGATAGTATTGGTAATCGTCCTTTTATGCAAATCACATTGGGCAAAACGGGTCCATGACGAAACATGCTCTATTACTATCATCATATTTAAATTGGTTTTTGAATAGAATTATTAAAGGCAGCGAATTCTTGGTTATCCTACGGTAATCCATTCATATTTCATTTCATAGCCAAGTGGTTATCCCAGAACAAAACCTCAATTCCATCAAATGAATTCTCAGTCGCACAAGCAACTTGGCAATAACAGTGCGTTGCCTCGAACCACAAAGATATTTTCCATTGCCTAAGTACACCTTCTAAAGTTCTTTGTTTTTACTCCTTACATTTGGACCTCCCTGATTCATGGTTTGATCAAACTATGGTTTACCAGGTATTCCATTGTCTGTGTCAGTTTGTTTTCTGCTCCAGTTCGCCTTGGCCAACTGCAATCTGCACTCGAAAATCCTTTTCATTTTGTTTGCCAAAAAGCCAAAATCATCCCTCAAATTCCGGCAGGTCACCCTTTGCCAATTGACAATTGGCCTTTCTCCTACTTAAGCCACAACGTCCATTTCATAAATTCCCTAGCACCGAGTGATTTTCGCACAAGAATCCTGGCATTCGACCAGGAAAAGCGTGCAAAAACCCACACCACCCAAAACCCCAAGACTTCTTGTCAATTCGTTTCGGATTTTGTTTGGCTCAGCCCACACGTGCACTACAGCACCGAGGCAGCGCCAGGCTTTTAGGTGAAAATTATGTCAAGAGACCGTAAAATATGTTTTCAAGTCAGGATTTTAGAGCTAATTGTTGAAATTAAATTTTAACTTGCACAGCACATCGGGATTTATGAATCTCTGCGTGGATATACCTTACCAACGTTTTTAGAAAACAATTTTAACATTTTTACGACAACAAAACTGAGAGGATAAGCATACTTTGAGAGTAATGCCTACGCACACTCTTGTGAACTGCATGAATAAAGGATTGAGGCCACATTCAGAGTCCGTGGCACGTCTCTGAGGGAAACCATTTTGCAGAAGGCACCAGCTATATGCCAAGGACTATGGTGGTAAACAAAAAAGAATCCTTTTTTTTGTTGGTTTGTTTACGAGAACAACACTTGAACTGGCAAAGGACCGCGTTCACTTTGTAACACTGTACAAAGTCATAAAAATGAAATTGACGTATCCTGCCTGAATGTGAATTTAAAAAAAAAAATGGCAAGGAAGCTCGCGTCAGGGTTAGCTGTACAGTAAGTGGTAAGAGTCAGTTGTGGTAACACATAAGAGTCGGATATCTCGTGCGAACATAATTAAAGAATTGTGAATGTGGCAGTAAAAAGGTATAATTATAAGGAGAGTATACATAGCAGAATGAATTAAAGTAATACGAGGAAGCTTAACAACCATGCGACATATTATACAGTGAGTCAAAACGGATTTTATACTGCAGTTAAATAAATAGAGTAGCGCAACAGCTCGAGGTGAACCAGGGCCAACTTCTCAACAATGTATGCTGGTGTGTTAATTTCTTTACATACAAGGGGACCTACAATTTTTTGCCGAATCCGAACGGCACTTTGAGAAGTTTTTCAAGACAAATGATACTCTCGGAGGGCTTGTCAGACCCTCGCGGAGGTGGGGACCGTGAAAAAGAACAAGTCTTTTTTTTTCAGGTGACGATGGCAGGATTCGAACCCAGAGCTCCGGCGTAGTAAGCACACACACTAACCACTACGCCACGGCACCCCACAATACTGCAGTTAATTATACTGCAGTTACTTGGGTAAAAAAAAGATTTGAAAGATAAGTTGCATGATAGGAACTTTGTACGAATTAGAGAATAAGGATTTCAAAACCATAACAAAAATTTTGTTCTCTTCAAGTATGGTAAAGTCTTTCTTATCTCTTTAAATCCTGTTTTGGATTTTATCTAGAGAAACTGTTAAACTTTGTGACACTCATACCTAGCCAAGTGCACTCAAAAAACAAAGGCACAAGCCCGGAAATGATAAGGAAATGACAACGCTGCGAGAGCAAAGTTTCGGCAGATTCTATGATAAAGTTTTCAAAGATAACCGGTGTCTTTGTTGCGATTTTTCCTTGCAATTTAAGCAAAGCATAAACGTTTATAAATTACATAAATCATTATTCGGGACTTCCGTTTGGGTTAGATGAACGTAGAAACTTTCGGCTTCAAACTTTTGACACATCGACACATTGTGCACTGTGATAATATCGTTTTTGGATATATCCAGTCATATACATACATAGACACACTTATGGAGACCCACCTTACTGGCAGTAAAACAGATGCAGATCTGAGGTTAAAGTATAAAATAACTGGGTCAAAACCTACTGGGTCAATAACAAACCAAACAGTGGGCAATGTACAGCTTCTTTCCGTGTAAATCATCGGGACTTGATGGCATTAAGCCAATGTGTCTTTATCATGATCTTCGAGTACTGAGTCCAGTCTGTAAACCAATCTCCTTTCGTATTCCCTTGCCTTCTTCATGAATATTTCTCGAATAGAGTCTTCATTCTTATGCAGATTTAGAGCTGTCCTTTCAAATTACCCATGCTGTTCAGATCAATATGCAATGTAGGAATTGGCTAATGCGTGATTTGTGACATTGGGTATTCTTCACAAGCGAGTCTAATAGGTGCCATCTTTCGTACCATCAACCCTGATGTCTCAACTCATAGTTTTTTGCAAATTCGTGCGGGCCCTGAATTTAAGGGCCCCAAGACCTTAAAGGCTATATTGATCGGGACTGAATTGTAACTCGAATGAGACACATCCGTCCACCCATCCGCCCGTCCGCCTGTCGGGTAGTTTTTAGGCCTTAAACTCTGAGGCGAGAACCTAGAATTTGATAACTGTTCTTTCTAGGTCAGCAGCAGTACCTACAAGAATAAAACTTTTTTTTTTAAATCCTCTACCCACACACCCACGTTACCTACATAGAGCATTAAGAATTAAAGTTGTCGTAGAACGCTGATATTGTGATTCGCATTTTTAAAAAAACTATAAACGCCGCTATGTGGGCGTGGTTACATTTCGATTACATTCAGAAATGGGTTTTATTCAATATATTCGCTTGAAATAAAAAGAGCTTGCGTTGTAAAATGTTCAGAAATTTACGTAAATTAATAAACTAAGCGAATAAGTTTTCGGCACGCCCACTTTTGGAGGCGTTTTTAAATAAAAACCAAATTTCTTTATATAAAAATGCAATCAACATTATATGTATCCTACATGTGATAATATATAATAAACAAAAAATACGAAGTTATTGAAAAGGAATCAATGCCGCTCCCCTTTTTAGTTGAAGTACCCCGCCCACTCGTTCGGCGCCACACATCTTAGTTCAGGAACTCGGTTTCCAGCTCTCACAGCAATAAAAATTCTGATTCTCCAAATTAATTTGCCAAAAATATGCACGTTGTTTCATGCTAAAATATTTTGCTTTGATTGCTACATTTTTTGCGCCATTGCTTTGCGGTGTACTAATCTGTACAGGATTAATAGCAGACTCTTTTTAGCTTGTGCTTTAGCAATAAAATCCAGATGAGGTGCTGAATTTTCAAGCAGAACATTTTCAGTTTTTCAAAGAGGAGAGTAGATAATACTCTTACATAGGTAAGCTTTGCGGCCATTCATCTATAACACGCGATAGCCTAATGGGTACGATCACCGCCTAAGATGGCTGTGGTACATCCGATCCCAAAAATTGAAGAGGATAACACCAATCTGGAAAATTTCCGGTCACTAAGTTATCTTCCGAATATCTGCAAAATATTCGAAATCAATATAGACTTGACTAAGTGGGTTGAGGACAATAAAAAATTGTTCCGGATAAAAAATTATCAAGCGTGACATGATAAAATAATTGCCTCATCTAAACTGGTATCAGATATCAAATGGCAAAAGCAAGAACCAATGTACGGGTACCTGCTAGATTGACTTGGAGAAGGCCTTTGACACCGTATAGTTAGAAGGACTCTTTTAGAAGTCGAATGGGTTGGGCATCAGCAAACCTCTTCTATACATGTTGCTTAATATATGGCAACATGGCAAACGATCTGTAACAGGGAGCGGTCAGTTCGCCGATTCTCTTCAATATTTACACGGCTGATCTGTAAGGATTTCTTCATTTTACAATAGCGTATGCCAATGATTTGATCGTGTACAGATCAGGGCCTGCAATTGAGGCCATTGTAGCATTATTGCAGTGTGACTTCGGCGAAATTCAGCAATATTGCGACAACTGCAAGTTGAGGATCAATTTTCAGAAGTCGGAAACCATTCTGTTCAGAACGCGTGGCCTCTAGGGATAGCAAAAAGGACTGGCGAAAGTTTTCTATCGTTGGACAGAAACGATAGAACAATATCGATATTTAAACAAACATGTAGAATGCTGCTTTATACAGAGCCCGGGGTGCCTTTGCCCTAACAAAGAGACTGTTTAATAGCAGCCAGCCAACTCGATGCGAGGGTGAAGGTTATCTGCTACATGGCCCCTATTCAGCTATGCTCGCATATGGTTGTCCCGTGGGGTTCGACATAGGGGCAAGTAGAATAGAAAGGATTCAGGCTTTCGAGAGTGCTTTTCTACGGGCCTGCCTTCGCTTATATCGAACTCTGGAGTCCGAGTACACGAAATAATTTTCCAATAAGTTCCTAACAAGGCGAATCTGATCAAAATAGATAATTTCCTGATTAAGCTGACTTAAAGGCACATTCCAAGAGATATGGCCTCGATGAATAACCTGATCTCAGGGGCTTACACCCAAATTTCATGTGCCATGAGAGTGTGTGTCTGAATGGCTTCCTTCCTCCAGAGGCATTCCTTTATTTTGATCCAGGCACGCCTGACCCACGATAGATCGGCAGTGCCCTTAAACTTCTACGTTGACCGGACAACTGTTGCCAGGCGACTCATCTACAACCGAGACGTTGCACGGTGCTCTGAGAAGCGTCTCCGATTTAGTAGGTGGGTATCCTCACATGATGTGGGAGACGTTTTAAAACAGCATCAGCAATTCTGGTGGTTACAAGAGGGAGCTCCCTCGTCGATCCTTTTCGATTCGGGCTATACGGGTTTCGTAGTTTGGCAGAGTCGGTTGCTGCCAAGCCTTGGCCGGCTTAAATAGTTCTATGGTGTCTAGGTTGAGATAGTTTTAAGATTATTATTATATATAAAAAAACACGAAAAACACAAAACACAAAAAACCAAAACCCAAAAAAAAACATAAAAAAGGCAGCACTTAATGAAAAAAAGTGCGTATTTAGGCTAAGTGAAGTCCAAGTCTAACTTTTATTTGTGTTTTAAGGTAGCTTTAAGTTTTATATATAAGATAAAAACTAAAAAGTTGTGGTACTAAGTTTTTTTGAAAAAAGAATATTTTCTTAGTTTTAAATTGTTCTTTCATGTTTAGTATTAAATTTTAGTTTAGTTCATGTCAAAAGACATAGTATATATCCATTAAGTTTAGCTTAGAGCACCCGCGAAGGGCCAGTATAGAATCATTAAATAAACCATTAAATAAAAAAGTATTGCAAACGAAAAACGAAAAATCACCCGCCTCGAGAAGCCAGGTTCGAGACCAGGATTTGTAAGTTAACGAAAAAGGTAAAGCAGAAATAAACCAACGAGAAGCGCTGCTGTGCCCAAAAAATTTAAAAAAAAATAGGGATTTTTTTCTTTTTTAATCATTTTGACTTAATGTGTCACTTTTGCCACCGTTTAACTCATAGCGTTATAGCCTAGTGGAACACTAACTCGATTCTTAAAGATCCCAGCGGTGAATGTAAATTGTTGAGGATCGAGCGAAAAAAAAACATTCTAAGTTGCGTAACGACCAAAGCCCTGATGCTTGTCTGGTTAGCGAAGCTAAGCTTACTCGGAAACGGAAATTAAGGCACAAAGATTATAACGTAGTAAGGAGAGACCGACCCAACTCCATTCGAGGAGGTGGTGTTGCGATCTTCATTCGCAAAGAACTTAAGCATAAGGCCGTGTATAGAGGTGTAGTGCGAAGGTTCCAGGAGCTGGAAGCATGCATTGCGTACATCCCTCTCCGAAATGGAAAGAAGTTGTATGTGGTGTTGCTTTATGCTCCTGAAGCTGTTCAGTCTACTGTTTTTACGTCAGAGCTCGAGACATTGTTTCGATGCCTAAAGCTGGAGTCGGGGCAGAACTTTTTCATCATGGCCGGAGATCTAAACGCCAAACATAGAGATTGGGGAAACCAAACCAAATCCTAGAGGAAAGTCACTATTTCATTGGTGATTTCAACACAGTGTAGAGTTTCGGCTCGATTTGAAAGCGACAGATAGTCCATCGTATCCTAGGTGCGGCTCCTATCTGGACCTACTGCTGTTTGACGAACGGTTACACTTCACTGACGTGGACCGACAAACGATAAACTGCCCGCGCACGTTTGTGTATGACATATGACCATTGCGGACTAAGTGCCGAAATAACCATTCCCAACGAAATTGCGGAATTGGACGAGTTTGTCCAAACGTGGAATGGATGAGACAATTAAACGAACAATGGACAGTACGATACCTCGGTATCGACCATCCAGTAACAGTTACCGCAATGCAACAATCGACGCACTACACGAAAAAAAAGTAGACTGCTTACAAGACTTAAAAACTTGTAAAGACGGTTTACTGACAGACAAAACGCGGAGGTAAGGACTTTGAAGTCGTTGATCGCGAACCTCCAGCTACTTATTAAAGCAAATTATAGGCTCTCTACCAATTTGCACTGCTGGTAACAAGATTCGGGCTATCAGGTCAGATAACCCGAGCATGTTTCCCCATATTAATAAAGCGTTTCGGAGGAACGAACTTCCTTGTCTTAAAATCCCCCGAACGACAAACAACGAACAGTTACTGACAACAGCAGGAATAGATCCTAGGGACGCTGTTGATGACGACTTTTTGGTGATCGAAGATCCGCAGGAGAAAGTGGAGGCTATAGGAACTGCTTTTCAGGACGTGTACAAGGTGAATCCTAGCATTTGCCCGAATCACGACCTGGAGAATAAAATCCTGGCTCAAAACTTTTACCTTCGAAGTGACTTAGAATACTGGCGATCAGAGAATACTGGTTTTACTGGGTTCAATGACGATTTTTCGGCATATAATGCCGTCGCCAATGAAAGGGTCCAGGCCCCGTTCGTATCGAAGGTAGAACTCCAAACGATTTTCGAAGCACTGAAAAAGAAGAAATCTTTGGGAATCGATGGAATATCGAACATTGTGCTTCGACATCTTCCTCCAGGAGCGGTGGAAGTCTACGCCACTCTGTTTAACAATGCTCTGAACAATGCACATTATTACTATGTTATTACTATGTTATATGTGGGGTGCCGTGGCGTAGTGGTTAGTGTGTGTGCTTACTACGCCGGAGGTCTGGGTTCGAATCCTGCCATCGTCACCTGAAAAAAAAAGACTTGTTCTTTTTCACGGTCCCCACCTCCGCGAGGGTTTGACAAGCCCTCCGAGAGTATTAAATGTCTTGAAAAACTTCTCAAAGTGCCGTTCGGATTCGGCAAAAAATTGTAGGTCCCCTTGTATGTAAAGAAATTAACACACCAGCATACATTGTTGAGAAGTTGGCCCTGGTTCACCTCGAGCTGTTGCGCCACTCTATTTATTTATTTTTATTTTTTTTACTATGTTATACTATGTTATTATTATTATGTTTATTATAGTCTAAACTGATATCAGATATCCAATGGCACAAAGGCCTTCTCCAAGTCAATCAGGTGCCTGCCTAGGGCCTAGGATCGAGGTGATTGTAGCATTATTGCAGCGTGACATCGACAAAATTCAGCAATATTGCGCCGACTGGAAGTTGAGGATCAATTTCCAGAAGTCGGAAACCATTCTGTTCAGAACGCCGTTGTCTTTGGCCTCCAGGGATACCAAAAAGAACTGGCGAAAGTTTTCTATCGTGGACAGCACTTCCACTTGCGAGTAAAAATGTAGTCAGATACCTTGGACTCTGGCTAGACCAATATCTATATTTCAACAAGCATGTAGATGTTGCTTTATCCAGAGCCCAAGAGATAAAACAGTCTCTTTGTTAGGGCAAAGGCACCCCGCCATTGCCCTAACAAAGAGACTGTTTTATAGCAGCCAACTCGATGCGAGGGTGAAGGTTATTTGCTACATGGCCCTTATTCGGCCTATGCTCGCATATGGTTGTCCCGTGTGGTTCAACATAGGGGCAAGTAGAATGGAAAGGATTCGGGTTTTCGAGAGGGCTTGTGTTCGGGCTTGCCTTCGCTTATATCGAACTCCGGAGTCCGAGTGCACAAAGTACTTTTCCAATGAGGTCCTATACAACAGGGCGAATCTGATCAGAGTAAATAATTTCCTGATCAAGCTGACTCGAAGGCACATTGCAAGAGCAATGACCTCGACGAATAACCTGATCTCAGGGGCTTATTACCCAATTTCATGTATCATGAGAGTGTGCGTCTGAACGGCTTCGTCCCCCCGGAGGCATTCCTCTATTTTGGCCAGGCAGGCCTAATCCAGGATAGATCGGCAGTGCCCTTAATCTTCCATGTTGCTCGGATAACAGTTGACAGGCGACTCAACTACGACCGAGACGTCGCAAGGAGCTCTGAGGAGCGTCTCCGATTCAGCAGATCGGTATCCTCCCGTGATGTGGGAGATGTGTTTAAACAGCACCAGCAATTCTGGTGGCTAACCGAGGGAACTCCCTCGTCGATCCCTATCGACCCGGGTTAGATTTCAGTTCAGCGATGTCGGTCCTCGTTTAGCCTCGGCCGGCTTATATAGCTCTTAGGTTTCTAGGTTAAGGTAGTTTTAAAATTTTATTTTATAAAAAAATACAAAAAAACACAAAAAAAAATCACAAAAATAAACAAAAACCACAGCACTCGACAAATCTTAGGAGGTCCTTTAGATCTACATTATTTAGATCTTCGAGCTCGTTGAAGAAGTAGCTGCCTAGGATACTACGCCTGATGCTGTTTAGGGCTGGGCATTCGCAGAGCAGGTGACGAACAGATTCAATTTCTTCAACGTCCCTGCAGCTTCTGCAGTAATCGTTATGCGGTATGCCTAGCCGCTCAGCGTGTAGACCCACAGCGCAGTGCCCCGTGAGGATTCCCGTGAGTACTCGGATGTTCCTGCGGGCAAGTCCGATCAAAAATAGTGATCTCTTTTTGCTTACCGCTGGCCATAGCTCCCTTGTGTGTCTGCACGTATCAAGTTCTGTCCAACGTAGATTGGTTCTACTCAAGGATTCAGTTTCTAACCTACGTGCTATCGAACTCAGCGGGACTCTTATGGATTTGAGGACTAGAGATGCATTCATTCCAGACCCAAATCTCGCAAGCTTGTCCGCTTCTTCGTTTCCCGATATATCGGTGTGACCTGGCACCCAACACACAGCTACAGTGTTGCCAAGTGATAACGCGTCCAGAATTTCCCTGCATAGTTTCACAGCCCTTGACTTTACCACGTCTGATTCCAAGGCTTTAATTGCCGCTTGGCTATCAAAGTATATGGTGATGGTCTTGTTTGCGGGGCCGTATTTCTGCAGCTCGGAGGCAGCTTCGATTATGGCTGCCAGCTCCGCCTGAAAAATGCTGCAGTCGTCATTAATTCGAAAAGATTTACCTAGACCCAAATCTCCACAGAAAATGCCCGCACCGGTTCCGACGTCCATCTTAGAGCCGTCGGTATATACGGCGATCTCGTCATCTCCTGTAATGGTCTTATCTTCCCATTCACCTCTTTCAGGTATTCTGGTAGCGAATCTCCTGTTGAAGGCGAATGTCATAGGTAGGTAATCTGTGACTGGGGTGTTTGTGGAGGCAGCCCACTGAGTTTCCACAGAGGCGTGTCCATAAGATCTTAAGGACCACAGTCCGGATTCCCTTAGGCGAACAGCTGTTTTAGCTGCCTTGCTGCTGCAGTATATGTCCAAGGGGGTGAGGTTGAGTAGTACCTCCAGTGCCGCGGTGGGTGTGGTCCTTAGGGACCCTGTTATACCCATGCAGGCTGCCCTTTGAACTTTGGTGAGGCTAGAGAGATGACACTTTCTTTCCGTAGCCTTCCACCATACAACTGTACCGTAAGTTAAGATGGGTCTTACAACCGTTATATACATCCAGTGTACCATGTTTGGTTGCAGTCCCCACATGCTTCCGAACGTTCTGCGGCAGGCGTATAGTGCCACGTATGCCCGCTTGACACGATCTTCTATATTATCCCTCCAGCTGAGTTTGGAGTCTAATATGACGCCCAGGTATCTTACCGATTTGGATAACGGTAACTCCACTCCCCCCATTCTTGGGTTGCTGAAGGATGGAACAGGATGGAATAGGTTAGGTTAAGTCTTATCTTATTTTATTTTTATTTTAAGGCAGTTCTAAGTTTTAGTTAAAAGGAAAAAAAAATTAAAAGTTCTGAAACTAAGTTTTTTCTTAAAAACCAAAAATATTTTTCTTAGTTTTAATTTTGTTATATTATATTTAGTATTGCAATGTAAGTTCGTTTAGGTCGAAAGACATAGTTGATAAGCATTAGGTCTAGCTTAGAGCGCCCACATAGGGCCAGTAAGTTATGTTAAGATAGTTAAGCTACTTTTAAGTATTTTTGTCTAGCATTTAAGAAATCATGAATTACATAATAAAAAGCATTAAAAACTTAAACTGAACTAACTCGATTCACAAGCCGGCGAGGTGTAGAGTTCGATTCCCAGTTGGAACCTTTGTACGTATCTTTTTTTTTTGTAATTATTTCCGAGATTTGCAGTGTCGTTTGCGATTTTCGCATAATTTTTCTTTGTGGGAAAGTCGCACTCTTCCGATTTATGCTTTAAAACAAGCATAAGCATGGAAATTTCTAGCACCGAGCTTTGACCGCTTTTAGCCTTTTTGGAAAAGTATTCGGTGAAATTTAAAGCTGGATTCATGACTGGAACTGAATACTTGGCGGTCCTTTTTTTAAAGTAGGTGAAGCAGCCCCAGGAATAATGTTAAACCTAACTAATAAAATAATAAAAAAAAATGTTTGCTCCCTTACCGGATTTGAAATTGGGCCTACGTCATGGGGGGCGAACGCAGTGAGCCACCAAGATTATTTAATAAAATTTCGTAAAATTAATAAACTTGTCGTTTGTGTAGGCTTACCTGTAAATTAAAAGAAAAGTAATGTTAGCTTATTGTGTTATGGTAATAAAGCTGAAAAAGGGAGTATACATTGGACAAACGTAATGTTTATATGAGTTAAAATCATAATAAATTTCAATTTGAGAGAAGTTATATAAATTTGATTTATTCCTTTTTAACACAAGTATTTTTTTTAACAATTCACTTCAAAATGTTTAAGCTCCAAAATGCGGTTGAAGGCTTATTTTTCGATCAATGATACTATAACTTTGACCCTTAACCCTTATAACTTAACTTTACCCCACACAAGTCTCGTAACAATTACAAAAAAATAAAGAAAAAAAAACATTGAAAAAAAACCCTTCCACACAAGAGCACTGTAAACAGTCTACATTAAAGCAATTGGACTCGTACATCACCCTTTGTACAAAGTTCGTCTTATCCCGCCAGCTAACAAGTATGTCACGTTGCATCGCCTCACAGATGGATACACATCCTTTCATGGAAAAATTATTAAAACCACGATTTCCCTGGCACGTATCGCTGCTTTTTTATGGTTTATACTAATTTTACGAAAATTTTCTCACACTTCTTTCCGTGTCGGGGAGTAACAAGGAAAACTTTGCGCCTTTGGCAGCATCAAGCTTCGTTTTTGCTTTTGGCTGGAAAAGTACAGTGAAGGGTAATATACTCACGTACACAATTCCCTGTGTTGTACGTACAAAAAAAAAAAAAAAAACAACAACAAGCAAACGTCCTTCACGAGACCGTAAGACCAAAAACAATAAGCAAAAAAAAAATCAGCAACAAGGAACATATTTAGCACCCATTCCGGTTTTACGTTGATGGTAGGAGAGAGCGCAAGCATCATCATCAAGTTAAAGGGTTAAGAAATTGAGTTAAGGATATGCATCCTTAAACGGAACATGGCCTAGTTTTTCGCGAATCTACCACGTTCTTCTCGACTGGAGTTGGATGTTGGTACTTTACGTTATAACTTTCTTTTATGGCGCATCCATAATAAACAGAACACCGGCGCGCGTGTCGACCGTATATAAAAAGGACCTTCGATTTAGTAGATTTTTTTTTCTCTTGTTACATTTAGCATTCAATTTGTTAGCAGTTTTCTGTGTACTTTTTTTTTTCTGATCCTTGTGCTAAGGATAAAACGCCGAGAATGGAAAGTGTAATTTGTGCGCGCAAGGAAATTGGAATATTATTTTTTTTTCTTTTGTGCCTTTTTCGCTGTTATGGGCGATTTGTAGTCTGGCCAGGAAATAGAAAACCATTGAACGTGATTTATTTTTTTCGTAGGTAACTATACGTTTTGGAAACGTTTTTTTTTTTTTTGTTTTCGTGCGACTCCATTCGAATCTAAATCAATGGTTTGGAGGCGTGGTGAGAAACAGCAGAACAGCGCAACGAAAACATGAAACCTTTTTTTTGCAGGATCATACAACGGATTTTGAGTCATTTGGTTTTGAGTGGATGTAAGCTCTTTTTTTTGCAAGTGTGCCAGAGGTGGTCTTGCTGAACCACAATTCTCTCTGTTCTGGTTAATGTTTTTAGCAACGACAAAAAAAATGAGGCTGGATTTCACAGCAAAATGAAAAAAAAAATTCCTAGGTGCTGCCGCTGTAGCTGCATCGCAAAGGTTGAGCATCGGAAAGGTTTCCTACATAGTCCTTGCGGGTATAGTGAAAAAAGGGAAACGAAGGATAATAATAGTTTCGCAGGAAACAGTTTTAAAATTAATCTATTTAAAATAAGCTTATAGAATAACATTTTTGTATAAAATTAATGAAATGAGGACGTTACACTTTTTTAAAAACAAGAGTTAGAGCTTCTACGATGTATGTCAAATTTGTGAAGGATAAGATTCTCCTACAGGTTATCAAGAACCTGGCTCTTCGCAAACCCTTCGCAAACCCTCCACTTATGTGTTGTCTGTTTCCTTCGGCTACGCTTCAGAAATGGAGCTTCTTTTCGTACAGCCAGGTTTTCACACAACTTTTTATGGTGTCAATTGGTAGCCCGTAGAATGGTCTTGGTAATTCTGCGGGTTTCTTTCTTTCTTGGGATTCTTGGTTTTTCTGCGTAATTCGTCTGCTTTTTCGTTGCCTTTGTATCTATAGTGCCCCGCACCCAGATCATGTGAACCTTGTTCGTGGTGGCCAGTAATTGTAGGATTTGAAGGCAGTCCTTGATGTTATCTCAAAGGCGTTAATTGCGAGTAGAGCTGCCTGCTATCAGAGAGAATGTAGATGTTCTTATTTGTTATAGCTCTATCTAGATTTTCTCGAATGCAAAGTTCTATTGCATGTATTTCAGCCTGAAATACGAAACTTTTTGTGTCCATACTAGCGAATAGAAATGTCTTAGTGCATGGACCGTATACTCCGGCTCCAACTCCTTAATTTGTTTTAGATCCATCTGTTTACCATACAAGCGAGTCGTTGGCAAATGTAGGTTTGTTCTTTTCACAGTTTGGACGGTCTGGGAATGTGACCTTAAAGTTGCGTCGGAAGTTATAACGTGATAAACATTTGTCTGTTAAATGTATTCTAAGTAGATCATTTTGTCTTAATTCTTGTAGAATATCAGAGTGTTAACCATTTTGGAATTTGATTCATCTCCTGTGATAAGCATATAGGCATTGACAATTGCTTCTTTCATGAGTTTACTTCATATAGAACTCATGGGATGTTTAGGATAACCTCAAGTGCAACTGTAGGTGCAGTTTTCATTGCTCCAGTTGCACAGACGCAAGCTAGTCTTTGTATTTTGTTGAGTTTAGCCTGTGCCGGCCTCTGCGTTGCTTTATACCACCAAACAGCGGCTGCTTACGGGATGATAGATCTAAATATTGCCGTATACATCCACAATGTCATTTTGGGTTTAAAACCCCAGTTTTAACCAAGTAGACTTTTGCTGTACACGGTCCATAAGAAGAGCCTGGCCTTGTCAACTGTGTAAGTTTTTCGTCTAGCGTGATTCCTAGATATTTGACTTCCGTTCAGAACTCTATCGTTTCGTCGAAGAGTGTAGCATTTCTAAGCCTTTCTCGCTTTCCTCTTTTAGTGAAGGCGACTATGGTATTTTTTTTTTGGGATTGACTTTGAGGCCAACTTTTGTACACCATTCGAGATTGTGGCTTCAAATTTACCTTTGATTATGATAGCTAGGTGGTCTGCATATACTTGAACCTAGAGACTGACAATTCATCACTGAGAATTGTCAGTAGTTCATTTACTACGATGGACCATAGTAGGGGTGAGAGTACTCCTCCCTGGGAGCATCCTTTCGTAGCTATCATACTGAGTTTGGTGCTGCCTATTGAGGTTTTTAAGCTGGGACCCCAAAGCAGCCTCAGGCTTCGGCTTTGCCCCGTTACGATACGTGGGCTTTGAACCGGCTTTGCAATGACCGGCTTTGCAATGACAGAGAAGGCTTTTTTATGCAGTCACTACCTTCTCCAAGCATGCCACGATTGATTAAAAAATACGCACACACAGCCAAAAGCCCTGGTAGGTATAGTGCTGTGTACATAATTATGTCGAACATTTATTTGGCCCAAAATGTAGACAAACTCAAATATTCTGCGTCATATCCGTGCATGACCAACACACTTATACAAATATAGCCAAAGGTAGACTGATTGACTTCGTGTGTGCGATCGAAATCAACCCCCATTTGGTTCACACGAAGCAAGAGTTCAACACATCTGAACTCGTGCTGGGCTTCTGAGCCTCATTACGTAGCATTACGATTTCTCCTTGCGCACTCTTTCTCTTTGCAAACAACATTTTGAAGCCAAGCTTCATTGTGTTAGGAAACACTGAAATCGTATGACTGAACTTGTAAACCTCAAGCCGAGGCCAAGCCCAGGCTACTTTGTGGTTCCCGCATTATTGTTTTGTCCTCTAGCATGCATTTTATCCATTTACATGAAGTGTTGTCGATACCCATGTTTTGGATAGCTCTATATATTTGCTCCTTCTATATCGAGGAAGTGGGGTGCCGTGGCGTAATGGTTAGTGTGTGTGCTTACTACGCCGGAGGTCTCGGTTCAAATCCTGCCATCGTCACCTGAAAAAAAAGACTTGCTCTTTTTCACGGCCCCCAACTCCGCGAGGGTCTGACAAGCCCTCCGAGAGTATCATTTGTATTTGAAAAACTTCTCAAAGTGCCGTTCGGATTCGGCAAAAAATTGTAGGTCCCCTTGTATGTAAAGAAATTAACACACCAGCATACATTGTTGAGAAGTTGGCCCTGGTTCACCTCGAGCTGTTGCGCCACTCTATTTATTTTTTTTATTTTTATATCGAGGAAGCAACCTACCGCTACCTCTTTGTCTCTGAGAGATTTTTAATTCTTGAGATAAGAGTTTGTTAGGCGAGTGCGGTCGATTTCTCGTGTTGGTAGGCATATTGATATTCATGGAGGGGGTTGGTTTGATGTTCCCCGTCTCTGATATGTCTGTCCAGGATTTTTTCCATAGTTTTGAGGAAAAAGGAGGTGAGGCTGATTGGTCTAAACGACTTTGGTAGTTCAGACGGTCTACGTCCTGCCTTGGGCATATATTTGACGACTACGTCCCTACATTTATTTGGTACCCATGCATAGCTAGCTCTGAACAGGTTCATTAAAACAGATAGCAGTTGCGGGATGCCCTTTTGTAGTAGAGCTGGAAATATTCCATCTTCTCCAGGGGGTTTGAGGTGTTGAAATGAGTTGACTGCCCAAACTATTTTGCCTTTATGAAAAATTTCCTTTGATCTATTCCAGTCCTCCCTAAGCGGTCTGTTTATTCTACTCTGGGGAGGGTGTTTTCGGGATTCTGGTAATATAGAGTCTGGGAAATATGTTTCAGCTAAGAGCTGAAGCGTCTGTAGTCCATTTTCGGTGTATGTGCAATCGGGTTGATGTGCTGCTTAGAGAGTATTTTATGAATGCGCGCTCATGTCATTTATTGAATGACAAAAGTTTTTCCACGATTCCCTCTTGGTCCTTCTAATTTCTTGGTTGTACAAGGTGAGTGCGTTTCTGTATATTTTCGATTCCCATTCACCATTTCGTTTAGCTCGGTTAAAAAGCTTTCTTGTCTCTGTTCGAATTTTGGCTAACTTTTTACTCCACCAAAGAAGGTGTAAGTCGATTGCCTGTTTTCTCCATTTTTGGGCAGGCTTAATAGAATGCCCTGCTCCGTGACTACCTTACAAATCGCGCAGAATACGATACTTTTGTTTGCTATTAGCAACTCGAAGGAACTTGACCTCGTTTGCTTAAGGCTCAAATGATTTCAACTGTCATTTCAATCATCTTTAAAGCATCTTGCTCAGGCACAGCTCGACCGAGCAATGGCGTCAACCATCTGCATATGCTTGGAACAGGAATGCTTGTAAATTGCACAATGTGCCGCTTATTTTTTTATGTAACACGGCAGAGTTTTGCACCGAGACTCAGGTGGCGCACGCAAGTGGAAGGGGACCTCAGCCAACTTCGCGTGCGAAACTGGAGACGGCTAGCTAAAGACAGAGCTGGCTGGCGAAGCTTGTTGGCTGAGGCCCAGGTCCACCCCGGACTGTAGCGCCACCTTAAGGCAGAGTTTTGCAGAGAACCCGAGTAAAAGTAAATCTTACACGTCCCCTTTGACAGAGAGACTTTGGATTCTTCAGATATTGATCTTTTGGATCAATTCTGGTCCAGGTAAATAGAACTAAACTTTTTATAATTCGATTTGACCCAGACTTTAAGCAAAGTTCTTGAAGAGTTTTTTACTCACTCAAGAAAATGGTTCAGAACCTTTCAGGAGCATAGTTTTACGACTTTGGCTAGATGCAACAGAGTCTGCCGTCTGCATATTAGTTGCGACCAAAGTAACTTTGGGTGGTATCAATAGTTGAGGACTATTAGATTGTTCGTATAGAGTTCTTGGCCGAACATGTATGTTTCTTGAACGATTTGTATTGTAAAGTATTTTAATTTTACTTAGACACCAAAGCTTTGCTTTTAGTTTGAAAAGAAACAAACACTGAACAGTTAAACTGTTCGTGGAAGCCTTCCATTCTAGATTTCATTTGAATAGTTTCAAGACCCCAAAACCCAAAGATTCCCTCGCAACCTCGTCGTTACTGCAATTTACGTACTTCCAAAGTTCAATTAATCCAGCTCATCAATGACACTTTGGCATCTTTCGCCACATTATTGTCCCTAAGGAGCCCATACCCCAAGGAGCCAACCCGCCTCACACATAACAAACATTTTTCAAAAATATTTTTTTTTCAGTTGTTGAATCCATCATAAATCTTTTTGATTTGCACACAATATGTGCGAAAGCAATGCTCGGCTTTATGCGAAGATTCATTTTTATTCGCCAAAAGGAGTAAAACATGAATGAAAGTATATTTCTGCTAAGGAATAAACAATGATGTAGCCAACACCAGAGAGAATTCAAATCCTCTTTTATGATAGATAGTTCTGTTTGGCACAGATCCATATATACATTCTACTACGGTTGCTGTGTATGGCCTTGTGTTCGAAAGCATTGCTAAGAGGACTTTCATTCGCCTGTCGTTGGTAAATTCCATTACTCATTCATGGAGGGTTTGTCATGTGCCCCATAAGTTACTTTCGCAACAGAGTAGAATGATTGTATCACGCGCACCCACCTCCAAGGACGCCATGGGGCTTTTGGCTCCCCTCTAATATGCCAAAGTCGACTTGTAGACCTGTGATGAAGAAATTGAAAAAAGAAGAAGAAAAAAACAAGATTTAGACACCACCATGACGATGTTTCCGCATGCTTTTGAGACATCTACATTCGATAGAGAACTGTGTATCTTCAAGTTCAAGAGGACCCCTATATTATGCACAAAGAAGGGGGATGATGGTATGTATTTAAATTATATTTGATAGAGTGGTGATAGAGTCGTTTCTTCTTATGCTCTCGGTGTTTTTTTTGTCTGCTGTTTTCCATCCCGTGTATACGAGAATGAATTTGTGTTTTCATTTTTAATGGGATTGAGATTAGTTGAAAGATGAATGAACTAAGGAAGGCCGACGAAATGGGAAATGAACACTTTTAGTCGGTAATTGATGATAGGATCGTGGCATTTCCAAGGCGATCTAGAGGAAGCAAAGTGGTGCTGGTGCTTGTTGGCAGTTTTTCTTTATGTGATTTCCCAAATGAAATGTTGAAATATGGAACAATTTGAAGCCTTAAATTTACAACACCATTTGATAAAAGGAGGTTGAAAAAAAAACGGCTTTCCGGCTTAAAAAAAAAATTCTTCTTTTCCATATTTTCCCTCGACGTTTCATCGATTATTTGTTGACTTTTTAAGGCGTATTGTTTACTCATCAATCTGAAAATGACGACTCTAAGAATTTTTTGATGATGTTAATATGTAAAACATTTTAAGTTACAGTCAGTGTTAATAATGGTCACAAAAATCGTAAGGGGTTCTTTGTCAATATAAAATTCCTTCAATTCAGTTTCAGACTTCAAACTGTGTTGAGATGTTTGTTACTCAGAAGCATCCAAAAATGAGTTTTATTATAAATTAAATGGATTTTTGGCTTAAACGGGACATCGCAAATGAGTACATTTTTCTGCCGGTGGTAAAAGAGTTCAATAACGAAAAAACAGGCTTGTTTCATAACAAAATTGTATGCTTGGTCAATTAATCCCTCATCTTTCTGAGATAGGTTTGGTACAGAACCGGCGTGCGGCAGAAATCATTTCATTTACGATGGCCCCCTTTCCACAAAAAGAATATTTGATAATTTACAAACGTAAATGCTGTATAAAGAGGAAATGTTAAGGAAAGCACTGCTATACTTTTTAAGTAGAAGAATTCAAGTCGTATCATAATTATGAGTCGTATTATAATAAAACCGAAAAGATACGTTTCCTCTTTGGGGGTTTAGTGTTCAGAATAAGATGCCGATTGAAGTATTAGATTTTTTGTAAGTCCACATGTTTCTACCTTCTATACAGAGAGTGTGAACGGAATATTACAGTTCAATTAATAAGTACTTGGTTCTTTACCAGCTCGTATGGCCTGTCACTGAAAGTTTGTGACAGCCATGCAAGTATACGCAATGCATTGCCAACAGAACAGATATGAGCCTTTGTACAAGGCTGGCCGACGAGCACAAGGTAGATATAGCCAATAAACTCAAAAATATCTGTGTCTGATGCATTAACCGAACTCCTGACAGATATTTGCTGTGTCACAAATAGCCTTACCTTCGTCTATATTTGATGAAGTTGTGAACGGATAGAAAGAGGAGAATGTGAAAGTTTATTTGCGTAGGACATAAGATTGGGTCAAAGGAATTGCTATGGGGAGGTAATCAATAAACGTTCAATATTGGTCGACCGCATCCAACCCCAAATAGTCCTTAGATTACTTTTGAATCAAAGTATGAACAGTTTACCCAAGTTTTGGAAAGATTAATGACTTCATAAGATAGCAAATATTTTCAAAACTATAGTTTTCAAGTAGCTTCGAGTAAATAGACAGTAAAAATTTGCAATAAGCCTGAAACCATAAGAAAATGTTTGCGAAACTTTGGCTCAAGTTAAATCAACCTAAAATTATACAAAACAAAAATTAAGTTCAAGAATGTGTCTGCAACGAAATTCTTAATACCCCATCCTGTTTACGCCCTGACTACAAGTCATAAAGTTTGTTAGCCTTAATTCATTTGTTATAATGTAAAAAACATTTAAGGGAAACACCCTTAAATTACTGTTTTAGGCAGAACATTTTTTTTTCATGTATAGAACCCGAATTAGTGGGATTCGCTAGTGTAAACGTAAATTTTTTTTTATAATTGACTCGCGATTAAGCGCTTATCCTTAAGATGCGTAGCACATCGCGACCCGAGGAAAGATTTTGAGGAAAGATAGAAAGATAGTAGAGAAGAGTAATTCTCCATCTAGCACTCAAATGCTGATGAGCCAGTTCGGAACATAAAAACTCTGCACAGAAACACCAAAGTTTGCCCCCGCAAGTGTTATGCCTTTACGGAGAAAAGCGACTGGCAGAGTGTTTCTTAAAAAAATCTGGCATGTAATATCTGGCGTATAATATTCGGCCGACCCTAACCTCGATAAGAGACGCCGACTAGAAAGCCGCTCATTTTGAGACAGACGCACCTAGATTTCTTGTTTGTTGCTGATTTTTGTCCGCCCCGGATATTTTCCATACCCACCATATCCGGTGAGCATTTCCCTATCCGGCACCTAGGGAGGCGCTCGATTTGGGACCAGCAGCCCCCGAACTTGAGGGCATTGTTGAAGACTGAAATTTTTTTTTTGCCCATGTTCCTACACGTATTTGTTTTGTCTTACTCATTAGAACACTCCTAAAAAGAAAGCTAAATTGAAGACGCCTTTAAGGTCAAGCTGGTACAAAATAAAACCCAATAGCTACACCTGAACTCACAAACTACTTGCAGAAACTAGCCAGGGACGGAAAAAGCGATGAAATGTGTCAATTTATCACCCATTTTCATTTTGCTTCATCCGTCATCTTCATTTTGCTTCGTCAACAGCAGTGAGAGCAATATAAGTGAGGTATTTAAAATCATTTGTTTTTGATTAAAACAGTGATTTCGGCATCTTAATTTTCCTATTAACGAAGATTGGTAGTCTTCTAAGTCTAAGTTAGTTAAATACTTCGTTTACTTTTAACTAACTTACTGGCCCTTACATTGGTAGCCTGCGGAACTTTCAGAACTTCATCGTCAACCTCGACCGAAGGGTTCTCAAGTAAATTTCAAACATTTTTTTGACGAATTCAACCACCAATTGGTATCTACTTGACGGCCAAAGAAAGGCTCATCAAAGTGTATGAAAAAAACTTGGAGCAACGTATGTAACCTCTATAGAGAGCCTCGTTTTGGGCAGCTCACAGCCCTCCCAACTCTCAGCTTTTTCAGCGCTTCCGCAAACTCTCTGGATCTTTTCGCACTCTAGACGTGGTCATTCAAGGCATACATGAAGCTAGCTCGTCTGCCTTTACATAAGAGGGCGTAAGTTATCACAGGAGAACTTCACAAACTCCGAAAAATTATGAGCCACCCTTCAGTAGCTAGTTCCGTAACCTCGGCTTTCACCGTCACTTCAATAGCACATAGTTCTTTCTCAAGGAGAAAATGTGAGGAACATTCTGTGAAGATAAATCTCGAGTGAGAAGCAACTCAAAACAGCAAGTAGAAACTTATTCTCATCATAGAGAAATAATCACCGTAGACCCCCAATACTTGAAGGGCATATGATCGGGACCGAATTCTAAGTCGAATGAACTATGTCCGTCCCTCCGTCCGTCCATGTGTCGGAAGTTTTTAGGCCTTAAATTTTGAGCTAGTTACTTGAAACCTATTATCTGTTCTTTCTAGGTCACGAAGCAGTACAAGTGTAAAATATTTCAAATCCGCCCACTGACACGCCCACTGACACGCCCACTGACACGCCCACTGACACGCCCACTTTACTTATTAGCTTGAAAATAAAAGTTGTCGCAGTGTGCTGAAATTTGGTATCCGATATACTCGCTTAAATTTATTGTGACTAGAATTTAAAAAAGTAAAAACCGGGGCGGTTTTGCAGGCGTGGTTTTATTTAAATTCCATTCTCATACACTGTTTTTATTCAATTTTGTATTTGCTTTAAATCCAAAAACTTGCACTGTAAAATATTCAGATATGTGTGTAAGCTATCACCTGATATGAATACATTTTTGCCACGCCCACTTTTGGGGGTGTTTTTGAGTACATACAGATAAACTAAAATTTTAATATGAAAATGCAATAAACACTGTATACCACTTCTGATTAAAATTATGAACAAAAAAACTATTTTTTTGAAAAGGGGCTGATGCCCATTTTTTATGGAAGGAGATTCTTTAACTGAAAAATTCTAATCTTGACTTTTCCAACGATTCGCCGAAGCGGGTCGTAACCATCCCGCACGGGAAGGGGATGGACGGGATGGTAACGGGAAGGGGATGAAAAACCAAAATATATAGGAATGGGAACGAGAATAGGAATAGGGTATACCGCGGTCAGACTAAGCGAAGCTATTTCATATTCACTGTTCCACTTACTTACTGGTTTTCTAAGGCTTTATCTGCAAGGCAAGAGAAGTCAAGCATTTTCGATCGCAAACTTTTAGCGATCAAGTAACAGCGGACAATTGCGAAATTTCAACGTTCCATCCAAAGACAATCTTGTGGTTTTTACACTCACCACAAGCTTATAAACTTTGCCATCCGCAATCAGTACTAGAGACACTATAGCGAAAACTTGAAGTACATACATCTTGCAATTTTGCACCGACATCTGACAAGAAACCCGATTTTATTGACAACCCGATTAGTATGGACTACGCTGCCATAGCCAAGTCACAAAAAGCAGATCAGGAGCTGGACAAGTTGAGATCGGTAGGCTAAAAATCAAATTTAACTAAATTTGTTCTCCCTCAAACCGAGGTGGAAGTGGCCGGCGAAACAAGAAACAAGAATGTAAGGACGAGCTGACGCTTGGGGCTCAACAACTTCTTCCAGTACTTAGTTAACTTCGAAGCAGGCACTGCTTTCCCTAAAAAAACTTTCACTAAAAATTGCCAGCCGTAACCCGAAGTAGGTTTTCACTCCAAGTCGACTGAAAACTTCGTCGCACCTTTACGTTCATATCATTTTCAGCATCCTTTGCAGCTTGCTTATTCTGGACCTTATCTAGTACTCCAACTTGAACCACATGCTTGCAAGGTGGCCTTATAATTTGGCTTCTACAGCTTCTGTTTCTGGTGATAAGCCGAAAGTCAAAATTTTCTATAACTTTTTCACGAATAATATATTTTATAATAAAACATTTTATCATTGCAGTTTCATCTTGGATATTAAATATCCGAGTCTAATGCTATCTTGCATTGATTTTAAATTACCACAAGATGAAGTCTTAAATTGTCAAAACGGATCAAACTGCACTGAATGGTGTGATATTCAGATTTCGTGCGTAGGTTTTACTATTGTTTTTAGCTTAACAAGGATAGATCGTCCAGACAATATTTAATTAATGTCGAAAACAAAGAGCCATCCGTACGATCTTCCTGTTTAAGAATTTGCTGGTTTTGAACACATTCGAAGTATGGTGATGTTCTACCTGGCCGGGCATGTTGTGTTGATCTATCCGGACTTGCTATATGAGATTTTTTTTTTTTAATTTACGAATTAATGCAACTTTCCAACAGAATTAAAATATTCAATACATATTTATACAAATATTCAATTCGAAAATATCGACCGGTTTGAATTGCATAAAAGACAGTTTTTCACAACCAGAAGCCAAAGCGGGGCACATACTTTATTAGTCTCTAAGACTCAACGTGATTCTCACTAAAATGAAAAAAAAAAAACAGCTTCGATGTAATCGGCAAAATATTTTTATTGACAATTTAAAAAAAAAAAAAAAAAAAAAAAAAAACTAGTGGGAGGGTTACAATCCGCCATGGCAAATCGTTGGATACCCCATCCCAATTGACCATTGTCAAGCTCCAAAATGCGTCAAAGATCTTGGTTGTTAAATTTCAGTTTCTATTAACTTTAATTGTGTTAAGAATTTGTCAGTTAAGAATCTTCTTTCTTAAAAAAGGGGTGCGGCATCCACCTCTTTTTAATATAATTTTTTTTATCAGATTTTTTATCGGATGTGGTATACCGTATACTCGTGTTAATCGCAGTTTTATATTAAAAATTTGTTTTTATACCCGACCGAGGGTATTTTAGGTTTTTAGGTCTTAAAAATTGAGCTAGGACGCTCAACCTTAGTGTAAATCTTGGCTCTTATTTTTTACAGATAAAGTGTGAAAGTTAGTTAAATCCGCCAACGGCCACGCCCACTACTGGGTTCAATGTAAGACAACCTCTATTTAAAATTTTCTTTAAAAATGCCTTTTGGTCAAGTTAGACAAGGTGGAGGAACTCAAATTTTTGGTATGAAGCAATAATTGCCCAAGACCTCTAAGAAGGCAAAAATTGGACCGCCCACAATATCGACCACGCCCACTTTTACCATGTTAGATCTTTAAGAACCCGATTTCTCGGAAAGTTGACTCCAAATTGAAAAAAAAATTTTATAACAAATATTCAAGATATTACTATCTTGTAGGTTTGCGGCAAACAAAGTTTTGAGCTCCGCCCACATTTAAGGGGCGTGTTTAAGAAAAAAACTGTTCTGCAATAATTTTCGGTTTTAACGTATTTTGTCATGATTCTAAAAAATAAAGATTCGAAATTACAATTAATTTAATTTTAATTTTTAGGGGCGTGGCCTATACAAATAATATCTGAATTCGGGACAAAAAATTTAAGATTTGATGTTACACGGTATATGTATAGGGTCGGGTACATAAAAGTTTGTCACAGACGAACTCTTGCACTTACTCACTTGTTTTTACTTAAAAACGCCCCCACAGGTGGGCGTTGCAAAAATTTATTAATTTGAGTTGATAGCTTACACACATATCTGAGCATTTTATAGTGCAGTTTTTTTGGATTTAAAGCAAAAATATCGACTTAAAACCGTTTATAAAAATGCGTATTCATGCGCCTCCAAAGGGGGCGGTTTTCGCTTTTTGTTTTAAGTTTCAATCACAAAACACTTAAGCGAGGATATCGCATACCAAGTTTCAGCTTCCTGCGACAACTATGAATTTTCATGGTATTAATTAAAGTGGGCGTATCAGTGGGCGGATTTTGAAAATGTTTACACTTGTACTGCTTCGGGTGCTAGAAAGAACAGATATTAAGTTTCAAGTTCCTAGCTCAAAATTTAGGGCCTAAAAAGTACCGACACACGGACGGATGGACGGACGGACATGGCTCATTCGACCAACAATTCGGTCACGATCATATGCCCTTAAGGTCTTGGGGGTTTTCTCTATGTTACAAACTATGAATCAAACTTAATATACCTTAACCTTTATACACCTCCCCATTGTTTATAAAAACAATGATAAAGTCATAACACTGATCAAAAAAGTTAGAAGTTTGATATGGGTGGTCAAAGGATAGACATGTGCACTCAAGAGGATACAAGCATCCACAGGTTTTCTAAACCCACCTCTGTCTATCAACTCCTACTCTCACCTCCCCGTGGTGAACACCGGGTGCCTAGTACCTCAACTGGAGATTGGGTTCCAACCCCTTTGGAAGGTTGTTGGGGGTAGCAGACGAAAGAGTGGGGGAGGAGTGTTCCCACAAAGGCACTTCTCCTTGCATCCGGACGGCAGCGGAGGAATTCCCCAGATGGAATCAACGGTGGCGTCCATAGTTCCAGTCAGGCCGAACTACTTAGTGAACACCTTATATGGGATACTACGACGTATTCGGAGCTCAGGCCTATAAGGTGCGGGCTATCCGGCTCTCCGTCCTTAGAGCTAAGCAAAAGATCTGGTCCTCCAGGTTGGGGGTCGTGCCGTCGGGGTGACTTCCCGGCCACGTAAAGAAACACCAGTCACGAAGCAGAAACAAGCCTCGGATTCGGACGGATCTACTGTTGACGACCAATGCAAACGAGAAAAGGACAACGAGCTTCGGATCTGCACGTGGAATGTTAGGTCCCTTAACAGACCACGTTCAGCCGAGCAACTAGCGGAGGCCCTTAACGACTGCAAGGCAAACATTACTGCCATCCAAGAAATGCGGTGGGACGGGCCGGGCAAAAGAAGTATGAAAAACTGCGACATCTACTACGGCGACTGCTATCGGCATCAAAGACAGCGCCTATTTGGATGTGGTTTCGTTGTTGGAGGCAGACTTAGGCAAAAAGTCTTGAGCTTCAACCCTGTAAGCGAGCACCTCGCGACGATCCGCATCAAGGCTAAATTCGCCAACATTAGCCTGATATGCGCACATGCCCCCACAGAGGAGAAAGATGACGAGACCAAAGATATGTTCTACGAACTCCTGGACAAAACTTATGAGCAGTGCCCTAGCTACGACATTAAGATTGTCCTAGGCGATTTTAATGCCAAGCTAGGAAGGGAGGGCATCTTTGGTCGTACTGTCGGAAAGCATAGCCTGCACGACACGACCTCCGATAACGGATTCAGGCTGATCGACTTTGCTGCGGGTCGACACGTTGTGGTAGCTAGTACACAGTTCCCGCATCTCAATATCCACAAAGGGACATGGAGATCTCCCGATCAATCAACCGTCAACCAGATTGACCATATTGCGACCGACGCAAGGCACTCCTCCAGTATCATGGATGTCCGAACTTTCCGAGGGGCCAACATTGACTCGGATCACTACCTTGTTGGAGCCAAGTTACGGCTGCGGATATCCCGACCAGCGCCAAGTAATGGAAATACTGTGAGGAAGTTTGACGTCAGCCGACTACAATTGCAAGAGATCGCCAGGTCCTTCTCCAACCGATTCTCACAAAACCTTCTACGAAGTCCTATGCAGCCAGCATCAAGTATTGATAGCCAGTGGCAACATTGCCAAAATGCCATCAGAGACGCCGCCTCTGAAGTGCTGGGTTTCACACGGCCACCACAACAAAACCACTGGTTTGACAATGAATGCCGGCAAGCACATGCAGCTAAACAGGAAGCATACAAAGCGGCGCTGCACAGAAGGGCTAAGAGCTGCTCGCGAGCTCTACGAGCAGAGGAGGAGAGAGGAGCACCGGCTTCTCCGAAGGAAAAAGAGAGAGCACGAGAAGCGCGCGGTTGAAGAGATAGAGAGATTTTACAACAGGAATGAGGTTAGAAAGTTTTACCAAAGGATCAAAAGGTCCTGCCAAGGGTATAAACTTCGAACTGAAGCCTGTAAGGACCATCAAGGGAACATCGTTGTAGAATCGCAGTCGGTGCTTAGGATTTGGAAAGACCACTTCTGCAGACTGTATAACGGCGAGGACGAACCAAATACCGCTGTCAGGCAGAACGAACCATTCAACCTGGGCGAAGACGTTAGCGACGAAGCATACGAACGATACCGCCCACCCGACCTGGAGGAGGTGAAAGTAGCTGTGTCTAAGCTCAAGTGCAACAAAGCAGCCGGAGCAGACGGCCTAGCTGCCGAACTTTTAAAATCCGCTGGCGATGAGCTGGTGAGGAGCATGCACCAGCTCATATGCAAGATATGATCGGAAGAAAGCATGCCCGACGAATGGAACCTCAGCATTGTTTGCCCGATCCTGAAGAAAGGAGGCCCTCTGAGTTGTGCCAACTACAGAGGCATAAGTCCTCTTAACATCGCATACAAGATCTTTTCTGCTGTACTGTGTGAACGCCTGAAGCCGTTTGTCAACAATCTGATAGGCACATATCAGTGCGGCAGATCTTGGAGAAAACCCAGGAATTCCAAATCGATACACACCACCTCTTCATCGATTTCAAGGCCGCGTATGACAGCATCTTTAGAGACGCGCTATATAGCGCAATGTCTAGTTTTGGCGTCCCTGCCAAACTCGTCAGTCTGTGCAGGATGACGATGGAAAACTCACGCTGTTCCGTCAAGGTCGGCAAAGACCTCACCGACCCCTTTGATGCCAAAAAAGGATTTAGACAAGGCGACGCGCTGTCATGCGACTTCTTTAACAACATACTTGAGAGAATTGTGCAGAACTCTCGCGCCAACACCAGAGGTACAATACTGGTCAACTACTCGCATACGCAGACGACATTGACATAATCGGTAGAACAAAGCGTGATATGACCCTACTGATATGACCCAATTTTTGAGCCGACTTAAATACTTCATTGTTTTTTATTGTCTCAGTAAAATAGAGCCTTTTTTCAAATGACCACACGGAAGCCTAATTTTGTGTTCATCCAAATAGAGCAGACACATTACGAGCGGACATCGTTAAGTAAATTAAGGGGTACCTTATTTGCATTCGAATCCCATCCTAAAATATTTCAGAGTTTGCAATGCTTATTCCGCTGTAACACAAACTATAGCTACAAACTTTGCTTCGGATTAAATGTTAAATACCATCCGGATCTAAATCATAAAGCTTAGTTTTATGTATAGCTATAACATCGCTTTTCCACATAGGTCTGATGCCGCCCCCACTTCTGTGGTCCATTCGCCAAAGTACCAATAACGCCGATCAATATTTATGCCAATAAAACGCAGCCTAATAAAAATATTTGCACGCTCGCATTCTCGCATAGTCCAGTGATTATCCACCACTCGAAACCTTATGAACTTCATTAAATTCCGATCCAAGTTTAAATTGAAAAACAACAAACTGTGGATATTTCAATTAGATGGACACAATGGTGGGCGGGCATCAGGCAGGATGCTCAATCAAATATTTGACAATTCAATTAGACGGTAAACAGGATACAAAAACACTTTATTTGAAGATAAAAGCCAATATTTAGTGTTTACGGTTTAAAGCTTGCAGACACCAGTTTTAAAGCATGTGATTTTTAATGAATAGAGTCCTTATAAAGAAGTGAAGCCTTTTTAACTCAAAAAAACATCCTACAAAGGACTAACGACTTTTTCTTTGCAAAATAAAAATGTACATAAATCATTTGATTTGGATAAAGTCAAGAGCTTAATTTCTGTACACATTTCTCAAGTTCTGGCATAACTGGCGACACGGGAAAAGTCATGAAAGATTTGAAAACAATCTGCCGCAGATCCAACCCCTCTGCACATATTTTTACGAGTTGGTACGTTCTCTCCGAGGGAGCTTTTCATTGGGTGGGCGGATGGCATTCCACAAGGACTAAAAACAAATACCTGTTCCAAAAGTAACACCTGCTGTGCGTCGCCGGGAAGTGCTGTGAATACGGGATTCCCCTATTGCGAAATTTATTTTGTTATTTAAAATTCAAGTACATTATTAGATATTTTATTCACCCCGGCTTGCGATGGAATTTACAGCAGCCATAGATATACACGTAAGCGTCACGAAGGATCATTATACACACACGCACATTTGGTGTGGCTTTGAAAGGTGATGATACGACAACGGCACAATGGAAACTCTGCAGGAGTACATCATTAAGGTATTGCTATTAAGCATTATTGAATTTTTAAGGACTTAGGAATGTGGCAATGGCGGTGGCACACCCCCAGCTCTCCTGGCGGTACCTTGGTGCGTTGTTATTTCTTTATTTTTTTTTACTGGTTTGTGGTCGTTTTTATTGATAGCACGAGCGGTGGTATTATGGGATTTGATTTTTATATGAGTTAAAGTTTTCGGATACAGATTTTATTGATGCTGCACGGAGAGAAAGCGTATGTTTGCTGAATATAAAACGGGGCATTAGAGGGTACACATCATAAATCAATGGGTTTGGGGAAGGGACCCTGCATGAGAGTGATTTGTATGGGAATTATACAGGATAGACGCACTTTCAAGTGATATGACGAAGGTCGGCGAGGGCGTTTTTTATTGGAGTTCCGAACGATCTTTTAACACTTTAAATTACATTAGAATGAATCAAAAGACACGGGAATGGTGTCGTCCTTCGGCAGTTTATTACTTTTCTTTGTGCATAAGTCGTCAAGATTGGTATTTTTTTTTTGCAGCTCCTTCGGGATGCCCTTTGTACTTTCATCGAGTAGTTGAATGGAGAAAGTAATCAATATACAGGATGAAGCTCTTCCGTGCAGAAATCTTTTGATGGGATAATCTTAGAGAAGACATGGCAAACGGAAGATGTTCCAGATGAAAATTGTGAACAACGCACACAGAAGGATGGATGCTCGTGGAAGAAATGTGTCAAGAGCTTTCTTGGCATCCTGTTTTCGTCCCTTTGTTGGAGTCTAGCTAGGTTCCTATACAAATGCCGCACCTGAATCTGAAAACAACACTTTGTGTAGCAATTTTTTTGGCATTTTCTCTTGTAAGGATGTGTACGTACCTGTATACACAAAGTGACAAATGAAGTCATTGTAAGCTTATGTTTGCTGAGCGTATATCGAAACCATTATACGATTGTATCGTAACACTTTCTTTGAACCGAAATTTTAAAACCGCTTGGCGTGGGTTAAAAGTCCCCATTTCTATTGGACTTAACACACCTACACGTCGTTATTTACAGGATTTTTTAATGCAAAAATTTGAGCTTTCTAGGAACTCGATATACACAATAATAATTGTCCTCGGGGAATATCCGGGCGGAAATAAATCGGCTTAATGCAAAACAAACAATGCCCTTATTGTGTAGGCGAAACAATGCAAAGTAATAATAACGCGCAGATCATTTTGATCCTTATGAATGGCTTTTCTATAGCACAACCATGTTTAGTTGATTAAACCGATGAAGGTATATTGAAATAATTAAATTTGAATAGCTCTGGTTGTCGGTTATACCCAATGTACGAGTGTGCTTATACGAATTTTCGCGGATTGATTTGTGCAATCAGGAAGCTGATTAATTAAATGATAGGTATAACATTGGGTATCATTCAGGGTGCTTTAAGGCATTTGCATTGGCTAATTGGGGAGAAAACACCCCGATTAAAAAATTGCATTCATGTTAATTGGTAGGTATATATCTTGTTTTAAAGGCTACTCAAATATAGGATAATAGCGTCCTTGATTGAATGATGTTTGTGAGGGGAGAGCTAAGGTATGGGTATTTAAGTTTGGAGGTCTTCAAAGGGAATGTTGCGTTTTAACTAATTTTTTGGATAAACACTAAAATATTATTAGAAAAACCGTCGAGATCATTCTATTGGTATTGTCTGCCTCAGGTTACAGCAAAGTGATTTTTTTAGTATAAATAACGTGAAAAAATTATAGAAAGACACAGTCGACCTGTCTAAGTGGAATAACTGTTCAAAAGCAGCTAAATCTATTTCACCCTGTTTACAAAAAAAGTGCGAATAAGTTAATCAAATATTTTTAAGTTTTTTTCTGTAAGTGGAAAAGCTTTGCAAATACCGACGCCAACAAAGTCACGCTACTAAATGAAAAAAAGTATATAATATTAAGTCAAAGCAATTTGACACTTAACGCGATAACTGCAAAGGTGCAGTATTTGCCGTTCTGTACACAATGAAACCGAGTGCACACCATACAGGAATCATCACAAACACCGAGTATTATTTGACAGCTCGGTGTGGCAGTTCGGTGATCAAAATAATGCGCCATCGATGTCGTGGATTGTTTCAAGTATAGAAATTGTGGAAATATCAGTATTTTCAGTCAATTAATTTGTTTTGAACAGAGACAAATTCCTTTTGAAAGATGTCTGTGTTCGCGTGTGTACCTTGACCCTGAGTTATATTTTCGCAGGCATTTTGCTCGGTGTGGAGGAAAAAACTAGAGACTGCTTCTGCAAAAATATTACGCGATCACCATATAGCCTTAACCTCTTACAACAAAAATTTAGGGGAAACCCTCTTAAATGACGAGGCAGTCAAAAATAAAGTGCAAAGCCTTATAGCGGTTTGAAAATAAAACACAAAGTAAAAGTGAAAAAAGTAGTGTTCCCTGACAAAAGCAACATGCGTCATGACATGACCGAACACAATATGTATGGACGCAACCAATATGATAGACTTTAGACTTTTTCTATAGACTTTTTATAGCCGACCGATAGTTTGTAACACAGTGAAATAATCACCGTAGACCCTTAAAACCTTTTAGAGATATGATGGAGACCGACAGGTGAATCGATTTAGCCATGTCCATCCGTCTGTCCGTCCGTCTGTATGTGTGAAGGTTTTAGGTCTTCAAAATCAAGCTAGAGAGCTGAAACTTGGTACACGGCTTGGACCTTTTGCTGCACAGGCCAAATGTGAAATTTGGCTTAATCCATCAACGGCCACGCCCACTATTGGCTTCAGAGTGAGACAACCTCTACTTCAAATTTTCTTCAAAATGCCGGGTTAGAAATGTCGTAGGAACTTAAATTTTGGTACTGAGAAATATTGGCCCAAGATCTTTAACAAGTTTAAAGTTGGACCTCCCACAATATCGACCATGCGCACATTTAACATGTTAAATCTTTAAAAACCCGATTTCTCTGAAAGTTGACTGCAAATCAAAAAAAAAAATAACATGACAAATATTGAAAACATTACCATTTGCAAAGTTTGGTCTATACAAAGTTTTAAGCTTCGCCCACTTTGAGGGGTCGTTCTAAGGAAAAAATCTTTTTTTTTCCGAAATAATTTTCGATTTAAACGCATTTTTTCATGAATCCAACGAAAAACAAGTGGGAAAGTGCAACAGTGGGTATGCAAAAGCTTCAATCTATCTACAACGGATTGCAGAATACCCGACCATACCAAAAAGAAAACTGCCACGCCTCCAAAAAGTGGGCGGGATATAAAAATATAACTGTTCAACGCTTTATACTAGATGGTTGCATACCTTTCGGCTTAAAACTCCGCATTTTTAACTAAAAAAATCACTTTTTTTAACGCCACGCCCACAAAAGTGGGCGGAGGCACATACAGTATACAGGGTGTTTCTTGAGTACACAAGATTCTTGGGTATATTTGAAGAAAAAAATTATTCTACAGTATGGGCCTATCTCAAATTTTGATACCACTTATTGGGAATTTAAGAAAACACCTACTTTGAGGTACCTTGACCCATACTAACACAAATATCTCCGCTAACACTTACAACAGGTACTTCATTTAGAACTTAAATTTTAGAAGAAATAGCACTCCTTTTAACGGCATTAAAATGAAATTGATGACTTTTTTAACTTTCGAGATATTTGCTATTAAGTCGGATCCTTTTTCCCTGCCCATGACATTTTTTTGATTTTCAAGACACATATCTGCGAAAAATGCGTAATAAACATATCGGTAATTTTTTTTTTCTAGTGCACCTAACAATATTTAATAAAAATTGCAAAGACAAGTCACCCGAAAAACCCACAGATTTTATGATACTGGAGAAATTCCATAGCAGGTAAAATTATGAAAAACTCTTTTCACGAAGCCGCGGCAGGTATAAGGTGGAAATATGATTTGTTACCTACATTTATAACCGCGATTGACAACAAGAACGATTTTTTGACTATGTATTAATAATTTACGTAGGTTTTAGAGCATGCATTTTTATTAGACTACCTGATAAAAAGGATTAAGTTTGGGGTTGGTCGCCTAGTTGGAAAATTTACCTAATGTTAATTGTATAAAAGGTTAGAAAACAAAATTAAATCCATCAAAGTCATTTTTGAAGCCGAGGTGACACAACAGTTGTTAAGAAACCCTACTTGAAATAGCATCTTCAGTTTCACCAGGAAGAATTGCAGTTGATGAAAGAATACTGGAAGCGGTTGCAAATGATCCATCAATCAGCATCAGGCGCTTATCCTTGCGATAATGTTTCAACACATAAAATTGTTCGTCTCCTGCATACGGAAAACTTGTATCCATACCACCATACACCTGTGCAGGAACTGCTTCAGAGTGATTTGGAGCCGAGACTTGAGTTTTGCAACTGGTTGTTAGAGCGGAACTTGGATGACAACGGTTTTATAAGCAGAATCCTATGGACGGACGAATCTCAATTTACTAGAGATGGGATTACAAATTTTCACAATCTACACACATGGGCTGCGGAAAACCCACACACAAGGAGAGAGTCATCATTTCAACACAGATTTAGCGTCAATTTGTGGGCAGGTGTTATTGGAAACAACTTAATCGGTCCCTTCAATTTGCCTCTAACACTGATTGTAAACTAACATTTGATTGTAAAGTTAACTTAATGAAATAAAAAAAAAACATAAACCAAACACAAGCATTTTTATTCAGAATAATAGGAATTGAACACTATGAATCGAGTTTTTCATAATTTTACCTGCTATGGAATTTCCCAAGTATCATAAAATCTGTGGGTTTTTCGGGTAAGTTGTCTTAGCAATTTTTATTAGGTATTGTTAGGTGCACTAGAAAAAAAAATTACCGATATGTTTATTACGCATTTTTCGCAGAACTGTGTCTTGAAAGTCAAAAAATGTCATGGGCAGGGAAAAAGGATCCGACTTAAAAGCAAATATCTCGAAAGTTAAAAAAGTCATCAATTTTATTTTAATGCAGTTAAAAGGAGTACTATTTCTTCTAAAATCTAAGTCCTAAATGAAGTACCTGTTGTAAGTGTTAGCGGAGATATTTGTGTTAGTATGGGTCAAGGTACCTCAAAGTAGGTGTTTTCTTAAATTCCCAATAAGTGGTATCAAAATTTGAGATAGGCCCATACTGTAGAACAATTTTTTTCTTCAAATATACCCAAGAATCTTGTGTCAAAATATTTGCATCGAATTTGGAAACACCCTGTATACATAAAAGTTAGAAAATGCTAATATCTACTGCTTTTGTCATATAATTTTTTGTCAAATTTCACAAATATTTATTAAAAAACAGTCATTTTAAGCTAAATTCCCTTAAAAAGTGGGCGTGGTCAATGAAAAAGCTAAAAATTTTTGGCTTCCTTAAAGACAATTATAGGGCGCAATGTTACCTATCAAAAATGAATGTGCTAGCGCCATTGTAACATAGCTAAGATTGGCAATATGTATTTTTTTAAATTAGAGATGGTCGCACATACAGGCCTGTAGTGGGCGTGTCTGTGGGCGGATTCAGCTTATTTTCAAGTCCGATTTGAAGGACTGGACTTCCAACCAACCCGCAAAATTTCAGCTCTCTGCCTTAAAATTTAAGGCCTAAAAGTTGTTTACATACGGACGCACGGACGGACGGACATGGCTTAATCGATTCTCCTGTCGGTCCTATTCATATCTCTAAAAGGTCTTAGGGGTCTACGGTGATTATTTCACTGCGTTACAAACTATACATCAAACTTAATATACCCTGGGTCGGGTATAACAATACATTGATTTTAATTTTTAGGCCATTTAGACCCATTTTTGGAGGTGTGGCCCATACAAATTAAATATGAATTAGGGACAAAAAATTTTAAGATTTGGTGTTACACGGTATATGGGGTCGGGTATATAGAAGTTTGTCACAGACGAGCTCTTGTTTTGTTCTGATTCTTTTGCAGACCTCATGACCCATAAAGTTTTAGCAAGCCACAAAAAAATTTCAATACGCTACCTTTACTAGAAAAATATAAAAAATTACTATTCTGGAGGTTCTGGTATGGAATTGGGTGCATCCCCAGGTGGGGGATAAAAAACTGCTTACTCTATATCGTGGGTAGCTGTATGGAAAATATCCGGGGCGGTAGCAACAGAACAAAATTCGAGGAGCGTTTGTATTAAAATAGCTTAAAATGGCTTCTGGTTCGACGACTTTTATCCTGATTACGACCAATCGAATATTAAAAATCTTTTTCTTTTCCAACGTGCAAATAAATAGAATGGATAACATGCAAAATTACTACATTACTACGCCGGAGGTCTGGGTTCGAATCCTGCCATCGTCACCTAAAAAAAAAAGACTTGTTCTTTTTCACGGTTCCCACCTCCGCGAGGGTTTGACAAGCCCTCCGAGAGTATTAATTGTCTTGAAAAACTTCTCAAAGTGCCGTTCGGATTCGGCAAAAAATTGTAGGTCCCCTTGTATGTAAAGAAATCAACACACCAGCATACATTGTTGAGATGTTGGCCCTGGTTCACCTCGAGCTGTTGCGCCTCTCTATTTATTTTTTTTATTTATAACATGCAAAATTGCAAATGCTCTGCAATTCTTTTCCTGTGCGATGTGCGACGCATTTTAAGGGTACATATTCATTACGTAACTCCCTGATTCAGAGTTTACTACAAAAATAAAAAAAAATTTTACGTATAAGTATATACTTTTAAAGTTGCAACTAAAATTGAAAAAAGTCCGGCCAGACCCATGTGTCAATACAGGGTTTAAAGCGATATCCTGGCCTGTGACATTTAACACTGATGTTTCTATAGAGTGTTTTTTTTTTTTGCTTGATTTTTGACAACGCAAAAAGTACCTCCATGCGATCTATTTAGTATTTACAATAAGCTACCTTCATTACATTCAACATAGATGTGTATTTTTTATGCAATATGCATTTACCTATTTTTTTCAAGTCGCTGATATAAATTAATTCACGCTGGTTTGATTTTCAGCGGAAATGACATAATGATTTTATACTTGTAATGTGAACGTGCCTCTGCAAGTCAAATAATTTATGTTCACACATTATGGTATCAGATGGAATTGTTAATTCAATCACTTTTTTTTGTAATGTCATTAACTGGAATGTAGTTTGATTATTTCTCTCTTCAAAGCGAAGGAAGGAATCCTGCTAATTGAATTTCAACCCGTAATAATTATATTACAGTGGTTGATTTGTCGTATAATGAAAAACTGAAAGCATGAAAATTTATTTAACTAACTCATAATTGATAGGACACGCACTTCATGTCAATTATATTGTTTTACTGGTGTTAGTGAGGAAGAGCTCTTGTGTAATTGGAGTGGGCGCTGTTGTCATTTATATATTTTTCTTCTGTCAAAATTAAAACTATTGCAGGTCCTTTTTTGGCTTTAATTTCATTGTAACTAATAATCACACAAGAGTCGTTTTGGTGCCGAGAATGACACTACGAATTTGGAGCTCGTTCCCCCTAGTATCCTAAAACAATTCTGAGTGTGGTCTAAATACAGGGCGGGTTTTTCAACTCGGGTTCGTTCACATATCCGCGTGATTTAATTAAAAGTCACATAAAATATAACTCCTGGGGAAATAGAAGGCCTAAAAAAAATTATCTAAATACGCCAAGCCTTGAGACAAGGATTTTAGGAATGTTCTTGACCTCTGGAACAAATCTTGAGATAATTTTGTCCCCACAAGTTGGTTATCAAAAGATTTAATCAATTGATATTCCTTGCTAAATAATTATTTCTGATTAGGCGCAAAATCTAGATAGAAATCGATTAAATATGCAGCAGCAAAAATAACTTTTCTTTTAGGTTCAATCCTTATTTATTTATTTATGGACGAAAATTCACGTTTTTTAAGTGCAAAAAGCCCTCTTTTACCCCGTCCATATGAGTCATTGCTTTAATGGGCCACAAGGAATAAAAATTTTCTTATTCCCGCGAGGGAAGCCGACGCCGCGCCGTTCTTACAAATAATTTTACCGAAAATAGTTTTGAACCCAGTTTTGAAGCTGAGAGCTACAAGTTTATCATTTCACATGGACCTCCCAAAATCCGGCTTTTACATATATTTTATTGGCATTTTTTAATTCATTAAATGACACATATCCGGCAATTTCTTGGAATAAAAGAAAAACTCATTCGGAACTCACTCGAAAGTCTTTTCCGTACTATTGTAGGTTTGAACAAGAACACAGTGCTCTTCTGTTGAAAAGGTTATTTAACCAAAAGCCAGAGATATTTGTGTAGAAAATACGAAGGATACGAAGCAGTCATACGAATCCTATTAAAATATGAACATAAATAATTGCGGTGAAAAGCTTGTAATTTTTCTTTGCGAGGATTTGTATAAGAGGATTTTATTTAAAGATTTTTGTTCTGAGTAGCTTATGTATGCTTTTATTAAAGAAGATATCTTTTTTATGTGATAAAGTTTAAGTAAATTTTGGCATCGTGCTAAAGTTTATTCTCTATGGTGGTCAAATGTTTTTCTTAGGGACGAAATTGGAGCATTCAAATCATTTAAAATTGTAAAACTGATTGAGCCTTAACAACGAATTTGTACACAGATTCTACACCCAATTAAGAAAATTAAAAAGGAACTTAATTTAAAGAAAAAAGGCGCAGGCATACACGTACCTACAAAATAATAGCATTTATCATTCGAACATTGTTCTCAGAACCATATCTATGCGTACCGATGAAAGGGGTCATATTGAGACCCAAGAACAAATGACTCGGAACTTTTAAATCGGGGGAAACAAGAAAGAATAAAAGTCCTTAAATAATTTCCACTTACAATGATTAGAGAAAAATGCGCCTACCATAGGACTTTCTTGTGCGAACCTTTCTGGTTATGGGCAATTTGTTTCATTCATCAACCTCAACAAATTGCTTGTATTGAGGTAGATGCGTATAGCGAAACACTTTTACGATAATTGCTAAGTGGAGCAATAAACTTTAACATGAAAGTGAACAAGAACGGGGCAGAAAATGATGTTGTTGTTTTTTTTTTTATCAATTGGTTGAGAGCTTGAAGAAACTTTCATGAATATCAATTAATTAGTTGGGATTGGGAGGATAAAACTGATAGAACGAGTTTATTTTTTAGTCCAAGGCATGATGGCTTTATTGTGATAATTATTCATAAATGCGGCATCCGGATGTAGGTTATGAAAATAAACTGCAGCAATGTGGATTTATCAGATACGATTGGTCGATTATAATCAAATAATCAAATAAAACATTTATTTGATTTTAATTTAGATTCTAGAGTTAGAAACCATATGAAAAAATATCATGGTACAGTGTCAATTTGGACTTTGGGAAATCATTTTTAACTATAATCTCAGTAATAATTATATCTCTTGAGCTTAAATTAGACTTTTATGCTAGTTACGAGGAATGAATAAAGACTAAAAAAACGTCTTCTGGATAAATTACTGAAGACAATTTGTGAACTTGAGCATTGAGAAAACCCGAAAACAAACAAGAATTTCTTCTTACATGTGTATCGGGTCAAAGTGCCAGACACAATCAAGGGCCGTTAAAAAGTCTTGACTCCTTTTTTAGCATAAAAACAAACCAACTATCACTTAGCTCAGAAGGTCATTGCCTGACCTATCATCCCACCATCATATGCATTTTTGTGTGCTTTTTTAGGTTGGGGTTCAGTTCTATGGGGACGGTAAAAACTGATACTTTATCTCGACCGTAACCCTCTAGGAGAGTTTGTTAGACCCTCGCGGAGATCCGACAAGCTCAAATAAGGACTGGAAAAAACTTATATGGCCTCGGTCGGTTTTCAAGCCCGGGACCATATTACATTCTAATAGCAATTAAATTGGACGTATTTAAAAAAAAAACTTTACCCTTTTTTAAAGCTTAAAGCTCCTAGCTCTAAGTTCATTCCCTCAAAACTGTGAGTAAAACCTTATACGTCCTCCGCCAATTAATAAGACGCTACTAGAGTTTTAAAGGAGTTATGTCTAAGTGGAAAGCTCTAAGAATTTCACTCTTGTAGAGTGTATAATAAGACTCTTAAGAGTCTTACTAGAATTAAGTCGCCTACCTATAAGAATTATTGAAGTCTGATAAGTAAACTTAATCTCTTGTTGTAAAAGGTGTATTCTCATTCCTACCTCTGCCAAAAAGAGAGCAAGATATAATGCTGTAAAAGCAATATTTGCATATACATAAGATCATAAAGACAAAAACAGACCAAAATACTTTAAAAAAAAAATGAAAGTCATGAAAGTCATTTGTACGATGACGTCGTATATCACTACATAATCAAATTTTCAAAAAAGTTTTTCTTACATTTTGGTGCACTGAAACTTGGCTTCGGTTAAAAATATATCAGCTTAAGTAAGCATTTTGCTTCTAAAAGAGGGGCGTCAAAAATATTTGATATTATTCAAAGACCAACTTACATTGTTCGCCATTGACAGCATCTAGAGAGACGAGCTATATAGCGCAATGTCTAGTTTTGGCATCCCTGCCAAACTCGTCAGTCTGTGCAGGATGACGATGGAAAACTCACGCTGTTCCGTCAAGGTCGGCAAAGACCTCACCGACCCCTTTGATGTCAAAAAAGGATTTAGACAAGGCGACGCGCTGTCATGCGACTTCTTTAACATCATACTCGAGAGTATTGTGCAGAACTCTCGCGCCAACACCAGAGGTATAATATTTCAAAAATCTGTTTAACTACTCGCATACGCAGACGACATTGACATAATCGGTAGAACAAAGCGTGATGTCAGTGAAGCCTTCGTGAGTATTGGGACGGAAGCGGCGAATATGGGTTTAGCAGTCAATGAGGGCACAACCAAGTACATGCTGTCATCAAGAAGAGACACCCAACACCGACGTCTTGGACAAAACATCACCATCAACAGCTATAATTTTGAGGTAGTTAGGGACTTTTTCTACCTGTGTTCCGCTATCAATTCAGACAATGACACCAGCGCTGAAATCAAACGAAGGATAACTCTTGCCAATCGCTGTTTCTTTGGGCTAAGGAGGCAGTTGAGTAGCAAAGCCCTCTCTCGAGCAACTAAAGTGTCCATGTATAAGACCCTCATCATCCCAGTCCTGCTTTACGGTGCAGAAGCATGGACCCTGTCAAAGGCGGATGAAAACACTTTAGGCTGCTTCGAGAGGAAAATTCTTCGGACGATTTACGGTCCTGTCTGCATAGACGGAGAGTGGAGGAGGAGATATAACATCGAACTGTACGGGCTGTACAGCGATACCGACCTAGCCAAAAGAGTCAAAACGTCTACGATTGCTGGGTCATCTAGAGCGGATGGACACCAACGCCCCGGTCCGGAAGATCTTCGAATCCACACCGCAGGGACGGCGCGGTAGAGGAGCACCGAGACTCAGTTGGCGCACGCAAGTGGAAGGGGGCCTCAGCGAACTTCGCGTGCGAAACTGGAGACGGCTAGCTAGAGACAGAGCTGGCTGGCGAAGCTTGTTGGCTGAGGCCCAGGTCCACCCCGAACTGTAGCGCCGCCTTAAGTAAGAGACTAAACATTGCTCGCCATGCCACTAGCGATTAGTTGTAACAAATGTATTTTTTTTTTTTGTGTATTTTTAAATGTAAAATATAATGTGTATCTATTAAACGGCATTGTCATACTTCTATTCGGTCTGTTTTGAGGTGAAGGGTATTTGGGAACCCTTTGAGGACGAAAAAATTTAATTTTTTTTCCGGGAAATTGCCAAAAAAATAAGTTGTCTTATAGGACGAAAGATTTTATTACCAGAGCTATTCTCTCCTCACAGGAGTTGCACTCTTAAAACTCTTATAAAACTCTGATTAAAAAAAACTTAAACTCTGCAAGACTTGAAGTCCTATAACAAGAATCTTATAAGAGCTAAATCTACTCTAGTAATAAGACTTAAGCTCTGAAGGAGTGATATTTCTTTAAGAATATTGCTACAAGATCATTTTTGGATCTTATTACAAGATTTTATGCTCGAAGAGTATCAAGAGCATTATAAGAGTCTTATAAGAGTTATTTTGACATTTAAGGCATGTTATAAATAAATATAAATAGAGTGGCGCAACAGTTCGAGGTGAACCAGGGCCAACTTCTCAACAATGTATGCTGTGTGTGTTGATTTCTTCACATACAAGGGGACCTACAATTTTTTGCCGAATCCGAACGGCACTTTTGAGAAGTTTTTCAAGACAGTTGATACTCTCGGAGGGCTTGTCAAACCCTCGCGGAGGTGGGGCCGTGAAAAAGAACAAGTCTTTTTTTTTAGGTGACGATGGCAAGATTCGAACCCAGACCTCCGGCGTAGTAAGCACACACACTCACCACTACGCCACGGCACCCCAAGGTAGGCATGTTGCTCTCAAGAATATTTTAGTTGAGCGCTATGGCATGTCCACAATCGATGTAGAGCGGCCAAAATCTAGAATAGACAAAATCTCGAAAACCGGTTTAAAAAATCTCGAATTCGGAAAAGATTTGTCCTAATCTTTTTTAAAAAAACAAAAATAACGAATGACAAAACCTCGAAAAGATCTAGAACGCACAGTATTTTTCGAGAATCCTAATCTTGCTTATGTCTTATTACAACGGTATATTTAACTCTTATAAGGCTCTTGTTATAAAACTGATTGTTTCGTTTGTATACGCAAACTTAATATGTGCCCAAGAAGCTAGGTCGCAGGGTTCGGTATAATTAACAAATATTGTTAAATTTATTATAAAAATTGTTTGAGAAAATTGGTAAAATTTTTTTCATCATGACAAAAAATATTTTGTTACATTGAGAAAAACGCTTTTGTGGATTTCCAATCAATAAAAACAATGACAAACTGTAAATACTTATACAAGTTTGTAGGTACACTGTAACTGTGTGTTGAGTGCCAGGTCACACCGATATACCGGGGAACGAAGAAGCAAACAAGCTTGCGAGATATGCATCTCTAGTCCTTAAATCTATAAGAATCCCACTGAGTTCGATAGCACGTAGGATAGAAACTGAATCCTTGAGTAGAACCAACCTTCGTGCAGACACACAAGGGAGTTATGGCCAGCGGGAAGCAAAAAGAGATCACTATTTTTTATCGGACTAAACCGCAGGAATGTTGGGTGCCGTGGCGTAGTGGTTAGTGTGTGTGCCTACTACGCCGGAGGTCTGGATTCAAATCCTACCATCGTCACCTGTTTTTCACGGTCCCCACCTCCGCAAGGGCCTGACAAACCCTCCGAGAGTAACAATTGTCTTGAAAAACTTCTCAAAGTGCCGTTCGGATTCAGCAAAAAATTGTAGGTGCCTTTGTATGTGAAGAAATTAACACACACAGCATACATTGTTGAGAAGTTGGCCCTGGTTCACCTCGAGCCGTTGCGCCACTCTATTAATTTTTTTATAAACCGCAGGAATATCCGAGTACTCACGGGAGTCCTCACGGGGCACCGCATAACGATTACTGCAGAAGCTGCAGGGACGTTGAAGAAATTGAATCTGCGAATGCCCAGCCCTAAACAGCATCAGGCGTAGTACCCTCGGCAGTTACTTCTTCAACGAGCTCGAAGATCTAAATAATGTAGATCTAAAGGACCTCCTAAGGACCTCCTACTCTCGGCAACCATGTTCATTTGCCTTCAGTTGTCAGTTCATGAGTAGTTATCATGATATCATGATATCACATAAGCGCAAAGTTTTAATGTAAGGGTCTGAAAAGTGCGAGTGGATCTTCGAGTGTAGCAAAACGTCTGGCTACTTGCTCGTAAGTAGCCACTTAAACTTTCAAAATGTTTGAAAACTGGAAGTATAAACCAGCTCTCAGCGAGTATCACCCAGGTCCGTGTCTACTTGTGAAATTTCTTTCGAGAGTCTATCCTCCTATAGACTCGCCTATCATCAAGTCGACAGGCACCTCCGAGCTCCCATAGCCCTGGAAAATACGTCAAAGAACGTTTTTTTTTTTAAATAGGTGGAAAAGTTAGCAAAATACTTAAGAAACATAATTAAGATGGCAGAGAAATGAATTTAAGTGCATTTTTATTTATTATGCATTTTTGAAAACACTAAAAAAAACAAAGAATTTACGTCATAGGAATACCTCTATGAATTCAAAAAAAAAAAAATAGTCTGCTAAAATAAAAACGTTTTTTACTATGGTCTGCCGCAACTTTTGATGCCCCAAAAGTTTTATGAAAATACCTGGCAGAACACCTTTTCAGGCTTCTATCCTTAATAAGGGATGGTATAGGACCGCAATCTATCAAAACTGGTCTGCCATTAAAAAAACCCGTATTTAGTTACATTGACAAACTTCACTTTGAAGGTACAACTTGCAGATCACATTATTTGGCACAGACAAATTTTAGTTTAATAGCGTCACCATTACATTTCTCATTATCCTTGTCCGCGACCGCGATAAAAGAACTTCGATTTCCTTTTGGCAGAATAAAGATCGAAATCTTCTGCATCTTTAAGATTGGTGATCTCTTAAACTTTGTACCGTCTAGTATGGCAAAACTCATTTTAAAGTATAATAGAAGAAAAAAGAATAAAGATCGAAGAATATTTCAGAAATATTTAAAAAAGGCTTCAATTTCTTTTTTGTGATACGTTTGTACGACATAATTTGCTAGATTCCTTTTGGGCTTGACACACCTTGGCTTTTTCGATTTTAAGTCCTCTGTACTTCAGGTAGGTTGTGGTAAAAATTGTTCATTGTTCTGGTAACTTCTCTTAAATCGACCATGTAAAAGAAAACACTTAAATTGAGGCCAGCAGATTGTTCCTAGCTTATTATAGATAAGCTTACCAGAATAAAAAACAATTAAGTATGCACCTCCATATAAGTTTTCACAATACTCGGTTAAATTCAAAAATGACCTCATATTTTCTTCCAACGATGAGTTTTTTTTTTTTGTTCCTTATTCGGAAAATGCCAAAAACTCTCATTTCATTTGAGTCCTGTTCAAAGGCAAGCAGTTTCTCTGCCACTATAACGGATACACACTTGTTTCTGAGGCAAATATATTCAAGGATTTGAATGTGGAATTTACATATACGAGCATAATTAAATTTACTTAAAACTTTTGGACTACTCGTTTGTGAAGAATCCATTTTTTCAATGGGTCTCATGTCTAAGGCGGAAAAAAAAACTTTTCAGGAAACTTGATAAAGATTTAAGATTTTCTGAATTAATTCTTGAGTTCATAGTTGAAGAAAGAACTCATTTGTACACACACGAACGTTCAATTCTATGCAGACACAGGATAAAGGTCCAAAATTAAATTGAAAAATAAGTTATGCTTTCGGTCTTCTCAAAGATTATTTTGTTAGTATAAGGAAAATAATATAACTTTCTCCTTAACGACTTTAGGGTATTTCGAAGTTTGCTTTTCACTAATCATGCTCTATACTCAATGAATTAAAAAAAAAAAACCACAGTAATCGCCATGGTTAATGTTGTAACAAAGTCTGAATCTTTCCCTTTAAAAACAAGATTGGCTGATTGGGTTAATAAATGCTTTTGAAAATTCGAGAAGACCAAGTAGTGTCACAGAGTCGTGATGGAAAAGGTTAGAACCAGTCATGTTACTCCTCAAACAGGACTGATTAAATTTCGCCGAAATCAGAATTTGTTCTGAAAAAATTAAGGAAGCTACTTGCGCCACCGCAGGACCAACATAATAACCTCAGTATGTGAAAGCTGCTTAAAAAAAGAACAACCCATCAAATGCCCTGGTAAAACGTTTTTACTAACTCTTCTCGAAGGAAACTTCTTTCAGCCTTAATTCATAGCAAAGCATATTAGGTGGGTCTTTAACGAACCAGCTATTCGTCCACACAAACCTCTTATTATTCTCAAGACACACTAACTGTGCAAACAATTCTAAAAAAAAAAGTCTTTAGCCACCACCTATCAAAAAGGGATCAATATACCCTCATTCGGATAACCCACACATTTCCTATCCATTAGTGTACATGGTTCCTTTATGAACCACCCACAATCTAAAAACCATTACTCACCTCAAACCTCAATACGTTGACCTGGATATCGTTGATGTGCTCTCGTTCTTTATAGCGAAATGTCGGAGGAAATTCAATAAAATCCTCAGGATCTCGAACGTTGATGATGGATGTCCTTGGAATTAAAGGGAAAATACCTAAACGTTTTTCCTCATTAATTTTCAATCACACTGGCACGAGCACTGCGAGCACACGACTACAAAAACGACGTGGAAACGAAAAGACTTAATTTCAATGCATATACGCTGCCCACATGAAAGACACTTTTTGTATCCTTTCCAACAAGAGTGCGATTTTTTTTTAGCTTCTTCTGACTTTCTTTTTTTTTCCCCCTATTTCACTTGACTTAAAGATTCAACTTGTGCTTTCATTAGCCTTATCGCTTTGGTACCTCCTTCTAAATCACTAAGAAAGCAATTTCACAGGTATTTGCACATCCTTTTGGCGGACGACAACAATCGTCGATGAGGAACGATAAGAGAAACTCCCTCGCACGCACAACTGAACACACACCCGAAGATCCGAGTGTCCCTAAACAATTCCCGGGCGTATCTATGACACGACAAAAGTATAATAATGTAAGGGAAAATCGAAAGGAGCAGCAGAAGAAAAAAGAACAAGAAATATATTCGCGAACTACCGGCAACCGTTTTCACCTGTAAGCCAGCAACCGTATCGTATATCCTTCAACCTTTGTTTGGAGTATAAATTATCCACTGGCACACACTATCATCCCTGGTAAGGATACACTTTCTTATCGCATATCATCACTTCATCACGACACAAGAAGTAAACAAACCACGAAAGGACACCCGAGATCCGGCGAGCGGTGCCTTGTCGTGTCACCCTGATAATGACTTGGATGATTGTACGGACGGCGACAGGACAAATAACACAGTTTTTCTCCGGGGGAGGGGTTGTCGTCCTGTTTGATGCCGTGTACTAGGACAAGGTTAACACACCGTGATGATTGCAAGTGTTGAAGGCAAACACAAAAGAAAAGTACCATGCATCCACAGAGGACCGGAAAGCCAGTCAAGGAAACGTACAAACACAAAGAGCAACACAACAACAAAAAAAAACAATCGAACGGAAACAAGCCTTGCAAACAATCTCGTAAACTCGCTAAACTTTCGAAAACGTTACTTTCGTATGGAAATGCGCTGCGACAGCGTACACCGACCATTCAATTCGAGGTAACATGGAGTACTAACGTTCGGGAACTCCAGGAGATGGGATAAATAACAGCAGTTGTACAGTGTACGTCTACGTCACGCAAGACACCCGCACCATGGCAGGTTGAATTGTCATTCGGTGTCGTTGTCGGTGGTTGTGATAGGACCGAACCGAATGCATTACTTGCAACTTACATGTTACAAGTAATCGTAGAGCGAACATGTATGATAAGTTTCGAATTCGAAACTCTTTGCGTATCGTCAGCTATGCTGAAATGGGAAGCACTTTTGAATGTCTGAACCCAGTTGGGACTTAGGAGTGGATAGGAATTTGTATGAACATGAGTGCGTTGCGTTGCATGTTGCATTACATTTTGAGTAAGTTTATTTATGCAGGAAAATTTGTATACAATTTTTTTTTTGTATTCATACAGAGCGCGGCTTGCACTAAAGTTTGCCTGTCATTTTGTTTGACGAGAAAAAAAATTCCTTGCCATTAATGAGAGATAAAAAAAAAATTTTAAAATGCCTTTTAGCAAAAAATATCTTAAATAGTTTATCTGGAGAGTAACAAATCATTTTAGACGGCTTAGGTGATCTCAGGAAGTTATCGGATAAGGCGATTAGTTCCACTGATGGGACTGTAGGGACTGTAGGGACTGTAGCCCATTCAGACTTTAGGGAGATAGGCATAGCCTCATTTAATGCTCGTTGCTTTACCTAAAACGCACTTATTTTATCCGTCTAGGCGAATCGTTGGACACCCAATCCCAATTGACCACTCTCAATCTCCAAAATGCGTCATATATCTTGGTTGTTAAGTTTCAGTTTCTATTGTGTTAAGAATTTGTCAGTTAAGAATCTTTTTTTTTAAAAAAGGGGCGTGGCATCAACCCCATTTCAATAATATAATTAAACCCAATCCCATAGGATAGGAGGTCTATTAAGTCTGATTCATAGTTTGTAACATAGAGAAATAATCACCGTAGACCCCCAAGACCTTTAGGGCATATGATCGAGACCGAATTGCAAGTCGAATATGTCATGTCCGTCCGTCCGTCTGTCGGTAGTTTTTAGGCCTTAAATTTTGAACTAGGAACTTGTGACTTGATATCTGTTCTTTCTAGGTCCCGAAGCAGTACAAGTGCAAAAAGTGTAGAGTTCCTTAAACTAACAACTTGGCTAAAGGGTAGGACTTCTACTTAACTTGTGTCAATACTTCTAGAATGCAAAGGTCAGAGGGGCAATAATTACTAACGCCGGAGGTACTCAGCTGTCGGGCACGTCATTCATGTGGCCGTGGACCTTGTTAAAACACGTAACGATTATTGGCGGTTAGGGGAAGTATGCCCTCTTTTGAATTATTTGCCTAAGGTCTTCCGGAAAAAGGGATATTTTTGTCTTAAGTCTTCCGGAAACAGCTTTTTTTAAGGCTTTGGATTTCTGGAATTGATCTATTATTAGACGACAAGCAGAGGGACTTTCACCCTTGCAGAGCAAAACTGACCAGCTTTCATTTTTGGAGTTCTCAAGGTGAACTGATGGGGGTTCTTGCTAAAGTCGGTCTTTGCATAGATTTGACTTATGAACGGGTCTCCTCGGGTAAACTGTGTAGAGTCTAGCCAGCACTAGGAATTGAGTTGACTCACGGGATGATGAGCGCCTGATGTGATTCGTCTTCACTTAGGATGGGAATGAGGGCAGTTTAAATCAAGTTTTATGCAAGCACTGTTTAAGCACAGTTTAAATCAGAGGTCACTGATTGATTTCTTTGTTGTACCATCGTGTGTTCAAAGAATGATTTGTGATGTTCGACTTTTCAGGGGAGCTGAGTTGTCAACTGACCACCACTTAGTGCTGTGTAAATTGTTTTTCAGTGACAGTATTCCTTTACCACCCAAGCGAAAACCAAGACTGGTTACCCGCATACGATGGGAAAGGTTGAAGGATGCTGACTCTGATTTCAGAGAACGCTTTGCACAGCATGTTTCGGAGAAGTTTGAACAAATTCCAACTGACCTTTTGAATGTAGAGGAGGAATGGCAGCTGTTTTTATCGGCAGTCATTGCCTCTGCAGGAAGTGTTTGTGGAGTGAAGCGGCTTGGGGTAGCGGCGGGTGGTGAGAAAAGAATTGCTTGGCTTAAAACGCGTGGAGTTCAAGCCATCGCGTGGATCCAATGTAGAAACTCAACTTCTAGAGCCCGGTACAATGAAGCGCGAAGGACTTCCAATCTGGCAGTCAGAACAGCCAAGGAACAGTCATGGAAAAAGTTCGGCGAGAAGTTGGAGCACGATTACAGATCTGCAAACAAGATATTTTGGCAGACCATTCGCCGGCTCAGAGGAAGGAAGTTGAATATCATTCAAGGGGTTGAATCTAAGGACGGTACACTTCTTTCAAATGAGAGCGATGTCTTGCGCAGATGGAGAGAGCACTTTTCGGAGTTGCTCAACAGGGCACTGAAGATGGCATTCCCAATGCTACGAGATAAGGGCGGAGAATAGTCCCATAGTAGACGAATTCAGTGAAGTGATAAAATCGCTAAAAGTTGGCAAGTCTGCTGGAATTGATAAAATCCGGCCTGGGATAGCGGGAAAGCACCTAGCGATTGGCAAGCGGGAGTCATGGTGCCCATTTTCAAAAAAGGAAACAGGAGAGATTGCGCCAACTATAGGGGCGTATCTCTCTTGAGACTTCCGGGAAAAGTATTCGCGAAGGTGTTGGAAACGCGTTCCAGAGCTGTAATCGAGCCTTTGTTACGGGAAGAACAGTGCGGCTTTCGGCCTGGCAAAGGCACAACCGACCAGCTTTTTACTCTGAAGGTTATTCTTGAGAAGGCCTGTGAATACGCCTTCTATCGTGTTTCTGGAAATCTATGCGTGTTTTGTAGATCTGGAAAAGGCGTATGACCGAGTCGCTCGGGATACACTGTGGAGAGTTTCGCAGGACTATGCGCTGAGTGGGCCTCTTCTGAGAGCCATTCAGTCTTTGTATGGAAACTGCAGAAGCTGTGTACGGATAAATGGCGTCAAATCCCGTCCTTTTGATGTGCGCGTTGGACTTCGCCAGGGCTGTGTTCTGTCGCCGATCCTTTTCATAGCATATATGGACTGGATGGTGAAGCGCAGTCTTGGCGAGCAATGTTTCGAATTGACTGGCATTAGGATGAGCCATCTGCTTTTCGCAGATGATTTGGCCATCCTTGCATCATCCAAAGAGGATGATGCAAGGATGGCCAACTTCAACGAGCACTGGATAGGTTTGCAGCCATCTGTGGTGATGCTGGGATGAAAGTAAACGTGAACAAATCGGAAGTGATGGTTGTTTCCCGAACTCCTGTGCAGTGTACCCTGCACATAAATGGAGTTCCGGCATAAGAAGTTTACAAAAAGTAGTATACAACGGCAGACGGCTCTAAGCCATGTTGTATACTACTTTTTGTAAACTTCTTTTTGTAAAACTTATCGAAATGAAAATATAAAGTTTTTTGAATTGAATTGAATTGAATTGAATTGAATAAATGGAGTTCCATTAAAACAGGTGGAGAAGTTTAAGTATCTCGGGGTCTTTTTTACGAAAGATGGAAGGAGTGATACTGAGTTGTCCTGTAGAATTGGCCAAGCTGGAGCAATAGTAAAGGAACTGCGCCGGCCGGTCATCAGGAAAGCTGAGCTTGGAGTGAAAGCAAAGATCTCAGTTTTTAATTCAGTGTTCGTTCCGACCCTCATCTATGGTCACGAAATATGGGTAATGACCGAAAGAATTAGATCGCGGGTACAAGCTGCCGAAATGAGATTCCTGAGGTGCGTTGCTAGTGTTACTCTAAAGGATAGACTGAGAACCGTCAGTATTCGTAGGAATCTTAATCTTGAGCAGCTACTTCTCCGAGTGGAGCGATCGATTCTTCGATGGTTTGGACACGTTGTTCGCATGCCCCCTGACAGACATCCTAGACAGGTCATGTTAGCCGAGATGCGAGCACGTCGCCCCCCTGGTAGGCCAAGAAACAGGTGGTGGGATCAGGTAAAGAACCTCTCTGAGTCCCGCCTGGGGATTGCGCCGGAGTCTCTTGAGTTGGTGGCGGAGGATCGAGAAAGATGGAAGGACCATTTAGCCACCCTCGCTCCGCAACCCTTTTAAAGGATAAGCGGCATCCGAAAATGATGATGATGATGATGATCTCTTTATATGTCTTAAGCGGCTCTTAGATTAAGCATAGCATTAAGAAATACATTATCTGAAATGACTGTTTGATAAGAAGTGGCTTGGTAAGGCTTAGCAGCAAGCGTCACATCGGCAGTCTGGTTTTTTGCCAGCAACATTTATTTTATACGCTACAAAATAAAAAAAAATAGTAACAGACCTGCATTTTGCACGTGTTGTGTTTTATTTTCGATCTTGTGTTTTTAAATATTAAAGGTGATTCGGTCCATGAATTGTTACTAAGGGAGCGGGTAATAATTTTGCTTTCAAAATTCTTTCTTACAAAATTCTGCTTTTCGAAAAAAAAATCTGCTTTCAGAAGATACATAGTTCTCAGCCAAAAAAGGTCTCAAGGTGAAGGTAGATTATGTTGACAGGAAACACGTATCAATAAGTTCGGTAACGAGGCCATAAAATAATTCGCCCATATCACCCGACCGTTGCAGAATAATAGAGAAACTACTCGCCAAGAAATCTACTTACTGTTGTACTGTACTAAATCAGTTATTCCAATGTTGTCCTCCTTTTTTTTAATTACATTTGGCGACAAAATAGTGATAAGGTCGTCTTCAAAACGTGTGAGTTCCCTATGCTATCCGAGTGTATTGGCGTATCCTAGTGTATCCTAGACTCGTCGAGGTGCGCTAGTGCCGACCGAAAAACACCATCACACTTTCGAGCATCATAAGAGTCTCAATTAAATGGCAGGTCCTCTGAGAGGTTGACTAGCATTCGTTTAACATAAGTCAACCGACCGTAACACAGGAGGTAGAAGACCTCCATAGTTGCGTTACCTACTAATGCCCGTTACCTACGCTGCCCGATACTAGTTGAAGGATTTCCAGCAAAGTAAATAAGAAGGATATTGCCGTCAACATATGGACTCGATTATGTTGATTTAAAAGCCTCGCTCCGCAAACTGTCTTTGATGATGGCGATGTGACCGTGAATCGAGTTAAATAACAGCAAGCTGGTGGCTAAAAGTAAAAAAAAAAGTATAATAAATACTAAAATGAAGTAGGAACAACTCACCTACAGCCTAGATTCAATTCCTAGACCAGTTGGGTGAGATTCGTTTCGAATTCAAATGAATCTAGTTTCACCGAGCGAACATGTTGAGTATTATTAAATTCAAGCGTGAGTAAAGCCAAAACTTCGAACTACAACCCAAGCCAGCCGAAACATCGAACTAACTCTCATTTTCTCTCGTAAAACCGACAAAACAAACCTGACCTTAACAAAATCAAAGTTTATCTCAAAACAGCGCATGCCCTCTGAATTTCATTCATTTTTCAGGATCAAATTGAGCAGAGAACCAAAATTTATCTCCTGAAGAGAACATCCCTTTAACAGATTCATCAAAAAAGAGGCAGCACATACAGAATGCCACAAGCGACCTCCGGCAACGGTCGAGTTGAATATGAATTGCATGAAAGTGTTCTTCACTTCTTTTCAATGTATTTTTTTATTTTTTTTTTTCGTCCTTAAAAACAAAACACACATATGTATAACTACAAAACATGTTTTACGAGTAAAAAGGGTTAAAGGCACTATGAGAAAGAATTTTTCACTGTAGTTCTACTATTTAATGCATAAGACATTGCGGGGTGGGTTAGGTTAGGTACATATCGTGGCAAGTGTATTCCCTCGGAAAGTTTTTAATCAATTTATGAGGCCGTTGAGTCTTACACCGAGGAAAACTTGATTCTCTGTTTGCATTTAGGAGATTTATTCTTTGGTCTTTTCTTTTTTTTTACTCCTTTTTTTTGAGTTCAGCTATTTTGTTTGCGGTTTTTGCACTTGTTCTTGTGGGAGGAGAGGAGCAGAAAAAACTATGCTAAAGAATCCAGCAAAAGTGGAATAACAGCAAATATGGATTTAGGTCAACAATGTTGATCCTGTATATTGTTACTGGGTGTTACTAATTCAAGGTTTTCGTACTTTTTCGTCTGTTTTTCGTATTTTTTGAGCACACACAGATTAAGGGCCTGCATTTGACTGCAGCATCCCCATTTCGTCTTTGGTTTCAAGTTATATATTAAAATTTTTTGATTTGTTAGAGGCGAATATGGCTAAGAATATGAAATTTACAGATGTCCTAGTAGAGTTTTTCTTTTAGTAAGGCCAATCAGAGAGGTACCTATAAGGAAGACATTGGCACCTTGATTGCTTAAATTCACAATTCCGTTTCGAGTGTCATTCCGAATACGAGGACTTCCCCAATAGTCAACATACCACAATGATACCAAGATTAGAGATGAGGTTGGGTATAGCCATATTCAAGATAAGTTTAGTCCATAAATGATACATTTTGTTACTACATGACTAATGTGAGCCAGTCACATCCCTCACTCCAGGACACGTTTTTGTTTCTGGAAAAATTTGCAGATGGAGGGCATCACTTCCGTGAAAAATTAAATCTGTTCAGAGTGTGGAGAAGAAATCGAACTTCTCTTCTCGAATTATTATCAGGATTGTTTCCAACTCCAGATTCACCTCAACTCCCTGCGAGGTGAATTTGTGGATTTGTCGGGTCGGGGTGTTGGTGTCCATTTGCTCGGTATGATATAGCCATCGCTGCCCCGAGACTCTAAGGGCCGGTTTTTCAGTTCGAGATCATCCGTCTTTCCGAGTTAAACTGAGATTAACCCCAGAAATGAGTTTTTCAGTGAACTAAGATCTGGAGTCAGTCTTGGCTTAACTCACGAAATTTGGTGAGTTAATCTCGGATCATCTCTGGAGGACTCAACATCTGCGGGGAATGTTAGTTGATTTACGCGCTGCTGTGAAAAATGACATTTGAGAATAACTCGAACTTCTTTTCCTGGGTTTTTTCTATGTGAAATGAGAGCTGAGAGAGTCAGCAATTTCGAGAGTCGAAGATTTTGACAACTTTGTTGACGGAGTAAACTCTGCACTGAAAAACTGCTCGCTGAGTTAACTCCAGATTCGTTTTGTTACGGGATTAACAGATTTTGGTTTAAGCTGGGCTTAACTCAGCACTGAAAAACCGGTCCTATTTGGTATACAGGTCGATAGTTAACATCCTCTTCCAATTTCAGACTATTAAGACTGGACTAAAAATCAACTGAAGAGTACCTTTTTCCCAAGTCACCCTAAAGCGTTTTCATCCGATTCGAAAGGGTCCATGCTTTAATGCTTCCATACTGTAAATGGACATTTTAGTTGCTCAAGAAAAACAAGGACTTCAACGCTAGTGTCTTTTTCTAGACCTATAGTGGAACCCTTTAGACAAAGGCCTTAACTACCAAAGTTACATCTGTCGACTGTTACCATGATGTTTTGACTTATAGGCTTTCTTCTTTGTCAAGTCATATGACTACTTGGCTTTTACCCCATTTACTGCAAAACCCAAATTTTCTGCTTCCGCCTCAATACTCACGAAGGCGTCGCTGACATTACGCTGTGTTTTTACGCACAGTTTTTTTGAAGGATGATTTTGAAGAAGACATATGACAGTGAGTCTAAGTAATATTTCTGACTTTAAAGAGTTTGACAGAGATCTCAAAGCTCGACACAGGACATAATAGCTCGTCTGTCGTCTCTAATGATGCTGTTATACGCCGCCTTGAAATCGATAAAGACGTGGCGTGTGTCGATTAGGAATGCCCGAAATTTCTTGAAGAGAAAAAATGTCCCCTTTAAACTGAGCACATTTGCCTGAGTTATCTTTTTTTATGTTATTTTACCCCACATCCCTGGTAGAAAAGCCGTAGGTATGAAGATTAAAATGACTCACTTTTGTAGATGTCATCATCGGAGAAGCATGATGAATAATCATTGACATTACCTTTGCAGACAACAGCGTCCTCTTGCCCAACAATGGCGAAAAATAATATACAACCACACACTTTATTTATCAAACACGACTTATTTAGGTTCTTATTATAACTAATTCAACTTCTCCACTCAGAAAAAGCAAAACAAAATTTTCGAGAAAATAATAATTTTTGGTAGTCTCAATCCGAATACACAGCGCAGCTGTGTTTCAATTTAATCACTTTTTACTTTAACTCCCGATTGCCACAATTCAACGCTTCAAAAACAACTGTATCATCCAATTCTGTTATCCGTGTATTTAGGCTTATAAATTCACCACGCTCTTAAAATTTTTTCATTTGGCATTTCCCATTGGTATTTTTTTTTCACTGGAGCAGTGGAGGGAAAATTTTTGGTATTTGTCAGTTTTCTGTCAGTTGACTTAAGTGACAGTGAGGTGTGTTTGTTTGGTGAAATGAGCGGGCCAATTCAGCCACTCCTGCATTTCTTTTCACGTATTGGCACCACATCACATTGTTCCTCTCTTAGCCATCCCGAACGTCATCATTGCTTCTGTCGTCTTGATGTAGTCGATCCACATGAACAACTTTCATATTCGCTGTTGGTCGTCGTTGGATTCGGAAGACGACATCATTAACTCCCCTAATTACTTATAAGGGACAGCTTGTTGAAATAACCCCCCAAAATAAAAATGAAATAACTCCTGAAATTTGTAGGGAGGTGGGGGTTTATATCATATGAAATAAGCCCCCATAATTAGTGATTTATTTCATGGGTTTTCGGGGGCTTATTTCATAATTAAAATGAGGGGATTTTTTATTATACAAAATAATAATAAATCCCCAAATTCTATGAAAGAGGTAGGGACCTTCCCAGTCCTGATGCAGTTTGGGTCATTTTCCTTCTCTGCGGTGTGGCTTGCAGAGCCATATCAGATTTCTTTTGTTTAATTTCGTTGCTATTGCTGGCGCATCGTATCTGGCCTTCGTGTAGTCGCTCGCAAAATTTATATGCTTCTGATCCTTTGACGCAATTTGTTAATGCTTTCTCGTAGATCCATAGTCCTCCTTGGCTTTTGGATCTTAAGTGGTTAAGATATTTTGCTCAGTGGGTAGCCTGACAATTCGTCCAAAGGGAACTTTAGATAGAATATAACGAGTTCTATGAATCGCATTCTAGGAGGACATTTGGAATAAAAGTATTAGCCGATCTACACTTCACTTTCAGTGAACGCTTATCCTTAGAAGTGTCGCAGAGCGAAGGCGGCTAAATGGTAATTCCATCGTTCCTGATCCTCCGCCACCAACTCAAGATACACAGGCGGGTTTCGGAGATGTTCTTAACCTGATCCCACCACCTGTCTACCAGGGGGCGGCAGACTCGAATCTCGGCTAAGATGACCTGGGTATAGAAAGTCTGTCGGGGGCAAGTGAATATCATGTCCAAACCATTGTAGAATTGATCGTTCCACTCGGATTCCAACAAATACTGACGTTTCTCACTTTATCCCTAAGAGAAGCAATAGAAAGCACCTTAGAAATCTAATTTCGCCAGCTTGTAACCGCGATCTAGTTCTTTCGGGCATTACACTTAACCAAAAATGTGCGTCATATTGAAAACTTAGTTCGTCATATTGAAGAAAAAGTTGTAATTTTTGAGTCAACGACCGCGATTGTCAACATGAAGAAATTCTGTTCTTCAAATTTTAATAGCTGTCAATATGACGGAAACGGTTTTCAATGTGATAATCGCAATTGTCAATATGATGAATACTTTCTTCATATTGAAGATTTCGGTTTTCATATTTAAAATCAAAATTGTTAATATTACAATTACGTTCTTCAGCTGCAATTCATCTCACGGCTTGAAAATTTGGTTGTCAATATGATGAACTTTTGTTGTCTTGTTGAAAACCGCAAATTGACAATCGGATAGTTGTCATATTGAAAATTCGGTTTCTTAACGTGTCCAATGCCATCGAAAGTTTTGCGTCATATTGAAAATTTTGTTCGTCAATATAAAAATTTCAGGTTAACAACCGGCGATTGTCAATATGACAACCAATAATTTTTTCAGTGTACCCAAATTTCTTGACCCTAGATGAGGGTTGGAACGAACACTGAATTGAAAGCTGAAATCTTTGTTTTCAATCCAAGCTTAGCTATCCTGATGACTGTCTGGCGCAGTTCCTTTACTATTTCTCCAGCTTGGCCAATACTACGCCGAGATACTTAAATTCCCTTACCTGTTTCAATCGGACTTCATTTATGTGCAGTTCCTATGCGGTATTGTACTAGGTATGTTCGACCATAGTCTCCAACCGATGGCGCAAATATATCAGCAAGCTCACCAATATTTCTCGTATAGTTCGCTGCTACTAATCAGACAGGAGTGCCCGAGGATAGTCTTGCTACCTCGTCCGATTTGGTTCGGGAAACTGGACTCGACAAGATTTACTCCGACTTTTTGTTGAAATGGCTGCAATACGTACGCGTCTTCACCACTCGTTGTCTGAGCTGGACGGAGTGATTGTATGGGCTTAACAGTTTTTTATACCCGACCCAGGGTATATTAAGTTTGATGTATAGTTTGTAACGCAGTGAAATAATCACCGTAGACCCCTAAGACCTTTTAGAGATATGAAGGGGACCGACAGGAGAATCGATTAAGCCATGTCCGTCCATATGTAAACAACTTTTAGGCCTTAAATTTTTAGGCAGAGAGCTGAAATTTTGTGGGTTGGTTGGAAGTCCAGTCCTTCAGATCAAGTTTGAAAATAAACTGAATCCGCTGACAGACACGCCCACTACAGGCCTGTATGTGCGACCATCTCTAATTTAAAAAAATACATTTTGCAAATTTTAGCTATGTTACAATGGCGCTAGCGCATTCATTTTTGGTACGTAGAATTGCCTTATAATTGTCTTTAAGGTAGCTAAAAAATGTTAGCTATTTCATTGACCACGCCCACTTTTTAAGGGATTTTAGCTTAAAATGACTGTTTTTCAAAAAACATATATGAAATTTGACAAAAAATTATATGACAAAAGCTGTAGATACTAGCATTTTCTAACTTTTATGTACGACTTTTGTGGGCGTGGCGTTAAAAAAAGTGATTTTTTTAGTTAAAAAGGCGGAGTTTAAGGCCGAAATGTATGCATCCACCTAGTATAAAGCATTCAACAGTTATATTTTTATATCCCGTCCACTTTTTGGAGGCGTGGCAGTTTTCTTTTTGGTTTGGTCGGGTATTTTGCAATCCTTCGTAGATAGATTGAAGCTTTTGCATACCCACTGTTGCACTTTCCCACTTGTCTTTTTTGGTTTTTCACGGATTTTTCCGACGATGCATCTTTGAAATTCCTTTTTATTATCGGGCTCGACGAGATAAGATCGTTACTTCCCAAAATGACACTCAAAGCGTATCCAAAGAACTGTATCAATATCTGAAGAGACAACCGTACCACCTCATAGCTTATCATTATCATTTAAAGATTCACAGCGTTGTAGTTTCCGTAAACTGTAGGGAGCTCGACGGTTTGATACCTTATTATACTTGCATTCAAAGGTCTTAAGTAACCTCATGTGCCTTCATGAAGTCCACGCCTATGATGCATTGGTTGCATATATCGGCTACCAAAAATGCATTTGAGAAGGTCAAGCCCCGCTAGTTGTATATGTAAAAATATACCTACATTATTACCGCGGAAGCAATGATGATGTGCTAGTTTAGAACGAATTGAACTAAGAGGGGGAAAATGTGATGTGGCGACATTATGTAAGAAGACTTGCTGTAGGGCACATATTGTAGACTAGTTTTTTTCCGCTCGCAAACCTTTTTTTGTCATCCCTACCAAGTACACTTGCTTGTACTCGGAACGTCAGCCTGCTATTCGATCACGCTGTATATTTTAATTCTCTACCTTTGAGGTACTTGGTCAGTTTGCATAGTTGGGAAGCTTTTACGGATTTTTTTTTTCTTATCGATCTTTTAATCTTTTAACTTATTATTATTTAAAATTTGGAAACATTATTTTAAGACGATCACTTATTTATTTTTATATCAAAAATATATAAAAAATGTTGAACTACCAAAAATTCAGAAACTAATTTTGACTCTCAATTTATCATGCATAAACAACAGAATTGAATAATTAAAAGAAGTTCCGAAGGGCATTTTTCCCTCGTATAGTTGTTAACATATTTTTGAATGTCTTTCAATGGTGAAACATTCTCATTGTATGAACAGTGCGACATCGTTTTACATCTGCAATTGGGAGGGCCAAAATCTACCCTTTTGATTCAATAAATTTTCTTATGTTGGCGTCCTCTTGAAATTTCTTATGTTGGCGTTTTCTAAAATTGGCCTCATGCCAATACGTCTATCGCCATAACTTTGACACATGTTTTTTTAAGATCTACAAAACATTTCATTTTTGTTCCTTCTTTGCGTTTTCACTGCCATCTACCTCTTTTTTTAAGATGGGCGAATCTTACCCGTTGTTTCTTTGCGTCTCACTGTCCTGTCCTGGGAGTTCCTTGCTGCCAAACCAACAGTGAGACAAGTGAATTGTTCAAGTATTTTCCGATTTTTTCCCTTTCTTATAAGGAAATTAAAACTTTGTCTTGGTAAAGAGAAAAACGCACAAAATTCTGGTGCTACGCACTTTGAACACGTTCGATAATTTTGAAAAGAGTGTTTTACTGTTTGCAAATCACCCTTACTTTAAGATAGCTTTGGAAATCGGCTCGCCCTATCTTGACAGATTTCTGGTTAAATACCGAATTTATGATTATAAACGCCAAAACAGACAAGTTTGCATAGTCTTTAAATTGAGAACTTCAAAAAGTAAGCCCTCGTCCAAAATTTAATAGGCATTCAGTGCTTAATGTGTACCTACCTACTTTATTTGGTCATATTTTTTTAAATCCCACAATTAGTATGAACTTTTCACCTTTTAACTTCAATTTGAACCCCTCATATCGTCATGTTAAGTCCTGCATGGTTGGTATACCAAATGCAAATCCCCCTCAATGGAATCGAGGCGAAAAGTATTGCTCAGTAAGTCCGTGCGCCTTCCACAATCTGCATCGGGCACAGGATACTTATTTACATCCTCATTTCCGCGAATAATTATGGAAAAAGCGGAATCTAGTAAAGTTACTCCCTTTTCCGTTTCGCCGAACAGTGTTTGTACTAATAATGCAGGCAGTGCCAAACTACGTTATCAATGTTGTTGCTTCCTCGTCGTGTCGTCGCGGTCGGCAGAGTTTGCTCAATTCAATTGACGCCTAGAATTTGAAATGTTCCATTTCGCGTTTTGTGGGTATTATTTTGGGCCTATAGCACTTTTCGCAAGGAGTGCGCTGCGATGTGTGCTACTGTTTGCTCTGCAATCAGGAAGATATCACACCAGGCATCCAACTCCGCGTATCCGGCCTCCTTTTTTGTACTATTCACTGAACGTCTGAGTAGTGGGCTCTACGTTTCGATGGTGTTCGACACAGAATCAGGGAAGTACTGTTCGGTTCTACATTGCAAAAAGCCTGCTTTTGCTTAAATTTTCTACTATAGACGAGTCCTCAATATATTAGGTTTGTATGGCTGTCGAAGTGTACTTTTGAGGGGAGAACTCGTGGAATGGCTCACGATATGGTGGGGTTGGCTGGTGGTTGGCAAAAGAAGCACGTTTTGCTAGCTTTATATCCTTTTGCGAATTTCGCATAAGTATGGCTGGTTGCTGAAGAATCAAGGAAAAAACGCTTGAATGAAATTATTCTGGAAAACTTCTTCGATACCAGAGGATGAAAAGGAAAAAGAAATGGCAAAGACCTGGGGCGGAAATCTAAATTTTAACACACTTTTTCTTCAAGTCTACGCCTTAGTTTTTCTGTTTGGATTCGGTTGTTTCTGCGATGGGAATCTTTTTTGACAAAGCTTTACGCAGCATTTGCATTCGCTGGCAAGCATCGTTAAGATTTTTCATTAAAACGCTCGATGGCTAAAATGACAATTGGCAGCGGTCTATTTCCCAGGCATAGCCAGATTGGAACCTGCTGCCGATATTTAGTGATTGATTGTAATAAAATAGAGACATGGTTTTTAGATTGGGGCGGTACACCTACTGGAATTTTTACACTTGATCAGAAGTTTTTACTTTTTACTGCAAGTTGCTTACCTCTTCTTACGAGATAGAGGGTCACCTCAGCTCTGAAAGGAATAGGTCTTATAAGCCCAACTCGCTGTGCATTGTCTTTGTGAATTTCGTAACTGATTCATGCCAATCAGGTGCTGGCTATTTATGTTTTTAATTAGGCTTCCAAGAATCCCAATTACCGCACGAATACATCGCCAAACATATTTCATTCATCGCCAGCAACCACATAAAGTGGACTCACATAAAATTATTCCTCCCACACTCTGGAATCCTGTGATTTTCACCAGTATGACGTGTGTACCTCCTCAAGCATGCCGACCGCAGTCACTTTATTGCAAATATTCCTAATGAGCTCGCTCAATTGGCAATGTCAAATGATATGATGACCGCATTAAGTCCTGCGAGTAAAATATGCTGCAATTATCGGGTAATGAAAATTTCAAGTGTCCATCGTTCATAGAGTCCTGGCCGCGGCTATCCTTGATATTAAAGCACACTGATTGCATAAGCCGCCTGACACTTTAACATAATAATACGAAGTGAAGTTACAGGTCAAGATATATAGGCGCGCGTACGTATGTTTGCATATAAAGTGGCCATCATTATGCAAACCCGGTTACTGGATCTCTGTTCTTGATTGAGGGCCAATGGCTGGCGAACGGCCACACTGTTTATCAACAATAATAAACGATTATAAGGGAATAAGATTTTCGTGCGGAGAGCATTGCTCCAATTAAAGGACGTTAAATTATATACAGAGACTTCATATTGTTGAGAGCGTTGCTCCAAATAGAGGACATTAAATTACGTACGATGTCCTGTAGTTTAACGATAAATCATACAATTGTATGCACAATGCCCCCCCCCCCCCCCCCCTTGTGCTGTGGATGGTAATTATGAAAACATTAATAATATCAGGTCATAAGTTCACTGGCCAAGCTTTCAACATTATTTACACAGTTGCTAGTTATGATAAAATAAGTAAGCCGAAGTAAACTACTCCTAAGGGTGCGTATTCCTCAGGGTATTTCCTCAGCTAAAAACCTGAGAGAGGAGGGTGGCCAAAAATGTATGGGAGCTGGCCATGGAACCAATAATAAGAAGGCATATTTTTTGGATTGGTATTTTTGAGTACAGCAGTAGATCACATGACATATAACTCATTGCCTTGAGGACCAAATTGTCACATCCTCCTTCTTTTATAAACTTCTTCACGCTTGTTTTTAACCTCCCATCCCGGAAAATTCACAGTCGATGTTTTATCTCCTCTAGGCTCGTCAGACCATTGTGTCATATCGGCAAATTTTTCCGTTGACAAGCCACCGAATAAAACCACTACACACTGAAAGAACTTTGGCGATACGAGGAAGCAAATTGGGACGGCCTTAACAACTTTTTCAAAAGTTTTAAAACTTTTTGTACTTTTCTAAAAAAGAAAGCTTTGCGAAAGAAAGAGTGAAAATGAAAGAAAGAATGAGATCTTTTATCCCTTACTTTTATCCCTTACAGAGTTAAGAGTATCAAACCGAAGGAGAATTCGTGGTTTGACTTTAGCTGTAAGGAGGCGATAAAATTGAAGGAATCTTGCTATCGGTGTTACAAGTAAAACCCCTTTCCAGTAAACTGGAATAAGTTCAAACAAGCCAGAAATGACTACAATGCTCATATCCGTCGTGTGAAATTTTTGTACGACCCAAAAGCTGAGGCACAAAATACTACATTGTCCCAAAGCTAGTAAAAACTGTTGGTCTTTCGTCAAGAATATAAAAAATTATGCTTCATCCTCCATCCCGTCGCTTGTCTGCAACGGCATTCCAGCTGTCAGCTCCCTAGAGAAAGGCAATCTCCTCGCAGCTCATTTTGCTGCCAGTTCCACGCTACCAGATTGTGTAATGTCTCCGCCTCTACTTGAGCGCGTGGAATGCACTTTGGGACAAATTCATTCAACTGTACTTGTACAGTGCTTAAGGATCTCTACATTCACAAATCCGCTGGTCCATAGATGGTATATCCCCGATTGTTCTGAAGAGGTTCTTCCACGCTGGCAAAACCATTGTGTAAGCTTTTTTATCGGTCCTACTCTTCCGGTCTCTTCTCGGTCTACTGCTTATCTGATGGCATATCTCCCCGAAAAGTGGGGAGATCGTTGCGATTGATATTTTTTGACGAAAGTATTTGACACGGTTTGGCATCAAGCTCTCTTGTCGAAAATGCGTGCATTTGGAATCGACGAATTTGTTATTCAATGGAATAGTAATTACCATTCGAACTGTGCAATTCAAGTTGTTTTAGATGGGTTTAAGTGTGCAGTTCACGAAATAAAAGCTAGAGGAGTTCACAAAAAGCTCCCCAGGGCTCTGTTTTGTCTCCGACTCTTTTCCTCGTTTTTATAAACAATCTCTTATCTGCTACTACTAATCCAATCCACTCCTTTGCCCCTGACAGTCCCTCAGTTTTTCATATCCGTCCTTGCTTCCCCGCCCCTGCGCTTCGGGCGTAGAACTGGAACGGCAACGTATGTCAAACTCAATAAACTCAGACCTTAACAGCATTGTATCATTGGGATCTCTAAACAGTTTAATGCTTCTAAAATTCAAGGCTGTCTTCTTTCGTTGCAGCAAAACCGTAATACCCAGCCGTTATCCATGGACGGCACTTGCATCGATGAAACCGAAAAGCTTTCCATCCTCGGTATGTGTGTCAATAAAACTTTAAGTTGGAATAACCACATGTTTGAAACTGCCAAGAACGCTGCGGAATGCCTAGGTTACCTCAAAAGGTTCAAGAAATATTTTACCCCTTCTGATCTGGCTATTTTATATAAGGTATACATTTGCCCTAAGTTGGAATATAACGCCCATGTCTGGGCAGGTGCCCCGAAAACTGCACTGTACCTGCTGGATAGGATTAAAAGCGGGCGTTAAACCTTATTGGTGAAACCAATATTGCGAAGTCGACTGACTCACTTGAACTGTCTCATGCCTGTCATTGTTTTATCGCTTATTCTATAACCAGTGTTCCAGCAAAATAGCCAATTGTATTCCGCCCCTCAAGACTTTCAACCATAATGATCGTCAAAGATCGAATGCGCATCAGTTCACCATCGGGCCCTCTTTCGGACGTTGAGTGAAGTTTGGAGGTGAAGCTCAGAGGTTCTTTCATAAGCCGTACAACACGAATGTGGAATGTCCTACCACAATCAGTCTTTCCTACCCATTACAACATGCCGCTATTCAAAACAAGAGTGCATCGGTACCTCTCCTCCTTTTCCTCTCTTTCTAATCCTTTCCACTCGTGAGATGTGTTTAAAAGGTAGCCTAAACCCTTGTTCGCGAGTATATTATAAAAAAAAAAAAAAATTATGAGCGATTTAGGAGGAATGCCCTTGAAAATGACATTAGTAATTAGGTGACATTATGACATTAGTAATTAGGTTCAGAATAAAAGGCTAGTCTACATACACATCTAGAATCGTTCTATAAAGGTTTAAGTGTTGCAAACTACGAATGATTTTCATACAACCATCTACACAAACCAATACAACGTCATGTCAGGCTTATAGCACATGGCATTTTTAGTCATGCAACGGTTTAATTGCTTTTTTAAGTCCCATGTTTGACAAAGCATGTATATGCGAACTTTCAAATCTGTGTTTTGGCACAAATTTTATGGTTGCTCGTTTTCAGAAATAACTGTTCTACATAGTTGCTCTATGTTTGAGCTGCGACATGAAACTTTCATTTCTTCCAAGTCGCCAACATTTTGGAGAGCAAAGAGTAAATTATATTTAATCTGTTTGTGTATTAAGATACCTTGAGAGAATTAGAGAAGTCGCTCATGTGAGCGCTGCTGCCGTGTATCGTCGAGATTGGTAATGTCCGACTTTTACGCGCTAAAAAATCACCCTTTTATGAGAGACACTATGAAAACTGCCAGAATGCGTTGTGCTACATACCATTTCATAGCAGTTAAGCTTGGTTCTCTCACAATTTATTTCGCGTATAACTAAATTAGCCCAACAAGCATAGTCTACGTCTCGCAGTGTTGTGAGCGAGAATCGCGTCGCTGCCCAGTGAATGCACGTACTAAAACCATCACTTCGTGCGCCTTCAGCCTACGTATCGCTTGGTCGAAAGGTCTTATTTTTTTGTGCTCGTCGCTCGTTGTTTGTACCGTTAAGATCTGGGTGAGTACAGATCATTTCATAGTTGCAATGAGCGTGAAGACGAGCATTTAGCTTTAGAGCAAAGTTTCTTACTTCTTCGCTCACAGTAAAATTAAAATTCCCTCGCTGTATGCATACAAAACTCGTAGGAAGGTCCTTTTGTATGACGTAGATAGGTCATTGCGTCAAGCGTTTTACCTTGGTATGTTGTGCACCCACGTTCTAAAACTAAATATAGCATGTATGTGTTACCACTTTCAAGTTTTCTCCAAAATAAGAAACCGCACTTAACCCACATACTCGAGCATAAAAGAAAAGCAAACATCCCAAACAAAAGCTGCAGACAAGCAAAGACAAACACGTAACACCTTATACCTTGGAAAATTAATGGACCACATACCTCCTTACGGGAGTGCTCTCATTTGTTCTGGGCCAGTGCGCAAAAACTTTCCCCTTCCGTCGCCAACCGCCCGCAGTGTACGTCACCAGGGTATTTTGGTCCCATTACTGCACTATTATCCTCTTAAGGTGACTCTATTAAGCGACAGTGAGCTACTGTGCAATATTTTCAGTTTTCACACCTCATTCGAACGAATGGTAGGTAAGAAAGGTATTAGTAAAAGGACCAAGATATAGTTTTATAAGGAACTCCCATATCCAACAACACTGCAAGGACACTCAAGATGAAGGAGCTGCAAACGGGTTGAAAGGATTACTTTTATTGTTCTCATATGTATATGAGAATATCGTCAACCCCTTGGCAATGCACAAACCTACTCATAGCAAGCGCGCACACGTCTGAAGAAAATCACATGCTCATCTTTCAAGATCCTTTCCTCTCCTTGCAAATCGTTTTCCCCAACACACACAACGCGCTTGGGGTTGGGTTACCTTTTTGTGAGCCCCAAGAAAAAAGTTTATATATTCTCAAGTGGAACAGGGTAGATGTAGAGGTGTAGCTAGCCTTTTTAGTTTTTCTGTCTCTAGTAGCTCTCATTTGCATAAAAAATCCTTTTGCCAAATAAAGAAATTACGCTTTCGCTTTCCCTCGTATAGTCGTTTACCGCACATTTTTTGAACATTGCAAGTTGCAACCTGAGGCGCTTTGAGGCTATGTGAAAAAAAAACGCTTGCGTTGAGGGTTCTTAATGAGTGAACAACCATTTAGGTATAATTGCGCTAATTTTCAACACTGAAACTAAGTTTTAAAACAACTTTATAAAGGTGTTGCGAGCAACTTACTCAGATCTGAATTTCGAGCATAAAAATACTACGGCGAGGTTTTTGGAAAACAATGAAAAATTAATTTGGCACTGGAGGCAAGTAGGGACATTAAGGGTCAATAAAGAATAAAACAAATAAATATTTTCCTTAAAAAGGAACAAAAAAAGAGAAACGCTGTGCGAATTTTAATTCCCTTTTTTATAAGGTGAATAATTACAAAGGTAAAAAATTACAACTACAACTACAACTACAATTACAACTACAAATTACAATTACAAAGTCTACAGACTTTTATATGGTGAAAGTTGAGTTCTATGAATCATCAAAAAAAATTTTGGTATAAATGTCTAGTGGGTATTGAAGAAGTCTAAGTGGGCCTTCCATCCATTCTTAAGACCCCGCATCAACTCGATAACTTCAAGTGTAATCCCAAGCACGATTACAGATCTGCAAACAAAACATTATAAAAAATTATTCGCCGTCTCAGGGGAAAGTGGTTAAATATCGTACAAGGGGTTAAATCCAAGGAAGGTACACTTCTTTCAAGTGAGAACGATATCTTACGCAGATATAGCGAGTACTTTTTGGAGATGTTGAACCCTTAACGGGGCACTTAAGATGGCAATCCCTACAATATCCCACTGCTAACGAGATTTGCGCGGAGAATAGTCCTAGAGAAGATGAAGTTACTGCTGCGCCTGCGATTAAATCGCTAAAAGTAGGCAAGTCTGCTGGAGTTGATGAAATTTTATAAGAGTTAAATGGCTGACATGTGTCACTAAATAGGCCTGAATAGACAAACAGGAATAACGGTGCCCATTTTATACCCCAAAAAAGGCTTCAATCGAGCCTTAATTACGGGAAAAGCAGTGCGGCTTTCGACAACCACTAAGCCATGTCCGTCCGACCGCCCGTCCGTCCGTATGGTATGCGTAAAGGCTTAAGGTACTTGAGTTGCCAAGTGTTTAAATTAAAGTGTTAAAATTGGTTAAATCCACCGAAGGCCACGCCTACTAATGTCTTCAATATAAGACAACTCACAATTTATTTCAAAGACCTTTTGACCCAGTTTAATAAGGCATAGTAACACAAACCTTTTTGTATATACCCCAGTCAATTTTTGTGGGGGAAGGGGTTGTAGAACTTCCGGCTAATACCAAATTTGCTCTGCTATAGGTTTTTTGGCTTCAGCTTGAAATTACCCAAAAATACCCCTAAATACGGGCGTTTTGCTATTTTCGCGCTTTTAGGTTTAATTTGCGTCAAAAAATATGGTTTTACCCTAAGTTTAATTATTAAGAAATATTTCAAAAAAAAAAAAAATAACCAAAATTCGGGTTAAATTAAAGGGGTGAAAGTACCCCTAAAAAGGGGAATATTTTACATTTAAAAATGTTCACTTAAATTATGCCTTAAACTGTTTGTCTAACCCTGAGTTGAAATATTTAATAATAATTGATAAGAAACTTAGTCCTTCTGCTTATAAGAAAGGGTTGAAGCTATCCCAAAACATAGGTTTGGCCAATTTAAGAGGGAACAGGATGGAACTTTCTACATTATAGGTTTTTTTTTGGGTTGCTGATCAAGAATTTCCCGTTTTTTTCTCGAGGAATTAGGGCTTCTTTTTCTTAAATCAGCAAAAACTGTCTGTGAAAAAGGGATATTTCGATATGTATATACAAGCTTTGAGCGATAATTTATGTCGAAAAAATTTTTTTACCTTTATATTAAAAATTTAGTACCTACCATTTTAAAAAAATTTTAACATTCAGGTAAAATAAAGGGGTGAAAAGTCCGCCTGAAACCCTGTTCCGGCTGAAAACCTTGAACACGATTTAAATAGGAACGCCCACTCCATCGACCATGCCTTCTTTTACAGTGTTTAATCTTTTCAAAACTCGGTTTCTCTGAAAATTCACTATAAATTGAAAAAAAAAATTGTGACAAAAATTTAAGTTGTAAGGATTCTCTAAGTTTGAACCGTACAAAGTTTTGAGCACCGCCCACTTTAAGGGGGATTTTTTAAGATATTTTAGGATTTTTTTTTTGCCGAAATGATCGTTTTTAACATATTTCCTCATGGTTGTAAGTTTAAAGATTATCTTCTTAGTCCACGCCCAGAAGAATCTATTAAGCCATGTTCATGCGTCCGTCCGTCTGTCCATCTGTCCGTCCGTCGGTATATAAACAACTTTTAGGCCTTAAATTTTAAGCTAGAGAGCTGAAAAATGGTAATTTGCCTGGAAGACCAGTTCTCCAGATTAAGTTTGAAAATTGGCTGAATACACCCACAGACACGCCCACTACAGGCAGGTACGTGCGACCATCTCTAAGTTTAACCAGTGAGTAAGTGCTACAGTGTGTACGCAGAAGTTACAGTCCGTAAAACGGACCGTTGAATACCCCATCCTATCCCACATTGTAAAATGCTGATGGCATAGTTATTTTTTGACATTTTATAAGTAATGCAAACTTCAAAAAGGGGCGTGGTCTAACCGCCCCTAATAACAAACTATTAATTCTAAGATATTTCCACAGATATTTCCAAGTTACACCTAATTGTACGTAAAAATGCAATTTTTTGGCTCAAATTCAATATTTTTGAAAAATCGACTTCTAAAAGGGGGCGTGGCTAAAAACCTTATATGAACGAGGTCTAGAACGAAGTCTCGTTTACCTAACTTGCTACTTTTTCTGTTTCATGCTTTCCTAAATTAGGCTCAAGGCCAGTCGAAATTAAGTTTTTCTGGAAAATTTTAGGTTTATGCTGCCTCCAAATGTGGGCGGGGCTCAAAGTCTTGTATAAACAAAATGTGGAACTAAGCGTTTTCTACATAAAATATTAATGAATTTTTTTCAATTTCGAGCAAAAATATTGAGTAAACAGCATTTGAAAATGCACCATTAAAATAGATGCCACGCCCACTAGAGGAGTTTTACCAAATAAATTTGTCTTTTGTGTGTCTTAAATTCATTAGGAGATGCTAAGTGTCAAATTTCAGCCTTTTAGAACGTCTTACAGTTTTGAAAACTCTGGAGGTAGTTGCACATTTAGACCGATTGTGGGCGTGTCTTTGGGCGGATTTAAAAAATGTTTACACTTGTACTGCTTCGCATTGTGTGCCGTGGCGTAGTGGCTAGTGTGTGTGCTTACTACACCGGAGGTGTGGGCTCGAATCCTGCCATCGTCACCTGAAAAAAAAAGACTTGCTCTTTTTCACGGCCCCCACCTCCGCGAGGGTCTGACAAGCCCTCCGAGAGTATCATTTTTCTTGAAAAACTTCTTAAAGTGCCGTTCGGATTCGGCAAAAAATTGTAGTATGTAAAGAAACTAACACACCAGCATACATTGTTGAGAAGTTGGCCCTGGTTCACCTCGAGCTGTTGCGCTACTCTACTTTTTTATTTACTGCTTCGCATGACGTGGACCTTACGTACGAAGTTTCAGCCCCCTAGCTCAAAATTTAAGACCTAAAAACATATGACATACAAACGGACGGACGGATGGACGGACATGGCTCATTCGATTCAGAATTCGGTCTCGATCATATGCCCTTAAGGTCTTGGGGGTCTACCATTATTATTTCACCGGGTTACAAACTAAGTGGCAAACTTAATATACCTCCTATCCTATGGGACGGGGTATAAAAACCATAAGCCAAATCAAAACAGAAAACGTGGGTAAAGGGGATGATTGCATAGATTACAATTAGGTGAAGCATGGACTTGACACTCACGAAATGAAATTTTAAGTAAGTATATTCTTGGGACTTTCCTAAGTCCCATAAATGTCACAGACAGAAATCGCTAAAATGGTTTGACCAGGCAAAAGTTTTGAAGAAATTTATGTGATGTTTATCGGTGTGGAATAAAATTTATTATTCATAATGTCATGTCACAAAATATACCAAGGAATGGACATTTGACATTTAAATGGTACTAATTGTACTCTCCACCCCAGGTGTCTTATTTGGCATTTATTTATCAACATGCTTCGTTCGATGCACCATTTACAAAGCCCGTCAATGCTAGTTTACTATATTAATTCCCTAATCTTCTGGCCTATTTATAATTTCTATGAATCGACCTGTGTCAAAGTGACCTTATATTTTTGAAATGTCAAGAATAACCAGCTATTAACATGTTCGTAGCGGATGTCAAAGCTGCCCTAAGCGCCATTTAGAAACCATCAACAATCACAATCTGTGCGAGTGAATTTGTTTCACCTTTTGTCCAAATGTCACTTCCAGACGAACTAATTGACTTACTGCCTAAAATAAAACACTCATAACAAATCCATTCCTATTGCTGGCAGCCTTTATTTGGGCTAAGGAATCATAAAACATTTCCCAGAATTCTTCGACCAATTCTAATCGGTCATCCAAAAGCAACCCACAGGCGAGAAGCGCCCCACGAATATTAACCACTTGTGTTTAACACGTCAAATCAATGCTACCATTCAAAGGAGAGTAGCACATCACGACAAACGTGCTTCATTCGACCAAATAAGGCAGCAGGTGGCTACTTCCATGGGAAACATTTTTTCCCGCCCAGCACCTAACATACAATAGCTTCCATAGGCAATGTGAGTAGTGGCACCAGTGAATTTGTTATGCTAATCAAGCAAAGTAACCATTTCGCTGGATGGCCATGATGACGATGGGTGCTTCACCCATTTTGGACGACTGCCAAATATGTTATCACTTCGTTCTCGACCAGGGCTATCTAGCTTCCTCTTGCCTGGTCAATTAACTTGGAGAACTTTATTCGAAGCAGACACGACACGCTCCAGGGAACAGCACCACCACACCAGAGCCGAGACACAACATCAGGCACCCGAAGCCTTAGATGGACAATCGACAATAGAACAAGTTGGTTTATTTGTCACACACATCGCCGCCGACTAATTGTCATCGTGGCTAATCAATTGACGGAACACACGATGAGTGGTGTCACTGTCACCCGCACCAATGACTGAACCAACTTTGTCGGACTTGCCGATGCTGATGGCACACTTCAGTGGCTCAAATGGGAATGAGTTTGACTTGAAGGGGACTAGATATGGATGGAGGGTATAGGAAGAGGTTCATTCAATTTCCGGCTTTGAAGGTTTTATGCTGTTAAGCAAGGAGCTATAGGTGGCACCTATCAACGTAATGTAGGCATATACATCTTGGGAAGTTGTTTAATGCGGATACTTAAGGCACGGTATATATATTGGGGACCATAAGAATGTCGCATGGAGCACGCACATTGAAGACGATGTCCGACAGTTAAAGAAGTCTGGGCGGGCGTTCCGCTAAGTAACTGCGGCGGAGCATTATAATTTTGTTGTTTGTTTTGCGGATATTCTTGGGGGACCTCACCATATAACTGAGTGCCTGATATGCCTACTTCCTCTGTTGAGGGTGCATTATAATCAATGGCTTAGGTATGGTTTTATTTATGCAGACGTCGCAACTTAGCTATAAAAGAACGGGCCAGTAAAAAGAATTCATTTGACTATTTTCGTTTTATGGATATTATAAATAAGATGCGGGGGGTGTCCTTGGAATTGTACAGTCCACGCGACTGAGCCATTCAATTAAAATATTTAAGTGTGCCAAGTAGAGTTGTATTTTACCTATAAAACGTTGAATATAATTAATGTCAAAGTGTTTGCGGGTGTGCTTCTTGCACAGGTAGGTGGTATACATAGTTTTATTTCACGCACCGATTTTCATTAAACTTGAAAGAGTTTTTTGAGGCTGCTTAGTTCCAGAATTTAAAATTTACAGAATGCCAATCGCGAATTTTATGCCAACATCATAGGCAACAGAATTCTGCAATATAATTTGCTTATACCTAAATAATTCTTTGAAAGTGAGGTTGGTATACTGGACATAGCAATCCCACTACTGATGAGATTGGGGTAGAGAATAGTCCCACAAGTGAATGAGGTCTGAGGAATTCTGTTGGAGTGGATGATATCCAGCCAGAAGAGCTAAAGGCAATGGGTGAAGAAGGTGTCAAACCGCAAATGCCAGGTCCTTGAGGTTGCCAGGGATATTAGTGCCCATTTTTAAAACAAGGGTTCAAGATATATTAGTCTGACTCTCTCTGCCTAGAAAAATTATTCAGGCTGTATGTTACAAATAAATTATTTTTGATATAAAACAAGTGAGTAAGTGCAAGAGTTCGATACCGTGTAACACCAAATCTTAAATTAATTTTTCCCGGATTCATATAATATTTGTATAGGCCACGCAGGCCACGCCCCCGAAAAGTGGGTCTGGGCTAACAATTAAAATCAATTAAATGTAATTACGCTAGAATTATGTCAAAATGAAGCGAGAACATTAGACTCCACTACCCCTTAGGTAAATATGTGTCTGTCTTCCAAGCGGAGATTTTCGCTTTCCTAACAGGTGAAAGGCATGAAGCATATGCGTTTGCAGTGACAGCCAAGCCGCTCTAAATGCCTTGCTCAGCTGTCTTACCTCGTCCAAGATAGTGCTCGAACTCAAGTATTCGTTGAACTTAGTCGGTAGGCTAAATTCAGTGAATCTTGTTTGGGTTCAAGGTCACACTGGTATCTAGGGAAATGAGATCTCTGATAAGCTTGTCAGACTAGGCTCAGAAGAGGTTTTCTCAGGACCCGAACTGCAATCGGTTCTATCTCTCAGGAGAATCGATTGCAGACTTCTTGAAGGCGTCCTTACGGGCCACCAAGCTTTCGCCAAGCACTTGAATGTGCTAGGCTTGAACGAAACCGCCTGTCCTGCCTGTGGAGAGTTCCGATACAGCGGAACATTTTTCCTATGTAGTTGTCCTGCCTTTGCTCGCATAAGGTGGTGAGTGCCGAACACCTTAGCTCTTCATCACTGAAGCTCCTTCTCGTTTTTTTCAAAAGACGGGTAAACTAAATACATTAAAGTAAGGTATCCGCGTGGTAGAACAATGGACCAGTAGTTGTGTCTGAGTGATCAATCGGCTAACCTCCGACAAATGAATGACAAAATGCGTTAAAACCGAAAATTAATGCAGAAAAAACAGTTTTTTCCTAAACACGCCCCTTAAAAGTGCGCGGAGCTCAAACCTCTATATGAAGCAAACCTAGCAAATAGTTTTATCTTGAGTATTTGTTATATAGTTATACCTGACCGAGGGTATATTAAGTTTGATGTATAGTTTGTAACGCAGTGAAATAATCACCGTAGAGATTAGACCTCTAAGACCTTTTAGAGATATGAATGAACCGACAGGAGTCCGTCCGTCCGTATGTAAACAACCTTAAGGCCTTAAATTTTAAGGTAGAGAGCTGAAATCGGTTGGTTGACGGGAAGTCCATTGGATCAGATCAAGTTTGAAAATTAGCTGAATCCGCTCACAAATACGCCCACTACAGGTCTGTATATGCGACCATCTCTAATTTAAAAAAATACTTTTTCTAAATTTTAGCTATGTTAGAATGGTGCTAGCGCATTTATTTTTGGTATGTAACATTGCCTTGTAATTGGTTTTGAAGAAGCCAAAAAAGTTGGGCATTTTCATTAACCATGCCCACTTTTTTAAGGGATTTTAGCTTAAAATGACGGTTTTTTATTTCAATAAATATATATGAAATTTGCCTAAAAATTATATGACAAAAGTTGCAGATATTAGCATTTTCTAACTTTTATGTGTATGTAGTATATGCCATAACGTTAAAAAAAGTGGTTTTTTAAGTTAAAAAGGCGGAGTTTTATTCCGAAATGTATGCAACCACCTAGTACAAAGCATTTGACAGTTATATTTTGTATTCCGCCCACTTTTTTGGAGGCGTGGCAGGTGTTTTTGGTATGGCCGGGTATTTTGCAATCCGTCGTAGATGGACTGAAGCTTTTGCATACGCACTGTGGCACTTTTCCACTTGTTGTTTTTTAAATTTTGTCAGCTGAGAATTTTCTTTCTTAAAATAGGGGTGTGTTTATCAACCACTTTTCAATAACATAATTTTTTTTTTGTTAATATATTTTATCAGATGTTGTATGCACGTGTGGATTGCATTTTTATATTAAAATTTTGGTTTACACCTAAAAACGCCCCCAAAAGTGGGGGTGGCAAAAATTAATTCATTTGGGTTGATAGCTTAGGCACATGTCTGAACATTTTATAGTGCAAGTTTTTTGGATTTAAATTAAATATATCAAATAAACACCATTTATTAGATATAACACGCCCCATGTGGGCGTGGTCATATTAGCCGATCACAATACACTTAAGCGAGGATATTGCATACCAAATTTCAGCTTATTGCGACAACTTTAATATTTCATCCTATTAAATAAATTGGGCGTGTCAGTGGGCGGATTTCAAAATTTTTTACAATTGTACTGCTTCGGGACTTGAAAATAACAGATGTCAAGTTCTAAGTTCCTAGCTCAAAAATTAAGGCCCAAAACTACCGTCAGACGGACGGACGGACATGGCTCATTCGACTTATTATTCGGCCTCGATCATATGCCCTTATGGTCTTGGGGGTCTACGGTGATTATTTCTTTATTTTACAAACCAAACTTAATATAGGGGGAGTAGGGGATGGTGTAAAAGATTTTTGGAAGTTTGGTCGTAAAATATATTAGGGGCTCCAAAGATCATGAGGCTTCGATCATAAATTAACTTTGAACTTTTGGCCTAAGATTTGAATTAACTATAGGAAATATATCAGAATCTATATTAAAAGTCATACTTTTAAAAAATAAAGCAATATTGTTTATATGTGCCCCGCAATTGGGGTAGAGCTGAACCAAAAGCATTAATGATGCCAACAAATGTGACTAGCTCACCAGGCTCTTGTGACACAATTTGACCTACTGGTTTCGTTTTTGACTCAGTAATCACTTAAAAATGAAAATGTTTCAATGTTTGGAATTGTGGCTTAAATTGATGTCTTTCCGTGGCGGTAGTTAAGCTTTTAAAGAAAGTCTGATGTTCCTTATTAAATAAAATGACCCGAGATAGTGATGTCCTCACCGGCCATCTTAAGCTTAGAGTTGGGTGCCTCTTCGTAAAAGATTGCATCCAGTCAATCCCAGCTTTCTTGTTAGTTTTCCAACTTTTGGGGATATGTGTTTTTGTAAATTAAGCAGAGTTGTAAGTAAGCTCTCTGGTTTGGCCGTAGTACTGCTTTGCACATTTTATGAGGTAATCTTTAAGCGACACTTCTTGGTCAGTGTTAAATACTTGTCTTGCAGAATATTTCGGTCTATATAGTGAATGTTAATATGAAAAATTGTAACTGAAAAGGTTGTCTTTATAATTATATACCATTATTATTATAATTTTGCTATATTTAGCTGAAAGTCTATCAAAAGACACTTTTTTATTATTTTGTTTGTACATATTTCTTAATTTTAAATATGTTTTAATGAAATTAACTTTCTTTTTTTTAATGTTGATATATATAATTTCCAGTAATCGTTCACATTTTCTGATGAATTCAATTAAAAACAAAAAATTATAAGACATTTCATTTTAATCAAGCAAAATGTAGGGAGACAACTTGGGCACACTTAACCCATTGCATGCGTTGCTTACCTTCACCTAGGGCAAGTGTGCGCAATTTGACTTGTTTTGGTTTTTTGACTAAAAAGTAGTAAAATTTGTAAATTATTGATAAATCATGCTTCGGAATTACATAGAAGACAAAATATGTAGTTTCAATAGTCCATTTACTACTTTTATGTTAAAAAAAAAGACTTGTTCTTTTTCACGGTCCCCACCTCCGCGAGGGTATGACAAGCCCTCCGAGAGTATTAATTGTCTTGAAAAACTTCTCAAAGTGCCGTTCGGATTCGGCAAAAAATTGTAGGTCCCCTTGTATGTGAAGAAATTAACACACACAGCATACATTGTTGAGAAGTTGGCCCTGGTTCACCTCGAGCTGTTGCGCCACTCTATTTATTTACTTTTATGTTTACGCAACATTCCGTTTGGAATCCTTCTCGAAAGTCAAAAGTGTGCACACTTACCACAAATGACTACTCAAGTTTCCCCAAGAGCTTGTTCAAATCTCCCAGTACCTAGAAGGGAAGACTTGAACCAAGTTTTGGATAGAAAGACCTTAAATTTTTATCAAATATGAAAGGGCAACCTGAAAGAAGATGAATGTTGCTCTATAACGATGTGTATGTCATGCCGGTGAGATCAACAGAAAATATTATTGTCCACGATTTAACAAAAATTGGCTCAAGTTTCCCGCTTTCCCCCTAAGTGAGCGTTTTAACCGTGGGTATGGGGTGCCGTGGCGTAGTGGTAACTGTGTGTGCTAATATTACGCATGAGGTCTGGATTCAAATCCTAGCATCGCTTTGTCGTCTGCGAGGACTAAGTGCCCTGGAAAGTTTGTCACTCCGATATTTGTTTTAAAAAACTTATTAAAGTGCCGTCAGTATTCGGCAAAAATTTACTACTAAAAATATACTAGGTACATATCTTAACACCAAACATGATTTAGAAGGTTGCCCTCGAGCTGTGGCGCCACTATATTTAGACTCCTAGCTACTTAAAAGTCATGTGATCCAAAATCAGGTTTTAAAATCTTCAATTCAATCAAATTCATATAGGATTGGAATTAGATTCTTAAGTGAAAAAAGTAACAATGTATGAATCTACGCAGTACACACACACCCTTCAATAGAACTCTGAGAACCATGCAAATAAGTACTTTAAAGAGATTTCAGCTGTAATTGAATTCGCCAAAAAAACCATCTGCCACAGACATACTAGATATTAGGTAGGTAGGACTACCAACCCTAAAAGGAAATACTCTCCCAAGAGTTCTGACAAGAGTGTCATTGCGCTTTTGCTTCAAAATTTGACTTCTTATCTAAATTTACCATTCAATTTATAGTCTGCAACGCTTGACTGCACTCTTTTGAAAATATCCCTCTGCCATCTAGTAAGATTCATGAGCACACAATTGACTTGATCTGAGATTACAAAAAGTCGCCAAGTCAGACAAACCGAACGATTTCATTCTGCTTGATAATGACCTCGACATCAATAAACAATCAAACGAACCAAATAAAATAATTTTATGACGAATCAATACGAGCGCCTATACCGTCGTCTCAAAGGACAATATAATCTGCTTTGATCGACTTTTTTTTTCTCGACTCCCATTTCAATTCAATATATGTATAGGTAGCTCACAAAGTTTAATATAAAAAAATAAATAAAGAACGAATCTTTTCTAAAGCATCATCATCTCGGTGAGTTGAAGAACAAGAGGGGAGCTCACGACATCACTCCTTACCCTCCTTATACAGGCCACCCATGGAGCAACAAATAAAATAAATCACGGCGCACTTTCGCAAGGTGGTTGGGGTGTTTGTTTCCACCCTTTTCAGCACTCAATCTACCGCCAGAGTTTGGAGAGAGCAAAACAAACCACCGACAAGAAAAATGTCCACACTTCGATTTAATTGCCGTTAAAATTTTACGATCCCGAAATGGCAATCCTTCGGTAACTTAGTGCGAGGCACAAAATGGATATCTATGCGGATACCGAGTCTTAGCTCCTTGCAATCGTGTAGAGGATACCGGCTAAAACTTTCCAAGATATACGTAGGTCCTGTGTAGATTCATATAGCATTTTCTTCGAAGACGACAACGATGACGACGGTTTGTCTGATAAGTGCTGTAAGTCCTTTTCGTTGGGGCTGGTCAGAGGGGCGCCAATTGTTTTATTTTAGCGAACAAGTTTTGTGCTCCCATTCTGCCGCATCGGGGAGCAAGGATGAAAACTTTTCCATCCCATTCTCTCCATCTTTCATGTGTGGTTTTTGGGGAAAATTCTTGAAATTAGTCTGAAACGATGGAAAGTCTTTTAATTGGTTCTGCCACATGGTGAGCGAAATTTACTACTCAAGATGAATTGGGCCCCCTGCCGTGGTGGAGATTAGAAAATTTTTCAACGATAAAATTTTGTTACATCTATATGCTGGAGTCCTTTTCATCGGGAATTATGAGGCGGCTTTAAGCCCGAGTTTAGTGATGAAGTGTGGCAGATGAAATTTATAAATTAAAGGGACATGGCGATTTAGAGATGATAAAAAGATTGAGGTTTGTTTTTAGGCTGTTTTCGTTTAAAGTTTTTCATTGTGGGCAATTGATTTTAGAAAAATACAGGCAAGTCTGAAGGACGATTTATGAAATCATCTAGAACCTATGCATTGGGCTTTCAAAATAGATTAGTCCAACAATTGTTTCTTTTTCTTATTTTAAATGGAGCGAATATAGGTACACTTTTTTTTATATTTGCCTCTCTTTTTATCAATCCTTTCTTGATGCTTTTGCATTGACAGATACATATGAGTATAGCAACTGGAGTATTGTTAAAAAATCAGCGATAGCATTTGTAAAATTTTTAAGCAGAGCGATGCATTGCGAACCTTGGCAAAAAAATACTTCAAGTTCACCCTTCGGGAAAAAGTCACATTTCCTTTACCGATTTCCATATATAAATTCACAAGGAATCCCGGCACGCGATTCTCTCAACAACATGGTACCTAGGGTAGGTACTCGTGACATTATCACACATCAATTCCGATGAACTGACTTCAGATTGAACCATTCAACAATTTTTTTTTTATGGAAATGCAATCGAGCATTAATTTTGAAGAACAGGGCAACTCTATATAAAAAAAAGATGTCTTTGACAGTCTGTTATGGTATGCATGCATGTAAAATAATTACGACGACAAAACGACGTACTCGAGTTATTTTCCCCTCTCTTTTACAATTAATATCTTCTTGCAAGAGTGGGTCCTTCGTCTGCATCTCCACTTGAGCTTGGTGCTCGAGATGTGACATAACAATTCATGAACATGAAGTTGTATCGTTCCGAAGTCAATCTGTTTCCTGGCCCTGAAAGTTGCCCCCAGTAAGTGATGGGGGATTTTTAGTTCTAAGTTTTGCTATGAAGAGATGTTCATATTTGTCTGGCTATTTTTTCTAGTTATTTAGTGCGAATTTTATACCATGCACAGGGTGCCAACGTTTTTCTTTTATGGGGATATATGATGGAGAGCAGCTAAAACAGTTTGAACACCTTCATCTAAAAAAAAATCTCCAAATGATTGGAAAATTAAATTGTCTTAATCCAATGCAAGAGAGATTTTTCAAGAATAATGAGAACTTCATTGAAAGTCAAGGCAACATAAATCCTTTATTTTGATGTGGCGAATGTGGGTCATCGAAATCGTAAGGAATTGTGCAGCGCCAAAAGAACAAGTTTGTCTATCTTGAAAGGCGATTACGCAACTTCTGAGGGTCACTTCGGATCACGGGCTCTCTAGTCAAAATGATAATATTTGCCTTAAATTTTAATTTAATATGTACCATTCGGATATTTGCTGATCCTGGTAATTCAGGGCACCCTTTGGAGCTAAGCCTGAGGGGTGTCAGCATGCGAGCGCTTGGTGGTCGGAAGGTCCCGCTCGGCATCCGACCGGGTTTAACCCGAAGAAGTTACGAGCAGCCCTTCAGCGGTGCCATTACGGAGGGCAGAGGGGGACAGCGCCAAGTCAAAATGAGGGCTTAGGTGGAAACTCTACAAATCGACAACGGCACCAACTCAAAATTGGCACGTGGAATGTCTCGTCGCTAACGAGGAATGAACTCGAACTGGTTGAGGAGGTCAAAAAGTATCAGCAACTGGTATCTCCTCAACTAAGTGGAAGGGTTCTGGAACCAAAGACTTCGATGATGAATGGGAGGAAGCTCTTCTGGTCTGACGTCCCAAATCACATGACTGCACATGCGGGTGTGGGGATACTCACAAGTCCCCGGTTGTCAGAAAATGTATTCGATGTCATTCCGTTAGGGGAAAGGATTCTGATCTTAAAGCTAAGCTTGAACGATCGACTCTGGCTCTGGTTCAGGTTTATGCACCAAATCGAGAGACAGAGTATGAGTCCTTTTTGAACGAAGTTGATGCTGCCCTGGACAGAGTGGCAGAAATGGACTTCTTTCTCCTGATGGGTGACTTCAATGCACATGTGGGTATGGACGACAGTACTTGGAGGGGTGTGATCGGGAGGCACGGTGACCCGGATCAAAACAGGAACAGAGGGAAGTTGTTGGACTTTTGCTGTGCATATGGCTTGTCATCATGAACACCTTTTTCCCACACAAAGCCATTCACAAATATACGTGGTACAAGCACAGTTTAAATCAGAGGTCACTGATTGATGTCTTTGCTGTACCATCGTTTGTTCAAAGAATGATTTGTGATGTTCGAGTTTTCAGGGGAGCTAGGTTGACAACTGATCACCATTTAGTGCTGTGTAAATTGTTTTTCAGTGGCAGTATTCCCTTGCCACCCAGGCGAAAACCAAGACTGGTGACCCGCATACGGTGAGAAAGGTTGCAGGATGCTAAACTCTAATTTCAGCGAGCGCTTTGCACAGCATGTTTCGGAGAAGTTTGAACATATTCCAACTGACCTTTTGAATGTAGAGGAGGAATGGCAGCTGTTTTTATCAGCAGTCATTGCCTCTGCAGGAAATATTTGTGGAGTGAAGCGGCTTGGGGTAGCGGCTGGTGGTGAGAAAAGAACTGCTTGGTTTAAAATGCCTGGAGTTCAAGAAGCTATCAGAGAGAAGAAGAGAGCCTACATTGCGTGGATCCAATGTAGAAACTAAACTTCTCGAGCCCGGTACAATGAAGCTCGAAGGACTTCCAATCTGGCAGTCAGAACAGCCAAGAAACAGTCATGGAAAAAGTTCGGCGAGAAGCTGGAGCACGATTACAGATCTGCAAACAAGTTATTTTGGCAGACCATTGGCCGGCTCAGAGGAAGGAAGTTGAATATCATTCAAGGGGTTAAATCTAAGGACGGTTCACTTCTTTCAAATGAGAGCGATGTCTTGCGCAGATGCAGAGAGCACTTTTCGGAGCTGCTCTATCCCCAATAGGGCACTGAAGATGGCAAACCCATTGCTGATGAGATAAGGGTGGAGAATAGTCCCAAAGTAGACGAAGTCACTAAAGCGATTAAATCGCTAAAAGTTGGCAAGTCTGCTGGAGTCCTGGAGTTGATGAAATCCGGCCAGAAATGCTTAAGCAATGGGTGAAGAGGGTGTTAAATGGCTAACACGTGTCATTAAGGTGGCCTGGGATAGCGATTGGCAAACAGGAGTTATACTGTTCATTTTCAAAAAAGGGAACAGGAGAGATTGCGCCAACTAAAGGGGGCATATCTCTCTTGAGTCTCCCGGGAAAAGTATTCTCGAAGGTGTTGGAAACGCGTTCCAGAGCTGTAATCGAGCCTTTGTTACGAGAAGAACAGTGCGGCTTTCTGCCCGGCAGAGGCACAACCGACCAGCTCCTTAATCTGTTTGAAGTTATTCGTGAGAAGGCCTGGGAATATGCCAAACCGGTCTATGTGTGTTTTGTAGATCTGGAAAAAGCGTATGACCGAGTCCCTCGGGATACACTGTGGAGAGTTTTGCAGAATAATGCGCTGAGTGGGCCTCTTCTGAGAGCCATCCAGTCTTTGTATGGAAACTGCAGGAGCTGTGTTCGGATAAATGGCGTCAAATCCCGTCCTTTTGATGTGCGCGTTGGACTTCGCCAGGGCTGTGTTCTGTCGCCGCTCCTTTTCATAGCATATATGGACTGGATGGTGAAGCGCAGTCTTGGCGAGCAATGTTTCGAATTGGCTGGCATCAGGATGAGCCATCTGCTTTTCGCAGATGATTTGGCCATCCTTGCATCATCCAAAGAGGAATTTTAACGAACACTGGATAGGTTTGCAACCGTCTGTGGTGATGCCTTCAGTACCCCCAACAGGGTACTGAAGGTGGCATTCCCACTGCTGATGAGATAAGGGTGGAGAATAGTGCCACAGTAGACGAAGTCACTAAAGCGATTAAATCGCTAAAAGTTGGCAAGTCTGCTGGAGTCCTGGAGTTGATAAAATCCGGCCAGAAATGCTTAAGCAATGGGTGAAGAGGGTGTTAAATGGCTAACACGTGTCATTAAGGTGGCCTGGGATAGCGATTGGCAAACAGGAGTTATACTGTTCATTTTCAAAAAAGGGAACAGGAGAGATGGCGCCAACTAAAGGGGGCATATCTCTCTTGAGTCTCCCGGGAAAAGTATTCTCGAAGGTGTTGGAAACGCGTTCCAGAGCTGTAATCGAGCCTTTGTTACGAGAAGAACAGTGCGGCTTTCTGCCCGGCAGAGGCACAACCGACCAGCTCCTTAATCTGTTTGAAGTTATTCGTGAGAAGGCCTGGGAATATGCCAAACCGGTCTATGTGTGTTTTGTAGATCTGGAAAAAGCGTATGACCGAGTCCCTCGGGATACACTGTGGAGAGTTTTGCAGAATAATGCGCTGAGTGGGCCTCTTCTGAGAGCCATCCAGTCTTTGTATGGAAACTGCAGGAGCTGTGTTCGGATAAATGGCGTCAAATCCCGTCCTTTTGATGTGCGCGTTGGACTTCGCCAGGGCTGTGTTCTGTCGCCGCTCCTTTTCATAGCATATATGGACTGGATGGTGAAGCGCAGTCTTGGCGAGCAATGTTTCGAATTGGCTGGCATCAGGATGAGCCATCTGCTTTTCGCAGATGATTTGGCCATCCTTGCATCATCCAAAGAGGAATTTTAACGAACACTGGATAGGTTTGCAACCGTCTGTGGTGATGCTGGGATGAAAGTAAACGCGAACAAATCGGAAGTGATGGTTGTTTCCCGAACTCCTGTGCAATGTACCCTGCACATAAATGGAGTTCCATTAAAACAGGTGGAGAAGTTTAAGTATCTCGGGGTCTTTTTCACGAAGGATGGGAGGAGTGATGATGAGTTGTCCTGTAGAATTGGCCAAGCTGGAGCAATAGTAAAGGAACTTCGCCGGCCGGTCATCAGGTAAGCTGAGCTTGGAGTGAAAGCAAAGATCTCAGTTTTTAATTCAGTGTTCGTTCCGACCCTCATCTATGTTCATGGAATTTGGGTAATGACCGAAAGAATTAGATCGCGGGTACAAGCTGCCGAAATGAGATTCCTGAGGTGCGTTGCTGGGGTTATTCTAAGGGACAGAGTGAGTAACGTCAGTATTCGTAGGAATCTTAAAGTTGAGCAGCTACTTCTCCGAGTGGAGCGATCGTTTCTTCGACGGTTTGGACACGTTGTTCGTATGCCTCCTTACAGACTTCCTAGACAGGTCATGCTAGCCGAGATGCGAGCGCGTCGACCCCTTGGTAGGCCAAGAAACAGTCGGTGGGATCAGGTAAAGAACCTCCCTGAGTCCCGCCTGGGGATTGCGCCGGAGTCTCTTGAGTTGGTGGCGGAGGATCGAGAAAGATGGAAAGACCATTTAGCTACCCTTGCTCCGCGACTTTTTTAAAGGATAAGCGGCATTCGAAAATGATGATGATGATGATGATGTACCATTCGCTCTGAATCGAAAAACTCATAAAGTACCTAATCATCAAGGAGGGAATAAACACTTTGGCTTTATCATATTTACAAGTTCCACTAGACTAGAGCTATAGACAACTAGAAGCGAAGCTAATTGTTTGAACCGTGACTTTTTTAAGCCCTATGTAGCTTTTTGTTAGGCTGAAATTGGAAATATTAGCTGTAGAAGCTCTCAGCATGTTGAAATTCACCCTGATTTCTCCTTTGTCTTCAGTTCCACGGCAAAGTTTACTTTTCCACTGAATTTCCTCAGGGCCTTTAATCGCCTTATTACTTTACCAAGATGTTAAAACCCAAACGACGACGGGTTCCCCTTTTAAAAGTTTTTTTTCTGAAAAAATTCTTGCTTTTTACGTATTTTCTCGTGATGCTTACAAAGTTACAATCAATTGATTTGAATTGTTAGCCCATGCCCACTTTTGGGGGCGTGGCCTATACAAATAATATATAAATTCGGGCAAAAAAACTCTTAGCTTTGGTGCTACACGATATGTAGGGTAGAGTATATAGAATTTTGTCACAAACGATGCTTTGTTGTATAATCTTGCAAAGGTTGAACATAAGTACCTAGTAAAGAACAAAAAGTTAAAACCCTTACTAAACTATGGATTTGACATGGCGAGTTTTAGTTTGAATAGTATTATGCGTTCTTCTGTGTTTCAACTCTAAATCCTTGCAATTTTAATTACCAGATAAATTCGTTAAAATATATTTTTTTAACGAATTTTATGCATATAAAGTGCGACTGCTTGGTGTAGGATGCATCTCCATTCACAATATAAAATGCTGCAAAGCATGCATTTATCTTTATCAATGAAATCTGCACGGTTCCTTGAAACCGGGTAGAATGAATGAGATTTTGTTCATATTTTTTTCCTCATTTTTTCTCAATTAGAACAGGTGCCGCGGATATATCTCATTTTTTACTTGATCCCAGATACAACATGTCTTGGATTCCAGAGTAGTTACCTCCAACAATCGCCTGCACGCAATGCCCCTTGCAACAAAAAAAGAAAGGATAAAAACAACTTACAGTCTAATCCCTGGTGGTGGTGCTTGCCAATGGCCTTAAAAAATAAAACACCCAAACCCAAAGACCAAAGAACCCCAGCAACGGGAGTACGTTTGCTACATCTTAACACAGAACTTATCCGCAGTGGAGGTCCATCGTCAGTTGTGCAAGTAGTTGTTGCTTTGTTTGAATAGTGGACGTCGCAATGGACCAGTTTCTCCTTAGTTTCCTGGAGATAATTACTGAGAATGGCGGTGAGAAACTTTAAAGATACTTTAGGGAAACAAGCCGGCCGCCAGTACCTACCCAAGAATGTACTTTGTAGAAACTCCTTAAGATTTTTCGTAACATCTGCTCAACCAGTTTGTTGTTTCTTCTTTGCTGTGCGAGTCTTTTGATTTTTCTCTTCTCAAGTAGAACGTTTCGCAAGCATCGAAACGGGATGGGTGTGGGCCATGATGGGATTTTTAGTGCGTTGAGGTGCACAAACTGGGGTACACTGCAATGGGATGCGCATATAAGGTGGCTTCGTATATGTAGACTGTGAATTAATTGCAGTCTTTGTGTAGTAAGTAATTCTTGACTGTCGGAGTCCTTGTTGTCTTTGGACACTGAAGATGAGATTGGCCATAGCAGGACAGAGAAAACTACCAAGTTAATGGTTTTAAAAAAAGTTCTACTGGGCAACGAGTCTGTGATTTGTATGAGACTCTGTCGACAAGGTGCTGTGGTATGGTAATTGCAAAGTAATTACAATTACCTGCTTTGCTCTTAAGTGAACGATGAGTAGACGTGTCTGTGTAATTGAAAATTGTATACCATCATACTTATGTTGCCTGAGACTGTTTTTAAGCAGCAGTGTCGTCGTGTCGTGATGAAAAACGATTTCAATTGAGGCAGGTATAATCAGACCTTTACGCATTGTGCTACACACAAATTTGGACTGACAGGAAGCTATACTGACTTCTTCTAAGTGGCTACGTGAAATGAGTGCAACAGACTAGCAACAGTGAACTTTGGTGAAGCATGAGATGAATTTTCTGTATTGTGGGAGATTTATTATCTCAATACCAAATGTTAATAAAATCTTTAAAAGATTGTAAGTATACTTATACTTACTTAATTATTCAGATGACTCTCCATGTTTGGCAGACGCCTTATCGTGAGAGTCATCTTCAATGATGCCGATGCGGAGGCTTAGGATGAGTAACCAACTAAGTTTTACCATACCTGATTCCGAGTGCGAGCCGGGCCTTATGATGCAAGTTTGGGGGTCAAACCGAGCGCGTCTACGAGCTCGCTCAAGAGATAGAGCTAAAAACGCTCTCCAGGTAGAGGGTGAGTGAAGACAAATTTTCGAATTTATCAATCTCTTTCATGGTAGGGGCTTTGAATAAAACAAGGCTTTTTGCAAGCGACAGTGCGGATAGTTCGAGAGAACACTCACTAACAACAGCGATCTCACCGGTGCGGTGGTGAGCAGGCTGGCATTCTTATCGGTGTTTTTAAGGGCAAAAAGCAGGCCTAAGTTCTAAGAAATTTAATCTGGGACATCCGCAGTCGAAGTTTTCTCCGAGGCGAAAATAAACGAATCTGCTTCGTTGATGGAAAGTATGAACGCAGCTGGCTTGGCCGCTGTGCCTGCCGCCATTATCCCTGATGCATTGTTGAAGAGAAGTGATCAGGTCGAGGGAAGTGCAAGACAGCTGGAACATCTGTAGTTCAAACTTTTTTCGAGGTTGGAAGGTATGCAGGAAGCAGCTGGCTAGGCCGCTGTGCCTGCCGCCTTTATCCCTGATGCATTGTAAAACGGAAGTGATCAGGTCGAGGGAAGTGCTAAGACAGCTGGAACATCCGTAGTCCAAACTTTTTTCGAGGTTAGAAGGTATGCAAGAAACGTGTTTTGGTGAAGGAAATGCTGACTTGACAACTGTGCCTATCGCCTCCAACACCTTTGCTTAAAGATGACAACAATAACACTCTTGAAAGGAATAAGCTCCTGCTTCGCAGCGCCCATCGTAAGATATCGAAGTATGATAATTATGTCCCCGGCAACCTAAGTGGTTTGGAAAAAGCTGCCTTAGTGAGGAGCAAAGGCCATCTTGGCCAACCTACCATTGACTCAAAAGGTGGTGACAAGTGCTAAGCAAAAGGTGTGGAAGTCAGTGAGACGCTCTCTACCTCCTATGCGGCGAAGGTCAAAGAAGGGGGAAGTGTATCAGGCATCAGGAAGAATAGTTTCAGCAGCAAGAGAAGTTGATCTGACGATGTCGTGGTCCTAAAGGTGCAAAAAAAATATATAAAAGCTGATAATTCATCTGCTTTGGGTCGTAATGTAAGCCAAGCAACCCTTATGACGAGCTTCTCGTTGCAGTGGTAAAAGAGCTGGAGCCTTACGGTCGTCTCACAATCGACCAGTTGAAAAACGTCGAGGACGTTGCAAGAGTATTTTGTGGAAGGACTTATTCCCTCAAGAGGGAGCTTCAATTTGATGGTGCAGGTTTTGGAAGAGCAGTCGCAAAAAATGTGCGAAGCTTGGAAAGACATCAAGCTAAGATGCCCGCATCGTTAGCAGAGTTGGAAGAATAAACTCTGCCGACTGCATAGGCATGAGTACGGTGTCCCTACAAATACCCAGAGAAGTTCTTAGGGGAGTTCCACGTACAGAATCGGGAGCTAAAAGCCGATTCGTCAAGAGTCCTTAAGACAAAACCTAAACGGCAAGACGGGCAGCACTTTATGCAGGTCGACCTGCATCACAGAAGGGCAATAACGGCCTGCCGGAGGGAGTACTCGCACAAAAGTTCTTATCGATAAGAAGAACACGATCCTGGGACTCAGGCTTAAAGGCTACACTCTGTCAGTAGGTAAGATCAGGACTTGCATCCTTATCAAAGAATAGCGAAAGGCATTTATCTAAGAAAATTACAATTACAGCTGACCTGACGGCCGTATGGGAAAAAGAGGCGACAAATCAATTGGCCTTGCCTCGGCATATCTCCTCTCTATGACCGAGGTAGTCTTCCCATTTAAACTCGAAGACTTGGCGACGCAAACGGACTAGATGCGGGTGTTGGTGTGCGACGCTAACGCTGCTACCCCACATTTTGCACGAGAAGTTGACTAAGGTACTCATCCTTTTGCGTGCCATGTGAACTGTGCCATTTGCTGTGCTCAACCGTACACGCCTCTATAACTTTATTTGATAGTCAAATGCTAAAATCTTACGAAGCTCATATTACCTGTGGTTCGAACAGGGAAAAGTAGGTAAGGTACCATTGCCATTTCAAACTTAGTCGTTAATATTTGTGAAGAGAGGAAATGTTGTTAATAATGCTGTTTTAAGGAACTCATTTTTCTTTAAGACTTTCCGAAAACGAAAACAGGAACATCACATTGAGACCTCAAAGCTCGGAGAAACAAATTTTTCGCTAGCATTTACCACGCCTACTTTTGATTGGTTTCACCTTAAAAAAAAGTCAAAAAAAAAAAACAAGCGGGAAATCCCAACAGTGCGTATGTTAAAACTTTAGCTCGTCTGTGACGGATTGCAAAATACTCTACCCTACCAAAAAAGAAACTGCCACGCCTCCAAAAATTGGGCGGGATATACAAATAAAAAAGCTGAATGTTTAATACTAAGCGGTTGCATATATTTCGGCCTAAGACTCCGCCCTTTTAAAAAAATCACTTTTGTAAACGCCACGCCCACAAAAGTAGGCGGAGGCATAACTATATGTTCAAAAATAAAAGTATAAAATAAAAATGTAGACATTATGAAATGCTTATGTCTACAACTTTTGTAATTTATTTTAATAATCAAATTTCACATTTATTGAAAATCAATAAATTTTAGCTAAAATGCCTTACAAAAGTAGGCGTGGACAACGAAAAGGCCAAACTTTGTCTGCTTTCTTAGAGACAATTATAAGGCTATGTTACATACCAAAAATGAGGGCGCTAGCGTCATTGTAACAAAGCTAAAATTTGAAAAAAGTATTTTTTTTTTAAGGACTCGTAAAGAGTTGGCCGCGCGTTCAATACTGTAGTGGAAGTCTCTTTACGCAGACATGGCTTAATCGATTCTCCTGTCGGTCCCATTTATATCTCTAAAAGGTCTAAGGGGTCTGGTGATTATTTCATTGCGTTACAAACCATACAACAAATTTAATATCCCAGGGTAGGGTGTTAAGCTTAAAAATATGTGTTACAAATTTTTCAGGTATTGCAATTTTTTAATTTTGGCATAAGGTACTTTATGTCTAAGCCCACTTTTGGGGACGTGGACTTAAGAAAAATTTTAAAGACAAAATATTTATAACCACCTTGCATAAAGCATGCAAGGGCATATAATTTTGAACCCGCTCACCTTTTTAAGATGTGAGGTTTTTTTTGATAAATAAAGGGTAGGGGAGGGGAGCCGACATACTGTCTTCCTTTTATATAGAACTTTAAAAGGTCCTAAGGGTCTACGGTCGTGGTGGTCAAAGGATAGACATGTGCACTCAAGAGGATACAAGCATCCACAGGTTTTCTAAACCCACCTCTGTCTATCAACTCCTACTCTCACCTCCCCGTGGTGAACACCGGGTGCCTAGTACCTCAACTGGAGATTGGGTTCCAACCCCTTTGGAAGGTTGTTGGGGGTAGCAGACGAGAGAGGGGGGGAGGAGTGTTCCCACTAAGGCACTTCTCCTTGCATCCGGACGGCAGCGGAGGAATTCCCCAGATGGAATCAACGGTGGCGTCCATAGTTCCAGTCAGGCCGAATTACTTAGTGAACACCTTATATGGGCTACTACGACGTAATCGGAGCTCAGGCCTATAAGGAGCGGGCTATTCGGCTCTCCATCCTTAGAGCTAAGCAAAGGATCTGGTCCTCCAGGTTGGGGGTCGTGCCGTCGGGGTGACTTCCCGGCCACGTAAAGAAACACCAGTCACGAAGCAGAAACAAGCCTCGGATTCGGACGGATTTACTGTTGACGACCAATGCAAACGAGAAAAGGACAACGAGCTTCGGATCTGCACGTGGAATGTTAGGTCCCTTAACAGACCACGTGCGGCCGAGCAACTAGCGGAGGCCCTTAACGACTGCAAGGCAAACATTACTGCCATCCAAGAAATGCGGTGGGACGGGCCGGGCAAAAAAAGGATGAAAAACTGCGACATCTACTACGGCGACTGCTATCGGCATCAAAGACAGCGCCTATTTGGATGTGGTTTCGTTGTTGGAGGCAGACTTAGGCAAAAAGTCTTGAGCTTCAACCCTGTAAGCGAGCGCCTCGCGACGATCCGCATCAAGGCTAAATTCGCCAACATTAGCCTGATATGCGCACATGCCCTCACAGAGGAGAAAGATGACGAGACCAAAGATATGTTCTACGAGCTCCTGGACAAAACTTATGAGCAGTGCCCTAGCTACGACATTAAGATTGTCCTAGGCGATTTTAATGCCAAGCTAGGAAGGGAGGGCATCTTTGGTCGTACTGTCGGAAAGCATAGCCTGCACGACACGACCTCCGATAACGGATTCAGGCTGATCGACTTTGCTGCGGGGCGACACGTTATGGTAGCTAGTACTCAGTTCCCGCATCTCAAAATCCACAAAGGGACATGGAGATCTCCCGATCAATCAACCGTCAACCAGATTGACCATATTGCGATCGACGCAAGGCACTCCTCCAGTATCATGGATGTCCGAACTTTCCGAGGGGCCAACGTTGACCCGGATCACTACCTTGTTGTAGCCAAGGTACGGCTGCGGATATCCCGACCAGCGCCAAGTAATGGAAATACTGTGAGGAAGTTTGACGTCGGCCGACTACAATCGCAAGAGATCGCCAGGTCCTTCTCCAACCGAGTCTCTCAAAACCTTCTACGAAGTCCTATGCAACCAGCATCAAGTATTGATAGCCAGTGGCAACACTGCCAAAATGCCATCAGAGACGCCGCCTCTGAAGTGCTGGGTTTCACACGGCGACCACAACGAAACCCCTGGTTTGACGATGAATGCCGGCCAGCACATGCAGCTAAACAGGAAGCATACAAAGCGGCGCTGCACAGAAGGACTAGAGCTGCTCGCGAGCTCCACGAGCAGAGGAGGAGAGAGGTGCACCGGCTTCTCCGAAGGAAAAAGAGAGAGCACGAGAAGCGCGCGGTTGAAGAGATAGAGAGATCTTTCAACAGGAATGAGGTTAGAAAGTTTTACCAAAGGATCAAAAGGTCCTGCCAAGGGTATAAACTTCGAACTGAAGCCTGTAAGGACCATCAAGGGAACATCGTTGTAGAATCGCAGTCGGTGCTGAGGATTTGGAAAGACCACTTCTGCAGACTGTATAACGGCGAGGACGAACCAAATACCGCTGTCAGGCAGAACGAACCATTCAACCCGGGCGAAGACGTTACCGACGAAGCATACGAACGATACCGCCCACCCGACCTGGAGGAGGTGAAAGTAGCTGTGTCTAAGCTCAAGAGCAACAAAGCAGCCGGAGCAGACGGCCTAGCTGCCGAACTTTTTAAATCCGCTGGCGATGAGCTGGTTAGGAGCATGCACCAGCTCATCTGCAAGATATGGTCGGAAGAAAGCATGCCCGACGAATGGAACCTCAGCATTGTTTGCCCGATCCTGAAGAAAGGAGACCCTCTGAGTTGTGCCAACTACAGAGGCATAAGTCTTCTTAACATCGCATACAAGATCTTTTCTGCTGTACTGTGTGAACGCCTGAAGCCGTTTGTCAACAATCTGATAGGCACATATCAGTGTGGCTTTAGGCCAGGAAAGTCCACCATCGATCAAATATTCACACTGCGGCAGATCTTGGAGAAAACCCAGGAATTCCAAATCGATACACACCACCTCTTCATCGATTTCAAGGCCGCGTATGACAGCATCTATAGAGACCAGCTATATAGCGCAATGTCTAGTTTTGGCATCCCTGCCAAACTCGTCAGTCTGTGCAGGATGACGATGGAAAACTCACTGTTCCGTCAAGGTCGGCAAAGACCTCACCGACCCCTTTGATGTCAAAAAAGGATTTAGACAAGGCGACGCGCTGTCATGCGACTTCTTTAACATCATACTTGAGAGAATTGTGCAGAACTCTCGCGCCAACACCAGAGGTACAATCTTTCAAAAGTCCGTTCAACTACTTGCATACGCAGACGACATTGACATAATCGGTAGAACAAAGCGTGATGTCAGTGAAGCCTTCGTGAGTATTGGGACGGAAGCGGCGAATATGGGTTTAGCAGTCAATGAGGGCAAAACCAAGTATATGCTGTCATCAAGAAAAGACACCCAACACCGACGTCTTGGACAAAACATCACCATCGACAGCTATAACTTTGAGGTAGTTAGGGACTTTGTCTACCTGGGTTCCGCTATCAATTCAGACAATGACACCAGCGCTGAAATCAAACGAAGGATAACTCTTGCCAATCGCTGTTTCTTTGGGCTAAGAAGGCAATTGAGTAGCAAAGCCCTCTCTCGAGCAATTAAAGTGTCCATGTATAAGACCCTCATCATCCCAGTCCTGCTTTACGGTGCAGAAGCATGGACCCTGTCAAAGGCGGATGAAAACACTTTAGGCTGCTTCGAGAGGAAAATTCTTCGGACGATTAACGGTCCCGTCTGCATAGACGGAGAGTGGAGGAGGAGATATAACATCGAACTGTACGGGCTGTACAGCGATACCGACCTAGCCAAAAGAGTCAAAACACAACGTCTACGATGGCTGGGTCATCTAGAGCGGATGGACACCAACACCCCGGCCCGGAAAATCTTCGAATCCACACCGCAGGGACGACGTGGTGTGGAAGGGGACCTCAGCCAACTTCGCGTGCGAAACTGGAGACGGCTAGCTAGAGACAGAGCTGGCTGGCGAAGCTTGTTGGCTGAGGCCCAGGTCCACCCCGGACTGTAGCGCCACCTTAAGTAAGTAAGTAAGGGTCTACGGTGATTATTTCACTGCGCTACAAACTATATATTAAACTTTATACACCCTGTAAAGGGTATAAACAGAAACACACACTTAAAGAAGTAAATGGAATTTAGCTCAAATTAATTTACCCGTCCCGAAAGTCAAACGGAAATCCAACGTAAGACCGAAAAACCTCAAGTTACTTCCTGTGAAAATAGGCGCAGTAAAAAGCAAGAGACTCCCTAAAATAACTTCATTTATCTTCAAAGACAACTTATGGTAGAGAAAACTTTTAAAATATCTTCAGCAGGTTAGTCAACTTTTCACATCTAATGAGCTTACATAACTGCCAACCTATAAGAACTCATGACTTAATATAATAATTCCTTTTACAATTTTGACGAAAAACTAACAGCCATTAAGTGTTTGCAAACTTTTAATTAACAATGCGGAACCTTCCGACGACGACGGATGCTTTTGGTAAACCTTGACGTCTCAGAGTTTGCAACAAAAAAAAAGTGAGCATTTCATAGAAAAGCAAAAGCGGTTTTCAACACATCCCACACGATGCTGGTAGGGCTACGTGCCTACATTATTTGCCTAAGGAAGTTTCCAGCTACAGGATACAGGTGAGTGTGTATTTTTAATGTGCACTCAAATTAAATTTCAAAATAATCACCTACTTAATTCATGCACCACGAATCGGAAGTCAAAGCGCATAGGATGTTCGGTGCTGCTGTTGTGTACGTTTTATCTTTCGCCGGTGCACAAATAAAAATCCTTGTTTATGGTAAACGGGCTATAATAGCAAGAAATCGTTACTGGAATGCTAAATCGTGAGATTTATTTTAAATTAACAACAAAGTCCTTCTTATAGCTTATGTGGAATACCTGAGGTGTCGAGCATAGTTTCAAGAATTATTCCACGAAATGGCTAAGCAATTCAATATGGCCAATAGAAAGTGTGACTCTGTTTTATTAGTTAGTCCTTGAACAATAAACAATGGGCAAGAGCTGAACAGTACAAGGTTCCGGGAAACGGTGCACATGCCAAGGAGAGCCGAAAAAGAGCCCGTGTTGAGGTGTTTTTCGGAGTATGGTCCGTTGTTCCGGTCAAGGACCTGTTTCAACTTTCGTTCGAGCGAAGTAGGCTGCTGATGTCGTTTTAATGACGTCCTACTCACGCCTGTAGACACGGAAAAAGTAAGTGTGAATCCACACCAAGTCTATAGTTGCATGCTACGCCTACGTTGTCCACTGACAAAACCTATAAAAATGTTAAAATGCGCTCCGTCGAGCCATCAATTCAGCTATACACACAATACCCTATTATACTATCTCTTTAGGGAAACGCAAATCTGATCCTCTTACTTTCATTGAAAAAACTGCTTCACCGGAAAAGCGAATGCAAACGGGCTTACGTACTTAATTCGGGTGTTATAACGAAACGAAAAATAAAAGTGCTCTTAATGGCAGAACGTAACCTCTCAAGGATAATGACGACCAGCCATGAATTCACCACTCCTTTTAATTAGCTGTGTTTACGGCTCATGAGAATAATTTCCAATTTGTCTCGATAAATAAGCGTAAATTTATATGTGAGATGCACGATGCGTTCATTCACAACGTTTCGATTTAAATTTCCAGGGTAGGTAGAGCCACTCGATACAGAATACCCTTCGAAACTGTATATGCAGTTGAAGGATCCTTGTGCTCCTCCGGCAAGGCTGCATCCACGAAAAGGAATCAATCAAGCGAATCATGGAAATAAAGTTCTTTAGCTGTGTATGAAAATATTAAATGCCGTTTATTGCGGTTCGATAGTTAATTTTTACGGATACATTCTGCTCGCGCAGTGGCCAATATTATCAGACACTTGAGATTAAACGTATTATGCAGCCTTTGGAAAAAGAAACTTATTCATCGCTATAAAGTGTGCTCGACGGTAGATATTTTTTACGCATGAAGGTCCGGTCCAGATCATTCTCCGAAAAATTTCATTTCATAATAAATTTGCATGGCACTACAAAAAGCCTGAAAAGGACACACGATGTAAACTGAGAGTAATTACTTGCGCGTTTTTCCGATTAGTTACTCTTCATAGTTTGTGATATAGTGAAATAATCACCGCAGACCCCCAAGACCTTAAGGGCATATGATCGAATTTTCAGGCCTTATAATATCTGATCCTTCTAGGGCCCTAGGCAGTTTTAGTGTGAAAATTTCCAAGTCCGCCCGCCTTATCTTATGTACATGCCATGAAAAATCAAAGATAGGACGCTGAAATTTGATGTCCTGTATTGTTCCTTAAGTTGAGTGCATTTTTAAGATGACAGTAAGATCTGTGTATACGAGTTCTTTTAATGCAGCCATAGTAGAAAGTGCAGCAAACAAAAAAAAAGACATCTTTAACTTAACCCTATTTTCGGATTAAGAATTTTTTAAACAATTCTGAAATTAATTTTAATGTGAAGAACTGCTGTATATTTTTTCATTTTGAAATTTTTTAAATTTTTTGTAAACATGGGTGACAAATAAATTTTTTTGACTTTTTTTTGTAACAAAACGGGTTTTTGGTTTTCAAAACTTCAACACATTTTGGCATGGTACTCAAGTGATTTGTGCTTGCGTAGAATTTAGGTGATAAGCTTCTAAATTCTAAGCATTCTTTCGTACTACCATTTGCACTTATGGGACTGCTGGTTCTCAATTAGGCGCCTTCCCAGGTGGCAGATATGGTGGGTTGCGTACCGGTATGCAAAATTTCCGAGGCGGACCAAAACCAGCAACAAACGAAAAATCCAAAACCGTCTACCTCAAAATGAGCGGGGTCCTCGTCGGCGTCTGTTACCCAGATAAGGGTCGGCCGAATAAAAAAACCATTTTCTCTTCCTAGATGCATGCCAGATGTTTTTATGAGATATTCTGCTGGTTCTATTGCTTTTCTCCGTAAAGGCATAACACTTGCGGGGGTAAGCTTTGGTGTTTCTGTGCAGAGGTTTCATGTTTGGCTCGTCAGCGTTTATGTTGGATCGAGAATTAATTTCTTCCTCTATAATTTCTTTCCCCAAATTCTTTCCACTCGCGATGTGCTACACATTTTAAGGGCGGCAATCATATCCCCTTGATCACGAGCATATTACCCAAAAAAAGGAAAAGAAAAGCAACTGATATGATTTAAAGCGTATCTAAAGATTTCCGCTCAGAGGAGGAGAAAGTCGCATGAGATTCCTTCGCCAAAGTTCATCAACCATACTCAGAGCCAGCTTCTTGTTGATGACGACAAAATTCTTCACACGCGGCTGCAGATGGTGCTGGACTTTTGAATGAACAGTTTGCCAGGCAACACTCCCAAGAAGTGCCAGCAACCACTCCCAAGTGAGGAGAAGTACCAAACATCACATCCGAAGGGGCGAAGGCGGTAAAGTACTCTAAAAGCGAAAAGCGATCGAGCCGGATCAGATACCCTCCGAGTTCTGGAAAAAATGGGAGACAGCGGGTTCAGTTGGCTCACGACCTTCATCTCAAAACTAATAAGAGGTGATGCAATGCCTAAGCAGTGAAGGGAAAGTTATCTACTTTCTTTGTATCAAAAAAATTATGATACACAAAGCTGTGACAATTACCATCCTATCAAGCTGATGTCACACACAATGAAGATCGTTGAGCGGGTACTATATAGTTGCCTGCTTAAAATAATTAGGCTATCTGAGGACCAGTGCGGTTTTGTCACGGGCAAATCAGCCACTAATGCAATCCCAGGTATAAGAGTCATAATGGAAAAGCATCATGATGCCCTTAAAGATCTGCATATGGTGCTGGTTGATTTTGTAAAAGCTTTCGATGGACCACCACGAGATCTGGTATGGGTGGCTCTTAGAAAACCAGGAGTTTCAGAAGCCCGCGTGCGGATTATCGTGGACATGTATGAGGGCGCAAAGAATAGTGTAAGATGTCTTCCGGAGTCACTGATGAGTTCCCAATCAAAACAGGTGAACACCAGGAAAGCGTCCTAAGTCCTTTGCTTTTCATTGAGAACTGAATTCTCTGCTTGAAGGAAAACTGACGGACCCGAAAGAACATCAGTTGTCATAAGTGAGGGATGTATGAATCACTGCAGCGAGAACTTTATGTATGGGTGAATGTTTTGGACGGGAATGGGTACCGTATAAACCAATGAAGACGGAGTATCTGTGTTGCCCGTTCTCTGACCTACCCGAGCCAATTTCAGACATTAAATTAAATGAAAATGTGCTTCCCAAGTGTGAAACGTTTAAGTATCTGAGACCTATGATCAATAGCAAAGCAAACTGTGGTGATGACGTCAACCATCGCGTAAGCTTGGGGTGGATGAAGTGGCGAGAAAACTCCGCCATCTTCTGTGAGTGAGAAATTCCCCTAAGCTGAAAGGAAGGCTGTACACCGTAGTTGTGCATCCGGCGCTTACATATGGTTCACAATGTTGGGCAGAGCTAAAGAAATATGAGAGAAATTTAACGGCGGCTGACATGAAGATGCTTCGCATGACAGCAGGAGTAACAATGCGGGATAGAATAAGAAGTACGAGGATCCGAGGAAGCCTCCATGTAAAAGAACATATCTCCAGGAAAATGGAGCACAAATGGCTCATTTGGTATTGCCATTTCCAAAGGAGAGATCCTACGAACCCTGTCAAAAAGGCAATGTCAATCAACTTGTCAGCGGAATCGCGAAAGAAAGGTAGGTCTAAACATTCATGGATCACACAAATACAATGATAACAGCATTTATTTGGCCTCAGTAAAGAAGAGATCCAAAACCGGGTGGCCTGCCGGTTCATTCTGAGGTCAAATCCGCGGACCCTACAAGCGGACCTATGGGGGGGTTATAATCCATCACTTCAGATCATATCCCTCGCGCCTAAAGGAAGAAGAAGAAGATTCTAACTAGCTAACGCCCATATTTTTAAATTTTGAAACTTAAAATTTTTTATGCTGGTCGCGGCAGAAAAATCAGGAACAAAATGTTCGAATTGAACATTCGTGCAGGTCTTGTGAATATTTTGCTTTTTACAGTAAAGATTTTGTGTTTTTCGGCTCCTGCCGAAAGAGCGTCTTTATGGGAAAGTAGTCTTGTGTATACCCACTGATGAATATCACTGAAGGTTGCGTTTAAAATCTTCCTGTCGATCTTAGAAGACCTTAAAACCTGTGCGGATCGAAGCAGATGTGGTAACCAATCTACGGTAACGATCAGTTTTCCTCTCTTTTCAAAAAGCTTGTATGTTTACGAGTCAAATCTCAGAAGTTTTTGAAACTTGAGAGTTCGCTATAGTTTTCCTTAAAGTTTTGGATAATTTCTGACACGTGTGATTTTTTTTTTCGAAAATACGTCAAAATTGCAGTATTAAACCTTCTGCAATTGGTTTGTTTTAAGAAGCTTGAGCATCGGCTTTGTTGACTAAGTGGTCCAAAAGTTATGGTTTCAAACACTTTGAAAAATGCCATCTATTTTCAAATCGCTATTAGTTATTATCCTACTTAAAAACTTTGTGTTCTTTTTGTTTTCACCTGCAAAAATAAAGAAAAAAAAGTCCTGGTGCGCATTCTTCGACTGTGGGCGTTTGATCTGTCAGTCGCTCGGGCAACGAAGCAATACCAGCGATCGGTTATTATGAAAACTGATTTTCACACCAATTAAGAAATGGCTACTGCGAGCGTAGAAGGAACAATCTTTGCTCGAAATTTTATTGCTCGTCTTTAATGTTTATTGATACAATGAAATGTAAATTTAGAAAAACAAATCCCACGTCTTATGCTGTATTAAAATGCTGTATCTGATAAACCGATAAGAATTGTTTGGAACAGATACTTCCTTCTTACTTATTTAAGGTGGCGCTGACAGTCCTGGACCTGGGCCTTAGCCAACATGCTTCGCCAGCCATCTCTGTCTCCAGCTAGCCGGTTCCAATTCAACACAGGAAGTTGGCTGGAGGTCCCCTTCCAATTGTACCCGCCACCTGAGTCTCGGTGATCCTCTACTGCGCCGTCTCTGTGGGATGGATTCGAAGATTTTCCGGGTCGGGTGTTGGTGTCCATCTGCTTAAGATGACGCAGCCACCGTACCCATTCTAGTTTGACTCTTCTGGCTAGGTCGGTGTTGCTGTACAGCCCGTTCAGTTCGATGTTATGTCTCCTTCTCCTCGTCCGCAGCATTTTGCTCTTGTAGCAGCCTAAAGTGTTTTCATCCGCCTCTGACAGGGTCCATGCTCGAGAGAGGGTTTTGCTACTAAATTGCCTTCTAAGCCCAAAGAAACAGAGATTGGCAAGAGTTACCCTTCGTTTGACTTAAGTCATGCTGTCATGACAAAGTCCAATACTTCCTCAAAGTTATAGTTGTCTATGGCGGGCTACATGAAATTAGGCCCCAATGAAAAATGGCAACTAAAAATGAAAAATAGCCCCAAAATTATGAAAAATTTCATTTTTAAAAAATGTGAAATTGGACATATGCCATAGGACAGAAAATCGCCATGGCGGCCACAGGAAATTAGGCCCCAAACTGACAATGAAAAAAATAGCCCCAAAAATTTAAGTGAACGGCAACAACAACGAAAAATTGTCATATTAGGACCATTTTTCATTTTTTGGGGCGATTTTCACTTTTAAAATTGGGGAAATTTTTCATTCTGAAAACATGCCCAAACTTTTTGTAAGCTAAAAACTAATTTTTTATTAATTAAATTCAATTAAATTTTTGAAAACGATGGACACGTAAAGAAAAATTAAAACTGGACATATGCCGCGTAGCGGCGCCGTAAGCACCTGCATGTGAGGCCGAAGAACGGCCGGCGTATGAGTCGTAGAGACGCCTGGAATCTTATTTTTAGGAATCACCCAAACACTGTTTGATATCCGGTATTTAAAGATCAAACAGTGTTTGGGTTTAAATACCGGAAAAGACTCCGGGCGTCTCTACGACTCATACGCCAGCCGGCCTTCGGCCTCACATGCAGGTGCTCAGGGCACCGGCCACTAAGCAGCATATGTCCAGTTTTAATTTTTCTTTACGTGTCCACCGTTCTTAAAACTTGGGACAATTTTTAATTTTTAGTTTATAAAAAGTTTGGGGCATATTTTCAAAATGAAAAATTTCCCCAATTTTAAAAATAAAAAATCGCTCCAAAAAATGAAAAATGGTCCCAATATGATAATTTTTCGCTGTTCTTGCAGTTCACGTAAATTATTGGGGCCATTTTTCATTTTCAGTTTGGGCCCATTTATCATTGGGGCCTTATTTCATGTGGCCTCTATGGTGATGTTCTGTCCCAGATGTCGGTGTTGGGTGTCTTTTTTTGATGACAACATATACTTGGTTTTGCCCTCGTTGACTGCTAAACCCATATTTGCCGCACTTACGCCCTAGAACTCACGAAGGCTTCACTGACATCACGCTTTGTTCTTCCGATGATGTCAATGTCGAGTGAGTATGTCGAATGAGTAGGTGAACTGTGCCAATACCAGAGGCACAGTTATAGATTGTGCTTCTGGTATTGTCGCGGGAGTTCTGCACAATTCTGTCAAGTATGATGTTAAAGATGTCACATGACAGCGCGTCGCCTTGTCTAAATCCTTTTTTGACATCAAAGGGGTCGGTGAGGTCTTTACCCACCTTGACCAACTTAACATTATTACGCCGTATAGCTCGTAGATGCGGCCTTGGAATCGATGAAAAGGTGATGAGTATCGATTTGGAATTCCTGCATATTCTCCAAGATCTGCCGCAGTGTAAATGTTTGATCGATCGTGGACTTTCCTGGCCTAAGTCCACACTGATATGTGCCTATCAGAATGGCTTCAGGCATTCACAAAGTACAGGGGGTCTTCTTTATTCAGAATCGGGCATTTACTTCCGCTCATCGCTTTTTATCCAGATTGATTTTATGTCTTCAGTGTGAACTTAGTTTTCACGATTTCAAACGAAATCATTGGAGGGTTATAAAAAGGCTCAGATTTCTTATGAAATGAAAATGTCACCCGGAAACTGTATACCCACACCACAATGAAACTCTATATAAAACAAGTACTTTCTCCATGGACTCATTACAAAATAAAATTATAATCATAACAAATTTGCTTCCCAGGTCTACGATGCGGATAAAGTTTCTATTCCTTTGCATAGGAACAACTTTTCTACCGAATAAAATAGGATAAACGCGTGGTTTATATTAGGGCACGATTCTGGAATAGCAATGCAATGAGCCTGGGGGGTGCAATCCACGTTTGCCTTGAATTAAGATAAACATTTTCAAAGTGTGACCATTTGCACCTTATGCTGTTCAAACACGACACGTATACAGCAAAAGGTGCAAACAGGGTGTCCCTGGTTAATTTGGCCGCACACCATCTAGTGGAAAAACATATTCACCTCTGCACCTGGTGCAGTTTGCTGTTGCACGATTTGGCGTTAATTCGCAGTTATTAATGAGCGCTGTTAAGAGCTTAAGTTTTATTTTTGAACTTAAAAATAATGTCGCTGCAGTTTTCGTATATACAAGTTGGCGCTATGGCTGGGAGCGGAAACAGGTGTGTGGACTTGTATTATTACTGCTTCATTCTTTAAGGGTTTTGCTTTCGAAGAAGCGGCGAATAAGAATGGACATTATAGTTCCCAAGATTGTATTCCCAGTCGACGTTATGTTTTTCATACCATGATCTACGAATAGCATAACTCAGCACTATGTCATCTTCGAGCGCCTAAGCCAATAAACCATTTCTGTCTAATTTGGAAGAACAAGGAACTTTGACATTAACCAGGGTTGACAGAACAGCGTGTAGGTATTTGTGTGCTCCATGTAAGCTTAGCGGAACAACAACCTATGGACTGAACATGGCCCACTTAATTGAAAATCCTTTGGTCAATTTCGCCACCAAATTTAAACAACATTATAGGTCTTGTAAAATCAATTTTGTGGCCCGTAGACATTTGAGATCTCTGACTCAAATGCTAAATTCATCACACGGGACAAACTTCCCTGCGAGCTGCAACATCACTTTATTGGCAAAAACACTGCCAAAGCCGAGATGAGTTTTGTGTAAACATCCTTTCCTGTTTCGAAGCTACAACTGACGTCTTTGAAGAGATGCATACTGCGTTACCAGGTCATATTCGTGTACCTCATTGCATTGAATGTCCTGGCACATTTAAGGCCGATATATTGGTTCTGGCCTCTATGGTCGCAGCATACGCTCAATATGCTTACCTACGTAGCCAGGTCACTTGCCCTATTGTTGCAAGGTCCTTTGGGGGCGAACAGCTAATGGTGTGTTTTCTTAGGCCAATAGTGTCGAATTTAATTTGCATAAAACTCACCTGACCCTTATGGTGGCGCTGGGCAAGTGTGAATTGTTTGCCTGTAGCTCGTAGTTGGCAATGTTGATTCTATGATGTAGCCTCGCAATCATAAGGGGTCCTGAAACTTGCCCATTCTCACATAAATTCTCATTTTGAATCATCTCTATGAAGGATAACAGCAAGGAGGATTATGGTTATTGATTTCGAAATTTGCAGGAATGATTGTAATTATGTTAGACCGTATCCACCTGAGACTATACGATACCGTGTCTACGAAGACAAGTGAACTGAAGGGGATGTTCTCATTTGAAAGCTTTTGTAGTGTATATCCTGCAGGTAAATGCGAAATTTGAAACAGTTTCCAGGAATTAGGGCAATTAGATTCAATGTAATTCACCTAAGGTTTGGGGTTAGCGTTGCAACATTTGAAAATGTTGGCAGCCTTTTGGTTGGTTCTCAGTATTTGCAAATGCATTTTGCAGGAATCTCCCACTGCAAGCAGCTAATGTGGATAGAGTTTCAGGCAACATTGAGTTAAGAGGTTGCTTTGATAACCATATCGCAAACTGTCTTATTGGGAATTATTGGGAACTCTCAGGACCAATGTATAAGAAACGAACATTGAAAAATGAACCTCTGACTTCAAGTACAAAATTGGCTTAATTTGAACTGTTTCATTTGCTTTACATATTTTGCAGGCATCATTTTTCTAAGAATATGATTTTACTTAAAATTAGTTCTTGATGCAATCTTCCACTTAATAGTGCACAATAAAAGACCTTCCAACCGACTTGGGACTTTACGAAATATAATTTCTGTGTAGGGTAAAATTTCATGTAACTATGAACGTCTAAGGCCCAAAAAAAAATCCCCATTGAAGGCCATAAAAAGGAGACGCACCTACGATGCACACCGAAATACTTCCCTGTAGGTAGGTACCTACACTCATATTTATTCAGGAAAAAAATGCATGCTTGACGTCCCACTCCATATCAATGGTTTAGTAATCCAAATCCTCAACATCAAGCATTACTTTCAGATAACAAATAAATTCTTATAGAAACCACTTTGAATACTTTTTCAGAGTAAAAGTGGATTTCGAGAGTCGTTTATTTCAGTGAGTTGGAAAAAATCTTCTTGAAATACACATCATGAGACGTTTCTTGCCTTCAAAATGCAAAATATGTGAGGTAAAAGTCTTTTATTTAATAGTTTAGGCTCATATAGTGTATACAGCTTGAATATGCGATGCAGTTGCTATGCAGTAACTACTCTAATATTGAGATTATTAAATTTGCAATATGTGAACAGCTGCCACTTAAGAGTAGAGGAAAAGGATGAATGTTGAAGTTTCTAGAAATTGAGAGATGTTTGCGGTTCTTTGTGTGGGGGAAAAATAGGAAAATCCTCTTGGAAGCTTTGGATTTTGCTTATAAGAAATAATCGTTTGTCAACGTTGAGCAAATTTCCGACTGGAGTAAATAAAATTAAGAATAATTTATTTTAATAATTTAAATTAATAAACCAGAGCAAAGGAAGCTTAATTTAAAATCTGCAATAAAGTTGGTCTCTATTTCGGGTTTTAGGAACTGAATGGAACCACCTTGTCATTAAAAAAAAATTGTGTTGACTAACCAAAAAATATTTGAAAATATTTTCCTGTACTGTATCGATCATTGTACTGCATGATCATTTATCACTGCCTTGTTCTTCTTAAGCCCGAATATTGGCATATTGGCTTCCTGTAGTCCAAGCGGAAACGATAGTGCTGCTGCCTCTCTTTTTCACCAGTAAACAACTGGTGATGCCAACGTGCTTTTCGAACTTTCGATTAAGCCTTTTTTTCTGTAGGCGATATCATCTCGTCAACCTCCACCTGTTTCGTCAAGCTTGACGAGATGATATTGACTATACGGAAAGACAAGCTTGAAGAAATAGCCTCTATAAGGCCTGCAGAAGAAAGCCTTATGCAAGCAAAAGCCTCTATAAGGCCTGCAACAGGAAGCCTTATAGAAGTAATAGCCTCTATAAAGCCTGCAACAGGAAGCCTTATACAAGCAGTAGCCTCTATAAAGCCTGCAGAAGGAAGCCTTATACAAGCAAAAGCCTCTATAAGGCCTGCAACAGTTTTGTAGTTTGGATAAAATTGTAGTTTGGATAAAATTACCTTGAGCGTCAGTATTTGGTTCTAAGTGTACAGGTCGCCGGTTAATTGCATAGAGAAGCCTAAATCACTCCTAGGGACTTAAAAAGGCCACTGCAAACAGGTTAAAGAAACATGGTGGTGGTCAGATGAGGTGAAGCTGGTGACCAGTGAAAAGAAAGTAAAACCCAAGGCATGGACGAAGTTCTCCTCGAACAACAAAGATGAAACGCTTCGTCTGAAATTGGAACATAAGCTCCTTAAGAATCTTGCTAAGAAGAAGTGCGCCCAGGTTTAAGCAAAGAGTATGGAGGGCCTGTATCAGGAATTGGAGGAAATTACTTCATCCACTGCTAATACACATCAGGCCACACAAGATCTCCGACAAAGCACCTTGAATAAGAGGGCTAAAATCTTGAAGGAGGAGAAACGCCCAGGAGATTCCTTCGCCAAAGTTCATCAACAATGCTCAAAAATTCTTCACAGGTGGCGGCAGTATTGTGAGGGACTTTTGAATGTACAGTTTCCCAGGCACCACTTTCCAGAAGAAATGGACGTTTTTCTTTTTTCGTTCAGAGCAGAGCTCGAACTGTCAAAGAAAAATTTGTGTTTCTTTATGTGCTCAGAGTAATCAGAGCCCGAGATTCGTATATCTTTTTTCGCTCAGATCATGATCAGAGCGCGCTCAATGTGCTCGGAATAATTTGACCGAGCATTCTGAGCTAATGGCTGAGCACAGCGAAATGACAGCTGAATTAAAAAAAAAAAAGAATAAAAGGGGAAGTTTGTTGCTTTAAGACCGAGTAAAAGCGTTTGATGAACTTTTATTCGGTGAAACAATATTTATTTTGCATCATTTTCGGCTCGTAACAATATTTTGCCAATTTTTTCAAGTTTTCTGTTCTTTCATATTGCATTCTGACAGAGAACCAAAATATCTGGTCAAGTGCGTTACAAAATCAGAACAGAGTACTCTGAGTGCACTCGGTTCAGAGCACGCTCAGAGTGCTCGAGCTCTATTCAGTGCTCAACTCTGAACTAAAAAAATAAAACGCCCAATGCCTAATTAGTGGAGGAAAAGTTATATTCTTCCTTTGTTTAAAAAAAAGGTGATATACGAAGCTGTGACAACTACCGTTCTATCAAGCTGATATCCCACACAATGAAGATAGCCAAGCGGGTACTAGATAGTCGACTTCGGAAAAAAATAAGGCTACCTGAGGACCAGCGTAGAATTGTCGCTGGTAAGTCAACCACTGATGCAATCCAAAGTATAAGAATCATAATGGAAAAACATTGTGATGTCCTTAAAGATTTGGCATATGGAGCTGGTTGATTTTGAAAAATCTTTTGATAGACCACCATGAGATCTGATATGGGTGGCGCTAATAAAACGAGGAGTTCCAGAAGCCTACGTTTTGCTGAGTAGTACGATGTCCTTCCGGAGTCACTGATGAGTTCTCAATTGAAGTCGGTGTACACCTGGGAAGCGTCCTAAGTCCTTTGATTTCTATTGTAGTCCTTTATCTGCTTGAAGCAAAACTGACGAACTAACGAAGATCATACTTATGAATGGGTATCTTATTAGCCAAAAGAAGACAGAGTACTTTTGCTGCCCATTCTCTGATTCACCATAGTCAATTCCAGACATTAAATTGAATGGAAATGTGCTTCCCAAGTGCGAAAAGTTTAAGTACCATGAGGATCTATGATCAACAGCAAAGCAAACTGTGATGACGACACCAATCATCGCTTTAGCGTGGGGGGGATGAAATGGCGCTAAAACTCCGCCATTCCGGTCACATATGGTCACATATGGACACATATGGGTCACACAACAGCATTTATTTAGCCTCAGTGACGAAGAGATCAAAAACCGGGTGGCCTGCCGTATATTCTATTCTGAGGTCAAATCGGCGTACCCTACAAGCGGACTATTAGGAATGCAGTAGATTGGGAGGGTTATGAACTATCAGTTCAGATCATAACCTCCCGCCAAAATAAAACAGAGGAAGAAGAAGACTGCCAGTTAATTCCTCGAAAACCATTTTTAAACTCCAAAGTTTTTTTTTTTAAATCTCTGTAAGAGTTAAGAGTAGGTCTGCACCTATGACCAATACTTTTGGTTGTTGTTGCATTTCGAAGATCGACTTCTGTAAACCAAACTAGGCAACTTTTTGGACTTTTGCTGTGCTTATGGCTTTTCCATCATGGACACCTTTTTCCCACACAAAGACATTCAAAAATACACTTGGTACCGGCACAGTTTAAATAAGAGATCTTTGATTGATTTCCTTAAGATACCATCGTGTGTTCAAAAAATGATTTGTGATATTCCCGTTTTGAGAGGAGATGTCAGCTGATCGCCATCTAGTGTTGTGCAAATTGCGCTTTAGCGACACTATTCCTTTGCCGCCCAGGCGAAATCCAAGACGGGCGACCCGCATACGGTGGGAAAGGCTACAGGATGCTGAATCTGATTGCAGGGAGCGATTTGCGCTGCACGTTTGAACAAATTACAACTGACCTTTTATATGTAGAGGAAGAATGGCAGCTGTTTTCATCGGCAGTCATTGCGTCTGGAAGAAATGTTTGTGGGGTGAAGCGGCTTGGTGTGGCGGCTGGTGGTAAAAAAATAACTGCGTGGTTATAGACTCTTGGAGTTCAAGAAGCCATCAGAGAGAAGAAGAGAGCCTATATTGTGTGGATTTAATGTAGGAACTCTAATTACCGAACCCGGTACGCTGAGGCGCAAAGTACTTCTAATATAGCAGTCAGAGCAGCCAAAAAACAGCCATGAAAAAATTTAGGCGAGAGGTTGGAGCATCGATTACAGATCTGCAAACAAGACATTTTGGCAGACTGTTCGCCGGCTCAGAGGAAGGAAGTTGAATATCGGTCAAGGTGTTAAATTCAAAGACGGTACTCTTCTTTCAAATAAGAACGACGTCTTACGCAGATGAAGTGAGCACTTTTCGGAGCTGCTCTATCCCCAACAGGGCACTGAAGATGGCATTCCCACCGCTGACGTGATAAGGGCGGAGAATAGTCATACAGTTAATGAAGTCTCGGCCGCAATTAAATCGCTTAAAGTGGGTAATGCTTTCAGCCCAATGAATCCATTGCATCCGTTACGTCGAAGTACCTAACTGACAACTCAGAGAAATACACACGTTCTTGGGGGAACGAAATTCGTCACGAAATTCTTCTATGGGCCGGTTCCCATAAGAACATGCATATTGAACTCAGTTGTCAGTTGTGTACTTCAACGTGACGGACGCAACGGATTCATTGGGCTGAAGGCATAAGTCTGCTGGAATTGATGAGATCCGGCCAGAAATGCTCAAGGCAAAGGTGTTAAATAGCTATCACTTGTCATTAACGTAGCCTCGGAAAGCGGGAAAGCACCTAGCGATTGGTAAACGGGAGTTATAGTGCCCATTTTCAAATAAGGGGACAAGAGAGATTGCTCTTACTCTAAGCGGATATCTCTCTTAAATCTTCCGGGAAAAGTATTCGCAAAGGTTTTGGAAGTGCGTTCCAGAGCTGTAATCGAGCCTTTGTTGCGGGAAGAGCAATGCGGCTTTCGGCCTGGAAGAGGCACAAACGACCAGCTTTTTTCTCTGAAGGTTATTCTTGAGAAGGCCTGGGAATATGTCACCCGGTCTACGCGTGTTTTGTAGATTTGGAAAAGGGCTATGACCGGGTTCCTTGGGATTAATTCTGGAGAGTTTTGCAGAACTATGCGCTGAGTGGGCCTCTCCTGAGAGCCATTCAGTCTTTGTGTGGGTATCTGATTGCAGTGAGCAATTTGCACCCGGGATCTAATTCTTTCGGTCATTACCCAATTCTCATGACCGTAGATGAGGGTTGGAGGACCGTAGGTGAGAGTTGGCTTTCAGTCCAAGCTCAGTTTTCCGGATGAACGGCTGGCGCAGTTCCTTTACTTTTGCTCCAGCTTGGCCAATCCTACTGGATAACTCAGTATCACGCCTTCCATCTTTCATGTGAAAAAGATCGCGAGATACTTGAACTTCTCTACCTGTTTCAATAAAACAGGTAGAGGATAGCCATCTGCGAAAAAAATGGCTTATCTCTGGCATTCGCTGCAAAATCTTCTTAAACAGGAGCTTTGAACGAACGCATCTGGAAACAGAAAATTATTGGTCTCATAGGTGGGAGGAATTGGTATCTACTTCTAAATTTTGGCGAACTCATTATGTGAGCTTAAAATTGGCCCTCCATCATCTGAACATTTTCTCCGCACGGAACCAGAAATTCACCGAAAAACCATCGACATATTTGGTCACTATAACATTTAAAAAATCTTTAATAATTTTCAATATAACGAGTATTTCATCATAAAGAAAATATGAAAACATTTCATTGTAAATCTTCAATCAAATGAAAAACATATTTAGTAAAAAAAAAACTATTTTGATTTCTCATTCATTCTGGTGCACACTGTCCGTTTTTTCAACATCATCATCATCGTCGAAAGGATATAGATATACAACTTTTCAAAATACTTGGACGAGGTCGGTTGCACCACTCTATGGCTTGGCTATTCATGGTGGCAGAAGTATTCATCACGATCCAACTTAAGCCATGCGGTACAAAACTATATGTACGCAAGTATATATTTTTTCTCCATAACTTTCTTGCAATTCTATTCACAAGAGTATCAATAGGTTCGAGTCTGCTTTTTTCCATATCCTTTCGCTTACACTCTCAAAAATCAATCTCTAAGTAGAAATGCTGGGTGGAAATAAATTCCCACCAACTGCATGCGAAGTCATTGATTCATGGATTGAATTGCAGATAGGAGTCTGCAAACGGAATGCCCGACGTGAAGCACGTCCAGTTCTTGCGATACAACATTACTTTTGCAACCCGGCCATGGTGCATTCCGTATTGATTTTAAATCCGAATATTCAATATAACCTAGTTATCCTTGCGGACGACGACGGTCGATGCATACGGACTAAAGTGGATTGACTTGTTATCCGTTCAGTATCATCCCGAGCATATTTAAAATATTTCCTGTGAAACTTGATTTTTCTTTTTTATTGAGTAGTGGGCTTATGGGTTGTGGGAAGATTCCATTTGATTTCAATTAATTAATTCAAAACCTGAGAAAAGGTTCTTGGGACACAAAGGTAAAAATTTGCTCAAAGTATGATCTTATATAGATAAAATATTGCTGGTAATGGACGAAATACGCAGAAAAATGTTGCTTTTAAGTTTTTAAAAGGCATTGAACATTTTCATTGTTTCATTTTTCATCAAATTTTTAAATTTAAAGCTACGATAGGCACATACTTACTATGTGACCTTCGAATTTAGGTACCTTCGAGGTCGAGCATACTATTTAACGTTGAAACGCCGCACCGCGAAAACACACTAGTTTAACGGAATGCTCTTTCATGCCACGTTCATTTCAGGAGCTTCTTTTTCTTCCGTTTTGAATTCTTCCCAATACCTATATTTAGTTTATTCCGATTCTATTAATTTAGTATTGCGATCTTAAACTCTCCTGCTTTGCAATCGTTAAGTAAAGGCCCTGAAGACGTGTATTCGTATGACTTTGACGAAATTTCGTCTGAGGTTTTTCGTTTTCCAAAATTTCGTCAGGTGGAAAGACTTGAGTCTTTCAAGGAAAAATATTATAGATATTCCAGATTTATTTTAAAAGGTTCAAGGAGCTACTTCCAAAATAACGACTATGCTGCGCTTATAAAAAAAATGCCAGCAGTATATTTTTAACAGTGGGGTGTCGTGGCGAAGTGGCTGGTGTGTGTGCCTACCACGCGCGCCGGAGGTCTGGGTTCGAATCCTACCATCGTCACCTGAAAAAAGAACTTGTTCTTTTCCATGGTCTCCATACCTCCGCGAGGGTCTGACAAGCCCTCTGAGAGTATTGCCCTCGTTTGTCTTGAAAAACTTCTCAAAAGTGCCGTTCGGAAAAATTGTAGGCCCCCTTGTATGTGAAGAAATTAACACACACACCCCATACAATGCTGAGAAGCTGGCCCTGATGCACATCGAGCTGTTGCGCCCCGCTATTTATTTATTTATTTATTTGTATATTTTTAACAAGTCATCAATACAGTCTACTAAATACTAACTTTGAGGTTTCAGAAAATTAGTGTATTACTACATTTTCATAGAGGCTAACATGAGGTGAAGTTCCCGTACATCCAAGAGGAGATCGCAGGCTACGATTAGTGTGACTCAATCTTTAAGCTTTGTGCTAACCAGCTTACGAAGAAAATTGGAAGGATATTCCACTACACTTTTAGCCAATAAGAGTGTTTTAAAACAAAAGAGGATGAGCAGAGATAACTTAGACTGAGTTAAATTAGTTTCTCGGGTTCTTGGCTCATTTTTAGAAGTTAAAGACAAAACCCTAATAGTTGCAGTATTATCAGAATTATCAATTTCCTTGTGTTTTAATTGCTTTTCAAAAATATTCTCCTTCCAGTTAGTACAAGTACACATTTAAAAACACAACTTCATTATTTAATTTTAACATTTTTTTAATTTTACACATTTTAAGGTGTAGTTTTAATCATATTCACACACAATTTTGTAAAATTTTACGCATTTAATGTTTAAATTCACACATTTCTGTTGAATTTTACACACAAAGTGTGTAGATTTACATTAAATTTGAGCACGTTAGCAGTAAAAATACGCATTTTTACATTTAATTTTTACACAGAAAGATGTAAATTTACACATGAAATGCTTAAAATTACTTCAGTATGTAAAAATACTGCAGTTATAGAAGGTTACAAGTTTCCTCGCTTAATGATAGTAAAATTACACAATTACTCCAAAGTGTGAAGATACGAACCGCACCTCTCACGCGTAATCAGATGGAATGGTGAAACGCTTTAACGAGACACTGAAAAAGATCTTTGCCAAGTTGTCGACGAGACGGGATTGGGATTGGCGACGACCTTTTAAACCTAGGGCTAAGGACCTAGCGAAATGTTATTCGTATAATATAACAGAAACTGGGAATACTCCGTCTGAAGTTTTTTTTAGGATGAAGTCTGTCTACTCAGCTAGCGAGATTAAATTCGAATTCCCTATTGAAAACTCAAAATGCGAAGAAGACTGCGTGGTGTGTCTTAGAGAAGGGACCAATGACATACATCAGTGGACCAGAAGCAATATAAAAATTGCGAGTCTTCGCATGGAGACCAGATTAATGATGCGCTCAATGCTGATCAAGCCGTTCCACGGTCCACCTTTGGCTGACGTTCAAAACAACAACACCGAACCAGATAGCTTCAGAATGAAAAAAGTGTCACTAGCCGAACTTCGGCAGACAATAAGCAAACTTAACGAGTGGGAGCGTTACAATCCGCCTAGGCGAATCATTGGATACCCCATCCCAATTGACGACCGTCAAGCTCCAAAATGCGTCAAAAATGTTCGTTGCTAAATTTCAGTTTCTATTAACTTTAACTGTCTTAAGAATTTATCAGTTAAAAACTTTTTTTCTTAAAAAAGGGGCGTGGCATCAACCCCTTTTCAATAACATAATATTTTTTATCATATTTCTTATCAGATGCAGTATACACGTGTTGATCGCAGTTTTATATTAAAAATTTGATCTTTTACTTTTACTACAGCTCAAAGGTGGGCGTGGCAAAAATTTATTCAATTAAGTTTTTTTTTTAGCAAGTTTTTTGGATAATATATAAATATATAAAATAAAAATATATAATATATATAATATATAAAATAAAAGCCGTTTATTAGAATGCATATTAAATATGACCACGCCTACAAGGGGGCGGTTTTCTCTTTTTATTAAATGCCAATCACAATACACTTAAGCGAGGATATTGCATACCGAATTTCAGCTTCCTATGACGACCTTGATTTTTCATTCTATTAAGTAAACTGGGCGTGTCAGTGGGCGGATCTCAAAAAATTTTACACTTGTACTGCTTCGGGGCCTAGAAAGAACAGATATCAAGTCTCAAGTTCCTGGCTCAAAATGTAAGGCCTAAAAACTACCGACAGACGGACGGACAGACGGACGGACGACTGTCGGTAGTTCGACTTAAGTCGAGTGAGCCATGTCCGTCCATTCGAATTTGGTCTCGATCATATGCTTTTAAGGTTTTGGGGGTCTACGGCGATTATTTCTCTATGTTAAAAACTATGAATCAAACTTAATTTACCTCCTATCCTAAGGGATGGGGTATAAAAATAATAAGGCCCTGGGTTACGACCTGATCACAGGCGAAATATTGAAAGAACTACCGAAAGAGGCACTAGTCAAGCTACTTTATATGATAAACGCTTCTCTTAGACTTATATACGTTCCAAGGCAATGGAAAGTTGCTGAAGTCATTATGACGAGACAGTCGTGTCACGTTTGCGCACGATACGGCCCGGCCATCCTGGCAACAGGTGAATCCGTCGAGTCTCCAACGAGCATTTGACAGAATTAGTGTCTGGACGAAAGCTTGGGGAATCGCTCTTAGCGAGAACAAGTCAACGCATGTGAATTTTACTTACAGAAGGGTTAACAATTTACCTCTGTTCATAAATTGTGCACAGAAACATTATGCAAATGAAGCGAAATATCTAAAGATGACACTAGACGCTTAACTAAGGTGGAAACCACACTTAAAGAAGAAGCGTGACGAGCTCGAGATTAGGGTCAGGGAAATGTATTGGCTTATCGGAAGATTTTCGAAACTAAGCATATATTTATAACAAACTGCTCTTGTACAGGGGTTTAAAGCCCTCTTGGACATACGGTATACAACTTTTGGGTTGTACCAAGTCGAGCAACATGTTCATGTTGCAGACTTTCCAAAACAAGACCGAGGAAGCCTCCATGGGTAAAGCACGAACGATACCCTACAGACAACGACCACAAACAAGACAGTAAATAGCAAACGCCTATACTCTTCCTACATAAGAACAACAGCAACATCGTATGATGCCGACATAACAGAATGACAGAGAACATTCAAACAGTACACAGCAACAGAACGGACGTAGAAACACAACGTACACGCTAACCGTGGGACCACAATGTCCGTAGCGGTGGTATGTAGCAGTAGTACGTAGTACAGCCGCGGAGCCATGTGGCGTAGTACGGAAAAAAATTGAACACAATGGTGTAGCGCGGCTATGTCAAACAAAAACCTCGTTTATAAACAATGGCCGATACTCTGAGTTTATTTGAACTAGATTTAATATTTTTAGTGTAGCGCTGTCAACCGTGTAGCGCTATGAAAGTTAAAAGTTGGCCAACTCTTACTACCGCCGCAGCTACGCGCTACCGCCACAGACACACATTGTGTGCGCAATACACTGAATACATGTGTTTTAACTTTTGACAGCACTTACTACCGCTACTACTACCGCCACAGCTACATCACTGTGGTTATACGGTAACAAGTAACATAGTACCGAACGAAGGAGACAGACAAAACACACGAGACGAGCCGGAAGCGAGCGTCGCGTCCCATTCCAAAAAATCCAGCAAGCAAAGTACAGTTGATTTCATTCATAGTTCAACTTTTAACTAGGCCGGTCGTTTTTCCCATCCTTATTGATTATTCGAAGATTAAATAAACGTTGAAATATTAACTGAGAGTTTTTAATTCTACATAAATGGGTGGTTTTTTAGCACGTGGAAATTGGGCATAACCAATATCGGCTACTTCGGTATACCAATAAGCCCACTACCAGCTAAAGTGGGCTTATTGGTTTCTTTGAAAGATTTTGGAATCTTAGCCTCCGTCCACCCTAGTATTAAAAAAAAAAATAATGAAATAAATGTTGGAAAGATTGGAAAGGCCTCCTCCTAGTATATTTTTTAGTTGATTGACCAACACCTTAATCTAAACAAGTGTAGGTGAGGTCTGAGGTTCACCACCTCAGGGAGGTTGTAGCAGAAGCCGTGGGGGAGGTATAAAACATGTGGTAAATTAAAACCCAAGACAGTGTGAAGGCTTAGACTACTGTTAAGTACTTGGACTTTGTGTATGGCAGGATGCGTTACAAGAAGGGATCTAAGAGAGTAAAATTTCTTAGAGAAAATGATGTATAGGGACTATACAAGCAAGTAAATGTAGTTTAACTGATGCTTAGGAAAAAATGAAAGATAAGTTCTATCTCAAAAGCTTCAGCTTTAATCATGGTTGGGGATGGATTAAGGGCTAGACTTTTAAAACTGACATTTATCACGTTTCCACGCAGAGTCGAAGCTGTTTTCAACCTGGCTTCCAATGCATGGAAACGCGGTTTATATCATGAATGGTTCGAGTCGACTCGAATAAGCTTCGCGAGGTGAGTCGAGTTGAAATTATGCATGGAAACGCGAGTTGAAGAGTCGAAATGACAGCGACTAGTGTTGGTCGATAGTCTATCGACCTATCGAAAGTCTATCGAAAGTTCCAAGAAACTTTAAAAGAAACTATCGATAGTTTCGATTGTTAGTTTAGGATTTGTTGCTGACCTGACGCAGTTATAACAAAATTATTTTTTTATATTATAAGCATGATTTTCTTTGGTTGAAAATTAGAAAAAGTTTTATCTTATGTAGTAGTAATAGTAAAAGCTTTTATATTGAAAATTGTGTTTTAGTTGCAAAATAAGTATACAAATTTAAATCCTCTCGGCAAGTATTCAAAAATAAATTACCTCCTAAGTTTCATTCACCCTCTGCACAAAGTTTTATCTCTTATGCTACTTTTAACTCTTTTCTCACATCTTAATAACAGTTTGTGACTTGCAAAAGAAAGCAGTAACAGAACTCTCACAAATACGTTTTCTGATGGGATTTATTTACAACGGAAATATTTTATTGCAATGTGGAAATGTCATCATCACTCTCATTTGAGACACAAAATGACTAATAAAAATTGTGCTCGTGTCAACTTAATCTTATGTTTGTCCGGTGGAGCCACTTAGACATCTATATACGCCTCCCGATAATCGTGGCGATTACCTGTTTTGAACGGCGAATTTCGTAACCCAGTTAAATTAAGCTGAAAAAAAAAATCCAAACCCCAGGAGCAAGGGTCCTACAAGAAAAAATTAACACTGCGAGACTTAGAATTGTGGTCAAGGACTTATCACGCAAAAAATATTAGAATTCACTTCCCCAAAAATGTCTTTATCGAGCTATCGGAATAGTACAACTGCGAAAGAACTTATTCAAAGTAGTTTAATAATTTTCTAACCGAAAATATCTGGAAAATATTTATAATTTTTGGTAAATTTAAGCATAGCCGCATTAACGGAGAAAAGTCACCTGAGCTAAGAGTGTAGCCCCATGATTTTAAACTTTACGATATCTACTTTAGTTGAAAAGTGTGCAGGGATAAAACTCGAAAACCTATTTCTTCTTTTGCTCATAGCTTCCGCGATTTCACGACCATGGTAAAATATTTATTCTCACATTTTATTGAGGGCATTTCAGTAGTGGAATCAGAAATACCTTTTGTTGTCCTGTCTCCCTTCATTTGTTTGTGTTACTTAAAGTCCACTACACAGTTCACTGCAATTTAGTAAGATTACTTTTACTACATACGTAAAGTCCTTTCAGGTGGCACCTCCTCGGAGTAACAACATCAACTCATGGAGAAACTCCACATTACACACCGTGACTGTTGTAGGTATCCTTCCTCCTGCTACCAGTACTTTTGACAATACGCAAGCGAATAAGATTTTATTACGCAAATCCACTCTGGTCACTAAGCACATCGTTTTAAACTACGTCAAAAGTCCATCCTCTCTCATCTCAATATCCTTGGACTTATTTATTTTGAAATCCAATTGACCATGCTTCATTATACGGCTCGTAATGGTAAATGAGATTTCGATATTATACCAAATCGAAACACACCCAATGCTAGGTGGGTTTTGGTTTTACCTTTCGGTTCACGTAATTGAATTTTTCCCAACAAGGCAACTGCTCCTGTTTCATGCGGATAGATAGAGGAACGGACTGACTGCTGTCACCCAGGCAACAATGATAAAAAAATATCCGTTGAGAGGATATGGGACGGATACTTCTATTGTGTACCGCGTTGTGTAAATGAAATGCCATTCAACTGCTATGTTTCCGCGCGTGTGTGTGTGTGTGTAATTTAACATGAAATGAATCAGGATTTTCTCTTCTTTTATTGGGCTGAGCGGATCATAGGATGTTTATATGGATTTGGTTGAATTGGGAATTTTTTTTTTGTGTGTGACATTTTCATAAATCACGTTCAAATGTCATAAATTTTTGAGTTTCATGCTTAGAGCCTCCCCAGGGTCTATCGTACTTGCCGCAATATCATGTCACACAGAAATTTTAGAGTGTATCCATGTGAGAAAGCTCCTTATTGCGATAGATAGGGGATTAGCTCAGTTAGAGTTTCGGTATGTTTGATTTTCGAGAAGGGAAAGTTTTGGTATTTAGTTTGTCGAAAATTCATGATGAAAAGCGTTGAAATAAGTTGAGGAGCAGTAGGATTTGGAGCAGATTCATTGCAATAACCAGCAATAACTCGCATCATTTGCGGGCTTTTATACTGTTTTATTGCCAAGCAAAACAGAACTTTTCAATAACAATAATAAATTTAATATTAAACATACGTTAGTATAAAATTTAAGGCTTGCAGGACTCACTGTAAATTATCAGGGAATAATAAAGCAAATTAAATGCTTTCGCTGACAAAAAACGAAAGTTATAACTACGAAAGTTATCTCCTTGTTCGAATGGCTGAATTTGTTCTTAAATGACCAAATCACGAAGAAGTGAACCCAAAGTCAAGTCAATAGCTCATTTCTGTCTTGTGGAAAACTTTACGAAATCAAATATTTTTATAGCTCTCACAGAGACGACATAAACTTCGTCCCGATTCCCATCTGGGCGCAATTCGGTCTCATGAATGTATCCAAATTTCCATTTGAGCCATTAAATTCATAAGACCAACAGTTTAACGTGCAGGAAAAAAGAAAAGAGCAACGATAAAGCATCAAAATCAGGATTCAACCAAAAAAGGGATACAAAAAAAAAACTTTGGTAAACAACGATAAAAGAGTACACAAAACTTTTAATGAAGAAATTAAGATACTTCTATCCAGTTGCAAAGAAAAATTGGCGTAATTTCAACCCTTTTCAGTGCGCTTATCTATTCTATTAACGGGTCTCTCGTAACAAAGTGTGGGTCAGTCCCTCAAAAGTAAAAAATTTCTGCAAGGACTCTCTCTTGTCACGGATGAGGTGGACATGATGTAAGTCCACAAATGCCAACAACAAAATGTTATCCTTCGACAAGGGACATCAATGAATTTATCTTAAGGGACTCATTCATGATTCGTCCTGGTCCTGCATTCGTCAACTTTAATTATCCTTAAAATGGACTTTTAAAGTAAGGTACCTACTCTGAGTTGTTGCTTTTTATTTTTCTCGCTCGTCACTGTCGAAAAGAAATTTTATAACTCACTCAGGGGTTTTTGTTGGATGTGCGGCTAAAAGACACAATTACTATGACGTGTGACGTGACAGCGGCAATTTTGAAAGTAGGTAAATGTTGTGAAGGTTAGGTTCGTAATGTCCTGTTCTCTTTAAACATTGCAGAGAAGGTGGTACCTTAACGCTTTCATTGGTGACCGATGTAAATAAAGTAGAGCTGTGCTTAAGGGTAGGCCTTTTGATAACTTGTTCATGTTTAAGTCATATGCTAAGAGAGTACCTACTACCGAATGACGGAGTGAATCAGAGGTTTAACAAAAATAATAAAGTGGATTGTCTTCTAAGGGAGATATTCGCTGACTATAATATCCGTTGGAAGTACTCACCAAGATTCGACCTCGTTGTTTCAGAGTCACGTCGGTATTGTTCCTTGCCATCATCCTGTATGACAAAAAATTATGTTGTTACCTTTTACCTGGTATTCGGATCACAGAATTGTGTCGTAAAGGCTGCTTTTTACATTAAGTAAAACCCGGAAAATAAAATTCGCTACGAAAATGTTGCTTTAAGAATTATTTTCTGCAGATCGCTCTTGATTTTAGGTTGAGTCGGAAATCTTGCATGCTTCCTGGTGAGTTGCAAGCAAAAACGTAGTAGCTTTAAAGTTTAACGCGTTTATTTCATCGTTGAAGAAAGGTTGTTTTAAAATCAAAGTTGATTCGACTTAGGTTCACCGTATGATATGCAACTTTCGCGCTCAGTATCCTTATAAACAGCCTTAGTAGTGTGTCAGCTTGAGAATGGCAAGGGTATAATTGGCAAGGTTCAAACCTTAATAATGAATAATGAATAATGAATAATGAATAATGAATAATGAATAATGAATAATGAATAATGAATAATGAATAATGAATAATGAATAATGAATAATGAATAATGAATAATGAATAATGAATAATGAATAATGAATAATGAATAATGAATAATGAATAATGAATAATGAATAATGAATAATGAATAATGAATAATGAATAATGAATAATGAATAATGAATAATGAATAATGAATAATGAATAATGAATAATGAATAATGAATAATGAATAATGAATAATGAATAATGAATAATGAATAATGAATAATGAATAATGAATAATGAATAATGAATAATGAATAATGAATAATGAATAATGAATAATGAATAATGAATAATGAATAATGAATAATGAATAATGAATAATGAATAATGAATAATGAATAATGAATAATGAATAATGAATAATGAATAATGAATAATGAATAATGAATAATGAATAATGAATAATGAATAATGAATAATGAATAATGAATAATGAATAATGAATAATGAATAATGAATAATGAATAATGAATAATGAATAATGAATAATGAATAATGAATAATGAATAATGAATAATGAATAATGAATAATGAATAATGAATAATGAATAATGAATAATGAATAATGAATAATGAATAATGAATAATGAATAATGAATAATGAATAATGAATAATGAATAATGAATAATGAATAATGAATAATGAATAATGAATAATGAATAATGAATAATGAATAATGAATAATGAATAATGAATAATGAATAATGAATAATGAATAATGAATAATGAATAATGAATAATGAATAATGAATAATGAATAATGAATAATGAATAATGAATAATGAATAATGAATAATGAATAATGAATAATGAATAATGAATAATGAATAATGAATAATGAATAATGAATAATGAATAATGAATAATGAATAATGAATAATGAATAATGAATAATGAATAATGAATAATGAATAATGAATAATGAATAATGAATAATGAATAATGAATAATGAATAATGAATAATGAATAATGAATAATGAATAATGAATAATGAATAATGAATAATGAATAATGAATAATGAATAATGAATAATGAATAATGAATAATGAATAATGAATAATGAATAATGAATAATGAATAATGAATAATGAATAATGAATAATGAATAATGAATAATGAATAATGAATAATGAATAATGAATAATGAATAATGAATAATGAATAATGAATAATGAATAATGAATAATGAATAATGAATAATGAATAATGAATAATGAATAATGAATAATGAATAATGAATAATGAATAATGAATAATGAATAATGAATAATGAATAATGAATAATGAATAATGAATAATGAATAATGAATAATGAATAATGAATAATGAATAATGAATAATGAATAATGAATAATGAATAATGAATAATGAATAATGAATAATGAATAATGAATAATGAATAATGAATAATGAATAATGAATAATGAATAATGAATAATGAATAATGAATAATGAATAATGAATAATGAATAATGAATAATGAATAATGAATAATGAATAATGAATAATGAATAATGAATAATGAATAATGAATAATGAATAATGAATAATGAATAATGAATAATGAATAATGAATAATGAATAATGAATAATGAATAATGAATAATGAATAATGAATAATGAATAATGAATAATGAATAATGAATAATGAATAATGAATAATGAATAATGAATAATGAATAATGAATAATGAATAATGAATAATGAATAATGAATAATGAATAATGAATAATGAATAATGAATAATGAATAATGAATAATGAATAATGAATAATGAATAATGAATAATGAATAATGAATAATGAATAATGAATAATGAATAATGAATAATGAATAATGAATAATGAATAATGAATAATGAATAATGAATAATGAATAATGAATAATGAATAATGAATAATGAATAATGAATAATGAATAATGAATAATGAATAATGAATAATGAATAATGAATAATGAATAATGAATAATGAATAATGAATAATGAATAATGAATAATGAATAATGAATAATGAATAATGAATAATGAATAATGAATAATGAATAATGAATAATGAATAATGAATAATGAATAATGAATAATGAATAATGAATAATGAATAATGAATAATGAATAATGAATAATGAATAATGAATAATGAATAATGAATAATGAATAATGAATAATGAATAATGAATAATGAATAATGAATAATGAATAATGAATAATGAATAATGAATAATGAATAATGAATAATGAATAATGAATAATGAATAATGAATAATGAATAATGAATAATGAATAATGAATAATGAATAATGAATAATGAATAATGAATAATGAATAATGAATAATGAATAATGAATAATGAATAATGAATAATGAATAATGAATAATGAATAATGAATAATGAATAATGAATAATGAATAATGAATAATGAATAATGAATAATGAATAATGAATAATGAATAATGAATAATGAATAATGAATAATGAATAATGAATAATGAATAATGAATAATGAATAATGAATAATGAATAATGAATAATGAATAATGAATAATGAATAATGAATAATGAATAATGAATAATGAATAATGAATAATGAATAATGAATAATGAATAATGAATAATGAATAATGAATAATGAATAATGAATAATGAATAATGAATAATGAATAATGAATAATGAATAATGAATAATGAATAATGAATAATGAATAATGAATAATGAATAATGAATAATGAATAATGAATAATGAATAATGAATAATGAATAATGAATAATGAATAATGAATAATGAATAATGAATAATGAATAATGAATAATGAATAATGAATAATGAATAATGAATAATGAATAATGAATAATGAATAATGAATAATGAATAATGAATAATGAATAATGAATAATGAATAATGAATAATGAATAATGAATAATGAATAATGAATAATGAATAATGAATAATGAATAATGAATAATGAATAATGAATAATGAATAATGAATAATGAATAATGAATAATGAATAATGAATAATGAATAATGAATAATGAATAATGAATAATGAATAATGAATAATGAATAATGAATAATGAATAATGAATAATGAATAATGAATAATGAATAATGAATAATGAATAATGAATAATGAATAATGAATAATGAATAATGAATAATGAATAATGAATAATGAATAATGAATAATGAATAATGAATAATGAATAATGAATAATGAATAATGAATAATGAATAATGAATAATGAATAATGAATAATGAATAATGAATAATGAATAATGAATAATGAATAATGAATAATGAATAATGAATAATGAATAATGAATAATGAATAATGAATAATGAATAATGAATAATGAATAATGAATAATGAATAATGAATAATGAATAATGAATAATGAATAATGAATAATGAATAATGAATAATGAATAATGAATAATGAATAATGAATAATGAATAATGAATAATGAATAATGAATAATGAATAATGAATAATGAATAATGAATAATGAATAATGAATAATGAATAATGAATAATGAATAATGAATAATGAATAATGAATAATGAATAATGAATAATGAATAATGAATAATGAATAATGAATAATGAATAATGAATAATGAATAATGAATAATGAATAATGAATAATGAATAATGAATAATGAATAATGAATAATGAATAATGAATAATGAATAATGAATAATGAATAATGAATAATGAATAATGAATAATGAATAATGAATAATGAATAATGAATAATGAATAATGAATAATGAATAATGAATAATGAATAATGAATAATGAATAATGAATAATGAATAATGAATAATGAATAATGAATAATGAATAATGAATAATGAATAATGAATAATGAATAATGAATAATGAATAATGAATAATGAATAATGAATAATGAATAATGAATAATGAATAATGAATAATGAATAATGAATAATGAATAATGAATAATGAATAATGAATAATGAATAATGAATAATGAATAATGAATAATGAATAATGAATAATGAATAATGAATAATGAATAATGAATAATGAATAATGAATAATGAATAATGAATAATGAATAATGAATAATGAATAATGAATAATGAATAATGAATAATGAATAATGAATAATGAATAATGAATAATGAATAATGAATAATGAATAATGAATAATGAATAATGAATAATGAATAATGAATAATGAATAATGAATAATGAATAATGAATAATGAATAATGAATAATGAATAATGAATAATGAATAATGAATAATGAATAATGAATAATGAATAATGAATAATGAATAATGAATAATGAATAATGAATAATGAATAATGAATAATGAATAATGAATAATGAATAATGAATAATGAATAATGAATAATGAATAATGAATAATGAATAATGAATAATGAATAATGAATAATGAATAATGAATAATGAATAATGAATAATGAATAATGAATAATGAATAATGAATAATGAATAATGAATAATGAATAATGAATAATGAATAATGAATAATGAATAATGAATAATGAATAATGAATAATGAATAATGAATAATGAATAATGAATAATGAATAATGAATAATGAATAATGAATAATGAATAATGAATAATGAATAATGAATAATGAATAATGAATAATGAATAATGAATTATGAATAATGAATAATGAATAATGAATAATGAATAATGAATAATGAATAATGAATAATGAATAATGAATAATGAATAATGAATAATGAATAATGAATAATGAATAATGAATAATGAATAATGAATAATGAATAATGAATAATGAATAATGAATAATGAATAATGAATAATGAATAATGAATAATGAATAATGAATAATGAATAATGAATAATGAATAATGAATAATGAATAATGAATAATGAATAATGAATAATGAATAATGAATAATGAATAATGAATAATGAATAATGAATAATGAATAATGAATAATGAATAATGAATAATGAATAATGAATAATGAATAATGAATAATGAATAATGAATAATGAATAATGAATAATGAATAATGAATAATGAATAATGAATAATGAATAATGAATAATGAATAATGAATAATGAATAATGAATAATGAATAATGAATAATGAATAATGAATAATGAATAATGAATAATGAATAATGAATAATGAATAATGAATAATGAATAATGAATAATGAATAATGAATAATGAATAATGAATAATGAATAATGAATAATGAATAATGAATAATGTGTTACACTTTTTCCCGAGTTAAACTAAATATCGAATGTGCGCCGACGATGCGCTCGCGGATGTACACAATTTATGAAAACTAAAAGTTAGCGGCGAAAAAGTGCAACAACACAGCAAGTTGTTGCTGTGCTTCTCGACTGCCCAGCAAGGGGGTGGGTTCCGAGAACAGATGATTGATACGCGATACGATGCTTAATGATTTTTGTACGTGGATTTTAATGGGCGCCAGCTGTTTTATAAATAAAATAGCAAAACTGTAGGTAGCTGAAAATGATTAGGTCCGATCAAAAGAATAACTCAATAATTTAGGTCGTTATAAACGTTCTAAGACGAACGAAGGCGATTTATTAAAAGAAGTTAAGGTTAAAAAATTGGCCAATGAATCACAGCAAGAATTTTTCAAACACATTGGTATTACAAATAAAGAGAAGCAACGCAAACAAGGAAATGGCCGAATGAAATAAAATGAAAAGGTAAACAATTTTATCAATATCGCCGCACGAAGAGAATGGCTCACTATATTATCACGTCCCGAATGCAAAAAGGTGAAAACTAAAAGGGTCGCGCGTCCCGTCTTTTCCAGGGGATTTTCCCGAAACGAAAGTCAACTAGTTAAATAGGTATACAATCTTCTTCACAATAAACACAAACGCAAACCTCGTCAAACACTCTACTTATCTTTTCCTTTTCTCCCTTCAGTTCCTTTTTCCTTTTCCTTTTTGTAACTCCTGTTTTCGTCCTTTCTCCTGGATCTTTTAGCTATCCTTCCTCGGGATCTTTTCTTCCAAATTCAAAACCTTTTATTCCTCCAGCTCTCTTTTCTCAAAACCTCCTCCAAACTTGCTAGGTAAGCCAAAAGTGATTCACCCAAGCTTGGCTTGGCTTTTTCCCCAAACAAACAATGACTCATTCACACACACATTCAACCAATCCTGTCATTCCGGTACAGTGGTTATCGGGCACGGCGTTTCAAGCCACGCTCAGCTCTTTGCTGGGCATGCTTGCCGTTATTGAACCCCAGCTGCATTTCTCTCACACAAGAATTCGTACCAATTCGCCCCACTGCGAATTAAAGGGTAGAATTCAAAGCCGAACCGAAAAGAGAGCATACAGTGATCCATAACATTTAACTCTCTCTTCTCAGAAGGAGAATAGGGTTATACATTTTAATAAGGAATACGAAGAAGGAACTACCATACTCAACTCGCGATATACTACATTACCCTAGTGGACTTTCGCGCAAATTTGGGGAAGGGGACTCTACCCATAGTAAGCCATTCTTTACAAATTCAGAATTTAACAAGATGGGCCCTCGGCCATTGCTGATCTTCGCTCTGGGTGGATATAGTCTCGGGTTACGATAGGCAAATGCACTCTGCATTCTCTGGCCCGCATGCTTGAGCTCTTTGGTATTTGAGCTCTGCTTGTTTGATGTTGGCTCATCGGCATCAGGTCAATCGCCGGGCATTGTGGCAACGAGGGTTCTAGTCTATGCGACTCGCTCACGTTTTTTTGGATGAACTAGAGTCTCCAGACCGTCCATCTGGCTCTTAGTTGAATCGCCCGTTGGGAGCATTCTGACAGTCCGTCTTGCTCCTAGAAACCTGTATGGATGAAAAGAGGGAACACAAGTGGAAGCAGAAAAATGGGGAAGCCCAAAAAGGTGAATAGGAAGGAGGAGACCAAAAGGACAGACAGAGAGCTTCCTTGTTGCGCGATTTTTGACCGCAACAAATGAATAATGAATAATGAATTGTTAAAGGTTAGACATTAGCATTTGCTAAGTTTGTTGTATACAAAGTTTTGAACTCCGTTTACTTTCAAGCACCTCACCATTCCAACGAAATTCCAATTATTAATGGAGTCTTTTCTGAGCCCGGGCCCTTTTTTCGAAGTTGGTTCCATACAAATATTTGGCATATAATGTATAAATTCAGGCCAATAAACCTCATAATTTGATGTTTTAGGGTAGGGTATTTTAAAGTTCTTTGAAACCAACTCTTGCACTAACTCACATGTTTTAAAACTATGTTGAAACAAATTCGCAACTCTAGTATTAACTTTACGAAGTTGGCCGTGCTAGTAGGCATTTCCAAGAATCGCTTAGTATGCTGCATGCGTACAGTGAGCGTACCTATATGCACAATGCTAAGAAACGTATGCACCGAAGCGAAAAAACAATATTCCAAACTTGAGTTCCATGCACAGGGATATACTCCTCACTGCCTGGGCTATTTTCAATCTTGAACTGTGTGAAATTTGTTTGTTTTCAAGGAAAAGGTCTGAACATAGAACGTTTGCCTACTCATCCTACTTTTGCTGATTTGACTTATTCAAAGTATGTGTTTATAACTTAACTGAACTTAGTCTCGCCTTGACCCTTGACCTCTTCAATAATATCAAAAACGTTTTCAAATTCTGAGTTATACTATTGTCAAAATTATTTGGCTCAAGAGCCATCCCTGGTTTTATGTCATTTTTATCCCATGCTTCCCACGCAGGTATGCGTCCAATTATGTATTTGCAAACCAAATTTTCAACGTCAATCAAACCATAGGATGCGCCCACAAACTGTTTAAACAACAAATACAAACAATTCTCACTAATCAAGCTCAGTAAATATGTAGGTGGTGCAACGTCAATTATTGGGAACTCTTTAGCAAATTTTATATCTATTCTCGAAAACCACTAATGAAAGACAGCCGTGTTTAACGAGTGATCCTGTCGGTTTGACCTTTCCTAACCAAAACCAAATTATCATCACCGCTTCCTGAATACCCAGCGAAACCAAACCACTGCAAATACCACATCATCACCACAACTTGTTTTATCGGCAATCCTTTAATCAGTTGATAAATATTCACTCCATAAAATCCTAACCATGCGTGCATCCCTTTTAGTGCATAGCTGTTTATGTTCCTGACGGATTTCTATTTGCCCAATATGTGTTTGGCGGTGTAGTACATCATCCGTTCTTGGCGCTAAATAAAATCCTTTAAACGCGCCACAACCACTGTTGGTTACCTTATTTAATCAGTCCAGTTGCAGCAGCAGGGTCAACAGTGAAGTCCTTTTTCACAGGAATCTAGTTCATGGTTGACTATATCAAGTGGAACGGGTGCCTAAGGGAACCATCACTATATCACCAGACAGCTTTTCAGTCATCAATCAATTTATAATTGTAATAAGCAAGAGTGTTGACACACCGTCACGAGTGTCATGGTCGTAAACAGTCGCTGATGATGCGTGGAAACACTATCGTTGGCAGCAGACGCAAGTGTTGATTATTTGCATCGATATGAAGCGGTGCAGAGTCACAGGTGTAATTAATGAAGCAAATAAGCGACGAATCATCCTATACGCAAAACTTGGCTACCTGCAACCCGGTGAACTCTGTTTCAATTAACGTAAGTAAGGTGGGCTGAACCCAAAGTTTATGGCTGACTTCACTCCATGGTGATTGCACCGGTGAAGATGTGCATAATTATATGCAATGCGTACATAAAGGTGTTTGCATTCTGAGGTATTTCCTGGACGTCCTATAAAGACGACAATATGGGTCGGCTGACAACGTACTCCAGCCAGATAGGATATTTCATGATACTGAAAAACACTTTGCAGCCACATAAGTTTGTATTGCTTGGGTTTTGGTCTCTGATTTTTGCCAAGCTCTGAATTTTTGGCTCTTTGCACAACCTACCTCGTTTACAATGATCAGCTTTCAGCTAATTAGACAATCCTCTAATTGTTTCGCAGAACTTTTTTTGGTCCTCTACTCGCTTCTGTACTAGATAACGACTCGAAGCTCAATGGGACTCACTGATTTACGGATTTCTACAGCAGCGAGATAAGCTGATAAGCTAGTCAAGTGTGTTTTTTGCAAGAAAAATAGACACAGGATGACATGGATGGGGCCAAAATAAGCAAAATTACATGTAATGTTTATAAAACTTACAGTAGCTTTGGTTGCATGTACATACTTTTTAAGTTGCAAGGAAAAACCAACAAAAAACAAGTGGAAAAGCGTAACAGTGCGTATGCTAACGCTTCAGTCCACCTACGATGGATTGCAAAATACCCGACCATACCAAAAAAAACTACCACGCCTCCAAAAAGTGGGCTGGATGTAAAAATATAACTGTTGAATGCTTTATACTAGGTGGTTGCATGCATTTCGGCCTAAAAATCCGGTTTTTAACTAAAAAAAACATTTTTTTAACGCCACGCCCACAAAAGTGGGCGGCGGCACACACAATGTATCCATAAAAGTTAGAAAATGCTAATATCTACAACTTTTGTCATATATTTTTTTGTCAAATTTTATATATATTTATTGATAAACAGTCATTTTGAGCTAAAATCCCTTAAAAAATGGGCGCGGTCAATGAAAAAAATTTGCGACTTCAAAGGCAATTACAAGGCGATGTCACATACCTAAAATGAATGCGCTAGCACCATTGTAACATAGCTAAAATTTGGAAAAGGTATTTTTTAAAATTAGAGACGGTAAAACATTCAAGCCTGTAGTGGGCGTGTCTGTGGGCTGATTCAGCAAATTTTCAAACTTAATCTGAAAGACTGGACTTCCAGCCAACCCACCAAATTTCAGCTCTCTACCTTAAATTTAAGGCCTAAAAAATGTTTACATACGGACAGACGGACGGACGGACATGGCTTAATCGATTCTCCTGTCGGTCCCATTCATATATCTAAAAGGTCTTAGGGGTCTACGGTGATTATTTCACTGCGTTACAAACTATACATTAAACTTAACATACCCTGGGTCGGGTATAAACAGGCTTTCTAAAAAAAATGAGGAGATGTCGCCCGTTGCTCAGAGCCCTTAGCTGCCAAACGAATTTTGAGAAAATTTAAAAGAAAACGGGTGCAGATTTTAAGGGTTTTTGCATTTTCGTGGTGACACCATATTAAAGGGAATGAGAACATTTTAAAACGGATAAAGCACATTAGCTTTAGCTTTTCAGATATTCTCAACCCAATTAAGAAATCCGGAAATGGCTCGTTTTCAAGGCAGCGAAATAACAATTCTTCCGCGTAAGCTAGCCTAATAGGTCACCGTGCTTAGCTTTTTTTCTCACCTGCTAAAGACCGTGCATAGGATTTCTTTTACTTTCCTTAATGTCGCTTGTAGTTTTTATAATTAGAGTAAAGAAAAGAGACTTTTCTGGCATGCAAAAGTGTACTTACCCATCAAACCATTCATCTTTTAAGGAACTCTTACTTAAAATTTCCTTTTTGTGGTGGCGCTATTCAGTCCATGCAGGAGAGTGTTAACTCATAGGGCGTTTCCACCGTACATAATACAGAGTAAGCGTAGGAAGAGTAAAAGTTAATCCCAAAGTGTTTCCACCAGAATAGAGTAGATTAACATGACGTTTACTTCCTTTTTTGACATTTCTCAATGATATCACGCCATCTGCGCATTTCCTTGTAAATGTGAATTTTGTTAGCTTTCAGGCAACTCAGTTTCAGAAATCATTAAATGAATTTTTGATTGCTACCAGTTTATTCAATCTACGATACGAAATAAACAAACAAAAAATAAAAACCGAACGTCAATTAGTATATTGTTGGAATTTCGACATCAACCAGCAGTATCAACAGAAGCATCCATCATTATTTTGCAGTGTGTACAGCTTATTGCATTCAACTTTCTTGACCACAACCACATCCACATCAACAGTAACATTGGTCGTTCTGCGACACCACACAAGAAACACTGCTGAGTTGATGATACCAGCTGTCAATAAAAGGTGTGTTCGTTTTGTTTCGTCAGAAAACGCACAGAACACGTATAATTCTGTAAGGTTTGATTTAAGAATCCTTGCGTGGATGAGGTGAATATTCGTATGATAAATCTTATGATTTTGAGGGGATTTAAGGATGATTTGTCTTAATCTCGGATTAGTGTCTGGTGGAAACACCCTATTCGACGATAGCTCTTCTAAGCTGCATCTGATGCTCGTCGCAGGATGAAGCTTAGGCCGTCTACGCAGAGACTTATATTTACCAACTTTTGGTAAACATTTACTTATTAAACACTTTGCCTAATGGCAGCGCTGATTATAAGAACCAAGAACACTTAGTGGCAGGCTTTTCACTTGGCAATCGCGAAGATTGCAAACATGCTTGGGAATATTTCTAACTAACTGAACCAGCCGTTAAATCTTTTAAGGTCTAGTCGTGATGTTCGTGCCAGGTCGTCCAGGCTAGCAAAGAACCTGACTCCTGAAAAGGTTAGTCAGTGGCAGAGAAAGTGTTCTATAGACTTTATTCCTTCTTCATCTCTATGGCTTCTACAGAAGTTGCGAAGATTCCCGTTCGTGTAGCCATGATACTAATGGTACAGTGCTCTGTGACCACACCAACGAGTGTTCTTATGAAGTTTCCACTGAGAGATAGAAGGGTCGTTGTTCCTTTGGGTCAAGCACTGGCCATAAGCAGTAAGTTGTTGTATGATACAATCCTTAGACTGTTGCCATCGTTCACCTGCTAGTTTGACCGTGTCTATGAAACTTTTGGCTGTGTTAAAAGGAGGATACACCACCCGTCGGTCAGCCAACGTTATGTCCATATCAGAGCCTTTCCTGGGCCAGTTCGTCCGCTATTTCATTTCCGGGCACGCTAACGTGCCCAGGAACCCAGCAGTTTAGAACTGTGTGAAGATTTATTTCTTCTAGTGCCACATGAGGCAGTCCTTGACGCACTTTGAGTACACGAGGTTGGAATCCAGGGTTTTAAGTGCTGCTTGACTGTCAACACGCGTATGGTGACTTCCGTTCCCGGAAGATCCATAGATTGAATTGTCTGCGCAGCTCTCTTCATGAATATAAGCTTTAAAAAAACTGCAGTAAAAATATAGTCGATATGACTGGTTGATGTGCAGTGTCCGAGAAAACTCCTGAAGCTGTTTCATGTTCTGTTTTCGATCCATCCGTTAACACCCTTGATGTCAATATTTGCCTCTAACTAGTTTTGTCTAGTGTCTTTGTCTTTAGTGGCTTTGAATCTTTTTGAAGTTTCTTCTAATATGTACGGGTTACAAACCCATTTTAATTTACGATGTATGTAACTATGTTCAGTATGTTAAGAGTTGTCTAGACATTTTGGCTTCCAGAGGATTTTCTTTCTTATTCTAAGTGCTGCTTTTACCGCCAAATTTCTTGTGAAAAGCTCCAGAGGTTGAAGACGCAATTTTGTTTCCATACCAACCATGTTTGTGATACCAACCCTTACAATGTCAATAAAAATAATTGAAGCCCCTTTAGGCATGCGATCTACATGTCTTACATTATCTGACTCATATGAATGCAATGTACGCCTTTAGCTGTAATTTGACACCCGCGTCTGGGCACTGGGCAGGTGCAAAACAAGATCCAAAAACTGGATATAAGTACAAAATTACACCTTAAAGCACAAACAGTCTCTTACCATTAAAAACGCAAGTATACCGCACTAGATGAGCATTCGAGGTTGTATAAAGATGTAGGTACTTACAACAACCTGCTATTTCTCGCTGCTTCACCATTAGTCATATTTGCTGAAAGGATACAGCAAAAGGATTTAACTTGCCCTACCAAAGGAATGAAAACTCATATCCCTTTCTTTCAAATGGAGCTCTTATCTGCTTCTGCATACCTGCATGATCCGACTTGGGGAGCATCTTAGCCCCAACCCTCAACTTAGCGCTCGACTTCAGTGTAAACGCAAGAAATTTTTTTCACCATTTTTCACGAGAGTGCTATATCGCAGTCAGGTAAAGGATACCACGTTTCGAGTACATTTATTATCTTGGTGTCGTTTAATTGCTCCTGGCTTTCCCTTTAGAAAGTCAAAAGAATTTTAAACTCCTAATCATAAAACGGCAGACACTTTGCCATTAAGAAACGTCTTCATTAAATAAGTAAACGCGTCTAAGGATTATAACATTACACCAGAATGATAAATTACGGGGAAAACATCTTCATTCGTTGGCCATTTGACTCATGCTTCACAAAGTCTGAATGAGGCAAGAAAACGGCAAAATCCCCATAGCAGGATATAAAGTGAACCCATTGCAATGGTAATGAAAAAGGAGCATTCTTCGAGCAGACGGAATAACTTTCAAGAGAATACTTTTTATTCACTCCAGTTTTTTTTACTCCTTTAAATAGCTTCACAATCACCGCATTCACCGAATGCAGCTTCCAACTGGGGAATCATTTGCATGTCGACTCATTTATGCCATCATTGCCAGAGAATAATGACACGATAATAGTGGGTGCTTAAAACATTCGACTTACTTTCAAGTTAAAAAAAAAGCGGACGAAAGGATATGGCTCCACATTGAGTCCATGCTCCTCGTAAAATAAGGTCATCATAATCGTCAACGAAAGGAGAAAATCAAAATGGTTAAAAAAAACCTTAATTAGCACCAACTGAAGAAGGACGGTATATGATTTAAAAATAGTTTTTGGTTAATGTGGCAAGGCTAAGGACTCATTTCTAAAGCAGGACTAGCTATTATGCTGACGTTAACTGCGGGAATGTTTTTATTTAACCGGGAGACATTGAACGTTTGACATTCACATTGTAATTGAATTTTTTGGTAGGTTACAGTATATAAAACCAGCTTAACGAAGGACAATATAATTATAATTTATAAATGGTCAAGGTATTGCTATTCAATGAAATATTCGACTTAAAATTTTGTAGGAAAAGTTCTGAACTTTTATGGGTCTGAACTTCAACAATGAAGCGGCTTTTGTAGGAACAATGCTTTTTATCTGGACGACTCTTATTAAAAATAATTTGGCAGGGCTGCAAGTCGATATTTGCACAAATTTAAGTTGGAATAGTGCTTGCATTAAATCACGCGCTTAAAGAACAAAAATTCTAGAGCTCCAATGGCTTAAGAGGTGAAAGCAACGTTCCACTTTTGCGAGAAGATATTATTTTTTAAGTCATATTGCACGCATTTGAAATAGAAGTCAAAACTCGAAGTTCAAACCTCAAATCTGTTTATTGCCGGGTAATACAGGCAAAGCTACATCGTTCAGCAATATTTTGTTGCAAATATCTTTTTCTACGGAATGTGGCACATGATTGCACCACCTTGAACACATCACAGCACAACTCTTTGCCATTGCGACTTTTATGTTACAAGAGTTCACATCAGAGATTTTTCGATCATTTCATACTTACTGACACTTGCAGCTCAAAAGAGTTAAAGCCTGAACTGTCACAACCATGCACGCAGTTCGCGTTTAAGGTTATCTTATACACATGGTGGGGACCTACAATCTTTTGACGATTCTGAACTTCGAATTGAGAGGTCTCTCAAGACGAATGATGCGTTGGCAAGGTTTTGCGAGACCCTTGCGGAGGTGGGACCGTGGACATTTCTTATAGTCTCGTTCGGGATTCGAGCCCGGGACCTCGTGCACAGTCTGACACACTTACAATGGCACCACTGCGGCTACTGTTAAACTCTTGGTTACAGTTGAAAAAGGAGAGAGCGAAAAACGCATTTTGCTTGTCTTGAATCATAAACGAACTCCGAAAAATAAAACGGTGATAAAAAATTATCATCTTTTTACCCATAAACGGTAAAAAGATGAAAAATACGTGTTCTCAAGATAATTAAGACTAGCAAGTCAATAAATATCAGGGATGCTGAGTAGATGTATGGGATTTGTAAGAGACGTCTTAAGCTAAAACACAGCCATAAAAGCGGTAAGCCCTATAAGGTAACCTCAAATTTACGCAACTAAGTGCATTAAATGAGGTCCGAAAGTGGAAGATCGAAAGATAATACAAAACCGGGATACTATATTCAGCTAGGAAAATAAAAAAGCAAACCTGTTGTGTGCCAAGTACAAAAAATTTCAACTTTGCCTTTTCCGATGGTCGGAAATTCCATTTCCATAAAACAAAAAACGTCAAGTACGAAAACATACGCGGATCAGTCTGTCGGCTTTTGTTGTAGGTGAGGCTTACCTTTATTGTTGCAGTTTGTGTAAAATTCTAGTTGCATCCTTTTTCGCAGTGGAGTCTACTGTTCTTATATTGGGTGATTTTTTAGTTTTGTCACTTAAAAAAGGGAAGCATCCAACTTTTTCTTTAATTTTTTTTTTTTTATTTTTTTTTCTTAAAAATGAACTGTTATAAGCCTATTGTTTTATTTCCAAAGCTCTTGTGTTGGTTAACGTTCATGTTTTTGTGCCTGTGTCAAATTTGATTTATGTAAAAGGTGGCCCATAATTTACGATGGATATAGTTGCTAGCAGCGTCATTTTAGTCAGTCAACTTAAGTGTTTTCAAGCACATCTGGAAAACCGTTAACTATTTCAAACCTGCTCCACATTTTTTCTCTTACCGTTTAGAAAATAGAGGAAATTTTTTGGCTTTTTTACCATTTTCAAAATTTGAAATCCATAACACAGCAATTAAGATTTTTTTGAATAACAGTTAGGCTTTTTTCAATTATACAACCAGCTGCGTTTCATTGGCCACTTTTCTAAAATTCTGAGGACATGGATTTCTGAGAAAATGGTAAAATGGTTTAGCGGTCTTCCAAAAAATGGGTAAGGGACCTCTGTGGTATCACTACGTTGTCCATCCGTCCAATCAATCGCGTTATAATGCGTTTCATGGAAAAATGGATTAAAAGTTTTTCAATACTTTTTTTTAAAAAGTTAAGAAGGGAAGAACAAGAAAAGCAAAACATTAGTTAAGCCGACTGAACTTGAATGAAAAGGTTCAGCTTTTTGAAAAAATCGTAAAGATTTTGAGAAATTAAGAGTTTAAATGTATGACGTTTTTTCAAAGTATTTGAGGCTGTAACTTTGGAACCGTTTAGTGCACAAAGCCAATGATGTATAACAAAGAAAGAGTTTAAATACAGACGTTTTAAGGCATTTTCGAAAAAAAATCCCAAAAATGCACAAAAAAACGGGTGCTCAACCCCCAACTCATTTTCAACGAGCTCTCCTTTTTTTGCAAGCTCGTCATCTTGCTCATGTCTTTCTATACCACAGTATCCTTGTCCTGGAACCCAGCACAGTCTGACTCGGTTGTGACTGCACAATGCTTTAAGCCCCTGACTATATCAAATTGGATATTGATCGATTCCATTGCCTTGAGCGGAGCCTGGTTGTCGATGCAAATGGCGATATCTCTGCTGGATACCGATCTCATCATATGCATAAGCTCGAAGTACCGCCCTAAATACCTGCAGCCAGAACCTCTGATTGAAAGACACTGCTTGTATCCGGTTGTTTTAAAGATACTTTTTGTTCCTGGTCTTTTGAGAAGATACCGGAACCTGTTTCTTCCCTTGTTTTCGAACCATCTTTGAAAATTGCTATTTCATTAGGAGTCTGTTACCCTGCAAGGTTGGGTTTAAGAATAGCCTTGAGGTAAGGTATGCCTGTCGTAAGAGCCGACTGAAATCCACTGGAGGAAGTAATCTTCAGGCATAAGTGATGCTGTCCAGGTGTATAAACTCCTTGTGGGGCCACCCTTGGCAGTAAAGTTATAACTGAAAAAGATGAACCCGAAGGTTTAAATAAAATCCAGCAGCGTCTGTTACATAGTGTACGGCTTGTTGGTCAGCGTCTGATCCCAGAGGGACGGCTGAACTTCAAATAACAGAAATCCAGGAGCGTCTGTTTCGGAACGAGCGGCTTCCTGGTCGGCGTCTGTTGTCCGGGTTAGGATCGGCCGAATTTTAACCTGGCAGCTAGGTATAAAATGCGGAATGTCTCGTCGCTAACGAGGAAGAAACTTGAACTGGTTGAGGAGGCCAAAAAGTATCAGCTCGATGCGGAACAGAAAAACAACAGAACGGTTTACAGAAAATGTATTCGATGTCATTCCGTTAGGGGGAAGGATTCTGATCTTAAAGCTTAAGCTTGAACGATCGACTCTGGCTCTGGTTCAGGTTTATGCACCAAATCGAGAGTCAGAGTATGAGACCTTTTTGAACGAAGTTGATGCTGCCCTTGACAGAGTAGCAGAAATGGACTTCTTTCTCCGGCTGGGTGACTTCAATGCACATGTGGGTACAGACGACAGTACTTGGAGGAGTGTGATCGGGAGGCACGGTGACCCGGATCAAAACAGGAACGGTGGAAAGTTGTTGGACTTTTGCTGTGCATATGGCTTGTCCATCATGAACACCTTTTTCCAACACAGAGACCTTCACAAATACACATGGTACAAGCACAGTTTAAATCAGAAGTCACTGATTGATTTCTTTGTTGTACCATCGTTTGTTCAAAGAATGATTTGTGATGTTCAAGTTTTCAGGGGAGCTGAGTTGTCAACTGATCACCCTTAGTGCTGTGTAAATTGTTTTTCAGTGGCAGTATTCCCTTGCCACCCAGGCGAAAACCAAGACTGGTGACCCGTATACGGTGGGAAAGGTTGCAGGATGCTGACTCTGATTTCAGAGAGCGTTTTGCACAGCATGTTTTGGAGAAGTTTGAACAAATTCCAACTGACCTTCTGAATGTAGAGGAGGAATGGCAGCTGTTTTTATCGGCAGTCATTGCCTCTGCAGGAAATGTTTGTGGCGTGAAGCGGCTTGGGGTAGCGGCTGGTGGTGAGAAAAGAACTGCTTGGTTTAAAATGCCTGGAGTTCAAGAAGCCATCAGAGAGAAGAAGAGAGCCTACATTGAGTGGATCCAATGTAGAAACTCAACTTCTCGAGTCCGGTACAATGAGGCGCGAAGGACTTCCAATCTGGCAGTCAGAACAGCCAAGGAACAGTCATGGAAAAAGTTCGGCAAAGAAGTTGGAGCACGATTACAGATCTGCAAACAAGATATTTTGGCAGACCATTCGCCGACTCAGAGGAAGGAAGTTAAATATAATTCAAGGGGTTAAATCCAAGGACGGTACACTTCTTTCAAATGAGAACGATGTCTTGCGTGGATGGAGAGAGCACTTTTTGGAGTTGCTCAACCCCCAACAGGGCACTGAAGATGGCATTCCCACTGCTGACGAGATAAGGGCGGAGAATAGTCCCACAGCAGACGAAGTCACTGAAGAGATTAAATCGCTTAAAGATGGTGAGTCTGCTGGAGTTGATGAAATCCGGCCAGAAATGCTCAAGGCAAGAGCTCAAGTGTAGAGGGTGTTAAATGGCTAACACCTGTCATTAAGGTAGCCTGGGATTATAGTGCCCATTTTCAAAAAAGGGAACAGGAGAGATTGCGCCAACTATAGGGGCATATCTCTCTTGAGTCTTCCGGGAAAAGTATTCGCGAAGGTGTGGGAAACGCGTTCCAGAGCTGTAATCGAGCCTTTGTTACAGGAAGAACAGTGCGGCTTTCGGCCTGGCAGAGGCACAACTAGCTTTTTACTCTGAAGGCTATTCTTGAGAAGGCCTGGGAATATGCAAAACCGGTCTATGCATGTTTTGTAGATCTGGAAAAGGCGTATGACCGAGTCCCTCGGGATACACTGTGGAGAGTTTTGAGGACTATGCGCTGAGTGGGCCTCTTCTGAGAGCCATCCAGTCTTTTATGGAAACTGCAAAAGCTGTGTACGGATAAATGGCGTCAAATCCCGTCCTTTTGATGTGCACGTTGGACTTCGCCAGGGCTGTGTTCTGTCGCCGCTCCTTTTCATAGCATATATGGTCTGGATGGTGAAGCGCAGTCTTGGCGAGCAATGTTTCGAATTGGCTGGCATCAGGATGAGCCATCTGCTTTTCGCAGATGATTTGGCCATCCTTGTATCATCCAAAGAGGAACTTCAACGAGCACTGGATAGGTTTGCAGCCATCTGTGGTGATGCTGGGATTGTAAACGTGAACAAATCGGAAGTGATGGTTGTTTCCCGAACTCCTGTGCAATGTACCCTGCACATAAATGGAGTTCCATTAAAAATGGTGGAGAAGTTTAAGTATCTCAGGGTCTTTTTCACGAAAGATGGGAGGAGTGGTACTGAGTTGTCCTGTAAAATTGGCCAAGCTGGAGCAATAGTAAAGGAACTGCGCCGGCCGATCATCAGGAAAGCTGAGCTTGGAGTGAAAGCAAAGATCTCAGTTTTTAATTCAGTGTTCGTTCCGACCCTCATCTATGGTCATGAAATTTGGGTAATGACCGAAAGAATTAGATCGCTGGTACAAGCTGCCTAAATGAAATTCCTGAGGTGCGTTGCTGGTGTTACTCTAAGGGACAGAGTGAGAAACGTCAGTATTCGTAGAAATCCTAATGTTGAGCAGCTACTTCTCCGAGTGGAGCAATCGATTCTTTGATGGTTTGGACACGTTGTTCGCATGCCCCCTGACAGACTTCCTAGACAGGTCATGCTAGCCGAGAGGCGAGCGCGTCGCCCCCCTGGTAAGCCAAGGAACAGGTGGTGGGATCAGGTAAAGAACCTCTCTGAGTCCCGCCTGGGGATTGCGCCGGAGTCTCGAGTTGGTGGCGGAGGATCGAGAAAGATGGAGGGACCATTTAGCCACCCTCGCTTCGTGACCCTTTTAAAGGATAAGCGGCATTTCGAAAATGATGATGATGATTAGGAGTCTTAAAGATAATATCTACCATCTATAGGCGATATAGGAAAGTATCAATCCTCTAAGCAGTAGTTCAAAATTTCCTGATAAGCCTTATTGTAGAAAACTGTTTAGTTTAAGGCTACCTTTATCGATTCTCCTGTAAATTAAGTTTTGGAAAGAATCACTTTAAAATATTAAGGAACATTTTGGAGATTTATTCATACGCTCTTCAATCTGCATGAGAACTTGCTAGCAACAAGAAAAAAATTGGTATACAGAATTCTATCTTCGAAATTCAATAACCGCAGACAAAAAAAATGCTTTACGAAAAACTTTTCCGTGTTCTTCGCTTCAAGGGAAGACTGAAAAGAGGCTTAAACCAGATCCATCACGGCTTTACTTCACATAGGCGATTCTTAAGTGGAGACAGGAACGCGGGATCTGGACTTCATGGGGAATCGCCTTACTATAACAATTCAATCAACTATGGATTTTTTCTTTTGCCAGCTTTGAAAACAGAAATGGAAATGGACATCCACGAACTTTCGTCAAACAATCTAGACATATACTGCACTAGACCACAGCCCTTATCGTCTTTGACGGCAAAGCTACAACAGACCCTCTGTCTTGCGCTGCAGCCACTTATAGAGCCTAAACCTGATTTTGCGTGGTCGAAAGTGACTTTAATAACTTTACTAAAAGTTAATCACGAATCGAATCCAAGGAAGTATGCCTTAAATCATCCAGGCAGAACTGCTCCAAAAAAAATTGCCCAGGAAGCGGTCCAATATGTTACCGAATTAACCTGCGATAAAGTTAACCTTAACCTAAGAATCCAAACCAAAAATTCTCAGAGGCCACTGCAAACTGAAACTCAAACTCAACATTTTGCCTCTATGCAGACTTAGTCTGGAGATGCTCTCTTGACATAGTAGTCATGGATTTTCCAGCCCTCCTTTCTCTTAGAAAGAATATCGTTGAGTAAAAATTATTCTCCATTATTTCAGAGAAGTTCCTTTCTGACTGATTTCAACTTTGGAACTTTGCAGTGCAATTTATGGATAGTCTAAGCCATTGTTGATGTTGATTTAAAAAAAAATCAAACACAAATCACATTGTTGAATTTATTTAGGTAAATTAAAAATTTAAGCACGTACATAATAGATATTCAGTGCGCCTCCCTCAAACTAGGCCGCACTCTATCTACTCATTTTTGAATACCAAACTTTTGTCTGCACGTCTGACTTCCAAAATGGAGCGCGAAATTTCAATCAATTCTGAAACAGACAGCCCCACAATCCATCTGCATTCGTTGTCAGGCACAAAATTCAAGCGAGAAAAAAAAATCCTTTTATTGAACATAAATTTGGCAGTTGACACAAATAAAATCCTATGGTTGCACACACACAATAGCGCCGTTCCATTGCAATCATTTTTCTTCTTAAACACAAGCCAACTCCTTAAGATCTTCAAGGTTTTCATGAAAAACAAAATTTAGCTCAAGTTTACATTGGGTTGGGATTTCCTCTTCTTTAGGACTCGTCGTCGGTTAATTTTCCTTCATCATTTTATTTTTTACTGCGCAGGGAACCAAAATTTATGAAAACTTTAAAAATGATTTGCTACCCTTGCACTTGCTTTATGATGACTCATTGCTTTCGGCTCGATTAGTCTTGTCCTTGAGCTGTGTTGTATGTAAAAACTTCTTAACGCTAAAAAACTGACTTGAAAGTTTTAACGAATTTTTCCGTTCGAAGAACGCTACAAACTTTGTATATGTAGGGTTGTAGATGTATCTCCGCAAGTGGTAGTGAAAGTTTGGCGACATCAATTTCGATAGGGAAATGCCTGAAGGTCTTAAGAGCAATAGAAAATGAACCAGCCATGCCAGGCAGCAGATACCCTCTTGTCGGTTATACGAAAGAGAAGTATTTTTGGGATGCAAGTTAAGAATAATAATGTTGGCGTTTAGTTTCGAGACCGGAAGTTTGTTAGATTGGGACGATGCAAGGCAACACACTGATGCCATACAAAGTTGAACAATGTTGTGAGGGTGCGATGATAGGATCCTTTGTGTGTGAAAAACTAAATGTTTTTGCTTCCAAAGCGATACTTTTATGAGAGCTTTTTTTGCTTTTACAAAGTGCAATAGTGAATAGTATCATGTAAATTAATTGGGCATTGGGGAGGGAAAACTTTTGTTAAACTCAACGAGAGCATAAGATGTTTGCTAGAAGTTGTACAAAAGTTTCATTGCATTGTTTAAATATCTTAGTTTGTACCAAGAGGCTTAAAAAAGTTTGTATGTTTTTGTTGGGGCTTGTATGCAGCTAACGTCGTCACCTTGATTTTATTTCTGACATCAACTTTTTCTAAGTCTACTTACAAATAGGTTATTGCACGACCGACAACGGTGATGCTTGTAGCTCCAAAAACCCATTGAAATGATTTGTGGCTGCAGGAAAAAAGAGTGTTTAAGAGTGTTTAAGAGTGTTTAATAGTCACATCCCATAAGAAGAACTTATTGTCTTATTATGAGACCGAATAATTCTTGCAAGGAGAGTTTAAGACTTTTTATCAGATCAAATAACTCCCATAAGTGGGGCCATTTAACTCCCGTAAGACTCTCTTAAGCGCTCTCGTTGTACTCTATGAGAGGCAAATTCCAAGAGGCAAGCTCTGGAAGAATACTCTCATAAGACTCTCGTAGAGTGTTATGGGAGAAAAAATGTTAGTTGGGTGCTGTCGGTCTGGAAGTCTAAAAGGTCTTAGTGGCCTGCGGTGATTATTTCTCTGCGTTACAAACTATGCATTAAACTTAATTTACCCTGGGTAGGGTATAAAAAGAGAAACAGGCTGCTGGGTTACGAGAGAGCGGAACTCCTCCCCATAGGTAAATATTTTACTCTTTCGAAAATTTTGAAAAGCACAATTTTGCAACAAGAATTTCGACCCAAGCCTAAGTGACATATGTTCGCCATTAAAGACCTCCATCGGCCATTGCCTTGAGCATTTCTGACAGGATTTTATCAACTCCAGCAGACTTACAACCTTTTAGCGATTTAATCATATAAATTTCACTTCATCTACTGTAGGACTATTCTCTTTACTAATCTCGCTAGCAGTGGGATTGCCTTCTTAAGAGTGTTCTCGTTTGACATAAGTGTACCGTCCTTGGATTTGACTTTTGTACGATATTTAAATTCCTTAAAATATCTTGTTTGCAGATTTGTAATAGTGCTGCAACCTCTCGTCGACTTCTTCCATGCCTATTCCTTGTCTGTTCTCACTACCTGATTCGAAGTTCTTCGGGCCGCATTTTACGGGGCTCAAGAAGTTGAATTCCTACATTGATTCCACACAATATAGACTCTATTATTCTCTGATATGGAGTCTGAAACTAGGGGTGTTTTAATTTTTAAACCAGGCAGATTTTTTACCACCAGCCAGCACACCAAGGCTCTTCACACCACAAAGATTTCTTGCAGAAGCAATGACTGCTGATAAAAACAGCTGCCATTCCTCCTCTACACTTAAAAGTTTTCTTCAAATTTCTTCAAACTTCTCCGAAGCGTGGCTCGCAAATAGTTCTCCGTAGTCAGAGTCAGCATCCTGTCACCCACCGTATGCGGGTCACCAGTCTTGTATTTTGCCTGGGTAGCAAAGGAGATTTCCACAACACTAGGTCGCGACCAGCTACGTGACCAGGCTACGATGGCTGGATTATCTAGAGCGGATGGACACCAACGTCCCGGCCCGGAAAATCGTCGAATCCACCCCGCATGGACGGCGCAGTAGAGGAGCACTGAGACTCAGGTGACGCACGCAAGTGGCTAGCTGAGTGCGGCTTCAGCTAGCCGTCCCCAGTTTCGCACCTCGGCCAACTTCGCGTGCGAAACTGAGGACAGCTAGCTGAACACAGAGGTGACTGGCGAAGCATGTTGGCTGAGGCCCTGGTCCATACCAGACTGTAATGCCACCTTAAGTAAGAAAGTAAGTACATAGTTCATTCTATGACAATTATGAATAGAGCTCAAGGTTGCTCCTGTGACACCATAATCTTTTGTTGAAAAAATTGAAGAACAATTGCGTCACTGGCCGAAAGATTCCACCCCGAACTGTAAGTAAGTAAGGTCGTGACCAGTTGATGGCTCAGCACCTCTCAAAACGCGGACATCACAAATAATTTTTTGAACACGATGGATCCCACAAAGAATGGAATGCCTTTGATTTAGTATGTCTTCGTATCAGGAAAAGGTGTTTATAATGGGCAAGCCGTGAACACAGCAAAAGTCCAACAAGTTCCCTCCATTCTCGTTTTGTTCGGGGTCACCGTACCTCTAAATCACCACACTCCAATCAGAACTGAAGTCACCCATTAGAAGAAGGGAGTCCTTTTCTGCCTCGTTTTGGCGCATACACCTCCACTAGAGCCAAAGTCGATCACTCAAGCTGAAGCTTGTATGTCTTAAACCCTCCCCCAACCGAATAAACTCCAATACAATTTGCGAATGTCAGGCGATTGTGAATATCCCCACACCCGTCGTGTTATGTGAGAAGCCTGATAAGAAGTGCCTCTACCCGTCAGCGAAGACTCTAGTTGCGGTACCTTTGCGCTTAGTTGAGGAGTTGCCAGTAATCGATGCTGTACCTAATACTTTTCAGCCTCCTCAACTAGAGTTCAAATTCTTTCTCCGTTATAGCGATCAGGCATTTCATGTGTCTATTTTAGGTTGGTGCCGTTGTCGATTTCTAGAATGACTTTGAGGAACCACCCTCCGCTCCCCGTAATGGATAGCGTTACCATTGCCAGGCTGCTCGTAAATGCTTACAGGAAAACTCAGTCGGATGCCGAATGGGACATTCCGACCACCAAGCGCTTGCATGCTGGCACTCCTCAGGCCTAGCTCCAAATTATGTCCTGGATTATACCAGGATCAGCAAATATCTGAGGCTTGTTATTTTTTCTTTTCACGGTGGGAGGGCGAATATAGGCAGAATATAGGCATCCTAGCCTGGACAACATAGACGCCCTTGGATTTCTACCGTTTAGAGTTCAGTCGGCCTTCTAGGACCAGACGCTAATCAGTGAGCCGCACAACAATATACATCAGACGCTTTTGAGTTTTATTATTAAAGGTTTATCCTTCAGTTAAACCTACCTTAACTGCCATGGGTGGCCCCACCAGGATAATATACTCCTGACAGCATCACTTATAACATGCTTAAGACTACTTCTTCCTGTGGATTTTAGTCGGGTTTTATGACAGGCATACCTTACCTATGGCTACTCTACCCCAAACCTTACAGGAAACTATCTCCTGAGGAAAGACGCAAATAGGCTCAGGCTATCTGCTGCATGGATCTTTGTTGCATCTGTAAGCTGTTGAGGAGACAACACATTCACTGAAGAAACACAGCAAATGTGTAGGGGAATAGTTTTTTAGTTTTAAGATCCCCAAGGGATCCTGATGCGCCCGTTTTTGGAGCCTAGTGCTTGTGTGGCCTTTTTCACCACAACCACCCTTGTTTTTATGAATATTTGGCATTGTGTGCAGTTGCTATAGAAATAAGCAACTGCACACAAACTATTATAGAAATTATAGAAATTTTTGGCTTTCAGTATCTCTGTGGCGTTTTTGAAGCAACCTCCACTTTGAGTAAGCAACCACTTTGAAGCAACCACTTTGAGTGACCATGACTACTGGTCAGCTAATCACGCATCAATTGAAAAATCATCCATTTGACGCGAGAGTTTATGAGTTTACAAAGAAGCTACGAAATACAGGGTCGGTGTTTGTTAAAGGAAAATTCATTCGTTCTATATTGTACCACATCCCGAAAATATCCAAAAACCTTAAAAGTAGCGTTCGAAATCTAGGTTGGTTATGAACAGTCTATCTTTTCACACCTTTAAAATACCTACCTACAATCTGCCCATGTTGTAATCAGTGGGATAAAAAATGTGCCTGGTCATATCGAAAATAAAATCAGTACCTATAGCCCCTTAGATATTTAAACTAACAAACGTGGCATGCGGCTCTAAAAACAATGCCTAAAAATCCTGTATTCATACAATACAATAAAGATCACCCAGAGCACCAATTTAGTTACCCAACGTCCGTCGAGTGACAAACGGGTGATAGAACAAAAAAAAAAGCGTCGGACAAAAAATACTGCCAACATCACCAAGGGCCAATAAAAGGACATGAATTCCCCTTTACAAGCTTACACAACACAAAAAGCGTATTCCACCCCAAACCGTCGTCGTCGTCGTCCGTTGAACAGAGGAAAAAAGCCAATTCACACATTCTAATGGAGCATCATAAGGCATAAATAACTTTGCAAATTGTACCGACGAGTAATAAAGGCAAAAGGAAAAAAGGACGAAAGCGAAAATGTCATGGAATAGAACAAAAGGAGAAGGCCATCACACACAACACAACAGCAGTCACAGTCATAGAAGGCCAAAAATGCCCCACGAACGCTGAATGCCTCTGCCTGCCAAAGCCCGTAACAACTTATCTATTGACACTTTGAGATACATTTTCACGAGATAACTGCTCTCGGTACGCTTGCAGCAATGGGGGAGACCGAAACCGAATCGGGGACGTTCAGTTGAAGTTACTATCTCACCACAGTGCCACCCGCACACCGACCAGAGCTCCAGGGATGGTGTCATGGTGCTGGTACATCGCGAGCACCACTGTGCTTGTGTCCCACCACGACTCGGGAAGATTACACTAAACGTTTGGATAAAATAAGATGACACCATTTGAATACAAAAATGTTTCTTTATTGGCGATGAATAATATTAGGCTTGCCCCGCACTATAGCGAAAGTCTACCTCGGAGACGGAATCTTATTCTTTAAAGCGCAAAAGTTTAGTAATTGAATGTTCCACGCCGTTTGCGAAGTAGAATGACTTAATTAAGGCAACCAGGAGGGGTAGAAATAATCGTTTGGCATGATTTTGTGCCTTGAGAGGATCTTCACACAAGAGGTATAGTATCAGAATGTGTCACATGGCATCATTTGTCTTCATGTCCATCAACTATGATGGTCCGAATGGAAGCCAATGAATTAATGACCCGCAATTAGAATGAATCACTTAATGCAGGGCGTGTCATAACTTTTCCTTTCGGCGTAACGTCAACATAAGTTCGTCAAATTAATTCGGAAAAAGTCCGAATCCCCTTTCGGTGATGAATTGATATAAAGATAATGTCAAATTTTCATGCCGAAGCTATCAAAGTGATGGATGAACATAATTACTCAAAGTGAAGATAATTTTGAAATAATTAAAGAAGTAATGATATGGTGCACGCGCGTTGAAGGGCAATGGGTGCGCTAAAACGAAAGAAGACACTTTGTGCGGGGGTAATAGGTACGTAGAGGTCCAGTTAATTCAGAATTAGCAACAGCTTGAATTTCTTAGTCAGATATGAGGTGGAATATATTGTTAATTGTTAATGAAAAAATGTACGTTGAAAAAAAGTAGCTCATTCATAATCGACTTAGACGAGCTTATAAACCGGCTTTCTACACGCAAACCATATACCACGACCACAAAGCATTTTTCTCAATAATGTTGGGCTAAATTTTGTTTGCTGGATCAAGTCAGAAAGAGACTCAACGCGGAAGCAGCTGATTAAGAAGCACACAAACCCCACAGGACTGGGTTCCAAAAAAAGCGTGATTGCAATATCAACAACGATAGCGGAGTTTTTTAGCACTGCGCTCAGCAACAAAAGCAACTGCAATTCATCTCCAAAAAATTTCGTCAGATCTGTTTAAACAACAAACCAAGCCCATTAATTGCGACAGTCAAAGGGCAATCAATGAGCCGCATCAAGTGCTTATGACACCTCCGCGTAGTTACCACCGGGTAGGTACTACCCTTGTCTTCCCTTGAACTTGGCTTGCTGAACTCATAAAAATGAATTGAATGTTGAGCTAGAAGTGCCATAAGCTTACAAAATGTTTGGCAGGCCGAGCCTCAGAAGTTAATTTTGAAGCCCTCATACAAGCAGAGGAGGAAATCTTCAAAAAGAAACAACTCTGCTCTCAACAGTCAGGAAGCGACCTTATATGAGCTACTATCGACTTATTTGGAGATTTCTAGTACTAGAAAGTGTGTTGAAACAGAGTTGGTGACGGATGAGGTTCTGAGTGATTCTGCTGCACCTGATCTGATCCTGATGGGTTTAAAACATAGACCTGGCCCAAGCTCGGGATTTGGTGTGCCGCAGGCATGTCTTGTTGGCTACGTAAATAAAGACCAATAATGAGAGGGGAAAAGTAGTCTCGGATAATACAACACAATATTAGCACTTAATTAACAACGAGACACGTAACGATTAAGGACGACGACTATAGTTTGCACCTGGAACCTAAGAACCACAGCAGGTGCAACTCAAATGCAAGGTTGTTTCCTTTTGCGGCATAAAGCTGATATTAGTGCAATTAAGATAGATACGATAGAATCAAGTATGACGAGACGGAAATATCTAGATATTTATAGCAGCTGCAACTGAATGTGAAGGTTTCGTCGTGGGAAATCGAGGTCAAAAGTCATTGACTTCAAGCCTGTGATCGTCTTGCATTAACCCGTTCAAAGGCACTTTCCAAAAAAAGCCGCATACGAGGAATTTTATAACCTCCTCGATAGAGTCTACAAAGCCTGTCCGGAATACGATCTCAGAATTGTTTTCGGGGACTTTAATGCTTATGTCGGCTTACAAATCGCCTTCGGCAGATTAGTTGGTATGCATCCACGAATCAACAACAGATAACGGCTATACCGGCTAATAGATTTTGCACTAGCTCGTGAGACTGTGTTATAAAACAACACTAAGTTTGAAAGCCTCAGAATCTACAAGGCCACTTGGCGGTCTGCAGATGGCCGAACAGGCAATAGAGCTAAATAGAACATGAGTGCTCATCGACGTAGCTAATATCTGAAATATGCGCGATTTCCGAGAAGCGACCTCGCAGGGTCCCCAAGTAACACAGAAGCTCTTGCTTTGGCCACCGTTACGTTTTCAGCACAACATCATAAAACCTTAGGTTCTTGAAGTTAGTTTAATACAAGTAACGGGCCCCTTAAAAAACCCCTATAAGGATGATTTTACACTTTATAGAACTTAATTTTGGGTGCAGAAATGACTCTAGTTCGGGCTCTTATATAACTTTTTTGACAGTCAATACATTTTAGGCACACACACTTCGAGGTGTTTACCTTTAACTGTCATGGTGTGGTTTTTATTGTATTTAGGTATACACACATTTCTATCGTATTCTTTGAAAGTGTTGATGTTTTTGCACAAATAATTTCGTTCATATTAAATGGTGATTAAATTATTGAGCAAACCGAGTGCATTTAATTAGCAGAAAACAAGGTGCGCATCTCGTTTCTTCGAATGATTTATTAAAATAGGACGAAAAGAAACAATGCTCTTCTTGAAATATTAAATATAACATAAAATAAAGAGTGCAAGGTTTTATGTAGAGCCCACATAGCACCGTTGTAACACTTAAGGTGTTCTGCGATGCCTTTTAGAAACTTTGGCCTTTTAGAAACTATGTAGCACTGTCGAGCTTCATGTAGAACTATTATAAGGTTTTGTGTTTTCTGTCAAACATGGCTAGTTTATTTAGGGTAACCATCACTCTCTTTTCTTTTAGGATATATGTTGGTTTGTCTACTTGAAATTATTGACATGGCAGACGTTAATTGAAATATATATTTTACAGGCTGTTTTTATCTTATCCATGAATGTAGTTTATTCCTCAACAGTTTTAAACCCCAAGGAGGAAACCTGTTAAACTTCTAACTTAAAAGTTAACATGTCAGTGAGCTGATAAAATACTTGAAGTGCTGGACCAAGAATGCCTAAACCTTACTTATTTGACCAGCTAGAACATAGAAAAGTGAAAAATTTCAACAATTTACAATTTTACAAGCATTATAGAAGTCATGACTGGCCTCAATATAAGCAACGATACGCTGTGTCAGCTTTTTGATGAATGTTCATAGAAAAAACTACATAAGAGCATGAATTATCTCTTGAAATCAAATTTTTGTGTATGATATACTTCTCCAGCCTAATATGTAATCTAGTTAAAATTCATATCATTATATAAAAAATGTAAATTTCTTATATTTAGATGTTTGCTTAAAATGTACTCACAACAATTTCCCTCAATTACATTGTTTTCTATTGTATGACTTCTGGCAGCCCCCAAGTGCTATATAAGAGTGCAAAGGAGTAGTTCGGATATGTCAAACTTATAGTGTTAGAAAACAGGTGCTAGAAAGGTCTACAGAACCTGCGCTATAGAACTTAACCCCTCAGCACTTATTTCCTTATAACTTCAGTGCTGGGAATGATAATAGCAGCACGTTTATGGAACCTTTGGTGCTAGCACTTTTAGTTTTATAATTTTGGTGCTGTAGACGTTTCTATGACCAATTTTATAAGTCAATGAGCTGCGCACCAATGGAACGATAACGAAACCTTGCAAAACCATTTTGAGTGTCTTATAAGTCCAATATTCAAAAACCAATGCTAACGGTTCCAGAGTGTGCTACTTGGGTCGACTTACTTCGGTGAAGTGACGGGCTTAACCAACCCACGGACCCGTCGGCATGATAATGGAATTGCACTTCCGCTTCTTTAATGCAATTCTAGAGAGGACGTTGCGTAGTTTCCAGGCCATGGACAGTTAAAGCTGTCCATCTGGTAGCCATCCTCTTCGGGTAACGAACCTCGACCGGAGGCTATATTCTGGTACCATGGGAGGCAGAGCGCCCATAAGCCAGGTCGGTTTTGATTTGTCTGCGGCCTGGTTCATTTCTGCCTTAAAGGGGTAGGCCCCCTAGTGGAAGCTTCATGGTGGCTGTGGTTAGCCAAAATCGTACGAACATTTGCGGGTCTAGTAGTCGCCTTCGGGCTCGTGGGCTTCTGTACCTGAAGAGGTGTTAAAAGACCTCGCTCTAGAAAGGAAGAAGTTCATGCTTTGACGTGACTTTATGCTGCGCTGGGTGATTTCTTGTGCTCTAAAGCACATAAATTGTTCCTGGGGCGGGTAAACGCTTGTTTTTATCACCTTTGTGGAATTGCCCACCGTGATATTAAGCCTAAGAGGCAGGTGCTCACGTCTTCATTTCTTCGAGAAGCGAACGTGGACGCTGACAATTTTCTTGTCGTGTCTAAATTCAGAGCTCACTTTTCAACGAGAAGAAGCCGGTAATAAGCACAAACTCAATGTTAGATGCCTCAGCAAGCCAGGAGTCAGGAGTAGAAGAAACCTACGGAGAGCGCTTGTGTGAGAGACTTGCATTCACTATTCTCAGCAGTGGCGTAGCTTTAAGGGCCCTGGTGTATCAACAGAAAATCGGCCCCGCACCCTAATTTCCTGTGATTTAAACTAAACTTAGCGACAGAGACACGAACAGACTGACTTGTATTTGTACCTCTTCATACATCCATTTGTCACTTTTATAGTCAGGTATTCAATAGGTCAGGTTATTGTACAGATGAGATTAGAGCATCGACAAAGAAAGATTTAATAAAATTTGCAGTCAAATGCATAATCTCTCTTCTCGCAACTTGATCTATAATTTCAGTCAAATACAATTAAAAATGTTGGCGTCGATCTTGAACGATGCCAAAGCGTTTCTTAAAGAATTTTTTTTATAATTCACAGTTTATTAAAAGATCTTTTAATAAACTGTGAAGATCGATCTTCCAGCTGAAGCAGAAGTAACTGAAATTATGTGAAATAAGCATACAGCATTTCTGTTAAAGCGAAGGAATTAGCATTTTAATCCTTGCATTTGAATGACTCGAAGTCATTTTTGAACTCTTTTAATTTGTCTGTTGTTTCCTTCAAGGGTTGCAAGCCCTCGTCTAAAATGATGTCACGTTCTTCCAAAATTTGAAAACACTATTGGAAAACCTGGTGACTAAATCGCAAAGCCCCTACAGTTAACGACAAATCCCCCACTTCCCCCCCACCAGACCAAAAGGTCTTCTCTATAAGACTAGTCTGTTACGAGTTCATTCTGATTCGGTTGACCTCACCTTACCGTACTTACGGGAACCTCGTTAAATGTTTTCCCTGGCCCTGGTTTATACCGCTTTGGTTACTTCTACCTCTCCCATCTCCCCAAGGTTAGTTCTGACCTGAATCACCTAAAAAAACGGGCTTACACCAAAAAAGGTTACCCTGCATCAGCGTCTTGCCTGAGAATTCTGCTCCGACAATGCGTTCATATTGCAATCGGCTATCCCTGCACCATCTCTGAGGTTAAACCTTACTTGAGGTTAGGTCATATCGACTCTTCAGAGTAATTTTGGACAATGCCTCGTACTAGACCAACTACATGTACTTACTATAGTTGGTCTAGCTGGGTGCCTTTCTAGCTTCCATGAAGGTTTTCTAGCCTCGGGAGCTCTCTCCACCATTTTTGCAAGCTGACAGGGTTCTCTTTAGCTTTTGGGCCCTGTTTCACTGCAGCGGCTAGCCCTTTGGTGAATACGGCACTGCTTCCCACACGTAAACAATCCGTAGAGGCATTCCCCCGCACCACTATTAAAAGCGTAGCTGAATCAACCTTAGGTTTTCACCCACCCCTAGTCCCCCCCCCAGTCCTTACCTTAGTAAGTATGATGATGATAGAGTGAACCAGAAAAAAGTGAGATAAGGCGCATGAGTGAAAACCAAGAGCAGCGTATGAGTATTGTGCCTAGCGAAAGGATGACAAAACGGTTGCTGCATAGTAAGAAGAGGGTCTACGCAACTATTTAGCTCAATGAGATCAAAGAGTCAAGCGATCGAAATTTCTTTGAAACCACCAAGCAACTGGCTGCTGGCCTTAGAATTGGCACGCAGGCTCTTCGAAACAGCAAAGACAACCTAGACACCGAAGCACAGAGAAGAGAATTGTTAAAGTATTTAAGCAGCTAGGTTTTGCTACTGGACAGTATGTAGAGAAAGTGGAAGAGGTACACTGGGGAGGATGAACTCTACCAAAAGATAACGAAAGCACATTCGACCAAGAACACGTTCCACTATCTAAATTTGAAGAAGTTAGCTTGTTATCAGTCCACGCCGTTTAGTACGAACCTTCAATATTGATAGCGGCAACTTCAAGGTAGTTTAAGAGTTCATTTGCCTTGGAGCTAGCATCAACTCCACAAGAAACTTCTATAATTGGAGTTTAGTCGACTAATAACCTTAGGAAACCGTTGCGTTTGATTTGGCAAATCAATTTTTTTCTGCCAGCTCTGCTTTAAGGCGCCGAGTGCTGGGCGATAAGTGGAGAAGGAAAAATTATACTTGGCTATTTCAATAGAAAAAAATACGGCGAATTGATTGTCCTGGTAGAGCAAGGAGAGCGAATGAAGGAAAAGATATAACCGCAAACTGTATGTGCTGTACCAAGACGTAGATGTGGTTCAAACAGCCAAAACACGAAGGCTGCATTGGCTCGATCACATCGAACACATATGGACATCAACGCTCCAGTCAAGAAGCTCTTGAATCCAAGCCGCCATGCTCGAGACGACCAGGGAATAGAACCTCCGTTTTAAAGACTTAGCCATCGCGAATGCCAGAGCGCTTGGTCTTGGAAATTGGAAGCAGAGTGTCCATGTTTGCAGCTGATTCCTGTTAACCAAGTAGAGCCCCTTCTTGGGTCGGGAGCGCTACAAGTAAGGACGAGTAAGGACGAGTATTTTTAAATTTCGGCCTAATGACTCAAGTGTGCCTAATGAGCGCGGGCTCATAGCTTAAAATGTAGTGCTGTGCTGTAATACGTATGTGCTATAAACGTTTTTATAAACGACCCCTTTTGTAAATAAGCTTCGCACCAATCGGATGGTAACGATACATTTTATCTACCTTGGCCAAAATGTCTTCTGATACTTTTAAAATCAGAATTTTAGGTTTTTCAAGTCAATTGTGGGCGGAGCTAAGCAAATTTCATACTCTCTCGAGTTAATGGGTTACTTCGTACCTAACTATTACAACCGCAAACCTACCCTACATTTAACTAGCATCGAATTAGATTAAACCCTTACTTCGCTGCCATAAATATTGGTGGTGGAAAAGTTTAAAGTGCCAATGTTAAACTTTTCTGCAGACGTTTCATTTTACCACAACAAATCAACAACTTCAATCAAGGCTGTTACTTTTAATCATGTCAACGACTGAACACTCTCAAGCCACCTTATAATGTCATTCAATTTCTTTAACTCATATCACATTTGGCCTCTTAATTGAACTCACTCTCGCATTTTATTAAGATGGACAACTGGCTAATTGAATTTCACGCGAAAGTATTTTGGCAAAAACTTTTTAATAGCATCTCAATTTGCTGACGGGTAAGCCCTAGCCTATTCAACCTCAGCAATAGTCTATCGGCCATCACTTGCAGAATGCTCGAATACAAAGGTCCTGGCATATGATCTCGATAAAAGTCACACAAATTTGGTCTGGCTGATGCTAAGAAAACTTTGAAAAGTTTCTTTTTTTTTTGGTTTTCTTTCCTTGGAAATCGTTTTTGTGTGCCAGCGTCTTACCATCAATTTCCCTGTTTACCAGGGAATAAAGTTATCGAATGTCTTGCTTGTTGTCCTTTCAGCTGAGTGCACGAGTCGATATGTGGACTTTTACCAGCGTTGTGTGGCATCACTTATGTGGCAAAATGATGCTTTGGAAGAGATTTCGTTGGATAGTCAATGGGATTGTGGAAAATTGAATCGCAATAGTATGACCGAATTTGGGTCAGGAGTCAATCGATTGAATTGAATCGAACAGCGAAACGAATTCGATGGCGATGTCGATGTCATGGCGACTTAACGCATTTTTGTATCTATACACTGCGGCAGTGAGTTATAGTTTGTTTTCAGTTTGATGGCACCGGATGCAATCAGAAACCATTCAGATGATTAAAGAGGAAATATTTCGAGAAAGTTAGTATCCCGTACTCACAATAAAATTTTTATATTCGGGGAAAACCCAAAACGATTTAGCGATGCAAGTTTTAGTTGGCAGTGAATGAAGCTTAAAATAAAACATGGCACAACTCGGTTTAAATAATACGGACTTAAATTATTGTGTGTGTGACAAACGAACCATTTTTTTTATTGGTTGCGTGAAATCTACGTTGGACCTCGAACTACCCGAAAGCCAACGTTCTCTAAACTCATATCAGTTTTGATAGGAATAAGCGATAGTAATTAGAGCAAAGATATTTATTTGCCATAGGACCGAGTGTCTCAGTCACATTTTAATATGTTGAGGACTGATAAAGATTTCTGTCATAGAAAGTAATCAAAAGAGTGACCTTGACATAATAGACGAAATTCTCAAATTGTAATAAGCTGTTAGGTGACCATTTTTTTGTCTTATCTACTCGGCAAATGAAAACATGAGTGAATTTAATTTAAGACTATAAGACTCGGTTTTTTTTTGGCACATGCCTTACTTCACTGAGCTTTTAGTATATTTTCAGATTAAGAAGTAAGAGGACTACTCAACATTGCTTTTGAATATTTGTAAATTCTTTAATATTTTGTAAATTTTCAACATATTATTTTATTTAAAAAGACAATTGAAAATTGGTAATCTTTAATAATGTTGCTACATTATTTTGCTGCTACAGTTCTTTTTGGAAACCTTTTTTTGTCAGGTGAATGTAAAATAAAAATCTAGCTCCGAGCAAACGTGTTTTCTGTGTTTCGTATATATTTATGTGTTTGTTTAATAAGCCTGCAAAATTAGTGGATTATAAATTGAAATCAAAGTCTACGAAAACATAAGCTTATCGTTACGGGAGACTCTATAGAAAGTTGATAATATTTTTGTAAAGGCCCAAACTTTCAAACCTTACATTTCCAATAACTGCAGTGGTGGAGTAAACATTGTACGTGCCTTAATTGCAGGAGTGTGATTCAATTTCGGACTTGTCATTTTTATAACTCGTAAACTTTTTCAAAAACTCGATTTACTTATGCTTCTCTATGCCCTAGTTGATTATTGTTCGTACTTCCTTGCGGACTGTCTTGAGTTCGAATTGCGGCCGGGGTTATTAAAAAAGCTTATTTAGAAGCTTTTTCGCGGATCTATTTTAACGAGGGCTGTTCATAGTTCAAAATTACTAAAATGTTCCTACATAATATTTATGGCTAAAAATGTCATTACTCATCCGGCTTTAGCCTGTTTTCGATGAGGCTTCACTGAGGGATCACAGCCCTCTAATTTCACTTTTAACGAGCTCTGGGTCGGGGGAACGCTTTATGAGTGTTTTGATCGGACAGCAGCATCTTGCTCCGGTCGTACTTTAGGTTGCGCTACAGTCTAGGATAGAACTTGGCCTCGAAGAACAGGCTAGATAGTTCTGTTCCCGGCTTGCCGCCTCTATAGTCTTACACGCAAAGTTAGCTGAGGTCCCCTTCCAATGAGACACCTGAGTCTCGGTGCTCCTCTAACGCATTTCTCTTCGGGGAATTCGAGGGTTTTGTAGGTCTGGCTTTGGTGTTTACTCTTGATGACCTTGCCTTCGCAGTCGTTATGGATGCAGCCATTTGGAAATTTTCGGTAACCTATTTTTTTATAAAACCTACGATGAATTTTTCTGAATTATATACTTCAGTCTATAGCAATTATAAAAGATTGCTAAAGGTTGCTAAAGGTTGTTCCTGTGATACCATCAGCTTCATGTTGAAATAATTATAGAACAATTGCGTCAATGGCCGAAAACTCTTATTTAGGAGTATATCTGAGATCATTGATAATGTTAATTAATAGCTATTTTAGATCCTTTGAATTCTTGACAGGAAATTCCAACTTAAGCGTTTTTCCACGAACAGTGTTCCAGCGAAATAGCCAATTGCATTCCTCCCCTCAAGATATTCAACCGTAATACTCGTCAGTCAAGGATCGAATGCGCATCAGATCATCCTCGAGCCCACTTTCGGATGCACACTAAAGTTCAGAGGCTCATAAGCCGTACAAATCGAATGTAGAATGTCCTACCACAATCAGTCTTTCGTACTCATTACAATTTACAACTTTTCCAAGCAAGAGTGCATCTGTACCTCTCCTCCTTTTCCTCTTCTTCTATTCCTTTCCGCTCGTGGGATGTCTTACATTAAAACGGTGGCCTATTTCCTCATTCATGAGTAAATTGTAAAATAAGAAAAGCGATTGCATTTGATGTAGATGAGGAATAGACTTGAAACTTTTGGCATCCTCATACGGTTTTATTGAAAGCTGCAGCGCCTGAAAATATGTCCATTTTTTGATGAATTCTTTGGGCGGACTGGACACCTCTTGCTGAAATTGTGTTGGCCCTGTCAGTTCTAATTTGGGACAACATAGTCCAGCAAAATGGCCCAATTGTTGACTTTAGCTACGATTTCGGGCTCAAGGCTTTTTGTACTAGGCTGTGGTCCTGCTTTTGTACATTTTGACTCCCCTTGGTGATGTTTTGCGCGGACCGTTTAGGTAGGCAAGCGCATGCTAATATTATGGAACGTAGCACAAAACAGGTCAAGTTTCTTCAAACCGCTTGGCTATTCAAAAACTCGTAGCACGTGCTTAGCTTCCCTCAGGCACTTATGGCTTTCCCATATTTAAGCTTTGTTTATCTTTTACGTTTTCTTGAATTCTTTCCTAGGGGTATGTTCCCTCATTCCGCAGAAAGGTTCAAGTCCTATGATGGGTTTTGCTGCTCCTGGCTTATCAAGGAGTCTGCAGTTTCGTTCGCTTCCATTCCAAAATTGCTGCAGATACCTTATCACATTTTTGACGTTGCCCAGATCATTGAACTTGTGTCGGCAATCCTAAACAATTTCGGATCTGGCTTTGTGGGCATTGTCTAGAAAATCTTAGGATAAACCCTTGCTATTCAATCTCGTTGAATGCTATGAGTGTCGTATTTGATAGTCTTATATGTTTCATTACAATATTTCGTTTCCTTGCGAACAATCCAATATTTGTCAAGGCCTGGTTTTGGTTAAGCATTGCTCTTTTTGTTCATTATTCCGGGACTGACGAGGGTGCCCTTTGAATAATTCCATAGGGCAGCAACTACCAGGCTTTACATACCTATAAGTGGCGACAATACTCCCCCTTGCGGACACCCTTTTGTTGTACTGACCTTGTAAATTTTCTGCAATGTGTTCGTGTCCATTGATCTTATGTTCAGCAGCTCATGCATCCATTAATTGTGCTTTACTCCCTCCATATCTAGGGCCAGATTGATGGCATTGTGTGGAACGTTGTCAAATAACTCTTCGATATCTAGAAAGCACAGATTACAGCATTTTTGGATTGATACCCACATTTCGAATATTTTTCGTTAGCTGATATGGAGCGGTCTCGGTTAATCTACCGACTCTGTATTCGTGCTGACGATCACTGAGGGGAAATTGGTTTAAAGTAGTCGTCGACAGCTTTTCCCATCGCTCTTAAAAGAAAGGGCGAAAAGCTAATCGTTTTTCATGACCTGGTTGCGTTTTGGTCTTTTACCCCCACCTTCGGAATGAATACGCCTTTGCCCATTTCCGTTTATTCGGAATGTATACGGGAGCGAGACTTTAACTTTTGTTATTCTGACGAGGTGCGGGAGAAACATTTCTTACTCCTTCTGTAGTAGGGCTGGTGTAATGCCATTCACAACACGTGGCTTAAACAGTTGAAAGGAGTTTATTTCCCATTCTTATACCAACCTCTTAAGGCCGTCATTATTTGCTATGGTCTTTTCTTCGAGGTCTTTATGTGTTGGTCCCTCTCCGTACATGGGTGTCGGGTTAGCTTCCAGGGTAGGGAGTTTCTACGAGGAGCAGTACTCTTTGTTCCTCATTCTTAGTAAAGTTTCCATCTATTATCTTTTTTTTTATCGTGGGTAGGCAAAAACCTTCATAGGCACTGTGAGCATGAGTTCAAGCTTCTGTATAGAAGTCGCGTTTGGCAGGCTACCTTCCAATGAAAGCACCTGCAATACCTTCATTATGTGCGGTTTCCTCATACGGCGCTAGATCCTACGCGTCTTGTTCGTGTTCCTGTTCGTATCTATTATCTAAGCGCTTTGCGTGTAGTCTTGCTGCACAGGTCAATTGTCTCATTAAAATCGCAGAAGCTATTTTTTTAGCTTTCCATATTTATGTGTTGAATTTTGTAAGTGGCTCCTTTCTGTTGCTCTGCCGTTCTTTGATACGCTTTGCCATGTTATACCCAGCTAACGCGTTTAGAATCTTACTTCTGACAGATTATTGCTCCGCCAAAATTTACGCGTGCTGGGGCCAGGCGAAAGCAATATTCCAAATTACTGCAAGGCTGATGAACTTGTCAAATTTGGAACTTGTCAATGTTACCTGAAAAAGCCTCCTTATTTATTTTAATTTCTATACAAACTCCTGCTAAAACTGGATGCAGCAAAACGAACATATCTGAGGTGGACAGGTCCTAGTACCTGTCTAGTGACGAAACAGATTTGACAAGGCTATAGATCTTAATACATCAAAAAAGGTGGTGGTAAAAATGTTTCTCTGGATCTTGTCTTACTTTTGAGTCCATATTTTCTGAGAGTTTGTGATTCCAAGCTTCCTCCCTAGCATTCGCCCTGGCGCCTTTTGCATCCTTACGACCGTGAATTTGGTCAATGTCCTTCTTTGGACTAAAAATCAGAGGCTGTTTGTTTGCACTAATATAACCTGGCTAATAATTTATTTAAGAGAACTTCAGTCCTGTTTGTTTTACCTTTTGAAATTCTATAAATATTGGCTAAAAATATTGTCAACGATCTTTAGTAGTAGTATAGAGGTATGAATGACAAACCCTTGAAATAAAACGCTAATTTCTGCTAATTTAAAGATTTTCTACTTAAGCACTTAAGTTTTTAAATACAGGATCTAGAATGGAACGGATATGATTTCCCTTTCCAAATTCAACTTCAGGCCCACGAAATCCACTTAAACAGTTGAAATTTAAGGTTCTTTATAAATTTTATCTCCAAATGTGGGCTTGACCCAAAACATTGCATGAAGTTTATTTTCTTAAACCACTAATTTAATTATTTCTTTTTCATTCAAGCCCAAGCTACACTCTGTCATCAATGTAAAACTGCACTGGATGAGGGTTGTGACGATGGCGAACAGCTTGACGTTCTTGCTGCAAAACAAATGAGTGTATATTTTGTGGACTGTGGGCAAGTTGCCCAAAGATACAGTGGGCCCGCAAGAGAGTCCTTTTGCCGGAAAACACTCACCATAGACACAAAAACGGGTGAGAAAACCATTGTCCGTGGATGCGACTGGATTCCCCATGGCCTACCAGCACCCACAAAAGCTAACAATACCTGCGTGAAAACTAAATTTAACTCGATCACTGAGGTGAAATGTTCATGTTTCTCTGATGGATGCAATGCAGCTTCCGGAAATGACCGATCGGATTTATTATTGGCCATTGAGGCTGTTATATTTGCAGCTGTGTATGTATTTGCCAGACATTTTTAGGAATAAGTTAGAAGTCTATTATAGCTCATAATAATTTCACAATAAAAAATAAAATAAATCAAAAATAAATTGTTATTGCCTCTTATATCAAATTAAATAATTGTAGTTTGATTTTTTTTTGTCTATTCCGTGTAGCAAAGGTATTCAAAATCCGCTCAGACTTCTTAATAAAACATTTTCAGTGGAACAGAAATGCCTCTCCTGGCTATTTGAAAAATAAACCGTAAGTTGAAGCAAAATTGGAAGTCGGATTAAGTAAGTCTGTATTTTTGTCCTGAAACAGGCAATCCCGTAAACGATTTGACTATAGGTACTATAATAGCAGATACAAAGCTGAGAAATTAGACAAATACTTCTGATATGCTTATATGATTGTGGTCTAGATCTAGAGCACTGAAACGTTTTTGCTAGGACTATTTTCAGACTATTTTCTATTTCCTATGTTCAGCTAGGACTATTATTCTTCCTTATTCATGGCAAGCAGTTTACACAGGAGAAGAAAGATTGTGAAAAAAGTTCGTGACGCGCGTAAGGTAACGTATAATATGTAAGCACAAATTTGACTCAGAATTTGCTGTAGCCCTCACAAGGTTGATAACGAGAAATAGATAATAAGTATTTTTACGCATTTTTTATTTGTTGACAATGATAATTGTTTCCGCTCGCCAATCTAAGCTCTCAGTAGGCTTTTAGATTAAAAAGAAAGAGGTCGACTTGATATTTTTTGGATTTCGTTTTGTTTTTTTAACACAAGTTATGCTTCTTCATTACATTGCTTTAGTAGTTCTCCTTGTAAACCTTGGGTTATCATCAGGTAAATAAAATAAACTAATCTTATAAAAAGTTTGAAATAATCTTGAAAAAAGTTAGAACAAAATCACAAGCGCTAGTAAAAAGTGTCCGAAAGTCCAAGTTCATAAATTTAGTGGTCCGCCTTTAGTAGTTATATTTTTAAAATTTCTCTTTTAAACTCGATCGGGACTGGATTTCCAACTAGACTACCGGGTTTAAGCTCTCTACCTTTAACAATTAAAAGACTAAAAGTTGTTTATTAAGAGAGTTGATCCTTGCAACGTAGCTTGCTTTCTCATTTTGTACAAAGTATGAAAATTGGTACAATCCGCTTGCTGCAACAACGCAAGGAATGTGGAAAAACGTTCTACCCGAAGTTTTTCCATTCCGGTTAGGAGTAAATTAGAAACAAAATTCAAAAGTATTTCTCATGCATGCCACTTTCCGACACACTATTGTTTTTTTCATTTTCTTATTCAAGCCCAGGCTAGATTCTGCTTCCAGTGTCAAACTGGACTGGACGCTGACTGCCATGATGGCGGAAACCTCACGACGGCTTATTTTGTTCACTGTGAAGAAGTTGCCAAAAGGATGGGTCGGCCCGTCGCTGGAGATGCCTTCTGTCGAAAAACAATTATCTTAAACACTGAAACAGGTGAAAGGAATATAACACGTGAATGCGATTGGCTTCCGGATGGCTCACCTGAACCAACACAAACTAATCATAATTGCGTGAAAACTGGAGCTAACTCCATATATCATGTGAAATGCTCTTGTTTCCTTGATGCATGTAATACGGCTGCCGGAAATAGTCGATTGAGTTTATTATTCGCAATTGAGGCAGCTATACTGGCAGGTACTTTTAGGTTTACAAGACGTTTTTAAAGTAAAATTATATTTAAGAAATAAAAAAATTGTAAAATATAATTTTTATAACATAAATTTAAAGTTAACTAGATATTCAAGAGTCCAATACTTCTTATTCTTATAAAAATGTAATTTTTTATTATTTGGATTTTGATTACAGGAAATTCCCCCGATTTGAATTTATCAAAAAAAGTAATTTATAAGAATTGTATGAATCTATGAATATTGTATTAACTATGTGAGCAAATACATTTGGAAAACCATTTTTTATGGTACTGAAAAACAGTTTAGAGTACTAATATAATTGGCTAGTGTAATTGACTAGCATGTATTATCGATTATCATCATCATTTTCGAATGCCGCTTATCCTTTAAAAGGGTCGCGAAAGTATTATTTAAATGAATCTTAAATTTGGATGTTGTTCTGTCATGTATCAGAGCTCTCTATCTTAAGCTCTCACGATTGATCCTCAGAAATATACCCTTGAAACACTTTACTCGTTGAAGAAGCTTAACTGAACGTAACTTGCAGTCGATCAGGTGAGGTGGATGAGCACCAGAAATTCAGCACCAGAAATTAAACTTATTGATGAAAGCTCTTGTGACTTTTCTGTCCTAAAAGCCTTTCCATTTGCCAAAACAAAATTAAGGATTTTTGCAAATAAGAGATCAGTTTATTTTCTATTACCCCCGCGTGGCAGGCGCCTTGTCGAGTGCGTCATCTTCTATGACGCCGGTGTGGGGGCTTAAGTTGCGGATTTTCAGCCGGCGTGGGTCGGCTGAGGAGCGACGAACTAAGTCCTGCCAAACCTGACTCCAGTGGTGGTGTGAGCATATTGTAAACCGTGCCGAAGGATGCAAGGCTGGGGGTTAAACCAGCCTCTAACGAGCTCTCTCAGGTGCCTAGGCGAAGACCTGCAGATAAACCATAGCCTTACCCCGGTATGGCGGCTCTGCCGGGGTGGACCACCCTTTCCGGCCATTCTCGTGGGACCAAAATATCCGAACTAACAAAAACAAATAAGGATGAGGGGGAGGGCACGCTATGTGCCAAAAACACGGACGACACCGTACCGGTGGTTCCGTGCGATCCAAACGTGGTACTACCAGCCAGTTTGATCGAAACTGAGGATATCTCAATGGAAAGGGAGGAAGAGCTACTCGCTGAACACTCCGATGATTCCGAAGAGAAATCCGGCCAAAAAAAGGAGACCAAGCACGGGAGCAAGGCCAGAAGGACCACTCCCGGCCTGGAGAGAAAGAGGCGGTTTAAGAAGGCCAAGCATATTTATGGCATCTTAACAGCTAAAGAAAAATCTTCCCTCACTCAGAAGGAACTATCTTCCCTTGAGTGGGCCCGGGAGACCAAAGCTAACGACGTTGCCACGAGGCCTATGCCTAAGGCAGCTCGTTCAGTTAAAGGTACGGGTGGTAAATCGGGAAAATCTGGAAGGCCGAGGGACGATGCCGCTACTAGGACATCCCTCGGAACCAACAGAAAGCCTGTTACCGGAAGAGGAACTGCAACCCAAGGACCCAGTGACAAACCGGGCCCAAGCGGGTTGCAGAAAGGCAATGCCGGAAGGCAATGCCGGAAGGCAATGCCGGAAGGCATAGAAGAGAAGCGTTCGCCTCGAAGAGAACACGATCTTCTGAGGACACTTCAAGGACGCCGAAGAAGGCGAAATGGGGCGCCACCACAGTGGGAAGTCCCAGTAAGCCAAGTACGAGCCGGGCGGGCCAGTATAGCGAGGTGACAAGGAATCCACTACAGCTTGCTGTAGTAGACTCCAAGAAACCAAGCGGGCAGTACAGTGTTGAGTGTGGCAGGAAGATTGAGCAAGCCCTCGGGGCAGCTATCATCAGCCACATTCTGAAAAACACGGGTACTAGTGCCCCGACCTACGGCAGAATGAAATGGTCTAAAGGCATAACGTACATCGACTGCAAGGACCAAGCTTCAAATGACTTTGCCAAGACAGTAGTGGAAGGACTACAGCTTTGGGATGGTGTGGAACTTAAAGCCGTTCCAATAGACCAGGTTCCAAACAGGGCAAAGGGTAGGCTGACTATTCCGGAGATGGGAATAGTTAAAGGTGACATCCTCCGCGTGCTGCAAGCACAAAACCCCCAGATTCCGATGCAGGATTGGGAAATTATAAGCGAGGAAGAGCCGAGAAATGGTTTCAGGGGCTATATTGTCGCCTTCGGCGACCTGCCCGGGAACCTAAAGGCGGAAAATCAGCATCTGTTGTCCTTTGCAGCTAGCGAGGTAACCCTCAAGCTGATTAAGCGGACTGCGGAAGCAACGAAGGCGACGGACACTGCGTTGGAGGTGGAGAACAATGATGAAGGTGATCCAAATAAACCTCCATCACAGTAGGGTTGCCACAGCCAACCTGAGGCTGTTCCTCGAGAGGGAACAGCTGGACCTAGCCCTAATCCAAGAACCCTGGATTGACAAAAAGAACAGGGTTTTAGGATTAGGGTCGAAAAATTTCTCACTGTTTAATGTAAAAAATAAAGGTAAGGCGAGAACCTGTATTGTAGCAAATAAGAACGTTCATGTATTAATGTTATCTCATTTCTGCACAGGTGACCTAACGGTGGTGGAGGTTAGAGGGACGGACGAGAACTACACGGTAGCGTCGGTCTACATGCCATTTGACGACGGTACCTCGGTCCCCCCGGAATCTCTGAAGACGCTAGTGACAGCGTCCGAACAAGGTAAGAAGAACTTAGTCTTAAGCTGTGATGTCAATGCCCATCATACGATCTGGGGAAGCTCAGACATTAACGCCAGAGGCGAGGTTCTGTTTGATTTTGTCCTTAGCTCCAACCTTCTAGTATGTAACAGGGGAAATGATCCCACCTTCATTACAGCGAATAGGAGGGAAGCCTTGGACGTGACTTTCGTGTCACGTCCAAGGCTCTGCTCAAAACAGCTCTGTTCAAGTAACGAACTGGAGAGTATCTAAGCAGGCATCACTATCAGATCACTGCTGGATACTCTTTGAGATACAGGTAGGCTCGCAGGCTAGGAAAGTTTTCAAAAACCCAAAAAGAGCAAACTGGGTGAAGTTCAACAAAGAACTGCGGAGGACTATCTCCCCCTGCCCAGACAGAGATCTTACTACCGAGCATGAGATCGACGATACAGTCGAATACATCACCGGGATGATCTCCAGCTCTTTCGAAAAATCCTGCCCAAACAGCAATACAGGAGGGAAACAACGCCCTCCCTGGTGGAACTCCAAGATCGCGGAGCTCATCAAGAGCTCAAGATCCAGATGGAACCTTGCAAAAGAGGGGCTCATCGAATGGACGACCTATAGGGAGAGCGTTAGAATCCTGAAAAAGGAGATCAGATTCGCCAAGAGGAGCTCATAGAAGAATTTCTGCGAATCAATCGAAACAACAACTGAAGCGTCCCGACTGAGAAAAGTCTTATCCAAAGCGCCTATACCGCTATCTTCACTCAGGAAGACTGAGGGCGATTGGACCTCGACACACAAGGAAACGCTGGATTTACTGGCGGAAACTCACTTCCCAGGGTGCTTCGATACCTATGAAGATTACGCTACAGTAGCGCAAGGCTCGCGGAAAAAGATGAAGGACGAAAAGATCAGGGCTATAACCGATGTAAAAAGGCTGGCCTGGGCGATCAACTCCTTCGATCCCTTTAAAGCACCAGGGATGGATAACATCCGACCAATAATGCTCCAAAAAGCAGGGGAAACTATCATTCCATGGTTGAGTAACGTATACAAGTCCTGCCTAAAGCTGTGCTATATTCCCAAAGCTTGGAGAGAAGTCTGAGTGATATTCATCCCCAAAGCAGGGAAGGCAAACCACTCTACGGCAAAGGACTATCGACCCATAAGCCTGTCCTCATTTATGCTCAAGACGTTGGAACGGCTTATTGACGTGTATGTGAGAGAGCTGATTGGTGATAACTATTTATCAAAATCACAGCACGCGTACATGAGAAGCAGATCGGTTGACACTGCACTACATAGAGTAGTAACAGTAGTGGAAAAATCCCTGGAACACAAGGAGTACACTTTGGGTGCCTTTCTAGACATAGAGGGGGCGTTTAATAACATTGAGGCAGACGCGATATTGCGCAGCTTGAGAAACGCCCACCTAGATAGCAGTCTATGCGACTGGATCGGGCTCATGTTAAGCACACGAAAGATAAACTGCTACCTAGGCGAAGTATGCAGCAGACGAAACGTCAGCAGAGGAACACCGCAGGGAGGTGTCCTATCTCCGCTTATATGGACCCTGGTAATGGACGAATTGCTGAAAACCCTGGAGAGGGAAGGCTTCACTGTGAGCGCATACGCAGACGATGTAGCAATCCTGATCCCAGGTAAACTCCCACCAATCCTCAGTGACCGACTCAGCTACGCACTTCGCATTGTTGAAAAATGGGTAGAGGGTCGAGGACTGGGAATTAACCCCTCTAAGACGGAAGTTGTGTTGTTTACAAGGAAAAGGGCTGTTCCATCCTTCAGCAACCCGAGAATGGGGGGAGTGGAGTTACCGTTATCCAGGTCGGTAAGATACCTGGGCGTCATATTAGACTCCAAACTCAACTGGAGGGATAATATAGAAGATCGTGTCAAGCGGGCATACGTGGCACTATACGCCTGCCGCAGAACGTTCGGAAGCATGTGGGGACTGCAACCAAACATGGTACACTGGATGTATATAACGGTTGTAAGACCCATCTTAACTTATGGTGCAGTTGTATGGTGGAAGGCTACGGAAAGAAAGTGTCATCTCTCTAGCCTCACCAAAGTTCAAAGGGCAGCCTGCATGGGTATAACAGGGTCCCTAAGGACCACACCCACCGCGGCACTGGAGGTACTACTCAACCTCACCCCCTTGGACATATACTGCAGCAGCAAGGCAGCTAAAACAGCTGTTCGCCTAAGGGAATCCGGACTGTGGTCCTCAAGATCTTATGGACACGCCTCTGTGGAAACTCAGTGGGCTGCCTCCACAAACACCCCAGTCACAGATTACCTACCTATGACATTCGCCTTCAACAGGAGATTCGCTACCAGAATACCTGAAAGAGGTGAATGGGAAGATAAGACCATTACAGGAGACGACGAGTTCGCCGTATATACCGACGGCTCTAAGATGGACGTCGGAACCGGTGCGGGCATTTTCTGTGGAGATTTGGGTCTAGGTAAATCTTTCCGAATCAATGACGACTGCAGCATTTTTCAGGCGGAGCTGGCAGCCATAATCGAAGCTGCCTCCGAGCTGAAGAAATACGGCCCCGCAAACAAGACCATCACCATATACTCTGATAGCCAAGCGGCAATTAAAGCCTTGGAATCAGACGTGGTAAAGTCAAGGGCTGTGAAACTATGCAGGGAAATTCTGGACGAGTTATCACTTGGCAACACTGTAACTGTGTGTTGGGTGCCAGGTCACACCGATATATCGGGAAACGAAGAAGCGGACAAGCTTGCGAGATTTGGGTCTGGAATGAATGCATCTCTAGCCCTCAAATCCATAAGAGTCCCGCTGAGTTCGATAGCACGTAGGTTAGAAACTGAATCCTTGAGTAGAACCAATCTACGTTGGACAGAACTTGATACGTGCAGACACACAAGGGAGCTATGGCCAGCGGTAAACAAAAAGAGATCACTATTTTTGATCGGACTAGCCCGCAGGAACATCCGAGTACTCACGGGAATCCTCACGGGGCACTGCGCTGTGGGTCTACACGCTGAGCGGCTAGGCATACCGCATAACGATTACTGCAGAAGCTGCAGGGACGTTGAAGAAATTGAATCTGTTCGTCATCTGCTCTGCGAATGCCCAGCCCTAAACAGCATCAGGCGTAGTATCCTCGGCAGCTACTTCTTCAACGAGCTCGAAGATCTAAATAATGTAGATCTAAAGGACCTCCTAAGATTTGTATACAAATCCGGATGGGTCCAAGAGGGCGGCACTCTGAGCTTCTAACAGCGGTCTATTTCTGTTTTCGTTCCAGGTATTAAGAAGGTTCCCAATGGACACAATGGACCCAACTGCTGGTCTAAGTGAAGCCGTGACTATTGTCAAAAGGGCATCCATCAACCTAACCTAACCTTATTTTCTATTAAATGAAACAAAAACTAGTTGTTCGACTGAATATGAGCAAAATGGCGAGTTTATTCAGTGGGAGTTATATCACCTGCCCATGATGTTTTAGACGTTCATAGGGTGAAGCGATTTAGTGCAGCAGCATTTGGTAAAAAAAGAACTCACTAAAGCTCGAATAAAAATTTGTTGTAAGAAGCTTTCAGAGTGAAATAAGAGAGAACGTGTGAATTTAATCCTAAAAAATTAAAACCTTTGATATGGGATGGTACGGGACTACAAATATTCCAAAAACAAGTCAGTTAGTGCAAGAGTTTGTCTGAGACAAACCCACGCCCCCAAAGTGGGCCTGGGCTAAAAATAAAAATTAATTTATCAATTAATTGAAATTTGGATTAATAACAATTAATTAAATCAATTGATTGTAATTTTGTTAGAATCATGACAAAATGCGTTAAAACCGAAAATTATTTCGAAGAAAAACCCATTTTTTCCTAAAATGCCTCCTAAAAGTGGGCGGAGCTAAAAGCTTTGTATAGACCAAACTTAGCAAATCGTAAATTCGTCGTTTTATATGAAGTAAACTTTTCGAGAAATCGGGTTTTTAAAGATCTAGCATGTTAAAAGTGGGCATGGTCGCTATTTCGGGCGGTCCAATTTTTGGCTTCTTAGAGGTTTTGGACCATTATTGCTCTATACAAAAATTTGAATTCCTACACCTTGACCAAAAGGCATTTTGAAAGAAAATTTTAAGTAGAGGTTGTCTTACATTGATGCCAGTAGTGGGCGGGGCCGGCCGTTGGCGGATTTAGCCAATTTTCACACTTTGTGTGTACAAAATAAGGACCAAGATACAATTCAAGTTTGAGTGTCCTAGCTCAATTTTGAAGACCTAACTTCAAGTCCTAAGACTTCACACATACCGACAGACGGACGGAAGCGCATAGCTTAATCGATTCACCTGTCGGTCTTGATCATATCTCTTAAAGGTCTTAGGAGTCTACGGTGATTATTTCACTGTTTTACAAACTATGCATTAAAATTAGTATAGACTGGGTCGGGTATAAGAAATTCGGTAGAATATTTGGACAGATTTGCCCAATTTGAAAATGTAGCAATCTCACCATCATGAGTCGGTCACAGCGAAACTGGAAGCACTGAGGGGAAAACATCGAATCTTTCTGCATAGATTTGTGGCCGTTTGACATGGCAGGAATGAGATTTCAAATGAGCAAACCAGAAGTTTTGCTCTTTTCCATGTTCCTTGAAACAGGTGGAGAAGTTAAAGTCGGTTGAAATGATCATAATGACTAGGTATAGCCATTATCCAAATAATTTTAAAGGTTTTGGGTTATACCGTGAAAAATAAATTATGTTTGCCAACCGTACTCAACCCAAACGCTTCGCTTAAGTTACATTAAGCGTGGAAACGGGAAACTGCATGCTGCGGGAGATGCTGCCCGTCAGTTCAATCGCGCTGAAACTTCTGAACTGAAGACGTAGAAAGACAAAATTTTGTGTACTCATAAACTGCAAAAATAGTCATATAATCCAGCGAGGGTAATTTTAGGAAAAGTGGATTAAATGTTTTTCAGTACTTTTTTTAAGAAGTTAAGAAGGCAAAAACTTGAAAATCCAGAGGAAATATTTAATGAGATTCAGTAAATAAATCTATGTTATTAAAAATATTGGAAATTTTTTGAGAAATTAAGAAAATTGAGAAAATGGATGACGTTTTTCAAAGTGCTTGAGGCCATAACTTTAGAGCTGTTAAGTGCACGCAGCCATAATGAATAAACGTATAAAGCAACTCACAGCTAACGGCGTGGTTTATATTTTTCAGAAAAACTTTTAATGCTGCTCTTTTTACGCATTTTCGAAGAAAAAATCCCAAAAAACCATGAAAAAACGTGAAAAAAAATAAATTCAAAACAGTTGCTTTATAAAAATTTAAAATTTAAAAAAGTATAATAATGGCGAAATAACGTTATGTCTTGCCCTAAAGCGGTATTAGTTTAGCAACATAATTTTTAAATAAATAACGGGAATAGTCCTTCTTCAAAAATTTTATACAAAGCTAAAGCAAATTGCGAAAATTGAAAAAACTCACAGATTCTTACTCAAAAACGTAAAAATATTTTCGATAACAGTTTTTTAAAAGTTTCTAGTCCCTTAACTGTTCTGGCGATCTTAGCGGAAATGTTTTTTTCCAGCTTTTTTTAGAAAAACGAAACTTAAGAATCACACAATATAAGAACAGTTATAGTTACAGCACTACGATCAGCCTGAAAAATATACTCAGATCCAGAAATCATTTTAATAAACAAATAAATTTTTAAACACGATATACACTATTTGCACGATATATGTAGATGAGCTCAACCTTTAACAAAATCCGACGAACAGCACGGCATATGTCTTTATACTTGACGGTCTTTGTTTTTGGAAAGTGCTTTTATGTTTTCGAATCAAATCTCAGAAATTTTGGAATCGCTTCGCAATAGAAGGAAAAATTTGGGATAATTTATGATACTTGTTTTTCCAAATGGTTTGTCAGAACAGCACCAGGAATGAGCGGTGATGGGGGGATGGGGGATGGAGGGGAATGTTCTTTTAATCGATTTTTGCGCTTTTTTCGAAAAAAAAAACAATACTAGAACTCTTTCAGACAAAGTATGAAAATTGGCTTAATCCGTCAACGGCCACGCCCACTACTGGCTTCAATGTGAGACAACCTCTATTTCACATTTTCTTTCAAAATACCTTAAGACAAGGCACAGGAACTTAAATTTTGGTATTTAGCAATATTGGCCCAAGACCTTTAACAAGGCAAAAATTGGACCCCCACAATATCGACCACACCCACTTTGAACATGTTAGATTTTTGAAAACCTGATTTCTCGGAAAGTTGACTCCAAATCGAAAAAAAAATTTATAACAAATATTGAAGATATTACTATTTGCTTTAAGTTTGCTCTATTTAAAGTTTCGAGCTCCGCCCACTTTTAAAAAACGTTTTTAAGAAAAAAAATTTTGTTCCGATATAATATTCGGTTTTAACGCATTTTGGGCTGAATCTAATGAAATAACAATTAATTGATTTCAATTTTTAGCCCAGACCCACTTTTGGGGGCGTGGCCTTTATTAATTATATATTAATTCGGGACAAAAAATTTTAAGATTTGGAGTTACACGGTATATAGGGTCGGGTATATAGAAGTTTGTCACAGACGAACTCTTGCACTTACTCACTTGTTTCATATAAATTTAGTAATTTCCTGGACTATGCCTAGGTTTATTTTTGGGAGTTCTTGTCTACAAAACTTTTGGAAATTGCTATGTACTTACTTACTTAAGGTGGCGCTACAGTCCGGGGTGGACCTGGGCCTCAGCCAACAAGCTTCGCCAGCCAGCTCTGTCTCGAGCTAGCCGTCTCCAGTTTCGCACGCGAAGTTGGCTAAGGTCCCCTTCCACTTGCGTGCGCCACCTGAGTCTCGGTGCTCCTCTACCGCGTCGTCCCTGCGGTGTGGATTCGAAGATTTTCCGGGCCGGGGCGTTGGTGTCCATCCGCTCTAGATGACCCAGCCATCGTAGACGTTGTGTTTTGACTCTTTTGGCTAGGTCGGTATCGCTGTACAGCCCGTACAGTTCGATGTTATATCTCCTCCTCCACTCTCCGAATTTTTCTCTCGAAGCAGCCTAAAGTGTTTTCATCCGCCTTTGACAGGGTCCATGCTTCCGCACCATAAAGCAGGACTGGGATGATGAGGGTCTTATACATGGACACTTTAGTAGCTCGAGAGAGGGCTTTGCTACTCAATTGCCTCCTTAGCCCAAAGAAAATGCGATTGGCAACAGTTATCCTTCGTTTGATTTCAGCGCTGGTGTCATTGTCTGAATTTATAGCGGAACCCAGGTAGACAAAGTCCCTAATTACCTCAAAATTATAGCTGTCGATGGTGATGTTTTGTCCAAGACGTCGGTGTTGGGTGTCTTTTCTTGATGACAGCATATACTTGGTTTTGCCCTCATTGACTGCTAAACCCATATTCGCCGCTTCCGTCCCAACACTCACGAAGGCTTCACTGACATCACGCTTTGTTCTACCGATTATGTCAATGTCGTCTGCGTATGCAAGTAGTTGAACGGACTTTTGAAAGATTGTACCTCTGGTGTTGGCGCGAGAGTTCTGCACAATTCTCTCAAGTATGATGTTAAAGAAGTCGCATGACAGCGCATCGCCTTGTCTTAATCCTTTTTTGACATCAAAGGGGTCGGTGAGGTCTTTGCCGACCTTGACGGAACAGCGTGAGTTTTCCATCGTCATCCTGCACAGACTGACGAGTTTGGCAGGGATGCCAAAACTAGACATTGCGCTATATAGCTCGTCTCTATAGATGCTGTCATACGCGGCCTTGAAATCGATGAAGAGGTGGTGTGTATCGATTTGAAATTCCTGGGTTTTCTCCAAGATCTGCCGCAGTGTGAATATTTGATCGATGGTGGACTTTCCTGGCCTAAAGCCACACTGATATGTGCCTATCAGATTGTTGACAAACGGCTTCAGGCGTTCACACAGTACAGCAGAAAAGATCTTGTATGCGATGTTAAGAAGACTTATGCCTCTGTAGTTGGCACAACTCAGAGGGTCTCCTTTCTTCAGGATCGGGCAAACAATGCTGAGGTTCCATTCGTCGGGCATGCTTTCTTCAGACCATATCTTGCAGATGAGCTGGTGCATGCTCCTAACCAGCTCATCGCCAGCGGATTTAAAAAGTTCGGCAGCTAGGCCGTCTGCTCCGGCTGCTTTGTTGCACTTGAGCTTAGACACAGCTACTTTCACCTCCTCTAGGTCGGGTGGGCGGTATCGTTCGTATGCTTCGTCGGTAACGTCTTCGCCCGGGTTGAATGGTTCGTTCTGCCTGACAGCGGTATTTGGTTCGTCCTCGCCGTTATACAGTCTGCAGAAGTGGTCTTTCCAAATCCTCAGCACCGACTGCGATTCTACAACGATGTTCCCTTGATGGTCCTTACAGGCTTCAGTTCGAAGTTTATACCCTTGGCAGTATAAACTTTTTTTTTTTTTTTTTTGGTACCTGAAAATTGCTTTGTAGGTACCAAAAAAACATTTCAACCGTTTTAAAATGAAATGACGGACGGACGGACCGACAAGTAGCGATACCATAAGAAGTCCTTTTTCCATCTTTGGAAGGACCGCTAAAAATAGTCTAGACCCTAGTTAGCCTTGTACGTCATATCATCTCTTAAGGTACGAATTTCTTCTTTTAACTACTCTTGTTAAGCTTTAAGTTTAGGTCTAAAGTCAAACATCTACGTTTAAAGAAGAAATTATAACCTAAGACGATGACTGTATCTATATATTCTATAGACGACACCTCTTCCCATATATATTCGCCCATCAGTTGATGTATACAAATGATGATTAAGTCATTACATCAAAACAAAACAACAAGAAAATTCAATTCAAAATTACTGATGTATAAAATTATAAACTCCTGTTTCAACCGAAAAAGAAAATGCGTTCAATAAATTCATAACGCTGTTTGTGATTTCCCAAGTCATATAGGCAGCGTGTCGGCAATGATGAAAGGCAGGAACAGGGAGAGTACTGTATACATGATGTATAAAAAAAAAACACACATACAATCAGAAACGAAGAAAATACCCCATAATCCAGGATAACGATCATGGCGGAGCCATTCATTTGACTCCAAATAGAATAGCAGCTAACCGGGTTATGATGGCTATGGCCAATTACACATTTTTTTTCTGAATTATTGACGCGTGGTTGGTTCTGTGAAGGAATGCGTATAAACATGCGAATGATTTCAACATATATACAAATTTATACCATATGAAACGCGTGTGGGTATACAGAGTTTTTTGAATTTGAATTGATGTGTCGTACAATTTTTCTTCTTTTGAATTTCATCAAACGAAATAAGTGAATATTTCACCTTTCTTGAGCATAGAAATTTATAGAAGGACATGTGCGGTACATATACGCACACTTACTTACCTACAAGAACAGACTTGGCAAATTGATTAAGCTTTAGCTTGCACGTGTACTTCTGTTTTTCAAGCGCGAAAAAATACTTGCCAACTATTTTGAACGTTAAAGAATTTTAAATGTATAATTTCTTCAATTTGAGCATTCCTATATAGTCATATGCTTAATCCTAATCCTATATACTTATCCTAAAAAAACTAGTTAACTTTTTTCTATTTTATTTAAATTTTTTCAAGCAAGACTTGAAAATGTCACCAGCTGCTTCAATAACAGCACTCAAAACCTGAATGAGTGTAAAACAAACTCAAAAATGATCCTTGTCCTTTTGTTGAAACATTAAGTTTAATCTGCATTCTACAAACCACCAGATAAGCCTCAAATGTTCATTCTAGAAAAAACCGCAGCAATCCTTTTCTGATTAACTTCTTACTTTCCTAAAAATGTCCTGGTGGAAAAAAGGAGCAAAAAAATCAACACTAATCCATTCCCTTCGTCAAAGCGGTAATACAAATAAAACTGAACACGTTAGCCAGCAAATGAAGCAAAAATAGCAACAAGAGACTTAACCACATCCCTGCACTGCACAACCCGCATAGTATAGTAGGTACGGTGCTATTCTTCACCTATGTGGTCGTTGAATATGTGGTCCCTGGTGACGTGATATGGCTGGGATTAGAAAAGTGGACGCCACATACTTTAGGTGTTGCTCCTGGTACAACCTTCAGTGTACATGAAACCATAAAACTTTGCCATTCGTCAGCTCTGTAGAGAGTGGTAAATCGAAGGCGATTAATGTTCGATAAATGAAGGAGAACCACTCGGTTGTGTTTGTTCTTTTTAGGATAGAGGTATGCCACCATAGCTTTGCGCACATGTTGTTGTGGTCATGCTTAGCAAGGGTAAAGTTCTCGCCACCGCTGATCCTTCGCAGAGGTGATTTCAGATTTCACACAGCTACAACAGTACAGTGGTGGTAAGGTCCCTATTATGGTCCGATTTCTGTGGCGTGTATATTGGAACGTGTGTCCTGGGTTATTCCAAATCTCCTGGAGCCACCATTGCTCACCGTGTTGCCTTGGAGTAAGTGTAGAATGAAAACATATCCATCGTCATATTATATACCCTCTCCGTGTTTGTGTGCTCTTTACATTTAATGGAAAAGGAAAATAAAAAAAGAAGAAACCAAAGTAAGTATATTTGGAATTCAAGAACTAAAAAAGAATTCAAATGGTGGACCTTTCGGACTTGATTGAGCTCCTGCTACAGCACAGAAGTGTCTGGCATTAAATTGTTAAATTTTATGACAAAATGAAATCGAATTTATGTAAATTTAACGATTCCGCATTTAATGGCGGCTAAGGAAAGAACTTAGGCAGGTACTAAAAGTTAATTAAAATCCAGAATCTAACAAAAAAGTGTCGAAAAGTTGTATAAGGTACTCGTACACTATAGCGAGAAAGTGAACATCCAAAAGGAAGTTATCATTCCCAAGGACATGGCAATGTATTCTGTTTAACCCTCGTGCGTCGCCTGGATTCTGCGGATGGGACTATCAACAACATTAGCCAAGGGATTTCCAATATCAGTTCAAAGAGAATTCGAGATACCATTAAGAGGAATACAATTTGAGTCCAGGAGATTTGGTGAAAAATAAAAACCGATGCTTTCGAGAAATGGAATTATCCTCCAGGGATGGAACAAACGCAAGCAAGAAATTGTGGGACATCCTTTGATGGCATACTTGGTTATCTCTGGTGCGAAATACGGTATAAGCTTAATGATATTCTGTATGTAGGAATGTTTAATTTTTTTACCCATTTAGTTCGTTTTGTGCCAAAATAAGATGAGAAAAGTGTTTCTTTTTGCGTTAGATTATCATGACTAAGGCTCTTGGTTCTTTAATTGTGAAAAAATAAACATATTTTTTTTATAAATATCCAAGCATTACCTATTACGTGTTGTTGTTATTTTTTTCTAAAAGTTTCTCCAGACTGATGCAATTTAACAAGGATTTCATTAGGTTAAAAAAAAAAATAGCGAAAATAATACAGCGTATACCTACTCAATACCGACCAGTGCCTACCGCAGCGGTTAGTTCGTAGCTCATCGTCGATAGGAGAAATCAAGGATCTTTATGGAAACACAAAAATGTGGAAAATACTTTTTTACCTTTCGAGTTTTATTCGCACAGAATTCACATTTAATTTTTCCGAAAAGCTATAAAATACAACGTCGATAGGGAAAGAAATTCGAAAACCTGTATAAGCAGCCAGTAAGCAGCTTAGCTTAACAATATTTGAAGAGCACTCCCAAGTCCAGACTTTTATTACAGAGTCTGTCTGATGAAGGCGTTTACACTTTTTATTATTTTAAGCCAGACATCCTCTTGGACGTCCGCCTGATAAAGGTAAAGTTTGTCCGTTCTTTAACATCTGGCCCTGGAATCAACCGACCGAGGGTTAAGGAGCTAACCCATTCGCGGTACAACCAACTGCATTCACTTTTCCTGTCGCAAGAAAGAGTCTTTTCCCGGTTGCAAAAAAAACAAGCAGAGTACACTTCCCAGTCATGTATTACTTCACGGCCTTTCAATTGAAATTGCGATTTAGTTCAAACTAGGTCAGTGTTTAAATGCTAAAACATGAACAATAGTACAAGGTATCATTTTGAAGAATAAATCAGAGGCAGGGACTTTCAAAATTTCAAAAATGGGGACTTGAGTGTCACACGTGAGTGAGACATAACACATAAGTCCCATATTGAATTTGTAACTTATGTCACATACAACCGGGATATAAGTCCCAGCATTCTTATGGCCAAACAGTTAAATACGTATCGGGGACATGCTGCGCCCCTGCCTGTCTTTTTTTTTTACTTTCACTTAGGTTCCAATAACTATAAACTTAAAAAGAAATCTCGAAAAACTTTTTTGCAGGGTTCGCAGAACGATAAAATACGATTCGTTCTCTCGTGAATGGTTCGCAAAGGAATTTTATTTTTGATTCGATCGCGAACTTTATTGTTCGTTTAAAATAAAATTCGTGTTCGCGATCGAATCAAATCTGTTGCGATCCGTAAAATATGGTTCGTTCTCGAATTTATCGCGTACGAACTATTGGGGAACCGTTCGCGAACCGTTCGAATAAGAAAAGAAAATCATTTAACATGAATATCATATATTTTAATATTGAAAGAACATAAGTGAAAAGTATTGTTTTTTACATATTAAGATTTTGGAATAAATTTGCATTAAGTTTAACTAACAAAACATTATTTATTGTTTCTTTGGATAATTTGCTTCTATTTTTTGTCAAAAAGACTGGTAGAGCACTAAAAGCCCGTTCAACTGATACTTGAGTTGATGGCACTGCCAGCACTACTTGTGCAAGTTTTCCTAGAAGACCCTCTTTGTTACTCAGTGTTTTCCAATATTCTAATATGTTAGTGTTTAGCGGCACTCTTTCCTTATAAGGCAGATTTTCCAAAATCGGTTGTAGAGATCTTTGTTGTCTTGATGTCGAGTTTAATCTCATTCCAATTATTGTAGATATTTTAGACTCCAACAAAGAAAAATCGTTTTCCGATGATGATGCATCAACAATGCTTGAGTCGGTGGTACCTAACGCGTCGCCGTCTTCTTCAGCGCCAGCACCCTCAAGTTCCTTAATTAGTTCATTTGTTCTTAGAATTTGAATTTGAAATGTCAGAAGAAAATACACAACTTAATAAACCATCGTAAAAAAAGGTTCATTCATAATATCGACCGGGAATCCAAGGAGGAATTGGCGTATTTGGAAAAACTAAGAAGCAGGTATTAATTGTCAAAAGGGTTTCGTTGGCTATCGAAACTCTCTTTCGGCTGCTGTACCTACTGCTCTTCCGAGAATGCAACAGCAGTAGGTACAAGCGCTTATGCAGAAAATGAAAACAATATATGCTCTTTGATAATTCCAAGTAGTATTGGGGTAATTGGGAAAGTAGTGGGTCTATGAATGGAAGAAAAGTAGGTACAGGCACTATTTTATAAAATTAAAGGGTTTTAAAAAATATTCAATCATCAAAAATATATTACTTATTTCTGGTTTTCCGAAAAGTATAATTTGAAACTTGTACCTATTATTCTTACACTCACGGACTTAATTGACCAAATGATAAATTTTTTCATCGTTTTTTCTCATCTTCGGTCAAAAATGTACTATTAAGAAAATTGAATCGAGGATCCATAAATATTGCCGCGATGAATGCTTCGTTTTGAAGAAGATTTATTTTTCGTATCTGCATGGCATCAAACAAATCTTTGGCCAGGGAATTTTCTTCAAAGGACGCCTCCAGTTGTAATTCGCAACACAACCAGTCTCGGTAGAAATCTCCAATCAAATATTCTTGATACTGGAATTTTTTCGTGCATTCAGCAAGTGGTTTGAAAGCCTTTAAAAAGTTTCCAATGAAGTGCCGATCAATATCAGGCAAATTTACTAGCTCATCATTGTTTTCAAGACCTGATAAGGAATTTATCATATCATATGTTGAGTTCCAGCGCGTATTGTTGTCTATAGCAGGCATCGGAATATTGTATTCACCTGCACGTACAATGACACGTAAGTATTTTACTGCTTTCCGACATTCTTCAACCTGTGGCTGAATAGTTTTTAACACATCGTGGGCAGCTAATTGTATTGTGTGAGCCACGCACCGTACAACCGACAACACTGAGGTCAATTGGCGATAAATTTCCTGAAACTGGTCTTCAGTGTTTGAGTTCTCAGATTCATCTCCAGCCGCATTTTCAGTTGTAACGTTAACTTGAATCTCTTCTTGCATTTCTCGCAACAATTTTGATGCTTTCAAAACATTTGCACCATTGTCCGTTTTACTTGAATACACTTGATTTATTTCGATTTGGAACTCTCGTAAACAAGTAACTACTTCATTTTTTAAAAATTCTGCCGTATGCCTTCTTTTAAGCTGTATCATACCGAGTGTATTGACACATATTTTAAAATTGTCTATATATTGAATATTTATTCCCAAAATGCTTTTGTCCATACGCGTCGCAACATCTAATTTTAAGCACACCAACTTTTTATGCACTCTTTTTATAATCATTTCTTTAATTAAAGAAACAACTTGCGTCACCAATTTTTTCCACTATATTTCTTGAATTCAGGTTAGTTTCAAAAAGTTTCTCGTAGGGCTTCAATATTTTTTTGAAAAATTGTTCGTCTTCGAAAATTCGAAAGGGAATATTTTTAACCGTAACCAATCCGACACAACATTTAAAAAAATCACTCTTCTTCATGTCAATCAAGACCGATTTACTTTTTTCTCTTCGAACTGACACGCTTCCACTTCCTGATGCTTGTTCATTGACGCTCGAATCATTAAAATTGACACTATGTACTGTTGTATAATGTCTTTTAATATTCCCTGTTACTTTTCCTTTCATTTTTTTTTTACAAAGTAAACAAGTTGATTCGTCAGCTTCTTCATTATAAGAAACATATTTATTCGATTCAAATGTCCTTATTTTCCCCATTTATACCAACACAAAAACTATTTAAATTAGAAATCGCCTTACAACCGTGTACCGTAGTGAATGTATACTTGACCGGGAATGATTCATCTTATGGATCTTTACGGATCTTTCTCGCGAGCGAACCATATTCTACCTGAATTTCGGTTTACCGATCGCTCGCGAACGAGAACCAATGGAAAAAAAGGGATACAGTTCGTTCGTGAGCGAACTATAAAATTTTAGAGATCGAACATATTATCGTTCGCGAACTTTATTTTTTATGGTTCGTGAGAAGAACGAAAAAGAACGATAAATATCCATATTTTATGATTCGCGAGCGAATTTTTACGAACCCTGCTTTTTTGCATTCAAGATTTTTTCAGGCTGTCGTCTTTCAAGATTTTTGATTATTTTTATGTACGATGTGAGATTTTTATGTGCGTTTCGTTTAGAGTCAAAAAAAAATTGAAATGGGTATGGGTATGTTAAAACTGACAGATCTTAATTTGAAAACGTTTCTTTGGTGGCAAATATGAGGGGAAATTAAGGGGAAAACTGCCATTTCTCGAATATGAAATCGCAGAATTAAATCTCGTTTTTAGCAAGACTCATTTTCAGATTTACCAATACCAACACACTGTGTTGACAGCTCGCTTGTTTGCTTTGTGTAAATTTGGAACGGGTTGGTCTTTCTACAGAAATATTTTTTTGTTTTATAAAATGTTTGAATTTAATTAACTAGTAGAAAAACTTTAATTTCACATGGGCAGTTTTTTCGAAATGGGAAAACTGTATTCATCCTAATCATGTTCTTCGACAGTCACAGGACGCGGTATTCGTATGTTTTTAGGCGAAGAAGCACCCACAACTTTCCGAAGGTTAAATTAAAGCAAGCAAGCTTCGAATAGCGAATATTACGAGGGACTTGGTGCACAAATGTAGTAGCAGAGAATAAAGTTGAGGTTTTTAATGTAAAAACAAAACAATGACTTATTTCGTTTCTAGTTTCGTCACAAACAAGAACAGAAAACTTCCAGCAGTAAAGCCACAGCAAAATGTAAACAAACTAGGGATGGGAAACAATTTTTCCATTTGGTACCTAAGAAAGTAGGGATGGAAAACAATTTTTTCAATTAGTACTAAAACGGAGCCAATGTACTCAGATTAATTTTACGCTAAAAAAATAATTTGCCAATTAGAATAAAAGTTTTTTCATGGGAAATAGTCGTAAGGCTTTTCGTTTTTACACAAATAAAATCTCAAATTATCGCTTATTTGAGCAAAATGAGTGCACTGCAGAAGCACTATAAATTCCTAAGCAGAATATGGATTGTACTTTCGCTATAATAAAAAGTGTATTTCAAGCTAGGTTGGCACGGTATGGTATACAGACATCTTCAATTAATTTTTGAAACCAATTTTAAGGCATTCAGTTCGTTTCTAGTAAATAAACAACATCAAAAAATATTTGTTTGTAATAATTTCGTAGTAAAACGGTAGCAACTTTAATTAAAGCATAAGAAGTGCATTATCGAAACGCCTACAATGTACTAATTCAAACCATCGTTAACGGAACATTTCGCCGTAATATAATTTTAATGCCTCAGATATTTGTGGCGAATGTTAATCAAAACCATAAATTACTGAATAACTAGATATTCAACTTCAGACATGTAAAAGCTTTGCCCACAAGCTGAAATTGATGAATTTACCCATCCACCGACATTAGTTTACAAATGTGAGTAAATTCATCAATTCGTAATTTCCATGCAATTTCGTTTTGGAGTTTTCACATCAGCTGATCGCGTAAGGTAAATTGTTGTTGTATCTTCTTACAAGTATTCACCGACACGGAAATTTAAAGCTTTATAAAAGCTTTAAAGGCTTTATAAAAAACGTAAACAAATGTGATTTGGAGGGTAAGAGGGACGCAAGTTGAATATCTTTGTGTCAAACAAAAAATGTAACACCATTCCGTATCGAAGTCTCTCTTTTTGTTCCGCGTAACAAATTATGCGTAACAAATTATTTACGATTAAGCCGCGTTTCTGTTCCCGTTTTACGTTACTTATGACAACGCGGCTTAAAACGTAGTAGAACAAAATGCTTTCGAAATAGCAATGCGAAATGAAGAAGCATTTGGAGAGAAAGCCATTTTTGGCTTACGTTCACCAAAATCGATATTGAGAAAAAGTTGAAAATAAAGTGTACACGCCATATAGTGTCCATTCCATTAGAGTAGAAATTTATTGGAGATGATTTTGAAGAACTATTATTATCTTTTAAAAAACTGAAGACAATTTCGGATAGTTTTTACAAAAACTAGGAACTAATAGTTTTCACAAGTTAAATTTTGAGAAAAATATAATTGAGTCGTTTCTTACATGGACCTTTCAAATACTATCGCGCAAATCAGGAATATATATATTTTTTAGCATATAATTTATGTATAGTCATAATCAAAATCATTAATATGTAATTTGTTTCTGTTCTTAGGCTTAGACTAGACTGCATGCCATTTTGGCATATTTGACGTAACTACGAAGAAACACGCTGCAAAAATTTTTCTTTATGCGTCTAATATGCCAAATGGGCAGGCAGTTTAACATAAACTTTATAACAGTTAAGCTTTATGGTTAAATTAAATGGATATTGTTGCATAGATTGTTGAAATTAAAATATTATGGTTAAGTAAACTACCATTTTACATTGAAGAAAACATAGTTTTTACAAAACATTTTACTTTTACTCTGATTGTACTTTTTTGCTTAACCCGACCCACTACAATAGTATTGGCCAACCCACCCTTCAAACAAAACTAACATATGGCAGGTCTCACCTATTCCCGCCTATTCTATCACAAAAAATCTCAATTTAATTTTTTGTTTGATTCAACCACAAAATAATAAAATTCGGTTTCTATTTTGCCCAATACCAAAAACCACATTAAAAAATATTTTCGATTTTTATCGTTCAGTATAACGTCATGATCCCGGGGTAGTAACCTCACACATAACCCTCAATCTGAAGAAACGTTTCCATATGCATTAGGCCCGATGCGCAAAGTTAGCGCCATCAAGTAATTTTGAGGGTCGTAGATGCTCACTATTTATTTCGCAAATCGTATCCGATTTATATTAACTTCATATCAATACGGATCAAAGCGCTTTTCGAAAGGAATATTCCGCTATTCTAATATTAAAGAAAATAACATTATATTTTCATTTAATATTTTGTTATACCTGTAAGTAAGTGCTACAGTGTGAACGCAGAAGTTACAGTCCGTTAAACAGACCGTTGAATACCCCATCCTATCCTTCATTCTAAATTACTGCTTTTAATGTTATTTTTTAAAGATTTATGGTTATCTTATACTTTGAAAAGGGGCGTGGTCCAACAACCCTTGATAAAAACTATCAATATTAGCATAGATATCTCCAAGAGCCGCTAAGGTTTAAGTTAAAATGTAATTTTTCCGTTCAAATTCAATATTCTCGTGCTTTTGAACCCTTAAAAGAGGCGTGGCTAAAAATTTTGAAAGAGTGAAGTCTAGACCGGTATCTCGTTTACCTAAAATGCTTATTCTTAATTTTCATTCTCTCATAAAGAATAAATAACCTTAAAGGCCTTTCAAAATTGCGCTTTTATGGGAAATTCAAGGTTTTTCATCAATTCTGAAAACAAAGTAAAATTACGTTAAAAAAAAAATTATTTGGGAATTTAAAATTAACTTAAAAAATCGCACGATTTTATAATGAAATAATAAATGGAAATAAAATATTATTTTCTTTTATATTAGAATCGCGTAATTTTTTTAGTTTTATTTTCTCAAATTCTAAAAAAACTTTAATTTTTTAAAATTATTGTATTTTTAATCAAGTAATAAATAAAATAAAAATGAAATTATAATTATGTAGATAATATTTTTTTAAATTGAATAAAATAAATTCAAAGAATTTAAATTTTTGGATTTTTGAGGAAATACAATTTTTTTTTTCGTGGGTAGGAGAAAAAATTCGGAGGTCCGAATTATCGAACAGCGGAACAATATATCCGCGAGAAATAGAAGAGCTAATAAGCGAAAAGAGGAGAGCGCGCAAGAGATGGCAACGTTCGCGAGCACCCACGGATAAGACCATCTTGAACCACCTTTCTAACAAATTGAAGCACAAACTTCGTCGCGAGGCTACTGCTTACCTCGAAAGTTTGACTGCCGATAAAGGTTCGAACTACTCTCTTTGGAAAGCAGTCAAGTCCGTTAAGAAGCCTTTAGCACACTCTACGCCATTAAGAAAAGCCAAAGGCGAATGGGCAAGAGAAGACAAAGAAAAAGCAGATTTATTTGCAGATTACCTAGAAGAAACATTCAAACCGTTTGACGGGGAACCGTTGGTCGAGGAGCTCAATCCTTATACGGTACAAGATAATTATAGAATAAAAACCGTGTCATTGGCTGAACTTCGTCAAACGATAAATAATCTGAAAAACAGCAAAGCCCCTGGCTACGACTTAATTACTAGCGAAATTCTAAAGGAGCTACCGAAAAAGCTTTGGTCAAGCTACTCTATATCATCAACGCTTCCATGAGAGTTTTATACGTTCCAAGGCAATGGAAAGTGGCCACCTCGGCCACCTCATAATAGTTCCGAAAGTTCAGAAAAATTTCCTAACGACAAAAAGTCATACAGACCTATTTCGCTACTGCCGATGATATCTAAGGTATTCGAGAAACTGTTGCTTAAAAGGTTGCAACCAATCATTGAAGAAAGACGATTGCTTCCGGATCACCAATTCGGATTTAGGAAAAAGCATTCAACAATCGACCAGGTCTATCGAATAACAAACGAAATGGAAAAAGCTCTGGAAGCGAAAAAGATATGTACTAGCGCTTTTCTCGACGTATCGCAAGCCTTCGACAAGGTGTAACACGAAGGCCTGAAGTACAAGTTAAGGCTTAGCTTACCAGAAAAACTCTATAGAATCTTAGAGTCTTACCTTGAAGACAGAATCTTTCGTGTAAGGTACGAAAATGAGTACTCGGAATTCAAAGAGATAAATGCCGGTGTCCCGCAAAGAAGCGTTCTTGGCCCAATATTATTTTTGCTTTATACAAGAGACATACCCTACGATGAGGGAACAATTTTAGCTACGTTCGCTGACGACACTGCTATTCTCGCTATTGATACGACAGTTGAATTATCAACAGGGAAACTCCAGCGCGCTTTAGACAAAATATGCAACTGGACGAAGAGCTGGCGAGTCGTCCTTAACGAGACTAAGTCAACGCATGTTAACTTAACTTATAAAAAGATAAACAACAAACCTTTATTCATTAACTCGGTACAAATCCCGTACTCAAATGAAGCAAAATATCTAGGAATGACTCTAGACGCAAAACTTAAATGGAAGCCGCACGTTAAAAAGAAACGCGACGAGCTCGAAATCAAGTTAAGAGAAATGAATTGGTTTATCGGAAGATTTTCGAAACTAAGCGTATATAACAAACTGCTTTGGTATAAGCAAGTGCTAAAACCATCTTGGACGTACGGTATACAATTAAGGGGTTGTACTAAACCAAGCAATATATCTTTTTTAGAAACTTTTCAAAATAAGACACTCAGAGCAATCGTCGATCTACACCGAGATCTAGGAATCCCAACCGTGTCTGACGAGGTAACAAACTTTGCTCGCAAACTTAGTACTCGTCTTCGCGGACACTGCAACAATGAAATTATCCGAACTTTGGATCAGACAAATCTTACGCGCCGACTACAACGAATGAGACCGTTAGATCTAGCAGCATAAGATGAAACCGCATAAATTGACGGTATTGTAGGTGCCTTCGTTGGAAGGCAGCCTGCCACACGCGATTACTACAGAAGCTTGAACTACTTGTTAAGGAAACTTAGTCGTAGTCTGACGGAAAATGGGAGGTTTTTTAGTGAGTAAGAATCTCACACTACTATGAACATGCGCGGCCGGTCCTCGTAGTGCCTATGAAGGAAATATAATGAAAAAATCATGCGATAAAAACAAAAATCTTTCCAGCTTTGTAAAGTTTCCATTTCGGGGCATTTTTAATGGATAGATAGGAACTATCAAATCATTTTTTGAAGAGATCCTTCGGTCCTTCGGTACGCCAAGAGCTCCTTTCCTTGCGATTCGCGCTACCAAGTAAAAAAAAAGTTTGTAGATGTGACATAGTCCCAAAACCTGAAGCTGGGTCTTTTGTCGCGGTTTTGTGCGACATAAGTCCCAAACTCAATATGGGATGTATGTCTCACTCAATTGGCTCACAGCTCCCAATTTTGGACAGTGGGACTTATGTCCTTGCGCCTTTTTTTCATAGGAGAAAAGCCAGACTCATGTGGCTATAAAAATAATCTTTGAAGATCAAAGCCTTTTTTCGTTGACATTTTTTTTTTTTTTTTGAAACTTTCTCATGGTACATTTTTAATTGAAGCCTTATTTACAAACGTTTTATAATACATATACATAGTTCATCTTACCTCATCTCCTGTATGCAAAGGAACAGCGTACCAGATCCACTGCATTTGATTCGGATCACTTTTCTGTCAAAACGCCTATGTGAAAGGCAATCAGAAATGTGGCCGAATAAGCATGTGTGAATTATGTTTTGAAGTACTTCATGTTTCATTACTTGAAAACATAAGTGTTCATAATGTGTTCAAGTACATTAATCATTTCATTGTTCCATATACTTTTTGAATCCGTAAGCAATTTAACGTCTAAGAACTTTGAAAAATCGCTTGCAAATTGTCTGCGCATAGAACCAGAACCTTAAATTTGAAAAGAAAAAAAAACGCGGTTGAAAAGTATTTTTTAGTAAGTATGTGGAAAAGTCAACGAGTAGTCTCGTTGAAATAAGCACGCTGGAGATAATCTTCAAATCCACTTTATTAAAAATTACCTTAATGCTATTGACTTACAATGGTTAGGTTAATATCTTTTTTGCCATGTGGCACGATCGGAAGAATGACAAGAAGAAGGAACATTTCGATCTGTCAGAAGTATATATAAGCTATTCCGCGGCGAAGACTAATTCGTTAAAAATGAAATAGCGAATATTAGATACATTGGTGAAAGTATACTTAGAATAGAAAATATTTTGGAATAGGTATAATATGAAAGTTAGGGGGTCGCCACAAGTATATTTGCCGGTCAAACTCAATTTTACTTCATGGCAGGCCCGTTATAAAAAAAAAAAAACAATAGGTAGGCACCCGCACGTTCTGCCTACTCCTCAAGAGCTAAGCAGATTATTAATAGCCAATTCATTCACACATAATTCGACAGTTTTTATTCAAATCGTCTTTAAGATAATTTGCCAACGTAAAAAATTCACTATGCGCCATTTCATCCACTGCGCCATATCATCCTCCTTGCGCGATTACAAGTAAAGTTACATTCGAATTTTTCTGACACTCATTGTATGAAAGTTTATTTAATCAAATTGATTGAAAGTGTTATTCATTTAATCTTATTGTTTACTTCTACAGTTAGTATAGGAAACTATTAAATGCTTCGGGGTAAAATTTTCGATGTACATGCAAAAAACAATCGTCCAAGTTATACCTTCGGAGAGCATGTGCAATGTGTTCTTCTTATTGATACAAAATCCATAACTCAGGATTGTTCTCAAGTCTCGAATATTCTGTCCGCCCACCATCACGTCCATCTGCAAGCAAATGACTGCAGTAAAAATAAAATTGAGGGGAAAAAAATGTTTTACTTACATCTTTTTCAAATGCCGGATCCCAGTACTTGTGTTTCGCAAAAATAGTCAAGAAAAATGTTTGGGCCTTCGAGGATAACACCTCCGCAAGGAGGCAAATCAAAAGAATATCCATGAGCAATGAGAAAGGCAGCCAAATCTCTCGAAATATCATTTCTGTGATTGTGCATATTTTGAAGGAGTTTTCGAAACCATTGTAAATAATGACCAAAAAAATCCCTTGACAATAAAACACTATTTTGATCAAATTCATATATGCAATCAGGATCATCCTTCCGTAGTAAAAATTAGCGATTTGTTTAATCCTTACTATTTTCCTATTGATCAAAGCAATGACAGTAAAGTCCTTCTTCCTCATTCTCTTTGGGTATTGTTCCAATAGCTTTCCATAAATCAAAGCTAGATAGCGTTCAATAAGTTCCCACTGGAAAAAAGTCGCTGAAAATGCAAGCTTATCCACCAGTAAGAGCGATGCAAATACCAGATGGATAAAACCAATATAAATATTCAACAAGTTATCGAAGTTAAGACAACGCTCAACGCAGAGGCACACATCCAAGGCGGTCATACAAAATTTTATTTTACAGATTTTTGAAACACTTTCCGGAAGGACTGTAGATTCCTTAAAATTCCTCTGAATCATGCGATCCAATTGAAGTACTCCGTTTAGTAATTTCTTTTGTGGCTGTCGATTTTGAAAACTGTTTAAGTAAAGTCCAAAAATACTAAAACACTGCTGCACTAAAAATAGCAACATCATAACTTTGTTCTGAATGTCAGCCTTCTTATCTGATGCAATAGTGTCAGCTAGATATTTTAGCGATATTATGATAACGATTAGTGCTGCTAGGAACTGGGCAGAACCAGAGAAACCAACCAGAATCAATCTACAGTGGAACAGCATATAACTTGTTTCGTATTTTTTTGTTTTTTCGTTGTATGTCAAATCGGTTAGGCCCAGGACCTTGGAAAGGAACAATGCCTTTTCAATGTGTCGCACTAAATAGTTCATTTTCACTTCTTTGACAAGGGTTTGTTGAAACTTAATTTAAGGACTGTACTCTAGTCCTATACCCTCGAACCGGAAGGCCAGGAAATATTCAATAATTCGAAAGCAAAATAAGCACCAACGTGCTTATAATGACGCCATTTGCTATAAATAGCATATTCCGTATATGTACAATGTACTACTAACTAAGTTAATAAACTTCCAGCACATTCAAATAATACCTTACGATTAAAACGACTTTGACAATGCTGAAGCAGAAAAACTGATGAATAAGGAAGACATTGAAAATGTTGTTTTATGTGAAGGTTTTCAACCTTAAACTGAAAAAAATAAATATTAAAAGAAATTAAGATAATATTGAAAAGTGAAGAAAGGCAAAAAGGGTGCATCAGGAGTTTGACAATTTAAACGGATAGTCATTTTTTCTGTACCTTCGAAACACACAGTTCTTAGCAGCCTTCCATCCTCTGCGTTCTCCGTGCTGGGCACGCTGCTTCCAGTAGTTCTGACAAAGCGCTCTGGCATCCGTCCATCTACTTTAGTCGTAGGAGTTCTATCTGTCTATATTGCCATTCTTCTAGGATCGTTCTTAGAGCGACTTCAGTATTCCTCGGGCTCATTGCTGCTGGCAGCTTTCTCCTGTCGGCAAGATGTTTTTTTTCGCTTCTTTAACGAGTAGGCGTCTATTGACATCATTCAGCCCGGAAGGCGCTGCATTGTCCCAAAGCACTGATTCTGTAAACCACACCTGTTTTTCGACTGTATTTTTCAGATATTGGTCAAAGTATACTTCAGATCTATTTTGTAAACTATAACATGGCTAGGGTCGCTCTTGTCGTTTACACTTATCTTCTGGTGTTAATCTTTTCCTCTCGTAGGTGTAGATCTATGACTACATGCAGTTATGTACAATTCCGATGGCTTCATTACAATCGTATACTCTAGCTCTTTGGCCACTATATGATATTTCACAGTAGTGGCCCTAGTATGGAACTTTGTCGGACGCTGCTCAACTAATATTTTAGCTAGTATAAGACTCTAAAAGAGCCTTAAAAGAGTTATGTCCAAGTTAAACAATTTCACTCTTGTAGATTGTAATAAGAGTCTTATAAGGGCCTTACAAGCGTTAAATGGCCTACTTATAAGAGTTATTAAACTCTGATAAGTAAACTTAAATTTTTGTTGTAAGAGCTGTATTTTCGTATTTTTGTATTTCGTATTTTCGTTATGTTGTTTTTCGAATTTCGTAAGATACTTAAAAAAAAATTAAAATCGGTTTTGTACGATGCCGTTTTTTAGTTCATTATGCCACCACTGTATAATTAACTTTTCAAAAAGGTTTTTCTTGCATTACGGTGCACTTAAGCCTGGTGCAGTTAAAGATATATCAGCCAAAGTAAGCATCAAAAATACTTGATGTTATTAAAAGACCCCACAAACATTGTTTGCCATGCCACTTGAAATTAGTTGTAATTTATGTAATTTTTTGGAAATCATATAATGTGTATCTATCAAAAGACAACTGTCATACTTCTGTTCGGTCGTTCTAAGGTAAAAGGTATTTTGGATCCTTTTGAGAAAAAGTAAGACTGTTTTACAGGCAATGGTCGAAGAAATGGAATTGTGTTATAAGACAAAACATTTTGATATCAAAACTTATCTCTCCTTACAAGAGTCACACACTTATTAGAAGATTTAAGCTCTTATACAACTCTTATTACTAAACTTAAACTCTACAAGTGTTATATTCTTATAGCAAGAGTCTTATAAGAGCTAAATATACTCTTGTAATAAAAGTTAAGGAGTTATAGGAGTGATACTCCTTTAGCCAGAGTGCTATGAGATCATTTTTGGATCTTAAGACAAGATTTTATACTCGAAGAGTATCAAGAGCATTATAAGAGTCTAATAAAAGTTATTTTGACGTTTTTAGAGTGTATGTTAGTTGGATATGTGCACAGTACTGTTTTTAAATATTAGTCCCATCATATTTTTATGCAGACAGTCCGCGGCATTCTCTTTGCAGTGAAATGGTCTCAAGATTTCGCGCCTGTTAGCGGTGTTTAAAGCGTTGTGATTGCTAAGTACGCTTAGCGAAGCGTCAGCATGATGATTGCTTAGTACTGCTTACTTCCACCTTTCCATAATCGTACTTCTATGCATGGAAGCGTCACAGGCTCGTATTACACCTCTTGATAGCTGCGCTTTGCTTTAACGGCAGCAGATCCATTGAGGGATAAATCGTCCATCATCAGCTGGTGTACCTCGACGTCCAGGGTGTGTGTTGTTTCCACCCATTTCTCCGAAACTATATTCTCTGCTCTTCTATATTATTTCCTATAATGTTCTGCATTAGTGGGTTGTATGAGAAACTCGATTGCCCAAAGATCGCTGTGCGCGTATCTTTAGCTTATTGTCCAGCAGCATATTTTGCCAGTAATGGGCTCATAAATGTGATGTCGACTATTGACCTTCTTCCGTTTTAGGTTAAGGTTACCTCGTTTCCGGTATTGGCGAGAATTATGTTTATCACTGCGAATGTCGCCAATAGCGTTTTTCTTCTGATCTTTTTAGCTTATGAACACCATTCAAGCGCCCATGCATTTAAGTTGCCAGTAATGACAACACCGGATCTTTCCTTAACCGTAGTGGCGATACTGCCTACTGTTCCTTCAAGACTATGTTACGGTGGAAGCGGCATAGCAACTAAAAATTTAGATGCCATTGACGTTGGCCTTCAAGAAGCCTGCCAGGCGCATCACCATCTTGCCTTCGAAGACTCATGGCCCAAATGCCCGCTGAGTATACCTAGTGATATTGCTTTTGGACCATCTTTGTAAATAGGTGGCATCTCTATATCCGGTTTACCTCTCGATCGGCAATATACCCAGTCGATTCTTACCCAGACGATCGGATCCTAATTTTCACGATCGATAGCGCTTTGTTAGCGATGTAAGCTGGCAGGATTTACCACTTTGTGTCACAAATCACAAAAAACCGTCTGCGTAAACTGTGATCGTCACATGATCATTCTTGTGACAGCTCACAATCAATCACCGTCAAAATAAGCCAATTTTCAAACTTACTGGTAAGTTGGTTTTCAATAATTGGTGATTTGTAACGAACGAAAAAAAAAACTGTTCTTCATCACAAGCCTTAATAGAGCAACACTTCGGAACAATATTTTTGTGATCACCTTACGCAGACGGACTCTTTTGTTTGATCACATTGACTGTCACAAAATGTGAAAGTCGCAGATCAACTTAGCCGATTCCAGCCCAGTATCTTCTTCCCATTTTCGTTGGAAGTCTGATGAAGTTCGGGCATCTGCTGCTTTCTTCAGCTGAAGCCAGAAGATCGCCTTTAGCATGTATTTCTAACATTATTGACTTTTTTCTTCCAGTCCCTTTTGTGAAGGATCAGCTTTTCTCTTTCGATAGCCTTTGAGAGCGCCTGTGGCCCGTACTGCAAGCGTATCGGGACGGGTTGGTTTTCATCTCTGCTTCTCACGTTCTTTTATGTGGGTCCATGTCTGATTTCTTGCAAGTTCTGTCTTCATTGAAGAAGTCATTGCCTGCTTCTAGTCTGCTTTTGCCCGTTCTATCCCGCTTGAGTCGCTTTTTGCTTTTTAGCTTGCTAGTTGCACCTTTCCCTTGCCTGATAGTCTCATTGTTGTTTCTTTCCTCCACTGAAAGCTTTGGATCAAGAAATCGTTTACTACCGTCAACCTTCTCGCAACTTTGTTTGGGCTCACTTTAACTTGTGGCTGTTGTTTCCACGCTTGTGGACGTTGGCTTTCCTGCTGGTGGCTTCTTCGCTGGCGTTCCGGGAACTCTTCCCAAATGTAGGGCATAAGTAAGCCCATCCTCTTCTTGGCTGTTTTTGACTATTCTGGGGTTTGACTATTTTGGTTTATCATTTCACTTGGGTCCCCACTCAAATCCGCTATCACCGCCGCTATCAGGATGTGTATTCACCTTTGTGATCCATGGTCATCTGTGTAGGCTGGAAAGCCTTGCTAGGGTTGGCACTGGACTTTATGGGATCCTGTCAGGTAGGTATGATCTTATATGATAAGAACAAAAGTCGAAAAGGCGTTGGCAGGTAGATCGCAGAGGGGGGCCGTACGCCCAACATTCTTATTTCACTGTGTCGCTTCGTTAAAGTGACATTTCCAGACTTTTGAAAAGCAGAAAAAAAGGAACCCAACCCATATTCCTCTCGAAGCAGCAGGCTAGAGCGCCCTCAGCCAACTTTGAAAATGCGCATGCCTCAGCACCGTAAAGCCAGGATTGCGATGATCGGGGTGTTATAAATTGCCTTTTTCATTGCTCGTGATCTGAGCAGGCTTTGCTACTCAATTATGCCTTCTTAGCCCCAAAACTCAGCGACTAACAAGAATTTTTTTTCATCGTTTGATCTCGGCACTAGCTGGGTGTCTTTGTCTGAATTTAAAGCGGAACCTGGGTGGAAAAAGTTCTTCTTTTGCTGGGACGACAGTGTTGGATGTGTTCCTGATGAGAGTATATACGTGGGCCTTAATAACTTCTTAAACTGTGTAAGCAATGCCTTGATTTCGATACTGATGAAAGCTTCACTTTCATGAAGCTTTGTTCTTTTGACGACAACTCGTTTTCTTGAATATCTTTATTTGACACAAAAGGGATCAGTGAGTTATTTTCAAATTTCAGAGTTCAAGCAGGGGTTTGTATTGTAGTGACTTTGTGAAGTGCAGTCAACACCAAAGCGGGCATCTCGAATGAAATTTCAAAAATGTTTCTACTTGCTGCTGACACCATTAATGAACGGCCTGGTCCTCAAACTTCCTTACAGTATTTCTAGCTCTTAATGTTGGCCGGGATATTGGCGTGGTCGTCCATAATACTGGATAAGAGTCTTACGTCATGATTGAAGGATCGTCAAGCTCCTTGCGATGCTTAAGATGAGGGAACCGCGACCCACTAAATGCCACAATGTTTCATCTCACAGCAAAATCGAATCGATCAGCCTTAGTCCGTTATCGCCGGTGGAGTCTTGGTCGGGGCTGTGTTTTCCGACTGTGCCAAACAAAAAATGCATTTTGTTTCTAGCTTGGTTGAAGATTTTTGTCCACCCCAAACCAAATTTGTGTTAAACAGAGCTTAAAACCAGTGAGTAAGTGCTACAGTGTGTTGAATACCCCATCCTATCCCATATTGTAAAATGCTGATGACATGGTTATTTTTTGACATTTTATAAGTAATGCAAACTTCGAAAAGGGGCGTGGTCCAACCGCCCCTAATGAGAAACCACATATACATACAACCAAGTTACACTTAAATGTACGTAAAAATGCAATTTTTTGGTCCAAATTCAATATTTTTGAAAAATCGACCCTTAAAAGGGGGCGCGGCTAAAAACTTTATTTGAACGAAATCTGGACTGAAGTCTTGTATACCTAACCTGCCACTTTTTTTGTTTCATTCTTTCCTAAATTAGGCTCAAGGCTAGTCGAAATTAAGTTTTTCAGGCAAATTTTAGGTTTTTCTTCAATTCTGCCTTCAAATATGGGCGTGGCACAAAGTCTTGTATAAACAAAATGTAGAACCAAGCGTTTTCTACATAAAATATAAAGCAAATTTTTTTTAATTTTGAGCAGAAATATTGAGTAAACTGCATTTGAAAATTTACTATTAAAATAGATGCCACGCCCACTAGAGGGGGTTAACCGATTCAATTTTTCTTTTTTATGTCTTACATATATTAGGAGATGCTAAATGTTAAATCTCAGCCATTTAGAACGTCTTACAGTTTTGAAAATTCTGGAGATAGTTGCACATTTAGACCGATTGTGGGCGTGTCTTTGGGCGGATTTCAAAAATTTTTACACATGTACTGCTTCGCATGACGCGTACCTTACGTACGAAGTTTCACCCTAGCTCAAAATTTAAGGCCTAAAAACATGTGACATACAGACGGACGGACAGACGGACGGACAGACGGACGGACGGACATGGCTCATTCGATTCAGAATTCGGTCTCGACCATATGCCCTTAAGATCTTGGGGGTCTACCATTATTATTTCACCGTGTTACAAACTATGTGACAAACTTAATATACCTCCTATCCTATGGGATGGATTATAAAAAAATAACGCAAACAAAACGTATCGTTTCACTCTTTATTTCTGCAAGTAGTGTATCGGGATACAACCTGTTTCGAAATTAATTTTTCGGTATACATGCTGAACACAATCGTCCAAATAACAGCCTCGGAGAGAATGTACAAAGTATTCTCTTTGTTAATGCAAAATCCACAATCCAAAACTGTACTTAAATCTTGCAAGTATTGTCCACTCAATACGACAGCTACCTATACATACGAAATTAGGTAAAGATTTAGAAATTTAAATAAGCAAAAGATTTTTTATTTTATTTACATATTTCTCGAATGCTGAGTCACTGTAGTGCTTCGCCAGAAAAGTCAAGAAAAACCTTTTCCCCTTTGAGGCAAGAATCTCCCCAACTTCGGATACCAAAAGTATGTCGATTAGCAAGGCGAAAGGTGTCCAAATTTCACGAAACATCATTTCTATAACTGAGCACAATTCAAAAGTGCCTTCAAAAGTGCTATAAATCACGACCAAAATTATTGAATGACAATGCAACACTATTCTGGTTATGTTCATGAAAGAAATCAAAATTAACCAGCCGTAGTACGAATTTGAGGCTTGTTTAAGCTGAAATATTTTCCTGGTAACCAGCGAAATGGTGTTATAATCTTTTTTTCGCATCCTTTTCGGACAATTGTGTATTAAATTTATGTAGACCGAAGAGAGATAACCTTCGATGAACTTCCATTGGACAAAGGTCGCGGAATACGCTAGTCTATTCCAAACAAAACCCGATGATGCTATAAGATGGATGAGGGCCGCAGTAAAATTATTAAGACTCGATTCAGAAAAATACCGCTGAATGCAAACCAATACATCCAAGACAAGGACGTATAATGGTATTTTTCCCACTACTAGGCCGTTTTCATGTTTAAAGGATATTCCCTTAAAACGCCTTTGGATAATGCTATCCAGCTGAATCAAACCGTTGACTAAACAAACGTGTTTTTCTTGATTTAAAAAACTGTTTGTGTAAATCACTATTATGCCGAAGCACACCTGTAGAATGAACATCAAAAACAGGACATCACTTTGAATATCCGCTTTCTTATCCGATGCAATGCATTCCTTTAAGGATATAACTATGAATATTATCACGAAAAAATTTTGTAAAATATAAACGAGGCCGAAGACAAATACAATAACGCGTCTGCAATAAAAGAGCAAATTATTATTTTTGAAACTCCTAGTTGCTTCGTTGTATGTCAAATCATATAGTCCAAGGATTTTCGAAAGGTAAAAAGCCTTTTCAATTTGCTGCACTGTATTGTTCATTTTCACTATTCAGGTGTTGTATCAGTACTAGGCGTTTGACAAAAGAAATTTAGTGTTTATAGTTACCTACTAGAGAAGATAGTACCTAATAATAAAACAATTTCAACGATTGGAAATGGAGCTTAGTTTTTTTTGGCGTTAATTAAACTTATTGGCACCGACACCGTGCGTAGGGCGCAGTACTTTATCGCGCTCTTCATGTATTTGTGTCTGTCTCTATCTTGCCACCATCAAAACTGTCTGCCTCTTAAATTATCTTGCATGGAATATTATCTAGTGTCATTTTTTCAAAGCTTTAAATAAATGACGTTTGGAATTGATAAATAGGTTTTTTACACTTTTACCACATATCGCGCCCCTCCACACCAATGAATGCGTGGCAGACAAAACCCTTTTAGTCTACAAGACTACAATGACACAAAAAAAAAATCTTGACGTGACTTTTTTGGTTGCTGGCTCTTAGACCATTACTATAATCCTTTTTTAGCCTGTTCAGTAACGAGCGAAGTTATTACTGCAGCGACGGCAGAAACTTTGTATGCCAGTAGGAGACCCCCCTGTGGTTGGCACATCTACATTGGGCACCAGATGATTCACCTAAAAAGAAATAGGCGAAAAGAGCGAGTCATAATACTGCTTTTCAAAATCCAGCTTTTTAGTAAAAAAATTTGCTTTCAAAATTCTGTTATTTAAAAATTCTGCTGTTAAAAATTCTGACTTAAGCAATAGAATTCTGCTTCTTCAACTTTATGAAATAGAAATAAAAAGGCATACGTTTTCTTGGTCTTTTTAACCACTTTCAAAATTTAAGATCCATAAAACAGCACTTTCGAATTTCTGTTTTCAATTGCCATTAGAACTTTTTTCCATTTCATAACCATTTGATCTAGCATTGGTCACTTTTCTAAAATTCTTTTCTATAAAAATTAATATCTGATAAAATGGTAAGCCTAGACAAGCTGTTTTTGATTTCGCCTAATGCCTAATAATAATGCCTCTCTTTCTTAATGTGGCAGATTTTGAGGAGGGCAGAGCTTGATTTTTCTGATCTTTCCCAGCCTGTGTATACATTCGAGTTTATTTATGTGCAGCGCATGCAACACACTTAATGTTGGATTAATAAGGTCTAGTATGATTGCGTCTAGATCTGTTTGGCTACTTTCGCTTTCCAGTAGATCGTGAATCAAAATACTGCTTCTTCTCGCTTCCAAGCAGGGATGGAAAAACGATCTTTCTAAGAATTGATTATGACAGTCATTTCGATCTTTCAATCCTGGAATTGTTAATTCATAACGGTGACCTGTGAAAACTTTAAAATTAAACCAGCGAGTTAGTGCGACCAGTGAGTTAGTGCGTGTGTACGCAGAAGTTACAGTCCGTAAAACGGACCGTTGAATACCCCAACCAATCCCACATTGTAAAATGCTGATGTTATAATTATTTTATCACATTTTATAAGCAGTGCAAGCTTCGAAAAGGGGCGTGGTCCAACCGCCCCTTATAAGGAACTATCAATATTAACAGATATTTCCAAGTTATGCTCAAATGTACGTAAAAATGCATGCATTTTTTGTTTCAAATTCAATATTTTTGAAAAAGTATGAACGAAATCTGGAATGAAATCTCGTTTACCTTACCTGCTAGTTTTTTAGTTTTATGCTTTCCTGTATTCGGCTTAAAGCCAGTCGGAATTACGTTTTTCTGGAAAATTTTAGGTTTTTCTTCAATTCTGCCTCCAAATGGAGGCGTGGCCTAAAGTCGTGTATAAACAAAATGCAGAATGTTTTCTACATAAAATATTAAGCAATCTTTTTTCAATTTGGAACAAAAATATTGAGTGAAGTGAGTGTTTAATGCGGATTTCGAAAATGTTTACACTTATGCTATTCCGCATGACGTGGAGCTTACGTATGAAATTTTAGCACCCTAGCTCAAAATGTAAGTCCTAATAACATGTTACAAACAGACGGACGGACATAAATGGTTTATTTAGACCGATTGTAAGCGTGTTTTTGGGCGGATTTCAAAAAATTTATCATTTGGCATTCTTCTGTTAAGCGCTCATCAGTTCCATGTTCACCTCGAAACACCTCGCACTACACTGTTTCAAATTTCTTTCTTCTATAGAACAAGCACACTTTGGAATTCACTACCTCAATACATATTTCGTAACACGTATTTACTGCAAGGTTTACAAATAAAGTAAATAAATATCTCCTTACAACTCGGGGCACTGTTTCAGTCTTATAGGTTGGCCTCTCCTGAGAGAAGAAACAAAAAAAGAAAAATAACATAACATATTTCTTGTAGGTTCAAATTGTATCGTTTGCACCGAATTCGATACAAATTGTAACTCATTTGTATCGAATTCGACACAATTGTATTGACTTTTCCATCCTGCTTCCAAGTCCATGCCTAAAATTCTGTCCCGTAATGCATGCCGCTTAATTTTAACTGCTTCTAACTCGCTATTGTTGGATCCAAATTTGGTGTCTATAACTTGGTTGACTTCATCTATGTATATCCCTTTTAAGCTCGATCTTCAACTCGAAAAAACCTTTTTAAATTTTATTTACGGTCTTTGTCCATTTTTTTTTAACAGTGGATATATCCCGATTCGATTGCGCTAATTTAATCTTTGTCTGATTTAGGTAAGTGCTTGCTTTTTGAATTTTTCTTTTTCTACTTCCCTGTGGAGAGACCGATTTTTTTCAGTAATTATCCAGAATTCTCAGTGATTATCGATCGTCTGAGGTATATTCGACTTAAAGATGCAAGATGCGACGGAACGAAATGTCACTATTTGATGCCTATGCTAGGGAAATGAAGCTCGGAAGCATTTCAAGCTCGGCTAGTACACCGTATGCTCTACTCACCAGCAGGTAACCTGCTTTTACGCTGAGCTGAAATGGTTGATGCGGAACACGATTGTTTTCCGCAGCGAATGCTCTAACGCCGCGGCTCCCAAAGTGTGCTCCGCGAGCGTTGACCAAGTGCTGCGCGAACAGATGAGTAAGAAAAGTTAAAAAACAAAATAAATTTGTCAATCGATGGCTGCCTTACAATGAGGGTAGAGGTAACATCGTTTCTGATAGTTAAATGCTGTGTCTTTTGTGAGAGGTTATGTTAAGGATTTTATTTTCGTCTCTTGTAGATGTTTTGAAAGATGTTATTGTTTTAATCTTAATCTTTAAACAAAAACCTGCTGTAGACCTGTACTATGTTGCGTCGAAGAAGTTGGCTTCCTTAACATCGTAGAAGCATAAAAATTTTAAAGATTTTATATGCGGACATAAGGGCAAGAAAAACGCAGCAAAGAAATCGTTTCGCATCCCTAGGACGAACTCAAAGTTTTGCTGGATAAAACGAAACAATTACTATTATCGCGTTTCCATTATGCATGGAAACGCGAGTTTAGTCAATTAGTCGAGGAGTTAGATTTTAGCGTTTTTGGGCACATTTGGATGCCATACTTAATGTCATAACTTAATTCATTGGTAAATCTCGTATAGATTTACCAGTTCCAGAAATCGACAACTTAGTTTATTGGCAGGTACACATCTTGCCAAAATTTTACTTTATCAGAAAAGATAAAATTCGATATCAAATGTTACTTTGACTGGTCGTCCATTTTCATAGTGAGATTACGAAATAATAATACCTTGTTTCCACCGGACACAAATCCGTGGTTAACACAAATCTTCAACAAATCTAGAGATTCTTCAAACAAATTTTATATCTGTGCGAGTAATTAAAAATGTTTCTCCTAGAAAATCTCCTCTTTTCATCTTTGCCTTTTTATACCCCATACCATAGGATAGGAGGTATATTAAGTTTGATTCATAGTTTGTAACATAAAGAAATAATCACCGTAGACCCCCAAGACCTTAAGGGAATATGATCGAGACCGAATTGTTAGTCGAATGAGCCATGTCCGTCCGTCCGTCTGTCGGTAGTTTTTAGGCCTTAAATTTTGACATAGGAACTTGAAACTTGATATCTGTTCTTTCTAGGTCCCGAAGCAATACAAGTGTAAAAATTTTTGAAATACGCCCACTGACACGCCCACTTTACTTAATAGCATGTTCGATCAAGGTTGTCGCAGGAAGCTGAAATTTGGTGTGCGATATCCTCGCTTAAGTATATTGTGATTGGCATTTAAAAAAAAAGCGAATACCGCCTCCTTGTAGGCGTGGTCATACTTAATATGCATTCCAATAATCGATTTTTTTTTGATATATTTGCTATAAATCCAAAAAACTTGCACCATAAAATGTTCAGATATGTGCGTAAGCTATCAACTGAAGCTAATAAATTTTCACCGCGCCCACTTTTGGGGGCGTTTTTAAGTATAAACCAAATTTTTGTTATGAAAATGCAGTCAACGCTTGTATACCACTTCTGATAAAAAATATAAACAAGAATACGATGTTGTTGAGAAGGGGTGGATGCCACACCCCTTTTTTAGGAGGAAGGTTCTTAACTGAAATTTAACAACCAAGATTTATGACACAACTTGGAGCTTGACAGTGGTCAATTGGGATGGGGAATCCAACGATTCGCCTAAGCGGATTGTAACCCTCCCACTAGTTTAACTTCTTTTGCACACATTAAGAACGAGTTTAAGACTAGAGAAGGAAAACAGAAACTAACCACGTATGCAAGATATGTCGCAAACATGATTTGATTGGAAGGTTAACAACGAAATAATTTTTTTGCTCCTGGGAAATGTCATCGTCACTGCCTTTCGAGAGAGAAAAGAGTGCTCGTGCTAATCTCATGTTTGTTCAGTGAAGACACTAGGGGATTTTTCTTTAATCGTTTCCCGCGAATTGCAGTTTAATGGCTTGTATAGACATAGTATTAAATGTTAAAAACTTTTCAAATAAAATTTTGAAAAAAGTATTACTAGACATTTAAAACAAATATTAAAATCTGATTTCACCATCTGTTGATTCATCTTTGAAATTTGTGTATCAGGCTCTATGATCTGCTTTCGCCCAAAATTTTTTAAAAGCCTCGAATGCAAAAATCTCGAATGGTACAAAATCTCGAATAACCAAAAATCTCGAAAGACGAAATCTCGAAAACATCTCGACTGCAAAAAGTTAGTGAAACCTAAAGGGAGGTAAAAAAAAAGTCAGGCAGGGTTGCAGCCTGACAGCATGACCCCCATGGGGGGGGGTTGCAGGGGGATGAATACATACTTCACTGTTTGGCCATATACCGTGGAAATTCGGTGGCAACTTTTCAAATTTTCTCAACACACACATATGTGTACATTTTTCGTGCCTTGATTTCCAATACATCAAACAAACCATTTGTTGCTTAGTTTTTCCATTATTTGCCTGGCTTTTCTAAAAAGTACCTATGTATACCTTTCGTGAACTGCTATGCACTAACCCGGCGCTAAATAGTATTAGACGAAAAATGGTCTGGATGTACCAAAAGAGCGAATATCTTTGATCTTATCTGCGGTATCTTTTTGTTGATATGTCCACATGGCCAAAAATGCAGAGGGGTACTCCCCTGGATCTTGTATATCAAAGCTTTTTAAACAAGTGATTTCCGCAAAGCAACCTGGTTTTTTAAAGACCAAATCTACAGTTACAAGCTTACTTTCCTTACTAAATAATTGTTCAACCTCTATTGAGATCGAAATGAAGTCGACTGTATACATACACATACTGACTTTTCCAAGGCTTTTGATCTCATTTCACGCACGAAATAGCTATGTTATTGTTTTTAAGCTTAAAGCTCCTGCCGTTCCATCATTATTTATGGATTCAATCTTACCTTCACGCACGGTCATACCAAGTTAAATTTAGCGGACTATTATGGACTTTGTGTGATGCCATTTCTCGTGTTGCACAGGGAATCAACGACAGGTGAATTGATTTGGAAGCCCCAATTGGCCAAGTTCATAATCTTAGCTACAAAAGATATTTTCGTCCTCTTCGGTGCACCAGAAACAATCACTAGCACTTTGCTCCATATCTAAAGTAGAGTAGATATTGCCTTGACTTGAGTCGCGTCCGGTGCAGGCTCTCTTTCACTCGTACTTTTTTGCTAAATATTGTCATGCTCGTAATCCAAAATCTTCGTTAATGAGCTTTAGATTTCCTTTTTTCACCAGCCTTGTAAACTCTAAAAAAGAAAAGGAACCTTAGATTCCTTAATCAACTCATTATTGTTGTAAGATTTAATTTAGGCTATGGAATCATACGTTTTCCTTCAATGTTGTTTCACAAAGAAGCGTCTTAAGCCGGAAGAATTTTCGTCACCTTTTAATATCCACGTTTACACCTTTTGTTAATTTGCTCTTCAATTCAAACAGAAAGTGAATTTTCTCGTTATTCGTCTACGATATCCTTTCCGTACCTGATGCTAACAACAATTGAATCTACAATCACATTGATGTAATTTACATTTAATTTAAATTTGTTGTAAATGAAATTCACACTCAACCTGTCGTATATTTTATCGCCTCATGGCAAGGACACAAAACAAAGACATTATCCGGCTCTATGCAAGCTTTGCTTACTCTGTACACACATTCTTCATTTGCCAGACAGATTAATACTTCCCTCTCGTTTTGTGTGTGTAATTCATTTTGCAAACTCCTCTATGGAGGGATACGAAAAAAGGACAAAGCGCACATTTTCTCAATTTTAAACTGTTTTATAGATGTCGCACATATTGTCGTCCTTGGGGATAACATCCCATCGATCAAAGAAGGATAGACGACGTGTATACTTCGGTATGATTCGTGAAAAAAAACGAAAACATTTTACCCGCACAGTATTGTGCATTTCCGGACACGGACCTATCCATACGTATTTTGCTCAACGGTGTCCTTGTTTGCTTCCCATCTACGAGTTCGAGTAGATGCCCAGCATTGCGGCGGCCCTCCTTGGGAACAAAGTGTGTTTTATTGTTGGGGAGCAGAGTAGGTAAGATGACGCTCGAAAAGTGCACAAGGATAGTGCACCTATTCAATTTATCATATGGCATTATATAGTGTAATATGGTTCAATGCAGAAGGACACCATTGCGGAAGGACACCACTGGAATTGTTATTTGAGGCAAAGACGGAAGAGTGTGCGTTGCGTGTGCTGTTGTAGGTGTGTAAGGTTTCTGGTGGCACCATGCCATAATACAGCTGATTGTAATCCTAAGTTATTTCCAGATCATTTAGTCCTACACCCTTAGGCATTTTGTAATATTTATCTGCGAATCTTAGGTCGTACCAGAACAATTACCCGAAGATGTATAGTTTCTAAAATTCATGACATTTTCAGTGCAGCTCATAGGGGCCTTCTTAATATTTTTAAAGCGAAAACATTTATCAGTGCTCGCACACATCTCCAAAACGGAATTTTAAATTTAATTTAGCCAATATCATATATGGACACCTGCCGGCAGTCCATTATGCCATTTTAAAAAGTTCGCTCGAGAACTGAGCGACATTTACAACAGGACAACAATTGCCTATCCGCAATGTTCGGAGGCAATTTGGCAAAAAAAAAATCAATACCGAGTGAAGCAATGAACCTGCAGCGAGCGCCTTGTGTGCGTGTAGCCACCATCCTTTCGCCAGCGATAATTTTATGCGTTATTCACCTGTCAACAAAACATTTCGTCCTTTCTGCTTTTTTACGACATCTTTTTTATGGCCGAATAGGGCTCCCGACCGATGGCATTACACGTGAATTTTCGTAATACACCTGGTAAGGCACCATCAGCCTCCGCCCCGCTCTTGCTGCTGAAGATTGTCGGCAATACGACAGCTCCCCTGGTGGGAGTTAAACCCAACAAATCAAAAAGTCCAAAGGACTCTCTGGCAAAGTATAGCTAGGAAGATTTTTGGACAAAAGTCGGTCGTGTAATGCAAAATAATAAAACGTCCTGATCCCCGAAAATTATCGATTGACAAATTGACCTTTTTGTGTTGTGTGCGGATACACGAGGCTGACTAAATAGGCGGTCTTGGCACTCTGACTGTGACGATAGGGCATAGGGAGCATTTTGTTAACCCTTTTGGCACTAAGGATCGTGGGAATTTCACACCTTAGTTGGCTATTAAAATTTATGGTATTCAATTTACGGGGGGAATTTAATATTTGTTTGGGCTATGGGGTTTTGGCTTGCGGCTCTTTCGTATGACGAAATCATTGGGGGGATAGGAAGAACAGCCGAGTTATGGTCTTGTATTTTGGTAATGGTATTAAGGAGATAACATAAATTCTCGACTTTCGGAAGAAGTCGTAAAGTTGCGAAAGTGTTTTTCCGACTGAAGGAGTAGGGGTAAGGTATACAAATGTTTGTGGTATTTCACGTGCGTAAAACTGTAATTGAAAGGATAGGGCGCGTGCTGGGTGAGAAATGGCTGCGAAATTGACGGAAGAATAAGAAATCTGTTCCACGGTATCAGTAATAAGTTGTGTTACTAGACGGGACTGTAAATTGTCCAGGCGAGAGAGCTTGAATTTGGCGGAGGCGATGGTTTCGGAGGCTGGGTGGGGTAACTTTTGCACGTAAGTCGTAGAAAGACAAAACTTTGAAATTGCGAGCTTAAAAACTTTAAACCACGAAGAACTGTTTAGGTTTGTTAAGGTTGAAGTTGCTGTCAGGTTCGAAGAAACCAACTCACTTAGACCTATGTAGGTCCATCGTGATACCACGTGGATCTAGAAAATTTGCCTACTCGTTTAACCATTTCGAGCTACCAATGAAGCGTAAGAAATGTTTTTGATCAGTCGAACTAAGATAACTAAGATCATTATAGAAGAAAGCTCCAAGGTGAAGATTTCGGTTCTTAGAGAGAGCCGGTCATGTGCAGAGAAGGTGGAGAGTGGTCTCTTCTTCTTCCTCATCCATGCAGCTCCTGCAAAAGTCGTTAGCTTTTCAGACAGTGTCAGTAACACCCATGCGCGATCGATTGAGAGCTATCAAACTAGAGCTTTAAGATCTAATTTAGGCCAAATCTGTTTCGTTATTGGAACAGAAGATTGGTTCTTCCTATTGCATCCAGTTTTATCATGAGTTTGCATGTCGAAATTGGAATGCCTAAGGAGCCTATATCAGGCGAAATCGAGACAGTAGTTTCAAGTTTGGCGAATTCGTCAGCCTTACAGTAACCTGGAAAGTCACTATGCCCTGGAACCCAGCACAGGAGAATGTTAAACTGCTCTGACATCTCCTTTAGAGACGAACGACAGTCTAAGGCTACTTTAGAGTTTATAGAAACCGATTCCAGGCACTTGATGGCCGCCTGGCTGTCAGAAAATATATACGTAAATCCTCGGCGGATATAGCGTTATTTTTAAGCCAGGATAAGGCTTCCTTAATCGTCATAATTTCATCTTGTAAAATACCACAATGATCCGGAAGACGGAAAGAGAGACTAAGACTTAGTCTTTCTGAGAATACTTTAATGGGGTAGGTGACCCCATCAACTGTCTTTGATCCATCAGCGTAGAAGTGAATCGATTAATATTCCAGAGGCGTCAATCATCCGAAGAAGACCTTTGGGGGATAGTTGTCTGGAAGTTCTTGTCAAATTGTAACTAGGGTGAAGTCTAGGTTTCTAAAAGGGGATCTGAATGTGTTCAGAAAAGCGAAGTGACCTATCTCACTGTCGGTCCACTCAGAGGTTGCTTTTAGGCGAGTAGCAGCGATAGCAGCTATTTGCCTGCTGAAAATATCAAGGGGAATTAGATGGAACAGGGTGTCTTATGCTGCTGAAGCAGTGTTGCGAAGCGCTCCGCTTATACTTAAGCAAGCTGACCTTTGGACCTTGCTTAGCTTGTTGCGGCTTACCGCTTTATATTCAAAGCGGTCCACCAGTCCATACGTCAGTATCGGTCTGACGACCGAGATGTATAGCCAGTGGATGATTCGGGGTTGAGGTTAAGTGCTGTTAAGTGCCCAGAGCAGTCTATCCCTAGTTATCAGATCATACTTATTGGTAATATGTCGCTTTGACCTGTTAAGGTTAACACTGTTTATAATATCGGAGCTACCCGGAAAGAGGGTGCCAGTAGCAGGTTCAGAATTCTGCGCTGGAGGAAGTCTAGCAGCCATCTGCTTTCTTGAGGCTGCTGGATTAGTAGAGAGGATTTTCTTTAGCCTAGAGGTTTCGGAGGTTTCTTCTATTTTGCTACAAAAAGAGTCGCCAAGATAATCGTTTGGTTTTTCGCAGCTCTTTTTTGTAGGATTTGAGGGATGATTGGTAAGGATCCCAGTTTGTATCTATAATTATGGCCTTGGCTCTGTTGAAGAGCTTCCTACATTCTTTTCTAAATAAGCTGAGTTCTGAGGTTCACCAATGCGGTTTCCTCTTGCCTCTAGGAAGTATAAAAAGGCAGGAGGAAGATAGTGCTTTGTTGAGAGCCCTTTGATCAAGTTCAATGGTGTCACATGGAGGACTTAGAAGAAAAGAGTACAACGAACAGTTCAGTGATTATCTGTATAAAAGCCAATTCGTCCTTTTGTGGTTCCTGAAGGTTGATTGGTTGATTCAATGTATCTATGGTCTGAGAAAGAATGTTCAGACGAGACTTTCCAATTGACAATCAGTTCAGCAATGAAATCAGAGACGAGGATAATATCTGAACCCTCTTGTCGACATTTGGCTATGAAGATGGGTTCGCTACCCGTATTGCATACAATGAGATTGGTTTTTGTAATAAAATCAAAAGGTAACTCACCTCTATCGTTGATGTCGGAACTGCCCCATACTGAGTGATGAGCATTTGCATCGCACCTAATGAAAAAGCCAGTGTTGCGCAGTTCAGCTTCCTTGGTGGCACTCTCCAAAGGTGCCGTTGGCCATCTCTAGCCTCGCCACGGTGATGTTTCGGTCCCTTAAGTTAGGGAGTAAGAATACATTAAGACTACTTTTCACTAGTATGCAAGACCTAAAGGCTTACCTTTACCTGTCTCATACAGAACGTAGTAATCAGGGTGTTTGTGTCCGCAAACGCTGTAGTCAGCAACCCATGGTTCTTGGATCCAGACTTTATCTTCTCAATCTTGAGCCAGACGAAGAAGAAGGGAGGCTGAGGCCATTTTGGAGTGATGGAGTTTAATCTGAGCTAACTGCAGCATGGTTGCTACGTTTAGGCAGAGAAACATCCACCACAGTGTGGTTTAGTTCTTCCGATTCTGAAAATGAACCCAGAAGTTTGTGTTCGCTCAGAGGGACCATATTAACACAGTCTTCCGTCTCCATGTCTGACGGAGTGTCAGAAACAGAGGCTTCGGACTGGGTAGGAGCCGTAGCGACGAAGTCGTCCAAATTAGAAAAGGTGACTTCAGTTCGCGGGTGCGGTAAAGGCAGACAACGATACTAGGGGTTGAAGAGGCAAGTTGCCAGTCTCTAACTCGTCCTTTTCCAGGGGGTGAGGAGGCAACTTGCCAGTCTCCAACTCGTCCTTTTTTTATACACTCGTGGGGTGATCTAATCCCAACCAAATGATCTGATCTTATCACGCCTTTGGTCTCAGCTAGATGAGCAAGAGAATCCTGGTTGATAGCTATAATAGCAGATCTATACGAACCTCTTTGCTCCTCCAGCTTAGCGACCTTACCTTCTCGGCCTGCAAGGTATATTCTCCTTAGCGACGACCTCGAACTTTGCATCAGGCCAAACTTCCCCAGAACTGCTTACATCATCAGTTCAACTTGCCTCAACTTGCGACAATATTTTTTCTGCCCATTTAAGTTAAGCGATCTGCGCCGGTGTTCTGTCCGTCACCAGAATATCTCCAAATGCTTTGAGAGTCCGAGTAGCTTCCCGAATCTTCTTATAGAACTCTCTTGCAAAAGCGCGTGCCCGCGATCTTCCACTTCGTGACATTCTGGGGCAGATATATTGCCATTGGGGAGTGAAGAGCTCGTTTTGGAGCTGCTAGCAGTGGAAGGGTCATGAAGTGCCACAATCCCACCACTACCAGAAGCTGAAGTGCCTGCTTCGCTACAGTTCTTGCTGCTGACCGCACAGGGTGGATCACGAGTATCCACAATCGCAACACTGTTTGGAAGAGCAGGAGCTGTACCGGTAGACAGTTTTGCCACCGTTCTACCGTCCGGCTTTGAAGGGATGCCAGTCTTACCTATGTACTTCTTTTTTTGTTTTTGTTTTATTTATTCATTGTCGTCCCACGAGTAGTGGAGGAAGGATGTCCATGAGATCCGAAGTACATGGATAAGGCTAAATAATCCGGAGAGCGCCAGGTATCCGGATACTCCGTTCAAGACTGGGCTATTTGAAAAACTGGGCCCCCAGCAGGCTGACGCTCGGCAGGGGTCGTATAACACCACTCGTCTGGCCCAGGGGTGGAGACAAAACGAAAGAGGATTGCGAGAGGAAAAGAAAATTAAAGGACGGTTGGGGTGGAGCGACCTTTGGTTTCGGGCCTCATCTAGAGAAGAGCTTCTCTAGCAATGTTGACCTTACTCAGTCCCTAAAACTCGACAAGTTCGATGCTCAGGCGGGGGAAAAGGGCGTATGATCGAGACCGATTTCTGAGTGGAATGAGCGATGTCGTGTTCCGAAATACATGCTTCAGGTTGGGTGCCCAATGTAAGCCAACTGTAAACCAACTGTAAACGAACCCAATGTTTAATGCTTCGATTATGGTCACTTGAAGGATAAACAAATTGCATTAACCTCATATTCCTGCTAAAGAGCAGCACTCGTTTATTTTACATATTTAATTATTTTAAACAATTGATTTACTTCATAATTCGGATCAAAGTAAAAAGTGTTAACACTTTATTTAACAAATTTTTCGTGCATATACCTCGAGCCTTAACAATTTAATTGGGATCATGCTCAACGCATTTGCTCATACACACTCCCTTTAAATTAATTTAACCAAGCACTACTTTTAATTTTTATTTTACTGCGGGTCTATTTTTATTTCCATGGTATGTATGGACTTGTAAATTCGTGGGAAGGTAAATTCTTACCATAAATACACAACGCGCCATTAAAAGTTTAATGAAAAAAAATTAATTTAACTTTCGTTAGTGCATAATGATTTTTTCCCCATGTGACAATAAGTAGTCGCTGGCATTTTTGGCATAGTAAATCTTACGTGTTATGATGGAGTTATTTGCACAGCCTAGTGGACTGTGCATTAAGGGTTAAATTAAATAATTGTCGGACCACCAAATGCACTCAAGCTGACATTAATTGGTAATATCCACGATGAATAATGCAATTATGAGTCCTTATTTCGTCTCTGCGCAGTTCAGTGTTAATTGATTAATATGCCAATGAATCTACCATCACATGTGAAGCTCTCAAACGAAAGGTCGGATGAGGACTTAGCAGCGTAGGTAATACTGTTTTTATTTAAACTAAGAGCCAAACAGGCGGGCTCCATGCTAAGGTGGGCAATTGTAGTGCCAAATTGCTTCAGGAAACTTGTCCCCGGCTTATTTGCATTTGACAAATCTAAGGCCTAATTACAGCCTCGTTGTGCTGCTGGCCCGCCAGCCTCGTTATCATGTTCTTCCGGCAGCGACACAACAGTCTCGTAAAAAAATCCATTACCGTTTAAAATTCGACTAAACTAAATTTCCCAGGAAAATAATTGCACAAATTTAGGTTAATGGCTTACGCTCCCTAGTCGCAAATAATTTCATTTTTCTTCTCAAATAATCCACTTGTTTTTTTGTATTTGTGTCCATTGTATCTGGTGTAGTGTATACCAACTCTGAGTATACGACGGCGTCGTCCCTTTATGAAGGCAAGTCGCGCTGCAAGCCCGTATTATAATAAAAGTACTCTCCGGCGAGTCTATCTACTGTTTCCGCTTCTACCAAGTGGGTCGTAGGATGATGGTGGGTGGCAAGCCGAACATCCAAAAATCCCAGATACAAGATACAACACATATAAGAAAGCATCTAAAGTGAAATAAAGATCTATCTAACACGTTGCACGACCCCCATCGGAGTCACCCGCGCCAAAAGCAGATAAAGACCGTAAGTAAAAAGCCATTAAGCTATTTTTCAGAGTCAATTGTTGTGTTCCTCGAACATTGCGGAGGGGGAGGATGTGGCAACGGTCGGAGGAATATAAGGGTTAGCCGAGTAGCATCAGCACAACTATACTCCGCCAAGAGATATTGTCCGTAGAATAAAATTTATTGCAATTGAAAAATGTCGCCGGCACAGGAAAAATTCAAAGCGCCGCGGATTTGAAACGGATTTATGTTTGGACTGTGAGATCCTTAAAAAGTTTTCAAATTAATGGCAGTACCAATGTTGTGTACACTAATGAATAACAGTCAGACGAAGTTTGGTTGGATTTTTGTAAGGATTTTTTTTTTTAGTTTTTTTTTTTGCTAAAAAGTTTGAAGGAAAAAAAATAATTGATGCTGGAAGTATAATCATGAAATGAATCTGATTAGCGAGGAATTGCCTCGATTGATAAGGGTTTGAATATGTTATTTTTTTAAACGATCCATGAGATGTACAGAACACAAAATTTGTCTAATTGTCGTTAAAAGGATTAATCGGGGATTTTTAATAAACAAAAGACCGATTACATAGGCTTTGTACAATAAGTTTATTAATGGCTTCTGCGGAAAAAACGCCACGCAAGAAAACAAAAACTAAGCGATTAGTCTAATTTTTTGCAGAGACAGTGACACTGATATATTCAAACTTTTTAAGCTTTTAGATTTTGCAAAAAATAAATGCAAAACCCTCATTAAGGCCCAGTTTTAGAAAAGATAACTTTGACCGCAGTCAATCAACGCAGCCACTAGGATTGACAGCCTTACTTGGAAAATTTTAGACGTTAATGTGTGAACTGAAGGGGGTAAGCCTCAGTCTACTTATGCCTCATTAGTTGGCCTCGTCCTCGCATTATTAATTATAAGGTTTGATATTGCACTGCAATCTAGTGGACTTCTGAGCCCCTGGTTTTCGTGCTGCAAGCTTGTTCCATTGTTGAAGACTCTCTTGCACAGTGATTCATAACAATTTTTTTTTTTAGAGTCTGTGCTCGTTTTAGAGACAAGCTATAGGGCAACGTCTATAAGGCCATAGGACTTCTTAAGCATTATACATACTTCAAAGACCAGAGGCATGTAGTACGATCATTCAAAAGTCTGTCAAATAACTTTGCATAAGCAAAAGGAATTGGGATCATTGGAATAATACAGCGTCAGTGAAATGAGTATTTTGAAAGCTGTAATTTTGACTACTTGGCTCAGATATAAATTCAGCCAACTATACACCAGCCTCGAGATCAAAGAAAGACAACTCCTTTCAACCAAAATTTCTTAAAAGACAATTGATTAGCAATGCACCCTTTCGAGCAACTCATTCATACAGCACTCATCCATCCAGTCCTACTGCACAGCTTTGAAGCATGGACCATGTTACGAAGGTGGACACATGCAGGGTCTTCCAATCTTACAGCCAGAAGTTCTGGCTGTACTAAGGATTGCCGAGCTAATGCAGATAAGATTGATATACTTACTTGCTTAAGGAGGCGCTAAAGTCCGGGGTAGACCTGGGCCTCAGCCAACAAGTCTCGCCAGCCAGCTCTGTCTCTATCTAGCCGTCTCCAGTTTCGCAAGCGAAGTTGGCTGAGGTCCCCTTCCAATTGCGTGCTCCACCTGAGTCTCGAAGCTCCTCAACCGCGCCGTCCCTGCGGTGTGGATTCGAAGATTTTCCGCGCCGGGGCGTTGGTGTCCATCCGTTCTAGATCGGATGGACTCTTTTGGCTACGTCGGTATCGCTGTACAGCCCGTACAGTTCGGTGTTATATCTCCTCCTCCACTCTCCGTCTATGCAGATGGGATCGTAAATCGTCCGAAGAATTTTCCTCTCGAAGCAGCCTAAAGTGTTTTCATCCGCCTTTGACAGGGTCCATGCTTCTGCACCGTAAAGCAGGACTGGGATGATGAGTGTCTTATACATGGACACTTAAGTTGCTCGAGAGAGGGCTTTGCTACTCAATTGCCTTCTTAGCCCAAAAAAACAGCGATTGGCAAGAGTTATCCTTCGTTTGATTTCAGCGCTGGTGTCATTGTCTGAATTGATAGCGGAACCCAGGTAGACAAAGTCCCTAAATACCTCAAAGTTATAGCTGTCGATGGTGATGTTTTGTCCAAGACGTCGGTGTTGGGTGTCTTTTCTTGATGACAGCATATACTTGGTTTTGCCCTCATTGACTGCTAAACCCATGTTCGCCGCTTCCGTCCCAATACTCACGAAGGCTTCACTGACATCGCGCTTTGTTCTACCGATTATGTCAATGTCGTCTGCGTATGCAAGTAGTTCACCTTTTGAAAGATTGTACCTCTGGTTTTGGCGCGAGAATTCTGCACAATTCTCTCAATTATGATGTTAAAGAAGTCGCATGACAGCGCGTCGCCTTGTCTAAATCCTTTTTTGACATCAAAGGGGTCGGTGAGGTCTTTGCCGACCTTGACGGAACAGCATGAGTTTTCCATCGTCATCCTGCACAGACTGAAGAGTTTGGCAGGGATGCCAAAACTAGGTATTGCGCTATATAACTCGTCTCTATAGATGCTGTCATACGCGGCCTTGAAATCGATGAAGAGGTGGTGTGTATCGATTTTAATTCCTGGGTTTTCTCCAAGATCTACCGCAGTGTGAATATTTGATCGATGGTGGACTTTCCTGGCCTAAGGCCACACTGATATGTGCCATCAGGTTGTTGACAAACGGCTTCAGGCGTTCACACAGTACTGCAGAAAAGATCTTGCATGCGATGTTAAGAAGACTTATGCCCCTGTAGTTGGCACAACTCAGAGGGTCTCCTTTCTTCAGGATCGGGCAAACAATGCTGAGTTTCCATTCGTTGGGCATGCTTTCTTCCGACCATATCTTGCAGATGAGCTGGTGCATGCTCCTGACCAGCTCATCGCCAGCGGATTTAAAAATTTCGGCAGCTAGGCCGTCTGCTCCGGCTGCTTTGCTGCACTTGAGCTTAGACACAGCTACTTTCACCTCCTCCAGGTCGGGTGGGCGGTGTCGTTCGTATGCTTCGTCGGTAACGTCTTCGCCAGGGTTGAATGATTCGTTCTGCCTGACAGCGATATTTGGTTCCCCTCGCCGTTATACAGTCTGCAGAAGTGGTCTTTCCAAATCCTCAGCACCGACTGCGATTCTACAACGATGTTCCCTTGATGGTCCTTACAGGCTTCAGTTCGAAGTTTGTACCCTTGGCAGGACCTTTTGATCCTTTGGTAAAACTTTGCAACCTCATTCCTGTTGTAACATCTCTCTATCTCTTCAACCGCGCGCTTCTCGTGCTCTCTCTTTTTCCTTCGGAGAAGCCGGTGTTCCTCTCTCCTCCTCTGCTCGTAGAGCTCGCGAGCAGCTCTAGTCCTTCTGTGCAGCGCCGCTTTGTATGCTTCCTGTTTAGCTGCATCTGCTTGCCGGCATTCTTCGTCAAACCAGGGAATTCGTTGTGGTGGCCGTGTGAAACCCAGCACTTCAGAGGCGACGTCTCTGATGGCATTTTGGCAATGTTGCCACTGGCTATCAATACTTGATGCTGGCTGCATAGGACTTTGTAGAAGGTTTTAAGAGACTCGGTTGGAGAAGGACCTGGCGATCTCTTGCGATTGTAGTCGGTCGACGTCAAACTTCCTCACAGTATTTCCATTACTTGGCGCTGGTCGGGATATCCGCAGCCGTACCTTGGCTACAACAAGGTAGTGATCCGAGACAATGTTGGCCCCTCGGAAAGTTCGGACATCCATGATACTGGAGGAGTGCCTTGCGTCGATCGCAATGTGGTCAGTCTTGCGATCGACGCAACCCTTTGTGGATATTGAGATGCGGGCACTGTGTACTAGCTACCACAACGTATCGCCCCGCAGCAAAGCCGATCAGCCTGAATTCGTTATCGGAGGTCATGTCGTGCAGGCTATGCTTTCCGACTGTACGACCAAAGATGCCCTCCCTTCCTAGCTTGGCATTAAAATCGCCTAGGACAATCTTAATGTCGTAGCTAGGGCACTGCTCATAAGTTTTTCCAGGAGCTCGTAGAACATATCTTCGGTCTCGTCATCTTTCTCCTCTGTTTGGGCATGCGCGCACATGAGGCTAATGTTGGCGAATTTAGCCTTGATGCGGATCGTCGCGAGGCGCTTACTTACAGGGTTGAAGCTCAAGACTTTTTGCCTAAGTCTGCCTCCAACAACGAAACCTTCTTTTTCCCGGCCCGTCCCACCGCATTTCTTGGATGGCAGTAATGTCTGCCTGTCGGCTGCACGTAGTCTGTTAAGGGACCTAACATTCCACGTGCAGATCCGGAGCTCGTTGTCCTTTTCTCGTTTGCATTGGTTGTCAACAGTAAATCCGTCCGAATCCGAGGCTTGTTTCTGCTTCGTGACTGGTGTTTCTTTACGTGGCCGGGAAGTCACCTCGACGGCACGACCCCCAACCTGGAGGACCAGATCCCTTGTTTAGCTCTAAGGACGGAGAGCCGGATAGCCCGCTCCTTATAGGCCAGAGCTCCGAATACGTCGCTGTAGCCCGTGTTCACTAAGTAGTTCGGCCTGACTGGAACTATGGACGCCACCGTTGATTCCATCTGGGGAATTCCTCCGCTGCCGTCCGGATGCAAGGAGAAGTGCCTTAGTTAACACTCATCCTCCCCTCTCTCGTCTGCTACCCCCAATAACCTTCCAAAGGGGTTGGAACCTCATCTCCAGTTGAGGTACTAGGCACCCGGTGTTCACCACGGGGAGTTAAGAGTAGGAGTTGATAGACAGAGATTGGTTTAGAAAACCTGTGGATGCTTGTATCCTCTTGAGGGCACATGTCTATCCTTTGACGACCTACTAAGAGCTACTATTACGAAGAGAACATTAAAATGATGGCCAACCAAAGGTCGTTTCGTTTATATATGTATAAAAGGCTCTCTGGGCCCGACTAGACAGAAGAGGATCCAAGGGACTATTAAAATTGAGCAGGGTCAAGCTTGGGGCTTTAATGGGAGCTCTGATAAGACACTGCCTCCAGGAAACAGGCAAAGATTCTGGGGCTGTTTGCAGTGATCTACAGTCAGCTGAGGATATAACACACATACTTTGCGAATGCGAGGCAATTTCGCGTATGCGCGATTTTTTAGGGGAATATTTTTTCGAAAGTTTGTTTTTTCGGAAGTAGAGGGCACAAATTTTCACAAAAAAGGCCTTCTTGTTTTTTTTACAGGGAAAGTGGTTATTTCACCAGGGAGAATTTTGAGGTTGTTTTTGCTCTTTTCAATGTTAAGACTGGTTCCGCAGGGATCGCGATGGGCTCATTTTGGTGCCTAGTGTTTGTGTGGTCCTTTTTACCACACCCCTGTTTTACCTAACCTAGGTGTGTTTGTTTAGTGAATCGAGCAGGTGTGTATGTGTTTCTTTACGTCTTGTCGCCACACAACAATCATAGAAGATAGTCTATGAACTTTATTTAAACAAGGCAAGTATTGTTACTCTTGTCTAGTGCCTTTCACCAGACTAGTACCCCGTACATAAGGATGGGCTTAGCAACTGCCGTGTAAATCCAGTAAACTATCCGGGGTTGGAGTCTTCAGATTGGGTCAAAAGCATCCTACATGGTTATAGGGCAATGGAGGCCTTCGTAGCACGGTCTTGTATGCTAGGTATCGAACGAATTTCTTATCTAAAACAACCCAGATCTTACGTTATCTGCAAGTGTCAGTTCAAACGCCTTTAGGTGGAGTTTTGGGCGGTATCTTATTCCTTCTTGTGAATAATACTATGGTTCAGAACGACACTGTCCGTCCACTTAACTAGTTTGCTAAGAGCAAATTGCTTATCAAATCTATATTTGGAGGTAGGAACTTGTCTTATACTGCAATGGGAATATCGTCAGCGTAGGCTATTATGCTTTTAAGCGGTCTTTCCCCAGGATTAATAGTATTCGTTAGCTACGAGGAACCATAGTAGAAGCGATAATACTCCACCCTGTGGGGGCCTACACGGACCTATTGGTGAGACAACATTTAGGTAAGCCTTAAACTAGATCAAGTATAATTTACTTATGTCCCATCTAATGCCACCGGTGCCCCACATTCATTTGAACCCTAACTATACGTCTCTGTTTCTGGCTAGCTACGCAGTCTAAACTACATAAATGTTCTGGCGAAGATTCTGGCGAAGATTCAAGGATTCAATGGACGAGTTTCCTTTATCCATGAGTTTATATGGATAAGTCGAACAAGCCTTTTATCTATCCTACTCGCATTTAACAAATTTTTACCACCTATAAAAAATACTTGAATTTGAACTTGGTGAATTTTTTTTTTTTTGTTTTAAACACATAAATACATTTATGTATGTTTCACACAGAATAATTTTATAAACATACATAAATTTTAGAGCAGAATATTGTTTAAGTTATGCATGTATGAGTTACATATGTCAAAAATACAAATATGAGAAAAATCTAACGGCTGAGCTCTGAAGTCACAGTTTTATTCTTGAATTCTGAAGCGGTAGCCTGAACAAGTCCCTCTCGAAGATGAATCTGCACGAAAAAAGCAGCCACAGTTTTTAAGACTACCAAAGTCGTACGGGCTGCGACATGGCACATGCCAACTAATTTACCAATGGATGATTGTCCCAAACGAAAAGATCTAATATTCTTTCAAAAATAAGGTGGTATTGCCGTTTTTATAGGAGGTATTCGGCGCACTCCAGGGAGCTTACGTTATCACTTATTACTAACGTTTACGACGTTACGATATTTACGTTATATAAAAAATACCATTAGTTCGGACAAGAATAGCTAAATAGTTACTGCTCATGTTAAAATTACAAAAAAAAAATATAATACAAAATAGCAAAACTATTTTGCGTATTGCAAAATGACCAAATATAAATATCGCAGAGAATCCAATCTACTTAGTTTTTCATGAATACAAAACAAACATGCATAAAATTATCAAACCGGCAAAAGTATGAAACATCATCAATAAATTCCCGCTTCCGGTTTTATTTGTGCAAAAAGAAAATTGCCCAAAGGGATAATCCTATTCGCATTCCATTATAACCTAATGTGAAACTATAACTATACAAACCTCTAGTTCACCTTTTTTTGTTGGCTCAAAACCAATCACCCGTACCACAACTGCACCCATAGAGAAACGAGGATATCCTCGTCCTGGGCAACTCAATACCAGATACCTTTCTATACCATAATAACTCATGCTATTGCATACAAATTAATCACACAATCGATTTTCAATCATCCACTTATTTTGTACTCGGTGATCCTTGGCTCCCGGTCGCTATAGCCACCCCCTGATGGCGGTGGGGCCAAAAAAAAATATTTATTCTTGGCTCATAAAAGAATCATCTTTTATAACTAAATCCCTGTGTCAACGGAATATACATTTATTCAGTTCGCCTCGCCACATCATCAGTGTCCCCATAGGGATGTGAAAAACCGAAAACATTTCTATCGCCCAGCTATGAAAAGGCGACTTGAGCCTGGGCAGTGACCATACCAATCCCAGTGCCGCCACCCGACCGACCCGGATGACCCAACACAAAAGCTATAGAAAACATTCGGTGTCACCATTAAGTGGTGAGCGGGAATCTATTTTTTATTTGCCACATAAAAAAAAAGATTCTTGCGGTCATAATTCGTTTTAAGCCGGAGGCTGAAAAAAGGACTTCCATCGTCGTCCCATATCGGGGATTGAGCGGTATTGGGCGAAAATAAAGAAATAAAATCTCTGTGTAAATATATCACTTGGAAGAATAAATGTTTGAATGGGCTGCTTTTGGATAACAACTGTTCGGAGTGTCACATTCAATTGCCGAACTCTTGATATCTGGGTATATGCAGTAAAGGTCCTTTATCCTACATATAAGAAAGTGTAGAAGAATAAAAAGGCGTTGCTATTTCTTGTGGCATAGTTACCTAACCTATATAACTTATGAGGATTTATTACATCTGGCTTTAGTTCATGTGTTTCTTTTTTTGCTGTGATGTGCACATAAACTATCTATAAACACGGTTCTGCTTAGAGCTTCTATCTTGAGCTTGTTGAGACTACACTTCTATGTATATTGACAAGGGTCGAATTGCTTTTTATTTTATTCTCATAAGATTTTTAATTCAATTTTCAAAACATTAAAAAATTTATTAAAGCCCTACAGATCTAGCTACGAAATAAATTTGGCCTAAAAGAAGGTCACAGAAGGTGTTATAATTTTTACAAACGTACATTCTATTTGGAGAGTTGTACAGTTAACACTTTTTTTTAACGTTTTTTGTAGTAACTTTTAAAAATTGGAGAATAATATTGTATAGTGGTTTTGATTATCCCAATTCTTGTGGCACCGTAGCCAAAGACGACCAGAGAATGGAAATATTCAATAGAACTAAATAATAGAACCAAGCAGCCTATGAGCTTGCAGAATTACTCAGAACTTACGGATAAGTTTTGCGGATAAATTTATAACAACCTATTAATTCATCTGGTCATTAAAATATTTCATCACACTCATAGAGTATCAAAGTCGAATGGAAAACCATTGGTCTTATCCAATTCGAGTACCTCACTGTTAATGGTAATGACTATAACTCGATTTCAGAGACCGCATGCAACTTATAAAGTACACTTAACTTGAACTTAATTGCCCCCCGAAGGTAAGCGGTGTTCGCTGACATTGTTAGTCGTTTAACTTTTGCTTAGAAGTCACCATCTCCAATGGCCACTAAATCCAAAGTGCAATGAAAGTTGTGACGACAAAAGAAAACTATTTCTGCACTGCCAAACCACAGGCGAACTTTACCTGCTGTGTGTCTGTGTATATATGTATGTGTGTCAAAGAGTTGAGTTAAAATAAATCCTTAACCGGTCCATGTTTAAATATTTTTATAGTCTTGTTGTTGCGTAAAATTTTTTCCAGATTTTAATGAGAATTTTAATTGGAAAACTTGAGAAAATATTAAAAGTTTTGTTGAATTTAAAATTTAGATTGGCATCAAGTGGTGGGCAGTCTCGATTTTTGTAAATATCTACTTGTCATAGGCGGCCGGAGGGGGGAGCTGGCTCTGCGATTTATCATCAAGCACATTTTTTTTAAAAAGGAAATTTTGACGAACTCGACTATTTAACTGTACTTTTTTGTTTAAGTCCATGGTTTGGACTTAGACAAAAACTTTTTATAACCCACCCCATAAGATAAGAGGTATATTAAGTTTGATTCATATTTTGTAACACAGAGAAATAATCACCGTAGACCCCCCCAAGACCTTTTAAAGTTATGATCGAGACCGACATGTGAATTGATTAAGACATGTCCGTCTGTCTACCCGTCTGTCCGTATGTGTAAAGTTCTTAGGTCTTTAAAATTAATCCAGTATGCTGAAACCTGGAGTGTGCTTTGGTTCTTATCGAATCCTTTAACAAGACAAAAATTGGACCGCCCACACCATCGACCATGCCCACTTTTAACATGCTAGATCTCTTAAAAACTGATTTCTCGGAAATTCAGTCTGAATAGAGAAAAATTACATGACAAATATAAAAAATATTACTAAATGCTAAACTTGTTTCATAAAGTTTTGAGCTCCGCCAACTTTGAGGCGGAGTTTTTACGAAAAAACTGTTTTTTTTTTTTATGCAATAATTTTCGCTTTTTACGCATTTTCTCATGATTTTAACAAAATAAATAAATTGATTTTAACTTTTCGCCTAGACCAATTTTTGGGGGCGTGGCCAATGCAAAGAATTGACTTACAGTACACGAAATCAGGCCAAACCAGTGAGTAAGTGCAACAGTGCGTATGTAATAACTTCGGTCCGTCTGTAACGTCTGTATTCCTATTCTCCTTTACATTCCTATTCTCCTTTAGATTCCTATTCTTCTTTCCATTCCTATTCTCCTCTCCATTCCTATTCTCCTTTCCATTCCTTTTCTACTTTTCATTCCTATTCTTGTTTTCCTTCCCCGTCCCGTTACCACTTGCATCATCAAAAAAAAATTATTCCTTATCAGTTTTTGTTTACTTTTCCTTAAAAAGGGGTGTGGCATGCCCAACCCCTTTTAACGAAAATCAATATTAGCATAGAAATATCCAAGTTTGCGCCTAAAATGTAAGCAAAACTGTAATTTTTTGGTTCAAATTCAATAGTTTTGTGAAATCGACCTCTAAGGAGATGGCCACGCCCGGCCAAAAACTTTGTATGAACGAAATCTTAAATAGTATCAGGTGTACTTTATGTGCTAAATTTTATTTCCTATTCTATCCTTAGTAAAGCTAAAAGCAGTCGAAATCTAAGAAAATATAAGCATAAGCCCTGTATATACAAATTTTTATGTGCTGCACTTGTAGTGTAGTGAATAAAGGGGAATCTTTGTCTATTAATCCCGTTTTCGTATTTAAAATTCTTAAAAATAGATATTTTTTCATTAACTTTAAGGTATATACTGTTATAATTTTTTTAGTCTTCTGATTTTATTTTAGATGAATAGTAAAGATATTAAATTTTAGTCGAAGCGCAGGGAAAATAATAATTTCTTTATATTTTTTGATTTTTAAATAAGCTAAAAAAAAATTTAAACTGGTTTTTGTTAACAAAATGTTTGCATATTTTGGCTTGCTACTCAATTGGTTTATGCTTGCGTGAAATTTTGGTGATACTATAGAAACAACTTAGAAGTTGTAGGCATTTTTTAGAACTACGATTTTAATAAATCAACTAAAATGGATTTAACCATATCTCAAAAACCATAAATATCTTAACCCCGGTTTATTTTTTTTTTTTTCAAACCACAAAAAATTGTCTATGACCGAGATTTTTTTCGAAACGATTGTACGTTTTGAGTACGATTGTACGCTAGGAACGGCTGATTTCTCTTTATACTCTAGGGGCATGTTTTTTTTTCGGTTATTAATTCGTGTTTTTTAAACTGTTTCAGAAAATTTTGTTGGAAACGTCATTTTTGAAACATGTTATAAATTGTAGAATTCTCTTTAAAAGTTTTATATAAAACCTTAATTTCATTGTAATCGGTAGTATCGTGAAGATAAGATACAAGAATTTCTTAAGAAAAAAAGATTTGAAACGTTTTTGAAGCTTTCGAGCTAAATCTCAGAATTTTTTAAATATTGGAAAACTTATATAGTTTTCCCAACAATTCTTGTATGTGATTTTTTTCAAATCTTTTGGCCTCATAGCATCGAAGGCCAAATGATTTGAACCACTATCACCACTATGGCGGGGACTTTTCGAAACGGCAGCTTTAAAACGGTTTAAACTGCGGTTGTTTTACATGTTTGCCCAAATTCAGATTTTTGAAAAAACGTAATTTAGTCATGACCACGGTTGCCACATTGGTCATTTATGACCAATTTTGGACATTATTTTTGCTCTTGGTCAGATGGTCATCTTTTTTCCATTTGGTAATTTTTTACGACATTGAAGAATTAACTAAAGAAACTTTTACTTTTGTCGTATGTAAGCTAAATTTGGTGAATTAATCCCGGATAAACTCTGCCCAAGAGTATAAAACTTCTTTCAATGTTTTTTCTGTGTGATTCCTTGTGTGATTTCGCAAAAAACGACATCTGTAAATGACTCAAACTTATTTTCCTGTATTTTTCTATGTGAAGCAAGAGCTGGACGAGTAAATCATTTTGAGAGTCGAAGATTTTGGCATGTTTACTGACCGAGTAAAGATTAGTTGGGATTAACAGATCATGGTGTAAGCTGGACTTAACTCAGCAAAGAAAAACCGTCCATGAATACCTAGTTTGAAATATCTCTTAAAAATGGTTAAACGACAAATGGTTCGAAAATTTTAATACTCTTATCTACAATCTCTTGTCCCTTCCGTACAGCTCAGCTGTCACTAAAGGAAAGTCTTATGAGCTAAGACAGATTAAGACAAATTTAAGATAACTTCATTTTGATGCTATTAATTATGAAATGAAAAAAAAAATAGTCATATCGTTTGGGCTGCATTTTTTTTTTAAATGTTTAAACGTTTTTAAAAATCTTTAGGTACCTTTATTTTAAGTCTCTTATGCCGTTATCTCATAATATTTTACCTCATTATAGGGACTTTATTTGTATGGTTCGTTAAATTTATTTATTTATGTTAGTCTTACTTGATAGTAAGAAGTACTTTGTGACTTTTTATTCTGTGTTCAAAAATTTTTGGACTTAAATCATTTTGGTAATTTTTAGCCTTACTTGGTCATATTTTTTTCCATCTTTGGACATAAATTTTATTTTCAATTGGCAACCATGGTCTTGACCTTAAATACACCGAAAACGGTCACATATTTTCAATTCCTTATTTCTCAAAAATCTTTTAATATTTTTTTAAAATTTTGAATTTATTATTAAAGTTCAATATCTGCTTAGTGTGTATGTTTCGATTTGCTTTTATCTGGCTGTAAAACTTTTCAAGATAAGTGCCAAAACAGTTTTTGTCTTTTTTAACATCAAACCCCAAAGTGTAATTAATCCGATATGTGCGCATGAAACGCATGAAAAAAGTTGCCCTTTAAGGAAGGACTACCACTATATCCAAATCTTTGAACGGTTCTCTAAGGTTGAGCGAGAAACATCAAGTCCTTCCCATGCCTTCTCAGGCACCTATAAGTGGAGTTGGTTGTTTTTTTGATAATTGAAAGTCTAGAAAAGTATATCGTGTAGCTTCAGGTATTACGGTTCCTGTCTAAATTAATATTCGCAGCAGGTCATGATGTATTCCGATAACACAAATTGAAAACTTCAGTTTACACCTTTCTCAGCCTACTTAAACGTAATTATCAAACAAGTCAGATATGGTAAAATTGTATATTGTATCAATTCTCGAAACCGCATAGTTTTTCACATTTTTTTTTTCTGGATATTGCATACTTGCTGATTTGTATATGCGGTCACATAATTGTAGTGGCTTACCATACTTTTAACATTTTGAGCAAAGAAAAAAACGTTCGAAATCCAATCAGTTTTATTTTTTTTTTTTTTTTTTTGCATACACTTTTTTCAAGCTTTTGACTCATTTCCGTTAATGCGGTCCCCAAAAGCAGAATAATTAAAATTCGAAAACATGGTTTTCGATGATTACCATCTGATACAGAAACAACTACACGACACGTACCTGATTCGGCAGGCATATCGGGTCTCCAGGGGCGGTAGGTAATGTGTTTTCATGCCTTTTACCATCAAGGACATCATGATATCTCTACACGGGAAAAATGCAAATGGATGGGAAATGACCGATACTGTCAGAAGCAATTGACCGCACAATTTATAGCGAAAACATCTTTTAGTTTAACTGCATGTTGTGCAAATATAAAATTATTAAAAAAATAAGGGAGGCATGAAAAAATTATAGTTTTTTTTTTTTTTAAATCAGTTTTTCCCGAAAGCATCAAATTGATTTCTGTGTCTGTTCACACGTCATGTGCTCATGTTGAAATAACGTGTAAAATTATCCGGTGTCATCGATGCAATTAAATAGATACTGTACAACACAGAAGTCGCTGAAGGATATTTATTACGGGAATGAATATAAATCGCACAAAAAGAATTTATTTAATTTTTTTTTTGCAAGGTTGTATGCTTTAAACTTTTTATGCCGCTTTCATTTTTTATTTTATTATTTTTATTTATTTTATTATTTGCAAATTAAGTGAGGCTTTGTAGGGTTAAACAGGGGCGTGCTGAAAAAATACACTAAAATCGCAATTCTACAAAGGCAAACTAAGTAGTTGAAGCTTTTTTAGGTTATGACTAATAACAAAAATTTTTGGCTTAAACAAAATGTAGCTCGTTAAATAAAAAAATATAACGGTACTCGAAAAAAGATTCTAAATAGTCGCTTTATGGATTTTCACCCTGCCTGCGTTTTGGAAAAAAAATTCATTTCCAAACGAAAATGTGATGTTTTGAAAGACTTTCTCTTCCTTCTTTCACGGGCAGTAATCTTTTCTCCCTCTTTCTCTCGGCTCAATACTCTTCATATGCTGCCCTTGCGTTAAAGTATTTTTATAGCAATGATGTCTGTCCTATTATGACATTGGAAATCACATTATTTTTACACTACCTCATTACCATAAAAAAAAAACCTACCTTAATCTGAGTTTTCTAATCCCTCTGTCAAGTTTTCAATAATTCAATGCTTTTTCAATTGAATGTTTTGACAGTAGGGGGGTCTTGAGATTGCAACAATTTCGGCAGATGGTATTTATAGTTTAGATACATGTCGTCAGAGGGATTCCAGATTTTTAATGCATCCCCCTCTCAGATATATTCAATATACAACTCTTTGAAAGCTCGCTTAAATGGATTCGATAACGCACCGTTCAGTCTATAACTATGGATATTCTCCTCAGATGAGCTCTTTTAAATGGTTTAGTGCAGAACGATAACAAAATATTGAAAGGTGAGGTTACACATACCTCCCAAATCTCAAATTTGCTCTCATCACGATAGCTTGCACAGCTAGCCATGACTTCCTTCCTTTGACAGGAGGGTCTACACCTTAAAATTGGCTACCTTCGAAACTTTGATTAAGATTACTTCATTGAAATATCTTAGTAGGTGCTTGTTAGACCAAAGGAACCGGCAGCGTGACCCGGACCTCTATTAAAACGCACTTCACTTGAAATTATGCAGGACCGATAATGTCAGTAGTTGCTTGAAGGTATTTTATGATTCTTGATTTATTAAAAGCTAAACCAAGCGTGCAAACCTGTGTTGAGCAATGAACCTTTAACATGCACAGCACAGCACTTAAGAAAATTACCATAATTGTGAGATGATAGGTCCTGAGAAACAAATTACAAGTACCTACACACAAATCATTTACGTTGAGATAAATGTTTAAGTTTTAAGGGGGAAAATCAATCTTTTGCTTATTATTGAGATATTGTTTCGTTGCGGAAATTGTATCGCTGAGGGTGCTATTTCTTTTATAAGCGGCAGCATCTCCCGAAATTTTTATAGGTGCTGGAACGCCTTCAGTTCATATGAAGTAGGTATTCCTTTACAATGAAAATTAAGAAAATAAATCCACTCAAATGAAAAAGAGCCCTGGACTAAGTGGAGAAAATCAAATATATCCTTAATGAAGACTTGTGTCTATTTCCACCTTTTCCACCGAAACTAAGGTTACTTCCAATTTTAATTTAATTAAAACATTCATTCCTGCTTGTTGTTGCCTCCACAAATTCTACTCTAAGTTTTCGTATAGAAATTCGAAACAATTTCAATCACGTTTCCAGCCAAAGTTCTTGAAGGAGCTCTTCACCGCTCGAAAATACGATTTCCCTCTGCTTATTAAATCACATCCCAAATTCATAAATATTTTACAAAATATAACTTCTTGCATCCGTTCAAACAATTCAAATAAATTATTATCCAGATAGAAAATCTCAGATAAGTCACGCACAGTCCAGAAAATACGGACACAATTTTTTCCCTAATGCAATTAATTTACAAGTCAATCGAAGGGTATTCATCTCCGATCCATTGCTTCGGTTCGACTCTTCATATTTATGTCTAGGACTCTCAGGAGTATTCTGATCAATCATTTTGCACCTTCTGCCTCCAACACTCCAATACTGAACTTGTTTTCATCTAACTTTTTTTTTCCTCCTTACAAAATTCACGTACATGCCATTTTACTGGAAATAGGCCTGAGTCATGCGTTTCATTTTGTGATGCCAATGAATTGAGTCCTTGAGGGACATGTGATGGAAGGTTCTTTTGAATTTATTTATAAGCGAACCCAAATTCCTGGAAGCAAGGTAAGAAGAAAAAAAAATAGTATGGACAGTGTCTTGTCTTATGGGGGTTTCAACAGCTGGGTGACACACAAGGATCAAAAAGCCCATAAAAGTCACGTACGCTTCCAAATTATTGAGTATAACATGCGTGTGCCAGTTTTTCGTTGGAATGTTTGTGAAAAAGCGTTGAACTTATTTTGTAGAGTTTTTTTCTATTCATTAAAACATAGATTCTTGTCAGCGATAGACTTGATAATTTTTAGTTAATTACACATAGCCAAAAAAGGGCCAAAGAAATTTATTGAAGCATTTTCGGAGCTAGACATTTTGCTGTTAATAAAGCATAGCCACTTAATATAAACTAATTCATGAGCCAGAGGATTTTTACTCCAAACTGATACAGACGAGACATAACACTTCTTTCCGGAAGATAGAAATATTTATTCTTACTACAACTTATTCACTCGATGTTGAAGAAAGAGCCAATTGTACTGCATGCTGCTTTGTCACTCTGCCATGCCTGTGACTCTTGACGCCTTGCCGATTTGTTGCGACAACGCGACACAGCTGCTTTAAAGCTTTGTCACTTATCACTTATTTGTCATTTATCCGCATTGTCGCTTTACACCTTTATAGCTTCACAGTTTTATCGCTATGTCGCTTTAGCACTTTAAGACTTTGTATTGCTTTGTAGATTTGTTAAATCACCTGACAGCATCATGCCTACATGATGGAGTAGAAAAAGGATAACAGATTCCGACCAAGAAGCCGCTCTTTTTGAGACAATCGCTTCTGAATCTTTTATGTGTTGCTGGTTTTGGTCCAATCCCAATATTTTGCATACACTGTATCCACTATATCTGGTCAGCGTTCTCCTATGCCTGGCGAGGCGTCCAATTGAAAACCAGTTGGTGTCCCCAGAGGGGGTTGCTGGTCGATTGTAAAACGTGTAAAAGAACAGTTGTCAGTAATGAAATTTTTATCAAGATATCAAGGTTTTATCCAACCAGTAAATAACAAATTAAGAAAAAGTGTCTTTTCTTTTTGTGAAATTGTTTTATACTTTAAGGATAAATTTTTAAAAAAAACTTAACTTTTGCACTTGAGTTCGTTGCAGTTTTCATTAAAAAAAACATAAAAAATTAAAAAACTATCAATTATAACACAGAAACCTATTTCCAAGCTACGCTTAAGTGTATGTAAAAATGCAATTTTTGGGTAAAAATTCAATATTTTTTTAAAATCGACCCATTAATAATCGACGCCCACGGCGTGGCTAAAAACTTTGTATGAACGAAATCGGACTCATTTCGTCTGCTAGTCTCATTTCATCAGTCAATCAGTCTCATTTACCTAAACTGCTAATTTTTTTTTTGTCACGCTTTCCTAAATTAGCAAAGGCGGATGAAAACACTTCAGGCTACTTCGAGAGGAAAATTCTTCGGATGATTAACGGTCCGAGGAGGAGGAGATATAACATCGAACTGTACAGCGACACCGACCTAGCCAGAAGAGTCAAAACACAACTTCTACGATGGCTGCGTCATCTAGAGCGGTCACCAACGCCCCGGCCATGAAAAACTTCGAATCCACCCCGCAGGGAGGGTCGGCGCAGTAGAGGAGCACCGAGACTCAGGTGGCGCACGCAAGTCGAAGGGGACCTCAGCCAACTTCGCGTGCGCAACTGGAGACAGCTAGCTAGAGACAGAGCTGGCTGGCGAAGCTTGTTTGGTGAGGCCCAGGTCCACCTCGGACTGTAGCGCCACGTTAAGTAAGTAAGTTTCCTAATTTAGACTTAACGCCAGTCGAAATTACGTTTTTCTGGAAAATTTTTAGGTTTCTCTTCAATTTTGCCTCCAAATGTGGGCGTTGCCGAAAGTCTTGTATGAACAAAATGTAGAACTAAGCTTTTTATACATAAAATTTAAAGCAAAATTTTTTCAATTTTGAGCAAAAATATTGAGTAAACTGCATTTGAAAATTTACCCTTAAAATAGATGCCACGCCCACTGGAGGAGGTTTACCAATTTAATTTTTTTTATTTCTTACATTCATTAGGAAATGCTAAAAGCCGAATATCAGCCTTTTAGAACGTCTTGTAGTTTTGAAAGTTCTGGAGGTAGTTGCACATGATTGTGGGCGTGCCTGCGGATTTGAAAAAATTTAACACTTGTACTGCTTCGGAAGACAAGGAGTGAGGACAGACGGACGGACGGACAGACGGACGGGCGGACGGACATGGTTTATTCGATTCAGAATTCGGTTTCGATGCCCATAAGGTCGTGGGGGTCTATCATTATTATTTAACCATGTTAGAAACTATGAACAAACTAAAAATACCTCCTATCCTATGGGATGGGGTATAAGAACAAGTGAGAAAGTGTAAGAGTTTGTCTGTGACAAACTTCTATACACCTTCTATATCATGTAACACCAAATCTTAAAGTTTCTTGGCCCGAATTCATATATATATATTTTATAAAAGCCACGCCCCCGAAAGTGGGCATGGGCTTAAAATTAAAATCAATTGTAACTTCGTTAGAATAATGAGAGAATACGGTTACTAACGTACTTTATTGCAGAAAACACCGAAAATAATTTTAGAAAAAAACAGTTTTTTCCTAAAAACGCCCCTTAAAAGTGGGCGGAGCTCAAAACTTTGTGTGGAGCAAACTTAGCAAATAGTAATATCTTAAATATTTTTCATAATTTTTTTTTCCGATTTGGAGTCACCAATCCGAGAAGATCTAACATGTTAAAAGTGGGCATGGTAGATATTGTGGGGGGTCCAATTTTTGCCTTGTTAAAGGTCTTAGGCCAATATTGCTCAGTATCAGAATTTAAGTTAGACAAGGCTTGACCAAAAGGCATTTTGAAAAAATAAGTGAAATACTAGTTGTCTCACATTGAAGCAAGTAGTGGGCGTGGTTATCAGAGTAGTTATCAAAGATGCGGTGACCATCAAGGGGGAATCGTAGTGGAATCGCAGTAGGTGCTGAGGATTTGGAAAAACCATTTTTGCAGACCTTATTACGATGAAGACGAACCGAGTCCCGCTGTCAGGCTGAATTCACCATTCAACCCGGGCAAATATACCTTTATATTACCGACGAAGCATACGAACGTTACCGGCCACCCGACCTGTATGAAGTAAAAGTAGCTGTGTCCAAGATTAAGATCAACAAAGCCGGACTGATCGCCGAGCTGCCGAACTTTTCAAATCCGCTGGCATTGATCTTGATAGGAGCATATGCACCAGCTCATCTGTAAGATATGGTCGGACGAAATCATGCGCGACAAATGGAACCTCAGCATTGTTTGGCCGAAGAAAGAAGGCTCTCTGAATTGTTCCAACTGCAGATCAGTCTTCCTTGCATCATATACAAGGTCTCTTCTTCTGTACTGACACCCAATTCACCATCGATTTCAAGAGCGCGTGTCATAGCATCAATATAGCGCAATGTTTATAGTTTTGGCATCTCTGTTAAAGTCGTCAGTTTATGCAGGATGATGACTGTTTCACATAAAGAACGAGTGAGCGAGCGAGGGTCTCGGGCAAGCTGTCAAATAATTTTCAATCAATAGCAATGTATGGGGTGGCTCACAATACCGGCGTGATCGCTGTCTCGCTCGCCGGGCTTTCGAAAAATTGAAAAAACGCTCGCCGAAGTCGACGATTATTCTGTCAATGGCTGTTGTGGGTTATAGGTTCTAATTTAAAATAATTAGAACCTAATAGGTTAATGGGTTCTTATTGTGAAACATAAACTTTTCATTTGCAATAAAGTCGACAAATTTTAGTAATTTGTTTAGTTTTGTCATCGTGCAGTCAAAATAGTCGTCGCGGTGTCTCGCTTTCATTGTGTATTAACAAACGATTCCTCTGGTCTCTCGTTGTCGCTTTCGCTTTCGCTCTGGTTTTTACCAGAGTCTGGTTTTTACAAGGTCGGTAAAGACCTCAGCGATCCCTTTTATGTCAAAAAAGGATGTGTACTTTAACATAATACTTGAGAGAGTTCCCGCGAAACTCCCGCTCCACAAGAGGCTCAATCTTTTAAAAGCCCGTACAATTACTTGCATACGCATACGACATTGACATAATCGGAAGATTCCAGTGTGAGGTCAGTGATGTCTTCGGAAGTGTTGTTACGGAACCAGCGAATTAGCAGACAACGAGGGCAAACCCAAGCAAAACCGACCTAGCTGGCAAAATTAAAACACAACGGCAGCGATAGTTAAGTCTCCATCACCTGATACAATTCAAGTGTTAAAGTTTTTTAAATCGGCCCACAGGCACGCCCACAATGGGTCTAAACGTGCAACTACCTCCAGTGCTTTCAAAACTATAAGACCTCGGGAAAAGCTGAAATTTAACGTTAAGCATCTCCTAATGACAATAAGTATAAGACATAAAAAGTAAAAACGAAATCTGCAGGCCGCCCTTAGTGGGCGTGACATAGAATTAAAGAGTCATCCTTTAAATGCAATTTATTCAATATTTGTGCTACAAATTGGAAATTTTTTCCTTTATATATTATGTAAAAAATACATGGTTCTACTTTTGTTTCATACAAAGCTTTAGGCCACGCCTACATTAAGAAGCAGAATTAAAGAAAATCCTATAATTTTCCAGAAAAACATGGATTTCAACTGATTTTTAACCTTACTAAGAGAAGAATAAGAATAAAAGTTCGGCACATAAGGAACACATCCATACAAAGTTTTTGGCCATGTCCATTTTTGGGGGTCAATTTTACATAATTATTGAATTTGAACCAACAAATTCAATTTTTGCGTACATTTTAGCCGCGATCTTGGATATTTCTATGCTAATATTGATTTTTGGTTATAGGAGTTGGACATGCCACGCACCCCAAATTGTTTCAACAGTACCCAGTCTCCCCTATAACCCTTTTAAATTTTCTAGTTAATTTGCGTCTTTGGTTGTATAGGTACCCTCCGGCCACAACCAGATTTGCTCCACTACAGGTTTTTGGGGTGGTTGATCACGATTTTCGGGGTTTTATTCTTAAAAAAAATTGGGAATTCACCCTTAAATCATTCAAAAATACCCCTAAATAGGAGTGTTTTTGCTATATTCGCGCTTTGAGTGTAATTATTGTAAAAAAAATATTGTTTTCCCTTTAATTTGAATATTTTGTATTTTTTTTTATACCTGACCGAGGGTATATTAATTTTAATGCATAGTTTGTAACACAGTGAAATAATCACCGTAGACCCCTAAGACCTTTTAGAGATATGATCGAGACCGACAAGTGAGTCGATTAAGCCATGTCCGTCCGTCGTCCTTCCGTCCGTGCGTCCGTCTGTCCGTCTGTCCGTATGTGTGAAGTTTTTAGGTCTTTAAAATTGAGCTAGGACGCTCAAACTTGGAGTATCTTGGTTCTTATTTTGTACAGACAAAGTGTGAAAATTAGTTAAATCGGCCGAAGGCCACGTCCACTACTGGCTTCAATGTAAGACAGCCTCTATTTTAAATTTTCTTTCAAAATGCCTTTTGGTCAAGTTAGACAAGGCGTAGGAACTCAAATTTTGGTATAGAGCAATAATGGCCCAAAACCTCTAAGAGGGCAAAAATTGGACCGCCCACAATATAGACCATGCCCACTTTTACCATGTTAGATCTTTAAGAACCCGATCTCTCGGAAAGTTTACTCTAAATTGAAAAAAAAAAAATATAAAACAAATATTCAAGATATTACTATTGGCTATATTTGCTCCACACAAAGTTTTGAGCTCCGCCCACTTTTAAGGGGCTTGTTAAGGAAAAAACGGGTTTTTCTGCAATAATTTTTGGTTTCAACGCATTTTGTCATGATTCTCAAGAAATTACAATTAATTGATTTTAATTTTTAGCCCAGACCCACTTTTGGGGGCGTGGCCTATTCAAATAATATATGAATGCGAGACAATAAATTTAAGATTTACTGTTAAACCGTATATAGGGTAGGGTATATAGAAGTTTGTCACAGACGAACTCTTGCACTTACTCACTTGTTTTGTAATATTTTCAACATTCGGGTTTCGTTATGGAGGTGAATAGTACCCCTTAAAGGTTTTTTAGGGGTACCCCTAAGGGACTTTTCTACATTTACACTCTTTAAATTAAACTATCAGTGAAAACTACTTTCTGACTTTGAGTTGAAACATATGTATAAAAAATAATTTATAAGAAAATTAACTTTTCGGTTAATAAGAGAGGGTTTAAACTCCTCTAAAAAAAGGGGTTTGACTATCTTAAGTGCTAACGGGATGGATTTTTTCTATTATACTCTTTTTTAGTTGCCAATCATAAATTACGGGTTTTTTCCCATCGAAAAATCAGGGCTTCACCCTTAAATCACCAAAAAAAATACTCTTAAAAAAGACGTGCAAAGAACAAAATTGCGAAAATTGCATTCAGGATTAACAGGTAAATGAAATTTACTGCTATCATGTAAATAAAGGACAATTAACCAACCTCATATTTAGAGTAGTTCCTATCAACTCCCTCTTATTAAGCGTTAAATGGTTAAATTTATTTACAATTTATTAGTTAATTTATTTAATTAATTTATTGATTATTAAATGTTTAGCCAAGACTCAGAAAAACAGATTTTTTGCATGATTTAAGTAAAAAAATGTAAATATAAAAAAATAAATACCTTTTAGTGGTACTTTTTACCCTCTCAATTTAATCGAATGTTGAAATTTTTTTTTTTGTTTTAAAATTTTGAACAATTTTTATATCAATTATTGCTCAAAGCGTGAATTTAGCACAATGCCCCCTTTTAAGATGTGGTTTTTGCATTTTTAAGGGTGAAGCCCATATTTCTCAAGAAAAAAACGCGAAATTCGAGATCAGCAACCCAAAAAACCTATAATAGAGAAAGTTCCATCCCGTTAGCTCTTAAAATGACCAAACCCATGTTTGGGGCTACTTAACCCCCTCATATTAACCGAAAACTTAAATTTTTTATCAATCATTAATAAATGTTTGAACTTAGAGTTAGAAAAATATTTTCAACTAACGACTCTGTGATACCTTGAATTTTGGTGAAGCCCACCTAAATCATTTTGAGCAACCGCTAAATTTTTTATACATAGCTACCTATAGTCTAACAGCTGATGAACATTTTTTTACTGATTTCAACAACTTTCTAACCTTCACAAATTTGTTTTCCTGAGATAGAAGATCACAAAATAACATTCTGCCGCCTGGTACCGGGGGCCCAAAAAGTTAGAAAAGTAAAGTTGCACAAAAAGTTAGAAAATTAACCAATAGTAAGATGTCATAGGAAGCTTAAATTTCGTTTTTAGCATCTCGTAGTGATTCCAAGTCATAAAAAATAAAATCATACCGGACTACCTCTCGTAGTGGGCGTGGCATAGATTTGGCAAATGCATTTTATGCAATATTTTTGTTCAAAATCGAAAAAATTTTACTTAATATATTATGTAGAAAACACTCAGTCCTACAGTTTTTTTATACAAGGTTTTGAGCCATGATCACATTTGAAAGGCAGAGTTTAAGAAAAACCTTAAATTTTTTAAAATAAAGTTTATTTTAAGCCTAATTTATAAAAGTATAAGAAAAAAATTTTACCACACAAGTTAGACCAGATTTCATTCTACCTTTCATTCATACGAAGCTTTTTTTTTCATTCATACGAAGCCACGCCCATTTTTGGGGGCCGATTTTACATGCAACAAAGTTATAAAGGTTGGAAAGTTTTTGAAATCAGTAAAAAAAATTTTCATCAGCTCTCCGACCACTACTGTATGTCTCCACCTTCTTTTGTCGGCGCCCTGCAACTTTACATTTAAAAAAACAAAAATCATATTAGTAATTTTAGAACTGCTTTTAGTTGATTAAACAGTAAAAAAACCTAGTCGCCAAAGGTTTTTTTACTGTTTAATCTTGAAAATGCTTGAAAACACTATTCTTAAATGTAGTGAAGTACAGGGTGGCAATTAACTTTTCTTAATATTTTTTTCCATGCCTTAAACTTTTTTAAATCATAAATTATGTTTGGTTTTCTAAATTTTAATATGTTTTGATTTGATGTTCAGGTGGTTTTTATATGAACGGTCTTTCTCTTGAACATTGCTCCACAATTAAGTTCAGTTCAGTGCGTCCCTTAAACAATTTACAAACTACATATTATGTACCTACTGAATGCATCCCTTCGATTTACGAGCAAACCGTAGATAAGTTGCTCCGCGTTACCAACGAAACTCATTGTGTTCATAGGTACAAACTTTGTTCATATTGCATAAACAAACCCTTTGCTATAAAAGCCCTTATAGCACTAATGTAAACAATAACAGAGCAGCACTCGAACCGACACCAAAATTTGTTTCTAACCATAATCCACTACCACACGACTGACCCTGCGTTTCCATAGTTGCATAGCAACACATTTTCCAAAACAACGCAATAACTTCGGCTCTTCTGAAAACGTTCAGTTTTGAAAACTTCTTCACAACGAGCACTCAAAACAGCACAGGGCACCCTGCCCAGCAGTGATGTCCAATAAAACGAAATTTATTATCAACACTTCTGGTAAATATCACGGGAATATTTGAACAACTCACAGATTAATTTTCGCCTCGAAAATTTCTCAATTCAGTTGATTACTTTGATGCAATATCCGGTCACGAGGACCACCATCACCAAGCCGTTATCGAGTTTCTGGAATCCGATGAAATCACAGTGATTGCCGCAACTAGCACCAATGGCAGACTCAAGTTTCACCATCAGATTCCCAACGACGATGTATGTTTGTTGTTCTACAAGATTCCCAAAGTTGGGTCACCGTCGTCATCATCTATGTCGTCGTCGTCGTCGTCACCATTGGCAGCAGCGACCAGAACCACTGCACTGATGGATAACCAAAGCCTGGGGATGCTAACCCTGGAGGGTGGGATGGTAAAATCGATTTACAACTCAATGTCCAGAGTGTTTTCGCCGCATGCCGTGGTTAAGGTAGGCGGGGTAATGGATTACTGTTAAGGGTTTTTGGTACTAATTGGAGAACTTTGGTGGAGTTTCCTCCGATATATGTAGAAGGGTGAATATAGTCCCGAGCTGAGTGGTCTTCTCAAGAGTTTACACGTTTCATTGGGCTCAACACTGGGACTACCTCAATCGGGTTTGATTTTTTTTTTGCTTTAAGTGAAATTGGGTAAGTTGGATGCCCAACATTTGTTTTGCAGAAATCGCATCAGTCGGGGATGAAATAAAATTCTGGAAACAAAAGCTGGATACCTCAAAGTCCAGGGTCGATCGTGAAATGTCGCAGGTCTTTATCGGGGCGCTGGAAAATATCGATAAGCAAATAAGGTAAATAGGCAATTTTTTTAGTGTTCGGACAAGAAAACTAAGCTTTGTGCTTCTACGTGGAAGAAAAAATCACAGTACTCCCCTCCTGTGAAATTTTTCGTATGCTTAGTTTTGGGTTGCCTAAAGAGTGCACCAACACAACCCTGAACTCCGGTTTTTGCATGATTTTTCCAGGAAAATTGATCCCTCATCTTTGGCCACTATCGAGGAGTTTTTGGATGCAGCACACAATTATTTGGACGAGCTCTGGCGCTTGCCATATCGCTATCCACAGAACCGGATGACTGACGTGCTTGATATCCTTGGTAGGACTCATCGTATCTTTCCTAGATACATTAAAAGTTTATGCCTTTTTTCAGGAAATCTAGTTCTAGAAGTATGCACGGAAAACCTAACATCAGAAGACGTTTGGAACCTAAGTTCCTACCACATAAGCAGTCTGATGAGCCAGTGTCATGATATTGCAGACTCTTGGATGCAGCTGTGTGATTCCTTAACGAGGCTGTTTTGGCCCAATTATGCGCAGCATCCCTGGACGGGTGAGCCACATATTGCAAAAAGGTGTCAATTGTTCAAAGAGCGATTGGCTGAGATTAGAAATATCAAGAATCTCTTCAAACAAATCGCAACTCTTTTGGACGACGAGGAACTAAGGACTATGTTTATCCATAATTCTCCATTCAAAGGTAACAATTTGCTTTTCTGTCGATATGATCGGATGTAAGCATTAGCCCGCCCTTAGATATCAGTATTTTTGATACGACCGCGAAGGGCAAAACCAACTGGAATAAGGCGTTGCAACAATTTGAGCAAATCCTTCAACCGATCGATGAACGGATCGCTTTTGCGTTGAAGGCCCAAATCCACAACTACCTCAGCAATCCCAGGCAGATTATATTCATTTTCTCAAAGTATGAAACTCTAATCCAAAGGCCGATGGTGCTTGAGCTTCTTACCATCGAGCGTGAGCAGTTTGTTCAGTCGTTGCAAATACTCTTGCAGGACCTGCGCAAGGCAATGAACGATACGAATATGGAACCGGATACAGGACATTTGTCGGTGATTTGCAACGAGTGCCGATGGCTCAAAGTGGTGCAATATCAGGTAAGGTATGATGACGAAAGGATTCACAATACCTAAAAATGTTTTGTTTTTTCGGTAGATCACCGAGATCGAAAAAGTAAGCCATTTGATAAGTGGGCGCGAAGGCTATGAAAACATAAACAAAGCTGTGCAGGAGATTAAAGAGGAGACTGAGTCGCTATTGAGGACAAACTTTGAAATCTGGTGTGGACAGTGCAGCACGGCAGTTAAGAGTGGAGAGCTGAGGTAAGTTTAAAATGAATGCTGTTTATGAAGACATAAAAAAATGGCGCCCAATGGTCGAAAGACTAAGGAGTTTTACAAAAATACACAAATTTCTTAACTTCCAGACTTCGTGACGATCAACCCGTTGTAAAGTTCGAGAAAGAAGGCCGTCAACTGATGCGTGTCACTTTCAATCCCAAACTTGTCACCTTTTGTCAAGATGTTAGAGAATTTGAAAACCTAGGCTACACAGTCCCCATTGAGTTGAGAGCATCTGCCACCCATGCTGCAAAGTTTATGTCCTATGCCCGCAGATTACAGCAGATCGCAACATTTCATAACACGATCGGTGATCGGATGATACCTTGCCAGCGCCCGATCATGCTCAAGAATGCTATGGAACTCTCGAGACTTGTTCAAGGCGAGCCTGTGGCTTGGAATGATGAGGAGTCAGTTCAGAGCTACGTTTCGGTATTACAAACAGCTGTGTCCAAGCTTTCGGCCGACAATAACCTCTTGGTGGGATATCATGAACAAGCCAAGCGAACGGTATAGTTTTCAGCATATCATCATTTAAGTTGTTATAAGACTTTTTCTGATCCTTTTAGATTATGAAACTAATGAACACCGATCTTTTCACTCAAGGACAAGTATGGAAGGATGAAATGCGTCACTTGCGTGAGCTAGTTGCAACTCTTGAGCGGCAAAACTATACTAACTTAGATGCATTCAAATTGCATTGGGACCATCAGCTGTACAAAGTCCTGGAATATCAATACCTCGTTGGACTAACAGATATGAACAACAAGCTACCAGATATTCACATCGACATCATGTTTCGGTGGGTTCTAGAAAGGCGTAGATTCTATACGAGTTTGATAAATTTTTTTCAACAGACAACGCCAGCTAACATTCCGGCCAGCAGAGGAGGAGATTCGTGAAAAATATTTTACGCAACTTCGAAAGTTCCTTGAGCGGCCATGCGGATTTCGTGGTCTTTCGGAAAAAAGTACAGATCTCTTCAAAAATATGGTGGAAATTAATCGAAATCAATTTGGGCCGCTGTTTAAGAAAGCTGAGGATCTTTTTGCTAAATTGACCGAATTTAAGAAACTTTGGACACCTTGGATAGCGCTCGGCTGTGTGGACGTTGAGGAACTATGTGGCATCCATTTGAATACGTGGGAGGACTGGGATAGGGATTTTAAAGCTTGCAAGCACTTCAGCCAGAAAATCGCAAAGATTCCAAAGTAAGTTGACTTAAAAGATAATACTCAATCACAAACTTAAAAGCGTCAATATAACGTCCGTTTTAAAAGATTAGACTACCAGCTGTTGTCAATGAACCCCACCAGAATATTTCTCGTCGTATCTAATAAACAAAACAGGTGGTAAAGTTGTGGGTCTCCTGACAATCCTGTCGGCAGCAGAACAAGCTTCTCCTGTAGTCGAAGGAGAGCTGGACGTTGCATGAGTATGTGAGGAGAGGATTTAACACTCTATATAGAATAAGTCTGCATTTTTTAAGGTTCTGTGAGGGCCAAATGTTTTTATAAAGACCAGTTTTGTTTGATCTTTCTCTTAATGAGACAGAAGAATGTAGTTATTATATTTTTCGAAACGCTGCTTTAGAATTTAGCACTGCCGATGATTGCCACATGTAAGATGCCGGGGCGTTGTGATCAGTGTTTGTGTTTTGCTTATAACGCGGGAGGTCTGGGTCCGCTTTCCACCTCAATCATCTGATAATACAGAATGGTTCTTTTCACAGTCCCCATTTCCGCAAGGTACTGATAAACCATCCGAGATTTAAATCTGCATTGAAAAACTTCTTACATTGCGTTTTTCACTCGGCGATAAACTTAAGGTTTCATATATCTTTGTATGTTAAAAATAGTGCACAATGCATAGGTACATGGCTGGACGTTGGCCTGACTCGTAAATCGAGCTATTTTCAGCAAATCCTATATCTTCAATGTATCGCTTTGCGATAAAAATGCGGCGAGAGCACGCCCCTTAGGACAAACTCGGAATTAAAACGTCGTAATTTTTAAATCTTCGATGTCGATCTGATTTGTTTTTCAATTTAGCATTGACATGATCCATCCTGTATTTTTTATAGCCCAATATCAATAGACTCAGAAGGTGTGTAACTGTAGGCTCCCTTAAGCCACAAGGCTTCATTTATGTGAGGATACGGGTGGGACGACCCCGCGAAAACATGTTTCTTTTTCGGGGTGCTATACACACCAAAATCAGGCACTTGCATCCATCCCCCTTATTCCTTTAATTCGCACCTACCAATGTAGAATACAATACGTTGACAACCCAAAGGATATTTTTAGTCCAGGTGGTACTAAAAATGGCCAAAAACCAACCGCAGTTCACTACGACCGAAAAACAGATTCTGGGGGCACAGCATTAATTTTTGAAGAACCCCAGAGGCTTTTGAAATTTTGTATCCGATTCGCTCGGTAATCTGAACATGGGTGAGGTTGCTACCCACTTCTCTGCTGCTGACGCGACGACTCGCAAAAATATAAGACACCTGATCTTAGAGAAGTGCATAGAAGCCACACGGACTGAAGGCGAAGGTTATCTGTTGGCTCTTTGGCGGTTTCCATGTGACCCGATTCTCTGCTGCTGACGCGACGACTCGCAAAAATATAAGACACCTGATCTTAGAGAAGTGCATAGAAGCCACACGGACTGAAGGCGAAGGTTATCTGTTGGCTCTTTGGCGGTTTCCATGTGACCCGATTCTCTGCTGCTGACGCGACGACTCGCAAAAATATAAGACACCTGATCTTAGAGAAGTGCATAGAAGCCACACGGACTGAAGGCGAAGGTTATCTGTTGGCTCTTTGGCGGTTTCCATGTGACCCGATTCTCTGCTGCTGACGCGACGACTCGCAAAAATATAAGACACCTGATCTTAGAGAAGTGCATAGAAGCCACACGGACTGAAAGCGGTTTCTAAAAAAACCGAAAAGCAAGAGGAATCATACAAGCTCATTGAGATTTACTCCCCACAGGCCAATGGATCTGCCCGCGCTCCAAGTGAAGTCGGTTCTTTTCCTAATGAGGTTATTAAGATAAGGTCGGATGGCAACCTGACGTCATGGGCTCCCCAAGTCGAAATTCTTCGAGGTAGTTAAAATCGAAAGGTCTTGATTCCTCTACTCCTTGCTATTCAAGCGGCTCGGCGAATGTGAAATCTTTGTTGTTGCATCAGCTAACTTCGCGTATAACTCTCTGACACCTTCTCCTATCCACAGGCGGCAAACGTGTACAAGCTCAATTTGTAGAGTTTTATTAATCCACAAGGTGGGTTGGGCCTCGCATCTTGTGTAGCGATGATATGCAAGAGGAGACCTTCGCGTGATGGATAGCAGCACCAGGTAGTACCTTCTCATATCACAGCAACCTCGAATTTGAAATCCGAAGATAACTTCACCTTTGCAAGAGAGAAGAAATCCAAAAAAAAAACCGGTTGGGCTCAGTTTAGAGAGGAGCTCGGCAACTCTGTTTACGCCTCAATCAATCAAGATAAGGAGTAGAGATGTCTGCTCACGTTCTTAACAGCCAGCGTCCTTACCCGTTGTTTTGAACTTGCGTGATCGGTTACGAAAAACACTCACAGAAAACCATTACCTTGGTGGAATGTCGAACTGGATTATATTTGCAAAGAGACCAGCAAGCTCCTGAATAGGTCCTTAAAAAGCAATTTAGTAGAAGACTCGAATCTACATCATTCGAGGCAAAGGGATTTAAAGAGACTTTTTCGCAAGTTGAAAAACACAACTCTTATGAAAAATTTTGTATGATGGTCGAATCTCTTAGTGAAACTATGTTGTAAGCGTATGAAAGTCCTTCAAGGGAACACGCTAAGCTAACTTGTTTCAATTCTCATACCGAATGATACCTAAGTATTCTCCTGGAGACTAACATCCCGGGAAATTGAATCATACCACGTGCTGTTTAGTCATACATACCGGCTAGACTGGAATGCTGCATCGCAGAGTGGTGACTGATGTGATGACGCTATTCAGTACGATATTGCTACTTTTGAGAGCTTTAAGTCACCTCCAGAATCAGATGGAATCTACCCAATTATGCGGAAACAAGGTTAAAGTCAGCTGTTGTTTACGCTGGAAAGCATAATCGTTGCAAGCCTTGTCTTGGCTTAGGTACTTACCCACCCTTTGGGGTGTATGGTTTTGTCGTGTTCATAACAAATCTTGTACGGTCTGACTATATGGCCCAGCTAAAAATTTCAGAGCCATGAGTTTGTCTTCCTTCCGTCTGAAAAGCTTGGAGGGGCTATCGTAGAGCCGCGTGTGTGTTTTTCGATCGCATCCTTCTTCTAAAATGCACGGAAAATTCTGCGAAACTGCACTTCGCTGTTGGTTTGATTGGATGTTCTCTTGACCAGATAGAGTACGCGTATTGATGGGTGTTTTCATCGATAATGAAGGAGTTTTTGATTATGGGACCTTTGATAGCATGTGTTACTCAGTCGGAAAACACGGTGTAGAAAAAACATTAATTCAATTGAGGCTAGGCCAATGCACTGGACCCTGATAACCGAGGCAGATTGTGGTAAGTGCTTTACAACTGGGGTAAATAGGGTCTGCCCGCAAGGTGGTGTTCTGCCTCCCCTTATATGGTGCATGGTGGTAGACTCATTGCTATTGGGTCTTAACCTTACTGGAACCTACTCACAAGCATACGCGGATGATGTCGCCGTTCTTTCCATTGGCTCCAGCTAAAACTTGGGCATCGTGTGCTCTCAAGTGCAGAAATAGCTAGACTTGATCGTTGATGGTTGATTGGTGCACTAGGAATGGGCTTTCAGTGAAGAGAAGAAGGAAGGTCATTGAGCTGACTTAACTCGTGCTTAAATATGTCACTATCCAGATATTCGATGAAGTCAAATATTTGGGAGCAATGCTTGATAGAAAACTTCTGTGTTTCAAGCATGCTGAATCCAAAACCGAAAAAGCACTGTCCACTTTCTGGAAGTGTAGAGGCGCTTTTGGCAAGACATGGGGCTTATATCTCCGAAAAGGGTCCTTTGGATCTATGCGGCTATTGTAAGACCAATCCTCTCATAGGCATCGGTTGGTTGCTGGAACAGGCTCTCGCGGAAACAGTGTTACAGCCTCTTTTGCCAAACTCCAAAGAACGGCTTGTCTTGGCTGCACGGAAGCTTTTCGAAGAACTCATGCCGGGCTTTGCTTTAGAAGTTTTGATTTACCTCCCCTTATAAATATATTCATCATCGTACGCTGAAATCCATTCTGTGCTTCAAGAGAGGTGGCTTTTGGTATTAGGCGCATTGAAATTTTGAATGGCTAATATATGCCCTCTAACGCAATGAGCCATATCATCGTTGTACCTCCTGCTTGTGAAGAGGACGACGATACAACGGAGCACGTCCTCTGTAACTGTACTGCCCTTGTTCGCTTGCATGAGCTGGCGAATCTTCGGGGCTAGTGTAGTGTCTTCCGAATTTGTACTTTCCCGATGCTGTTTTGAGACCCCTTTATTGCAAATTATATTTATTATTAATATAGTTTCCGCCTCGAGGCCTGATTCAAAAACGACAACATCTCAGAGCATGTTTTTTTCAGGTACTGTCGCGTACTTTTTCATGTAAATGTAGAAACATCAGAAAGAAGACATAGATATGAATGAGTCTTATGAAAAATTTTCCTCAAAAGACCTAAGAACTCCTTGAAACCATAGAAAGGATGTGGAAAACTTTGTATTAGCTAAACATCACCCACGAAGACCAAAAATTATTTCAATATGCAGCTTTCTTACCTTTCTTCCATGAATATATTTGGAGATGTTCAATATTTGGACCATTTACACTTTCTTTAGTCGCATACACGATTTAACGGCTAAACCATTATTTTCGTCCTTTATTTACCATCCGTCTTAGTTCATTTGGGCTCCATCAGGGCTACATTTGAACAGACTGTGGGCTGGAGTGCATGGCTTGGTGTCTTGAAAAACATACCTTACCCATTCTTTTTTGAATAATTATTTATTATTAGAACAACTATTAAAAAGCCACATCATGTCAAGATAGTATTATCAGTGAAATGATTTTTAAAAATCGTAGATTGCCACTAACAGGCTGTTTTTTCAACTAACGGTTGAGTTTGAAACGTTATGTCTCCGCTTTCCCTTTATATATTTGCAAATCAAGGAATAATTTAGAAAAATACGTGAAAACTAATAACGAAAGTCAAAAATTTTTCAGTGCCGAAGAGCAAATCGATTGCTTTGTAATCAACATCCTGCCGTTGCGTTCCGACATAGAGTTCATAAGCCGACGCTACTGGGATGCACTTTCTAACAGCTTGCGTGCATCAATTCTTAATGATGTCTCAATAATTCAGGAATTTCTTCAGTCGTCAATGCAATTCTTGCAAAATGTTCCAATGGATGAGGCATCGATAACGGAATCCGGAATGAAGTATGAAAAGATGATTTCAGAATTGCCAAAGGTATAGAACTCATTAGTGCATTGCAGTTTGCAAATTACCCTCAACTAATTTGTCTTAATTTTTCTAGATCAGCGCAACACTCGAAACAGTCAAAAATAAGGACACCTGTCTTGCTGGCTGGTGCAAGGAGCGTGTTTCAGCATTGGCCGGTATCCTTCTCCAGTGGGAGAAACTGCAACCTTTGATCGAGAATCATTCTATAATACTACAACGTCAAGTCGATATCATTAAGGACCAAGCAAACTCGCAGATTCAAAATTTGCGCAATGAAGCTGAGAAGTTTATCTTGCGATGGGAATCGACAGTTGCCGAACTGGAAGCCAACGAAGATGCAACTCTGGAGCTGTTCAAGGAACGAACTGACTATTGGACCAGCATCAAGGAGAAAAAAGATCAACTGCTTGCTGAATGCTCTAAATTTAATATGGAATTTCCCGAGAATATGCTCGAACCGTTCGAGGAAATCGATGGAAAGGTTCAAGCGCAGGCAAACCAGTGGAAAGTCTACAACGATTTTCTCTCTGAGCTAGATGCTATCAAAGGTGAAGAATGGGCTATATACAGGCGAAGGCCCTATGTGCTCACTGAGTTTATAACGAAATGGGAAGGATCCGTTCATTCTTCTATTGACCTCCCGTCAAAACGCATCCGACAAATGGTCGAGCGGTTGCAGACTGCTGTGCCAAATTTGCAGCTACTTCAGTCGGATGCGTTGAATGAGAGACATTGGGCCAAGATTTTCATGCTCCTTAAAAGGGAGCCAAAACCTATGCACAACATAGTTTTGAAGGACATCTTGGAAGATTTCAATTCCCTGACAGCAGCTTCTGTAGAGATTTCAGTGGGTTGAATAAACCTTGCATGAATGAATATTGACTCAATAATAATTATTTTCTGTACTCTTTAGAATATAGCAAAGCAAGCAGCTTCGGAACAGGTAGTTCGACTCGCGATTACCGAACTAGATCAATGGGCTGTTACTGCAACCCTGAAGTTGACAGCTCATACTGACTCGTCTGGAAATACAGTGTCATTGATAAAAGACTATCAGGAAGTGCTCAACAAGATCGGAGACAATCAGTCATTATTGCAGTCGGCTAAGAATTCAAGTGCCTTTGACGCATTCTCGGATCAGGCTGAGCTATGGGAAAGTCGACTTAACTCTTTGGACAATCTTCTGACTGGACTAAATCGTTCGCAGAGAAGGTAAATTTTCTTCCTTTAAATTTACAAGCCAAGGCGAGTTTTCCTCTGTATATTGCCTTTCGTATACAACATTATGTTAGCTTAAGGCTCTGAAACTGCATTCACTTCGTAACCCATTTCAAATTTGTTTGAACTCAGAACCCTAAACGTTGAAGACTTATCAACTTTGAATGTTTTTCGACGTTTGATTGCCCCCTGTTATGGTTGGTTTGCACTGAACATCATGGCCCTACTCGCATATATACTTTTGCCATCGTTGAGCGATTAATCTATTTAAGCTGGGTATTTAATCTTAGTCTCCAGACCATAACTTGTCACAAAACTCGGTATTAAGCTATTTGATTTACCACTGCACCGTTTAAAATGTCATCGCTTGACCCGATGAGTTAAGAATGAAAGGCAAAGTACAATTCAAACTTCGCCGTTTTAAAAAATAAAGCCCTCAGGATACGACCTGATTACTGTCAAAATCTTTAAGGAGCTGCAAAAAAGGGCGTTAATCAAGCTACATCATATGATAAATCCAGAAACATTACAGTATAAAAGTCTCTGACCTTAAGGTCTTAGAGACTTTTATACTGTAATGTTGGGGGCTCGTCGAATAAAACTCACTTTCACTTTTATAATTACACAGTGAAACACTTTATTTATCAAACAAAACTTATTTAAATTCAAATCTTAATTCAACTCCACTTTTTAGAATTTAACACTGTATTTCAATTCGATAACTTTTTACTTTTCTATCGATTTACGCAACTCAACGTTTAAAAGTATAGCTGTCTCGTCAGAGCCTGTCACTCGTGTATTTAATAATCAGGAATAATATTTTATTCGTGTATTTAATAATTTTGATTATATTAATATCTGATATTTATAATATCTGATATTTAATAATCAGGAATAATAATCAGGAATAATAATTTTGGTAATTTTCCATTGGTACCTTTCCGCTGATTTCCATGGAGGAAAAACTTTCGATATCGAAAGTCGAACTTCGAACATCAGTTTGCTGTCAGCTGACTCGAATGACAGTTGGGTGTGAATCGAATTCGAGTTTAGTAAATCGAGCGGGTGTGTCCTGCAGCGAATTCACCATTTCGTTTTATTTCTTGTCGCCACATTACAATACGTTCAAAGATAACTAGTTCAAGGTTTCTGAGTGCATTTATTATGCCAATAATATCCAACGTCGTTGAGAAACTTATGCTGAAACGACTTCACTGCAACAAAACTTGCAGAAAGCGATTACTGGTCAACTTTATCGTAGCGTTCCCGCAGGCTCGACCATGTTCTTCCTCTTTGGTCGAGCCTGCGGGAAACTTTGACGAGAAACAGTTATGGCTACGTTTACAGAAATCACGGCTATCAAATTTGGGTGAAATTTGGGCCTGTTTACGAAGATTTTAGTGAGAACCAGGTCATGCCGGATCGTATATGAATCACGTTTTCCAATTTTGCTCTTTGATTAGCCAAATAAATGTAGATTGGGTGCGTCTGATCTTAGGTATAAACCCTGATCTTTTGAGCTTAAGTTTGCTTGAGGAATTGCAGCAATTCTCGCAGTTCTTTCTACGCCTCTCCCCGATTAAAGCACAAAGAAAGGCAGCAGATATGAGTTTTAGATCCACCCGGCTAAAGTCAACAGTTCTGACAATATGCTGACAGCTAGATAAGGTGTGATGCCGCTTCTTGTTCCCTCACATGCACTCACATTTCACTCACATGCATTTTTCATATTCTTTTTGATATTTTGTTTAGTTTGAGAGGGCCAAGACTCGATCCATGAACCTCTGAAGATCCTGAATCCTACGGGGTGGATTCGAAGATTTTTCGGGTTGCGACGTTGGTTTCCATCTACTCGAGGTGACCTAGCCGTCGCAGCCGTTGTATTTGACTGTTCTGGCTAGGTCGGTATCGCTCTACAGCCGGTACAGTTCGACGTTATACATGTGTCCTCCTCCACTTACTGTCTCTGCAGACGGGACCATAAATAGCCGGAAAGTTTTTTCACATTTCTCTCAAGTATGATGTTAAAGAAGTCGCATGATAGCACTTTGACATCAAAGGCGTCGGTTAGGTCTTTCTTTACTGACATTAACGGAGCAGCGTGAATTTTCCATAACGTCATACTGCACAAACTGACGAGTTTGACAGGGATGCCAAAACTAGACATTGCTCTACATAGCTCGTCTCTATGCTGTAGTACACGACCTTCAAATCAGTGCTTTAACTCATATCCGGATATCCGAGCTATCCGGATAAATAATTATGGGGCAGCTGAGATCCGGTAAGCGTCGGATATCCGGATATCCCGATCAAATTGACCGAATATCCGGATCTCAATTATCCGGATATCCGGATCTAAATTACCCGGATCTCAATTATCCGGATATCCGTATCCGAGACATCCGAGTCTCAGATATGCGGATATTTTGATATAGTCCGATTATAATTTCGATTTTTGGAAGCAGAAAAAGCGTCACCTAAGGCATTGTGAGAATTATTTACACTTTTCTGTATACATTTTCACCCGAGCTCACATTCGTTTTCATGAAAGAGGTATAGTGAGCTAAACTCGCACCCCCATTCATTTAATTGAAACGAATCGTGTGTATTGTATATCTCCTTTTTAAGCGAATGCGAGCCTGTCTTAGACTTCAGCCCAATGCATCCTTTGCGTCCGTCACGTTGACGTACACAACTGACAACTCAATTACGATACGCATATTACGCAATTAAGCATACGAAACGCACTTCTTCTATGGGCTAAACACACTTCTGTGTGTGTATTTAACCTAGTGGTCATTTGAGTACCTACTTCAATCTTCAACGTGACGAACGCAACGGCTTCAAGCCTGCGCTACAATGAGTATCTGTTTCTCACTTATTTTCCATTTTCCTTTCCACCTCAAATGAGACACACAGCGAGGTACACAATGCGTTGCTCTTCCTATCTACGCTTAATTCTTCAACGTGACGGACGCATCGGTTAGAAAAGCAGAAACTATCCGACACTTTCCGGATATCCGACACTATCCGGATAGTTCGGATAACGGATCCTAGATCCGGATCTATTTCGGATATCAGAAGCTCTACTTCAAATCGATAAGAAGGTGATGGGTATGAATTTGGAATTCCTTGGTTTTCTCCTACATCTGCTGCAGTGTGCCTATTTGATCGTTCCTGGCCTTAAGCCTCACTGATATGTGCCTGTCATGCTGTTGAAAAACGGCTTCAGGCGCTCACTCAGTACAGCCGAAAAGCTCTTGTAATCTTGCGTGCGCTGTTAAGGTGACTGATACCTCTGTAGGATGGTCTCCTTTCTAGAGGATCGGACAAACAATGCTGAGGTCCTATTCGTCGGGCATGCTGTCCTCGAATCATATCTTGCAGATAAGCTGTTGCATGTTCCTTACCACATGATCGCTAGCGGACATAAAAAGTTCGGCAGCTACGCCGTCTGCGCCGGTTGCTTTGTTGCACTTAAGCTTAGACACCAGCTATACTTTCACTTCATCCAGGTCGAGTGGACGGTATCGTTCGTATTCTTCGTCGGTAACGTGTTCGTCCGGGTTAAATGAAGCATTCTGCCTACCAGCGGGGTTCAGTTTGTCGTCGCCGTTATGCAGTCTCCGGAAATGGCTTACCTAAATCCTCAGTACAGACTGACTGCTCAATTCAACAATGATATTTCCTTGATGGTCCTTATAGGCTTCAGTTTGAACTTTGAACCTTTCGCTGGACCTTTTGATCCTAAAAGACTTGTGATCCTTATTCCTGTTGTATCACCTCTCTATTTCTTTAACTGTGCGCTTTCATGCTCTCTCTTTTCCTTCGGAATGCTCTCTACTCTTCTTGCAAGCAGCTCCAGTCCTTCTTTTTAGGGGGATCTCGTTTCAGGGATCTTCTCGATTCAGGGGGATTCGTTCTGGTGGCCACGTTACACGAAATTCATCACAGGCACTTCCTTTTTTTCTCGTTCGTCGGCATATCCGCAGCTGTATCTTGGCTAAAAGACAACGATTCCTCGAAAAGTTCAATCATCCTGGAACCTTGAAGAATGCCTTGCGGCGATATAATTCAATCGATATAATTCAAATCACACTGTTATTCAACTTTACTACTTAGAACTCAACGTTCAAAATATAACTGTCCCGTACGAGCCTGTCACTTGTGTATTTATACAAAATTAAGCAGCTTCTAGTACGTTCCACACTTCCCCTTTGGTAATTTTCCATTGGTACTCTTCCGCTGAATTCCAAGGAGGGGAAATCGAAATTCGAACTTCGAATATGCCAGCTGCTGTCAGATGACTGTAATGACAGTTGGGTATGTTCGTTCAGTGAAGACCTTTTGTCCGCAAGGCCAAATCCAAATAAGCGTTATTTCTTATGCTGGCAGTTTTTCATCCTCTTTTTGCCGACCCTTCCCCTATGTTGAGTGGCACTTTCCATGTGTCGATCCGAAGCTCATTGTCCTTGTATCGTTTAAATTGGTCGTCAACGAAATAAATCCCTTCGATTCTGAGGCCTGTTGCTGATTCGTAACTAACGTTTTCTTTACGTGGCCCGGAAGTCATCATAACAGCACGACCCCCAACTTGAAGGACCATAGATTCTATTCACGACTCAAAGGATGCCAGAGCCGGATAAGCCGCTCCTAATGGGTGGGCCAGAGCTCCGAAAACGTCGTATTTGTAGGCCATATAAAGTGTTCACTAAGTACATAGTTCGACCTGACTGGAACTGTGGACGCCACCATTGATTCCATCTGGGGAACTCGTCCGCTGCCATCTGGATGAAAGGAGAAGTGCCTTAGTGAAAAACCGCTCCCCACTCTTTCGTCTGCCATCCCCAACAACCTTATTAAAGGCTTTGAACCAATCTTTAGTTGAGGGACCAGGCACCTGGTGTTCACCATGGAGAGGCTAAACAGAGCTAATAGGCGACAAATCATAATCACTGTCTTATATTTCCTTGCAACTCATTCATTGTGTTAAACTACGAGATAAACCCTCCTAATACTATATTTCGTACCGTACCAAGGCTATGTTCTTGACCTAGCCATTCTACAATTCTTAACTTATTCTGCAGACATCTTTAAACACTCGCAGGGATACGCTTTTACCCACGTCGCGTCGTCCACAGCAGCAAAACATGCTTCTAAATTATTCTGGAGGAAATTGGGACATAGGTGCGCGGTCTTAGAATACCAATATGATTTCCTCCTGTGTCATCAGTGTGCAACCACAGGATCTCCTAGAAATCGGTGTTGTTCATACATAAACTTTAAAGCTTACACCTGTGTGTATTGATTTGTATGGATTGAAGCCAAAGGACTTTTTTTCTAAAACTTGTTGCTTTAATCACTTATTCTCATGGCAATAACAATCTGATTTCAATTCCACAGGTGGGTCTACCTGGAACCCGTATTTGGAGCCGGAACGCTCAAAACCGAAGAAGCCCTCTTCAAGCGAATCGACAAAGACTTTCGGTATGTTATGCGTGAAATTCAATCGGATCCACGAGTCATTTCAATCATAAAAATCAATAACATCACCACCATCGTCAACTCCTTGGAGAATCAATTGTCCCGGTGTCAGAACAATCTAATGTCCTATATAATGGTTTGTATATATACTTTATTATTATATATTATAAGTGTTAACACTGCCATCGCACCATGGTCGTAAAACGAGCTCCTTTAACTGTTCGCAGGACAAAAGGAATTCCTTCCCAAGATTCTATTTTCTTGGCGACGATGACTTATTGGAAATTCTTGGCCAAGCCTCAAAGGAGGAAATAATTCAGAAGCACATCCGAAAGCTTTTCCCCGGATGCCACAGTCTCAGTGTTACCACAGTGAACGATGTGAATACCATTAAAGCTGCATACAGTGCCGAGGGGGATGTCCTGACACTAAAGCAGCCGGTACCGATGAAAGGACCCATCGAGGTGAGGGCATTGTTAAATTCCATTGTACCACATTATCATTCACAAAAGCTACTTTGCTACCCGCCGCGCTCATCCCTACATACACCAGAACTGGCTGAATTTGCTTGTAACGTCGATTCAGGACACCCTCAAGGAGCAAATAGTGCAGTGTTGCTCAAAAGTAGATAGTTTCGATGGGCAAATTGTCGAGAAGTATCCAATTCAGGTGTTGAGCACAGCAAAGGCGATTAGTTTTACCACTCAGGCGGAAAGGGCGATTGGGTCGATGTCCTTGCAGAAGGTGTTACTTTCGTTGAACGAGGAAATCACCAAATTCGCCAAGATGAAGAACCAGAGTGGCAATCCGTTGGTGCAAATCAAGCTGAGGGCACTTTTGTTGGATCTGGTGCACTATGTCAGTATTGTGGAGGATTTGGTGCAAAACAATGTTACCAGCGTGACGGATTGGAATTGGCTGCAACAGATGAAGTTTTATTTGGGCACTGACTCGAAAGTTACGGTCAAGATGGTTTTTGCAGAGTTTGAATATTCGTACGAGTTCCTGGGGAACCCCAATCAGTTGGTTAGCACGAGTTTGACACAGAAGTGCTATTTGATCTTGACCCAGGCTATGCACATGGGACTGGGTGGGAATCCATTTGGCCCGGCTGGAACGGGCAAAACTGAGTGTGTCAAGGCGCTGGGCGCCAAAATGGGACGACTTGTGCTGGTTTTCAATTGTGATGAGGTAAGAACTTTTATCCAAAGATGTCCTTTCTGCTGATAGCCTTTCTTATAACCTTTTGTAGAACATCGACACAGAGGCAATGGGACTAATCCTTACAGGTTTGGCACGCTGCGGAGCTTGGGGATGCTTCGACGAATTCAATCGACTGCAGGAAGCAACACTCTCCGCAATATCAATGCTTATCCAGCCCATTCAAATAGCACTTAAGGAAAAATCGGAGCAAGTCCAAATCGCCGACAAGTCGGTAGGTACCTCCTGACTTTTCAATCATGCAACCATCTAATTATTCCTAATTTAGATAAAAATCAATCATCACTGTGGCATTTTCGTGACGCTAAACCCCGCCGGGGAGGAATATGGTGGCCGCCAAAAACTCCCTGGCAACATTCAAGCCCTTTTCAGGCCCATCGTCATGCAACAACCCGAGCCCAAAGAGATCTCCCGTGTCATGTTGTTCGTGGAAGGATTCAAAACGGCAAATGAAATCGGGGATCGAATCGTAGAACTCTTTGACTTGTGTAAGAAGATGCTATCCGCCCAACGTCACTACGACTGGGGCCTACGTGAGCTCAAAACCATCCTCTTAGCATGCGGTGGCGAACTGTGTTCCGCCCCAGCCATCCCATCATCCACGTCCAGTGAAGAAGGCAGCGAAATGGAAATCGTTGTACACTGCCTGCGAGCTAATACTATGTCAAAACTGACGCAACCGGACACCATACTATTTGACATGTTATTGCGAAACGTGTTCCCCGAAATTGAAATCACCACTCAGCGGGGCTCAGCGCTAATGAAATCCATTGGCGAGTCCTTTGCCATCCTCGGCCTGTGTCGCAATGACAGGCAAATTGAAAAGGCCCTTCAATTGCACGAACAGCTAGTAAAACGCATGGGAGTGGTGGTAGTTGGACCTCCCGGCTCCGGCAAGACGTCCATCATTAGTGTCCTACGGCAGGCTCTGACAGCGAATGGACGAATCATCCGTACGCACACCATCAGCCCAAAGTCCATGAGTCGAGTCCAATTGCTAGGCAAACTGGATGCTGACACAAGACAATGGACGGACGGTGTCCTGACCACAACGGCGGTTGCTGTAAATTCAGAACCGGCTAACGTGCACTCGTGGATTATATGCGATGGCAGTATTGATCCCGAGTGGATTGAAGCATTGAATTCAGTTTTGGATGATAACAAGTAAGTTGCGGGGCCAACTCATAAGGGATGCTTGATATAATGGATGAACAAATTAGAATGGATTTGTTTGTTGAGGGATTTGTGATTTAATGGAGATTTTGACGTGGCAACTGCATTGATTTATTTACATTCCGCCAAGTGGAGGAGATTAAATGCTTTGATGAAAGCACTTGACTATAGCTCTCTATATGCTATGCCATAGATTTATATTATCCATATAGGTTGTAATATTCAATTCCAAAGTATCTTCCTCTTACGGATCGGGAGAAAGCCTTGAGTTTTTCTCACCTCACATCCTGATAAATACACGTTCAAAGTTTTATCGCCTCGATAACAGAGTGACACTGAATTATCGTGAAGGATTGGCCAAGCGGGAGCAAGAGAAAAGGAATTGCGTGGGCCGGCATCAGGAAAGCTACCTCCTACCTACCCTTATCATTAGATCACAGATACAAACTGCCAAAATGAGATTTCTGAGTTTCTTTGCTGCTGTTACTTGTAGGGATAAGAAACTTGAGTGAGCAGCAGCTATTTCTTTCAGTGGGGCTATCAATTTTGCGATGGCTTGGACAATTTTGTTTTCATGCTACTGACAGACAGGTCAGGCCAGCCTAGATGCGAGGATGTCACTACCCTGAAACTTGTGGTAGGACCAGCACCAGGTGAAAAGACCTCTATGGATGGTTTTTTTTTTAACCGATTTTGGTCGTATTTGCAGGGAGCCCCACTGCAAGACCCGCCTGTAGCTCTTGAGTTATTGACAGGGGACCAGAAAGGGTGGAAGGACCACATCACATAACCGCCCTTGCTCCACGACCCTTTTATGAAATAAGCGGTCAAAAAAAATTATGTTTATGGTCTTCATGGCCTTTTTTATAAGAACCTCCGAAGCCGTATAGACAATCACTCTATCAGTTTAATTGGAGATGATACCTTTTTTGCAGAACGGTTTATTAAGTCGATAGTTTTCGAAAGACTATCCCTACCGCGGAAGCCTGAAGATACTTAAAACTTTGCAAGCTTCATCCAAATCCAAAAAAATAATGCAGCTGGCCAATTTAAAGAAAAGCAAGTGGAAAAAGAAACAGTGCGTATGCAAAAGCTTCAGTCTGTCTGGACGGATTGCAAAATACATTACCCCACCAAAAAAAAAACTGCCACGCCTCCAAAAAGTAGGTGGGATGTAAAAATATAGCCTTGTATTCTTTTTGCTGGGTAGTTGCATACATTTTGGAATAAAACCAGGCGAAATTTCATTTCGGTCTCATTCATATCTGTAAGGGCCAGTATTTCAGTTCTGAGTTAAGCCCAAACAAAACAAATCTGAAGTGACCAGTTTTACAGTGCAGAGTTAACTCCGTCAACAAAATTGTTGAAATCTTAGATTCTCGAAATTATTGTCTCTCCCAACTCACACTTTACATAGAAAAAAAAACACAGGAAAAGAAGTTCGACTTAATGTCAGATGTAATTTTTCACAGAAACAAGCAAACAAACTGCCATTCCACACAGAAAAGCGTTCAAAGAAGTTCATACTGTTCTCCAGAGTTGATCCGAGATTAACTCGCCTAGGTTCAGTGAAAAACTGTTTACTGGGGTTAAACTCATGGCGCATTCTTTTTAAAACCAAATCGTACAACTGATGTGAAATGCAGTAAAAAATTGTTCTTTTCACGTACACCTGAACCGAATCGTGCTCATTTAAATGTTCTTTTGAACTCCGAATTCGTTCGGTGTCAACACTGAACTCGAAATTTAGCTACCGAACTGACGTAGGTATTTGACGGTGGAGGCTGGGTGTAATTGAAATTGTGGTCTCGACTCAATTCTCATTCGTGATTTTTTACAATGAAAATTAAAATTTTTTACAATGCGACTAAAATTATATGAAATTGATAAAAACTTTCCAAATATGAAACTGAAAGCTATCAAAATTAATTTAAAGTAAAAAGCACAAACAACCTGCCGACGGCGCTAACAAGATCACGCTACGAAATGGAAAAAAATTAAACAAAATGAAGTCAAAGCATTTTGACACTATTAACGTGATGACGGCACCGGTGCAGTATTTGTCGTTCTGAATTTTCACACAATGAAACTGGGTGTACACTATGCTGGGACTGTCGCGAACACCGAGTGTTATTTGACAGCTCGGTGTGGCAGTTTGGTGTTCAAGGAATACGCCATTAGACTTAGTCAGATGAAACAACTTTATGAAGGTTTAAGCCCCTAGTTGGTGCCAGGACATAGAGACATTCCAGGTAACTGCAAGGCTGACGAACTCGCCAAACTTGGAACTACCCTCCCAATTTTGCCTGATAAAGGCTCCGTAGGCATTCCAATTTCGACATGTAAACTCATGATTAAACTGGATGCGATAGAAAGAACAAATCTCAGATGGACTAGTGGCAGTACCTGCCTAGCGACGAAACAGATCTGGCCAAAGCTTGATCTTAAACGCTCTAGGAGTTTGATCGCTCTTAATAGATCGCACATTAGTGCTACAATCGGTGTCATTACAGGACACTGTCTGATAGGCAAACACGCGACAAGGCTTGGTGTCTATTCCAACGACTTTTGCAGGAGCTGCATGGATGAGGAGGAGGAAGAGACCACTCTCCACCTTCTCTGTACATGCCCCGCTCTTTCCAAGAACCGAAATCTTCACATTGGAGCTTTCTTCTATAATAATCTCAGTGATCTCAGCACGACTGACCCGAAACGTCTCTTACGCTTCATTAATAGCTCGAAATGGTTCAACGAGTAGGCAATAGAGTCAGATCCGCGTGGTATCACAATGGACCTACATAGGTCTAAGTGTGTTGGTTTCTTTGGATCCGACAGCCACTTCAACCCAACCCAACCCAAGCCCCTAGTTAGAGCGACTTATGCGGGATTCACAAACAAGCTAGGCTCCGCCTAAAGTTTACGAGTTTATCTATATGATTTTAATGCTTCGGCTTCAAGTTTGCTTTTGGCAATCATTAAGGAAAACTCTAGTTCAAATAAACTAGGCACATGCTTCTACTTTGACAGCTCTGAGAAACAGCTGAGAAAAATCGAAATGAAATTTTTTAATGTTACATGCCTCTTGTAATAAATTTGGCCTTAATGGTAATAAATTTTGAAATGGTACCAAAATTTAGAAGGCAAAAAAAACAATTTTTCAAAAAGTGGAGTTGAAATTTTAGCGGACGGAAATCTCGAAATAAAAAACCATGTGCGGAATCTGGACAAAGAATAATCGTGTTCACTGTAACTCAACTGGTCATTACTCGCGACAAATAAGGGTTGCAGTATCGTACCCAGCCGTTGAACTGCACGCAGTTTTTTCTTTCTACATTTCCGTCCGCTAACATTTCAACTCCACTAAATTAAAACTCAAGAAAAATAGAGGGGCCTGTATGGTTTAGTTGTCACCATAATTGTTATAATCTACTTTATTATAACAATTATGTTATAATCCAGTTATAATCCATGACCAATCGTCAGTCATAGGTACTACCATCTGCACCACATCTCACTTTCATCTCGGGTGTCCAAATGGCCTATGTTCTCCTATATGTCCTCTCTGCATAAATAATGCACATAAACCAACAACATATAATTTTTGAAAATATCTGTATATTTTGATGCTTGATAAAGAGTACAGCTTTGATTTCCTTTGTCGTCTCCAACCACTTTGGCGGTCTAAGGTTAGGGACACATGGCGACAGAAAAACGCATGTGTCCCAAGCCTAAATAGAATATTTTGGTTTTGAACCAAGTGGCTATTTTCGTTGAAGAGTTGATGTCCTGTCCATTGGCCTAATAAGCTCGAGCTATTTTTATTCGACAGCATATTGCAATACCTCTACTCGGGGTCATAATTTCGTTCTTTCTTTGAAAAATAAAATAAGACCGTCAAGTATGAAGCATACAACGAGCGGTCCGTCGGCTTTTGTTGAAGGTTGTATACAAAACAACCTACAATTTGTATAAGACTCTATCTAAATATCTCTTAAAAGTGCTCCGCGACCGAACCGAAAAAGATTGGGAACCTCTGATTTAGATATTCGAAGAAGAATATACCTAAAATCTTCTTTTTCAAGGTCGATAGGGCGGAACATTTACACAGCAGATGTACCATGGTCTCTTTCTCCTCCTCGTCACTACAACATCTGCAGAAGTCGTTGAACGGAGCACCAAGTCTTCTGGGATGTCAACCTACCAGACTACTATTTTCTCATAAACCAAACTGAAGAAGTTATTCAACAGTGGGTCTCCTTCCTGAAATCTAGTGTACTCTTAGGAAATTTGGATACAATCTTGCAAAACAGCCTAATGGTGCATCCCAAGTCTTCTCCTATTCTGTAGAGCTTTGAAAATACTCTCAGCGCTACCCAAGGACCCTAGGTTTTTGTTGCAAGCCTAATCCATTGCACGTTTTTGCACACATTTAAGCGATAGTAGGATGTGATGTTTTCAGCTCTTAACATAGGCACTCTCTATTACGCTCGCAGCTCTGATTGTTCCCACATCCCAAATGGTTGTCGTAAAGCCTGTACTCTCCGAACGCCTTTCCACTGGTGTTTGTTTAGTATTTTTGGGGCACAATTTCCTGAGTATCATTTCCACCGACTTTGTACAGCAGAAAAACGAATAATAAGCTGTTAGATTCGTAATAATAGCAAATTCCTTGGAGCTGTTCAGAACTTCAGTGCGCCAGAAAAACAAACTTATGTACTAGAATAGAATGTTGTTCGGTTTATTGAGCTGAAGTTAAATTATTGGCAACTTACAAAAAAATTAATGCAAAACAAGATACACAATCACAAAGAAATAAATCATACATACACCTGTACGTAAACCAATTTTATACTTAAGTTATATGAACACAGCTATTGGTAACCATAACGGTTTTAAAGTACATAATTAAATCAAATTTTTAAACTAATAATATCAAGAAAATATGAAGATTATTGCTAAATTCTGTTCTGATCCGGATTTAGATTTTGTGGACTAAAGTTTATGGGTACAGGAACAGGTAGACTCATACTTGGGCTCGGTTGCTCAGGACACAACAGAGGATACTCGTATGTGGACAAGATAACTTCGGGTTCGATTAGCGCCTCGCCTATGGTAATTAGCTCATCACCACTGCCTTCGGTGTTGTCGAATTCGTTGAAACGTTTTCGTTCCTTACGCATACGGTCCCGCATTTTTTCCAACGATCTGAAGGTCATGTCACTGCGCAGAGCTTTTTTCCGTTCGCGGTCTCGTTCTTGTTCCATAAGGCGGTAGGCGGGATTTTGACGTTTCGCACGCTTACGTTCTCGATCTCGTTCCCGTGCCACGCGATCGTCACGACGTTTCGTGGCTTTCTCCTCCTTGGTCAGCTGGAAGGCAAAAATATAATTAATGTTAGTTTCTCAAAACTAGATTTTAATGTTGTGTAAGATAAAGGGCTAAAGTGTCAAGAGGTCTTGATAGCCTCACAATCTTTAAACCAACAAAAACAGCTCTCTCTCGGTACTAAATTTCAAAGTAATCCATACCTCCTTGTTTCAGGCTCTTGACACTACCCTCAGGGTGGCGCATTCAGTTTGGAAATAATGTCAACTTCATTTTTGAGACGCACGAGGTTACACACGCTTCGCCAGCCACTATTTCTAGAATGGGAATAGTCAACTTGAGGTATGCATAGTGTATCCAAATGAAGTCATATATCAGCTTATCCTTATTTACAGCTCAGACGATCTACCACAAGAAGTGATCTTGAACTCATTTCTGTCGAAGGAGGAGTACGGGGATCTTCTTAGATCGTATGTGAAGGACTACTTTAAGCCAGCTACAGACTGGGTAGAAAAGGAATATTTGCAGTAAGTTGTGCACGCTTTGACCTGCGAAACATGATTACTCACCCCTTTTCTTTAGTTCCCTGCCATCGATCAGCAGAAACTCCCTTATTTGGTCATTGATCACCAACATAACTCACATCCAAAATAAGGACGAATTTTGCATTTGCCTCTTGCGAAGTCTTTTCGGATTCCTGCCATCCGACAGACACAACGATTTTGCAAATACGGTTTTCGAAAGGGCAAATGTGTACATTGCAAACCCTTCGCGCGCTGAGTTGACATTTTACAACCACGATCGTGATGCTATTGAGTTCTACGAATCTGATGTGGAGTTGGGCAATCCAGATGTTCAGCTTATAAGGACAGCTCAAGTTAAGGCCTACTTAGAGATTTTGAGAGTTTTTCTCGAAGCACCATGCTCACAATCGTTTCTGATTGTTGGACCCTCGGGCTGCGGCAAGACTTTACTCATCCAAGAAGCAGTGGCCGAGTGTTCGGGCTATGAATTGATTGTTATAAATTGTAGCACTCAATTGACGCCAGCATATATTTTGCATACCCTGAAACAGGTAAGAAAGCACATTGGTCAAAGGTCTTAGAAGTGACCTCAAGACCGTTTTTTCTCAGAGCTGTGTCACAGTAACAGGCATGCGTGGCCGAGAATACAAACCGCAACAGGTGCGAATTGTTTTGTTCCTTAAAAACCTCGACCTGTGCTACATTGATTCATGGGGAACAATGGAAATAGTTGAGCTGATCTTACAGCTCATCCAGAGAAATGGATTCTATGCGGATAACCTGGAATGGATTAACGTGTCGGGGATACAGATTTGTGCATCGATTTCGGACTCCAATTCTCGACTAAAGCGAATATCGCCGCGGTTTCTATCGATAAATCATTTCTTGCGGGTACAATACCCCTCAGATATCGATATGGAATCAGTTGTGCAGCATCGGTTGGATCCGGTTTTGGTGAAATTCAAGAATCCACCTGATTCACAAAATGTCGTTAGAAGTGTGATGGATTTCTTTTCACAGGTAAATTGTGCAACGTATTTAATTAGGTCAAAAGAAGAACTGAGCTTACTGGCTTCCATTTTTTTTTTAGGTTCAGGAAAATTTCAATCCTACACAAGGATTCGCACATTATCAGTTCACACCGAAAATAATAATGAATTTGATTTTGGGACTTAATCATTATCCAGAGGATTCGATAAATGAGGTAAATGGAGCTTAGGTTGGGTAAGGAAAGGTAGGGGCTAGCAGCCAAAGCCCACAACCACCTAGTTATTAAGCTAGAGACCACTTCACATTGTCCCCCTCATAACATTTTTTGAACAAGACTATTGCCATCGCTTCTGTGGTTACAATCAGGAGACTTACAGCTTTCATTTTAGCTCTTGGTTCTCATTCTCGTATTGATAATAGCTACATGGTAGAGATAGGGACAATTGTTTTCTTAAGCTCGAAAAACTATGAGGTTCGCGCATGAAGGGAGTGGTTTTCCGTAAGGAATACAGTCCATCCTTGATATCTTTGTAATGTTAGTATTTTAAAAAGGTGAAGGAGGCCAAAACTGAATATTTTTGAATATTTTGTAAAGTTTCTATCTTATTGAAACTTTTTGTTAGGAACCTTTAAAAAATGGTACAGTTCACAAGGGTAAAAATTTGGTGCAGATCACTTACTTTTGTAACTCCTTTCTAAGGTAACGTCCACAAAAATCTGCCAAGTTCCGAAGCCGTGCCTTTTTCGATGCTTTTTAGACAGTAAGGCAAACAAAATTTGTTCATCATTCACTGACATGATAGGGCGATTAAATGGTCATCGCAAACTGGAAATTGGAAATACGATGACAAAGTTTGTGTTTCGTTTTTTAGTTTATGGGAAATTTTTCTGGACAGAAGAGGAAAATCTTCTGACCTAGAACTTCCTCAACTTTTTAAAGCGCCCCTTTAATTTTGTTTTCTTTTTAAGGCCCTCCTCTGTGAGCTCCTTTCAATTTTCAAAGACCGACTTGCTAACGATGAAGATATTGAAAAATTCGACGATATTTTAAGAGATACAATGCGAAAGTTCTATGGCAAAGAGGTGAGAAGGGGCTTAGATCTGTAAATTTAGGCTCGTTGTTAATTTATAAAATTCCTTTAGAAAATCTTTTTCGTGCCCCATACACCGAAGAGTGCGGCTTTGACCAGTCTCGCCCACGATGAATGGATGGAGGAGGTACAGAGGCTTATTGCCATTTGCAGTAGGTTCAGCTACATTGCATTCCAAGTGAATACCCAAAGTAAACTTTGACCTTTTTCAGATTCCGAAACCTTCATTGTTGATGAACCAGTCACAAAAGAAATTTTGGATCACACTGCAAAAATCGCTCGTGTGCTTTCTAGACAAAATACCCACATTATGGTGATCGGACAACTTGGCGGCCGCCACCTCGATGCTCTCTATATAGCTGCGACTTTGCTCCAAGCTAAGGTTTATACCCCCCAGGGTGTGAGTCAATATGGCCTCTTGGACTTTTACAATGACCTGAAACTGGTATTATCATTCTTTATTATTAAAGTATTGTTCCGCTTAGACACATTTCTATGATTTGTAGGCCATGCAAACAGCAGCCCTAGAGGATCAGTGCACATGTTTGCTTATCGATCACTGTTGGATTACGTACCTTCCGGACATAATGAAGCCAATTGAAGCTATCCTAGAGGGAAGTGAAATTCTAGATTTGTTCGGCGAAGACTTGGACTCGATAGCCAGCTCTTTGAAGCACACAGCTCAGTTGGAGGGTTACCAAGACTCACTGGGATCGTATTTCATAAGGCGAGCTAAAAGGAACCTTCATCTTGTGATTTGCTTGGACCCAACTAGTGACAAGACGAATGACTACTTCAACACGTACCCGGCCCTCTATCGAAACATGGAATTTCTGTATGTTCGCAAAATGTGCTCCGAAACGGAGGCAATGTTACCGAAAAAATTTATCGAAATACTCGGAGAAGGCAAGGACAAAGTTCCAGTTTCGTCATATTTCTCTCAAGTGCTCAGCGGAGTAACGCAACAGCAGCCTCCAAAGCGCTTCTACCAGCTAATACGGTCCTACTACTACGTCTATTCTCAATTTTTCCAGGACATCGAAAAACGTTTGCAGAAACTTCAGGTAAGCCGCTTGGATAACCATTTTTTCCTTATATTTAATTGACATTTCTTCAGATGGGTGTCGACAAACTAGCCTCAGCACATAAGGTCGTCGCAACCCTTAAGTCCAACGCTGGAGCTCAAGAAGAAGCTCTCGCAGAGAAACGAAAGTTGGCCAACGATGCACTCGAAATGATTTCGGCAACAATGCGAAATGCCAACGAGCAAAAGTCAAGTATGCTAGAGCTCAAGAAGAAGGCTCAAGTTAATAACGAAAAACTTAAGGAACGTCAGCGTGCAATTCAAATCGAATTGAGCGAAGTCGAGCCCATTCTGAAGGAGGCCAGTGCCGCAGTAGGGCAGATTAAAACGGAAGCACTTTCAGAGATTCGATCGCTTCGTGCTCCACCTGAGGCGATTCGAGACATTCTCGAAGGTGTTCTGAGACTCATGGGCATCAGAGATACTTCGTGGAATAGCATGAAGACATTTCTCGCCAAGAGGGGTGTCAAAGAGGATATTCGGCTGCTTGATCCAGGAAGAATCAATCCGGAGAACTGTGAAGCCGTAGAGAAACTACTCGACGTGAAGGCAGATTCTTTTGAAATGAAAAATGCTAAGCGTGCTTCGGCGGCAGCTGCACCACTAGCCGCATGGGTTAAGGCTAGTGTCAGATACTCGAAGGTTATTCAGAGCATCAAACCTTTAGAGAGGGAGCAAAACGAGCTGCAGAGCAATTTAGATGTTGCTGAGAATGAAATGAAATCACTGATGACTGGCTTGGATGATGTGGATGCGCGGGTAAAGGAATTGTCGGCTCGTTTAAATGCCTACACTCAAGAGGCTGCGGTATTGGAGTTGAAATTGGAAGAGGCACGCAGTACTCTGGATTCTGCCGAGGTTTTAGTGCAGAAATTAAGTTCGGAATTTCAAACATGGAGCGTGCAACTTGAGGAGTATAAGCAGTCATACAAAACTCTGGATACAAAAGCGTTGTTCATTTCACTTACAATCAATTATTTCTCTCATCTAACTTACGAGAGAAGAGCGTAAGTACTCTTAATGTTTTTTTTGCTAAAAGAGACTTTTAATAAGAGTATTCTTGAACAAGACTATGTTTTCCAGTACCGAAATCGGAAGTCCAGTTTCGGGAAGAAGTCTGAAAATATGAAATTAGTCTAGGTATTCTCGGGTAGGTCGTATCTTACAGCCATCTGGCACAGTCCCAGATATTAGATCTGTTTGTCGGTGCTCCGCAGAATTCCAGAGCGTGTTTCGGAGTTGAAATGTTGAAGAGAATTGATATAGTATGACTGAATAGAGCCAAAGTTTTTTTGTAAATCCCGCCTTCCGTGTGAACCAAGGAGACGTAGTTTTGGTCTTATAAAGGCCAAATCCTTTTTAGTAGACCGGTATAAGTTCAAAAAAAGCCAAATGAATGATTAGCTCAAATGATTACATGCAATGCTCATATTGATCGTGTTAAATTTGTGTGCGACTAAAATTTGAGGCTCAAAATTCTACATTGTACCAAAGGTGTTAAGAGTTTTTGGTCTAACGTGGGTGGATAGGGTAGGTAGATAAGTAGAAGTTTTGGAATGAACCCAAGTAGCACTTTTATGCGCCTTTTGTAACCTGGTGTAACTCGTGTAACCTGGTTTGTGATGGTTGTTGGTAGAAGGTGTGAGGAGCTGAGGAAACGGATGAGAGTTTGCATCCCTTTACTCGAGATGTCAGTAAGGTTATCGAAGAAAGGTTGGTTGATGCACGCAATCTGCCTCTAACATTTGCAGAGAAAGTAGGTGAAAGTTTCCTTCTCATTCACATGTTCGCAAATGGGGTAGTGAGTGAGGGTTGTACCGGAAATATGGGTTGATTTGTTCCTTAACTGCTTGTCGCGAATGAGGCGTGTAGAGCTGAGCCCTTCCTGGCCCGCTTACCTGCACGTTCGTTTCCTTTTTAAGGCACTATGCGCTGCAACCAACAGAAGTGTGACCCTGAAACGTTCGCCCAGACGGGCATGCACGTGACGGCACCCCTGTACCAGTTTGGAAGATAAAAAGGCCGAATCAATAGCTTTGATGGCAGTATTGGCTGTCTATAAAGATGGCAATGGTTTATTTGTGCGTTCTGGCACGCCTAAATCGCCTGCAGGACTCTCGTTTATCCAATAATTTCGCAAGGAAAATGCTAGAAAAATCAGGTAAGAGACATGATATTGAAATTTACGGTGATTCCGAGTAGACACCGGCCCTTTCACCACAATTCATCTTAGATCTGTTGGTGTATATGACCGTGTCGAAGTTCTTTTCTGGTTCGTCACTCTTCAATGCAGCTGTGGAAGGAAAACCTGAGTGGAAGCCTTTTTTGAAGCTTAATTTGGATAAAGTGTAGTTAGTCGCGAATGCAACCAAGCCATTTGGTACAACCAGCATGTTGCTGTGACCGTACAGCCTTGCAGTCAAACATCTAGATTCTCTGACTCTTACTGGACTGCATAGTGCGGTATCTTCCACGTGCGGATCGAGGGGCTAAAAATGTAGAAGCAGACGAAGGACGTATGCTTGATGTGCTTCGTAGTCTTAAGAGTTTCGTGAGGTTGAAGCCTGTACTCTATGCGGGCCACCATACTGCTGCCTGCTGCATCGACAAGGTCATCGTCGGTTGAAGTCCCAACTTCTGTCGACACCTTTTGCTACTTGACTTCCCAGCTCTGTGTTGGATCTTATGTTTTCAGTTTTTGGGTGTCCTGAAATTTTGAATCGAACATGATACTGAGAGCTGGATGATGGTGTGAGAGGTTGACTATTTAGACGGGGAGGGTAAAGTCGGGTATTTCGGTTTTAGTAGTGAACAGCTTTAGCTCAATTTTGCTCGGATTAACGCCGATGCCACATCTTGCATCCCATGTGCTTGTCTAGAGCTGCAACTATATTTTTACTATTTGCAGGAGAAAACCCCCCTGAGACTAGATCACAACATCATTCGCATAAACGTCAACCTTCACCCGATCTCTGCCAAGTTCAACGAGTATTTAATAGCCTTTAGCCAAAGTAGGGGAAACATTATCCCAAGATCCTCAATGGTCATCTTTGGTTAAGTCACTGCTACCTTAAGTTGCCTAATTTTTTCTCAGAGAGTCAACGAATTCCGTTTTTAATAACTTCTTTTATCTTCTTTATTTATAGATCCGCAATTGAATACCTGACCACAGACATGCACGTACAACCTTTTAGGGTAACCAAAAACCTTCTTTCCGAACAGGAGCAAATAATATGGGAAAGCATGGGCCTGACTAGGGACGCCCAGGTTATAGAGCACGCAGCGATCTTAGCGCAAATAATCGACTTGCCATTTGCGGCATGTCCCATTCCCTTAGTCGTTGATCCATCTGGCACTGCATTTACTTGGCTGCAGGAATATCTGCGCAGCAAAAACAAATCCTTCGAAATAAGCACACAGAACAATGAACGTCTTACCTACACAGTTGAGCTAGCAGTTCGCTTTGGAAAGATCCTGATTGTGCAGGATTGTCAAGACTTGAGGCCACCACTCTTGCAGCTAGTCAATGCGAAAATATTTGTCAAATTTAACAAGAAGCTGCTAGAGGTCGGAGGCAAGTTGGTGGATGTGCACGAGAACTTTAAACTGGTTCTATTTTCAAAGACCAACAAGCTTAGTATTGCCATGGAGACAAGAACATGCTGCGCTTGTATTCCGTTCACTGTGACCACAGTCGGACTGACAGATCAGCTCTTATCGAAAACGATCATTTTGAAAAATCCAGACTTGGAGAGGAAACGAGTAGATTTGCTGCGAAATGAGGGAATTTTGTTGAAGCAGCGAATAGATTTGGAGGATAAGCTACTGCAAGAGTTGTCGGAAGCACAAGGCGACATCTTAAAGAACGAAAAGCTTCTAAGAACTCTGAATGAGGTGAAGGAAAGCAGCAGCCATATCGACAAGTCTTTGAAAGAATCGGCTGTAGTGAGAGATACCCTTCTCGAGGAATACAATCAGTTTAAGGTTCTCTGCTCGAATGCGGCGAATTTCTTCACTGGCCTTAGCAAGTTGTACGATATTTCGCCGGTAGTATTTACGAGTCTTTTCCTCAAGAGTGTCGAGAGTGTCAGCGATGCAGATGAAACAAAAGTATACGCCTCCTTGGTGAGGACAACGTTCCAATATTTGGCAAGGTCCACGCCAAAAGACGCGCACATTACACTCGCAATATTCGTTTGCAAGAACGCCTATCCTGATCGCATCGCCCAACGGGAGTGGGAGCTGTTTGTTACAAACTTTATGACCAGCAGCGATGGGTCGACACATTTCGCTTTTCCTTCCTGGATGGACCGGGATGCGGTTACAAAGCTGACCATACTTCTTACACAATGCCCAGAGCTGGAAAACTCGCTGCAATTCGAGAAGGAAATAATGTGGCGACCGTTTGTGCAGGAAAAGTCAAGCAATCAGCTTCCAGTTGAGGTGAAGCCGTTCCAAAAAGTTCTACTGGCACAAATTCTCCGACCCGATCTTATAATTCAAACACTCTCCACGACGGCATCGCAGATTTTGGGAATCTCTGTTGACTCTGTAATGCAGCCCTCCATGGAGCAGCTAACTGAGGAGGGCGCTGGCGCTAGACCAATCCTTGTCATAACTCAGCCAGAAAACGACCCAGCGACAGAAATTCGTAGTTTGGCTATGAAAAAACTTGGCGCTGGAAACTACACCGAGCTGTCAATTGGTCGAGGCATGGAAAAGAAGACACTCGAAGCGATTCGACGGTCAGCCGAGTCGGGAAAGTGGATTTGCGTGAAAAATGTCCACTTGATCCCCAACTGGCTGGTGGATCTTGATCGCGAACTCGAAGGTATGAAAAAATCCGACGAATTCCGCCTATGGATCGTATGTGAGTCGACAAAGGGCTTCTCCGAGGCAGTCATGTACAAGTTTGTAAAGGTTCTCTTTGAGTTTCCGAATGGTTTGAAAAATAAAGTCAGACGATTGGTGCAGCAGTACTCAATCGGAGCAGCAGTCAATCAATCACGAGACGCAAAACTCACCAAGATGAGAATGGTACTGTTTATACTGAATTCGGTTTTGCAGGAGCGTCGCAAGTACATTCCGCAAGGCTGGTCAACGTGGTACGAATTCGGAGATTCTGACCTTCGCGCGGCTATGGAAATCATCCAATGGCTGGAGAAGACTATCTCTGGTGGGCGCACTGATTGGCGAGTCCTTCAAAGGCTGTGCGAAAATGTGGCCTATGGCGGACGCATAAGTAACAGCAGGGATCTGTTGGTTCTGCAAAAGTATCTGGAAGAGTTTTTTACTTCCGACTCGACCAGCAACCGATGGAGTCCACTCAATTTAAAAGTGACTGTACCCACAACCGCCAACATTCAGGAGTATATGAATGCTGTGATGAAGTTTCCCGACACCGATGAGCCGGATACGTTCAGACTCTCACCCTATTCGAATGTATCCAGAGATATAATTTTTTCAAGGAATATAATCAAAGCTCTGCGAACAGCGTTCTTTCAAAACGAAGAAACGAATAAACTGGACAAGAGAATCAGGCCGATATTGATGGTGTGGAAAAAACTAGCCGGGGTAAGTCGTGCAAATTAATTGAAGGGTAGCAAACCAAAATTTACACATACTTTTACAGAAATCAACTGTCCTGCAAACTCTTAAAGAAGTGGAAGACGTCACTGCGTCTAAGCCTTGGGAGGCATTTGTTATATCGGAGATGACGAAGGCTGGACAGTGTTTTCAGGTAAGAAAAGTTGTTTTGGGGTTTGATGTTTATAAGGGCAAAATGTTTATTGTTGTCATAAACAATCTGACAAGTTTTTCAAGGACAAAAAGAATCGTCTTGGTTCTTTGAAGCCCGGCTCGACTCGTAATATGTCGTCCTGTGTTTTTTTTTTTTTTTTGTTCTTCCTGGGTTAAAAAAAAACTTGCACAGGCGAAAACGGTGTCGTTTTCTCGGATTGCTAACCGAAAAGGCTATCTTCTTCTTTTTCTTTTAGGCGCGAGGTTATGATCTGAAGTGATGGATCATAACCCATTCCACTCTACTGCATCCCTAATGGTCCGCTTGTGGGGTACGCCGATTCGACCTTAGAATACACCGGCAGGCTACTTGGTTTCGGTCTCTTCGTCACTGAGACCAAAAAAATGCTGTTGTCTTTGCATTTGTGTGATCTAGGAATGTTAAGGCCTTCCTTTCTTTCGCGATTGCGCTGAAAAGTTGATTGACATTGCCTTTTTGGCAGGGTGCGTAGGATCTCACGTCTAAACATGGCAATACCAACTGAACCGGTCATGCTCCACTTTCTTGGAGGTTCTTTTACATAGAGGCTTCCTGGGATCCTCGTACTTCTGATTCTATCTCGCTTTGTTACTCCTGCTGTCACGCGAAGCATCTTAATCTCAGCTGGCGTTAATTTGCTCTCATATTTCTTATACGCTGTCCAACATTGTGAACCATATGTAAGCGCCGGACGCACAGCTGCGGTGTTAAGCCTTCTTTTCAGCTCAGTGGAGCATTTTTCGGTCACAGAAGATGGACGAGTTTTCTCGCCACTTCACCCACCCTATACGCTTACGCGATGATTGATGTCGTCATCACAGTTTGCTATGCTATTGCACATTTCCATTCAATTGAATATCTGAAATTGGCTCGGGTGGGTTAGAAATTGGGCAGCACAGGTACTTTGTCTTCTTTTGCCTAATATGATACCTATTCCCCTCCAAAACATCCACCCATACATCAAGTGCTCGCTGCAGGGATGTATAATCTTCACTTATGATGGCCTGATCATCAGCGAAGAATAACTGATGGCTCCGTCAGTTTTCCTTCAAACAGGCAATGAAGGACTTCAATGAAAAGCAGAGGACTGAGGATGATTCCCTGGTGTACAGCGACTTTAATTGAGAACTCGTCAGTGACTCCGGAAGGACATCTTACTCTTGTCTTCGCGCCATCATACATGTCAATGATCATCCACAAGTAGGCTTACTAAAACGCTTTTTTTTTCTTAGCGCCACCCATATCAAATCGTGGTAGTCAATCGAAAGCTTTTTCAAAATCAACCAGCGCCATATGCAGATCATTAAGGGCATCCCGATGTTTTTCCTTATACTTTGGATTGCATCAGTGGTTGATTCGCCCGTGACGAACCCGCATTGGTCCTCAGATATCCTTATTACTTTTCGCAGTTGACTATCTAGTACCCGCTCGACGATCTTCATTGTGAGACATCAGTTTGATAAAACGGTAATTGTCATAGCTTCGTGTATCACCCTTTCCTTTGAACAAACCCCCCTTAGTTAGGAGATGAAGATCGTGAGTCATCTGGACACGCCGTCTCATATTTTTTTCCAAAACTTAGAGGGTATCTGATCTGGCTCAACTGCTTTTCGCATTTTTAAGAACTTAACCGCCTTCCCGACCTTTTCAACTGTTATGTCTGGTACTTCTTCTCGGTTAAAAGCAGTTTTTTCTGGAAAGTGGTACCTGGGAAAGTGTTCATTCAAAAGCCTCTCACAATACTGCCGTCACATGTGAAAAATTTTTTCGTCATCCACAAGAAGCTGTCCCTGAGCATTGTTGATGAGTTTTCGCGAACGAATCTCCTGGGCGTTTTTCCTCCTCTGAGCGGCAATTTTGAAGATTTTAGCCCACTTATTCAAGGTTTTTGTCGAAGATCCCGCGTGGCCTGGTGTGTATCAGCAAAGGAAGACTAAACATCTTCCAATTCCTGATACAGGCCCTCCATTATCTTTGCTTGAACCTGGGCGCACTTCTTTTAAGCGAGACTGCTGAGGTGTCTATATTCCAATTCCAGGCGAAGCATTTCATCTCTGTTGTTCGAGGAGCACTTTTTTCATGCCTTGAATGCCGGTTTCTTCTCAATAATCACTATTTTAACTTCATCAGACCACCACCATGTTTCTTTGACCCATTCGCAGTGACTTTTTGAAGTCTCTAGGAGTCATTTGGCCTTCTCTATGCACGCTCGGTCTAGGTAATACCACATGTCTTGTGCTCTGCACTCTACAACTGCATTTTCGTCAATGATGTTACAGAGGTAGTTTTGCATCGTGTTTGAAAATGCTTCGCCTTTTTCCTTACCCAAATTGTACCAGTTGATTCTCCCAGATGCAAACGTATCTGCTTAGTTTTCTTTTTTGACGGTTCCATAAAAATGACGTTCAGCAGCTGGCGGTGTTGTGTTGTGATCGCCTCACCTTAAATCACTTAAGAATCTTTGCGTCCAGTGGTGAGAATAGTGCAGTCGTCCGCATATGTAACAATATATATTTCGTGTGGCGGCAGGGGTAGTTTGAAGTTGTAGAAGGTGAAGTGGAGTGGCGAGAGAAAGCCTCCTTGTGGTACTCCTTGTTTGACCCTTCTGTAAAGTGATTTGACGTTGCGGAACTCGACGAACGATTGGCGGCCGTTAAGGTAGTTGCCTATCCAACGCTTGTGTATGTTGGGCAGAGGGGACTCCAGGATGTCACGTAGGAGTGTGGCGTGATCAAGGGTGTCAAACGCTTTGGAGAGATCCAAGGCGACAGCGGCAGTCCTGTTGCAAGGTTGTCTTTGGTTGAGTCCGTTAGCAATTTGCGATGCAATCTCATTGGGAGCTGTGGTGGTGCTATGCATTTTACGGAAGCCATGTTGGTGTGGTGCAAGCGTCAGATGGTCGGTGAGGTCGGGAAGGAGTAATGCTTCGAGAACCTTGGCAACCGGGGAGAGTAGTGAGATAGGCCGGTAGGATTTGCCTTCCTACCTCGGGATAATCCGAGCGACCTTCCAGATTTCGGGGTTCTACAGCGAGTTAAACGAGAGGGTGAGGATAGATGTGAGGAAACCCAGACCTGTTTTGCCGAGCTTTTTGAGCATCAGCATTGAGATCCCGTCAGGACCGAGGGCTTTAGAGGGTTTAGCCAAAGCGCAGGGTTTAGTGGCGCAAGGCTTAGTGGTGCATTTTCCTAACTGTAACTCTTTTGTGGTGGCTGATGTTTTGTGGGTGTTCAATGAACTGTTGGATGAAAAATTTGGCACATTTCTTTGGGTCGCTCACGGCAATTCCGTTGAAAGAGATTGCTATGTTGTCGTTTTGTTTAGTGGAGTTGCCTAGGCTTTTGACTGTGGACCACAGTTTCTTGACACCTGAGCCAAGGTTACAGTTATCCAGATGTTCGTGCCATTTCTTCCTGCGGTATTCATCAACTAGACGATGGATCTCTGTGTTGAGCTGCTGGGTCGGCAGGGTTGCTAAGTCTGATGGAGTCGCGTTTATTGGCCAATCTAGCGGCTGTGGCAGGAAAGTTCGGATGGACCTTGGGAATTCTTCCTGCTGGGATGAAACGTGCTGCTGCTTGGGTGATGATTTTGCAGAATGTGTCTCGCCAGTAATAACATTTGTTGGTTGCGGTATGTTTCTAAAACAATTGTTAGTGTGGCTGGTGAACTTAACCCAGTCCGCTTTGTTGAAGTTAATGAAGGACCTTTTTTCGGGGACTTGGAAGTTATCCCCGGTTTCAAATGTGATGGTGGTTGGCAGGTGTTCAGAACCCAAGGTGATATCAGTACTCCAAGTGAGGCTGGTTAGGAGAGGCGCCCTGGCTAGGCTGATATCACGGGAATCCTAGCAGTTGCTGTGAGTGTCAGTGGCTAGAGCTGAGAACCAAAGTTCGTGGTGAGCGTTGAAATCACCTAAGATCAGCCTGTTGTTTCCGTTCGTGAGGTGTTCAAGCGAAAGGCGGTAGGAAGGTGCACAGCTGCTGGTGGGTGGTATGTAGATGTTGATTAGTTCAACATCACGGTTTGATGTGATAGAGATGCCATGTTGTTCAAGGAACAACACGTTTTTCGATACGTGCATAGTCCTAATTGTTGTTTGAACGTCCCTTTTCTAAAAAAGGAAAGCTATTCGAAAAAGGCCATAAGTTGTCGAAAGACTTGTGAGAAATTCGTTAAATAAGCGCTGTCCTCTCGTAGGTCACTAATTTGTCACCTATTAATTCTTTCTCACCTAATAATAAAGAGAAATCTCACCTCATCTCATCTCACCTGGTCGAAAAACTTAAAGAAAGTATGCACACGCTTTTGCCTAGAAGAAAGCACGTTTTAGGCGAGCGATAAAACTGACAGAGTCTACAGTTCAGATAAGCGCGAACTCATGCAGGTCATGTAGGAGCGACATATGCAGACAGATTTTTCTCGTGACAATCAGCTAAGGCTCAATGCAACATGAACTGACGAGTCTGAATTTAGAGAAATCATAATTCCGCAAGAAACGAGCCTCTGTCTGCAAATTCTTTTGTTTTCTTAAAAGTTTTTACCGTAGGCTCAAGTGCTTCTACAGTAGAAAAGTTGGGTTTAGGTTTTCTTCCTTGTGTTTTGTACTTGGTGTCTCCTTATGGGTTTTTCCTATTTCTTCTTCTGTAACTCCTAAATATTCTTAGCAAGAATGCATGTTGATATTCTAGACTTATCGTCATCCTGACGTTTGAAGAACATAGCTCTTAATGTCTTGGAGTCCCGGCATAAGTCTGGCAAGGCGCCAGGACAATGGTGGTGTCAATGCTTTCATTTCGAAGACAAGATAATTTTAGGCGTTATTAAAGCGCCTGAGACTAATCTGTATGTCGACAAAGCCAAGTCTGTATGTCAAAGCCGACAACGTTTCGGCTTTGATGATTTCAATATTGTCTCAAGACCCGGTGACATGACGGTAAAGTCTTAAGTTTGCCGGTCATGAAGCCAAACCCTTGTTGATGGTCTGCTTTCACTTATGCTATTAGTGAGTCGTTGTTCATATGAGAAGCAGGAATGGCCAGTGTGTTTTTGTGATGTTCTCCTGCCCTTTATGGCTGATTAGTCATCCACTGCACCCACAAATTGTGAAGTTTAAGACGTAGGAAGAGCTTTCCATGTGCATATCTCTATATTCAGGTGGACAAACAATGAGGCATTGAATCAAAACATCAATGAGGAACATACTACAGCGACCATTCGATCACACACGGACACCCTATCCAACTTTTCCGTTTTACTGTAGGAAAAACGCGAACCTATTTAAAAGAATCAGACAACTTTCAAGAATCCAACACACGAAGGAAAAAAAAATAACAATTATTTATTAAAAAACTCCAAGTCATGTTTTGTACCTTTCCTTTCAGGAAGTGCACAGCACTTTGTCCCATGTCCACTCAATCCTGCGGGACTCGAAGAGCACATCTTCCCACTTTGACTCAAATATTCTATCGATCTTGGCTGAGAACTTGGTACGTTCCAGCACACTGCAATGACTTATCTGTTATCTAACTTATCTGTTATCTACTGTCTTTCCAAGGTTCCCCTGTCGTGGAGGAAAATCTGGCACGGCCCGAGAACCACAATCGACTACCTCAAGGGCCTCGTCTACAAGTCGAACGAAGCTGAACGTCGATTTAAATCTGAACTTAACCGGGAGTTCATAGAAGCCATCAACCTTAGCACCGTCTTTAGCTGCGAAACGTTCATAGCGTGCCTGAAGTTGGCCAATTCGAGAAGGCTGCAGCAGTCCTCAAAGAACTTGGTTTTGCAAACAACTGAATATGCGCCCAGTGAATCTGTAGGCGTCAAAATATCCCCGCTCAAGGTAAACAAAAACATTAGGCCAGATCCCGAATGTAAATTTACACGAATGCAGACTTTGTAAACAAAAAAAAACGCCGTAAACAACTACCAGTGAAATGCACTTGTTTTGCCTGCCGCTTTGCATCTGTAGATACACGCCACAAACTCACTTTTAGTAGTAAATGCACAAAGAAAAATAAGAATTTTATATAATTACCTCTTCTTTTATAATTGTTTTCTCTTGCTCCATATTTATTTATTTACTTTTATGCACAGCGACTTGTATACTTTTGCTAAAAGTTCACAAATTTGTTTTCTGAATTTCTTGTCATCACGGGAAATGTCAAACACTCAAGACATGCCCTAGAGATGTGCACCCCAAAATTTTGTACTAGAACAAAAATATTTCCTTATTTTCCCAACAGGTGGATGGAGCACAGTTTGTTCATGGTAAATTGGTGATTTCACCAAATGCAGTTCAATTTGAAGAGGTGTCTGCAGAATTCTATTTAAGTTTCACCCAACAAAATGCTGACCTAGTAAAAGGTCCCAATTTGAATGGGAAAACAAAATTACCCCTGTACTCAAATAGCGCTCGAGAGAACTTAATTTGCTGCATTGATGTGCCGACGAGTGAAAGTATTGATACAATTTTACTATCGGGTGCAGCATTAATTGTGCCTGATACATAAATTGTGAATTAATATGTAACTAAGAGAAAAGTAAATAAAAACTTGAAGTAAAAGTACGATTTATTATTTTTTTTTATTTCAAAAATGTCTGGAATATATTTTTTCCTTCCAAGCAGGCCACTGTAAAAAAATCGTAAGCAGCCCCAGAGAACAATCGCTATCAATAAAAGAATGATAATAATAATAAGTGATTTTTGTACGAGAATTGTTTTTTAGTTAATGTGTTTACTACTAGTGTTTTTAAAGTTATTATAGGTACCTATATACCTACAACTGTTTGTCAATTCAAAATGGTTAGTTGAGAAGTCTTTAGTGACTAATGTTAGGTACCTTCTGTTGGATGGAGGGTTTGTCAAACCCTTATTCAGTTTAATCGGTGTTCTAGTGAAAAAGAATCTGAGAGTTAACAGCTGTTGCCCAATCGGAGACAGTACAGTATTTGAATTAATTATTAATTAATTCAAATACAACATTAATTAGGTAATTAAAGTAACCTGAATTGTGAAATAACTTAAATTCAGGTTACTTAAATTACCTATTTTACATGTCCTTTTTTGAGCCTCAATAGGCTATTTTTTAGGGCCGCGCCATTATGTAGATGAATATTAGAGGAATAGCTATGTAGAGATCCCAAAAACTTCAGCTTTCAAACGCTTTAAAATCAATAAAAACTGACCTATAAAACTAGCGCGGGGAAAACTCGGATTTATTCATTGAAATTTTTTGGTCAGTTCAGAACTTCAAAACAAAATTTTCAGTTTTGCGGTCGTTGCAGGGCTGGACGGTCTTTTTCTTAATAAAATATTCGCAACCTGATTCGTACAAGAAGTGCAGTAAAAGGTGGAGACTTTAGCACCACAAATCACAGAACATAAGATTATGCCACATTGAGAAAAAAGCAGTACACCCACTGCGTCGCTCATCATTGGATGCCAAGCAAAACAAATTGCTGATCTGTGATTGGCCAGCACAGATTTTTTTTACATGCATGGAAGGTGACAGTTCCATCCCATGACGTCAGATTTACTGATAGGTCTGCCAAACAAAAGTCATAACAAACGCGTTTCGTAATCTTTTTATTCTTTCATTCATGCTTTAGTACCATAAAAGGAATTCAGAGAAAATCTCCCAAAATCAAAACCAAAAAAAATCGCATGACTTGGCATCACTCACCCTTGTGGTGTGCTTTCTTCCAGAAATAAGCTTCAATGAATTTTACGTTTAACAAGATTTCATGCTAAACAGCAGAAAAGCTCGACATATTTGCATGTGACATCTGTTGGTGACTAAAGCGAGCTTAAAAAAACTGAAAAAGGATTCGAATTTGAAAACAAATTGCCCTTAGCCGCTATAATCGTATTGAGTTGCCGTGGCGTAGTGGTTAGTGTGTGTGCTTTTTTCGTCGGAGGTCTGGGTTTGAATCCTATCAACATCATCTGTAAAATAATACTTGTTCTTTTTCACGGTCCCCACCTCTTGGAAGGTCAGACAAACCCTCCGAGAGTAACATAAGTTATCTTGAAAAACTTCTCAAAGTGCCCTTCGAATTCGGCAAAAAATTGTAGGTCCCGTTGTATGTGAAGTAATCAACTCACACACCATACATTGTTACGAAGTTAGTCCTGGTTCACCCCGAGCTGTTGCGCCACTCTATTTTACTCCATAATCGTAATTTCCCCCACAAGAACCTAAGGCTCGAGCTCATGAATAGATTGTGTCCGTTACATTGAAAAACTTAACTGACAACTCTGTCAAATGCAAGCGCTGAAGCATAAAGCATATTTCATCTCCATGAAGGAGTCCCATATTCCCAAGCCATTAGCATAAATCTTCATCAAATGGCCAAATTCGCCACAAAAATATTAAATTCTTCGGCAGGATGCTTAAATATAAATGTCATATTTCCCCTTATTAAATTCCCCTAAAACAGCTAAGAAACTAAAAAAGAAATAGAACGAAATTTGTTAAACATGCCACACATAAATAACTTTACGGTTGGTTTGTGAGTTTTTCCGCCAGAAAGTCCAACAGTCGAGTCGAAAAAGTTTTATATGGAGTCCAACTGACAGCTGAGCATTAGTACCATCACATACACTGTGAAACTTCACGCGGAGTCAAACAAATTTGTTTTCCTACTTCATACAGGTCGATCAGAGCTACTCGCACAACATATTATTATCATCCGTCATTCGATGTGCGTTGAAACGAAAAATTCGACTACTCCAACCACGACTATCGACTCCTCAACTTGCGTATCTATGAATAGTTTGGACTGCAAACCGTAATCTCAACTGGAACCAGTTTCAACTCAAGCCACGTTTCCATACATTTGACGCGAGCTTGAAGCCAGATCCCACTCTACCTGAAAACTTGAAAACAGAAAAGTTTTCAACCACCGCACATATTACAGAGATTAACGTAGGAAGATTGAAAGTTAATCCCAAAGTGTTTCCACCGGAAAAGAACAGATTAACTTGATGTATGTTTTCGTTTTTGATGTTTCTCAATGATATCACGTCATCTTTGTAAATGAAATTTTTTTTTATCTCTCGGGCAACTCAGATTCAGAAATAATTAAAGTACTAATTTTTTATTGCCACCATCTTATCACTCTACGCAACGATATAACTCAAAAATAGAAACGACGAAATTGACGTTTCTCAATAATATCACGTCATCTTTGTAAATGAAATATTTTTTTTTATCTCTCGGGCAACTCAGATTCAGAAATAATTAAAGTATTTATTTTTTATTGCCAAAAATAGAAAAACAAAACGTCAAAGTAACAGATTTGACGTTATGTTCTTCGTGAAATCTGTTGATTTTGATTTCGGTCCACAAAGTAGACCAACTTGATCAACATCAACCAGCAGTATCAACATTAATGCCATCTTTATGCAAAATAAAGACATGTGCACATCTTATTGCATTTGATTTTTTGACAGCAACAACTACATCCACATCAACAGCAACATCAGCCGTTCAAGGCAACCCTTTACACCTCACAAGAAACACTGCTAGGTAATGATACCCAGATGTCAACTAAAGGTGTGTTTGCTTTGTTTCGTCAGAAAACGCACAGAACTCGTAGAATTCTGCTCGGTTTGATTAAAAAATTCTTTGGTGGAAGGAATTAATTACGCGATTAATCTCGCCGTGAGTTTAATATTCGTTTGGTGAATCTTGTGATTAAGAGGGGATTTAAGAATGATTTGGGGATAAGTGTCCGGTGGAAACAAGGTACCCACCCACTGCATCAGAATGATGAACGTTGGTAGTACTGCTGGTTGATGTTGATCAAGTTGCCTACCATCGAATTTGTATTCCAAAATCACATCAACATATTTGACGTTTTGACTTCTTTTTTTGAGTTTACTGTGTATTTCGTTTCGAAAATTAAAAAAAAGTCGGTGGGAATGATACGTATATGAATTTAATTATTTTTTAATCTGAGTTGCGCGGGAGCCAAAATAAACTCACGTTTTCAAGGAGATGGGCAGAAGAGGTGACGACCAGGCATTGCCATTTCACACAACAGGACGTCATTGAGAAATGTCAAAAATGAAAGCATACGTCAAGTTAATCTCCTCATTCCCGCTCTCCACTCTTTTGGCATTGAATTTACTCTCATTAATTTAAAGATGCGGGTCATGACTCATCAAGAGTCATTTGGATCTGAGACAATCCTTAATTTTTTTTTACCGATTTTAAGCATTGAATAAAAAGACAAGGAATAGCTCTTTTACACATATACCGTGTGTGTGAGTGAAGCATTTATTTTGACATTAGTCCCCTGAAATCACGACTCGACATCTGAGTCCATAGTCGGAGTAAGTAATAATGTCACTTTCAGGAATGTTAAACAAAAGTATATCCAGCTCCCAGAAACATATGAACCTCGGGCTGTCTCTAATGGCATGCCGGGGTGGAACACATGGGTAGTCCCCACTCATACGACTTTAACAGATGCTTCACTTTTCTCCTAAAACGCGGCGAGGAAGCTTCTCAGCAATAGTGTTGGGCAATTTCGGAGCGGTCGATCGTAAATATTTTCCCCTTTTTTACAGAAGGTCCATTCAGGGCCGGTTTTCAGTGCGAGATTGTCCGAGTTCCCGAGTTAAACTCAGATTAATTCAGAGATGAATTTTTCAGTGAACTAAGACATGGAATAAGTCTCGGCTTAACTCGCCAAATTTGGTGAGTTAATCTCGGATCAACTCTGGGGAACAGTATAAACTTCTATGAATGTTTTTTCAATGTGAATGAACGGTAGTTAATATTCGTGTTGAGAATAACTAGAATCTGTGTTTTTCTATGTGAAGTGTGAGTTAGGGGAGTCAATTATTTCGGGAGCGGTTTTAACTTTGCACTGAAAAACTGCTCGTTGGGTTAACTCCACATTCGTTTTTTACAAGATTAGCAGATTTTGCTTTAAGCTGGGCTTAGCTCAACACTGAAAAACCGGCCCTTAGCCAAGCCAGTGAGCACTTTTTTCAAGCTCTGTGAAGACAACAACCTAATGCCTAATTAATATTACCTAATTAATATTATTATATTAAATAATATTAATATAATTAATATATATCTTTATCCTCTACAAATCACGCGATTAACCATAAAAATTTAAATCCTGTCGGCAAGCGATTAAAAATAAATCCCCGCGTTAATCTCATTCACCTTTTCACAAACCACTTTCAACCCTTTTCGAAAACCTTTTTAACAGTTAGAGAACCGAAAAAGGACACTGAAACTGTCCACGTATGACAGACCTGTCAGAATAACGATTTCTATTGCGATGTTTGCAACGGAAATCTTTTTTCGCTCGTGGAAAATGACATCGCCACTTTTTTTGAGAGCCAAAATGACAGACAAAAAGAGTGCTCATGTGAAATTAATCCTGTATTTGTTTGGTGGAACCGCTGTGGGTGCCTCCCGCTAATGCTCGTATTATTGCCGGTGGAAACATTATACTGTGACCGCTTCTCGTGAAAACACTTTGCTTTACTTTGCAATATTTTTGACAAGCGGTTTTACCCTTTAAACGTGGAAGGTTAATATTTATTCTCTCCTGTAGAGTTCAGCTCTCGTTTTTTGCCACCAGGAATCGCTTTTTGACTTCTCCTCACTAAGAATAACAGTAACGATTTTTTTTCACTTTTATTTCAGTACAATTTAGATTCATATTCAGCGTTACACCAATATACATGTATGTATGTATGTAATTAACATCTCATTCATCAAATTCATTACAACACAAATTATATATTTGTTGTTTGCTACTTAAAATAAGTTCATAATATTATTGTGTGTTTTGTAACTTGTTGTTCTACTGAAAATAAAGTTAAGTATTGTTTTATTATTTTTTTGTGTAGTTTTATTGAGAAATATTTTATTCTGAATGTTTAAATTACAAAGGAACATCAAAGTTTTGTTTTATAATATTATCTCCGTTTTAAAATATAAATTATCATAACTTCGGTAACATAAGTGAGTTGGTTTCCGGTTTTGTTATACAAGTTTTTTTTTTTAAGTGACAATGAAATAATACGAATAGAAACAGTAAAATAATTATAACCTACGCATATATTAATGCATTTTCATAATAAACTCTGGATCATAAAGTATGCAATAATATATCTATATTTGAAAACAAAAAAAATTCATTTATTTAACATTCTATACAACATTTAACAGATATTACAATATTTATTTTGTATGTTTCAATGCTTGTTAAACTACACTTCGTTTAGAGAGAATACATTATTGACAAGTAGGTATTTCGGTAATAGTAAATAAATTTAAATATTAAAATTATATATAACAGTAGATATATTATATAATTATATTTTCATAAATAATTGTTGAAAGAGCGGTACATAATCATAAAAACGTAATTTCGTTAACAAATTCGTTGATTTAAATAAGTTATAGGCATTTTCCTTGTGTGTTTTGTTGATTTTTTTTTTTGTTATACATAATAACATTTATAATACACAAATTTATCTACTTTCTTAAAATAGTTTTTTTTTTGTCCAACAGCGAAGACATTTATTTATTCATTTTTTATTATTTTATTTAAAAAAATTAACAAAACACATTTTATAATGGTCCAAAGAGATAGACAGCTGGGTGATCGGCACCAGGATTACCCAAGAATTGGCTATAGAGTTCCTTGTATCGAGGAAGAGTAAGTCCTCCCTGTTTGCGATCTTCATCCTAGAAGAGTGAATAAATTTATTAAATACAAATGCATTTAAATTCGAAAGAGAAAAGATTATTATAGAGATTGAAAATAATTTTTTTAAAGAAACTTACGTCTTGTGGATAACCCTGCAATTGCCCAGCATAATTAAAAAAAAAATAAAAATAAAAATAATGAAGGCAGAGATGAAATTTTGGTTAACTGAGATGAGGAGTTATTTATAAGTGGCAAATAAGGATCTTTTCATTTTAAAAGGTACCTACTATTCCTATATTACACAACATTAACAATCTTTGGTGGGTAAAAGTGGTCTTTTCGATCTAAGTCAGAGAAAATTTTCTAGACAATTCCAAGTAATTTTAACGTAAATTCCCTTTAAAGTAACCCATAAAGGGATTCCCACTGTCGTAAGGTAACTTGCCGTCTTATGGTGGAGACCTCTACGCCTGGTAGGGACGACAACGTCTCCTTATTAGGAATGCTTTAGGGATACCAAAGTATCCTGACGCAGGGTCATATTTGGAATTTTTTTAAGGTTTAAGGTCAGTTCACTTCGTTCAGAGACTTGAATCCTTACAACGAAGGATGTATGAAACGAGAGCAGTAATGAGGAGTACCGAAGCGTGCTGCATCAAAAAACTAGGACAACACGGAAATAAGTAAGAAATATCTGCTTAAGAAAATATTTTCATCTCCAGCACTTTCAGCTATTTTGGTTTGCGACTGGCGCCGACAAACGATGACAAAATTCAAACGTTTCAACTTCTGTCGGAGGACAATTGCTGTCCAAAACCAAACGACATTTATTGATTGAGGTAAGTCCTTGTTTAACTTGGAAAAAACAATCGTGATTGTCAGTCATCAAACAAAGGCCATTCAAGGCCTTAAAGCTTAAACAAACTATCGAGGCATATTCTTGATCAACATCGTCTATGAACCTATGAACGTACCAGGATTTTTAAGATTTATATTCCAGGATCTTACACACAAAGAACTCCAGGATTTTTCATAACATAAATTTTTCATTCTTAATAGAGATGACAAAGTTCCGTATTGGAATGTTCTCAGCTTTGCAGTAAAAAATGTATATGGAGGAACCTAAAGCTGTTACAAAGGCTGATAGCTAAGCTGTCAAGGAACACAAAAAGTAATTTTATTTACGATTGTCAGAATCCGAGAGCGATACATGGTGGATAAAACGGAATATGTAGAGAAAGACCTGCAGTACAGCTCAACTTGAAAACGTTGTCAGTTTGTCAAATCAAACGTTGAAAAGTGGACAAGAACATTAAAGAAAATGCGTGATTTTTTAAACCATTGTCTTATGTGTCATACTCTCGGCTTTTTTTTTCGCCCAACTGACAAGTTAGGCTTATCGCACATATGGCGTTTTTAGTCACGCAACTATTTGATTGCCTTTTTGTGTCCTATGAGCTGATATGTGAATGCGCAGACATCCGCAACCGACACGAAACTAGTTTGCGGCAACTTTTAAATCTGTGTTTTTTTCGCAAATTTTTTTGCTACTTCTTGTCATAAATGACTTTTTTAACAAATGCAGCTTTGTTTTTGGATGCTGTCATGAAACTTTTCATTTTCTTTCACATCGGCCACATTTAAGCTAGTAATGTACAAACAGTTAAAAATTGTTCAAACAGAGTTTGTCTGTAGCTACCTTTGCGAATTAAAGACGTTGCTCATATGGCGGTGGTTTCGTGGATTGTAAGTAAACTATTGATGCTTCAAAAAAATTGCTAGTTCACGACAAGCTTTAATGAGAACTTAGGATTATCGCACATAAAAAACTATTAGTTAGTTCCGCAATAGTTTGAATATCTCTTAGAGTCCATTGGGCTTGAATGCAAATGCGCGCACATGAGCTACCGACACAAAACCAGTTTGAGGCAACTTTTGAATCTATGTTTTGTCACAGATTTTCTAGTTGCTTGCTGTTAGAAATTAGTTTTTTTTTGCGCCGGCAGCTCTATTCTTGAGTGCCGGCCGACGTGAAACTTTTTGACTTCTTCCAAGTCGTTGAGATTTTAGCGAGAAGACGATAAAATATTTCACCTCTATTTGTATGTAGGTAAGTTAGAGAAGAACTAGAAAAGTTGCTGGTGTGAGCGCTGCTTTGGTGTATCGTGAGTAAACTATTGATGCTTCAGAAAATTGCAAGTGTGCGATTACCCTTAATGTAATATCCAATTCAGATCTTTACATACTTTAAGTTTTTCCACAAGGTGGGGACACAGCAATAGACAATACAATAGAAGGAAGAAAGATTTGTAAAGTTTTGCTTTTTTTCAAGCATTGAAAAGTTTGCCGAACGCGTTTTTTTTTTCTTCTTAATTTTATTGGTTAGTTGTTCTTGCCCAGGTGACCAGCGCATCATACTTATAAAACTGGATCGAAAACCTGGCGAAGCTTTTTAAAAGCTGACTTTGTTACGGGTCCTTATAGCCTTCTATTACTTTGTCTATCCGGTAGGATAATAGGACTTGAATTAATACCACTTTGGCTTGAACGTGTGCATAGAGCTTTTACCATAGCTGTCAAAATCTGACGTCCTTCACATTTTTCGACCGCGGGATGCCAAGAAAATTGCGTTTTTATATGAAAAAAATGCAAAAGTTTCTGAAAAAGTGAGAATTATTAATAAACTACTCAACCTAGAGTGTGCCGAGTTATTGTGCTTATTTCGTTATTAAAATTGACCAAAAAATTATTTTAATAAAATGAGTGGAAAGTATTGAAAAAGGATTCCGAAGATGTGATCTCCTTGAATCCGTGTACCCTTTTGTGGTCGTATTCACTGTTTCTACAACACAAACAACACTTTTCTAATCCTTTCCATGTCTTATAATGAAAATGTTTTTAGCATAACCTAGGAAGGCTGATCAAGTCCACACCTTTCCCGTTCATCGAAACACAGATTTGCATTTTCTTAACAGTTATTTACGTTTATGTGTAATTTTTGTTCGTTTTCCATATAAAAAGGTAATTTGTTTGGCATCCCGCCTTCGAAAATACCAGTAGACGTCAAACTGTTAAAAGCTCTATACGGATACAATAATTTATATTCGAAGCGATTTGACACTTGTTACTTGACACTTCGTTCAATCAAAATTGTCTTATCTTTCAAAATAATCTTTTATTGCATAAATCGGGGAGATCCGATCAATCCCAGACAGAAAAAAAAAATATCAAGGCTCTTTGAGCTAAATGAAAAAAATGTATAAAAACTTAAGCAATGTTTTAATTTTCCCAAAACTGACAAAATAAACGAATTATGCACACATATTTTTTGACAATATCATTGCAAGGAATGCATCTTATATTTTTTAATTGGAGCGTCAAAAGAGAGTATCTATGAAATTTCCCATCAGGAACGACAAAACAATTTCGTTGTGAAAATTGTCAGTTCAGACAATTGTCAAAAAAAAAGAAATGTCAAAAATGAAAGCATACGTCAAGTTAATATCCTCGTTTTCGCTCTCCATTATTTTGGCCTTGAATTCACTCTCATTATTTTAAAGATGCGAGTCATAACCTACTCATTATGAGCCATTTGGATCCGAGATGAAAATCGCAATAAAAAACGAATTTGTGACGAATTTCTTATGCGTTGGTAAATTTTGTTTTGTTTTTCGGGCCTCAAACTGTTATAAAGGGTCGAATGAGTTTCATAGGGTGTTTTCATAGCACATAATCAACATAGGAAGATTAATACCGTTTTCACACCGAAGCCAGAATCTAGATTCTGAGCAATTCGATTTCAAAATCGAATTGACCCTTTCACACTGCGAAAATAATCTAGATTTTGTTGACTTTTCGATCAGTTGAACACCAACTGTCCGATTTTTTACAGGTGTCACATGTTAAACAGCTTCAAATAAGTAAAAAACAATTGTAGATAACTAAAGAAGTACTGGAAAATAAATAAAAATCACCACAGAATTAAATAGTATAGAAAAACGAAAATATTACTCCTTTCTATTTTATAAACAAACTTCATCGGCTGTCATTTCTTCTTTTGATTGAATTAAAAAAGTGTGTTTGCTTTATTTTCCTATGATTCCCACAAAATCGAATACAATCTATTACATTTGTATTCGATTCTGATCTAGATTCTGAGTTCTGCAAATGTATGGGAAATCTAAAAGATTTCAATTAGATTTGGGACTTTTTTCTCTGAATCTAGATTCTGATTTGGTGTATAAGTGAAAGGGTATAAATATTAATCCCTAAGTATTTCCACCTGAATCAAAGGAGATTAATTTGACGTATGCTTTAATTTTTGATATTTCTCAATGACATCCTGTGGTGTCAAATGGCAATGTCTGCACATTTCTTTCTGAACATGAGTTTTTTTTTGTCTCCCGGGCAACCCGAATATAATCTGCCAGATACAGAAATGATCAAATTAATTTTTATGGCCACAGAAATTTTGATTCTACGAAACTAAATAATCAAGAAAATAGACGAACAAAACGTCAAATATATGGATGGGATTTCAGTCCACAAAACATTAACATCCACCATTCTGTTGCAGTGTGCACACCTGAGTGCATTTAACTTTTTTGTCAGGTTCCAATCCAAGCACACCTACATCAATAGCAACATCAGCCGTTCTGCAAATCTTACTCAACATAACATACACACCTGAATTGATGAAATCCAGTTGTCAACAAAAGGTTTGTTTGATTTGTTTGATTAGAAACCGAAGAGAGCACGTAGAATTCTACACGGTTCAATTTGAGAACTTATGCGTGGAAGAGATTAATTACACGGTTAATTTTTAATCTCCTTTTGAGATTCTCTTTATGCTAACTACAGATTGGTGTCCAGTGAAGACAATCTACTATAATGTTTATCTGGTGGGAATACTTCGATATTTATTTTTAAGTTTCATTTAAACTTTGTCTCCACCGATTATAAAACTGCAATTATCGGGAGACGATTAAAATTAAACCCGAACTTTCTCCATCGGACAAACGTAACATTAATTTGACACGAGTCCTACTTATTTGCTGTCATTTTGACTCATTCCGAAAAAAAAAATCGACAGAAAAATTTCAACAGAAAATAAATTTGAGACAGATTTGTCATACGTGAACAGTTTTATAGCCTTTTCGTTTGGTGATCCGGAAGCGTGAGCATTTTGGACTCTCCTGAAACTTTTCTTGGCACTCGTTTGACAGTTCTTCTTCTGAAAGGAAGAGAAATTCGCTTCTAGCCGAGAATCCAGAATCAAAACCAGGATCAAGTCATTTTGTCCCTTGTAGAAAGCTACTGATTTACAGATACAATGCCAGATAAGCTTTAAAATCTAAAGGAACGTATTTGGCTGTGCGGATGTTCGGGATCGCCAACCGGGGGATCTGGAGTCTCAAACTAATAAGGTGTGCGAAAAAGATTAAAAGTAACACAAAGGTTTATGGAAAGATTGAATGAGATTTATTAAGAGATTTAGTTTTTAACTATTTGAAGAGAGGATTTAAACTTGTTTGTTTCAACTATTTGAAGAGAAGATTTAAATTGCTATGGTAAATCTTGTGTTTTATAGGTGTCGTAATTTATAATCGATGATTTATGTATGTTAATCGCGGATTAGTGTTCAGTGGAGACAGGTATTAAAGCAATTCCAGATTTAATCCACTGCGGAAAGACATGCTCTAGGTTATTAAATGTTGTGCAGTAATGTTAAAATAACTACGAATCGAAATTTAAAAATGAGTATCTGTCAGCTTAAAATTTTCGTTATTCCTGTTGTCGAAAATGACACCAGTTATGTTTATAATTTTATAGTTTACTAAACAAAAAACATTTTTATTTGCAATTTCCGGAGAAATTTATTGCAATTTCCGGTGTTAAAAATATATTTAAAGAGATTCATCAGATTCAAATACTGAAAAACCTTTGGAGTTCTGAAATATCCTTTTCCGAATATCAACGATACAAGACATAACAATTATGCTAGAACACACTTTTAACAATTAGTTCAAACCAATAGGTACTTACACTCAAAAGGCTATCGAACGCTTTGTCAATTGATGAAACATCGTCAACGGCTATTCTTGTAATGCAATTGTAACGGTATTCTTCAATGCCAATAACGCCATCACTATTGATGTCAAGCATTTTGAAATTAGCCTCAATGAATGCCCTCATTGCCTGTGAAGTGTATTTTTTAATTTTTGATAACTCAGTCGTTTATTCCTGTTTCAGCTATGGCCTTACCTGTGGGAATTCCTCATATTTCTTACCCATGCAGTTTTTCTGGACGGCTTCCTTGAATTCGGCAGTTGAGATCTTTCCATCCTGTAGACAAAAAAAAATAAGTATGACTTTGCATGAGCGTTTTAAATTTAATTAAATGTAAAATGTAATCGCATAAATAAAAAACTAGATGAATAAGAGACACCTCACCATCACCAGGGCGCGTCATGTAGCACTTGGAATCTGTCCAATTTGTCTGGGCGAGTTTACGCTATGAAATGTGCTGATTCAATGCTACTAAATTTGTACCATAACAAAACAATGATAGAAATTTATTTACTCAGAATAATAATGTGCTTATTAAGAAAACATAAGCACATCATCATTGATGATTTAGCGTTGCATGAATGTTTGATTTAACACGATTCTTAAAGGCAACAGTTTTTTATATCAAAACCGTATTTTTTTAAACCAAATAATGATTTCAACAAGAAAGTTCAGATATGAAAGATAAAATATGCCATTTCAAATGCAGTAATTATAAAGATGTTTCTTAAAAAAAGGAAAAAGAAAATATCGTAACAACCACACCAATGCGGAGGATACGGAAAAACCATTAATTGCGGGCCAAAAAAAAAAGGACCGTTCAACTTGAGAAAAAAGTGAAACGATTGTCGAAATGGGACCACTCAACTTCAGAAAAAGGACAAACGATTCTCCCAAATGACCTTGACAAATTTAAAATAGCTAAGAGAAAGTCACACCCTAGTTCCATTAAAACTTTCAAATCTTTTGGCGCATAGAGCAAGTTGCCGAGCTCTTGTGCCTTTCTCGTAAAGTTTAAGAATTTGATGGTTTAGTTAACGATTTCCGAATGGTCCGAAAAGTCATCTCGGTAAGGCAAGTGTGGCGACCATTGAAAGGGCGAAGTGCCCAGAAGGTTGATCAATAGGAGACCACTCAACGCTTACTTTCTCACCTTGCAACAAAGCAGACTAACTTTGACAAATTTTTCTTCAATAATAGGCCCCGCAATCACCTATCCAAGCTCAAAATCTCTATTGGAAAACCATTTATATAGACAAGCTGGTATTACGCAACCCGTCAAGGTATGAGGTACGAAGAAAAAAGAGTTTGGTCTTAGCAGTCGCATGTCTGGAATTTTTTTTATATCTTTCCATGGAGATCCCTGGCAAAAAAGTAGGTACATTGTAAAATGTTGATGTTAACTTCGTTGAGTTGCAAACTTCGCACAGGGGCGTGGTCCAACCGCCCCTAATTAAAAACTATCGATTATAAGATACTTCTACAGATATTTTTAAGTTTTTTTTCATAATTAACTCGTATACAAGGGATTGGCTACACTTTTATAGTTAAACATCTCACGAGCGGAAACTTTACTGTACGCCCGAAGGTGGGCTCAAGGGTGAACTGATGCGCATTCAATCTTTGACGAGTATTACGGTTAAATATCTTCGAGACGTTGCGTCGATGATCTAGTGAGTCAAATGACTTCGCGATATTTCTGTCTCCAATAAGTTTTATCGCACGTTTTTGGAATCGATCTAGGAGGTGCAGTTTTGTTTTGGGAGCACCCTGCCCAGACATGGGAATTGTATTCCAGCTTTGGCCGAATATAGGCCTTATATAAAATAGTCAAATCAGCAGGGGTGAAATATTTCTACACCTCTTGAGAAAACCTAGGCATTTCGCAAAGTTCTTGGCGATCTCGAATATGTGCTCATTCCAACTGATGTTCTTATTAACGCACACACCGAGATTGGTCATTCATGGAAAACGGCTGGGTGTTGCGGTTTTGCTTCAATGACAGAAGACAGCATTCAGTTTTGGAAGCATTAAACTCAACTCTGTTTAGAGATCCCCATAATACAATGCTGTTAAAGTCGAAGTTTAATGAATTTGACATACGCTGCCGTTCTAGTTCTATACGTCCGAAGTGCAGGGGCGAGGTACCAAGAACGTAGTAGATTAGTAGTAGCAGACAAAAGATCATTTATGAAGACAAGAAATAGAGTCGGAGACAAAACAGAGCCCTGGGGAATCCCAGCGTTTATTTTGTGAACTGCAGACTTGAAGCAATCCAAAACAACTTGGATTGAACGGTTTGAAAGGTAATTACTAATCCATTGAATAAAAGATTCGTCGATTCCAAATGCACGCATTTTCGACAAGAGAACTTGATGCCAAACCCTGTCAAAAAAAAAAAAAAATAAATAAATAGAGTGGCGCAACAGCTCGAGGTGAACCAGGGCCAACTTCTCAACAATGTATGCTGTGTGTGTTAATTTCTTCACATACAAGGGGACCTAAAATTTTTTGCCGAATCCGAACGGCACTTTGAGAAGTTTTTCAAGACAAATGATACTCTCGGAGGGCTTGTCAGACCCTCGCGGAGGTGGGGACCGTGAAAAAGAACTAGTTTTTTTTTTTCAGGTGACGATGGCAGGATTCGAACCCAGGCCTCCAGCGCAGTAAGCACACACACTAACCACTACGCCACGGCACCCAACCCTGTCAAATGCTTTTGAAATATCAAGCACAGTAATTTTGCTTTCACCAAGAAAATGCAAGGAATGGTTCCACTTTTCGATGGGATATGCCATTAAATCACCAGTGGATCTTTTGCTACGAAAACCGTATTGCCGGTCATTGAGAAGTTTTCGTGATTCAAGATATTTGATAAGCTGAAAATAAATCAGCGTTTCCACCTGAGCGTTGACCTTAGAAAGAAGGGAAGTTAGTGCAATTGGACGATAGCTAGAGGGAGAAGAAGAATCGCATTTATTAGGGACGGGCTGGACAAAAGCTGTTTTCCATCTACTCGGAAAGAGACCTGAGGAGTATAAGCAATGAAAAAGCTTACACAATGGTTTTGCCAGCGTGGAAAAACACCTCTTCAGAACAACTGGGGATATTCGATCTGGACCAGCGGATTTGTAAATGATGAAATCTTGAAGTACACTCTTTAACTGCACGAGTTCGAAAGTGAATTAGTCCCATGGTATATTCGACGCGCTCAAGTGCAGTCGGGAACATCGCAGAATCTGGGAGCATGGAGCCAGCAGCGAAGGGCACTGCAAGTAGATTTGCTTTGTCTTGAGAGGTGACAGCTGGAATGTCATGATAAACGGGTGTAGGGATGAAAGATGAGGCACAGTTTTTCAGATTTTTTACTAAAGACCAAAAGCTTTTACTACCTTTGGGACAATGTAGAGTTTTCTGCCTCAGCTTTTGGTCGTATTGGAACTTAACATAGCGGATATTAAATCATTTCTGACTCGCTTGATGGGTTGGCCTTGTAAGACCGAAAGCATAACTCTTTCAAGAATCACCTCGTTACAGCTCGAGTCGTACCACAAGTTCTCTTTAGCTTAATACTTTTAATTCTATTAGGGATAAAAGATCTCATGCCTAAGAGAATAGTGTTTGTTATCATATCAGCTGCAGCATCAATGTTATTATCAAGGAAGTACAAGGACCAGTTAAAATGACCGAAGAAGGCATTAAGGCCGTCCCAGTTGGCTTTCTCGTACCGCCTGACTGTTCTTTTAGGAGTTTCTTTCTTATTGGGTTGGCTTCTAAATAAAAATTTGGCTGATATAACACAGTCAGATACGGTGTACTTATCGGGATGAGAGGTTAGAAACAAGTCCAGAGTGTTAGCGTAATGATTGTTAATGTCAGGTACCCGTGTTGGCTCGTTTACAAGTTGCGTTAGATTATTTAATGCAGCAAAAATCTCAACATACCTTCCTTCGTGTGTTGTCTGACCAGAATATCGAAGCCACTTAGAATTGAGGTTATTTCACCGTGTTACAAACTATGTGACAAACTTAATACACCTCCTATCTTATGGGATGGGGTACAAAAACGCTTCACTAAATTTGCCAAAGATGGCTTAGTCTGACATAAAGGCGTGACATAGAAAAACCTTGTATAGGCTACCTCGATCGCAAGGCACCACGTTAAGATATCACCTATTTATGACAGTTGACTCTCCATGAAGGTAAAGATTTCCTCTGTTAGTAACGTTATCAACCTTATTCGGAAGGTGGAAAATCTCCTGGCTTAAGCTATTCTATCGTCTACGAAACTAACGGTTTGTGAGAGTCGATGTGCCATACTTTGCGATTCGAGAGTTGGAAAACTATATCTTTTTCAAGCGAAAATTAATTTTACACTAGATTTAGAGGGGACAAGAGGGAAAAGTGCAACAGTGCGTATGTTAAAAATTCCCTAAACGTCAAATGTTAAAATTGCCGTTAAAGGGTAAAATACCCTACCCTAACAAAAGTGGGCGGGATATAAAAATGTAACTGTTGAATGCTTTCTGCTAGTTGGCTTCATACATTTCAGACTAATGCTCCACTTTTTAACTAAAAACATCAGTTTTTTTTAAAGCCACGCCCACATAAGTGGGCGGAGGCATATGCTCCTATATATACAAACAGTTAGAAAATGCTAACATCTACAACTTTTCTAATCTTTCTAATCAATTTTTTTTTGTCAAACTTCAAAAATATTTATTAAAAAACAGCCTTAATCTTAAGTTAAAATTCCTAAAAAAGTGGACGTGGTCAATGCAAGGGCCAAACTTTTTCTGCTACCTCAAAGAAAATTACATCGCAATGCCACATACCAAAAATTAGTGCGTTTGCACCATCGCAACATAGCTTAAATTAAAAAAAAGTATATTTAAAAATTATTGATGGTCGCACATTCGGGCCTGTAGCGGGCGTTTCTGTGGGCGGATTTAACAAATTTTCAAACTTGATCTAAAGCACTGAACTTTCCGCTCACTCACTATTTTTCTATCAGCTCTCTATCTTTAAATTTAAGCCCAAAAATTTGTTTACTTACGGACATACGGACGCACATTGCTTAATCGATTCTATTGTGCTGGGTTAACTGCAGATTCGTATTGTTACGGGATGACAGATCTTGGTTTAAGCTGGACTTAACTCAAGACCGGCCCTAAAGGGTGCAGAAGCTTTCTATCAAGTGGTTAAGGACGTTTTCGGCTGATAAGAAAGGAAAATCCTTCAAGTGATCTCTGGTCCCATCTTCACAAAAGGTGAGTAAGTATTAAGATGAAATTTTCACATGAGTTAATCCAATGTCTGTGATGGCTGCGTAATCGAACGCTATGGACACTAATGCTATATTTCGCAAGATCCTTGAGTTTACCCGAATGCGTATAGGAAGATACGCATTCTTCCTACTTCCAACTACATACATCTTAACCAACTTCACGTGTCAATTTTGAGGCATCCAATGAAAGGCTGAGCTTGCTGGAGTATAGCTGAAAGTTGGAGGTCTTTGTACCACCCAGACTGAATTTCATCTTAGGTCAGTAAGTTGTAATTATTATGTTGAAATATTTAAGGCTCCTCTTTAAAGCCGCTTAAGCTAACACACGTTTATAAAGTGACTTTTAAAAACTTAGACACTCTTCTCAGCCTTCAAAAAATGTCAATTGAAACCAACCCAGTCTAATCGCCTACACTTTTCATAACTTAAAGGCATAAACAATTGTCTTATATCCTGGAAAACGTCGACTAGTAAGTTATTCCTTGGCTCAGCCATTTATTTTCTCCTTAATAATCATAAATAAATCAGCAGCATCGATTTAAATTTTTATCGAATCAGGCGTTAATCAATTTATCAAGATCTCCTTTTTTTACAAGGCCAATTCATTCACAACTTAAAATCACTTTTAAGCCCAACAGGAAAAAAAAAACGAAGTTACTCCATTACAGACGCGCCACATGCGAAGATAAATGGTTTTTGTCTGAAATCAATTTGCCACACATCCGTCCACTTTTTACAACACCTCGGATCCGAACGACCGACGTAACGAAGCCGGACACAACTCTATCAATCTTTCAATCAAGGACTTTCAAGAGCGGACTATTGGTGAGGCTGTGGAAATTTTATACAAGGACATCACACCAGTCACACCTCCTGTCGCCTACGATATTAACCCCATTCGAAGAGTCAGGGTTTCCTCTGTGTGTACAGCACAACCTGTGCACAGTGCGCCCCGTCCTATAAATTATCTCGTCAATTTTAAGCAGCATGACACGCCCGCTTTATTTATCTAAAAATCTCTGGGAGTCCATTACGTGCGATTCAATTAGTTTGTTGGTTTTTCATTTCACAAAATTTATTCATAATGTGTTGGTCGGGTCGGGTCGACCTGATCGGCACAGGAAACAGGCGAATATCAAATCAACCACGACACGCTGATTATAATGTCGATGACGATGTGCGGGTGGCAAATGGAGGTGATGAAGTAAATTCGACACAGCAGCTTGTATAACTAATTGAATTCCATCATAAATTATTCACTCAGGATAACTTTGAAATGTAAAGGTATCTATCGGGGGTTGACGTGGGCGGTGATGGTACGTGTGCCTCGCCTCCCGTTTATACCTGATTCTGAGGTTGTTTCAATTAATTTTTCAAAAGGTTTTACCTTATCGAAGTCGGCCAAGTCGGAGATTTCCTGCCACAAGTTCTTCATAATATTTTGATACTCGGCCAGGCGGCTGGGGTCGCATACACCCTTACCCTCGATGATACACGCGCGCACGGCCATGCATTCAAAGTCCTTCTCGTCCAGGTAACCATTGTTATCGAGATCTGTAAAGAACAGAGAAAACATTTTATTTGTTAGAAAGGATATTTCACATAATGCCATCAGCAGCATATCGCATTGCAAGTATAGTGCGCCTTTTGAGAGCTTTCATTGTTTGGGCAATTTTTGTAAATAGGTTTCGATTGTAAGGCATTCAACCGAAGCTAAGGTTTGATGGATAAATAGAGGAAATCAAAACTCAGAGAAATGTGTGAACAAACTTACGATGGCTGCCGAATGTATGCTTCCTTTGTTACTTGTAAAGGTCCTATTTAAATTTCTATCCTGACAGGCATGTGGCTTATTGCTCCAATTGAAATACTATTAAGGTACAACAGTCGTAAACGAAATTGTTACACGAAATTAATTTAAGGCCTTCGTATCCCCCAAAAGCAGCATTTAGGGCCTCTTAACCGACGATAAATCCTAATTTCGTCCCGAAAAAAAAAACACTTTCATAACTTCCCACAGAAAACTTTGGAAATCATCACGAAACTTTCGCACAGTCGAGGCTTATCTTGCCGGGTACTTTGGTATAGTTGTTGCCCTTAAAAATGGTTTCCAAAGTCTGAATAATTTAATTTGAAGTATCCTAGGTAAGTTCATAGCTATTCGATTTATGCGTCGTCTGCGATGCTTGAATAACGTCCTTAATTATATCAGCGCCCGCAATATTTATCCTCGGCTCCGACACGGTTGGTTCTTCAATGAGATTTGATGGTTAAAGAGGAGCTGGAGCTGGATTCTTGCCCAGTTTTCGGTTGACTTGGAATAACTTTCACTTCACGCATATCCTTCAATTAAATTTTGGGAAATTTATGCAGACTTTAAGCAGCGAATTTCAAATGAAATCAGCGAATCATTGTCGATGGCGGCGTTTCTCATTGAGGCTGAATTGTTTGACTGATTTGATTGAAAGTTTTTTAAGTGATGCTCTTTTCGGGTGAGAGCAAACGATTTAATTTTTATTTACATTCTAGCAGAGCACTCTTAATAGAAATGCTCAGTTCAGGACGCAGCAGATACACTCTGCGACGTTTAAATGAGCTAAGTTTTCCATCAAGTATCAGTTGTGTGTCAATGAATGTTGACCCCGTCAAAGAAGGAGCTCAATTCAAGCTTCTTATTGATCGGATGAAAAAAAAAAAACGATCCTGCTTACCACACAAAAAATAAAAAAAGGAAATTTCGAGTAAAAGGGACAAACTTCTATGGTTGTAGGATACGAGTCGTGATAGGCTCACCGCCCACCTCTTTTTGAGTTTTGACGACATATTTAAAAACTAGCACGATCTCACACTATTAACGTTGCATCTGGGGGCATCATCGGGGGAAATCGTCGATTGAACCCCCAGCACAAGATCAACACCAAACAAAGACTCTCTCTGTATGCATTGTAATTAAGTGTATTTGGATGCATCGAAATTTTATGTATGGTTTACTAAGATGGTCCCCAATACTGTAACTTCGCTGACTTATGATTCGTATTGAACCCCTGATAAGCGACCTAATTATGCGAAATGTTACTCGAACGGAGGGACGCATTTTTATAAGGCAATTTTATCATTTTCACATGATGTTGAACGCTATGACTCTCTACATCCATTCGCAAAGAGGAAATGTTAAATGCTACGAAATATGACATATGAAGCTTCTACAATAAGGCAGCAATCACCTGTCAAGGGAAATCTTCTGAAATCCCTTTTCGAAAACTCTTAACTACCTATTCCTTGTCCTTTAGTGCCTCTCTTTTTCTTTGTTACTTCGAAGAGTCTGCACTACAGTTCTGTAGTAGTCAATACAGAACTGTAGTGCAGTTCCTCGAGAATTTGATACAACTTTTTGGTTGTTTTTTCGATAACTAGTCTCTTTGAGTTGTTGTCATTGTCAAACCCCAAAAAATAAATTTGGTACTGTCCCTGGGGCTTATGTCCCTGCGCCGAAATATTCGCACTGCGACAGATCTTAGAGAAAACGGGAATTTCAAATCGATACCCATACCAACTTTTCATCGATTTCAAGGCCGCATATGACAGCATCTATAGAGACGAGCTATGTAGCAAAATGTGCAGATTTTGAATCCCCATGCCATACTCGTTAGTTTTGGATGACGACGAAAAACTTACGCTGTTGCGTCAACGTCCGTAAAAATTTCACCGAAGCGGGAGTCGCTTTAATGTCGAAAAATGATTAAGACAAAGGGAGGCAACACGCTGTCATGTGACTTCCATAGTACCATATAGGCACTTGAGAAAATTGTGCAGAAGTCACGTGTCAACACCAGAGGCACAATCTTTCAGTAGTCCGTGATTACTTTCAGTAGTCCGTGATGATTAATCGCATACGCAGACGGCATTAACGTAATCTGAAGAACACAGCGTGATGTCGGTGAAGCTTTCGTGAGTATCAGGACGGGATCGGCGAAGATGCTGTCATCAAGAAAAAAACACCCAACACAAACATCTTTGACAAAACATCACCATAAGACAGCTCTTACTTTAAGCTAGTTAGGGGCCTTATCTACCTTGGTTTCGCTATAAATTTAGACCACGACACCATCGATGAAATCAAACGAAGGCTAATGGTTAACCCTTGCCAATCTGTGCTTCTCTGCTTCAGCTAACAAAGCAATTAAGTAGCAAAGCCCTGCTTCTACCCAAATTTGCATGCAAAACTGTCGACGGCAAGCTTGAGGCAGGGCTCGCTGGCGGTGCATGTAAGCTGAAACCCAGGGGGGTGCACATAGAATGTAGAGTCACCTTAAGTAAGTTAGTACTAAAACAGCCTCCAGAGTCAACGTGTGTTCATATGAATTGAAAACGTCCGAAATGTGTATAACGTACATTTTTCGTCAACTTGGTAGCTAGCTCGTGCACCCAAATACAGCCAGGCTACTGGAGATAGTTTACTTGGCCTTAGAAATTCTATGTTTTGGAAACCTGCTGCTAGGGAGTATAGTCATGATTATCACATTATTACGAGCTTCTGCAAGGTTTATCAGTCTTTAGCCGTTGCCCGTTGCTTTTTCGTGGAGGCTTGCATACAACTTCATCTAAACCGTCAAGGTAGTAGCTACACATTTTTGAGGCTCTAGCACGACGAGTGTTTTTTTTGGAGTAATTAGTATTGAAATAGACCAGGTCCATACTAAGCCCCAGGACTATAGGGGTTCTGATCGTGTCAAACACAATCATACAGCACATTATGTCAAGTTGAAAAAATGTTATTTGCCCTTCAAGCATCTTTTGTTTTATAAATATTACGCGATTGCCGTTCCGTTTCGGCCTTGTATGTCAAGACTACGTCACACACACCAAACGAGTGGCGACACTCGTTTTATTTTTCCATTTTTGTTAAAAAAAAATTGGCACCATTCGTTTTATTTTTCCATTTTAAAAAAAAAAAAAATTTGGTGAGTATCAAGTCGATCGATTTTGACAGCTCTGAGAGTGGCAGTGTTGCCAAGCAAAAATGCAAGTCGTTTTAAGTTAGTTCTACAAAGGAAATTACTTTACGAATTGGCAGTGGATCGATCTCAATCCTGCTCGACCAGTTGAAGCTCACAGGCTAAGCCAGAGTAATTTGTGTTCACTGTTCACTGACGCGCTTATTTTAGTTAAAGTTGCTAAATCAAATGGTCGCTAAGCCTGGCTGACACCATTGGCCTGGTGACATCGCGTGGTTGGGTTGCGCGTTAGTTCGGCATTTATCATATTAAGGCCAAAATTGCCTTGAAATTTTACAGGTAGACAAGGATGTTTATCTTGTGTTTGCTTTCATCCGGATCTTGTTTTCTACCCGCCTTTTGAGGTCACAGAGTGGAGGTTCCATTAAAGGGCTTGTTGAGGGTCCAGTGCTGCTCCATGTCGCTCAAGCTCCTCGGCTTTTTCATTGCCGCGAACGTTCCTGTGGCCAGGAACCACTCCATGTCCTTCGAAATTGGTTGATTTCATGCCGTTTTGAAACAGATGCGATTCAAAGACTATCTCTAAGCTCGGGCGCTGCTACAAACTTGCTCAATGTTCTCACAGAGTTATAGGTTTTGGCGTTAGAAACAACGATAAAATGTTTTCAATATAAAACTTAATTGTTAATAAATAACGGGTGATTTTTTAGCTGGTTTGGTTTTGGCAACACTGGTTTTGACAGCTGACGTGTGTTTAGTACCTTGTGTCACTGTCAAACAGCTTCAGTTTGGTTTGCAATTTAACCATGGATCGTCTTACAAATGAACAACGCTTGCAAATTATTGAATTTTACTATCAAAATTCGTGCTCGGTTCGAAATGTTCATCGCGCGCTGCTTCCATTTTATGGTCGGCATTTTCGACCTTCTGAGCAGTCTATTCGGAAGATTGTGACCAAATTTCGCACCAAATTTACTTTGTTGGACATTAAACCACCACACGAAATGGAAGTTCTTGGCTTGCATGATATGTGGTTTCAACAAGACGGTGCCACATGCCACACAGCACGCGAAACAATGGCGCAATTGCGAGGCGAGTTTGGTGAACAGTTAATTTCACGTTTCGGGCCGGTCAATTGGCCGCCTAGATCGTGCGATTTGACACCATTAGATTATTTTTTGTGGGGGTATGTCAAGTCTATAGGGACAAGCCCGCTTCGATTGACGCACTGGAAGCCAACATCCATGCATTCATTCGTGAGATACCGGCCGATATGTGAAAGAGTATGCCAAAATTGGACTCAGCGGATGAGCTACCTGAGACGCAGCCGCGGTCATTATTTGCATGAAATTATCTTTAAACATCAAATTGCAAGGTTCAAACTATCGATTCAAATAAATATTTCATTAATTTTTTCGAATTTTTTGTGTTTTTTTTTTTTAAAAAGCTCTCAACCTCTTAAAAAATCACCCGTTAGTTAATTAAGCCTCCTTTCGGCAAATAGAATAACTTACGAAAAATATTTCTTTGCGTTCTAAGAAGCCAATCCTTCTTGCTTATCGTTCAGATAGACTCCAGTATTCAGCTCCATAAAGTACGGCGCGATTAGCGTTTCGAGCAATATTTCGGGACGTTTTAACCTTGGCTTTAAACCCTCCACTGACAGAAACTGATTTTCATGAACTCCTGATTTCTGACTGTGTTTTTGGAAGAAAATCTTTGTCTGAAATGTGTTTCATTTTCTTTCTCTTTCAGCCCTCCGTATTGCTTTCAATGGTCAACTATAAAAGAGTGTTTCCACCGCAAATAAAGCAGAGATTAACGTGGAGAGATAAAAAGTTAATCCCACAGGAAAAAAGAAGGCTAACTTGCTTTCATTTTTGACAGCTCTCATGGCATCCTTATGTGTAAAATGATATTGTTTCGACTTTAAGTGCGCTGCACATTTTTTATGCCTTCCAGATTTTTGAATCGACGAAATGAAATAACGCCAAAAAAATAACAAATATGTTGATGGGAGGGGGAAACAAACAGAAGATATTTAAATTATTACATTCAATTATGATACTTAGGATTTGTGTTATAGTGTATTTTCACCGGACACTAATCCGTGATTAAGCAAATCATCCTTAAAACTCCTCTTAATCACGAGATTTACTATACGAATATTAATCTCATGAACGCATAATTAATCTCGTTCATGCAAGAATTTTTTACTCAACCGAACAGAACTCTACGTGTTCTGTGCGTTTTCTGACGAAAAAAAAAACAAATCCGCAGTGTTTCTTGTGTGGTGTAAAGAGATGCGCAGAACTGCTGATGTTGCTGTTGATGTGGATGTGGTTGTTCCTGTCAAAAAAGTTTTACACCCTGCAAAATAATGATGGATGTTAATTTTGATACTGCTGGTTGGTGTTGATCAAGCTAGTCTACTAATCAACTTTGTGAACCGAAATCCCAATCAACCGATTTGTTTATCTCTCAAATTCGGAAATAATTAAATCCTTTTTTGATTGCCACCGATTTTATTAGCCGTAACGAAATAAATCAAAAATAAAAAAAAACGTCAAATCAACAAATTTGACGTTTGTTTTTCTATTTTTAAATTATTTCGTTGCGGGTAAAAAAATCGGTGGCAATCAAAAAAGGATTTAATTGTTTCCTAATATCTTAATTATCTCAGATATTAACTAATATCTGTATCTCATAGTATATCTCATATATTAACTAATATCTGAGTTGCCTGGAGAGATAAACAAATTTAAGTTAAGGAGATGCGCTGACGTCGTGATGTCACCGAGAAATGTCAAAATCGAAAGCAAACGTAAAGTAATTTCCTCTATTCCGGTGGAAACGCTTTGGGATTAACTTTTAATCTTCCTACGTTAATCTCTGTAATAAAGTGCCGTGGTAGCATACTATTAGAAGAAAATTTGTCTAAATCGAAGATTAAATTCCGGTGCAAATCGCCTTAACCTATCAAAGAAGGAAGCTGATTTTCTCAAATGATTTGTTCTAATTCTGTTAGGCTTAGATTTACATATTTAGCGTACCTACCTTAGAAGAAAAATATAGCAAATATTTTTCTTCTTAGACTTGTTCCCAAATTAGCATGCAGTCTAATCTAAGCCTTAGACTTATTCTGTTTGAGACATATCTTGCTTGATGCTACACAATTTGACATCGAAGTAGTCAGCTATGTAAAAGCGATGTAGAAAAAATAGCAAAAGTCAGTATAGCTGTCACTGATACAAGAATCTGTCAAATAACAACTCGCAGATTAATTGCCAACCCTTAAATGTTATTAAATTCAAATTAAGAAAAACTTACAAAATATGTATCCTTCTAAGCTTTTTGCTTTGTTAAAATCCTTTAAAAATGCGTAAGTACACTATAAGCTAAATATTTAGCTTTCAATAAGCTAAATATTTATTTTATTTTAACTGAACCTAATATAGCGCCGCTCAGTGTTAAGTTAATGGAAAGCAACCTCAACCGGATTTTTACATCAATACTGATTTTCACCGTGACCTCCAAGGCTCACAGGCATTCCACTCCCCACACACCACACAAAGGACCTTCGATGGCATCGTGGTTATCAAAAACAGTGATGCCAGTGATTTGATGCTATTTTTGTGGAAAATCCAAAATACTTAGCATTTTTATAGACTTCAATCATTTGCAATTCGATTTTTAATGCGGTGTTTATTTATTTATTCTCCACCGAGTCTAGGTGTTAATGGAAACGGAGATTTGAATTGAAATGAATGCGGTTTTGAATGATATCTTCAGAAACGTATTAAGATCTTGAGGTTGGAATAAAATTTCAAAACTGATTTAATGAATTCCATTTGCACAGGGGAAATCCAAAGGGATTATTAAGTACAAACGGGAACACATATTATTTTTGCTATCATCTAAACATTATATAGAAATAGGGTTAGAAAAGTTCTTATAGGGTCGCCACTTACAGGCCAGGACGTCGAATGTTGGAAAAACTTGTTCAAATAAATTAGGAAGTTGCGCCTGTGGAATTTGAATCGATTCGGCTTTTCCCTAGTACCGTAACACAATTATTTCGTGTTAACTTTTCTAATGGAGCTTGTACATTTTGACACGTCCTGCTAGCCAAAGCAACAAAGTTATGTGTGGTGGGCATATTATGATTTCATCTACACACAATATCTTCAATGGAATTCGAAACTTCATTTCGTGTAGGGTTAAGGCATGTATCTATGAATATTATCGAGAATTGAGCTTCAAGCACTGCTTGCGTAATTCTACCGGAGGAGAAATTTCCCATAAGCCCTCAAAGTCTTAACGAATGTTTCGTAATTGATTTAACATATTACATGTAACAGGACTCCAATAGTATATCATGAAGAAATAGTATAGATACGATTGGTAGAGATCCGGGAAATTTCAGACTCATTGCCCAATTTAATTTCAAACGTCTGCGATATTGATTTTCATTTAACACCTTCATTTTCTCTTCACAGAAAGCCTTCCCTACAAACAACGAAGAAGGTGTTTATTCATCAGTATCCTCGATGCACTTATTTACCTTGAGCGGAACCTTAATAAAGTGCTTTTCATTACATATACCTCGAAGGGCACTTAGTACTGGAGTCCTCCAGACACCTTTAGCTCTCATCGTTCATTCTTATTAATTTTCTCAAACTATCTGGATCAAAACAATTTCATTTCCTGTTTGCCAAACGGACATCAAAGGAAGTGCACATCAGAGCATCATTCCTTCAGTATATCCATAGTCTACATCCTGTACATCTACATGTGCTTCGAAGGAGCTATATAGAACATTGCTTTCCTTTTTTTTTAAGCAACTCAGATGAAATGAAAAGAACAAAAATTGGTCAATTGCCTCAAGCCAGGACTTCGTTAACCAAAGCAAGGCTACACCACAAACGCTAGAGAATATAAAATTCCCGCCAGGACCGAACTAATATTTACATCAGAACAGTGTGCAAAGAAACCATCGGAGTTGAATGGCATTACTTTAATTTTGTTTGGTCTTAAACGGTCAGTGCGTGTTGGTTGCAAGGACTTTGGCATTTGGATGACCAAGAAAATGTGCACCCAATGAGAAAATTCAACGAAAGTGCATATTTGTGTATGGAATCAATGAAAGACTCATTGATACGGTCAGTTTCCAAGAGCTGGCCTAAGAAAAGGCTCTTTTTAATAGTGTAAGAAATTCCTATCGAATTTTCCCCTACATAATAAAGCGCAATGTGCGTAAGGATGTCACGTACAGTCGCCAAATGACAAGTCCAAGTCGTGTGACTCGGTAGCTCACTGGGAGAGTGTTCGTCTCCTGTTTCTTTGGTTCGGAGTTCAAATCGCGGCGAGGGCAAAGGCAATTTTTATACTCGTCCCAGGGTATATTAAGTTTGATGTATAGTTTGTAACGCAGTGAAATAATCACCGTAGACCCCTAAGACCTTTTAGGAATATGATATGAATGGGACTGACAGGAGAATCGATTAAGATATGTCCGTCCGTCCGTATGTAAACAACTTTTAGGCCTTAAATTTTAGAGAGCTGAAATTTGGTGGGTTGGCTCGAAGTCTATTGGACCAGATCAAGTTTGCAGAAAAAATTAACTGAATCCGCCCACAGAAACGCCCACTACAGGCCTGTATGTGCGAGTATTTTTAAAAAATACTTTTTCCAAATTTAAGCTATATTACAATGGTGCTAGCGCATTCTTTTTTGGTTTGTAACATTGCCTTGTAATTGTCTTTGAAGTACAGCTAAAAAAAATTGGCTTTTTCATTGACCACGCCCACTTTTTAAGAGATTTTAGCTTAAAATGACTGTTTTTCAATAAATAAATATGAAAATTGACTAAAAATTATATGACAAAAGTTGTAGATATTAGCATTTTCTAACTTTCATGTATATGTAGTATGAGCTATGTATATGTATTTTAGTTAAAAAGGCGGAGTTTAAGGCCGAAATGTATGCAACCACCTAGTATAAAGCATTCAACAGTTATATTTTTCTATCCCGCCCACTTTTTGGAGGCGTGGCAGTTTTTTTTGGCATGGTAGGGTATTTTGCAATCCGTCGTAGATGGACTGAAGCTTTTGCATACGCACTATTGCACTTTCCCACTTGTTTTTTAAATAAATTCTGCAATGATTTTTTTTCCTTGGGTTCATTGGAGTTTCTAACATGTTAGTACCAAAAAACGGAATGCTTCATCTTTAAAGGATGCTTCAACTCCTGCCAACTTCCTCCAGAATAAAAGATTCCTTCAGCTCCTGCCCACTTCTTCCAGAATACCTTGGGCTAATTGGAGTATTCCTCGGGTTCGTTGGAGTTTCTGACCGGGTAGAACCGAAAAATGATGTGCTTCCCCTTTATAAAGGATCCCTTCAGCTCCTGCCCACCTTCCTCAGAGTTCCATGGGCTTATTGGAGTATTCCTTGGGTTCATTGGTGTTCCTAGCCTGTTAGTACCGGAAAATTGAGCTTCACCTTTATAAAAAATTCCTCCAGCTCCTGCCCACTTCTTCCAGAATTCTTTGGGCTCATTACAGTATAACTTGGATTCATAAGAGTTCCTGGCCTGGTAGTACCGAATAATGATATGCTTCCCCTTTATAAAGGATCCTTGAAGATCGCGTGGGGTTGGGTTGGGCCCAGTGCAATTTTTTATTTATTATTTTAATCGATGTGTGCTGCGTTGTTCCTGTCGTACGACAGGCTTCTTTACTAGTTGTTAATAAAATTGTACTAGAGCCAACTGTATAGTTTCCATCGTAGCAAAAACAGAGGCTGAGTAACTTAGGTAACAGATGGACATAGAACTGTTCAGCTTGAGACAAAGTCCATACAACTGCTGCTCTTGTTACAGGCAGCAAAGATACCGGTTTAGCTGGGTTACAGGTTGGCTGGATAAACCAAGCCCTTGTGGACACCAGAGTTTTCAGTCTGCCTAGATAAAAGCAGCGTCAATTGGAGACTTCGCGGTTCTCCAATGTTGGAGGCATTCATAATCTGGTACAGGCTTAAATGAATCTTTCGATCGCGACGTTATTGCCCGCCGATATTAATGCTGAATTAATTTTTATTGGAAAAAAATCTATTAACCCCGAGAGGACTAAAAATATATATATCCGACCAAAAGAGAATTCACGGCACGACTTGAGCCGTTGGCCACTTAGTTGAGAGAGGTATGTATTCGGTCTTAAGATCAATATAACTGAGAAAATTCGAAATAAATTAAAAAAAGCGGGAAAGTGCAACAGTGAGTATGTAAAAACTTCAGCCCGTCTTCGTCTGATCGCAAAATACCTTACCCTACGAAAAAAGGAAACTGCCACTTCTCCAAAAAGTTGGCGGTAGTAAAAATGTAACTTTTGAATGCTTTATGCTAAGTGGTTGCATACATTTCGTACTAAAACGTGTAGTGGGCGTGTCTGTGGGCGGATTTAATTATTTTCAAACATGATCTGACAAACTGGATTTCCAGCTCACTTACCAAATTTTAGCTCTCTAGCTTAAAACATAAGGCCTAAAAGATGTATGTTTACATACGGACGGATGAACATGGCTCAATCGATTCTCTTGTCGGTCCCCTTTATATCCCTTAAAGGTCTTAGGGGCCTACGGTGATTATTTCACTGCTTTACAAACTGTACATAAAACATAATATACCCTGGGTAGGGTATAAAAAGACAGAAATAATGCGCCGTGTAATATTCACACGTAACTAGAAGCTCCTTCGCCAAATCCCTCCGTGTCCTAATGGAAGTTCAACTCTATAGTTAATCGTCAGGAACAATAAAAACTCCGCGTCTTCTTTCATCCTAAAACTCGTTTGTAATGTCATCCTAGCTCTTAAAGCTATCAGCTCCTTAGACATGGCCAATCTACGAGCAGTTCACTTTGCTGCCTGATCGGGCTATGTCTGCATCTGCCATTGAACGCGGATAGGTCATTCTATTGAGCCGTCCATTTTCGTACATGTATGGTAGTAGGAGATCTTAAAAATCTCAACATTCACAAATCCATACACAGGTCCAGATGAAATAACCCCAATTCTAATAGTTCTTAACTGATGTTGTAGCCAATAGTTCTTTCGAAAAAAGCACTTGTTCAGTGCGTTCCGAAAAAGAATGATTCTTTCTTTTCTGATAGAATCCAGCTACCAACCGGTTGCTAACATGATTTTGATTTGGTAATAAAGTAGTCTTTGCAAGGTAAAATTCTCATCTCGCTAAAGTCTAAACGCCTAAAGCTCTGAGACGGCGTACCGTCTACCTTAATATCTGTACTTACAAGTCTGTCCAACTTACCACCTTAATCAACTGTTTTTAACTTCCAGCTCTAAGATCCAGTAAGCTTCATCTTTTGCCCAGTTATGGCTTTTTGACCTGTTATAGAGCTTCACCCACCAGCCGCCACTTAAAGTCGCTTCACCCCTCAAACATTTTCCGCAGGAGCAATAATTTAATTTGAAAAATGTAATCTTCTCACTAGATTAATGAAACAGTTTTAACTTTTCAGAATCATACTGCGAAAACCCCTTTGTTTTGAAGTCAGCGTTAGCTTTAGTTGTCTTCCAACATAATTTTCCAACATATGCTACAATATGCTGCTAGCTCTACCTCTCTCGAAACCCGGATGTATTTGTGTCATTTACCCGCAATCCTTGCAGGACGAAGCTCTGAAACTATGGACAGTTTGTGAGCCTGTAACTAGAAGATGTAGCTCTAGACAGTTTGTGAGTCCGTCAAAGAGGTGGGTCTACGGGCTCAAAATGCTCAAATGACTGATTTCACTAACATAAGAAACCATGCCCGCCTAGTAAAGACATGCATAAAGTTGATGCCTCGACGAACGGCTGAAGGTGTGAGTGGAACTTGAAGACTGACACTAACAGATTAAGACACAAGTATAGAATCAGACTTATTTTAAATCGCAAAAATGCAAAGCAGCAACTCATGCAACGCGTATTTTCGTTAACTCCATGCGATGGACCAATATAATTTTTTGTTAGATAGAACTATATAGATCATCCCCTACTCCTCCCTTACCCCAAGATGACATTAGAATGAATTTACCTTAAACCAAGAAGTGAAACGGCTTTAAGTTACTACTGTCTGGTCAGCCCTTCCAAATTTAACGGGTATTGTAAATTTTAACAGATTTTTTACCTCCACCATATATCTACTTCCTCCATCTACCTCCACGATCTATCTGCCTAGTGAGGCTATACAATTCGAATAAAGCGAATAAAGTCGCCCCAGCCAGTACAGCATCTCCATGCGTCCACCTTTAAATTCTTTTTTTTTCTGAAGCTTGACAAAAACGAACTTCCAAATTATGGTAAAAGCATTTAAGTTTTTCACCACTTACAGGCATAAATACCCACTGTGGTTTATTTAATTATAAAACAAATTAAATGAACTCCCTAAAATCGCTTGTCAAAGGTCTACCTACTACACCGCTTTACCAGACAAACACAGTAGGTCACTCGAACGCCTCTAGCTCTTTTTCAAATTTTTTTTTAACATACCATGCGGCCACATTCCGTAATAATATCGGCGTACTCTAAGCTTAGGTACGGCATCTTATTGCTCAGATTTACAAGCAAACAAAACCTGCCCGTAAAGCGTTTTTGAGAGGCCAGCGTTGAGGTAAATAAAAATAAGGAAATTATAGCCCATACGGTTGATGTTCCATCAAGAGGCTAAAAGTATTTTCAAATAAAGTTAATTTCCTGATGAAATGGTTTCGAGTAAATTGATTGCAGCAGTTGGAGACGCAGAGTCCTTATCGTTGTTTCTGAATGTGGTAACAAAATTTGTATTGCATTCGCTGTCCTTAACACAATATCCGGCGGACATTGCTCTTAATAAGATCTGACCTTTAAATCGAGGAATAATATCTAGGTAGTTGGTTCCTGGCGGTTTTTGGCAATCGATGGAAATCTTATTTTGCGATGCGCTGAACTTCCGTTAACACCGTTTTGTGTAAAAGGAAACACAAGGACTTTCGCCTTTTAAAACTTTTGTTTATCCCCGAGCAAGTCGTTCGAATTTTCCCAATTTTTATGTGTGGATGACACTGGTTATTAAGTGACCACATTTTTCCTTTGATCCTTTTATTGAATATGCAAAACTGAAGACTGTTGCGAATCAATTTTTTTTTTCAGAGTATTGTTCTTTTAAACAATTAAGAGTTGAATTGCAAATTTGGCTAATAAACATTGATTAAATCAAAAACTACCTTCGGTAGAAAGAAAAATAAACAATTTCATCACCGAGGCTATAGACCGCGTCGTATATCTACACATGAAAATAAGTTTTCGTATTCCCTCGATTTCTAAATAATTTTCGAAAACATGCCAAAATCAAAACAATCCCCGTGAATGCTTTTAAAATCAACAACGGTAATTAATTTCACTTTATCTTATACAATACCAGAACAGTGTGCAATCAGCATTAATCAGTGTCTTTGCTCGCAACAAATGCAGACAGTTTTTCCCCGAAATTTTATTTCGGACTTAAGCAAATAAATAGAATTACTTGGTGGATTTATTACAACGACAAGTCGGACAACACAAAATGCATGAAAGGTCAGCTCGAGAATCTGGGTTAACTTTACGCGATGTCTGTGCGCGCTGCTATGCTCGCATGCATTTCATCCTTTTTCGATTGCCAAAGAATCTGAACAATGCTTGCCCCCACACCTAGAGGCAAGCGCGCATCGGGCGAGTGTATCTATTTCGGTTTGATGAAGCTGATGACGAGCCACCTGATGAGTCTGAGGATCTTGTTTTTTGTATGTCCCCACAGTGTTGGTATGGGTAGGTACTCGTAGATACAATGGCAAGTGGTTGTCTAGTCTATTGTCATGTAATGAGCTTATGAGCCAAGGCCCTTGAAATTTGGCCTGAATTAGTTTTTGTAGGTCTTATTATGCGAAAATAATAATCGGTAGCTATGATTTGAGGTGCGCAGAAAATCTGTCTTGATAAAGTTTTAAAAAAAAAAACTATCACATTCAGCTCAGAAGACGCATCACTTGGCCTCCACGAATGCTGTTTGAGCTACAGGTTTTCTATCACACATGGAGGGGCCGCCTAACATATTCTTGCCGATTCCGATTGGAATATTTAGAGGTCTAACGATAAAGGATAACGTCGGGGGGCTTGTCAGACCTTCATGAAGGTTTTTTTTTTTTCCCGTGGGTAGGTAAAAACCTTCATAGGCACTATGAGATCCGAAGGCGCGTGCTCATAGTAGTGTGAGATTCTTACTCACTAAAAAACCTCCCAATCTTTGTAAGACTACGACTAAGTTTCCTTAACAAGTAGTTCATGCTTCTGTATAGTAATCGCGTTTGGCAGGCTACCTTCCAACGAAAGCACCTGCAATACCGTCATTATGTGCGGTTTCCTCTTACGACGCTAGATCCAACGGTCTTGTTCGTTGTAGTCGGCGTGCAGGATTTGCCTGGTCCAGAGTTCGGATTATTTCGTGGTTGCAATGGCCGTGAAGGCGAGTGTGAAGTTTGCGAGCAAAGTTTCTTACTTCGTCGGTCACGGTTGCGATGCCTAGATCTCGATGTAAATCGCTATTTCTTATATACCATGGAGCATTTACGATTGCTCTTAGTGTCTTATTCTGAAAAGTTTCTAAAATAGATATGTTGCTTGGTTTGGTACAACCCCAAAGTTGTATACCGTACGTCCAAGATGGTTTTAGCACTTGCTTATACAATAGCAGTTTGTTATATACGCTTAGTTTCGAATAACGTCCGATAAGCCAATTCAGTTCTCGTAGCTTGATTTCAAGTTCATCGCGTTTCTTTTTAACGTGTGGCTTCCACTTAAGTTTTGCGTCTAGGGTCATGCCTAAATATTTCGCCTCGTTTGCGTACGGAATTTGTACCGAGTTTATAAATAGAGGTAAGTTGATAACCCTCTTGTAAGTAAAATTTACATGCGTTGATTTTGTCTCATTTAGGAGGATTCGCCAGGCCATTGTCCATTCGCATATTTTATTCAAAGCGCGTTGGAGTTTTCCCGTTGATTGTTCGATAGCCGTGTCGTCAGCGAACGTGGCTATAGTCGTTGTCTCTACTTGAGGTACATCTCTTGTAAAAAGTAAAAACAGTGTTGGACCGAGGACGCTACCTTGTGGAACGCCGGCTTGTATTTCTTTGAATTCTGAGTATTCGCTCCCGTATCTCACTCGAAATAGTCTGTTGTCAAGATAAGACTCTAAGAGTTCATACATTTTTTCCGGCAAAACATTCCGTAGCTTATATTTTAGGCCTTCGTGCCAAACTTTATCAAAGGCTTGGGATACGTCAAGAAAAGCGGTAGAACATATCATTTTCGATTCTAAGGCTTTCTCAATTTCATTAGTTATTCGATAGACCTGGTCAATTGTTGAATGTTTGACCCTAAAGCCGAATCGGTGATCCGGAATCAAGCGTCTTTCTTCAATTATTGGTTGCAGTCGTTTGAGCACAAGTTTCTCAAAAACTTTAGATATAATCGGCAGAAGCGAAATCGGTCTATATGATTTTTTGTCGTTCGGGCATTTCCCTGGTTTCGGAACCATTATTACCTCTGCGACTTTCCATTGCCGTGGAACGTATGAAATTCTCATTGATGCGTTTATGATGTAGAGAAGCATGACTAACGCCTGGTCGTAGCCTGGAGCTTTGTTATTCTTCAAATTTCGGATTGTTTGACGAAGTTCAGACAGTGTCACGGTTTTCATTCGATAATTGTCTAGTTCCGCATTGCGATACAGATCGTCAACCAACGGCTCCCCGTCAAACGGTTTGAATGTTTCATCTAGATGTTCTGCAAATACATCTGCTTTCTCTTTGTCGCCTTTTACCCATTCACCGTTATCTTTCCTTATTGGCGCCGAGTGTACTATGGGCTTTTTAATGGACTTCACGGCTTTCCAAAGTGAATAGTTTGACCCTCTATCGGCAGTCAAGTTTTCGAGGTAGTTGGTAGTCTCGCGACTTTTAAAATCTTGAAGTAAGTGCTTTAATTTGTTAGATAGCCCATTCAGAATGGTTTTATCAGGAGGAGCTCGAGACAAATGCCACCTCTTTCGAGCCTTTCTCTTTTCGCGTATGAGCTCTTCAATTTCGCGCGGGTAAATTGGTCCGCTTTTCCTTACTCCAGTCTTCCGGAAAGAAGTATTGTTCCAAGCAGCGTCTTGGATAGTTCTAACGAGTTTATCGACTTCGTCTTCTATTTCTAAAGGGGTTGTAAGTGGTACATGTAGAGATACATTTTCTTTACAGTATTTCCTAAAGCCATCCCAGTCGGTGTTGTTATTCGTTAGCCTAGGCGCTCTCTCATTTTTTGCTAGACTTCCGCCGATTTTCAAAACGACTGCCGAGTGATCCGAACAGAGATCATAGCCTTCTTCTACATTTGTGAGGTGGCGGGGAACACCTTTTGCGATAAAGAAGTCGACAAGGTCAGGTACTTTGTTTCTGTCGGTTGGCCAGTACGTTGGCTTTCCCGTCGAAAGGAAAACCACGCCACGTTTCATGCTAGCTTTGAAGAATACTCTACCTCTTGTTGAATTGCACCGTGATCCCCAAAAGGTGTTTTTCGCATTAAAGTCCCCGCCGATGATAAAATTCGACCCAAGTAAGTCAAAGAGGGGAGTAAGATCGTCGTCCGCTAGCCTATACTGTGGAGGAAAATAACTCGAGGCAATATTATAATCTAGGTGACCTATTTTTATGAAGGTGGTATCGTGCAAAAAAGCTTTGAATGGCGTTGAGGTCAAATTTTGCCGGGGTCAAAATCGCTTTTACGAAATTCTAGAAATGTAACTTATACAAAGGCACATAGTGAAATATCTATGAGGAGCCTGCCACTGTAAGCCTCCTGCATGTTTCCTTTTTTACCTTTGTTTTATTTAAAGAAAAAGAAAAGTTTTTTTTAAAAAAGAATAAGCTGAATTTTATTGCTTAAGTCAGAGTTTTGAAAAAGCATAATTTCGAAATAGCTAAATATTGGAAAGACGAATAATAATGACCCGCTGCCCTTTGAAAGATGTTCTTGAATGATGTTCTCAAGCTTTATTTGCTACAAGTTAAGGAACTTGAATCTTACCGGGATAAAAAGCAATGGTAAAGCGAATTTCTGCTAACTTCTTTAATTTCAAAGCTATATACCATATATTGCTGGCTTTATGCGCATAATTTGTAACTTACATTTGCAAAATTGTATGAGGAATGAAAATGTATTCCTCAGTTCTTAAAAAAAAAAAATTGCAAAAACCGCGATTGATAATGGACAATTTTAGCTTTTTATTATAACAATGCTTCCTGCAGAGTTTCGGGGTTTGCCAAATCGTAGGTTTTACATAATACAAGAATACGAGGCTTTCTGAAAATTCCGATTGGTTTCCTGGTGGTTACTGCCGCTTGAAGACCCAAGCATGAAAGCGTTCGACGACGCCTCTGCATTATCAGTTTTTACCGGAATATGTGTAATTGGGTGCGTAGCGTTTTTATAATTCCATCAACCTAAATGAAAAATGATTGCAAAGATTCTTCCTCTAAACGCTGGTTCCGTTGGCGATTTTCTTTAAAAGTGCCTTGACTGAACCAATCAGCCTTTCCGAGCAGCCTCCTATGTGCGGGGCAGCAGCTGGATTGAAGATCCCCTTCGTACTTGAAATTGTGAATCCCGGAGTTATTATTAAACCACCTCTTAGGTTCGTCTCATTGTTTGAGTTGGTTTCTCTTGGCACTCGTTATCATTTGGCCGAAGCAATCAACTCCTATATTCCGAGGCCTATTGCTGGCTCGCAACTAAATTGTTCCTTACTTAGCCTGGAAGTCACTTAGCCTGGAGTACCTGCTATTTTTAATGAGCTCCAAAGAGGTCGTAGTAGCCCTAAAAGGTGTTCACTAAGTCGTTCAAACTGACTGGAACTGTGGAAACCACCGTTGATTCCCAGATGGAACTCCAGGAGAAGTGCCTTAGTGGAAACACTCCCCTCTCTCTTTCGTCTGCTACCCCCAACAATATACTATAAGGGGGCTTAAAACCCAATCCCGGTATTCACCACGCGGAGGTGAGAGTAGAAGATTATAAACATCAGAGCTTGCTTTAGAAAACCTGTGATTGCTTGAATTCTCTTGAGTGCAAATTCCTATTCCTTCACCTTACCAAGACTCAAGTGACGCACGCAAGTGAAAGGAGACCTCGTCTAGCTTCGCGTGCAAAACTGAAGACGGCTAGATGAAAACAGAGCTGGCTGGCGAAGTTTGTTTGGTGAGGCCGAGATCAACTCTGGACTGTAGCGACACCTTTAGTATGTAAGCAATCAACCCCTACATGAGAAAACAGTCGGGGGTACACCGCAAGTCTCGACCGGTAACTGATAGAGAACCGGTAAACTTCCACCGTAGGCTCAAAGTCAACAAAATCAAGGACACAAAGCGTCTCTCTCTGTTCCCTTCTGATGGGGTTGTTGTTAAAATAACTTAGGCAACAGAAAGCTAAAATACTACACGGACAAAGGCTTAGAAATCATTACTGCAGAAATGTCACTGCAGGACTTCCACAGGGATCGATTATAGGGTCGTAACTGAGGAATATCATATAGAATTCGGGGTCCTACGATTAACCTTTGCTGACGAGTAATGGTGGTACAACAATTGGTTTCGCTGATGATATTGCCGTTGCAACATCAAACATACGCACTGGAATGAGGTACAGAGAATGCACTAGCCAATCATAGACCAGACAACCGTCCTGATAACCAAAATGAATGGAGATCTATAGCGCATTATACTGGACATCGGAGGACCAAGATATTCAGGAAGGAGGGTTCTTCTCTTTAGAGTCTTTGCTGCAGGCCTACTATGCGCTGTTCCACTTTGGGCGAAAGTAATGCGGACAAAGGAAACTAGGACAAAAATATGGTCGATGTATAAACTCTGTGCAATGCCTAAAATCTGGGGCTTACGAATCATTACAGGTGAAGCTGCTTTTTGGAAAGCAAGAATTGTTCCAATCGATATCCTCGCTGATGAAACGCTAAGGATACAGGATAGGAGGACACTTAATCAAAGCGACACTAATGCCAGTAAGCAAATACATGTAAACCCTATTCTTAAACTCGCTGGAAGAAAAGTGAGATGGACATAAAAGCTCATACCAACAACGCATGAGTGAATACAACGAAAGTAAGAGGACTGTAACTCCGAAATCACACGGAGTTCGGAAGAAGATGACGCCGAGGCCGAGCACGCAATATTTCATTGTCAACGATTTGCGGCATGGAGACCTACACTGCCTTGCCCATACGCTGGGGTTAGAACTCTGAACAGAATAAGATAGAAACATGTACCGTTATACTAAATCCCCAGAGAGATCTTTGGAGACTTGAGAAAAAATGTCGAACAGAAAAAAAATACCAGTTCGCACAAGATAAAGCACACGACTGATAGTCTGATTGTTATTTTACCCCGAGATGTAGTACCTAAAAGCAGTTCCACAGGGTGAATGAAGTCTGTGTAGTAGGTGAGGCTTTCCCACGTAGCACACTCTGGAACCATAAGCACTAGTTTTTGAATTTAGGACTTATAAGACACTCAAAATGCTCTTCAGTAGCACTAATGGGGTTTTACAAGGTTTCGTTATCGTCCCAGTGGTGCGCAGATTATACACTCTTATAAAATTCATATAATTCATTCTTATAACGTCATAAAGACATTTGCAGCACCATAAATGTAAAACTTAAGGTGCAAGCACCATTAGTTTTGCAAACGTGGTGCTACAAACGTTCCAACACTGAGGCTATAAGGCTATAAATGCTGAGGAATTATGTTCCATAGCGAAGGTTCTATAGACGTCTCGTGCACCTGTTATATAGCACTATGGGTTTGACACATCCCAAGTACTATTTTGTACACCTAAGGGTTGCCAAATGTCAAACAATAGAAAATAATGTTATTGACAGAAATTGTTGTAACAGAATTTCAAAAACAATTCAATATAAGACTTTTACATTTTTGATATTATGATATGAATTTTACCTATAGATAACATTTTAAGGCTAGAAAAATGTATCGCACAATAATTTGATTTATGCTTTGAATAAAATTTGGGATAATTTTTTGCCTTTTTTACTTATTTGCTACTGTCATCATGTTTTGGTTACGTTTTCTTGGTCCAACAAATCAAGTATTTTATCCACTCACTGGCATTCCCACTTTTTAAGTAGAAATTTAACATGAGTCCTCATTGGAGTTTAAAACTCTGTATGCAAAAAAGAGAGTAATGGTAACCCTAAATAAATCGGCGTCATGTGTGACAGAAAAGCCCAAAACCTCATAGTAGTTATACATGAAGCTAGAAAGACCTTTAAAGAACCCAAAGTTTCCAAACGTAACGGAGATTGCCTTATGTGTTATTATGGTCCTACGTGGGACCTTTATAAGGCTTTGCATTCTTTATTTTATGTTATATTTCATATTTAAATAAATCATTCGAAAAAATCAAATGCGCATCTTGTTTTTCAACTCTTTCAACTCATTAATTTCATCAAAAACATAACATACCTTTGTCAACATGAACTTAGTTTTCCGTTTCAAAAAGATCTACCTACACTACCAAGTAATTTTTTACCGAAGCAAAATGACCACACTATGAGTAAAAGGTGATCACCATAAGAGTGTGTGTACCTTACTTACAGATTCTACAGTTCTATAAGAGCTCGAAGTAGATCTCATTTCGCACCTAAAATTAAGTTCTATGAAGTGCCAAATCGCCCTTTTAGGGGTTTTGTAAAGGGATCCGTTACTTGTATAGAACCAACTTCAAGAATAAGGTCTTATGATGTGGTGCTGTAAGGGTGACGGTGGCCCTAACAAATGCTTCTGTGTTACTTGGGTAACTACGTAGGCACGTGGATATGAATCGTGCATGGCAGTTGACCACGCTATTGATATCTTGGGAAGATCCCTTATCTCCCTGGCGCAACTCAGAAAAAAAAGGACACAAAACGTTCACTTTTCTCCGGGTGTGCCTCATTGTTTCCGGGCACGCTATCAGCAATACGTCTCTTAATGGTATTAGGATGAAGATAGTCCTAAGAGAACAACCAACTAGGTACTGAAGAGACGAGGAATTTCTCTGCTACAAGCTACCAACTTTATAGGGAAGGTAGATAACCTCCTGGCCTAAAATACACTTTACGGTCTCTAGTCAAGTTGTAATCTGATTTTCTCATTCTTTTGCGAGGAGTGTCAGTCCTTGTCGCTTGGGCACTTATTGCTTGCCATCAAACGCTACAATGAACAAGTAAGCGCAGTGAGTGACTCGTTGGCCGAGCTGAGGTCTGAGATGCGCCATAGTATCAAAAAACTGGAACGGAATACAAATAATGATGCGTTCGTCAAAAGTTTTGACGATTTGAACAGTTCCGTCGAATCTCTAAGAAAGGTGTTTAATACAAAATTTCAAAGCATCGAAGGTTAAATATCTTCTAAGGAACCAGTTTCTAAGCCTGACCTAGATGAATTCCACCAGAACATCGTTACTGGACTAAAAGATGAGCTTAGGAGCTCAGAATCGTAGCCGAAGTTTTTGATCTTAACTGCCCCAAGCCATTGCTTAAAAATATTCTCCTACACTCTATCCATCCTTAAATTCAGCAACCCCTACTGTCTCATCCTCAGCTTTTCCCCCCTAGCTTTAAGTTTAGTGTAAGAATTTGTAACTAGTTTTAAGTTTGCTTGTATTAAGCTCAATAAATTGCCCCTTGGGGGGCATTAAACTAATACCTACCTACTTGACATTAGCCTAGTCAGACAGTTAAAAAAGATCTTCCACGTCTCTGAACTGACTCTTTCCACTCGCAATGTGCTAATATATCTTGCAGGGTAGTCACAAGCCCTGGAACGGAAGTCTGTTATTGAAGCATAAGATGATCAATATAAATTTTAGCAATAAGGATCTCATCTTGGACTTCCATAGGAACTCCAAGGAAGAAGACGCCAGAAGAACATTAAAGCGGTTATTCTTGTTAAGATACCCATAAAAAACGCATGATAAAAACGCATAAACTGCAGACAACCCGCTCTCTAATTTCTATAGTAAAATAAAATTATGGTTGATATAAATCCTTATCTATATAATTCTGCTTGTGTTCAAGTGTCCTCGTAACACTTTATCCTAGTCATTACCGAGGGATAATAAAAGCGCTCTCACTTTTAAACAAGTCTCTCGCCTTGGGCAATAAAATGCTGTCGTAATTTTCAATAGAAGTTATCAATTCACTAAAGGCACTTAAACACAGCCAATTTCGATGATAATTATCTTATCTGCTATCTAAATAGCAGCCATCCTGCAGAAAATTATTCTAATCAATGCAATTATTAAATGGAACCATATAATTATTAGGAACTTACTTTAAATAATGGCATTGTTTTAGAATATCCCTTTCAACATTTTTTCATCAAATTCTTTGCATACAAACCGGACACTCCAACTGCAGAAGTATTTTATTTTGCTCAAATCCTTAAAAAACGAATTTCAGCAAGTAAAATATTTATATAGCCGCAAGCGTTTGCTCAACTTTCAGAAAGTTAAATAAACTTAATCATTTTATTAAAGCAAAAGTCACATTGTACCTACGAAGGATGGTATTCAATTTAAATATTTTGCCAAAAGTTCCACAACAAAACATTAACAGATCCAACATTTTTGTGTTAAGGTTTTCAAATTAGTTTCCATTCCAAAGAGACGAGGCAGGGCTAAGGATGTTTTAAAAGTAATATTGACCGAGAAAGGTTAGAATTTGTCAATAGAGACATTCCTATTTAAGAACCATCAAACTTTGGAAAAAGGAATTTGTTCTTAATGCCTCTTAAATGGTTCTGTTTTAAGGCTACGAGTGCTCAGATTGAGTCCCGTCAATGGTGTTAGTGTTTCTTGACCCCTAAAGGGCGCATGGAAACATGTAATGCATACAGATATTTTAACATATATATCGTTTTCAGCTTCTCCATTTCAATCTTATTATGTATATGAATTCTGGATAATATGGACTCCCACAACTATTCCTAGAGCATTCTCAATATACAAATATTTCATCCGAACATCCCAAGGACTGGCGCACTTCTTGCCATTGGCATTGCCATTGACGTAACACCCACGACTTGTCTGCAGCCAAAAACCCTATTACAAAAGTAACAAGACCAGACATGCGAGATCCCCGAAAAGTCCTGTTTATCCAGGACCAATAACAACAGCCAAAAACTCATTTATTCACTGTGTTTTTCTATTTATTGATTCCGACAGATAAAAAAAAGTTACCTACTTGTTTTGAATATTTGATTACATCGATAAGCAGAAAATAAAAAGGATTGGAAAGCCCCTTAAGAACTGTTAAGTCAATTTTCCGGCTGTCACGAATAATCATTCCTTATTCTTGGAATTTTCATCAGCCACAAATACCTATGATTGAGTGGATCCTGCCTGACTCGAATGCAGCGCGCGGGTCCCCCGTGCAATTAAATGAAACATAAATCATAATCTGCTTTCGATTGATATTGTTTTACGGCTTCGATTTGAATACACATGGCTCCTTTCCTCAATGGAATGTCCTTGAGGTAGAATTGTCATTCGTCGTGTTGGTTGTTGTTGTTGTTTGACTTTTGTACGCAGGCAATAATACAAATGAGATGTATTTATGTTACACACAGGTAAAGTAGGTTACTTCTGTCATGGGGCCAATGAAAGCTGAAAATGTTATATATTAATCATTAAGTCGGAGTGTGTTCAAGGTGTCCTTTTTTATAGCATTACATTAAGGAGCAAGTAAATGTTTTTCCTTATTGAAATGTTCTTTTATTGAGAATTTTTTTTTTATTAACTAACAACTCATTGTGGATTAAGTACCTGTGAAAAGATTTTATTCAGCATGAATGTTGTTAAAAAAAAAGTCGTCAACGTTATTCGGAATCACGAATTCAATGATCTTTAAATAAGTTCTTCTCTTTCTCGGTTTATGAAGAAATTTTTCCAGCAAATGAATTATGAAAGGAGTCTTTTGTTTTTGGGTAATATCCGAAAGATACGAAATGAGATTTCTGAGGTGCGTTACTGGTGTTACTCGTAGAAGATTAGAGTGAGAAACGCCAGTATTCGCAGGAATCTTAAAAACCAAAACGCACTGTTGCGTTGCTGCGTGCTTTCGATGACAAGCAGTGTAAAAACAACGGGCGCATATGGGGCAAAACGAAATGTTACTTCAAAACTTCACCTCGCGTTTGACCGTAAATATCGTAGACGCATCTACATCTCAAAAGTAGATCTAGTTTCTACTTTTGCGTGCGTTGAACAACCTCACGATTATTCATCGTGTGGTGTAGGAAGTGAGTATAGTTCTCTTGTCATCAGTGTCATTATGTTGTGGGGACAACAAAGGATTGTTTCTGTTCATAGTCAGAACAAAACCAGCAACAAGGCGTATGTATTAGCTTTGGTCCGTCTGTAACGGACCGCGGTATACCCTATTCCTATTATCCTTTCCATTTCTATTATCCTTTCCATTCATTTTATCCTATCTATTCCTATTATCCTTTCCATTCTTATTATCCTTTCCATTCCTATTATCCTTTCCATTCGTTTATTTTCTTGTTTTCCCCGCCCCGTTACCATTTGCATCATTTTAAATAGAAAAAAAAAATTGTTCCTTATAAATTTTTGTTTACTTTTTTTTTAAAAAAAGGGGCGTGGCGTGTCCAACCCCTTTAACCGACAATCAATATTAGCATAGAAATATCTAAGTCTGCGGCTAAAATTTACGCAAAACTGTAATTTTTTGGTTCAATAATTCAATAATTTTGTGAAATCGACCTCTAAGGATGGGCGTGGCCAAAAACTTTGTATTAACAAAATCTTAAAAAGTATCAGGTGTACTTTATGTGCTAAATTTTATTTCTTATTCTATCCTTAGCAAAGCTGAAAGCAGTCGAAATCCATGTTTTTCTGGAAATTCATAGGTTTTATGGAATTCTGCCTCTAAATGTGGGCGTGGCCAAAAACTTTGTATGAATAAAATGTAAAGTATTTTCTACACAACATATTAAGTAAAATTTTTTCGATCTGGAACACAAATATTGAGTAACTTGCATTTGAACAATTACTCTTTAATTCGATGCCAAAAATGTAATTTTTTGCTTAAAATTCATTCAACAATTTCGTAATATCTACCTCCAAACATGGGCGTGGCCAAAAACTTTGTTGGAACGAAATCTAGTATAGAACACATTAAAGCTAATGTGCTAAATTTTATTTCTTATTCTTACTTAAGTTAGGCTAAAAAGTAGTCGAAATCCATGTTTTCTTGAAAATTAGAGGTTTTTATGGAATTCTGCGTCTAAATCTGTGCGTGGCCCAAAAATTTGTTCAAACAAAATGTAGAGTATTTTCTACATAACATATTAAGTAAATTTTTTTCGATCTGGAATAAAAATATTAAATAAGTTGCATTTGTAGATTTACTCGTTAATTCGATGACAATAATGTAATTTTTTGGTTAAAATTCAACAATTTCGTAATGTCTACCTCCAAACATGGGCGTTTCCAAAAACTTTGTAGGAACGAAATCTAGTATAAAACACGTTGAAGCTAATTTGCTAAATTTTATTTCTTATACTTACTTAAGTTAGGCTAAAAAGTAGTCGAAATCTATTTTTTTGTATAAAAAAAACTTAAAAAGAGTGGTTTCTACATAATATATTAAGTAAAAATTTTTCGATTTGGAACAAAAATATTGAATAAATTGCAATTAAAAGATTACACTTTCAATCGATGCCATGCCCACAAGGTGCGTGTCTGTGGGCGGACAGAGAGCTTACCTACAAAATTTCAATTTAAGGCCTAAAAATTTGTGACATACGGACAGACAGACAGACATGGCTCATTCCACTCAGAAGTCGGTCTCGATCATATGCCTTTAAGGTCTTGGGGGTCTATCGTCAGTATTTCTCTATGTTACATTTTCGCCTGTATCAAACTTAATATATTCCATTCCTGTGGAATAGAGTACAAACAGGTTTGCGTAGAGTTGAGAGGTTTGAGTAGAGAATGTGCTGTTTTTCGGTATTATTTCTGTTTTCAGTTTTTCGCGACAACTTGCAATGAGTTGTTTTTTTGCATGTACACAACACGCAAGCGCGGATTGATAGCGGAACCCAGGTAGACAAAGTCCCTAACTACCTCAAAGTTATAGCTGACGATGTTGATGTTTTGTCCAAGACGTCGGTGTTGGGTGCCTTTTCGTGATGACAGCATATACTTGGTTTTGCACTAATTGACTGCTGAACCCATATTCGCCGCTTCCGTTCTAATACTCACGAAGGCTTCACTGACATCACGCTTTGTTCTACCGATTATGTCAATGTCGTCTGGCGTAAGCGAGTAGTTGAACGGACTTTTGAAAGATTGTACCTCTGGTGTTGGCGCGAGAGTGCTGCACAATTCTCTCAAGTCTGACGTTAAAGAAGTTGCATGACAGCGCGTCGCCTTGTCTAAATCCTTTTTTGACGTCAAAGGATGAATTTTCCACCTTCATCCTGCACAGACTGATGAGTTTGGCAGGGATGCCAAAACTAGACATTGCGCTATATAGCTCATCCTTATAGATGCTGTCATACGCGGCCTTGAAATCGATGAAGAGGTGGTGTATATCGATTTGGAATTCCTGGGTTTTTCTCCAAGATCTGCCGCAGTATGAATATTTGATCGATTGTGGACTTTCCTGGCCTAAAGCCTCACTGATATGTGCCTATCAGATTGTTGACAAACGGCTTCAGGCGTTCACTCAGTACAGCAGAAAAAATCTTGTATGCGATGTTAAGAAGAATGATGCCTCTGTAGTTGGCACAACTCAAAGGGTCTCCTTTCTTCAGGATCGGGCAATGGGGCATCTTTTGAAAATATCTTTTAAAAAATTTTTCAACCGAAATTGAAATCCATGTGTTTGAGCAGATAATTTCCAATTTCCTACCCCAAAACGCAAAGCGTAATTTCAAGTTGTGCAAATTTGTTAGGTGTGTACTTTGATCGCGCCTGTGTGTCTTGAGTTGGTGGCGGAGGATCAGTAACGATGGAAGAACCATTTAGCCGCCCTCGCTCCGCGACCCTTCTAAGGATAAGCGATCACCGAAAATGATGATGATGATGAAGATACTTGCGCTACCAGTCACTATGTTTATGCCCCATCCCATACAGGAAAGGAGGCTTATTAAGTTTGTCACATAGTTTGTATAACACGGTGAAAAAATAATGGTTAGCCCCCAAGACCTTAGGGGCATATGATCGAGACCAAATTCTGAATCGAATAAGCCATGTCCGTCTATCCGTCCGTCTGTCTGTATGTCACACGTTTTTAGGCCTAAAATTTTAAAGAAGGAAGTTGAAATCAGCATAAGTTCACTGTTATTCAAAGCAGTACAAGTAGAAAAAAATTTTAAATCCACCCACAGCCACGCCCAAAATCGGTGCAATCGTGCGACTATCTCCAGAGCTTTCAAAGCTCGCATGCATTTTATTAATTATTATTAATTGATTAAAAAACTAATTAAATTACAATCTTAATATTAGGAGTCTAGCAACAAGCTACTAGGGCTATCAGCTAGTGCATTTTATTCAATATTTTTGTTCCAAATCGTAAAAACTTTTCTTAATATGTAGAAAACACTTAATTCTACATTTTGTTCAGACAAGACTTTGGGCCACGCCTACATTTGGAGGCAGAATTAAAGAAAAGTCTGAAATTTTTCCACAAAAACGAAATTTCGACTGGTCTTAAGCCTGATAAAGGAAAGAATAAAAAGGATTAGCAGGTATGGTAAACTTAACTCCATTCCAAATTTCGTTCATACAAAGTTTGTCAAAATTTTTCAAAAATATTGAATTTTAATGGTAGCTACATATGTGGTTTTATATACGAGGCTATTTTGAAAAATAACTTTTTAAATGTGTTTCAAGTTTACGAGTTAAATCTCATACGAAATTCACAATTTCAATCATAAACTGCTTTTTGGCAAAAAGTTAACACAAAACCGTTCATACGTTCACACTATGCTAAAAGGGAACACGGTTTTGTTTTTGTTTGTCTGTAGTTGATCAACTTTCATAATTTAAGCCCATGTATATTTTTAAAAGGGCTTTTAAAGATCCTTGGAAGAAGGGAATATATAAAGAATTCTACCTTGTTCTCAAAAATGCAAGCAGTTTTCAGATAGAGCCTTCGGTTTCGTAGATATTTGTATTTCCAAAGTTGAGGCAAAAGTGGTATTCTATGCAATTGAAATTTTTATTTCTCAACGACAATGCGATACTCGTGATGTTTATAGTGATTTTGAGCACAAACTAGGGGGTTACAAAAACAGGAAATTTATAAAAATGTATGGGAAATCGAATGTTTTGATTAAGGTTATATGCGAGTTACTGACTATCAAAGTCTGCTTCATGTTTTTAAGTTTTCTATAGTTTTCCCGAAAAATATTTTCCTTATATGTATGTGTGTTTTTTTGTCAAATCACTTAGCCCTATATCGGATAGCATCGGATATAGGGATGGAGTCAAGTTTTTTCTCACAAGTTTTTTTTTCGAATATATGTCAAACACACAGTTTTACAACTGTTGAACCAAAGATTGATTTGCGCCTTTGCTAAGGTTACAGTTGTTTTTTATGTTTGCCAATATGTATCGACGTTTTAAATAAAATGATTAATTGACCTTTATGGTTACAGGTTACAGGTGCGAACGGATGGACAAGGGAGTAATATGAACCATAAAAGGTCCTTTTCATCCCCTATCTCCCTAATTTATTTTATTAGAATACCTAATAGTACCCAAACATCGTTTTATGCAACGTCTCTGCAATCTTCTACCCAAGCCGAAGGATTACTCAATTGTGTCTCGCGTTATACCGCTTCTTTTCTAAAAGAAATTTCTTAAATATTTATTGTTTTACTTTTTGCCAGCTTGTCGCCGCCTTAAGACATTAGCTTGGATCTAAAGCAAAACTAACACCAACCAGTGATTCCAAACCACCCCCGCAAGCATAAATCCCAGACATCACTGCATCGTCTTCTCTCCTATGGTGCGCGTTATCTACAGGCATCTGACATGAATTATATTGCATTTCTCTCGGAACGCATTACCCATGACAGCCTGCCATTAGCCACCTCAAAGTATTGAGAAGGATTGCATTAAGTCCTGAAGCAGCTCTCCTCTTTGTGGGTCCATTAAAATGTCCAACCATCCAGTTATTTTACTCACTGGCTGATGCTAATCCAGTTAGACACACATAATTTTATTATACAAGACAACTTCTAACCAAACCATCTAATTAAACGCAGCAGGATTATGAATCTTTATATACATAACGGCCAAACACCAAGGACATATTAAAATTGTTGTGCACACAAAATCGGATAATTTATCGTAAAACCAGAACTGTCCTCGTTTCCGTGGCTTAAGGACAACAAACAAGAGAACGGAAAATATGAAATTCAAATTAATAGCTTCGTTAAATTTTCTATTTTTATCCAAGAGGAGTCCTAGACCCATCCAGCACTCCACCAAGGGATATTCGTTCCAAATGGTGCTGCCCCATTCGTTGAGCTGATTGATTTCTCTAGGGGCTCATTTGAATAGAGCCAGACCGTAACGGACCGGACGGAAGGCCACGGCGGCGGCGGCGGGCCACATAAAAAATTCTTGGGTTATAATATGAAGGAATTCTCCTTATGCACCCTGCGCGTGGACGGGCTAATTGCTCTCTGATTCGTAATTCTTAAAAGGGGTGCGGGCGAAATGACTCACTGCGGGCGATTTTGGTAATTAAACGTTTGAGGTAATTAATCGACCGCCCGGTGAGGTGTGTGCTTGTGCATTTACCTAAAAGACTTATTAGTTAGTTCTTAGCTTTGCATATGGCATGATACACACTACACAGGCATTGCCAGAGAAGTCAATTTACGATGACGAGGTAGGCAGGTAGTGAGCTTTCCTGAGATGTGCGTAAATAAATAAAGAAGTTTGTTGGACGCTTTTATATGTTTAATTATTTCGGAGGTCATTGAAAGTGATGAGAAAAGTACTCAGGTCGTGCAATTAAGTATCTTTATAGGGCAATTAAAGCATTTTGATTACGCTAATCTAAGGGGAAATACTATAAAGTTCTGAATGTGTGTGTAAGCATCGACTCTCGTCTGCGATAAAGTGATAGGTACGTGGTCATCAATTTTGTAAGGCCTATCCTAACTTTTACTGTGCATCCTTTTGCAATCGACATGATACTACACATCGCGGTGTATACGAGATCTGCAAAAAAATGAATGAAATAAGAAGAAATCCATTTGTAAGAAAAGACATTACGCAACGATTTGAAAATTGTTGAAAAATGTTCGTTTCAGAACAAAGTTGTCCAGGCTTTCCGGTTGCGTGTCTCCAGCTGCTATAGCTTTCAGACGGCAAAGGGAGAAGCAGCTATACAACCCGCGGAATAAACCTTCTCACATGAATTCTTGGTAACCGACTTATGCGACAGACGAGTCGTAGAAGTGGACTTCATGAAGGTAAACGAGGTAATTTTAAACCTTCCAATGAAAGTTTTAAGGAGCCATTGAAATCTTTATGAAGTCCCTGCAAAAACGACAACTCTGTAGTCGTCGGGCGATTATGAGAATTTGGTGGGGACTTTTGGAACCTCCGATTCTATGATCTCGTCGAGACAGATAAAGAAAAGGAACTTTCAAAAATACTTCGTAGGAAAAATTTCGAAAACTGAAAAATAACATGGTGCTGGTCAGAGTGTTGAACTCAAACAAACATACCGTCAAGTGCAGACAAGGTTAGGTGACTATAACTGGGAGTGAATCTACGAGTCCAGTCTCCCTAACAACACTATTCTCGGAGATTTGGATCACAAGATGGAGATTTTGGTCGAACACAGCACCGCTTAGACACCGGAGATGCCAAACCGATCTGCCATCAGACGACTTCTATTGGCCAAACAGGCTAAATTTTATGAGATGATATCGACCATGGAAAAATGTGGTTTGATCGAAAGCTCAAAAGGTCCAGGGGCATCACAAGTAGTGCAGGTGAAAATTAAGGACACTGCAGCACGCGATTCTGCATGAACTAACGGAAGTTAAACGATATCACAAAGAAGGACAGCTACCATTAGCCTCAAGTAGACTATACCTTGGATGCGCTCTCCTGAGCGAAATGGATCTCCACCCTGAACAATAAGGCAGGGAGAAGACCGCTTTCACAACAGGCAGTCTATTGACTGTGTCAGTTTACAGTAATGATATTTGATATGCGCTACGCTCGGGCCACCTTTGAGCAATTAATAAAACGGATTTTACATGGTTTGACGAGGAAATCATTCCTGGGGTACTTGGACGATATCATCGTTGTGGATTAGACCTTCGCTGAAATTCAAGACAACTTGAGAGATGTATTCAAAGGACTTCGGGAACACTTGAAACTGAATGCAAAAGTGTTCCCTTTTCATAGTGGAAGTTAAGAGTACCTATTTGGGGCATATATGATTTCAATTGATGATGGGAAAATACGAAACAAGCGAAAACCAAAGCCGTGAGATTGTGATCAGTTACCAACATCAGGAGATTCGTGAAGGACCTCACCGGAATCGCCAAGTGTCTGCACCAGGTGACCGAGAAGGGACAGTTTAATGGTGAGGTGAGTGCAAAGGAAGCCCTCAATATCTGAAGCGACTACTTTGCTAATTTACCCAACCTCAAGCGAGACATTAATTAGAGATGTAGGCGCTACTTATGTGGGCGCACTTTTGTCGAAAATATACGATGGGCGGGAGAAAGTTGTAGCATTCTTCAGCAAGGTTTTATCCCGACCAAAGAGATAAAACTTTGTTACCAGAGCGGAATTCCTTCTGCTCGCGATGTGCTACGCGTTTCAGAGTAATCATATCAAGGGGATATATCACGAGCATATTATATAAAAACAAGTGGGAAAGTGCAACAGTGGGTATGCAAGAGCTTCAATCCATCTACGACGAATTGCAAAATACCCTACCATACCAAAAAACAACTGCCACGCCTCCAAAAAGTGGGCGGGATATAAAAATATAACTGTTGAATGCTTTATACTAGGTGGTTGCATACATTTCGGCCTAAAACGCCGCCTTTTTAACTAAAAAAATCACTTTTTTAACGCCACGCCCACAAAAGTGGGCGGAGGCACATACAGTATATACATAAAAGTAAGAAAATGCTAATGTCTACAGCTTTTGTCATATAATTTTTTGTCTAATATCATATATATTTATTAAAAAACAGTCATTTTAAGCAAAAATCCCTTAAAAAGTGGGCGTGGTCAATGAAAAAGCTAAAATTTTTTGGCTACCTTAAAGACAATTATAAGGCAATGTTACGTCCCAAAAATGAATGCGCTAGCGCCATTGTAACATAGCTAAAATTTGCAAAATGTATTTTTTTAAATTAGAGATGGTCGCACATACAGGCCTGTAGTGGGCGACTAAGCTTATTTTCAAACTTGTTCTGAAAGACTGGACTTCCAACCAACCCACAAAATTTCAGCTCTCTGCCTTAAAATTTAAGGCCCAAAAGTTGTTTACATACGGATGGACGGACTGACGGACGGATATGGCTTAATCGATTCTCCTGTCGGTCCCATTCATATCTCTTAAAGGTCATAGGGGTCGACGGTGATTATTTCACTGCGTTACAAACTATACATCAAACTTATTATACCCTGGGTCGGGTATAAAAAGTAACTGTATGGCTAGAAGTTCATCTTGCGTACTGACCACGTGGCTTTTAAATAATTACTTCAGTTCGATAATCCTAAGGGACAAGTAGCAAGGTGGATCTAATGAATATGTAGGCTTATAGCTTCGAAACACAGCATCGCAAAGGAGGACTGCAAACCCAGACGCGTTATCCCGGAGACCACGTGATACCTGTGCAAACTTTATTTGCAAAAAGAGGAGAAGGACAAAGGTATTTCTGTCTAGAGAATGGCGCACTGAGGAACTTTGTAATGCAAGAGGATCCTGACATCGAGCCCCTGCGTGGAAGGATTCTATGGAGGAGCTGAGTGCAAGCAAGCTACATACCTATACCTTAAGGGCGACCTTGATGCATTGGGGAAAATAGGAAAAGCCGAATGGAAGTTCCCTTAAGCAGCAGCCATGGTCCCACAAGTTCCACGGTCAAAAATTCCACGGCCAGGAAATTCAGCGGGAAATGCAAGGTTGAGTGTGGTGGGCACCTGGAACTCAACAAGACACTCCAAAAGGTACGGGAACGATTTTACAGGCTAAGTGCAAGAAAACTCAATGAAACCTGTAGAGCTATTTAGGGAACCAAAGTCAAAACAACCGGTAAAATGCACCAGTAAAACAGGGGTGCTCCCCTTCAAAGGATCTTCATCGACATTGCAGGCCGCTTTCCGGAAACTAAAAGAGGTAACAGTTAAATTCTTGTAATTTCGCACTACTCCAGCCAGTGGCCTGAGGCTTCTGCGAACCCAAACTAAAAAAACTAAGAGGCGTAAACCACTGTTGACCAGATGGAATTACACTTCTAGTACTAGTTCGGAACGAACAAAACTAAGAGGAAAAATATTACAAAAGTTTAGAAATCGGCACATAACTTTGTATGCCGAACTGGTATTGGAAGTGTAAAGAGACAAGAACCTCCCTCACTGGCTAGTCGCAAGCCTTGCTGAGCTGACATAGATCGTGCCGCTGTGCTTTGTGAAAAGTCCACAGGGACAACTGCGGCCCTAACCTGACTCGTAATGTATCCGCAATAAGCTTCTTGCATTACTAGATCAAATACCTAAATAAATGCTCTTTAGTAGTTAGTAGTAGTTCGCTCTCTCTTAAAAAAGAGCGAAGAGTCTTTTAGTCTAACCTAAATAAAGGTTTCAACAGTGTCTGAATCGAGTCCTTCGCTGTTATTGAAACCTATAAATTTATTAACTACACCATATTTATATGACTAAGGGGCGGTACTGTGGCGAAGTAGTTAGGAAGGGCGCTAACTTAGCCACGCCGGAGGTCCCCACCTCCGCGAGTGTCGGACAAACCCTCCGAAAGTAACTTTCGTCTTGAAAAACTTCTCAAAGTTCAGTTTGGATTCGTCAAAAAAATTATAGGTCCCCTAGCATGTTGACTCTGGTTCATCTCGAGCTGTTGCGCCACTCTATTTTTTTTTTTTTATATTTTTTTATTCATTTGACTGTAGAATAAAACATACTTTAAAAGACGAGGATAAATTATTGATATTGGTGTAAATTTTAATCAATATTTTCAAAAACTAATTTTCACTTTACTAATACAACTTTCACATCAAAAGGATTTTTTGACCCGAATTAATAATTTACATCCCCACTAAATTGCTACGATAATTAAAATCATATCTATTCCACCTTCTGCATGCCTACATTTGTGCTGCCACAAAGGAAACACATATACTAAAAAAAAACAATTAATGTCATTCATTATTACGTTTTGAAATTTCTGCTAAAACCACTCACTAATAGTGTTGTATATACACAAGAGCTCAGTCACTCCACAATGAAAGTGTATAGATACTCACTTGTAAACAACGAAAAAAAAAAAGTCGGAAGCCCACATCAAAGGCAGTAATTCCAAAGGACAATAACCAGAGCCGCACTAATTGTTTGTTTCAAAACTACCAATAGTGTTTTACAATACCAACGTACCTACGTGTGTTTGTATGACGAACACAGGTGTATATAATTTTAAACCACTGTGGTTGTCCGTGAAGTAATTCTAAACATTGACGCGATGGCCATCAAGTTCAGCACAGTGCAAAAGAGACAAAAAGCAATCAGGGAAATTTTCTAAATAAAACGGAAAACGCAAATTTTCACTTTTATGTTTTTCTCCAGTGCGCGAATTCTTTTTTTATTTCTTATTCTTTCGTTCGAAATTCCCCCGCTGTCCTGATTTTGTTTCTGTTTACACATTCCAATATATAAACAAATTGTAAGTTAATATTTGATCATTGGTCCACAATGTTGAACACTAAGGGAAATAAATTTACCCCCACATCGACCGCACTGATGGCGAAGGATGCGCGAAAATATTTACGATCTACTGCCGCACCTCCGCCAACGTCCGTCGTCACCGCGCCGTGCGTCGTCATACGGGCCGTATGAGTAACAAAATTTGCAGTAATATCGGTGTAGTTGTCTGCATTAAATTGAAATTAATGAAAGGCGAAGAAAAAAACGGAAAAACGTTTGGAAAATTGTTCGGGAAATCAATCAAAACGCAAAGTCTGCACGGCGCGGCGCAGGTACCAACGTCCGTGGTGTGTAAATATTCCTTTATGGTTACCTGGAACTCCTAACGGCAATGAGGGAAATAAAATTGTTTTACTCAAATTGAAAGACTGTCGAGTAATTTGTGGGGGTGTGGTATTTGGGGGCGGTTAAATGTGAATGGGGCAGATGTTCAAATTGACTTTGTGTCGCAAAGTAAATAATCTAACTCGTGTAAGCGCAGCTAGGAAAACCTTATTGAGACCTCTGGGGTGGATCATTGCACCAATGGTTCTATACAGGCACTTGCTTATTAATACGGGCTCGAGTTATGAAGGACGAGTTATAGCTTGATGTACAAGGGTCCCATTAAGCTTCTTGGCCCTACCCGTACCCAGGCCACATGTTCGGGATTGTTTTATATAAAACCCATACTCATTAAACCCCTTTTTTAGGTCTTTTTGTGTCTCTCCAAAATATGTTTTTAGTTTTGCCCTGATTGCCTAATCCGTATTGGCACCGTCCTTCTTTGGCGCAGGGTCATGAGTCCATGGGCCAAAAGTCCATAATGGACTTGTGGCCCACTTGGGGGGTTAAAAGTTCAGAAAACAATTGTGAACTTGAAATCGAAAATCCACGATCTTTTAATGGAAATGGGCCATAATCCAGAATCATTTTGAAGGGAACTCATTTTTTTGCGGCAAAGCAAAGGTAAAAAAAGAAACAGGCAGGGGGTTTGCATATATAATTCACTGTGTAGTAAGATATAGTGAGCAATAAGACCACAATCGACGGGTTAGTAGTCCGCAGACATTTTTTGTGGTCCTTTGGCTCTTTGAGTGGGTTATAAGTCCATAAACTAATTGTTAACTTATAACCCACCCAAGTGGGTCACAATTCCATTATGGACTTTTGGCCCATAGACTTATGACCCTGCGCCTCCATTTTTGTGCTCACTTGAGCAGATCACATATTGTCCTCAATACCGTCGGCGTATAGAATAATATAGACGAATTTTTGACAGATCGCACCTCTGGTGCTGGTGCGGGTGCTCTTCGTAAATTTTTTAAGCGTAGTGCTGAAAATATCGTGTCGTATGACTTTGCATCACCCAAAATAGTGCAAAAAGAGTGAGTACCAGAAGCCCATCTTCATTCTTAGGCAGATTAATATAAGATCGAGGAGGCAAATAAGACAGATTTGCACCAATAGTCTCCAATTCTACAGATCAAGAATTTAGGATTTGTGGTGGAAAGAATGAATGGTAGAAAGAAGACCACAAAGTTTTACCAGTCTTGAAGACCACGATCAGGAACGATCTAAGGGATCGGAACATGTTTTCACCATCGACTAAAAACTATCAGCGATCTTGTAAGGGACAACCTTCAAGTCACCTCGCTAGATGAGTTTTCTGCCAGTGTTCGCAATGGAGTGACTAGCATCTGGACTCTGGGGAGCTATAATAGCTGTTGAGGTGCAAATCTCAGAGATGGAAGATTTATACTAAAAGATGGCATATTTATATACTGAGAACGACTCTTCCCTGCTTGGAGGTACACATTCATCAAATGTGAGGATTAACTGTATTTGCGAGATTCGAGATACATGTCAATCACTTAAAAAGTCAATGCTCGCATCTGGCTGTGGCTGGCTTAAGTGACTGACGATATTGAAAATCGGATATCTGAAGCTAACGTTAGTAGAAAACTCAAAATAGTTTCACTCTCTTAAGCTACATAATTGGCTTATAACATAATATGGCGATTTGAGTGAGCTAGGAGTGACAGGACCAGATCTAAGCTGACGAACCATCCAATACAAATCTCAATTTTATTCTACTCGTATATCAAGACGTTCAAAAGCCGCTTAATAATACTAGCTGCGAACTTCGTTTCGGGATCAGAAAGTCAAAAGTAAAGCTCTAGTTTTTAAGTTGTCTAAGGTGTCTTTCTTCCGAAAGGCATCATAGACAAAACCAACAAGTATTTTAAGAACATGAGTATCATTTAATCACCGAAACGCGTTAACAAAACCAATGAAATTTAAGTTGCGCGTAAGGCTAAATTTAAGTGGCTGTTGGACATGACCAAACAAAACCAACTCAATGAACTCAATGAAGGTTCATGATGGTACCACATGGTTCGTAAAGTTGCACTTATTCGTTGAACCATTCTGATCTTCTTTTGAAGCGTGAGGAACGGGCATAGGAAAAGCAAACTATAAAAGCAAAAATGACTAACAATTCGTTCTGTGTGGGGTGCCAGCCGTGGCACCATTGTTACGCTGGAGGTCTGGGTTCGAATCCTACCTCTGCCACCTGAAATCAAAAAAACTTGTTATTTTTTACAGTGTTCACCTCCGCGAGGGCTTGACAAGCCCTCTAAGAGCAACATTGTCCTCGAAAAACTTTTCGAGAGTGCCGTTAGGATTTAGCCAAAAGTTGTAGGTTCTCTTGAAAAATGCAACACACACACACACACCATACATGGTTGAGAAGTTGGCCCTGGTTCACCTCGAGCTTTTGCGCCACCCTTTTTACTTATTTTTATAGTGTTTTAAGCGGTCCGTCCAAAAATAAAAAAAGGACATCTTATGGTATCACTCCGTTGTCCGTTCGTCCGCCCGTCCGCACCTCTAACTTCTGAACTCAGAGTCGTAAAATGGTGGAATAATAATGGAAAAAATTTGCGCGTTTGCATAGTGTTTAAGGTCATAACTTTTTATTACTTTATTCAAAAAGCCGATATAGGGCAAGCATACATATATAACAATCGCCCAAAACCACAACGCCCAAATTTTAAAACGTCATAACGCCCGAAAAATTTCAAAGCAATTTTTTGCTGTAAAAAAATCGTCGATTTGGGCGATATGACATTTTATTTGGGCGTTGTGACGCTTTAGATCATGAGATTTGACCGATATGTCGTTTATGTCATTATGAGATTTTAAAATTTGGCCGTTATGGTTTTTGACTATGTCGCTCTTTTGGGCGTTATGACATTTTAAAATTTGGGCGTTATGGTTTGGGCGATAAGACCAAAAGCATAAGGTCTCATCGCCCAAATCACCAACACCTAAATCTACAAATGTCATAATGCCCAAATTATTATCATATCTTCTAGATCTCAATGTAAAAAGCATCAGGGAACCCAAAGGAAATTTCAGTTGAAGAGACACCTGGAGTCTTTTTTCTTAAATCACCCAAACACTGTTTGATTTCCGAGATTTTGAGTTCGGAAAAGAACACAAAAATAGCGGAGTTTCAAACAAAAATGTTAAATTGGACATATGCCGCGTAGCGGCGCCCTTAGCGCCTGCATGTGAGGCCGAAGGCCGTCCGGGGTACGAGTCGAAGAGACACCCGGAGTCTTTTTTTTAAGAATCATCCAAGCACTGTTTGACTCTCGGTATTTTGTGTTTGGAAATTAACTTAAAATCGCGCGATTTGAAAAAAAGTCAAATTTGACATATGACTTATATGTCTATAATAATAAGATCTTATACTTTAAGTCATATCGCCCAAATTTAAAAATGTCATAGCACCCAAAAATATATCCCAGCAATTTGTTGTTGTAAAAAGATCGTCAATTTCGGCGATATGACATTTCATTTAGGCGTTGTGACGCTTTACACCTTGAGATTTCGGCGATATGTTGCATTTTTGGGCGTTATGACATTTTAAAATTAGGGCGTTATGGCTTTGCGCGATGAGAGCTATCACGGAAAGGTGTATGGTCTTATCGCCCAAAACCAAAACGCCCGAATTTTAAAATGTCATAACGCCCAAAAAATTTCTTAACAATTTGTTATTGTAAAAAATTCGTCGATTTGGGCGATATGACATTTTATTTGGGCGTTGTAACGCTTTCCATCATGAAATTTGGGCGGTGTGTCGTTTTTTTGGGCATTATGATATTTGAAAATCTAAAAAAATCGTTGTGGTTTTGGGCGATAATACCTAACGGCGGTTTTCATATCCCGTACTGGCTTTAGAACATTTTTCTAATTTTCTACTCTTTCCTTCTCATTATGTTTAGGTATTTTAAGAGTCATGAGTAGCTAACAAAAACGTAACAGTTTCATGGCCTAGTGTTTTTAGTCAGTGTCAGTGAAGCCATTATATTTTAGAGGAAGATTACACTCCCTTGGCTTGTTTTTCAAAACCATTGAGGAACACATGAGATCTTTTGTTCTTAGCTTAAACAGTGGCGCTTACTATGTTTACCGAGAAAGGACACTGTTGAGGTTAAAATGTAATTGTTGGTAGCAGAAATATCCACATATGTCAACCCTCCGAGGACTTGTGAAACAATTATCGATCAAGGAATTGTCTTAGGTTAATTTCAGGGAAATTTCCTGAGACCCACTTGGGTTGGGGTCCTCCTGACGCACGGTCCCAATACAACTGCGCTGAACTACAATTGATCAATGATTTAAATAATAAAACTCCCAAGAATGCATTTTCCAGATAGGTATTTGCGAGGAAAGTCTTAGCTAAAATCTAGCACCATGGTTATAAATTTGAAGCAATTTTTTAAAGCTCTGCCCTCCGAAAATCTTCTTCTTTTTGCTCAACGATTATGGCGTATGATTTTATTTTAGCTCCATGACTTCAGCATTATAGCCACGTCGGTAGCTTAACCTATAAAACCCATTATCCATCAGCAAACTCAACCTTCTCGGTGACCATTTGCCAGGCGGATGCATTCACAAATTGAAATCTGATTCAGTACGATTCATCACTCCAAAAAGAATGTGTAGGTAATCGTATATCCTTAAGTAAAATCAATCTCTGACCATCACATGACTTGGTCTAAAAAGCACCTTTCAATGAATGAAAAGCACCCACACACACACACACTTCTACGTTGCGTGCCTATACGAATGAAGCGACCTTCTGTGTGTCCTGTTTTATGTAGGTACACAATATATCCATATACCGACTGGATTAAACGTCGCATTATGATAACGTTTAAGTGTTTTCATAATAGATGTGATCCGAGGGCAGGGGGAGCATTATAGTAGGTACACGCCGCTTCCCAGAGCGGGGAATCCAGTCGTCGTTTTACTTTAATCAAGCGGCCTTTTATGGTAGGACCCTAAATTCCTCATCTATTATTACGAGTTCTCCCCCATCGTAGGGAATTAAAGAATTTTCGATATCCGAGTACAAAAAAAATAAGGCAAACGAACACTCATAATATACGCTGTGCCTTCTTTGTCAATTGATTTGCCATTTTGGCCATATTTGGTTTCACTTTATGTTTGGGAATCCTTTATTGTACTGTTGCCTTTCAAACAGAGGAATTAAATGACAATTCCTTGATTCCCTTATCTCAAATATCACAGGGACTCGCTGAAATCGGATACAGCGAATGATTCTTTTACAGACGACCTTCAAGGATCTGCTGAGAGGATTGATGATGCGGGAAAGGGAACTGCGGAGGCATTTCTGTTTAAGGAATTTTGGAACGGCTTACGAGTGGACGCTTTGATTTGAAAATTTTAGACGAGTGATGAGGATTTTATTCTTTTAAGATGACGAGATGAATATTTGTAATGGAGCTGCACAAACAATTTTGGATTTCGTTTGAAATTATTACTTCCCATGGCGGTATGAGCGTATAGCAAAGAGTAACTAAGGATGCAAGAAACAGGGTTAAATCAATCTGCAAAGTGGTCTTTAACGTGTTTGCACTTTCTATTTTCCATCCTCATTTGGAACAAAAGAGGTCTAATTTTTACGAATTTAATTTATAGAAGCGTGCGTATGTACATGCCAACTGGCACCTGGTAGCTTCAAGAATCAATGAAAAATTCTGTTGAGACGAGAGGTTGGATCGCAGTAATAGATCTGCCAATATAATGTTTTGAATGACTCTATAGTCTTTTCGGAGGAAGTTATGGTTGTACAAAGTGATTGTTATAATCTGATCTAAGGATCTGATCTTTTCAAAAAATATCACTTTGAATTTGACTTCTCAGTACTTTATGCAGGTGCAGTCCATTTTATGTTTTTGTGATTAACAGTCACACAGAAACTCAATATGTTTTCCAGAGTCTGGTGGGTTTCCTCCGTTTTAACATTTTATTTTAACTTCAGTTTGGACTGCTCCATTCGTATTTCGAAAAGAAAATATTGAATGTTGGTAACCGTTACAACCAACTCCGAGGTAGCTATATACACAGATGGTTCTAAATCAAGTGATGGAACTGGAATAGGTGTAAAATATGAGAAAGCCGGTATCCGTACAAGCAGAAGACTGCTGAACTCGTGTAGTCAATATTCTAGCAATATTTATAGCTGCCGATAAAGTAAGAGTTTTGGAATTATCATAGGAGGATATTTCTAATAATGACTGTTAGGCTGTCTAAATTTCTATAAGACAGCCAAGAGTAGCTATTCCATAATGACTCGGCAGACCCAACTGTAAAATCTCATGTAGTTGGGGATAAGCTGGATTCTGCTGGACTCTGCCGCTCCAAAACTAAGGGCTTTAAGAAGACAGAATAAGAACCTATAATTGTTTATCAGATATGAAAAGCTGACCCGAGCTAACGAAGCACAGCTCATATTTCATCGGTGTATTACTACATCGGCTCATCCTATACTCTTTTTATAAGCCGGAAAATTAGCTCAAAATATTTAGAAAGTAGACCAAAATAGATGGTACAATTTACAGAGTTGCGGTCATATAAAAGCGTAAGCTTTCCATAGACAGCAGAAAATCAAAAGAGCTTATGGCATTCAAAAGGTCATCACTACCACTATAGCTCCAAGAGTGGTAACAGTCCATAGGCTGTTGGGCAAACACTTATCAAAATTAAGATTCATTAACACTAACTACATTGACAAAGGCTGGCATGATCCTGAAGCGAACGAACATTTAAAACACCTCAGATATGATTGGGACCGATAGGTGAATCGATTTAGCTATCTCTGTCCGCCCGTCTGTCCGTCTGTCCGTCTGTCCGTCTGTCCGTCTGTCCGTCTGTCCGTCTGTCCGTCTGTCCGTCTGTCCGTCTGTCCGTCTGTCCGTCTGTCCGTCTGTCCGTCTGTCCGTCTGTCCGTCTGTCCGTCTGTCCGTCTGTCCGTCTGTCCGTCTGTCCGTCTGTCCGTCTGTCCGTCTGTCCGTCTGTCCGTCTGTCCGTCTGTCCGTCTGTCCGTCTGTCCGTCTGTCCGTCTGTCCGTCTGTCCGTCTGTCCGTCTGTCCGTCTGTCCGTCTGTCCGTCTGTCCGTCTGTCCGTCTGTCCGTCTGTCCGTCTGTCCGTCTGTCCGTCTGTCCGTCTGTCCGTCTGTCCGTCTGTCCGTCTGTCCGTCTGTCCGTCTGTCCGTCTGTCCGTCTGTCCGTCTGTCCGTCTGTCCGTCTGTCCGTCTGTCCGTCTGTCCGTCTGTCCGTCTGTCCGTCTGTCCGTCTGTCCGTCTGTCCGTCTGTCCGTCTGTCCGTTTGTCCGTCTGTCCGTCTGTCCGTCTGTCCGTCTGTCCGTCTGTCCGTCTGTCCGTCTGTCCGTCTGTCCGTCTGTCCGTCTGTCCGTCTGTCCGTCTGTCCGTCTGTCCGTCTGTCCGTCTATCCGTCTGTCCGTCTGTCCGTCTGTCAGTATGTGTGAAGTTTTAAGGTCTTTTAAATTGCGCTAGGACGCTAAAACTTAAAAAAATATATAAATAGAGTGGCGCAACAGCTCGATGTGAACCAGGGCCAACTTCTCAACTATGTATGCTGGTGTGTTAATTTCTTTACATACAAGGGGACCTACAATTTTTGCCGAATCCGAACAGCACTTTGAGAAGTTTTTCAAGACAATTAATACTCTCGGAGGGCTTGTCGAACCCTCGCGGAGGTGGGGACCGTGAAAAAGAACAAAATAAAAGAATAAATAAATAGAGTGGCGCAACAGCTCGAGGTGAACCAGGGCCAACTTCTCAACAATGTATGCTGGTGTGTTAATTTCTTTACGTACAAGGGGACCTACAATTTTTGCCGAATCCGAACGGCACTTTGAGAAGTTTTTCAAGACAAATGATACTCTCGAAGGGCTTGTCAGACCATCGCGGAGGTGGGGGCCGTGAAAAAGAGAAAGTCTTTTTTTTTCAGGTGACGATGGCAGGATTTGAACCCAGACCTCCGGCGTAGTAAGCACACACAATAACCACTACGCCACGGCACCCCACACGGACGCTCAAACTTGAAGTGGGTTAAGTCCGTCTACGGCCAGGCCCACTACTGGCTTCAATGTAAGATAACCTCTTTTTCAAATTTTCATCAAAAATGCCTTTTGTTTAAGTTAGACAAGGCGTAGGAACTCATATTTTGAAAACCTCTAAGAATGCAAAAATTGGACCGCCCACAATATCGACGATGCCCACTTTTACCATGTTAGATCTTTAAGAACCCAATTTCTCGGAAAGTTTACTTTAAATAAAAAAAAAAAAAAAAAAATTGTATAACAAATATTAAAGATATTACTATTTGCTATGTTTGCCTCATACAAAAATTTGAGCTCCGCCTACTATTAGGGGCGTTTTTAGGAAAAAACTAATTTTTCCGAAATATTTTCGGTTTAAACGCATTTTGTCATGATTCTAGCGAAATAACAAATGATTAATTTTAATTATTAGCCCAAGACCACTTTTGGGGGCGTCGCATACACAAATAATATATGAATTCGGGACAAAAAGTTTTAAGGTTTGGTATTACACGGTATATAGGGTCGGGTATATACAAGTTTGTCATAGACGAACTCTTGCACTTACTCACTTGTTTTGACCTTGCTTAAGCACTTGAAAGCTATACAAGGTCTTAGACCAGTTAACTTCAGGGTTACAGCAGTCATGTACTTCTTAGGACCTCCTGGAAAATTATTCGATACTAGTCGGATGGGAACCATGTCTGTTCGCCTATTTCAAGTACTTTCTAACCCTCATAAATTTGCTGTGCTGGGTAAAAAGGTTACAGGTTTTCAATCCGCTTTGCCAATCCTATAGGTGGTCAGAATCTAAATTTTTGGTATTTAAAAAAAAACATTCTTTAAAAAAAACTCTTAAGAACTTCCTAACCAAGTTTGGTTCTGATATGTTTTGATATCTTTAAGCCTTTCATTCACGCAAAACCAGCCTTCTTATTCCAAAGTTGTCTTACCATGCCTGCCCCTACTGTTGGCATCGAGTGGAAAGGTTTTGTGAAAAGGACTCGGTTCAAAGCTTATGCAAGTCACTCTACCATCCTACCGACGTCGGAGGGATGGAGGTGGTGCTAAGACACTGGCTATCGACATAATCTTTTAACTTTTTATCGGCTTTCTAAAATCAGACTTATATGTTTTTGAGCCTTAATATAAAAGAGCCGTAAGTGCCTTTTTTAAGCATGAACAGAAACTATAGCGAGACAGTGATGCTTTGACATGAAGGTTTCCTATAGACTATAATTGCAATTATTTTATGAAGTAACAAACTCTCAGACCATGTCCTTATCAATGTATTTATGATGATCCACATATCAAGACTAAACTTATTCGTAGCATTTCAGCCTCTAAGTACCCTGAAAATACCCTAGGACCAAACTGAAACATTCGATTAATTTCACCTTGGCCTGTGGCCCACAAAAATATTTAAGTACCGACTTACCTTGAATTTGTTTGAATCAATCGATATATTTCAAAGGGTAACAGAAAAAAGTCAAATAGTTCCACACCTTTCAACACACATGTTAAGCTATTGAGGAAGTAAAAAAAAACTTTTATTCATATCCCACACCCAGAAAACATCCTCGCTACCCCCACAAATAAACAACTTTAAAAACTCACTTTAACTAATTACCTTGAATATTTGAGCTAAGCCATGTCCCGTTCCGAACGTCAATGGCCTAAATAACACCCACATATGAAAATTTACTGCGCCACAACTATATCCACTATCGCCGACCCCAAGCGAAGCAACAACTATCCCCCCACCAGGTGCATACCCCTGCTCCTTGGGCAAACACCATTAGAGCGACTATCCCCTATTTTATACACACAGTGTGTCGAGGAACATGTATATGCCATTAACCTTTTCTGTACTGTTTGCCTTCCCATCTTTTCCCCACGAGGCTAGTCAGAAACTCGAAAATGAAGACATGTCAGGTGTCCCATACATATGAAAGTTGTAAAGCCCAGGTGTATTACCCCGCTATTAGCACATAGTGCACGTTCGTCGCGCCGAAATGGTCAAGAGTATAGGAAGGTACTTCGAAAACTTTTCACTATTCCCGAACGGTGTAGATAATGTCGTCGTAGCGTTTTAGATATGCCAGGCACATTGCAGCATACACAACCAGGAATTTATTGCACACAATGGAAATGCGCGCTTAAATCCTTAATAATGACAAAACACCAATCAAGTTACCGAAAACAAAACAGAAAAAATAAAACGGACAACAAGTAAAACGCACAATAACCCCGCACAAATTCCATTCAAATAATGACAACAAACCGAAAAAGAAAAATAGCAACAAAAATTATATTAAACTCATTGTACCTTTGACATTATCGTTCATCAAGTTCCAGGGCAGTAACAGAAAAAAAACACACATTTTGCTCCTCCAACCACCCCTGCTGAAGTACGAACAGGTGAATATTTATCCACCAACCACCACCCACACCTGGACAGCACGCGCCACATATCGAAAGTCGCCCGTCGAGACAGTTGGCAGGCAAAAGCAACAAGTTGTATGGGAATAATTTTGTTTGGTATTCGTGAGTCTTACCCTTGTGTATGTGGGTGGGTGAAAAGGGCATACTTTTAAGCAGGGATGTTGAATTCTTCTTTTTATTTTATAACTAAAAACCGAAAGTGTATCCTTCTGTTACGCTGTCTGGCACAGCGTATCTATTATACAGATCTGAACCCTCTGTCAACAACAGGATAAAATTCAGCCAGGAAGGATGCCTACGAAAAAATGTTTGACACTTATTTTTACGTTCAAGGAATGCACTACAATATACTACTACGAGGAGGTGTTTGCTTCGAGGGTTCAAGTTCATCACGAGTTTGGGTTTTTTTGTGACAAGCAATTTGAATATTTCATGGACCTGCTAAAGACGTTGGTGTTTCGTTTTTTTTTTTTTGCAGTGCGGTTGTTAGCCATTTGAATAACTTATTAATAAATTGCTTCACAGTTCAATGGTGTTCATCCTAGTTTACGAGCAAGGATCCAACTATATTTCTGTGCCTTGACCTTCCGACCGGGTGAAACTAATGCAGTGGGATATTGAGAAAGTCGTTCGACGTTTTAACCTCGTCACATCAGTGGCACCCCAGGGAAATAAAATAAAACAGCTGGAGATATCCTAACGGAGTCCTTATGGGTAAAAATATATTATATTCACAAGGTTGAATGACTGGGATAGTAATTAATGGAACACCTCAGTGAGAGGTGATAAACTTCGACGTCTATTACAATGATTGCTCAGATGGTTTAGGATTTGTTGTACTGTGAGAAGGGGAGCTGTCTTCAATGCTTAGATATTAACGCAACAAAATAATGCCAAATGCTCTGCCAAGGAAAGTCGTTTGGATCGGGAGGACCCCCTACCAAGCCTTTAATCATGCACGCAATTCCCAAGAAAAACCCCGAAGAAGGCCAAGACAGTCCCAGTGAAGTCTAGGCCCTTTAGCGATTGGCCTTTTAGCGTTGCGAAGGACCATTTGATTCTTAGTATCATGATCAGGGTGACAAGAAAGGTCGGATGCTATAGGATGCCTCACTGGGCGTACAGAAGTCTCCAGTTATCCCCAGGCATACTATAGAACCCCCTTAACAGTAACACGCTAGCACCAATGACCTTCATGGACGGGTGCTAAGCTCCTGATATGTAGCAAAGAGACCTCAGCTGAATATATCAAATCGGCCGACAATATCAAAGGTAGGCGCTGTGTGGCCGGTGCGAAGAATAAGGCCATACAAAAAGCCGAGATAAGAGTAAGGCCGATAACGAGATTTTGGATATCCCCGAGTTCTAGGGGCCCGAAAAATATTCTACGGCTCACAGTAGTGCAAAATCCTGACCTTCTGACAAAAAAATTTAAGCCAAATTTAAGCCACGTTAAGCCAAATGATAACGAGGGATGTGTTTCACTGCTTTTGAGCCCTGAGTCTTCTGCGTCCGTAGCTGCAACAGGTTTCAAGTTTTCTATGGGCTGGAGCACCTTCAAAAGAAGGTTTGCGTGAAGGACAGTTAGCCGGTTTCTTGCCTAGGCGAAAAAGCAGCTGCCAAGTCGCAGAGAAGGCTTCCCGAGAAGCAGGTCACCGGTAAATAATCCCCTGATTCGAAGGATTGCGTTGCGACACCACAGTTCCGGAATCGTCTTTACTAGCTTGCAATAGGTGGTCTCCGAGAAGGTGGAAAAGATATTGCCTTCATCAAGGAGCCTTGGGTCCCTTACGATAACACCATATCTGCATTGGGGGCAAAAGATTATAAGCCTTTCTTCGCTAAAGTGCCAGTACGAAATAGTTCTATTGCTTTTATCCTTGCAATGAAAGCCTTAATATTTTTCTTGTAACTAATTTCAGCGATGCGGATTTTTCTTGTGCTTTTTTTGCGTCAATCTGGACTGCCGAAACGAGTAAAGCTATAAAGAATAGCTTGCCTCCGCTTATATGCCTTACGATGAAACAAGACCCAGACCAGTTGAGATAAGGCTGAGAAGGATAGACATACTCTCGCGCTGGACTGTGACAGAAAGCAAGCCGGACAATTAGTTCCACACACCCCATCTTCAAGAAAGGCGATCCTATGTCGAAAGGCGATCCTACCGAGGCATATCCTTGTGAAATGTCACATATATAAGATCCTATTAAACGTTTTGTATGAGCGTTAGTCGTTCTGAAACATACTACTATATAATCGACACTTACCAGAGTGGCTTCCGGCCCAGCAGATCGACCATAAACCAGGGGTGGAATCGGTTATGGTGATCTGTGATTTTCACATTTTGCGACAGTCAATGTGACCAAACAAAATAGTCCGTCTACGTAAGGTGATCACAAAAATATTGTTCCGAATCGTTGCTCCATTTAGGCTTGTGATGTAAGAACACTGATTTTTATTCGTACATGCAGAAATTCAGCCTAAGAGTAGGCAAAAATACCAACTTACCAGAAAGTTTGAAAACTGGTGGCCTGGCCAGCTGATTTTGATGGTAATTGATCGGGAGCTGTCACAAGAAAATTGTGATTATCACAGTTTACGCAGACGAATTTTTGTGATTTGTGACATCACTTATCATAGATCACCTTAGCCAATTCCACCACAGATCTTCACGCTAAGACAAATTCGAGAAAAGACCAATGACCAATCGACTTTAAAGCCGCATAAGACAGCATTAATCATGAGGAGCTCTAACAGGCGATGGCCAATTTCTAGATCCAGGTAAAGCTGATCAAACTGTGCCAACTTTAGAAAATACTCGGTGCAAAGTGCAGTTTGGGAAAAAGTCATTCGGAACTTTTCCAAACATGCGACGGATTTCATGCAAAGATATGCATGGTCATGCACGTCATTTATTAATCTTGTTTTGGGGATGCTAGTGCACAGGGCAAACAGGTACGGTATACTGAACTATCTTCAGTAGATCCTTGCGAATTTTGGGAAAGCAAACTATATCGCCATCAGCGATCGATCCAACCGTGCCTTGCTAGGTTATGCTAAATTATGCTCAGAATTCGGTCTCGATTCCTTCATCATACTTATACAGTCCAATCTTAGAGGAATTAGATCCCTATTATAAGGAGTAAAGGGCATAAATAAGGAATAAAATATGGTAAAAAAAAAAAACTTATTTCGTGTCATGGAATCACTGCTAGTCGCCCGATTTTCAAGGTCAAATGTAAGAGCAAACAATAATGTACCATGAAGTAGATTTTTATTTTTAGAGCCCGGGACTTTCTCCCAAAAATTTTGTATCTCTAAATGAAGGAAATCTTAAGCCTTAATTTAACATTATTGTCAAAGCGATAAAAATAAATATACATAATGAAATTCTCTTATACGGCGATAAGCTCTTGAAGTGACTTCATCCAAAAACCCAAAAGCTGCAAGCTTTATCAACTCCAACGCGATAAAAAAAGAATGCCAAAAAATTAGTGTTTTGCTCCAAGAAAAGAAAGTATTTAAGTGGCAATCGCTCATTAAGTTAGCAAGCCTCAAACCTATCAAATCAAAGGCACTATGGACAAGTTGCTTGTTGGATTTATTGTTTTAGCTGCATTCGCTCTTGAAAGTATTGAAGCCTGCCCGGAGGCACCATGCAGGGACGTATGGGTCAATGGAAGAATGGAAAAGCAGTGTTGGTGCGAGCAACCGGGAAAAATTATGGCACTTCATGATAATAAATTTCGGTGAGTTCCAAATCAATTGAAATTCTTCTAATTATTAATTCTGTACCGTATTTCAGCTGTTTCGATCGCTGTTATTCTTGTCCGAATGGTATGTGTCACGAGGGCCAGTGTCATTGCTTTCAAGGTCATGGCCGAGACGCGAATGGCAAGTGCAATCCGATTTGCAGCAATTGTGAGAACGGTTGGTGCTCATCACCCTCTAAGTGTGAATGTAATCCTGGATATGGAGGACCAAACTGTTCGCCCATATGTTCTGGAGGCTGTCAAAATGGATACTGTTCTAGTGCAGGCAAATGCGCCTGCAACCAAGGATATCAGCTTGCTTCGGGAAATAGGTGTGAACCTAAATGCACCAGAGGCTGCTCCAACGGGGTTTGCGTCAGTCCGGAGAAATGCTCCTGTAATTCTGGTTATCATCAATCGCCCAGTGGAATTTGCCAACCTACTTGCTCTAGCTGTGCAAATGGCGTCTGCGTCGCTCCTGGAAAGTGTTCATGCAATAGTGGTTATGCGCAAGACGCAAGTGGCCAATGTGTTCCATTTTGCCCGACAAACTGTCCAAATGGATTTTGTTCTGCCCCCGGAAAATGCTCTTGCAACAGTGGATATCTAAGTTCTCCTATCACGGGACAATGCAACCCCGTCTGCCAAAATTGTCAGAACGGCGGCGTTTGTACAGCTCCTAATATTTGTACGTGTAACTCTGGGTATGTGAAAAATTCCATCAATGGTAATTGTGAGCCCGACTGTGGCAACTCCTGTCAAAATGGTATATGCACTTCTCCCGGACAATGTGACTGCAACCCTGGATACATCAAAGCCCTAAGTGGCCTATGTGAGCCAGATTGTACTGTTGTTGGATGTCAGAATGGAGTTTGTTCAGCTTCTAAGCAGTGCGTGTGCAACACTGGGTACTCATTGTCAACTACCGGTAGTTGTGATCCAAATATCTGCACTCCGCGATGTTCTACACGAGAGTATTGCTCCGCTTCCGGAATTTGTACCTGTTTTAGCGGAAAGAAATCGCATGGTGGACGATGTATTGTAGGAGGAACGCGGGGCTTAAGTAATACGATTCAACCTTAAGTGTGAACAAACCTTCTAATCTTAGCCAGCCATCATAACAGTCGCCATACATTCCCAGTGGTCGGTGTGGATATATCTTTTTCTCATACTTTTGCAAATTCAATAAAAAAAAAAACTTAAATAAAAATTTAAATATGTATAAGAAATATCATCCAGTGTTTTTTTCGACAACTGCTGAAGCCATCGAAAAAAACTTTACTTGAATGGCTCGAAGCTGTGAAAATAAAATAACGATAACAGAAAAATTATATTTTTTCCAATTTTTGGAATCATGTTCTGTGATTCATATGGACAAAATATGAAGAGATTTTATAGTTAATTACATCATTTTTATCAGGTGTTTCAGACAATTGGATTGTATTATTTTTTGTTACATATTTATGAAAAAGTAAGTCGTTTTTCAACACACAAAGCTTAAATTTAGCTGATAATTTGTTATAAGACACATAAGGAAGAACTTCACTTAATTTTTTAAGTGAAAGATCTCTTATAACTTTAGTTCTACATGTTTATGAAAAACTTAAGGTGATAGCCAAGACTTTTGAACCACCTACAGGGCAACAGAGGCTACTCACTCTGCCTTTAGAAAACGATTCGATACACCATGTCAATGTAGAGAAGGAATAGCAACTACTTTCATCGGCAGTCATTGCAGGCTCTGCAAAAAATGTTTGTGGAGTGAAGCGGCTTGGGGTAGCAGCTTGTGGGGGAAGAAAAAAATTCAGTGGTGTGAAACGCCTGGAGTTGAATAAGCCATCAGAGAGAAGAAGAGAGCCGAATCCATGTAGGAACTCAACTTCCCGAGCTTGGTACAATGAGGCGCAAAGAACTTCCAATCAGGCATAGTCAGAACAGGCATGGAAAAAGTTCAGCGAGAAGTTGGAGCACGATTACAGATCTGCACGAAAGATGCTTTGGCAAGCTATTAACGAATTAATTTTGAATAATTTTCGGATAAGCCACGTTTTTAATTTTTATGAGAACAATTCTGAACTCACCCCGAACGTTTCGCTTGAATTACATCGAGCATGGTCACCGGGAAACTGCTGTGATTGCGTTACAATTGAGATTGGCTCCGTAGGTTATGACGGTCAACGGTGCGTTGACGTCGACGGTTCAAGCTCATCCTCTTGTTGTTTTTGAGGTGCATGTAGTTGTGAGCAAACCGTGCTCACTACATCGCAAGGTGTTTTGACCACAGCTGGGAGTGGGCGTGTGATGTTTTTTACGGGGTCCCAGGTACGAGAGAGTTTGAAACTATCATCGCGATTAAAATTTTGATGACGCTTAATTTCAATCGCCTCGCGGAGCAATCGAGGGATGTAGTGAGCTTCTTGAGCCAAAACCTTGGCTTGATCAAAATGAATCCAGTGTTGTTCGTCTGGATTATCAAGATATGCTCACATATAGCTGATTTTTCCCTCTGTTTCTTAGTAACCGCACTAATGTGTTCTTTTAAGCGGGTTGCAATGCTTCTCCGCGCGTTTGCCCCACATAAGAAGACCTACAGCTACAAGGGCAGCATAGACGCCTGGTATTTGGAGTGGAAAGTGGTCCTTTGGTGATATGAGGTAGGCGCTGACCTTTTTTGGTGGTAAAAATATGGATTTTACACCATATTTCCTTAGCACTTTCCCGACTCTGTCTGTTACACCTTCGACGTAAGGCAAAAAGACTTTTTTCTCCAAATCGCTGTTGTCCTTTGCTTTTGGCAAATCTGGTTTCCATGTTCTTTGCTTTTCGGAATAACCATTTGCTTGAAGAACGTTGTTAACTAATTTAAGTTCAGCTGGAAGATGGTCGTTGTCACAAAGTTTGTGGGCGCGCTGAACCAGGGTCGAAACAACAGATCTTAAATTTGCCGGGTGGTGGTGTGAACTAGCTTACGTAAGTATCTGTTTGTGTATGTGCTTTTGCGAAAGACTGTGTGTCCCAATGTTCCATCGGGTTTTCTTATGACCTTAACATCCAAGAATGCGATAGAATTATCTTTTTCTTGTTCCACAGTAAACTTTATTCTTGGATGTTGTGAGTTTAGATGTTCCAAGAAACTCGCGATGGTGGAGATCTTAAGTACGCAGAAGGAATCATCCACATATCTAAGCCAGACTTTTGGTTTGTCTCCAAAGTTTTTTTTAGGGCTTTTGATTTAAAATACTCCATCCACAAGTCTGCACCAAGAGGGGCTAGAGGTAAACCCATAGCAACGCCATCAACTTGTAGATAAAAGTTTTTGTTGTAGCAAAAATACCCCAATGTCAGGCAAAACTCTAAAAGGGGCATGTTTTTTTCATTGATGCCATAATACGTGATAAGATTGCGGATCACACCAGTAACTTCCTGCACGGCAACATTTGTGAAAAGTGACTCAATGTCGAAACTCACCATAACTTCATCAGTATCGAGTCTTAAGCCATGCAAAATCGACACAAAGTGAGCTGAATCCTTTATATGGTGTTCCGTCGACCCAGTCAAAGGTTTAAATATTTCCAGCAAATGTTTAGCTAAAAGATAGCAAGGTGCATTTATTTGGCTTATTATCGGTCGCATAAGATTCCCTTCCTTGTGGATTTTTGGCAGTCCATACAATTTTGGTGGCTGTGTGCATGATGGGAATAAGATGTTTTGATGCCAGAAGATCTTTGTTTTCATTGATGAGCTTTGTTATTTTCCTTAAAACACGAGCAGTGGGGCTTATCCGAAAATTATTCAAAATGTTATCAAACAACCGCAAAAGCCTTAAAAGTTATATATCAACGAATTTATTTGAATTTCGTACAGGCTGTTAAATCTGAGGACCGTTTGCTTCGTTCAAATGATTCGGATCTTATTTTCCATTTCCAGCCACCTTCTGAGCTTAAGAGTGGGGTTCGATCCCTTAAAGGGCTTGATATACTCCATCCCATAGGATGGGAGGTATATTAAGTTTGCCACATAGTTTGTAACACGGTAAAATAATAAAGGTAGACCCTCAAAACCTTAAGGGCATATGATCAAGACCGAATTCTGAATCGAATAAGCCATGTCCGTTCGTCTGTATGTCACATGTTTTTAAAACTTAAATTTTGAGCTATCGGGTCCTGAAATTTTGTACGTAAGCTCCACGTCACGCAAAGTAGTGCAGGTGTAAAAGTGTTTGAAATCAGCCCAAAGAGACACCCACAATCGATCTAAATGTGAAACTACCTCCAGGGTTTTCAAAATTGTATAAGGCCCATTGCACACACACTCGGCTACCCGATCCACCCCATGAGGGGTGGAGCCCCCTAGCAATGACTCGAAGCTGTTTTTCATATTCATTTTGGTAAGTATGCCACTCGATGTTCTCTAACTAAACCTAACTTACGAGACAGCGCACTATATGAATCGTCGTCGTCTACATTTACTCTCCACACGTTATCCCGGTGCGAAGTAAGCTTATAATTTTTGGTTCCCACCGTACTGGCAAGAAGATTGCGCAGTTTTCCGTAGTCTGCTAATCCGATTTAATATTAATATTGCTTAATATTGGCATTTTGTTCATACTAGACTTTGGGCCACGCCCACATTTGGAGGCAGAATTGAAGAAAAACCTAAAATTTTCCAGAAAAACGCAATTTCGACTGGCCTTAAGCATAATTTAGGAAAGCAAACAAAAAAATTAGTAGGTAAGTTAAACGAAATTTCATTCCAGATTTCGTTCACACAAAGTTTTTAGCCACGCCCCCTTTTAAAGGTTGTGGTCCCAACAAAAAAAAATGCATCTTTGCGTACTTTTAAGCTTAACTTGGAAATATCTGTTAATATGGATAGTTTGTAATAAGGGGCGGTTGGACCACGCCCCTTTTCGAAGTTTGCACTACTTATATAATATCAAAAAATAGCAATAACATGAGCATTTTATAATGCCGTATAGCATGGGGTATTCAACGATTTTACGGACTGTAACTTCCGCGTACACACTGTTGCACTTATACTCACTGGTTGAAGTTCTAATGCTGATCCCTGTCGTCTTTGTTCGTCGACTTTGTCGTTGCCAGAAACTTTCCTTTGTCTAGGAACCCAGCAGTCTGTAAATATAGTTATATCTTGGGGTATTGCCCTTATTGGCAGTGGGCTGGAACTCCGCTTGGAATACGCTGCAAGAGTCGGGAAATCTTATTGCTTTTTCTAACATAGTTTTTCACGGGTGGGGGCAATTTAGGGCCTATAGGACTCCACTAGAATGTGTTTGGAGCTCTCTTTCCTCAACGTTAAACTTCCATATGCGAGTTTCTTGTCCAGAGTCAATTCTAAATAGCACGCCCTATCGGAGAGCCGAGGAGAATTTTCCTCAATCGCCAGTAAAGAGATCTGCTGATGATTCTTTTGTTGGTGAAGAGAACAAGTACGATTTTGACTCTAACACCCAAACCGCAATATACTTTGTCCACAACTGCTTTGCGCAATACTTTTCTCTAATGCTGGGTAGAAATTTCTTTGTGACCATTATAAGAACGTGTCACCGGCATAAGCCCACCACGCTGAAAATATTTCCACAAAAAGCACGACCATCAATATCAAAGTACAACTTTGTTCTCAAAAATCTAGTACTAAAAAAAATTAACGAAACGACACTCTCTCGGCCAAAACATTGATTTGTTTTTTTTTTTCTTTTTAGTAGAGTTGCTAAGGCATAATTGATAGTATCAAAAAGCATCCGTACCAGCAGCTGCAGAAGTGCCCTTTCATCGATCTAATTAGCTGCAAAAGGGTTTTTGACGAGGCTAATACAAACTGCATAAACCCTTTTAAAGAGTGATGAGCTTTTCTTTGAGTGGGGAGATTTTAGTGACAATAGTGGCATTCGTCTGAACATAGCTCCAGAAATTTCATTTTGCATGCTAACGGTTTTTTTTAACATTATTTAAGAGGACTATTTTTTTGAAACTCGAAGCAGAGTAAATGTTTTGAATGTACGTCGATTGAAGTAGCATCCCTTGGCCAAGGTTACTGGACGGTCGGCGTACTGTTCATACAGTTCCATCATACTTGCCCCCGGACCTTGCATCATCTTTCATATTTTAGGTGGTATGTGAAAAAATTAGTGAAGTTGGTCTGAACTGGAGGGAATTAATCGGGCAACCCGTTGTATGCCGGAGGAGAATTGTTAGGTAAGAGGATGAGTATCGGTGTTCCCGTAAGAGCGGATAAGTGAGGGCAACCGAAAGCGTGTGAGCCCGTAGCAGACCTGCCCAGTAGGTTTATTCTTTAAATCGAATCTTGCTAGATCGTTTAGATCTTCAATGAAGTACTCACCAAGAGTTTTTCTTCTCTAAGTCGAAAGCGTGAGACAGTCAAACAGAAGATGAACCATGGTTTATTCCTCCTCTTCGTCTCTGCAACTCCTACAAAAGTCGTTAAAGGGAGCACCGGGCAAGTCTTTCGGGATGTCTCCCTACCAGACAATGTCATGCAAGCGCTCCAATTATCTTTTAAAGATTCGGCCCGTAAAGGGAGATAAGAGACTCTTTGTTTTCCTATGATCGAGCACTGGCCAGATTTGTTAGGAAGAGAGACATGTGCTGATATTATTCCACCTGTTGTTGATCATTGTATTGGCTACGGATCTATGTTTCCTGGCCGTTCCAAAGCATAAGTTGGATAACATTAGCACCTTCTCAAGCTAGTTCGCCAGGTCTGCTGTTGTCTTTATAAGGCAAAAAAATACGTCACCAATTCAACATTCAAAAAAGGATCCTGCTTCAGTTTAGCCCTGATAAATGGGTCTTAAGTTGTGCAGTCTTAGCCCAAGCTTTGCAGAATCTAAAGAGAGTAAAAAATTAGTCTAAAGTACTTTATGTTTATGCACACTTTATAGATCTTAAAGTATACTTTAGCTGTTTAATACATACGTTTTTAGGCTTTTCTATGAACGAACGCTCAGTTCAGCTCATGAGCTCATGAGCTCATTTGTGTATTGGCATATATACACAACCTCAATCAAGAAAGAGCATCGTAATATTTGCAAACCAATTCAAGTTAATAACAATTCAACTGGTAGGAGCCCTCAATATCAACAACCATATAAAGGACCCAACAAAAGAACATCCTAATTCAATGCAAACAAAAATACGAACCAAAACAGAACGTATCAAATTTCGTGAAATATTCCATTAAAACCCAAACTGTCCAAATGACCCACATTTGCTTGGTACATCAGATTCCTCAATCACAAACCAACATCCGACGCAATTTGTTTCAATAAAAAAAAAACCAACAAGACAAACACACAACTCATTTTGATTTCCTAAAACTTATCCATCAGCCGACCTCAGCCACCCTGTATCCGGACAGGCAAAAATAATCAAGCGTCCAAATGGCAAACTTCATCCTAGTGTCGCTATACTGTCCTGGCTCAATTAGGACTATTATTTGAAATTTCAGCAGAGCAATCATCACGAATTGGCAACATTAGACGCATCTAATGGCTTCTCTAGTTAATGAATGACATGAAGAGCAGCAAACCCACTGAATTTCGACCGACCGACATTCTATACATCGGATGACTAATTTAAAAGGTCCTGTTCATGTAAATATATGACAGACGGCAGCGAGACTGGGCATGGACTGCAATTTAGTACTAAGAACTCATTTCGCAAAAGGAACGCAAATCCTTGCGAGTAACAGTCTCGCAGTGGATTTTAATTAAAAGTGAAAGCCTTTGTCTGTGTCTTACTCTAGGCCAGGTCTCACAAATCTAACAATCCCTTAATTCACAGATTGCAGTTGTGCAAAAATGGAAAACAGTTTTCCCTCATTCTTTTTTCTTTGGTTGTGACAATTAAATTTTACACTGGCGTGCCATATCTTGAGGAGGAGTTGTCCTTCTGCAATGTTTTCCATTGCCTCGCGTGTTATCCTTTTCTTTTGTCCCCTTTTTATTTACGATACATGCCGAAGAGGACTTGATGAAAAACTTTCTGCCAGATACCTTGCGAGGCACAGATGTACGACAAGATATGCACGAAAACTTAAGTGCCTGTTCCGAGTGTGTGATTGTTCATTAAAGTCTTCTAGTTGTTTTTTTTTTTTTCTCATCCTTTACCATACCTGCCATACAGCTGGAAAAATGGAAGCAAAAAGGTTACAAATTACATCGCATGCAGATAGAAGGATTCATTGTTAGATATCGAATAACAAATGAACTCAAAGCTTCTTGGGAGTTCGGGATCAATGCTCTTAAGTGTCGTCGTCTCTTTTTTTTTGCACTTTACCTTTTCAGACAAGCTTTAAGGGGACATGAACTCCAGGCTAATAATATAGATCAAGGGCGTGCGAGGAAATTACAGTTTGGACATATTGCGTTTTGCTGATAAGCGGATGCATGATAGATTATGAATAGAAGACGCTTTGAAAATTGGTGCTCAAATATTATTATAGAAATTTCTAGAATGTGAAGACACTGCTTATAATTTCGTATTCCTCCAACTTGAGAAAGAATTTATGCAATATAATGGGACTGAGCGAAGTATCTATAAGGTGGTTAGATGTGGGCGAGTCCTTTCTACAACTTGTAACAGAGTCCTGCTTTACTGCGGAAAACAAAGAAACAACGCAACGAGGGCATAATGTGTGGCTGGGAGAAGATATCTGGCAGCGGATACACGATCATAGTTTACGATAGTAAAACTCGCATGGGAGATTCTTAGGCCCAGAGGAGGCCCGGTATCCCAAAAAAGTAAGATAGCAAAATATTGCACTAAGACTTGACGAGTCTTAGTGCAATATTAGTAATATAGTAACGTCAATGCGCATACTACGGAGGATGCATAAGATGCAGCTGGTATCACGAAGGAGCAGACAGATGGCTATAGCTCACCTCAGCGTCTTGGGAAGAGTTTGGACGGGTCTGAGCTTATTTTGGATAAAGAAATGCACAAGCGAACATGTCAGAACCCTTACAGACGTGACAAAAACGGCAGTGGATCGTCCACACTCAAAGGAAGCGTTACAGTTCCGGTTTGGAACCAATAAACAAGGTACCAAAAGAGCCGGTCGCCTCCGAAGCACACGGTGACAGAACTATGGAGAGAGAGGAATATGCAAAGAACTGGGAAACAATTGAAATGATTTAAGCACATTGCTGCTTGTCTTAAGTATTACTTTCGGGTCTTGAACCATTTTAAGCAGGATGGATCCTACCTATTTCAACAGGAAAATACAATCATTATTATACCGTTTTCAGTTAGGTTAAACAATTTCTTTATGTTCATTCGTATTATTTTAAAGCAATTTATAAGTATATAAAGCAAATTGATCATGGTGAGATAGTTTGAGGTAAGGTTCCGGAAGTGCCCCTCAAACCCTAGTTTGCTTAGGGGATAGAGCTCTTAGCCTTCCGTACAAATATTTAAGGAAATTTACAAAGCAATAATAAATAAAGAACCCAACGGATACATGCCATATTTTTGACATAAGTTGGGCCCTAGATTCGAGCCACTCTTGCTGCTGATGTGACAACTCGGAATACCTCTATAATTGACCGGGCTCTGAGGTGCACCTGACTTATCCTGGTATGATACAAGATTTTTTTTACTTATTCAAAATGATAAAATTTCATCGGTAGGTAAAGACAACAAATAGATATTGAGTGATAAGGAAAACTACAAAATACGCATAAACAAAAGATGAAAAAAGCCACCGAAATTGTACCCCGCGTGGAAATGTATGTACGTGTGTGTGTGAGATACATGTGAAAAAAATTGAAATAAAATGAGGAACTGTCAAAGAAAATGAGAATTCGCTCTCATTTTTTCTTAATTTTTTATTGTGTTACGTCATGTTACTCATTTTTTCTTAAGTATCTACGCAATAATTCCATAAAATTATCAAGGGGCAACGAAAGGGAAAAAGGCAGTATCTGATCCATCAGGCGCTCAAAAACGCCTCACAGACTGAAGACAAAGGCACTCAGGTCACCTCTTTGGCGGGCCAGATCGGGGCCAAACGGGGACAGATCGGTTGAAGTTCCACCAAATGATGCAAATCGGTCTCTCGCATCGATCATCTCGTCTCCTGCTAAGCCGAAAAGCAAGAAGCTGCGACCTAGGCTCGTCACCAAAATCACTTTCCCTCATACCTGTGAGTCTTCCTGCGGACTTTTCACAAGTTGGTTCGAAAAAAGAGCTCGTAACAGCTCGAGATGAATCTGTGCCAACTGCTCAACCCACACAAGGGGCCCCCTTTTGTTCGCGAATCCGAACGGCGGCTGCGGCGCGGAGATTTGAAAGGTCTATTGAGACATGTTCTACTCGTGGAGATGTGGACGGTGGAAAAAAAAACGTAGGACTTTTTTCGGAAAACAAAGGTAGTAATCGAGCCCAAACTTTCTTCCTAGTAAGCACACTAACTGACCATAACCCCACCTCCTTGTGAGGTTGCTGACCTCCTCAAAGACCTTGGAGCTTTGTTGTTGCTTCGTCTTTCTTTCCCTATGTTTCTCTAACTTCTCTTCCACCAAAGGCCATTGTTAGGCTCTTCAACTACTATAAATCTAAAAGGTTGAGCCTCATCGTGAAGTGCGTCGCAAATGCCCAGGACACTGATTGGAGCAGCATTAAGTTAAAACAAAAGAATAACGTCTCTTAAACTTCTTCTAAAGTCGGACCTCAAAAACATCAGACAATCAAAAATGTAAACTTTAGACCTATGATTTTGTCACAGCCAGAAGACAACAGGTACCGGCAATATGGTTTTCGTAGCAAAAGGTCCACTGGTGATCTGATGGCATATCTCACCGAAAAGTGGAACCATTCCTTGCATCTTCTTGGTGAATTGTTGCGCTTGATATTTCAAAAGCATTTGACAGACTTTGGCACCAAGCTCTTTTGTCGAAAATGCGTGCATTTGGAATCGACGAATCTCTTATTCAATGGATTAGTAATTACCTTTCGAACCGTTCAATTCAAGTTGTTTTGGACGGCTTCAAGTCTGCAGTTCAAAAAATAAATGCTGGGGTTCCCCAGGGCTCTGTTTTGTCTCCAACTCTCTTCCTCGTTTTCATAAACGATCTCTTGTCTGCTACTACTAATCTAATTCACTCCTTTTCCGATGACAGTAACCTCAGTTTCTCATATTCGTTCTCGGTTCCTCGCCCCTGCTCTTCGGACGTAGAACTGGAACGGCAGCGTATGTCAAACTCATTAAACTCTGACCTTAACAGCATTGTATCATGGGGATCTCTTAACAGAGTAGAGTTTAATGCTTCTAAAACTCAATGCTGTCTTCTGTCATTGAAGCAAAACCGAAACACTCAGCCATTATCCATAAATGGCACTTGCATCCACGAAACCGAAACGCTTTCCATTCTAGGTATGTGTGTTAATAAAAACCTTAGTTGGAATGACCACATATTCGACGTCGCCAAGAACGCTGCGAAATGCCTAGGTTTTCTCAAAAGATGTAAGAAATATTTCACCCCTTCTGATTTGGCTATTTTATATAAGGCCTACATCCGCCCCAAGCTGGAATATAATTCCCACGTCTGGGCTGGTGTTCCAAAAACAGCATTGCACCTGCTAGACAGAATACAAAAACGGGCGATAAAACTATTTGGAGACAGAAATATTGCGCAGTCAATTGACTCATTAGAACATCGACGCAATGTCTCTTGCCTTTCACTGTTCTATCGCTTTTTCCACAAACAGTGTTCCATCGAAATAGCCAATTGCATTCCGCCCCTTAAGACTTTCAACCGTGATACTCGCCAAAGATCGAATGCACATCAGTTTACCCTCGAGCCCACTTTCGGACGTACAGTCAAGTTTAGAAGTTCCTTCATAAGCCGCTCAACGCGAATGTGGAATGTTCTCCCACGTTCAGTCTTTCCGTCACATTACAACCCGCAACTGTTCAAAACAAGAGTGCATCGGTACCTCTCCTCCTTTTCCTCTTTTTCTAATCCTTTCCGCTCGTGAGATGTGTAACATTAAAAGGGTAGCCAATCCCTTTATTCCCGAGTTAATTATAAAAAAAAGGTAGTTGTCTTCTTCATGTTCAACAAGTTTTCCACAAGACTACCACTTATTGGAAGGTATCGCCTAATAGCACCTTGAAATCGAATTTCGTAACAAATATAGAGTTCTACCTTCGCCAGAGAGGTAAGATCCAAGAGAAGCTAAGTTACAGACATTTCCAAGCTCTGCAAAAGCTTAGTTCAAGTGTAGGGGAACAGAGATCTGCTCAAGATATGAACAGATACGTTGTTTTGAAAACCCTTGCAGAAAACCGGTACCTTGCTGGCATGCCGAACTGGAGTGTATACGCAATGAGACTAGAAAGCTCTTATGGTTCTTAAAAACCAAATAAGTAGAGTACTTAAATTTCTTTGAATGGAAAAATTAATCTTATAAAATGGTTAAAAGGTCAGAATGTCGAAGGCTGGTATGTCCTTTATAGGAACAGACCAAGCAAACTTGTCTCAGTCCTTAGACTTGATGTGGTGCCTGCACTGTGACCAACGCGGAGATCTTCCGTCTCCTCCTAGAAACTCAATTCTGGAGAAATACCAGTGGCACAAACAATGTAGGTCACTGTAGAACCAATCAAAATCGGCTTCGGGTCTAAAATCTTCCGGGGTCAAAAGTCTTTTATTAAAACTCTGCTTTTTAAAAACTTTGAAAATTATTTTGACAAAGTACGTCACAGTGATGTATGGGAAGCCGCATGCAAACAACAGCCTGTTTCTTTTTTTACTTTTGCTTTACTTCAAAATAGTCAAAAGTTTGCTTGAAAAAAGCTGAATAAGCAGAATTTTATTGTTTAAGTCGGAATCTTAAAAATCTGAAATTTGAAAGCAGAATTATGGCCCGCTCCCATCACGTGGCTAAACTGGTATAATATATGTACATTCAGAATGGTGATTGATGATGTCACCAATTTGAGTTTTTCACAACTTTCAAGTTATTCGGTCCAGACATACCCAGTTATGCTGAAGAAGCAAGCTGCCACCTACGCTGAAAAAAATTTTCACATAAATTTGTGTTCATGGAGAGAGCCTGTCTGTTCTCAGGCGCCCAGATCCCTAGAATAGATCGAAGATCTCTAGGAATGGACATTTAGGGAATTGGAATGGGCTTTTGCCGAATTGCCTTGATCCTCGAGAAAGTGAAGCATCTTGGAGCAATGCTCTTCCGGAAATTTCTGTGACCCAAGGAACATAAAAATGATAAACAAGACATGGCAATCATCTTCAAAAAAGAACGGAAAGAGTCTTTCTTGGAAACATGTTCCTCCTTACATTTTTTTTTTACGTTTTTGTAATGTTTTTTACGTTTTCCGCTGGATAGTAGCAACCATTTTACTACCATGTTTCATGGTAGCATTCGTGTTACCTTACAACACGTTCCTGAGTCTTTTTCCAAACTCCAAGGAAAGGTTTCTCGCAAAGGGTTCACAAAGCCTTCCCTATAGTTGAACGGGAATCTTAGGTTTGACCGAAACAATTACCTGTCTTGCCTGCGGAGCAGTAGATACCGGATCACTTCCTCGGAATTCAGCCTTGTTAGGTAGTGAAATTTTTAATTTGACGTGGTGAGTACAGAAGATCTAAGCAATTTCTCACTGAAGATTCTTCTCATCTTTCTTCGAGAGGCGGTACAACTAGGCCTGCATGCTAGCATAATTGTCCAGTAGTCTAGTTGTACTGCATCGGATATGCTGCAAATTCTGAACAAGCAAATCGACTAAAATAAGTAAAGTTGGGCAGTGGTTTGTCTCTCTAACTCATGGGCACAAGATCCCGGGCTCAAATTCTGACCTGCGAAATACAAATTTTTTCATACTCCCACCTCCACAAGGGTCTGATCAGACGATGGCTCTACTCAGCTGCAAGTGCAGCTATTTTTTTTATTAAATTAATATTGACCATAAAAATTATCGACTAATTTACAAGGTCATACAATTTTCGTCTACCTTTTTTGGAACCTTACTTAAAGAAGAATTTCTTTCGCTAACCAAAAACTAAGATATTTTTCACTTGACGTAGGCGCTCTAGCACAGTTTCGCTATTCAAAATTACTTCTTTGGCATGTTTTGAAAATCCACATTCCACTTGAATTACGTCAACGTAATCCAGGACGACAGCTTTTTATTCCAAATAAAATTCAATCAATATAAGAAGAGGTGTAAAAGAATCAAGATAAGAACAGGAATCACTTTTCAAAACGTGTCAACTATGCATATATCTCTCCTTTGGGAAACATAGGCTCTTCATTTGACTGGTTAATCTCATTTCAAGGATGGATAGATGTGTCATTCTAGTTAAACATAAATGAGAATCTGTCCAGGAACACAGTTCTTCCCATCAAAGACTGAACTTCAAGCTGCGTGTGTGGAAGACTGATGCCCTTTTATTAACTTATCCATTGAGTCCATCAATGAATGAGTAATGGAATTCAATCCGTTCCGGATATCTAATGCTTAGCATGAATTTTACACAGGATTATGTGTAAAACCCTTGTGCGTGTGCAGAAAAAAAAACTTACGATTGGCACATCTATCAGACACCCTTGAGTCCCATTCTTAACTTACACGGTTCGTTACCCAATTTTATTCCACAGAAAACCAATTTTCACCCAAAGATTTCAATTCTACGTGAACCAAATACATAATATCAGATGTCCCCAGGTGAACCTATGGATCCTTCGACATTTCTATCAAAGATTTCCGCATTCAATCAGCTCCTTACCGAACTTGGACCACACCTCTATTAACGATTTTATTATTTCTACTGAGTAAGAAATTTCACTCGTCCACATCCGACTGCATGGGTAGGTTAGGTGGGGGTATCCTTCGCTTATGGAATTCTTTTCACCATGAAAATCGAGTAAACAATTATAAATAAAAATAATTTTCAGCGAAAAAAGATAAAATCAGCTTTCGAGCCAGAAGACTCTAAACCACTTAATCACTCGGGCAACACTTTATAACCCTCGCGGCCTCGCACGCAGTCAATTAGATGGTGTGTACAAGCTCTTTACAATATCAATGCCAGAGTAATTTTCCCCAATTAAAAGCGGGAATCTTGGCGTTTCCTTTGTTTATTTCGACGAAAGCACTATTTACCTCCATGGCGCTCTGTTCAGTGCGTAGAGCAAACGCCAAATGAATGTGTAAACATTGTTAGAGGTTTGTTAGCAACTTTCCATATACATATATAAATAATATTGTTGCCTCGTGTGTCTTCTTTTGCATAAGCCTGCGAGGACCTAGCCTATACCTATCTGCGTAGGGGTAGGTACCACCTAACCATGCAAAATTTTCGTCGTCTTGTTTGATTTGTCAATGGGATTCCGGCAGAACGCTTGATTAATTATTGTGCGTAATTCTCAGGGCACCCCCTTCGAAATGACAAACCATTAGAAACAGCAGTTTCTAGAAATGAAAAACGCCAACGAGGTGAAACCGGATTAATTAGTTCTGGAAAAGTTACGGACTTTTCAGTCGCGATACAGCTTAGCGAAATCCATTATCGCATCATCTTGAGATGGGCATTTTCTTTTGCGCAGGGGCGGGGGCAAGGGATTAAAGATCGATTACATTGCGATTAATTATAGCAAGAGCTTTGTAAGGGTGATAAGCTAGCTTATAAAATTTAAAAGAGTAAATAATTTTGTTTGTTTGTATACTGAGGTGGCGAGAGACGCTGCCAAAACAAAACTGCTATTGAGTAATCAATAACCTCTGAAATGGAGGTGTTGTGTGGTGTTGAATGCAGTATTGGGCTTAATTGTTTTTCGAAATGGATTCTCTGTCTATTGGTAATTCGTAAGGACGACAGATAGATTTATTCATGAAGTAAAGTTATAGTTTGGGGTCTGTAGGAACGCGTAGGCACTAGTCGGAGCGGCGTCAATCCAGTAACTCCCGATATGTTAAAGTTTATTACACATCAATTATGTGCTGGTTTGACTTTCACTTGGAATCGGCCAAAAATAGTTTCTGGCAGTCTTTGAACTTGGCTTGCTAGACTCATAAGTGTAGCTGTAAAGCAAAACAAACGAAATTGCGAAACTACATTCCAGAAGTAAAGTTTTGAGGTCAATACGGTCTAGAAGGGAGTTTGATGCTTTGCTTATTCCTGAAGTTTCTTACCAGGTCATCAGTAAAGATGTAGGGACTAAGCGGCATGTATATCGGCTAGGAGACTCTCAATAAATAGTGATTATCTACAAAAGGCGAGAAAGAGCTCATTTAAAATCTGCGACTGAGAACCAAGGATCATTTAAATCTAGCAATTTATTTCAAAAAGAAAGGCTGTCACTTTCACTCGACACACAGGCGTATATGCGAGGATACCACATCCTGCGCCAAATCCTACAGTAACTTCAGGCAGTCGAGAGGGAGGAGGGGGTAACGGGTGCCTTACTCTCGGGTAAGAGGTGTCAAATTTTGTAAAATATTAGCCTTCTGTGCATTGATATACGCTATTGGGAAATGAAACCTGCAGTGATTGTAAAAAAACCTTAAAAAACAACTGCGAAGTAACCTCGCCTCTTTTATAAGCAATTAGGTATTTTTCTAACTGGAATTGGAGGAATCCCAGCGTAGGACAATTCCAGCTCAACACCTTTATAAGCAACTTGCAAAACTTTGGTAAAAAATTTTGATTTGTATAAGATTCGAAAAAAACCATCCTTTTACCCCTGCCTCGGCAAACTTTTTTTGTTCAGCTTAAATATGATCATAAAGGGCGCTACCCCTGTCTCTAGGCAAAGCATGCAGTTGGGCGAGTTAAGCCTTCAGCCCAATGAATCCGTTGCTTTTGTCACGTCGAAGTACAAAACTGACAACTCAATTAAATACACACGTTCTTATGCAAAGTGTCTTACATGACGCAATTCTTCTATGGGCCACTTCTAATATGAACGCGTGTATTAAACTCATCTTTTATATTATAACTTGTTTTTTGTTTAGAAGGCTGAAGGCTTAAGGCAGCAGTTCATGTGACAACTCAACTAATCTCGCTCCTGCTTCTGAGAACCAACCGGTTTGTTTCGCGGTAAGGCAGCACATTTTTATCGCTACTGCCTTATATTAAACCCTTTTTAACCCAGAAACAGTAGACCGCATATTATGACTTTAACTGCATAATTAATTTTCTAGGTAAGTTCTACCTTGAGGCAGCGGACATAGCTGCCAGCACACCCAAAGAGAATGCCTTTGTAACAAACTTCGGCATCATTGATGAGCTTTGGATGGAGGTTCCAATAGGCTCACATCTGGGCACAGATATGGGATTTATCAAACCACCTCCCCCTTACAATCACAGCCGCCGAGAGAAAATCCGGGCCCGGCGTAGCCATGTACGGGCCCCTTTTTTTAAATATTTTCGAAACGGAAGAAACATATAGGTTCAACTAGATACTAGAGCATTCGTGTGCAGGACTTTTCACTTCGTGATTTTGATCCATAACTTTGGGAGTGAGCACCCTTATAGCTATCTTCATAAATAACACGGTCCACAGTCCACAGATAAGATCAACCTGAGTGACCTACATGTGAGTCGATTGGCGGTAGAGTTGCCTCCGACCGTAACATCAACAAATTGTAAACTGTAGAAATGCTGTTTTCTGGATTTTTTTGTAGGTATGGGGGCATTGGATTTCCCGTTACCCCCCGTTATGGCTACCCTTATACTGAGTTAACATAACGCGAATGGAAAGAATCAGAGGAAAAAGATGAGAGGAACTGATGCACTTTGGTTTTGTACTGTTGTCGACTGTAGTGACAAGGAAAAACCTCCTTCGGAAGCCTGGTTCCATATCAAAAAGAGTGTCGGAGATAAAACTGAGCCCTGTGGAACACCAGCATTAATATGATGGACATCAGACTTGAAACCGTCCAAAACCACTTGGATTGATCGGTTCGAAAGGAAATTTCTAATCCAATAAATAAAAGACACATCGATTCCAAATGCACGCATTTTCGACAACAGAGCTTGGTGCCAGACTCTGTCAAATGCTTTAGAAATGTCGAGCGCAACAACCTTGCTTTCGCCATGAAGGTGCAAGGAGCGGTTCCACTTTTCGGTGAGATAAGCCATCAGATCACCAGTGGACCTTTTGCCACGAAAGCCGTATTGACGGTCATTGAGAAGCCTCCGTGATTCTAGATATTTCATAAGCTGACTATTCATCAGCGTTTCTATGACCTTGGAAAGAATGGATGTTAGTGCAATTGGTCGGTAACTGGTCGGAGAAGTTGAATGCAGTTTTCCATCTACTCGGAAAGAGACCAGAAGAGTAGGACAGATAGAAAAGCATGTGGTTTTGCAGCGCAGTGGTTTTGCCAGCGTGGAAGAACACCTCTTCAGAACTATGGGGGACGTGCCATCTAGACCCGCGGATTTGTGTATGTTGAGGTTTTTAAGGACTCCTGCTACTGTACGAGTGCGAAAATGAATTTGTCCCACGGAATGTTTTACGCTCTCGAGTACAGGTGGAGACAAGGCACAATCAGGGAGCGGGGAGCTGGCAGCAAAATGAGCTGCAAGTAGATTGGCCTTGTCTTAGGAGCTGACAGCTGGGATGTCATTGAAAACGAGTGTCGGGATCAATCAATCAATTTTTAATCAATTTTTAATATATTTGACGAATGACCAGAAACTTTTACTACCTTTGGGAGTCGATTGAGACATTCCGTCTGTCTGTGGGTAGTATTAAGGCCTAAAATTTTGAGCTAGGAACTTGAAACTTCGCATCTAAGCTTTCTTGGTTTCGAAGCAGTACAAGTGTAAACATTTTTGAAAGCTGCCTACCAACACGCCCACTTTACCTATTAGCATGAAAAATCCAAATATTCGTAGGACTCTGAAGTTTTGTACGTAATATACTTGCATAAGTGTGTTGTGATTGGCACTTCAAAAAAAATCAAAAAACGCCGAAAACGCCTCCGTTTTGGTCGTAATAACTTTTCGCCAATAAATTAACTAAAATCTTGTACAATGGCTCCGGCGGGCACTAATGCGCGATTAATAAAAATCTTTATTAAATCCCCTACAAATCACGCGATTAACCATACAAATTTAAGTCACCTCGGCAAGCGATTAAAAATAAATCCTCTCATAAATCCCAATCATCTTATTCACAAACCTATTTTCTATACCTAAGCATCAGTTTGAGAATCAAAAAAGGAAACTAAAACTGTCCCTGTACTGTACAACAGATCTGTCTTAAGGACGTTTTCTATTGTGATTTTTACAGCGAAAATCGTTTTTCACTCCTGAGAAATGACATCGCAACCCTTTGAGAGCCAAACAGAGTGTTCGTGCCAAATAAGTCCTATATTTGTCCGGTGGAGCCACTTTGGGATTTATTTTAAACCATCTCTCGGTAATTCTCGCTTAGTTGCCGATTGAGTATTAAACTCGCAATTTTAATCTCTTGTTAAAAATTAGAAAAACTTATTTTTTTTTCCTGGCTCCGCAAGTGTTTGACAGAAAAGCAAAATGATATTGTCTGAACTGTTTTCCAGAGTCCAAAGCCGCGTTGTCACAAGCAACGTAAAACAGGAACAGAAAAAGAATCTCATACATTAGCAACTAGCCTAAATTCGCTGAATGCTTTATGCGTTGCTAATGTATGAAATTCTGTTTCTGTTCCTGTTCCTTGTGACAACGCAGCTTAAGCCGGGGATAACCAAAAAAAAAAATTGACAAAGTTAGCCCCAGATCTAATATAACTGAAAAATCCATTAATCATTAACCTGAGCTAAGCACGGGAACTCGGATGATCTAGCATTAAAAACTAGCCCTTATTGGTTTTTTTCAGCCATTAAACGCAGTTTAAATCGCCGAAAATGATAAACAGAATAGACCTTATGTTGTTAACTAGCGCCTAACAACTTATTCTCTAACGTCAACTTCATCTACGTGGTAAGAGGCAGCCCTGAAGCTGACTTCAGTAAAAGAAATAAGCCTACAAGCTTTGAACAATATTTAATTCTACACTCACTGATTTTCTGCATAAAAGTTCTCGAACGCATTAGTCCCTGTTTAAATTATTTTGCAAAATAATCAACAGCTCGATGGGAACCAAACATGGCCCAACCCTTTATAATCATGTATGCCGAATATCAACGGCACTTTGAGAAACTTTTCAGTGTAGATTTATTTTTGCTTTGAATTCGAATATATAAAAAACAAATTATTGCCAACTTGCAGCACAGGGGAGCCATCGCTTGACCTCTCTTATAATCATGCATGCTATGTGCGCTATAGGTGCTTTCACATACATGAAAGAGACGTACAATTTTTACCGATTCCTTAAGGCGAATTGAGAGGTCTCTGAGAGGTATCTGAGGACAAATGATATTCTCGGAGGGTTTTTCAGACCCTCCAGGACTTTCAGACGGAGTGAAAAAAAAAACTTTTTAAAATAACTTCTTGATGAAAAAAACTTTTTATTGTCCCGGTCGGGATTCCAACCCGGGACCTCGTGCACAGTGGTCCTACACACTAACCACTGCACCACGGCACCCACTGGATTCGAAAATACAGATCATCGAATCTGAGTTAGACTTGTTTGGTGGAGGCCTCTAAACGTAGGGTTTTCCATATCGTCTCGGAGTAAGATCGTGTTAGTATTTTTCTTTCATCTTTCTTTGCTATGAGAGTCTAAGTATCAAAGCAGCACCAAGGCTATTAAAAGCATCACCAGAATCTCAGATTGTAGAGCTTTCCCTTTAAAGGGTAAGGGTTTCTAGTAGTCATACTAAAATCTTAACTTAACTTAAAAGATCTTATCTTAAAGAATTCTTAGACCAGTTTTTAAAACATCCTGAGTCCGAAATGATAGGTTGAGCTGTTTCCCAAAAATTTTGAATAAATATTTTCCTTAAAGTCCTAAATATGGACACCTAAGTCCATATTTAGGACCAAATCAGCAAACCTCTATATCAAGTTGAAAGTGAGTATAAAAGATCAAGGTAAAGAAATGACCGGTGAATAATGGAAAATTCAGGAAAATGACGAGTCAGTTTTGTCAACTATCACAAGTTGTTAAGGCCTATAAGTTAAAATAGACTCAAAAGGCAGTATAGGTTGACAACAATTGGGGTTCTGAAACAGTTTTAAGCCTATGAACATCTTTCGACATTCTGATACCACTGCGTCCAGTATCGAAGGTATAATTTGGGCTTTAAGTTTACTTATTGATTTAATTTTCGATTTGACTTTGAAGTTATGACTTTGGGGTCTGCATGGCTCAGTGCAGAGAGATATACAAGAACTTAACATACAATGAAGCTTAAATGTATAAGGACGGATTATTGTTCTAGCAAACTTTTTTCTTAGATTTTTTTTGTTCTAGAAAAGCGTCGCTTAGTTTTAGAAACTATTTTTTCCAAAATTTCAATTATAAACCACCCACACCAAGTAAGTATCGTTCACCTATTCCCATACACCTTATTAATAAGAAACCTTACCGAACGTATCGTGTTTATATTGGGGAGGGTCCCTATGGCAAAGCCGTAACTTATTCTATGTAGAAACGAAATCCCTTTGTTGCACGATTTTTCAAGAGATTAAAAATTGTATTGTTTAATTCAAGCTTGAATAAATAAAAATTTTAAATTCAAAAAAAAAAAAAACATTTGCAAAGCACTTACTACATTTAAGCAAATGAATATTTTTTGAAATTTTTAAATTTCAACAAACAACATAGGGTTTCGTGGAGTTTTCATTTAAGGATTTTTTTTTAAGTCGGTAAACTTTCTCTTTTATCTGTCACAAGCATAAGCATCTCATTTTGATTGGAAAATATTGTGAATCGTTAAACTTTTGCCAGCGTCTCGAGGAGCGTGTGCGTTTAATGCAAACAATGTATAATAAATTCATAAACTCACTCGACTCTAAAAGCCTGAGGCCATCAGAGTCACTTAGTCACTACTACCAATTGTGAAGAAATTCTTTCCCAAAGAAGAAAAAAAAAATGTGTATTTTATCCTTTGTCTGACATTATGCGCTGCCATAAAAGCACAAGAATTGAAATTCAAATTTACATACTTTTAAATAATTCATATAAATGTAATACACATAAGTACAAAGGCACTTACTTACACACCTGAAATAGTACACTTCAAGGACATGTTTTTTTTTGGAAATCAAAACAATTAACTGCAGTTAATTTGAGTTAATTTGGGGAAAGTGTGTCGCTCTGGCCTAATTGCTCTGATAGAGTTAATTTTATGTAACGTCGAAAACACTTACCGTACATGTACCGGACAATGAAGTTGACACGATTTTCCCAGGTGTAAGCCATTTTGAATTGATTTGGGGTTTTCTTTCTTTTTTTTGTGGTCAAATCACTATTCAAAAATGTATGAAGAACTTTTCTTATTTTAAGGACTTCCTCAAAAAAAATTTAAAAATTCCGTTTTTTTGGCACTAGGATAACACAAGGGTCACTCTTTTATTTTTTATGTCGAAAGTTTCTTTTCAATGTTTTAGGACAAGTCACAGGCGATTTTGCGATTCGAAACGTTCAACGGTTTTTTGCCTTTGTCGGGACGAGAACTATTTGAAAATCAAAATTAAATTGAGAGGAGAACAAGTGTGTTGACCGCGAACTACCTGAGGATCCGTACGCTTCTGACTGACTAAAACCAAAACACGAAGCAACAGAGCTTTAAACACACAAGATTCCTTCTGTAAGGTACAATCGAATCGGTCGACGGCGGGACTTTGACGAGGCTGGGAATTGTACACTGTGCCGGGCTGTATTCTGAGTGTACTGTTCAACTAACAGCATCGAGTACCTATGGTTCGTGTATTGTTGCTTTTTATTTCTGAGGAATAAGGCGCATACGCAATATGGTATTGTGTACTCTATAACAGTGTTGTTCTGTTACTTGCTACCTTGGACCTAAGGCAAGAGGAAACGTGCTCTGCTTTTTTGGGGAATGCTATAGGAATCCAACAGATGGATTTGTATCTACGGGGTGAATGTGTGTGCTTTTTATGGTGCTTGTTGTAGGAAAAATGCACAAGTATACGCCTAAGTAAATCGACACTGTTGTCGTGTGCGTTATAGCATGCGGGCGTAAATACCACGACGTTTGCTGTGCAGACAACAGTAAGGGCGGTAAAAGTGCTCCATTTTGTGGCTTCGATTAAAACTGACACAAGGAAAACTGTTGCTAAATTTTAACCTAAGAGGTGTATCTTTGAACTTATTTAATGGTACCGCTTATTTGGTGTAGCAGCACTAATTTATAGTGACTCGAACTAAATAAAATTCCCTGCAAGGTCGGGTCAGAAAAGCCTTGAGGTAAGGTATGATTGTAGTAAGAGTCGACTAAAATCCATTGGAAGAACTAGTCTTCAGCATGTTATAATTGATGCTGTCAGGAGTATTTACTCCTGATGGGGCCACCCTTAACAATAAAATTATAACTGAGAGATGAACCGGACGTATAAATAAAACTCAGTAGCGTCTGATAATGGCGTGCGGTAAACTGGTCTTCGTCTGATCCCAGACGGGCGGCTTTACTCGAAACTCCTGAACGTTTAGAGTTCAATTTAGAGTTTAGAGTTATACTCTAAACGCTTAACTCCAAGAGCGTCTGTCTCGCTTCTTGGTCGGCATATGTTGCCAATGTTAGGATCGGCCGGATAGAAACGTGGCAGCTAGGTATAAAATGAAAAATGAAGAGAAGAAAAAAGAAGACTTGGATATGTGCTGATCCTTAGGTGCTTGGTGGCCGGAATGTCCCGCTCGGCACCCAACCGGGCTTAACTCGAAGATTAAATGGTCAGTCAACAAATGGACAACGGCATCAACTTCAAATTGGCACATGGTCTCATCGCTACCAGGAAGGAACTTGAACTGGTTGAAGAAGCTAAAAAGTATCAGCTCGATGTTACTGGCATCTCCACAACAAAGTGGAAACACAACTTCGCTGAGGGGTGGAGACTTTTCTGGTCTAGCGTCCCACATAACATGGCTTCACAGGCGGGGATACTCACAAGTCCCCTGCTTTCGGAAAAGTGTTGTGTTGGATCTGTCCAAACTCAAACGTTTGAATGTTGGACAGTGTTGTGCAAATTGCACTTTAGCGACAGTATTCCTTTGCTACTCAAGCGAGATCCAAGACGGGCGACCCGCATACGGTGGGAAAGTTTAATGGATGCTGAATCTAATTACAGGGAGTGATGGGGGCATGTTTAGGACATACAGGGGCATGTTTCGGAAAAGTTTTTAACAAATCCCAACTGACCTTCTAAATGTAGAGGAAGAATGGCAGCTGTGCTCATCGGCAGTCATTGCCGCTGCAACAAATGTATGTGGGGTGAAGCGGCTTGATGTGACGGCTCGTGAGGAGAAAAGAAATGCGTGGCCTAAGACTTTTGGAGTTCAAGAAGCCATCAGAGAGAATAAGAGAGCCTATATTATGTAAAATCATTAAGGCGCCAATAACTTCCAATATGGTGTTCAGAACCGTCAAAGAACAGGCTTGGAAAAAGTACAACGAGAGGTAAGAGCACGAATACAGATCTGCGAACAGCTTTGGCAGACTTTTCGCCGTATCAGAGGAAAGAAGGTAAATTTGGAACAAGGGGTTAAAACCAAAGATGGTAAACTTCTTTTAAATGAGAACGACGTCTAACGCAGATAGAGCGAGCACTTTTCGGAGCTGCTCAATCCCCAACAGGGCACTGAAGATGGCAAACACATTGCTGGCGAGATTAGAGTGGAGAACAGTCTGACAGTAGATGAAGTCACTGCCGGGATTAAATCGCTAAAAGTGGGTTAGTCTGCTGGATTTGATGAAATCCGGCCAGAAATGCTCAAGGAAAGAAGATGAAGATGAAGAATGTGTTAAATGGCTAACACATGTCATTAAGGTGGCCTGGAAAAAAAGAAATATTGATGGTTTATGTGCATTATCTATGCAGAGAGATCATGGGCTATTTGGACACCCGAGATGGAAGTGGGCTGTGGTGCAGATGGTAGCACCTATGACCGACAATTGGGAGGTCCTGGGTTCGAATCCAGGTCCAACCAATCATCTTTTTATTTTTTATTTATTGCCAACATGTCTTGTTAATTAAATTACAACAATTTTGATGACAACTAAGCCGTACGCCTGTACGGCCCTCTATTTTTACGTTTAGTCGTAGAGTGGAGTTGAAATGTAAGCGGACGGAAATGTCGAAAAAAAACGTGTGTGGCCTACCGGAAGGGTACGATCCTGCAACCTTTACTTGTCGAGAGTAATGCTCTACCATTTGAGCTACAGTGAACAAAGAGCAAAAAAAGAAAGATTGCTCTTACTATAGGACAAATCTCATCAAATCTCTTTTAAGTCTTCCGGGAAAAGTATTCGCGAAGGTGTTAGAAGCGCGTTCCAGAGCTGTTATCGAGCCTTTGTTGAGGAAGAACAATGCGGCATTCGGCCTCGCTGAATCACAACCAACTAGCTTTTTCCTCTGAATGTTATTCTTGAGAAGGTCTGGGAATATGTCAAACCTGCCAGAAAGCTGCCGAAATAAGATTTCTGCGGTTTATTGCTGGTGTAACTCTCAGGGATTGAGTGAGAAACACCAGTATTCGCAGAGGTATTTAAATGTTGAGCAGCTGTTTCCTTGAGTTGAACGATCAATTCTTCGATGGTTTGGACACGTTGATCGCATGCCCCCTAACACACTTCCTAGACAGATCGTGTAAGCCGAGATGCGAGCACGTCACCCCCCTGGCAGGCCAAGACAGGTGCGGTAGGCTAAAAGAGGTGTGGTGAGTCAGATCCCCGAGACCGGTCTAAGGATCACGCCTGTGTCTTTTGAGTTGGTGGCAGAGGATCAGGAACGATGAAAGGACAATTTAGCGGACCTTGCTACGCGACCCTTCTTAGGATAAGCGGTCACCAAAAATGATCATGATGATGACTAAATAAATATTGTGTTGTTTAAGTATTTTTTTATTGCCAAAAATTGAAAAAGAAAAAACCCAATGTATCAAAATTAACGCTGAAAATATTAGAAACGTTGCTTTAGGTCCAGAGAAATGGTGGACCAGAAATGGATTCGAATGCAAATGTCAAATCCCAATAGGGAATTCTTCAAACGTGATTCAAGTGAATTCTGTAAAGGTTTTGAAACAAGAGCTGTGTCAATCGTGATTGATTCGATCCTTTGAACCCGTTCCTCTAAAAGTATTGGTGATTTCAATCCCGGTTGGGCAAACCAATCGTTCCTAATATCAATCCTCTTTCCCGTTCAAACGAACGAAATAAATGAAAAAGTAAAACCAATCGTTCCCACAGTATTAATTCTTTTTTCTTTCAAATGAACGAAACGAATGAAATCGGTACGAACCAATACTTTTCTCTCTCCATTATCTTTGGTCAAATGAGCGAAAGGAAAGAGAAAGGGTCATTTCAATCATTCACAATATTAACACGTTCCATTGAACACGTTCCAGGAACGCAGCGAAACTGCTACGATATTTCGAAAAAAATGTATTTGCCGCGCACACGCTGGCTGCTGCTAAAGTGCTAAGTCAATCCGGATTGAACGGAGGAACGGTAGTTGGTTTTGGATGGATGACTGAAAGGAGGACGAAATCGGTAAGAACGATGATGGTATCGACTCGATCCGGGAAAATGAACGATTGACACAGCTCTATTTGAAACGCCTGATAAGGACAAGACTTGAATGGACTATTGAAAAATAAAATGCTTAAAAAACAAATAAGGAACCTACGCAGGCAAATGTGCTCCAAAGCATTGTAAACGGTTTTCTCAGATTCTGGCGGAATAATCTTCTTTGTTCTTTTTTTTGGAAATATCAGAGAGTATTGATAGATTTAATGCGTATTTAGCGAAAAAAAAACGACACCAAACGAAAAACAAAAAGTTCTGCTTCTGTTCAGTCTTGCATGCAAAAATGCGGTAAAAGCGGAAATTATTTCAGAAAAAAACAGTTTTTTCCTGAAAACGACCCTTAAAAGTGGGTGGAGCTCAAAATTTTGTATCGAGCAAACTTAACAAATAGTAATTTCTTCAATATTTGTCATAAATTTTTTTTCCGATTTGGAGTCATTTTTCCGAGAAATCGGGTTTTTAAATGTCAAACATGTCAAAAGTAGCCATGGTCGATATTGTAGGCGGTCCAATTTGTTGCCACAAACAAAGCCTTGTTAAGGTTTTGTCTTGGGCCAATTTGTCTCAGAACCAAAATTTAAGTTCCTGTGCTTTCAAGTTAGACACTTGACCAAAAGGCATTTTGAGAAAAAAATGTAAAATAGAGGTTGTCTCACATTGAAGCAGTAGTGGGCGTTTCCGTTGACGGATTGAGCCAATTTTCACACTTTGTCTGTGCAACAAAAGAACCAAGCCGTGTACCAAGTTTCAGCTCTCTAGCTTGATTTTGAATACCTAAAACCTTCACACACACAGACGGACAAACGGATGGACGGACGGACGGACGGACGGATTTGGCTTTATCGATTCATTTGTCGGTCTCGATCACATCTCCAAAAGGTCTTAAGGGTCTACGGTGATGATTTCACTGTGTTACAAACTATGCATTAAAATTAATATACCCTCGGTCGAGTATAAAGATGATTGTTGTACCTGGAATCGAATCCAGGTCCTTCCAATCCGTCGTCGGTCATAGGTGCGACCATCTGCAACACAGATCACTTCCATTTTGGGTGTCCAAAAAGCCTACATGTTCGCTCTGCCTAAATAATACACATAAACCTACAACATCAAATCAGAAGAAATTGCTCGTGGGGAAAAATATCATCAAATGAAAAAATATCGATGAAACAAGGGCTTATTTTTCAGCAGAGCTTTAAAAAAAGTTTTTTTTTAAGGGTTCAAAAAGTTACCGTTGGGTATCACGCAAAAAAGTAGACCACTAATTTTTTAGCAATAACACATGCACAATATTTCCAAGTCACTTACTTATCGAACAGCCTACCTATAGGTAGCTGAATTTTGGTCCATGAACTTATGCTCCTATTTCAATTTCCTTCGAATCCAACCCTCAATGTTGAGCATTAATACTTTTACTATTGTATTTTTAATATTAGTTTTCTTTAACCATACCTAAACGATTATTTTTCCTTTAAATTTTAAAATCTTTCATTGGACACCCACGGCGTATGCGTAACATTTGGACATCGGGCACCCATGGCGTACGCCCATTTTAAAATAAAAACAAATGTAAAATTAAAGTATAATTTTTATTTCTTTGTTAGACTCAAAGCATAGTTTCACAAAAGAAAGAATTTTACGCAGTTTCCATCCTGAACATTGTTTAAAAAAAATTTTTTTTGTATCTCTTGAGTTGGTGTGAAAAACATTCGGTGAAGTGACTGGCTTACGAGGCTGTAATGTCTGTGCGCAATGAGGTATGTTTGATGAAGTGCAAATGTAGAAACATTCTGAAACATCAGTTGCCTTCCAACATCCTGGCACAATGTCCGGCTAGCAGTAACAAGAGTTCAGCTGGCTACATCACGTTCTAAACTTCATACTGTATTCCATTGGATGGATAATACCAAGTGAAACATTTTTGTGATATTAAGGGTAGATCCCATCGTGTCTTATAATTTGGCAGTACCTACTCTAGATTTAATGGTTGTTGAAAAACAGTACATCGTTTTGGTTGTTTTTGAACTACACATATTTAAAATGGAAACTTTAACTTCAACTCAGGACAATTGTTCTTTAAGAAATAGCAATTCTATTAACAACAGGGTGTTTTGTGGCTTAGAAGGAAGAAAGGTCCTTTTCAACGCACGACCTTGCCAACTAAAGTGAGCAAAATTGAAGAGTCTAGTGGGAGTAAACGGAAGTTAGGTATAAGCTTTGTGGCCACATCCTGGTACAAAATTAAAGAAGTGGTGCGTGCAACCGAAAGTTTAGTCTCTGTTTATCTACGCAACTAAGGGATAGAAATAGTTTTTTTCTCCGAAACCGAAGCCCTAGGTTAGGTTAGGTTAGGTTAGGTTGGAAAGGGTTGTTTGCAACTAGTGCAAGTTCACTCGATGGCCAGATTGGCCCATTGTGATTACCCTCTTGAGGAAGACAAACATGGTTGGAAATATGTCTTACAAACTGAGCCAGCCTGATCTTTTGATAAATCTTTTTAGGTCAAGTAGTGATATTCCTGCCAGGTCATCCAGGCTATCAAAGAATCTGACTCCTAAAAAGGTTAGTCGTCGTTCTTGGAGAGCTGGGTAGTGGCAGAGAAAGTGTTCTATAGACTCCATTTCTTCTTCATCCCTACAGCTTCTGCAGAAGTCGTTGGCAAAGATTCCCATTCGTGTAGCCATGACACCAATGGTGCAGTGTGCCGTGACTACACCAACGAGTGTTCTTATGAAATTTCTACTGAGAGATAGAAGGGTCGTTCTTCTTTTTAGGTCGAGTACTGGCCATAAGCTGTGAGTTATGATACAATCTTTAGACTGTTGCCAACGTTCACCGGCTAGTTTGATCGTGTATTGATCTATAAGACTTTTGGCTGTGCTGAAAGGGAGATAAACCCGTCGGTCAGCCATCGTTATGTCCATAGAACTGTGTGGAAGCTTATATCCTTTAATGCCATGAGGCAGTCCTTGACACACTTAGAGTATACGAGGTTGGAGTCCAGGGCCTTAAGTGCTGCTTGACTATCAACACATATGGTGATTTCCGTTGCTGGAAGATCCATAGATTGAATTGTCTGTGCAGCTCTCTTCACCGCATAAATCTCAGAACCGAAGCCTTAATGTGTTGATACGTTACGCCTTTTTAATTTATGTTAGTTCGTGCACAATTCAAACTCATTAATAAGGTAACCCCAATCGAGCAGCATCATATCTGCTGCATATAATCAAGGTTGTCTGCACGAATATTCAGACACACAAATTACTAACTTAACAGAGAATAATTTGCAGTACATTAAAATAAAACTTGTATCTTTCACACAATCAAAATGACATTCGTCTTCTGGTCGATAGGCATCATGGTTTTGACACTTTTTATACATATTCTGCAAAGAGATGCATTCTTGATCTTACTCGCTATGCTTGAATCTTATTTTTTTTAAATTCTGCAACCAAACACTATTTTTAGACAGAGGTTCTTTTGTCGTGACTTTTCCTTTTATCCGCTTTTCAATTCTTTTGTTATAAAAATGATAGAATGTTCGCATTGTGAACGTCAGCGAAACATTTTACTGTGGTATGGTATGTTGTTTGGATATATAGATACCCCCGCGCCGTGTCGTTGCTGGTCCTGATTTTTCTTCTATGCATTTCAGAGATTTATTTTATTTTTCAAAATTCTATCGCATCAATACTATACGAATATGTTTATGTGGATGTATTGCAAACATTCAGTGTGACGCTTTTGTGCTACTCGCTTTCAGTGTCAACCCAGGAAATAGATGGCCAACATTCGCTGCTTTTGTTGTTTTGAATAGTTGCGTTTTATTTTGGCATTTAATGTTGAAGCAGAATCAAAAAAGATGAATTTTGCTCTGTAATTGCAGATTAGCTGTTTAATGTTTTTGGGGTCTTTGGTTCACTGTGTCATGAAATGCATTTGCCAAGGATATGCTTCATGGTGCATCGTTTTGAACTTGTTTAAGTTTCTGACTAATCATCTTTCACAGTCGTGTCTGCAGTGTATGCCACATACTAAGTTCACATAGCTCAATCCCATCCCTTATGGAAACCCGGGGCGAGGTCACTCAGTGCTCCGTAGGTATAACAACTTGAAATTGATTACAGAACTTTTTTTAGCACTACGAGGACCGGCCGCGCGTGCTCATAGTAGTATGAGATTCTTACTCACTAAAAAACCTCCCATTTTCCGTCAGACTACGACTAAGTTTTCTTAACAAGTAGTTCAAGCTCCTGTAGTAATCGCGTGTGGCAGGTTGCTTTCCAACGAAGGCACCTACAATACCGTCAATTTATGCGGTTTCATCTTATGCTGTAGATCTAACGATCTCATTCGTTGTAGTCGGCGCGTAAGATTTGTCTGATCCAAAGTTCGGATAATTTCATTGTTGCGAGCACGGTTGCGATTCCTAGATCTCGGTGTAGATCGACGATTGCTCTGAGTGCCTTATTTTGAAAAGTTTCTAAAATAGATATATTGCTTGGTTTAGTACAACCCCAGAGTTGTAAACCGTACGTCCAAGATGGTTTTAGCACTTGCTTATACAAAAGCAGTTTGTTCTTTACGCTTAGTTTCGAAAATCTTACGATTTCGAGCTCGTTGTGTTTCTTTTTAACGTGCGGCTTATATTTAAGTTTTGCATCTAGAGTCATTCCTAGATATTTCGTATTTGAGTACGGGATTCGTACGGAGTTAATGAATAAAGGTTTGTTGTTTATCTTTTTATAAGTAAAGTTAACATGTTTTGACTTAGTCTCGTTAAGGACGACTCGCCAGCTCTTCGTCCAGTCGCATACTTTGTCTAAAGCGCGCTGAAGTTTTCCTGTTGATGGTTCAACTGTCGTATCAATAGCAAAAATAGCAGTGTCGTCTGCGAATGTAGCTAAAATTGTTCCCTCTTCGTGGGGAATGTCTCTTGTATAAAGCAAAAATAATATTGGGCCAAGAACGCTTCCTTGCGGGACACCGGCATTTATCTCTTTGAATTCCGAGTACTCATTTTCGTACCTTACGCGAAAGATTCTGTCTTCAAGGTAAGACTCTAAGATTCTATAGAAATTTTCTGGTAAGCTAACTTTAACTTGTACTTCAGGCCTTCATGCCACATCTTGTCGGAGGCTTGCGATACGTCGAGAAAAGCGCTGGTACATATCTTTTTCGCTTCCAGAGCTTTTTCGATTTCGTTTGTTATTCGATAGACCTGGTCGATTGTTGAATGCTTTTTCCTAAATCCGAATTGGTGATCCGGAATCAATCGTCTTTCTTCAATGATTAGTTGCAGCCTTTTAAGCAACAGTTTCTCGAATACTTTAGATATTATCGGCAGTAGAGAAATAGGTCTGTATGACTTTTTGTCGTTCGGACATTTTCCTGGTTTCGGAACCATTATGACCTCGGCCAATTTCCATTGCCTTGGAAAGTATAAGATTCTTATGGAAACGTTAATGATATAGAGTAGCTTGACCAAAGCTTTTTTCGGTAGCTTCTTTAGAATTTCGCTAGTAATTAAGTCGTAGCCAGGGGTTTTGTTGTTTCTCAGATTTCTTATCGTTTGACGAAGTTCAGCCAATGACACGGTTTTTATTCAATAATTATCTTGTACCGCATAAGGATTGAGCTCCTCGACCAACGGTTCCCCGTCAAACGGTTTGAATGTGTCTTCTAGGTAATCTGCAAATAAATCCGCTTTTCTTTGTCTTCTCTTGCCCATTCGCCGTTGGCTTTTCTTAACGGCGCAGAGTGGCTTCTTAACGGACTTGACTGCTTCCCAAAGAGAGTAGTTCAAACCTTTATCAGCAGTCAAACTTTCGAGGTAAGCAGTAGTCTCGCGACTTTGAAGTCTTGAAGTTCGTGCTTCAGTTTGTTAGAAAGGTGGTTCAAGATGGTCTTATCCGGGGGCGCTCGCGAACGTTGCCATCTCTTGTACGCTCTCCTCTTGTCGCATATTAGCTTTTCTATTTCTCGCGGATATATTGTTCCGCTGTTCGATAATTCGGACCTCCGAAAAGAAGTGTTATTCCACGCAGCGCTCTGAATAACTCTCACGAGTTTATCTAATTCGTCTTCTATTTCAAGTGGCGTTTTGAGCGGTACACTTAAAGCTATGTTTTCTTTGCAGTATTTTCTATAGCCGTCCCATTCGGTGTTGTTGTTAGTTAATAAAGTCGTTTTACAGAACTTAAAAAATAGCAGAAGTTTATTGATTTAAAAAAAAATAAATAAATAGAGTGGCGCAACAGCTCGAGGTGAACCAGGGCCAACTTCTCAACAATGTATGCTGGTGTGTTAATTTCTTTACATACAAGGGGACCTACAATTTTTTGCCGAATCCGAACGGCACTTTGAGAAGTTTTTTCAAGACAAATGATACTCTCGGAGGGCTTGTCAGACCCTCGCGGAGGTGGGGCCGTGAAAAAGAACAAGTCTTTTTTTTCAGGTGACGATGGCAGGATTCGAACCCAGACCTCCGGCGTAATAAGCACACACACTAACCACTACGCCACGGCACCCCACGTTTATTAATTTATTTATTTAATATTGAAAATAACTGTTTTATTTTTAACCCAGCAAACTTTAATTAATTAAGTTTTCTTGTGCATTTTTATAAGCATTATTTTTATTTTCAAGAGGATTAAAAATAAAATAAAATCACAAATTTAAAAATAGACTACTAAGCCGCAAGATAAAAAAAAATAAAAAAAAAAAAAAAACAAAAGAACAAATGGGGAAATATTTAAATACAATAAAAATTATATTAACAATAAAAAGTATTTATATATTTGAAAAAAAATTTTTTTTGTGTTAATCAAATAAGGCGAATATTTTCAACCATTCGAAAGAAATTCTTATTGTAAAAGCAGTGCCTTAAAGGTCCCCTTGTTAATGAGTTTTCACCGGGCAATAACGTTTTTAAGTTGCTGGGCAAAGCAAAGGTAAAATGGCAGCAAATCACCCTTAAAACAGCCAGGCGTTGTTGTATGTATTACCATAGCCAGTTGCTGTTTACCTAGGTTCTTTTTTTATATATGTCCTTAATTTCTCAATCTACACGTGTTTCCTCCTATGAAACAGAGGTCACTCTTCTGCAAATTTATTCAACCTATTTACTTGTGTCGGCCAAATATATGCCCGCAAAAAATCTAGGAAGAACCATCTGTTAATTATCCACCAACAAAGTTAGAAGCCCATAAAAATCTGTTCGATTTGATTATCTGCTGAATCTTTTGTGTAAACACAAATAAAATGTTTCGAACAATAAAACTCGTTCGATAAATTTAAAAATACTTTTCAATCGATACGACCACTTGCCCGGGGATCTTAATCTGAAATTAATTTATTTCATGTCTAACAATCAAAAGATGTTCACCTTCTAGCATAAATAAAAATCATGAAACATTTTGGCAAATGCATCTGAATTTCCTACAACTATACCTAGGTACAGCGCTGTTTCCCTTTAGTAGTTTTAGTTTGTATGTGTTTGTTTAGCAGCTCTTTTGTTTTCGAAACATCAACGCAGTCCCGACAGCATCATCAACGAGATCTTCAGAAGCTGCGGCTATATTGAAACATTGCGATCAGCACCAACATTTTTCGAAAGAACGAAGATGAATTCATCAATATGGTGATGTTAAACATTAAAACAAAAGAACTATAATATTTTTCTTATATTCGCATTGCCGTGAAAAGGAAAAGAGCTTTTGTTTCTAGCCACACACAGACACAGGCACAGAGTAGCATGGGAATTTGTTAAATTCCCAAAATGCTTGTCTTTTACGCTATTCAATTGTTTAAATTCTCGCGTTTACAGTTGATCTACATTTTAATATATTCAAGAATTTCATGCATCTTATCTTGTTGTCCTTTACCGAAAGTGTCACCTGATTTGTCATCCATCATGAACTACTATACTTTTCTTATATTAATGAAATAAAGTAAAGTCAGAAACTAAGAGCTGATTACAATGTTTACTTTAATATAATCTGTCATTTCAGCATGACAATTTTAAAAACTTTTTCGTGTTAATTTTCAAAACCATTTATCAGAAGGGTTATACATTATTAATTATTTCCCATATTCCTGCTTAAGTCGTTAGTTTGTGTAAAGCCACTATAAGTTGAATGGCCGCTGTTTCATTAGAATTTAGACATCACAGGTTTCTACAAATGCAGCGTTTTAAGTTCAAGATCTTAAGAGCTTCCGACTCCAATGCTTTAACCCTGAAGTCTCTATTCCCTGTCTATAACCCTGAGTGAATATTCAAGTTTGCTACTATCCGATGGAGCACTCAGACACATAATTTTTCTACTGGTTTATTCAACAAAAATGAAGATATCCCTACATTAATGTACTCAGATTTCCCGTCTTTCGAAAAAAAAACCGTCGAGTATAAAGCCATACGCGGAGCGGTCCGTCGGCTTTTGTTGAAGGTTATAATCATCTATATTGCGCAGTTTGTGTAAGATTCTTTTTTTTATTAAAATTATTTCTGGATATATTTTACAGTCTGTAATATACTTTTTTCGTAGTGCTGTCTACTGTTCTTATATTGGGTGATTTTATATTGGGTTTCGTTACTCTGAAAATAGGCTGACAAAAAGCTTTACCGTTTCGAAAATAAAGGGAAGGACATACTCTTTCTTGGCCTTTTTTAGGATTTTTATAATTGAAAAGCCATAAAACAGCAATTTCGATTATTCTTAATTACCGTTAGACTTTTTGATCAATTTTACAACCACCTCTGCTAGCATTTGCCACTTTTCTCAAGTTCTGCGGACATGGATTTCTGCGAAAACGGTAAAAATATGCTCTCTTTTATTTCGCTTGTTTTTGTTTCGCTTCAGAACTTAGGGTCGAAAACGGCAATTTTGAAACGTTTTTGATGCAGTCCGCTTGCCTTTTAAACATTACATACTTCAGCCAAATTTAAACAAGGTGGTCATAACCGTTAAGGAACTAGAAATCTTAAAAAAATAGTTTTTTTTTTTGAAGATTTTTATAAAACAAATATTTTGAAGTTTTTTCCAGTTCCCGTTAGACTTCTTAAATAGCAAAACCAGCAGCACTAGCCTTGGATGTTTTTTTTTAATTCTATCGCCACCGGTTTATGCGCAAACGGTAAAACAAGCTACTTCTTTATTTCGTTTTTTAAATAGGCTTCTAAAAACGTAGGTTAAAAACGGCAATTTAAAAAAATTTTAACGCAGCCTTCCTTCTTTTTGTAAGCTTTGTACTTTAACCGAATCTGAAAAAGATCGGTAACACCGTAAAGCTACTAAAAAACTTAAAAAAATTGTTTTTGAAAATGCTTTTATATTTTTCAGTTAAATCTCAGAAGATTTTGAAATTTCAAAATCCGCTATAATTTTCCTTAAAATTTTGAATTATTTCTGATACGTGTGGTTTTTTTATAGAATTCCAACAAACATTTTTTTTTTTCGAAAATGCGTCAAAACTGCAGTACTCAAACTGCTTTTTAAAAATATGACCTAAGCGATAAGCCGTTCAAAAGTTATGGCCTCCAACACTTTGAAAAACGTCATGCATTTTCGACTCTTCATTATTCAAAAACATTTTGATATTTTCGAGAAAGTTTTATTTTTTCATTAAAGCTTAGTATTTCTTAAACCTAGGTTTCATTTTTCTAGTTCTTGCCTACCAAACTTCTTGAAAACAAGTAAGTAAGTGCAAGAGTTCGTCTGTAACGAACTTCTAAATACCCAACCCTTTTTACCCATTAACACCAAATTTAAAACTTTTTGGTCTGTTTTATGTACTGAATGTCAATTATTTGTATTGGCCACGCCCCTAAAAAGGGTGTAGGGAGAAAATGGGTTAAAAGCGAATATAAATACCTCAAAAAAACAGCTTTTTTCCAAAAACGCCTCCTAAAAGTGGGCGGAGCTCAATGCTTTGTATGCAAAAAACTTAGCAAATGGTAATATTTTTAATATTGGTCATATAATTTTTTGACAAATGAATTTCTCGAGAAATCCGGTTTTCAAAGATTTCAGATGCTAAAAGTGGGCATGATCAATAGAGTGGGCGGTCCAGTTTTCGTCTAATTAAAGGCTTCTGGTCAATATTGCTCTCCACCAAAATTTGAGTTCATATGTTTTGTCTATCTTGACCAAAAGGCATTTTGAAATAAAATGTAAATTTGACGTTGCCTGACATTCAAGCCAATTGTGGGCGTGGCTGTGGGCGAATCTTCTCACATTTCATTCTTTGTCTGTACAAAATATGAACCGATTAACGCTGCAAGGTTCAGTTTCCTAGCTCAATTTTAAAGACCTCAAAACTGCATACATACGGACCGACGGACAGACGGACAGACGGACAGACGGACAGACGGACAGGCGGACAGACGGACAGACGGACAGACGGACAGACGGACAGACGGACAGACGGACAGACGGACAGATGGACAGACGGACAGACGGACAGACGGACAGACGGACAGACGGACAGACGGACAGACGGACAGACGGACAGACGGACAGACGGACAGACGGACAGACGGACAGACGGACAGACGGACAGACGGACAGACGGACAGACGGACAGACGGACAGACGGACAGACGGACAGACGGACAGACGGACAGACGGACAGACGGACAGACGGACAGACGGACAGACGGACAGACGGACAGACGGACAGACGGACAGACGGAAAGACGGACGGACGTACATGGCTTAATCGACTTACCTGTCGGTCTCGATCATATCTCTAAAAGGTCTTAGGGGTCTACGGTGATTATTTCACTGTGTTACAAACTATGCATTCAAATTAATATGAACAGATGAAATTTCAAACTGTAATTAAACCGTTATTTGTGCTTAAAAAAAATTGCCCTCTTTGGATTCTCTGACTATTTCCGCAGTTTATACGCACACCAAATTTTATCTTTCTACGACTTACCGTTCAGAAGTTATAAAGCGATTGGACGGACGGACAACGTTGCGATACCATAAGAGGTCCTTTTTGCATTTTTGGACGGACCGCTAAAAACGAGAAGGTATTTCAGTGTTAAGTTTTCGCCACTCAACAGGTCAGCCACGTTATGCGAACAAAGGCCGGACAACTGCAGAGGAAGCTTTCCGTTGTATCATTACGTTGCCTAGAGGGAGGCAATCGCGACAAGGAATGTGCACTCGCTACGTTTGGAGGCAGAATTGAAGAAAAACCTAAAAATTTGCAGAAAAACATAATTTCGATTGCCCTGTAGCCTATTTTAGGAGAGAAAAAAAAAATAGCAGGTAATGTAGACGAGACTTCATTCCAGATTTCGTTCATACAAAGTTTGTTAACCACGCCTTGATTATACTTTGGTTGGACCACGCCCCTTTTCGAAGTTTTACTACTTATAAAATGTGTAAAAATAACAATAACATCAGCATTACACAATATGGGATAGGATGGGGTATTCAACGGTCCGTTTTATGGACTGTAACTTCTGCGTACATACTGTAGCACTTACTCACTGTTTTTAAGTTAAGCAAAAGTAAAAAGAGAGTTAGACATGCGGGCTGCAGGGGGCGACACTACTCCCCATACATACATCACTGTAACACTTTGTCACAAAATTAAGAAAAGCAGCGTTTCGCAAAGAGTTTGACTTCGGTAAAATTTGGAACCCAGCCACATCATAATCCTGGACGAGGTAAGAGGGTGGAGCAGCGCTTTTTGTACGACTTGGCTAGCTGACTATGATAGCGCATATAGCCATAGAGTCTTTTATGCTCCGTTTCAATAAAAAAAGATTCCAGCACCAGACCGCTGTCCGGTTTTAAAGCCATCTGTGAAAATAAGTAGCATTCTTTTTCTGGCTCAAAGTCTGTCCGAAGCCATATTCTGAGAAGCTGAGGAAGTCAGAAAAGTCGACGTGGTAGTTTTTCACAAATCGATTTCTGGTTTCATTTGCGTCAGAGGGCATGCGTACCCATATTGGACAGGGGTCGAAGAACAATGCTCGCACAAGGTCTTCGAAATTCCAATGCAACTGGTGCCAAAAGTCCCTTCTCTTCAAACGAAGGACGATTTTAAGCAGCTTCAATGTTGACGCCAACGCCAAATGTCTCCTTCCTGTTAAGAAAGATGTTTTCTGATATCTCAGGATGAAATCAAATAGCAAAATTGCGCAAGTAGAGCTCAACTAGTCTGTCCGTACTTTTCAGCAGGAAGGACGACAGACCTAATGGGTCGGAAACTTTTTTCAAGGGTATTTTCCGACTTACCAGTTTTAGGTATGAACTCAACTTTAACCATGAGCCAAGGACAGACTTGCGACTGACCTAGTTATTTTTTACCTTATGATCAGCTAATGCCTGCTCTGCTTCTTTTAGAATAACAGGCTAAATTTCATCTAAGCCAGGTGACTTGAAACTCTTCAGAGATACAATTGCAATATTCCGAATGCATTTTACCAGCTTGTTGCATGGTGTTCGTTGGTTCTTGAGTGTCCACTAAGAACACGTTGTGACCCGATTTTCCGGGAATTGAGTTTCTGGGAGAAGACTAAATGTTCCCGTTTGGCATCAGTGTAGGTACCATCAGGCATAAGGATTGATGTAAGTTTGTTAGTCTCGACAACCCTTTTCTTTTCACTCAGAGCTTCAACTTCCTTATAGATAAGAGCCAATTTTGAACTTGTGAATCTCTTAAAATCCGTTTTTTTTTCTCTCGATAGAGATTCCAGTCTTTCCTGAATTCTTTTTCGAGGACCGATTCAGGTGCTTCCTAGTCTCTTTGCGAGAGCGATGCAGTTCAGCATGCCACCAAGGTACCGGTTTTCTGCGGGGGTTTTAAGTGAAACGATAGTTCAAAACAGCGGGTAAGGAACGCTGCTCAAATATTGAGCAGACAACTTCGCCCCTTATCTTGACCTAAGTTGGAGTAGAACTTAGAACAAAGGCAGAAAATCACAAATGATTTAAGGTCGATGTATCAATAATGTGTTAAGGTGGTATGTGGTGATATTTTCGAATCTTCATTCAAATATTCACTATTAAGACTAGTTCGAGCTGTTGCCCCACTCCTTTCGTTTGTGATGGAAACTTATCAAATATTTTATCAATTTCAAAACTTGAGGCCCAAGCATAATAGACTTGAACGGGATTAATCTTATGTCGAAATACAAAGAAAATCCCACTCAAGTTCTGCCAAAAGATTGTGTTGCCCATAATAGACTTAAGCAAAGGATTTGAAAATCTTCTGAGAACGTTTCGATTATCACTTTGCCTTGAAAATTTAAAATCAAATTCGAAAATTATGCCACTTTTTCTTCAACTTTGGATGTTTTTATCTCCGAAACCGATTGCCAGATCTAAAATGTGTTTAGACTTTTGAGGTCAGCGTATAATTCTTGGTATATTCCATTCTTTCACGGATTTTTTGAAGCACGTTAAAAAATAAATATGGGTTGAAATATGACAATTAGTGAATTAATGACAAGCAAAAACAAAACTTAAAGCCAACACAAGTTAACGCAAATCTTACGAAACCCAGCATAAGGCTATTATGGTCGTGGCATACGGATCGTGTGTAATGGGACATTTTTTTGGAAGGCCAACTTAAGCTCATCAAAGTCTATTAGGGTTGTGCCTTTAATCTTAACCGCCGGAAATACTAGCCAACGAAACGTCAAAAAAATGGGGAAAATTCTAGGACTTCAACACTTGATCTTCGAGTCAAATTTTTATTTTACTCTTTCACTTCGAAAGTTTTTATAAATGTTACCTAGTTAATTAAAAATGCTATAAATTCGAGGTTGTACTTTTCTTACCTTTTAATTTTTTGTAAATTTGATCATCATTCATCAGGTATATTGGATAAAAATAAAACTCATATTTTTTAACGAAAATATTTTATTAAATTTTATATTCTATATACAAAGCTTGTTTTTTTTTTATTCAATGTGTAGTTTTTAAGACTTGTACCCTAGACACATACATAACTTTTGTTCACTTTTATTTCTACCCATAGATGTATAAATAAAAAAAAACCCATAATTATTTTACAATAAAATTTACACATATTATTTATACATATTCGTCTAGTATTTATGTTTTACAATAGTATAAGATTTATAATATAGGTATTTGATTCCTTTTCAGTGTACCGACTGCATTTTTAAGTCTTTGCCTATCAATTAATTACATTTTTATTTTATTGCACAAAAAAATTAAAATATTTTCTATTTTAACTGCATACTTAAGGCGCTGATTTATATTTGCTAATTAATTTCAAAAGAGTCTATCTAGAGAAAACCATTTCAAACATCACGAAAGGGAACTGTAGGAAGTTTGCATACTTTCCTAGCTGTCACACTCATATACTAGATACTCACCATACAGGTAATATGAAATTTAAACTTAAATCTTGACTTCTTGTTCTTACTCTAGACTTATTTTTTTAAACTTCATTCAATTCAAACTATAAATCAATGAAATAAAAATTAAAAATCATAGAAGCTAGGAGAATATCAGACAAACCGAAGAGCTATAAGTATAATAGCTGCAAGCTTAGAAAGTTATGTGTTAACATGACTGCCAGAAAGGCGGTACTCTAGTGACACAACAACTCAAACCAGGTTTGAGACAGGTTGTGCTGATGATGCAAATTTTGTACTGATAACGATGTTGTCAAAGAGAGTTGGAGTTACATATTAGTTTTTGTTATGGTCGCTAAGGGTATCAGCGGGTCTCAGGTTGGCAGACCACCATACAGAGACTGTTAGAAAAACAGACCAAAGTTGCCTTGCTATTCTCGATTTATACAATTAAAAGGTCTCTTGTGAGTGTAAAAATAAAAAAAAATAAAAAACGGGCCAGGGTAAAAAAAAGATGGATGCCAATGATGCCAATGATGGATCACCAAATTAAAAGCGTGACTAACCCCTGGTCATGGAAAGAATGGGGGGAGTGGAGTTACCGTTATCCAAACCGGTAAGATACCTGGGCGTCATATAAGACTCCAAACTCAGCTGGAGGGATAATATAGAAGATCGTGTCAAGCGGGCATACGTGGCATTATACGCCTGCCGCAGAACGTTCGGAAGCATGTGGGGACTGCAACCAAACATGGTACACTGGATGTATATAGGGGTTGTAAGACCCATCTTAACTTACGGTGACGGAAGAACGTGTTTTTCTCTAACCTCACCAAAGTTCAAAGGGCAGCCTGCATGGGTATAACAGGGTCCCTAAGGACCACACCCACCGCGGCACTGGTGGTACTACTCAACCTCACCCCCTTGGACATATACTGCAGGAGCAAGGCAGCTAAAACAGCTGTTCGCCTAAGGGAATCCGGACTGTGGTCCTCAAGATCTTATGGATGCGCCTCTCTGGAAACTCAATGGACTGCCTCCACAGATACCCTAGTCACGGATTACCTCCCTATGACATTCGCCTTCAACAGGAGGTTCGCTACCAGAATGCCTGAAAGAAGTGAATGGGAAGATAAGACCATTACAGGAGATGACGAGATCGCCGTATATACCGACGGTTCTAAGATAGACTTCGGAACCGGTGCGGGCATCTTCTGTGGAGCTCTGGGACTAGGTAAATCTTTTCGGATTAATGACGACTGCAGCATTTTTCAGGCGGAGCTGGCAGCCATAATCCAAGCTGCCTCCGAGCTGAAGAAACACAGCCCCGCAAACAAGACCATCACCATATACTCTGATAGCCAAGCGGCAATTAAAGCCTTGGAATCAGACGTAGTGAAGTCAAGGTCTGTGAAACTATGCAGGGAAATTCTGGACGAGTTATCACTTGGCAACACTGTAACTGTGTGTTGGGTGCCAGGTCACACCGATATATCGGGAAACAAAGAAGCGGAGAAGCTTGCGAGATTTGGGTCTGGAATGAATGCATCTCTAGCCCTCAAATCCATAAGAGTCCCGCTGAGTTCGATAGCACGTAGGTTAGAAACTGAATCCTTGAGTAGAACCAATCTACGTTGGACAGAACTTGATACGTGCAGACACACAAGGGAGCTATGGCCAGCGGTAAACAAAAAGAGATCACTATTTTTGATCGGACTAGCCCGCAGGAACATCCGAGTACTCACGGGAATCCTCACGGGGCACTGCGCTGTGGGTCTACACGCTGAGCGGCTAGGCATACCGCATAACGATTACTGCAGAAGCTGCAGGGACGTTGAAGAAATTGAATCTGTTCGTCATCTGCTCTGCGAATGCCCAGCCCTAAACAGCATCAGGCGTAGTATCCTCGGCAGCTACTTCTTCAACGAGCTCGAAGATCTAAATAATGTAGATCTAAAGGACCTCCTAAGATTTGTATACAAATCCGAATGGGTCCAAAAGGGCGGAACTCTGAGCTTCTAACAGCGGTCTATTTCTGTTTTCGTTCCAGGTATTAAGAAGGTTCCCAATGTACACAATGGACCCAACTGCTGGTCTAAGTGAAGCCGTGACTATTGTCAAAAGGGCATAAGGCACCGCATCAGCAGCAGGTTCTGGATTTGCATTTTCCAAGATCAGCGGACATTTGCAGGGAAGGCTAGCTTAACAACAGCAAAGGGCTATACACCCATAAACGTCCGTACTTGTTCCATGCTCAAGACGATGGAGCAGCTTATCGACGTGTGATAAGCGATTACTAACACACACGATAGTCACATAAGTACTTAGAAGCAGATCCGTTAACAGAAAAAATCCTTGGACTGAAATGAGTATGCTATGGGTGCGTTTCTTGACACAGAGGAAGTGCTCAATAACATCGAAGCAGAAGCGATTCAGCGCAGATTGAGAAGTGCTTGTCTAGATGGAGCAGTCGATGCAACTGAATCGGGCGCATGCTGGGCACTCGAAGGATCAATAGTAGTTATCTAGACGAAGTATGCACCAGGAGAAAACCGCAGGTGTCCCCTTTTCGCTAATATGAAAGGCCTAGAGAATGAACGCTTCATTGTGAGCAAAGAGAAATTCCCCTCTGTTCTCAGCGATCGGCTCAGCAACGCACTCCATTGGTAGTAAATGGGTCGAGGCGCGAGCATTTGGAACTAATCCAATCATCAGGCCTCTTGTTTGTCTTGTCTCCTTGTTTACCATGAAACGGCGATTCCAACCTTCAGTGCACCAAAAATGGAAGCAATAAAGTTACCGATATCCAAATCTGTAAGATGCCTGGGCGTTATATTGGACTTCAAACTCAAGGGAGGGAGAACATAGAAGATCGTGTCGAGCGGGCACACATATATGGCTCTTTATGCCAGCCGCAGGACGTTCGGCAGCATTTGGTGGCTTTAACGGCACAGGTACACTGGATGTACATGCGGGTTGTGAGACCCATCCTAATATACGACGCGGTTGTATGGTGCAAAGCTACAGAAACAAAATATCATCTCCCTAACCTCACCAAAGTCCAAAAGTCCGCATGGGAATAACAGAGGGTCTTTAAGAATTAGACCCACCAGCATTGAAGGCATAACTCAGCCTCAGATCCTTGAACATGTACTGCAGCACCAAGGCAGCTTAAACAGCTGTCCATCTAAGGAAACCCGGACTGTGGTCCTCTAGACCTTACGGACAGACCTCTTTAGAAACTCAGGGGCGTGCATCTATAGAAATCCCAGTCACGAACTAGCTTCCTCTGATATTCGCTTTCAGTGGAAGGTTGGATACCAGATTACCGGAAGGATGTGAATGGGTGAGAAAGGCAGTCCCTCTAACAGACGACGAGATGGCATCTGAGATTGGTGTCGGAACATGAACAGGCATCTTTTGTAAAGCTCTGGGATTAAGCGAATCCTATCTATTATGTGTTTTGTCTTACAAATAGCCGGACAAAATTATTTACTCTGAAAACATCCTCAAGTAGACGTCCGAAAGTTCCAAAAACACTCTAGGACTGATAAGATTATATTTCAGACTGCTGTCGGGGGCTTTCCCTGATCATACAGCACGCAACTACAAATTTTCTAAGGATTCTAGATGTGCTGCGAACCTCAGGCGCCACGTTGGGCACCATTGTTGTGTGGCAGGTGTACTGCATGCTTTACACATCGAATCACAATGAACAGCACTGAATTATGTAAACACTGTGAATCAGCAAAAATAACACCCATAAGGGAAGTGGCCTCTACTTGCTTCCTCTAAATTCAATATAGCCATAAGAACATGGATAAAGGAGCAGGAGAACTGTAGAAAGTACCACAACGCATTGCATGTAAAACTCTCCCCCATCCCAATATATTCAATTTTAATTAATCACCAAGAAAAGCTACGATTAGAACTTTAAATTTAAAACGGTTAAACATAAGACAGCGTCCCTTGGTCAATATTGTGTCTCCTTGCGACTTCTGTTGGACTCTATCCGGCGTTGTCTTCCAGTAGGGCAGAAGCTCGCTAAATCTTGACACTCTCCTAAGCTAAAACGTCTTGATGAAGAGGAGGTCGTTTTTGGACATGACCGAAATCAAAGAGACAGAAAAAGAAACTGCATAAAAAGATATCTCTTCAAAAACGTTGGCTGTATTATTTTTGTCGACAAAGTAAGACAAGAAAACTGGCCCTCGTTAAAGTTTTTTTACCCTACCCACCCACGTTCTATTAATTTTTTATACTTTTGTCCCTCCAAAAATTAAAAAATCAAAACGAAAATGAAATAAAACAATGTTTTTTTTTTTTACTAAAATAACTTTTACCAAAATAGGAAAAAAAATAATAACTTTATTATCTTAACATCAGTCACACATACATTTTAACAAGTTTGACAACTGGTAAACCGTTTTCCTGCATTGAAAATTTTACCAAATACACCTTTTTCTTTTTTCAACTTTTCTTTTTCTATATAAATCAATAAAGTTTTTTTTAACATTTAATTAGGAAATTTAGCTAATGTATCAACCATAGAGAAACCCTTGACCGATTTATTCAAATTACGTGAAATAATAAAAAAGTATGTGTTTTATTTTTATTTTTTATAAATATATCACACCAAATTTTTCTCTTTAAAGAATACCCAATTTCGAAAACAATAATACATACGCTTAAAAAAATTAAAAAAAGCCAAACATAAAATAATTTTCTAACCATTTTGAGACACCTATCTATCCTACTACATACACATATTAAATCTGTTTGCTGCTATTAATATTTTTTTTTAATTTTTTACATAAATTAAATTGTATGTGTTTAGTCATGTGTATACATAAATTGTTTAAAGATTTTTCTTTGTTATATTCGGAATGAGTTTAGGATAAAAAATACATTTTACATATTTTTAAAGTTATTTTGTTCTTAGGTACAGTTTTTTTTTGTTTTATGTAAAAAATATAACAATAAAAAATGTTAGTTTGCCCAGTTTTTTTTTATACATATTTTCAAACCAATGTAAGATTTATTGAAAGCTTACTTAATTTTTTCAAGTGGGCAGAAGAGTTATCTACTTTGTTTATTTTATTTTCGCCTAAAGGTAATAGTTTATTACGTTTAGTTAGTTGTTTTCTTTTAATTTTAATGTTATGTTGGGATTTGGTTTCCATGATTGTACACCTACCTAGAGAAGAGGAACAAATGGGTGGTTATTGTGTTTACAGAAGTTTCGAGCTTGGAGTTGTCCACATGGAGAAATGAAGCACCATTTGGAAAATAGGGGAGCTATGAAGGTTTTGGGTTGTTAACAATACTCCCATTGGTGAAAGAACCAACAGCGGAGTCGTTGATGAACGTGACTTGATTGGGCTTGACCAACATGGAAGCACTGCACCTTCTCACGAGAGGATGTTACAGGACGTAACTAAGTTCAATGTTTTGAAATCGCGACTGTTTTATTAAATTTATTTTGAGAACTTGTGGCAGTTGGTTGTCTCATAAGAGCCTTTCCTTAAAATTCTTTCATGTCAGTTGCAGATGCTCTAAGTTAAAAATTTTCGATCTTATGCTGGAGAGACTTGTCTAAATATTCACTTATGTCGTAAATTTTAGAACTGCTGGATTCAATTAAACGATGCTTTTTAATCTAATATGGAAAAGTTTAAATTTGAAATAACTATTCATTCGAATGTATAAATTTTTAAAACTTTTTTTCTGGTAAGTGGACGAGTAAAATTTAGTTGTTAGTTCTTTTGCTCAATTCAGAGACATTTTATATTGTGACACAATCACTTTTGTACATTAACAACTCAGCAATGAAAACTTCGTTTTCAAATCCTCTTCTCTTATTTTTTTTTCCTTTTTAGTTAGTTTACATGCCTCTTCTATATTTTAGATATTTTCCAAAAGAAATAGCAAAAAAAAAACAGTACTTCACAAGCATTGAACTTTTGTTTTATACATCCACATTATTTCTTTTTGATTTTCTATACAATTATTTTATTATTTGTAAAAAAAGAATCATTCATTTATTTATTTTTGTTTTATTTTTATTTATAATTAATATAAGTTTATTTACTCATACATATTTCTATATATATTTTATTTAATGAAGGCCACATCTAGTTTATTTTGAAATTCGTTATCATCATAAACGCACATTCATTTATTTACTATTTTATTTTTTACACATCCTTACCTATTTTATGGTTTTGTTTTTAGTTTTTTATCTCCTATAAAGTAAGCATAATATTCTCAGTGTCAGTATACATTCAAGTTATTTGCAATAAAATTTCTTTATATCTTATTTTCTCATTTAAAATTATTAAATTATATAAAAAGTAATCAATTTAAATTTCGATTTTAGCTAAATTTTTGTTTCAATAATTTTTTTTTTAGAAATATAATAATAAATAGTCTTTTGAATGAATAATTTTGATTTTTGTTTTCCAGTAGTTTTTCATAATATGACAGTCTTTAAGAGCGAAATAAATAAATAGTAAGTTTTTGTCATGAATAAAAAACATTAATACTTGATACAGCTGAAAAATATGTAGCATATTAATGGACCGAAAAACTACCTTACCGGACTAAAAAGTTGTCATGCGCTAAAGTTAGTAACAACTGTTGCCAAATTGTTGCATAACTCTTTCAATATTTGTCTTTTAACATCCTTATAGAACTCGTATCATTTTCATTTGGTTTATTATGGTGGACGGAGGCCAAGCAAAGGGCCCATCATTGCCCGTTTTAAATCAAAGTCCGCTGGAAGGCACTTTAACTTAACGATTGCCGTTAAATCTTCCAATCGAATTAATCTGCATATAACAATCGGATAACAAACGATTTGAATTCGATTACGAATATTGATTTCCAAGGAATATTTTAGCAATTTGATCCCGTATTGCTAATCGCTGTTTCTTTTGACTGAAGAGGCATCGGGGTAGTAATTAGTACATAAAATTTTTCCACACCATAAGCTCTACTCAGTTAAATTGTCTCTTCTCCTACAAACAGATCGATTTTTTAAGCTTAGCTTTACCAGGGAACATGGTTTTCAGTAAACTTTAGTCTCAAGTGGTCTTGCGTTTAGTAAATTTACTTTTATGCATTGGCGTTGGAAAACAACTCTTCACAACTGAAAAAGATCAAATATTGCTGAAAACCATTCCAGTAAACCTCAGGTCAAACCGAAACTTCGAATAGAACGATAGTACGGTTCGTTCTTTTTGTGGTTTTAAGTTGATAGCGTTGGCATTTGTCATCTGTCAAACTCATCTAACATTTGAAATGTCAAAATGAAAGTTGAATGTTTGCCATTTCTGAAAATTTATAGCTGAGCGATCCAACAACGCGCTAAAATGTTTGAAGAGTGGAAACGCTACTGATGTCATAAGACCTGTGCAACTTCGTTATGACCGCTTATTCGCAGATATTGCCGATGCAGGTGCAAGTGTGTGGGTGATGATACAAATTATTCGATTTGGAGCGATATGGTCGAATGATAACCGATTTTTTTGCCGGTGATTGAAGATCATGAATAGGGCGAAATGTGATTCTAACAAGACACACAATACGAACATTTAGCGAAGGCAAAATCTGAACAGTTATGGCTTTATTGAGTTAGAAGTTTCCTGATCGCGTAATTTCATGTTTTGGCGACGTTAATTCGCCACCAAGATCATGCGATTTGACACCGTTATATGAAGTCACTCTATTTAACGGCAGTCGTCGACTCTGCAAAATTTGATTGTTGAGTGAAGCGGCTTGGCATAGTGTTCTGGATGAATCTTGGATATATTTAAAGCCTAACAGAGAGGACGTAGAATGTGTATATTCAACCAAAAGAGCGTTTCAAATAACAGTGAATTAAAACTGTGTACCCCTGGAACCACCAAGCTCAGACAAGCCAACAGTGAGAAAAGATTGGACATAAATTGAGTGTTTTTAACCTCAAAGGGAGAAGGAAGAGCCTTTGAAATTAAAGTCGTCAACTCTACAAAAGATGTTTGTGGTGTAAAGCAGCTGTGCGAAGTAGTTGGTGGTGAACTTCCTGAAAGCCGCAAATCAACCAAACTAACAGAGAGAAGCAGCGAGGACCCAGAATGTGTATTTTCAATCAAAAGTGGAAGAGCCGCTTCAACGACAGTCATAATCTGTGGATTACATGTTTGTGGAGTGAAGCGGCTTGGCATGGCTGGTGGTGGTAAGACTGTATATCTCTAGAAACACTAAACTTAATCAAAACAACAAAGAGAGATGACTGGAATAGGATGAGTATTTTCAGCCCGATGAGGAAAAGCCTTTTAAATTACAGTCATTTAGGGGGTTCACACGACACAACATGCTGTGAATGTTAACATGAATTTGAACGCAAGGCTCCTTTAACTGTAAATTTTTCATCAAGCAATGTTGTACAACATGTTGTACCGTGTGAACCCCCCTTTTGTCTCTGAATAAGATATTTATCCTCGAAGATAAATATCTTCCCGGCCCAGAAATATTCGAATCGATCCCAGGGGCGGCGAGATAGAGAAGTAGCGAGACTCAGATGGCGCACGCAAGTTGAATGGGACCTCAGCCAAGTTCGCATGCAAAACTGGAGACGGATAGCTGAACACAAACTGGCTGGTGAAGCTTGTTCGCTGGGGCCCAGGTTCTTGAAGGGAAACTCAGCCAACTTCGCATGCAAACCCTGAGACGGCTAGCTAAGTACAAGCTGGCTGACGAAGCTTGTTTGCTGAGGCCAAGGTGCTGCCTCTTTAAGTAAGATGAAGTAATCGAAGCGATTTGAGTGGCTCATTAGTGCCTATCAATGTGGCCAAGAAAAAAGGAATTTTTAACATATTAGAAACGTACCTAACTAGAATTTTACTCTAAAGTGAATAACCCACTCAAGAGTGAAACTGCTGCGGATCGCTCTTAGGTCAATTTCAAGAGTCATGAGAATAACTCGCCGCCTTGTGAGCATTCCAAATGTATTGCGCGATGAAGTGCTTCTATCTATACCATCTTATTTACTTATTATTCGTATTGCAGTCTGGACGAGGGAGTTTTTTTTAATTGGGTGACTGGACTGAGATTTTACCATCAACACGTCAATAGGAGTGTGGAAGTATTGATACTGGGGTTATACTATAGGCTTGACCCAGCTGAATCTATAATTAATAAATGTCACCCACAATCGTGGCTTCCACAACATCTTGAGTGCTGAATGGATCTGCACGACATAAACATCAAATGAATGGTTGACTTATTGCGATTGTTTTCTTGTTTTCGTGTCATCGTACGTTCACTTCTTGGCAGAGTTCTGTCATTCAAAACCCTTGTCGTATGTGGGACAAGAATTAAATAATTGAATAGATAAAAACGCCATTGAACCACCTTGAAATCGCACTAGCAGTTAATAAAAAAAATAGTGACGCTCTTGAGCTTTGTGTAGCCTAGTTCTCCATTTTATTTGACTGGAAATATAAAAAAGAAAGTTAGCCCCTGTGTCTTTTGCAAAGTCTCCGTTGAATGAAAAATGAATAAAATACGTTGAATGAAATTGAAAAAGAAAAGAAGATAGTAAAATTTGTAGGTGTCTTCTGTAAAAGCTCAGTGGGAGAGCTGTAATGAGAGGGCGTATAACCCTGAATTTCGACAGAACTGACTGTATATTCCATTGGAATAGGTTTTCGAAATGAAGAAAAATAAAATTTATTCTCATACAAAAGCAGAGAGCAAACCTTTGATCAGACAATAACTTCATTGAAAAAGGGTATCAATGCATTACGTACCAAGTTAAAAACCAAGACTTTTATTTTCGTTTCGATTTTAAATGGGTCTTGGATATGTTCACTACTTATTCCGTTTACCCAAATGTTCCACAATTATTTAAATTTGATTTAAATTTGATCTGATTTGACAGCAGACAATTGACCGAGGTATCATTTAGATTTACAAATTTACTCAAAAATTATTCAAGGTTTTTAGAAAATAATTACTTTTAGAAAATATTGATGGTTCTATATTCCGGCCGCAACCAAATTTTTATCTTAAGATAGTTCACTCCAAAAGTGGTTACTTTTTTGTACATTCAAATCCCACCTATTGTAAATCAAAAGAACAAACAAAAAATATACCTTAATTTTCAAAGGCTTTCAAAAAAACGGACTGTCATAACACAAAAGAAAAACCACAAAAATATTAACGAAAATTCATATTTTCTCTTAAAAAAAAAACAGTATAAATACTTAAGTTTCTAAAGCTATCAGTGAAATGACAATATCGCAGAAAAATAAGAAACAAATCTGTTTGTTACAGTTTTCACTTGTTTGTTTTTAGTACGTATGATAGGATGGATAGTAGAAATTTTGATGAAATAGATGAAAGGGATGTGAAACACATTGAGGACATAAGAAAATGTTTTGTTTTTTTTACTTATAAAATAGGCATCGATTTGTTTGTTTTTTTTTTTTTCTCTAAACAAAGTTACAAAATTTGTATACTCTTTCTTGTTATCTTCATCCATCAAGAATTTCCAATTTTGTTTTTTAAATACATTTTACATAAATTTTGTCTGATTTATATTATATGTTTATATACTGTGAATAAGTTTATCAAATACATTATTATTTACTTCATTCTTATATTCTTCTTTTTCCTGATTAATCTTGTTTTTCATTGTTCACGCATTCGCTCTGGCTCTCTCACGCTCTCCTCTTTATCTTCCACTCGTTCTCTTTTTTTTTTTGTAAGTAGTTTAATCATAAGTAATACGGGTGTACTTTTGGGGTGGGTGTAGATTTGTTTCTGAATCTATACTTCCGTAGGATGATTGCGACGAAGATGGATAAACTGGAGAATACTGGGTAGAAGATGGATTGATTGTGTCGTCTGGATGGTAGTTCGCTCTTCGGATGTTTGGCCTGTCTGTTGTTCTTCTTCGATCTCTACCATGGATCACGCCTGTGTTTTCATTTAAAAAAGAAAAGTAAATAAAAATTGAATAAAAGAGTTTTTTTTAATGTTTTAGAAAATTGTATTAAAAAAAACTAAACGAATATAAAACATTTTCTAAGAAGCCGGGGGAACCAAAAGAATTTGTGGGGAATGTGAGGAAAGTTTCTTTTTGTTTATTAACAATTTTGAAAAATTTTCAACTCAAGACAAGGTAAAATAAACCAAATTTTGTGGAGTTTTTAATTTTTGTTTTGTGTGTGTTTCGTATGCCATGAGCGTGCAGATAAATTTGGTGAAGTGCATCTCTAAGAAAAATTGTGCTAAACATTTAAAAGTTATATAAAAGAAATATTGAACATTTATTTATAGCATACCTTTAGAAAGGATCTAAAAAGTGGAACTCGTTTCATAAAATCTTATATTTAACCATCAAATTTGTTTCAATTAAGGCATTTTTACTTGCGATTAGAAAATTTGACAAGTTTTTATATTTTTCAGAGCTTTCTATGTAAGAGGTAACCAAATCCAATAATTTGGAAAGATGTACATAACAAGTTATTCTCAATATTCATGTGATTCGCCACTGTGCCTCGGTTTAAGTTGTTGTTACAACAGATGGTGGCGAAGATGGCATTCAATAACTGGCACTTTCTAAATTTTATGTAGTTTATCTTTTCAACAGATGTTGAGCACAAAGTTTGTGCTTTTTTTAGTCATGGAGACGGTATCCTATTAAAACACTCGCTGGTTTTAACAATATGATTTTTTAGGGAAAAACGATGAATTTTAAGAGAAAATTTAATGTCTCGCATTTTTTCGATTAGATAGTTTGGTAGGACCATGAGCTTTCATGAATTTAGAATTCTTCGTGCGAGGTCATTTGAAGACTAAGATGTATGCTTCTTGCCCAGGAACAATTTTTGGGACCTCAAGCAAAATATCGAAGTTCAAATTGCGGCATTTCACCCACTTATTCCTTAATAACTCATCGATAATTTTGTCCCTAGAAAATGTCGTTTGCAATAGAAGTCGTAGTGCTTTCATGAACAATTCTGAGTTCTGAGCGAACTTTATACATATAATAATTCCAACTCGTACTGATTTTAAAAATATGAGTGTTTTATTCAATAAAAATTTCAGCACAACCTGATGGCTCATCCTTGTCGGCAGAAATTAATACCCAAATTTAAAAAAATTAAAGAGACGACTAGGTAAGGTTGAGATTTGTTGGAAAATGCAACTATCCGACGCAAAAAAAGGACAATTTTATTACCATGCAGACACCTATATTAAAAAATCGTTTTCTCTGCACTCAGACAGATTTGGACAGATACCAACAGAAATGCCTCCGCAAGATCGACGGAAGCCAACTCAACTTTTCTTTGGTAGCACATGGAAGACATGCTTATGCGATTTTTTTTTTGTAACCCACCCGAGGACTGTAGAATAATCCAATTATGACGAATAGGAGTATTGTGGCAAATTCGTCTACTTTTTTAAATTTTTTTCCGGTACGATTGACATTTTTGGAAAGGTTTGGTGTAGATTGTGTTGATTCGGATTGCCATACCCTATTGTGAAGCAAGCGTCAGATAGACGTTCCGTGTGTCTGCAGTATAAAAACGGATCTTGGCAGAAAATAAAGTAATTTCTTGCAAGTGTTTTCTTTGAGTTTCACTTCCTGTGAATATTTTAAATTCTATGAAACGAGTTACGTTTTGTATATTTAACCAAAATACAATAGAAAATATATATGTGTCGTGTGTGGGTGTGTGTGTATATAAAAATGTATGGAGTGTACTTTCAAAATAAATGTTTACATAAATTAGAAGACTGATAGAAAGGGTTCAAAAAAGCATTCCATTTATCTATTAATAAAATATAAACACTACACACAAAACACGAAAAATATTAAAAAAAAAAAACTAATAATATTAAACAAATAAATAATTCTCTTTTTTGTAGGTACAATTACGACAGCAAACCAAGACAATGTAGGCATACAGGTAGATTAGGTAGTCATTCCGAGTTTAATTAATTTTTGTGTTTCATTTTGTTTTATTTATTTTATTTTTATTTTTTTTTTTTGGATTTTCTTTTATTTAAAATCTTACAGTCGAGAGCGATGTTTCTTGAACTTTAAAATGCTGACGGCGAAAATTTTCCAGTTTCACTTTATTCATGGGCGCACCTAAAAGAATTAATTTTTAACAAATAAAGGGTATTGTTGCCAGCAGAAAATAAATAGAAGACAAAAGTTTGACACTAAACAATGAAATAGAAAATGTATTTTTTTTTACGAAATCAAAGGAAATTTATTTTTGTCACTATTTTTCTTTTTATAAAATTGGACCTATGCATATACTAAAATCTATCCTTTAATTAAGTCTGGAAACATGTCGCAAGAGTTGTCTCCTTCAAGTCAATGCGTAGGTCTTCATTTTGATCGGAGGAAAATATGTCATGATTCAAAGGAATTTATTTACCAATTTTCAACATCAACGCTTATAAGCGCAAGCGGATAAAAGCGCAGTCTGACATGTTAAAATTAATGCGGATTACATTATTACGTTCTTTGAGATAGATGGTTAAGTTTCTGGCTTATGGCTGGAGAGTAATAGGTGCGGTCACCAAGAAAACTATCTGATCCATCTATCAAAATGCACCCAGACATACCTTTTAAAGCTGAAATTCTTAACAAAGGCAAACCACGGATTTGCGCCCGTTTCCATTGTGGGCGCAGGTTCTTCAAGTTATTAGAAGAAATTAAATTAGTGTAGAGATGGAGCACGTTGACTCCAAAAAAAATTGACACTACCTGACAGTTTGTCTACAGTTGGATGCTGTATCTTCAGTTCATTTTTCTCTTCCAAGTCGGGAGGTTGTTTTGATAATTTCTTCAAAAGTGACGAATGCCAAATCTCATTTAAAATGTGCAATTCACAAACGGGTTGAACCTATGAGTCCAACCCGTGACCACGGAAGTTGTAACACGCTCGAAACGTCGGAAAATATATAAAAAGTGACACAGTAAGTCCAAAATTTCCTTTTTTCTTATAATGTCAAACAACCGCGAAAACAGTCTTAAAATTAAAATTAATGATCTTGTGTCTGTCGTGGACACCCTTTGCAAAAAATGTTGTATTTCTTACTTCGCGGACTCGACTCGAATCTGAACTTTGGATCAACAACAAACGAGACCATTGGATCTAGCGGCGTAAGACGAAACCGCATAAATTGACGGTATTGTAGGTGCTTTCGTTGGAAGGCAGCCTGCCACGCGCGATGACTACAGAAGCTCGAACTACTTGTTAAGGAAACTAGGTCAATAATTATTGAACAGCTCCCGTATTTTTTATTACTGTAAATTTTTAAACTGCCATTTTTCAAAACCTAACAAAAATTTGCCAAGGCATTTAATTTTAAAATAAGAAGTTCAGTAGATTATGGACCTGTATGTATTTGAAACTTGTACTAAGGATTGGCCAGTCGCTTCGTTTTCGGGTTCTCTTTCCTTAGAACCCCGCTAACAAAAAGGAAATTCCAAAAGTACAATGGAATTTCACAAAATATAAAACTTTGACAATTTGAGTTTGATAGTTATCTACCAATAACTGAATCTAAGGCAACGCTGATAGAATTTTCGAATTAACAACTGCATGTACGAAAATATACATCTGATTCGACGATTTTATTTTTTAGAACTATCCATGCATTTAACGTTACCCTTTAGAAAACGCTCCCCACTATTTACCGGTTAGGATTTATAAATAGGCACACTTCAAAGTGTTTCTTATTCATGCGTGTTCCAAAATCAAAATGCAACAGAGGAGCTGTAATTTGGGAATATAACAATTGGCATCAAACGAACATTTACGACGAAAGGTCCTTTTTCAACGGCGCAGGATTAATAATTAATATTTTCTTTAGTAAATGTTTAGTTAAAATCAAAATGAACGAAATCAACGAAAACAAAAGAAGTTCAAGTATTTGAAAATCTACTCACCAATATAGCTTAGCAGCACTGGCAGGAATATCAGTCCATGGGCAGCTCCAATCAATACAATGCCCAAGTACATTCTGAAGTAGAAGACCTGGAATATTTGGCTCTTGGCAAAGGCAAGAACCAAAATTCCTCCGAATTTCGTTAGAGTGATGCCGGAGAATATCGAACTGCCCATTTTTGTGAGACAATCGGCAGCACGTTTCTCTCGTGTGTTCTGTACGGAAATGGCAAAGCTGTGCACCAAATGCGAGCAGAATTCCACTGAGATGCCGACAGCCATTACTAGATTTACCAGCGAAACAGCGTTGAGGGATATATTCCAGTAGTACATGACACCGCCCAAGTTGATGACAATCATTGTGATGGTGATGACCACCACCAGCGATGAGTGAATATCGAAACCCATCAGAAGGAATGTTACGATAAAGATGGCCATTACAGAGATACCCATGCTCTGGAGGGTGTCAGGCCACATGGTAAGATACTGTTCGTAGAAGACATAGAACACAGAGTAGGGGAACACTTCGACTTTGAGTGCTTCACTTAGTGGCACGCCTTGTGACATAAGACGGCCTCGGATCATGTGCGTTATGTTGGAAGAGATCTTTCTGGCCGATCGGAGTGCTAGGTAGTAGTCAGCCGAAGACTTCAGGATCGAATGATATGCCATGAAGTAGGACGAACCAACGTCTTCTTGTCCATTGGAGAAGGTGACAGCGTCTCCATAGGCGGCGTGTCCGCCCTTCGCACAAGCGTCATCTGGATTGTCCTGAAGGAAGAAGGGCAGGTATTTCTTAAACTCGTGCTCAGTTGGGCGCTTCAGGGCGTTCTTCTGGATTGTACAAGAGTCGCAGGTAGTATCTGTAAGGGGATAAAATTAATTTCTATTTTCTTGTCAATAAACCGCCAACACTTACTTGAATGTGGGCAGAATCCGCCAGTTTCTGGTGAGAATCTGCAACACGAAGACTGAGCAGCGCTCCAGTCAAAGAAGTCATCAATCCAACTCGACGCGGGTCGTGCAATGTAAGTCCTATTCGGTAGTCTACTTGCCATGTAGATTTGTGTCAAAACGCTGTCGTCATTACAAAATTGCCCAGAACACACCAGATTCTGTTCTTTGGTCAGAGAGAAATTCAGTCCGGATTTGAGCACAAAATAGACTGGTGGCCCGATGCTCAAGTATTTCTGCAGCGACTTAAAGTAGTGCAATACAAAACTATCCTCGGGCATTGACAGTTCCTGGTTCAGGCCAATATCGATTCGCGGTGCTATTGCTATGCTGGAGCAAAGCCATCCAAAGAACACAACCATCACGCCCACTCGAACATTCTTCTTCATCAAGAAGGGAACGTAGACACTCTTGAAGAACTTGTAGAGAAGTCCTTCGGTGATGGGAGCAGCGTCGGTCTTTTTGCCACGAATAAAGCAGCACACGTCCAGGCGATTTTCGGCTTGTCGTTTTGTGTCTAGAGTGAGAAGACTTACGAAGCAAGTGATTTGGAGAATAAAGTCGATGAAGAGAGCCATGCCAGCATAGAGAGCAAAAGCTTTCACAGCGGGCATATCAGAGAGTCCGCCGAGGAAAAAGCAGCAACTCTCGCTAATCGATGTGAGCAGCATGGATGGTCCAACGCGACCCAGTATCCGGCCGATATGTTCCTCGTGGGTTTCGGTTGGTTTGCGTGGATCACGTTGATAGGTTTGCACCAAAATGAAGATGTTATCGACTCCCACAGCCAAGACAAGGAATGGAATGACTTCGACGATAATCAAAGTAGCTGGCAATCCAATGAATCCAAATGCTCCCACAGATGACACAACAGAGGCCAAAACGATCACCACACCTCCAACACCAAGAGTAATCTTGCTGTCGATGAATGCACGACTAGCTTCCTGGACATGTCCCAAAGAGATGGCAATATAAGCAAACATAATCAGGTAGGACACCAAAATAGTCAGCACGTCCGACTGTGATTCACGATTCAGTTCGTCCTCGATGGAGCGTTCCGATGTAAATGCAATGTCCATGTTCTTTGTCATGTTGTTTTTCGTGTAGTTCAACATAAGCTCCACATATTTCTCCTCCCATTCAAGCGCCGGTTGTAGTTTGTCCTTGTTGTGGTGATTCTTCACAAGGAATGTAAGAATTACTGCATCGGCCTTCTCGTACTGTGTGGATCCAGAAAGTTGTTCACCAGGTGCCAAGAAACCACCCAATGCAATGGCTGGATCAATGGGGCCACCGTATTGTGCCAAACACAGGTAGGGATTGCCCATGCACTGGTAGATTTTATCCAGATAGTTCACCTCATAGCCGTTCTCTTCTTCGCTATCGTTGAACTCGTCCAGATCGTCCTTGAAGTAACCCCAGAGTGATTGCACGACACAATCGGCGGTGGTCACTGGGCCGGTATAGTCGGCTGTTAGCGGGGCGTAACATATTTTATCCAAGCCTTTGCCTTCCTCTTTTCCGATTGCCTTGATACTCTCCTGCAAATTGAAGACCTCTAGCAAAAATTGCTTATCAAACACGGGCCCAAAAGTAATCGGACCGTTGGACGTATTGTGTACGATTTGAGGCATGTCCACCGCTTTGATTATAATCTGTGGAGAAATGTCAGTCAGAGGGGAAAGTTTTTGGAAGCTTTATCCGGCTAACTTACTTGCTCTATCCGGTAGAATGGCTGGAAAGTCGAATCAAAGTATTCACGCTCAACACGAGATCTTGACTGTGGTGATGCCCACAGTTCGACTGGATCTGTGGTAATGTGTAGGAATTTAATACCAAATCCAAGCAGGGCCACAAAACAAACGCCTGGAATAAATAAGTTGTTTTATTAGCGGATGTCTACCTATATCTACAACAACTATCGTTCAGAAACTGTTCAGAAAAAAAGACTAAAAAAGATTGAAAGTCTAAATAGCAGCGGACTTCAAAGGAGTAATTTATTTTATAAACAGCAGCAGTTCAAAAGACTGCATAGCACTTTAAAGGCCGCCGCTGGCCATAGCTACAAGAGCGATAGCAGGTCATAGCCCGAGTGTTAATACTTTTTGGGGCTCAGGCACTGCGACCCCTTAACAAGGGACCTATTGTACCTGTCATGATGAAATCCTAGAGCATTCTTTTCACTACAAAGGCAGTCAGGAAGTCAAGATTCTTCATCTGAGAGATATAGGCTGAGTTTGGCGATTAATAATTTCTTCGCCGACGTTATTCGTTCTGAAGATGTTTATTCTTTTTGCAATGGCCGCTGGAAATTCCATTTTTAATTTAGCCCTGTCCAGGTTGGTCATCCTGGTAGACATCCAGGTAGACATCCTGGGGAAGAATATGGGCAAGAATATTCTGCAGCAATACTGTCCAGGTGTATTAAGCCAAACTTCGTTCAATTCGATACGAGCAAGGATTTTATAATTGTTCTTTTTATAATTGATTCTTTTACTGACACCACAAAATAGTTCAGGTCTTACGAGGTGTGGAGTTGCATCGACCTCAGTTAGAGAGTCTGCTAATTCGTTCCCGTAAAAGCCGCTATGGGTCTGGACTTCAACTTGGAAAATGGAAAACGGTTTTCAATGAATAGTCCGCTTGACGCAGTTCTCCATGAATAGCAAACTAGATCTCCCTGTCTCCATTATACAAACGTCTGTGTACCAGACAAAGTTAAACTGAGATGGAGTTGATTTCAATTTTTCCCTTCCAAGAACTATCATGATTCGTGGAGAACTTTTTGTGGAAGTCATATCCTGAAACCGTATCGTCAAGAGACATATCGTAGGAGTCGCTCCAACTACATTCGCAGATTGTGTTATGTCCCCGAAGCGGAAGAACATGTGAACGGAAGAACTCTGTTAGTGTCCAAGTGGAAGCACGAGATTTAAACGCGTACCGTTGGCGGCCATAGTTAGGTCAAGCAGGAACTCAGACCACCGATCTTCTTTTTTTTCATCACTTTTCTGTATAGAAAAAGTGAGTAAGTGCAGGAGTTCGACTGTGACAAACTGTGATAAAATTTAAGGCCTAAAAGTTGTTTACATACGGACGGACGGACAGACGGACATGGATTAATCGATTCTCCTGCCGGTCCAATTCATCTCTCTAAAAGGTCTTAGGGGTCTACGGTGACATATACATCAAACTTTATATACCCTGGGTCGGGTATAATTATTTCGGAAAAAACAGTTTTTCCTAAGAACTCCCCCTAAAAGTGAGCGGCGCACAAAACTTTGTATAGAGCAAACTTAGCAAATACTAATATCTTTAATACTTGTTAAAAAAAAAATTTCGATTTGAAGTGAACTTTCCGAGAAATCGGGTCTTTGACGATCTATCATGTCAAGAGTGGGCATGGTCGATATTGTATGCGGACCTATAATTGCCTTCTTTAAGGTTTTGGGCTTTTTTTTAAGGTTTGAGTCTATACCAAAATTTAAATTCCTTCGCCTTGTTTGACTTGACCAAAAGGCATTTTGAAAGAAAATTTGAAATAGAGGTTGTCTTACATTGAAGCCAGTAGTGAGCGTGGCCGTTGGCGGATTTTACTAATTTTCACACTTTGTCTGTACAAAATAAGATCCGAGATACACCCCAAGTTTGAGCCTCTTAGCTCAATTTTAAAGACCTAAAAACTTCACACATACGGACAGATCGACGGACGGCCGGACTGACATGACTTAATCGATTCACCTGTCGGTCTCGATTATGTCTCTAAAGTGTCTTAGGCGTCTACGGTGATTCGAAGAGTGGGGGCAAATCTTTCTTAGGGTCTAGTCAAAAGATGCAAATTCATTTTCAATACGGGAACGGTTTGGTAGTAAAAAGTAGCATTTTGACAGAAACGTCAGGAACAAAATAAAGTTACATATTAATAATTGTAGGAATTTGTAGGTGACCTTTGCGGTTATTTCAAGTTGTAAGTTTTGCGGTGGGCTCCAGGTCAATGACTTTTTTTCTTTGCATTAACTTTTGTATCGACTGTCTAAATTTGACATTTGAAGTTTGGAAATTTTTTACTAGGAGAAAACGATTTTAGTGAAAAATTTCAATTTTGCTCGGGGTTTTGGAAATAATTTACTTTCTCGTTTCCGTTCACTTTTAAGACAATTCTTTGTATGAAAGTAGTTTGGTCGTTTTTTTAAATGGTTTAAAACGTGGGGCGTTTGGAACATACATATATTCAATGGCTGCATAAACATATTGAAAGTCAGCTGTTACTCTCGGACGCTAAGGTTCTGGGGATAATAAGAGTACTACTCTCATGTTACAGTTTTACGTAAACTAAAAAATGGTCTTATTGTCGAAAATCTAATCACTTTAAATTAGGCTCAAAATAAGGTACACAGTGTCATGATTGCAAAAATATATGTTTACGCATTCCCAATGCAGGTCTACCAGACGGCACCAAAAATAAGATAACTTTAAGTGTTACATACCAGGGGGATGGCTGAACAAATACATATTTGCAATCAGGACAACGCGTTCTTTATTTTAAGTCAACTTTGAGGTGGTAACATCCTCGATAAGGAAGGTATCATTCTAAAGTGAAGGCTACTTGCCACGGCCCCAAGGAAAAATTGCCAGACTTTGCAATTGAACATGGCGTGAAATAATCCTTTCTAATTATAAGCAACTTTTTTTGGTTTTATAACCACTCCAAATGTGCTCTGGGCTCTTAGACTATCACTGTAGACTCACTTTTAGCTTTGCATTGTGACCCAGCTAACATTTCTACTAAGGAGTGATCCGATAGTTAAAGGTCCGTACGTTCAACTATTTCCCCTGGAGCCCTGAACACTGTTAAACTCAAATATTTTTCTTTGTTCGGCTTAAACTAAAAGAGCACGTAGGAGAATAACGCGAATGTGGAAGTTTTTCATAAAATATTTATTTGTTGGAATTTGTTTTTAGAATACGAAATGAAAATATATCTTCGCAAAAGATTTTTTAACTTACCACCAAGCAACGTCATCCATGGATATGTAGCGAAAAATTTGCCCCACGCCGTAAAGAAAGATTCAAGGCATTTTTCTGTTTTTGCACCCAACTGCTCAAAAATACCAGATTGTTCCTGGTCCACCACATCGATTGTATCCGTTTGTACACCATCAACTTCTGTTTCAACGCCATCACCTGAAATGCCTAGGTATTTAGAAGGATTCAAAAAAATTAAAAACGAACACTGACACAAAACGACACAAAAAAACAAAAGTGATTAAGATCATGTCTTCACCATGTGAAAAAAAAACATTTTTTTTTTTACAAAAATAAAGGCAAAAACTAAAACCGCCACCTTTATGAGTTATTGTTTTTTTAGTAATGCATTTTTTTAACAAATAGGAAGGAAAATAGATGGACAAAACAGTAAACGACGACAGGAATATAGATGCATGACAAGACATGATTTGTGATTTTTTTTTTTTTTTTTTTTTTTCTTTTTTAAACCTACTGGATCGTTTTGATTGAAGAGGCGAGTCTTCTTGGTCGGCTGCAATTTCGTTATTTGTATGTCCAGCTAATCTCCGGCCAACGGTTGAATTATAAAGTCGACTATCCAATATATCACCCATCAAACCTAAATTGAAAAATGGCGATGACGAAAAATAAAGATATACATGTTGACGTACCATAACCATAAATTTAAAAAACAAAACTACTTTTAAAGAAATAGTTAAGTGAGAGTTCGTCGATGTACATATATTTTAAAGTTGTGTGACTTAATGTTGAGCTTTTATTATTGCTGCCTAGGACGGGGTTTGAACCCATGACCTCATGCACAATAGATTTAAAGACGCTTCCTTTTAAACAAGGTTCGAACGGATGAGTGTGCCAAAGTTATGTGTTTTGATCAGATCATATTTCTCTAATAGGCAGTACTTTTAGTAAGTAAAAGGGGTGGCTCCAAAAGAGCGAAATAAGCGCTAAAGTGTAATTTTGATAGTACACGTGATTACTTCAAAAGACGGTTTACTCCTCGTCAGAGCTAGGAGGGGTCTGCTGTGATGAGCATTCCATTTTGTATTAATTTGTAGTTGAGAATAATTAAATCCTGACTTTTCGTGTATTAAGCATGCAAGGTTGATTGAACTCATGTTCTGGTTAGTGCTAAGACACGTATTAATATTACCCCTAGGTACAAGTTGAATAGAGATTTATGTTCAGATTTTTTTCGAAATATGTATCGAAGTATTACAAGTTACAAGTATAATGTCATAGAAAAAATAAACTTCGCTGAAAGTCAACTTTAAGCTTAGTATATGTACATCGTGAATTCAATAGATATGTAATGACTAGATACAGATTTTGTTCTGCTTTATTTTATATAATAAAGGCACGTCCAATGACCACTGCTTTCGAGACACAAGCATCTATTATCCACTTAAAAATGACCAGGATTCCGATTGCACCACGCGTCACAGTGCAATGATGGTGAATCACAATTACGAAGCTTTACGCGTGGTAGTAGTAGTAGTAAATGCTGTCAATAGTTGAAGAGAGAGAGAGAGCAGTCTCCGTGTTGTCGAGTCGAAATGCTGCTGATATGCATTGCAACCTGAATATGCAGCAGATCGAAAATGTAATTTGTTTTGGTGTAAATTTTAAGCTTGTTATTTCAACTGCTACATTCAACTTAACTCTCCTCTGCTTGTGATGAAAAACCTACGTCGAAAATCCAACAAAGCACAACTCAAACTCTCGACTCCTGCATATAAACGAGATATCTGTTTGAGCACGCGCTAAATCAGAAACGATTAAAGGCTTACTCCTGGCGGTCTTTGGAATGTTTAAAGAAGCTGTCACCACATTTGTCAATCGAGTACGAGTATTATTTGTTTACGGAAGATACTTTCTTTTTATTTTGCTTTTTGTCAAAGGAGAAACTATTTTAGTTAGTTTACTTAGACATAAACGCGAATTTATTCATCAAAGACAAGTCAAACGTTTGATAACTTGTCAACTTTTGACGTCCGTCTGGACAGCTGTAGGCATATTTGGAATTTGACAACCAGGTATCGGATTTTGACTTTTATATTTGTCAATTGTGTGCAAGTTTTTCTTGTGCTGCGCCACATGACTCGGTGTCTATCCACAAATCACAGAACATAAGGTTACACCATTTTGAGAAAAAAAAGTTCATACACAGCTAAGCCTTGTCATCGGAGTTTATGAAAAACGAATTCATGAGCTGTGATTGGCCAGCACAGATTGTTGTGTAAACAAACCGACTTTTTTACACGCGTACAAATTGACAGTGAACTCTCATGACATCATATTTACATTTGGGTCTGGCCAACAAATGTCACAACATGCGCAAAAGGTAATCTTTATATTCTTTCATTCATGGTGTCTATCTACTACTGTTACTTAAAGCAGTCAGAGCTACAGTGCATTGTGTTGCTACGGTAAATCAAGATCACGAGTGAAAAATACCAGTGCACATAATAATTTTGTTTTAATTACAAATAGATAACAGAGCTTTTGTCTCGATTATTACATAGTCATTCGGAAAAATAAAATCAATAGTATAGCTACTTGGATTAGTGCACAAAAAAAATGTGTTTGCATGTCGATTACAATTAAACGGCAATTGGTTAAAAAAAAGAGCTTTAACAACAATAGGTGTCATGCGAAGTTCTAGTTTAGAAAGGGATCTCAAGCGTCGACGACAAAAAGGAAATTCTGTATCACGATGCGCGCCCAAATAACATAAAAAGACGAATCAGATTCCCTGTTATAATAAAGCGCTGTGTGCGCAATTACGTCACACTCAACTATGAAATAGCAAGTCCAAATTTTGTGACTAGGTGGCTCATTTCGAGTGTTAGGCCCGCACGGCCGCACGTAGGTTCGGGTTCAAATCCGAATTAGAAACGATTTGTGGAAGTAGGCTTTGTTATAAGCGATGCTGTCAGGATGCTACACTTCTGGGAGGGAGCCTTTACAAAAAGATTATGAGTAAGAGAGATAAAGAGAGAGAGAGAATGCAGGAAGGTATAACACACATAGTGCGGTTCACTGGTCAGTGTGAATTCAGCTGTCAACCAAACGGACGACTGAACATTAAATCGCTGAAATTCATAATCAAGAGGCTCAAGATGAGCGGCTTTCTGGTCAGCGTCCTGGTTAATATCCGACTAATATAAGCAGTGAGCCGCAGTGAGCCGCTAGGCGTAATTTAACAGCTAGGCGTAAAATTTAATGTATTTCCACGACAGTTTTCAATCGCCATCGAGGTTTAAACCAAGGTTGGTGACCTGCATTCTTTGAGAAAGATTACAGGAACCTGACTTTAACTTCTGAGACAACGATTTGCACAAGGTGTGTGCAATTGAAAATAAAAAGAAATAATGGAGGCTGTTAGCGGCAGTCGTTGTATCTGCAGGAGATGTTTGAGCGACATAAAGCGAAATTTTAAATTTGGTCTTAAGTAACTTTGTTAAAGGGGCAAACCTTTTTTTTGAAACGTTTTGTTAGGCGACATTAGCCCAATTTGGCTTAAAGTCACATTGGACTTGAAGACCAAAGGGGAGATAAAAGAAAAGCAGGCATATTTCAACTTTGATGCATAACATTTGTGCTGATTACACTTTGGTTGGTTGAACATATGTCGCTTTACTTTTTCTTCTTTTTCTTTTAGGCGCGAGGTTATCATCTGAATTGATGGATCATATACCCTCCCACTCTATGCTGCATTTCTAATGGCCCGCTAGACCATTGGGGGAACGCCGATTAGACCTCTAAATAACCAGCATGCCACCCGGTTTTGGATCTCTTCATCAATGATGCCAAATAAATGCTGTTGTCGTTGCATTTGTGTGACCTATTAATATTAAGGCCTTCCTCTCTTTTGTGATTGCGCTGGAATGTTGATTGACATTGCCTTTTTCCCTGTCATAAAGGCAATGTCAATCAAAATTCTAGCGCAATCACGAAAGGAGGATTTGGTCTTTCAACATGGCAATACCAACAGAAACGATCGTGCTCCATTGTTCTGGAGATAGGTTCTTTAACATAGAGGCTTACTCTGATCTTCGTACATCTTAAACGCAGAGCTTTGCTGATGCATACAAAAAAAAAATGGTTACTAAGCTGCTCAAGAATGAAAATCACACACAATATGAATGCTGAAGAGGCATTTGCACTAACTACAGTGGCCAAAATAACAAAAATTGTTCAAGCTGGATTCTGTAATATGGGAAAATGTGTGTCCTGATGTGTAAATGTAGATCATATCAATAATCTACGTTCAAAAAACTTAAGTGGGGTAAGTTTTGGTGTTGCTCCGCAGGATTTTTATATTTCGTAGTAGCTTGGAACAGAGAAACCTATCTCTAAGATATGCTGAAGCAGGAATATTGGCATTGGGGGACCGGCATAAACCACACACAATGATGCACATGGGTGGTAGGAGCTTTAGGCACGACATCAGCGAACCTAAGCTGATTTAAGGGATAGGAAAGTACGTACAGTGGGACAATTTCACTTTCCAGGAGTGAAAAAATCCCAATAGAAAACCCATTATTTGCGATAGATTTGTCCTACGTGGACAGTTTTAGTGACTTTTTTTAAGCCGCAAGCTGTTATAGATGTACTCAAAATGGGGTAAAACTGGCATTAAAGAGGTTCGCGAAAAGGGTGAATTTTACCTTCAAGGATATTTCAGGTCAGAATATTTATCAGAAGATTTATGTAAATCGTGGATTAGTATTCGGTGGAGACACGCTATAACTTGTCACAATGATTTGGCATCTATAACATCCTAAGAAAAAAAAATTATTTGACAGACAATGACAGGACAACATGGAAGTCACAGGCCCTTGAATCTCTCCGCGCCAATTCAAAAACTTTACAATCTGGACTATAACAAATATACAAATACAAATATTGACTGTACCTATGTACATTGTTGTATGATTATATACGTTCTGCGCAGAAATAATTAAAAAAAAAACAACAAAAAATAGTTTTGGTCCGGATTTTGATGCAAAAACAGATCTTGGTGATCTCATTTAAAATTGAAAACAAAACTCAGAAGTTTCATCAGACGCTGTTGGCTTGTACGTTCATTCAGCTCAAGGGTTCTATGATATTTGAAGAACTATCATGATAGAACCAAATGGTATTTGTAGTACCCAAAATAGAGTTGAATCTTAAAATTTTCTAAGGACTGGTTTAGTTTTGCTTTTATAAGCTACAAGACAATTTTGTCCCTTTCTTGGAATAAGTGACAATTCCAATAAAGTGTTAAATACTCGTTAAGACAACAATTGCAGAGTGTTAATTTTTTCCCCAGGTTTTCACATATTATTCATAACAACACTGGTAGACAGGTGAACACAAACTCAGGAACTGAAACGCACAACCTCTTCCGTTCAAAGGATTTTTTTTTATTTTGCCTCTTATACAAATATAATTGTCAGCTTAAATCGATGGCACTCCAGTTGTCAGCGTTATTAGGAATGCAGGCAAAGAAACAAAAATACAAGAGGAAAAGAGAAACAAGTGGTCTCTATTTGGTTTACGTCAATCAAGATGCCACCGCCTATGAATCATTTGACTGAATTATTGAAAGACCTCTACCCCCTACAGGGACTTTAATCATAGCATAAAAGGAAAAATTAAAACCAACCGGCAAGCCAAACCCAAATTCCTATCGAAGTAGAAAACTGTAGCACGCACCGTTTCTGGGTTAAACGACGATTTCGTGAGTAAAATTTAATTATCTTCACAAAACTATAAAAAATTTCATGTGGTCTTCGTTACGCCTTGTCGATCGATCGACTTTTTTTTTAATTCTAAAAAATGTTTCGCATGACACCCGGTTCACATATTGTTTTTTTACTTTACAACATGCAACTTATCATGTTCAAATTGATTAAATTTAAATTCAAAAAACCATGCACTCAAAGTGTGTGGGAAAAAAATTATAAACTTCTGCCCAAACCAAGCAGAGTTAAGGCTCCAACCAACATACCTTCGGCGTTCTTTGATGGAAACAGGCAAACACCCATCAAAAAGAGTGCGGTGCCAACAAGGAATACTACCAACATTATCACAGTAAATGCATCGAAACCAGCAATAGTGAATGGTTGCGGAATTGGTGGTTCTGGTGGTGGTATCGGGCACGATGGCTCACAATCAGAACAGGAACATGCTAGAGTTTTATCCTGAAATAAAAGGATTTATCAAACATGATTTCGGTGTAATCAAAAATAAAATTAAAACAAACATTTAATGGACTGCTGCAAGGAACTGTTTTTGGATCAATTGGTGTATAACCATCGATGATCTCTGATTTACTCGCATGTTGTATATAGTTTATTTGAAATGGTACATAGTTACTATTTTCTGCGTCGCCCAAGAAATGAAACCACTTCATTGGGCTACACCTTGAGGCCGGATATTCGCCGCACATCATATCCAACGCTAGTTGCCCAGTCGATGGAACAGAAACCTATTTGAAATTCGAATTAGAACAGAATTCAAATATTGATTCGACAATATTGGTGTCACTTACCTGAGAGCAGGATTTGTAGGTACTGTTTAGATATTCACTTGTTATATGCAAATCCACAGCACTAACGTATTCTTTGCCTGAAACGGATGTGATGGAAAATTAATTCAAAATAAAATTTGAGCTGAATTTTGAATAGAAAAAATTACCACTCTTGGACGTTTTCGTGCCGATGACATGCACGAACTCCGATTGCTGAGGTGAGCAAGTAAAGTCGCACATGTGACGCACTAGATTGCCAATGCAGGACGGACATCGATCTAGGAATGTTGCCGCCAATCGGAGGTTTGAGTTGAGAATTTGAACCTGGAAGCACACACAAGCAATTAATATTTTATGAGATGATTTCAGCTATAGCCATGAGGATGGATGATGAAATTCTTCGATAGATGCGAGAGTAGATGTGAATAATTCAAAGCATCCTAAGGGTATTTTGAGAGAGTGTGCGACGACTTGAATGCATCAACATGTAAAATCCACATTTGCAATTGATTTAATAAAATATGCGGGTGTTAATGGGTATTCGAGAATGTCTGGTAGATGCGAGTAATACGCAGGCCGAAAGCAATTCAGTCTTGACATGGTTGACTTGTAGATTAGCTGAAGGGATACGATATTCAACAAGCCGATTACGTGTTTATTTCATTTGGGCCAAGCATCCGTTTTGCCAATGATAGGGTAGAATAAACAATGCCTGCCTTTTTAGGAATTAGTTTTGTAAGCTGAAAAGGTTGATAGTGACTTCCGGTGGGTCTTCGGATAAAGAATAAGTATGAAAATAGGAACGCATAATTAAATTATGAATCGAAGCAAAAATAGTGAAATAAGGGACTGATTTAGAAAAAAGACATTCTAAGCTTTCATTTTGGTGCCTACCATTCTAGGCACCAAAAAGTCTTTTTTTTTGCCTACCATTCTAGGCACCAAAAATTTTTTTTTTTCATTCCTACCATTCTAGGCATCAACAAGTCTTTTTTTCTAGACTTTCGAGGGTTCATTTACGAGAAGATACCTTTTTTTTTCTAATCAAATTTCGAATATGATAAAAAGACAACCTTTTAAAAGTAAACAGAGGGAAGGCTAGACAATTAGGACAATGCGTTCTTTTTTTTAAGTCTACTTTGAGGTGGTTAAAGGCTCGATAACAAAGGTACCATTCTTGAGTTAACACTACTTGCCACGGCTGAAAGAAAAAGCTGCCAGACTTTGCAATTGGACATCGCGTGGAATAGAGCTTTCCAATGATATGCAACTTTTTTTCGTTATATAACCGCTCCCAAAAGGTGCTTTGGGCTCTTAGACTATTTGTGTAAGGGCCGTTACAAGTCCTCGTATAGCCTAACGTAGGGTGAAGTCGGGTGATATGGCGGATCAGGGAAAATGGCGTGTTTTTTTAATGTCTATCCAAACACATTACGGTTGGATACACAACAGCAATGTTGAGTTTGCTCCTCGCTTGGGGCTGTCCAAAGCATCAATAACAGGCAGGTGTTTTTTCACCAACATTTTTGTGTCATTTTCGTGCTGGGTTTATTTTTTCATGGTGAAACTTTTACTAATGTGCAATAGAAAAAACAATCAGCTCAGAATTAACACAATCATTAAGAGAGATAGAAGGGCTTTCTTGCTATTAATATAGGTATACTTACTGGTAACGTCTCTTTGAGGGATCGTGCTATGAATAATGACGATATCTGCAGAGGATGTGGCGATACGGATTACAGCGCGGGCACACGTAAATTTCTGTGCAACCAGGACTTCTCAGAACTTTCAAACGCACTAATAACCTCACTCTCTAGCTACGTTAAAGCATCAGTGTGGCTAAAACTCTACACATGCTACAATGCTACAATGCTAGAACTCTACACAACGTAAGAAGGAAATGAATCATCCAAAATACAATAAGAACCATCCCCCATTGCGCATCGCAATGGGTCTCCACAGACGCACTTACCCTCATCCACCCACTGACTTAACCTAAAGCTCAGTGTAGCCATCGCCCTATCTCACAGCAAAACATGTTAAGTGCGTCACAGGTCTTCTTCCACACATGGGGGGAAGAAACTTTTGCCGGTTCTAAACGGCTAATTCAGGGGTCTCTCATGACAAATCATACTCTTGAAGGGTTTGTCAGACCGGAGGTGGGACCGCGAAAAAGCTTTTATAGCCCCGGACAGGCAAACAGAAACTGGGAGTTATTCGACAAGAGTTAAACACAACACAACAAAAACACGTTAGGACAATTTAGGAGATTAATTTCCAGTTCCAGGAGTAACAAAAATTTCAGTCTTTAAAATGAGGCAAAACAAACAGCTTTGCCTTGCTGTTTCTGTTGAAAAACAACATTAAAAGCTAAACCTCATTTTATCTTTCCTAAAAAGGTCGACATCTTTTCAACCTCAAACGAAGCAAATCTCAAGACGGCTCTTCACGACGAGTTTGATGGTCCTTAGTATATACTTATGCATGATGCGCAAAATATTACGAAAAAGAAGGATGATTTTACAAATGTCATGATACAATGCAAATGAGTAAAGCCCGTAAGTAATGAATAAGAATATTATGGCAGGGTGTTCCATATTACCCGACTTTCAGTAAGCCATGTTTTTTTGTTTTAAACCCTGAATCAAAATGTGTGTTCTTTACATATTTCCCAGTTTAAAAAAATTTAGATAAAGCTTCGTCATATTGCCCAACTTTAACATAACCGGGTCCAAAGACACATGTCTCTTTCCATCCTATGCAAAACACGACTAGGGTTCTTCTCTGCCAGTGTTTTGTGGTAACCACTGTAAACTTGGGATCAAGTTACCTAATAACTTGTAAACTTGGTAGTATCGGATCAAAGTTAGACTTATTTCATTTTCGAATGTGGGATCTGTGTATGACTTTAGCACCTGGAAATCGACTAGGAAAAGATCACAAAAAGCGTTATCTTATTATCTTTAGAGTTGTTTTCCAAGCATGGATGACATATTATGGCTCTCCCGTTTGGGGAAATAGTACAAAAACTTACATTAAGAAACTACAAAACGCTCAGAAAAACATGTTGAGTCTTCTATGGAACTATCCAACAACGGTTTTACATGAACGAGCCAGAGCTATTAAGATTTCGAGAAGAATTGAGATGCTCAACCTAAAATTTACTTCTTAATATCCAATTGTAGAAAATCGTCTAGTCAACAAGCAAAAATTGCTGTAATCTGTTTGCCTATGACTCGTTAGTTGCTTTTTATTAATTTTAGTCTAATATTATTTTTATTTATTTAATTTTAATTTAATTATTCATTATTAATTTATTTATTTAATTTATTAATTTATTTTTATGAAATTATTATTTATGTATAATTTATTTATAACCAGTTGTTAAGATTTAGTTTACATGTTATTTATTTCTAACATATAAAAAATGAAATCAAAAAAAAAACCTCTATATGACAGATAATTGTATCACAGTTTATGATTTTATCATTTACACATTCCTAATATTCGATTTTGTTTTTGTACATAAACTGTAATACAATTATCTTTTTTTCAAGAGGTTTTTTTCGATAGTACTTTCTCTTAGTCAGCCTAAGATTTTCGCAAAAGGCTGACAGTTGTTTGACTAAGCCTTTGCTAGTAACCAGAAAAACGACACAGAAGATTTTTCATGATCATCAAAATTTTCATGATCAAAAGCGGACAAAGCAGACTTAAAAACCTCTACAAACTTCGAAGGATGTAACGAGGTTGAATTGAATAGGTCGTTTCTCAATCAATAAAACCCCGAGATGAACTGAGGTTTATAAATAAGAACTTTGTAGCGGATAATGTAAAAGTATTAAAAAGGTGAAGGTGGTTTAAAGGTTGTTCGAAATTTCCTGTAGAGTAGTCTTACCTGCTGTGCATCACAGCAAAATTCCCTTTGACCATTCTCCAAAAGGTGTCCACAACGCTCCATTAAGGCCGCAATACCATCTTGGCCTATCGTTTTCGCCGTCCCATTGTATGTGCAATATTGATTAAGGTTCGCATTCGTATTACACACTCCATACCAAACACACTGGCTGTCAGCCTGTAAGAAAACAAAGAAGAAATTAGTTTAATGTTTTGAAGATATTCAATACGTAAGTAAATTCTAAAAATATAGAAAAATAAAATCAACAATGCGTCATGTTTGGAAAAGACGCAATACAATAACTTATAGAGCTTTCTTATCGGTAACCACAAAAAAAACGCAACATTTCGTCGAATCAATGTCAATGGCATTTTGAAAAATATTTGTTTTTGTCTATAAGTAAAATTTTTTATTTCAGATGTTATAAGAAGTGTAATAGGAAGTGTCATCGCTGCTTGTGTCTACACTTAAAATTCAGGCTGAACTCTTGAGGTTAATTTATTGTGTAAGAAACTTATGTCACAAAGTTTGAGTTGAGTAAAAATTATGAACAAAAGGCAACCAGGATTAACTTTCGAAATAAATTGCATTGAAAGTAAATTAAAAAGAAGAAGACAGAATTAATTTAATACATTGGGAAGATGCTGTATTATATAAAAAACCAGTGAGTATGTATATAAAAATTAAATTTTTTGGGTAAAATTCATTATTTTTTAAAAATCGACCCCTAAAGTGCGCATGGCTTAAAACTTTGTATGAACGAAACCTGATATAAAGTCTCATTTACCTAACCTGCTAATTTTTTTCATGCTTTCCTAAATTGGGCTTAAGGCCAATCAAAATAACGTTTTTCTGGAAAATTTTAGGTTTCTCTTCAATTCTGCCTCCAAATGTGGGCGTGGCCCATAGTCTTGTGTAAGCAAAATGTAGAACTAAGCGTTTTCTACAAAAAATATTAACCAACATTTTTCCAATTGTGAGCAAAAATATTGAGTAAACACCATTTGAAAATTTATCCTTAAAATAGATGCCACGCCCACCGCGGAGGAGGTTTACCAATTTAATTTTTCTTTTTGAAATGTTAAATGCTGAATATCAGCCTTTTAGAAAGTCTTACAGTTTTGAAAGTTCTGAAGGTAGTTGCACATTTACACCGATTGTGGGCGTGTCTGTGGACGGATTTGAAAATATTTAACACTTGTACTGCTTCGGATAACAAGAAGCTTATGCGCAAAATTTCAAACCTCTAGCTCAAAATTTAAGCGCTAAAAACTTACGACACACAGACAGACGAACGGACGGACGGAAATGGCTTATTCGATTCAGAATTCACGGCCTCGATCATATGCCCTTAAGGTCTTGGGGGTCTAACATTATTAGTTCACCGTGTTACAAACTATGTGACAAACTTAATATGTCTCCTATCCTATGGGATGGGGTATAAAAAGAGCCCATAATCTCGGAAAAGATTTTTTCATGACCAAAATTTACAATGTCGAATTTTTACAGCAGAATGAAGATGGTGGGGAGGTGAACTGAAGATAAAACCTTTAACTCTTCAAAAAGATTTCGATTTTTTGGAAAAAAAAACTTATTTTCTCGGCGCATTTGCAACAGCACAAGTCAAGACATAATCTCCACGAAATTTCTTAATTTATAAAAGCGTTAAACTGGTCTTGATATCGGTTGTGCAATGAAATGAGAACTCTCCAACCAGTGGTTTTCCCACAAATTCAATAACCAAAACCTTATCAAGTTGTTTTAAATTAAAATATTCGTAGGTTCGTAGGATAAGATAATAATGCTTGAAACGGCAGCCGGTCATCCCTCTGTTCAAGGATAATAACAATGCACGTGCCAGCCACTCAAAATAGTTGAGTGGCCTTTGAAGTGTTGTTTTTGGCGCAGCACGAGTCACGTATGACATTTTTGCCGATGTTGTTAAAAAAAAAGCGTAAAACGATGTAGATATTGGCAGTCATTTTCGGAACACAACGTGACGTTATAAATCATGAAGGTCATCGATGTTACTGATCATCATACAGCTATCGCACTCTTTATACCATATATCCTTAAGGATTCAAAAGATTTATTTAATAAAAGTAGGGTTTGGATACAAAAATTGCGCAGTAACCACAATGTAAGCTTATCTTTTGAGTAATACTCTTGTTTTGCATGCGCACTTGTAAGGCATTTAATGACTGAAAAACCACTTTCTTCAGAGATTGCTCATGTAATTAGTTGATAAGTTTTTTATCAGGCTACAACCTATCGGAGCACAAAGAAGCTCTATTGCAGCGCATTTAAAGTAAATACACGATAAAGACTAACAAAACAATACTATTTTTTTTTTAAGAAAACTATTTTTTTTTAACATTAAAGTGAACCCCATCAGGTGAAGTTATTACTCGGGGTAATCTGTATGCAAGTAGGCAAGTATAAAAGAAAAAGGATTTTCTTGCCTCTTAGCCACAATGAATTTCCAATGAAATCGAAATGACATTTTGACTCAGAAACCCAATTTCGAACGGGAACGTAATGGGATTTTTTTCAGAATTTTATCACACTAATAAGCATCTAGGTAACGCAGCACCTGTAAACCGATATATTCCTAATTCATTTGATGTGCTCCGCTAACAAAGGAATATAATTAGCACTTAGCAAATCAGCCCTTATCGAATTCTAGAAACACCTGTGCTTGTTTTTCTTGTAAATTACTAAATCTCATCGACTTATCACCTTGCTTGTTGTGGAAAGAGGTCGATAAAAATGAGCACGATGGAGACTCATCGTAAAACCTTTCCAGGGTATGGCGAAATTTGAACACCTGCTTATCTATATGACGAATTGGCGTTCGATTCGGAAGAATGTAAGTCAAACTGATGTCATTAGTTGATAAGTTGTTTCACTTGTGTGTGCCATATGCGCATCATGGTCATTCTACTAGTCTGAATATTAATTCATCAAAGTTGAAGGATTTAAGTCCACACACAACCGTTTTTTTTTTTCTATTGATTGATTTTGTCATGTCTTCCATTTATGGCACATTCCATGACCCAATCAATTACGGGAAACTTTCGAATAATTTTAGCACTTTGGTCGACTCTTTTTTTTATCAATGAAAGCTGATTTAACTTAATAATAGTCACATGAGTAACATGTAGTTCCCATTATTTGTTGAGTGAGTGCCTAGTTGCCATTGATAAAAATCAGTTGCCTTGATAAACTGCTGGCATTGAAGGAACACCTGCAGAATTCGATGGGACTCATCAAGGGGAAGTAATAAATCATAAGGGTTGGAAAATTTTAACTTTGGTTGCTTTAACATAAATATATATATTTAATATTAATAATCTTGTTTGATTTTGCAAAAGGATTACATTTGTGGATCACCAATTCGTACATGTTTACCGAACACACCAATGGGCTTAGAAGAATATACCTACTCCTTTTTCTTACATATGTACGTCAATGGCACTTAGTCATCTTAAACGAAGTCTTTAATTCCCTATGAATTGAGAATATGTTGCTACTAAGCAGTTTGGTTTCGGATGAGTTTATCAGCAATTAGCATTCGTCTTTGCTTATTCGAACAACCGGATACCTACTCCAAACAAAAGTCGATATTTATTTAACTAATTTATCACGTTTACAGTGTGACGCATTCCAGCATAAACGTGAAAGAGTTCAAAATTAAAATGAAATCGCACGTTCCAAAGGTTTCTCACACTCAAAACTGGTTTTTAAGAATTTCTTATGATATTTTCCTGTTTGGAAATTTAATTGCTTTTACTTTTAACGTTTGTCTAGATTGGATTTAGGAATAGCAGAGAGCGAGCAACTAACGTTGCGCATGCTTGCTATATACCTGCGGTTTTTAAGAATTTCTTATGATATTTTCCTGTTTGGAAATTTAATTGCTTTTACTTTTAACGTTTGTCTAGATTGGATTTAGGAATAGCAGAGAGCGAGCAACTAACGTTGCGCATGCTTGCTATATACCTGCGCCACAAAGTCTTCAACTTTGTAGGAACGAAAATGGCAAATCATGTTTCTAGAGAGAAGAAGATGCGTCAAGATTTTCAATGAAAGTAAAAATAGGCACACGAATATGCGTTAATTCTTGACACGTTTCAGAACCTCTTCTATTTCTGGATCTAACCATTTATATACGTTTAAAATTCAATCCATGTTAGAAAGAGGCAGCTAAGATGTAGGTTCTTTTCGGTTCGGATACATTCACTTTCGGACAATTTCAAGGAATTGAAACATTTCTTATGTTGATTATTATGCGATTCGTGCAAGGGACTTTTTCATTTAATGGTAAAAATGTTCTGAATCTAAGATCGACTACAATAAAAAAAATAAATAGAGTGGCGCAACAGCTCGAGGTGAACCAGGGCCAACTTCTCAACAATGTATGCTGGTGTGTTAATTTCTTTACATACAAGGGGACCTACAGTTTTTTGCCGAATCCGAACGGCACTTTGAAAAGTTTTTCAAGACAATTGATACTCTCGGAGGGCTTGTCAAACCCTCGCGGAGGTGGGGGGGTTGACAAGCCATAACTTCAATAAACAACGGATTTAAAGACATTTTTTTGTCTTTAAAAAAAAGACCGTCAAGTATGAAGACATACATGGAGCGGTCCGTCGGCTTTTGGTGAAGGTTATGGTCTTCTATATTGCGCAGTTTGTGTTAGATTCTATTTATTTATTAAAATTATTTCTGGATATATTTTTTACAGTCTGTAATATACTTTTTTCGTAGTGCTGTCTACTGTTCTTATATTGGGTGATTTTATATTGGGTTTCGTTACTCTAAAAAAAGGTTGTCAAAAAGCTTTACCGTTACGAAAATAGAGGGAAGGGCATACTCTTTCTTGGCCTTTTTTAGGATTTTTATAATTTAAGACTTATAAGACCGCAATTTCGATTATTTTTAATTACCGTTCGACCGTAAGTTGATCAATTTTACAACCACCTGTGCCAGCATTTGTCCCTTTTTTCCAATTCTGTGCACATGGATTTCCGAAAAAACGGTAAAAATTTGCTGTTTTTTATTTCGCTTGTTTGAATGGGCTTAAGAACTTAGGGTCGGAAACGGCAATTTTGAAACGTTTTTGATGCAGTTCGCTTGCCTTTTAAACATTACATAATTCAGCCAAATTTAAACAAGGTCGTCATAACCGTTAAGGATCTAAAAATCTTTAAAAAAATAGTTGTTTTTTTTCATTGCACTATCAGATCTGTGATGTAGGGTGCTTAAAGCAAGCAGCAACTACAAGCAGAAAATTGCCAAGCAAAATATTGCTTACACAGGCTCATCAACTAGTGCAGGTGTTAGTGGTTAATGTAACGATCACTTAACACATACACAACAATTAAGAAAGTGTCGCTTTGTCAATATTGAAATCTAGAACACTACTATATAAATTGTACAGGGTACTCATGCGTGTAATAGGCTTATGCATGCCGTAATTCGATCTATGATTCGGAACGTTTAACAGATTGATATTACGTAGGTTACAAGAGCCATCACGAAATTTAAATTTGAAAGAGGACAAGAGGTCAGGTGCGTCAATGTGACCTAACAATATTTGCTGAATAAAAACGAGATCGGTGTTAATACGTCTTTGAGACAGGCTCTGCAGATTAAGTAATTTTAGCCTCTGGGAATAAGGTGGAAGGTGAAATGGATCTTCTCAAGGAAGGCCTCTTAGAGCAAAGCGGATAAATCTCCTCTGAATAGCCTCAATCCTGTCAGCATAACAAATTTGGGATGGTGTCCAAACCTGTGAAGCATATTCGAGTTGTGGCCTTAAGAAACTATTGTACAGCGAAAGAGTTGCATAAGGATTATTAAATTCCTTAGCCCATCTTTTAATAAACCCCAGCATACAGTAAGACTTATTAACGACATGATTAATGTGTTCGGAAAAAGTAAGATCGGAGCTAAAGAAAACACCAAGATCACTAAATCGAAAGACACGACCAAGGATGTGGTTGTTTATTGTATATGAGAACTCCGTCGGCGTACGTTTTTTTGAGAACTTCATAACCTGACACTTATTTGGGTTAAGTGTGAGTCCATTTTTATCACACCAGATGGTGAAACTGTCGATGTCTGACTGCAAAAAACTATGGTCCGACACTGACTTTATTGTTTTTGATATTTTCATATCATCGACATATGCAAGAATATCACTATGTTTCACACTTGACGGGAAATCATTAATTGAGAGTATAAAGAGAAGAGGACCAAGATGGCTCCCTTGGGGAACACCTGATACCGCGGGAAAGATATTTGATTTAGTCCCTCTGAAATTTACTTGATAAGTTCTCAAGTGAAGATAAGATATAATCCAAGATATGAAATTAGGTGGGAAACCTAGCGATGTAAGTTTAAAAACAATAATTTCATGTGAAATTAGATCAAAAGATTTTGAAAAGCCTGTGTAAATACAGTCAACTTCAAATTGACTCTCCAGAGCGTTGGTACACTTGCTGTGAAAGGACACGAGGTTAGTGACAGTGGATCTGTTTCTCACAAAGCCATGTTGTTCTCTACAAATGATATTGCGACAGAAAAAGACAAGACTATCACAAACAACTTGCTCGAAAAGTTTAGGTATGGATGATAGCTTTGCAATTGGTCTGTAATTTGACACATCACACTTATCTCCCTTTTTTAAAACAGGGGTTATATACGATAGCTTCCAAGCGTTTGAAAAATTCCAGAAGAAAGCGAAAGCTTAAATAGATGTTGGAGGGGAAAGGCAAGTATATCCTTACATTCTTTTAACAAAATAGGTGGAATCCCGTCTGGCCCTGCAGAACAATCCTCTTTAAGATTAGACATAAACTCTTTAATAGACTCAAAAGCAACTGGTATTCCATTAAAGCTGACTTGTGCTGAATGCTTAAGATATTCAAAGTATTCCCTGTCGACAGGAAACGGACCATCTCTGAACGATTTAGAAAAGTTGTGAGCGAAGAAATTACGAATCACGGCAGGGTCATTAGATGAGTTACTGTTATACGTTAAATTCGCTCGATATCCATCCGTCTTTCTCTTCGAATTGACGAATTTCCAAAATTTATATGGATTAGATTTAAATAATGCTCCCATTTGAGAGATATAATTGTTATATAGATGGTCCGAAAGAGCTTTGAATTCCTCAAAAATTACTATAAATCTTTCGAGGTCTGTATGATTTAAACTTTTTATATATAATTTCCAAGCCTTGTTTCGTTTGTTACGCTAGGATCTAAGTTCACTAGTATAGCAGGGACGGTCACAAATTTCGTTTTTCTTTAAATTTCTAGGAATAATATTATCTATGGAGGTATTCAAAATAAAATAAAAATTATCCACGCAGTAGTCTACATCAGAAGAGTTCGCAACGTTAGAAATACCTAACCTGGTTAACTCTTCTGAGAGAGCGTGAAAGTTAGCCTTTTTGAAATCAAAAATGTATGAACGATCATATGAATTATTATTCTCATGAACGAGATGTTCAAGTCAAGAAATACATCCAGTGGTGGATGGTGAGTATCTATTTTAGAAATGTTGCATGTGGACTTACAGGCAACAGTACTAACAGCGTCATTATGAAAAGATTAAATCGAGAATTCGATTATTAATATTTTTGATACAGCTTATTTGCTGTAAGTCAGAGGAAAGAATATTGTCTAGCTTATTAAGTGCCGTTTGAGCAGAAGAAACACATGGAATAAAATACGTACTATCGTCTGAAGGTACCCATTTTAGAGGACTAAGGTTAAAGTCACCAATTAGGAGAACAGTACTATTGCAACATGAAAGGCTGAAAATATAATCAAGGGCTTTTGCTAGCTCCGAGTATATTTCAGCAGAGCTATCGGGAGGGATATATGTGTTTACAACATATACAAAATAAGGCTTGAAATCAAGTTTTACACATACAATTTCCATATTGACAGAAAAGGGGATGGAAACTTTCGACGAAGTAATTTGTTTCCGAACAGCGGTGAGAGCTCCTCCACCCAATGCTTTCAAATCGTCCTTATGACGATCTTTTCTATGTACTAGAAACTCATTATTAAAGAGCTCCGCGTCTAGCATTGAGCCAAGTTTCAGTCAAAACAATGTTTTCGAAAATGTTTTCACTTTTTCAGTTAAATCTTCGAAGTTTTTGTTCGAAGTCTGCTATAGTTTTGTAAAAAATTTAAGAAGATGGACTATTCCCGGTGTTAATTTAAAAATTTTACTTTATACCGTTTGGGAGATAGAGGGGGAGACATGCGTTCTTTTGACCTTTTTATAATTTTTTAAATTTCAAATCCATAAAACAAATATTTTTAAGTTCTTTCCAGTTCCCGTTAGACTTTTTTCCAATAGCACAACCAGCAGCACTAGCCTTGGAGGTTTATTTTTATTAATTCTATCGCCACCGGTTTATGCGCAAACGGTAAAACAAGCTAATTTTTTATTTCGTTTTTTAAATAGGCTTCTAAAAACTTAGGTTAAAAACGGCAATTTAAAAAAATTTTAACGCAGCCTTCCTTCTTTTTGTAAGCTTTGTACTTGAATCTTTGTACCGAATCTGAAAAAAGATCACTTATACCGTTAAGCTTCTAAAAGACTTAAAAAAATTGTTTTTGAAAATGCTTTTATGTTTTTTCAGTTAAATCTCAGAAGATTTTAAAATTTCAAAATCCGCTATAATTTTGCTTAAATTTTTTAATTATTTCTGATACGTGATTTTTTTCATAGAATTCCGCCAAACACCACCGGTGATAAGGGGGGGAAAACTTTTTTTCATGCATTTTTGCGATTTTTTTTTTTGAAAATGCATCAAAACTGCAGTACTCAAACTGTTTTTGAAAAATATGATCTAAGCACTTGGTTTACTTTGAGTTGCTTTATAGGTGTGTTCAATATTGATTTTGACCGCTAAGCCGTTCAAAAGTTATGGCCTCCAACACTTTGAAAAAGGTCATGCATTTTCGACTCTTCATTTCTCAAAAACGTTTTGATATTTTCGAAAGGTTTTATTTTTTAATTAAAGCTTAGTATTTTTTAAACCTAAGTTTCGTTTTTCTAGTTCTTTAGCCTTCTAAACTTTTTGAAAAAAAACCCTAAAAAGCATTAAGTGCATTTTCATTTTCATTGCCCTCTTTGGATTCTCTGACTATTTCTGACTATCTTTGACGCAGTTTATACGCACACCAAATTTTGTCTTTCTACGACTAAGTCTAGAAAGTCTACAAAAATAGTGTCCCTTAGCGCGCCTTAAGCCTTTACATGAAACAGTTGGGTTGGGTCAAAATTCTGAGTGATCCAAAATTACTACAAACAAAAAACAAATCACAAAATTATACTTTCGAAATTCTGCTTTTCAAAACTCTGTTTTACAAAATTGTGGAAATGTCACTTTAACATTGCGACACAGTGAAAATATCAGTGAAAAAACTGTATACTTTTTCAATCTTTTTTGGATATTTTAGATTTTCCTGAAAATTTAGTATAGTCATTCAATGTTTCTTAATCTAAGAAAACAAATTTATTTGAAGTAAATTTATCTTATGCGCGTATTTATCTTAAACATTTTTCATATTTAGTTACAAGCGAATCAAACTAATATGTAGCTAGCTGGCAAGTATGCTCTAAACTTTGCTGTACGAACACTACTTATTCAAGTTCAAGAGCACTTGTCATACTCCCCATGAATAAATTATGTTCAATAAACTTAGTCGCATTATTCCCTGTCATCATTAAAAACACCGCGCGTTATGACTAAGTTAAGTCAACAAACATTTGCGTACGCAATCATACCTAATTGTATAAGATTGTTTTCTTATCTTGTGAAACCACAAGCTCTAGCCAAAAACAAACACAAGGCAAAATATTCGGGTAAGATTTTAAATTAGTTTGAGTCGTAATTAGCGCGACAGAATGTGGCTTTTATGGAAATGTATTACTAGTATGTTGGTGTACATTCGTAATTTGTATGGTTTTGACAAGTCATACACCCTTAAGATTTATAATTAAAAAGTTCAAGATTTTGACGTGGTTAGTTTGTGATCTTATCTAAGGGACATGACCCTTAGAAAGATTAAAATGTTCAGGGTTCCTTAAGTGCATAATAAAAAAAATTAAACATACATTTAACTTAAAAAAACAGAAATAGTATTTTTCATTACGCCCAGTCATCTCTTGAACAATACCTGAAGTTGTGAAACTTATTTGCTTGAAAAAATTTTAAAACAAACTTTGTTGCCTGTATTGACGTCGCGTCGCTTATTTAATAAAATTTCGTATTTTATTGGCCTGAATGTATGACGTGGGACAACTTTCTTGAAGCCCAAGAAATTTCGCTTGTTTTCGACGTTTTAGAAGTATTTTTGCATAATTTTTGCTACATTTAAACAACTCCAGGTATTAAGACTTAAATATTGTTTTAAGTTCAAAACAAGAGGAACAAGAATACTTTTTTCCAGCGCACACTTGCTTGCGTAAAACAAAATTGTTTAATTATCAAAACAAAATTGTTTAATTATCCGGTACAAGAGCACCCACTTTCTTAAATAGGAAAAAAAAATCTTTTCAAAGGCCGAATTGCTTGCGACATTCCATGATCGCCAGGCCTCCTAAAACAAAAGAATCTTTGATAAGCTTATAAGTGACGCTTATCTCATTGTGAAAGCACTACAAAATATAGTGTTAAATTGTTGATAAATAAATTTTCGACAAAAATTTGCAAACAAGAACTTATCTCGTTTAGTTATGTAAAAACGAAGTCAAAACAAAATAAAAACCAGTGAGTAAGTGCTACAGTGTGTATGCAGAAGTTACAGTCTGTAAAACGAACCGTTGAATACCCCATCCTATCCCACATTGTAAAATGCTGATGGCATAGTTATTTTTTGACATTTATAAGTAATGCAAACTTCGAAAAGGGGCGTGGTTCAACCGCCCCTAATTACAAACTATTCAGTATAACATATTTCCACAGATATTTCCAAGCTACACTTAAATGTACGTAAAAATGCAATTTTTTGTTACAAAATCAATATTTTTGAAAAATTGATCCCTAAAAGTGGGCGTGGCTAAAAACTTTATACGACCGAAATCTGGACTAAGGTCTCCTTTACCTAACCTGCTACTTTTTTTGTTTCATGCTTTCCTAAATTAGGCTCAAGGCCAGTCGAAATTAAGTTTTTTTTGGAAAATTTTAGGTTTTTCTTCAATTCTGCCTTTAAATTTGGGCGTGGCCCAAAGCCTTGTAAGAGCAAAATGTGAAACTAAGCGTTTTCTACATAAAATACTAAAATACTTCGCAGTTAATGCCTCAGCAGGAGACGTGTGTGGGGTGGGTGAAGCGGCTTGGTGTGACAGTAGTTGGCAAGAAAAGGACTGAGTGATTTAAAGAGCCTGGAGTTCAAGAAGCAATTAGAGCGAAGAAGAGGACCTACATTGTGTGGAGTGTATATTGGGCCTAAACTACGAGAGCCATGTACAGTGAAGTGCGAAAATGTTGCACTGCCAGTCAGAACGGCCAAGGCAAGAAAAAAGTTTGGAAAGAGGTAAGAGCACGATATAGCTCGTCAGCTCGAGTATAAGAGCACGTTCAGCTCGAGTACAAGTGGTCGGCTTGGTACCAGTTGAAAAGACGACGTTAGACACGTTCCGAGAGGATCAGCTGACTTCGTCGGCGGAATATCCCAAACGCTACTCCAAAAAATGGCGCCCAACGTTGGGTCGTGCCCACAAGAGCTAAAATTATGTTTATTTTGTATTTCTGGTTACAAGTACAAAATTGTGATATGGCGACAAAAATTTTTTTAATTCAATTTCTTACGGGACACCGGCTGTAACTAAAATATCCTAATTTCCCCACCAGTGGAGACTTTAGTGAATACAATGAATGAAGTCCAGTCGGCAAACTCCGCCCTCCAACTAGTTTGATGTAGAAGTTTCACGACTAGTCATATATTTGTATAAATAGCCGATAGTTACCCAATGCCTAGGGTCAGTTTTGAATCGGAGTACTTCAAAAGTGAACGTCGAGTGTGATAGTAAGCAAAACCGTTACGGTGAACTACATTGAACTAATTAGGTTTTGTTTCATAAATAAAGAGACTCGCTAATAAAATAAGGAAATTTAGTTTTATTCGACAAACCCCAGTCAAAATATTACAACGTTTTGTTTCAAAACCCTGGTTTTTAATTAGAGCTAAGCCAAGACTCAAAACAAAAATTTAAATAACGAATCTTAATACATTATTTCAAGCCCCCTTAATTTACTTATAGAGTATGTCCTTATTTCTACATTTGTTCCGATTTTTATGCCGATCTATAATTTCCCATAAATTAATGGAAACGCGGGCAATTTCATTATTTCATCCTTTTTATCCTTAACATGTCTCCACCGTTCATCACCGTTCAAATCCCGATGTGTCTCGCATGCTGGTCTCTGGCATGCTGGTCACCAACCACAGCTCGTCGAAGGAAGCGGGTTCTTGACACTGTATACGTTCCCAATCACAAGTTCATGCCAGTCTTGTGTAACATCACGATGTCAAGATGTCGCAAGAATTCTTTCTTAACCCACCCTACCTTAGTAATTTCTTTCGCCAAATAACCCCTTGAGTTGGCATCTTTTTCCTCCTCACATGACCTTCCTTCCCTTCACCATTTGTTGACATTTTGACTCTCAAAAAAGAGCGATGATGACATTTCCTAGTATAGGAGCGGAAAAACAATTTCGTTGAAAAAATCTGAATAGAAAACTTATTTGTGACAGATCTGTCATACGTGGACGGTTTGCTTTTTCGAATCTCAAACAGTTTTAAAGGGGTACTAAAAAGGGTTTAAAGTGGCATAAAGGACGTTTGTACGACAATTTCTCCGCTATCCATAAAACTGCGATTAGTGGGAGACGATTAAAAGTAAATCCCAATGTGTCTCCACCGGAAAGACATAAGATTAATTTGACACGAGCTCGGGCACTATTTTGTTATCATTTTGGCTCTCAAAAGAACGTTACGATGACATTTCTGAGGAGAGAGAAAACATATTCGTCGTGTCGCAAAAATTTCAATAGAAAACGTACTTGTAGCAGATATGTCATACATGGACAGTTTTAGCTTCTTTTTTCGAGTTTCAAACTAATATAAAGGTTGCGAGAAGGGTTGAAAGAGATTCGTGAAAAGAATGATTGAGATTTATAAGGAACCGAGAGAATTTAAATTTTTATGGTAGATCTCGAGACTAGTAAGAGATTAGTTCAAGATTTGTGTGAATCGCGGATTTGTGTCCGGTGGAGACATAGCATTAAACTATTTTTAACGAATTTTTGACTGTGTTTCAGAACAATGTCATATTAAAAAGCCCATTGCAGAGAGGATTCCTCTGCAGCGCGTGGACGAATCATGTTTTCGAGTGTATCCTTCTACACGTGCCGCTTCTTGATTTTTTTTTTTTTTTGTATCGGAAGTTTTGAGGGGGTCGTCCGGTCAGTCGTGCGTTGTTTCGATAGGCCATTGTAGTAATTAACCACATTAATAACGTTTCATTACCTCAAGGACAACAGACACGTTTAATAGAAATATTTTTCTTCCTAATAGTCTCTTTTGTTACCAAGATTCTGTTTATGAGCAGAGCATAAAAGATCCAAGTTCTATTTTCGACTTAGCTACTATTTTAATTTTCTCTCCACTCAATGTTATAAACTATAAATATATAGCTAAATATGCATAAAAAAAACTTGCTAACTACTTTCGTGTATATGATTCTGTTTATTGTGCAAAATCATCCTAAATATGTTAACTAGGCTTTCACGTTTCTTGGCGTACTTTCGAAGAAAAAAAAAAACAACATTATCGCCTTAAATGAATTGGGAACAAACTACTTGCTTATAGATTTTTTTACAATATGACTCAACTGTGGCAAGGTGAGATAAAAGCTTGTTTACCAGTTTATAGCCACTTATAAGATATTCATTAACACTTTGAGGAATATAATTGGTGTTTTTCTCCAGAGCACCTTAGTGTGTTTTTCATTGCGTTTCATTTTAAGTGCTCTCACAAACAATTTTTCAAGTGCTCTTAATATGATTATTTTATTTAGCACACAAATGTAATTAAAAAAATTATAATTTACATAAATGTTTTTGGTTAGCTCGAAATAGATTTTAACACCGAAAGAATAATTTTTAATAAAGGGCTTTCGGACTTAACTCTCTTTTCTTTCCAGTTAACAAATGGTTAAACAAGAAATGAGAGAAAAATGTTGACATTCAAAGTACCCTCCTCTTTCACCATGCTATCATATTTGACAAACAAGAAAGAAAGATATATCAACAATTGTGTAATCTGTCTAAAAATTTTGATACGATTTCCGCAGGCTTCAAAGCTTCTCAAGTCAGCGCAGTGTTGAAATTTTTCTATTTGCGACAAACGTTCGATTTCACTATAACCACTGACTCATAACATTTAGCTGGAAAATAAGAAGAAAAAAAACAGAATGTCTTATCCTTTGCATTTCCTTATTTGACTTAAATTGCGTATAAAATTCTACTTTTAATAACAAAGATTTAAATCAGCACAAAAAAACGTGCTAGATACGCAAAGTAACCTTTGTGACTTATTGCTGTTCGGAAAGCAGAAGGGTTTATCCCAGATTTTTTTTTTTTTCTTATCTTTTTTTTATCATAATTTTCATGATAAACTTTCCAGTTTGTAAATTGCTTTCGATAGTCACACTGGTAAGACTGTAAATTTCTGCTTGAAGTTGCTTAGAAAATGACTTGGAAAATTAATCATACAGTCATTGAGATTGTTGAAATGGGGAAGGTCTTAACTTAAGTCATTAAACGCCTTTGGGGGTTAAAATATTGGTTATATTCAACAATTTCAACAACTGTTTTAAGGGAAAATTTTACTTTTTTGTTCAATGTGGTGGTAGCATGCAAAAATTGCAAGCCTTTTTGGTAGATAGACGACATGTGGATATGTATCGAAAAGTAGCATGTATGGTTTGAAAACCCGACTCCTTTTATATACCTACAATACTTTAAAATTTATAGAAAAAGTTGTAAGTTTCTGTCCTTAAGCCCCATCCCCTTCCAATCAATTAAATTTAATTAGAACAATTTGTACATAATATTATCTTCTCAGCTCCTTGGTCTAGTCCTTCAAATCTAGTACGCAGTTGTTAGTTAAACACAACCTTACGCGACGTATATTTTACGTCAACTTTCCCAACAAAATCATTTAATCTAACATTTAACAATAAATGGACTTGGTCACGAATGGTGACCCTTTTTCCCCCCCTATTGCGTTGTATATTATGTCCTGACTTAGTTAAAAATAGTTAAAGTGATTACTCACACGTTTTATGTCGGCGCGCGATGGCAGCTTATTGAAATTTTTTAAACAAGAAACTGTTATCCACATATTTCACTAGAAATATTTTCTCGGTGCGTAAGTACACGTTTGTGTAAGAATAGTAGTAAGACTGTGTATATACATCAATTTGTATATTTCATGACTAACTTTCTGTTCGTAGTTAACCTGACATCTTTTGCCTGAATAAGGTAGTTAATGCGAGTTGAGATTTCTTTGGTATGATTCAGCAGAAGAGAAAAATCAAGTCGTAGTTGTATACCTTAAACGTTTCTTGGTAAATCATGTTTTCTGTTTCTGTTTCTTACTATTATGCTGTCAGTTTAATGGAAACAGTGGAACATTGGAATGTATTATAATTTTTATACAGCCATCAAACTTGACAACGCGTGTGCACTTTCAGCGTTGTGGAAACGGACCTTATAGAGTTCTATTTGCATTAAACAGTATTAAATCTTGGCACTGCACTATACTAGTGTTTCTTTTTCTCGCGAGGAAAGTTTTCAGCGATTTTATTAGCAAAGCTTTGATCTGTGTCGAGATCAATCCCCAAAATCACGCACAAGTTTTGATGCTCAAGTTTACCAAAAGCTAAGACCTGTACCTTAAAATGATATTTACCATGCGTGCGTCATGCGAGCTCGGAAGTAAAAATTCTAGAAATTTTTATAAAAAACGAAGGGATTTTAGATGGGATGAGATGTCCTGTCCTGAGGAACTTGCGCACTATTAAATTTAATTTTGTATGGCTTTGCCATAGGGGCCGCTCCCCAATATACGCAACGATACGTTCGGTTAGTTTTTTAATTAATGTGCTTAAAATACCATCATCAGTATACTGTGGTGGTAGGACCAATACTTACTTATGGTGCCTTGGTTTGGTGGAAAGCAACAAACAGAAAAACAGTGTACGGAAAACTGTCAGCGGTTCAAGGAACGGCCTGTACTGTACAGCCATCGCATTTGCGCTCCGTACTACACCTACGGAAGCTCTGAACACTCTACTGCACCTAACACCGCTTGATCTACATATAAAAAACTCGGTGGCAATAGTGCGTTGCGACTCACTAATTCAAATCATTTTAAGAGCAGTAGCTACGGGCAAGGCATGATCCTGACAGAGCTACTGCCAGGCAATCCAACACTAACGGATGAAATCCCCTCCCTTATGGACTTCGACATACCGTATGATGTTATCTATCCAGTGAGGGAAGACTGGGAAAATAATGCAGTTATCAATGGAATTACGTAATGAAATTGCAATATTCACAGATGGTTCGAAAACAGGGGAAGGAACAGGCTCCGGCATCTTCTCAAAAGACCCGGAACTTAATGTATCCTTAAAACTTCCGGATACAAGCAGTGTCTTTCAATCAGTTCTGGCTGTACTTATAGGGCAGCCGAGCATGAGATCGACATCCGGAAGTGATATCGCCATTTACATCGATAGCCAGGCTACGCTCAAGGCAATGGAATCGGTCAACACCAAATCTGATTTAGTCAGGGACTGTCGCACAATGCTCATTGTGCAGTCAGAACCGAGTGAGACTGTGCTGGGTGCCTGGACACTGTGGTATAGAGGGAAATAAGCAAGCTGACGAGCTTGCAAGAAGAGGAAGGCTCCTCGCAAATAGTGTGGTTTTTAACATCTAACCACCCCTCTGCGTAGAAAGAGGGCTCTAAGGCTTTCTGGCCACGTTTTAACCGGAAAGGATCAAAGGAACTATTAAAAATGAGCAGGCTCATCAAGCTTAGGGCTTTATTGGGAATTCTGACAGGTCACTGTCTCCTGCGGAAACACGCGAAGAGGCTCAGGCTTTCTGACACGGATATTTGTCGCTTCTGCTGCGATATGCAAACGGTTGAGGATATGACACACATACTGTGTGAGTGCGAGGCAATTTCACGTAAACGTAGAAAATTTCTAGGGAAATATTTCTTTGAAAGTTTAGAGGAAATAGACGGCACAAACCTTAGGGGCCTTCTGGGCTATTACAGGGAAATTAGATGTTTCATCAGGGAGAATGTTTAGGTTGTTTTGCCTTTCGAATTGTTAAATTCAACTGGTTGCCCAGGGATCGCGATGGGCCCTTTTTCGTGCCTAGTGTTTATGTGGACTATTTAAACATCGATCGGAATTTGTGGAATCTATAATTGCTATAATTTACTACCTGCACTTTGCTACCTTACCTTACAAAGTGCAGGTAATAATTGCTATAATTTATAGCTTCAATTGTTAGCTCACCCTTCTCAAACTTTCCCGCGCTGGAGCTGTCCCTTCTGAACGCGCCCTAACTGATAACCGAGTACGACCCTGGGCCCTATTGACCTAGGGGCAGTGACAGCGCTTGTTAACAAGAAGCACTGACTTGACAGTTCACCTTGATCGGAGAGAGCGCTCGGACGTGTCGTGATCGGGAATTTTACTCTGGAGAAGTGTGAATTTAACTAATAATATGTAAGAATGAATTGTTGCGAAACAGCAAAAATTAAATGAAAAAATCAATAATAAAGTTTTATGAAATCTTAAATCTATGGGGTTTTATTCCACTGTTAGAATCTTCTACATCACGGGGACGGGAGGGTACATATCTACTGAATCAGAGACGCTCTTCAGCGCTCCGTACAGCGTCACAGTTGAACTTAGTCTAGTCGCCTGCATACTCGGAAGGTTAACAACAAAGTCAATCTATTTTGGTCTTCTTGTACGAAAAAGAGAAATACCTCTCGGGGCACAACAGAAAAAGAGGTCCCGATTTCGGAAACTTCTAACTTCCTACGGGAAAATTAATATTTTTGGCAGCTTAACGTTCGTGACGCCTGGCAAACCTTCCGATAAAGCGTGAGAAGCTCCCATATCCTCTTTTCGAATCGGCAAAAAATTTTAAGTTCACTTTATGTGCTAGGAACACCTAAACCATACACAACAAGCATTTTTCGCCTGCTAACATATGCATTTTTTGCCTAAAATTTCATTTTATGTAAAATCGGCCCCTAAAAATGGGCGTGGCCGAAAATTTCGTATGAATGAAATGTAGAATGAAGTCTGGTCTAACTTGAATGGTAAAATTTATTTCTTATTCTTTTAAAAATTAGGCTTAAAATTAACTTTGTTTAAAAAAATTTAAGGTTTTCCTTAAACTCTGCCTCCAAATGTGGGCATGGCTCAAAACCTTATATGAGGAAACAGTAGGACTGAGTGTTTTCTACATAATATATTAAGTTAAAGATTTTCGATTTTGAACAAAAATATTGCATAAAATACATTTGAATAATTATTTTTTAAATCTATGCCACGCCCACTACGAGAGGTCTACCGATATGATTTTATTTTTTATGACTGGGACTCGCTACGAGATTCTAAATACGAAATTTCAGCTTCGTATGACATCTTACTATTGGTTAATTTTCTTACTTTTTTGTGCAACTTTAAGTCGGTGCATCTTTCCGAGGCCCCCGGTACCAGGCGGTAGAATGTTATTTTTGTGATCTTCTAACTCAGGACAACAAATTTGTGAAGGTTAGAAAGTTGTTGAAATCAGTAAAAAAAAAGTTCATCAACTCTAGTACTATGTGGCAAATTCTTCAAAAAAGTCCAAAGGGTTTCTAAAAAGACTGTATGAAGACTTGGATAGTATGCCTCAACTGAAACCTTCCGAGCTTCTGAGTCATGCGAGACTTTGCAACTTTCTATCCTTTCCATAGATCCCGGTCATATTCCATCCTTTTATGACCGACCAGGCCAGCGCGCGTCTTGGCGTTGGTATCCGTGATAACTTGATTTCGATACTTCTTTTTCCCATTTCTTTTAAGGCCGCTAATATTTCGTTACTGTACCTACTCTACATAATAAAACGTTGATAAAAGGAAAGACTAAATTAAACCTTAAAAACTTGGACGCTAAAAAATCTGTTCCATGACATCTAATTATCCCTTAAATTTGACATTTCATTTTCTGGAAGAAAAACATCTAGAATACTTTTTCCCTTCGGTAGAAAAAGAAAAACTACAATTATTACCACAAAATCGCCTTAAATTGTCATTGCTCCCCGCGCAGTCAGCATTACGTCAAATTAAAAAGTCTCAGTCCGTCTCACCGACACACAGAGGCAACTAATCAATTTCAATACAATTTTTCTGATTGAATCAATCAAGTGAGACCGAGTTCACGTATACAGTTTCTCTGTGGGAGCACAACGAGTGGCATTCTAAATACATGCTTGAGTGTAAAAAAAAAAAAACTTCTAGTCTGTGAGCCGCGAAACCACACAGTCCTGCATAGACAGCAACAGTTGAGCGTATAATGTAATTGAGGCAAATTGGACGCCAATTAGAAACGGCTAAGGTTCAATTGAATTAACAGAGTCGGTTGGGTCTTGGGTGTATGATTAATATAGGAAAGACTGCGATTTTATGGTACAAGAAAGCCTCTTATACTTTCTTGACACATTATCACATACGCACCACCCTTTAGAGAGAGGCACACACTCAGCTGTTTGGTTTGACTTGTAGTGGCATGGGAATCTGGCATCCATCGATTTCGGTGGGAAAATTCAATTAACTTTACGATTTATTTTTTGTTTTGGTCAAAAAAAAAAAAAACAAATCAAAACTTTAAGCGGGAAGAGTTTTGTTTTGACAGGGAAATCGATATCCACTCTTGTGGCTGCGTAAATATACGCTAATGGCCTCAAAAAAAAAAGGCAGCACAATGCCCACGCACAGTCTAATAATTTTTGAACCATATGCCAAGAGGGCGTCATATTTCACCTGCCTGGATAGATGATTTCATGGTGGCTGTTGTCAGTGTGATTCATGTTTTGGGCTTTTCAAAACCCACTAATTACCGATAAGAGGATATCGAGCGAGTCGGCGATGAAAAGAAAGCGTAAATCGATGTCAACGGCCGGTAACAACACAAACCTACACCTACTTGTGGTGTGTTATTGAACCGTGCTGAACAAATGACTTGGGGTTGTCGATAGTTGTTCGAAACAATCCTTGGGAGCTGCTATATCGAATGCCACTTATTTTCGAATTATGGAGAATTTTTTGTGTTGAAAAGCTTTGAGTATTGATTTTCTTTATCCGCATGACATCATCGGTCAGTTATTGGGTCATTAAGAACATGATGGCTGAGCTTGGTTGGATAGATTTTGGCATAGGACTACCCCCCGATCTAAGCATGTTGTATAGGGCGTAGTTAACTAACCTGTCCTATACTTGATTAGATTTGGTTGTTTTGCCAAAGCACACCTTCCAGTTGACTAGTTCCTACAACGTTAGTTTTATGATTTTCGACTGAGCAGAAAGACAAACAACACTGGGTTGTGCTCGGGTTCAAATATTGGCCTCGTCATATCTAGCCAAGACAAAACACACAAAGGGTCGAGATTTTTCGCCGCTTACGCATGTACACTGCATGTGATACTTCCATACAGTTTAGCGATTTCTATCAAACATGCATGTAAAATCGCATGTTTTTTACATGTGCTATTTCCATGCAGTGCTGTATGGTCACCCAAACTCTTGCGACAATACATCAGTATGTGGAAGTCAACATTTGAGCTTCACGTGGACTTACATTAACTTATGAGTGTATGAAAGTCGCATGTGCGGCATGCAACTGACACATGTATCGGCACCAGTTCATTGCCTGTAAATTGCATGCGATGACATAGATTTATGATTTACCTTTTACTTTTCGTGTTCTTCGGACTGTACAGATTTGGACCAAAAAGGTGCGTGCACTTAATATGCTTAACTAAGTTTGAGATCTGCAATTTTTTAACCTGACATGTCACATCATTACCCTACCTTTAAACACAACCCGCAAACCGTAGAGCTTACTCATACTTTTATAAATTAGTTTATCAATTCTTAAAGTCATATAATGACTCGCTTGAATTTACTATCTATAAAACTGACGGAAGATAATGTGTAGCTTTTAATTGTTGTCAACTTCAAGACACACACACACAGGATACGACGTATAAGCCTCATATAAATGCCTCTCTTATCAAAGGAATATTCGAAAACCACTCAACCTGATTGCAGCAATTTGTTAAACTTTCAAGGTGAATTAAATTGCAGCTGCTGCCATAGTTTAGAGACTATGAAAATTGGCAGGAAAAGGATTTTGCTAGGATTTTAGTAACTTTCGAAACGAAAACTAAATTATCAGAGTCCATAGATATAATTTCGGTGAAATTGTGTACACAAGCAGAAAATTATTGAAAACTTTCAATTGTGATATTACGCCAAAATCTATTAGACCACACTGCATCAGAGCTCTTTGTGCTATGGAATATTACACTTGACATTTTAATAGAAAAGGATGAACAATTGAGAGTCAAAAACGTATCTCATAATTAAGCCCATGTGACCTTTTAAGCGTCGTACATTATGCTCGTACGTAACGATGGCAGCGAATTGAGAGGATTTCGAAAATAGAACCAACAGCTCGCTTTGAGGTTAATTAAGGAGGTACTCTACAGGACCCTTACGTAGGTTTTACACACATCTATAGACAAGAAGACGACGGCTGGTAAAAGGATGCTTACCATCTGGAAATCAACGACAGTCTTTGACATTTTTGATTGATTGCTGACTGTTGGCAGCGAAGCGGCGCGAATAGAGATATTTGCTGATTTTACAGTACCTAATTAAGCAAACGACGGCTTTGATTTGTCAACTGAGATTTATGGCAGTAAAGTAGGTCAAACTCGACGAACTATTTAGGTTATACCTGACGTTTCGGTAGAGTGGTAGACCTGGTTTTCAAAAACCCGACCTCAACATGCTCAGGTGGTTCGTAAAATAAAAAGACACATGAGGACTTTTTCAGCAGCTGCAAATCCTTTCTAATGACAAATCAAAAGAACAATCTGAACAACTAGATACACAACATGCGGCCTTTTGCAGTCATTTTTTACGTTCTTGGTTTTCGAAATCCGTCCGAAAAACAATTTGCATTACATATATTGTTCGAATTTCTTAAACAGGAAAATTCTTGGAGGGGAGTGGGAAGTGTGAATGGCAACGGTAGGAGAAATGTTTCTGCTTCATCGAAATCTCGTCAGCTGGACAAATCGCGTTTAACATTGTTGTTGCAGAGTAATTAGGAATGAAGAGACAATGTAAGTCTGTATTAATAGTCTTGGCTTTTTAACAACAAGCGCGAGCGAGCGATTTATATTCTCGGATGACTTGTCAAATGATTTTCAATCAAAGGCAACAGGTCTATTCGATAAAAAATGGCGCACCACAAAGCGTCATTTTTTCTCAGTTCTACGTTCGTTGAAGCGAAGACAACAACCCAGTTGACTGTATTCGACGGCAGCACTGTGGCGCCCTTTTGTAGTACTTTGTGTTCCGAGGATTTTCTCGGGGTAGAAAAATAGTACTGAAACAGTACTGAAAATTTTTACTTTTGAGTTTTTGTCAGCTGCGCAGCAGAATTTGACAGTTTCAAAGCCCAGTGCGCCACTTTGCGTTCGAGGAAAAATTTAAGGTTCAGGGTTCCGCTGAGTATTTGACAATAGGCTGATCAAACTGAAAAGTGCTAATGCATATTTTCAGGGCACATTGGGCTTGTTTCATCGAATGAACCGAATGTGTGAGGTGATTTACGATGCCAGCATTATCATCGTCTCGCACGGTGGCGGGCAATACGAATAATTGAAAAAACCTCGCCGAGGTCTGCGCTTATTTTGACATTCGCTGTTGTGAGTTGTGATAAACAGTAGAATATTTTTTTTTTCCAAAATAATTCGCACTTTGTGCAAAGAATAAACCGTACATGTTAAGACAAAGTTGACAAATATTACAAATATGTTATGTCCTGTCACTTTGCAGTCAAAATAGACGTCACGATTTTTGTCTTCCATTGGGTATTAACATACGATTTTTCTAGTCTCACGTTGAAGCTGCCGCTCTGGTTTGACGCTGATGCGATGTTTTGAAATCGATGCCTTTCTCCCTAATCGATGCCTTTCTCCTGTCAGTAAAATTCGGTGGGGTGCGGGCAGGATCGCTAAGTTCACCAAAGACACAATAACCTAGATCTTTAATACAACGACGATTCCATGCCAAAGGCGGATTTCTTACCGTAAACCATCAATTGGCTGATGCAAACACTCGGAAAAACAAATATGCTCAAAAGTGATAAGCCAACACCAGAGGTACAATTTTCAGCACAAATCACACGCACAAGCACAATATTGTAGCGTGAGGGCTTCGTCCTTTTTATTGTCGCTATTGCTTGTAACGATAACGTCACTTCGGAAATCAATAAGAAATGGCGCTAACAACTCACATGAGTAATGTTATGACTTTCCCACTCAAAACAAGGATTGCCTACGAAAAATTGCAGTGAACACCAGCGTATTCGTCTTACAATAAAAATGTTTGCATAAGTTCTTTTCCCAACACAATGTGGACTTAACCGCAAACAAAGAGCAATTTAGAACCACCCAATTTTTGGCCATAAATGTTTTCATTACAAAACAAAAAAAAATAAACGGATAATCCAAAAAGCCAATATTAAGCACTTGAAATGTTTCCAACTAACATCTTCCATACTAAATATTCAATATTTGCTGCAAATATCGAAATGTTTGACAGAAACTAACAGAAAGCTGATTCGTATTTCCACAAACACTTCGTCTGTTTAAGTAAACTTTAAACGATCATTATAAACACTTTGGTGTTTGAGAGAAACAGAAAAAATATTTTCGTGTCGCAAGCAATCATTCGCAAGGATTCGGCTGAAAACAGTTCATTGTGTGCTTCATAATGTTTGCGATAAAACGTTTTTCAGTGTGTCTCACGCGTATATTAAGAATTTGTTTTGATTGTTTCCAACGAACGCCATAGATACGCAACTATATAGATCTTTTATATAATGGAACCCCCACAAAAGCGGGTTTCTGACCGCAAAGCATCACATCAACTGGTTGAGGACGAAACAATTGTTCTCAAAATTTATTATCCAACACCAGAGGCACATTTTTTAGCACAAGCACAAAATGTTTGTAAGGCCTCATTATAGTTGCTGTTGCGTCTGACAATAACGTCTTTTAAGAAATCCAGAAAAAATGGGGCTTACAACTCAGATGAGTCATGGTCTTGCTACTCACAGCAACGACGCTAGTCATTGTAATCTGTGCCGTAAATACCACTGTAATTGATTTGCAATACACAAAAGTTTGCATAATACATATACAAACTACTTTTCCTAAAAAAAAACTACCGTAACCAGGAATAAAGAGCGTTTTAGAAGAAAATATAATTCTTAAAAATGTTTCCAGCCACCAATTTTTTAGTTTCTTCCCAACACGTGTATGCGGTTTATGACATGTTTCTATTAAAATGGTTTAAAAGAAAAACATAAAAATAAAAAACACTGAAATGTTTGCTGTTTGTTTTCCCACAAAGACTTCATACTTTTTTTTGAAATACATAGGCGATCGCTATAAGCACTTTGCTGTTTTAGAGAAGCAGGAAAAATATTTTCTTTCTCCAAACAAATAAAGGGTCCGCCATCTACCGTTTTTTTTTCAACTAGTGCTTATTTCGTGAATGGTAACACTTAGCCCATGTCTGATTTGACAGACAATTAGTTTTATCCTTCCGCTGAACGAATATGGTTGTTTATACGTTTTTCATTCATTTTCATCATTTTTCTTCGAAAATGAGCAAGAAGTTTCCGCTTCAGTCAATGGCGATCGTAATCGGACCATGTTAAACGAATTTTTCACAAAAATTAAAGAGGAGAGTATTGGCAACATTTGGTTTCAACAGGACGGCGCTACGTGCCACACAGCCGAAGCTACACTCGAATTTCTGCGCGCTGTTTTTGAAGATCGCATTATCAGCCGCAGACCTGATGTCGTTTGGCCACATCGGAAATGCGATTCGACACCGTTGGACTATTATTTGTGGGGTGCCGTAAAAGATAAGTGTTACGCCGACAAGCCAGAGACAATTGACGCTTTAAGGGACAATATTCGTGAAGCCATTGGTGAAATACAGCTGCACACAATCGATAATCGGTTTAATCGGTTTAAATAATTCCTAGTCTTAGCGTCGGTTTTTGTTTTTTAGTTCTTAGAAATAAAAAGCCATAAGGTGTTTCCATTTCGATCCACGAAAATATTTATATTAGAAGTAAATAAATTCGGGTTTTCTTAATCGACTCGAACTCGATTGTCTTCATCATCTGAAACTCTGTTTAGATTAAAGCGCAAGAGTCAACTTGTGCATACAATAAGGAAAAAAATTAAAAACTTTGTTATGAACAAATTTCTGTTTATTTTTGAGAAACTGTCAACTTGCTTTCTGCCAATCGAACGATTGTTTGCTTTGGTCTTTCTTTATGCGATCGCTTTTTAAAACCTTCACTGCCGAAGTCTAATCAAGCGCGAGTATTTTTGTATATAAAGTAAATATCACAAATCGCTATTCTTCGAACTTCCAATTGCTTCAGTATATCAATTGACATCTGATACTATTTCTTCTCCGACATCCTCTGTTGATTCAATCGATATCAGGTTGCCATGCCGGCAATTCATTGAAGTGTATAAATCGTCGCTTTAATATCGAAACCTCACCAAAGCCGATAGGGCATTTATTATAGGGCGTGCGTATAATACCATTATAGGGAAAAGTTTATTTTTACACCTGTATACACAATACACATCCTTTGCAAAAGGAGAAATTCTTGACGCAACCGTCTTCTATCTCTATACAAAAGATGTGCTAGAAGTCTCATGTTTTGTGCACGTAAATTGCTGTCGAGAAGAAAGGAAACACTGTCTTAACTTTGACAGTGAGAACATGCATACACCATGGCAATAGACGTTCTTATAATTCAATATCAATGTCGGCAACATGCAGCAATTACAACGTAACCCTGATTGAATGTATAACATCGTCTCGTAACATCTTATGCGACGCCAACCGCGAATGAGGCAGACTAATTTAATTTATTTGCGTTGAGTTTTCTCTCTCTCGGGTACATCTTACATGTCGTTTAGCTGAACGTGTATTTGACTAGTTTGCGTGGAATCAAAATGACTATGAGTCATTTTAGTCGTGCATCGAGTCAATTTGAAAAATTTCATAGATTTACTCTATAGGTTCGTTGCGGAAGTTGACAGTTTTTATGCATCGTTTGTTCAACGCTTAGATCGTAATGATGTCGAATTAACTGATTTATATCGCAATATTTCCAAGGTTGATTTTATAGTAAAAAAACAATGTATCACAATCATATATTTAAACTTTGGACGATATTTAAATACGTTGTTGACGTTGAATGACTTTCCCTGCGCTCGACCTTTGTTTACACTGACTGCTACGCAAATGTGTGACGGTCGAATCCCTATCGGCGGCAAAATGTCGAAAAACTTTCTCCTTCAATTCGAATTTTAAACATTTTGTAATCTTAACATGCGTTTCAGCCAGGTGACCGAGTCAGCACTTAAAGTCAACAATCGTAAGGAAATCTGTCTCGTGATCTTCCTGGAGTTTTCGAGCAACATTTAGAGGTTTAATAAATTAAAGGGCGAATATTTTTCTGTTTCTAATTGTTCTTACCCAAATTAACTAGTATTTAAAATACACCTAAAAAAAATTCATAAAAAATTCATATTTTTAGTTCTGCTTGGTATATTTTTTTTTAATTTTAAGAACTCTTCAGAACGCTTCAAGTGTACCGTAAGATATTCCAGGCTCATCTTCTCTTGATACAAACCCATAAGATATAATTTTCACATAATTTTGCTTCGGTTTTACCTGAAAAAAAGAAAGAAGAAATTAATGAACAATATTTACCTTAAAAATTAGAACCTACATATATTAAATATTAATAAAATATTTATTAAAACTTGGCCTGAACTCAGCTCGAGATTTTGCGCCACCCGTATTTTTTTTTCTAATTAGCTTAACCCAAGCTTCAGGTCCTTTACCAACTGCCTTTCGAGTAGAAGTATGGACTTTAATTATTGAAAACGTCTTGCCGGCATCGTTCTATTCCCCGATCAAAACTAAAAAAAACAAAGCGGGGAATGCAAAGCAAAAAAAAAACCAAACTCGGTTCAAGCAAAATAGATAGTGCAGGGAAGATAGTACATTTTGCTTTTCCCTCTGGCTTACTTTGCACTTGTCTCTCTTTAAAAATCTTTTAGGGCTTCCATACTTTCCTAGACTCAAAAAAAAACCGTTGTCCCAAGAATTTCAGATTCTTCAAGGATTGTGAACTAAAAATTCTTCTCGAAAGAAGGAACTCGTTCTTGATTTTTTTAAAATTTAGTATTGAATTTAAAACCGAAATTTTTAAAATAAAAATTTTATTGTTCTCAACCATTGTCAAAACAGAAAATTCATTGATAAAGTATTTTTCAAGCCTGTTTCGCCTATCAAAAATCAAAACATTTAGTTCTTTAGGTTACGATTTACTAAGTTGAAAATTGTTGACATAAAAATTAAAAGTGTTAATTATTTTTGTGAAAACACGATGTTAAGAACTAATTGTTAAACAAGAATTATAAAACACTAAAAAAAAGTTGAACGAATACTATGAAACTTCGGCAGACCTAACCCATATCACACGAAATGGCCTAGAGCAGCGATGGCGTACCTTTGGCACGCGATGAAATATTGTCGGTACGTTGTCAACTGAGAAACCCTTTGCACTTGAGCACCTTTGAGTGGCAGCATAAATGTCTTTGTCGAGATTATAAAGTGTTTCCACCAAGTGTTTAAGAAAAGTCTTCGTTGAATCCCTTCTTTTTTAGAAGACTAACCATACAAATTTTTGATCTCTTCACGAAGAGGATGGATCTCTTTCACACATGAATTCTTAAAGGCCGAGTCACAAAGCTGCGTTTGGTCAACGTTGACTTGACAGCTTAAATTGAAACTCATTGAATTCAATTTATTCGCGTTTGTGTTTTTGTCTTCTACCACAACGTTGCTTCTATCATCCGTCGTTACGTATTTTTTTCCGTAAGAAAGTTTCGAGAGAGCAAAAAAGTTCCACACGATAATTTTTTGGGTGCGTTTCGACTTGCTGTGAAGCTGGACTTGTTGACTTTAGCGGTGGTTTGTGTTTCTGCCGAATCGTTGGCATTTTCTATGGTTTTCAATGGTATTTTCGAATGGTTTATTCTTAACGCGGTTATTTTTTTAACCATGTACAGGATTCTAAGTGTTCTTTTCGTTTTCTGGTGAAACAAATTAAACAAACCTTTTTTTGACAGCTGGTTATCATCTTCTCAGCTGTGTTGTGTAAAGGGGTGGGCATAATGGTTGACTTTTCGGGGCGGTCTCCTTTACGATCGCCCCTAAATAATTTTTAGTTTTTTTTTCGGGACCACCAAAAATGACTTTAAATAGTGTTTTTTAAGTTGTGTTCAAAAAAAATTATCGAAAACGCGCTAAAAATGGTTAAAAAAACGATTTAAAATTCGTAATTTTTGCACATATTTGACGTTATTTTTGTCGTATTTTCGATGTTTGGAAAGTACGAAAAATCGGTAAAAGCTCGGCTACTTCTTTTACTCTGTGGACTTTTTTGTTATTTTGAAATATTATTTTGTAATGTTTTATTCATGCCATTTATAAACAATGTCGTGCGATTTTTGGTATTATCTTCAAAAAGTTGACCGCAACAAATTTTGTTTTTTTGATACAATACCAAAAGTTATGTGATTATTAGTATTATTTTCAAAGCGTTTCTTCAAACTCTTACGAGAAATTACGTTGCACAATTTATTTTTCTTCAGAAAATAAGCAAATCAATTCGAATTGTTTCTATTGAAAAAGCTGAACGCACTCATTTGAAGACGCAAAATATACACCACCCATGATATCAAACGCTGAACTCTTCCACGTTTAGGGGATTTGTCAGCTCAAAATAAACTATAATTTGTATGGAAATTATTTAAATTTTGCTAATTTTTTAAATATGCATTTCCTTTTCATAAATTTGGTGTAGAACGTATACTAAAATTATAAGGAAGCGTTTAAAACAAACCGGGAGTCAAAGTTCGTGCAGTCTTAAAGGAAAGTAGAGCCGACTTTTCTGTTGATGTGGATGCACCTGACAAAAAAGTTAAATGCACTGAGGAGTGCACACTGCAACAGAATGATGGATGTTACTGTTGATACTAAGTTTGTCTACTTGGCTTTCTGGACCCAAATTCCATCAACAAAATTAACGTTTTCTTTTTCTGTTTTTGGTTTCTGTTTTTCGTTTCGTTGATTTAAAAAATCGATGGCAATTAAATGTGAGTTTAATTTTTTTTTGGTTGTGAGTTGCCCGGGAGCCAAAATAAACTCAAGATCGTGACGACTATTGCAGTTTAACATTGCAGTTTAAGACCACAGAATGTCTCCTCTTAAGAAAAGCTTAGGATCTCAGAAATACTTGGATAAATCCAAAAAGTATGAAAATTTTACACGTTAAGATTGATAATTTTCTATATAGGAAAAATGTCAAAGTTTATAGAGAACTGAAAGGAATTTGAAAGGCGAATAAGCCTTGTATACAAATGTGCACTGAAATGAAGATAATAAAATTCATCGACAGTTTCCAACTGGGCAAATTGCTTAGAACAACAACATCGAGATTATTTGAATATTCATTTGGTTTAGGGATTCAATTATTTTCCAAAGGTCACTTTACATTGAAGGCTGGTGCAATTTATATAAAACTTTTAGATTCAAATCATTATTCTAGTTGAGATATTTTAAATTGGTTGACATTTAATTGACCCTTTTAATTAGAGATAATATTCTCATAAGCTACTCGTGTATGGAAGGAAAACTTATATTCAATTATGTGATGTGATTTCTTACATAAATCTTTTTTGCTTCCAACCGAACGAAGGTCGACCAATTTTAATGGCTGCATTTAACATTCATAAAGTGACACGAATAAAAGTTATTACGTGCATCATAAAATCATGAAAAAAATTTACAACTTCAAAGTGCCTACATTACCTACTCTCATTATCATAAGAGCTAAGAGAGTTTGAGGTGTTTTACAGATAGATTTCATTTAAAATACTTGAAAAACTTTACTTTTAACTTTATTTAAAGTCAGTTGAACCTGAGAGAATGATGTCATACCTTTAATGAAATATAATACTTGTAATGTCTAATAATCGGCTTAAGCCTGGTTAATTTTTTTTGTGTGCTAAGTTTGGGCCGCTTACATCTTTTTATTTTTAACTGAAAAATATTGGTTCTTTGACTGTTTGACTGTCAAAGAAGCATGGAAAACACTCACAAAATTAAAAAACATTTATTTTTTCGAACCTATCAATATTTTATTATATTTTTGTATGTAAAAGAAATTAACACACCAGCATACATTGTTGAGAAGTTGGCCTGGTTCACCTCGAGCTGTTGCGCCACTCTATTTATTTATTTTATTTTATCAATATTTTATCATCACGAAACTCCTCCGTCCTTCGAAACTTTATTCCGAATCTATGGAATTAAGTTAAATTTGTTGCAGAACTTATTAGAATATTTTTTCCCAACTAATTCTCAGATCTTAATAAAAAACTAGTGGGAGGGTTACAATCCGTTTAGGCGAATCGTTGGATACCCCATTCCAATTGACCACTTTCAAGCTCCGAATTGTGTCATAAATCTTGGTTGTTAAATTTCAGTTTCTATTAACTTCAACTGTATTTAGAATTTCTCAGTTAAAGCATCTTCTCCCTTAAAAAGGGGCGTGGCATCCACCCCTTTTTAATTACGTCGTTTTTTTTTTTACATTTTCTATCAGTAGTGATATACACGTCTTGATTGCAATTTCACATTAAAAATTTGGTTTATACTTAAAAACGCCCCCAAAAGTGGGCGTGGCAAAAATTTATTCATTTGAGGTGATAGCTTACGTACATATCTGAAGATTTTATGGTCCAAGTTTTTTGAATTTAAAGCAAATATCAAATAAAAACCGTTTATTAGAATGCGTATTAAATATGACCACGCCTACAAGGGGCGGTTTTCGCTTTTTTCTTAAATGCCAGTCCCAATATACTTAAGCAAGGGTAACGCGTACCAAATTTCAGCTTCCTACGACAGCTTTGAATTTTCATGCGAATAATTAAAGTGGGCGTGTCAGTGGGCGGATTTTGAAAATTTTTTACACTTGTACTGCTTCGGGACCTAGAAAGAACAGATATTAAGTTTCAAGTTCTTAGCTCAAAATTTAAGGCCTAAAAACTACCGACACACGGACGGACGGACATGGCTCATTCGACTAACAATTCGGTCTTGATCATATGCCCTTAAGGTCTTTGGGGTCTACGGTAATTATTTCTCTATGTTACAAACTATGAATCCAACTTAATCTACCTCCTATCCTATGGGATGGGGCATAAAAAATACTCTCGAAGGTTTCTTTAGTCCGTTGAGGGAAAAATATTAAAGGATTTCCTTAAGTGCAGACCTGTTGTGCGTCTACGAGAATGGGGACTTTCAACCAACTACCCTGCATTTTGTTCTTAAAATAAACAGATTGGGTTCATTGTAAGAGTAAACTTCATGACCTTTGCTTAGCATTAAAACGAATGCTAACCGACTTGTTTTGATTTTATAGTTTCTGATGGTCTCAAAAACATATTATAAAAAGCAAGTCAAGAGACTTTCAAAAATAAAATGTCACTCTGCACTCGTATGCCACAACAACACACAATTTCACTCGTTTCTTTTCAAAACACTCTCGTTCAGTTTATTCGAGTGTGTTTTCCTATGCAACTCTGTTCATACGATGAAATCATCTGCAACAAAAAAGAACCTTCAACCTTCAGCATGGCGGCTCTGTCTGTAACTGGCATTAAGTATACAAACCACCCATACAGTCGGGTGTGCAATTAAAAAAAAATGCACTCAAGGCTGCTTTACACCACCACTAACAACGACCCGCAACGAAAGTTAAAAAATCAATACAAAAGCCCACACCCAACCCTATATCGTCCACTTGGCCCTAAGACTGTCATATAGGTTGAACCCTATAAAAGGGGAGAGCAACTGGGGTGTCGTCGTCCGTAAAGCTTACTCATCCAACCCTGATGCTATCCCAATGTTATTTGCATAGAGTCGGCTCAATGTTGAGGAAGGTGGTCGTGCTCGTGACTAACGATTTGGATTGTAGGTCATTACTGGTCAGACGAAAAATACCTTTTGCATGCACATTTGAGGAGGGGAGGAAAGTATGCCCGAGAACCTAAATTGTTTTGTGAGCTATTGAAGCGGGGGGTGGAACATTTAAGCCAGTGCATGATGTATTGCGCTACAATGGCGCCGTTTTTTCCGCTATCCTTTGGCACAGTCATTAAGTTGCTTTATGCATTTTAATTTAATAGAAAACGAAAAAAAATAACTTTTTGTTTCGTTGTCCTTAAAATCCAATCAAGGCTAAACATTTCGAGGGTAATGTGAAGGTAATACGAATTTAATCGTAGTACACAAACCTTGTTTTAGGGTCATTATGCCAATGGGGATAAAGTTCTGCGTAGTTTGGTTTTTTTTTTTTTTTCTTTTGAGGTTTTGTGGCGACCGACACGCGGTGATTATTGTAAACACTTTTGCTGGACTAAGTTTTGTATAAGTTTGTGCATACACTTCGCTATGACGACCTCGTGAAAAAGCCTTTGTAAGGTTATATACGCCAGCTGTGTGTATTTAGTAAAGCAAGGAATTTAAAGAATGCACATTTGGCCTTGGCCAAGTCAAGGGCAGATTGCTTAAAATAATCCTGATGGGCAGGATTTACGTCTTAGAGTTTTTCAATGGTTACAACCAAATTACAAGAAGTGAATGGGATTCTCCCTCATTTCCTCCATTCTCCCTCATGGCTCCAAAAAGTCTTCTTTCTCTACGTAAAACTGTTCTTAAATTACTGTTTGGAGGCTTATGTTTTTATTATTCGCATGTTTGGGCAGGTGATATTAGGATTTTATCGTGACAGACGATGTTTTCTCTTATGCTTATAGCTGCATGAGTTTTCTCAAAAACAACCAATGGAAATTTTGAGAGCTCGATCTGAACTGAAATCCAATTTTCATGTGGGCAGGTGCTCTTTAAAACGTTTATTTACTTTCGAAATTATGTACTATGAAAAAGGGTTAAGCTTCTTCCTCATATAAGCTTTTAAAAACATATTTAGGAAAATTAATACACAATATGACTCGCCGGTAACAAAACCGGATTAAATACAAATTCAAATAGAACTTTCTAGTTCTTTTGTATTGGCGTTTGAAAGGACAAGAAACTCTTTTATAAAAGAGCCCTTCAGAGGTTGCGGGTCTCCTTTAAAGCATGCAAAGTGGCAAATGGGAAAATCATCGGAAATATGCTGTGCCACAAAACCAAAGTAAGCCATAGGAGCTAGGTCCGAGGGTGTGCGAGCATACAAGTTAGTGGTTGGAAGTTCCCGCGGGAATAGGCCCTCTATTGAGTGGGCAAACAATTTTGAAACCTGCGCGAATGGGTTTACTCAAATAATTTATCAATTAGACAATATCAACATATCAACTAGGCATCGGCTTCTCTAAATTTGACCTTCCATGAGCGACGGAACAGTTTTTGGGTACAATTCCTATCAACAGCATTAGCTGTCATCTTTCGCTCCCGTAAGACCCAATATTTTTCGAGCTTATCCCGCCCATTGTTCCGTCGTTCGTGAAAATAGGCCCTAAGGGGAGGAGTTATAGAAATAAATATCTGATAGAAGAAGACTTGTTCAAGACTGTTTCAACTTAATATTCGAAAAATGATTTGAACTTTCTAGAAAAATTAACTCAGGAGCGTATGATGCGAGGGAAGGCTGGAACCTTATCAAATAAGGAAGGTATATGGATAAAAGTTGTTTGTGTATCTTGAGCAGCTTTTTTCCACTCAAAAACTTCACATAATTAGGAACGCGTGGGATATGATCGCGACCGATTAGCTTTTCGAGTGGATCGCGGCAACAAGTTGTATGCTCTTCGACAATATTGTTACGTTATATACGCGAAGTCATAAAATAAATGAAGCGAGGCAGAAGTTAACAATAATTGTCAAAATATTTGAGAATCGATCGCCGTTATCATACTTATCATGTCTAAGCAAAGTCTGAGCACTCCTGACATAGACGATCTCTGCTAAAATTAAGCATAGGAGGTGCAAAGCTGGCAACTTACTGACAAGGAGGTAACCAAGAATGGATACGAAGCTGCAGGATGCTGCGCTTAAACAACGCTTTGCACAGTTAGTTTCAATAAGTTTCGAAAAAAAAATTAAGTTTATGCATAAATTACAGAAAAAGATGGTGTTGCAGAAGATGTTTGCGAAGTGAAGCAGCTTGGTGTTGCACACTGCAGGTCAAAGGTTTGAATCCAGCCCGTTTAATTCATCTCAATCATGCCTGCGGGTGTATTTCATGATTTTTTCATCGGAATTTTTACGTGAAGAGCACTCAACACGTTGAGGTAGGGAAAATTGGATTTTGTTAGAAAAGGGTGTTTTGTTTATAAATGTGGGAAGTTATATTTATTTGGAATTATTATTTGGAATCCCATATTTATTGGGAAGTGTTTGGGGTTCTTAATTTCTTAATTTTTATGACTTCTGGGCAGCGATTCAGCAATGTTTTATTACTCCGAACACAAAAAGACTTTTGAAACCTCAAATTTTTTAGATACTTTGAAGTCGTAAGTTGGTATTATTTGGGATTCTTCACTTCAGGAGTAAGAAACTAATTTAAAATGGGAAAAGTCGTGGAAACTACAATTGAAAAACGTTCTGCAATCATAACACTTATCGGAGAGGGCAAATAGCAGTTAAAGATACCGAAGGCCTGCATTCAACGTGTCCTTAAGCGGCACGCTCAAACAGGACCTCTGGAGGATAAGCCACGTTCAGGACGGCCTCGACATCCAATCAGGAGGATCTACTAATAATAACAAGAAGCAAACCAAAAAGGTGGAAAACAGCACGGTCAAAAAGAGGTTAAGAGATGCTGGACTATTTGGACAAGTTACTGTTCGAAAACCCTTTTGCAAAAAATAAGTTGAAAAGGTTAAAATGGGCCAAAAAGTATAAAGACTGGACAAAAGAAGACTTGAACAGAGTTTTATGAAGCGATGAATCAAAGCTCGAGGTATTTGGCACAAAACGGTGGGTTTTCGTTTGAAAAAATGCTGCCTGGCTGTATAGTTCCTCCCGTCAAGCATGGAGGTTATTCTTAAATGGTCCGGGGATTTTTCTCTTCAAGTGGAGTGAAACATCTGATTCGAAAAAAACTTATTAGAAGAAGTTAGCTCAAAAGAAAGAAACCTGTAATGAATGGATCTGACTTCTCGAATTCAATATTCAGAAGCTGAAAAGAACAAACTGCACAAATAGGAGTCTAAAATAAATAATCGGGTAACATCTTTCTCTATATGAAACCAAATCGAAAAACAATTTTCTCAATCGGAAATAACCGAAAAGAAAATTTTGTTGCCCGATGTCAAAAATTCATTATGTCTATCATAGGCTCCGAAAAAGTCGCTCATTTTAAGAAAGACACTCCGGGATTTTTTGACTTGTGGATAACTACTATCCGGGAGCTATCCGGTAGTTGCAAGCCAGTACCTGACCTACTTACGATGACGGACCAAAACATCTTTTTTCAGTCTGCAATCGCATCTGGCGGAAAAAGAGTAAGTATAGGTAGGTAGCGGATGATCGAGAAAAAGTGAAGGCGTTAAGAGAGGGATGCTGAAGTTTATTTAGCACCTCTTACCGGCATTATTCAAATTTCAAGTGTTGACAACGAATATAATGGTTCATTTAGAAAGCTCATATTCAGAACAACGTTTCGAACATACATACCATAACACAGCAGCTGCAATATTGATTTTAAAATCTTAAATTGTAGCTGAATATAAGGGGTACTTTTTTAATATTGTTGAAAAATTATCACAAGTTTTTCTTTCCCTTGCGACACAGAAGAATTGTTTCTGCTAAAATTTCTAATTGATTAAAATTTTAGCACAACGGATAAGAGACTCTGATTCGTTTTCGGTTTGCTTTGGTAGATTCCCCCTTGCATTAGACCAAAAACAATCCTTCCTCAAGTTATGTGCTACATTTACACTTTCAGTCACACCACTAACTCTGTTTTGGTTTAATACACACCTTTTTAAAGATGTCTTTAAAATGTCTTGCAATGCCTACCTACTATACAAATTGTGCATCGTAAAATTTTTTGGTTTATGTTGTGTATGCGGTCTGCAGTGTCGGATGTAGTGCGTTCGAGTAGCGGCCGGCAGAATCGCAAACTTTTATTACGTCATCATCATCATAATCGTTTTCGAATGCCGCTTATCCTTTAAAAGGGTCTCTGAGCGAGGGTGGCCAAATGGTCTTTCCATCGTTTTCGATCCTCCGCCACCAACTCAAGAGACTCCGGCGCAATCCCCAAGCGGGACTCAGAGAGGTTCTATACCTGATCCCACCACCTGTTTCTTGGCCTACCCAGGGGGGCGACGCGCTCGCATCTCGGCTAGTATGACTTGTCTAGGAAGTCTGTCAGGTTGCATGCGAACAACGTGTCCAAACCATCGATGAATCAATCGCTCCACTCGGAGAAATAGCTGCTCAACATTAAGATTCCCATGATTACTGACGTTTCTCACTCTATACCTTAGAGTAACACCAACAACGCACCTCAGGAGTCTCACTTCGGCAGCTCGTACCTGCGATCTAATTCTTTCGGTCATTACCCAAATTTCATGACCATAGAGAGGGTCGGAACGAACACTGAATTAAAAACTGAGATCTTTGCTTTCACTCCAAGCTCAGCTTTCCTGATGACCGGCCGGTGCAGTTCCTTTACTATTGCATCCAGCTTGGCCAATTCTACAGGACAACTCAGTATCACTCCTCCCATCTTTCGTAAAAAGGACCCGAGATACTTAAACTTCTCCACCTGTTTTAATGGAACTCCATTTATGTGCAGGGTACACTGCACAGGAGTTCGGGAAACAGCCGTCACTTCCGATTTGTTCACGTTTACTTTCACCCCAGCATCACCACAAACGGCTGCAAACCTATCCAGTGCTCGTTTAAGTTCCTCTTTGGATGATGCAAGGATGGCCAAATCATCTGCGAAAAGCAGATGGGTCATCCTGATGCCAGCCAATTCGAAACATTGCTCGCCAAGACTGCGCTTCACCATCCAGTTGATATATGATATGAAAAGGAGCGGCGACAGAACACAGCCCTGGCGAAGTCCAACGCGCACATCAAAAGGACGGGATTTGACGCCATTTATCCGTACACAGCTTCTGCAGTTTCCATACAAAGACTGGATGGCTCTCAGAAGAAGCCCACTCAGCGCATAGTCCTGCAAAACTCTCCACAGTGTATCCCGAGGGACTCGGCCATACGCCTTTTCCAGATCTACAAAACACGCATAGACTGGTTTGGCATATTCCCAGGCCTTCTCAAGAATAACCTTTAGAGTAAAAAGCTGGTCGGTTGTGCCTCCGCCAGGCCGAAAGCCGCACTGTTCTTCCCGTAACAAAGGCTCGCTAACAGCTTTGTAACGCGTTTCCAACACCTTCGCGAATACTTTTCCCGGAAGATTGAACTTTTACGTTTTCAACAAATTTTCGGAAATCAAATTTTAAAGCTTTAATAGTTTCTCAACACGCCCTTCGAAATCCTAAGACAATTTAAGGGTAAGCTGTGTGGATAATAAGCAGCATGCATGATTGCTGCTATCGTAAGCCAGGACCTTGCCTACCACGAACCTTTTATATATAAAATCGTAGTCGACTATCTTAAAGTCGGATCAGAATTGGTAGCTGAACACAGAAGCTGGCTGCTGTGGTACAAATTGTCCAACTCCATTTATGACTTTCGCCAAACGTTGTGACAAACTTGTATTAATCTATAGCGTCGCCATTGTGATCGATATAGGCGGGATTATTTTGAATATGTTGTACAAATCTCTGGACTCTGTGTCGCTACAAGCTGTGGACTCTTAATTGCCTCGCGTACGGGTCATTCATTGAAAGACAGGGGCTTTTGTTAGTACCTATAATAAACATTGTTTTTCGTTTTTGTAATTTTTCATGTTTCAAGTGGGAAACATAAAGCGACCAAAAACTCTTCTTCGCGTAAATTCATATATAAAAATGAATTATGAATTTAAAAAAAGTTTTAAGGTAAAAAAAAACATGAGGTGCAAATTTTTCCACCTTAAAAGTCCCCAACAGCGTAAAAGTATTCCCAACACTTTATTACAAACACATATTTAGGTGCGACGACTTTAAAACAACGAACGACAGAAAACCTTTTAGAAACCCTCCTGCCATCATGCGATTATCAATGTAATTTGTTTGGAACACAGAATGTCAACATCAAATTAGCAATGTTTGCACATTGTTAGGTGGCTTTTGATAGCCCAACTTTTTAATGACACTGCCTCAGGCTTTAACCAACTGTGATGCCGATTCGTTAGAGCTTGCTATTGCCCAAAAATTTGGGAAGTTTGCTATCTTAGATTAGATTTTATATACATCCAACAACATGTGTCCTAATGCTGATTGCGTTGCGTTAATAAGGATAATTAATTTTCCCTCTTTCAAGGTTCTATTTATGTCTTTGTATTTAATCTAGCTCGTTCCGGGCTGTTATCTCACTTGAATCAGCTGAATTCTTCATCAAGTCCTTCAATATTATTATGAATAAAAATGAGATGTTCGTTTCGTGTGTGTACACGTGCCAATCACTTGGAAAACTGCTCCCGATGTCTACGTCATAAGAAAAAGAACATTCATTTGCCATACATTGTTTTTACCCTTCAAAGTTTAGCGAAAAACACCCAACAACCAATCAATATTCTAATTAAGCCCGGCCATCAACCATAGTGTTCGAAATCGCTGTCAGCTAGAGATATTTTTCTTGGCGCAGTGTGTGTGTGCCATGTCGATCTGTTCGACATGGCGATAGATTGCTAAAACGGCTCAGCCACAAGATGCAAATAAACATTTCCCGTACCACATTTCGATTGTAGATTTAATTGGAAAACTACAGAGAAATGACTGCTTGTAAAACAGAAAGGGGAAAACAGAAAAAAAAAGATTATTTCAAAACAATTATTATGTGCGCGCGGTTAAAAGATTTTACAAAGTATTAAAACTGCACGACCGACGCATTGACCTTTAACGTGATTTGCATTGTTACGACTTATAAATCCGGCAAGGAAACAACAACTCCAAAATGGCAATCCATGTGGCAACTACATAAGACAAAAAAAAAAATTATTCTGTAAACAAAAACATCAAATGGAGACACCGCATAAACAATTTATGCGGCATTCAAGAGATAGTCTCTGTTGAATGACAAAACCTGAAAGTTTAGTCACTCACTTGTGTATTTTTGAATTGAAAATTTATTTATAATAGATCTACGCATACCATTGCAACGGGTTGTGAAGGAATTTTGGCATCAAGTGCTGCGTAGTAAAGGGGGGCGTGCTTGGATTGAGTGCAGACGCACCGGAATCTTGTAAACAGAATTAAAAATTCATGTATGTTTGCGAATGATAATGGCATAACCAGTTTTGTTTTTACTATCGATAAATTTTAGAAAGTTTGTAATTAATTTATGCAATAATTTACTCATACCATATAAGTACACAAGACTAAAGAAAATGATAGATTTTTAGGGATTTGTTGCCACTTACGCTTTTTGAAAATTATTGCAGATTTGGCCAGAAAATAAACCCACCTGATGAGAGCAGTTTGGTTTTAAATATGTAGCTGCGGTTATAAAATTGGTAAACTGGTATAAGATTCTGCTAAATACAGTCCCTGTGCAACTCAACGTATCCATAAAAGTTGTTTTTAAGTTCCTTTAAATTCTTATAGAAAATAGGACAAAGTCGGGTAATATGGCGCAGCTGGGGAAACGGCCCACTTCAGGTTTAACAACATTTATGTGGATATGTATATATCATCAGCCTTCGCTTGGGATTCAAAGGGTCGAAGCCAGGTGGTCCTGAGTAAAATTCTGTTTGTGTTGCTGAAGTTTATCGAAAATTTTTTTGCGTTTTTGTGCTTCACTTTTTCCTAAATGTATACGTGGCGACTGACATTCGTACTTATAAAGTGGTGTTTATGGCAATGAAAAAACGTTTTATTTTATCGAGATCATTCGAGTTTAAGAGAAGTAAAATGGCGGCTTTTTGTGAGGGTAATATGCCTAATCCCATCTAAGGTGGGACATCTGTTTTGCATAGTTTTGCATACATTTTAAATGAGTTTAATCATTAGCTTTAACGTCCTCTAAACAGGGCACATCGGAGGGCCCTTATTTGCCTGTTCTTTTCGGGCAATAATCTTATTGGCGAGTTCAGGCGAAGTTCTTCTATCGGTTGATTTTGAAGTTTCGTTACTCTAAAATAAGGACGGCAAAAAATGTTTTTTTACATTTTTTTTTCTATGTTTTCAAGCACATCTCGGAAACCATCTTCTATTTCAAAACTGATATAGCTTTTATTTAAATTCTTATTAGCTATAATAGGTAAAAATTCTAATTCATAAATTGAGAATTTATGTCAATTTTTTACAAAGGGGGGCAAAACATAGGACAAAGCGTGATGTCAGTGAAGCCTTCGTGAGTATTGGGACGGAAGCGGACTTAGCAGTCAATGAGGGCAAAACCAAGTATATGCTGTCATCAAGAAAAGACACCCAACATCGACGTCTTGGACAAAACATTACCATCGACAGCTATAATTTTGAGGTAGTAAGGGACTGTCTACCTGGGTTCCGCTATAAATTCAGACAATGACACCAGCGCTGAAATCAAACGAAGGATAACTCTTGCCAATCGATGTTTCTTTGGTCTAAGGAGGCAATTGAGTAGCAAATCCCTCATCATCCCAGTCCTGCTTTACGGTGCAGAAGCATGGACCCTGTCGAAGGCGGATGAAAACACTTTAGGCTGCTTCGAGAGAAAAATTCTTCGGACGATTTACGGTCCCGTCTGCATAGACGGAGAGTGGAGGAGGAGATATAACATCGAACTGTACGGGCTGTACAGCGATACCGACCTAGCCAGAAGAGTCAAAACACAACTTCTACGATGGCTGGGTCATCTAGAGCGGATGGACACCAACGCCCCAGCAAGGAAAAACTTCGAATCCACACCGCAGGGACGGCGCGGTAGAGGAGCACCGAGACTCAGGTGGCGCACGCAAGTGGAAGGGGACCTCAGCCAACTTCGCGTGCGAAACTGGAGACGGCTAGCTCGAGACAGAACTGGCTGGCGAAGCTTTTTGGCTGAGGCCCAGGTCCACCCCGGACTGTAGCGCCACCTTTAGTAAGTAAGTAAGGACAAAACATTTTCATGGCCTTTTTTACCATTTTCAATATTTCAATTTTATGAAAAAGCGGTTTCGAAATTTTTCATTGTTGTTATCCATCTGCGCTCAAGTTTGTTACTTTTCTGAAATTCTGCGAAGATGGATTTCTGAGAAAACGGTAAAACATTAAGTTTTTCATTTCGTTTTGCTTAAATGTGCTTAAAAAATTTGGGTTGGAAACGGCAATTTTGAAACGTTTTAAATGTTTAAATGGACTTAGCTTGCCTTGTAAACGTTTCATACTTAAACCAAATTTAAACAAAATCTTCATAGCCGAAAGAAACTTTGAAAAAATCGTTTTCAAAAATGCTTTTAGGTTTTTGAGTTAAATCTTGAAGGTTTTTGAATATTCAAAGTTTGTTACAGTTTTGTATTTTAGAAGATAGACTTTGGCAGTATTTATATTTTAAAATTATAATTTATACTGATTCCTAGATAGAGGGAGGGGGCATACGTTCTTCTGACCCTTTTGACCATAGCAAAGCCAAGGAAAAACAAAAAGTTTACTGGCGCATAAAATATTGACCGGGTAGCCGCTTTGCGTTACCCAGCTGCCGGGCAGGTGTGAAATGCGGCTGAGGGAAACAACTTTTATCAAAGGTTTCTAAATTCACCTTTTCGGTGATCTAAGGGTCATTTCTAAGGCTAACCGGTACCGGCTATGCCTATATAAGAATGTATGCAGGTAGCCGCTAGCCGGTAGCGGCTACCCGGAGTCCTACGACCGGATACCCGCTACCGGTTAGCCAGTTGTCGGGTAGGTGGGTGTGAAATGCGTCTGAGCGAAACAATTTTTATGCGAGAGGCTTTAAAATTCAATTTTCGGTGCTTTAAGGCTCATTTCTAAGGCTTATCGGTACCGGCTATAACATCGTTAGGAGTACATTCTTATGAGTGCGTTCTCGCCTGCCTATAAGAATGTATGCCCAGCCCTACGACCGGGTAGCCACTACCGGTTAGCCTCATATCGAGCCTTAAAGAATTTTCATGCCTTCGCCGAAATGGAACCGTTAAAAGATTTTGATTATCCAAGCCTGAATTCGGCTTCAAGTGGCACCACCGACCGGCGACACCAGCATAAAGTCACTCGAAGACAGGCACAGTTAAAAGCATTCACCCATTAGGCTCAGCTCGCGCCTGCTCTGATAGACAAAGTGCCTAGAAATCGCGATTAAGAGGAATTATTGGCACTCGTTCTTTGTCTAGCAATAATACCATGCCTCCGCCGAAGAATAATACGAGACTTACGTATATCTTCAACTAATCTCATAAATGTCTAACTTTAAAATCCTCTCGGCAAGTAATTAAAAATATTTATTTCATTTCATTATCTCTCATTTCATTATGCCCCTTTTAACACAACGCACACCTTTTTAAGAGTGCGTTTCCTCTGGAAAAAGGAACCGAAACTAACTATCCACTTATGACAGATCTGTCACAAATACGTTTCCTATTGTTTTCTATTGGGATTTTTCAAACGAATTTGTTTTCTCACTCCTGGGAAATGTCATCGTCATTCTCTTTTGGGAGTAAAAATGACAAGAAAAGGGTACTCGTGTAAAATGAATCCTTTGTTTCATCGGTGGAGACACTTTTGAATTTATTTTTAATCATCTTCCCCTGCTCGCAGATTTACGGTCGGTGGAGACACACTAAAAGTTTGATGCTAGGATTTTAACAATAAAGATTTTGTTCTACACTTTACGTTATTCATAAATATATCCAGCACTTGTGCGAGGTTCTTTCAAGACGTCAGTGGGGTGTTGAGTTTTTCTCTTTGTGAGAGCTAAACTTTGATTTTGACTTTGTTCACTGCTAAACCATTTAAGACGCCTCCACTTCTATGCTTGCAAACGAGCGAGTTAAGCAGCTCCCAAAATTATTTCAACTAAAAGTCTATTTCGCCGGTGTATGCAAGAATTTGCAGCGATTTCTAGTCAATTGTGCTTCTGATGTTAAGAGTCTGTTATCATGTTAGCCTATTCTTATATTGTATTTAAATCTGTAGTTTAACCCGTTCACTTTCAAAATCGAGCACAACTTCCAACACGTTATTACTATTTTTTTAGATTATTTGATACAAAAAAGTCTAGGAAGGGAAAATTTAAAATATGATAAAGTTTAGCATTTTAAGTTTATAGAAAAATAAGAATTTTTTAAAAAAGGTGAATAAACCTAACAACTTAAAAAAATTAATTTAAGTTTTGTAAACAAATTTTCGATTCAATATTAGGGGGTAGAATGTGAGTATGGCACCCAATTGAAATCAAGTACTTTTGTAAGAACGCTTATCTCGCATGTTATGACGCATGTACATGTGTACATGCATACAAATGTGACTTTTCACATTAGGTGTATTTCAAAGAGACACGTGTGCTTAGTTTTAACTGCGAAAAGTATTAACATTTCGCCGGTGTTAAATTCTGTTGCGTACAACGAACACAAGCTTTGCTTAATCGAAAAGTTTGCATAGAAACATGCGGCTTTCGCGGACAAAATCTGCATTTGTAGTTCTAATCTACATTTGATGTGTGTTTTTTTTTTTCTATTACGTTCCAACCGTTCCTACCTTAATGAAACAATTAACATGTCGTGTAAAAAAAAAAGTTCCAATGAATAGTTGCGGGCCAAAAATGATGGCCGATAGCAAAAAAAAAAAAACTAAATGGTTTTCCTTCCAACGAAGTCATTCTTGTGTTGCAAATATTTTTTGATAAGTAGTGCAAACAGTAGTTAAGTAGTTAAAAATGTTGTCCGACAGTTATCAGAGTATAACGTGCAGTTAATGATGAGAATGAGTAAACATCACTTAAAAAAAATGTAGAAATGTAGATTATAGCACGCAAAGTCGGTAAAAACATTCTAAAAGATTTATATCAATTCAAATGATAACATTTACGCGCAATTAACTACATAACTAGACTAGTCATGTGTTTTAAAATGACTGTACAAAGTCATTAAAATATGAGATGAGTTTTTGAATAAAAGTTTAAATTATGGTTACTAGAGGTGACTCATTCGTTGCCAAATAAAATCACTTCACCATTTCCTTCCCATTTGAAAACACAAAAATAAAGTTTCAAAAATCTGCAAAAGCTCAAAAGTTTGGCATCAAAACGCCCACGTTTTCCACAAGCCGTTACAGTCCGGAACTGGCCTCAACCATCCATTTTTCCGCAACCCAAATAAACAAAATAGGAAAATACTCGTAAACGACCAAAAAAGAGCCAATTGCTTGTGTATAGTAAAGAACTGACTGGAACTTTGTAGGTTTGTTTGTTTTGAGGTTAAAAATAGTTCACCTTTGTTTCATTTTTGTTTACATTCTGCAACAACATTCGCCGCCGAGCCACAAACAATGGTGTGTGCACTTGCATTTTACAAACTCACACAAAACAGCCTTTGTGCAGGTTGGCAGTATAACTAAGCGAGTCTATACAGAATAGGCCGGTTGTATAATGATGTAGAAGGGTGTCAGTAGTGCAAAGTGAAATGCTCACCCATGTTGCATGTGCAACATAGTAAAATCCACCACGAGGAGGTTGTATGATTTTGAGTTTTTTTTTTGTGTATCATAAAAAAATGAAAACTATAACACACTACAAGGTTCCTGCTTGTCGGCTACCTTACATCACCCCCTCCAGACCATCAGTCTTTCTTTACTTTTCGTGGAAGAGAACTTGAACTCTTTTCGTTTTGCGTGACGACCGACGGTAGGGAGGTGGTGCTTAAATGGATCGATAAAGTCGCTCGGTATGGTACTTGGGAATGCAATTATTGTGGGCTACAGAATGCTTCAATTTAAGTAATTGCATTTTTGAGGTTAGAATTTATAATGCAACGAAAATAGAATTTATTTTTAATGTACATAGTTACATATTGATACTGTTGCGGGTGTAGCAACAAAAGCTAGAAGTCGTGCATAGATTGATGGATGGTCGACAAGTTTCAAGGTAGATTCGGATGCATACGTTGAATGACAAATTCTTTTTAATATAACCGTAGTCTAACCGAAACTTCCAGGTCAGCGGTTTTCCGTTTTCTACTTCTGTTGTGAAATTTGTAAATTGTGGGACTCTTGAACTTTGTTTAAAGTTTATTAATATGTACGCAAGGCTTTGCTTTAGGGGACATTATTTAACTTTCAATTTCATCAATAAGACAAACTTTGGTCCTTTGATAATTGAAAGCTGCGTAAACGTTGACGTTACAAATTGACGTTTTTAATTAGCTCCTTTTTTCGCTCCTTAAACGTAAAGTTAATGCTCTACACAGCAATATAGGTCTGCATGGTTTTCTTAAAAACGGTTCTGAACTTTTTAATGTAAGATAGGAAAGTCCAGAATCAGCATTGAGCAAAAAACAACATTAGTTATTATAAGTTTTAAAATTTATTCAAATCAACCAAAAGGAGGGAGGAGTTACAGATTTGCCATAATAGTTTCGAAAAGCGAAACGTTTTGTGGTTTTCTGAAATAAGGTGTTGACAGAAAAGATAAAGAGAGCGAAAAAAAAAAAAAACAAAAAATGGGGAAAAATAGAATTTTTAAATAAAAAAAATTTAAAATTAAACTTTTTAATTTAATTTCATATTTCTATGTAAAAAATTATCAAATTACCAAAACACCAGCACCGCCAAGCCCCTAACTAAGCTGGTCTTAAAGTTTCGGCAAAAACGGCGAGGGAACCAGTTTCGGTGTTAGACTGCTCCGAATAAGGAGTTTAGCCAGAGCCTTGCTCGAAAAGGGTATTGAGAGCGGGGGTAACAGTTTTGATGTGGGCCAACAGGATAATGGGGACCATTGAGGGACTTTCTAAATAGACGCCCGGTTAATGGAGGGCAATCCTTTTTGGTGAAGAAACCAAAAGAGTACAAATTAACATCGAGGATGAAAGAGCCACGGTTAACCAAACCAGTTGCGGTATTAACCTAAGTCATGTATTGAGGACGTGGCAACCCGTTATCGGTGTGAATCCACCGCAGGAAAAAGATGTTGAGGAACTTTTATAAATGAGAAGCTAAAACAGGTCAAACGATTTTGGTGTAAACCCGTACCTCAGGAGACCCATGGTTCTTGTCGCGTCGTCGACCGATGCGCACAGATGAGAATGTGAATGCTGTAATCAATTTTGTGCAAAGCAGAGACGCCAAGGCGTCTCTATTTGTCACATTAATATCCTTTCCGTTTTCCGTGATTGGCAAGTGACTGGAAAACGACTAAAAAACATCTAGTGGAGGCACCAATTATTTTCAAGACTATTTTAACCGTTTTCCAATATGTTATCATCTAATCTTGAAAATCGCCAAGGCATATTAATCTGTCGAAAAAAGACGCCAAGTTATCGATTCTGTGCTGATGGCTCCGCTACATTGTTAGGATTTTCATTGGAACCTTTTCTAGTGATCGTGTTTGCCCTGCAGTTGTCTGGAATATCCGTGTCCTGGAACCGAGAACTGAAATGTGGCGCACCTGACAGCTATCTCCCTAAGAGACCCCCTCTTTAAGAGCACAGCTTTGCTTTACCAACTTATTACCGCTGTGATTTTTGCTGGAAATACACTACAGTGATCCGACATTGGTTTAGATATGCAAAGTCAAGGGTACTAGGAAAGCCTCCGGCCTATGTAGATTCTGTAAAAAAAAAAAAACTCAACCGACTCCCACGCGTTTCTGCTTGGAGTCTTGGTCCTGAATTTTTCATGGCAAGGTATTGAACAACAACATGTTTAGAGTAGTAGACAAGAACGCCCCAGCCAACAGGCTTTTCGAATCCAAGACCCCAGGAAGACCGAAGCCATCGCTGATGCCAGAGCTCTTGGTTTGGACATTTGGAATCAGCGTGCCCAGGAGCGCAGTATGAAGAGCCACTATGCTTCGACCCATTGAGGAATCAGTAAGAGACGTAGCTGTAAGGAAGATCCGTAGTCCGAGCTACTAAAGCGCCGAGTTGCTATCCACTCAGCCCATTTCTTTTTTTTTTTTTTTGTAACATCATCTTTAGGATGCTTCCATGGTCCATGGTCAGTTGCAGGGACGCCCTAAGCCTGAGTGCTGCTTTTGCTGCTATCAACACGGGGAGGAGGTAAACCATTTTTTTTGGAACAGCTGTAGGAGTTGTTCTAACGGCACCTGTGAAGCCAATACACTTTGAACTTTCTCCAGTATAGCTTCTCTTTTCCAGTGTCTTCCAACCTTCTGGAATAGTAGACTCTAGTTCGGGCATAAAGCCCGCCGTATCTACTCTTTCTTATATATTCAGTTTCTAGTTGGGTAGCTCAAATAGCCCCCGAATACCAGTTGTGGTTTACAAATGTCCAATCAACGCCCTTAATTTTGCTGGCGTCATAAAGACGACCTTCTTTTGACTAGCTCAATCTTTGACGGATTGACTGCGACAATCGACACTATCCTCGCAGTTTGCGAGTTTGCTAAGAGAAAATTGCATCAAGCCCCTAATTTTGGGGAGAAACTTACCTAACCTGGCTATCGTCAGAGTAGTCAGAGTCATCAGAATGGGCAAAAACTTTCAAACCACCTTTTCCTAAAAGCAGGAGAAACTTGTTCACCACCAGGAGCCAAGGTATTAGCAATAATTCTCTCTTTAAGCAATACCACAGCTCAGCATGACTAAGGCTGCTTTTGGGAGCGTCGCGGTCGATCAGTCTCCTCAGGGTCTCTCATAAGAAGGATTTAGGCTGGCCAGTCTACGGAATGAAAACTTCTTGGGCCTTCCCAAAAAAAAAATCTTGGGATATAGTTTAAACATTTCGCGGAGTTCAAGGAATAAAACAGTAACAACGCACTTCAGAATCTTTAACATAAAATCCAAACTAAAATTGCGCCCATTAAATAGCTTTCTCTTCCAACAGTCATCGATGTTCACCTTCGTTGGTCGCTTTCGCTTGCAGCTGTGGTCACAGAAACGACGTTACATTCTAGTTAAAATTGTCATGAACCAAATTTCATTGGCCAATAAAGTACAACACTGAAATCACAAAAAATTTAGGCTTAATTTAATGAAAACTTCCGCATTTATCGTTGGCTTAACTTATATTGCACCAAGATTCTATTCATATGAAAGAAATCTGCTTCATCTCGTTGAATTGATCCTGGCATCCTCTTGCTAGAGCTCACTGTTGAATTAGAGGTTAATTGGAGGTTGGGTTTATGAGATTAATGAGTAGGAGTTCTTTTTCGTCCTAAGATTTGGTTAAACCGTAATTTCTGGGATACTTCCTCATTTACGGTGGCCAATTTGTCTCAGTTCGTATAAAAACTTGGAAAAACTTTAAGCGTTAAAGCATCGGGTATTCAAAAGAGAAATGGGGTATAAACTACGTTGGTAGAATTGTTATAAAAACACCTTCAAAAACAATGCAAACCTTTACCAATGGTCGCAAACAATTTTTCCTTTCACACAGCTTTGTTCCTTCGTGTGAAAAGGTGCTTCCTGCCTACCTACTTGTGTATAAAAATATAATCTTGGACGTCAGCTTCAAACTAAATTTCTTTGATAAAAGACTATAAAAAGCACACGCAATGTAGGTAGGTATTGAAAACATGGCCATGTGTTTAATTAACCCTCATTCATACTACACTTTAATTATCGGACGATAATTCACAAGATGGCTTGACCTATTCATTCATTATTTTCATCTCTCGTTTTATCCAAAGAACGAAAGTTAATAACAATAAAAACCACCACAAAGCGTAATGGTATCTCGATAAAAATGACATACAAACACATGTGTAATTCCCTTGGTCTAAGAATAGATTTCTTTTTAATATTTTAAATCAGAGAAAAAAAAATCTCATAAATTATAAAAAAACGAAGAAGAAAAAAAAAGAAAACATGAAAGTGGGTACAGATATATCAAGAAATGCACAAACATGTTGCTGTATACGATATAATCAAAACAGCTGTTGTAGTAGTAGTAGTAGACGTCCAGATAGTTTCACCTAATAGTAGAGAAGATACAAATAAATTTATCGATCGATTGCATCAGGCACAGATATACAGAAAGAGCAAAGATGGTGCAGAGACATTCAGCAGAGAGTATAACGTGTTTACATCTCGTTTTTATTATATGAACGCAATAGCAACAGGAAATATTTGTTTTGGAAAACAATGGAAAAAATATTTTAATAAGCAAAAAATTATTCAGCTTATACCGACAATGCTTTTGCCAAAAAGTACAATTTTTTTTTGGTTTTTTTACCCGTTTGCATCATAAACAATTTGGTGCAAATAGCGCGCATGTTTGTATGACAGGTGGCAGTCATGGCCGAAAATGCGAGTGTGAATGTGGTAACCAAGTGAGGTTCTGTATAAATGAACTCACTCTGCAAATTGGTTCCCATTGCACTACACCACCGGCTTTTGTAGAAATAACCGCATATGTCACTCATAATCGCAAAAAATTAATCTCTCTTGACATTGTGAGACGCGAGCAAGTAATTCTCTCAATTCACAATTTGTAGACACATTCATTCCATTCATATTGCTCTCATGTATGTCATGTCAAGTCAACAACAAAGAAAGTCTTGATTGTCAGCGAGAATAATGTTAACGTTTGTTGGAATTTTATTTATTTGAAATTAAAGAAAAACATCAGTCAATTTACGACCATAAATTGTGATTTGTTCATAACAGAAGAAAATATGTTTTTGATGCACAATTCAGAAAAACAGCATTAACTATGCGCTTTTATTGTTAACAACTGAAAGGTGTTTCTGTTTGAATTTCAATAAACTTTAACAACTGCAGAGAATTTCGTATAACTAAGAAAAACTGGCGAGTTTATTTTCTGATGTTTTGGCGAAAAATCGATTTCCAAGTCTTGAGAATAACTCTACCTAACAGTGAAAAAAGCTGCAAAATTGTGTTTGACGAGCCACTTGACCGGATTAAGTTCTCCAAAATGTATTTGTGCCTCGTGACCCACGGATATTTTTGCTTACAGCGATGTTCCTGGGCTGTCAGCTGTCACACCTAACCTAGAAATGGACATAATTTAAATGGCCTTTTCGGTTAGTAGGGTCTAGGACTTCTACCGTGACTACGCGGTGTTCTGGCTCTCTCCAATCCTTACTCAGTTGTCTGCATTGCTTCTCGACAGTTTTACGTCTTCGGGGTCGACGGACCCTTCTAAAAGTTGGATGAATAGGTTCAAAGCCCTTTTATCCTTGGCGGTAACCTTTTTGCAGACAGTGAATTTCAGGTAAAGTTCGTCGCAAGAGATAACCTTTAATATAGTAATGCCAACCCACCGAGTTTAATCGATTTCAAGGCCGCGTATGACAGGATCTATACAGACGAGCTATAGCGCAATGTATAGTTTTGGCATCCATGTCAAACTCGTCAGTTTGTGCAGAATGACGAGGGCAAACTCACGCTTCACCGTCAAAGTTGGTAAAGACCTCACCGACCACCTTTGATGTCAAAAAATGATTTAGACGCGCTGTATCGTGTAACTACTTTAGCGTCATACTTGAGAGAATTGTGCAGAACCGCCAACACTAGAGGCACAGTCCTCAAAAAGTCAGTAGGTAGAACTCGCATACGCAGGCGGTATTGACATCACCAATAACTTTGAGGTAGTTACTTGGCGTTTCCATTCGACAGATTAATGCCTTGGCGATTTTTATGATTGGAAGATTACTGAAAAATTATTGAAAATAGTCTTGACAATTAGTATGTCTCCACAAGACGTTTGCCAGTCGTTACCTAAAGGCAAGATATTACTCTGTCGAATGGAGACGCCAATTTAGGGACTTTGTCTACATGGATTCCGAAATGAATTCCGCCGAATTCGGACGGCACAAGCTGACAACTTCAACTTTAGTTGTCAAAAAGTTTTCAGACTTTTTAATGCGACATATGCCCAGCTTACCAAAGTGTCATAGGGCCGTTTAACTAGTAAAGCCGCGTTGTCACAAGCAACGTAAAAGAGGAACAGAAACAGAATCTCATACATTAGCAGCTGACACCTAAATTCGCTGTTTGCTTTTTGCGTTGCTAATGTATGAAATTCTGTTTCTATTCCTGTTTCTGTTCCTTGTGATAACGCGGCTTAAGTAGTTATATGCCAAACTTTGAAATTTAGCACAATATCGTTTGGCAAATGTCACGGCACCAAGTTTGTTGTCATGCTTTTTACTAGACATTTTGATATGTGGTTTTTAATAGCTGCATTTTTCTGGGTTTGCCCCTGGGGATGCTCTGAAATGCGCTGACAAAGGGTTCTTTTTTTTGCGCTCTCTAACTAGTTATAGGCTCTTATCACATTTTTCTTTTTTCATGGTAAATTTTTCGAAAAGTTTTTAAGTCCCAGCGAAATTATTTATTGACATCACTAAAAGTTTTCTCAATGTCAACCAAAGCCTGATGTAAAAAAATCATGCTGGTGCTGGTTCCCTATGGTTTCATATTGAGAAGGTTTAAGTCATATCTTTAAAACAAGACTCCAAGATCGATTTTTTTTTACTTTGTTTCTTTGTCGGAGGTCGCTACGGAGGTTGCAAAGGCGGGACAACTATAGAGAAAGTGTCCCGTTGTGTCGCTCCACAGGCTAGACAGATGGTGGTTTCGCTCGAGCTTAACATTTTAGTATTAAGCAAAAGCCTCATGACCCGTAATGACGTCTACAATTACTCTGCAAGACGCTGCCCTCTAGCAGATTTCCGGGTGTAGTCGTTTAACTAGTAAGTCAGTCTGCACCCATTGCAGTTACAGTATTTATCCTTTTTACTGAATTAAACGAATACTTGAGCTTTATCCTGGACGAGATAAGAGGGTTGAGTAACGCTTAAAAAGCAGCTTGGTTGTCACTGCAAATGCATGTGCTTCTTGCCTTCACCTGTTTGTCACAATATAGCGCAAAGCCATTAGGATAGCGAAAATCTCCACTTGAAAGACAGGCGCATATTTACCTAAGGGATAGTCGAATTTAATGCTCTCAGATTCTGACCAAAACCATCCATTGCCTGATTAAAGGCGACGTGTTGAAGAACAAAAGAATTTCTGCGTCAAAGGGCATGTCCATAAGACAGCGGTCGAAGGACAGTTCTCGCACAAGTTGTTCCAAATTCCAATACCCCAGATATGATCAGTTGCCATAATCTGCCTCCATTATCAGCGTCCTATGCATTATTTTTGCCCTAATCCATCTACACGGTGTTACCTGGCTGGGCATATGCTATCAAAGGTCGCAAAAGCACCATCAAAATTGACGAAAACACGCAGCACGTAACTACCTTCTGGTCAAGAGCACGTTAAATCCTACCAACAGCGGTTTTAAAGCGCAGTTTCTTTGAATCATCTAAGAAAGAGTATAATGCGGTAGAAGAGTAACCCTGCGCACGTGCAGCTCAAGCAGTTTCGCCAAGCATTTAAGCAGGAAGGAAGACAGACTTATAAGTCTGTAGCTTTTGGCTTTACTACATTTTAACTATGCGCCAAAAGGTGGGTATGCAAGCCTAAGGCAAGGCTTGAGTGCACATTCTTTTCAGCGAGGGCAACAGCTGATTTAATCCCTGCTTCGGCATAACTGGCTAGATTCTACCTTGACCAGGTGACTTAAAACTGGCAAAATATGCAATTGAAAGTGTCATCAGTCACCAATCTGGATGCAATATACCAGTTTAGCCGCGTTGTATTCGTTCGTTCAAGAGTGGTGAACGTGTTATCACTGAAGAGCACGTGGTGATCTGACTTCCCGGGAAATGAGTCTTAGAGGAGGCTCAAGGTCTCTATTGGTCTCAGTGTAGGTACATACCGTCAGGTTTGAGAATTGAACGAAGTTTGCTTAATCTGTTCCTGTGAAGGGCTTTCACAAGCCTGCTAGTTTCACTTAGAGAAGGGACCTAGCACAAGTTTTTACAAAGAGTAATTTTTCGACTTGCGGACAAGTTTTTTTAAATCTTCTTGCTTCGATCAATTGTAGATTCCATTCTTCTTCCTGGTCACTTGGCGAAAATGCTGCAGTTCGGGGTTCCACTATAAGGTACCCAGGGTTTTTGATAACCGGGCATATGTTTTGTTAGGTTAGGTCGTATTTAAAGAATAAAGACACCGTAAATACAACTTCACAATTACTTTATTAAAATGCATATGTATTTTCCCTAAAATTTTGCAAGGACCCGGTCGCCGTCACAGATGGAATGGAAAACAAAATCCTTGACGGCGAGTTGACAGTAGTTTGCAGTGGGAAGAAACAGTAGATTTATAACAGGTGAGGACGCAGTTCATATAATGAGCAGGAACCTCTACCCCTCGCCCTTAAACAGAGTTGCCAAGATCCTCCCTAAACTGTGCCCAATTAATTTTTCTCGGATTTCTCCACGCATGCATGGTAAAACTTTACAGCTGAATTGAAATTCGAGGTCAATTCTGCCAAGGTGCTACCTGGACAATACCTTCTACTTGGTGAGATGGTCCTGGAAAATCTGTTGGACAGCGTAAGGTCAATTATATGCTGTCTTCTAGCAGCAACAAATGCGGGTCAAGCACCCAGATTTCTGATGGTGATGTAAGACGATAGGAAGAATTCATCTAGCGTTATACATTTGCTGCTGCCATACCCAGTGTTCTGAGCATTGGCATAGCAACACAAAATGGGGCCCAACCCTTTGGTGCGGTAGGAGTTAGGGGGAAGTTATAGGGGAAGTAAGCCGATGCTACAACACAGTTTGGCCCTTCACGGTTCGCATGACAAGATATAAGGCAGCAACCAGATCTTGGGTACGAAACTTTTCGGTCTTAACTGCCTAGGAGGATTTCGACAATAACGTCGTAAGAAGCCTTAAGTCCAACAAGGCCACGGATGTCATATTTATACACCCATGGCATGAATGAAAGTTATGCGGATTTCGATTCTACAGGCCAAAAGTCTTCTACTTAAAGGAACAGTAACCAGTTTACTGTGTTGTAGATTGACTTGAGTAAACGAAATAGAAGCACACCGACGATCAGAGCTAACCGCGTCGACTAAGTCTGAGATCCAGCATTCATAACCAGTTCAAGGGCAGCTCAAACAACTCGCGCGGTAAGGGCCCACGATGTCCGGTTTCCATCCCTCAGTACAATTTCCCTCGATAAGAATAGAACCGAATTGACTTGGAGGCCCTGAGCGGGCAGAACCATTGCCCTCGGCAGCACCTTGGCTAGGCGCACCTCAATGTCCGCCTCTTCCGGAGCCTGAGTAACTGCAAAAGATTTCCCGAGTCGAAGTGTCAGCAGCAGCAAAGTGGGTGGCAGCCTTACTCATGTTCAGATTACCGAGCGAGTAGAATACAGACTACAAAAGTGGTCTGGTTGTTGTTCATAATGAATGGTGGGGCCTCCAGAATCCGCGCCCCTCGCGCTGAAAGAGAAGACTGCGGACGGATTTTGGCCATTGCCAGTAGCACCTAAAGACATCCTCTGGGTTCGCCATCCATGTTTTTTTCTTGTTTTTACTACTGCAGCTGTGGGTTGGGTACACAAACAGTTGCATGGGTAGTCCTTAGACGGGTGGTCTTAAGCACCTGGAGCTTCTCTTATTTGGTAGACAGAAGCAAGAAAAGAGCCTTGGCAACAAGGGTAGTCATTAAAAAAGGTTACTTTTAAGGGCCTTCGACAGCAAAATAACATGAGACCTAAAATCTGAAAAGAAAATACTTTAAAAGACTATTCCGGAGGTAAAAGAAATATCAATTAAGGGGTCTAGTGTATAATTATTTACCAAAAGTTCGGTACTACTATCGTTACCGTACCGGAGAAGGGTCCTACCTATATGAAGTCACTCCGGCGACTGAATAGCTTTAAAAAGAATTTGGCAATCGGTGATAACTTCTCTCACCCTTATCGGACGCCTTTTGTGAGAGGAACTCCTGTTGCTTCTGGACTCTGTTATAAAGTAACTGTATGGGTACCTACCTGGCCTTTTATCATTTATATAGCGGTTCGATCAGAAGATTCTACGTCACCTATCTGCGACGATGCTGGAATGAGAGTTCGCCTGAATGAATAGGAACAGTTATACCTGTCTACACCAATGGTTAACGCCGATACAAGCACAGTGGGATCAAAAACTGGCATCGTTTTGATCGAAATTATTATACAGGAGGCGCGAGAGCATTTCATACTCTTCTTAACCCATGCAGTTGTGACTAATTCTGCTGGACCTAATAGGTATGAACCTCCTTAGCAGGCTTGAGGTGGCGCTAACTTTGAGGATACCGGATTTACCTAAAAATATATTGATTCAGCGAGTGACATCACCCCACTTTTTATTAAACTCTTTTAACAATAAGGTTTTTCCAGTTAAGCTCCATCCCAGTGCAGCTGTTTGCTATGAGTCCTCGGCAATGTCACAAGCTGGAACATCAGAAATTAATTCCCTCTCAAAGGATATAACGAGAAAAAATTAAGTTTCCTACAACCCCACCCGAGTAACACGACCACGCTTCATGATGCAGTTATTTTTATGTGCTGATCTAACGTCTCTTAACCGGCTACAAAAAATGTGTGGCAATATCCCCCAGGAAGGAAGTCACATCCTTGCCCCATTGTACCTACACCCACAGAAACTATAATCTTTACTTGCTCCACAAGCCACAACACTACAAGGGACACGGGGATATTATCCTCTCTCTATTCAGCAACAAGGACAAACAGTTGGTTGTGTCATAGGACAACGTATACCGACGAAGCCAAGGATATACACACAAAACGAATCCATACCCATCTGCGAAGCCACTAGGAGTGTCCGCCTCCCGTTGAGACAGATGACGTAGTCTTCGCCCTACTTTACGAGCCGTCCACCCCGCTAGTTTCGCAGAACCAAAAAAAAAAAAAACGTGTGTAAACTTCTTCTTACCTGTAAACTTCCAGCAAATAAGCTCGCAAATATCACAGCTACAAAATACAGTTTCACAGGAATACCGCTAGTCAACGACAACGACGATGACGGCTTTTTTCTCCGATTTGTTGCTGCTGTTGTTGTTGTCGGTATTGTGATGCCGCCGCCATCATTCAACCTTGAATCCATCGACATTTTTGCAGATTCGTGCTCCCGTTTACGGTTGTTTTGTTGCTTTTGGGTGACCATATTTATTTATTTTCCTCTTGTATTGGAGTGACAACCACTTACACACACTCACACACCCTATGCACGGTGGTGGGTGGAGGAGAAGAAGGTACAAGTGCAACAACAACTAAATTACTTTGCAACGCAACGAATCGATAAACTTTCGAGGGAAATTTTTTTGGCAGTTGAAAAAAAAAACGAAAAAAAAAACAACAAAATTAACAAAGGAAAACCACAAAAAAAAAATAGGAAACGCAACCAAAATGTATTTGGTGGGTGGGAGGAGGGTGGAAAACGAAAATAAAAAAATTCGATTAAACCGAAAAAGCACTCTTCTCCGTAAGTGATTTTTTTTTTTTATTTCTTTTTGTTGGGATAACTTCCTTTCTCTAGGAATTCCGATGGGGAAAAAAATAATTTCACCCGCTGGTCAGACACTTTTTTTCACGAATCGCACCGGGGAGAATACATAATTGGAAAATGGATTTTTTTTGTTTTTATTTTCTGCGATGTGCAGCACAGCGCACAAATCGCGACACTTAACGCGTTTTCTATTCGAGTTTTATTCCGTTTCTTTTAGCCGTTCATTGTTTTATTAAATTCTCGATTTAAATTATTAGTTCGATGAAAATTCACACGTTTTATTCGGGAAGTTTTGTTAGAAAAACTTTTTATGTGGAAGAGAAAAACGTCAACTTCTTTTTAGATGTTTTCAACGCGCTTCGCCCGTTTCGATTGACTTCCTCCACTGATCTGATTGGCAAGTGCAATGCGAAACGGGTTTGTGTGGAAATATGAGAAAATATTTTTGCCATTTGGGAATTTACATGAAAGGGAAGAGGACAGATAGACGTTTGTGCACTGGAAAATCAATTGGATTGGAAAAGAAGATGGCGCCAGGTGGTTGTGAATTCAGCAAAGCCATTATATAGCTGAATGAGTAATGCAATCCAGTCTCAAACATGTATGTTTGTCTCACTTTCTCTGCAGTGTATGCTATCTCAGAGTGAAGTTTGGCACAGCACCTGGTGGCGAGTAGGAGAAAATAGTAGTTTTCTTAAGGATACGTCTACATTGAGGATAACTCTCGGGTTTTCTTGTACTTAGGTTTGTTGATGAAGAATAGATTTCACTTTTATAGCTGCTCAACGAATTCAAACACAAATTCTATGATTTTAAATTGAAAACTGTTTTCGCAGTTGAACATTACAAGAAAAGAGGAAATTTCGGACTTACCGCGTCACTCTTTATTTATTTCCTTTCTTTTTATGGGAATTGACTCGACTACGAACGTCGCAACACGATCGAAACGTCGGGAAATAAATAAAAAGTCAAGCGGTGAGTCCGAAAATTCCTTTTTAGCGTTGTATGATTATGTTGCTCTTCTGGCCTTGATTTTTGATCCAAGGCCTGAAGCATAGGCGCTCGGAGGGGGGGGGGGGGGGGGGGGGGGGCAAGGCGGGACACCCATAATTCTTACTTTTGAATCACAAGCTTTATCTTAAATCTTGCGATCTTACCTACCGGATATCGGTGTTTTATCCGGAATTTTCCAATTACTCCGCAAAACACCTTTTTAAACATGGAGTGAGTCCACTCAGAGATGTCCCTTATATTCGGCATCTCCATAGATTTCTTCCATGCAAAGATTAGTTCAATATAAAGATCTGCATTAATTCAGCCTACTCTAGGTTCAGCTCTGATTCTCTGAACAGAAATACCTAAGTCCTTTTCCCCTTTTCTCAATCAATAAGTGCAACTGTGCTCAAAAGGTTGCTGGGATAGCGCTTCATAGCGCAGCTTTCCTTTGCGATGCTATATCTCGAAGTCGTGTAGTTCCATGCAATTTTGCTACTTGCCCCTCAGGAATTTTTAACTATGCCAGCATTTCTAGAACAGCTGTCAAGTTCAAGTTTTTTCGAGATTCAGCTACATATCTTGTAAGTTCTTCTGCTCGTCGACCTAATTTTTCTACAACATTCTTTCAATCTTTCTGAGTTTTGCCAGAAGCAACTTCGTGAAGGATGACATTTTCCGCAAGCACTCCTGTAGTTCCACCCTTTTCTTTGTACAAAATCATATCAGGGCTTCTATCATCCTCGGTGATTACATTGAGGTCAGAGCAATGATTCCCAAACCATGACAATTAACGACTTTTTTTCAATTTTACTGTCATGCTTATGCGCAAACTAAACAACTTCCTTACTTCCTTACTTTACTTAAGGTGGTACTACTTCGCGGGGTGAACCTTGGTATCAGCCAACAAGTTCGCCAGCTAGCCGTCTCCAGTTTCGCACGTGAAGTTGGTTGAGGTGCCCTTCTACTTGCTTGCGGCACCTGAGACTCGATGCTCCTGGGCGGGTTCGAAGATTTTCCAGGTCTGGGCGTTGGTATTCATCCGCTAAGTTGGTGTAGCTGTAACGCCCGTACAGTTCAATATTATGTCTCCTTTACCACCCTCCGTCTATGCATGCGGGATCATAAACCGTCCGAAGAATTTTCCTCTCTAAGCAGCCTAAATTGTTTTCATCCGCAACGACAGGACCCATCTGCCCATTTTGCACCACTTTGCACGTTTTTAACAAACTCAGACTGACGAGTTGAGTTTGGCGGGGCTGGCAAAACCAAACGTGCATAGTTCATCTCTATAGGTGCTGTCATCTAAAGGTGGTGACTATCGATTTGGAATTCCTGGGTTTTATCCCAGATCTGCTGCAGTGCGAATGGACAATACCTGGTGGATAGTAGAGGAATATTTAGAGACCTGTAACAACGTCAAAACTAAATATTTTGACAATTTGTTGACTGACAAAAACTTTTTCTCCAGTCTACAATTACCTAAATCAAAACCTGGCGTTGTTGCAGGTCTCTATATAATCCTCTATCCTCCACCAGAGGTTGCCTTCAATCGCTGATACCATACCCAAAAAGCTCTTTACTAATTTCTTTAAATCTCTCACCGAACTCTTTAAACAAATATTTTTTATCTTTATCTTTTTAAAGGAGAAAAACAGCTAATGTTATTTTACAAAACTGCTTACAAAATACCTTAAGTCACCATAAGAAAAAATTTCTGCAATTTAAATTCTATTAAAAATAGCTTAAGTCAACTAAAGCGATAAAAATATTATGTTTTCGTGAGTCAATTTAGCTTATGTCGTTACTTGTAAGTTTTTTTTTAATATATTTTTCCAAGACTTAATTATTTTTTTTGTCGCTATTTAAACTTTTAGGGTGTTTCTACCGGACACTTATTCGCGACTAAGACAAATATTCCTTAATACCGTCTAAATCGCGATTTCCCATACGAATTTCTTCAAGAAGAGATTAAAAATTAATCACGCAATTATCTCTTCCACCCATGAATTGTCAATTCAAATCGTACAAAACTCTACGTATTCTGTGCGCTCTCTGACGAAACAAATCAAACAAACCTTTATTTGACAGCTTGGTATCAAAACTCAGTTATGTTTGCATTTGTGTATAAAGGGATGCGTAGAACGGTCGATGTTGCTGTTGATGTGGATGTGGTTGGACCTGGCAAAACGGTTAAATCCACTGAGGTGTGACCTCATTAAGAAGTGGAGTTATTCAAGTTATCGAATTTGTATGTACCAAAATCACATCAGCTTATTTGACGTTTTGTTTTTCATTTTAAAAATTTGGTGGCAATGATACATGAATTTAATTATTTTTAAATCTGTGTTCAGATGCGCAGAGGACGTGACGACGAGATATTGTCATTTCATTGTCATTTCACGAGACATTGTCATTTCATTGAGAAATTTGAAAAATGAAAGCATACGTTTAGTTAATCTCCTCGTTTTCGATGGAAACACTTTGGGCTTAACTTTTAATCTTTCTATGTAATCTCTGTTCTATGTGCCGTGGAAACACCCTATTTAGCTATTATAAAAATGCAATAATCTTCCAAATATTCTTAAGCTAATTTATTTTTGACAATATTTTTGGCTATTTGATTTTGACTTAAGTCGACATAAGCTACTTAAAATGATTGCCACAGATATAATGATCACATTTAGGTGCTACATAAAAATGTCAGCCAAACGTGTTTCATTTATTCTTTTACTTAGTTTACCGTATTCATAAGTTTACCGTAGGTCTAGGTGGAATGTATTGGAGTTTTTATCTTAATATATGGATTTAGGTTTCCTGATTCCGAATATGCTTTTAAAAATTGTCGGTCTCGATTAGCTTAGAAGTTATAAGCCAAAAAAGTTCAAAAAGATTACAGTTAACATATACGTAAATGGCCATAGGCGCCTGCCAGACAACTGGCACCTATCCTAAGCGGAGCTACGAAGTCGCGTTAGTGGCTAAACTCTGCGAAAAAGGGAGTTAAAATCCTTTAAACCTGCGAAGCGGGCCACCCAAACAATGTTGTCTCCAAAAGCGAATTTATTTTGCAACGAATTTAGTCAGATTTCTATAGCAGCTATATAAAAGTCTAGCTGCGGTGTCACAAGGAACAGAAACAGGAACAGACACAGAATCCCATGCATTAGCAACTGCAACCTAAATTCGCTGAATGCTTTTTGCGTTGCTAATGTATGAAATTCTGTTCCTGTTTCTGTTCCTTGTGATTACGCGGCTTTAGATGAGGTACTTTGCATAGAAAAATTGAAACTTTGAATAGGTTTTACTTTTGAACTAAATGAGACCGACAATTTTTAAAACATATTCGTTATTAGGACACTGGAAGACATACATAAGCATAAAAATAACAACTGAATTTCACTTGAACCTACGGTTAACTTGTTCCCTCGCATGAATTTTCAACTAATCTTTTACAAATCCCGAGAATTACTGCACAAACTTACCATTCACCTTTTTCACAAACCTCTTTTTTGTTATTTTTAACCCTTTTTGCATAACTTCATGACCCTTTGAGGCTCGAAAAAGGAAAAAGAATGTGTCCATTATTGACAGATGTATCACAAATACGTTTGTCTGATGGGATTTTATAAAGAATTTGTTTTCTTGCTTTTGAGAAATAGCAACTTCAATCTCTTTGCAGGGCCAAGGTGACAACAAAAAATTGCTCGTGTCAAATAAAGCTTATTTTTGTGCAGTGGAGACACTTATATTTTTATTTTTAATTGTGCCCCCCCTAATCACAGTTTTATGGAAGGTGGGCGGGGCGTAATATTTTTGATAGAAAGAAAACTTTATAGAAATCATGTTCTGGCATCACTATAGTCGTACGAATAAAAAAACAAAGTTTCTCCTACGCCTTAGTAGGTGGCGTGTAACAATCAGCTGTTGCATTAAGTACCTGACCGTATGCAACAGGTTTCTAGAGGCATTCAGAATTTCTTCGTAAATTGACGGTTTTATTTTGAAAAGTAAAAAAGTCGCCCAATCTCTTTATCTGAGGCCGTAGTCCCATGTTCCACACGTATGTTTAATGTCCTAATCAGTGCATTACTTGCTCATTAGAGGTAGTGCATCCCTCGACCATGGTATAATGCAAAAAACGAATGGAACTGTATCGCACTTTTCTTGCTGCCCCATTACCCTATTTTGAGCCATTTATCGATCCATTTTATTGACGTTAGTAGGCCTTCTGTGCCTTTTGTGCCTTCCTGGTTCTCTGTGCACTTTACGTAATTTCATGTTTTACAGTCGACGTGAGAACAAATTCGCGGATAGCAGTTGTGGAAAGTGCGTGGCGTGGGGTGTAAAGTGCTTAAAATTTCTAGTGTAATTTCGTATAAATTCGTTTTGCCAGTGTTGCAATTCTGCATCGCTTTACAATGGATATAAACCAAGATGAAGGTAAATACAGAATGAATGAAAAAGAGTTTTTAAATTAATCTTTATTGTTTTTGGAATTACTTTACTCATACATTGATACATGGTGCAAGCATTCGTATTTGCATTATCATAAAAAATTGTTGCGGCTTATCTGGTCTTTGCCCCTTAACTCATGGCCAATTGTGGGAAACCCAACACAAAGGGTTCTTGGATTTAAAATGATTCGCAATTTATGGGAAATTATTTGCGATATACGATAAGTTACTCATTAAATCTTATTCCGATGGTTACACCAGTTGACGGTATCAGTCACATCACGGTCGACTTTTACTTTGAAGGGTAACTTAGAGTGTAACAAAGTAACTGACATACAGTTCGTTTTTCAACAGATGTGACTAAAAAGTCGAAATAAAAAGTCCGACTTAAAATTGTTTGGTAGGTTAGATGACATTTTAAGGGGGTGAACTTTGAAGAGTATTCATTAAAAAAGACTTTAAGTACAAGCATGTAACATTGTTGCATCACCTAACTGTCAACACTATGCCGCGCGTTTACTGGATTGAAAGTGAATGCGAGATGCTGTTTCTTCACGTTCCAAAATCGATAGAAAAGATCTTTTAGCTTAGTTGACAGCTGTTTTGTTTTATAATGTCAGAATTTAAAGCTAATTAGCTATGTACTTTCTTTTTTACCTTCTAACCCATAGAACCTTTGTTGAAGAAACTATACAGTGTATCTTTCGAAATGGAGAGTAAGCTCACATCTACTTGGCCAAAGAAGAAAGCACTTGACACATGTCAAGGCATTCGTGACGTGATTTATCAGTAAAGTTGTGTGACAGACTGTCAAAAACCTTTTTGTTACGATCTCTATCAATTGCTGCAGAACACTATGTTGCGAGATACCTATCTAAATGGAACAAAACAAAAAGTACTCATCATCTTACAAATTAATTTGGTAAGAAAGTACCTACTAGGCATGTTTCTTAATGAGGTCGAATGCACGACAGATGATGTAAAGATGTGCGCTTTTTCGGGTCAAATGTCTTGACAAGTAAAGAGCTAGTTGAATGTGTACATACACATTTTTTTTAATGAAAAAAGGCAAGCTTTAATTAAGAATAGATAAATATTTATAGCCTAAAAATATACCTAGCATCCTTGTGAACATAGATATTGAGATTTATGTATTTAATGGGGTCGACGAGCTACTGTATACCTAGATTATTTCTACAAAATATAATAATCTATACAATCTAATCTTTTTTTCTTTGTACGTATTACAGTTTAGTGACATGACAAGAGTCATTGACGTTTATTATTATCATATTTTGAGTATGAAAGCCCTTGGAATTCTGTGTATCTGCGTCTGGTGGCGCTACAGTTCGGTGCGGAACCATCAAGCTTCGGCAGCCAGGTCTGTTACTAGCTGACCGTCCCAAGTTTTGCACGCGAAGTTGCTTGAAGTCCTCTTGAATCCACTTGTGTGCACCACCTGATTCTCGCTCCTCTAAATTTTGACATTTCCTCGATATTTTAGCTTAAATTGAATTATTAGTTGAAGTTGAATTATGGTCATGGATCGCTTTGACCAGTTTACAGAGTGCGGAAACTTGAAGGCAAAGCCAACGTTGGAAAGAAAAATTATGGTTGCAGAGTTAAGCCCGATTTAAACTCAGATCTGTTAATCCCGGGACAAGACTTGGTTTTTGTGAGCAGTTTTTCAGTGCAGGGTCAACTCCATCAATAAAGTTGTCGAAATTTTCAACCATTGAATCTATTCACTCTACTAACTGTCACTTTAGATATTGTAATATTCTTGCCTGGGGTTCGTCGAATAAAACTCAATTTCACTTTTAAAGTCGCACAATGAAACTCTGTATTTATCAAACAAAACTTATTTAAATTCAAATCACACTTAATTCAACTTCGCTATTTAGAATTCAACACTTTATTTCATTTCGATCTTTACTTTACCACCGATTCTTTACTTGCTACCGATCTTTTTACTTTACTACCGATTTTCACAAGTCAACGTTTCAAATATAACTGTTTCGTCCGAGCCTGTCATCCATGTATATATACAAATTCACGATTTGCTCGACGGTTCGACGCTAGTAATTTTCCATTGGTACTTTTCCGTTGAGTTTCATGGAGGGGAAGTTCGATATCGAATTTAACTTCGAACTGCAGTTTGCTGTCAGATGACTGGAATGAATGTTTGCTTAGTGAATCGAGAGGATGTGTTCGTAAAGTGAATCTATGGGTGCATTCAGCGATTCCTGCATGTCGTTTTATTTCTTGTCACCACATTACAATATAAACAAGTAATGGAGTGCAAGAGTTCCTCTGTAACGAACTTCTATATACTCGAGCCTATTCACAAATCCAAATCCAAAATCACACCAAATCTAAAATTTTGTAGGCCCGAATTCATATACTTTATTTCAATTATTTGTTTTGGTCACGTCCTCCGCGCATCTTCTTAAAAAATAAGTTTCTTCTTTTTTGCAAAATAAAGACTTCTAACAATAAGTAATATTGGCGTTATTCTGCGCCACAATTTGAGTTCCTATACGCGTTTTCTTTTTTGACTGAAAGGCATTTTGAAAGAAAATGCGAAATAGAGGTTGTATCACATTGAAGCCAGCAGTTACTCAAAAATTATGTAAAAGCGAAAACAGTTTTCTGATAAAAACGCCTCCCAAAAGTGGGCTAAGCTGAAAACTTCGTATGAAACAAACTTATAGGGTAGACAGAGATTAACGCGGGAAGATTAAAAGTTGATCCCAAAGTTTTTCCACCAGAAACGAGAAGATTAAGTTTGGGTGTGACAATTTTTGATTTTTGACATTTTCAATGACATCCTTTGCTGTGAAATGGCAATGCCTGGTTGTCATGTTCTTAAAAACATGATTTTTTTTTTCCGGGCAACTAGAATTTAAAATTAATTATATAATTAGAGAAATTAAGAATTAATAAATTCATATATCTTTGCCACCGAATTTTTTAAACTACGAAATGAAATAACCCAAAAAAGAAAGACGAAACGTCAAATATGTAGATTTGATTTTGGTCAGGTCCAACCACATCCACGTCAACAGTTGCATTAACCGTTCCGCGCATCCCTTTGCACAACACAGCAAACATAGCTGAGTGATCAGTGGCGGATTAAGGTAAAGTGCCATCCTGAGCCCCACATTTTTGCCGCCTCCTGGGAACATGTACCAAAAAATACACCTTAAAAACGTGACTAAAATTTAGTGAGATCCCATGAATTGATTCTTTGATTTTCTTAGGCCACGTCCACCGGAGGGCGCGTTTTGGTTTAACTTTTTGTTTTTCGAAGTAATATTTTTTAGCTTTGCATGCTATTCAAGTAGAATAAACGAGGCACAAGCCAGTCGCAATTCGGTCTCCTGTGTCTCTCTTCCTAAAACTCCTGTTTAACATGACAGAGGCAACGGTTACGCCCAACCGGGCGAAAACTTTGGTCTATTCGCTAATGTAGAAAAATCAAAAGGTCTTCTAGCAGTTTTCTTAATTTGCCTCTCTTGGCTAATATGTCCTTGTGACTAATTATACCTAGCTGTCAAATAATGGTTTGTTTGATTTGTTTCGTCAGATAACGCACAGAACACGTAGAATTCTGTACGGTTTGACAATTCATGCGTGGAAGAGATAAATTGCGGAATTAATTTTAAATCTCTTCGTGGAGAGACTAAAATTCTTATGGTAAATCTTGTGATTTATAGGGTGTTTCCACCAGATTTTAATTAAGAATTCCTATGCGGGAGAGATTTATTACGGGATTATTTTTTTATCTCCTCGTGAAGAGATTATTATTCGTTTGGTAGATCTCGTGATTTAAAGCGGATTTGATGATTTGTCTTAATCGCGGATTAGTGTCCGATGGAAACACTCTACTAGAGGTATCCGGTGGAAACACCTTTTTAACAAAGTATTTTTAATATTTGTTATAATTTTTTCCATTTGGTGTAAATTTTCCGAGAAATCGGGTTTTAAAGATCTAACATGTTAAAAGGGGGCATGGTCATTGGTGTGGACGGTCCAATTTTCGCCTCAATAAAGGCTTCTTACCAATATTACTCTGCTCCAAAATTTGAGTAGAGTAGGCCTGTAGTAACGCCTGTAGTGGGCGTGGCCATAGGCGGATCTGATAAATGTTCACCTTTGTCCGTGCAAAAGAAGAATGAAGCCATGCATAAAGTTTAAGGTCTCTTGCTCGATTTTGAAGGCCTAAAAGCTCACACACATACAGACGGAAAGACGGACACGACTTAATCAATTCAGTGCGAGATCATCCGACTTTCCGAGTTAAACTGAGATAAACCCCAGAAATGCGTTTTTCAGTGAATTAAGATCTGGGGTTAATCTCGGCTTAACTCACCAAATTTGGTGAGTTAATCTCGGATCATCTCTGGAGAACAGTATGAACTTCTTTGAATGTTTTTTCTGCTTGGAATGTCAGTTGATTTGCGCGTTACTGTGAAAAATGACATTTGAGAACAACTCGAACTTCTTTTCTTGGGTTTTTCTATGTGAAATGAGAGCTGGGAGAGTCAATAATTTCGAGAGTCGAAGATTTTGACAACTTTGTAGACGGAGTTTACTCTGCACTGAAAAACTGCTCGCTGAGTTAACTTTAGATTCGTCTTGTTACGGGATAAAAAGATCTTGGTTTAAGCTGGGCTTAACTCAGCACTGAAAAAACGGCCCTAAGGGGTCTACGCTGATTATTTCACCGTGTTACAAACTTTGCACTTAAATTAATATACCCTGGGTCGGGTATAAAAAAAAGTCAAAAAAATACCGTTTCTTCTCCAGATTCTGATCAAATAAAATTTTTTTAACACGCAAAGCAGCTTCTATAACACACATAGAAAACGCTGGCAAAGAAGTTCAAACTCTTTTCCAGAGTTTAATCTGCCATTAACTCACTAAGTTTGACTTTTCGCGAGTTGAGCCAAAACTAAACCCGGATCGAAATCGACTGAAAAACGAGTTTCTGAAATAAATCTTAGATTAAACTCGAAAGCTGGATGTTCTCCTACTGAACTGAACTGAACTGAACTGAAGATTTCCGTAATTAAGAACGTAGTCGTTTTTTAATGTTCGACACTTTGTCGCAAATGTCAAAAAATTTAGATTATTAATTATAAATAGCCTTATTAAACAGGTTTAACTGACGCTACTCATTTTATAGTTAAACAACGAACTTATAGAATATCAGTTTACTGCCATAACTGAAATGACAGTAAGACGTGTGTGCTAAGTGAATCGATGGGTGAGCTCAATGCTCGATCATATTCTCCCCCTCTTAGATTTGTTCATTCCGAACAAGTGCAGTATGATTGCTTTCGTGGTATTGAGGTAGGCAATCCATTTATGGACAACTTTAATTTTCGCTCTCGGCCCGCGTTGAAATCTTCTACTCGAAGTCTCGTTAAATCCATGGACACACCGAACTTACTTACTTACTTAAGGTGGCGCTACAGTCCGGGGTGGACCTGGGCCTCAGCCAACAAGCTTCGCCAGCCAGCTCTGTCTCTAGCTAGCCGTCTCCAGTTCCGCACGCGAAGTTGGCTGAGGTCCCCTTCCACTTGCGTGCGCCATCTGAGTCTCGGTGCTCCTCTACCGCGTCGTCCCTGCGGTGTGGATTCGAAGATTTTCCGGGCCGGGGCGTTGGTGTCCATCCGCTCTAGATGACCCAGCCATCGTAGACGTTGTGTTTTGACTCTTTTGGCTAGGTCGGTATCGCTGTACAGCCCGTACAGTTCGATGTTATATCTCCTCCTCCACTCTCCGTCTATGCAGACGGGACCGTAAATCGTCCGAAGAATTTTCCTCTCGAAGCAGCCTAAAGTGTTTTCATCCGCCTTTGACAGGGTCCATGCTTCTGCACCGTAAAGCAGGACTGGGATGATGAGGGTCTTAAATATGGACACTTTAGTTGCTCGAGAAAGGGCTTTGCTACTCAATTGTCTACTTAGCCCAAAGAAACAGCGATTGGCAAGAGTTATCCTTCGTTTGATTTCAGCGCTGGTGTCATTGTCTGAATTGATAGCGGAACCCAGGTAGACAAAGTCCCTAACTACCTCAAAGTTATAGCTGTCGATGGTGATGTTTTGTCCAAGACGTCGGTGTTGGGTGTCTTTTCTTGATGACAGCATATACTTGGTTTTGCCCTCATTGACTGCTTAACCCATATTCGCCGCTTCCGTCCCAATACTCACGAAGGCTTCACTGATCACGCTTTGTTCTACCGATTATGTCAATGTCGTCTGCGTATGCAAGTAGTTGAACGGACTTGAAAGATTGTACCTCTGGTGTTGGCGCGAGAGTTCTGCACAATTCTCTCAAGTATGATGTTAAAGAAGTCGCATGACAGCGCGTCGCCTTGTCTAAATCCTTTTTTGACATCAAAGGGGTCGGTGAGGTTTTTGCCGACCTTGACGGAACAGCGTAAGTTTTCCATCGTCATCCTGCACAGACTGACGAGTTTGGCAGGGATGCCAAAACTAGACATTGCGCTATATAGCTCGTCTCTATAGATGCTGTCATACGCGGCCTTGAAATCGATGAAGAGGTGGTGTGTATCGATTTGGAATTCCTGGGTTTTCTCCAAGATCTGCCGCAGTGTGAATATTTGATCGATGGTGGACTTTCCTGGCCTAAAGCCACACTGATATGTGCCTATCAGATTGTTGAGAAACGGCTTCAGGCGTTCACACAGTACAGCAGAAAAGATCTTGTATGCGATGTTAAGAAGACTTATGCCTCTGTAGTTGGCATAACTCAGAGGGTCTCCTTTCTTTCAACACACACCGAACACAAAAAGCAACTATTTTTCAGTCGAATGTGGGACAAAAAGTCACATAAGCGAATCAGCAGAACTGTGCTTAACCCTTAGAGTAGGTAGGTATACATCTTCACCGAACACGAGCTCTCAGATGCATCTCAATGGGCAATGGGTGGGCGCCCCTCCGTGATGGTTGATCGTCATTGTTTCGAGCTTAATTAGAACGCCTGTCGGTTAAAGTTGTGAAACTTAATCAATTTGACACGAGCTTGAACGCTTCATTTAGCCCCGTGTATGTCGAATAACGATCTTGGTTTGTGGCTTATTGTCTTGCACTCGTTTTGAGCCTGCAGATAGTTGGTTACACCACAGTGCATCGTATTTCGAAGATGGCTTATTTCAACATCTGAGTTACTTGTGCGGAAATGCATTTTGCACTGTTGCGATAAGTGGAAGTAATCAGTTAGCTGTAAACATAAGCATAACACAAGCTTGTAATTTGTATTAAATGGAACAGTTGGCTCCGGGTTGCACTTAACCTGCAGTCATAGTCAAGATGCATAATTCAGGTTGTTTTTATGGAACTCTAATGTCCAGTAAGTCAGATTTTCCCTTTTTATTTTTCATAGCTTCGTCTTAAGTAGGTCTCATTATTTGCCATAGAATCCCCTTCTCAACCAATTGTTTTTCAACATTGCATTATTCATTATTGTGCGCTTACTGTTGGCTGCCACTTATTCATCACTCATTCAGGCGCCTGAAAAGTGTGAAATGCTCAAAGTGACAAAAGTCACACATACGCCCCAGTGCGTGGCGTCTATTATTTTAATTCTGGAAAATCATTCTAAAGCTCCGCTTGCATACTAAAAATGCAAATGAATTGTGCATTCGCTTTGGTAATATGGGTTATATGCAATTTCGTTGCTATAAATAGCTTAATTTTTTTTTTAATTTACTCTTAAACGTGTCATGATTTCCAAATCAAGATGCACGCACTTACTGGTTTATTCTTTACCTGGTTATTCCAATATAAAAGCTACTTCCTGACAGCCGCTAAATTGACCTCATAAAGCCAGCTTATGATAATAAGAGTGTGTATACAGACTGTCGCTATTCTTTTATGCCTAGACTTTCGATTGAGAACATTAGAACAAAGCAAAATAAATAAATAAATAACGAGGTAAACAAAGTCACGAAAAAATCTAAACATCTGGTAGGTGTACCTACTCGCGTAGTGTGTCAAACAGAAAAAAGCATATCTAGGTAATTTCGTAGATAAAAATGACATTAACCAAACCTCAGACCACTAGATAAAAACAACAGCAAAGAGAGCTGGCAGTCTATAGGCACAGTGTTTGCAAGCACGCAAACACATGCAGAGAGTATAAGCAACAAAAAGTGTTGCCAAATGAGCTTTTATGCAAGAGCCGTTAAAAAATAAATTTTATGGGTTCCGCGTACCTGTTCCCTTTTTTTTTTTTAATGTCTCAATGTTTGTACTCCGATCAATAATCGAAATTTTCCTTAGCCTCATTTTAAAAACGGTGATGCCATATCCGTAACATTGTTCCTCCCTCAGGATGTCATTGAGAGAGTGTCACAAATACAAGCATTTGACATAATCTTATTTTTTCCTGTGAGAGATTAACTTTTAATCTCCATACATTAATCTCTGTTTTACGTGCAGTGAAAGCACTCTATAAGATGAAGTTGAACTACTCCGCTTTCCAATCTGTTTGCAATCTCAAAGATATTAGCCGTGTCGATTTTTACTGAGCTGATCCAAGCTCATGTTCTTCCATAGTGATAACGTTTGCTGCCCCTTGATCCTCTTGTTCATAGCTCACAGTGTCAACAGTCTATGCAGCACCTCAAAATCTTACACTGCGATCTCTCAAGGCAGTAAGAATTGTGCTCCTCCTTGATCTTAAATCTTAAGTTATACCAACGCACCGTGTTTCTAAGAAGAAGGAGTTCTCCGAAATGTTATTAACGAAAGTGGTTTGTAGCTTCCATCACTACCAGCAACTTCCGCCTAGTCACGCAGTAGACTTCGTTACCCAAGTAGCACACTCTGGAACCATAAGCATTGGTTTTTGAATATTGGACTTATAGGACACTCAAAATGCTCTTCAGTAGCACTAATGGTTTTTCAAGGTTTCGTTATCGTACCATTGGTGCGCAGCTTATTTACTTATAAAATTGGTCATAGAAACGTATACAGCACCATAATTATAAAACTAAAAGTGCTAGCACCAAAGGTTCCGTAAACGTGGTGCTATAAACGTTCCTAGCACTGAAGTTATAAGGTTATAAGTGCTGAGGGGTTAAGTTCTATAGCGCAGGTTCTGTAGACCTTTCTAGCACCTGTTTTCTAGCACTATAAGTTTGACACATCCGAAATACTACTTTGCACTCTTATATAGCACTTGGGGGTTGCCAGAAGTCATACAATAGAAAACAATGTAATTGACAGAAATTGTTGTGAGAACATTTCAAGCAAACATTTAAATATAAGAAATTTACATTTTTAATAGATTCATATGAATTTTAATATGTGGGTGCCGTGGCGCAGTGGTTAGTGTGTGTGCCTCTGACGCCGGAGGTCTGGGTTCGAATCCTGCCTCTGCCACCTGAAAAAAAAAGACTTGTCCTTTTTCACGGCTCCCACCTCCGCGATGGTCTGACAAACCCTCCGAGAGTAACAATTGTCTTGAAAAACTTCTCAAAGTGCCGTTCGGAATCGGCAAAAAATTGTAGGTCCCCTTGTATGTGAAAAAAGTATAGCACACACAGCATACATGGTTGAGAAGTTGGCCCTGGTTCACCTCGAGCTGTTGCGCCACTCTATTTATTTTTATTTTTTATATGAATTTTAACTAGATTAAATATTAGGCTGGATAAGTATATCACACACAAAAATTTGATTTCTAGAGAATATTCATGCTATTTTACTATTTTTTCTATGAACATTAATTAAAAAGCTAACAGGGCGTATCTTTGCTTATATTGGGCCATGCATGACTTAGTGCTTGTAGAATTGTAAATTGATGTAGGCATTCTAGGCATTCTAGGTCCAGCACTTCAAGTAGTTTTTCAGCTCACTGATATGCCAACTTTTAAGGTAGAAGTTAAATTTGTATCCTCCTTGAAGTTTCAAACTGTTAAGGTATAAACTAGATTCATGGATAAGATAAAAACAGCCTGTAAAATATGCATTTAATTTAACGTCTGCCATGTCAATAATAACAAGTAGTCAAACCACCTTATAAAGGAAAAAGAAACCAATGTATATCATACAAGAAAAGAGAGTGATGGTAACCCTAAATATTAGCGCCATGTTTGACAGAAAACACAAAACCTTATAACAGTTCTACATGAAGCTCGACAGTGCTACATAGAACCCAAAGTTTCTAAAAGGCATCGCAGAACACCTTAAGTGTTACAACGGTGCTATGTGGGCTCTACATAAAACCTTACACTCTTTATTTTATGCTATGTTTAATATTTCAAGAAAAGCATTGTTTCTTTTCGTCCTATTTTAATAAATCATTCGAAGAAAAAAGCTGCGCACCTTGTTTTCTGCTAATTAAATGCACTCGTTTTACTCATTAATTTCATCTCCATTTAATATGAACGAAGTTTTTTGTGCAAAAACAGGAACACTTTCAAGGAATAAGATAGGAATGTTTGTATACCCAACTATAAGGAAAACCACACTATGACAGTAAAAGGTAAACACCACGAAAGTGTGTGTATCTACATAATCTTTTAAAAATGTATTGATTGTCAAAAAAGTTCTATAAGAGCCCGAAGTAGAACCCTTTCTGCAGTTCAAGTTCAAGAACCTAAGATTTTATGATATGGTGCTGGAAACGTAACGGTGGCCATTGCAAGAGCTTCTGTGTTACTTGGGTACCTTTTTATATTTGACTCCGAAGACACTGATTCCAACACTTAATGAATTTGTTTGTATTTAAATTAACCATTCTGCAATAAGAGTCTAATAAGCTACTACGCCTAATAAACTTTTCACATCTCGCGCTCGCCCAGGTGATAGAGTTGCCACAGGAAGGAAGGACACTAGAAGTCAAAAGAAATTATGTTTTTCCACACTGAGCTTCAACCCTGGTCAGTTGCAATTTCGAGCTCTATAAGTGTTCATCAAAAGTGCTGCAGTAAAGGATAAACTATGCTAAAAGAAAAAATAACGTCGTCGAGGTGCAACAATAGTGCCTTCTACGAAAGTCCCCTTCTGCTGGATCTAAGTGACAGGATAATTTTCCAATTCGAAGCGATTTTAGGCAGAGTTTGAAGACGATATAAAGTGTTCACTTGCCATGAGGTACGTTTCGATTTTGTGCTATCACCAAATCCGAAGCGTTGCGGAAGTTGGTGTTCAATCGCAATCGCAGTTTGCAAACTTGGTAATTCACCTCGACATTGAAAGGCGGGCGTTCGATTTTCACCTTTGCGTCCTGTAAGCGGTCTTAAATAACTCTATGTCGCCGTACCCTGTAGCAGAATAATTTTGTTGCTTGTCGAAGTGCTAAATCATTGAATAATACCTTCATTGCTGGGTAGTATTCATCTAAAACATACCTCCACGTGAGATTAACAGCTTTGGTAATTGGGCGAACAAAATGTGGCACGAGCTGTGTGGCACGTTGCACTGTTCTTTTCTTATAAAAGCCACATATTGCCAGTTCCTATATTCAAATGCAATACAACTTCTTTATCCATTCCAAACACCCAATCCGCAGCTCTTGAACAAGGTCTCTTAAAATTTCGCTGTACAGCTCGTAAAGCTCTGCATCTCATCGTCATCTGAATGCTCCGCTCATGCGAAAGGGAACCAAATCACATCACAATTTAAGAGAAGAACCCTTCATCGCTACAAATGTTGTTTTATTTCAATCTATTTATTATTCAATCGTTATGTATAGGCTTTTGAACATATCTCGATTTTGATTTGGCAAGACAGACCAAAAAAGTGATAACCAGTTTGACATTTTCGGCTCTAACAATATAGCCGCCATCGCTTGTCAAAGTTCGTAACTCCTTATGGAAAACCCATTAAATAAACAAATTTTGCTCTTGACCCCAGTTTATTCATCGATGTATTTTTCATTAAACAACCATTAAACTAGCTCTCTGAAACTCTTCGCTCGGTCCTGTCATGACTGTCAACCGAAAAACACATGTTCCCCGACTATTGTCGAGTTTAAGTTATATTTTTTGCTGCAAAAATACGGCGTGAATTTTAATAACCAAAGCACAGAAATACTCAACTGGAACATTAATTTCTGCGAATTGATTTTTTTAGCATTTATTCTAGCAACAGCATTTATTTTAATAACAAATAAGTTTATAAGTTATGTGCGCATGTTCGATTAATGGGAGCACGACCGGCTCAATTGGTATTGCCACGTTCAAAGGAGAGATCCTATGAACACTGTCAAAAAGGCAATGTCAATCAACATTCCAGCGCAATCGCGAAAGAGAGGAAGGCCTAAACATTCATGGACTACACAAATGCAACGACAACAGCATTTATTTGGCCTCAGTAACGAAGAGATCCAAAAGCGAGTGACCTGCCGGTATATTCTGAGGTGTAGTGTATTGTATCCTCACTTAAGTGTATTGTGATTGGCGTTTCAAAAAAAAGCAAAAACTGCCCCCGTATGGGCGTGGTCATATTTTATTTGCATTCTAATAAACGGTTTTTACTCGATATATTTGCTTTAAATCCAAGAGACTTGCACCATAAAATGTTCAAACATGTACGTAAGCCATCAGCTCAATTAATTAATTAGTTTTTGCCACGCCTACTCTTGGGGGCATTTTTAAGTAAAAAACCAAACGTTTAATATAAAACTGCAATCAACACGTGTACACCAAATCCAATAAAAAATATGAGCAAAAAAATGATGTTATTGAAAAGGGGTTGATGCCACTCCCTTTTTTGAAGAAAGAAGATTCTTAGCTGACAAATTCTATTAGCACAATTAAAGTTAATAGAAATTGAAATTTGACAACCAAGATTTATGACGCAATTTGTAGCTTGACAGTGGTCAACTGGGATGGGGCATCCAACGATTCGCCCAACCGGATTGTAACCCTCCGACTAGTTTTTTGTAAAATTGTATGTTTAATCATTTTAAATTCCCTTAAATGTTAAAGTTGTAAAAAAATTCATAACCAAAGGTTACTAAAATAAAAATTGCTTGCAAAAAAAACCCCTTGGCAACACCAAAATGATTGATGACAAAACGTGAAGGTTTCGAAGTAGTGGCTCCAACAGTGTTAGGTGGCTTGAAAACCACCAACAGCGCTTAAGCTCCCCACATTGGGGCACGGCACGAGTATGGGTATCTTTTGGATACATTTCACGCTCTTTCTTGATTTTATTTCTCTCTCAGGTAATCGCTGTGCTGTGGCTGTTGTACTGGCTCTGGCAGTTCGTTCGGTGCGCCTTCGATTCGATTTAGTATTGGTATACGATACTTAGTAGGGGGGACTGCGCTGCCACTGATTGTTGGTGTTCGCTGTACTGTGGCCTAACAAAAACCCAACTGGTTTTTCAGTTCTGTTTCGTACCTTTCAACTGTCATTAGTCATCGGGCTTGTTTTCTGGCTAACGACTTTTGTTGTGCTGTTTGTTTAGTGCGGTTGAGTTGATTCGAAAAAATGTTTTCCGAAATTTCGTTAGTTAAATAAATAAACAAAATTTTGTCGAAATTGCGTTAAGTTAAATAAATTGTTTTGTTGTTTTTTTTTTTTCTTTTTCAAATGAATTAAATAAATACAAAATACCAATCGTGTTGATTTCAAATCAAATCCGAACCCAGTTGGCGGAGACTGTGCCAAATTGTGTTAACAAAAATATTGTGAAATGAGCAAAGCATATGGTACTGAAAAATATTTTAAATCTCATCGTGATACACGACTAGAAATAGTGTGATTAAATTATAATTTGAGAAGTGAACATAAATAATTATATTCGAGACGTGCATTTACAACAACTAAAAGGTAAGTGTTTATTTTAGCATGGTTATTTTGTACTTAAATTTGTTGGAATAAAATTAAAATTTTAGTTCAAACGAAATCGTAGTACTTTCCTTGTTAATTGCCAACACTATGGGATACCAACACCATAAAAAAGGATCATTCCATTTTTTTCTTCTCTTTATCAATTTATGGGTGATTGGTAATAGCAAAAAAAACTATTTCGATGACTTAGCAAAAACATAGTCTTCTTGATATACCAGTTTTAGTTTCAGGTTCAAGCTCGAGGTAGCATTTGACAGTTCTCGTATGTTTGCAGATTGATTTTAGATTTTCACATAAGAAGTTGTTTACTAACGACATAGATTATAAAGAAGCACCTTCCTAATCATTTTAAATTATTGAGAGCGACGTTCAGTTTTGCATGAAGTGCCGACAAACAAAATATTATTTATTTAGATTCCATGTTTTCCCTTTGAATTACCTGCGCGTGCCCTTGTAAGCTCTATTATTAACTTTTTTCAAAGCATGTTACTAGAATAGTAAAACTTTTTCTTAACGCCCAACACCTTGCTTAATACGCAAGCTATTTGATCAATTCACCCTGAGTTCTAATTTGGATGTAACACGTTGAACTGAAATCTCTTCTAAAGCAGATCGTCATGTATGTGCAACCGGCCTCCTCACTAAATTGGCCCTGTACCACTAAAGGCCGGCTTTTTAGTGGTGAGTTAAGCCCAGCTTAAACCAAGATCTGTTTATGCCGTAACAAAACGAGTTTGGAGTTAACCCCGCGAGCAGTTTTTCACTGCAGAGTTAAGTCCTTCAAAAAAATTGTCAAAATCTTCGACTCTCGAAAATATTGACTCTCCCAACTCTTACTTCACATAGAAAAACACAGGAAAAGAAGTTCGAGTTATTCTCAAATATAATTTTTCACAGAAACACGCAACTCACCTACCATTCCACACAGAAAAAACAGAAAAAACAAAAGAAGTTCAACTGTTCTCCAGAGTTGATCGGAGATTAATTCACCAAATTTGGCGAGTTAAGCTAATATTAACCTTAGATCTGAGTTCACTGACAAACTCATTTCTGGGGTTAATCTCAGTTTAACTCAGAAAGTCGGATGATCTCGCACTGAAAAACCGGCCCTAAGTCCCTTACTCGATGTATCTATTAAATCACATTAAATAAAGATGTTTATGAACGGGATAATATTAGCGTAGATAACTTTCTTACACAACATTAAATCTCGGTCTGAAAAAATGAAAAATCGTTTCAAATACTTTCCAGGCAAATAAAAAAAAACATGTTTTCAACGACTAGTTTCAAAGGGGGACTTACTCTTTTCAAACAAATGATTTTTTTTTATTTAAGCTTTAAACAGCTTGGAACATCCTCCGAGAAAATTCCGAAAAGGTCCGCTGAGGTTATGCCGGCCGTGAAAATGAGTACCTACATGAGTTTAATTTTTAGCTCTGTTTATGTTTATGATTTAAAACTCAGTTTATGACTCAATGTGAACAGCGCATAAAGGTGTTTTCACCGGATATTAATCCGCGTTTGAGACAAATCTTGCTTATAACCCCCTAAACAAGCGAGATTAATCATGTGAACTTTAATCTCTTCACGGTGAGATTAATGATTCATGAATTTCATGATCATTTATGAATCATTCATGAATTCTCAAATCAAACCCTTCAGAATTCCACGTGGTCCGTTTGTGTTCTAGTGAAAGAAATTAAATATATCCTTTTGCTGACTGCTGACAGTATCATGAACTTAGCTGAGTTTATTGTTTTATGTAAAGGAATGGCTGGGCCTGTCAAAAATTAAACGCACTGAGCTGTGCGCACTGCAACAAAATGTTGGATGTTAACACTGCTGGTTGATCTTGATCAAGTTGGTCTTTAAATTTATGGACTGAAATTCGATAAACATATTTGACGTTTTGTTTATACCCCATTCCATAGGATAGGAGGTATATTAAGTTTGATTCATAGTTTGAAACATAAAGAAATAATTACCGAGACCGAGACCGAATTGTAAGTCGAATGAGCTATGTCCGTCCGTCTGTCTGTCGGTAGTTTTTAGGCCTTAAATTTTGAGCTAGGAACTTGAAACTTGATATCTGTTCTTTCTAGGTCCCGAAGCAGTACAAGTGTAAAAATTTTTGAAATCCGCCCACTGACACGCCCACTTTAATTAATAGCATGAAAAATCAAGGTTGTCGCAGGAAGCTGAAATTTGGTATGCGGTATCGGTTTTCGGTTAACCCTAACAAACGGTTTTTATTTGATATATTTGCTTTAAATCCAAAAAACTTTCACTATAAAATGTTCAGATATGTGCGTAAGCTATCAACTCAAGTGAATAAATTTTCACCACGCCTACTTTTGGGGGCGTTTTTAAGTAAAAACCAAATTTTTAATATAAAAATGCATAAACACGTGAATACCACTTCTGATAAAAAATATGAACAAAAATACGATGTTGTTGAGAAAGGGTGGATGCCACGCCCCTTTCTTAGGGAGAAGATTCTTAACTGAAATTTAACAACCAAGATTTATGACACAATTCGGAGCTTGACAGTGGTCAATTGGGATTAGGTATCCAACGATTCGCCTAAGCGGATTGTAACCCTCCCACTAGTTTTCTATTGTAATTTGTGATTTTTTGTTTTGGTAAAAAAACTGAAAAATTATTATTTGAATCTTGCAGTCAAATTGTATTGTAGGTAACCACTGCATCAACAAAAAAGTTGGTGAGTCAAATGTTCGGACACAAAATTCTGGGCTTAACTGCTGTTTGACATTGCCATTTCACTACAAAAAATGTCATTAAGAAAAACTTAATCTGAAAGCGTACGTGAAGTTTGGTATTAACTTTTAGTCTTCCTACGTTAATTTTTGATTTATGTGCGGTGGAAACTCTTTGACCTGCAGAAAATTCTTTGCCCATAGCTAAATTATGTTAAGTTTTAAATCGAAAGGGTAAATCGAACTAAGTTGCCTGATACAAAAAGGAATGCACATACCCAACGACATATACTTTTGAACTTCATATAGTTCACAATCGGGAATTGAAATGGTAAATTTTTTATAGGTAGTCTCAAGCGCGAGATATTAACTTGGAATTTTAGATTAGAGCATGGGTTCAATGTTGCCATTCGTTTCTAAGATTTCGGGCAAAACTAAGATTGATCAACTCTTTTGAAGTTGTGCTTCTCCTACGCTATTGCTGATTAAGGGCTCGCTTTTTCCGTTGTCCTCGATGTGATGTCATTTGACGATTGGAAAAGTCAGAATGCGACATCTGGTGGTAAAAATTTGTAATATTTGAAGAATATACACGTCAACGGTTATCTGTTGTTATCATTCTATTTTTCACACGAGTACGAAAATTATTTGCTTAGGAACGATATTTTCCTTCTTATTGGCTTTTTTTAAATGACAAACTATTTTATTGGTGAATCATGTTGATAACTCACACGGAAAAACGCGAATTCGTTCATCGAAGGCAGATCAACTTCAAGATCTGTGTTGACATCTGTTATAGGTCTTCACATATTCCAAATTTAACCATCTGATAACTAACTTTTCCAATTGCCAAAAGAAAACCTATCTGCGACTGATGAGTAATGCACTGACAGTTGCTATAATTTACTTTTCCGAGTCTCAAACTGTTATTTAACGTTTCCATTCGACAGAATAATGCTTTGCCGGTTTCCACGATTGGAAAGTGACTCGAAAACATAAGTTGAGTTGAGACACCAATTATTGTCAAAAATATTTTCAGTCATTTTCCAGTAAGTAATCTTCCAATCGTGGAAATCGCCAAGTTATAAAGCTGTGAAGAAAGGGTTTAGTTCCTCTATAGCAATAAAGAGGTTTTTGAAAAGGGTGAATGAGATTTTCGGGTAGATTTATTTTTATTTAGGTACTTCCGAGAGGAATTAAATTTGTATGGTTAATCTCAAAATTTGTGGGAGATATTTCAAGCAGTTCGTTAATCGCGTATTAGTGTACGTTGGAGACACGGTATTAATTTGAAATTTAATCTTCTTTCTGACATTGACATTATTGCATTCGCAAAGAAAAATGCGTGCGAATTTGGCAAATGTCCTTTTAAAGCGGAAACTTGACCTATCTGTTATGAGATAGGTCAAGTTTGAAGAGATATTGTAATTTCAATTTTATCACAGGGTCCCTCATACCGGGATAATTTCGATAGAAACTAATCCCCGATAGATGGTTAATTCGGTTTGAAAAATCTGCGATTCTCCACCGCTATGACATTTTATTTTTTTTTTTGACACCTGACGTGTTCAATACGCTTTATAAATCCGCAAAGATATAATTTTCTTCCATGGCTTATCTTAATGAATCATTATGCTCATAAGACTCATTACATTAAACCTGGCCTTAAACGACGAAATAGCTCTTTAGGCACATTGAATCTTATCAGAGGCATTCGACGAGTAACAACTGTCGTCGGCTGTCGCTTCAATAAGACCGACCCAAGGTTTTTTCGAGCTATCTCAACTGTCAAAGGCCAATGTTCTGTCAATCGTGTCAAAACACTCTTAAGTGTAGTTACGTAGGTAAAGAGATGTAATTTGATTTTGTTATATCGATACAAACATGAAACTTAGGAAGTCATTTATAGTTCATTTCACTTGACAACGAGTTGCTTCAAGTTGTCAATCATTCGAAGTGTAATTGAATAGAATTACCCTTAAGGCAAGTGTGTGCAATTAACCTGCTATTACCGCCACCTTGACCGTAAATCAAAGCAGAGTGATCTAATTATAGTTAATTTTAGTAAGTTTCGTTTGATATTTTGTCGAAAATCACTGAAATAAATGCATGACGTATACCTATTTACCTCAATGATTTACGAACATTCCACGCGCACAAAAATTTTTATACCTGCACGATTGCGCAAGCTTTCGATACAAACAAAAATTGCATTACTTATACTCCGAAACCAATTACTCTTGAGAGGAAGTCGATTTCAGTTAGATTGTATTGAGTACAGCTAATTTTAATTTGTTTCTGGTTTCAATGAGTTGTATACGTTTGCAATGCGATTTGTGAATGAAAGAAGTTGCGCAATCTATTGCAAACAATTCGCTGACATACTAGTATGTAGCTATACAAGTAAAGTATACCCAGAATTCGAACTACACTTACGATAGTTTGCAAATAAAGGTGAGTCATTGGAATAGCTGATTATTTAGCCTTTATAGATATACTTAAGTAGAACCTAGCCTCATGGTTCTTATCTAACAAATTCCTGGCTTTTGGAAAAAATTGCCTTAAAAAAATGTTGTAGAACGTGTTTTTAAATAAATTATCTTTCTCGAAACTCTTTTTCTAAATCAATCAACTTCGAGCGCAAATATCTCAAACATCGATTTCAAAAATATATTTTACGCGCATTATGTGCTCCACATCACATTTTATTTGACACCTTCTTTTTAATCTGACACTACTATTCGTTTGAAACCTGGGCCATGTTAAGGACATCTTTCAATGTGCTAGCGCCACCTGCGTTATGAGGTCGTTCTGGCTTATGGTAACATTAAAAGAACCTGCCGAGCTTAATCGCATTCTCCATATCCTGCTCACTAAAATTGCAGTTTTCGCACAGGCAGTGCAGGTGGTGACTTCTGTCAGGCTTACGTGTTCAGCCAAAGCTTGGTGGCCCGAAAGGAGTGCAATCACGCCAATAATGTTCTAGTGTTCCCTTCCCAAGTATCGATGATATACGCGTCTACAGATACAGGTAGGCCTAACATGTATACGTCTTGAGAAAACATCATCTTGAGAAAACATCATCTGCGGCAAGCTCAGGGATCTCATTTTCTTGGGTGCAGTGAGACCTAGGCACAAAAAAGTTTTACTTCGCTCAGCCGACGAAGTTCAGTACGTGAGTTTGAGCAATAGCTTGGACGAGGACGAGGCTCTTCTTAACGCCCAAGCAGAGATTTAAGTGTGACTTGGCTATCACTATGCAAATACATACTCTACCAGTTGGTTACAATGAAATGCAAAGCCATTAGGAAAGCGTGTGTTTCCGCCTGGAAGACAGACTCATATTTATGTAACGGGTAGGCGAGTCTAATGGCTATCGCTGTCCACAAAGTCTCCAGTACCAGACTGTTCTGTACAGTTTAGGAGCCATTTGAGAGTCTTTTGTGCTTCAGCGTAGGGCATCACAGAGGTAAAAACATCACACGAAAGTAGACGAAGTGGTTAACTATTTGAAAGCTGTTGCTACCTACCTTTTCGTATCGTTTTAGCCAAGTTGTCTCACAGCACATAATTTAAACTACACTCATAATCTCTAATAGCTTGTATTATAGACAAATGGTGGACTTCTAGCAATTGATGTTGATGTACTCATTATTAATATGAAGTCAGTATCAGTGCGGATAATATTATTTGGAGACATTTTTAAAAATATTGTGCCTCTGGTGTTGGCTTTTAAAATTGGCGAAAATCCCAGCACAATCTTTTCGGAATGTTTGTCTTTGGAAATCTTCGTCTGCAAATAAATGGAGAACGACCGGCTTGGTATTCGTTCATAAAACGCACAAATGACCTAAAAGTATAAAATCACGAACAGAGGACCTTGGCGATTATATCAAGTAGTAACAATGCTCTCTTATCTTCGTATCTCAAAATGCTGTCATTGGTATGTTGCCTCGAAATTTACCAATATATAGGCTGTTCGCTAAGTCAGTGACTTTGAAATGACGTGCATGTTTATACCCGACCCAGGGTATATTAAGTTTGATGTATAGTTTGTAGCGCAGTGAAACAATCACCGTAGACCCCTAGACCTTTTAGAGATATGAATGGGACCGACAGGACAACCGATTAAGCCATGTCCGTCCGTCCGTCCCTATGTAAACTTTTAGGCATTAAATTTTAAGGTCCAGTCCTTCAGATTAATTTTAAAAATTAGCTGAATGCGCCCACATACACGACCACTACAGGCCTGTGTGTGCGACCATCTCTAATTTAAAAAAAAAAAAAAACACTTTTTACAAAGGCGCTAGCGCATTCATTTTTGGTATGTCACATTACCTTGTAATTGTCTTTGAAGAAGCCAAAAAATGTTAGCCTTTTCATTGACCACGCCCACTTTTTAAGGGATTTCAGTTTAAAATGACTGTTTTTCAATAAATATATATAAAATTTGACAAAAAATTATATGACAAAAGTTGTAGATATTAGCATTTCCTAACTTTTAAGTAATATTGTATGTGCCTCCGCCCACATTTTGTGGGCGTGGCGTTAAAAAAAATGATTTTTTTTTTTTGTTGAAAAGGCGGAGTTTTAGGCCGAAATGTATGCAACCACCTAGTATAAAGCATTCAACAGTTATTTTTTTATACCCCGCCCACTCTTTGGAGGCGTGTAAGTTTCCGTTTTTGGTATGGTCGGGTATTTTGCAATCCGTCGTAGATGGACTGAAGCTTTTGCATACGCACTGTTGCACTTTCCCACTTGTTTTAGTTAAAAAGGCGGAGTTATACTCAAATTACTTAAATTTTTGAAGCCGTTCCGAAAAAAATAAGTATTCAACCTCTGAAATCTTTTCTCGGTGAACAATTTCTTCATAATTGTGAAGGAATAAATAATCGATCATAATCTTAGCTTACTCGAAAATCTTGATGCGGAGATCGTCCGACACCTGTCCTGCATTTTGGCGACGATTTTTCAGTTGTGACTTCATTTGGAAGTCCTTGGAGCTCAGAGCTCTGGATCTTGTATGTTCGTAGGACAGCAATGATCCACTTTCGCACAGGTTAAGAGCAGTTACAGGTGAAAGAGCAGATCTCCTGTTATGCTTTTTTCAATCCTCCTCTATTTCATATAATGGTTTTACAGCAACGAGTAGAGATTTCTTAAAGTGGGAAGTTATCTTCCCATTTTGACCAAATCTCACTAACCCAAGTTCTCTTGATCGCAGTAAAAAGGCAAGTGTTTGATCGATCTATCTGATTTTTTTTTGTCTCTGGCCAAAAAGAAACAAGTATTTCAGAAAAAAAGGTCCTTTGCGCAATCCAGCGCCATCTAGCATTAAAGTCACGGACTTACAGCCTTCGACTGTGGACTTTGAATCACAAGTTTCTTGTGACGATTGTAAACAATTTATGGAATGGGAACTTTCTATGCCTTAAGTCACACTGATTGGATCCAAACATGTATAAGGTCTATAAATGGTTTAAGTAAAAAACAAAACCTATAACGCAGTAAAAGCTTTAAGAAGAGACTCATTCCGCCCCTACTGGCGCAGTCGGTAGGTCTGCTTATTTAGTGTCTAGTCTAATCTCACTTACTTTGCTTTAGGTAGAGCTATAATGGTGGTGGCTGAGGTCCCGTGTCGACGGATGTTTGCGCCATACCTAAGTTCCGATGCGCCCCTAAAGCGTCGCAAGATTTTCCGAACCGGGGCGTTGGTATCCATCTCCTTTATAGGTATGGAGACTGGACTTTCCTAGTCACACTAATATGGGCCTATCAGATGGTTGACAAACTGCTTTGAGCGTAGAGCAATACTTTGAGACCTTTACAGAATGTATTAACGAAAAGGGAGACTGATTCCAACTTAACTGGCGCAGTCGGTAGGGTTCCTTTGATGTCCATCAGAAATACGATAATAACTATAACTTTATACTCTGTTATGACCAGCTTCAGCTTCATATTCCACTGCTTGAAAACTTTGACTTGAAAGTCATCAAGTCCACAAAACTTACTTTATTTTGGTAGGACCGTCCAGATCGATGTCTTGATTCATACACAAACGATTATTTTTTCTTAAGCCGGCATTTCAATTTACATTTCTCGCAAAAGCCCGCAATGAGTCAACAAACGAAACCCCAATTCTTATAGAAAAAGAAAGTTCCGCACAATTTTTTTATTCGCCACCGTGAATGGACACCGACTCTGTTTTGAATATTAATTAATTAGGCTATTTGTCTCGGCATTTGTGAAAAGAAAAAAAATTATAATTACATTTTAGCTAAGAAATTTATTTTCATTAACAAATATTTGCTAAAAAGTCTGCTGCCACGAAAACCATTTTGATATGCATCAGAATGTGTTTATTAAAGCACCGGCATCTGATTTTATAGACTTAAAGCTACCTGCTAACCAAACAAAAGTGACTGCCACTTCATATACTTGAACCTGGTACGGGTACCTGGTCTTATTTGCGATACATACTTTGTTAGAACTTTTTTTTTATCAAGTGAGTAAGTTATTCCCCGGAATGGAATATAAGATACTTAACGTATCACGAGATACACATAGATAAACAGAATACAAAGACCACGTATCGTCATCTGAAACTGATAGTCAAGTTTACCTTAGAGAGAACAGCTCTATGCCGGCAACCAACAAGGTTTTGGGAAAGTGACCTCTGCGGTGGTTACTTGTTTCGGCGAAGACCTTGTATGGAGGAATTAGAAGAATAGTTGAAGTGTACACTTCAAGTTCAAGTTAAATGGATTTTTTAATTTCTAGTTTATTAACCAGGTGCTGCGAGGTGAATCATGCTTAGTCCGTAGGTACCGTGGGTAAGTAAGGTTTACTCAAGATACCGGGCAAACGTATTAAATTGGAGTGCATTAAAACTACGCCCTTAAATGCGGCGGCGGCGCCGGCGTATATGAAAAGGAGTGGAGTCATAAGCACCCCTAGCGACGTGACCACTTAAGTGTTTGCTCAGTGGGTAGTTATCGACCTACTTGGTTAGTTTGATTGTTGGTTTGTTCCATTATGCTCCGTTAGGATTGTGGAACAAAGTAGTCATAGTCAAAGTCAAAGCCAAATCCTAGCAATCAATCAAGCAGTCGTCCGAACGCCCTCTTACCTATACTTCAAACTTACAAATAATAAAGAAAATTCTTTGGAAAAGTAGAACTTTCCAGTTAAGTGGCCACTTCCGCTAGCAAGGTTCTTTTAACAAAACAAAATAAAAATTTTTTAACATCTTTTGGAATGGTCCCCTTTTTTTCATTTAATTATGATGATTCCCCTCGTGACAAAAGCCAGTAGGTTCGGACGAACGAGCATTCAAGGCGCGATCAATCTAAAGGCAAAGGTAAGAAAATTATGACTAGTCACTACCTTCTACAAATGCCTATACCTTCCTTTTTCGAATGTAGAACCCCAAAAGTTAATTACCCATAACGCACTTACCTTTCAGAGTCATACCCATTCATAAGGCCCCCGCAGACAATATTTGTATTTTCATTACTTTTTTACTTTTCTGTTTTGTTGTTGTTGTTGATGGCAACCTAATCCCAGACTTGAACTGTCTTTCTGCTTGGTTACATATCGTACCGTCTGGAACGACTCTGGCTAAACCTATTTCCTTCAATATATAATAATATTTCTTCCGCACTATAGTATTTATGTTGCCTTGCTTCGTGGTCAGATAATTATATCCAACGGAGTGTAAAATTTTTAATTTAAATCATCATCGTTGTTTGTTGCGGCTTGTGGCGCATATAGGTATGAAGTTGCACCATTTTGATCGAGTGCAATATCGTTTACGATCCCTGACGTAAGTTCGTTACAGATACTCCGTTGGTGCTGTAACTTTGCGAAAAAATAAATTCACCTCATGGCATGGGGTGCAAAAGTCAGACAATGGAGTCACAGGTATGACTCACAAACTAAGCCATTATTGCAGTTTAGGAAAAGGCAAGATCATAAGAAAACAATACACAGTGAGCGACATTTTTATAAGCTCATTCAGAATTATTTTATTTTATTTTATTTTATTTAATTTTGTTATCTGCAAACAAGATATTTTGGCAGACCATTCGCCGGCTCAGAGAAAGGAAGTTGAATATCATTCAAGGGGTTAAATCCAAGGACGGTACACTTCTTTCAAATGAGAGCGATGTCTTGCGCAGATGGAGAGAGCACTTTTCGGAGTTTCTCAACCCCCAACAGGGCACTGAAGATGGCATTCCCACTTGCTGATGAGATAAGGGCGGAGAATAGTCCCACAGTAGATGAAGTCACTGAAGCAATTAAATCGCTAAAAGTTGGCAAGTCTGCTGGAGTTGATGAAATCCGGCCAGAAATGCTCAAGGCAATGGGTAAAGAGGGTGTTAAATGGCTAACACGTGTCACTAAGGTGGCCTGGGATAGCAGGAAGGCACCTAGCGATTGGCAAACGGAAGTTATAGTGCACATTTTCATAAAAAGGAACAGGAGAGATTGCGCCAACTATAGGGGCATATCTCTATTTAGTCTTCCGGGAAAAGTATTCGCAAAGGTGTTGGAAACGCGTTCTAAAGCTGTAATCGAGCCTTTGTTACGGGAAGCACAGTGCGGCTTTCGGCCTGGCAGAGGCACAACCGACCAGCTTTTTACTCTGAAGGTTATTCTTGAGAAGGCCAGGGAATAAGCCAAACCGGTCTATGTGTGTTTTGTAGATCTGGAAAAGGCGTATGACCGAGTCCCTTGAAATACACTGTGGAGAGTTTTGCAGGACTATGCGCTGAGGAGCCTCTTCTGAGAGCCATCCAGTCTTTGTATGGAAACTGCAGAAGCCGTGTGCGGATAAATGGCGTCAAATCCCGTCCTTTTGATGTGCGCGTTGGACTTCGCCAGGGCTGTGTTCTGTCGCCGCTCCTTTTCATAGCATATATGGACTGGATGGTGAAGCGCAGTCTTGGCGAGCAATGTTTCGAATTGGCTGGCATCAGGATGACCCATCTGCTTTTCACAGATGATTTGGCCATCCTTGCATTATCCAAAGAGGAACTTCAGCGAGCACTGGATAGGTTTGCAGCCGTCTGTGGTGATGCTGGGATGAAAGTAAACGTGAACAAATCAGAAGTGATGGCTGTTTCCCGAACTCCTGTGCAGTGTACCCTGCACATAAATGGAGTTCCATTAAAACAGGTGGAGAAGTTAAAGTATCTCGGGGTCTTTTTCACGAAAGATGGGAGGAGTTGTCCTGTAGAATTGGCCAAGCTGGAGCAATAGTAAAGGAACTGCGCCGGCCGGTCATCAGGAAAGCTGAGCTTGGAGTGAAAGCAAAGATCTCAGTTTTTAATACAGTGTTCGGGCCGACCCTCATCTATGGTCATGAAATTTGGGTAATGACCGAAAGAATTAGATCGCGGGTACAAGCTGCCGAAATGAGATTCCTGAGAAACGTCAGTGAGAAACGTCAGTATTCATGGGAATCTTAATGCTGAGCAGCTACTTTTCCGAGTGGAGCGATCGATTCTTCGATAGTTTGGACACGTTGTTGCCATGCCCCTGACAGACTTCCTAGACAGGTCATGCTGGCCGAGATGCGAGCGCGTCGCCCCCCTGGTAGGCCAAGAAACAGGTGGTGGGATCAGGTAAAGAACCTCTCTGAGTCCCGCCTGGGGATTGCGTCGGAGTCTCTTGGGTTGGTGGCGAAGGATCGAGAACGATGGAAAGACCATTTAGCCACCCTCACTCCGCGACCCTTTTGAAGGATAAGCGGCATTTCGAAATTGATGATGATGATTGTTAAAAAAAAAACATTTTTACAATAATTATGCTTATTTTTGAGGGCGATGGCCCTTTCTTAGTCTTAATCGTTGTTAGGCGAGAAATTAAGAACTCTAGATGGAAGTCTTCTGAACGTGGTATTCTCCAAAAATGCTCAGTATAATACTAGTATCGTTCAGGCAAAAACTACAGAAACTTCACTATTCGATGTAAATATATCAATTTGTTTCAAAAAAGCAACTTTAATACCAGCTAACTAGCTGGAACTGGTTCATAGGCGCCCGGAGAGGGTGGCAAGGGGGCACCTGACCCCCCCTGGCTTTGCGATTTATCATCATGCATATTTTTTTACTAGGACATTTTGACAAATTCGACTATTTTATTGTAATTTTTTGTCATGGTTTGCCCCTTTTGTTTCAATTCTATCGCTTTTTACTTTTTCTATCGATAGGCACAGTTCAAAAGCTAAAAACCAAGTGTAACCGTATATATACAAAATCGGCGAAGCTATCCAAATTTCGGGTTTGGCAATTTTCCGCTGGAACTTTTCCTATAGAGGGGAAATTAGATATAGAAATTTGAATTTTCAATGTCAGTTTATTGCCAGCTGACTGGATTGCCAATTCAATGGTAGGTTTGTTCAGTGACTCATTCGATGGATGTGATCAGTCTTTCCTCGCCTTAAAGTGTGGGCACAATGTATCTTCTGTATATCCGCTGCTTTTTGTCGCCCCATCACATTATATTACGTTTTATTTACCAGTTATATTACCAGTTTTTCTTGATTTAAATACAATGTATTTTATAAAGTTTAGTTAAAAGGTCTTTAATGTAGTCTTTAATGGCATTTAAACACTATTAATGAAACTCCACCAGGCACTTTACGGAATATTTCTCGCTTGCTTGGAAATGCGAATCACCTACCTACCAACTTCAGTATCGCACAATTTTTCATGCTATAAGTGCATGATTTAAAATTTTTTATACCCCATCCCATAGGATAACATAGAGAAATAATCACCGTAGACCCCCAAGACCTTAAGGGCATATGATCGAGACTAAATTGTAAGTCGAATGAGCCATGTCTATCCGACCGTCTGTCGGTAGTTTTTAGGCCTTAAATTTTGAGCTAGGAACTTGAGACTTGATGTCTGTTCTTTCTAGGTTCCGAAGCCGTACGAATGTAAAATTTTTTGAAAACCGCCGACAGACACGCCCACTTTACATATAAGCATGAAAAATCAAAGTTGTCGTAGGAAGCATGATGAAATTTGGTGTGCAATATCCTCGTTTAAGTGTTTTGTGATTGGCATTTAAAAATTAGCGAATACCACCCCCTTATGGGTGTGGTCTTTTTTAAAATGCTTTCTAATATACGGCTTTTATTTGATATATTTGCTTTAAATCCAAAAAACTTGCACTATAAAATGTTCAGATATGTGCGTAAGCTATCAACTCAAATGAATAAATTTTTGCCACGCCCACCTTTGGGGGCGTTTTTAAGTAAAAAATCAAATTTTTAATAAAAGACTGCGATCAACGCGTGTAAACTGCATCTCATAAAAAATATGATAAAAAAAAATTAGTTATTGAAAAGGGTTTGATGCCACGCCCCTTTTTTAAGAATGACGATTCTTAACTGACAAATTCTTAGCGCAAATTAAGTTAATAGAAACTGAAATTTAACAGTGGTCAATTGGGATGGGGTATCCAATGATTCGCCTAGGCGGATTGTAACCCTCCAGAACTTTAGCTCTGGAGGGTTACTTTAGTACCTTAGCTCCAGAAAAGTCAGTTATGAAGTTTTAAGCTGCTAGTTCAAAATGTAAGGCCAAAAGCTGCCGACAAACAGAGACATGTGCCATTCGACTTATAAGTCGGTCTCAATAATATGCCCTTAACGTCTTGGGAGGGGATGGGGGTCCAGTTTAGGTGCGAAATTGACATTGAGGTTCCATTTGTACGCCGCATCATCTTCTGTGTGTCTGTCTGGTGACGGTACTACAACTACATAGACTTTTCGTGTCTATGCTCCAGCACGTCAAATAAGATTGGGTTGATGGTGAGAATACATCCACTATCATCTATCATCTCTAAAGCACCGCACAACCTGATACCCGCTATCGTCCACTTTACAAGAAATCTTTTTATTTTAACAAGATGGCTTAATATTTTGGTCGCTTACCGTATCCTTTATTATGGTTCCGTGCTTTCAGCTTACCCATAAAGTAATAATGACGTAAATTAAATGCAACCTCGGAAAATACTACACGGCTGTGCAAGGCACTAAACCAAGTCACTTTCCAAGTTGGTATAGGTACATCTTTCTTCAATGTTGTTTGACCAAAAAACAATCACGAAAAGTAAGTGGAAACGGGAACCTGCCGCAGAGGAACCCAAAGTTCCATGGCTTCTTCTTTGTTGTCCGGCTTGTTAACCGAATGGTAAAAAGGAAAGAACGATGGCTAATTTAGATGAAGGTGACGGTTAACATGGCAGCAATGAAATGTTCGTGCTCATTGTTTTTTGAGCGTATAACTTTGTGTCGCTTTGAACTTGTTGGAAAATATTATTATAGTTAATGTCATTGCTTTAAAAACACTTGTAAGATTTTCGTACCCATAATTATTTTTTAATTCTAAAATTGAGACCTGGTGTGGGTTAGATATAGTTGAAAAATTTCCAAGGACTTTAGATCCGATGTAAACCGAAAACAAAAATTATAATTCCACTTAAACACGCCAAGTTCTTGGATCAAAAATTATGCGTAAGTTTTCTGAAATGAACACCTCAGCGCCACCACAAGCCTGGAGATGGAGACGTCTGTTAAATTGTAAATGAGGTCAGCAACCAGCAATTGCTGCGTAGGTTTGAAAAAGTACCAAGATACTTGTTACACCATAGCTTTATTGTAGGAAGAAACATTTCGGCCTGTTTTTTGCTAATCTTTTTTGTCTTGTCGGATAGTCTTTAAAGTTATTTAAACCGGGTAAAGGCGCTCGAACATGATATGATTCATCAGCTAATGAGGATTTAATTGTAGCCATTAATTTTAAAATAGATTTTGTTTTGGTAGTACCTACATCACAACAACGTATTAAAACGATCTTTAATTAACCACGTCCTGCAATTGAACAGCTCAAAGTCGTATCTATTTTTTGGTTTTGCTACAAAATATTATTCAAAAATCAAGGCCATAAATTTGTTTATCAACTAAGCAAAATCGCTAGCGATTGTCTGCCATCACAATAACAAGCTATATATATAAGACTTTCTAAAGGAGACATAAAGCCCTTTAAGACTACAAGGTCTTACATGATCGCAAGGAAATTGCTCTTGCTTTTGCATAGCCTTCTCTTGCTGTTTTTAGATTCATAGAATGAAAATCACTCAGCTTGCTCGTTGCGAAAAGTCCTTGAGGTGATAAGTTCAGCACCGCAGGGCTAACATGTGCTCTTACCATATACGACCCAGGATCAAGACACAGTGCGGCTTTTTAAAGGGACGTTTAACAAGAGGTATCTTCTCGTCCTACTCGTCCTCTCGTCTTACTATACTATTCAATATACTATTCAACTAGACTATTCAATTGTAGACTTTAAAGTCAATGGCCATCTTCTTTTGGAATCATCAGATGAGTTCTTCCGCTATTGATCCCTTCAAGTAAATAAGGTAATACGGATACGTAGTGAGGTAAATACTCACTTCGTATCCCAGAGGCCACCAAAGCAAGCAGAAGCAATACCTTTAGAATCCTTTTGTTTGAAGATTTCAATTTTCTTAAACTATATTTAAGGATGATTAATTTTACTTTTTGTATTAAAGTTTTTCTCGAATCAGTCAATCAAGTTTTTTTGCTTTATCGCTTCTAATAGTTTAGTCAACTTTTCGTCTTCTTTCTTTTCTAGCGCCAAATAAAACTGATAGTGAGAGCACACATCCCTTCTAACTAAGCATTTGGCCGAAATATTTTCTTGCTATTAACCTGCAACCGAATTCAATTAGCAACAAAGTTCTGGCCACCACCACCACTCAACTCTACCGTCGCAGAAGCAACGGAGGGGAAAATGAGTCGAATTCCATTTAATTTAGGGTTCTCATTCATGTTTTGTGGGAAAATCATTAAATACAACAATTGTTTCGGGAAAAATCGATCTGTGTTTGTACGAAAGGTTGGTATGGCGATGACGCCACTCTGTTCCGTCGTCATGTCCAGACTGCAATCCTGGACCTACCTGTAACAACGCAGAGTCCGACATATTTCAAATTAGTACCTACTTGTCTGGTTCCTCTCATATAGCAATAGCAGTGACCAAACTTCAGACTAATGCCTCTGACGGACCATCTACTAGCTGTCTACGACCCTGGCTACGGCCTATATGTCTGATTTCAACATCTTTGTCAAATCAATTTGATTCGCTTTTTAGGCTACGTACGAAAAATCTTTACACACCAAGAATATAATGGTATTTTAAAATTTTTGCCTCGGGATTGTTGAAACTTTATTTCACTTTTGGAATCGCACAACGAGACAATTTGTATTCGTCAAACACAGTTTTTTGTGTGTTTTCAACACTTTATTTCAATTCAAGAAGCAAATCTCATGATGCTGAAAGCTCAAAAACAACTATTACTTTCAGAGTCAGCTTTCCGCCATGTTAAATTCTCGAAATTTTGTTTTTTGTGATTTTCCACTGAAGAGGAAAATTCGATATCGAATTTCGAATATCGGTTTGCTGTCAGTTGACTAGAATGACAGTTCAATGGTGAGTACAAGTAACTTTCTTTGAAATCAGAGAAATTTTTATCATCGTTCTACACAAAACTGAATGGGATTAGCTTTGGGAGTGTTCCAAGACTGTATACGACTCTGTCTAACTTTTGTCTTACAAAAACTGTCGGTCCAGCTTCTGGATAATCAATGATTTTATATGCATACTTTATATCAAGTAACAGGTTTTCTATATGTCGATTTGGAAATAAGGGGTTTTCGGGGTTTTCCAGGTTCTGCTGGACCAGGAGTGTGCAAATTTAATCTTAAAACACCAAACACTAAACTTATATGTATGTGGAGTATTCAAGTGGGATGCTTTGATTGGGGACCGGGTTATTTTTTAAACTAGACTACCTTAAATAAGGTTGTAGTGCTTCAAAGGAAAACGCCTGTTTATAATGAAATCGTTTCAATGCTAATTAGCTTCTTTATTCCGTGATTTGTATAAGAAAAACGGCACCCCTCGGTAAGTCTAAATATATTTCGTTTTTTAACTTCTAATGGATTTCGAAAGAATCCTATAGGTCTTTGCGTAGGATCCCGTTTTTAAGTGCTGAATTAAGACCAGCTTAAATCAAGATCTGTTAATCCCGGAAAAAAACGAATCTGGAGCTTGCCCAACGAGAATGCTTCCAATGCAAAGTTAACTCCGTCAGTAAAGTTGTCAAATTCTTCGACTCTCGGAATTATTGACTCTCCCAACCCAAAATTGAGTTGTTCTCAGATGTCATCTATCACAGAAACACAAAAACGCAAAGCAACTGTCAGTTCACACAGAAAAAACTTTCAAAGTAGCTCATACTGTTTCCCGAGTTGATTCTTTGGCGAGTTAAGCCGAGATTAACCCCAGATCTAATTTCACTGAAAAACTCATTTCTAGGGTTTAGCTCGGGAACTTATAAACCGGCCTTTGGTCAGGCAGCAAGCATTCTGCATCGTTTTTTAGCACAATAGAATTATTGATGGGGTGAATTGATAAAGCTGGTCTCTTTAAGAGCTCCTTTCATAGCTTTTGTATTTAAGCTACAAAACTCACTTGTTCTAAGCTTAACAAGTGAGTAAATGCAAGAGTTCCTATATACCGTGTAACACAAAATCTTAAAGTTTTTTGGACCGAATTCATATATTGTTTGTGTAGGCCACGCCCCTAAATGTAGGCATGGGCTAAAAACTAAAATCAATAAATTGTGATTTTGTTAGAATCATAAGAAAATACGCTAAAAGCGAAAATTATTTCAAAAAAGAACAGTTTTTTCCTAAAAACTCCCCTGAAAAGTGGGCGAAGCTCAAAACTTTGTATAGAACAAACTTAGAAAATAGTAATTCCTTTAATATTTCTCAAATAACTTTTTTTTTCGATTTGGAGTGAACTTTCCGAGAAATCGGGTTTTTAAAGATTTTACATGTTAAAAGTGGACATGGTCGATATTGTGAGCGGTCCAATTTTAGCCTTATTAAAAGTCTCGGGCCAATATTGCTCAGTACCAAAATTTAAGCTCCTACGCCATTGTCTAACTTGACCAAAGGGATTTTGAAAGAAAATGTGAAATAGGGGTTATCTCACATTGAAGCCAGTAGTGGGCGTGGTCGTTGACGGATTGAGCCAATTTTCACACATTGTCTGTGCAGCAGAAGAACCAAGCCGTGTACCGAGTTTCAGTTCTCTAGCTTGATTTTGAAGACCTTAAAACTTCACACATACAGACGGACGGACGGAAGGACGGACATGGCTTAATCGATTCACCTATCGGTCTCTATCTCTAAAAGGTCTTAGGGTTCTACGATGATTATTTCACTGTGTTACAAACTATGCATTAAAAGTAATACACCCTCGGTCGGGTATAAATATGTGTTCCAAAACTGCTACTGTTTTCATCAATGTCCCAGTTGGAAATCTTAATTAATGGAGCGGGTCATAATTCTGGCTTCAAAATTCTGCCTTTCAAAACTCTGCTTTTCAAAATTCTGCTCTTTCAAAATTCTATTTTTCAGAACTCTGCTTTCCGCTTGACCCTAGCAGAATTTTGACCCAACCCCTTTATTAAACGTCTGGTTCGATTATTTTCACGTATACGATTGTAATCTAGTGAGCACAAGAAATTGTAAGTCATTGCCAAAACTACAGCGTTCCAATAGCCGTGAACATCTGATGCCTTAAACCGCGTTGTCACAAGCAACGTAAAACAGGAACAGAAACAGAATCTCATACATTAGCAACTGAAACCTAATTTCGCTGAATGCTTTTTGCGTTGCTAATGTATGAAATTCTGTTTCTGTTCGTTGTGGTTACGCGGCTTTAGGGAGTTTTGGAGATCTTCGCCTGGGTCCCCTTCGAAGCAAGTTAATTTTAACAAGCTTTTTGACAGTGATATCACTACTTGACTGAAGATTGCGGTGAAACGACTCTAATACCATGTTTCCACCGGCCACTAATTCGCGATTAATATAAATCTTCATTAAATCTTCTACAAATCTTGTACGGCGTACCCCACAAGGGGATCATTAGGAATGTAATAGAGTGGGAGGGTTACAATCCATTACTTCAGATTATAACCTCGCGCCTAAATGAAAAAGAAAAAAACTTCTACAAATCACGCGATTAACCATACAAATTTAAAATTCTCTCGGCAAGCGATTAAAGATAAATCTCCTCATAAATCTTATTCACATCTTTCGCAAACAACTTTCAACCCTTTTTGAACATCTTTTTAACAAGTTGAAAATCGAAAAAGGACACTGAAACTGTCCACGTATGACAGATTCGTCAGAATTACGATTTGTGTTGGGATGTTTATGACGGAAATCTTTTTTCGCTCCTGGAAAATGGCATCGCCACTTTGTTTTGAGAGCCAAAATGACAGAAACAGAATGTTCGTACTAAATATTTGTCAGGTGGGATTTGTTTTTAATCGTCTTCCGCTAAACCTCGTTTAATTGCCGAAGGAGACATAGTATAAGCTTGTTCGAAAAACATTAACCTCAATATTATTTCATACATGTGTGTCAAGTGTTAAAGTCTCAAGATGGTAATTGGGCAGTCAATCACTTAAAACATTTTTGTAGTTGTTAAAATTTTAATATAATATCAAATTAAATCTATTACCTTTATTCAACCGCTATGAACATTTAGTAATAGCATCCCTACGCAATAATAAAAGTGTTTGACAAGTTATTTGGTAGCTGCTATTACCGAATTTTTGACTTCCAAGTAATTCAACCCTTTACTGTTAATAAAAGTATAACGTCAATGTTTTTTTTTGTTTTGTCAAAAAACAATTATTTGACAATTTCATTCAACTACCGCCTATAATAAAAGCTTACAGCGCTTTATGACCAAAAAGATGTGCAATAAAAGAAATCTCATTTAATGGAAGCATTACACGTTCGCCTTGGACCTCCCCGATGTCGTTATTATTATTCGTCAACAAAACAGTTAACAGGTTAAAATGTTTGATAGCTTCTGGGCAGTAAAATTATTTCTAAGGCAATTAACAATATTAACATTAAAAATTTTTCAAAGACTCTCATTCATTACTCACCGCGCGCACAGAAGCAATTTACTACCATTTTAGGCCATAAATACATCCTGTCCAAGACACGCGGTGACAAATTTGGTGGTGACAGTGTCTACACATAGTCGCTTCGTATTTGTAAGTCACTTTAAGTTTTGGACTCTCCCTTCCATTGGTGTTAAATAAATTTATTTAATTTTATGCGAAGACACAATGGCCAGTTCCTGTCTCGAGAACCGTATCGGCACAGAGCATAGTATGAGTACACTACCTACTTCCCGTCTTGGGAATAACAAAGAATATTGAAAGAAATATTGAATAAAGAAATCGACGCGTCTGTCTTTTGTCAGGTGGACGGCTCGCAGTGGTCAGCGTGGTAAATTGCATTCGGGATTAATGCAACAGGGGATTTCCGGCTTGATGTGTGACGTATTTAATTATAAGCATGTGCAACTTTGAGTTTTCTTCGACTTAAGTTAAGTCCAGTGTGCTAGAATGATAACAGTGATCTAGAGTGGCACTTGAGACTATCAAACTAATACTAAGTTTTCATTCGACGATGATTTGGCAAAACTTTGGGAGTTCTTATCATTGTGAATTACTGACGCAACTTGGCAAAGCGTCCCATTTTTAATGCTCTTAAAAGACGGCTTGGAAACTTAGCATAGCATTAGTAATTTAAGAAATAAGACCAATTGGTCACACTTCATTGATTGTGTAAAATGTACACAAATGTAACACAAGTAAAAATGAAAACGGCTCCCTTTAAGGATTTTGGCGAAAGTACAAAGCAATGTTGCCATCGGATTTTTTACTTGGCAAAAAAAGACGTTCAGAATTAACACATAAAACAATGCGGCAACACTGTTTCTAATTGAATCGACATGGGCCATCATGTAAGCCTAATGCTAAAAGGAGCATATTTAATTTCTTGCGTCAGTGTGTCCATGAGCATCATTTTTTCAAATAAAAAGTTCTTCTCAAACAAAAGTTTCTGACGTCAAAAATCTTAAAACCGATTATGTCAACCTTTTTCAATGTCTCATTTCACATTCAATTAGCTCTCGCATAAGGCAAATCCCTCAAATCCGATAAGCGGAAAGCATATTTCTTCACCTTCCGCTATACGTTTATGGAATATGCGCCTCTAAGTTCACAGTGATTCATCACAAGCCCAGTTTCCTAGATTGGCAATCAACTGCAGCTCATATTGCCGCAACCTAACATCTGCTGCTGCTGATGGCAGTGGTTCTGGATGATAAATTACCTCATGACTTATGGCTGCAGAATTATTATTGTCGGATAGATTTGTACATATGCGCGCATCAAAAGCGGCAATAGCGACCCGCTCCATTTGTGCAATAAAAGTCAATCCGATCTCCTCCGATGATATTGAACGATCTCGCATCGCGCGCCATCAGACCACAAGCTGTGAAGCACCATGAGATCTCGCGCCACTTTGTGGTTTCCGTTCAAGGAAATGAGAACGCGATTGCGATTCAAATGGAATAAAATGCATTTTACAACATATAGAGGCAGCATGTATGCATGTGGTGTGTTGCATGCTTCATGCATTCTGTCAACATGCTCTGGACAAAATGTCTTAAAAAAGACAAGAACGGTGATGCATATAGCAAGAACTGCAGAATGCGCCTTCGACGGGATATTTACGGCCACTGGTTGTCATGTTATTTCGTTGCAATTCCAATGACAAGATGGACTTGAATGGAGCCCCGTGTCACTGCTTTTTCTCTTCTGCATTGAACTTGATCTGTCGGTCCAGTAACATGTGCTGCCGTAATGGTCAGACTCCAGATTGAGATTTATTCCTGTTTTTTGTGCGGTACAGTACCGTATAGGCGCGTAAGGATTCATGAAGACGGACGACCGGTAATGTTTCAGCCGACTGGTTTACTGTGGGCGTCTTTCAATGACGTTTATATGCGTCTTCTGCTGCAGATATCTCGTTTTTAACAAGACCCAAACTGTGTGGTTGTTTAAAGTGCATCATCCATAACCACCCACTTTTACGGTTAGTGCATTAATATGGGTTTACTCCTTTGGCTGTTTGCCAAAAGGGTATTGACTGATTAAAGCAGAAATCAAACTTTTAGTTGTCAGATCTTAGTTTGAATTTGACTCACGGTTCGAAAGATCCTGTAATTGTTTAAAAATTAGAGTTTAAATTAACTTTGAAAGACCAGGTCACCCGAACCATCACGAGCATTTCTTTTTACATAAGGGTGCGGTTTATTTTATCCGCCGTCGAACTCATACAACAACTGTCGGCATTTTTCAGTAAACGAAAAATTAAGTGATCAATTAGTAACCTCTTAACTCACACTGCGTGTTGTGATAAGCAGCGAACAGACACAATCATTGTCTATTCTGATAACGACCGAAAAATCCCTCATCAAATGGCAATAAGTTTCTATTTGGCAAGTCACCTAATGAACAAATTTTATTGAAGGCCTTAACGTGGAAAAATTAAGAAATAAGAAAAAGTTTTTGGCTACTTTAAGTGAACAATAAAATTATGATTTAGTCATATCTATAAAGTTTGGCTATATAATCATTAAATTTAGACATTAACATTAAATGGTCGGTTCGGGACTAAACCAGCGACCGTGAAGTATCTAACAAAAGAACTTAAAAATCCAAAGCGTACCATTCGAAGAAGTTATTAAACATAAACACTTGGTTAATTTGGCTAATGTAGTCTTAACGTCAGATCTAAAATTGTTGAGACAAAGCCAGTCCTTACATTTTTTCTGATCATCTGCCACTTGTTACAACTACCGCGATACGCTTACCAAGGTTGTAATCGAGCCTAAACCACAGAAAGGTCAGTGAGGCTTTAAGCCTGGCAGAAGCAAGTTTTTGATTTTTGAGAGGGCCATTAGGCTCTTACTGTAGGTTCTCTTGGATTAAGCGGCTGGTTGGTCGGGTAGTTCACCATTTATGGCCTGGTTTTTAGTGCGAGATCATCCGTGTTTCGGAGTTTAACTGCGATTAATCTCAAAAATGAGTTTTTCAGTGAATATTGATCCGGGATTAATCTCGGCTTAACTCGTCAAATTTGGTGAGATAACCTCGGATCAACTCTCGCGAACAGTAAGAACTTCTTTGAATTTTTTTGCTGTGTGAAATGGCAGTCGCTTTGCGTGTTTCTGTGAACAATGACATCTGAAACTGAACCGAACTTCTTTTTCTGTGTTTTTCTATGTGAAGTGAGAGCTAAGAGTGTCAATAATTTCGAGAGTCGAAGATTTTGACAACTTTACAGACGGAGTCAACTCTGCACTGGAAAACTGCTCTCTGGGCTAACTCCAGATTCGTTTTGTTACGGGATTATCGGATCTTGGTTTAAGCTGGGCTTAAATCGGCACTGAAAACCCGACCCTTAGGAGTTTAGCCAACCCGGAGTCAAAGCTCATTATCCTCTTTCCGGTTCGAATCCTGACCGGGGCAATAAAAGTTTTTTACGGTGTCCCACCTCCGCGAGGGTCCGACTAACCATCCAAGAGTATTTCTTGTCATGAGCGACCTCTCGATTCGCCTTTCGGAATCGGCAAAAAAGTTTAGATCGATTTTATGTATGTAAAAAACATCTATATTGCGCACAGCATGCATAATTGCGAGAGAGTCGCCAGTTAGTGTGAGTGCCAGTTAGTCTTATTCTCTTTAAGTCGATTCTTGCTAGATCGTTTAGATATATTAAAAAAAAGTATTCACCTATGGTTTACCTTCTCAAGTCAAAAGGGCGAGACAGTAATACAGAATAGGAGCCATAGTTCTGTCTCCTGCTTATGTCTGCAACTTCTCCAGAAATCGTTGAAAGGCGCACCCTGTTATTTAGACAAAATGCTCAGTATGGATGCGCCTGCTTTTAAAGGTAATTGTGGACCTCCAGTTTTCGAAGTGCAGACTTTTAAGATTCTGGCTTGATATTTTTGAAGGCTCCTTCAATTGCAAGAAAGGATTCCAGAGAGAAAACTTTATTTTCTCAAGATTTCTCAATGATACCAAGCAACGAGTTCAGGGCCATCCCTACCGATTTGTATGTGCGATATGCGTGTTGGGAAACCTAAAGAATACGGCTGTCCATGTAGGTTCTGATGAAAGTGTCGATCAGTCTCTCTATGGGTTCTTTAAAAAGAAGGCAGACGGGTCGGAAATCTTAAGGATATTAGTTGAAGACTAATTTGGCCTTTCTTCAATATTTAGGGTGTATCCTTCAGTTATCCTAACTGATCTTCCTCGTAACCCTGGTCTGTGATACCGAGGATCAGATAATCCTTGGCAACCTCGCTAAGAGGGCTAGATACAGTTGAGGCTCTCGTAGGCTTCTTCGGTGTTTTCGAGAGCCGCCTTGAGGCCTGATGGTTCTCTTGGAGGCTAGGAAGGGGCCTTCCCGAAATGAGTTAACCTGCGAATCGATCTGACTTTTTTTAGCAGCAAGGGGATAAGTTCCTTGGCAGGTGGTTATCCTCCAGAGATTGCCTTTCTAGGCTTAATCAGTTCCCATCGTTTTGCCTTTCCGAAGCAGGTGTCAATTGTCGATGACAACCTGCTTCTCGCACAAATTGCAGACTGTCGGTCACTCACACCCTTATTCGCCTCTTTCTTTTCAGTGTGTGGTCCATGCATCTGCGGTTTTCGATGACAACCTGCTTCTCGCACAAATTGCAGACTGTCGGTCACTCACACCCTTATTCTCCTCTTTCTTTTCAGTGTGTGGTCCATGCATCTGCGGTTTTCGTTAAACTTGATACTGGGACTCAGCTCTTTGGGGCTTTGTTTTCCACCACAGGAACCGTTGGATTGCGGTGTCAGCCTTCGATGCAAATGACGCCCTCGAATCCGATTCCATTTCCGACAGGGAGATGGAGGCATTGTCATACCTACTCAATCTACGGAGCTGTTTCTCGACCCTCCTTGTTTCGTGTCCTTTCCATTATAGTCTAGCTGTTGTCGTCGAATTGATTGTTACCGCTTCGTTCAAATTTTTGTTTTAAATGCTCACGTTTGGTCCTACAAATAAGAAGGTCCGTCCACACAGCAGAACGGGTTTTCCTGGGATAAGGAAGGAGCTTCTTACAGGCTGATTTTACCCTCAGCCTTCCATCTGTATGCTCAAACCACCACTAGAAGCAGGCTTGGCAGAGCTCAGTCCGTCGCACTTCTCAGCCGACCGTGGTCGGTAGAGTCGACACTATAATTCATTCTGTGGCATTGTTTAAAGTTCCTTTTTGATAATTGATTTACTGCATGACTTCTTACATTCGCGAACCTATTTAATCTACTTAAAATCTTTTTCCGTTGGTATTCAAATGACTACCTTATGTGATGTCTACAAAAAAAATTCCAATTAAATACAGTTGAACATAACTGATTGATGACCCACCACAACATGGTTTAAATAAGATATTAGGCAAGGCACTTGCTTATCTACCTGCTTAGTGTACCGCTGTTTTCGATAAGAAAAGCTTAATTCTTAAAATTATACAATTTAACTATAATGACATGTCTGATATCTAAATACTATGGGTAAAGGTCTCTTGGTAATTCCCATTGAATTTCTTATCGAACATTTACAGGGTGCACCCAAATTTGCAAGCAAGCAATAAACATAAGCAGGTAGACAAGTTCACCCCCTTTCAATTATAGTTCAATGCACTGATTTGTATTCTTAAAAAAAGGTTGCCATTTTAAGCCGAAATCTTATTTTCAAAATAAATGTATAAAAAAGATTTTAAATAAATTTGCATACCGTCTGACACTTAAGTCGTTGCATAATGACTTTGACTTAACTGGAAACCACAAAAGGATGAATCAAATTTCCATTAACTCAGCGGTTTTCGAGTGAAGTCTTATCAGTGCAATGAATAACACCCTTGGCTGGCCGTGATGGAAAACCAAAAACAGTTCTCACATTCGTTTTAAATTTATTTATTCAAACGAGGGGTTATTGTTGAACCATCAAATTAAAAATTAAAAGTCCATTAATTTAGGCTGAACTTCCGATCAGAGAGTGTAGTAGGTACGTGCGTTCCAACAGTTAAGTTTAATAATTGTTTATTAAATTAAATTGTGTTTGGGCGTGAGCATTGAATCAATAAGAAACTATATTATTGTGGTCCACAATGGAAATTATATTGTTTATGGTTTTTAACTTAATTCATACTTCATAAACAAAATAAAATGACATATCCTGACAATGGCATTGACACATGCAGGATGGCAGATGCGTGAAAAATCATTTAGAAATTGACTCGTGATGTCACAGTGGCAACGCAATCTTAATTTTAGCACAAGTGACAGGTGAAGTTCTTATGGGGACAACTTGTTGGCATCTTTGTGTCAATCGTTTTTACGTCTATAAACTTTCTCTTAACCTATTACTCCTGTTGATCAATTTGACAATTTGATACATAATTCTAAAATAAAAACGTCTAATACTGTTTTGTTTCTTTGGTTGACCGATTTTTCCCAAGTCCGTTCAATTGTGATGCAAATAAACACACTTAACCGAGTTAATAATTTACTTTTCATGTGTAAATTACATTAGAAGGGAATGAGTAAAACGAAACAATCATTGAAATTGTGTTCATGAATTTAATTACGATTATTATGATTTGGTTCTAACAAAGACTATGGGTAACACTCTTTTCAAACTAGAAAACAAGCAGTGATGTCAAGTTTTATTGTTAACACCGGACGGTGTTCAACATTGAACTTTGAGTGTATGCCAGCAAAGTAGAACATCATTTATTTTTTGTAGCTTTAGTTTGTATTGTTTAGATGATTCATCTTAGATATAAAGTCTATACATAAAACCAAATCCTTTTTTAAGGTATTTGCCAAGTAAGACTTATAAAAGTCTACATTTAATGCAAAAAAGTGTTTAGAAAAAAATTAACTTACGAAAATATTTTATTATATCACCTTAACCAAAAACCTTCCCAAATCTGTTAAAAACAAATAACACGGCAGATACTGCTTAAACTAGCTGTCAAATATAATTTGGTTTAAAAAATTTTTTAGCGCAGTGCATACCACAGCCTCTAGGAAGGAGGATTAGCGACTAAAATAGGCGAAATGTTCCCCCAACCTCAATTTTGTTGAGCACTTTCAGTCTCTACTTTAATTTAACAAAAAAAAAAAAACAATTTTGTCAAATCGACATTTGTCAAAGTTAATTAATAACTTTGACAAATGTCGCATAAAAAATCGAGCTGCAATGAGTTGTCAAAATTTAGCAAACCTTTTTTTTAACTCTATACACTACGGACTACACATTTAGGAATTTCTGAGCTTGACGGAACAGTTTATAAAATTTCAAAAGTTTTACGATTTTCTTTCCGTTTTTAATGTGGCACTGAAAGCGATGAAATGTTCACATTGGATTTGACTCAAAATCTAATACCATGTCTCCACCGGGCACTAATCACGTGAATTACCATACAAAAATAAATCTTTTCGTAAATCTTAATCACCCTATTCACAAACCTATTTTCTGCACCTTTGTAACAACCTTTAAAACAGGTTTTCCTTTTATTTTTTAAACAAAACAGATCTGCTATTTCACATTCCACGTTTACGAAAGGACCACAATGGTGAAACCGAAGCGGTATTAAGAGCTGTCAAAAGTTTTTTGTGTAGCGAAACAGCCTTCTACTACTACTGTCGTGCTACGTACTACAGCTATTGCATTGTTGTTCCACAATCAGCACCATGTGTTGAGCAATCAAAAAAGTGTGTTCGTTTTAATATTCGTATGTCTATTTGTATGCAAAAAAAAACTCGTATGTAATTAATTCTGCAGCTACCCTTGGTTGCCAATTCACGTAGGTATGCCAAATGGTATTAGGCGACTGTGAGTCGTCCACAAGCATCTGGAAGCAGAAGCATGCTATGCTCACTCTCTTGAAACTTTTTCTTACGTTCGTTTGACAGTTCCTCTCCTAGAAGTAGGAGAGATTAAGGCTCAACCATAATAGACTTTGATGAGCTTAAGTCGGCTTTCCGAAATGTCCCATTGCACACGACTCGTATGTCATGACCGTAATAGCCTTTTGCTTGATTTCATAAAGTTTTCGTTAGCTTGTGTTGGCTTAAACCGCGTTGTCACAAGCAACGTAAAACAGAAAGAGAAACAGAATCTCATACATTAGCAACTGAAACCTAAATTCGCTGAATGCTTTTTGCGTTGCTAACGTATGAGATTCTGTTTCTGTTCCTGTTTCTGTTCCTTGTGACAACGCGGCTTTAGAGTTTTGCTTTTGCTAGTCATTATTACTCTTACTTTTAGTTACTTTTATTACTAATTAGTCTTACTTAAGCCCATACATTTTTTTGAACGTGCTTCAAAAGATCCGTGAAAGAAGGGAATTTACCAAGAATTGTACGATACTCGAGACGATCACAGTAGAATAATCCCAGGATTTTCAAATCGTTTGCTTAAGTCCGTTATGGACTTTCGATTAATCCTGTTTAAGCCTACTATCCGTGAATCTGAAGCCCGCAATCATACAACACAACCTCAAGTTGGATAAACGCCATTTTCGCCTTTAGCTGTAGCTTTTGATCCACAAATACAACGAGAGACAACCTTTAATATCAAGGGAAACGTGTTCATGTGGTCGACTGCAATACTAAAACGGAGCGTCTTCCGGATTGCCGATTGACAAAAGCTCGTTAAGAACAATTCTCAGGTCTTCCAGTTGGATTCACAAACAAGCTGTAGGTCCGCCTCAGCCTTTTAATGACTGCACGCTGACCATAATAATATGAAGTAGTGGTAGTGGCACATATAAAACCAAAATAAGCACTCAAAAGACGAAACGAAAAGAAAATTAGAAAAGTTTCTTGCAAGCAGATTCAAAGCCGACGTATCGTAACAAGACGAAGACGAAGCCAATGCTTGTTTGTGAAGCTGTCTTCAAAAAATATTTTTTTCGAAATGAGGGCGCATCTGAAATGCCTCTCTCATTTTGGAAAAACATTTTCTGGAGCGATAAAACGAAGGCGAATCCAAAATATATCATCAAGAATATTTAGCTTGCTGGCCCTAACCTTGATATTGGTTATTGAACGAGCCAGGAGGTATGTTCAATTCGAAAAAATAGCGCAGAAAAAAAAATAGTCACTACCAGCAGGTATGCGTACCTACGGATCAAAAATCAGCTCGTCTCTTGGCTTCTCTGACTGTTATTATAATTTTGAAAAATAATTTAGCCCGACCATTTCGGGTCCGATTTAGTTTTTTACTTCAGTGTGACTCTCAAGTCTTGCAAAGCCTGGAAATATAACTGGATACGAATTACAAAGGTGGTTAGGTTTTCTTTCGATGGAAAATCTAACCAATTAATTGTCGGTAACCACTGGCCGGACTGGACTCACAACAAAGGGGTCTTGGCTTGGTAGGATTTACATCATACAACTATTGTGAGTAACGAGCAAAACTAATCATTGACTTACTCAACCGCATAGCACCTATATTATGATCTGTTTGTGGTTTGGAGTCCTTTATGTCCTGTCAGCCATATAAACAGTCGACTACCGATAACTATCTGTTATATTCTGTTGTCAAGAGTGAATCACCTTATCCTGCATTCACTTTTGTTTGCTCACATGTACACGCTTTGCACATGTGTACGCAACGTACCAGCAGGTTGGATATAGGAACCGTAAGAGAGTCTCCCCCATTCCAACCACAACAAAATTTGTTGCCCTAACAACGTGCGTCACCATACCACCTCAATAACTAGCTTGTCCTTTGAAAAGGGATATTAATTGTTTTCATAGGGTTGAATATTTTGCCTCAAAGGGATATGGTTTTAATATACACCTGCCTTAAAATTGAATACGTTCTCTAGTAGTCTTGATTTGTTCAGTGTCGCGTATCGTGTAATGTCTGTTCTTAAAAATGTTCGTGGGCTACTTATTTGTTTTTGATAACTGGTAGGCCTTAGTTGAAAAATAATAAATTTTATAAGACTTATCTACTGGCCTTAAGTCGTTAAAAGGTCTCGTGCAATTTTTTTCAAGTAAATAAGCAGGTATCAGGTGCACGTTACAATTCACAACGAGTCGAAAGTGGCATACAATAGGTTGCACTTAAAAAAATCGGTCTCAACTCTTTTGAACACCAGTGCTTTGTTTCACATTAAAACAGGTGCATCATGTTGAAAAAGACGCCTGCAGCAAGCCCGGAAATATCGTCACTCTTTTTCTTCTAACACTAAACGAAAACAATTGAATCATGAATACAATCTTGGTCTTTAGACCTTTCTGCTTGAGATACTTCATGACGCTTTTTACCTGCTGCTTAACACCATTACAGCTATTGCTTATCAAAATACTACGAACCGGTTTGTAGGTTTCAGAACTTGATAAGCTATTTAAAATCTTATCGGTTAAATTTTTTTTTATTATCACTTTCATAGACTTACTTTTGGGTTTAATAAATATTTGCAATCAGTTGAAATTTTACCTCAAAAAGGGAAAAGTCACGTTTTTCTTTTAATCCTTAGACATAATAAAAAAAAACATCATAACCTAGTAAAAATGGTAAATATAATTCTTTTTTTTTTCTTACTTTTCAGACAAAATGTCGGAATACTTTGAATTTCAGATGAGTAAAAGATATCTAGACACTGCCATTCCGTATCTGGCCAAACAGCAACAGTCGTTTAATAAAAATGAGGCACGAGATCGACGGAAGGCTCTAATCACACTCAAGGACATGATAGGTGCGAGTATGAATTTCGCACTTAAGGACAAATCTTGCTGCACAGATGATGACTTTTTGTGTCGATTTTTGTATGCCAGAAAATTTCGGTGCAACGAAGCATTTGAATTGATCGTGAACTATCTATCGTACAAGCAGAGGAATAAGATACTGCTACAGAAGTTAAATATTTTCGACGAGACCATACAGATGGCGTTGCGGGACGGAAATCCTTGCATTTTAAAAGACCGAGATCGTCGCGGGAGAAAAGTTATTCTATTTAATTCGGCGAATTGGGAGCCAACAAAGTACACCATCGAGGATGTGTACAGGGCATTCTTGCTGACGTTGGACAAACTATTGGAAGAGAAACAGAATCAAGCTCTGGGATTTGTTGTGATTGTGGACTGGACAAACTTTACACTGCGACAGTCGTCGCACTTGCAGCCAAAGGTGTTGAAGCTTATGATCGAGGGATTGCAAGTGAGTATAGAAAAAACCTCTTTGTTAATACCTTTCAATCTTACGAGTATAAAGCGTTTGTATCTTCTTTTACCTTTCTTATTACGTCTTTCATTCTTAAAGAAAAAGATTTCTAGAACACACAACTATTATAGTCCGCCTTGTTCGAAAGGGGTACTGGTTGACTTCAACAAATTTTGCTTTTACCGAGCAGGCCTGGTGACCTTAACTGCTAGCGTAGCTAGAATAATGCACTCAACCTATGTTATTTATTTTTTTTTTTTGCGTCTGAAGATAATATGTGTACCTACCATTGTCTGATGATAAGCCTTAGCAAATTCGATAAATTCAAACCAACAAATTTTTATTGAATTAAGGCACAGGGCCGGACTAACAATAAGTGGCTCTAGCGAAATCCTTTTAAGCGCCCTTGTGTCTCGCGTAATCTAATTTAGTTATTTTTAAGCCACCTTAAATTTTTGTGTGTTAAAGGCTCTAAAAAGTACAAAGTTGACTGACTAAATTCATTTGCTTATTTCTTTGATCAAAGCATGAAAGTTTACACTTAAAGTCGATACCTGTTTCACATATAAAGAGCGAGAGTCTCGGGCTGTCAAATGAATTTCAACCAATGGCAATGTATGGGGGTTGTTCCATTGAATAAAGAGACAAGGAATAGCTCTTTTTCACATATACAGTGTGTGTGATTGAAGCATTTATTTTGACATTAGTCGCCCGATGTCGGGTATCGACTTGTAAGTGAATGTATCGAATGTCACCTTAACTCAGGAATGTTAAACAAAAGTAGAGCCAGCTCCCAGAAACGTATGAACCTCGAGCCGTCTCTCATGACATGCCTGGTTCAACACATAAGTAGTCCGCACTCACACAACTAAAACTGATGCTTCCCTTTTTCCCAAAAACACCACTTCCTTGTCTCTTTATTCAATGAGCTGTTCACAATACCGGAGTTATCGCTGTGTCGCCGCCGATCTTTTTGAAAAATTGAAAAACCCTCACCGAGGAATTTTTTTTTCTCGAAGCTAATACCTACTTGTTGTGACATATTATCCATTCATGTACGATAACGGGGACAAATTTTATAAATACGTTATTTTTAAACATCAACGTTATGTTTTGTCACTGTGCATTCAAAACAAACGTCGCAGTTTCTCGCTTATATTGTGTAGTAACAAACGATTTCTCTGGTCTCGCTTTGCCGCTGCCACTCTGGTTTGACGCTCTCGCGCTGAATGTGAAACGACCATGAACCTCATCCAAGCTTAGTAGAAAATGTCAATCTGCTTTGTAAATTACTTTGATGCCAGTTTTAAGGGCTAATTATTACAGACTAAGATAAGCTTAAGTCGGCTTTCAGAAGTGTCCAATTACACGCGATCGTATATGCCTTGAGGGCACGACCATAATAGCATTCTGCTTGATTTTTGACAGCTTTTTGTTGGCTGAAGCCAGTCTCGATCTAATATAAGGCTCTTGCACCACATCTCCTCTTGTTCTCGATTGTGTAGCTGACTCGATGGCACAAAGTTTTACTTTAAACCAAACTGACTGGCAAAAGAAGCGGGATACAGAAGAAAGCTTTGTTCTCGCTTCGGTCTGACGTTTCGGTGTTCAGCACATACCATTTCAATGTTTTCTAACACAAAATATCTTCGGCGGTTGTAATTTAATCTTACATAATGAGACTCCAAAGCGAAGCTCTAATTCAAATGTAGGTTTTTATGTACTTAACTTTGCTTCGTTTGACAGTTTAAAAGCTGAAAAAGAAAAATCAAAATTTGTAATGTATGCGTACTCATAATAAAAAAGCACTCAGAGGACGAAAAATACAATTTTTCCCGAAAAAAATTCAATTTTTTATGAAATGTCTGGACAAAGACGAAGCCAAGGCCTGGTTGTGAAGTTGCCCTTAATGGTCTTATTTATAGAAAAAGCGAAAATTGCAACAAACCCTCTTGGTGAAAACGAGGAGGATGGTTGATATAAGGTAACACTTAATTCCTGGTGGACCTGGGGTGGAATCGGCTAAGGTGATCTATGATAAGTGATGTCACAAATCACAAAAATTTGTCGGCGTAAACTGTGATCATCACAATTTTCTTGTGACAGCTCCCGATCAATCACCGTCAAAATCAGCTGGTCACCAGTTTTCAAACTTTCTGGTAAGGTGGTGTTTTTGCCTACCCTTATGCTGACTCTCTGCATGTACGAATAAGAATCAGTGTTCTTACATCACAAGCCTAAATAAAGCAACAATTCGGAACAATATTTTTGTGATCACTTTACGCAGACGGATTATTTGGTTTGATCACATTGACTGTCACAAAATGTGGAAATCACAGATCACCATAGCCGATTCCACCCCTGGGCATGAGCATTAACCAACAAGATTCACCAAGATCTACCACCACCAGCTAGCAGTCTCCAGTTTTACTAGCAAAGTTGACTGAGGTACCTTTCTACTTGAACTTGAGTGCACTACCTGAGTCCCGGCGAAAAGATTTTCCGGGCCGAAGCATTGTTACCCGTCCATTTGCTTTAGATTACCCAGTCATCTGTGTCGCTGTAAAGTTTGGTGTTACCACTTCTCCTTCTCTCCTTGTTTATGCAGGCGGGACCAAAAATCGTTCAAAGGGTTTTCCTTTCGAAGCAGCCTAGTTTTTCTTCCATTCTACTTTGACAAAGTCCATATTTCCGCACCGTAAAAGGACTGGGATAATGAGGCTCTTATTAATAAAAACTTTGGGCGGGCCAGGGCTTTGCTACTCAATTGCCTGCTTAGTCCAGAGAAGCAGCGATAATGGCAAGAGTTATTCTTCGTTGATCTCAGCGCTGCGCTAGGAAGACAAAACACCTAAGACCTAACTATCCCAAAGTTATGGTTGCTTGGTGCTGTCAGTGATGGTCCAAGATGTCAGTATCGGGCGGCTCTTCTTGATGACAGCATAAAGCTGTTTTTGCACCCAATAGCTGCTTCGTCCATATTCGCCATTTCCGTATAAATACGCACAAAAGATTCACTGACGTTACATTAACTTCTTCCAATTGTGCCCTTGAAGAACTCGAAACCAGCAAACTATCCCTGAAAATTCACTCGCACTTTCCAGTTGATTGTCAAAAATCAGCTGATGATTGCCAAAAATTCAGTGCAATACCGTAATTTCAAGTTTTCATGAAACGCAAAAGGGTCGTGCTGAACCCCACTGACCAGCTGACAAACAATTAAAACTTCAGATTTTTACAGCACTGCATTTTATGCAAAGACAAGTTCTCAGAGTAGGTGTAGTATAGCTACATCGAATGCAGGACTTTGAAAAAAGTGCACATTGTAGTTGTGGTGCTATAATTATGGCCTACAAGAATTTTCATTAATTTAACTTGTAAGTATTCGGCAATAAACCCTAATATCAAGAAGAACATCATATATGAAGGAGGGTTGAAAGCTTTTAGCAGTTTTAGGTAAAGATAAAACCTTAAGTAGAAACGTACTTCCGTTTCTGCAAGCCTGTTGTCTTGCTTATCCCGCCAATTGCGCTCCTCGTGGAGAGTCATTCTAGAAAGAGTGTTACTATGCCTCCGCCCGATATTAAAAGAGGATTAGCGGGTCACGATTAAAAATAAATCCCAACGTGGCTCCACCGGACAATTGTAGGATTAATTTGACACGAACACTCTGTTTCTGCCATTTTAGATTTTTTTCAAAGCGTTTTTTTTTTTTAAGAGAGTGGCGATGTCATTTAACAGGAGCGAAAAATGATTTTCGCTGGAAAAATCACCATAGAAAACGTACTTGTGACACATCTGTCGTAAAGAGGCAGTTTTAGTTTCCTTTTCTGATTCTCAAACTGTTGCAAGGGTGCAGAAAATAGGTTTGTGAATAGAGTGAATGGGATTTATGAGAGGATTTATTTTTAATTGATTGCCGAGAGGATTTAAGTTTGTATGGTAAATCTTGTAGAGGTTTTAAAAAAGATTTATAGTATGTATTCACAAATTAGTGCCCGGTGGAGACATGGCGACTCTGGATATTCTGTCTCACATACATACAATATTTGAACAGAAAAAGGGCCTGTACCAACCAGTTAGTTAGTTAGTTTAGATGACCATTTATTTCAACAAAATGAAGATTTACACTTTTTGATGTTAAATTTACAAACTCAGTAAGATATGGCTGAAGGCCGTCTACCAGAAACCTGTCTACACCAAGCATGCAACTACGAAAAGCGGGTGACGATTAAAAGTAATTTTCGAAGTGTCTCCACTAGGCAAACATAATAATCTAATACGAATAAGAAAAATTAAGGAAAGTAACAAGATTTATGTCAATTGCAGATTAGTATTGTTGGTTCTGTATCGGCTATATCCTATTCACCCTGTACGACACACTGAACATCTGTCAAGTCGGAAAAATGTCATTTGCCACTTACTGCATTGTTTTTGTTTCACAAATACAACACCAGATCCAAAATCAAGAAGAATGTATTTGGCTCTTCATTGTAATCCCGAATGAGAGTGATCTTGCTCATTCTGCCGGGTTGAACTGAAGGGGCCATGAGCTTTTGTCACTTTTGACTATTTTTAAGTGTTTAAAAATGTCGTTTCTAAAGTAGAATAATTTCAGCTACGCATTGTGCTCTGAATACGTGTCTAATGTGTTCTTCAGTTTTAGACACAGCCTCAGCTATGTATTCTGATTAGACCTTTAAGATCAATCATTTTTTCTTAAACTTATTTTTAAGACTTTAATTTGCAATTTTTTTCGGAAAAACTGTAGTAAGAATGAAACTTTTATTTTTCAGGACTGTTTTCCGGCGAAATTCAAGGCTATACACTTTATAGCCCAGCCATGGTATGTGGACATCGCTTTGGCTGTAATCAAACCCTTCCTCAAGGACAAAACTCGAGAACGTTTCAAATTACATGGAACGAATTTGGCGACGTTACACGAATGCATTGCCAAGGACATCCTACCTCCAGATTTGGGTGGTGAAGGACCCAGTGTTAATACCCTCGACTGGTATCATACTCTGCTTGAGTCGAGCCAAACAACGGAAGTTCCGAAATCCTATAGACTTATCGAGACAACAGTGTATGCAAAGGCACCCTTCGAGATTCCGTCCACGAATGGTGTGTCCGAGAAAAGCCAATTGATTGACACACACTATAGAAATTCATGACATATTCCAATGCGCAAGCGAATTGTGTGCGTTTGATTCACTACTACTAGCGACTAAGTGGTGCATTGTTGGAGATTTTATATGACATTTAAAATTATTTATCACGAGAAATATTCTTTATGATTCTCATTAAGTTGTGCATCAATAGATTATAAGTTATAATAGTTATAATGTATGAATTTGTCTTGAGGTTCATCACAGCATAATGTAGTAAGTCGAAATATTCTTATGATATAGTTAAGCAATCTCATGTCGCCTTTTTTGAAAATATACGAGCATTTTTAAGCCCTAAATCTGAAAAAAATTGCTTTTTTCGTTATGGCGCAGCTTTGAAACTAATATTAAGTTTTAATAGGTAAGTTGTGCATGATTAAAGGTAATTTACAATTTCACGATAGATGTGCTGAAGTGTAGAAAGTATAAGTATACGCCATAGTTGCTGTTCAGGAACTTTAGCAAACATTTGAATGGGGTGACATTTGTAAATTTAAATACCCGTAGAAATCAATTCAAGAAAACAAAATCTTTTAAGTAATTTGACGAGAAAGGGGGATAGGCAAATTGGGCGTAAGACCAATTGTTAAGACCACGTACACAAAACAACGTTTTTTTGATTTTTTTACTATGGGGACAAAACCCAAAGCCGCCGGATAACAGAGATAGCAGAAGGATAACTCTAGGAAACCGTTTAACAGTTGCTGTTTAAGTTTGAAAAAAATAGTGGGCTCAAAACTCCTCTCGCCAAAGACAAAGTGTAAGCTCCACAAAACGCTTTTTCTGCCAGTTCTGCTTTATGGCGCCAATTGCTAGAAAATAAGCAGAGAAGGAAAAATAATGCTTGGTTCCTTCGAGTGAAAAATTCTGCGGTGAATTTATGGTCCTATGTGCGAGAAGGCCGAATGAAGGAGGTATAGTTCGAAAAGCTAAAACACGAAGACTGAATTCGCTCGGTCACATTGAGCGAATGGGACCAGGAAGACCCCTTTTAAGTAGGTACCATACCCCCACGGATGCCAGAGTGGTAGGTCTGAACAATTAGAATCATCGTGCCCAGGATCGAATATAATGGAGGGCTACTGTAAATCAGGTGGTCTCTAACTGATTTGCAGTAGCCCTGTCGGGAGCCCTATAAATAATAGGTAAGCGAAGCAGAAAGACCTAGGTACTAGATTTGTAGGTACACAATGGAGATGCAGGTCTGTTGCCTGATGTAGATTTATACAAAATGGAGGTGAAAGTTTCCAAGACAGCTGCCCTTTGAGCTTCTAACAGCGGTTTATCTTTTTCTTTTTTAGATATTAAGAAGATTTCCAACCGCTGGTCAACCTAACCTAACCAAGCATACAACTTTAGTCATTTGGGAATCCTTCCTGATGTGACTGTTATATTACCTGCATATTGGCCGTTTCTGCAAGGTGTTGCGAACATAACAGTTCCGGCACCTTAGTTCTGCGTTCGATAAAGCGAAGACAACCCATTAAGTGGACGTTAATACAACACTTAAGGTACCTAGCCTAGAATGCAAGGAACTATGGCTTACTCGTCGAAAATTTCTGGAGGAATGCATTTTCAGAAGCCTATAGCGGAAATGGAAGATTAAAGGCCTTCTCGGCTATTGCTAGAAAATCAGTTTTTGAGGGGGGAGATTGCTTAGGTTTTGCCTTTTCGAATGTATCTTCAACTGATTTGATTTGATCTGAGGGTCGGGCGTGGTCCTTTTTGGCGCCTTCTGTTGTGTGGCTATTTACACAACACCTGACTTAGGCAGACTTATAAGCCAAGCACAATGTGTGTCTGTGTCTGTCGCTGTGTCTCGCCTCATTTTTCACCTAGGTTAAGCTAGGTTAGCTTGAAGTGGCTGTAAGGTTCAAAGAACCCAACAGATCCACGGGTCCATTGTGATACCCCGTGGATCTGGAATGATTGTCTACTCGTTGAACCATTTTGAGCTACTAATGAAGCGTAAGAGACGTTTTGGGTCAGTCGTGCTAAGATCACTAGGAGCATTATAGAAGAAAGCTCCAATGTGAAGATTTCGGTTCTTAAAGAGAGCGGGCATGTGCAGAAAAGGTGGAGAGTGGTCTCTTCTTCCTCCTCACCCATGCATCTCCTGCGAAAATCGTTAGAAAAGACACCAAGCCTTGTCGCGTGCTTGCCTATCAGACAAGCAATTAACACAATTCAAGGTGGTGTCCTCTAATAACAACGATTGTAGCACTCGTGTGCGATCTATTAAGAGCTATCGAACTCCTAGAGCGTTTAAGATCTAGCTTAGGCGAAATCCGTTTTGTTACTAGACAGGTTCTTCCACTTGTCCATCTGAGATTTGTTCTTTCTATTGCATCCATAGTTTTATCATGTCGAAATTGGAATGCCTAAGAAGCCTTTATCAGGCGAAATTGAGAGAGTAGTTCCAAGTTTGGCGAGTTCGTCAGCCTTACAGTTGCCTCGAATGTCACTATGCCCTGGCACCCAGCACAGGAGAATGTTGAACTGCTCTGACATTTCCTTTAGAGACGAATGGCAGTCTACTACGAAGGCTACTTTAGAGTTTATAGAAATCGATTCCAGGCACCTGGCATTGATGGCCGCCTGGCTGTCAGAAAAAAATACGGATATCCTTGGTGGATATAACGTTATTCTTAAGTTAGGGCAAGGCTTCCTTAATCGCCATGATTTCATCTTGGAAAACACAACAATGATCCGGAAGACGGAAACAGAGACTAAGATTTAGTTTTCCTGAGAATACACCCCCACCTACCTCATCATTTGTCTTTGATCCATCCGTGTAGAAGTGAATCGATTCGCATTCCAGAGGCACACAGTCATCCCAAGAAGACCTTGGGGGGATAGTTGTTGGGAAGTTCTTGTCAAATTGTAACTGGGGTATAGTGAAGTCTATGTTTCTAAAAGGGAATCGAATGTGTTCAGAATAGCGGAGTGACCTCACTATCGGTCAACTCAGAGGTAACTTTGAGGCTTGTAGCCGTGATAGCAGCTGTTTGTCTGCTAAAAATATCAGGGGAAATCAGATAGAACAGCGCTCCGCTTATACATCAACAAGCTGACCTTTGAGGTTGCCTCTGACCTCAGAGGTTGCTTTGAGGCTTGTAGCCGTGATAGCAGCTGTTTGTCTGCTAAAAATATCAAGGGAAATCAGATGAAACAGGATGTCTTGTGCTGCACCTAAAGGTAATTGTGCTGCACCTAATGTATTAGCGTGCGAAGCGATCCGCTAATACATCAACAAGCTGACCTTTGGATCTTGCTTAGCTTGTCGCGGTTTACCGCTTTATTCAAAGCAGTCCAATACAGCCGTTCCATACATCAGTATCCCAGCCAGTGGGTGGTTCGGGGTTGAAGTCCGCTCTTTTTGCCGATGGCTTTTTTGCAGGAAAAGAGTGCTAGCTTAGCTTTCCGGACCCTTTCCTGTATATTAGACTTCCAGCTGAGCTTTCTATCGAGGATGAAACCCAGATATATAGCTGCTTCGGTTAAATTCAAGCTAGTGCCCTTGATTAAGGAAGGGTCGATGTGTGGGATTTTGTATTTGCTGGTGAAAAGGACAAGTTCGGTTTTGTGGGGGTAGACACCCTGTTCACAACTGTCAAATCATCTGGTTAGCTTGTTTAGACCGTTCTGTAGGAGTTCTTTAAGGTGCTTCCCCAAAACGGCAATGGCGAAGCCATCCACATAAGCGATCACTCTGCAGCCCTCTCCTTCCAGGGTAACCAGCAAATCGTTCACCGCTATATTCCAAAGGAGTGAGTATACACAGCGAAACACGCATTGTGTTGCTATATACGTGTTCCTGTATGCTGAACTGCGAGACACAGCCACAGACAAAAATACTCATTGTGGCTCAGCTATTAGGGCTCTGACAAGACTCAATGTACCTGGACCCGATGGCAAAACTGGTTTGTCATTCGTGTAAGGCCAGGTTGATACTTAAAACCTTTTGGATTCCAACGATCCATTGCTGCGCAATTGGGCATATTCCTTCATTTTGGTTCACAAGTTTCGTACACTGTACCGACGGAGTCTCATGCAGACGAGTTACACGTCTGCATTGAACGAGCTTCAGCTTGTCAGTAAAAAGACAAGCTCTTACAGTATTACATCAAAGAACCTTTATTAAAAAATTAAACAAATCCATTTCCAATGCAATTGTGGCCGCAAGGATCGGCATTGGATGTTCGAAGTGTATGAAGACTTTCTCGGGGATCCGTTGAGTGTTTTAGCTCAACGGATCCCCATCAAAAACAATTCATCTCGCTCACAAACATCGACAAATGCAGCTGCCTCATAAGAAGCGCTTAGTGTTCCATGGTTGCTACGGCGACCTGTGGATCGTTTGGGGGTGGACGTGGTGGGGCGTCATCTCCGTCATCGCCTGGTGGTGGTGTAGGGTCGTCCTCTTGTCCTCGAGATGGGCCGGGAGCAGAACCAGCCTTAGCCTTTGCCATGTTTAAGTAGTGTAAGTTCTCCTCATCGTCAAAGATCTTGAACTCCTGGTCCTTGCCAACAATAGCAACCGAGATATTCTGAAAAAAGTAAACAAATACAGTCATGCATCTGATAGACTTTTGTCGTTTCTTACCAGCAACGGCGAATGTTCATCCTTTGCGAGCAAGTCATCATTCGGCAATGAACCACGGATCGCTTGGATGCCATGGCAAATCAGCTCGTCTTTGGAACAGTCGGCGAATTCCTTCAAATGACGCTCGAGATAGGTGCGGGCGCTCTGCGAGCGTGATCCAATGGACATTGCCTTGCAATTGAAGTAGTTTGCCGATGGAACCACTTGGTAAATATGTGGCCCCTGATCATCGTAGCCAGCGACCAGAAGACCAACTCCGTACGGGCGACGATCGTAACGCTGAGTCGTGACCTGCATCTTGTTGCCCAGATTCATGATGAGTCGCGACACGGGATACGTTGTGTCGTACGAGTACTTGTAGTTTAAGCACTCGGTGCGGAGATACCGACTCAGGACACGAGCATCCGCAGTGATTCCGGCGATAGAAATACCCAAGTGATCGTCGATGGGAATGATTTTCTTCTGGCTAGACGACAGCTCCGAGGTAGCCCGTCGAAGGCCCACCAAAACAGCATAGTCACGATTCTTCAGACCCACTGTAGCGGATCCCAATTTTACCGCTTCCATGGCGTATTCGACCTGATGAAGTCGGCCCTGGGGACTCCAGACAGTGACATCACTATCGTATTGGTTCCGAAACTGAAAGAAGCCGAAAAGAACAATGAAATGCAGACCAAAATGAGGTTAGGATAGAAATTTATATTTTCATGGGAAAATATTAAAGTTCCTTTAAAGCGAGAGTGTTGCTTATGTTCTTTAAACAATGAAGGCTTTTAATTATAATAGAACTTACCATTTTTAGATTGAATTGAAAAATACAAGTGCAACTACAGTCCACGAATGACAAACAAAATTGCAAAACTGCCGACTTTACAAGGATGTGAAGTTTGATGCTGTTTAAAAATAAATGGAAGCATTCAACATACGGAATAATTGCTCTACAAGATCTAGTACTTTTATACAATAAGTTATAAAGTTATACAATGATTAAATAACACAAACATAAATAACTTAATATTTCCAATATGAAATTGTGTTTTTCGATTAAGGTGAACGTTATAGACTTGAAAATCCTTTATGAGGTAGGCTAAAAATATTTTGATTACAAAACTCTGAAAGAAGAATAGAAAAGTTTTAATTTTGTTATTAGAACAGCCGTTATGACAACGAATGGGAACCTGAATTCAAGGATATCACAGGTTCGCATTACTTTTTCGATACCTTCCACTTATTTAATTGAAATTGAAAAAATGTAATAAGCACAAGTATTCTTTATCGACACAACCTCATGCTGGTTAGTTTTATTATTCCCACTTCTACATCTAATAAAATTTTTCACATAAAACATGATGCGTTTGGCAATTTGCGTCGAAAAACAAGAAAGGCGTCAAATTTCGACAATCGAGCTTAAGTTTCTATAAAATCTGTGGTCAATTATTGCTGCCACCTGAAAAAATACTCGTTTTTCTTAGATGACAGAAGTAGGATTCGAATTCAGGCCTTCCGTCCCGAGTAATAGGCACACCCGCTGAACACTACTACGCCACGGCACCCTACAAACGTTTCTTTTGTTAAGGCTCATCGCACGCAAGCGATTTTTTTAAGCTTTAATAGTTTACTCACAATACACGAAAGCAGCGCTCACATGAGCAACTACTTTAATTCAAAAAGGTACCTACACACAAACCCTGATGAAATATTTTACTGTTAGCTCTCTAAAATAATGTCACCGAAATAAAAGAAATTAAAGAGTTTCACAGCAGCATTCAAAAACAAAGCTGCATGTGTTAAATCAACTAAAAAAAATTGTGGAAAAAACACAGATTTAGTTGCCATGTCATTAGTTACCACGAAATGATTTCGTGTTGGTTGAGCATGTGTGCTCGCTCATTTCCATACAAGGTTATGTAACACAAAAAGGCAATCAAATGGTTACGTGAACAAATCTGTTGTGTGCAAAATAAGGGCGGTATTCACGAAGCAATCCTAAACTATGAGCTTTGTAAGTCTATGCACCAACAGTTTTTAGCGTCAGTTTATGAGCGCTCATAAAAGTTACGAGTAGTCATACCCAGTATTAAGTTGAGAGCGGTAGTATGTTTGTAAATTCGAAATCAATTGTGACTTGTGACACAAATATTTCAATCTAGTTCTCATTTGGTTCCACTTTACGACTCCCAGGATACAAAAAGTTTTTATATAGAAAAAATTAAAATTTATTCGTGGAATATTTTTTGTTATTTTACATTTTGTCTTTTCCAGAAAGGTAGGCTGATCTTTCGTTTTCATTAGAGGCTGGTGTCGGCGGACGAAGGACTGAATGAAGCATTAAGTGCGTCCATCATGGTGTTCCTGCTTGCCTGCATCATACGTCTTTTACCTTTATGTAGTGCCCGATTTCAAGACCTTGTGTACTTAAAAATGAGGCTAATTCTTGAGTGTCTTATTGAGTTTAACAGCGATCTGTATCGGTAATGATAAGAGAGATTTTAAGCAATCTGAAAAATAAAAGATTATGCCAAATTCCATCTTGTCTATACAATAATAATTGCTGGGCAAACCTCATAGCTTCCACGAAGATGTTCCCTTATTCCTTTTCAAACTAAATTAGGACAACGAAAACAGTCCAAAATCTTCTGTTTACATTTTTTAACAATGTTTGGCAACAAATAAGTTCGAAAAAGATTTCGAAAACCTGTTTCGCGTAATTCGAATTTATCATACACAACAACCTATTAGCTTTTGGTGAATACGGAGCAAAAAATTAAAAATAAGAGCTACTTAAACTTAAAATTGATTTAAGATTGCTTCGTGAATCTTAAATCGATTTACGAAGATTAAAACGGTACTAATACTAATACCGCCCTTAGTATTACCGTTAGTATTACCGTGCACCCTTAGTATTAGTACCGTTTTAATCTAAATGGAGCTGATGATGTGCCCCCGAAAAAGTTCGCAATAGTTTTAGTTCCAACCATTATTATAACGATTGCAATAATTATGCAAATTGTAGTTGTTATTTTAAAATTTTTAATATTCCATATCAAGTTTTTCAAATACATTCGTATAAAGCTGTGTTGTCACAAGGAACAGGAGCAGAAACAAGAACAGAATTTCATACATTAAGCCGCGGTGTCACAAGGAACAGGAACAGAAACAGAATTTCATACATAAGCAACGAAAAAGAATAAAGCAAATTTAGGTTTCAGTTGCTAATGTATGGGATTCTGTTTCTGTTCCTGTTTTACGTTGCTTGTGGCAACGCGGCTGGTGTGTCATTTTATTCGTCCCAATTATTCCGGCCGAAAAATCTGTACTAATTAGGAACATAACATTGTGCTGAAGTATAGGGGTGCGTTTCCTTATCTATTCCGCAGGAGGAATGCAAAATATGCATTCCTCGTAATACAATTGGAATATTCCGAACGTTTTGATTCGTACTATCTCGGGAGGTAGTACGGAACTAATGAAGAAACGCAAAATGGAGTACTCAGAGGGACTAAAAAAACACAGATTTTTCACACAGAAAAGGTACCCTATGTTTAGAAATTTCTAGTACAATTCTTATAACATATTCATACGCGTCCAATTGCCACAGCTTTTACTCACTGTACACGCATTTGGCCCTGAATCCAGCCACTCGTGACAGCTGTTAAACGTCAAAGTTGAAACAAAAAAAAATTGTTTTTCACGGAATTCCATCAGAAGTTGTGGCGTATTTATTTTTGTCTTTGGTTCTTAATACATAATTTTAAAAACAAAAAGTCTACGATCGAGTTTTCTTTTCATTGCTCCCTCAAATACAAGGCAAATTTGACAAAATTGCATTACCAACAACAGCCCTACTTAACGGTTCCCTTAAAATGGCTAGTGCTACCGTAGATGCTAGAGAAAATCGATGGCGAAAGGTAGGAAATATACATTTTAACTATTGTTCCTGACTCAAAACGAACAAAATGTGCCTCAAAAACCACCGCTTACTTATGGACACTGCAATATTTTACATATTTATGTAACTCGAGGTGCTCCCCTTTGTGCACCATTAAACAGTCGATCAACTGGCAACGAAGTCTAGAGCACATAATTAGTCACCGTTATCGCAACAGCACAGCGATCTGATTAGCACTTTGCGAACCCGATTTCAAAGTGATTTGATATCGTATCAACTCTCGGGCGCGCGGTCGGAGAATATTAGTTACAGTCGAGTGAACAAAGTGCTAATCAAGAATAAATAGACGCATTATTGGCATCTGGCTGTCGGTGTTCCTTTTGTACAATCGGTTTTATTAAATGAGCTCACTTTTTTTGCTTCCAGGCTATTGTCGGTCCGCTACCGCCAGATTTTCTTCGCATTTCTACACCGAGAGAAATACAGGAGGCTGCCGATTGCCAGGCCGCCATGGCGTTGTATCAGCAACAGGCTATGCCGCAATATGTGGTGAGTATCTTAACTAGACTCAAAAACATTGAATGATTAATTTACGTCGCGAAGCCCTAGCAGTGCTCTTGTGAAACTGGATTCACTTTATGGTTGAGTAGTTTTGCTTTAAGATTATCACTCGTGCATAAAGTAGGAGACCATGCAATCCCAAGAACGCAACAAAGGCTTGCTACGATTTTGATGCCACCATTTGGTTTTGTAAATTAGGAGAAATGAACATTTAATCTGGCAGTAGGGGTGTTGACAGAATAGGATCGTACTGCTGTAATACGCCATCGAAAAAAGACAACAGTTATAGCGATAAGCAGCACTAGGCTCCCAAGGTTTACAATGCACATAGCAACTTGACGATCTCCAGACTTTATGATCTCCAAATGGCCCAAAAGATAATTGATTTGTTGTTTATCGACTCAAGGCAAACATCTTACATTTCAAAATTTGTACAAATACCGACCAACAGTTTGCAACCAGTGGAACATGTAGAAATAAAGTGGAATAATATCAGGAACGTCTTTTCGCGAACATCGAAAAAAATTCTATCCTTGATACCGAAAAGCCAAGTCTACGGAAAACCATTCACAATTCATACAATTCTGAGTCTCATGGAACAATGGTGCCTATTTAAATACAACAAACCGAAATAGAAAAAAAAATAAACAGCATAATCAAAAGACAGATAAACGTAGCGAAAAATAACTGCAGAATGTAGAGACATAGAAACTGTCAAAAGAAACAACGACAGCTTCAGTATGCATAATAAATTTAAACTAGTAACTGAACTTGGAGCAAGAAACAATATGGATTCCTAGAAGACGACGCCGGAAATGTTGCGATTTGGTTTCAGGAAAGGTCTCGGAACACGAGAAGCACAGTTTCACTTAACATCTTAGAGCAACGTTGTTTCCAAATGAACCAAGTATACATATCTGTTTTGTTGGTTACGCGAAAGTCTTTGATAACATAAGAAATTATTCGAAATGCTTAAAACCGTGGGACTCGATGAAAAAAAAACTACAGCAAAATTAAACAGTTATACTACAACCAAAAAGCATTCATTAATGTAGGTGGCGTAGATTCGGGGGGAATAGACATTCTAAGGACCAGTTTTTCAGTGCGAGATCATCCGCGTTTCCGAGTTAAACTGAGATTAACCCCAGAAATGAATTTTTCAGTAAATATTGATTCAAGATTAATCTTGACTAAACTCGAGGAACTTGGTGAGTTAATCCCGAAGAGTCAGGAACCCGGATGCAGGATAGAGCAAGTTTTCCGTGAGAATATTGCTGCAGCGGGCCCCGAGCCGAAAAGCTAGCGCTTGTCGTAAAAGGCGACTAAGGAGTTTAGGCCACTGTAACACCTAAGTGAGTCTAGCGCCACATTCAATATCTTAAACTTTCCCAGGAGCGTGCAATATGTAACTCCGTGGGCTGACATGACTTGGGCACCACCGAAGTCGGAAAATAACGTTCAAACCACAATTAGGACTATGCACGTGTCGAACAAATCAAGTCGTTTACACAAGAGCATTATGGAAAGGTATGCTACGAATGGCAATACTATCAGGCACTGCTTATGGCTTACATGGGATTCTGGGACGAGCAGTAATGCACGGGCTAGAGCTAGTCGGTTTCCGGGCGATAGCAAAATAATGCAAATGCCTAAGCGCAAGCTTACGAGTCGCGAGTTGTAATGTTGGAAGCATAACTGGTCGTAGCTACGAACTTGAAGAGATGATGATAAGAAGGCGAGTAGACATCTTGTGTGTCGAAGAGACGAAATGCCGGATCACGGGAAATAGGGCCCGTTTCTTGGATATAAAACACAAAAGCTTACAACATTTACTACTACGGAACCGAGCAAGGTAGGAACGGAATCGGTATCATCCCTTCGGCAGGGCTACTTGATGGCATCTTGAATATTTTAAAGCCAAGTGACCGGTTGATGTCTCTCAAGCTGGTGATGCAAGGTGCGGTGTGGAACATCGTTATTGCATATGCTCCCAAAGTTGGGTGTGAGCAGAGAGAAAAAGATGCATTCTGCATATATTTTCATAATCTCATCAAGGCGATTCCATAGGAAAAGCTTCTCTTTGTAGGCGGAGACTTGAAAACACATGTCGGGAAATCAAACGATGACTATAAAGACTGCCATGGTGGACAGGTGAATGGAACAAGGAACTCTTCTGGTGAAGATATTCTAAACGTTTGCAAGTCATACGGTCTTATCGTGCTTAATACAGCGGTGGGAATAAGACCCAGATTGACTATCATTTGCTTCAAAGTTCTCTAAAACCGCGGGTCAAAGATTTTAAAGTGATTTTAGGTGAGGCGATTACAACACAACCAAACGAAGGATAACTCTTGCCAATCGCTGTTTCTTTGGGCTAAGGAGGCAATTGAGTAGCAAAGCCCTCTCTCGAGCAACTAAAGTGTCCATGTATAAGACCCTCATCATCCCAGTCGGTGCAGAAGCATGGACCCTGCCAAAGGCGGATGAAAACACTTTAGGCTGCTTCGAGAGGAAAATTCTTCGGACGATTTACGGTACGGGCTGTACGGGCTGTACAGCGATACCAACCTAGCCAAAAGAGTCAAAACACAACGTCTACGATGGCTGGGTCATCTAGAGCGGATGGACACCAACTAAAGCAACTAGAGCAACTAAAGTGTCCATGTATAAGACCCTCATCATCCCAGTCGGTGCAGAAGCATGGACCCTGCCAAAGGCGGATGAAAACACTTTAGGCTGCTTCGAGAGGAAAATTCTTCGGACGATTTACGGTACGGGCTGTACGGGCTGTACAGCGATACCAACCTAGCCAAAAGAGTCAAAACACAACGTCTACGATGGCTGGGTCATCTAGAGCGGATGGACACCAACGCCCCGGCACGGAAAATCCTCGAATCTACACCGCAGGGACGGCGCGGTAGAGGAGCACCGAGATTCAGGTGGCGCACGCAAGTGGAAGGGGACCTCAGCCAACTTCGCGTGCAAAACTGGAGACGGCTAGCTAGAGACAAAGTTGGCTGAGGCCCAGGTCCACCCCGGACTGTAGCGCCACCTTAAATAAGTAAGTAAGTAATTAAGATTACAACACAACATCGCCTACGGCTGACCGTCATTTTTATGGATCCGTCAAAAAAGAAAATTAAGCAAGCAAAATTATCTAGGAGAATCAACAGGTATAATTTGGATAAGGAAAAAGGCGAAGCATTTTCAAACACGATGCAAAACTACCTCTGTAACATCATTGACGAAAGCGATTGTGCGTAGAGAAAGCCTTATCACTCCTAGGGACGTCAAAATGCCACTGCAAACAGGTCAAAGAAACATGGTGGTGGTCAAATGAGGTCAAACTAGTGATCAGTGAAAAGAAAGCTACATTCAAGGCATGGAAGAAGAGCTCTTTGAACGACAAAAATAAAATAGGTGTGTTCCCTTATTTTCGGTCTTACTTAAAGGGGCGCTGCAGTCCGGGGTGGACCCGGGCCTCAGCCAACAAGCTTCGCCAGCCAGCTCTATCTCTAGCTTGCCGTCTCCAGTTTCGCACGCGAAGTTGGCTGAGGTAATTTGGTTAGATTAACCTCAGATAAACCATTTTGGTCAGATTTCCTTATTTGAAGGAGTGGGGGTAAAAATCTCTCAGTGAGAGGAAAAACTGACCAAAAGTAAGGGAACGCTTAGTGCACCAAAGACTGCACACATTTAAGACATCAAAGCCAATGTTAAGGAAAAATTATAGCGATTGATAAAACGTACATTCGTTAAGAAGTACTTGAAATATTTGGTTTACTTGTTGTTGGTTTATGTGCATTATCTATGCAGAGAGATCATGTAGGCTTTTTGGACACCCGAGATGGAAGTGGGCTGTGGTGCAGATGGTAGCACCTATGACCGACAATTGGGAGGTCCTGGGTTCAAACCAGGTCCAACCAATCATTTTTTTTACTTTTTTTCATTTATTGCCAACATGTCTTGTAAAGTAAATTATAACAATTATGATGACAACTAAGCCGTGCAGGCCCCTCTATTTTTACGTTTAGTCGTAGAGTGGAGTTAAAATGTTAGCGGACGGAAATGTCAAAAGAAAAAACCGTGTGTAGCTCACCAGCAGGGTACGATCCTGCCACCCTTTTTTTCGCGAGTAATGCTCTACCATTTGAGCTACAGTGAACACGTTTGATTCTTTGTCCAAATCCGTCCACCTCACTAGTTTTTGCCTTATTTGGATTATTGTCTGCAGCATAATATTCACTGACTTTAGGTTTTTTATATCTAAAGTTATAAAAAACATTCCTTAACAATCGAAACTTCGCATAAAAAGGACTCAAATTATAGAAACAGCAAAAGTTGTTCAAAAGTAAAAATTTCACGAGTCGCTATAGCTAACACCTAACCGTGGGACCACAATGCCCGTAGCGGTGGTATGTAGCAGTAGTACGTAGTACAGCCACGGAGCCATGTGGCGTAGTACGGAAAAAAATTGAACACAATGGTGTAGCGCGGCTATGCCGAACAAAAACCTCGTTTATAAACAATGGCCGATACTCTGAGTTAATTTGAACTAGATTTGATATTTTTGTACAACGGATGACACAAATTCCATAAAATTTCTTTAGATTTAACCATCTCAATAAACTTTTCGACGTCCTATTCCTCCATTGTTTACTTAACTTGTATTGAACTGTCCACCGTGTAGCGCTGTCAACCGTGTAGCGCTACGAAAGTTAAAAGTTGGCCAACTCTTACTACCGCCACAGCTACGCGCTACCGCCACAGACACACGTTGTGTGCGCAATACACTGAATACATGTGTTTTAACTTTTGACAGCTCTTACTACCGCTACTACTACCGCCACAGCTACATCACTGTGGTTCTACGGTAAGTGTCCACCAAAATGTCATCAGCTGTTGTCCAACTCAATCGCCGCCGCTATGACAGTTTTCATAATTCTGCCCAAAGAAATTTCTTGCGCCAAATTTCGTGAGGGGAAATTTCAAACTCTCATTTTCGCTCTCTCTCCTGTCCAAAGCTACACAAAAACCATGTTCGGGAACGGGATTTGGCTATTTTCGTAGGTTTGGGTTGTTTTGTGTAGTTTAGGACAGGTACGGAAACAAACCTAATGCTTCGCCTGGAATTGGAATATAAACACCTCAGCAGTCTCGCTAAGAAAAAGTGCGCCCAGGCTCAAGCAAAGAGATTGCAGGGCCTATATCAGGAATTGGGGGAAGTTTCTTCCTCAACTGGCCACACAGGACAAAGCCCCTTAATAAGGGGGCTAAAATCTTTGAAATTGCCTCTCAGAGGAGGAGAAACGCCCAGGAGATTCGTTCGCGAAAGTTCATCAACAATGCTCAGGGACAGCTTCTTGTGAATGATGACAAAATTCTTCACAGGTGGCAGCAGTATTGTGAGGGACTTTTGAATGAACAGTAGTTTCCCAGGCAACACTTTACAGAAAAAACTATTCCTAACCGGAAAGAAGAACCAGACTTCACAGGAGGTTGGGAAGGCGGTTAAGTACTCCAAAAAGCGAAAAGCGGTTGGGTCGGACCAGATCGGATACTCCCAGAATCATGGAAAAAAATGGGAGACAGCGGGTCCACATGGCTCACGGCCTTCATACACAAACTAATAAGAGGAGATCCAATGCCTAATCAGCGGCGGTAAAGTTATGTTTCTCCTTTGAGGAAAAGGTGACACACGAAGCTGTGACATTTACCGTTCTCACACACAATGAAGATCGTCGAGCGGGTAGGTAGTCGACTGCGGAAAATAATATGGCTCTTTGGGTACCAGTGCGGGTTTGACGCGGGCAAATCAACCAGCGATGCAATCCAAAGTATAAGGATCATAATGGAAAAACATCGGGATGCCCTTAAAGATCTGCATATGGTGCTAGTTAATTTTGAAAAAGTTTTCGACAGACTTCCACGAGTTCTGATATGGATGGCGTTAAGAAAACGAGGAGTTCCAGACGCCTACGTGCTGATGATCACGGACATGTATGACAGAGACAAAGACAAGAGTAATATGTCCTACCGAAGTCACTGATGAGTTCCCAATTAAAGTCAGTGTACACCAGGAAAGCAGTCCTTTGCTTTTTATTGTAGTCCTTGATTGTCTGCTTGAAGGAAAACTGACGTACCCGAAAGTACATCTTTCTCTTCGCTGACGATGCACAGTGTGGGAATTCGCTCATCTAGCGGAATAAAATTAATAGCGCTTACAAGTTTATGTTTTTTGATAATTTTTTTTTGCAAGATTTATCTTTAATATGTGAAAAACTAAATTTAAATACAATCAATATACTTCACGAAATTTTTGAGGTACAGGGCTCTAAAGGTACAAGTTTCTTGTCCTTTTGTAGACCCATTTCATAAAATATATTACGGCTACAAAAAAAAAATTTTGTCATGTTTTCGTTTGAGAACCATGATTAATATACACAAAAAAGAATAAAACTACAATCTCTTACATATTAAGAAAACTTAGTGATTTACAGAGTTGTGAAAGTGCACGTTTTTTGCACTTTGGTAGACCCCTCTTAAAAATATATATTTCGCTCACAAAAAACTTTTTGATAATTTTTGTTTGTAAAATTTGTAATGAATATATTATGTCTACACAACAATGAAATTAAACTACAATAATTTATATACTTAAAAACATTTTATTGAACAGAACATAAATTAAAATAACAATCATTCACAGTTTAGCAGAAAAATAGATTATAAAAAAGTTTAAGCTTAAGATGTGACATTTAAAAGATCAAGGACCTCATGTTCGATTACATTTTTCTTTCTTTTCGGAATACACCTGAGACTGGCAATAAAAGGGTCTGAAGTTATCAACAGTCTATTAAGAAGATCTGTTATCGTGTGCAACCGCGATGTTTTTCTTGTGAAAAGTTCCCTATATTTCCTATTCTCTTTGTTTCTAGCCTCTTGCGCTTCCTCCGAAAGTTGGCCAATCGGAAGAATGCAAGAAGCAACCACTTGTCTGCCATGAAAAAAAATTTTATGAACGCTTACTGGCATGTAATACCATCCATACTTTTCAAGATATAAAGCCCTAGTCTTGATCGCACATGTTTCAAAAGCATCTAAATTAATGGGGAACCCAGATGCTAGAGCTTCTAAAATAATGTGGAACCCTTTTATAAGCTCTATGTCAATGCCCGTTATCTCAGCCGTTTTATTTTCGTCTCGGAAGAATCGCCTTGCCGTATTGCCATCGTTCGAGTTGCCAGCTTGTTGAGTTGGCATGTCAATGCGTAAGCCAGTTTCCCTTCTAAATCTTGTTTGTATGAGCTCTTTCCTGGCTTTGACTTTTTCCTTGCTTTCTTGTTCTTTGACTTGCCAAACCTTAACATCAAGCCTGTAAGCTATGTGAAGTATACACTCCATGAAACGAATCCAAGAATGGAGCGGACTTAACCCAAAGGACATTGAAAACGCATTCTCAGACTTTCTGGAAATAATAGTGGCATTATTCATTTCGGATGGCTTTGCACCGCATATGTAACATGTTTGTGATGATGAAGTAACAGGTGATAAGGCAGTGCACACTTTGCCATCTACCATTGTAAGCAAAAAAAACTGGTTTAACTGCAATATGAAATTCTTCCTCGTGGATTTCAACAGGTGCTAATGCGGCAATTTGATCTGCTTTTAGATCAACTTCCCGTTTTATCAAGTCCGTTGTTTCCTTTGCAAAAACAAGTTTTATGGGGCGGCAGTATCTTGTCGAAGAGGGGGCTGGATTTTGCCAAACTATGGTCTTACGTTCTCCCTCACAAAAAGACATTTGAATCATTTGAACCATAGAAATACTGAAAAGGTTTTCGTCATAACATTCATCAGACGTGTATTTTTGTTTATACGATTTTTGTTGAGCTCCGTCACATCCCCATTTAAAAATCAGAGATAATTCTTTAAGGCCTGTTTTAAAATCCTCAGAATTTAAAACATCTTTCTCTGCCAAACATAAGCGCCTGACACTATGATCAACTAAGCTCTGAAGATCACATGTGGCAGCCGATTCTGACACAGTTTTCTGATAAGGATAGCATTTTTTCTTAGACTCTTTAATTTTATCGTATGTTGGCAGTAAATTTCGAACAATTTTGTTGAGTTTCTGACGTATAATCTCATATTGATGAGTAGATAACTGCGAATCTACAATCAGTGCTAGCGCTTCATCAGCAGATAAAGAAACGTGGTTAGGGGACACTCTATTGAGAGATTTCTTTAAATTCGTACCTTAATTAAATTAAAAGTAAATAAATGTTGATAATACAATATTTTAAACAAACCTTTCCTTGGGGAACTAAGTGACAATTTTTTGATTACAGCGGCAGTATCTCTCTTTCCAACTTTTCTCAAGGTTTTTTCATAAGCCGTTCCAATTTCTTCAAAGCTAAATGAATCCAAGAGTCTTTGTGCTTTTTTCTTTTTCCTTTTTTTACAGCACTCTTCAAAGTTTTTTTTGGCCTCCCTACTTTTTTAATATTTGAAGAGGATGGAATTTCATCCAAAAATTTGTGTGGAAGATTTAGGGTTTCATTAAGCCAGGAAGAATTAGTTCTTTCGAAGCGGTCCCGTTGCCTACAATTTTTGGCCCACCTCTCATTTATTTTAAAACAAATCAGTCTTACAGTTGCCTTAAGTGCTTTGACTGCTTCCTCTGAAAATTGAATTTCATCAAAATAGCTCATAATAAATAAAAACACTGCTTCAACACGCTTTATTTTGATTTTGGAAATCCAAACCTCAAAAATTTGTTTTTTCGTAATTTCGATAGACATTCTGAAAATTACAAAATAAAATATTTATGAAAAGCCTATACGCACATTAAAAGTGAAATATGTACTTATACGTACCACAAAAAACGACATAGGACACAATAAAACTAATATAAAAGACACAACACAACTTAGACACATTTTTGCAATTTTTTTTTGTAGGTAACCACTTTGAAATTTAAAAAAAAATGTAGTGCACCTTTTTCGCAGCACTTTAAAGCACTTAATGATAGACGATATATCAGGCTTTCAAATGCATGAAGTAGCTAAACCGAACAACACTGAATACATATAGTTTTTCTCTCATGAATGTACAAATTTAATAAATATATTCAATTTTTTCCATCCCAACCACCAAAAAAAAAAAGTAAACACCCTATGATCTAAAAATTTTGCTTACTTTTCAATTCCCTGATGTCTTATTTAATAATTCCAATCAACACTTTTTATAGAAAACATACACAGCACTCGTAAGAAAAAAAAAAACAAAACTACTTTCACAAGCCAATTGACACTGAAATTATCACCGACTGCAACTTCAAGATCAATTTTATTTATTTTACATGCCTTCCACATAACAGTTCTTTCTTAATCCCTTATGGTTTAGGCTGCAGTTCTTTCTTAATCCCTGAAGGTTTAGGCTGCAAGTAAAACCTGTTTTCGCATCAATTTGTGCTACTAATTTTTTCAATTAAATGCCGCTAGATGAGCGAATTCTCACACTGTGCGATGGGGCCATCATAAGAGAATATCGTACATCCCTGCAGCGAGCACTTGATATATGGGTGGGTGTTTTGGAAGGGAATGGGTTATGGGTATCGTATTAGCCAAAAGAAGACAGGCATGTGCTGCTCATTCTCTGACCCACCCGAGCCAATTCCGAGCCAATTAAAGAGAATGGAAATGTGTCTCTCAAGTGTGAAAAGTACCTGAGATCTATGATCTGAACAAAAGCAAAGGAAACTGTGATGACGACATCAATCATCGCATAAGCGTAGGGTGGATGAAGTGGCGAGAAAACTCCGCCATCTTCTTCACCGAAAAATTCCTCCTAAGCTGATGGGAAAGCGCTATACCGCGGTTGTGCGTCCGGCGCTCGAATATGGCTTACAATGTTGGACAGCGTATAAGAAATATGAGTGCAATTTAACAGCAGCTGAGATGAAGTTGCTTCGCATGACAGCAAGAGTAGCAAAGCAAAATAGAGCAAGAAGTACGAAGATCCGAAGAAGCCTTCATGTAAAAGAACCTATCTACAGGAAAATGGAGCACGACCGGCTCAGTTGGTATTGTCAAGTTCACAGAAGAGATCCTACGAACTCTTTCAAAGAAGCAATGTCAAGAAATGTCAAGGCGCAATCGCGTAAGAAATGAAGGCCTTGACATTTCTAGATCACACAAATGCAACGACAACAGCATTTTTTTGGCCTCAGTGACGAAGAGATCCAAAACCGGAGGTCGAATCGGCGTACCACACAAGCGGACCATTAGGAATGCAGTAGATTGGGAGGGTAATGTTCCATCACTTCAGATCATAACCTCGCGCCTTAAAGAAAAAGAAGAAGAAGAACGCTAGGATAGAGCAAGTCCACATATTGAAATATCCGTGGCGTAGTTGTTAGTACACACACCTCCTACCGGGGAGATCTATGTTCGATTCTTACCTCGATAATCTGCAAGAGGGTGTGACAAACCCACCGCGAGTAAAATCTATTAAAAAACAAGACGGTTTAAAGTGGGCAAAAAACTGCGAGTCCCAAAAACAAGTTGGCCCTGGCTCACATGAAGCTCGTTCACCTTTGAATTTTTAAGAAAACTTGGTTACAGAAACACAGAAAATCGTATTTGAGGACTCACCGCCGATCAAAACAGGAGATTCGCACAAAGCCAACGATCCTCTAACTGACTTTACTTTATGCCTCAACTTGATTTTAACTCAAAATTTCGTATATTTTTTTCAGACTCCCAATCACGTTGGACGTCTTAGCATCACTTGTGCACAGGCTCGTCTTGTGCGCAATTACGGCCTCACTCGAATGGATCCATATGTACGCGTTCGCGTAGGCCACTATGTATACGAAACCCAAACAGATCCGAATGGTGGAAAAAATCCACGCTGGAATCGTGTCATCCAAAGTCAACTTCCCGTCGGAGTAAATTCCATTTCAATCGAAATCTATGACGAGTGCAGCTTTAAAATGGACGAGCTAATTGCTTGGGCCGATATAAAAATTCCCGAGTCTGTGTTGCGCGGCGAAACCCATGAAGAATGGTATCCGCTGAGCGGCAAACAAGGCGAAGCGCTCGAGGGCTCAATTGATGTTGTTCTCAGTTTTGGCACTCAACCAGTGGCACCCTATATGTATCAGGCGATTCCCGCAGCTCCCATGGTAATGGTTCCTCCTGGTCGACCAATGCCCATATTTGTAGCACCGCAACAGCCTCAGATGCCGCCTCCAGTACCACAAATCAGTGAAGCTGACGTGAAACAAGTAAAGTACAAAAAAGAATTATTATTGCAATCGACTAAAATTTTTTTTGGCTTTTATTTTAGGTCCAAGAAATGTTCCCCAACATCGATAAGGAAGTCGTCAAATCCGTGTTCGAAGCCAATCGAGGAAACAAGGACGCAGTGGTCAATTCATTGCTACAAATGAATGAGTAAAATTTCTTTCTTTCAATGGTTTCTTTTTTTCTGTTGTTTTGTAAGCATTCCGGCTAAATTGGGAGTGGGACAAGATACCAAATAATTTTCAATCGTTGGCCCAATGCGCCGCCATTTCTTTTTGGCTAAGACTTTTTACGACTTGGATGTGCAAAAGTAATTTAATCAGTTCTTTCCAATTATTTATATATGAGATAAAAAAATAAAAAAACAGTCTAATACGATTATTAATAAAATGTAATTTTAATATATTTAAAAGTGTGTTTTTATTCGTTTTTTTAAGCAGGAAGCTGGTTGAACTGCGTTCAAATAAACCATTGGGAAATAGAGACAATAGAATTCTATTGAGTCAGACTTAGTGCGCGCCAAGGACTAAGAAATTACTGGCACAGTCGTGAATGGTTCAGTCAAGAATTTTTCGCCGAAGGTAAGTTCATCATCCGCGAGGGTTTGACAAGCCCTCCGAGAGTATTAATTGTCTTGAAAAACTTCTCAAAGTACCGTTCGGATTCGGCAAAAAATTGTAGGTCCCCTTGTATGTAAAGAAATTAACAAACCAGCATATATTGTTGAGAAGTTGGCCCTGGTTCACCTCGAGCTGTTGCGCCACTCTATTTATTTTATTTATAAGTTCATCGGAATGAATTTGGCGCCCAACGTGGGTCACCCACCAATTTCAACACAAATAAAACAACGAATGAAAAGTACGACTGAAATACAATGTTTTTATTAGATCGGTTGATACCAATTAGCAAAGCGTGTAAGCATTTTTAATAATCCTTTGAGAAAAAGACTGCTTAAATAGAGAGAATATTTATTAATGCAATCAATCCAAGATAATAACATCAATGTTGCCACGTTTACCTCCCGAAGAGCTGCCACTTCCGCCCGGCTTATTGGCCTTCTCGTTCAATTGATTTGCCTTCTGTCTTTCAGCCAATTTCTGTTGCAGGGTTTTCATTGGGCTGGTTTGCTGAAGACTGGGCACAGCTGGTGGAGGTGTTGGAATGGGCTTCGGTGTTATCTTACCTCCTGACGGAGGCGCACTCATTGTCATCGGGGGTGGACCAACAGAAGTGATTGTAGCTGCTTGACTGTACGATGGCATGCCGAAGGTCTGCGGTTGCTTGGAAGACTTTGACGACGATGGTATCATGGTGATCTGTGGCGGCAGTGATTTGAGGGCCGTTTCGACGGCAGAATGCAAATCTGATGTGGGCTTCTTCGGCTTGGGATTGCGATTTCGCTTGGCGTAGGGACGCTTTTGGCCCAACATCTGAAATTGCTGAAATTGAGACATCTGAGCGATTTGCGTCATCATTGAGTTGTTAACTCCGGGACCCATGCTCTTTAAAAGCTCGGCGTAGGTGGCCAACATGGCTGCTTGCTGATTGTAGTTTTCCATGCTGAAGTTGTTCATAAGGGGGAAACTCTGGTTTAAACCGGCTAAAGCGGTCAGTTCGGCAGTGGACAAGCCGGCTAGGGCTGCTGCTGCATTTGGTGCAGGAAGAGAAGGACGGGTGTAGGGAGTTGGTGGGATGGACTTCTTCTTTGTGGAACTCTTAGCTTTTGTTTGTGATTTCTCACTTGGCAGTGGCATTTTAATGTCGGGCAATAGGGATACACTCGGCATCTGTTGTGATCGGGACTTTTCCACCGGGAACATACTGGTTGAAGGTGTTATCGACAGTGACTTGGGCAATTCGGGAAGTATCGGAGGAACGGGAGTTTTTGTGGTGAGGTCTGACAATGGCTTCACATAAATGCTTGGGGAATGGGTGGGAACTTTTGTAACTGAAATCGAGGACGAGGTCGATGGCATCGAAGATGACAGTTTAGAGGAGCTCTCCTTCGAGTTTGGCGCCTTCGAAGTGGTGGGAGTGATAGTCAACTCACCGCCACCGATGTTGATTGTGGTCGAGTGTGAAGAGGTTGCAGTTTTCGAAACTTGCGATGCGACCGATGCAATAAGATTTTTTATATCGAATTGTGGGATCTTGGGAGCAGAAGTCGATGTTATCGGAGGGGACAGCTCGGGGATGGTCGAAGCTGATGACGCTTTCAGGGCTGGTAAAAGTGCCATCGGGTTTATGATGGGGTTCATGGAGGGTGCAGCTAGGTTTGGGAGGAGAGATGTGCCGCTGGCAGCTGGGCCACCCAGCATTTTGTAGTACTCGGCAACTAGTTTCTGGAAACCGGCTTGATCCTGTTGACAAAATATAAACGTTTGTATCTCTGAGATGAGCTGTTACCTGTGGGATATTACCTTAGTTATTTGACTGGTCAAGGATGGATTTGTGTAGAGCGCCATTAAGGAGGCTAAAGACGATTGGGTTCGAGCTGCGCTACTTGCTTGAGCTGAAGTTGATGAAACTTGCGGCTGTTGATAGGTTGATGTGCTGCTATGCGATGGTGCATTTTTGCTACCCACTGGCCGCCCACGAGGGCGAGATGTTATCCCAGGAATTTGAATCGGTTTAGTATTCTGAAACGAAAATAATTTGCATGGTGCCAGGGGAAAAAGGGAGAAGTTAAATGTTTGTTCTCTATCTAAAACGTGTAGACTTGTTGCGTTCTTGACTTCCTCAAATATTAAACGCTATGTCAAACTGGAGGAACAAAAACATGAAATTCCAAGCGACCGTTAAAACAAAAACAGAAGCAGAATAATAGCTTGAAATCTTCCTTTAAACGATTGGCGTTGGGTGCCATTTGAGAGGAATGTGACTGAAAAATGCTTTACGCTTGAAATAAAAACTCACCGCTGCTGATGCATTAACGTTGATTGGAGCAGGCTTGACACTACTTGCCGACGAAGATTCTCCCGTTGGTTGGGTTACATTTGGCTGCTGTCCGGTAGCTCCCCCAGCCATTGCTTGCTTTTCTTGATTCTTTCTACTTGCGATCTCTTGCAAGCACAATTTTATGGCCAAATCCAAGAGGTTAAGATTCTCGGGCATTTTGCTAACCTTATCTTGGATATAGAACTTGTACACATCCACCAACAACTGAGTGAACTGTGGTTCTTTTTGGTTCATATACTTTATGCATTTCTTGTGTGCCTTGTAGATGTCAATCAAGAGATTTAAAGTCTCAACATTATCGCGAGTTTCTGTGATTCGCTTGAGGATATTGCGCATAATTTGAACACAGAATGTCATTGCTTGCTGGTACAGATCCATGCGTTCCGAGTCTTTGATGTAACGCCTAGAAATGTTTTCAAAATCATAAAAGTCATTAGGATTATGTTTTATGCCCAAATCTTACTTGTCATTATCGGGATTCCGGTACAATTGCAAAGCGACATCTATTAGTAGCTTGTGATTGTTTGACTTTCGCAGAACCTGAATGAGGATGCTGACACATTTGACTAGGTGCGACGAAAAGCTGCCAGGACGATCGATTTCCGACGACGGTATCCGCCATATTCCATTGAAGATGTTGTTGTTCTTGCGGTCTGAGAAAAGCCCGTTTATCTGGTTGCCCAAATTTGTGGTGTATTGACCCAGTAGGAGTTGTCGACATTTCTCAAGATCATTTAACCTTTCAGGTGCGTGCATGTAATGATAGACTAGACGATACACAGATTTGTAGTGTTCTGGAAATCTGGTGACGCATTCCTCCAAATTGCGTACACAAGCACGATAGATCGCCTCGAGTTCATGATCGGAGTATGGAGCGTTTTTGTCACGTTTCTTTCCATCGTCTGTGGACGAACTATCGGAGTCGGAACTGTCTGAGTCAGAGCTTGAAGAGTCCGAGCTGCTGGAGGATGATGCTGAGCTTGTTGTTCCGGTATTGGTGCTTGTTGTATTCGTAGCTGAGCTTTCCTGAAATAAAAAACAAGAATAAATATTTAGAAAAAAAGTCGAAATTATTAGGAAACCTATTAAACCAAGGAGTATGCTGCTAAATATTGCAATGGGAAGATAAATGTAAATATTGAGCAATATTGCAAGGGTCCATTAAACATGGCTGTGGTATCTTATTATCTTTCAACTGTTCTTTACTCAAAACTGTTTAAAGGATTCTTCGAAATGTAATCAATTTATAAAGCTTGAAATTTATATTACTCATAGACTCTATTACGTGATTTAAGGAAAACATGACAACGCAATGTGGGCTTCATATCTCATACCTTAAACTCTTGCATGTGAGAGAAAGCTTAACTCCCAGAACACTTTCTACACCGTCTTTAAGTAAACACTAGTAACACGCAGTTTGCCGAGCCCTTATGAGGACAAGTTTAAGTCTTAAGTTTAAGTTTTCACTAGATTATGGAAAGGTTAAAGAGTACAAATTTAGTACAGAAAACTAACTGAACCTCAATTGTTGAGTCTCAGCTGTAAAACGGAGAAGGGTCCTTATGTTACCATCAGCTTGGTCTAAGAAAGGAGGAGGCCATTCGGAAGAGAGATTACTTTGCAGCACATTAAAAAAACATGCGCAGTCAGTTATCACCATAGACGTAGAGGAAACGCCTTAAACTGTGTGATCTGGTCCGGCATCAAAAGATCACATACCAAAATGGATGCAATATACTTTTCCCTTGGCGCATTGTAGCAAATTTTTAAGCCAAAAGCTACACTACAAGTCAGAAAGGGGGTGTCCTCGTTCACGGGCACACTTAGAGCTAATCAGTCGTGTGTCATATCACTGTGTGGAATACCTGAATACCTGAACTACCATCATAGACGCATATATAATGACTTCCCGATTGGGCGAAATGGGAGTTCAGTACGGGAGTTTTTTAAATGACAAGCAATTTAGGTCAGGCTGCTACTCAATGGACCTCAATACCTCAATGGTTGAAAGGGCTCCGGAAAAGAAGAGGTCTGCGTTGCGCCTGACTAAGGGGCAGCGGAAGATGAAAAGGAAGCAGCTGACAGATTACCAGCGACACACGATCGCATCGCTCAGGTTATTGGTAGAATCACCAACTGAAGTGAGTTTCTGGAGCTGATGTGGTCATCATCGTCAACATCATCATTTTCTTATTACAGTTTATCTTTAGAAGGGTCGCGGAGCGAGGGCGGCTAAATGGTCCTTCCATCGTTCTCGATCAGACGCCACCAACTCAAGTGACACATGCGCGATCCGTAGGCGGGTTTCGGAGATGTCCACGGGGGCGACGCGCACGCATCTCGGCAAGCATGAATTGTCTATGAAGTCTGTCGTGGGGCATGTTTATTGGGCTGCACACCCAGGATTTGCCCGGTAGACTCCGAGAAATCATTAGAGATCGCGTATAGCTATCCTCGTTTTCTCTTCTGTATGTTTTTGCCATATGAGTTTGCTGTCTAGGCTAAGATCTTCCTAGATATTCAACTGTTGTCAGTACAGTGCCTGACAGATTTATTGGCCTCAGTAGTTCGAGATATTTTTTTCTCGTAAAGGGTACTATTGTCGTTTTTGCCGGTTTCAGGCTTAGACCGGCTTTCGCGCACCATTCTCGCGTTATTTCAAGCCTCTTATGTCTAGTTCAGCGAGGGTCAGATAAACCCATACCAAGGGTATGATTTGTCATGAAAGACCTCTCAATTTGCCGTTCGGAATCGGAGAAAAATTGTTGGTCCCGTTCATGGGTGTAAAAACACCTGTAACGCACACAACATGCATGATTGTTGGAGAGGTCGGGCGATGGCTCGTTTAAGCTGCAAGTGCCAGTGTTTTTCGTATGTGTAATATGACAGAGAGTTTTTTCAAATCCTCCCCCGCCAACAATGGCTATGTGATCCGCATATGCCTGACATTTAACGGTTTGGTTGGTTAAAATCTGAAGAAACTCATCGACAAAAAGGCTTCACATTTGGGAGACGGAGCTCTTCCTTGTGGGCATTTCCTCGTAGTGCTTACTCTGATGATACCTTGTGTGATATGCGTTTGTGATGATCATGTGCTCATATTTCGTATATCCACTAAGCTATAGTGTTGTTTTGGCTCCATCGATGTCTAAAAAGGCGCACAATACTATCTTCTTTGCCTCAAGAGCACTCTGAATGTTATCAGTTAGCTGATCCACCAGCCCTTGACTTCAAGTAGATGTAGTCAAGTCAAGCAAGAGCTGTGAAACTATGCAGAAAAATTCTGGACGAGTTATCACTTGGCGACACTGTAACTCTGTGTTGGGTGAAAGTTCACACCGATATCCCGGGAAGCGAAGAATTCCGCTGAGAACGATAGCACGCAGCATAGAAAATGAATCTTTGAGTAGAACCTACGTCGGACAGAACTTGATACGTGCAGACACACAAGGGAGCTATGGCCAGCGGTAAACAAACAAAGATCACTATTTATGAGCGGGTTAGCCCTCAGGGATATCCGAGTACTCAAGGGAATCCTCACGGTGCACTGCGCTGTGGATCTACACGCTGAGCGGCTTGGCATACCGCATAACGATTAGTGTTGAAGCTGCAGGGACGTTGAAGAAATTGAATCCGTTCGTCACCTGCTATGCGAATGCCCAGCCGTAAACACAGGCGTTGTACTCTCGGCATTTACTTTTCAACGAGCTCGAAGATCTAAATAATGTAGATCTTCTAAGAATTATAAACAAATCCGGATGGGACTCTATCGTCTAACAGCAGTTTATTTCTGTTTTCGTTTCAGGTGTTAAGGAGGTTCCCAAATGGACACAATGGACCCAACTGCTGGTCTAAGTGAATATTGTCACATGGGCATCCATCAACCTAACCTAACCTAGGCTAACCTTTAGGCTTTTTTCTCTTTCGCGATTGTGTTGGAACGTTGACTGGGATCGCCTTTTTGACAGGGTTCGCAGGACCTCTCTTTTAAACATAGCAAAACCAACTAAACCCGTCGTAGTTCATCATTTTCCTGGTTACAGGTTCTTTTACGTAGAGGCTTCCTCGGATCCCACGCTGCAAAAGATTGTGAACCATATAAAAGGGCCGCTCCGGACGTACAACGTGTTGTAGAGCTTTCATTACAGCTAATGTAAAGAACTACAATAAAACGCAAACGACTAGGGACGCTTTCCTGGTGTACATTGACTTTAATTGGGAACTCTTCAGTGGTGACTCCGAAAGGACATCCATTCTTTGTTTGGCTCCATCTCATGTGCATGATTGTTAGCGCCATATATATAAGATTTCATGGTAGTCTATCGAAAGTTTTTTCAAAAGATGTTTGCATCACGGTGTTTATCTATTATGATCCTTATACTTTGGATTGCATAAGTCGTTGACTTGCCCACGACCAACTCGAACTGGTTCTCAGTCTCGAATATCTAGTACCCGTTCGATTATTTTCATTGTGCGTGTTATCAGCTTCGGTGGGTGTCACAGCATTGTGTATCACTTTTTCCATTGTAGAAAAAAAGAAGATAAGTTTCCCTCCTCTGATTAGGCATTGGATCACCTGTTATAAGTTTGGAGATGAAGGCCTGGACCCATTCACTTTCAGAACTCTGAGAGTATCTGATCCGGCCAAACCGCATTTTCCTTTTTTGGTGTACTTAACCGGTTTCCCAACTCTTTGACTGTGACGTCTGGTATTTCTTCCCAGTTGGAAGTGGTTTCTTCTGGAAAGTGTGGCCTGGGAAACTGTTCATTCAGAAGTCCCTCACAGGACTGCCACCACCTGTGAAGAATTTCGTCGTCATCCACAAGAAGCTGGCTCTGAGTTTTGTTGATGAACTTTGGCGAACGAATCTCCTGCATGGCTCCTTTTTTGAACGGCAATTTTGAAGATTTTAGCCTTTTATCTGATTCGGCCCAACCTCTTTTAATTTTTTGGAGTACTTAACCGCCTTCCCAACCTCTTCGCCTGTATTTGACTGGTGGTACTTCTTCCCAGTTGGGAGTGGTTTCTTCTGGAAAGTGTAGCCTGGGAAAATGTTTATTATAAAGTCCCTCACAGGACTGCTGTCACCTGTGAAGAATTTTGTCGTCATCCACAAAAAGCTGGGTGGTATTGTTGATGAACTTTGGCTAACGAATCTCCTGGGCATTCCTCCTCCTCTGAGCGGCAATTTTGAAGATTTTAGCCACGTTTTGTGGCCTGTGTATCAGCAGTGAAAGAAGAAACTTCCTCTAATTCCTGATATAGAGGGCCTATATATTCTCTTTGTTTGAACCTGGCTGCACTTCATCTTAGCGAGACTGCTGAGGTGTCTATATTACAAATCGGTATTAAAACTATGCACTGAAAAGCTTACCCTAAGTATGTTACCCCACCGAGTCGTTTGGCATAAATCCTAATCCTGCCTCATTGAGATCTGGTTGAGTTTTTGCATATGATCAGGCTTCTAAGACCCTTCACAACTTATGTCTATATGCAATTTCGTTTAATCTGATACCAGTGCAGTGCATGTAGCAATATCTTAGTTCGGCCTTAAGGAACTGATTCAATCAGTTCATCAAATTGAAACTTGATTAAACTGAACAAAGCCACAGAGGACTAAAATTTCTCCCTAATCCTTATCCCATGGCATATAATATAGGTACTTGACAAATAATAATTACATCGTCCAATTAAATTAATCGCATATGCCTGCGTACCTCATATAACTCAATCAATTAACTAAGGCGCACAACATGAATTGAACTTATACTCTCGTCTCCCACGTCCCACATCGGTACTCAAACCACCCCTGACTGTAATTAGCCCCCATGTTTCGTCAAGTCACAATCATTTATGAGTGAGAGGAACCAGACAATCTCAAAGTATAATTAGGCGTTTCCTTATGTGAAAAATTTGTGTCTCGATACTTTTGGGTGAATCAAATTACATACAACCCTTCTTCGCTGTGGCACCTATAAAGGAGGCGCTGAACCAGCATAGTTGTATTTTGTATAGGCCGCGCGGTGGGGTGGTGTAACTTCCCCAATCAAAATACTTAATTGTATCCCATAATCATCATCATCATCCCGTCAATGGGAATTTTTGTTTGTTCCATTGTTTTCATTACACACAACACATTCGACACAATGCAGATGGCAGACATGCCGCGTGTTTCGGCAGAAGAAAGACACCACACATAGAGCACCCAAGAGGGGGAGCGAAGGATATTTTTCTGCAAGGATAAACGACACACGTCTGCACACACATATCTAGGTATATGGGGATATAAAGATGAGCGAAGTTTTATCTATAATCTGTGTGTGTAATTGCAGCACTTTCACAAGTGTGCCGGTGCCGGCTAGAACGGAGAATCCGGGCTGGGTTGGGAGCGGGTTGAACGCTAAAGTACAGGATCAAGTTAGCAGAAACCGAAGCGGCTTGCCTATAGCATTTTGGAAGTAAAGTACAACGTACACCCTTCAAAGGACATCCGCTCGAGAGAGTGGCAAGCACATAGCAATGGAAGGACAACGTTAAAATGATGATGATAATGACAAGGGAACGATGCTGATGATGACGTTGTTGGTCGAAAGAATCGGAAGTGAATTCCATCAAAACAAATTGTGTTTCTTGTTTTTTTTTTTGCAAGCAGTTTCAGCGAGAAGGGAGTAAACAGAACGAGAATGGCAAAAACACAAAAAGGACGACAACAAAAAGGGGGAACATAGAAAATCTACGATAGGATATTCGGGTATTTTGTGTCACCCTTCGCCTTCGCACCTACCCTATTGTGTGGTACGGATGTGTAGATTTACATGCAGAATAGAGTTTATTGCGGCACATGCGCGATTGAGTGGAATTTATGGAATTAACTCCTGTGCTAGTGTTGCCGTTTAAGGAACTCTTAAAATTAATATCAAAACTCAATTCGAGATTTAGAGTAGTGTTTAATGTATGCTTTTGCTTTGAGTTAACTAAAAGATTTCAAAATCTTACGTTTCCACCGCAAATTTCACTGAATAAGTGAAAACCTAAGGTAACAGAGAGAATTCTAAATATGTAAGACAAGAAGTGTTTTCAAAGTGCACCTTTGCCAAGAAGGGAAGCAGATTAACATTTACTTTGTTTGCAGTTTGAAAAGTTACTGCTTAAAAGGGGCTCTAAATATCAATTATGTTGGACTTAAGGCCAAAAAGTTGGGCTCCTCTGAAAAGCTTAGGACGAGAGAGTGAACTTCATCAAATGAGTCACAAGGGACTGGGATCAAACTTAACACGTTATGCAATATGCTTGTAAAAGGACTTATGACATTTGGCTATTGGACTATTGTCATTTGGATATGAATAAGTCGAGGGATTCAATTTCCTAAACTTTTATAAGCCTTGTAGTTGGTTCACCAAAATTTGTGTTCCTTCTAGTTAACAACTTTTTGGAAATCTAAGGGCCAATTTATCAGTGCGAAATTACATCTGACAGGAGATAATGTATTATATGAAGTCCTGATTAACCCCATGATTAATTTCATCTAAATCCTGGTCTAACCCCGGCTTAACTCGGCATTGAAAAACTGACCTTAGGTGGCGAACACTTACTAATAGGAGGTGACTTCAGGACTTATGACCTTAAGAAGCCCGTTTGTCAATAATATTATAGGTTCATATCAGTGTATCTGTAGGCCAGCAAATTTAACCAGCGATTTAATATTCACACTGTGGCTGCTGTGTTGAAAAAAAATGCCAGGAACTCCAAATCGATATCTACCACCTTTTCGTCGATTTCAAGTTATGACAGCATTGATAGAGACAAGCTATCTATAAACGGCAATGTTTAGTTTTTACATTCCTTCCAAACTCGGCAATTTGTACAGGATTATGACGGAAACCTCACGATGATCTGTCAAGATCGGTGAAAACCGATCCTTTTAATGTCAAAAAGGACTAAGACAAGGCGACAAGCTGTCATGTGACTTCTTTTTAAACTTCATATTTCAGAGAATTGTTTCAGAACTCCCTCGCCAACACCAGAGGCACAATTTTTCAAAAGCCCGTACAAATTATCGCATACGCCGAAGACAATGACATAATCAAAAGAACGTAACGTTATGTCAGTGAAGTATTGGGATAGAAGAGGCGAACATGGGCTTAGCAGCCAATGAGGGCAAAACAAAGTTCATCATAAAAAAGGAACACCCAATGTCTTGGGCAAAACATCACCATTTGACAGCTGTAACTTTATGGTAGTTAGGGACTTTGACTATACCTGGGTTCGGCTAAAAATTAAGAAAACAACTAAACTGAGATTGTACGAACTCTTGCCAATTGCCGCTTCTTTGGGCAATTGTGTAGCTGAGTATCTGTGTCTGTGTCTGTGGCTGTGTCTCGCAGTTCAGCTTACGGGAACACGTATATAGCGCCACAATGCGTATCTCGCTGTCTCTGATTTTAGGTGAAAAATGTGCCGAGACACAGCGACAGACACAGACACACATTGTGCCCGGCTTGTAAGTGTCTATTTGTAAGACCCTCATCATCCCGCAGTCCTGCATTAATGGTGCAGAAGCTTGGACCCAATCAATGACGGATGAAAACGCTTTAGGCTTAATCGAAAGGAAAATACTTATGGTAGTTTTTGTCCCGTCTGCATAGATGGAGAGTAGAGTAAAAGTTATAACAACGCAATGAACCTATGGGCTGTACAACGTCACTGACCTAGCCAGAAGAATCAGAGTAGGTATAACGGCTGCGATGGCTTGGTTATCTAGATCGGTTGGACATCCCGGAAAATCTTCGAATCCACCCAGCAGGGACGGCGGAGTAGAGGAGAACCGCATGCGAGTGGAAGGGGACCCCAGTCAACTTTGCATGCAAAACTGGTGATGGCTATGAGGAGACAGAGCTGGGTGGCAAAGCTTGCTGAAAGAGGCTCACCCCGAACTATAGCGCCTTCTTAAATATAAGTTTGTAAGTAAAACTCGGTTTTGGAAAACGATTTTAATGTCTAGAGTTAAGTCTTAGTCCAAAGTTTGATAGCTTTGATTCCCTGAGTTTTGATTAGGGAAATGGCCCATGGATTCTGAACACTAACGCTTTTGTTCGACTTTCGATGTTACTGGTCTCGTAATAACTTGTTGCCGTTACCAGATAACTTATCTGGGAAGAGCCAATAGCAGAGCATCGAAGCAGCTGTAACCTAGGGAGAACAGAGTAAGCCTAATTGACTACGTTGAGTCCTAAACCGATCTTAGATCTGTCAGATCTGAACGTTAGACAAGTTAGACAAGGCACAGGAGCTTAAATTTTGGCACTGCGCAATATTGGCCTTAGACCTTTAACAAGGCAAAAATTGGACCGCCCCCAATAACGACTATGCCCACTTTTAACATGTTAAATAAATAAATAGAGTGGCGCAACAGCTCGAGGTGAACCAGGGCCAACTTTTCAACAATGTATGCTGGTGTGTTAATTTTTTTACATACAAGGGGACCTACAATTTTTTGCCGAATCCGAACGGCACTTTGAGAAGTTTTTCAAGACAATTAATACTCTCGGAGGGCTTGTCAAACCCTCGCGGAGGTGGGGACCGTGAAAAAGAACAAGTCTTTTTGTTTCAGGTGACGATGGCAGGATTCGAACCCAGACCTCCGGCGTAGTAAGCACACACACTAACCACTACGCCACGGCACCCCACACTTTTAACATGTTAGACCTTTAAAAAAAAAGGTCTTTTTTTTTTTTTTTTTTTTTTTTTTTTTTTTTTTTTTTTTTTTTTTTTAAACATGTTAGACCTTTAAAAACCCGATTTCTCGAAAAGTTGACTCCAAATCGAAAAAAAATTCTATAACAAATATTAAAGATATCGCTATTTGCTAAGTTTGCTCCATACAAAGTTTTGAGCTCCGCCCCTTTATAGGGGGCGTTTTTAGCAAAAAAACTGTTTTTTTCTGAAATAATGTTCACTTTTACCGTATTTTCTCATGATTCAAACGAAATAACAATTAATTTATTTGAATTTTAAGCTCATGCCCACTTTTGGGGGCGTGGCCTATACAAATAATATATGAATTCGGGCCAAGAAACTTTAAGTATATAGAAGTTTGTCAGACAAAAACTCTTGCACTTACTCACTTGTTTCATTTAAGTTTGGTATCTTCTTAGCTTAAGTTTCGCTTTCCTTGTTTTTCCAGCTACGTTTACTCCTCTTTTCATACTTTAGTACCAGCATTAAATCTTTTCACAAGTTAATAACTTTGCAACACTCTTACTTCGGCGGAACCAACTTTCTACAACCCTTCGAAGTTTCCGTTTGTATTTCTCACTTCCCCAAACAGTTCGTAGTTTGCCGTCGCACGAATGCGTCGTGTCTCTTCCGAAGGGTTGAAAAATTCGAGCCTTAATTCATATAGTTTTCAGTCTCCTACCGGATGGTCTATCGGTCCTTTAGTGCTTTAATGTTTGCGGCGTTTTACAACAGCACGAGCGCTTCGTCGTGTTTCATCTATTCACCGCATATTGAGCCACTTCAACACATACTCTCTAAGGAATTCGAGCACAACACAACAAAAAAAGGAAGCAAATCCTTTCAATTTGCGTATGCTGCATAGATACATGTGTTCACGAGCCGCCCCCTGAGAGGGTGAAATGTAATTTCAATTTATTTTGGCGTGGTCAAATGGAAATTAATTTTTTCACTCGTTGTCGTCGGTCGGCATAATATTTGTTGTTGTTTTTTTGTCGTGTCAAAGTGTGAGGGAAAGTGTTAAAAAAATAAAAGAAATAAAGTGTACATGTGTAGGTGTAAATGCTTGTGTAAATTTAAAGAAAACAAAGAATGTTCCGTCTAAGCACATACGCCGCGTGCATTGATCCAAGGACATAAAAGCCGAATTCCTCGCCATCGCGCGGTTTGAACTAATGACGGGATCTCAACAAAAAATGCCGAAAACCCGACCGTTGTATACGCGACGTCCTTGCTGTTGATGCTGATATCTTTTGCTTTTTACTGATTTTATGTTTATTATCCTGTTGGTTTGCCTTTTTTTTTTGTGAACCACCAAGGATAGGGCCATTTCAAAGGAGGAAACAAAATCGGACAGAGGGGAAAAATATGTTTATGCAGCGCTTCCTTTCATATACAACACTCCTTGTGGTGTTTGTCATTTCGGGAAATCAAGATCAACTTACGTCCGCATCGAGTTTTAAGGATAATTTCAGCGATAATGGCAAGGAACCGGGAATAACTGCCATGCGACAATCTAATGGGTTAGTCCTTAAAAAGCAATTGTCCTTTTTTTATGGTTTAATGTTTATGTATTCAATTTCGCTGGTGTGGGTTTAATGCGATTAAGTTGATATCGCTGCTCGTTGTTTTCCCTTTTTTCCTTGAATAAATTCCTCTAAGCTAAGCGAACAATCTACACTTCAAAGGAAGGCGTCCCAAAGCGACAGTGGATAGACGACAGCAACGCAGAGCAAGAAGTAGTAGCGCCATATATAACAGAAGCAGCTTAGCATCGACGAAGAGAATTAAATCTTCCCCCGCAAAACCTGAAGAAAGCCATCAGTAGTGGTGGTACAGAGGAGAGACAAAACCAGAACAGACCAAAAACCGAAATGAAGGCGACCGTCATAAGGGTATTAAGGACCCCCGATGCAATTTCAAGGCTCCATTCCGAAGAGCTCAACATTTGCCTTTGTTGATGATGATTTTGGTTTTCTTTTATTTTTTGGGGTTGCTTCTGCTTATAAGGGGGTTGGCTGACTGGTGGGTGGCCTCCGCCTCTCAACCCCTCAGCAATGGTATGGCACATAGTAAGGCCGCCCATTGATGGAAATCCAACTATAGTGTATAAGGGTGAAATCGGCTGCAAGGGAATTTGTATATTTAATTAAGCTGAAACCTCAATGAATACATTAATTCGCTGACGGGGATAGAGTGAAGCAGAAATGCTTAAAATTAATCGGGGTTAGGGCCGGTATGTTTTTATCAGTGCATGACCCTAATTATGGCGAAGTTAAGAATTCATTTCGGATATTATACAAGTTTTTAAGGCGAATAATTTTATCTTAAAAATAAGAAGGTTCAGCAATCATCGACTGCGACAGCAAAAATTTTGGGTAAAAGGAACAGAAACAAGGCAGTAATGCGAGGAGATAACATTTTTCCAAATGTCTTCGAATGTCGAATCGAGAGTCGTAAGGAGTTTGGTAGGGAACAATGTTTGCCTTAAGGGTTTGAAGCTTAAGTAAAACAAAAGTATTTCAGTGTTTGAGGCCTAGCTACGAATATCAATTATCTATGGAGGAACGTAAGATTTCTTGTCGTTTCAGAACGCCGAATAGAGAAAGCATCTCATGACAAATATTACTGTCGGTAGATTTGTGAAAAAACAGAATACTCGACCGTTTTCCTATCGCAAATTGAGTTTTTATTTCAGTTGAACGCCAGGGACAAACTACGATATAAATCGCGTCATTAATTGTCGCTACGATACTGTGTCGCATGATATCGCTAGCGACAATTTTTAAGATTTCGACTACTCAAGCCGCACGTACTAAAGTCTGACACGTGTTCACATTCTCACATTCTTATTTACAGAAACCATTTTTCCATGTGTCGACTATGCTTGCGGCAGAAAATCGTGTGGGTTTTGAACCGTTGTTGTGAAGTCCCTCAACTTGTTACTTACGCCTAAATACTCTTTAATAACTATGAATATCCCGAGCTAATGGTATGAAAGTACCCTTCCCTTTTTGCTTTAACATTAATATAAGCAGAGTAGGATTGAAGTGTATTAGGGGCTGTTACTGAGCAGTGAATAGGGACTCTTGAACCACTGAGTAGTGACTCTAGTGGTTATTAAAAGTGAGCCAACATCTAGTGTGGAAGTTTTAATCAAACCAAACATTCATTTATTGTCAATTCCATGTAGAACTTTTGGTTACTCACGTTCGTTCGATGGCAATAAATGAATAGAATAGAACGTCATTCATGACATTGTAGCAAGCGACCATCCGAAGGTCAAAACTGTTGATGAGTTATAGAAGATTATCGTGAGGGGCAACAATTTTAGTTTCTTATTGTTATTATGACGTTTTGGGACGCGTACGTTTTCCGCGAGTCTCGTATGGGTTTAAAATTCGATAAAAAATGCAAATTTTATAATTAGCTTATTTCCGAAAAACATTGCACAGTGTCTCAATGCCTGAAATTGCCAAAGGTTGTACATGACATTGTCAAAAAGATCCACCATAAGAAAGCAAACAAAGACACAATTTGGGTTAACCTTAACCTTTGGGTTACCCGTAAAGGCACGACCCTGGGTGGCAGGAAACTTTACTGTTGTTAGGCAGATTTTTAGACTCCAGCATCGTTTAAACATTTCCTCGGATCACGATATTATACTAACACATTTGAAGGATAGTCACAAACCCTTGATCCCGAGTTCAAAACAAAAAAACGCGAACCCGCCTCAGGCAGGAAGGGCGAACAGGCAAGGATTGGTAAAAATAACTTACTAAAATAAAGCAACTTTTTGCTGAACAATGATAACAACAGGAGCAGCTCAAGTGCGGAAACGACGCACGGGAAAGACTACACAAAATATGTTGCAGAGAAGTAGCGTACAGGAAACGCCTGCTTTCCATGGCCTAGGTAAAAGTACGACAGAGAAAATAAAACTACTGTGGATGCCGTCATATAGGTAGTGATTATTGTGTGTTCTTTTTCAAAGCCAAACGTATACAAGAGAGTGTAAAAACTTTTAGGTGCATTTCGGATTCGTTTTTTTATAAAACGACAATGGCTCGGAATTTTAGCCCACGGAAATTTAGCACCCATACAGATTCTCTACGCGGGATATTGTCGGGACATGATGTGGTTTCAAAAAGTTCCAGGAGCTATCCTAGAGCCGGCTGAGGTCAGGGCTTAAAAACCTCGAGTTAGTGGCACGGGATGGAAAAGGATGAAAGAACAACTTAAGCATCCTGTCTCGAATCTTTTCAACAGAGAAATGGCGAAAAAAATTGCCTCAGGGTGACTCACACGTATACTAAACGTCCGAAATAGTTAGGTCAACACATTCATCCATTCCATACATACCTCTAAAATGTATGTATGGATGGATGGACGGAATTCTCTTTTAAGAAGTCATGGTCTCACTAGGAAGTCTGCTGTTGAAGTTGCATTGGCGCAAGATCATTCAATCGATCAATGATCGTGGGCGTGATTGTAAAAAAATCTCAAGAAGTTGCAAAAAAAAACTTTTGCGGATGCCGTGTTGTAGTGTTTATTATGAAGGAGATCTGGGTTTGATAACAAATATCGGGAAATAAAACACTTTTTTTCCTCGATATTCCAAAGGGGAAAAGTTCTACAATTAAGGTTGGAATAAAAACTTCTTTTCTAAGAGCTATTAAGTCGATATCAGAACTTTAAAAACATTGCGAGCCCCTTTTCGATAACGAAGCCTGTTAATTAAACGGTGGATGATCATGGGTCATCGATCATAAGTGTAGATCTGGATTGATCGATTGATCGAACCAAAATAGTTGGGCCAACCCAAGGGGGAAAACTTCTACAATTAAGGGTGGAATAAAAACTTATTTTCTAAGAGCTATTAAGTCGATATCAGAACTTTAAAAACATTGCGAGCACCTTTTCGATAACGAAGCCTGTATTTTAAACGGTGGATGATCATCCGTCATCGATCATAAACGTAGATCTAAATTAATAGATTGTTCAGGGAGGGTTTCTTCGACACTCAATATTGGTAAATAAGAGACCTGGTTCTTTTTCACGGCCCAGGCTTCGTAAAAGTCTGGCAAAACATACTTGTTAAAAGCTTTTAATAGCACGGCACGGATTATGTATGATATTTTTAGTCGATGTACGGAGGAGTTGAACGAATACAACTTAGAGGGTTGTTAAAAGTTGGTCCTGGCACACCTCGACTCTCGAGCCAGTTCTTGACTTAAATCGAGAATGACTCGGGGACTTTCGAGTGATCGTCCAAAAAAGTTAGGTTAACCCAAAAGGGTGGAAACCCAGAAATGAGGAAGCAGGTAAAGACTGCTCTTTTAAGTAGCAACGATCCCAACCCTGACCACTTAAAAAGCGACTAAGAGTTTTTTTTTCGTCCGAAGCTTCATAAGGGAGTGGCGTAAGATCATATGATCATTGCGATCATCGATTGTGGATATAATAAGATTTTTTTTTTGCTAAATGAGTCCTTAGAACATGGAATGAAACTTGCTTCCACTATGAAACAAGCTTTTATAATAATGGAACCAATACTAGGAAAATTTTTCAATCAAAGAGCGTATCGCGGGGGATAAAGAAATCTGATGATGGAAAGAGGCAGACTGACATTTAAAAAAAAAAAAATCTTTCACTCCTTTTCGACCTACAACTCAGTTTTTTACATTCATAAAACTATGCACTCAATAATAAATTATTTGAAATGGAAGAAGTCTAAATTAAGAAAAATAAGAAGTAAAGCTAGAAGAATCGCGTTATTCAAGTCATGTGCGGCTAAAATAAGTATTTTATTCCATGCTATAATTTTCCCAAAATTGTCTGTATTAAGAATACAAAATAAAAAAACAATATATTTTAGCCTATATTCTTTAATAAAATATGTTATAATTCTTTATAGAAAGGATATTATATTAAATTATGAAATAATATAATATTAGAATATTATATTTGTATAATAATATAATAAAAAAATATTATAATAATATTTATTATAATAATTGATATGGCAATTAAACTTTCCAGTTATAAATTAAGTTATAAGGCTGGTGAGTGTACCTTAGGACAATTACTTACTTTAGCCCCAAATGAAATTTGTAGCTTCAAATTCAAATCCACACGAAGAAAAGTATAAAAAAAAGAATGTCTGCGTATTATAATACCTCAAGGACTCCCTTTCTCGTTTAATCAGAAACGCGCCAACTGGAAATCTTTCTTTTTTTTTTAATACGTAAGCAAGACATTTCTTTCAGCAAAATCGCACGTTGTCGTTTGAAAATAATGAAATAACAGATGTACCGCTGTCAACTCTTGCATTCAAATTTTTGCAGTTCAATGAAACGAAAAGGAGAAAGCAGTACGTACACGAACGAAAGAAAAAAATCACACGTTTCTCCCATGCAAGGGGTATCCAATACATTCGGGTTTTGAGTAATATCATGACGTGTCGAGTAGCTTTTTCAAATAGATTTGTACACCTCCGAATCTTGCCTTTTCAAAAGATTTTCTGTTGGCATGTAGGACTTTATCCTTTTCACATTCAACCGGTTAAGGAATATATTCCTTTCAATTTTAAGTTTGAACAAAATCAAACCCCATGCAAAGAAATAAATATATAGAAATTCAACCTTTTCCAAAGGACCTACATCAAAAATGGCTTTATTAATGCTCTGCAAAGGGGTTTCACTTGAAAAATAACTCCTTTAGGACGATAGCACATTGAACCATGTCAGGTGTATAACACAACAATAAATCTATAGGAACCTTTGAGAAAATATATATGGACGTTAACGAAAATAGCTCCAACCTGTTGTTTTGCACAATTTTCGCCCAATTCAATGAAGGTCCTTTCAAGGAGTTTGTTTGAGGGAAAACTTGAACAAAGAAGAAAACCCCAAAGGCATTTATTGAAGAATGTTCTAGATTGGTTACAGATTAAACGCATGCAGCTTTTAAGGTTCGTGTTACTTTCGAAAAAGTATCGAATCGTTTTTAGATCTTTGTAAGCACGAAGGATTAAAAACGAAACTCAAGCATGACATGGTAGATTTACCATTTTTAAAATGCAAAAAGAGTCTGCTTCTGAGAATTATTTTCTGCATTTACTACTAAAATATGGCACGAACATCGTTTCAATTTCCTTTGAAGAAAGCTTGACGATAATGACATGACTTTAAGTAGCATGGGATTTTCAGTTCCAAGAAATATTCAATCAACCCATAGGGTTCTCTGTTTCGTCCTTAAAATTGTGAACTATATCCAACAGAGAGAGACTGTGTGGGATTATTTATTAACGTTCTTCTTGGTATATTACATGAAAAGGATGAGATTAATTCAAAGAGTTGAATATCCCAAAGCAGAGAATTATTTTTAGGAATACATATGGGACCGGGAGTTCATATGGGAACATAATGCAGTTCACAACGTTTCCATGAATGGGCGGACATATGTTTTAGGTAAATGAAATACTCATCCTTTCAGGATATGAACTACCCTTTGTGAAACAGTCGAGCAAAATGTAGGTACATGAATGAATATTAAGTATCGAATCAGAGTAGCATGAGGAGATTTAAATATAAAAGCAATGAACAGCTTTTGTGTGACAAGGAACTAAGCTGATTGGACAGTGAGTGACGAGTTTTATGATATCGCGGGCATTAATAATTCTGTGGGTTGATTGGTACTAGTTGTGTGGCCGTGTTGCAAGCGTCCTATTTTTAATTTTTATAAAAAGCTCACGATCAACGGCTTATGACTACCCTTTAAATGAGTAGGTGCACGCGACTAACCTTAAACAAAAATGCATGGTGTGAGCGTTATTCTTACACACATCTAGCGGACCTACAATTGTTTGCCGGTTTTGAATTGCGAATTTACTATCCCGATCGGAATTCGAACCCGGAATCTCATGTAAAGTAGTCCGACACACCGACCACTGACAGGGCGCCCGCCGCTTAGGGATATCGCGAGCGGAAGATGACGCGATGAGTTCTGGTTACAATACAAACGCTGATTAGTTGGTACGGTATACCAATACCATGTCCCCCCCCCCGAACACACATACGTGATTGACATAAATCTTCTTCAAATCGCAAGAGATTTACTGCACAAATTGAAATCCTCTCGCGGGCAAGTTATTAAAAATTAGTGTCATTTAGACGTTTACACACCTCTTTTATGCCAGTTTTAAACGCTTCGTTTATTAGTTTCTGATATTTTTATACTTGAAACATTAAACTGAAACTATCCAAGTATGACAGATGTGTCTCAAATATGTACTTTTTTTAATGAGCCAAAATAACAACAGACCGTGTAAAATAAATCTTATGTTTGTCCTGTGGAGACACTTCGGGATTTATTTTTAATCGTCTCCCGCGGCACTAATCACAGTTTTATGGCTGGTGGAGGCATAAGCCTTATCCCCATAAGTGTTATGCTTTATCGAAAAAAAACAATGATACCTATAACCAGCAGAGACTTCAGCTTCAGATTTGGAAAACATTTGAATGTTGCCATATTGATTTTATGGATTCTCGGCAAAAGGATGAAAAAAGGTGGACAACAAACGCCGACCAGGTTTTGTTGATAGATCGACCTTTACTTTGAGATAGACGCTCCTCAATTTTTGTTTTGCCTTTATAAGACCTAGGAGCATCTGCAAGTCCATGGGTTAATGGCTTGGGCTAGAGAGGACAAATCCGTGATGGTATTTCGAGTGGTTTAGCTTACATCAGGTTTCAGTCTGACACAAGCGAAGATGAGACAAAGTAGATCAGGTCTGACCATGGTCGTTAGGTAGAAAAAATCCTGCATTTGTTTGCATTAGGTCGTTGCTGGCATGCTAGATCTTCTCTTCGAGCTAAGCGGACGGTGCGGGACATTGACCCTTGGCTAGCGCTCTAAAATCATGTCAGTTTTAAGCTGTAAATTAGCTTTCGCTTGCGAGAATTTTATACTCAAAACAATTTTATAGGTACTCTTAGTCTTTTTCAGAAAAAAAAGAGAAAAGAAGACCTTCCGCAAGGACTTGGCCTATGAGGAACTGACTTTGAACAAACGTTGTCATTTCAGACACTTTCAGCCAAAAGATCGATAATTGGCATTATTTGAACTTTCCAGCTTTTATTGTCAGAGAAACAGAAAGACACAGCGATTATGGCTTGTAGTATCCAGACCACTTCGAGCTTTTTAACGCCTGTTAAGATCCCTCGTCTGGTGCTTTGCGACAGAGTCAAAGACATGAGATCTTACTGGTAATTCTGCCACGGCTTAAATTGTAATTTGACTTTAAGTGGATGGAAAATGATTTTTTTGTTATGGGACTAATATACTCCCACTTTTTTTAGTAGTTGTAATGGTTTGAAATGGACTTGTATATAGATTGTTGCAGACATATCGGTGCTGGTGAGTGTTTAGTCCACAGCAATAGGACTACAAAATCAAAAGTATAATTTTAAAAACTCGTAATACATAAATTGACATGGTAAGATAACTGTGCAGTCATCACTTCCTTGAGGTGCTCTCAAGCCTTTTGGGAGTAAATAGTATTTTAAGATGCTTCCTAATACGACGTTTAGGTTCGCATGCAGTCTTTGACCGCTGGTATTCACTAGGATACAAAGTCTCATTACAAAGCCTCTTGATATCGCCATAAGAACGTTTCCCAGTTAGCCAAGGGTCATTCATTTTTCTGTTTCGAAACCAAAGCGTAATAAGGCATACACAGCGATACATTTCTGATGAAAACTTTATTTCACTATAAAGCTTGGACTTTGCCATAAGTGTGAAAAACAATATAATTTAAATGGCCGCTTTAAATTGAATATGACTACCATAATCATCACGTAATGCTTGAAAACTGCCTACGTTTGAATCACCACTTATGACACTTCAAATGACAGTTGAGTTTGACAGATACCAAATACTACTAACCTGCAACCACGGATTTAATGACCCTTTATAAGAAGGTAGTACCCTTTTCATTAAACCATGACGAATAGAAATTTACCATTTGCCGTTCAATTACTGACTAAGTTTATCCTTTAGAGCCATATTTTATTTATCTTGGTAATTAATAAGACTCCAGCTAGAAAGTTGAGATCCCAGAAGTCGTATTCACGTATTCATTCATATAGGTTTAAGTTCCTCAAACTGATAGGGAAGGACAAGTATACTCAAAATATGCAGCATTTTTTCTTTCCTTCCATCTTCTACAGACATCATTGACGGAAATTTGGGGCCTAATAAGAATGAAAAGCTGTGGCTGTGAAGGCAAAATCCTCATGACCTATTGTCAAACATTGTATTTTCCTCTGTTTTTTGCACGTTTGTTTTTGGTTTTGACGCCGAACTGACAAGTATGATGAAGGTTAGTGACAATTTTGTCGCAGTTGCACTCAAGAAGCACCCTAGACTTTAAGCTTCATATACAGTCGCAAGGTTCAGTTACCCTGTCAAAGTGATCAGGCTTTTAATTTTTAGGGTGGTTTTGCTTGCTTGTCTGCCTACAAAACAATTACACATTTTATCAGAAAAACAGTCCAGTTTTTGACGGACTTGCACAAAAGAAAGAGTTGTGCTTTTTAAATTGTTCAACCTTAACCCTGAAAAAATATTTTTTTTGCGTTTAATGTATGAAATTACTGCCGCTAGTAAAAAAAGTTTGCTATTTAATTATAATATAAATTTCGTATACGAAGCAAAAAAATTTGCCTACATGGCAGCACTTATGTACACCTATAAGCTTTTCATTTCACGCCGCAACCAATGTGTCAGTTGCACAGTAAACGTACTCATTACCATCAAAATTATAACGAAAACATTTTCCAGGACCTGTCAGGATGTTCTTTAAAAATGACATGCAAATCAACACCAGTCTCATATAATGGTTTCCCATTGCTGTCACGTGCACTCGAAATACCATCGCCACAATCTCATCTTGTATAACACTAACGACACTCTTCATATGGAAATAATGTTTCACTTCGTTTTCCAGCCAATTTGCATGTTCACTCAAATTTTATGCAAAATTTTGTTTCAATTGTGTGTTTTTTTTTTTGCTGTTGCCTTACTCTACCGGAAGACAGTAACAGAATCCCTTTTCTCTGGGGGGCGAAAGACATCTAAATTTACATGCCTAATGCCATTAACTCCTTCCGTATTGCTAATCCTTCTCCATTTCCGCCTAAACTTTAAGCTATCAACCTTTTACCACACATACCCAGATATAGGCGCACTCGAAAAGCCGCCGCCGTCATTCTTAAAGTCGTCTTCGCTCTGTCACAGTTGACGGAACGTTTATTTGTTTATGTCAATTCTCGATTCTCGCTGTGCCGCCATCGCAAACCAAAACAATAGAACAGAAAAAAAAACAATCCCTTCTTGGCGAATAAATATGCAAATAGACCTCATTTATCCTCTGTTCCATTTCATTGCTTTCATTTCATTCGCAATAGACAAAAATAGAAGGCGGAAGGAAGAAGGACGACAAAAAATGAGAAAAATAATAAAAACAAACCCCAGAATGTATACCTCGAGGAGGAACCTTTTGTCTTGGCTCTTTATAACCTTTTGCTCCAGCTACATGTGCCGATGGTTTCTATCGTTCATCCTGTGCGCCGCCCGCCACACTGGGTGCTCACTTTTCTGGCGAAGTGATATATGAATGCCAACGGTTCAAACAGATAGTGAGTGACTGCACATTAAATACACCCTCGTAATAGTTAGTGCTTTAATATGACGAAGAAGAAGCCGGGGGAGCCTTAAGTTGTGAAGAGAGGACAACACACCGTACAGAATAAATGTCGAATGAATGAATTGGATTTTGCCACCCACTCACCTCGGGTGAGGGGTTTCACTGGGGACTCTCCCCCACATGTCTGAACTTGAGAGTTCTCCTCCACAATAAATGTTGGTATCAAGGATATTATTGAGATTTTTTTTTTTTTTTTTCTTCTTCTTATTCTTTTTCTTATGCTTCTTCAATTTCCACCCTCATGGAATAGAAATAAATTCCATGCTCAGCTAGATAGCAGCGTGGTTATGAAGCAGGATATTTTTATCGAAAGTTTTACTTAATTAAATGTGAATAGAACTTGGTTGTACACATACAAATGAACCTGGCTGACGTCAGGACTTGTAGGGAAAGAAATAGAACATCTTGAAATGTATAGCGAAAACTTTTGTACAGTACAAGAGAACTCTATCCAAACTCGATTAAGGCAGTGTTAAGATAGCTCGTGAAATTAAATAGATTACACAGGTACGAGTAACGTCAAAGAAACCACAAGAAGTGAAAAAAAAAACTAGTGAGTGAGTTGCAATCCTTCACAATACATATGATGAATGTGTGCTTAAAATAATAAAAAAAAATCCTGTAAAAAACACACAAAACAGCTCGAGGTGTTTTGTGTTTATTATGTTTTTGTTTTTGCTACATCTTAAGACTTCAGCCCAATGACTCCGTTGCAATTACGTCGAAGTACACAACTGACAACTCAGTGAAATGCATACGTTCTTATGGGAAGCGATGTACATCACGAAGTTCTTCTATGGGCCGCTTCCCATAAGAACGTGTGTATTTAACTCAGTTGTCAGTTGTGTCCCTCAACGTGTCGGATGCAACGAAGTCATTGGGTTGAAGGCTTTACTCGCGGTGAGTTTTTCAGTCCCACCCAGGCTCCTTTGAAGCATCTCAGTCCGGGATTTGAACCAACGACATTCGGGAGCGGATCATAGTTCTATGTACTTTCAAAATCTTGCTTTTTAAAATTCTGACTTGCAATAAAATTCTGCTTATTCTGTTGGTTCAAGCAAACATTTGTATTTTGTTGAAGCAAAGCAGATGTAAAAAAAGAAACAGGCCCATAAATATTTCACTGTGACTTATTACAGAATTTTTAAAAATAGAATTTCGAGAAAAGAATTTTGAATTTCGCCCCCGGGAGAATTTTGATCCCCACCCCATCATCCACTCAGTCCCTACAGTAAAGTCCTAAAGTAAAAACCACGATAACTACAAAATAATTGATAAGGCATTTTATAAGATTCTTAAAATTCTTGACTAAATGCAACCTCTCAAACGGGCTTTCGCTTCGTCTTCGCCCCATCACGATACGTCGAGTTTGAATCTGCTTTGAAATGATAATTCCTTAACAAAGTATTAATTCTTTTTTTTTTCATAACAAAAATAAACATTTTTTCTATGTACCCATTACATAACCATTAAAAAATAAAACTAAAAACTATTGTCCTTATTGCGCATACATTGCAAAATAAGAAACGTTATATGGCAAAGTACATCGTCTAGTATGACAGACCTCTGTTTAGACCTCAACAAAATCTTCTCAACGCATTCGCACTGACTATATTGATCGATATTGACCGATTTTGTTAGATGTTTTAAGCAGCTACGGCACAATCGTAACACACGACAGAATCTTAAAATGAGTATGTTTCAGAATTTTACGTTGTTTATAAATAAAAATTGGATTTGATGGTAAATTAAAATTACGAATAAGATTTAAATTTTTAATTTCAATCTGAAGCATTATTTTCTTTGACAGCTAGATTGTCAACTCCGAATGCAAAAAGTATTTTATGACAAACGCAACAAAAGTGTTCGTCTATCCTACGATTTCTTTAAAAACTATTGTGAACATGAGGAAAATCTCGATAATAAACGAGTGTTCAAATGTATTCTGTAATCTAATTTTGATCAGATTTAAAAAGTGTTATCAAAAGTTTATAAATAGAAGTTTATAATAGTCGCAAACATTTGGAACTTAAGATAAGAAAGGCTCAAAATATTAAAAGAACCCGGATGTTATTCAATACCATGAATTTCATAACTCGCTATAGCACCTAAATGTCAAGTTGCGGCTAATAAACTCAATTGCCATCGCCATGACAGTTCTCTTAATTCGGCCCGGATAGTTTTCCGGCGCTAAGATTTAAACTCTCATTTTGACTCTCTTTTCTGCCCAAAGGAACTTTTATAGTAAGCTTCACTTTTTATAGTAAGTGACATGTAAGGAAACAAATCTATTAAGTTTTGTTTGAAGATAATATTTTGACAGTTGCTTTCAATTTTATTTTGCTAGCGCGAAGTGTCATCAAAATTGGAATGTGTGGAATTCGAAAGTGAGAAAATTGAGAGACTTTTATAATTTTACAAACTTGCAATAAAATCCAGAAACGAAAATGTCACAATCTTAAACATTTGTCTGAAATGTTAAATTTGAAGGCAGTGTAAGCGTCCAGTGAGTTTTTATTAGGTGACAGTAAAATAATTTGTTTATGTTTAAAATATTTCTCTGTAAAAATCTTTAATACCTTTAAGCGCCACGTTTTTGAGAAAGAAGTTACGTTAAGTTACAGCTTTGAATAATATGATTTTAGTTCCAAAAACTTAATGAAAAAGACCCAGAACATTATACAATCCTTAAAAAGGCATTTCATTTTGTTGTTAAAAAAAAAAAAAACTTTTTTTTATGGCCGAAGTTGTTAATCGAATCCAGATTTCCAACCCAATAAGCACACATATGCCAACCACCATGGCTCTATGTTCTGAGATAAATAGAATTAATAAATATTTCGTTTTGCATCTGGGAGAACTGCTGCATTTGCCTTTTCTGTGGGGCAGTTAAAAACGAACCAATGATTGCAGAATTTTTTTTCCCAGATACATTGTTTTGGGTATATTCTGTACCAGAATGTTTCAGGAAAATAAAAACAAAAACGGCCACAGAAATGTTTTCATGCTTTGTTAAATCTAACTTTAGATATGAATATCCAAACTTTTTGACAGTTGTGCAGGTTTTGCGTGTGATTTTTTTTTATTAGGATTTCCTTACAGCAGAGTTGGTTGCTCATATCAACATGTCAAAAAAAACTACCATCGGACTACCTGCCTAATGTGTTTTTGCATGTCATATGAAACAAATTCTGTTTTGAATGTTTTTCACACACACATGTGGATGTTTATTTAACAAAATTCAAAACGCAGTATTTTTTGTGATTTGCATGGATGCTGGATAGAATAAATAAATTCTTTTTTAGAAATGATTGAAGCCATGCCTTTATGTATATAATTATTTTTATAAGCAAAAAAAAATAAAACTCTTCACAAGTATATAAGAGCAGGTGGTTTAGAAACGTCTTTAGTTCGACGGATTTGAACTACTCATAAAAACTAATATTTCAAGATATAGAGCAATCGCTGTTGATAGTCGAGATAAGCTCGAAAAATATTGTGTCTTGTGGAAGCGACAGACGACGATAGCTGTCGCTCGTGGAAGTCCCCTGATAAGACTCAGTGTAGGTGCCAAAAAACTGTTACATCGCCCATGGAAGGGTCCTGGCTAATTCAACAAAATTGGCAAGAGATCGTTAAAGCCTTCAGCTCAAAAAATCCGTTGCGTCCGTCACGTCGAATTACTATAGAACATTACAACTCAGTTAAATACACACGGTCTTATGGGAAGTGACGTATGTCGCGCACTTCTTCTATTAGCCGCTTCCCATAAAAACGTGTGCTTTTAACCGAGTTGTCAGTTGTGTACTTCGACGTGACAATTACTATAGTTAATTGCGTAGTATAGTGATTTTCTATCATCTATTGGATTGAATTGACATTTCGTCCACCAATATTGAATAAATGGTGGACGAAATGTCAATTATCATTCCTTCGACATTTATTGTCTTTTGAGAAGATACATATCTAATAAGCTGCATACTTAGCTTCCAACGAATCATAGAGCAAGAGATAAAGTCGTGAATAATAGTATTAAAAATGAGACCAGGCGTATGTTGTTACTATCAATTGTCGGCCTTTGACAAATGGGTGCCATTAGCGATATTTTAACTGTCAATTTATATGTGTGTTACAAAAGGGCTGATAGTTTTCTTAATCTATTACAAACAAGCGAGTCTTTGACACTTAAGTACGTTGACTACCATACACAACCACCATCTTGAATTAGCGCAGAAATACATTTTTATCTTTTTTTTTCAAAGCCTAGCATTTTTCTTTTGCTAGGAAAAGAAAGAAGTTGCCAGCGTTAAGTGCTCTCATCGAATGAACCTAAAGTGGGATTCACAAAAAAGCAGAATACAGTGTCCGCAACAGCAAAGGCTATTTGTATTCTGCATATAATACGGAGTATCTCAAATTCATTGAGTCATTGTACACCTTTTATTATAATCGGTTTTATTATAACCTATTATAATATAAGGTTATTATAACCTATTATAATCGCACTGTGGGGTGCCGTGGCGTAGTGGTTAGTGTGTGTGCTTACTACGCCGGAGGTCTGGGTTCGAATCCTGCCATCGTCACCTGAAAAAAAAAGACTTGTTCTTTCTCACGGCCGCCACCTCCGCGAGGGACTGACAAGCCCTCCGAGAGTATCAATTGTTTTGAAAAACTTCTCAAATTGCCGTTCGGATTCGGCAAAAAATTGTAGGTCCCCTTGTATGTATAGAAATTAACACACCAGCATACATTGTTGAGAAGTTGGCCCTGGTTCACCTCGAGCTGTTGCGCCACTCTATTTATTTATATTTATTATAATCGCACTGATTATGAGAATTTGACAGCTGAGTTGCAAAGATTGGAAAACTACTTTTGACATATAAGGCATGAAAAATTCAGCTTAACAGAGCCCTGTTAAGACAGTGTTCCTTAAAATACCCGTCGTATACACCGAGTACATTTTCCTTGCATATTTCCACATAATGTTTTCAGCGGTTAAAAAATGTTTGACAACTAGCTGAAGGGTCGACATAGCTCTCTTGGACTGTGGGTTACGGACATAGTTTTATATTTTAGAACTGTCAAATGTCAATATGTCAATCCTTTTTTAGTTTAGTCACTAATTGGCAAAAAACACATTAACCTGCTTTTGACGTTGCCGTTAAAATATCGTTGCCGGTACACAATATCGACTAGGAAATTGTGTACTCTTAAAATTGTTCTGACCAAAATGTGTCATTATCAAATACATGTCACTTTTGTGACATTTGCTGCTTCACAACAGCCTCAATAAGCTTTATGATTTTTATGTTTAAAATTAAAACGCATTACAAAAAGCGCAAAAAAAAATGTTTTTTTTTATTTCTGCACTTAAGGATTTGGTACATAATCAGGATTAACGAATTGGTATTTACTGAGTATAAGAACTCCGCCGTCATTCCAAACCCATTAAATGAAACAACCAATAATTAAACCTTAGTTTATAGTCATGGTGACTGTCACATTTAGTGGTAGACTCATTAAATGAAACGCCATTCACCACATTCAACGTGGCAAAAATTAAATTTCAAATTTTCATGTTCCTACTACTGCTTGTCGTTCATCAACAGTTTACCTGGGTAAATCAGTGATTATTATTCCAAAGGATTGCCAAAAGCTCAATTTGTGGTCGCTTGTTCAATGGTGTCAATTATGTGTCAAAACAATTTGGTCGTAAAACCCCGAAAGCCACTACATAAATAATTCTACACATATCAGCGGTTAGCGACGTGTGTTAGTTATTCTATGATGGGCAAATATGTAGCCATACAGCGACCGAAGCATATAAAGTCAAACATCACATTCTATCCTCACATATCCTGGCACGAAATCGATTAAAAAAACAGTCCAACAAAAGTAGAAGAAGTAAAGGATCCCAGCAAAAAGGGGAGAAATGCAAATATGTAATACACAAACGATAGGTATGTATTTCTAACAAGTACGAATAGAAAGTGACATGACGTTGCTTTGGCACTTAAACTGTGGGAATAAAACTTGACCGAATGCTAATGAAAAGTTTTTCCTTGCCGCTTCTTCTGGATGAGAGCATGTTGAAAGTGAAGCAACATGATAAATAAATAATCATCAAACAGAGAAAGTTCTTTGGCAGAAGACGACATGGGTTTCAAAACCGCACACAGCCAGTTGTAGGTATACATAGATCTGGGGCAATTTGATAGCCAACTCAAAGTGATTAACAAAACAAGGCCAATTTGCTTGAAAACCCCCCCAATGCATCTTCTTCTTTTTTCAGGAGGAGGAAGAAGTTTAGTCGCCCAAAAAAAAAAAACTACGTAAACATAGTACGCTCGCTCCTTAGTAATGTTATACTCGAATTTCAATGTAAAACAAACACACCCTGTCTTATGGGAGTCCTTTTACTCTCAGGGGTATCAGACTCAGATCGCTGCTGATGGAAAAGGAAAGGCGCGTCAGCGTCACCCAGGGGGAGTGGCTGCTGCTTTGGCAACACAAAACATCACCGTAAATCTCCAAATTGACTGATGAATGAGTTCCAACAACTGTCAGCCGACATGAGGACCGTGATATGAGTTCATAAAAAACAACACAACCAAAAATAAATTAGAATGAATGATTCACGCCGCATGTACATTGTACACACACCGACCGGTAATGCGGTGCTTTTCCTCCGAAGGAGCACACAACACATTACAGCGTCGTCGGGCTCTTAACTTCACCCATACGCACATTAGAATACAGATTGCATGTCTGAGGATAATAACTCAGTGTAATTTTTATTTCCCAGTGCATATCGTGCACCAGAAACCCACCACTACTGCTGACTGCCACTGGAGGGTAGAAATAGAGGAATAAGCGAACACATTTTGGTGGCAGTTAAAATGTGTGGACTCGCTTTAGAATGCATGCGATTTGGCAGCATTGTAATGTAGTGTGTTTCGTAAAGTTATCATGGTTGGCGTCGCGTCGCTGAACTTTTATTTAATTTAATGAGAATTCCATTTCCAGGGATATTAAGATGAATTAGGTTGCCCGCTAGCGCTAGGCATTGTAATGGAATTTATCGGTGCATGCAAAAAGGGAATTATGAATAGGCTCAAAGGATGTTGACGACAGGCTTCTTGCGGGGAGGGGCTAGCTAAATAAAGCTGGCGTTAAATGCACACAGAATAGGTTGTATAGCGATTTCGGTTAAAGAGTTTAAGCAGGAGAGAAATCATGCATTCATTTGCAAGATTGAAGGACGATAGGGTTTTTAAAAATTGACCCGAAATGTAACTGTGCAGTGCACTTGTGCCGTCTCTAAAGGCATTTTTGTTATACGTTTTTGCGGGTGTACAGTGAACTAATGATTTTATAAAGAAGAGATAAAGACTATCATTTGTCATATATTGAAAATGTTGAACCCACCTATGGCCCCACGTTGGGTACCATCATGCCTCTCCCTACCTACGTTAATAAGTGTTCAGTTAAAACGTCTATTTGAAGGTACAACTAGCTATGCAGTCCGACAAGAAATCTTAGTGTCAGGGTCACAGGTCAATACCCCACGTTAGGCGCCAACTATACGCCTGTTTATTTGTTCCTAGTTAGCGTTCAACGCTACCTTAAGTCTACCTACCTTGTTTTATAAGTTTTAATTAAAGCGTCTTTTAGAAATTTACTTGTCTCATTATAACGAAGAGCAATACTTCAGGTCGTTAATTCCTGACCCACGTTTATCGCCAAGAGTATCGGACCTTTTTCGGTAGCTCCCTAAGAATCTTAATAAGGAAAATTAAAGCGAAATTCTATCTTTATGAACACGAAGCAAAAAGGCAAGAAATAGAACATTTTAAACGAATCCTCGAATCCGTGATTGCTTTAATAACATATCTCAACCGAACTCTAATCCGCGATTAGCATAAATCTGTAACTAAATTCCTATATGCATCACGAGGCTTACCATACAAAGTTAATTCCTCTAGGCTAGTAACTAAAAATTTCCTCATAAATCTCATTCAACCTAATCATAGTTTCATGCAAGACGGAGGCAAGGTATGATTGGCAAAGTTTTTAAGTCTCTTTGGTTACAGTCTTTAAAATCATAAGAACTGCTGTTTGCTTTATACGTGCGTGTAAGAAGGAAAACAGTTTCGTTCGAATTCACGTCAAGACTTCGGTGCATTTGGTGGTCATCTATCTGTCATCCATCTGTCAGTTGAATTACATTTGACAATTTTTCGACTCGACTTCTCGACTCGGTGTGCGCGGAGACGCGGATCGAAATACAGATCTCGACTACTTAACTCTTACATGTAAACAGGGTAATAGAAGCATTATGGAGAATTCGTTATTGAAAGCCAAACGCTGTCAGTTTTCATTGTGACATTTTATAGTCATTTCGACATTTCAACTTAACGTGGAGCCCAGTAAAATTTGTCGATGGCGACTGAGTCTGAGTTTCTGTTGTCAATTTTATTTCTGTTCGCAGCGTTTCTGTCGTCAATTCAGTTTCAGTTGCAGATGGTTGATTAAGTCCTCAAGGCTTGTTTGAGCATTTTTCGAGAAATCTTTGAATACACAAGAAAATTTCGTTTGACAGATGGTGTACTTTACGTAGACTTAGAGAAGAAAATCCGGGTCAGAAAAATAAGATTTAGTCCAGTTGCTAGCTTCTGTCGTCAGTTTAGTTTTTGTTCGACTAATTTATGGCGTCAATTCAGTTTCTGTTGCAGTTGGTTGGTTAAGTCCTCTAGGCTTGTTTGAGCATTTGAACAAGAAAACTTTATTTGATAGTTGGTAGGCAAAATGGCAAAATGTAGGCAAAATGCAAATATTAAAATCATTCGGATGATTCAATGTTTGTCTTAAAAGAAAACCCAAATAATAGAAACTGATTCAAGTGCGTGTCCAATTAAATCGCAATAACTCCAATGGAACATGCCCCTGTGTAGATATACTTTTTATTTTTCAACGCTCTTGGTTTGGAACATCTTCATATTGACATTTCCCTTAAAGCCACATCAGTTGTCAATCAATACCCGCACTCAGCTTTTATCCTTCATGTACACATCCCTGTCAGAGAGATGAAAGTAAACAACTTTTAAATTCCATACCACCACCAACAACAACAACAACAACACGCAACAAAAACTCGGCATAATTGAATTTGTTACTTGCCATTGCTTTCCAAGGAAAACGTCACTCAATTTGACACATTTCCCGATACACAATGTCACCCACCCAGCCCGATGGTTCTTCGTCTTTGTCAATATAGACGAAATATGTATAATCGATATTATGGGAAAATAAACTCAAATAGGATACTCAGACACAACAGGACACGCAGAGAGGCGGAACTTAAATTCCATTCATATGCAGCCACTTAGATGATAAGTAGAGCAAAAATCTTCCATCGTTATTTATCGTGCAGGGTGGTGGAAAATGTGATCTTCGTCCTTTTTAAATGGCTCTGGCGTCTCTTTTGCCAATTTGGGGGTGAAATCAACTCGTTAAACACTGTCACTGAGTCTATCACCCATACTATGAGGATTCTATCGGCACCCTACTGTCTGGGTGTGCTGGGCTGCTTAACTCGATGACGACGAAAGGCGACGTCGAATCGGTGCAGTTCCATAATTTCGAATCGATGGGCATCTGTCGTTCGCTGGCAACCCCGAGGATGATAATATAGTGTATGGATGGTGTCAGCTTCCTCGCTAAACGACGATTATCCTCAAATGGGGTGGAAATAACGACGAGAAACCACCGACTGTACTTTATCTCGAATTTCATTGTACATATCTGCCTCTCGGTCGGTAATGAATCATTTCGAATCTGGATATGAAATCCTGTATCTGTCATTTGAGGGGGACTCTCGTATCATGTGAATGCGCTTTTGAAACAAATTTCAATAGGTTTGCGTAACATCATAGAGGAGGTACACAACTTGTGTCGAAAATGCACGCGCTCCACTTTGGATAACCACTTGCGAATATTTCCCTGTGGAGGATGTACACTTCTACCGTTTTTTTTTCACTCTAGTTACAGGGTGGTATCTACTTTTAATTTAAAAAGTACCTACCACCTCTTCGCTGCTCGCAATTAGTTTCGTTGGGGACTTTTTGTGTCAAAGCGGGTATGAAAAGGGTTTTTTTTCAAAAAAATTAGGTCACACCCAGCCACATGTGCTTCAAAAAAATACATACCATACTCGTATTATGTGAATGGATTTTTCCAGCAGGGTAATGTCGTTAAGTCAGCCAACAACTTATGAGGAGTACACCATCACTTACGTAGTGTGTCAATAGTACACACGCGCCTAGACTGGAACGCGGATCGTTGGAATGAAAGGGTTTTTCGTATGAAGAGTGAACTTAAGCCGGTTAAATATGATTATTTATGTATATTCTCCCACACCTAAAATTATTATCATGTGTGTGTATGTGTTTTTTATATTTTTAATGGGATGAAAGGACTTAATGAAACGTTTGACATGAGCACCATCGACAGAGAATGTCATTTATGCTAGGTTGTGGCTTAGTTTTTTTTTTATTTCCGTGCGGCGCTGCACGGAAGGAAAGGTGGACGACATGACAGGGTGGCCTGCTTCAAAGTAATTGAATGTTTATGAGAAAAGGTGAATGGCTAGATTTGGTGTTATTTCATTTTAATTGGTGCGAGAGGAAAATTTTACTTCCGCTTGCTTTTGGGTCCTTTGAAGGGACATTCACATAGGAGCAACTTCAGGCTTTCAAATATATAAAGCTAATTAGCATTCGTCTTGGTGAAGTGCTTGTAAACAAGACGGGGTGTTTTTACGCATAACTTGACACCCATGCGAGTTTTTCATTTTACAAGTTTATTTCATGCATCTTTTGAGCAAACAAAGCGTGGCGTTTGAGTCTGGAAGGCAGTAAACTCTGAAGAGGGATTCTTTTGAATTAAAATTGCACTCATTTAGCAGTTTATACACAGGTACATATCTGTGTGTAACAAATTTGAGTCAAATTAAAGTGGGAAAACTGACAACTATTGGTGTCAAGTCTCAAGGTAGAGGCTCAATGGTGTTTTATAAATTTTCTAAACGTCAGACAAAGCCAAATTCAATGTCCTATCGTGCATTTGCAATTACATAATATTCGAATAGTTTTAGGACTTAGTTTGATAAGTTCTTTTCTTCCTTTTTTTATGCTTCGTTTTTATGCAATACAAAAAAGTGGGCCCTTCCCTTAATGCCTGACCATAATAGGCCGAAGCTGGATTAACTTATACAAATTTAAAATACAACAAAATTTCCACTCAAGTTCTGTCAATTACCTGAGGTGTCCATACCAGTCTTGAGTAAGGGATAACCTCACACTTGATATAGACTAGACTTTAAGGCTATGTCACAGCACTTCTTCGACCTTCCGTCGTTACATTTTTTTAGGTAAGAAAAAAAATACGTTTTGGGAAGGCAAAAAAATGCAATTTGATGAATTCGGCGTGCGTTTTGACGTTTCTGTGAAAATGGAAATGTTAGCTTGTGTGCTGGTTTCGTTTATAATGAATTTGTAGAATTTTGCTATTGTATGCAATGAATTTTTGAATAGCATCGTTTCAACGCAGCTGAGAGCAAAGAGAACATTACTAGATAGCGCCAAGGTGAAAATAGCTTTTAGTGGTATATATGTAATGTAGCTTTATTGGTGGTATGACACTTCATTATTTTCCTAATTTTTATGCATTTAACAAATTCAACATACAGATTTCCAGAAAAAATGGGAAAATTGTACGCAAACTTAACTTAACGTAACGGAAAATTGAAGAACAACAATGGGCTTAAGCTGGGTTATAAAGGTTTCGGCAAAAGATTGTGGGCCCGTAATCACATTTTACTGTGAACGTCTCGAGCATCGCGTTGCCTCGAGAATTTAATAAATCCTGTCAATTTTTCTTCAACTGTGGATGTTAATATCTTTTAAACCGATTTCCATAATCTAAAATGTGCTTAAACTTTTGAGGTCAGCGTACAATTCTTGATATATTCCCTTCTTTTACGGATCTTTTGAACCACTTTAAAAACCAATATAAGCTTAAAAATAACAATTAATGAACTTATGACAAGTAATAACAAAACTTTAAGCCAACAAAGGTTAACGAAAGCCTAACGAAATCGAGCAAAATTCTAGTATGAGAGCCGAGTTAAGCTCATCTAAGTCTATTCTCGAGGATATCAAGAATATTCGAATATGGTCATGGCATACAATTGACATTCAGCTGACTTAAGCCAACTTAAAACAAAGTGCCCAAAGGTTAAACTCTAATCCTTCGAGTTAAATCTATTGTTTCGGTACTTTCTTTATTCCATAACTGCGAGAGCATTTTTCTAAAACTTTTTTGACGTTTCGTCTGGACAAATTACTTGTCTATTCGTTCAATGAAAAGTGTGAGCGGAAGTACAACAAAACGCACTTTATTCAAGAATAATTTATAATTTTTAGAGTAAGGAAACTTTTATATTAAAATTTTAATAAAACTTCTATGGACATAGTTTTGGTTGCACTGCTGTTACCATAAAAGGTTAATGTGCTGTTTCTCGTATTTAAAAAAAAAATAGTTTATAATTCATAAAATTACATATTGACTTTTAAACATCTAAACACAACCTTGGTACCTAGCAAGTATTAGACAAAGGTTTTATACGGAACTTATTCAATGCCATAAAAAGTTGAGTTGAGGTGAATTTACTAAACGGCTTTTATGGAGTTTGAAAACGAGCAAAATCTTTTATGAACACGAGATTTTTAACTCCCTTTAGCGAAAGAGCGGGAGAGGTAAATTTATAAAGGATATTGAGTGATTTCGAGAAACCTTGGATTTCGCTGCAAGAAATGAGAATTACATCAATGTTGTATCGTGGATTTCAAAAATCAAATTTACAATCAAAGGCGCTGTGAGGATCTGATCTGTTTCTCACACAAACTCAATTGTGATAATGGTCAACGCGACGCAAAAGGTTTCGGGTTCACATCTCGACCGGGTATAGTAAATAGTAAATTATAATATAATAAAAGTTTTTTCGTAACTCCACCTCCGCAAGGATCAGCCAATCCCTCTAAGGGCCAGTTTTTCAGTGCTGAGTTAAGCCCGGCTTAAATCAAGATCTGTTAATCCCAGAACAAAACGAATCTGGAATTAACCCAGCGAGCAGTTCTTCAGTGCGACTAAACTCCGTCAGTAAAGTTGTCAAAATCTTCGACTCTCGAAACGATTGACTCCTCCAAGTCTTACTTCACATAGAAAAATGCAGGAAAAGAAGTTCGAGTGATTTTCAGATCCAATTTTTCATAGAAACACGCAAAGCAACTGCCATTTCACACAGAAAATACATTCAAAGAAATTTATACTCTTCTCCAGAATTGAACCGGGATTAACTCACAAAATTTGATGAGTTAAGCCGAGATTAATCCCTGATTCAAATACACTGAAAAACTAATTTCTGGGGTGAATCACAGTTTAACACTGAAACTCGGATGATCTTGCACTGAAAAACCGGCCCTAAATAGAGTACCATTTTGTCATGAGGTGCATATCTACCCGCCGTTCGGATTCAGCAAAAAAAATTAGTCCCCTCTGTTTAATGACCCAAAACACCAGACAAGTTTGAGGTAAGTAACAAATAAATAGGCTCAATGTATATGTTGCGTTGGCTAGTTTTCTTCCAAAAGAAGTCCCTCAAAAAAATATGCCCCATATCGGCTCTGATTAAAAAAAATGAATGCAGACCTAAATCAACGAGACGGCCTTCCGATCACCGCCTAACTTATTTCAACCCGTTTTTTTTACAACCATCTATACAAAATTCAATGAAAAAAACTTCGGGTTTCAATAAAAACCAAAACTCAAATACTTCGTGTTTTAAATAAGTTTTCCGCATGGTAAACCCTCTTCAGACCAACGCGAACAAAAGAAAAGGAAAATTATTGAAACTCCCAATCAATTTGGAAAAGTTTTCCCTTTCCTAGAACGACATTCTGTTTCCTTTTTTGTAGCATAAAAAAAAACTTTTTTCAGAATAAAAAAAATTTCACCTATACAAGAGCACACAATCCCATTAATTGTTGTTGTGAAAATATCCATAATTTTGTATCACAAAATCTAAGTGGATTACGTTACGTTGTGAGTAGGTATAACCCTTTTCTCCATCAAGGAGACCCGAGCGCATAGAATAGCTCAACTTCAGCTAATTTATAGGGTTAACGACACACTTTATAATACCAAATCTGCATACTCATAGGGTCAAGGCACAATGAATCAAAGTTAAGCATGTACATGCCTTTGTGAAACGCTGACAGTTTCAAGGAGCGAGAGACCTATACCGAGATGGGCATCACACACAACAGGCAAAAAGGAGAAACTTTTTAATCCTTTTTATGGAAATGGTCGAGTTTCATAGAGAAGGGTTGCTGAAAGAACGGAATAAAATTACTTTGAATTATTATTGATTTAGAAAGTTTTCCCCCTCGTTTTTCAATCAGAGTGTTGGAAAAGGGGTTGTCTTAAAAGGATCAACAGTTGGTCCTGGTTCTTGGCGCTTGTGGACACTGTTGTAAAATATGCAAGGACTAAATCGAAATAATATCGTCATCTTCCGAAATTGTTTTGCCCAAGTCACACAATTTTCCTGAGCTCCACACTTTTAAAGAATTAAATCTTGCTGGCAAAAAAAGTGAACAGCGAAAACCATTAATTTCTTTTTAAATGAAAAATTAACACGTGAACACTTTACACACGACGAACAACGCTTTAAATTTCATTAAAATCATGAAAAATAAATATCCTTCCGCTATACAGAATACAGTACATAAATATAAAAAAAAAACGCTCAAGCACTTCCTCTTCATACGGTGGACGTTCGAAGGGAACCGAATGGTAAAGGGAGCGTATACTTCCCATCATAAAACGATACATATGTCTGTTAAAATTTTTAATTTTATGACCACTAACGCAGGGCTCAAAAAAACCGTCGCTTCTTCCTCGCCTCAACAGGAGGCAGGCAGTACCTTCACTTACTTGTTTCCATTTTATGCCATTGAATTTATAGCAAGGCATTTTCATTTTTAAGGAAACCGTTGTAGCCGTTTTCCATACATAATAGAGATCCTTAAAGTATGATATCGATTTTTGTTTCATTTTTTTTTTATTGCTGTTCATGTCATTGTTGCTTAAATAAAAATTAATAATACATGGGAGTCGTGTGTGAAGTAGCGTTTAAAATAAGCAAACACACACATATGCGCGGGAGGGAATCGTTTCGCGCGTATCCTGTAGCGATTCTTTCAAAGAGGAGCTATTGTGATTCATGCCTTGTGGAAAAGGAAACAATCAGCGTTGAACGAAGACACCTAAACGAAGAGGCAGCCCCAGTGCGGTTTTAAATTAAATGTCACCGCAAGGATAGAATGACGGAGGTATGCAACAATGCGTCATTTAGATGTTGCTTTGACACAATAGGCGCAAATGCTCACCGAGTACTTGGCAGGCAGGCTAAGAGAAAATCTTTTGCTTTGCTTGTTTTGTAAAAACGAGTCTTTATGCCATCCAGGCATCTTAAGATGATGGTGTATCGAACGAAAACGTTGTTTTTGTCATGGGGGTATTAACGAATCGAAAAGGTTATTTTTAAGGACACTTATATTAAGGATGCTTTTGGGAAGTTTGCATAAATATTTTTAAATGATGGTACTACGAAGGATCTTCCCTAGTTTAAGGGAGACCATGGCTTTTATAATACTTTGATAATGTTTATCACCAGGTCCTCTTCAAGGGTCATATCGAAAAATGTGGTTTATTTATTGGTGGTACAAAATTGTGTCTCCAAACTTGTTTCGTAAACGCATCAAGCCAGAACCAGCGTATTAGAAGTACAAAATCGCCAAAGGTTTTTACCACGACATCTATGGATAGAATAACAATAAAATTTTCCTATTGACATCTGTCACATGAGCATCTGGTGATTGCAAACAAAACTAATCAAATCATTCAATATGCGAAAGTTATTCGAATAAAAGCCTCAAAGTCTCCTAATTTGCAAGATATCAAAATTTTTAGTTGAAAGAATTTCTTTAGATAATTTTTGTTAAAGTTCAGCGCAGCCACCGCCAACAAGGTCTACAACTACAAACAAATTGTCATTCAGATCGTGCAACATCATGTTTTTACCGGGCACTTAATCTCGTGATACACATTTTAATCTCCTCAGCAAGAAATTAAAAATAAATCGCGTCATAAGTCTTAACAACATAAAGACTTCACACACCTAGTTGATACCATGTCTCCACCGAACACATATCAGCGATTAACATACATTTTCTGCTTGTCAAAAAATAATCAAAAACGAATCTCCTGGAAAATATTATCGTCGTGAGAGCCAAAATTACAAAAAACAGAGTGCTCGTGACAAATTAATCCTATGTTTGTTCGGTGGAGACACTTCGGAATTTATTTTTAATGGTCCCCCGCTAATCGCAGTTTTATGGCTGGTGGAGACATAGTATAAGCAGGTAAACGCAAGAAATTATTTTTTCAGCCAATTTCGATTGGTTTCTCACCAAAATTGGTGGGTCAATTCCCGATCAAACTATAAACAACAATTCGAAATTCTTTGCCTGTTTTTCTATTTGAAATGACATTTGCTTGGGTTTTTCTGTGAAATATGACATTTGAGCAGAATCTGAAAAAAAACTCAAGCTTTTTTGCTTGCTTTTTGTCTGTGCTCCCAACTGTCACGGAGCGTCAATAATTTTGAGAATCGAAGTTTTTGATAACTTTATTGTTAAAGTTTTACTGCCCTGAAAAACACCTTGCTGCGTTAACTCCAGATTCATTTTCTTCCGGGTTAAATGATTCTTAGTTGACTTCGAACTTAACTCTGCGGGTTTAAACGGGACGGACCTTACACCTTTACACCTTTTTCGAAGTTTGAGACTTTAAAAAGGAAATGGCAATAGATCGGTTATGACGTACCGGGCACTTATATGTATTCTCTTTTTCGCTCCTGTCATCATCGGTACCTTAAGTTAACATAGGTAACAGCAACCGTTTTATATTTTCTCAAATAAAAATAGTTGAATTTTAACTTCGTCTACAGTCAAACTTAAAAAAAAAACAATCGCGTCGAATGCGGTTTTATCTTTGAACTTTCTGATTTTTGCTTTAAACAAGAGTCATCTATGTCAACACTTTTAGCGACACTTTTCTGCTTCATGGCTGTTTGCTTCAAGAGAAAGCGTGCAAGAGTCTCCGGCGAGTTGCCAAATGAATTTTAATCAATGGCATTGTACGGGGTTGTTCACAATACCGGCGTTGTCTCGCACGCCAACCACTTCGATAAATTTAAAAAAGCTCGCTGAGGTTGGCTATAATTTTGACTTTCGCTGTTGTGTGAAGTTAATTCGAACTTGCTATGATGAATAAACTTTGAATGTGTAACAAATTTGTTGTGTTCTGCTTCTGTCACTTTAAAATTAAAACAATCCTAGCGGTTCCTCGCTTTTATTGTATATTGACAAGCGATTTTCTAGTCTCACGTTGACGCTGTTGGTCTGGTTTAACGCTGGCGAGCTGTTGTGAAACATCCATGAATTTTGCCGGCGAAAACATTTTAAGATTTATTTTTAATCTTCTTAGACTTATCTCGGGTTTATAACCGGTGAAAACTGATAACCGACCATACAACGACAAATAGATGCTTTACGATCTTTAATATTTGTTCTTGCTCCTTTTTGCAGACGTTGTTTCTTTATTGGTTATCTGGTAGTTGCGGGGCGAACAAGCTAAGTGCGGTTGAAATTATGTTTATTGTTCTCCAAAGCACATAGTCGAATAGGATCTGATACGAAGTGTGACTTGATCATTCCGACAAGGTACAATTGAGCAAGAAACGCAGATAAATTTAATCTCACCATCACAATCGAACAATCTCATTCGATTGTTGTCTGAGAGAGAGAGATCCAAAAAATCGATTGTCAAATCATATGCGAAACAATTTTTTTCGATTTTTTCGATTATTGAACATAAAATCTACATGCAAAAATTTCATATTAGTAGTTATAGAGTGTAGACCATTTTGTTTTGTATGACCAGTTGATTCTACAACTTTCCTTCGTAGCCGTAGGTTTTTTTTCACCTCTACGAGGCTCTGACGAATCCTCCGAAAGTATCATTTGCCTTTGATTTATAAAAATGTCAAGAAATCCAAAGCGTAAGACTTTGAATGTAGTGTACAAGTCCAAGGTACTGTATAGGCGTTCGATTCAAAATCATTTGTGCCGAAAAAAAACACTACTTTTAATGTACTCGCAAACAAGGGATAAGATGGCCTTAAACGAAACCCGGTGTAGGTAGTCTCGTTTTGATCAGATATTAAATAAACAATCTTTCAACTAAATAAAAAGACGGCTCGATTTTGAGGGTAAATTGATGGGCATTCAATCTTTGACTAGTATAGTTTAGGCCTGGAATGCAGTGCTGGTGAAAAAACGTCCCACTCTTGCAGCAAAAGGCTTAAGAACACGACAGGTAAATAATTGCATATGTACATGCGAGTCAATGCAACACCTTATCGCATGTAAACATGTGCCTTTTTACATGTCGTGTACTAACAAGCTGCATTTGATTCGTTTTTTCGCTGTCACGTATTTCGCACTGATGTTCTTCGTACGACCGTGATTGTCAAGACATTATAGCCGTTAAGGGTCGCTTATTATTAAGTAAACTGAATTAGGTCTCTTCAAGCCTATAGTAGGTCTTGACTTATATAATTAAACCCCACCGGCTAAGTCATCACTCATTCCTGTTTATTGGTTTACTTATAGAGTGATTTCCGAAGACGATTCACAACTGGACAATGGTAATGAAGAGATCCCAGTTGGCATTTGTCAGGTTTACAACGGAACAACTTGTGAGAAATACCTCAAAAACGAGACTGTCTTCATCCCACCGAATTTGACGCTCAACGAACTTGAAGAACGCCTAAAAGCCGCCTATGGCGTCATCAAGGAATCCAAGTAATAACTGTTTATTTAACTTGTATTCAGTTTTCACTTACTATATATACATTCCAATTAACACAAAACAGAGATATGAATCCAAACTGCCGGATATATGCGCTACCAAGCTTGTGCTACAGTACACTGCCCATTTGCCGTACACCGGAACGCACAAATCTTTTGTACTTTTCCAATCGAGCCACCCACAAGGAGCAGCGCAAAACATCGAAGAAAAATCAAACTCACATCGAATCCTCGACCGGAAATCACATAATCGATCGGAGGCGGAAACGTTTCTTGGAGAAAAACTCCAAGGAACGGAAACTCTTCCTCAAACGCAAGTCGACAATAGCATACGATGATATCTTTACGGGTGAGATATCAAGCCAATATCCACCGACACGTGAATCGGAGAATCTGAGACGCATTTGTCGTGATGAATGCGAATTGCTGGAGAACGAGCTGTGCCAAAAGGAGTATGCCATTGCCAAGAGACATCCGACGATTGGACAGAAATTACCACTCGAAGAGTGTCAGAGCTTACCGCATGCCAGTGATTGCTCGTCCTTTGGGATCGCCATCGATGTCAATCCGGAAGAGCATTGTTACTGGGGTTATGGTTCTGAGTATCGGGGCACATTAGCGGTGTCCGCTTCGGGCAAACCGTGTTTAAGATGGTCGTGGTTGATGAAGGAGATATCCGACTATCCAGAGTTGGCTGGGCAAAACTATTGCAGGTATATGGGAGGGAGTCGAGATGGGCATTAAGAAAATGGGTTTTCATGCGAAGTGTATTTTCAGGAATCCTGGAGTGACCGAGGAGAAGCCTTGGTGTTTTGTAGATGACAAATCATTCGAGAAGATAATCGAGCACTGCAATATTCGCAAGTGCGCCGACGAGCTGTGGTTCTACATCTACCTCTCGATTGCAATGATCATTTGCATACTCATACTTTACGCGGGAATAGTCTACTACAAGAAGCACATGAATGATGGAATGACAAATATACAAAACGTAAGCACAAAGGACGTTCATTCTCTCTAACTTGAGTACTAACTCAGCTCTTCCCTTAGATCAACACCCCAAATGCGGATAAAAACATTTACGGCAACTCGCAAATGAACTCTTCACTAGAAATGGCTCGTTTGAACAGTGGCAACGACCAAAACTCCTTTGCCCAAAATCTCGATCGAAGTTCATTGCTCCGAGTTCCACAATTCACTCTGCAGGATGTCGAGTTTGTCGAAGAGATCGGCGAGGGGGCGTTTGGTAAGTAAATCACCAAGCTCAATTAGTGTCGCTTTAGTCAAACTTAACTTTTCTTGCTTTTTAAAGGGAAAGTCTACAAAGGTCAGTTGACCCAAACGAGTGGAGAGAAAATCTTTGTAGCAGTAAAAGCTCTCAAGGAGAATGCCTCGCTAAAAACCCAACAAGACTTTCGCCGGGAGATCGAGTTGATCTCCGATCTAAAGCACGACAACATCGTGTGCATTCTAGGCGTTGTACTTAACAAGGAACCGTTTTGCATGCTTTTCGAATACATGTCACAGGGTGACCTCCATGAGTTCCTTATTGCCAACTCGCCGACCGAGAGCAAATGTCTCAGTCAGCTGGAATTTTTACATATCGCTTTGCAGATCAGTGAAGGAATGGAATACCTTTCGGGGCATCATTATGTCCACCGCGATTTGGCGGCAAGGAATTGCCTTGTGGGCGAGGATTTAACCGTCAAGATATCAGATTTTGGACTTTCTCGAGATATTTATAGCTCCGATTACTATCGGTAAGGTTTCTTTTTTGAGGTTTCATTTATCTATAACTGACTCGTTACATTTTTATAGTGTTCAATCAAAGTCGCTGTTACCTGTTCGATGGATGCCATCCGAGTCGATTTTGTATGGCAAGTTTACAACGGAAAGCGATGTTTGGTCATTTGGTGTTGTGCTTTGGGAAATCTACAGCTATGGCATGCAAGTAAGTCCTTAAGTCTTTAACTTTCCATACCAGGACACTGATCGCATTCTTTCCCTCTCAGCCCTACTATGGTCACAGTAATCAGGAAGTCATCAATATGGTTAGATCGCGTCAGTTGCTCGCGTGTCCGGAAGCATGCCCCACAGCGGTTTATTCTTTAATGATTGAATGTTGGCATGAACAATCGGTGCGAAGGCCATCGTTTTCCGAAATAAGTCATCGCCTAAAGGTCTGGCATCAGGGACAAAAGAAAATAATCACAGTTCCATCACAAATGACACAATCCTTCCATTCAAATAGTTCAACATTAGCCGCGAATTAATAATAATTATTATTGTCTTCTTTACTTTGTGACTTTGCATTTATACATAATATTATATATATATACACATCCAAAATTGATATGTATATATAGTTTCACTTAAGTTTTTTACTACACTTTAACGAAAATCTTCCAACGAAAATACATGTCTTTGTAAAAATTAATTTAAAAAACCAAAATACTAAGGAGTAAACCAATAAACAAAAATACCATTGAAGACTTAACCACTAACTACAAACTGGAATTGTAAAGCATTTAAATATAAATATTAAAATATAATTTAAATCGCCTAAAGAGAAAACATACAGAGGTTGAAGTTTTTTTTAATTTAATGGCATTTTGCATGCATATAAAATTGGTGAGACGCACGGTTTGAATTCGTGCAATCACTTGCTGTTTGCATGTGAAACTTCCATACAACCACATGCAGCTTGTAGTTATACGACAGGCTACAAAAAACATGCGGCTCTGAACATATCTACTCCACATGTACCGTGTGTCTAAGAACGCTTTAAAGTGTCGATGGAAATTTAATCCTCACAAATCTGTGTGCTTTTAAAAATGTCAATTTCACGGAGCCCTTGTAAAAGATTTCGACGTCAGAAATACATGTAGATGTAGCAAAAGAAAGGTGTTCAAAAAGGTAGCATTCAGCAATAGCAGAAGCAGAAAAACTATAGCGGAGATAAAAACTGGAAAATACACAACATTGCAATTGCAATCACATCATAGACGACTCTGGAACAAAAACCTTTTTTCATATCAGCTTGAAGTTCATTTCAAAATCTTATTAATCCGCTCTATAGCAACACAAGTGGGACTAAATATTTGAAGTAGTGTTTTTTGAATGAAAAGAGTTTAGGAATCCGCAAGGGTGCTCTGCATCAGAGTAACGGGTTTAACGACCCCGCGGACCCTAGTTAAATATACCGTCAGCGTCTTACACAAACCACATGACCTACGGTTAGACGATTTGTGTGGCAAGATGAATTTATCATACGTAGAAGAAGCGATGATTTGTCCATAATTGAAAACTAGGAGAGAAATGACATCTAGGCAGTAACACTAAATAAGAGCCGAGCCTATATTTAAAATCACATAGCTTTAATCACAATGCACATCTAGGTCTGAAAGTTGACATACGTGGAACTTCACCGATATGTCCACGGTCAACGAAGCTGCCAATAGTACCCAGACTCTTAAAAAACCGGCCCCCATTCGGATTCATTGCAGTTCTGAATTGCAAGTTGCAAAAACTTGCATTTTTGAAGTCTGGAGTTTCGTGGAAAAATGCCCTAAATGGGGCAGACAACCAAGACTAAGTGGTCAAGAAAACTCTCTTATTGTAAATATCTATAGGAAAATAAGTTTTAAGAATTTCTTGCCTCGGTTAAGAGTAAATTCCTACACTTATTCAAATTTATAAAGTTTAGGAGATCATTAAGGTTGTAAAAATTACTTTCGACAAAAACATAAAAATTTAACAAAAAAAATTCCATGAATATTCAGTAAATTTCAGTAATTCTAAATTTTAGTAAATAATATTCAGTAAATAAAATATATTAATATTATTTATTTTAAATTTTAATATAGGCAGGGGCAACATTAAAAGAATAGAACCGAAGATAAGAACAGCTTTATTGTTCAAATTTTATCTAGAGCTAAGGAAATAAAAAAGGCTTTATTTAATTCATTTTAAGTTAATAAGTTCTTAAATTATAAAAAGAATAGTTTAGAGATACTATAAGAAATATTTTACTGAAAATCAAGGAAATATTTATACAAAAACCATGTTAAAAATAAGACAAAATATCGATTCTAAAAATAAAGATAAATTTTCAACAGGGAAAATGTGAAGGCGGCTGTTAAACAATTTGGTAAGTAAAACGCATGAAACCAATTTGTAGTTTTAAAGACAACACTTCTCGATTTTTTTTAACAGTTCTTGAAGCCTGGGACACTTGTATTTGGAATTTTTATCGTTAAAAAAGTTTTCAGTTTGTTCTTGCTACGTGGCATGAAAGAGTCGTAGTTTGCAATGAGTACAACTAGAACCGTAGAAAAAATTCATTCTTTATTTTTTCTTTTTCAAAACATGTGATTTGCGAGGATGTTTGAAATGTAAGTGACTTTGATGTTAAATAGCGCCGGGTTTGTACAAGGAACTTGTTATACCCGACCCAGGGTATATTAAGTTTGATGTATAGTTTGTAACGCAGTGTAATCACCGTAGACCCCTAAGACTTTTAGGGATATGGATGGGACCGACAGGAGAATCGATTAAGCCATGTCCGCTCGTCTGTATGTAAACAACTTTTAGGCCTTAAATTTTAAGGTAGAGAGCTGAAATTTAGTGGGTTGGCTGGAAGTCCAGTCCTTCAGATCAAGTTTAAATATTAGATGAAACCGCCCACAGACACGCCCACTACAGGCCTGTATGTGCGACCATCTCTAATTTTAAAAAATACTTTTTCCAAATTTTAGCTATGTTACAATGGCGTTAGCTCATTCATATATGAAATTTAACTAAAAATTATACGACAAAAGCTGTAGATATTATTGTATGTGCATAGCTTTAAGAAAAATGAGATTTTGCATACCCACTGCATGCATACCCACTGTTAAACTTTCCCACTTGTTTTTGATATCCTTGTTTCTTTTCGGCGAAAGACAAAAATATAAGATAGGTCGGTCAAACACTTGGCTCTTTAATGTGATAAAAAGAAAGGTTGATGAGATTTGGTCAAAATGGGGAAAAGAAGTTTCTAATTTAAGAAAACACTAATTTATGCGCTATAAACCCATTAAATGCTTAAGCTAAATGTACGGAAAACTGCATGTAATAGTGTGCAAGTGGATCATTGCTGCTACTGATCAGATTATATAGATACAGCCAAAAAAAAAACGAAATAACGGGGTCATCTTTGAATCCAATATATTAATACGTGTGAACTGTGAGGTGAGCAGAGATGGAAGGCGATCTTTTGGAGCTAAAAGTATTTTTCAGTTTATACTGAAATAAATTTTTCACGTGCAAAATAAGATTACGTTATTTAAACGACTGGACAAAATAAAATTTGAATACACCTATCGATGCACGTGAGCCTACTTATCGGGTGCAAAAGCCTGCAACCACTTTGTAAAAACAGATAAATTAGATGCAAAATAACTAGAAAAATATGCTGAATTTATCACGAAAAACGACGAGGTAGATGTTAATAATAGAATATGTGACACCCCAAGTATTTCTACTTTGTACATGCCGATTTTTAGTAAAATTTAATTTCATTGGGTTCTGTATTCAGGCGAGACCCTTTAATCATCGAAAAAAGCAAGACGGTACTTATGTACTGGAGTCAATTATGCAATGTCAATTACTTGCAACGATACGATTGTATCGACTTTTTCATCCAAGGCATGCGAGCATTTGAAAATCACATTTCATAGAGATCATTTTACGATCAGGAGGATCTGATTGGCCCGACAGTGGCCATCTGAGACTGTAATAGAGTGTTTTAGGTAAGCGTCGAACATACATTTGCAGTTCACAGTCATTTGCAGTTCACAGGCATTTGCAGTTCACAGGCATTTGTAGCGAAAACAGAATTCTTGCGCCGCCCGCCGTCGCCGAGTTGCCTACCTCTTGATAATGTGCTCAGTGATTGCTGACCTATGAGCGCACTAGATGCCGAGCCCTAAATGTCGTCACAATTAAAAAATCGTCACCAAATTCAATGATATTCTGTTAGACGATCCCCGAATCAAGATTCGTGAAAAACCTTAGTTTCTAGCAACTTTAAATGGTACAATTATTTTAACCCTGCATAAATATTTCGGCATTTTATGGTGGTCCAAAAATAGATTCGGGTACAGATTCAAAACCCCAATTTGAAGCTCTTTAAGTGAGATCCAAGTGAAGTTCTTAAGCGACTTTGAATCTTGGATGACAACTGCAAAATTAAAATTAAAGAACAAAAAACAATGGACACGCAGGCAAATGTGCTCCGTAAGAGTCCTAACGGTTTCCTTAGCCACAAAAGTAATGACAACGAGTTTCTGGGATCCCAAAGGAATAATTTTCTTTGATTTTTTGGAAAAGTGAAAAACTAACACCCGAGAGCACTGTGACGATTTATAAGAATTTAATGAGGATATTGAACGAAAAAACGACCCCATTTGACCTGTCAGCTGGTTAGAAGAAGCAGGAGAAAAATTAGCTATACTGCTGCTTAATTCATCCTTTTCTTTTCTTTTGTTTAATTTTTTTTCGTATTCGCTTAGTTCAAAAAAAGAAAGACCGTCAAGTATGAAGACATACGCCCAAAAGTCCGTCGCGTCGGCTTTTGGTAAAGCCGGTAAATAATTATTAAAAATGTTGCTGGATATATTTAACATTACTCTTTTGTAGCACTACTGTTACTGTGTTATTGCTTTTTTGGGTGATTCTTTAGTTTCGTTGATCTTTACAAGTGGGAAAGTGCAACAGTGAAGCTTCAGTCCATCTACGATGGATTGCAAAATACCCAACCATATAAAAAAAAGCTGCCACGCCTCCAAAAAGTGGGCGGGGCAAATACAATATATATATATAAGTTAGAAAATGCTAATATCTACAACTTTTGTCATATAATTTTTTGTCAAATTTCATATAATATTTATTGAAAAACAGCCATTTTAAGCTAAAATCCCTTAAAAAGTGGGCGTGGTCAATGAAAAGGCTAAAAAAAATTTGCAACTTTAAAGGCAATTACAAGGCAATATAAACATACCAAAAATGAATGTTCTTCTCTTAGCTATGTCACAATGGCGCTATGTGACATAGCTAAAAATTGGAAAAAGTATTTTTTTAAATTAGAGATGGTCGCACATATAGGCCTGTAGTGGGCATGTCTGTGGGCGGATTCAGCTAATTTTTAAACTTTATCTGAAGGGCTGGACTTCCAGCCAACCCACCAAATTTTAGCTGTCTACTTTAAAATTTAAGGCCTAAAAGTTGTTTGCATACGGACGGACGGACGGACGGACAAACATGACTTAATCGATTCTCCTGTCGGTCCCATTCATATATCTTAAGGTCTTAGGGGTCTACGGTGATTATTCCACTGCGTTACAAACTATACATCTTTTCTTCAAACTTTTCGTTCAATTTTTTTTTTTATGTTTTTTTCTTAAGAAAAACTTTTTAAATGTTATTGTCTTGACTAAAGTTCTTTTGGTTGAAATGTTCTGAAATTTGGTTGATGTAAAATAAGTGGTCCAAGAGTTACGATATATATATTTACTAGCAGCATCACTTAAATTAGTTAACTAAATGTTTCAAGCAAATTTAGAAAACTATTTACTATTTCAAAACTGTTATAACTATTTTATCATTTTAAAAAGATGGCCTGCGTCCGTTGTTCATTAAAAAAAAAATGCCTGTTACTGTTTCGAAAGGGAAGAACAGCATTTTTGCTAAGAAAACGTATTTTGCCTTTGTAAAATGCATAAAACGGCAATTTCGATTTTTTTCCAATTATTACCGTTAGACTTTTTTCAATTTTGCAACAACCTGTGCTTTCATTGCGGACATGCATTTCTCAGAAAACGGTAAAACATGCTGATTTTTATTTCGTTTGTTCAAATGTACTTAAGAACTTGAGGTTAGAAACGGCAATTTTGAAAGGTTTTCAATGCAGTTAGCCAAATTTAATCAAGATCATCTTAACCGTAGTACTCCTACAGTAATTGTCATTCTCCTCATCTCTCCACTCCCCACCATATCCCAGTGTTTTCCCTTACAGGGCTGGATCGGTGTGGGTCTATACCGCTTCGTTTGCCCTCACCTCTCCACCCCACGGGATCACAAACACATAATTCTCACTGCTACGGGTTTATACTGCTTCGGTTACCCCTACCCTCCCCCCAAATTCTAACGCGAGTCGCGTGTAGTACGGGTTTACACCGAAGACGTGTACCCTACATCAGCCACTGCGTGAGAATTCCTCCCTGCAAGGGTTCACACCAAATCGGTTACCCCTGCACCTTCCCATCCCCGAGGATAATCCTTAGCAGAGAAGCAACAGGTTCGGACTTATACCGAAACCGGTTGCCCCTGCCGGGCTTCCTCTCATATGGGAACTATTCCTCACTGACCCCCCATCTCCTCTTCGACCTCAAGCAACCCCCCCCCCCCCCAAACCTTATCAACAAGGCAAATTCCCATCTGGAGGCAGTTACGAGACCACCCTTCCTTCAGGAAGTCTCTCACTGGCCCCCTCTCAACTCTGCTCACAGCGGTTCATACCGAAATGATTACCCCCAGCCTTCATTACCCTCGGGTATGTTTAAACCAATCAAACTTTGATTGGTGATCCTCGGTACAGGTTTACACCTTCACTGGTTGCCCAGACCCCTCCCACCCAAACGGGTAGTCATCATTTAGGTCCCCGGGCTGGTAACTCCGGTCCTACTAGTGGTATCACAATGGACCTCCTTTGGTCTAAGTGTGTCCCTGTCCAGCGGGGACAGCCACACAACCTAACCTTACCGTTAAGGGACTAGAAATTTTTAAAAAATCGTTTTCAAAAATGTTCTTACGTTTTTGAATCAAATTTCCAAAGTTTTTCGCTGATTTGTATAAAATTTCAGAAGATAGAATATGCCAGTTATTTATTTTAAAGTTATACCTTATACCGTTTGGAAGATAGAAGGGGGGAGACATACGTTTTTTTGCCTTTATTATAATTTTTCAAATTTCAAATCCATAAAACAACTATTTCGAATTTTTCCCAGTTCGTGTTAGACTTTTTTCCAATAACGCAACCATTGGTTTTCTGCGATAAGCAGTTCAAAATTGATGGCTTGAAACACTTTGAAATACGTCATCCATTTTCAACTCTTCATTTCTCAAAAACCTTTCAATATTTTCAAAAAATTGGATTTTTTGTTAAATTTCAGTATATAACACAACCATTGGTTTCCTGCGATAAGCAGTTCAAAATTGATGGCTTGAAACACTTTGAAATACGTCATCCATTTTCAACTCTTCATTTCTCAAAAACCTTTCAATATTTTCAAAAAATTGGATTTTTTGTTAAATTTCAGTATATAACACAACCATTGGTTTCCTGCGATAAGCAGTTCAAAATTGATGGCTTGAAACACTTTGAAATACGTCATCCATTTTCAACTCTTCATTTCTCAAAAACCTTTCAATATTTTCAAAAAATTGGATTTTTTGTTAAATTTCAGTATATAACACAACCATTGGTTTCCTGCGATAAGCAGTTCAAAATTGATGGCTTGAAACACTTTGAAATACGTCATCCATTTTCAACTCTTCATTTCTCAAAAACCTTTCAAAATTTTCAAAAAATTGGATATTTTGTTAAATTTCAGTATTTACTTAACTTAAGTTTGGTTTTTCTAGTTATTGCCTGTTAAAATTCTTAAAAAAAGTATTGAAAAACATTTAATCCATTTTTCCATGAAACTTTAAACTGTAATTAAACCGTTATTTGTGCTTAAAAAAATTGACCTCGTTGGGTTCTCTGACTATTTCCGCAGTTTAAAAGCTCACCGATTTTTTTCTTTCTATGATTTACCGTTCAGAAGCTAAAACGCGGTTGGACAGACGTATACGGACAACGTAGTGATACCATTTTGGAGGGACCGCTAAAAACGACACTATTTCAAGAACAAAAAGTGGTGTTTCACCATGAAATTGATCGGTTGATTGGTTAGCAGAAGCAGGAGCAAAATTAGCATCGCCACATGAACTGCTGCTTTATTTATCCTATTCACCACTATTTATTCCTTACAATGGACGAAGTTCTCAGTCAAAAAAATTTCATCAATAAATTAAAGAAATGATTGGTAAAGAAAAACCCAATTTTGCAGAGCTTGAAAATTATTTTTTTTGAATAACCTAGAAAAATTTGTGCATCATTGGAAAACGTGTATTTTTCGCGATGGAATCAGACCACCTTGAAAAATAAATCAAGTTTTCAAGTAAAAAAGGTTTTATCTAACAGCATACGTATACCCATAACGTGTTATTTTTAAATTAGCGCATAATCTCATTCTTTAATGTTCCTATTGTTATTTGCACCGTTGAATATGTCTGGAGTGGTAAAATACCCCTCTAAAAGCCTCCTGCTTCGGCCCAATGTTGAATTTTATATGCGTGCGACGCTTGGATCTGTTCCAAGATTTGGGAAAGCCGAACTCCCACAAAAAATGGATTTAACAAAATTTTTTTTTAATATAAATTCAATTTTAAAACGTTATTTTGGGATCGAAGCGACGTTGGATAAATGCAAAGTTTTTGGCGAGTATCTTATTTCATTTACATATTTTTGGTTCCTTTTTTTGATATTGTGCTTTTATTTAATTTTGAATTTGGGTCTTTATTTCCTTAAAATCTATTTTCAGCGACCTTTTCAAAGGATTCTTTCGACATGCGCGCAAATATTTCCAGCTAACAAAAGCCACCGAAGAGTGAATCAACCCTCTATCCAGTTTTTTAGACTTAGTCCGAAATTCAACTAGTTTGCAAGGCGGCGAACGCCAATAGCAAACGAATAAAAATACTGTGAAAGTAAGACGGTCATTACGGCTCAATTAGGCTAAGGCTAAAAGACCAAAAAAGAAAACAGATTTATTTCGGCAAAAGAGTGATTTTGGATTCATAAGAGCTGTAAGAAAAAATATAGGCTGTAGCAACCGACACAGAAGCCCATAACAAGTGACTTCACGGGTCCATAACAAGTGACTTCACTCGTGGCAAATTTAATTAGATTAAAGCGTAGGCTAGTCTAAGTTATTGTAGGGATTAGCAATAAGGAACTAGGATAAGAAGGAAATAGTAAAAGATAGAAATCTGGTAATTTAGTTATAGCAAATTATAGTTGTTAGTTAGTTAGTTCAGTTATATTTTATGTTATTGCAAGGATTACTAGCGTTAGGTAGCTAGATGTAGCAGAGAGTAAGCTCTCTTAACTTAGACTACTCTGGAAATGATTAGTCATCCATAGATAGGTTATAATTCTCGTTTAGTAAGGAAAAGCGCTAGATTAAGGGTGGGTAATTAAGTTTAGATATCTAGACAGGCAGTTAGATTGAATCTCTAATAGTTTATAGTTTAGTCCTTAAAAACTTAGTTTAGTCCTTGAAATATCATACCGCTTGCCGGATTTTGCCAGCGTTTTCCAGGTGGAGTTACTGGCCTGGCTATGTGAGAGGCTTACACGCAACTTCTTTGACACAACACACAAACAAAACATTGCCATCATTACAGATCAAAGCTATTGATTCAGCCACCATATCCTCTAAACTAGTGCAGGTGTGTCGTCGAGAGCTTGCCCGTCAGTAGGTTCCAGAACATAGTGACATAAAAGCATACAAACACGCAGATGTGCCGGCCAGGCAGGTCGCAGCTCTACACGCCTCACTCGCGACAAGGGCCCACATTCCGCTAGGAATAGCTAAGGAGCAAATACACTCATATTTCCTGGAAAAGGCCAACTCTCAAAGGGGGGGCTGACTTATGGCACCATATTAAGGCAGACATGGCTTATATTATAATAAAAATAGAACAAATGACCTGCTCAACAGAACCCGCCCTGATATCGCCAGAGGTAATACGGAACATTGGCCAATTGGAAACCATGCGGCCAAACTGGGTATCCCATACAGCCCCACTGCCGAAGTTGTGGAAATGTGAATAAGAAACAAACTCTCTCCCACTTCCTCTGCAAGTGTCCTGCACTAGCAAAAGCCAGACTGCGAGACCTAAACCAACCTTTCTTGGTTGATCTTAGTGATGCTTCGAGTATAGGGATACAAGCGCTACTCCAGTTTCTCAACACTTCGATAGGTACCGATCTCATTACAATCTCAACAGCCATCACCAGGTTACACGAGTCGTGGTATCAAAGAGGCACATCAAGTGCTACTTGGGTTCATTCTTGAACCGCCATAACTACCCACCCTACCCCTACCCTTAGGAACTTTACACATATTAATAGGATTAGTATCCCTTAAGGATAACTATTTAAAAGACTGAGTTGGATAGGTGAGTTTAGAGTTTTCTTTGGTGAATCCTTAGCTGCCACAGTTTATTAGAGTGGCGTTCTGGAATAACTAGTAGATAAGTAGGTTTTGATGCACACAATACTGTGCATCTGTACAGTATTGTGTGCATCTGTACAGCGATATGCACACAATACTGTAAGCAAATCGCAAGTAATGTTGTCTCCCGAGATATTGTGCAGTGCACCCTGCACGTTAATAGTAATTAATAATCTCACGTTAATAAATTCTCGTTGAAACGAGCATTAATTCTAAGCAGTACTCTTGTGTGAGACCTCTTTGAGTATGTTTAAGAAAGGCTATCTTAGTCCACCTTGTATGATTCTAAAAAGTACATAAGGGGCGACGAATTGCGCTCAAATTGTAGATTCTAGTATCAGTGGCCATTTGACTAGTTTTCATCGAGGATTGTTATCTGATTTGTATATTTAGTGTTCAGGGTAATATTCAGCTAATCAGGCCAAATTCAGGGCTACTTGTGCTATGTAAATAAACCACAAGCGATTCATCAAGTTTAACTATTTAAAGTTGGCCAGTTTGGAAGAATCTAAGATTCAAAAGGACGTTTACCATTACAAGCCTTTGATTTGTCGCTAGATAAAAATTCTAATCAGTTATTTTTATAAATTGGTCCACTGCAAACAAGAAATACAACGATTCTTAAAAAAGTTACCTGTGATCCTCGTCTTGAAGGACTCGTTGCTTTACTGGTGTTCGCTGTCACATTTTCTGTAACTGAATCTGGCACTTCAACTTGTTGCTTCGGAACCTGTTCTACTTCTCGCGGTGTTTCTTGAATCACAGAAACAACTTGGGGCACTGGAACTACTGCACTGCCAGTGGCAGCAGAGCTTTCAGTCACCTCTTCAGCAGCCTGATTAGGAGCCTGAGCAGTGTTTGCTGCTGCTGCAGCCGCTTCCTCTAATTTAGCTTGTTTTATTGCGTTGCTTTCTACCTTGTCAGCTATTTTCCGCTTAAAGGCATTCAGGCTGTTGTCTGTAAGCAAACAAGTAAAAGCAAAAAGCGACATACTAAGCGAAGCAGAACTTACCATCAATTTTTGCTTTGTTAAAAGCGAACGGGCTATTTGCTAAGTTTTTCAAAACCTGATTAAAGAGATCTCCAACATCTCGAGTGATTTCCTTGTCTTGTTCCAAAAATTTTATAATCGCTGCATTAGTTCGATAGAAAATCTCCAGAGCTTCCACGGACAGCGTTGTCGGGTTACTATGATTGATCTTTATTGGATAAGTGGCGTTATTCTCGTAAAGGTAGTTTGCGGCCTACGAAAATGCAAATTGAAATTAATGAAACAAGGATCTCAGACAATAGTACTCACTGTAAGATAATGGTTCATGTAAACAGATGGCTGCTCCTTTCGTTTCTCTCCAATTTTCCCCAGCATGTACTGATTCAACCACTTTTCATCGTGCGACTCATTCTCCTCGTCGTTCTCTTCCTCATTTATATTCTGCAGCATGACATCACCTTTGGAGAAGCACTCATTGGCAATGGACAGGAATTTCTCCTTCCGTTCTTCGACAAACGAGAATCTAGGATAGGGATAATAACTTCGGTTGTTTATGAAAGCTGAAACATTTTACGTACTGTTCTAGGGAAAGCACATCTGAAGAATGCTTCAAGTCTCGTGAGCAAAATGAATGAAGCGTATACGCAAACGACCCGTATTCAATCCACACAAGTACTTGCTCGTGATTCAACTTTGTGCACTGTTTGAAGCAGCGAATCGTGTCTTCACATTCAGTTAGAAATCCATTTACACTGAAAAAACGAGATTTTAATTTGCTGTGATTCCAAGGTGATCGTTAAACTTACTCAATCGAAATGAAGCCATTTAGTTTAGTTTCGATCTTACTTGCTTTGGAGAGCGCCATCCCGGCCCAAGAATCAAACCGATCCGGATGACAAGCCAAATCCAGGGTGTAATACTTGATAGTTTTCGAAAAGTCTCTACTCTTAAAGTAGTAATCCGCTAGCAGATAATAAATGCACGAAACTCGATACGGCAGAAGCACACAGTTGTCTGGCAGCGATTGTCTGGCGCCCGATATAAAGTCTTGAATGTTCGAGATCACTGAATTTGGATCCATCTCTTTGGGTATAAGTGGAACTATTTTTAGCAAAAGCTGTTCCATGTCAGCAGAAATGGACTCCAGTTTGTAGGAATTGAATTCGGGAAGGTTTTCTGGCCGGTAAAGATCAAAAAGTTGCATTGCCCTTGGCCAGGTTAGCTCCATTGATGTTGCTTCGTGTTCTTCAATGTGCCTTGATCGAGCCTTTTTTGGTGGGTAGCCAAAGAGGCAGTAAGTCGTCTAGATAAAAAGTTATTTCTCAAAATTGTACAGTAATTCAAATGCGTGCAAACAAACCTGCTCCATGTATTCCATGACAATATCTCGACAAGAGTCATAAAGCGGTGCTCTTAGATTCGGTGTTATCATTTCGATAGTGTACAGGAGCAGTTGGCCATTGTCCCTGGTACACCACTGGCGTTTCCCAAGAAATTCGTGGGCAGTGAACAGCACCAAAAACGAATGAGGCAAGAGATCTTCGATTTCTTCAGTGTCCATTGTCACATCTACGGGTCGGGCCTTAATAACGATCGGACTGCTGCTTTCCTCTCTTTGGTGGCAAGAAAATTAGTACGAGGAAAATATGTTTCCTGCAAACAATTTACCTCAACAAGATCTGATGTAAGACTATCCAGGGACGCTTTACTTCGAGTGGATGTTGGGGGTTGTTGTTTTTATCGAAAGGAGCATCCAATTGGTATGCGAGAAGTTTTATGACATTCTGTACGAGGCGCGGCAGGTACTTTTCAAGGCAGTCCACTGAAAATTGTAGGAGATATTTTTAATTTTAAATTAACTAGAGCTCGTTGGAATCTTCTTCTTGACTACATCACAAACTAGTGAGAAAAAAACCACAGGGAAAAAACGCTTCCTATTCATGATAGGAAATTTTCGTAATTTTTCAGAGCACTTTAGCGGGCTAACTGTACGCCCAAAAAAAAGCTTTATATGTGAAATTTAGTGTTCTTCCTTCCGATGCAAGTGAAATTTCACGTAGGATGCAAAGTTTCTGAGTTTTGAGCAAAAAATTGAAAAAGTGCGAAAATGTTGATGTTTTTTTACCAACATCTCAAAACGCACCGGAAAATTTTAATGAAACTCTTCAGATTCAATTGCAACGAGCCGAAAGCCATAGGAATAAAAAAAAACACATGTATATTTTTTGCCAATTCCAAATACACGCTATTTCGCCAAGAGTATGGTGCCAAAGTGTGTCAAATGTTTTTGAAATGACAAGTGCACCAATCTAGCTTTTACTAAGAAGATTCAAGGAATGGTTCCACTTTTTGGTGAGATATGCCATCAAGCCACCAGTGGACCTTTTGCTACGAAAACCAAATTATCGGTGATTAAGATGTTTTCGGGGTTCAAGAAAGCTGGTATTTATTTAGTGTTTCCATGATTTTAGAAAAAAATTGAAATTAGTGCAGTTGAGCGATAACTAGAGGCAGGATCAGAATCGCCTTTTTTAGGGATGGCCTGGAAAAATGCTGTTCCCCTTCTATTTACTAGTAGGATAGAAATAGAATAGAAGGCCGCCTCGGTTGGCTTTTTCTTGCCACCGATAGACTGTTGTTCTAGAAGTTATTTCCCTATTGGGGTGGCTACCCATTAATATTTAGCCTGATATGACGCAGTGGTTTGTCGAACCTAGAGGAGACAGTACATTTATTGTGTACTTATCAGGATGGGAAGTTAGAAATAAGCCCAGCGATTGGGGGAATGATTGTTAACGTCTGGTGTTTGTGTAGGCTCGATTAAAAGTTGCAGCAAATATCTCAACATACCATCCTTCGGGTGTTGTCTGACCAGAATGTCAAAGCCATTTAGAATTGTGAATATAAAAAGCGACCGTAATAACAATGTCATTATTAGGATTCTGGGTAATAATTCTTAAGATGGAGTAGAGCACCAATGCACTGACCAAAGTTAATCTACGGACTTATCTATATCTACTTAAAGTTGAATTGCGGGTTGGAACATCTGTTAAATTCTGCAGCACTGTGGTAGACTACGTCATCACATTATAAATTGCGAGGCCACGTGGCCATATCAGCCATTTTTCAAAAACAAAAATTTCGCTAGTACATCAACTCCACTAGAATATCGACTCCACTCAAGACGATTGATGTTAAATGAACGCATGTTACTCACATATTTGATATCCTTCGTTCAGTATAAGAGCTTCAATGTATGTGAAAATATAGTTAATACTCTCTGCCCATCGCCGTTGTCGATATGTTTCTCCTGGCTCAGCTATATACTTTGAAACTGCATACTGCATGCATCTCTCTGACCACACAAGGCATTCCTAAACAAACAGACAAAACAAATCAGTAAAGCATCTAGTTTCTGTTTGATCATCTTACTTCATAGTCTCCCATACTCCAAATGGACTCCAAGAGCACTTCAAACTGAGTTTGCAAGTCTCTTACCCATGCCTCGCTGTCTTTTACTTCCTTGCTAAAAACAAGACTGTCTTTCAAGATTAAAATAAGCTCCTCCCATTGTTTCGCTTCATACAGATCCTTCACTTTGTTTAGACCAATTTTTCTAGATAAAAATATTACAGGTGTTATAGTTTCTTTTCTCACAAAATATTACGTCGTTTACCTTTGTGTTTCTATCCGTGTTTTTCGAATTGAGTCCCCATCGATGTAGTTCCATTCTTTCATGTTGGGCAATTCCAAAAAGAACTTATCGTCTTGCTCACCAATCAGCTCTTCTAAATGCTGTAGACTTTCCACACACTTGGAAAGCCGATTTTCGTACCTTGCCCAACAGTACTCCATGTGAATTAAACGAATTATGTTGCGCTCATAGAGATCGTCGGAGATTACATAAGCACAACCGGAATTAAAAGACAAGTGTGTAAAGAGCCGCTGCCATAGTGGGCTTATTTCACTACAGAAAAAAGATTAATTAAAATTTGCGCAAATCTGTTGCACACAAAGCTACTGCATACCTTTCTCCTCGAATAGTCTTTTCGAGATCGAGCTCCATAAAAAATATGCAGATACGATATGAAGCGTTAAAATTATTATTGGACAATTGGTTCCAAGACATTAAATCAAAACGAGTCCTAGGAAACAGTTGGATAAAGTTAGAGGGTTAAAAAGGAATAAAGAGTACAACTTACACGTAGAACAAAAAAATCTGATGATAGATGTCCTTAAGATCCTCGCCAGACGAATGCGACCAATATTTTGAAACATACTTAAGCCATCTGAATATCAGAAGGGCCAAATCGAAAGGACTTGATTTCATATCTTCCAGAAAGCTATTGAAATCATCCTGTGTTGCAGCTTGAAACTCTTCATATGAAGTGATTGGTTTCTCCAACGCACTCTTTTTTGAAAGTTTGTCTTCTTCTGCCTTCGGACTTTTTACATTTTTTTCAACTGACTTAAAAGGCCATTCATCTTCAAATGTTTCACTGCAAATGAAATAATTAAATCAAAGTTTGGATGCGCACAAAAAATCAAAAAGTGCGCTTAAAATGCAATCCGTTCTTTTTAGGCACGGATTTCATATGAAAACTGACTATTTCAGCATAAGGTTTCAGCCTTAAGACACAAATAAATTTAAAAAAAAAATTAATAATAACTTACTCAGCAAATTTAGCAAAGATCCGCTTCAGGAACCCATTCAGCGTGCTGTCAATCTCGGGTCGATCCTGTTGGCTCTTTTTTCTCGAAGAATGACGACGATTTTTATGCCAACCCCATTGTTCGAGAAAACTTAAATCGCTACACCTTCGCCTTGGCTTTGGTTTGCTCGTTTCAGTCTCTTGCTTGGCATTCGTGTCAGAGTCTTCGGCATTCGAATCATTGCTTTGTTGTGGTGTTCTCGAGCCAATGTTCTCAGTCGAAGGGGCAATGAAAATCGCAGCATCGTTGCCCGAACTTATGCCCTCATCTGGTTGACTATTACTTGCAGGCGACTGATTTGAATTGCTGGATGGTTCGTTTGAATTTTCGCTGCTCTCTGGGCCTGGCTCTAGCGTTAGGTCAGTTTCACCCGCTTGCTTCTCGTTGTCTTCGTCTTTGGGCTGCTCGAGAAAGTCATCAACCGTAAGAATGAACAAGTTGCATTGGTTGGTATCCTCCAAGTGATTGTACACCGAAACAATGTACTTCCCGATAGATAGCCAATCCAGGGATTTGACTCGAAATTGCTCAAGATCTGGTTTTACCATTTTCAGGTCTTCTTCGGGCAGATCTTTCGGCTCGGGGAACACACTTTTTTTGCCCTTACAAGTGCGACCGGCGGGCTTTACAAATGGGGTGCTCCAGATGGTTTCGTAGAATGAAATTAAATGCGGGAAGTTTTCAGTGATCTCGGTGAGGACGTTGAGAGCACGCTCATATTTGTTGTCCTTAAGATACCATTTAAGGGCCCAGCCGTACGCGCCCATTACATTTTGATTGAGACAGAGAACCTGTAGGATTCCATCTGCAGCCGATCTATGGTTGGGATTGCGTTTGAGGCACTTTTCGAATGCATAATCGGCAATGTCGAGGACGTTGAGACGAAGTGCCAGTTTTCCAAGACGGTGCATGGTGTAGACGTCAGTGTCATCGATGTGGATTGCCTATAATGTTTGACTTTCAGTAAACTACATACCCTAGGATTGAATTTAGGAACTTTAACTATAGAAGAAGCCAATGAAGCTTCTCCAAAATTCAAAAAAAATATTCTCTAGAAAAATTTTTAACAGGAAACCGGCGTGCTTTCGCATTCACTTCCTCACCTGCATAAAATGATCCAAAGACTTTTGGTGCTCCTTTTTCTCCTCATAGATAAGAGCAATGTTCTTGTGACAATTATAGCGAATGGCAAGCAGCTTCTCGTTGTTACTTTCCATGCACACCTGAAACGAAGCAAAACCTTAGAAGTCTCCCATAGTTGAGCGCACTTTCAACCACGCACCTCATTGAGAACTCGCGTCTCTAATAGTTCCAGCATCAAGGAGAGGGCCAAATCCGGCTTTCCATTCGCCTTGTACCCCAGTGCACGAACATACTCATTTTCGGCAATAGTTTCCTTAAGCACAAGTTATTCAGGAATGGACTTCCTCTTGTAAAAACAACGCTTACCTGGGCCTCATTTGTGACCAAAGTTTCATCCGCGTTTTCCTCTTCACTTTCGGATTCATTGAGGGCGACTATTTTTATCATTTTGTGGGTTCTTCGATAAAAAGTTTAATTGTTTAAATTGAAAATTAACACAGAGGTCAGGTTTTAAAATATCTTCCGGCTTCACACCGGTGCTACCGGCTTATGTTGCTTAGCAATTTTTTTATTTATAAACCATTGAGTTCGTCGGATAAAGCGATCCAGTGTTGGAGAAGATTTTAGTTTTGTGGAGTATAGCTATATTTTTGCGAGAAGTTGTATATTACAGTGATTTTTTAATTAAATAAACATTCTGCACAATTTCAGGGACTACACATTTGCGAAACAGCGAAACACAAACAGCTGAGCCCTGTCAAATTGGCAGGGACGCTTTACCGCGGCAAATTGCATGATAGATGTTTTGTGGGTCTGTTTTTCTTGTAAAATAGGAATAGCTTTGTTCCCAGCAAACATAACTAACGGAAAGAGGGACAGACACTCTCTCCATCCAATTTGTCGGGCGTACGCGGAATTGTAGGCTATTTAAGACGGAAAAGGCTGCACTGGCGTTAGTAGAGTAAAGCACTGCTCCGCGCGGTTTTCTCTCTCTCATGGTTTGCGTGCGTGAGTGCGCACGATTTATCGGCGCGTTTTACGTGCCCAATCCTTACTGGATTCGCGGCTTTTTCACTCTACTGTGAGTCGGGGTCTCCATTCTTTCCCTTGATTCTGCTACGCAAAAAAGAAAGAGTCCATTTGAAAAAATTCAAATATTTCAAACAACTTTTATTTGTTCTTATTATATTTATTAAGTACAACATTCTCCTTATTGAAGAATTGACTTTGGTATATTCGAAGACGTTATATTCTTGGAGTCGGTGTCAGAAGAATTTTGTGGCTGCTTCTGGTAAGCAAATCGCATTGTACAGAGTTCTTTGTTGTTGAAGGCGTTTGCTAATGAAGAGAAACTTTATTTTGTTGTTACTCTTGCTAGATTAAGTGATTTTGTTTTCTTAAAACCATTAATAATAATAAATATTTACAATGAATTTTCCGCTCCAAGGACTTCCTTGCACTGCGCGACCAGTGGACACCAACACGTTCCCAAACCAATCCACGCTCACTCGCATTTACTGTACTCTCTCTGTACACACCCTATCCAAAAAAAAAAATCAAAATGGCGAAAAAATGAATGGAATTGGTAAGGAAATCTCCATTTGCTGGGGACATGACCCAAAATTGTTTATTGGGTTCATCTTGGAAAAATTGCTTGGAAAAATGGAAAAATGGAAAAATTATAAGGTATCATAGATACCTTATAATTTTTCCATTTTTTCCCATTAAATCGATCAATGTGTCAGTCTGATAAAAGAAGAAGGATAGATTTTGCCAGAAAAGGACAGATAGTGTTAAGTTAAAAAAAATTGCTTATGTCGAATTTTGTGTTAAAATAAAGGCGAGTTGTTTTTTGAAAATGGTTTGCATATATACAGCCTAATTTATAAACAAATTTTAAATACTGTTGAAGTCTAAAATGTCTCTAAGTAGCATTTAAGTACAGTATCGGTATTTATAATCAATTTTCATGTTTAAGCAACGTTGCTTAAGCCGCGTTGTCACAAGGAACAGAAACAGAATCCCATACATTAGCAACTGAAAACTAAACGGCGCCGTTTTTTAGCAACTGAATCAGCGACGTAAAATAAACAACTCGAGAGGACTTGTTTCTGGAACAGAAAATCAAACGTTGCTGTTGCATAGCAACCCTTGTTTATATTTGAGTGAGCAACTGACATTAGTAAGCGGCTCTCTTTCGTGTTTGATATAATGTGAATGTCCACAGTTCCATTGTCAAAAGTTAACAATATAATTCAATTTTTTTGTATCGGTGTTTTGGTGTATGCAATGAGCATTTAAACAGCAACCATAACATAAATATGTAAAATTATAAGCCTACATAATCTAAGGTAAGAATAATAAAAATCCTAAAATTTAATTGCGTAAATTTATATTAAACCAAGTAACCCATAGCAGTTTTCCATTCTTTTTAGGCGAACGTATTACGTATAAATTGCAGTCATCGAATTCTTCCGCTTTTTTTGGATCCCCAAGGAGAAGAACACAGATCCATTAGAGGACGCAGAGCTATGGGATAAAAGCATCTAAGGAGAATTAGCCAAGGATGAAGAAAATATATTTCTGCAGCAAGGCAGGAAGATGCGGCAAGATGTGAAGCTTGAATATCGCTAGATCGCAGTGTTGGATAAAAATGGAGTTGAAGAAGCGAATTTTGAAATGTGTTATTTGTAATTTGTTAAGTCGCGTGCATAGTGTCTTTTGCGCTTACTAATTATGCATAATAAACAAGAGTTTTTTTATAGTGAATTTTGTGTTTGGTATTAGTGACGACGGTTCTAGTGCTGAGCTTTGTATAGTATAATATCTCTTAATGTGAGTCGGCAAGACACATGATTGATGTTGTGTGCTCGTTGTGAGTGTACAATGAAACATTGTCGGAAGTTATGGATGGGTCATCTATTGCCACAGATTTGGGGAAGTGGGAGATATTTTGCTCCTCATTTTTGCGCCGTAGTAAACTTTAATTTTCCGATAATTTGTTTTGTTTGAATGAATTTTCGTTTAAGCCCTGCATCTTGTATCTTGTAATGACAGTACGGGACTCTTTTGACTTTTTTGCAAGGTATGTCAAACGTTTCGAGTGACATTTATTTGAGAGCTCTCTCTCAAAATATTTTTAGTTCCCATTTTTGCTGCAGCACCAGCAACTGAAACAGAAACCGAATCGTCGACGTAACGGAGCTATTTTCAGTTCCTGTTTCTGTTCCTTGTGACAACACGGCTTTAGAGATCGCTTAACTTAAACGCCAAAAACCGCGTTTAAAGTTTACTTAAATCCATTTTAAAATGTTCAATTGTCAGAAAATTTCGGTTTTATCATAGTAGCGTTGCTTTGCAAATCAAAACAATAATTAATTTTAGATTATTAACTTTGACGATGTTTTTGTCGTATAAATGTTTTCGGAAATGATCGTTGGAAAAGGATTTATTTGACGTGCTTTTCTCTGAACGTGCTAGTGTGTTAATGCCGTGTGTCCTAGTCCTATTCTCATACTTTGTTTTGATATTCTGATAGGTGAAAGAGGCGATGTTAGGGGCAGTCAAAGTTATAAGATTCGTGATAACGGTGATTCGTGAATTAATTAAAGGCCTCTATTTGTAATATGTTGGCAATTTCCTGAAATTTAGAGATACAATTGGATGCGAAGGCATGGTTAAATTTAGATTTTTAGGTTTATTAGCCAAATTTAATTGTTAAAACAGCAATTATAGGCACAGTTCCCCGGCGTTAAGATCTGTACCTTTGAAAAATAAATAAGTAAGAAAAAACATTATTTGTCACTGTCAACAGCTGATGATGTCCAGAAAATGGAATAATTTTAATATTATTTGTACTAGATTTGCTTTTTCTATTACGCTATTTGACAAAACTATCGATTTTCGCATCAATGCGAAATTGATTATAAATAGAAATTTAAGCAACGTTGCTTAAGGACAATTTAAATATTTAAGCAATCTTAACTAAACAGCCTCTGAAATACATTTTAAGGAAATCTAATAAATACGGCTGATAGTTTATTTTCGCACTTAAACAAGTCGGAAATTTAATATTATAAGAACTGCGTCACTCAGATATCAGAAACTGACATTTCAGTGCGATGAGTTTTGTGAAAAGAAAAATATTGGTGGTCAACTAATAACCATATTGAGACTTTTCAATTATCCTCGCAAGCAATCATCCTAGCGAGCAACTGAGCTATTGAGGAATGCTACAATTATTATTTACGTCTTCATCTTAGTTTTCAAAATAAAAACAAACTTCAATGAAGGCTAAACAAAACGAAGTGTCAAACCTGTGCCCTAGGCAGCATTTTATGCTTAAAACAAATCCCATATCTCAAATTTCTCATTCTCTGCTTCGACTTTTCCCTTTTTATTTCAATAAAAAAAGTTGATTTTGTACTCAAACTTTTTTTAATTAAATTTGTAAGACTTATAAATAAAAATAAACTCAATACGTTCTACATTTTTAAGGACAGCAACTATATATAAACCATTTTGATTTGTTGAAGTAACAAGGAAGTGACCACTTCTCGTGCACTAATTAAGTCCTGCACTAATCCGCGATATATACAAATCTTCATAAACCCTCTAAGCAAGGCGAACCGAATGCTTTTTTCAAGAGCGAAAAACGATTTTCGTTGTAAAAAATGACAATTAAAAACGTACTTGGAAAAATTTGTCGTACAGGGAATTCAAATTACCTCGTTATCATTACATTAGAATTTTATTCGGTTTGTAATGTGGAAAATTCAAAACAAACAAAACTAAGTTCATTGCTTTCTGCGACGTTTTTGTGTTGAAAGTGAAATGAAAAGGCCAGTGTCACAGCTGATGGTTGCGACGGCACTGGAGCTTCCGAATTTAAAGGGCCCGCTCACTATATAGTTTACGATAACATTTAACCTAAATACGAATAAAACGCGTGCACATTTTTAAAAACAAGCGACACATGCAGGCTTATTCACTAAATCCTTTTTTTTTCAATTTTTTAATGCAAAGATCCATTTGCAGTGATGGAGCTTTTCCTGTAATATGAAATTTTTAAGCAAATACATGGACTTTATCTTTACCAATCTTCTAACTTTAATGCAATATACCAGTTGTAGTGACCTGTCAACATGACCTAAAGACAGGACTTGGCGTTTTGGTAATGTCAGTGATCCTTTAAAGTTAATTTAAATGTTTAAAACAAAAACGCCCGCTTCCATCAGTTTTTGATGGTTATTCGCCATTAATATTGAACCATAGATTGCATTTTTGGCAAAAAGTTATTGCAAAACCGTTTTGCTGTTCACACTTCTGAACGGGAACCAGGTTTTGTTTTTGTTTGTCTGTAGTACATCGATTGTCATAACTAAAGCGTACATTTTTTTTAAAAGGCGCTTTGAAAGATCTTGTTAGAAGGGAATCACATCAAGAATTGTACCTTGGTCTAAGAAATGCAAGCGATTTTCAGATAGAGCCTTCGGTTTCGTAGATATTTGCATCCAAAGTTAAGCAAAAGTGACATTCTTTGCAAATTACAAAAATTTTAATTTGTATTTCTTAACAACAACATAATACTCGTGACGTAAACCACTACGAAGTTTTAAGCAAAAACTACCAAAAACTACAAAAACAGAAAATATAAAAAAAATACATGGGACAACTCGTTATTTTTAAGTAGGTTATGCGAGTTTACGCAAAACTTAGTTTATGATCCAGTGTGACCAGGCTATTTAAGAAACTAAAAAACCACTTATGATGAATCCGTGGCTTTCATATACAAGTAAAGTTTGTGGGCTGTAAAATGACAGTTTTCTAAATTTGGCGTAATTTTATGTTCTGCAATTCGTTTACCAGGCATGCATCGAACGTTTGAAAGCTGGTTGCACGATTCAAAAATGTTGTCGGATTTTGATTTTTACGCAAATTGATTCAAATTCTTTTCCACCTAATCAAAATTCTGAATCATTGTACCTTAATTATGCGCTTTGGTAAAGAAATAAATAAATCACGCTGATGAAATCAAAATGGGCGCCCAATTGAGTTATTTTTTCGCAGTAAGTTTTGATCTTCATCTCTGTAACAGCTGCCAAAGCTAATGCGAAAATTATAAATGAAAGCAGTTGTTTTTCCTCGAATTTCGGAAATAATGAGCTCATTTCGGGCCTTATAAAATAATTGTACTATAGTGTTTGGTAATAAGAATTTTCTCTTTTGAACGGACTCATCCTTGAAGCACTCAAGTGTAGTATCGCCCTAGGGCTTTAAGTAAACACAATCTCAAACCGAACAGTTCATCCAAATGACATCTGAAAAGTCAGCTGTTTGCGATGTGAGGTTAGGAGTGAAATAGTTTGCGCAATGGTTTTCCTCGCAAAATTGATTTCAAAATATTTAATTGTACAAAGTCATTAATAAATAAAAGATTTGTACATTATGGCTATCGGTGACATTGTGGACAGTCTTTCAGCCAATCCTTACTTTGGAGCTGGTTTTGGTTTATTTGGCCTCGGCGCTAGTGCGGCAGTTCTTCGCAAGGGTCTTCAAGGCGCCCTTATCCTGTTCCGACGACATCTGATGATAACATTGGAGGTTCCTTGTCGCGATAAGTCTTATCAGTGGCTGCTGCAATGGATCACTCTACGGGGTGCAAAGAAAACGCAACATTTGAGTGTAGAGACGTCGTTTGTGCAAAAGGAGTCTGGACGAATTAGCACGACCTACGACTTCATCCCGAGCATCGGAACACACGTAATGCACTACAAGGGCAATTGGATAAAAATTGAACGAACCAGAGAGCAGCAAACAATAGATCTACACATGGGCATACCGTTCGAAACAGTGACGCTTACTGCATTTGGTTGGGATCGCAATTTGTACTTTGATATCCTCGAGGAAGCGCGTCAATTGGCTTTGAAGGGTAACGAAGGCAAGACGATAATGTACACTGCCATGGGTTCGGAGTGGCGACCTTTTGGTCATCCGCGAAAGAGACGACCTGTCGAGTCGGTCGTGCTGGACGAGGGAGTTGCAGTGAAGATCATCAAGGACTGCAGGGATTTTATTGCCAATCCAAGGTGGTACACCGAACGAGGCATCCCATATCGACGGGGTTATCTGCTGTATGGCCCGCCAGGATGCGGAAAATCTAGCTTTATAACTGCTTTGGCGGGGGAATTGGAGTACGGTATTTGTCTGCTGAACTTATCAGAGCGAGGGCTAACGGACGACCGTCTGAATCATCTCCTTAACGTCGCTCCCGAGCAGTCAATCATCCTCTTGGAGGACGTAGATGCTGCCTTTGTTTCCCGTGAAGATGTTGGCCAACAAAAGGCTGCCTATGAAGGACTCAATCGAGTGACGTTCAGTGGTCTTTTGAACTGTCTCGATGGTGTTGCCTCTACAGAAGCAAGAATCGTTTTTATGACAACGAACTACCTCGATCGACTAGATCCGGCACTCATTCGTCCAGGACGTGTCGATATGAAGGAGTACGTAGGCTATTGTGGAGCATATCAGTTGGAGGAAATGTTCAATCGTTTCTACAAAGGCGATCCCTCAGTTAACGGATCCAATTCGTCAATTGAATTCGCTAAGAAGGTGCTAGCCGTTGGAAAACCCGTCAGCCCGGCACAAATTCAAGGGCATTTTATGCGGCACAAGTTGTCTACACCACAAACCGTAATTGACAGCATTGCAGAGATCTGGGACGATAGAGTTCGATAAGTTTAAAAGTGTTTTACAAGCAGAATGTATAATATGGGTTAAAGAAATGCTGAATTGAAAATACATATGAAAGTATTTTCCAGACATTTTTTTGCTGTGCAGTTTTATTTAAAAACTTTGATGCGAGAAGGACAATATTTGAATGGAGCAATTAGCTTGTGCCGACAGAACAGTCGATGGCGTGCTCTGCTCGACTGAGCTCGCTGAAAACTTCAGGTTTTCTGCTCCACGCTCGATCAGCCTACATCTTACAAAATACCATGACAAAAAATTAAATTTAAAAAAGTACCTCCACCACATCGAGGGGTGATACCACCTTGGCTAAATTTTTTGGCTAATTTTTTTTTTCAATACTTGTAGCGAGCAGAAGTCGCCAATTTAGTTTTAACTAAACCTGCGCCATCATCCTTATTTTAGGTTTTTTTTTGCCTATTAAAAATAAAAACATTTTTTAGCAACGCGGGTAAAAACTGTCACTCATACGAAACAGAAATGAGATTTACCCTTTTCACACTCCTCACATGCCTCTTTCAACCCTTTTCACAAACCCTTATACCAGTTTCAGATCTAAAAGGAAATGGAAACAGAAGGCGTATAATTAGGGCAGTTTCACAGATAGGCTGTGGCATGAATTATTGAATAACTAGATATTCAACTTCGGTCATGTTAAAAAGCTTTGCCCACGAGCTAAAATCGACGAATTTAACCATATTCTGAAATTTTTTTACAAATGGGAGCAAAATCATAAATTTAAAGTTCCATGCAATTCCGCTTTTCCTTTTTTACATCAGCTGATCGCGCCAAAAAGGCATGCAGTCTAATCTAAGCTTTAAGCGATCTGATGTAATACCATGTCTCCACCGAGCACTAATCGTCGATTAATATAAATCTTTATTAAATCCTCTACAAATGACGCGATTTTCCATACAAATTTAAATCCTCTTGGCAAGCGATTAAAAATAAATCCTCTTTAAATCCCATTCACCCTATTCACAAACCTATTTTCTGCACCTTAGTAACAGTTTGAGAATCAAAAAAGGAAACTGAAACTGTCCCTATACGACAAATCTGTCTCAAGCACGTTTTCTATTGTGATTTTTAGAGCGAAAATCGGGTTTCGCTCCTTGGAAATGACATCGCCACTCTCTTTTGAGAGCCAAAATGACAGAAAGAGGGTTTTCGTGTCAACTTAATCCTATATTTGTCTGATGGAGCCACTTTGGGATTTATTTTAATCGTCTCCCGCTAATATTCTTTTAATAATCGGTGGAGACATAGTATAAGACCCCCAAAAAGACGATTGTATGGAACGGACAAATTGGCGAATTTACTCGCATTTGTAAACAAATGCGTCAGAGCATGGGTAAAATCGTCTATTTCAGCTTGTGATTGAAGCTTTTATTGAGCGGATGATTTTTAGATGTGACATATATTCGAAACAGCAAAAATGAACAAATCAAAGCCAATTTATTAAATTTTATCTAATACCATGTTTCTACAGGGCACTTATCGGCGATTAATATAAATCTTCATTAAATCATTTACAAATTACGCGATGAGCCATACAAATTTAAATCTTCTTAGCCAGCGATTAGAAATAAATACTCTCATAAATCTCATTCACCCTTTTCACGAATCACGTTTAACCCTTTTCGAACTCCTTTTTAATAGTTTGATAATCGAAAGAGGATACTGAAACTGTCCACGTATGATAGAAGTGTCAGAATTACGAATTCTGTTGGAATGCTTACAACATAAATCTTTTTCCGCTTCTGAAAAATGATATCACCGCTCTCTTTCGAGAGCCAAAATGATAAAAAAAAGACCGTTACAGTCAAATTAATCCTATATCTGTCTGGTGGAACCACTTTGGGATTTATTTTTTAACGTGTCCCGCTAATCCCTGTATTATTGCCGGTGGAAACATGGTATAAAGCCGCGTTGTCACAAGAAACAGAAACAAGGACTGAAAAAAGCTCAGTTTCGATGGTTCGGTTTCTGTTTCAGTTATTCGTGCTGCTAAAAACGCGCCGTTTAGGTTTCAGTTGCTAATGTATGAGATTCTCTTTCTGTTTCTGTTCCTTTTGAGAAGGGGGCTTAACTTTGTAAATAGTGCTAATCCCTTTGAATAATTTTGATGCAGAAAATAATATGAAAATAGTATTGTTATGTGGCGACAAGAAATAAAACAACTCGCAGGAGTCCCTGAATGCACCCATCGATTCACTCTACAAACGCACCCGCTCGATTCACTAAACGAACATACCCAACTGTCATTCCAGTCATCTGACAGCAGCTGTCATATCCGAAGTTCGAATTTCGATTTCCCCTCCTTGGAATCCAGCGGAGGAGTACCAATGGAAAATTACCAAAGGGGGTATGGAACGTACTAGAAGGTGCTTAATTTTGTATAAATACACGGGTGGCAGGCTCGTACGGCACAGTTATAATTTAAACGTGGACTTGTGATTGAGTTGAAATAAAGTGTTGAATTCTAAATAGTAAAGTTGAATAACAGTGTGATCTGAGTTTAAATAAGTTTGTTTGATAAATAAAGTGTTTCACTGTGTGATTATAAAAGTGAAATTGAGTTTTATTCAACGAACCCCAGGCCGAAAATATTACATTGGTGTCAGAAATTGGGGATAAAACTCATAATTGTGCGGGTAAATTCTACAGTGGAATTTTCCGGAACAGTGTTAGTGTGTCAAACCGTTTTAAGTGGAGATTTCTAGAAAAAGTGCGCGTAAATAGCGTCGGTGACTAAAACGATTTATTTGTGCAGTGGAATTTTCCAGAGGTTTCGTGTGTGTAAACAGTGTCGGTGACTCATACAAATTTGATTGTGGAATATTCCGGATACATTGAAGCTGATTGTGCGATAAAGCTATAATTAACTAAGTTATAAAACCGGTTTCAGTGATTTGTTTATTCGCGAGTGAATTTTCTGGAACCGATATAAGACATAAACTGATTGTGTTGTGAAAATTGTGTGAAGACAATTCAAAATGGGTCGAAAAATTGAACAATTGACAACAGCTGAGTTAAAAGCGGAATTGGGTAAAAGAAACCTCCAGACTTCGGGGCTCAAAAGGGAATTGTTGCTCCGACTCCAGGACGCTATTACCGAGGAAGGTGGACATCCAGACACGATGCTGTTCGATGTTCAAGAAGAACAGCAACAAAGCACAGTAAGTACTGCCGATGAAATGCCCGCTTTCATAAAGTTGCTTCTGGGCAAATTCGAGAAGCTGGAGAGCGGCCAAAAAGAACAAAAGAATGCTTTCGAAGAACAAAAGAATGCTTTCGAAGAACAAAAGAACGCTCTTGAAGACAAATTCGAGAAGCTGGAGAGCGGCCAAAAAGAACAAAAGAACGCTCTCGATGAAAAGCTAGATACTAAGTTCGATGAGCAGAAGAAAGCTCTAGAAAGCAAACTTAATTCCCAGAATGCGTTTTTTGAGGAAAAGTTCCAGGCAGTAGATCAAAGAATTGAAAGCGTGGAGGAAAAATTTACTGAAGTCAAATCGGAAGTTGAACAACTGGCTAAGGAGCTGGAGCTAGTTAAGAAACAGAAAGTGCGAGAATATTTGCCCGACGGTCCACGACGCAAAGAAATGCAGCCGCCTGTCTTCGATGGCCAAACATCGTGGCCGATTTATAGGAAACAATTCGAAGCTGCAGCGTTGACAAACAACTGGGACAACGAAGATAAATCAATTGCTCTCACGCTTGCGCTCAGAGGAACAGCTGCCGAACTGCTGCAGACCATCCCTGAAGAAAAACAAAAAGATTATGATGCCATGGTGAAGGCCATCGAGATGAGGTTTGGCGACGACCACATGCAACAAGTTTACCGGGTCCAGTTGCGCCGAAGAGTTCAGACAAGGGGTGAGACGCTTCAACAGTTGCAAGCCGACATCGAGCGATTAGCGAATTTGTCTTATCCCAACACCAGCAGGGAGATAATAAACGAGTTGGCAACCGATGCGTCTACCAATGCCATTGCGGATGGAAAGCTACAAATGGCTGTAAGAATGGCAGGTAAGAAGACTCTCGCTGAAGCACTAGCATTCGCCCTGACAATGGAAGCTGCAGACCAAGCTTCGCAAGGTTGCCATCGCATAAGGGAAATGGCTGGTCTAGAGTGTTCATGTCAACGCATCGACATCGAAAGGCAAAACACGAACACCACTCGGGGACAAATGAGATGCTGGAACTGTAACAAACTGGGACACCTGCAGCGACATTGCCGAGCCTCAGTTAGACAAGCGGGTTGCCCACATTGCGCTAGAAGGAGACAGAATGAAGAAGCATCTGGCAGGATGTCGGAGCAGAAGTTGGTTGATGGAATCGACGCCCCCAGGACCATCATCCAAGTCTCGCAAACAAAACGCTGCAACAAGAGTCTGACAGTAGAGGCAATCATCGCCAACAGAAGATGCGTGGCCACTATTGACACAGGTGCCACGGCCTCCATCATCCGAAGAGACCTTGTTCAGACGTCATGGCTACATAACACCAGCTGCTACAGTCTGAAGACAGCTACAGGAGAAGCGGCGAAAGTATACGGGGAGGTGCAGCTACAGATACAACTAGAGGGATTGACCTTCTCACATGCATTCTTGGTAGCCGACATATGCGACGAATGCATCATTGGAGTGGACTTCATGAAGGCACACGAGGTGATTCTTGACCTTCGAATGCAGGTGCTAAGGTATCGAACCGTCGAGATCCCTATGGTATACGGAAACGACAACGCTGTGAATCTTCGAGCAATACTGGGAGGCGATGAAGTTCTGCGGCCCTCTTCAGAGACAGTTCTTTGGACACGTTTGGAGGGTGATCCTGGGAACCACCGATTCTATCTCATCGAGCCAGATAACAAAAGTGAATTTAAAAGTTACGTCGTGGGAAAAATTCTTGCAGAGCCCAGGGATAACATGGTGCCGGTAAGACTGATGAACCCAAATAAGCGCACCGTTAAGCTCAGAAAAGGAGAGGTGATCGGAAGATGTGTGCCCGTTGCAGCCATTTCGACAATAGCTGAGAGTGAGCCTGCAAGTCCTGTCTCTCCATCAAAATTGTCCGAGGTATGTAAGACTATACTCGGAGACTGTGAGCTAAATCAGGAGCAGCAAACCATAGCGGAAAATCTAATTGGCGAGTTTGCTGATATATTTGCCTCACAGGATGGAGACTATGGTCGAACACACTTAGTACAACACCGCATAGACACCGGAGATGCTAGACCAATCCGCCAACCTGCCAGACGACTTCCGTTGGCTAAACAGGACGAGGCCGCCGAGATGATATCGACCATGGAAAGAGAAGGTTTGATCGAAAGCTCGAAAAGTCCGTGGGCGTCGCCTGTTGTACTGGTGAAAAAGAAGGACGGCAGTACTCGATTCTGCGTGGATTACCGGAGGCTTAATGATGTCACAAAGAAGGACAGCTACCCTTTGCCTCGAATAGATGACACATTGGACACACTCTCTGGAGCAAAATGGTTTTCCACTCTCGACCTGAAAAGTGGCTACTGGCAGGTACAGATCCATCCAGAAGACAAAGAGAAGACCGCTTTCACAACTGGCAATGGGCTTTGGCAGTTTACAGTAATGCCATTTGGTCTGTGTAACGCTCCGGCCACCTTTGAGCGTCTTATGGAACGTGTCTTACATGGTCTGACGTGGAAAACCTGTCTGGTATATTTGGATGACGTCATCGTTTTGGGAAAGACGTTTGCAGAACATCGCGACAACTTGAGGGAGGTCTTCTCACGACTTCGAGCAGCACACATAAAGCTCAATCCAAAGAAGTGTGCGCTCTTCAGAGCAGAAGTAAAGTATCTGGGGCATGTGATATCGACGGATGGCGTGAAGGCGGATCCAGAGAAAATCGAAGCTGTGAGAAGTTGGCCAGTTCCCAAGGACAAACACCAGCTAAGGAGCTTTCTCGGTCTTGCTAAGTACTACAGGAGGTTCGTCAAAGATTTCGCCGGGATTGCAAAGTGTCTGCACCAGCTCACTGAGAAAGGAAGACAATTTAAATGGTCAGGTGAGTGCGAAAGAAGCTTTCAGCATCTGAAGCAGCGACTTTGCGAAGCACCGGTACTAGCTTACCCCATCCCCGGCAAGACATTTATTGTGGACGCAGACGCTAGCAATGTGGGTGTTGGCGCAGTATTGTCGCAGTTACACGATGGGCAGGAGAAAGTCGTAGCATACTTCAGCAAAGTGCTTACCCGACCAGAGAGAAATTATTGTGTTACCAGGCGAGAACTCCTTGCTTTAATACTGGCGACGAAACATTTCCAGAAGTACCTGAGCGGCCAGAAGTTCGTCTTGCGTACCGACCACGCCGCGCTCAAATGGTTACTGCAGTTTAAAAATCCTGAGGGCCAAGTCGCAAGGTGGATCGAGCGATTGCAGGCTTATGACTTCGAGATACAACATCGCAAAGGAAGACTGCACTGCAACGCGGACGCATTATCCCGGAGACCATGTGAGCCCAATTGTAAGCATTGCGTGCGACAGGAGGAAAAGGACGAATGTACTGTCCAGCGAGTAAGAGCCGAACCTGCAGAACGCTGGAGTACTGAGGAACTTCGCAACGCACAACAAGAAGACCCTGACATTGAGCCAATCCTTGCATGGAAGGAATCTATGGAGAAACCGAGCGCAAGGGATATATCCGACAGAAGTCCCACATTAAAGGCATATTGGGCGCAGTGGGACTCTCTCCATGTACAAGATGGCGTTCTGCGAAGAAAATGGGAAATGCCGGATGGAAAATCCTTTAAGATGCAGCTTGTGGTTCCACGGTCGAAAGTCCAGGAGATTCTACGGGAAATGCACGATGGAGTGCACAAAACCATGGAATGCACAAAACCATGGAAAAGGTACGGGAACGTTTTTATTGGCTGAGTGCAAGAAGCGACGTTGAGAGCTGGTGTCGAAAGTGTATTACTTGTGCTGCTAGTAAGGGACCCAAAGTCAAAACCAGGGGTAAAATGCACCAGTACAATGTGGGTGCTCCCTTTGAAAGGATCGCCGTCGACATCGCAGGACCGTTTCCGGAAACTGAAAGCAATAATCGTTATATCCTGGTTATTGCCGATTACTTCAGCAAGTGGTCCGAGGCATTTGCGATCCCAAATCAAGAGGCGAAAACCGTTGTCGATCAGATAGTGGACCACTGGGTGTGCAGGTTTGGAGTGCCAATGGAATTACATTCCGACCAGGGAAGAAACTTCGAGTCGAAGATATTCCAGGAAGTATGCGCAGCAATCGGACTACAGAAGACACGGACCACACCTCTTCACCCACAATCAGATGGAATGGTGGAACGCTTCAACAAGACGCTGAAGGAACATCTCTCTAAAGTCGTGGACGAGAATCAACGGGATTGGGATCGGCGATTACCTTTATTCCTTATGGCCTACCGGAATGCTATTCACAGCACAACTGGATATACTCCATCTGAAGTTTTATTTGGCCGAACTGCCAGGCTACCCAGTGAGCTTAAATTCGGATTTCCCCCTGAAGAACCCACATGCGAGGAGGACTACGTGGTTGACCTTAGAGAAAGGATTAATGACATCCACCAGAGAACCAGAAGCAATATAAAAGTTGCAAGCGACCGCATGAAGACGAGATACGATGCGCGAGCAACGGCACCCGAGTTCAACGAGGGAGATCTGGTATGGCTCTACAACCCACATCGTAAAAAGGGAAGATCGCCAAAACTTCAGAAGGACTGGGAAGGTCCCTACCAAGTTGTAACGCGCATTAATGATGTCGTATTCCAAATCCAAAGAGGACCAAGAGCGAAGATGAAAGTTGTCCATGTTGATCGCCTACATCGCTACCACGGAAGCAATGATGACGTACTTGTTCGGGACGAACAAAACTAAGATGGGGGCAATGTTATGTGGCGACAAGAAATAAAACAACTCGCAGGAGTCCCTGAATGCACCCATCGATTCACTCTACAAACGCACCCGCTCGATTCACTAAACGAACATACCCAACTGTCATTCCAGTCATCTGACAGCAGCTGTCATATCCGAAGTTCGAATTTCGATTTCCCCTCCTTGGAATCCAGCGGAGGAGTACCAATGGAAAATTACCAAAGGGGGTATGGAACGTACTAGAAGGTGCTTAATTTTGTATAAATACACGGGTGGCAGGCTCGTACGGCACAGTTATAATTTAAACGTGGACTTGTGAAAATCGGTAATAAAGTAAAAAGTGATTGAGTTGAAATAAAGTGTTGAATTCTAAATAGTAAAGTTGAATAACAGTGTGATCTGAGTTTAAATAAGTTTGTTTGATAAATAAAGTGTTTCATTGTGTGATTATAAAAGTGAAATTGAGTTTTATTCAACGAACCCCAGGCCGAAAATATTACAGTATGAAAAAGAGCTGTTTACAACAAACCCCAAGCATGAATTACTGAATAACTAGATATTCAACTTGTGTCCCTCTTACCCTCCAACACCTATTTGATTGCGTTTTTTATAACGCATTTAAAGATTTTATAAAGCTTTAAATTCCCGTGTCAACGAATACGTGTAAAGCCGCGTTGTCACAAGCAACGTAAAACAGGAACAGAAACAGAATTTCATACATTAGCAACTGAAACCTAAATTCGCTGAATGCTTTTTGCGTTGCTAACGTATGAAACTCTGTTTCTGTTCCTTGTGACAACGCGGCTTAAGAAGGTACAACAACAATTTACCTTAAGCCGCGTTGTCACAAACAACGTAAAACAGGAACAGAAACAGAATCACATAGATTAGCAACTGAAACCTAAATTCGCTGAATGCTTTTTGCGTTGTTGATGTACGAATTTCTGTCTCTGTTCCTGTTCCTTGTGACACCGCGTCTTAACGTGATCAGCTGATATAAAATCTCAAAACGAAATTGCATGCAAATGAGGAATTGAGGAATTTACTCACATTTGTAAACAAATGTCGGCGGATGGGTAAATTCCTCAATTGCAGCTTGTGGGCAAAGCATTTACATGTCCGAAGTTGAATATCTAGTTATTCTATTCAGTCATTTATGCCCCAAGTCAAAGTAAAGCCGAAAAGTGTAAAGGAGGTTTTTGAGAAGATTTATTTATAATCGCTTGTGAAGTTGAGGTTTTATTATTTATGTTATTCACGGATTTGTGTCCATGGCGGAGACATGTAGTGTAACTTTAATTTTAACGAACATTTTTATTTCACCAAATCCAAAAACAAATATTTTAAGTGTTGTACTAAGAGCGGAGTATGATAATTATGTTTTGATAATTTTAGCAGTTAATATTGTTTGAGGATGTTTTTTTGACCGGCTCTTTCGAAAAAAATCAAAAAGTTCGCAGAATGCTAAAGCCGCGTTGTCACAAGCAACGTAAAACAGGAACAGAAACAGAATTTTATACATTAGCAACTGAAACCTTATTTCGCTGAATGCTTTTTGCGTTGCTAATGTATGAAATTCTGTTTCTGTTCCTGTTTCTGGTCCTTGTGATTACCTGGCTTAAATCGATGATGTTTGATTCATCAACATAGGAACAGTTTATAGGTTTATAGAGTCAACTATTACTACAAAAAATTGTTTGATCACAGGATTATTTTTCGGCATCAACAAAGTTGGTTTATCTCGGAAGAAATCTTTCCTATTTCTTCCGAGATAAACCAACTTCGTCCTATAAAAGCTATATTTGTTTCTAAAAACCCTGAGTTGAGAAAAAATGTCGACTTATGCTCTCTACACACCGAACTCAAAACTGTATTTTCGTGAAAACACGCGAAAACTTCTTCAAAAACATGAGTTTTTCCATACATTTTTGTAAATTATCTGTTTTCGAAGACCCAGTTTTTTAGAAGTTTTCGTTCAAAATCACTTTGAGAGTCATGATTATTAAATTGCCTTGTGAATTTTTAATTAAATTTGCAATGAATGCCACTTTTGTCCCAACTTTGGGTGTTAATATCTCCGAAACCGAATGTCCTGTCTGAAATCCTTGTAGTTTTGAGGTCAACGTTAAATTCTTGATATGTTCCCATCTTTTATGGATCTTTTAAAACACGTTTAAAAATAATTATGCGCTAAAATTTGACAACTGATAAATAAATGAAAAACGAAAACAAATTCTAGTCGGCGTTTAGGAGGTGTGAATGGCTAAACGAGTTTTCGAAAACTTTTTTCCCAAAACCCAGTTTTAGAATCATTGGGCTCATTTTATCAATAAAAAAATATATTTTTTTACTGCTAAAAAAAGTAGTTTTAAAAACAAAAATAGCAGGGAATTAAGATTTGTAATCGCTTTAACCATGGCACGACACTGAAAATTTGTTTCAGAAATTTGTATCACCCTATAATATTTCGCATTTCTGTGCTTTTGACATCCGTTTTGTATAACAAAACTGCTGCAGTCGCGTTGATGATAAAAAAAGTTTATTTTTGAAGAAAGATTGCGTCTTTGTTTGTTGTGCTCGCAAAATAGGGTTATCCAAAGTCACCGATCGGAACTTTAAGGTAAACATATTTAAGTTGTCTGTTAAGACTTTTTTTTAATACTTGTTGCCATAGATGGAAGACCCCAACGAATACTCTATTTGCCCTTTCAACAGTGGTCACCGCATCGTTACATTCAGACTCCCTGGCCACATTTTGAAATGCCAAAAGAACTATCGTGGTCCGCCATTGCAAGCATGCATTTATAATGCATGTCACCTGGTGCCGGTGGGTTCTATGAACGAGCACCTCGAGACATGCCGGGAGCGGCACAATTTCCACAAATGTGACTATGAGAAATCATTCCGTAAACAAACAAGCTGACAACCTCGTCCTTGGGTTATCCTGCAACACTGCCCCCGCAGTCCCACGTATATTTTGTTTTTAAGCCTTAGATGACGGAAGAATAAAAAAAGAGTGAGTCTTGTGTTCTATAAAAAAATATCTCTTGCATTTTCTTTCTTTATTCGTGTCATTTGGTAGGGCGTTGGTAATAAATATGTTTTGTGCATAAAATACCTTAAAGCTAGACTTCCTCCATTTCTAGATCCGTGTCTGGATCTAGAAGCTTGCGACTGGCTGCCGACTGTCTCTCAGAGGTCGGAGCGTGCGAGCGCAACTTACCTAAGTTGACGACAGGACTCTGGGAATACAAATAAATGGCGAACGATACGACAGCAATGGAAAGCGCAGTGTTTATGTAGATTGGTATTGCGAAGAGGAAATAGGACAGCACCGCTGTGAATAGTAGCTCTAACGCGCTGGCAAAGGTTTTCAGGATAGAGTTCATGTATTTCAAAAAGAAACTGGTTACAATGCCGATGGCTGCATTGTTGATAATGATCACAAGAACGTTGAACCTAAAGACCGACGTAAGATTGGTGAGCGTGAACGCATTGAAGAGTTCTCCACGGAGCAACAGGATGCCTGCGTTGCATGCAATCGAATCAAAGTACATGAACACATTTTGCACAAAAATGTTCACATCGGCTCCCTTGTCTTTGAGCAGGTATTCATTGTAGACACCTGCTAGGCACGAGCATATCGTTTGCGTTAGGATCCAAACGGCACTTATGCTGAAGTCGAAACCGGTGATGTTTTTGCCAGCGATTTTCGATGGCGCCTCTGCGTTGAGATTCGATGCGATTGTACTGTTTTGATGCGGCGCACCATGGGATGCATCATCACCTGTATTGAAGTTGAACTGCTTTAGCATGCAGCCCGCTGTTAGCAGGACAAGGGAGAGCCACTGTCGCCGTGTGAGGTATTTTTTGAAAATCATCTGAAACGGGAGGACACACAGATTAATTTATTGAATGTGGGAGAGAAAAAAATGCTTGAGGAGTGAGATGAGCTGTTAAGTCCCTTGAATTTGCTGTATGCTTTTTGTCAGGTTATCAGAAGATTGGTCATAAACTGGAATAATTCCTTCAAACTTTCTTTTAAATCTTTATGGGAGGAGGGTGGTAAGAGCCCCTGCCCTAGCTACGTGCCAGGCCCCTACAAATGTGCGTTGTTATGAATGCCGAACACATTTTGAAGCGCAAATTTATGTGTTTGACACAGTTCAAACCGTATTACTTTTTATCAGCGTAAACGAAATTGGTTCTGATACAACTATTGGGGCTAACAACGTTATCAGGACAATTAGTTATGGGTGTTTGCAATGTAGATTTAGAAGAATTCAAACTTTAGGAAGCAACAGGGTTATGTTAAGTAGAGGAGGGTATGTGCCTAAAGAGGAGACTCATCAACTGCACTCGGATGCACAAAAGGTCCAACGCGTTTCCTATAGATTGGACGAAAAGCGTGATTAATTTCATTTACTTAGTTTTCCCGTCTTGAAGAAAGATGACAATAAGCTTTTTTGATGAAGAGCTCAGATGTTCGGAACTCATCACATCATCCTCACAAATTTGATTCTTCTTTTTTTTCTGTCGAGTAGAAAATGAGGCGGTGCCCAATATTAGGGATTGGTTTTCACCGGTATTTGACAAGAAGAGGCGATCGGCGTATTTGCGCCTAGAGCCATCAATCCTCTTATTCCGAGTCGTACCATCAGCTGCAGTACAGTGGTGGCCAGCCTCACTCATACTCAGTTGGTCTAGCGAGTGCAACAAAAAGCCGTAAGGGTAGCTTGATTTTTTTTCCATTGCTAAAACCAACAAGAGTAGAAAGAGTTTTGGTTGTCCATTCATTTATGATTTTGGATGGGAAGGCGAGAATGGATGGGAACAAGTAAGATGGGTGGAAAGTGTTAATTTCGAGTACGAGCTAGGGTTCTCGGGTCGTCAATCCCATCGCTTTAACTAATTGAAGTGGCCTTGCCAACCACTTGACCTCTGTCAAAACTAGTTACTGATCTGTGTAGAAATACGCGAAAGGAAAAATTACCTGAAACAGCACTCCAGTTATCACAACCCTCAGCTGCAAGAGCAAATAATACGTCGTCGGATCAAACGTGGACAGATTGATAAAAGCCAAATTATTGTACAGGCAATAAAGGAACGCCGGCACAAAGTACAGCATCATCACATTGGAATGCCGCTTCACATCATGCACCAACGAACGAATCGTATTCCTGCAAATTGAATTGTTTATCGTATCCAATTCCAAGCACACGCTGCTCATTTAACTTACTCCCTGCAATAGAGTCCAGTGGAAACAATCAACTTTAACACTTCGGTTAGGAGCACTACTGTCACGGTGTTGTAACTATATGAATTGTTGGATTCTTGTGATGCTGTTACCAAAATACCTGTGAAATATGAAGAGTGGATTGTGTGTCAAGGTTCGCTTCTTGTTGTTGGTGCACTTTTCATAGCATTTACCTTGGCTTATAAACAATGACATGTAAAATATGAAAATCACGCACGTTAGCTTTGTGGGGAATAGCTCCCGCCATACTATTCCGCCCATGGTTATAAATAAACTTAACAATAAACTATTTAAATGATGCTTAGGCCCAGTAAAGGGTGTCAAATCAAATGCAAGAATAGTCAAACAACGCGCTGGCTAAGAAAATTGAGTATTTCCTCAGAAATGCGATAAGACAATCCGTCGAGTGATTGTCATAGTTTGTTGAGTGTGGTTCTAAAAACACTTGAAACGCTTTTGTGATTATACACTCCGACGGTACAGTGCGTTAATTCTAGCCTTTTCGCAGTACCCGCTTCCGATTTGTTAAACAATTTCCAAAATGATTAGGGCATACAAAAGGTTTCTGTCCACCAGCTGTTTACGAGTTGACACATCAGTGCCACGAGTGGTGCCAAGTCAAATAGCGACGAAATAGGGTGTACCAAATTAGCTACGATGAAAAATAAATACCTACAATTCGAATCATTTGGTTTGTATTCTCCTTCTTCGATTCCCGTACTGCTTTCTAGAACTTGAGTTTGGTAAATAAAGTTGAGTTTGTCGCAATTTTGCCGGTTTTAAGAGTACCTGTCTTAATATTTCGCCTGAAGTCTGGAGAATATATAGTGTACCGAGGCAGCCAAATTTCCCTCTACCAAGATTCTATCAGTGTTCCTCACACATCAGTGTTTCTATCAGTGTTCCAAACATCCCCTAAAGCCGCGTTGTCACAAGGAACAGAAACAGGAACAGAAACAGAATCCCATACATTAGCAACTGAAAACTAAACGGCGCCGTTTTTAGCAACTGAATCAGCGACGTAAAATCAACAACTCGAGAGGACTTGTTTCTGGAACAGAAAACCAAAACGTTGATGTTGCAAAGCAACCCTTGTTTATAGTTGAGCGAGCAAGCGCCATTCGTGAGCGGCTCTCTTTTGTTTTTGATAGCGTTTTGGCAGTCGATTGCCAAATGTCAATAATCAATTTTAATTGTTTTGTTTTGTTTTGCTTTTGGGAGCGTTCGACCATAATTAAAGGTACGCAATTTCAAATCTTAAGACATTCAATTAAATTGATACTAGACCAAATAACCGATAGCAGCTTTTTCCTTTGTTAGAAAACAATGTGGTACTTTCGATAAAGTTCAATAAACGCTTCAGTTCAGTGGACCTTTCAAGAAAAACCAGTGGCGGAAATGACAAAAGTGCAGCAATCTCATGTTCGAAATTTTTAATGGCATGGATGTTGCCTGTAAGCTGCACATAATGCATTCCACGCAGAGAATCATTACGGAGAAGCTGAGCAGCGATGCTCTCTTCAAGAAGACATTACTTTTGACTGTCCGTCCGGTGTCCTGTGAATTTTTTGTCTTTGAAATAAAATAGGTTTTTCATACGAAGAAAAGTGAACACAAGGGAGTTTTTTATTTGTTTTGGGTATTTAATCACAAGATTTATCTCATCAAGTGTGTACACCAGTGATTGAAAAGACTGATTCAAGTCCGTTGAATGGATTAATAAGTATAAGTAAATATACAAGTAAGCAAAATCAAATCAAAGTTATTTAAGGGCATGAGGTTTTAATTTGGATGCTTTAGTAAGTCCTTTAATTCCTGTAGCCCCGTCAACTTGTATCAAATTGCAGTCGTTGTATGCAGAGCGTTTGATGAAAAACAATGGAAATTATTTCGAGCACGCCATTGGATTTGACGTTTTAACAACATACCGATTCCGATTGCATATTATAGAATTCAACACAAAATAAAGCTTATTATCTAGTTATTGTAATGTCAAAAGGTTTTATTTAAGTGGATGTCAAACTTCATAAGTGACGCTCATTTCAGAGCACTCTCTAAGAAAATTTTCATTTCATGTTTCTGTTTTCTGTTGCAGCACCAGCAACTGAAATAGAAACAGAAACGGCACCGTTTTCAGTTCAGTTCCTGTTTCTGTTCCTTGTGACAACGCGGCTTAATGCGTACTGCGTCGGCATATTGTATATACTGTTATGTGGCGACAAGAAATAAAACAACTCGCAGGAGTCCCTGAATGCACCCATCGATTCGCTCTACAGACGCACCCGCTCGATTCACTAAACGAACATACCCAACTGTCATTCCAGTCATCTGACAGCAGCTGTCATATTCGAAGTTCGAATTTCGATTTCCCCTCCTTGGAATTCAGCGGAGGAGTACCAGTGGAAAATTACCAAAGGGGGTATGGAACGTACTAGAAGGTGCTTAATTTTGTATAAATACAAGGGTGGCAGGCTCGTACGAGACAGTTATATTTTAAACGTTGACTTGTGAAAATCGGTTATAAAGTGAAAAGTGATTGAATTGAATTAAAGTGTTGAATTCTAAGTAGTAAAGTTGAATAACAGTGTGATTTGAATTTAAATAAGTTTTGTTTGATAAATAAAGTGTTTCATTGTGAAATCATAAAAGTGAAGTTGAGTTTTATTCGACGAACCCCAGGCCGAAAATATTACATTGGTGTCAGAAGTGGGATAAAACTCATAATTGTGCGGGTAAATTCTACAGTGGAATTTTCCGGAACAGTGTTAGTGTGTCAAACAGTTTTAAGTGGAGATTTCTAGAAAAAGTGCGCGTAAATAGCGTCGGTGACTAAAACGATTTATTTGTGCAGTGGAATTTTCCAGAGATATCGTGTGTCTAAACAGTGTCGGTGACTCATACAAACTTGATTGTGGAATATTCCGGATACATTGAAGCTGATTGTGCGATAAAGCTATAATTAACTAAGTTATAAAAACGGTTTCAGTGATTTGTTTATTCGCGAGTGAATTTTCTGGAACAGATATAAGACATAAACAGATTGTGTTGTGAAAATTGTGTGAAGACAATTCAAAATGGGTCGAAAAATTGAACAATTGACGACAGCTGAGTTAAAAGCGGAATTGGGTAAAAGAAACCTCCAGACTTCGGGGCTCAAAAGAGAATTGTTGCTCCGACTCCAGGACGCTATTACCGAGGAAGGTGGACATCCAGACACGATGCTGTTCGAAGTTCAAGAAGAACAGCAACAAACCACAGTAAGTACTGCCGATGAAATGCCCGCTTTCATGAAGTTGCTTCTGGACAAATTTGAGAAGCTGGAGAGCGGCCAAAAAGAACAAAAGAATGCTCTCGAAGAAAAGTTCGACAAGCTTCGCAAGGTTGCCATCGCATAAGGGAAATGGCTGGTCTAGAGTGCTCATGTCAACGCATCGACATCGAAAGGCAAAACACGAACACCACTCGGGGACAAATGAGATGCTGGAACTGTAACAAACTGGGACACCTGCAGCGACAGTGCCGAGCCTCAGTTAGACAAGCGGGTTGCCCACATTGCGCTAGAAGGAGACAGAATGAAGAAGCATCTGGCAGGATGTCGGGGCAGAAGTTGGTTGATGGAATCGACGCCCCCAGGACCATCATCCAAGTCTCGCAAACAAAACGCTGCAACAAGAGTCTGACAGTAGAGGCAATCATCGCCAACAGAAGATGCGTGGCCACTATTGACACAGGTGCCACGGCCTCCATCATCCGAAGAGACCTTGTTCAGACGTCATGGCTACATAACACCAGCTGCTACAGTCTGAAGACAGCTACAGGAGAAGCGGCGAAAGTATACGGGGAGGTGCAGCTACAGATACAACTAGAGGGACTGACCTTCTCACATGCATTCTTGGTAGCCGACATATGCGACGAATGCATCATTGGAGTGGACTTCATGAAGGCACACGAGGTAATTCTTGACCTTCGAATGCAGGTGCTAAGGTATCGAAGCATCGAGATCCCTATGGTATACGGAAACGACAACGCTGTGAATCTTCGAGCAATACTGGGAGGCGATGAAGTTCTGCGGCCCTCTTCAGAGACAGTTCTTTGGACACGTTTGGAGGGTGATCCTGGGAACCACCGATTCTATCTCATCGAGCCAGACAACAAAAGTGAATTTAAAAGTTACGTCGTGGGAAAAATTCTTGCAGAGCCCAGGGATAACATGGTGCCGGTAAGACTGATGAACCCAAATAAGCGCACCGTTAAGCTCAGAAAAGGAGAGGTGATCGGAAGATGTGTGCCCGTTGCAGCCATTTCGACAATAGCTGAGAGTGAGCCTGCAAGTCCTGTCTCTCCATCTAAATTGGCCGAGGTATGTAAGACTATACTCGGAGACTGTGAGCTAAATCAGGAGCAGCAAACCATAGCGGAAAATCTCATTGGCGAGTTTGCTGATATATTTGCCTCACAGGATGGAGACTATGGTCGAACACACTTAGTACAACACCGCATAGACACCGGAGATGCTAGACCAATCCGCCAACCTGCCAGACGACTTCCGTTGGCTAAACAGGACGAGGCCGCCGAGATGATATCGACCATGGAAAGAGAAGGTTTGATCGAAAGCTCGAAAAGTCCGTGGGCGTCGCCTGTTGTACTGGTGAAAAAGAAGGACGGCAGTACTCGATTCTGCGTGGATTACCGGAGGCTTAATGATGTCACAAAGAAGGACAGCTACCCTTTACCTCGAATAGATGACACATTGGACACACTCTCTGGAGCAAAATGGTTTTCCACTCTCGACCTGAAAAGTGGCTACTGGCAGGTACAGATCCATCCAGAAGACAAAGAGAAGACCGCTTTCACAACTGGCAATGGGCTTTGGCAGTTTACAGTAATGCCATTTGGTCTGTGTAACGCTCCGGCCACCTTTGAGCGTCTTATGGAACGTGTCTTACATGGTCTGACGTGGAAAACCTGTCTGGTATATTTGGATGACGTCATCGTTTTGGGAAAGACGTTTGCAGAACATCGAGACAACTTGAGGGAGGTCTTCTCACGACTTCGAGCAGCACACTTAAAGCTCAATCCAAAGAAGTGTGCGCTCTTCAGAGCAGAAGTAAAGTATCTGGGGCATGTGATATCGACGGATGGCGTGAAGACGGATCCAGAGAAAATCGAAGCTGTGAGAAGTTGGCCAGTTCCCAAGGACAAACACCAGCTAAGGAGCTTTCTCGGTCTTGCTACGTACTACAGGAGGTTCGTCAAAGATTTCGCCGGGATTGCAAAGTGTCTGCACCAGCTCACTGAGAAGGGAAGACAATTTAAATGGTCAGGTGAGTGCGAAAGAAGCTTTCAGCATCTGAAGCAGCGACTTTGCGAAGCACCGGTACTAGCTTACCCCATCCCCGGCAAGACATTTATTGTGGACGCAGACGCTAGCAATGTGGGTGTTGGCGCAGTATTGTCGCAGTTACACGATGGGCAGGAGAAAGTCGTAGCATACTTCAGCAAAGTGCTTACCCGACCAGAGAGAAATTATTGTGTTACCAGGCGAGAACTCCTTGCTTTAATACTGGCGACGAAACATTTCCAGAAGTACCTGAGCGGCCAGAAGTTCATCTTGCGTACCGACCACGCCGCGCTCAAATGGTTACTGCAGTTTAAAAATCCAGAGGGCCAAGTCGCAAGATGGATCGAGCGATTGCAGGCTTATGACTTCGAGATACAACATCGCAAAGGAAGACTGCACTGCAACGCGGACGCATTATCCCGGAGACCATGTGAGCCCAATTGTAAGCATTGCGTGCGACAGGAGGAAAAGAACGAATGTACTGTCCAGCGAGTAAGAGCCGAACCTGCAGAAGGCTGGAGTACTGAGGAACTTCGCAACGCACAACAAGAAGACCCTGACATTGAGCCAATCCTTGCATGGAAGGAATCTATGGAGAAACCGAGCGCAAGGGATATATCCGACAGAAGTCCCACATTAAAGGCATATTGGGCGCAGTGGGACTCTCTCCATGTACAAGATGGCGTTCTGCGAAGAAAATGGGAAATGCCGGATGGAAAATCCTTTAAGATGCAGCTTGTGGTTCCACGGTCGAAAGTCCAGGAGATTCTACGGGAAATGCACGATGGAGTGTCTGGTGGGCACTTGGGCATCAACAAAACCCTGGAAAAAGTACGGGAACATTTTTATTGGCTGAGTGCAAGAAGCGACGTTGAGAGTTGGTGTCGGAAGTGTTCTACTTGTGCTGCTAGTAAGGGACCCAAAGTCAAAACCAGGGGTAAAATGCACCAGTACAATGTGGGAGCTCCCTTTGAAAGGATCGCCGTCGACATCGCAGGACCGTTTCCGGAAACTGAAAGCGGTAATCGTTACATCCTGGTTATTGCCGATTACTTCAGCAAGTGGTCCGAGGCATTTGCGATCCCAAATCAAGAAGCGAAAACCGTTGTCGATCAGATAGTGGACCACTGGGTGTGCAGGTTTGGAGTGCCAATGGAATTACATTCCGACCAGGGAAGAAACTTCGAGTCGAAGATATTCCAGGAAGTATGCGCAGCAATCGGACTACAGAAGACACGGACCACACCTCTTCACCCACAATCAGATGGAATGGTGGAACGCTTCAACAAGACACTAAAAGAACATCTGTCCAAAGTAGTGGACGAGAATCAACGGGATTGGGATCGGCGAATACCTTTATTCCTCATGGCCTATCGAAACGCTATTCACAGTACAACTGGGTACACTCCATCTGAAGTTTTATTTGGACGAACTGCCAGGCTACCCAGTGAGCTTAAATTCGGATTTCCCACTGAAGACCCAACATGCGAGGAGGACTACGTGGTTGACCTTAGAGAAAGGATTAATGACATTCACCAGAGAACCAGAAGCAATATAAAAGTTGCAAGCGACCGCATGAAGACGAGATACGATGCGCGAGCAACGGCACCCGAGTTCAACGAGGGAGATCTGGTATGGCTCTACAACCCACATCGTAAAAAGGGAAGATCGCCAAAGCTTCAGAAGGATTGGGAAGGTCCCTACCAAGTTGTAACGCGAATTAATGATGTCGTATTCCGAATCCAAAGAGGACCAAGAGCGAAGATGAAAGTTGTCCATGTTGATCGCCTACATCGCTACCACGGAAGCAATGATGACGTACTTGTTCGGGACGAACAAAACTAAGAGGGGGGCAATGTTATGTGGCGACAAGAAATAAAACAACTCGCAGGAGTCCCTGAATGCACCCATCGATTCGCTCTACAGACGCACCCGCTCGATTCACTAAACGAACATACCCAACTGTCATTCCAGTCATCTGACAGCAGCTGTCATATTCGAAGTTCGAATTTCGATTTCCCCTCCTTGGAATTCAGCGGAGGAGTACCAGTGGAAAATTACCAAAGGGGGTATGGAACGTACTAGAAGGTGCTTAATTTTGTATAAATACAAGGGTGGCAGGCTCGTACGAGACAGTTATATTTTAAACGTTGACTTGTGAAAATCGGTTATAAAGTGAAAAGTGATTGAATTGAATTAAAGTGTTGAATTCTAAGTAGTAAAGTTGAATAACAGTGTGATTTGAATTTAAATAAGTTTTGTTTGATAAATAAAGTGTTTCATTGTGAAATCATAAAAGTGAAGTTGAGTTTTATTCGACGAACCCCAGGCCGAAAATATTACAATACTATTGTTACTGACATGACCTTGTCAAAAACCTCCAAGTATCATTTAAAGAAAGTTGCTTCCAATCTTGTCTTGTCCAAGGCATTGAATAAAGAGCATAAATTACTGAATAACTAGATATTCAACTTGCGTCCCTCTTACCCTCCAACACCCATTTGTTTAGGTTTTTAAAAAGCCTTTAAAGCTTTTTTAAAGCTTTAAATTTTCGCGTCGGTGAATACGTGTAAGAAGATACAACAACAATTTACCTTACGCAATCAGCTGATGTAAAAGCTGCAAAACGAAATTGCATGGAAATGACGAATTCTTGAATTACTCACATTTGTAAACAAATTTCGGAGAATGGGTAAATTCATAAATTTCAGCTTGTGGTCAAAGCTTTAACACGTCCGAAGTTAAATATTTAGTTATTCAGTAATTTATGATAAAGAGACAAGGAAAAGCTCTTTTTCACATATACAGTGCGCGTGGGTTAAGCATTCACTTTGACATTAGTCGCCTGATATAGGGTATCGACTTGTGAGTGGATGTATCGAATGTATTACGAATCGGGGTACAAATGTCACCTTAACTTAGGGATGTTAAACAAAAGTAGAGCCAGCTCCCAGAAACGTATGATCCTCGGGCCGTCTCTCAAGACATGCCTGGTTGAACATATAAGTAGTCCGCACTCACACAACTAAAACTGATGCTTAACTTTTCCCCTAAAACACCACTTCCTTGTCTCTTTATTCAATGGTTCAAGGCTTGTCAATTAGTTTGTTTTGGGCACAAATGAGCACAACTGAATATTGTAATGAGAAAGGAAACTGAGTTTTTTTTTGAAGTTTGAGATTTAAAAATTCGTTTCAATTGGCACTTTATTTTTCTTTTTTCTGTCGGTTTTTAAAGGGCGGCCTTAGAGCCCAACGCTGTTTGTATATCTACGCATGTACTACATGTCCTATAGTCTTCTCAACGCGGATAGTTTTGTCACCTATGAAGACATGCCTTAAGCCGCGTTGTCACAAGGAACAGGAACAGGAACAGAAACAAACAGAATTTCATACATTAGCAATGCAAAAGGCATTCAGCGAATTTAGGTTTCAGTTGCTGATGTATGGGATTCTGTTTCTGTTCCTGTTTTACGTTGCTTGTGACAACGCGGCTTTAGGTCCCCTTAACAAGCATTCGGCCCTCTGGACGGATTTGCTCTATTAATTCGACATTCAAAGTAAGTTTTTTAAGAAATCGAATTTAATGAAGATAATAGCCTTGTCACGCTGGATCATAAACTAAGTTTTTGCGTAATCTCGCATAGCCTTCACCAAAAACACGAATCTCCCCATATATTTTTATAAAATTTCTGTTATTGTAAGCCCCTGGTTTTTGGCAGTTTTTGCTCAGAACAGTTGCCGTTAAGAATAACAAATTAAAATTGCAACGAATGCCACTTTCCCTCAACTTTGGACACAAATGTCTATGAAAAAAATGTCAGATTTGAAAACTGCTTGTATTCGCCAGAGAAAAATTCGAAGTCAACATACAATTTTTGATGCATTACCCTTACAATGATACTTAAAAGGACTTTTTAGGTCCTTATATATAGGATTAATTTATAAAAGACACGAGCACTCTTTTCCCGCCATTTTCACTCTCAAAAGAGAGTGGCGATGTCATTTCCTAGGAGCGAAAAAAGATTTCCACTGTGAAAATTTCAATAGAAAACGTATATGACAGAGACGTCGTACAGGGACAGTTTCAACTTCCTTTTTTGATTTTCAAACTGTTAAAAAGGTGCATAAAAAAGGTTTGTGAATAGGATGAATGGGATTTATGACAGGATTTATTCTTAATCGTTTGCCCAGAGGATTTAAATTTGTATAGTAAGTCGCGGGATTTGTAATAGATTTGATGAAGATTTATACTAATCGCAGATTAGTTCCCGGTAGAGACGTGGCATAAGTGTGAATGGCTGAACGAATTCGTATAAACTTTTTTCCAACAACTCAATTTATGATTCAATGTGAATAGCGTATAATACTATGTCTCCACCGATAATTAAAAGAAGATTAGCGGGAGACGATTAAAATAAATCCCAAAGTGGCTCCATCGGACAAATATAGGATTAATTTGATACGAAAAATCTATTTCTGTCATTTGGCGATGTCTTTTCCGAGGAGTGAAAACGATTTCCTTTACAGTAAAAGTCACAATAAAAAATGTACTTCTGACAGATTTTTCGTACAGGGACAGTTTCAGTTTCCTTTTTTGATTCTCAAACTGTTACATAGATGCAGAAAATAGGTGAATGGGATTTATGAGAGGATTTATTTTTAATCGCTTGCCGAAAGGATTTAAATTTGTATAGTAAATCGCGTGATTTGTAGATGATTTAATAAAGATTTATATTAATCGCGGATTAGTTCCCGGTGGAGACGTGGTATAAGTGTGAATGGCTGAACAAATTCGTATAAACTTTTTGCCAACAACTCAATTTATGATTCAATGTGAATAGCGTATAAGGTGCAAAACTTTTGTTTTACTTCGTCTTCCTGCAGTAAACTTGTCGTTTAAGCTTTAAGCATGCTAACTTATTCGTCGAGTGGATTTTTTCTCTTGGACGCATTAAATCTAGGAATGGTGGATACAGAAATTTGCATCAGCAATAAATGGATCTACGTATAGGTTGTATTTTTATTCAAACTAAGTTGAGATGGCGCTACAGTCCGGGGTGGACCTGGGCCTTAATTCAAACGGTTTTATTTTTTTGAACGTTTTATCTGAAATGACTGTTGGTTGTTCTTGCTGATTCATGCTTTGAACCATTTATTGTTAGTCCAAGAAGTTTCATAGTCTGCCTTGAGCGTTGTTCCAGGCCCTGTTTTTCCCTCTTTGTCCTTGAGGGTATGATCCACTCATTTCCAAAATGGTTTAGGAGCTATCAAGGCCTCAGATGCCCGTTTTTTCTGAAGAGTCGGCCATTTCATTACCCTCTATTCCTACATGGCTAGGTGTCCTGGGTATGCTAAAAGCGTATCTTCCCGATTTACATACATAATTGGAAACATAAACGAGGGTTTCATGAGGCCATTCACTTCGGGTTTTCACCATTCTACACATAGATGCCATTTTGCATAGACGTTTGAAACTTTGTTCCTTGAAGGTTAGGCTACACCTATACCTGGCCATTGTGAATTCAACCACGCATTGTTTGAATTTTAAGGTACCAATTCTTATGATCTTTAACAATTTGTTTTGCCCAAGGTTTCTTAATCTCGTCGCTTAATCAATGGAACCATTATTTTCCTACTGCTGTTTGTTCTTGCCGGCTCTGATGTATCGGAACCCCTGGTGATTGTATTTGTCAGGCGTTGCGCAAGATCTTCTACTGCAAAAGACTTTGCCCGTCTGGTGCGTTTTTGCTGCCTATCTTCCTGCATGAGCTCATTAACTTCCCTACTTATTGTCAAACCTTGTACCTATATAAAATTTGAAACCATTAATTTGAAATTATCAAAATAAGAACTCAATCGGTCAGCCTTCACCGAAAACACGAATTTCCCCATACATTTTTATAAAATTTCTGTTATTGAAAGCCTCTGGTTTTTGGCAGTTTTTGCTCAGAACCGTTGCCGTTGAGAATAACAAATTAATATTGCAACGAATGCCACTCTCCCTCAACTTTGGACACAAATATCTATGAAAAACAATGTCAAATTTAAAAACTGCTTGTATTTTTGAAGTCAACATACAATTTTTGATACCTTTACAATGGTCTTTAAAACCATTGATGTACTTATGGCAAACAAAAACAAAACAATGATTCCCGTTCGTAATACTTTTTCTCCATAGGCAATAAAAGAGGATTAACAGGAGACGATTTAAAATAAATCACAAAGTGGCCCCATCAGCCAAATATAGGATAATTTTGGCACGAGGACTCTTTTTCCGACATTTTGACTCTCAAAAGAAAGTGGCGATGTAATTTCCTAGGAGCGAAAAAAGATTTCCACTGTGAAGATTTCAATAAAAAACATACCTATATGTGATAGATTCGTCGTACAGGGACAGTTTCAGTTTCCTTTTTTGATTTTTAAACTGTTAAAAAGGTGCATAAAATATGTTTGTGAATAGGATGAATGGGATTTATGACAGGATTTATTCTTAATCGTTTGCCCAGAGGATTTAAATTTGTATAGTAAGTCGCGGGATTTGTAATAGATTTGATGAAGATTTATACTAATCGCAGATTAGTTCCCGGTAGAGACGTGGCATAAGTGTGAATGGCTGAACGAATTCGTATAAACTTTTTTCCAACAACTCAATTTATGATTCAATGTGAATAGCGTATAATACTATGTCTCCACCGATAATTAAAAGAAGATTAGCGGGAGACGATTAAAATAAATCCCAAAGTGGCTCCATCGGACAAATATAGGATTAATTTGATACGAAAAATCTATTTCTGTCATTTGGCGATGTCTTTTCCGAGGAGTGAAAACGATTTCCTTTACAGTAAAAGTCACAATAAAAAATGTACTTCTGACAGATTTTTCGTACAGGGACAGTTTCAGTTTCCTTTTTTGATTCTCAAACTGTTACATAGATGCAGAAAATAGGTGAATGGGATTTATGAGAGGATTTATTTTTAATCGCTTGCCGAAAGGATTTAAATTTGTATAGTAAATCGCGTGATTTGTAGATGATTTAATAAAGATTTATATTAATCGCGGATTAGTTCCCGGTGGAGACGTGGTATAAGTGTGAATGGCTGAACAAATTCGTATAAACTTTTTGCCAACAACTCAATTTATGATTCAATGTGAATAGCGTATAAGGTGCAAAACTTTTGTTTTACTTCGTCTTCCTGCAGTAAACTTGTCGTTTAAGCTTTAAGCATGCTAACTTATTCGTCGAGTGGATTTTTTCTCTTGGACGCATTAAATCTAGGAATGGTGGATACAGAAATTTGCATCAGCAATAAATGGATCTACGTATAGGTTGTATTTTTATTCAAACTAAGTTGAGATGGCGCTACAGTCCGGGGTGGACCTGGGCCTTAATTCAAACGGTTTTATTTTTTTGAACGTTTTATCTGAAATGACTGTTGGTTGTTCTTGCTGATTCATGCTTTGAACCATTTATTGTTAGTCCAAGAAGTTTCATAGTCTGCCTTGAGCGTTGTTCCAGGCCCTGTTTTCCCCTCTTTGTCCTTGAGGGTATGATCCACTCATTTCCAAAATGGTTTAGGAGCTATCAAGGCCTCAGATGCCCGTTTTTTCTGAAGAGTCGGCCATTTCATTACCCTCTATTCCTACATGGCTAGGTGTCCTGGGTATGCTAAAAGCGTATCTTCCCGATTTACATACATAATTGGAAACATAATCGAGGGTTTCATGAGGCTATTCACTTCGGGTTTTCACCATTCTACACATAGATGCCATTTTGCATAGACGTTTGAAGCTTCGTTCCTTATAGGTTAGCCTATACCTATACCTGGCCAGTGTGAAATCAACCACGCATTGTTTGAATTTTAAGGTACCAATTCTTATGATCTTTAACAATGGGTTTTGCCCAAGGTTTATTTATCTCGTCGCTCCATCAATGGAACCATTGCTTTCTTACAGCTGTTTGTTCTTGCGGGCTCTGATGTATCGGAACCCCTGGTGATTGTATTCGTCAGGCGTTCCGCAAGATCTTCTACTGCAAAAGACTTTGCCCTTCTGGTGCGTTTTTGCTGCCTATCTCCTGCACGAGCTTATTAACTTACCTACTTATTGTCAAACCTTGTACCTATATTAACTTTGAAACCATTAATTTGAAATTATCAAAATAAGAACTGAATCTACGTCTTTCTCCAACTCTTGTCCTTCTTGTGGATATTATATTTCGTTAGCCAGATAATATTGAAAAACAAGGATCCCTCATGAATGCAGTTACGGTAAACAAATGCCATTATGTTAGAAAAGTATTTTCATAAATATAAATTGATTCTTAAGCGGGAATTAGAACACGACGAACTATTTAAATACAATGGTATCGAGCATCGCCCCTAAGCATTGGACTATATTGTTCTGCATAACCTTGTCGACCTTCTCCTCGAGATGACGCTTGGGGTCCTGTTTGCCGACATTCTTGATAGCCAACTGCTCGGGTGTCATTTTCTCTTCGTCTTCGAGTGCCTGAAAGGAATACTAAAGTCGTTTACCCGCACCAACAACAGAACAACGCATCACTTACCTTATTGTAGTTCTTGGCGAGTTCCAACATTTCAGCCACTGTGCTCTCATTGATGGAGGAATGCTCGTTGTAATCGGCCAGGGTGAGACCGTCCATCCATGACTTTTTGTGCAAGTTCAGCAGCATCTTTTGCTCTAGTTCGTTCTTGCGGTAGTTAATGCTGATCGAGTAGTAGTGTCGGTTGAGACCATGGATTAAAGCTTGCACCGAGGGTTTCTGCAAATGGCCCAAATTCGATGTGGTCTGTCGTGGCTCCTGGCCCAGCACCAACATGTTCGGATTGATCAGACGGAATGCGTCAATCACAACTTTACCCTTGACCGACTGAATGGGGTCGACGACCACAGCCACGGCACGTTCACTTAGCGCCTCGAACGACTGTTGTGTATTGATGTCCACTCCGGACAACCAGCAGCCAAAGCCCGGATGGGAGTGATACCAGCCGACAACCATTTCGGGGCGGCCTGTTTGTTTCAGCATGTCCAACATTTTCGCTTGGAAAACAGGATCGACGGCTTCGACTGAGACTCCGGTGCCCGTTTGGGGCATGGCGAACACATCAATTACCTGAACGGTGTAGTCGTCCACAAACTCACCCAGCATCAGGCCCATGACCTCCATCGGGACTCCAGCACGACCATGCTTAAGCATTTTCAACAAAGCCAGTGACGATATGTAAACCTGCTCGGCGGTGTCCACAACCGGGGCATCTGTCGGTGGTGGAGCTTGGGGCATGGCACCTCCCAAACGTAATAAACGATCCATTTTTCTGAGAAAACAATTTGTTGTGAAAAATTTATAGGGAAAAGGGATTTTCTTGTTATACCAAAAGTAATTTCTTTGTTTCTTTTCGAAAAAAAAAATGTGAGTAATTCCGGCGAATATGTTCTTGACGAAACAACACAGCACAAAATTGACAGTCGAATGGCTTTGGCAAGTTCAGTCAAATATGCAAGTAATCAAATAAGTGCGTTTAAGGCGATTGGAGACGTTCAGCAAAGTATAAGTGGAAAAGTGTTCGGTGGAGTTAGAAAAAATGGTTAGGTTCCAGAGCCCATCTAGCAACTAGCTAGTCAACTTAACGTGCATTTCTTTGTTTGTTTATCTCTCAAGCAAATGAAGATCTCCTAATAGATTCCATTCCCCTTTTTGGCATTTTGAATTCGCTTTGAGATAGTGTGCGTACCGGCATTTTGCGAGAGAGTGTATAGTAGATGCGAGTGATCAGTGAGAGTGTATTTGGGAGAGTGTATTATGGCGTATTCTTGTGGACAAATCGTGAAACTGGTGTGGAATACAGCAAGAAAATTACTTTTCTAGTACCTCTAGCGGAATCATACTCATGTAAATGTTTATTGATTTATTCTCCGGTGAAAAACCCTATTGTCCGGTTAACGACAGCTTCGCCTGCAGGCTTAAAAAAAGAGGAATTTACCTATACTATGACGTCTACAAATTTGAGCAAATACTTCCCCCCATTACTTCTACTTCAATGCTGATTTTGTGGGGCTGACTGAGTGTAAAAGCGCCTCCACCTGATTTTAACTTTATACTATGTCTCCACCGATAATTATAAGAAGATTAGCGGGAGACGAATAAAATGAATCCCGAAGTGGCTCCATCGGACAAATATAGGATTAGTCTGACACGAAAACTCTGTTTCTGTCATTTTTGCTCCCAACAGAGAGTGGCGATGTCATTTCCAAGGAGCGAAAACGATTTCCTCAGTATAAGTCACAATAGAAAACGTCCTTGTGACAGATTTTTCCTGTAGGGACAGTGTCAGTTTCCTTTTTGATTCTCAAACTGTTAAAAATGTGCAGAAAATAGGTTTGCGAATAGGGTGAATGGGATTTATGAGAGGATTTATTTTTAATCGCTTGCCGAGGGGATTTAAATTTGTATGGTAAATCGCGGGATTTGTAGAGGATTTAATAAAGATTTATATTAATCGACGATTAGTGCTGGGTGGAGACATGGTATTAAGTTCTCATGTATCAAGTTAATTTTCCTCATCTAAATTACATCTTAGGATTGCATCAGTCAAAATTGTATTCTTTGATTGTAAGACGATTGAGCAAAAAATATTATTTCTAATTGCTATCAGGATGTAGCTCATAAGTAAAAGACTTTTCTCTCTAACCAAAAAATATTGTTATGTGGCGACAAGAAATAAAACAACTCGCAGGAGTCCCTGAATGCACCCATCGATTCAACTTTACTATTTAGAATTCAACACTTTATTTCAACTCAATCACTTTTTACTTTATTACCGATTTTCACAAGTCCACGTTTAAAATATAACTGTCCGTACGAGCCTGTCACCCGTGTATTTATACAAAATTAAACACCTTCTAGTACGTTCCATACCCCCTTTGGTAATTTTCCATTGGTACTCCTCCGCTGAATTCCAAGGAGGGGAAATCGAAATTCGAACTTCGAATATGACAGCTGCTGCCAGATGACTGGAATGACAGTTGGGTATGTTCGTTTAGTGAATCGAACGGGTGCGTTTGTAGAGTGAATCGATGGGTGCATTCAGGGACTCCTGCGAGTTGTTTTATTTCTTGTCGCCACATAACAATATGAATGATGTTTATTAAGATTTTATTTTAAATTGAAATCTCGAACTGTTACAAAGGTGCAGAAAATCCTCGCTTGCCGAGAGGATTAAAAATAAAGACGAAATCAATCCACTTAAAATAGGAAATCCACTGTCAATTAGGTATATTTTCAATTATCAACTCTAATCTCAAAAGGTAATTATTGTAGTCTCACTGAGTCTGAGTCCCTTCCTTTTATTACTTTTCTTTGCTTTTTTGCTCAAGTTCTCAGTTTTGCTTTCCTCTCGCCCCGCAGGATTTATGAGCTGAAGCGCATCGATTTCTTCATGCGCAATCGCAATTGTGGTCAGGTAACTTGTCTGTACTTGTCACACAAAATGCTATTCTACAAGGGCCAAATGACAACTTGACACATGTGATGTAATTGTGTGGGTGCGCTTTTGGCTTTGATTCAGGATTCACGGGCAGGAGGGAATTTGTGTGCCCTCTTTTAAGAAGCGGTACTGTCAAGCGAGTGCCAAAAAAAAGTCTTTAGGAGAGTCCAGAATGCTGTCGGATCCTTTTGGACGATCAACCGAAAAGTACAATAGTTTCACAGTCCTTTTGCGTTCGAAGAAAAATTGAATTTTCAGAATTTTACCGAGTTTTTGGCAATCAGCTGATCGCACTAGAAAGTGCGAGTGATTTTTCAGGGTGCACTGGGGCTAGTTTCATCGATGAACCAGTAAAAGTATTGTACATTTTTTGCCTGGGGTTCGACGAAAAACTCAATTTCAATATAAAAGTCAAAACTTAATATCACTTTTTAATACCATGTCTCCACCAAGCACTAATCCGTGATAAATATAGATCTTCCTTTAATACTCTTCAAATCACGCAATTAACCATAAAAATTCAAATCCTCTTGCCAAGTGACTAAAAATAAATCCTATCATAAATCCCATTAATCATATTCACAAACCTATTTTATGCACCTTTGTAACAGGGACTGAAACTGTCGCTGAACCACAGATCTGTCACAAAAACGTTTTCTATTGGGTTTTTACAACGGAAATATTCTTTGGCTTCTGGGAAACGACTCGCGACTCTATTTTGAGAGCCAAAATGACAGAAAAAGAGCGCTCGTGTCAAATTAATCCTACATTTGATCGGTGGAGCCACTTTGTGATTTATTTTTATTCCTGTTCCGCTAATCCTCTTTCAAATATTACTGTACGAAACTGTCACTTTCATCCATGCATTTATACAAATTTATCACTTTCTAGCACTTTCTGACTATTTTACCACTGGAATCGATGGGTGCACTCGGCGACTCCTGCAGGTTTTTTTTACGTCTAGTCGCCATATCACAGTAACTATACAGCTGAGCTGGCGAATATCCTTGCGAAGTGAATGCTACTGCATTAACTGATACAAAATTTAAAAAAATTAATCCGAAAGGAATCAAGGATCGGTTAATCTCTTATTTGACATCCTTAGAAAATTCATTTTCACAATTTCTGCAAACGTTCGCTTGTGTTTCTACGAACAGTGGTGAATAAAATAGTGCAATAATGACCCCACGGTTACTCCAAAGACCATTTATGGCCGGTTTTTCAGTGCGAGACCATCCGTCTTTCCGAGTTAAACTGAGATTAACCCCAGAAATGAGGTTTTTAGTAAACTTAGATCTGGAGTTAAATGAGAAATGAGTTTTTCAGTGAACTAAGATCTGGGGTTAAATGAGAAATTAGTTTTTCAGTGAACTTAGATCTGGGATTAATCTCGGCTTAGCTCGCCAAATTTGGTGAGTTAATCTGGGATCGACCCTGCGAAATACGAATTTCTTTAAATGCTTTTTCTGTGTGAAATCATCAGTTGATTTGCGTGTTTCTGTGAAAAATTACATCTGAGAATAGCTCGAACTTCTTTTTATCCTGTATTTTTCTATGTGAAGTTAGAGTTGGCAGAGTAAATAGTTTCCAGAGTCGAAGATTTTGACGGAGTCAACTGTGCACTGGAAAACTTCTCACTGATCGAGACCGACAGGGGGATTGATTAAGCCATGCCGCCCGTCTGTCTGTATGTATGTAGTTTCTAGATCCTTAAAATTGAGCTAGAAAGCTTAAACTTGGAGTGTAGCTTGGTTCTCATTTTGTTCAGACAAAATGAGAACCAAGCTTTTTAATCCTCGAACAATAGAGCCTTGCTGATTTTCTATTGCTCCTTGTCCAGATTTACGCTCCATTTGTTCACGTTATTTCCAATTCGCTTTTTTTTAGTTCGCTGGCTTTGCATTTACCTAACGTTAAAAGCGGCCAGCTGATTTTAACTGTTATTCTTCAAGAGCTGTCACACGGTAATTGTGATGATCCCATGTGTATGCAGTTAAATTTTTGTGATTTGTAACATTGCTTATCATAAATTACCATAGTCGATTCCAGCCCAGTATATATTTTTATAGATTTTGGCAGGCAATGGTTGTCATCATATTTGCCAAAGGAGCACGAATTATTTGTTTGCAGAAGAAAGGTATATTTTTTATTTTACTTTTTGTAAAAAAATAATTTTATTCAGAACACAATGAAATAACTAACAGACACAAACGCAAATCGTTCAATTCATGAAGAAAAGAATTCAAATATGAGTACTTATCTTATTATATTTTTTTTAACATTAAAATTTGAAAGAATTGCTCCTTAAATCGAGAACTTCTCATTTCAATAAAACAAGTTTCCCATTTGGCTTCTGCACAAATCACACACAGGCTGGTAACCAACAAACACGTCTGCACTCTGCACATACAATTGAACCAAATAAAACTCTTGGTTCTGGACTCTCCTGAAACTGTTTTCTTGGACTCCTTTGGACACTCCTTCTGGATAGAAGAGAAATTAGCGTCTGGTATTAAATTCAGAATCAAAACCAGAAGCACACACACAATTATACATGTGTAATGCCATTTGTCCCCTGTAGTCCCTGTAGTATAGATTTTACTTCACAAATACAACGCTCGACAAACCTCAAAATCAAGAAAAACGTGTTTGGCTGTTCGGAGAGAATGCCCAATCCGGGAGAAGAACGCCCTGATCCGGGATCGTCAACCGAAAAGGCCAAAAGTTTGCCAACATTTGACAGCTGTGTTGATAGCAAAAGAATTTTTTCTAATGCTTTTTTCACCTCAGTTCAAATAAAAAACTGAGTGATGACCCACCCACCCTGCAGAGTTATAAAGTACCAAGCCACTGGACAATCAATTAAGTTTTAACTACCATGTTGAAACTTTAGTTTATGACATCTTGAAAAACATGTGACATATCTCATGTCACTGCAGTGGAAAAAAAACTCCTGAACGCCGTTATATTTCCAGCCCATCAGTCATTCTCCCATATATGCAGACAAAATCATGTACAAATGTTAATCTGCTATAGAAACTCCTTTAAAATGGTTTGATACTCTGGAGCAAAAACAAAAGAAGCAGCAGATACAGAAACATCATGACCCATTTCGAATGCTGCAGACATTTACTTGTCAAACGGAAATTAGAATAATTGCATCGAAACGGCAAAGCTTATTGGTGTGGCATTGGCAAGGCAACTGCCGCACAAATTACCTTTACATCATCATTAGTTCGCTGTCGTAAGGCAACGGTAATGATACGCGCGCAGTAGACCATGAATTGTCACGTTTGTTAACTAAAGTGCAATGACTTTATTTCTCTGTGTACTTGTCAAAAGGAAAATATCTACCCCTGACCCATCATAACAAGACCATTTAAAATTGACAAAAAAAAATAGAACTACACTCGCAGAGTTCTGAGAAATTCATCATAATTTCTGGTTCTTTACTTCCAATCTGGAATAAAAAGCCACAAACTCATTCATAACACTTTTTTAGTTCGACTACTTTATAATGTAGGGCATAATGGGTTTCAGCGAAGATATTGTAGCACAAGGAAATAAAAAAGGTTAACAACCCATAGCGCTGTGTGTTTGCAAACCAATTTCGTAAGCCTATAGCGTAGCCCTAGTGGGGTTTTCAAAATGGTTTTGCAAAAAAAAGTTGAACCTTTGATTGAATATTCTTAAAATTTGGCTTAGTACACGTTAAGTATAAGGTTAACCGCTAGACTTATGTATTCTTGCGTACGTTTAGGTTATGTCTTATGGGAAGATATCTTTGTTTCAAGAAGTTTTTCAAAGAACCAATTCTTCAATTATTATTTTGATAAAAATTTGCAAAATTTGATAAAAAAATAATCATATAGGTTTTGACCAGTTGACACCTACAAAGACGACAGGTGTTTTTTCTTTATACAGATCTTCGCGTCATGACATTTTAATTCGGCGAGTTTATTATTGCCCCGACTTAATCGCCCCTTCTTGAGAATAAATTTGTTGAACCGGCTTCATTGTCTTCCAGTCCACTGTACCGTTTCCCTACTTAAAAGATGGAAGTAAAATGTTAAAAAAGAATTTTTCGTTCCGCAACAATTCTCATGCGGCACTGACCGCAAAACAATGGAATTGTTGCTGTCACTTTGACTGTCTTCTGGAGTGCCACTGGAGTTTAACCTGGTCTGCATATTTCAGCCACAGATCGGAATCCCATAATCATAATTAACTGACGTTTGTGAACTCCATTTCAATAGTGTGATGAGGCAGTGGAACTCTTTTTTCAGGTGCCTTTGTTTAGCATGGGTACAACTTAGAACTCCTAGTACCTCACTCTTTAATGGTTTATTTTAGTTTATAAGACTTTTTGTATATTAAAATTGAATGTACTTTATTGCACTCTCTTCTTTTCGCCGCGAGATGAATGTGACAGTTAAGATATTTAACACAGGCACCTTGTTACGTTTTTTAAACTTTCAGTTGAAAGGTCGTGAGAAAACGACATTCTATTGTCCTCTAGAGGGAAAGTTTTGAGTTTCAGTAAAAACATTGAATATCCCTAAAACAAGAAATTAAGGGAAAAGTTCTCAGTGGCTTTACATGTATGTACTCAAAAATAACCAAAAAAATAATTATGTAAGGGATGCATTGGAAATTTAAAAAAAAAAGTTACGTATACGTCTGCGTGTCCCTAGTGAAATATTGTGTAGGTGCCCTTCTTTTTATATTTGGTTATATTCGTCAATACTCGAAGAACTGACTTTCATGCCATAATAGGTGTCTCAAAAATGTTTTTAACGTATCATACACATAACATTGACTTGTCTGTTATGAATTTTTAAGTTCCAGATAGGCTTTATTTGTATTATGTTACGTTGTAAAAATTGAGCGACATCATAATGGCTTAAAACATGAAAGGCAGTTGTTATATGTATTGGAAAAAAACATATAAACATTTTGTCACACAAAAGATATCAATAAAAACGTCAATTTAAACAGAAATGAAAACGCAGTGTAATAAAATGGTGGCACTTAAAAAAGTCTTTTTATTATTGTGATAATCAGGTAAATTTTGTAGAGTTTCCACCTAAGCCTTCATTTTGACTTGGCGCTGTCCCCCTCCGCCCCCCGTAATGGATAGCGGCACCATTGACGGGCTGCTCGTAACTTCTTCGGGTTAAACCCGGTCGGATGCCGAGCGGGACCTTCCGACCACCAAGCGCTCGCATGCTGACACCTCTCAGGCCTAGCTCCAAAGGGTGCCCTGGATTACCAGGATCAGCAAATATCCGAGGCTGCTTTCGTTTTCTTTTCATGGTTGGGGGGGGGGATGCATTTAATACCTAGCTGCCAGGTTTAAATTCGGCCGATCCTAACCCGGACAACAGACGCCGACCAGGAAGCCGCTCGTTCCGAAACAGACGCTCCTGGATTTCTGTTATTTGAAGTTCAGCCGTCCCTCTGGGATCAGACGCTGACCAACAAGCCGCACAATATGTAACAGACGCTGCTGGATTTTATTTAAACCTTCGGGTTCATCTTTTTCAGGTATAACTTTACTGTCAAGGGTGGCCCCACAAGGAGTTTATACTCCTGGACAGCATCACTTATGCCTGAAGATTACTTCCTCCAGTGGATTTCAGTCGGCTCTTACGACAGGCATACCTTACCTCAAGGCTATCCTTAAACCCGACCTTGCAGGGTATCAGGACGGTACACTTCTTTCAAGTAAGAGCGATGTCTTGCGCAGATGGAGAGAGCATTTTTCGGAGTTGCTCAACCCCCAACAGGGCACTGAAGATGGCATTCCCACTGCTGACGAGATAAGGGCGGAGAATAGTCCCACAGTAGACAAAGTCACTGAAGCGATTAAATCGCTAAAAGTTGGCAAGTCTGCTGGAGTTGATGAAATCCGGCCAGAAATGCTCAAGGCAATGGGTGAAGAGGGTGTTAAATGGCTAACACTGTCATTAAGGTGGCCTGGGATAGCGGGAAGGCACCTAGCGATTGGCAAACGGGAGTTATAGTGCCCATTTTCAAAAAAGGGAACAGGAGAGATTGCGCCAACTATAGGGGCATATCTCTCTTGAGTCTTCCGGGAAAAGTATTCGCGAAGGTGTTGGAAACGCGTTCCAGAGCTGTAATCGAGCCTTTGTTACGGGAAGAACAATGCGGCTTTCGGCCTGGCAGAGGCACAACCGACCAGCTTTTTACTCTGAAGGTTATTCTTGAGAAGGCCTGGGAATATGCCAAACCGGTCTATGCGTGTTTTGTAGATCTGGAAAAGGCGTATGACCAAGTCCCTCGGGATACACTGTGGAGAGTTTTGCAGGACTATGCGCTGAGTGGGCCTCTTCTGAGAGCCATTCAGTCTTTGTATGGAAACTGCAGAAGCTGTGTACGGATAAATGGCGTCAAATCCCGTCCTTTTGATGTGCGCGTTGGACTTCGCCAGGGCTGTGTTCTGTAGCCGCTCCTTTTCATAGCATATATGGATTGGATGGTGAGGCGCAGTCTTGGCGAGCAATGTTTCGAATTGGATGGCATCAGGATGAGCCATCTGCTTTTCGCAGATGATTTGGCCATCCTTGCATCATCCAAAGAGGAACTTCAACGAGCACTGGATAGGTCTGCAGCCATCTGTGGTGATGCTGGGATGAAAGTAAACGTGAACAAATCGGAAGTGATGGTTGTTTCCCGAACTCCTGTGCAGTGTACCCTGCACATAAATGGAGTTCCATTAAAACAGGTGGAGAAGTTTAAGTATCTCGGGGTCTTTTTCACGAAAGATGGGAGGAGTGATACTGAGTTGTCCTGTAGAATTGGCCAAGCTGGAGCAATAGTAAAGGAAATGCGCCGGCTGGTCATCAGGAAAGCTGAGCTTGGAGTGAAAGCAAAGATCTCAGTTTTTAATTCAGTGTTCGTTCCGACCCTCATCTATGGTCATGAAATTTGGGTAATGACCGAAAGAATTAGATCGCGGGTACAAGCTGCCGAAATGAGATTCCTGAGGTGCGTTGCTGGTGTTAATCTAAGGGATAGAGTGAGAAACGTCAGTATTCGTAGGAATCTTAATGCTGAGCAGCTACTTCTCCGAGTGGAGCGATCGATTCTTCGATGGTTTGGACACGTTGTTCCCATGCCCCTGACAGGCTTCCTAGACAGGTCATACTGGCCGAGATGCGAGCGCGTCGCCCCCCTGGTAGGCCAAGAAACAGGTGGTGGGATCAGGTAAAGAACCTCTCTGAGTCCCGCCTAGGGATTGCGCCGGAGTCTCTTGAGTTGGTGGCGGAGGATCGAGAAAGATATGGAAGGACCATTAAGCCACCCTCGCTCCGCGACCCTTTTAAAGGATAGGCGGCATTCGAAAATGATGATGATGATGAGGTAAATTTTGTGAAAACTTATTTTTGATATGGGTAAAAAATTTGCTTGTTTATTTCAAAAGTTTACAAGTAACAGTTGAATATTTTTGCCATTTTAAAATCAATAAAAAAAAAGTTGCTTTTCTTTTTGATCTATTGATTTCTGGAGTCTGTTCCAAGTGTGTTCGGGCCTTCTGAAAAAAATGAAAGTTACTTATCGGTTGGGCGGCTTTTCCAATAGTTGTTATACTATTAAGCTTCGTTATAAATTTTACGAGGACGCTTCAGGAACTGAGGAGAGTATGAATAAAGTTTATAATAATATTAAGCCGAAAGGGCCGATGTCGCCAATTAAATCTTTGCCTCTCTTTCCGTCTTTCTAAACATTGGAGTATTCTCAAGCGGAAATAAAGGCAATAAAGGTTTAAGTCCTGAAAGGCCTAAAGTTCTAAAGGCATGAAATCAGTCTCTATAAACTCTAAAAAAGGCCTTAGACTACCCATTCGATACTAACGGAGATATAGGAGCAATTCAATATCACCCTGTGCACTGTGATGGGTGTAAGGGCATGGCGAAACTCCAGGATGCATGTAAGGCTTTGCCTAAAAAAGAGTTCCTTTAACTCATACTGAATGAAGAAATAAACCTTAGACGTAGAGTGGTAATAGTTGTCTGATGACGAAACATATTAGGCCAAAACAAGGTATTGAACGATCTAAGGGTTTGATCGCTCTTAATTGATCACACAACACTTAAGTTCTGCAATAGGCGCCATGACAGGAGTGTGTTATAGAAGCCGTATAGGGTTAGGGTAATGTAGAAGAAAAAACTCTCCATCTGTCTACATAGTACATATGCCTCGCCACGCTCAAAAACGATATCTTTACCTTAGATGCCTTTTCGATAATAATGATAACGATTTTAGAACGACCGACACAATATATCTCGAAACAGGCGAAGCTTTCTATGTAATATACGTATAACCACAATGGGCCTTCATACAAGTCCTGTTTTACTATTAAAAATCGGACTACCATTTTAACTGAATTTGACTTACCCAAAGTTCCAGATTCCTAAGCATCATAAATTTCAAATCGATGAAAATAACTGCGTTATGAGCAACGAAGAAGCTTTGATGCCTCAATCAAAGATGAATCTTACGACTCTTTAGACATAGCTTATGATAGAAACCTGTCCGAAGTGGTATGTATAAAACAATGTGTGAATCTTTTCAAAATTAATAAAACAGCAGTTGGTGAGTACAGTCTCCACAATAGACAGCCAGCCACCATAAAGGCAGCCACCATAAAGTGAGAGACATTGCAAGTTTGCGCACAACAGACAACAACCTAAGAGCCTTCAGAGAGCCAGCTATACGTCGAGCACACTGCAAAAAGCCTCAAGCCCTATCATATGCCAAAAATATGTGGGTGCAAGTTTGCCATGTCAGGACGATGGAAAACTTACGCTGTTCCGTGAAGGTCTGTAAAGACCTCACCTATCCCTTTGATGTCGAAAAAGGTGACGCGCTGTCATGTGACTTCTTTAATATTATTATTGAGAACTGTGCAGAACTCCCGAGCCAACAACAGAGGCACAATTCTTCACAATTCTACTTCACAGGGACGACGTAGTAGAGGAGCACCGATTAATCAGGTGGCGCAAACACGTGAAAATGGCCAGCCGAATTAGCATGCAAAACTGGAGAAAGCTAGCTGGATAGAAAGCTCTTTGGCGAAGTTTGTTGGCTGAATGTCCAGGTCCGCCTCGGGCTGTATGCGCCCTTGGGTAACTTGTGTGGGTTTTGCTGTTTACTTCAAAACAGGCATCCCATCCAGAGCTTATAAGAAATCAGCACAGGTATTAGTAAGCTCAAGAGCAGTACGGTTGCTGGCACGGGGAATTGGAGATATGTTTTATCTCAGAGATCATGCATCAAGTCAAAATGTCGGATCCGGGACGATCTAAGCATGCCCGGCGACTTACATCAGCTCAAGGGCTTGGTTCCTACTTTTAAAAGGCGATTGTGGGGTACCATGGCGCAAGCGGTCAGTGCGTTACTTACTACGCTCGAGTTTTGGGTTGAAATCCTCGTCCTCGTGAAAAAACTTTCGTTCTTTTTCACACACTTCACCTTCGCGAGATTCTCATAAACCATCCGAGAGTACTTAAAATTTCTCTCGAAAAACTTCTCAAAGTTTCGTTCGAATTCGGCAAAGAACTGCCAGTCCCTCTTGTATGTGAAGAATGCAACACACACAGCATACATGGTCGAGAAGTTATTAATGGTCATGCTACTTCTTGTTCCAAGTATCAAGGCTGTGCTTCGTACAAAACCCTTAACGGCGCACTGTTTAGTGTGACTTCCAACCTATTGAGTTGAACCAAATCAACACACTAAATTCTGGCAAAATCTAACTAATTTAAAGTCGAGAAGGAAGAACTTTTTCAACTTATTAGGACGACGACAACAGCATCTTTTCTTGGAGCTTTGCAAAACTGCATGACTAAATTCAGACTCCCGGGCAGATTGAACATTTTCAATGTAAAATGTTGGACAAGAAGACGCACTGTTGCGTGACTTATTCCATTTTGTTCTTGCGAAATCGAAATTGCGATTTCATGTAAAATAATTCAAGGTTTTTCATCAATTCTGCCTCCAAATGTGGGCGTGGCCAAAACTATTCAATAAATAAAATAAAGAACTAAGGGCTTTACACATAAAATATTAAGTAAAATTTTTTCAATTTGAAGCAAAAATATTGAATGAAATGGATTTTAAAATTTACCTTTAAAAGAAATGTCACGCCCACTGGAGGAGGTTTATCGATTAATTTTTTTTTTTCATATCTCACATTTATTAGGAGATTTGATTTGAAATTTTATGCCAAATTTGAGCCTTTTAAGACGTCTTACAGTTTTGAAAGCTCTGGAGGTAGTTGCACATTTAGACAAATTGCGGGCGTGTATGTGGGCGGATTTTAAAAATTTTTACCCGTGTACTGCTTCGAATGACGTGGAGCTCCCTAGCGCAAAATTTAAGGCTTAAAAACATGGGACATACAGACGGACGGACGGACAGACATGGCTTATTCGATTAAAAATTCGCTCTCGTTCATATGTCCTTAAGGGGGTTCTTGGGGGTCCACGATTATTATTTCATGGTAGACCCCCCAAGACCTTAAGTATTAAAAACTTTGTGACAAACTAAATATACCTCCTATCCTATGGAATGGGGCACAAAAATAGTGAGGCAGGCAAGTGTCATGGCAATACAGAAAGCGTTAATTTCTTTCGAGGCCCTCCTGTTGGGTTACGCAGATGACATCGATATCACTGTGCACTTCCAAATCAATGTGATGTAGTAGATTCAATAGCTTTTTTTACGACAATTGTAGAAAGGGCAAGACAAGCTGGAATAGACCAGAGATGCTTCTTCAAACAATGTCATGGCCAAATGTGACACTTGACGGGTTTTACTTTGTGCTAAACTAAAGATAAACTTCACAAATGACACCCTTTTTTACCCTTCCCTTCACAGGAACCGACGAAAAATAACATCAAAGCAACTAAGGTTGAAAGCACTGACAAGAACGTTCAAAATACTGCATCATAAAATTCTAATCTTGTAGCTGAGTGCGCCCGGATGGGGCAGTGGGTCATAATTGGGGAGTGGGTTATAATTCTGCTTTCAAAATGCTGCTTTTTCAAAACAAACATCTTTCAAAATTCTGCTTTTCAAAATTCTGAGTTAAGCAATAAAATTCTGCTTATTCGGCTATTTTTAGCAAACCTTTTTTTGAAGTAAAGCGAAGGTAAGACATAGATTGCAGGAGGGCGGTTTTGCCCCACACATTAATAACGTTTATGCTTATAACGAAACCGAAAAATCCAGTGAGAGAAGTTAAGAGAAGACTGAACCTTCGGTTATGAAACGAAATCATAGCGGTGGGAATTTGGTGTCTCTTTATCTATAAGACGTGTTCCCCGGAATCGAAAAAATTCGAAGAGGATGCTCGTTCGGACTCATACCTTCATCGAATCACTGGCCTGGTAAGAAAATAAAAAAGGTGGATGGCTTTTCGATGACGTAAAATCTGCTAGCTGCTTCATGGGTTAGCTCTCCTCTAAGCCCATGAAGTGGGATATTCGGTTCAAGATTAAGTAATCCTGGTATGATTTAGAGCCATTCACCATACTTTCGTAGGAAAGTGAAAAAAGAAAGCATTCACATACAAGTAAAAGGTACTGCATTACCTACTTTTCCCAGAAGTTCACTAGCCTAAAGTCTTCTATCAACGTATAGACTTCTTGTCCTCCTTTGGAAAATTTGCGTGAAGATCACATAAATGCAGGCAGTGTAGTCTTCTTTGCACCTGCCCAGACTCTGGATAGTCTGTCTTATCAATCTCGATATTTTTTTTCTGTCTTACGAACACTATATTAGAATCCTTTTTATAAGCATTAATGCAGACTACTTAAGACTGTATGCAACAGCAATCTTCAATTGTCTTTAGACTTCCTTATTAACAGTCACTTCCAATTTATTGGTTGGGTTTGTTCTCTGTTCAAACCATAAAAGTCCAATGGATTTCACAATATGAGTGCACAGCAATTATTTAAGTTTTATTTACCGGAATACCGCTATCTTCTCGTATTGTCTTTTACGCTTCATTAGACTCTTGATTGTGTTTGGTAGTTTAACTCCTACTTTCGTTCACCCCAAAGGGTTAAGTGCCTCCTTAACGATCGTCTAAGGTCTATCGCTAGGAGGGAAGTTATATCTTAAGCAAATAAATACTCTGTGATTTCGAACTCCCAAAGTACCTAAACCTGCCATTAACCAGGTTCAATCTGAGCAACCTCATTCTCATCAAAAAAGCGAGCAAAGCAATGGAAAAAAATAGCAACAAATTAAATTTAAAGGCAAAGCCGAAAAGCCAGCGTCGGACCGAAACAGACGCATTAACAGATTTCCAGCAGTCAGTCAAGTACTCCATCCAGAGCAGTAAGCTGACTTATTTGTTCCCAGCATTTACCGCAGAAGTTCCCCACGAAAGATACACACATAGCAAAGGGAATGAATAAAGCTAATTACCATTGTATCCGCACCTTTCGAACGTGAAGACTTCGCCGCGTTTCCATGGTTCGGTTGCGGGAAGAATTCGCTCGCTGCGGTGCACTCCAGTTAGTTTGTTGATCGACATCGTTGGTGAAACATAAATTTTTTATCGCGTTCCGCTTGTCGATCAAAGCAAAGTTATTAAAGTGCTGGATTGCGTTAAAAATTCCGTACGATAAATTGAATTCTTATACACGGTTATTATTGGAATTTCATTTCTTTTTTGCATAAGAAAGTTTATGTTTTAATGAAGAACAGCCATCGATTAGAATGGATATTGAATTTCAATTCAAATGCGATTAAATTTCAATTCAGTGTCAAGTGATTGTAACGGATACATTGATATTCCATCGAAGGGCAATATAGCTATTATTGAAGGTAAGTTGTACTAGATTTTGTGTTTGGATTAAATGCATAAATGTAAATAAAACATGCAAGTGTTGAAAGAATTCTTGGAAAAGAAATGCTTGCTTCGCTGTTGAATTGCAGCTCTGAATCTCTATGTAACAGTTGTAAAGATTAATTTTTTTTTTACTGTCTTAGAGTTGTGGTTTTATTACCATTTTAAAGTAACGTTCATGAGAGTAGTAATAAGTGAAAAAAAAAACATAAAAATAACGCAAAGAAAAAGGGAAAGGAACAGGTTATATGAAATATATTTCTTGGGTTTTAAGTTCCTACTATAGATTTAATTTAGATGGGTTAGTTTTAAGAGTTAATTTTCTGATTTTAATCTTGTAAGTAACCATTTAGTAACAGTAAAGATTCAGCTTCATACTACCAAGTTTCACACAGGGCAATTGTATCTTTTATGAGCTTAAAAGGAAACAAAATATCTAGATTTGTCATAAATTTTCCTGCCTTGAGAAGAAGATTAAAGAATCCTATGCTAACTCGTTTGAAGACTCCATTAGGATTATATTTGAGGCTACCCTTTTAATCCTTAGCCTACTGGAAAGGATCGGATGCAATAGAGGCAAGGTACACTTTGGCTTTAAACTGACTGAGGCCGAAGAAACCTAATTCACATGCATGGCGTTCTGGTAAAGAAATAATTCCAATACAAAAATGTGCCTTTAAAATTACTCTGTAGTGACCTATATGAGCTTTAAGTACCCTTTTATGCCCATATGTATTGCAGATGAGGCTTAAGAAAATTTCTGTCGTGACTATCTTAGATACAACAGGAGAAATTCATTTCTCTAAGAAAACCGAACGAAAGTCATTTACCACAGAGAAAAAGAAACATTAAACTCGACTATTATAACTCATTTTCCTGGCAGTACTCCTAGTACGGCAAAATTCTTTTCCAGAAGCCGATTAAAGTGAATAGTCTGCTTCTTTTAGTTTTTTCAAGTCACCTGGTGTGGTCGAAATCACAAGCTGCTCAGCATTCCAATGGGGATGGGTGGATTTATTATTAATTTATTCGGTTCCAATTCAAAAAACGGAACAATACAGCTCTCTAGCTTAGCAATTTTATTAGACCACTCAGCCTTAGATCGAACCTTCTCAATAGGACGAAGAAAGCTGAAGGAAAATGTAACACATGACATACGTAAAATGTATATCTCTAATTCCTTTCGGTAACCATATCTGCAGAGCGTAACCATATCCTCTGTATCAACTGATAACTACCTTTCTTAAACTCGCGCTTTTATACCCCATCCCATATGATAGGAGGTATATTAAGTTTGTCATATAGTTTGTAACACGGTGAAATAATAATGGTAGACCCCCAAGACCTTAAGGGCATATTATCGAGACCGAATTCTGAATCGAATGAGCCATGTTCGTCCGTCCGTCCGTCCGTCCGTCCGTCTGTATGTCACATGTTTTTAGGCCTTAAATTTTGAGCTAGGGTGCTGGAACTTCGTACGTAAGGTCCGCGTCATGCGAAGCAGTACAAGTGTAAAATTTTTTGAAATCCGCCCAAAGACACGCCCACAATCGGTCTAAAAATGCAACTACCTCCAGAATTTTCAAAACTGTAAGACGTTCTAAAAGGCTGAAATTTAACATTTAGCATCTCCTAATAAATGTAAGACACAAAAAGGAAAAATTTAGTCGGTAAACCTCCTCTGTGGGCGTAGCATCTATTTTAATAGTAAATTTTCAAATGCAGTTTACTCAATATTTTCAAAATTAAAAAAAATTTGCTTAATATTTTATGTAAAAAAACGCTTAGTTCTACATTTTGTTCATACAAGACTTTGGGCCACGCCCATATTTGGAGGCAGAATTGAAGAAAAACCTCAAATTTGCCTGAAAAACTTAATTTCGACTAGCCTTGAGCCTAATTTAGGAAAGCATGAAACAAAAAAAGTAGCAGGTAAGGTAAACGAGACATCAGTCTAGATTTCGTTCATATAAAGTTTTTAGCCACGCCCCCTTTTAAAGGTCGATTTTTCAAAAATATTGAATTTGGACCAAAAAATTGCATTTTTACCTACATTTACGTGTAACTTGGATATATATGTGGGCGGTTTGACCACGCCCCTTTTCGAAGTTTGCATTACTTATAAAATGTCAAAAAATAACCGTGTCATCAGCATTTTACAATGTGGGATAGGATGGGGTATTCAACGGTCCGTTTTACGGACTGTAACTTCTGCGTACACACTGTAGCACTAACTCACTGGTTGATTTCCATGTTTTTCCCTTGGTATGGCCACAAGCTCTGTCTTTACCTTTAAGTTTTTCAACTTCCTTTTTCTGTCTATTGAGTTTCAATAGGAGGGCTTAGCTATCAATCAGCATAAACACACCGAGCAGGTGCTTTAAGTGCTTTAAGCCTTTAAAGGCGATTCTTCTTCTCCCTCTAACTATCGTCCAATTGCACTAACTTCCCTTCTTTCTAAGGTCATGGAAACGCTCATTAATTGTCAGCTTATGAAATATCTTGAATCACGAAAACTCCTTAATGACCGGCAATACGGTTTTCGTAGCAAAAGGTCCACTGGTGATTTGATGGCATATCTCACTGAAAAGTGGAACCATTCCTTGCATATTCATGGTGAAAGCAAGATTGTTGCGCTTGATATTTCAAAAGCATTTGACAGAGTTTGGCATCAAGTTCTCTTGTCGAAAATGCGTGCATTTGGAATCGACGAATCTTTTATTCAATGGATTAGTAATTACCTTTCGGACCGTTCAATTCAAGTTGTTTTGGAAGGGTTCAAGTCTGCAATTCACAAAATAAACACTGGGGTTCCCCAGGGCTCTGTTTTGTCTCCGACTCTCTTTTTAATCTTCATAAATGATCTTTTGTCTGCTACTACTAATCCAATGCATTCCTTTGCCGATGACAGCAACCTCAGTTTTTCATATTCGTTCTCGGCTCCTCGTCCCTGCTCTTTGGACGTTGAACTGGAACGGCAGCGTATGTCAAACTCATTAAACTCTGACATTAACAGCATTGTATCATGGGGATCTCAAAATAGAGTAGAGTTTAATGCTTCTAAAACTCAATGCTGTCTTCTGTCATTGAAGCAAAACCGAAACACCCCGCCATTGTCCATGAATGGCACTTGCATCGACGAAACCGAAACGCTTTCCATTCTCGGTATGTGTGTCGATAACAACCTTAGTTGGAATGACCACATATTCGACGTCGCCAAGAACGCTGCGAAATGCGTAGGTTTCCTTAAAAGATGCAAGAAATATTTCACCCCTGATTAAGCTATTTTATATAAGGCCTATATTCGCCCTAAAATGGAATATAACTCCCATGTCTGGGCTGGTGCTCCTAAAACAACACTGCACCTGCTCGATAGGGTCCAGAAACGCGCGATAAAACTCATAGGTGACAAAAATATTGCAAAAACTATCGACTCACTCGAACATCGACGCAATGTCTCTTGCTTGTCACTGTTTTGCCGTTTTTTTTTACAAACAGTGTTCCACGAAACAGTGTCCCGCCTTTCTTGATCCTCCGCCACCAACTCATGTTCACAAACTCTTTTTTCAGGCAAGTCCAGGGGAAGTTCTGGACTTTGTTTCACCACGTCGTTCATTGCATATCGGCATGGATCGTTTCTCGTATTTCGGCAATATAAGAAGTCTGTTGGGGATGCTTGCAAACAAACCATTGAAGGATTGTTCCCACTCGTAGAAGCAGCTGCTCAACGTGGAGATACCCAATAATACTGGTGAGATACTTCAGCAACGCACTCCAGCAATCTGATTTTAGCAGCTTGTATGCTTGATAATGCTTCTTCGGTTATTGCCCAAAATACGAGTGCCCTTATACGAGTATCAAACAAAAACTACATTGAAAACTGAAGTCTTTTACTCCCACTCTAAGTTTCGCGTCAAAAGACTTCAACTTTATTTCTTGTAATCTTTACGTTTCTTAAAAATCTATCAACTCCACAATGAGAATTCAGAAAGAAAACTTTTGCCATATTGAAAATACCTGACAAATATTCATGATACGTTCAGTAGAGAAGCTCACATAGTTCTTTCAATGTTGCTACAGCTTAACTAAACCAACAGGAGTAGACGGCTTATACTGATGCTATCCAATTATAAACGTTTCTCACCAAGACTTGGTTACAGCATATATATGAAAACAGAATTCAACATTTTCTATATAAAGACTGTAGTGAGCGCTGCAGTAAGTTGATCTCTGTAGGACTTTTATCCAGAAATAAGCGTCTTCAGTCCCCTGTTTTGAATTGGGCAACTTAAAAAAGTCGTAGCTCCATCAGCCCTTGTAATTTTAAATAAGTGTGCTGGCTTTGGACATAACCTTTTTTATGGTATTGAATGCCCTTTCTTGGAGATGGCAATTTGTTTTCCAAAACATAATATTTGCTGACGGTTTTCCATGCTTTAGCCTCTCGCTGAAGTTTTTCCATGAGTTTTCATTGGCTAAATCGACAGTTTGCAAGTTGTTCGTACTTATTTTTATGATGTTTAGGTTCCACGTAGAACCCAAACAAAATACACGTTTTTGATCACGACTTTCTTCTCCTTCCACCAGTCGCCACTTTAAGCCGCACCAACAAACATCACTAGCAGGACATAGGCTCTCGCAAACCATGGACTTAGACAAAAAAAACATCAATTAAACAGTCGTATTTGTTAAAAAATCCTTGTAAAAAACTATGTTTGATGTTTGATGATGAATTGCACCGAGCCAGGGGGAGCCAAGTGCCCCGTCTTGAATATATTCTCATAATTATGTTTTAAGTAACCCCTTGGTGATGATAGTTTGATGTAACCACTTGATCACAATAAGAATTATTTTTTATTTTTCAACCACTTTTTACTATCGCTATAACTTTTTAAATCGAAAGATTTGCGCATTTCGATAACCCGAAGACAACTCATTATACCCTATTCCAGAGGAATGGAGTTTATTAAGTTCGATAAAGGCGAAAATGTAACATAGAGAAATAGACCTTAAGGGCATATGATCGAGACCGAATTCTGAGTCGAATGAGCCATGTCCGTCCGTCCGTCAGTCCGTATGTCACCAATTTTTAGGCCTTAAATTTTGAGCTAGGAAATGAAATTTTTCACGTGAGCTCTCTCTCATCCGAAGCAATACAAGTGTTAAAATTTTTTAAATCTGCCCACAGACACGCCCACAATCGGTTTAATGTGCAACAACCTCCGGTGCTTACAAGACGTTAAGACGTCGTGAAAAGCTAAAATTTATTATTTAGCATCTTCTAATGATAACAAGTCATAAGAAATATAAAACACTTTTTTTAAATTTTTTTCAAACAAAGTTTTGAGCCACGCCCACATTTGGAGGCAGAATTTAAAAACAATCTCTAGTTTTACAAAAAGCATGGATTTCGACTACTTTTTAGCCAAACTCAAGTAAGGATAAGAAATAAAACTTAGCACATTAGCTTCACCGGGTTCTATGCTAGATTTGCTCCTACAAAGTTTTTGGCCACGCCCATGTTTAGAGGTTGGCCCAAAAAATTACATATTTGGCATCGAATTAAAGAGTAATTGTTCAAATGCAATTCATCCAATATTTTTGTTCCAAATCGAAAAATTTGTACTAAATATGTTATGTAGAAAATATTATGTTCTACATTTGGTTCACACAAACTTTTGGGCCACATCCATATTTAGAGGCACGATTCCATAAAAACTTATAAATTTCCAGAAAAACATGGATTTCGACTGCTTTTTAGACCTACTCAGTATAGAATAAGAAATAAAATTTACCATATAAAGAATACCGGACACTATTTCAGATTTCTTTCATACAAAGTTTTCGGCCACGCCCATCTGTACAGGTCAATTTCACAAAAATATTGAATTTGAGCCAAAAAATTACAGTTTTGCCTACATTTTAGCCGCAAACTTGGATATTTCTATGCTAGTATTGATTTTCCGTTAAAGGGGTTGAACATGCCACGCCTCTTTTAAAAAAAAAGTGAACAAAAACTTAAAAGGAAGGATTTTGTTTATTTAAAATGATGCATACCATTTATGCATTTATAAAACAGGGTGGGGATAGAAAACAAGAAAATAAACGAATGGAAAGGAGAAAAGGAATGGAAAGAAGAAAAGGAGTGGAAAGGAGAATAGGAATAGGAATAGGTTATACCGCGGTTCGTTACAGACGGAACGAAGCTATTCTATACGCACTGTTGCACTTACTCACTGGTTTTACATGAATTGTGGACATGTTCAGTGTCTCTTGAATATCTTTTTATACCGGACCGAGGGTATGTTCATTTTAATGCATAGTTTAGTTTGTAACACAGGGAAATAATCACCGTAGACCCCCAAGAAATTTTAGAGATATGATCGAGACCGAAAGGTGAATCGATTAAGCCATGTCCGTCCCTCCGTCCGTCTGTATGTGTGAAGGTTTTAGGTCTTCAAAATCAAGGTAGAGAGCTGAAACTTGGTACGCGGCTTGGATCTTTTGTTGCACAGATAAAATGTAAAAATTGGCTTAATCCGTCAACGGCCACGCTAACTACTGGTTTGAATGTCAGATAACGTTCATTTTTTTCAAAATGCCTTTTGGTCAAGTTAGACATGGCGTAGGAGCTAAAATTTTGGTACTGAGCAATATTGGCCCAAGACCTTTAACAAGGTGAAAATTGGACCGCCCACAATATCGAATAAAACCCCGATTTCTCAGAAAGTTCACACCAAATCGAAATAAAATTATATGACAAATATTTAAGATATTGCTATTTGCTAAGTTTATTTTATACAATGTTTCTATACTTTGTATGAAATACGCCCCACTTTTAAGGGGCGTTTTAGGGAAAAAACGGGTTTTTTTTCTGAAATAATCTTCGCTTTTGCCGTATTTTGTTATAGTTCTAACGAAATCAAAATTAATTAATTTTAATTTTTAGCCAATGCCCACTTTTTTGTGGGCGTGGCCTATACAAATAATACATGAATTCGGGCAGAAAAACGTTAAGATAAGGTGTTACACGCTATAAAGCGTCGGTGATATAGAAGTTTGTCACAGACGAACCCTTCCATTCACTCACTTGTTGTCGTCTAATACCCTTTTCGCACCGAGCCAGAATATAGATTCTAAGATATTCGATTTAAAAATCTGATTGAGGCTTTCATACTGCGAATTAAACTAGATTACGTTAACGTTTTGATGAATTTTACAACTGTTGCCAAATTTGCTACGAGGAACGTTTCGCCTTGAAATTTTTATTTATTTTTCGTTTTTTTTTCATTACTATTTATCTGTAATTCAAACAATATTATTTTAATGAAACTAGTGCTATTTTTTTCTTTTATTAAACCAAATATCGAAAGTACATCAACCGCAACAAAAATAGTTTTATTTTTGTATAGAAAACCGATCAGAGCTATTTTACATTCCGCATTTACGGTAGGACCACAATGGTTTAGCTGTAGCGCTAGCAACAGCTGCCAAAAGTTTTTGGTGTAGCGCCACATCCTTTCGCGACTTCTACTATTACTGCCGCTACGTACTATAGCTATGTACATTGATGATCTACGGTCAGCACTATGCAATGCATCCTTAAGGTCGTACAGCTGCAGATTTCAGGCAAAAGCTTATAAAAAGAATGCTCAAATTATTATAAGACCCTGTAAACGCAAAAAAGCAGATGTTACTGCACGGGCGTCGAATTTTTATAGCTGGGACACAATGAGTATCTGTGTCTCGTAGTTCAGCTTACAGGAACACGTATATAGCGACACAATGCGTATCTCGCTGTGTCTCTGACTTTAGGTGAAAAATGTAGCGAGAAACAGCGACAGACACAGACACAGACACACATTGTGCCCGGCTTGCTAGAGCACAGAACTTTATACGTCGACAAAATCATAGGGGCACCAAGTGCTGCACTCGTTAAAATAATAAATTTATGTGTGGGTATATTGGTGTATTTGCTCATACAAAACGCTCTGTATCGGGCTAAAAGGAAACAGTTGATTAATAAAAATGAGGCGTGAGACCGACGAAAGGCTCTAATCACACTCAAGGACATGATAGGTGCGAGTATGAATGACAAAAAAGGTACCCGTATCTGTGCTGCTGTTTGATGCCGGTAGAGCTGTAGTGAGTTGCAAAAGTAATCTGGATTGAATTTTACATTGAAAGAGTTTCCAAATTTGACCACGGGTAGCAAACAGCTCGAGTTTCTTCGTGCTTGAATGGGACTATAGAGAAGTTGGGTACTAGCAGTCCATAAAAATTATATTATGTAACTGGCTACCCAAGTGCTCTCATCAAATACAATAGACCTGATAACGCGGCTGTCAAAATCTGACGTCTTTCACATTATTCGACCGCGGGATGCCAAGCAAATTGCGCTTTTATATGAAAAAATTTAATAGTTTCTGTAGAAGTACGAATTATTAATAAACTACTCAACCACGAGTGTCTCGATAAAGAAAGAAGTTATTGTGATTATTCTCTTCTTTAAATTGACCTAAAAATTATTACAATAAAATAAGCGGAAAGTATTGAAAAAGTGGTCCGAAGATGTGATCTCCTTGAATCCGTGTACCGCGTACCGTGTACCGTGTACTACTATTTCTACAACACAATCAACAATTTTTTAATCCTTTCCGTGTTTTATTATTAAAATATTTTTAGCATTTCCTAGGAAGGCTGATCAAGTCTACAACTTGCTCGTTCATCGAAACACATGGTTACAATTTTTAAATAGTTTTACGTTTAAGTGTAGTTTTTTTTTCCTTTTCCATATAAAAAGTAACTTTGTTTCTGTTCAAAGTTGTATCCCGCACTCGAAATACTAGTAGACGTCAAACTTTTAAAAGCTCTAGGCAGGGTGTTACTTGCTGCAATAGCTCTTTCATCTAAAGAGCCTATTGCGACGAAAATGTTTCTAACCCGTGGTTTCTAAGTTTTCAAAAGGAACGACTAATGCTATCGCCCTTGTCCTATTTTCAAAAACCCGCATAAGATTCACTCCTGCGTTTGCTTCCCCTGCAATTAAAAACTGTTTTCTGAATGTTGGTTGTCTAAGTGAGACAAAGGCGCCATAATTTGCAGTTTATATTAACCAAACCTGGTAAAATTCGTTAAAATAATTGTCACAATAGATTTTGTATGATTTAATGCTTTTTAATAACAGTTTGCCATGCCAGAGGAATGGAAACTTTCACATAAACGACTTCTTAATTAAAGTTTCACTAATCTACTACGATAGGAATAGCAACCTTTTACGCAACCCTTCAGGCTTTTGATAATGATCTACCCAAACCCACAGCTATTATACCTAAGTGCATCAGTCAGTGTTCGTGGGATTGAAAAAGGCTTTCTCCCAAAAAAAAAAAAATCTTAATTGAAGACAAAACTATTATTATGCAGAAGCATTACACCTGATTATACTAAAAGCATTGTAACAGCCTACAACCCAGTTTATGCAATAGGGGTCTCCCGCCTAGACATTCTGCGTTTGAAAATTATCAATATGGCTAAGCATTTTTCGTGTGGAAAAGCCTCTACCATCGATCGACTTCGATTCGATTTTATTTCCAGCCTATGGGAAAATCATAAAATTGCAACGAAAAATAATTTTGTTTTGTCAGTCGTTCCGTAAGAACACGCGAAGGTAAACCGATTGTTGGTGGGTACAAAAAAAAAAAAAAAACCAAAACCGTGAGGTAGTCTCATAATTTCAACCGCAAAGCTATAGCCGAGTCTTGGGAAATAGACTTTTTGAGTTTTCTCCAACCATAATCACGAAGTATGGGCTGATTAAATTGAATACAAGTAAGCTCCGCCATCCATAAAATCAACTCGCACGAAGTCGAGATAAAGAACAATATCCCACGCAGATGTTCCATTGTTTCGGGCCAGAATTTTACACAAAAAAAAAATAGGTACATATTTCGAACGCGACCTCTAAAGTTCACCCTAATCAAGGTGTATAATAGTAAAACTCACTCTCTGTCAGTTTTGAGAGCTAAAGCACTCAATTTGCTGATAAGATATCCATCAAAAAATTTCAACCAGTGATAGCAGCAGTTTGTTTAAAATTGAGAGTGCCAGAGTATCTGTTGGATTCGTGTCACTGAAGCGAATCGGCTGAAATTAAATTGCTCAGTGCTGGCTGATTTGAAAGTTAAGACTCACAGATACAGTAGTACCTCCTACCTCCCTACTGCGGTTTACAAGTGTTTTGTGATATTTTTCCATTTTAATTGTAATTTTGCTGAGTTGGGTTTTTGAAACGTGGACGCACATCGCGTTTCGATAAATGTGTTACACGTCGCAGGTCAGTTGCACTGACACGCACACCAGTTTTTCAAAGGTAAACACCAAATAAGTGCGTGTAATCCAGCGTCGATTTACTCGTCTGTGTTGGGGGATTTGACATGAATCAGTGTTATCAAAGGGGGAACTTAAATTGCCAATTAAGAGCTTAAAATAATGTCATTTCATTTGATAGCGGGTGTGTGTGTGAAACAATGAATGGTTTATAACTAACCTAAATTTGACAGTGGTGCATGGTAAAATGTGTCAATGTGAAAATTGACGTATGGTAATGCAAAAATATCTTGTTCACTTGGGTTTATGCTAATTAAATATTATGTAGTAAACAATTAAGAATATTTGCATGAGAATGAGAAGTTCGCGAACGAAATTTTGACCGTAAAAACGTCCCGCCTCAAAAGACCTTAAAAATTGTGTCTCTGGTGGTACTTAGAAACTTTTGAAAAAAAATTCCCAGGGGTATCATTATCATTGCTCGAATTTGGACGAATATTACCTAAACTCGATAGGATCTGTTTACCTTGATCCGTGTCATATATTCGTCGTTGAAAATTAACAATTTTGAGTTGCAAATCTGGCGATCTGCCGAAGTGCTTAGAAAAATTATTGCTAGGTTTATATGTGTTGTTGTTGATATGACGGTCTTGGAGATAGCTAACTCGGCGCAAAAACTCTCTTTTTGCTGACAAGCTTCCACTGACTAGACTGCATACATGTATGTTCGATGCTTTACCATAAAGCTCACTCATTTATCCTAAACGCTCGCGAGGAGTGTTACACAAAGACAGATAATAAATGCCTCCCGGACACCTGAAACTCATTTTAGTCTGGGATTAATAGATCATCGCGTCGTTTAACCAGGGGTTATAACTGCCCCGAAATAGTAAGAATTACAATAATTTCGTTGATCCTGTCCTCAAGCATGCGTTACTTAATACCATGTTCTTTCTTCTTTCACAAAGCCCTTTTTTCTCTCCCTCTCTATACGTATATGTATAAGAACAATTCTCATTTTTTCAGTCTTTGAACCTGAATTCAGGCGTTGGCCTTACGCTGAATTTTAAAAGACACTAATTTAAACTTAAGTCTTGAAAAATTTAGACTTGTGTTGGAGGTTTTTTTCTATCTTGAGCACGAGTGTTGCCCTTATTTCTAATGCATGTTGGAGTTAAAATTTTCAAACATTTGCTTTTTCTGAAAACCAAAACTATTTTGAAAAAATAGCCAAAAATATTTTGGTTTAAAAATTTTGGAAAAAACGCCAAAACCAAGGAAATTACGCCAATTTTTTTGGAAAACAGCCAAAATATGAAACGGAAATTAGGCCAGAAAAAGTAGGCCTTTTTTGCTCAACTCCAAATGCGGTGTGAAAAAAAGACAAAAAAAAAACGATTTTCTCTTTACCCTCAAAAATAGCTAAGAACTAATTTACACGTATCGATGGAGTTCTTTTGGGTTTATTTAAGTCGGGAGAAAAAGTGGGGTGTGGGAAGTGTTTGGGGGTAACGCGACCAGTGGATGCATTGCGCGTATCCCGGCGCCGTCGCGTTTTCCTCGGAAACACGTCCTCGGATTTCGCACCGCCGCGCCACGTGGACATGTACTCCGAACTTCAAGACGCTGCCGCGGGTCGCGTTTTTTTCTCTTTTGCATATTTTGAAAACGTAAAAAAATTTGGTGTGTTTAACTCCTAGGAAAAAACGCCAAAAATTTGTATGGAGATTTTTTGGCTCTTTTTCCATTTTCCTTTTTTTGGTGAAATTTCCTATGCCATTATTTCAGGGAGCCCTAAACTCTTCGCCAATATTTTAATACAGTGTCTAAATTGACCAAAACGCATATTGAAATAAAATATGAATTGAAGGTTTTCTCACATTGAAGCCAATAAAAGGCGTGGCCGTTGGTGGACTTAATCAAGAACCAAGCCGTACCCCAAGTTTCAGCCCTTTAGCATGATTTTAATGACCTAAAACCTTCAGACATACAGACGGACGGACGGACATGGCTTAATCAATTCACTTGTCGGCATCGATCATATCTCTGAAAGCTCTTATAGGGCTCTGCGTTGATTATTTCACTGTGTTACAAACTATGGATTATAATTAATATACCCAGGGTCGGGTATAAGACTGGCTCGCATCCAATGCAACACAAACCCTACAAACCGCTTTACGGAGGAAACTTAACAAAATTTGGCATATCATCATCATCATCATTTTCGAATGCCGCCTATCCTTTAAAAGGGTCGCGGAGCGAAGGTGGCTAAATGGTCCTTCCATCTTTCTCGATCCTCCGCCACCAACTCAAGAGACTCCGGCGCAATCCCCAGGCGGGACTCAGAGCGGTTCTTTACCTGATCCCACCACCTGTTGCTTGGCCTACCAGGGGGGCGACGCGCTCGCATCTCGGCTAGCATGACCTGTCTAGGAAGTCTGTCAGGGGGCATGCGAACAACGTGTCCAAACCATCGAAGAATCGATCGCTCCACTCGGAGAAGTAGCTGCTCAACATTGAGATTCCTACGAATACTGACGTTTCTCACTCTGTCCCTTAGAGTAACACCAGCAAGGCACCTCAGGAATCTCATTTCGGCAGCTTGTACCCGCGATCTAATTCTTTCGGTCATTACCCAAATTTCATGACCATAGATGAGGGTCGCAACGAACACTGAATCAAAAACTGAGATCTTTGCTTTCACTCCAAGCTCAGCTTTCCTGATGACCGGCCGGCGCAGTTCCTTTACTATTGCTCCAGCTTGGCCAATTCTACAGGACAACTTAGTATCACTCCTCCCATCTTTCGTGAAAAAGACCCCGAGATACTTAAACTTCTCCACCTGTTTTAATGGAACTCCATTTATGTGCAGGGTACACTGCACAGGAGTTCGGGAAACAACCATCACTTCCGATTTGTTCACGTTTACTTTCATCCCAGCATCACCACAGATGGCTGCAAACCTATCCAGTGCTCGTTGAAGTTCCTCTTTGGATGATGCAAGGATGGCCAAATCATCTGCGAAAAGCAGATGGCTCATCCGGATGCCAGCCAATTCGAAACATTGCTCGCCAAGACTGCGCCTCACCATCCAGTCCATATATGCTATGAAAAGGAGCGGCGACAGAAAACAGCCCTGGCGAAGTCCAACGCGCACATCAAAAGGACGGGATTTGACGCCATTTATCCGTACACAGCTTCTGCAGTTTCCATACAAAGACTGAATGGCTCTCAGAAGAGGCCCACTCAGCGAATAGTCCTGCAAAACTCTCCACAGTGTATCCCGAGGGACTCGGTCATACGCCTTTTCCAGATCTACAAAACACGCATAGACCGGTTTGGCATATTCCCAGGCCTTCTCAAGAATAACCTTCAGAGTAAAAAGCTGGTCGGTTGTGCACTCGTCACTTTGCAACGAACAAGCAAATTTTCCAAAATCAGGGAAAAGATTTTGTTGCTGACGATTGCTAACAGGTTTATTAATGACTTCATGGTTTCTTAAGGTATTGTACAGGAGTCCTCCAGCTTGGAAGGTTACATTCAGCACCCCACCTGCAAACTCCTGTTTTCGGCAGAAAGATACCCAAGATATAGCCACGATTCTACCTCGATTAACTTTTAAACAAGTCAAGTGTGTTTCGGAGCTCTCCTACCAGAATAGAAAATCTAAAATGGTTGGCTACTGAGCAACTTATGTCAAACTCCATTAAGGGCCGGTTTTTCAGTGCAGAGTTAAACCCAGCTTAAAACAAGATCTGTTAATCCCGTAACAAAACGAATCTAGAGTTAACTCAGCGAGCAGTTTTTCAGTGCAGAGTTAGCTCCGTAAACAAAGTTGTCAAAATTTTCGACTCTCGAAATTATTGACTCTCCCCGCTCTCATTTCACATAGAAAAACACGGGAAAAGAAGTTCGAGTCATTCTCTAATGTAATTTTTCACACTAACGCACAAATCAAGTAACATTCCACGCAGAAAAAACATTCAAAGAAGTTCACACTGTTCTCCAGAGATGATTCGAGATTAACTCACCAAATTTGGTGAGTTACGCCAAGATTAACCGCAATTCTTAGTTCAATGAAAAACTCATTTCCGGGGTTAATCTCAGTTTAGCTCCGAAATTCGGATGATCTCGCACTGAAAACCCGGCCTTAAGAAGTTTACCTTACACGTCTCCACGTTTGTCTATGGAGACGTTGAAAAAAATTATTTCTTTTCTCTAGAATTTAAAAATTTTCACAATTTTTCATGAAAAATTTGCTACATCTCTGGTTTGATGCGGAATTCATTCAACTTATAAAAAATACTGAAAAAAAAATAATTGGTTTGGTCTGGGATCGAATCCACGACCTCCTGGTTTATCAGTCCATTGGGCTATACATGCGCACAATTATAAATAGATTCGCCTACGTTTAGCCCAAAACGCAATGTTGCGTTGCTGCGTGCGTTATATGACAAGCAGAGTAGAAACAACGGGCGCATATGGGACAAAACGAAATGCTACTTCAAAACTTCACCCCGCGTTTGACCGTAAAAAGCGTAGACGCATCTACAACGCAAAAATAGACTACTTTCTATTTTTGCGTGCGTTGAACAAGCTCGTGCTCATATTCATTGTGTGGTGAGTGAGTATAGTTGTCGTCAGTAGGTTGTCGGGACAAAAAGGGGTTGTTTCTGTTTATAGTCAGAACGAAAACAGGTTCGAGTAGAAAATGTGATGTTTTTCGGTATTATTTCTGTTTTCAGTTTTTCACGACAGCCATGAGTTGGTTTTTAGCATGCACAAAGTCCCGAGTGCATCCCCTTGGATATATGTTGTTGTGATTGAATCACCAGATTTTTTTTTTTTTATTGCTAGGCAACTAGGGTCGTATTTTAAAACCATCTATTCTACTTTCTCTTTTGAAAATATCTTTTGAAAAATCTCTCAACTGAAATTGTATGTTTTTGAGCATATACTTTCCAATTTCCTACCCCAAAACGCATTTTGTTTTGCAAATTTGTTAGGTGCGTACTTTGAGCTAAAGTATCGTCAAGTTTTGGAAAATTATGGCAACGCACATAAACGTACGCACGCAACAACGCAGCATTGTGATTCTAGCTTTATACTTACTCTCTTAGTATCCAACGAACAAAAAAAAAAATTTCTTAAAGTACTTGAAATACTTTTACTTACTTATAGAAGTACTGAAAAAGGTACTTTTACTTAAACCAGAAAGCTCTTTCGGACCATATAAGTAGCATTGGTTAATGGTTACCTCATATTTTTTATCATTACCAAACTCGTTGCATGATGGTGTATTAACTTAACTCATAATGGCCTTTTCCGCTTTAACTTCAAGGCCCTTGCACCATAAAACATTAAAAGCATCAAACATCAAAATTTCAGTTTCTCTAGGAATTCTGGAAGATTGTTCTGGCCACATTGTGATGCATGAATGAGAATGTGGGGGTTATTAAGCCTAAATAGCATGTAGGTACTTACATTGGTTATATTTTCCCAGACTCTAAAAGTCGCACCCATACCTAAAACTTACAAAATTGAAGACGAAAAGACTGACTGCGGTGTTCAATAAATCAAGCTGCCATGCAAGCATGTAAGATGCTTTACAATATGTCATGCTTCAACGAAGATCGAACATTTTAGCCGATTAAGTGCATTCGACCTTGCATTACATTGCATGGATCAGATCGTCGACCCGTTTAACCGGCGGCGCGGCGACGGTTTTTGCCACACCGCGTGTGAATTGTGTAAGAGTCAGAGTATACTCTAGCAGTGGCATCTCGAATCTCGATGTATGTAAGAAGACACTACCACGAGATCAAGATGAACTAGGCACCTATACGGTAGTGCCGCCATCAACAGGAGAACGTTAAACCCAAAAGCCGCATTCAGCGCGCAACGTGATTGCGCATATAAGATTACATTTCGCCACTGAAGACTTAAGTCACTTGGCTTCGGGCGGGTATATTCTACTCCCTCTTCGGAGGAATGAAAATGGTATATCACGTGAATCAGTGCACTACTTTATAGTAGAGCTTCGAGGGCACTTCCTTCTGCTATATTAAGTGTCAGTCACCGTTTTTTTTCGGGTGTAATTGGCCATTGTTTTGGGGTCTGCTTACATTATAGACTTGGAGTTTATTTACCTTGCGGCTAAGATGGATTTTTTTTTGCCTTTTCCATATCGCTGCTGTGGAAGTGGTTATGTGATACTCTTTGCCAATGTGTGTCTATTTAAAGGGGGAATTAATTAAAATAGATGAATTCGGTTGAACCACCTCACTGACGTGTGCGATTACCTAACCGAATATTGAAGGAGTCGCCGCGACGCCTCTGTTTGTTCGGTCCAACGATTGAACACTTTTACTTGTAATCGTTTTTAATTGGCAACGAAAGTGAATAGGTATGTGAAACGCTTCGGTAGATTAATTTAATCTTTGAAAATTTAAAGGTTTAATAGCAGATTTCTGGTCGATGGAAATGCGTCTGTGAGTGCTGCAGACTGGTGGACGAAAAGTTGCAATTTCTCATTCCGAATTCGCAAATCGATGGCGAGGTGTTTTATGTTCGTTTATGGGTCTTGAAGGTTGCACCGCATATTGGCGTAGGTCAAGGCAAGTCGTTATTGGAGCAAGTCGAATGTATAAAACAAAAAATGGAGAAAAAACAAAAGACTAAGATGAACGTGGTTCTGACTTGAATTGCAGTCGAACGATATAAATTTCCGGAAATCGACCTTGGGTATTTCATTATGTGAGTATGATTGCTAAAGGAGGGGGCTGCAAATGTATCAACTACAAAGCAGTAGGACAGGTTCTTGAGTTTAGCTTTTCTGCCATAAGAGTTGCATATATGCATTGAATATGCAGCCATGCAAAAATATAGGTTTATTTTATCAAGGCAGCGAAAACCTTTTTCTCTGTAATTATGCGACTCAGTTGAGAGTTTTGCCCTCTGGTTGTCGATGTGCGTATTGAAAAATTTTCTGTGACTAAAGAAAGGTGACACTTACTTGCGTAGGTGATGTATATCCGTGTGAAATCAGTGGTTCGAAAGGTAATCGATTCTTACATGTCTTACGAGTATTCGTATTTATACAGATTTATAAAACAAGTGTATGGGGCTGTCCAGCAATACCTTCAAAAAAAAGACTAAGAATATGAAAAGCATCGTGAAGCGGCAACGAAATGAGATATTTCTAAAGAAGACACTGAACGCACCCAATCGAACACCCTTACCCACAGCCTAGGTCAACGAAAGCTTATCTACTGACATTCCTATCAAAACTACAACTTACATAAGAATGAAGTTTTTGCTAAAATTTGGGCATGGAATGTTCTCGAACATGTGCCAAAAAATATATAATCAGGATGGACGACTCCAAAAGTGATACATTTAGATTTTTGTTCATTGTAATATGTACACCTAAAGGTATAACAAAATGGGACTGAACCGCGATAAAGTTAAAAGTGTTCTAACATAATGAGTAATTTTTTGTTGTTGTTTATGTTGTGAAAAGGAGAGGCGATAGAACACAGCCCTGGCGAAGTCCAACGCACGCATGAAAAGAACGGGACTTTAATTTGACGTCGTTAATCCGCACACAGCTTCTGCTGTTCCTATGTGACTGAATGGTTCTCAGAAGAGAGCCATTCAACTTAAATCACTGCAAAACTCTCCCGAGTTTATTCCGAGGAACCCGGTTATTAAAATAAATAAATAAATAGAGTGGCGCAACAGCTCGATATGAACCAGGGCCAACTTCTCAACAATGTATGCTGGTGTGTTAATTTCTTTACATACAAGGGGACCTACAATTTTTTGCCGAATCCGAACGGCACATTGAGAAGTTTTTCAAGACAATTAATACTCTCGGAGGGCTTGTCAAACCCTCGCGGAGGTGGGGACCGTGAAAAGAACAAGTCTTTTTTTTTCAGGTGACGATGGCAGGATTCGAACCCAGACCTCCGGCGTAGTAAGCACACACACTAACCACTACGCCACGGCACCCCACGGCGCCACGGAACCCGGTTATTACCCTTTTCCAAATCTACTGAACACACGTAGACTGGTTTGGAATATTTCCAAGCCTTCTTAAGAATAACGTCAAGAGTAAAAAGCTGGTCGGTTGTGCCTCTTCCGGGCCGAAAGACGTACTGCTCTTCCCAAAATAAAGGCTCAATTACAGCTCTAGAACGCACTTCCAACATCTTCGCTAATAATTTTCCTGGAAAACCATTTAACGCCTTCTCACCCATTACCTTGAGCATTTCATGCCGGATTCAATCAACTCCAGCAGACTTGCCTTTACTTGTAAGCGATTTTATAGCGTTAGTCACCTTATCAGCAGAAGACTATTTTACATCCTTTTTTCCTTTTATCCTTTTCCTTTTACATCCATCCAACAGACGTAAAAACCGCTCATCCCGAGACAGACGCTTCCGGATTTTTCTTGTTTAACCGTAGAACCACAGTGATGTAGCTGTGGCGGTAGTAAGAGCTGTCAAAAGTTAAAACACATGTATTCAGTGTATTGCGTACACAATGTGTGTCTGTGGCGGTAGCGCGTAGCTGTGGCGGTAATAAGAGTTGGCCAACTTTTAACTTTCGTAGCGCAACACGGTTGACAGCGCTACACGGTGGACAGTTCAATACAAGTTAAGTAGACAATGGAGGAAAAGGACGTCGAAAAGTTTATTGAGATGGTTAAATCTAAAGAAATTTTATGGAATTTGTGTCATCCGTTGTACAAAAATATTAAATCTAGTTCAAATTAACTCAAAGTATCGGCCATTGTTTATAAACGAGGTTTTTGTTCCACATAGCCGCGCTGCGCCATTGTGTTCAATTTTTTTCCGTACTACGCCACATGGCTCCGCGGCTGTACTACGTACTACTGCTACATACCACCGCTACGGGCATTGTGGTCCCATGGTAAAGTTCAGCCGCCCCTCTGGGAACAGATACTGACCAGTGAGCCCCACAATATGTTTAAGATGCTATTGGGGTAGAATCGGCTAAGGTGATCTACGATAAGCGATGTCACAATTCACAAAAATTCGACTGCGCAAACATCACATGTTTGCGGCAGCTCCCGATCAATCACCGTCAAAAGCTGGTCACCAGTTTTCAAACTTTTTGGTAACTTGGTGTTTTTGCCTACTCTTAAGCTGACTTTCTGCATGTACGAATAAAATCAGAGTTCTTTCATCACAGGCCTATAAATAAAGCAACGACTCGGAACAATATTTTTGTGATCACCTTACGCAGACGGATTATTTTGTTTGATCACATTGACTGTCACAAAATGTAAAAATCACAGATCACCATAGCCGTTTCCACCCCTGGTTTTTTTTATACTTTCAGGTTTATTTAACTTTTAACGGTTAGATACAACTGAACTGCCAAGGGTGGCCCCAATAGGAGAGTATACTCCTGGCAGCATCACACTTATAACATGCTGAAGTCTACTCCTTTTCGTGGATTTCAGTCGGCATTTACGACAGGCATATGCCATAACCTCAAGGCTATTCTAACCCCGTGTTTGCGAAAGACGGGGTTAGAATAGCCTTGAGTTTCAAAACTAAAAATCAAATTCAAAATCCCGAAGTGTCTCCACTGGATAAACACAAGGTTATTTTGACATTAACTCTTTTTTGTTGTCACTTCCCAGGATCGAATAAACAATTTTGTTTAAGAAATTCCAATAGAATACGTTGGACAATACTGTCATACGTGGACAGTTTCAGCTTCTTTTTTTGAGTCGCAAATCATTATAGATGTGCGGGAATGGTTGAAAGTGGGTGGCATAAAAGAATTTGGTGGAAAGAGTGAATGAGACTTAGGAATTAAATTTGTATGGTAAATCTCGTGATTGGTAAGAGATAAGTTGAAGATTTTTGTTTATCGCGGATTAGTGTGCGGTCGAGACACAGTAATAATCGTGCGATTTATAGATTAGTTGTCTTATACGGCTTAGCTAATCCCGGATTAGTGTCCGGTGGAAACAAAGTTTCAACAATTTTGTGTAAACTTTTTGCCAAGAACTTAGTTTGAATAGCGTATTCGAAGCGAATTATCAAAGGCAAAGGAATTATCGACTGTATTATAATTCTTTTTATGTATATATTATGTTATTACATAAAATTTTGTTAATTTCCTACAGTATTTCTCTCCTTAATCGAGAGACATATTGTTCGTTACTGCATTTTTTGTAGCAGGGTTATGATGTCGTTAAGTATATAACCTGAATGGACCACTTGTCTAAATAGTTATTGTTCTTAGTGTGAAATAAGTCATCCGCAGTGTGTAAAGTCATCTTACAAGTAACAGTCATAAGAGCTAAGTCATGAGTGTTGTTTGTGGCAACTAAATCCAGACTCAACCCATTTAAACTCATTTTGAAAAGGTAGCTTACAAAAGTACCTAAAAAGTTCTTAATCTTGTGCATGCACGGGTTGTCAAGTAAAAGGAAGTTATGCAATTTTTTGCAATATCACCAAACCTCCTTGACAAGCTTAAACCCGAACCAAGTCAATGGCTGTGAAGCATGTATTTGTCTCGTCTCGGTATATATAACTCAATGGTTATAAATCTTCATTTCCCTGCTCATCATATGTCTCATTTGCATGTTTCTTAATTGAATTATTACTCCTCGTATTCACATGTGGTTGCCTTCATCATGTTGCACGAACGAAAAAAAAATTGGCAGCATATTTTGCATATCGTGCGGATTACCTAAGCCCATTCTATAGTGGTTTCGTTTTTAAGCTTTCCATTTTAAAAGTACGCCAGTCATTAATTTCGAAATCACTCAACTTTGCGAATCCAACATGAGGGCACTTGAGTGCGAAGAAGAAGCACTAGAAAGTTTTTATCTGTCTAAACATCAAGATGGTAGGTATATCCTGGTTGAAGATTCAAAAAGGTTGATAAACAAAAAAGACCCTCACACACTGTCCCATCAGAGTAATTAAATTACTTTAAGTACAGAGAAACCTTCACATCTTTCCGGATTCCGTGTCGTAGCTCAATTTAAGGGCACAAAGTCTAACGTACATGCCAGGTGATCTTTCCCACATTGTCACACAAAAGTGTCAGCTGTCAGCACTGGTGTCACAGATATCAAAGAACGAACTTTTAATCTCGTTCGAAGAATAAACACAGATGATGCTTAGCTTATAATAAAGTAAAAGACTTTTCCCCATTTAATTACTAATTTTCTCTTTTATTTTCTTTTTCTTTATCTCGCATGTCTACGTACGGTCCACTTTCTATGATGTTGTGCCACCTGAAAAGATAATAATCAAGAAACAACAACTTGCAACTGGATCAAAGACACGCTGCACCACACCACGCGCACATAATCTATGACGTAAGGTTTGATAAATAAACAAGATGATGTCATCACCAGCCGAAGGTAATGCTGGCCCACTGACCGATAAAACAAACACAGAGCACCTGCAACCCTCATCAGAGGGGGGTGCTTCGAAAAAAGTCACAATTCCAGCAGCACTTCCTGCAACGTCACAACTATCGCCAACACACTCACACTCGAAGATCCCTTATCCGTTGTCAGCTCTCACAGGACATCCAAAGCTGTTCCGCAGGAGTGCATCATTGCGCCTGCGCGGAACAAAGAGTACCTTACATGTTCCTCGTGGTGGAATCATGGAACACATTACCAACCCCATTGTGGAGCGCTGCGGACGACTGTACAATGGAACAGATTGTGGCAACAACAGTGGCATCACCCACACCGGTTTCAGTTTCCGTAGGAAAGCACTGTCGACGCGTTCACCAACGGCGGTAATTGAAAAAGGAGCAAAGTGTAACTTGATAAAATTGGAAAAGGCTTCCTCACTGGGGGACGTGAATAAGGACGAAGTTGATTGCAAGGGACAAGTGATTAATAATAGAATAGAAATGGAGCCAAACAGCGACGGAGTGTTGACAGGAAATGACTCGCCCACTGTGGATGACCCGGATATGAAAGCAGCAGGAATTAGGAAGCGAGACTCGAACAAAATGGTAAGTCCTGCAGGGGGATTATTTATTTATATATTCGGCAAGATGGTTCGAATTTGTGGTCCTTGCCAAATTGCCATAAGTGCAGCCCTTGTTACGGCACTCTATCCTACGAAACGAGCCTTTTTATCGATTTTTTTTGTTCACATTATTGTTAGTTTTATGTGTTTACAGTGGGGATGAAAAGTTTTTCACAGAAGAGCAAGAAGCGTGCCATACAAATGAAAAAAAATTTCATAAATATTTTTAAAAAGTTGCAAAAATTGTACTTAAAATTGATCATGAAAAACACTTAATAAATGCCAACAAACTTGAAAGATCTAGCTTCAACAATGTGGCCGCAAACAACTGTCAAAGCTTAGAAATACCCCTTAAAAGGCTTAACGAGCTCACACTTTGGCCAAGTACCCCGCTGCCAACATTCAGATAACTGAGAAACTCGCGAATTTTTCTCTCAAAGCGGACTTAAGTGTTTTCATTCGACCTTGACCAGGTTCCATGCTTCTGACCGTAAAGCAGGGCTGGAATGGTAAGCCTGGTGTCATTAATGGACCTCTTAAGTGCTCAAGAAACAGCAATAGTCCAAATCAAATGCCCAAAGAAACAGCAATAGTCAAGAGTAATCCTTCGTTTGATTTCAGCGCTGGTGTCATTGTCTGAATTTATAGCAAAAACTAGGTAGACAAAGTCCCTGACTACCTCAAAGTTAAAGCTTGACGTCATAGCTTAAGGTTATGATCTAATGTCTATCGTGATGTTTTGTCTAAGACTTCAGTGTTGGGTGTCTTGTCTTGAGGACAGCATATACTTGGTTTTGCCCTCGTTAGCTGCTTAGCCCATATTCGCCGCTTCCGTCCCAATACTCATAAAGGCTTCACTGACATCACACTGTGTTCTTCCAAAGTCAAATTCTTCTACGTATGCGAGTAATTGCAGGAACTTTTAAAAGATTTTGCCTCTTGTGTTGGTGCCGGAGTTCCGCACAATTCTTCCAGGTATGATGTTAAGGAATTCACATGACAGCGCATTTGATTGTCTACATCCTTTTTGGGGTCCACGATGTTTTTACCGGTCTTGACGGAACAGCGTGAGTTTTTCTGCGTCATCCTGCAAAAACTGATGAGTTTGGCAGGGATGTCAAAACTAAACATGACGCTTTATATAGCTCGTTTCTATAAATGCTGTCATACGCGATCTTAAAATCGAAGAAAAGGTGGGGGTTTAAATTTGGAATTCCTGGGTTTTTTCTAATATCTGCTGCAGTGCGAATATTTGGACTGACCAGGCCTAAAGCCACACTGATATGGACCTAGAACATTGTTGAGAAACGGCTTCAAGCGTTCGCACGGTAGAGTAGAAAAGGTCTTACAAGCGATGTAAAAAAGACTGATGCCTCTGAAGGTGGTACAATTCAGAAGGTATCCATTATTGAAGGTTGGTCAAAGAACGTTGTGGTTTCACGGAAATGTTTTCTTTCGACAATATCTTGCAGATGAGCTGGTGCATTTTCCTAATCGCAGATCATCACCAGCGGATCTAAAAAGGACCGCAGCTAGGCTGTCAGCTCCGGCTGCTTTGTTGCACTTAAGTTTAGACACAGTTAAGTTTTTTCACTTCATTAAGATCGATTGGGTGGTACCGTTCTTGTGATTCATTGGAAACTTCTTTGCCCGGGTTGAATGGTGCTATCTGCCTGACACGGGGATTGGGTTCATCGGTGCCATTATACAGTCTGCAGAAATGGTTTATCCAAGTCCTGATGGCTTCAGTTCGAACTTTTTACGCTTGGCAGGGCTTTTTGTTCCTTTGATTAAACTTTCGCTTCTCTTTTTTTTCTTTAGAGAAACCGGTGTTTCTCTCTCCTCCTCAGTTTTTTTGACTTTGACAACATTTTGTCAGAGTTGCAACTGGCTATATCAACACTTGATTCTGGCTTCATAGGACTTCGTAGAAGGTTTTTAGAGACTCAGTTGGAAAAGAACCTGGCGATCTCTTTCGATTGTAGCTTTTCGAAGCGACGTCATACTTCCTCACAGCATTTCCATTTCTTGGCGTTGGTCGGCATATCCTTAGCTGAACCTTGGCTACAACGAAAGAGTGGTCCAATTCAATGTAGGCCCTAAGGAAAGTTCGGACGTTCATTACTCGGAGATATCTCGGGATATCTGTATGTCCCTTTGTAGATTTTGAGATGAGGGGAACTGTCTTCTAACTACCACAATGTGTCAGGTGTTGCCCCGCAGCAAAGTCGATCTGCCTGAATCCGTTATCGGAGCTCTTGTCGTGCCGGCTGTGCTCTCCAACCGTATGACCAAAGATGCCCTCACTTCCTAGATTGGCATTAACTTCACCTTAATGAAGCGTAGCTAGGACATTGCTCAAGTGTTGTTCAGGAACTCGTAGAACATCTGTCGTCTCTGTTGGGGCATGCGTGCACATGAGGCTAATGCAGGCCTCACTTTGTAGATGTTGAGATGAGGGGAAGTGTCTACTAACTACCACAATGTGTCACGTCTTGCCCCGCAGCAAAGTCTATCTGCCTGAATCCGTTATCGGAGCTCTTGTCGTGCAGGCTGTGCTCTTCAGCCGTATGACCAAAGATGCCCTCACTTCCTAGATTGGCATTAAATTCGCCTTAATGAAGAGTAGCTAAGGCGCTGCTCATAAGTGTTGTCCAGGAACTCGTAGAACATCTATCGTAGTGGGGCATGCGTGCCCAAGAGGCTCATGCAGGTGAATCTAGCCATGATACGCATCGTCGTGAGGCGCTCGTTCACATAGCTTTTGCCTAAGGACAGTCTGCCTCCAATGAAGAAAAGACATCCAAATAGGCGTTGCTTTGGCTGTCGGTAGCAGTCGCTTTAGAAATTGCAGCTTTTCAACCTTGCTTTACCCGGCGCATCCCACCGCGTTTCTTAAATGGCAGTGAAATCTGCCTTGCACTCGTTAAGGGCCTGCGCTAGTTACTTGGCTGCGGGTGGTATTTAAAGAGACCCTACATTCCATGTGTAGATCTGAGGCTTATTTCGTTTGTATTGGTCGTCAGTAGTAAATCCTTCCCTTCTTACTCACCAAAAGGATCTGGTCCTCCAGGTTGGGAGTTTTGTAACCTTGAAATCAATCCCGAGAGAGGATTTTGCTGCTGTATATTTACTTTTTCCCTTTTTCCCCTACTATGTGATGATATTTTTTTCAACCCTACTGTTCATCTCCCCTGGTGAAATCTTTCAGTGCGCGCGCTGGAGCCGAAGGAATCTTTTGGTTTTCGGAACACTTCATGTTAAAAAAAAGTGTTTTCTTTTCTCACACAAAAAGAGGCTCAAAAACTTTGAAGACACAAGGGATGATAAATTGTGCTCTAGTAAATCTGTGCACAAACAGTCTCGATGTAATTTTCGTTTCTCAGTGTAGCCCTCACAGTCACAGTCACCACAGTTGTGTGTCGAAGTCTCGACAAGTGCAAAATGTGGTAAAGTCCCGTGCAGGCAAAGTGATTTGTTTTGCGGATATACTGACAAGGCTTCTCGTGGCCAAAAGTGTTGCATTCCGTTGCAGATAGTCGAGGAATAAAATGGTGCTGCAGTATTTTATCTAATCAAATGGTAATAGTAACCGTTGTGTAAGGTGCTGTGTTTCTTTGTGCAATCGATTTGTATAAGGGAATGTAATTATATTCTCAATCGTCGCTTCCGCACTGACCTAGTCCACATAATGTGGGTTGTTAAATCCTTGAGGGACATACGTGAGTGACCGGAGTAACAAACACTGTAAGAATACGGACATAATAACAGCTTTTAAAGATTTTATTATCTGGGAAATTTTTTGTAAAAAAAATACTTAAGGGTGTGCTTTGTCGTTGTCATGTTAACGTGGTGTTTTGTTAAGGATTCCTTACTTGGGCTTGTTATATCGTGCTATGGGTTGTAAAGGACCGAAAAGTTCAACGCTCGCATATGACTTTATTGCCTATTCAATTTTCTTAAGTGGTGGGTCGAGACAAATTACGTACAGTGTGTAAAAATTTAAGAATGAAAAAGTGTAATTGTTGCGTATAGGCACGTAGGAGGGTAAAAGTAAAAATAGATTAATTTCCTTATGAACTAAGGCCACAAAGCAGCTGCGTTAAGAAGTCAAGGTTGAAAATTACTCTTGGAGCGAGCATATTTCAGCAACGTAAAGCTTTATATTGTCGAGCTCTGTAATATGTACGAGGTGTCTTAAATGTGTGAACTGTAATAGAAAAGTGTCAAAAAGGACGAACATACCAACCGCAAATCGTTTTTTGCTTACAGGAAAACTATTGAATTTATAGGTTTCCGTAGAATGATTTTTTGGGTCCAATTTTATTTAAGCTGCATTTGAAAAAAATCGAATTAGGAAAATACGGATTTTTAAGTAGGCCTAACCTCTGAGTGAGGTGTTACTAGTGAATTGACATAGAATTTGTAGATTGTCGTATGTAAACATCATGAAGGTACTTACATAAATCTATGATACCACAAAATCTGTACGGTTTGACCTGGTTTTTATGATATTTAAAGTAAAGTCGGCTAACGTGGTATAAGTGGTAAGTTGGTAACGTGGTCATGTGGTATCTCGACTCCTACTCGCTCCCTGGAGAAATGGTTGACAACTACTAACTAAACTACTAAGACTTAAGATTTTAAGTCTCCTTTTTTATGACAACTACAGTTTAATGTTTTTATTATGAAAACAAAAGATCTGTCATAGAAGTTACTAGAATGACTCAGTGTCAAATCGCTAAAAACTAAATCGTCCCAAACTAAAAAATGCATATTTTGCATTTTTGGGTGATTTGACATAATTTAAAAATTACCCATAAACAAGGCTTTGCAAGGGGCTGCTGGCTAGGTGTCAAATCGCCCAAAACCAAATCGCCCGAAATTAAAAAAATGTCATATCACCTAATATGTTTTTGTGAAGTGACTCCATCGGACAAATAGCTATATGATTTATTTGGCACGAGCCCTCATTTTGTATTAATTCGGAATTCGAATGTTATTAATAATTGTTATTATTAATAACATTATAAAGAGAGAGTGACAATATCATTTCCGAGAGGCGAAAATAGATTTCAGTTGTAAAACTCCCAACAAAAAACTTGTTGGTGACGGATCTGTCATACAGGGACAGTTTCCGTTTCCCTAACAAGTCCCAAACTGTTATAAAGCTGTTTGAAAAAGGAAAAAAAGGGTTGTGCAAAGGTGTATGCAAAGGGTGAACGAGATTTATTTTCAGTTAATTACTTGTCCAGATGATTTAAATTTATATTATAAATTGCGGGATTCAATGCAGATCTATATTAGCCTCGGAAAAGTGCTCGGTGGAGACATGGTATTACACAGGGTGGTGTAACATTTTTGTTAGAAATTACAAAAATTTTACACCACCCTGTTTCCTTGGAGCTTTTCCTGTTTGCTGTAAGACCGTCTAAGCCAACGTCTGAAATCACCTTTATAGGGTGATTTTTTAGCTGGTTTGGTTTTGGCAACACTGGTTTTGACAGCTGGCGTGTGTTTAGTACCTTATGTCACTGTCAAACAGCTTCAGTTTGGTTTGCAATTTAACCATGGATCGTCTTACAAATGAACAACGCTTGCAAATTATTGAATTTTACTATCAAAGTTCGTGCTCGGTTCGAAATGTTCATCGCGCGCTGCTTCCATTTTATGGTCGGCATTCTCGACCTTCTGAGCAGTCTATTCGGAAGATTGTGACCAAATTCACCTAGATCGTGCGATTTGACACCATTAGATTATTTTTTGTGGGGGTATGTCAAGGCTAATGTCTATAGGGACAAGCCCGCTTCGATTGACGCACTGGAAGCTAACATCCATGCATTCATTCGTGAGATACCGGCCGATATGTGTGAAAGAGTATGCCAAAATTGGACTCAGCGGATGGGCTACCTGAGACGCAGCCGCGGTCAACATTTGCATGAAATTATCTTTAAACATTAAATTGCAATGTTCAAACTATCGATTCAAATAAATATTTCATTAATTTTTTCGAATTTTTTGTGTTTTTTTTTAAAAAAAGTTCTCAACCTCTTAAAAAATCACCCGTTATATATAGGTACAATGCTATGTATGTATCTAAGTATGTCACGCTCTATAACATAAGTGGATATCACAAAATGACTGTCTATAATTTATGAGTAACTAGCTCACTCCGAAAGTGTTTGTAGTAATCTGAAGGTTTGGTTCGAGCCCGAGAGGGGAAAATTATTTTCTCCTGTGGTGTTGTGAAGGATTGTTAACATCAGACGACTTATAGTCTGGGAGTTCACTTCATCGTTTACTGTAGAAGCTTCCAAAAATCTTCTTAAGAGAGAGTTGGAGAAACTGTTTTCTGGTTCGGTTTTCTTATTAAGTCTTAAGTCGCGTGGTCACAAGCAACGTAAAACAGGAACAGAAATAGAATCCCATACATTAACAACTGAAACCTAAATTCGCTGAATGCTTTTTGCGTTGCTAATGTATGAAATTCTGTTTCTGTTTCTTGTGACAACAAGGCTTTAGGCACACAGCGACATAAAACAAATCTGTGTCACAAAAAATAATTTCCTCTGCGGTTCCGGTCAGTTTAGATGAAAAATTTAATTTTTTGAGAAAAAAAAGGACCTAATCGGCAACAAGCCACACTTTTTCTCTCTTCATGTATTTACGTGTGTGAAGCAACGGCAGAAAATCGTGCGGCAAATTGCCGATTAAGTTTGCCAAATTGCCAAAAAGTCCTGCGATAAAGTGTCATGTGACAAAAAGTAAAGCGGAAAAGGCAATTGTTTTTTATTCTTAAGAACTTGAAGGTGAATTCACAAACAAGGTTTGTCTTCGTCTCGGCTTGACGTTTATTTCAGGTGCCCCAACACAATTTAACTATGGCTTTAACGTTTCGTTTGGCAACCGTAACGAGAAAACGTAATGTTTCGTAATGTGTATCCATCAAAGCGAAACTCTAGTTTAAATGGACCGAACGTTTGCTTCGTCTAATGATGAACAAAAAGATAAAAAAAAAATTTTTCAGGAGAGCCTATTAAAAACCAGACTCAATGCCGACGTATCGTTACGGAACGAAGGTGATTACAAAGACATTAAGTCTTTTTTTCGGATAAAAGAGGTGCAATGTCCTTCCGGCTAATCATGCCTTTTCTTAGGGCGGTATTTTATCTACCTTTGGATAGTTTTCATATAGGTCTCTACCAGCCGTCGGGGTTACACGAGGATACTTCTTGCACTGAAGCGTATCCTTCTTAGTGCAAAGTAAGGCAACCACTCAGTCTAAACTAAAAATTAAAAAAAAGAAATAACTAAAATATGTACAAACGTTAAACTCCTTTATTCCTATTTGAAATGACAGTTGGTCGAACCTTTTTTTAGAAGTAAAGATAAGTAAGACGTACTAAAATAAACTGACATTTTGGTCTAAGTATTTTTTTTTAAAAGCACCTTAAAACGACAATTTCTCGCTTCATTAGATGCTTCAGGTCTTCATTATGAATTCAGCTTTTAAGTTCTTGACATTTATGTAATTGCAGACTGTCACTGTTTGAGTCCTATTCACTATTTTAGACTTGTTTTCAAGAAAAACTTAAACGATGTGATTATGTTGGCACGGAGGTAAATATGTACGAACAACTCCAGGCATATGCTAGAGTTGTTGACAACAACAAAACATAATTCGGAATAACTTTTTTAATGCTGCTCATTTTAAAAATAAAGTTGCACCTGGTTTTGCATTCTTTTATGATTTTCGAAAGCATTTCAGTTCTTAAAACACAAAAAACACTGAAGGAGCTCTTAATTGAAAGCCAGAATGCAGCGTCATACATTTAAAAGTCCCTTTCTAGTATCACAAACCCTCCCCCAATTAGGTTTCATTAATTAAAACAACTGACGAGCACAAAAGAACACAGGGTGCATATAAACTCGAAGAAATCTATAAGAGATTCTACACCGGCACCAATATGCTTAGTGAATGGGGCCAGCTCACCTGCTGCAAAGTTTATGCAAATTGCTATGCGAACACCTATCTGAAATATTGATTTTTCTTTTTCTGCTCTCGTTATTTTATGACATTTTGCAAAATATTTACATTTTAAATTGGTTACAAATCGGTAAGCTTCTATGTAGTTTGTAGTCTGTATGCAAAAATAAAAATAAAACATAACTGCGACGACATTGTGGTGTCAAAACGAAAGTAGAACTCGCGAGAGAGTAGGTATGTCAATATGTATTCACTTTTACTATTAAAAGGCTGAACTTTGCCTTTAAACAGTGACACTTCTTTTAATAATTATATTATAATCTCGTTCTTCTTTTGCCCATACCTATGCACATGTGCACAGTTCATACATGAGACTTTATTTACGTGACCTATAACTTACGTACATAGGTATAGTTACCTATGCGGCCAAGTACAATATGGAATAGTGCAGTTGGCAAGGTGCCAGTAGTTCCTTAATTGAACTAACTCGTACTACCTGCGCCAATGTCAAAATCTCGGATATCTTCCAGAAATGGAGCAAAAAAAGAAAAATAATTAAGTATCACGTTCAGTATTTTCCATATATAAAATATATTTCTTTGTTTGCATTGTTTAAACCGGGAATGTGGGTATAATAACCCAAATTCTTTTGAAATTCGAACTTTGCCCAATGGAAAACGAATGATTGATTTCGAAGGTTCTACTAATAAATTAGTCAGTCGACTTTTGGCTAGATTAATCTTTTACAATGGATGTTTCCATTGTGTTTTTTTTTTTTTCATTATATTTAAACGAAATGAAAGCAGTGTTTTCTCACCCCCATCCCTTAATGTCAAACTTATCAAAAGGAGAAGACGAAAAGCACCCGTTGAAAAGATTATGATCCCGTGTGAACAATAACCAAGATTATGAGTAAAAATTTGAAAATCTTGTAAAAAAAAACCCATTATTTCGCATACTTTGGTAAATTTGGTGGTAAATATGTTCAATTGACAACTGAATACAAAACAGCCAGAATAGTATTTTATTCATTAGATTACTTATATAAACTTGACATTAGCGTCAAAGCAAAGGAAAACGAAATCTTAAAGTGAATCGTGCTGCTCATATCGATCAGAATTGGCGCCAAGTTAACTTAAGGTACTCCTGGCGCCGTAGTATAATCACAATTTTGTAAAGCTCTTCTTTACAAAATTGTGCTGACGGCTTTTGAAATAAACTTGGTTATGCCAAGTGACAATTGTGAGTGCCGTGGTGCAGTGGTTAGTCTGTAGGACTACTGTGCACGATATCGCGAACCCAAACTCTGACCGGGGCAGTAATGTTTTTTCACGTTTCCACCTCCTGGGTCTGATAAACCTTCCGAGATTATCATTTGTCATGAGAGACCTACAAATTAGCCGCTCGGAATCACCAAAAATTTGTAGGTGATCTCTCACCATGTAGGGGACCTGAGTGAAATGTCAGGCCAGGGCTCTTCTGACTTATGAATACCAATTAGCATTTTTTCTTTGAATCAAGTGACATAAGTTCACTTGGTAAACATATTGTCAGGTTATACCAAAAACTGTCTTCAAAATGTCAATGTAGAAAAAATCAACCATGTGACGTTGAGTTTGACCAGCTATAAGGGTTAAAAAAAAACCGTAGTACCTAGGAACACCCTGAGATTTTAAAATCAATACAACTGAACAACTGAAACTAATTTTTTTTTTGCTAACCTCGTGACTCGAATAATACTATGTCTCCACAGACCATAAAAGTAAGATACGCACGAGACGATTAAAAATTAATCCTTAAGCCAGAGACACATGGACACAAACGCGCAACTTATTACCGTCCGACTAAAATCACACGCGTTTATATTCTAGACAACACACGATTGCGGCTACGATATAAAGTCGCGAGACTCGTTTTGCTATAAAATTCCGAATTGCGACTCTTTCAAGCCGCACGACAAAGAATACAATTTTATTTTATTTAACTATAAAAATGATTGTTTTCACCACAATTCACTGGAACCGACCCTAAAATAGGTGTTTGTGTATTGAGTTAACCACGAAAGGCTTACACACTCATTCGAAAATTAAAGTTTCCATCAAAACTGACAGGAACCGCACGGAAAATTATCGCTCGTGTGTTGAGTAGCTTGCTGCAGAGAATCGCGCTGTTTTTTGGCGCACATTTTTCTGTCGCCCTACAGCAGAGTACAGCAAACGTGGGCTGAGTTTACCACAAAGACCTTGATAATTCTTTGCATGCTAGCTGCGAGACTTTAGTCGCACGCTTTTCCGTCGCCGTGTGTCTCAGGCCTTAAGGCCCAACCATAATAGACTTTGGTGAGCTTAAGACGGCTTTCCGAATTGTCGTTTGTTTGGCAAAACTCTTAAGCAGCCCGCGCAAAAAGACAACAAAAAAGTTATTTTTTAATATTGCCGCCACATAATATTACACAGAAACACATCTTTAAGCCGCGTTGTCACAAGCAACGTAAAACAGGAACAGAAACAGAATCTCATACATAAGCAACTGAAACCTAAATTCGCTGAATGCTTTTGCGTTGCTAATGTATGAAATTCTGTTTCTGTTCCTTGTGATAACGCGGCTTTAGTATATATTTGTTGAGCAAATTTAAATTAAATGTTAATTCCAAATGTTTTAGATGTTTTCAAACCGATTCGACACTTCTTATTTGCTTTTTTAAGCCAAAAACTAACATTGAAATCGCTCTCTAAAAACTAACGTTGAAAGTTTCGTACCAAAAGTTGAGGATTTTTCATTGTTTTCCATCAACTTTTTTCTTGCGGTGTTTCAGATTCTCGAACATTTCACGTTTTTGTTCCTTTCCCAAATTATTTTTGTGGTGCTGACAGCTGAAGGAAGAGCTCTATAGCCTTATGCTGGGTTTCGTAAGGTTTTCGTTAACAAGAGTTGGCTTAGAGTTTTGTTTTTGCTTGTCATTAGTTCACTCATTGTCATATTTAAGCCCATATTTATTTTTAAACGTGCTTTAAAAAATCCATGCAAGAAGGGAATATATACCAAGAATTGTACGCTGACCGCAAAAGTTTAAACGTATTTTAGATCTGACTATCGGTTTCGGAGATATTAACATCCAAAGTTAAAAAAAATTGACACAATTTTCAAATTTGATTTTAAATTTTCAAGGCAATGTGATACTCGAGACGTTCACAGTGAAATCCCATAAGATTTTCAAATCGTTTGCTTAAGTCCATTATGGGCAACACAATCTTTTGGCAGAACTTGAGTGGGATTTTCGTTGTATTTCGACATGCTTTAGATCACCATGTTTCTAGTTTTTCTAGTTTTTCCAATCTTTAGCAGAAAACGTATTTGTAACAGATCTGTCATAATTGGACGGTTTTAGTTGCCCTTTTCGAGTCTAAAAATGCTTTAAAGTGTTAAAAGTGAATGGATTTACGAGAAGACTTAATTTTAATTACAAACTTGCCGAGAGGATATAAACTCAATTGATTAATCTCGAGATTTGGTGGCCATTAATAGATGTTCTTAAGTTGATGCTTGTGGGGTCTTTGAAAATATTCAAAGAAATTATGAAGGTAGTCTCCACCCCATTTGGTCTTTCACAACAGGCGTGACAGTTTGATCGTCAGTTGGGGTGCCTGTCACGCCTTGCCGTTCGCTGGTTTAGAGAGCGCTGGCTATGCTGTGCAGCTAATGCCTAAGAACCTCGGGATGAAGCTTAGGATTTAACTGATTCTTCCAACCTTGTCTGGTATGAATATCCGAGTAAATCACTCTAAGGAAAGAAGTTCACGCACACAGACCTAGGTAAATTGTAAAGACATATAGTTGACAAAGTCTTATGTAAAGACTTGCTTTTAAGTTGAAATTTTTGGAACGCACTACATATTTCTATCACTTAAAGTATTGCTCCTGAAGTAAGGACTTCTCCGACAACTGATCTTTGATGCAAGCCCAAATCGACTGAAGCTGTAATAATATCTAGAAACATGCAAGATTTAGATATAACCTTAATTGCCTTAACGACCTCAATCGATAAAACGATATTTTCGTTGTAAATTCATTTGCATTTTTTTTTGACGATATAAAATGAGTTTATAAACTTAATTTTTGAATAAAATTAATATGATAAAATTGTTAAGTATTTTACATAACCTTAAAGCTATACACGTATTAAAAACTTGTGATAAAAACTAGTTTTAATAAAAATAATTAAACGTTAGGGTATTGAAATAGAACGGCCATTTTTGCCGATGAATGCTCGTCATTACTTGTGATATAGTTAATAATTTAGTTTTAATATTTACTATAAGCTCGTTTCTATATACAGATTTAGATACTAAGATTTGAATTCATGTCAGCCAATGTGGTACTCGACTGTACATCATTGTAATCACAATTTTGCCGATCCCGAGGTATATTTAATTATATGCCCGAATATATTTAATTTTACGCTGGTTGACGTTGACAAGCCAGCCACTTGGATACTCGAACACGGGATAGCCTGTGGAGAAAACGGTGACGTGAAATAACGCCAAACGAAATAACACCAAATATCAAATTTGGTCTTTTTCGTTTTCAAAAACGAAATAACGCCAATTTGGTATTGTTTCGTAAGCCAAAGCGAAATAAAGCCAAAAGAAAAATAGAAAGAAGAGCAAATTTTTTATATACGCCCTTACAACGAAAAGTGAAGACAGTTAAAGAAAAAAACAGGCAGGGGGGTTGCAGGGGGGCCGCATGCCCCCCCCCATACATATTTTACTGTTTAAGTGGAAAACGAAATAAAGCCAAATCGGTCTTATTTCGTTTTCTAAAGCGAAATAAAGTCAAATCGGAAATTTGGCGTTATTTCCATTTTCAAAACGAACTAAGGCCAAATTTTTCATTTTTGGCTTTATTTCGTTTGGCGTTATTTCACGTCACCAGAGAAAACTTATCGACCATTTAAGGCTCAAATCTGGAATATTTGAAGACAAATACACATTACGGCTGGCCGTTGTTGTCATTCCATTTGTCAAATGAGTACGAAAATTATTTATTATTACGTTTGTCAACTTTGACATCTGTGTTGACCGCTATAGGTCTTCACATACATATTTGAAATTTCACTGCCGGGTATCGCATTCTGACTTTTCCAACCGTCAATTGACAAACGTACAAATATTTACGATGCATTCGAGGAACGAATTCCCGTTTTCCCGTGTGAGAAAAACTCGTGAGAGAAACTTATTTGTAAAGAAAATAGTTTGTCCAGTAGCAAATGGAAGGGAAAATGTCTTTCCTAAACAAAAAACCAGCCAGCCATTGATGTGTATCGTCTATTGGCGGTTGAAGGCGACCCCCGGTGGAGAAAAGAGGAATAAGTAGAGACCTGCATAAACTTCAACTTTCAAAAACTTCTTAAGTCAATTATCTGGCTTTGGTTTATTTTTGTCAATTGGGTAAAAGTAAACAAAATCTGACCAATTATACACGAGTTGTTCACTTAGGTTTTTGCCAGTTAACAAGCAATCAAAATTTTCAGTTTTAACGCTGCTGTTGCAGGTCTCTTTATATTCCTCTACTGTCAACCAAGCATCTTATTGCCACTTTTATTGCAAAAGTCAGAATGCAATACCTGGTGGCTATATTTGGAATATGTGAAAACCTATCTGTCAACACAGATATCAAAACTGACAAACGTTAAAACGTTAGACCTGAGTTCGATGAATGAATTCGCGTTTTTCCGTGTCGTCAGTTATCACCTCGATTTGTGAATAAAATAGTTTGTCGTTTCTCAAAAAGGAAATTCAAAAGAAAATATCTTTCCTTAGCAAATAATTTTCGTACTATTTTGACAAATGGGATGTCAATAACAGCCAGTCGTTGCCGTGTATAGGTATTCACATATTCCAAAATTGACCGCCAGGCGTAAGCCTTCAATCGTCGACTGGAAAAGTGAGAATGCGATTCCTGGTGGTCACATTTGGAATATGTGGAGACCTATTGATGTCAAAGCCAGATGTCAAAAGATGGCAAGCTATTACAACTACAAACGTGTCTTCGATGAATAAATTCATGTTTCGGAAGTAATTTTACATGGTTCGCGTATAAAATATTTTATCTTTTTATCAAAAACTAATTAAAAGGAATATTTCTTTTGTAAGCAAATATATTTGTACTCGTTTCGCAAACGTGATGACAACTACCAGCTCGCTTTTAACGTCTATTAGGTCTTCACATATCGGCCCTCAAAGTTGACCCCCAAGCGTAAGATGACCCTCAGTCGTCAATTTTCAATCTGTATGCACATGTGTTAAAAAAGAACCGACATAGTTGTCATATAGTTGTCGACATAGTCGACATAAACGTCATGTGATTGACAGTTTTGGGAAAGCTAGTGCCATTTCAGTGGGATAAGTCATTGCACTATGGACCGTGTCCCATTAATTTCTTCATCTGTGACTTGTTTTGAAAACTAATTAACTAGTCAGCGTCTTTTTAATAGATCAATAGTTTCACAAAAGTGGCATGTTTTTTTTTTTGCAGCTCAATTCATTAACGAATTGAAATGAATGATTAAATAACTAGTCTTAGTTGATTTTAAATTTATTTTCTCACACTTTTCTCGCTTTGAAATTTCTTTCCATTTAAGAAGTTTAAAAAGTCTTAAAGTAACATGAACAGTATGTAAATAAAGCCACCTCTGGGCAAAATATTTAAACAAAGATGAATAATTTAAAAAACTCCCAATAATGCCTGAAACACTTTGACGTGAGTCCTTGAAGATCAACGATACAAAATTTTTTGCCGAGTACCTAATCACTTTATGATTTATATCCGATTCCAATTGTGGTTTTGGGACAGCGTTGACAAAAAACACCAAAGCCGTCTGATCATCCCTGCTACATGCATTGACGCATTGATTAGTTGTAATTCTTTGACAGCAGATTCAAGATTCATCATAGTTAATTTATCCTGTCCGCTTAAATGCATTAAATATTACGTGGACAATTGTAGATGGCCGCATAATACTAGCTTTATCCTTGAAAATATTTAACTTTGGTCTCTATTGGATGAAGCGTAAATAATAACACGTTGAGACTCAACCCTTTGTCGATTGGAATTTAATCGTTTGCTTAATTATTGGCTTAAATTATAAAGTTATGAAAATTATTTCATCTGAGCAATTTATTTTTATCATAATAATATAAAGCAAAAATCAAATAATGCAAATTTTTTTTAAGTGACTTTTAAGTTTCCTTGTTTAGAAACACAAAATTTAATTTTTATGTACCACCCTATAATTTGTGGCAATTTTTGTGTCACTATATATAATTTATATCAAGCAATTTATTTTAATTTTTAAAATAATTTTTTTTCGCTTACGTAAGAAAAATCTTTAATACTTAACTAAACAGAGTTTTGATAATTTTTTCGAAGTCTTTTTTTGTATAAATACTGTAAATTTTTGCATTCAACCTTAAGTCTGTTCAGCCATGCAAACTAGCTCAGTTGTATTCGCAATCCTAGCCGCAGGAGTAATCCTTATTTCAATGGTGAGTCTCAACCTAGCGTCTTCGATTATAGAAATATTAATTCAAGTTATTTTTCAGGGTGCAAATGCCCTAGAAATCGATTTAGGGTTGGGCACACTCCTGGGTTTGGGAAGACCCATAGAAATTGAAATCAATCTGCCATTGTTAGGCAATAACACAATAAGAGTGTAAATTTCATGGCGGATAACAAAACTTTCGAATAAAGTCGAAGAGCAACATTTAAACATTTTGCTTTTTTATTTAAAATCTACACTTATGTCTAAGTCACCATCCGAAATTGCCAAATGGTACTTTAAAGGAAGAGTACAGGGTAATATATAAAACGAATGCAGAAACAAACCACACTTTGCCTTATCCACACTTTGCTGTGTAATTGCAGGATGTTGTGTGACGGGTCAAAATCTAAAGCAATCTCCAAACAAAGTTTTGAGACCTGCAAGTTGTCCAGCATTGCGAATCGTGGCGGAGACTAGCAGAGCTACAAAATGGCGTTTACCAAATGCCATAAAGAAATAGGGAAGGCTAAGAGAAATAGTTTTAGAAAATTCTTTGAGACAACTAAATTGTCATTGTTGTTGACAATAAAAACTGGCTTAAGCTCATTTAAAATTAAAATGAGCTTAAGCCAGCTTTTATAAATGTCGAATCACAACGATTCGTATGCCAGGAGTATAACAGGAATCTGCTAGGCTTTGTCAGGTTTTCATTAGCTTATGTTGGCTTAAGCTACTGAAGTGAGATTTTCGTTACTTTTTTGACATAAGGTTTAATCCAGCTTACGTCTGTTATAACTGTTAGGTCTTTATGTTGCCTAATTCGGCCTTCATCCGAAGCATAAGATCTCGGAGATAAAACAGGGGCTCTAGTCTAGAGGGTCTGTGGCGCAATACAATAAGCTCCTTTTAACCTTTCATTCTGCTGATGTGGACGGTACCTTATCAGCTTCATTACAGAAGGGGCAAGAAAAACCTCTCAGAGTAGTCTTGTTCTTGGACAACATACCAAGATAGTCGAGACGGGCAGAAGTTGTATTGTGTTTATTACAAGGGAGAAGAAAACAAAAAATCTAAATGCAATCGAAGTGCCATAAACCGATCAACAATGAAAACAATGGAAAAACCAGAGGAAAACTGTTAAATGGAAGTGCTAAACCCTCTCTATGCATCAGCGCCAGCGTGCATACCGAGGCCGCAGAAGATCAGTACTACACTGAGCAGAAGATCAGTAGAGACGCTCTGTGAAAGTACCTAATGCATTGTCAGATCCTTATCTACTTGTGTGCATTGTGCAAGCTCAATGTTCCGGGCAGGGTAAATTACTAGAGGTCAAACCTTCTCAATAGAGAATTGCTAAGGTGGTCATGTCAGAATAGGGCGGAAAGAAACCTTGGACTTCTTGGCATTCTGAACTTTCCTGTTTATTCTGAGGAAAAGGCGAAAAAAATTTAAGGAAAGAATTCAGGAAAAAGGGAAACGGTTAACCAAGCAAACAAAGCTGGAAAGCCTTCAAGACCAACGGCAAGCTACGAAACTTCTAGATCTGGAGAATAACAACAAGATAAGATTTGAATCATGCATATTCCATTGTGTCCATTTGGGAAACTCCTTAATACCCCAAGACCCATCTGATAAGATTGTATAACTTCAAGCTTATCGAAGACCTAACCGGGCCGGGCATTCGCATAGTGCCGAACAGATTCAATTTCTTCAATGTCCCTGCAGCTTATGAAATAATCCCTCTGCATCAGTATGCCTATAGCCGTATTCACCCCGCACGGGAAGCGCAGTAAAGGAGCACCGAGTCCGAGGCTCAGGTGGAGCATACAAGTCAAAGTGAGTTGAGTGAACTGTCACTCAACTCAATTCTAACAGTATTGCCAACTGATATCTTGTCTAGAATTTTCCTGCATAGTTTCCCAGCACTTGGCTTTACCGTCTGACGTCATCTGACTCCATGGCCTTGGTGGTCGCTTGGCTGTCAGAGTGGATGGTGATGGTCTTGTTCTCAAGGCTGCACCTCTTCTGTTCCGCTGTAGCTTGAATTATAGCTGTTTTCTCTGCATGAAAAGTACTGCAGTAGTCGTTGATCCTAAAGGATTCGCTCAATCCCAATCTTCCTCTTCGTCTAAGAATGCTTTTTATTTCGGCCTTTCGAACAAGCCTTTGCCGGCAGCGTCCGTCAACCCGCACTGCGTTTGCTATAGCATATTTGGCTCGTTCTAGAAAAAATAATTCCATCTGAGTTAAAGCTTTTCTTTGGTTATAAGGATGCCATATAATTAAGCATGCCATCAAATGCTTGGCGCTCTTAAACAAACGCTTTTAGACCAGCAGTTACCCTTCTAGTTTTGCCTCTAGGGCTTGGTTTCTTTTTACTCACTAGTTTTCTCACTAGTTTACTAGTTCAGCACTCTAGAATCATCGGAGTGCTGAACGAGTAGCTTAGCTATTCATCCCCTTTCTTCTGAGATTTCCTCGGTATCGATCAAACATGTCTCTGTGCAGGACTTCGCATAGATGGCACGGTAGGGATTGGAATGTACCCGGAAAGGATGGCCTGTCCCGACAGGCGTACCCACCGTATAGTCCATATACCAATTCACTTGACCAACGGTCGATTGCGCAGAGAGTGGATTTAAGAGAGCAAAAATGTTGCGAAAGAGATTCTGCCAACTCTCGCACATTTCCTCTCACAGGGATGTTACATTCTTTTAAAAAAAACTAGGCATACACAATGATTGTACCTCGGTGGAAAATTGCCATGCCTGCAGTGCGCTCCTAACTTCAGTATAAAGGAAGGAAAATGAAGAAACCACCCTCAGTGAGATCACAACTGCGATCTTGAATGCAACGTTGGGGTATAGATCGTTTTTGTTTATGACTTCTCCCATTTTCGTCTTTCTTTGCCTGTTTGCGCAAATTTAAAAGATGCTAAGACAAATTTGAAGAGACCTGCGCCGTAGAATGGCCAAGTGATTTGGTATGCACTATACCACCGTGCAAATCTTGATCTAGACAGCTAAGAGAGTTCTTTAAAGGCTGATCCAACCCACAACCTTGCATCGGTTGGCAGGGGTTGCAATATGCTTACGACCCCGTGGTCCCGTTTTTGGGAAAATTTAGTTCGTCACTCATCAACCAACCGAATCCCGTTCAGTTACCGCGACCTAAGCCGACTCTCTCGACAAGATGCCTGCCTCGGGGGGGATCATGAATCGCTCACCGAGAAAGTACAGGTTTAAGTAGGCGAAAGAAAGCCTTCATGTATTGCCCAGAACATAGGCAGCCATAAGCAAAAGTCACTCTTCCGAATTCGCAAATAGAGGAACACCACAGACCGCGTTATTTATTCTAATCTCTGACTTATGTGGTCCTGAACGAAAACTGGAAGGACTTAAGACAGGGAATGGGTATAAACTGTTGCCTGTGGGGATGACGTAATGACATTAGTGTCCAGAAGCTTGGGTTTACTTGAGTAAGACCAAAATTATAGATTTTTCTCCTCTTGAATTAAAGCTCCCTGATGGTGCTTTTCCTGCGCTCAGGAAGACCTCTTTATAGTCATCCACAAAGATGAAGGATCAAATATAAACTTGGGAATAAAAATTGGTCAGAATCGTGGCTTTTTTCGGACGCGGTACTTAATTTGTAATCCGAGAGAGGTTTATCAGGAACGCGGGCGTTACACATGCAAATCGTTGTTAGTCATACTTAGGGTCACCTGCAGTCATGGATATATCTTATCGATTTCCAAGGCGTGCCAAAACTCAGGAAGACCTCTGCGCTCAGGAAGACCTCTTTATAGTCATCCACAAAGATGAAGGATCAAATATAAACTTGGGAATAAAAATTGGTCAGAATCGTGGCTTTTTTCGGACGCGGTACTTAATTTGTAATCCGAGAGAGGTTTATCAGGAACGCGGGCGTTACACATGCAAATCGTTGTTAGTCATACTTAGGGTCACCTGCAGTCATGGATATATCTTATCGATTTCCAAGGCGTGCCAAAACTTCTTGTTAAGACATCGGTAAAACAACTCGGTTTTGATATTCCGTTTAACTCATATGTCCACATCCTAAAAGTTGAAATGTCAAAAAACCGAAATCTTTTTTTTGACCACCTTTCGGTTAGGATGACCCGGGTCCTTTGAAGGCCGCCTCTCTTTTGGCTTGGGAGCTGATTGAAAGTTTCCTTGATTTCAGTTGACTCTTCGCACTCGTGAAGCCCTTCTCGTATCAAGTTGACTTTTCTTTCCTTTGTGTCTAATTTACTGGCTAAACTTCAACTAGAATGCCCTCTGGAAACATGTTCGTTTCTCTTTTCGTCGACAAGAACTTTGACCCAATTGGGCAGGAGGCGATGGCAAACCCTTTTATACGAATTAGCTTCGCCTTCCTTCAGACAACGTTCTAGGAGGAACTTGGCATATCTTGGTGATAACGCAGCGGTGGCGCTGTACGTTGCCTGACGTAGCCTTGGTCTCTAATTACTATGGTAGGCTGGACTATGGAGGAGGTTTTTAAAGCCACAAGATCCTGAGTCGAGTCTGTAAAGCCGATGGAGCATTATAAACCAAATCTACTGTCTGAGCTTTTAGAGTTGCTTTCGACCGTCCTTATGCAGTTCTCGTTGAGTAAGCTGCCGTTGGCTGAGGGCTGAGGCTCGTCCATACGGCTGAGTGGCTTTGTTGGAATGAAGGTATAAAACATTGTCTGCAAGGGACACCGTCAGTGCGGAGATACTGATAAAGGACTGATTTATCCCTCAGCCTCACTCCTTTGGACATGATTTGCTCCGACTGCTTCCACACCCCCTTCCAGAGACCTTACAGCGTAGCTCTGACGGATAAAATTTTGCGGCTTTTATATAAGTCCAATGTTTTTTGGTTAGTCCAACAGTAACACTTATTAGAAATTTCTATCCAGGATGAAGAGAAATCCCAGACAATAATTTTTGGAATACGCAAAATTTTCGATTTTCAATTTGCATTCGATTTCGAACTCAAGCCTAGTTTTAAGATGATATAGTGGTTTATGAAGTTGCAAAGAAGCTTCACGATCCCCCTTAACCACCCGTTCTCACAAGTCCGACTGTCTCCTTCTCTTCCCGGCTGACTTACATTTTATCTCATAGAGAACCTTTTTCGGCGGATAAGGATAAATGCCCAATTTAACTCGTAAGCTCATTAACCCCTAGGCAAGTGAGGTTACGTAAAGCAATTAAAACGAAATACCTCTGCAGTTTACCTCTAGCCATCAAAACAATAGTCTTGCCGAAAGTACATACCCTCCCCGCCCACCCGTTAGAGACGTAAATAAAAATTCAATTGTTCATAGAGAGCTTTAACAACCATCACCTTTTTAATGGAAGATTGCACCTGTTAATGACTTACTATGCCCAAAGTCATAGACTGTACCGACTTGCCACAGCTCTGGAAATTTTTTCTCCACCTGAGTGCGTTCGGACTCAATGAAATCCCATAACAAGTCAGCCGTTAAATTCATGGTTTTGGTTTGTTTTTCACAATCTCGCGGGCTTGTCGTAAACCAACGCTAAAAAGAAATGCAAATTTTACCACCACTCACTCCTTTGTGTACACGATTTAGCCAATGCGCATACCAATCCTATATACCTTTCACTCTCTATATTGCCCCACTATTGTTATACATTGCAGTCTTTAAACCTCAACGGACCGTCAACGAATGCAAGCAAGTCGTCGCCCTCATCTAAGACTGGAACACCAAGTGGCAGAACGCCCAAGACACCGCCCGGATTGATACGGACACCATTGTCGACGGTGCCCGAATCAAAGCTCACACCAAAGACACCACCCGTGACACCAGACTCGCCGAGCACTTATCTCGAAGATGATCTAGACTCACTCTATAGTTTTGCAACAACGACATCCGGCCGTTCAACAATGTCCTGCGAGCATCCTTATGTGGCAAGGTAAGATCATTTAATGATATAATATCTTAGCTAAAAAAACTTTCGTACGCACTTTCAGAAATGGAACCACTTTTAGTGGACGCAAAATGAAATATGTCGTCCACTGTTCGAACTATGCCGGACAAGTTGGCGAAGACTACCTAACACCGACGCAGCGTGCCCAGCGACAGATTCGTCGTCTCAAAGAGCTCCTATGCTCCGCACGTCAGGACCTGGAACAAAAGGACACCGAAATTCTCCGCCTCACCAGGGAGGTCGTAGAGCTGCGACTGTTTAAAGCATCTCTCAGCTCGCCCGAAGATCGCTCGAACTCCAGTGATGCAGTCACTGTACGCGAAGCAGATCTGAAGACCTCGCAAGATGTCTCACCAATCGTCGATATGGTGGACGAAGGAGCTGCGGCTAAGTCTAGCCCAAGGCATATTCCACACAGCCAGCATGGTGTTCATCATCAGCACCATCATATATGCAGCTCGGAAATGCAGAGCTCCTATGCTGACTCGGGACATTTCGAAGATCTAACAACGTCGTCGGTGCATTCGAAGGACTCATCGTATGCCCACACTCAAGACACTGCATGTGGTACTGATGATGAGCCGCACAGCTATGAAGAGCAACGACAAGAACTGATTAAATTATACGAGGAGCGTATTGAGGAGCTGATCAAAACGCAAGACTCGTGCACTAGTGATCTGAAGAGAACCCATAACGACAGAGTCGAGGCACTCTTGCAAAAGCTGGCCGAATGCAATACACGCTACGCGGACATTGTGCCCGACTATGAGCATGCCAAAGAACGCATCCGAGAATTGGAGAAACAATTGGAAGACTTACAGCGCAGACTCGCCGAACAAGATGAGAAACAAAATAAGATGTACTTACACATGTACACGAAGGGACAGGAGGCAGAGCGAATAGCTCGAGCTGATCATGTAAGTTTTAGTTTACAACCTTCGCAACCTATATTTGTCGAGATTTGTGTAGGTATCTAGTTCAAAATGAGGACGACTTAAGCCTTCAGCGCAATAAGTCCGTTTAATCCATCACGTCAAAGTACACAACTGAAGGTTCAGTAAAATACAATCATTCTTATGGAAAGCTTCCCATAAGGATGTGTGTGTATTTCACTGAGCCGTCAGTTGTGTACTTTGACGTGACGGACGCAACGGATTCATTGGGCTAGAGTCTTGCTCGAACACTCTTGCTGAGCTCAATTTAGAAAGCCTAACATAAACCAGTAAAATTATATCCTTACACTATTGAGAAACTTTGCCTTTCATGTCAGAACGCACATAAAACCTTTCACGATTGAAGTTTTAAGAACAAGAACACTTAGAAGCTATGAAGTCCCTAATTTTCCAATTGCCGGCTCTTTTTCTTAGATTTTTTTCATGTTGCTTACCATTTGTATCAACTGCAATTCTTTCCTTGGCAAAAAAAACTTTAGCCCTTAGGATTTTCACACGATTTTTTTTTCTACAGAAAAACAAAAACCAGAACGATAGGTTGTTCTCAATTCAGTTTCTGTTTTAATTGATAAAATGTAAGACCTTTAGACTTGTTCCAGCGACTTTGATAAGATGCGATTTTCTGTCGCAAAGAAAAGAAAAAAACTGGCACTGAATTTACAGCAGAATCTTTGCTTAATCTGATTCAGTTCTTGATGTAGAAAACATTCTGTTGTTGGCAAAATTAGTTCCTCCTTGCGTCTTAAGAAATTACAAGAACTGTAACAGAAAGAGGAAATACTTTCAATTCTGCCGTAAATTTAGTTTCTATTTTAGTTGATAGTTCAAGATCTCTAGACTTGTGTCGTCAGTCAAGTTGGAAACTTCGATTTTTTGTGTCTGAGAAAATGAAAAAAAACCTACATAAGCAACAGAATATTTCCGGACCAATACTCTGTACAACGGAATTCAAATTGTATATAGATGGCAACTGGAAAAAAAACATTAAAATCAGGGCTTTAGTCGCTAATGGGCTTCTGTTTCTTATGGCTTTACGCGTAGAATCCTATTCTATTTCCTGCTGTTTTTTACAATAAGGCCTAATAAAGTTCTTATTTCTTCCGGTACATTTTATTGATATAGATTATCCAAGCGAGCCTCACAAGATCCCTCGAGAAAATTCTACAGGAATCACAGCAATTCGAATCAATTCGAATGTGTCACTTAAACTCCCCGATCTGTCTTCTCTTGTGAGGAGCAGAAGTATGAGGGTCCACTTTCGTTATACGCAATTTGGTCCAATCCTTTAAGCAGACTCATAGGCACTTTTTCTTGTAGCGCCTTTCCTTAGCATAGATATGCAAAGGCTGATTACGGGCTTCACCCTTCCTTACAACGTTTCTCACATCTCTTTTTGTCAGAATTTTAGTGTAGCTTATAACACATACAACCAGCAGGAAAATCTGCCTTTCGAAGGACATTGGTTAGGCATGCAGTCAACGCTGCGTAGTAAAGGTGGTGGTGGGGTTAACTAACCTCAAGCTTTAGTATCGCGTAAAGTACAGATACCTTCTAATCAACATCCTCATTAGGAAAAAGGTGATCCCCACTTGTAAAACATTCCTTAGTTTACCTTTTCCGATAGGGCCACTGTACTTTCCACTAAGAGGAGCCGGGACCTCAAGCTTCAACTTTGACGTATGACAGTGTAATATGAACAATTAAGGCGTCAGCTAGAAGGTGTTTTTGACTTTCGATGTCAAATCGTGCAACATCTGGTCCATCCTCAAAAGGAGAGGTGTCGAACCATATTCCTGAAGATTCCAATGCCCACAGTCAAAGTATTTCAGTGACTACGGATCACCCTCATACTGCTCTGTAAATGTTTGTTTTAAGTCTTAACAGTTGTCTTCACATGAGCTCTATTCCGACTTAGGTATGGTTATCAGGCCGGCGACGCTTGAAAAATCAGAATGCCAAGGGTCAAAAGTGTCATCGGACATAAGGTTTGGCTGGTAACCAAAAAGCACGTGGTTAGGCTTAAGTTAGGAATAGGATTAAGAAGTACAGGTTGCGACTAAAAAGTTTAAGGTTATTGGATTAGATTCGATGATTTTGCTGGAATAGGTAGGCTTAGCCTATTTTAATGCGTCTCTACGACCTATGTAAGGGTAATGATGCGCGGGTAATTTTTCCCTCACTATCGTAGGCTTAGTTAAAATCATCGTTTCCCTCGTGTAGCACATTTTTTTCTTCTCTAAAGAAACTTATCGGCAAGTTAATTAGAAAGCTAACCGAACGTATCGTTGATTATATTGGGGAGCGGCCCCTATGGCAAAGTCATACAAAATGCTTGGGAGCTGAGATGAATCTTGCCACTTGCCCTCTCGTACTAAGTTTCCCTGTTCGCCCCTAGCCTGACTAACAACAGATGGGTCCATTACATCCAGAACAATTGCTCCTGCGTTGCTCAATCGTTTAACTGAAGATTCGTCCTTTCCTGCCTTTTCGGGCTAGTTAATAGAGATTTGAACCAACTTAGCAGGAAAGCTCATTTCTTTCAAATCATCTCAAAAACAGCTCTACTTTCTTGGTTTATCGTCCAGCAATCAGCTGCATTAAGCTGGGTCCGAAGTTACTGGTACGTACCGATTTGTGTGGCTCAAAAGAATAAAGATATTCACACAGTACGCTGGCTAGGATCTCGTAGGCGACGTTGTGCAGGTATATTGTGTATGCCTGCACAGGCTTAAGGCATGTTGGAGTGTCCTCCATGCAGGCGGTCACTAAAGACTGTCTCTGGTGCATGTATCTAATGTCATACCTCTGATTTGATTGTGCAGCTGTATGGCGGTAGCAATTTAATCTCCGCGCATTGAACCTTTAAGCTCCAAAATGATCTATAGTACGTCGACCCTAGACTTTCACCAAATCTACAACGCAGCAGATGTAGACGGGTTTCTCTTATTCTTGGCGCTTAAGGGAGGACCCATAAGCATGTTAAGCTTGTCAGTTGTTTGAATACTCAAGATTTGAGATATACGAGCAATCTCTTAAAATTTACGATTTATTTGCTTGTTTTAGTTGGTTCTCTCTGCGAAAACATCTTGTCCTAATCGTGTCCTAATAAGGCGCAATTTTTTCATTTTTGCTTCTTCATCTTTCATCTTTCCACGCTGTCACACAAAGCCGCTTCGATATACAACCATATTTTGATGCAGGGGTGATGATTGCCTTTCAAGTTTTGACGAACTTTTCGCAAAAGCGTTGTTCATTGCACTCCTGGAAGGCTTCAATGTTCGTACGGGATGGGAACCATGTCTGTGATTTAAACAAAAATAGAATTGCTTTCTGCCATTTAACCTACATGCCATGATTCCAGTTTTGGTGCATATATCTACACTCTCATCAACGTTAGCCTTAAGTGCGAATCAAGTGACAGAAAATAGTGATACCTACATTTTTTTTATATCAAAATTTAATCCCTGTCCCCTTGATTCCCCTTAGATTTCTGGTGCTCTTACTAAAAATAATTGGACACAAAATTAAACGTTGTTACCTATGTTAATTGTAAATATTATCTCCTCCGCCCTAAGAGCGATAAACATGGGCAAAACGAATGCATGGTTCTAGTAAAAAATTGTCATAGACATAAATCACGTATTATTATTTGACAATTCGTTTGTCACCTATAATGCTGCTCCTGATCCTCTTTATTGAAACCTGCTTTAATACTTTTTTGTATTAAAACATATCGGCTTATCCTTTCTCCATTCAATAAAATTATTCTTTACGTCACTCGCTAACATCCCTGCTCATATTGAGGGAATCGCACTAGTATTGCAGACTTGAAGTGAAAGGTTACTTTAGCTGAACATTATGCCTTTTGCAACAAGCCCAAAAAAATTCCCACGATCTTAAACCTTAATCTGCTTAAAAAAATAAAGACGCTTTCGTTTTAAAAATCATTTTTAAACATCTTTGTTGCAGGCATTAGAATTGGCACACCGAGCACCAAACAAGGTTTCTATAACGGAACTGTTGCATCAACTCCAAAGTACACAGGACGAATTGGAAAACATTCGTGTAAGATTTTTTAAGATCTTTTTCATTCTATTCTCCATTTTGTTTTGCATCTTGCATTTGGCATTGTAACGCGTGTCGCATTTTAAGTGTTATTGTTAATTTTTTTTTTTTTTTGATTGACACAAAATTTGTTTATCTTAAAATTATGCCTTATCACTTCGCCGAATATTTTTTTTTTTTGGAAAATCATTATTTAATAACACATGTGTTTGTCATTTTATTTAAATTTCATAGGCTTTTGCTATACATACATAAAAAAAATGTTTTAAACCTTAAAACAAATAAATTAAAAATCAATATTATATAAAACAAAACTCATACATTTGTTTCATTTCGAACAAGGAAATCGCTTAATATACATATATTTTTAAATGTCATTTTTGAACGCTTTAATCTGCACTCGCCATAACACTTAAGGCAACATGTTACATTTTATGGTAAAAAGTAGGAGGGCATGGTTATATAGTAAAAAGACGAATAAGATGAGAATTGAAAATCTCGATGCCGTCAGTAAGATTTTATTTTTAGTGCATGATTTAATTTTAACAACAAAATGCATGTATGACTATTTTTTCCTTAAATTTTCTTTTAAACTTCTTTTATAATATTTTCGGTAGTAGAGTGTTTCACAAAGTTTTCAAAATTTTTTCTTGTTTCTTGTAAAAAACAAAACAATTAACTTAAAATTAACTTTAAATCGAAAAAAAAAAATGTTTGTGTGTGTGTATTTTATAGGCAGCAGAATATAGAACAGAATGTGGCAGTAATCATGCTCTCCTAACCGCAAAAGAGGCTATTTCTTTGTGGGTACTTGGCGCGAGGAAGGTTTGTAATATTGTTGAAACTGAGTTTTTTTTATCATATATTTGTAACTACATATATGTATGTTTTTTTTTATTTGCTACTATATAAAGAAATTATTTTTAAACACTTAGTAGTTAAGTTCATATAGCTCTGGCTCTATGGTGTTTGTTAGTACCTATATACTATATTTAATTTTATACGTGTTTGGTGTGGGAGCCTCGCGTCAGTAAAACATGCTTTTGAAAAATCGATGTAAAACATTTTTCAACATTGGTGGTGGTGACTTCATTATTTTCATTTCTTTCTACACATCCATTAACTTGGTCTATAATTAACTTTCAATAGCACTCAACGGTTTTGTTTTTTTTATTGTCAGTACGTAAAATTAAGACTTATACATCAGCACTTATTGATGACTGACCTGACTCGTTAACATCCCTGCTTTTAACTAGGTATATACAATAGTGTTTCAGATTTGATTTCTGGATTTAAACTGTGCATTAATTCAATGCATATACTATTTTCTATCACAATGTTTGTTTTTTTTGGCTCTAGGTTTTGACACTCATAAAAAAGGACGTAAAACTTCGTCAAAGAACTCACATATAATGTTACTTGAGTTGAAGTTTGTTGAATGTTCATTAAATGCCAAATAAATTAAAAAATCTGTACAACTACATGTACAATGAAGTGTCAAAAATAATAAAATATAATTTTAAACAGTTTATAAGAAATGATAACAATTGATTGGTGGGAGGCAACATGATCTCGGCGACTACCAGAGGCCACCAGCTAACAAGCCGCCTTTCTAAGCTGTCACTCAAATAGGAATAACATATAAAATTAGTTGTGTTCTCATTCTTAGCCACAATTATAACTACCTCATTTTATCGTACGCAAAAGAAAGCGCAGGGCTTTAAAGCGGGGACCACAAAGCAGCCTCAGGCTTCAGCTTCGCCCCGTTACGATACGTGGGCTTTGAACCGGCTTTGCAATGATATTTCGCTCATCGAGAGAGAGAGAGCTTTTATTATGCGGTCACTACGTTTTCCAAGCATTCCACGATAAACTAAAAAATACGCACACACAGCCGAAAGCCCTGGTAGCTAGTGCTGTGTACATAATTATGTGGAACATTCATGTCCAACTATTAAATAAATATTACGCAATTTGGCCCAAAATGTAGACACACTCAGATATTCTGCGTCATATCGGTGCATGACCAACACACTTATACAAATATAGTTAAAGGCAGACTGATTGACTTCGTGTGTGCGATCGAAATCAACCCCCATTCGCTTCACACGAAGCAAAAGTTCAACACATCTGAACTCGTGCTGGGCTTCTGAGCATCATTACGTAGCATTACGTTTTCTCTTTGCAAATTGCATTTTGAAGCCGAGCTTCATTTTGTTAGGAAACACTGAAATCGTAAGGCTGAACTTGTAAATGTCAAGCCGAGGCCAAGTCAGGCTGCTTTGTGGTTCCCGCATAAAAGGGCCAAGCCTCACTGATTGGTAAAGCAATTGAAGTGTTTAAATAAACGTGAAATTTTTTAAGCGTTTTCGGAAAATTCATTATTTAACTTCAGTGTGATTGATCATCAAACCTATCATAAAGACTGCTTTCTACCGACACTGAGTACAACGCAGTATTGTTTCCGATGAGAGCACTGTGGTGCACTAGTGTAGCCCTTAAGCCGCTCGGGAATTTTGCAAGAGCAGAAAATTCAGTGCTGTAATGTCAGGTGTTACATTTGTGTGTCAGCACAGTGCAGTGTGAATGACAGAATCACCGCCATGAGCACTTCTCATTCGATGAGTCATGCAAATCACATCAATTTTCACTGACTTTTTGACGATATTTTTTTCACACAAAAAATAACAAGTACATTTTCAGGGCGGTCTGGAAAAATTAAAGCTTGTTTCTCATGGCGTTTCGAAAACATTTCGCTCAGGTGCTACTTACTTACATACTTCAGGTGGCGCTACAGTCCGAGGTGGACCTGGGCCTCAGCCAACAAGCTTCGCCAGCCAGCTCTGCCTCTAGCTAGCCGTCTCCAGTTTCGCATTCGAAGTTGGCTGAGGTCCCCTTCCACTTGAGTGCGCCACCTGAGTATCGGTGCTTCTCTACTGTGCCTTCCCTGCGGTGTGGATTCGTAGATTTTCTGGGCCGGGGCGTTGGTGTCCATCCGCTCTAGATGATCCAGCCATCGTAGACGTTGAGTTTTATTTTTTTGACTCTTCTGGCTAGGTCGGTGTCGCTGTACAGCCCGTACAGTTCGATGTCATATCTCCTCCTCCACTCACCATCTATGCAGACGAGACGTCCTTCGTTATTTTCAGACGTCCGAAGATTTCATCAGCCTTTGACAGGGACCATGTTTTTGCACCGTAAAGCAAGACTGGGATGGTGAGGGTCTTATACATGGACACTTTAGTTGCTCGAGAGAGGGCTTCGTTACTCAATTGCCTTCTTAGCCCAAAGAAACAGCGATTGGCAAGAGTTAACCTTCGTTTGATTTCAGCGCTGGTGTCAATGTCTGATAGCGGAACACAGCTAGACAAAGTCCCTATTATATTCCATCCCTATCCATATTCGCCGCTTCCGTCCCTATACTCACGAAGGCTTCACTGACATCACACTTTGTTCTCTGCTTCGTATCTGGTGTTTCTTTACGTGACCGGGAAGTCCCCCCGACGGCAAGACACCCAACCTGGAGGACCAGATCCTTTGTTTAGCTCTATGGACGTGTCCGGTATTTATGTTATTAGCAATAACACCAGCACAATGTGATGAGCATGTGTTACCATATTTTTGCTTGGCAAACTCCTGCTTGTAAGTTAAGCTTGCTTTATGCGCGCTTCAATACGGATCTGAAAATTTAAGAAGAAAAGCTGTTTGGACAGATGAGTATAGGTACTTTTACGTATCGCTATTCGTTCGATTTGCCACCTTGATTAACGTCACCACTGTTGTTCGAGCGCATCAACCTTAGAGAGGCTAGTGTAAACATACGACAAAGTCACCAACCCGAGTTGAAGTATGAGCCATTAAATTTTGACGCCACGTCAATATTGTCATCCTGAAGTCCATAAATAGACAATATAAAAGGTGTTATCAATTTGCTATCCCAATTATGGACAGATGAAATTACAGGTCTATTTCATTTCGCTTCGTGTGAGTGAAAGGCTTTGGCGGTTTTGCGTAACGAGGGTGCTCTGCTTGTTTTACAATCAACCCTTTCGCGTCAAAGAGGGACTAGGAAAAAGTTTGAACAATTTATTAAAGCGCGAGACCGCGATGACTGTTTTGACTGCAAAGTGACAAAACATATATGTAAACTTTGTTAGGTATCTTTATGGTATCTTCTTCACAGCAATTTAACTGCATTATTTAATGAACGCCAAAATAAACGTCGTCCTCGGCGAGTTTTTTTTTTAATTTTTTTTTGAAATGGCCGACGTGCCAGATGGTGATAACGCCGGCCTGCACCCAGAGTGCACACGATTTCACATTCAGCAATATAATTCAAAAATTTGTCGACTTTATTGCACATGAATAGTTTATATTTCACAACAAGTATTAGCTTCGAAAAAGAAACGTCTATTCAACAGAGTGTCATAGCTTACGTTTACAGAATAATCGTCGACCTCGGTGAGGGTTTTTCAATTTTTCGGCAAAAAAATCGGCGTGTGATACAGCGATAACGCCGGTATTGGAATGCACCCAATACATTGGCATTGATTGAAATTGATTTGACAGCTCGCCCGAGACTATCGCTCGCTCTCTCGTTCTTAATGTAAAACAAGCATGAAATAGCCATTAGGCCGCGTTCTTACCGGCCAATTGTTGCTGGATCTGTAGTCTTTATGTCTACAGGATGCATTGATATTCCGGTTTCTTCGATGTGACACTTACGAGTATAATGCGATTTGAAAAGTGTGTTGCATTTAAGTTAGAAGTTTTTTCCCGCCAGTGCGCTCGAAAAAAAAAATGGCCTTTAACAAAGCTCGGCTTACTATGCAAAATCTAGATTTAAACTGAAGATGGAAACTGGACCGGAGTCTCCATAATAGCGAATAAGCATCCTCTATGCCGTGCATTCGTTGAACTTGGATTAGGCAGTGAATTTTATCAAACCAAAGCCTTCAGCCTAATGAATCCGTTGCATCCGTCACGTTGAAGTACGCAACAGACAAATACGTTTAATACACTCGATCTTATGGGAAGCGACCCATGTCGAAGAAAAAGCGGGACTTAGGCCACTTCCCATAAGAACGTGTTTATTTATGGCATTTTTGGTTGGTCGTCCGGGAGCATTCTGGACTCTCCTGAAAATGTTTTCTTCTAATCGTTTCAAACTCCGTTTGACAGTCCTTCTTCTGGATAGGAGAGAAATTTGCTTCTGATTTTGAATCCAGAATTAATGCCAGAAGCAATCACATAATCACAGTAGAATAACTTGTGCTTCAAAAATACAACGCCAGACAAACTTCAAAGTCAAGAAAAACGTATTTGACTGTTCAGATGTATAGCGCCAATCCAGAAGCAGAACGCCTTAATTTGGGATCACCCATCTGAAAAGGCCATTAATTGAGTTGTCAATTGTGAACTTGAACATGGCGAACGCAACGGATTCATTTGGTTGAAGGCTTATAGTCTGCGAGACGTCATTTTTGTCACCTCAAACATACGTGAACATGGAGCAGGATTCACAAACAAGGTTAATAGTACATTTATACCGAGCCTAATTTCAGCATTTGAGCTAAATTCAACATTTCACTCTTATGCCCGGCTTCACAGTGCAAGTTTAAACGCCGTTTAGCGACGTTCAAAACGTTTAGTTTTTCGCCATATATTTTTTAGGATTTATAAATGTTGAATTTAAGTTAAATTCTGAAATTCGCCAGGGCATTTAAAAGTTTGTCGAATTAAACAAACCTGTCAAACTTCCGAATCTCTTATTTTTAAGAGAATTCAAGGCAATTGACAGAAAATACTCAAACAAAACATTTGTCATTTGACATAAATCGATAAAAATGCTCTGGGCGTATTTCAAAACAAAAAATAAGCAAGTAATAACGACAATTTCCGCTTGTTCGAGTACTTGATGATTCAGATTTTGACATCGAATGTCATTTGAAACGCTGAAACTCCAGTATAAACGGCAAAATTGGATTTTGTAATTTTTCCACTAAATTCAGATAAAGGGGTCGGTGTAAATGTAGTATAAACTCCGCTTGGCCGGACGTGTGTACTAGCTGTGTCATACTATTCTAATGTTTCCTAACACGGGGCATAACACTGTCACACCTTGTTTTACCTCCATAGCCTGGCATTACACGAGCGACGAGACAGTTTATGGGTATATTGAGTCTTATCAGAAGCGTTATACGAGCAACAGCTGTCACTCCCATTGGACTGAATTTTTTTCAAGCTGTCGACGATGACTGTTTTGTCGCTTGTGTAAAAAGACCTTACTTGGATGGGGCAGTTCTTAAGTGTCGAGTTAAACCTAGTTTAGCGGAAAATATTTTGTTTTAGACTTTAAACTTTATCCGATTACAATCCATGGAGGGATTGAGGAATTTTCAAGTTCCGGGTTGGCCTTTGACATCGTCGATCTGTAAAATTACTGTGGTTGATATTTTGAGTTTAGGCGAAATCAACTTGAGATCAAAATTTACCAAGAACTTGTTAAAGCTTTCCGTTTGAGTACCGTTACGTAGCATTAGGTTTTTTTTTTGCGACATTCTTTACCCCGCATTAATAGTTTATAGTAGGGCACTTCAGTAATTTTTACTATGTCTACACCGGCAATTGAAATATCTAAGATTTGCGGGAGACGATTAAAAATAAATTCCAAAATGGCTCCACCGGACAATTTAACACAAACACTCTGCTTCTGTCATATTGACTCTCAAAAAAGACTGGCGATGTCATTTCCCAGGAGCGGAAAACGATTTCCGCTGCACAAATCACAATAGAAAACGTCCTTGTAACAGATTTGTCGTACAGGGATAGTTTCAGTTTCCTGTTTTGATTCTCAAACTGGTACAAAGGTGCAGAAAATAGGTTTATGAATAGGGTGAATGGGATTTATGAGAGGATTTATTTTTAATCGCTTGCCGAGAGGATTTAAATTTGTATGGTAAATCGCATGATTTGTAGAGGATTTAATAAAGGTTTATATTAATCGAGGATTAGTGCCCGGTGGAGACATGGTATTAAGTATAATAAAGTTAAGTTTGTAGCCTCTTATGGTATAGGCTCAACACATTTCAGTTTAAGGTCTAACGTAAACAAAGCCTTTTGGAGTTTTAGCCAATAAGAATTTAGTTGCAGCAAAATTAAAATATTTTAGTCCTATGTTTTTAGTTTTTCATAAGACTTTTACAGGCTCATGTTTGTTTCCATAAAAAAAAACACATTGCAAACATTCTAATTTTCTTTATACATAAAGAAATTTCCTTAAAATCTAGGGACTTTAAAGTATATAAACTTTTAATACAAAAAAAAAATTAACACTAATTCCATGCAGACAATTTATCGTCGCCTTTTGGACGCACAGAAGAGTAAAACACACGTTGATCCCGAAGTGACTCTGCAGTTCCTCAAGAGTGCCGTTTATTACTTCTTGACTGACAAGGAGAACTCACAGGGACACCTCAAGGCGATTGAAAGTATTTTGGAATTTACCGAAGCCGAGAAGCAGAATATCAGCAAAGCTAGAATATCAAAATAAACCGTCAAGTGTTTTTAAATAAAAATTTAATTAATTATTAAAAGAGTAGCCTCTTATGTAAATTTAAGAAACAAATAGAAAACTATTATGAATCAAAACATTACATTATTATTTTATTTTTTCATAAAATAATTTTAGTGATTTCCTTTGAGTTAAAAAAGTTGTTTTAGTTTTTTTTATTTGAATTCAATATTATTTGTAGCAGATTTTTTTATATTAATTTTTTTTATTATAAAGATAAAATACCTTAGAAATGTTATTTAAAGTATAAATACTTATGGGAATAAATAAACGTCCAAAGACAAGACATGTGATTAAGGTAAAAAAAAATAAACAAATTCGCTTAATATAATATATTTTAGCAAGGCTTACTTATTGAAATCGATTAGATACAGTAGATAAAAAAAGGTTGCTGACTTCTTTTTCATGCAACAAAATTCTAACTAAAAATTAAAAAATATCTTAAAACAATGTAAATGAAATATTCTAAGTTCAACTTATAGTGCCTAAATTCAAGCTAAATTATGATGGAATAATTTGGACAAAATACCGGACGGACGTTTGGAATGATGGTGGAAATAAAAAAAAAAAACCTACAAAAATAAAACTAGACGTACCTTAAATAAAAAATTTATTTGTTCTATAGAACCAGAGATAAATCTATATTAATAAGCTACTGAATTTAGACGCTGATGTTGTGTTATAAAAATAATCACTGGAAAACATCGATATAACGAACCACAACGTTCTTATGGGGTTCGTTTTAAGTTAAAAAAGAATGGAAATAAAAACAAATAAACAAATTGACAGTAAAGCCTCTGATGATTGAATGAATTTGAGTTTTGAATGCATTATTTTGGCAGACTTAGGTTCGGTTATCTGTTATCTGCACACACTCAGCGTTGGGCCAAAGTCTACAGGCTCAAGACAGAGAACAGACACATAATTGAGGGCAAGTCATGTAGGATCACTATATCCACCACGTTCTCTTGGTATGCCAACGGAAGAGCCAATAGACATCGGAAGACTGAAATGTGCCGTCTTATGTCATATGACTCAAGTGAGTAGCTCTGTTCTAAAGGTAAGATTAGACTGCACGCCTGGAGGCCTTTTTTCTCTCATCTTCACTGGCATTAAGCATCACTGAGTGTCATCGTGATTTTTCTGAATGGCATAAAATGTCCACCTATCAAAATGAGACACACGACCAGCACTTTTAAGAGTTTAAAATGGCATTTTGTACGTAAGTCAAACAAATCTAGGTTATTAAGAACAGCTGACTCGCTTGACAGTATTCTTTGTGACATATTCCAGTAAGAGCGGGCTTACGAGCTGCAAAATTGAGCTTAGACGAGAAAAATACTCAAATACTTAGACCAAAATTCAAATTAGGCTCATAATGCAACGACAGATCGTTTGATAGGGAGTGAATAACAGTGTCAAACGGTTATGCTTTGTCGCATACCCGTTAAGTTGCGTAATAATTCTGTAGGAAGTACTCTAATTATTTCTTTTTCATCTTATTTTATACAAATTTACCCTTTTAGGTGCCATTTCATATTTCCCAACCCGTTTAACGCCCTATATTTTTCAACACTTTTACTTGCCTGCATCCAAAATCAGAATCGATTGAACTTTCATCGATTTCCGCAACTTCTTTTTTTTTAATACTGGGGTGGACGGAGGCTTAAATTTCAAAAATTTCAAGAGATATCAATATGCACCGCTATAGCAGCAGCAGGTATACAATACCGAAGCATCCGATATTATGGTTATACTACCCGATATTCATGTGCTAAAAAAACACCAATTTATGAGAGACATTATTGGCCTTTTTGGTTGGTCGTCCAGGAGCATACTGCACTCTCTTGAAACTGTTTTCTTGGACTCGTTTGACAGTGTTCCTCTTCTGGACAGGAGAAAAATTTGCTTCTGGTTTTGAATCCAGAATCAAAACCAGAAGCACTCACACACTCATACAACATTTCTCCCCTGTAAAACAACCTGTGCTTCACAAATACAACGCCAAACAAACTTCAAAATCAAGAAAATCGTGTTTGGCTGTTCGGAGGTACAACCCCAATCCGGGAGAAGAACGCCTTAGTCCTGGATCGCCAACCATAAGACCATATAAAAACTGCCAGAATGCGTAGTGCGACATAGCATGTAATAGTAGTAAAGCTTCGTTCTCTCATAATTCCTCTAGACTACAAATAAGTTAACTTAACATTTAACAATTAGTTTACGCAACCGTAGTGTTTATCGCATTGCGTAGGTTTCTATCCAGTGACTTTGCACACTATAATGTCAGTTCGTGCGGCCTCACACTACGTCGCTAGGTCGAAAGGTCTTGTTTTTTGTAGTCGTCGCTCGTTGTTAGTATCGTTAAGGGTCTCGTTATAGGAAGAAGAACACTGATCTTTTCATTGTTGCAATGAACATGAAGACGTAAAATGTGTAATGATGTGTAAAGATGTAAAAAGACATTCAGAAGTCGCTGAATGCGCCCATCGATTCACTTTACGCACACACCCGCTCGTTCACTAAGCGATAATATACCTAATTGTCATTCCAGTCAACTGACAGCAAACTGACATTGAAAGGTCGAATTTCGCCACAAATTCATTGAATAAAACTAGTGGGAGGGTTACAATCCGCTTAGGCGAATCGTTGGATACCCCATCCCAATTGACCACTGTCAAGCTCCGAATTTTGTCATAAATCTTGGTTGTTAAATTTCAGTTTCATTTAACTTCAATTGTTTTTAGAATTTCTCAGTTAAGAATCTTCCCGCTGAGAAAGGGGCGTGGCATCCACTCCTTCTCAATTACATCGTATTTTTGTTGATATTTTTTATCAGAAGTGGTATACACGTGTTGATTGCATTTTCATATTAAAAATTTGGTTTATACTTAAAAACGCCCCCAAAAGTGGGCGTGGCGAGAATTTATTCAGTTGAGTTGAATATCTGAATATTTGATAGTGTAAGTTTTTTGGATTTAAAGCAAATATTTCAAATAAAACCGTTTATTAGAATGCATATTAAGTATGACCACGCCTACAAGGGGGCGCTATTCGCGTTTTTTTTTTTTTGAAATGCCAATCACAATACACTTAAGCGAGGATATCGCATACCAAATTTCAGCTTCCGGCGACAACTTTGATTTTTCATGCTATTAAGTAAAGTGGGCGTCAGTGGGCGGATTTAAAAAAATTTTACACTTGTACTGTTTCGGGACCTAGAAAGAACAGATATCAAGTTTCAAGTTCCTAGCTAAAAATTTAAGGCCTAAGAACTACCGACAGGCGGACGGACGGACGGACGGACATGGCTCATTCGACTTTCAATTCGGTCTCGATCATATGCCCTTAAGGTCTTGGCGGTCTACGGTGATTATTTCTCTATGTAACAAACTATGAATCAAACTTAATATACCCTTTATCCTATGGAATGGCTCTTTTTCACATATACAGTGCGTGTGAGTGAAGCATTTATTTTGACTTTAGTCCCCTGAAATCGGGTATCGACATGTGAGACTAATGTCAATTTTACTCTGGAATGTTTAACAAAAGTAGAGCCAGTTCCAAGAAACGTATGAACCTCGGGCCGTCTCTCATGACATGCCTGGTGGAACACATAGAAAGTCCCCAGTCCCCACTCACACATCACTAAACAGATGCTTCACTTTTTTCCCAAAACACCACTTCCTTGTCTCTTTATTTATTGCACAAATCAGAACATAAAATTATGACACTTGGGAAAAAACATGGTTTATTCAAGAATCAGCCTCATCATCGGATTCGAAGCAAAACAGATTGCTGATCTATGATTTTCCGGCACCGATAGTTGTGTAAACAAGCGGACTTTTTTTCACTAGTACCTATAAAATGACAGTTCCACCCGATGACGTCAGATTAAAAGTAAAGCTTAGTACTGTAATCGCGAGAAAATTTTGCTCCCATACAAAAATCTTTAAAGAGCAAAAATTTTGGAACCGGTTTTGCAAAGCCGTACGCAGCTGGCGTGCAAAATTCTTACGTTATTATAAATGTGCTAGTCGAAAGTCTCCACACAATTTTGCACGCAAAATAAATGTCTGGCAAATTTTTTCTCGTGCAAAAGCATTTACAAAAGCATGTACTAGGCAATAGATGATTACATTTTTAGGCAGAAGATATGAGTTTTAGATGTCGGGGATTGTTTAAAATTTAGAGAAATATGGAAATATCAGAATTTTCACTAAACAAAATTCTTATTGACGGAGACAGATACCTTTGACAGATATTTCTATTTGCGTGTGTACTTTGGGTTATTTTTTGCAGGCATTTTGCTCGGTGTGGAGTAAATAACTGGAGACTGCTGCAGCAGCAAAAAATTTTCGCGATCACCATACTAGCCTAAGGTCTGTCAAACAAATATAATCGATATCGAATAATAATTCGAAAATTACAAAAATATATAAATAGAAATATAGATAGTGCTAGAAAGCCCTGAATTTGTATACATACACGGTTGACAGTGTATGTTTAAACGTTGACTTATGAAAAAGTGAATGAACTAAAATAAAGCGTTGAATTCTAAGTAGCGATGTTTAAAAGTGTGATTTAAATTTAAATAAGTTTTTTTTTTTGATAAACAACGTGTTTCATATTGTAATTATTAAATTGAAATTAAGTTTTATTTGACGAACGGAACCCCAGACAAAAATATAATACGGTTTTCACACCGAGCCAGAATCTAGATTTAGAGTAAAAGAGTCCCAAATCTAATTAAAATCTATAAGATTTCCCATACATTTGTAGAATTCAGAATCTAGATCAGAATCTAGATTCCCACAATATCGAATACAAATGTGGTAGATTGTATTCGATTTTGTGCGAATCATAGGAAAATAAAAGCGAACACACTTTTTAATTCAATCAAAAGAAGACATGACAGCCGATGAAGTTTGTTTATGAAATAAAAAGGAGAAATATTTTCGTTTTTTTTTATACTATTTAATTGTGCGGTGATTTACATGTATTCTTCAGTGCTTCTTTAGTTATCCACTATTGTGTTTTACTTATTTGAATCTGTTTAACTTGTGACAAGAGTGAAAAATTGGATAGTTGATGTTCAACTGATCGAAAAGTCAACAAAATTTAGATTATTTTCGCAGTGTGAAAAGGGCGATTCGATTTAGAAATCGAATTGCTCAGAATCTTGATTCTGGCTTCGGTGTGAAAACGGTATACCAATACATTGCGAGGAATCGTTGTAGTGCTCATTTGAAGGTATCGACAAACCTTTTCGCCTGTCCATTGGACTGCGGGGGAATGGTGCGATACGAATGCTCATGAATACAGAACTGAGTTCCATTGTCTGGCATGAGTGTGTAAGGGAACTGTGTCTCGATAATCTCCGACCACTTTGAGTATACATCGACGATAACTAGGTACCATAAACCTCGGAACGGACCAGCGTAGTCTCTGTGAATCCTCTCGCAGGGACCTCTTGTAGTTGGCCAGGACCGTAGTATACATTTGACTGCAGCCTAAGCAACGGATTGACAGTTCGAGCATTTTTTAACGTATAACTTGGTGTCCTTGTCCAATTACCTTGAGGTGTTCCATCTTGAGATGTTCCCTCATCAGAAGTATTGCATGATCGGAAGAATACGAAAAATTTTAAGACAAAAATATTGAACTAAATGCTCTATTCCTACTGTACACCACAAAGCTACACAGATTACTCGCCAGATGGTGCTCCGCCGTGCACTGACAGCTGTCACCGTCAGTGTTCATTTTTTTTTATTTATCCTCTCCCTTCAGAAATTTTATTTTATTCCAACATTGGCCGCACTGTTCACTGCGATGTGTTGTCAATTTCTTGTGTTGAAGCAGGTCGCGAAGTTTTTTTCTTCCGACTTTTTTAATTAATTTCCAATTAAATCGAACGCAAAACCAATTAAAATCAATCCTTAGTGCCAACGTGAAGTGATTGCGACCAAAATCCAACCGAAAACCGACGCATTTTTGTGTGAAAAGTTTAATTAAAAACGCATAAAAAAAATTCCAATCGGTTTGAAAATTGAAATTCCTTTCGCGAGTGAAAATTTGTGTATGTGCACCAAATATAGGGAAGCTGCGGGAACTGCTAGCAAGCATTGGACAACACACAGAGTTGCAGTATCACCAGGGGCTGACTCCCTTGTGTGGACGGAGTGTGTCGTATTCGAGGCGACCCTGTGGTGTGCCGGAGATAAGCTCGTCATCCATGTAAGTTGAAGAAATGTTTTTGTGCTTCCAAGAGAGAGAGCCAGCGCTTCAAGGTCGGTTGGACTGTGAAGTCCGTGTGTCCGCCTCCACATCTTGCAGGAATACATAAGAGCCGAACCATACCTGGAGGCATCTAAAAAAGAAAATAGCAGCGGTAGGACCGTGGTAGCCAAGGCAACCGGTTTCGCAAGATTTCTGCTTCCTTTTCGCCTGTCCTGACCCCGCACTCACGGAGGGACCCAGAGTTCTTTGAACAGTGCTGCTCCACCTGCATTCCACCCGACTGAACCACCCGAATCGTGTGCTGTGTCCAAGGCGCGCTGGCAAAGCGAAGCGAAATCGAATGAAGTTGGAATTAGAAAACCCAGTGCGCGGCCTGTGTGTGTTTCTGTTCTGGTTTTCGCGTTTTTCTTTGCAGTGCGCGACCCATATTCCACTGCTTGGTGCTGTTCTTGGTTTTATTTGCCAACGCACTCCACACACACACACGGTCGGTCCGGTCCGTTGGTGGTGACGACGGCAGTGAGGCATCTATTGATAGGATTTTAATTGATCCACTTTACGCGCGCGGTTATTGCTTTGACCAGCTCCAAGTATCCATCGTGTGGGCAACGTACCCCGCAAACTGTGTGACCAACAGATTGATTCCAATTACAGTGTTGTATGTGCTCGTCGCAAGGTCTAGCGGAGTGAGTTGCATTCGGTTGTTTTCACGTCTTTTTGACACTGAGCACTTCTGGCTAATGCACTCGGCTAGGTCATTCTTTCTGGCCGTGTAAGCAGAATTTGGAATGGTTGATGATGGTGCTTCGTCGGGCTAAGATAGTCTTTTTCGTTCGGTGCTGTGGCGCGGGTTCCGCCTAAGTGATACGGTTGTTGCTCTATCCGGTTTTCTAGGCTCGCAAGAGGACGTGTTTGTCAAGCTGGTCCAGATCTTTTCTGCGTTTGTGAAGTGATTTGCGTGTCTTGAGAGTAAGTGTCCAAACATTTTTTTGCTCCACCTAGAACGGGTTTGTTTCCATTTATCTGTTTAGCCAATCTCTGGTGTTTGACTTGCTCAACTGGATTGCAAGGTTCTTATCGCGTTTACTTTAAGTTTTATTGCAAACAACACTTATCTCGGGATCTCAGCGGCGAAAGGTTGAAAGCTCCACCAGAAAAGGTTGTTGTCCCTTTGATGCTAGAAAAAATAGGAGTGTTGCTGACGGTAAAGGCGACCGATTGGGGTTTGAAGTGTTGATTTTGGGAAGCCTTAAGGCAAACTGAAGTTTATTAAGTATTTCTGCCGTTTTTTGCTATTTTATACTTCAAGTTGGTGCTATGGCTCCCAATGAATAGGGTCAACAATAAATCATTCTAGCTAGCCCGGACTCTAGCTGACAAGTTAGGAATAGCAGAGTGAGTTTTTCCCAGTCGTGTTCTAGGTGCGACTGAAAAGATTGGCGAGCTCACAACATAGTGTCCTCTTGTTATACACTTGAATGACCGCAGGAAAAAAAGCGATCGAAACAAGCTTAACACCAATTTAGTTCGGTCTGCGGTTTGGCTACTTCTGGACGGTACAGTTCCCATGTTATCAGATGTAGCTAGGGTAGGATTTCTTTCATTGTCCTGCGTTTAAGGCAGTATGCATAGGCGGTAACGTTATTCAACTAGTTCTCCCAATGCGAAAGACCTCCGTGCCTATAATTTCGACGTCGGATACATACCTTTTCCCATCACCCTTTTCTGGGGAAAGCAAATGATAACGATTCACAAAGTCTACTCGACTCGAAAGTCAGGGAACCAAAATGTAGTCAGGAAACTACAAGGAATTCTGAAAGCAGTCAGGATAAGAATTTTTGTGTTCTGAGCTATGCAGGCACATTTGTGCGCTTATGTCATTGTGTCTGACATTCCGCCATTTAGGGAAGACCTCCCTCTGAAGCCTTCATTCACAGCACCTCTTTTATGTCTGAGATTGTTCTGTATTGTTTTTTTGTCTACAATTTTTATTATTTTAAATCTGTTTAAATAAAAGGTGATCCAGTCAGTACTTTTAATACAAATAAACACTTAATGAGGCTAATTGAAAAATTATTGTTAAAAAATTTAATGTCTTACATAAGGTATGAACTTCTCAACCATGTATGCTGTGTGTGTTCTATTCCGCACATACAAGAGGACCTAACATTTTTGCCAAATCCGAAAGGCATTTTGAGGAGTTTTTCAAGACAAATGCTACTCACGGAGGGTTTTTCAGATCCTCGCGGAGGTGGGGACCTTGAAAAGAACGAGTCGTTTTGACGGTAGGATTCGAACCCAGACCTCCCGCGTAGCAGACGTACTGAAGTGTAACCTTCTAGGGTAGGTACCTAAATCCATTATGAGAATGCGGACATGCCGGACATTAAATAAGGAAGGTCTTCTGCACTGCCTTTTGAGTAAGACTATTTTACTTGATGTGCCTTGGCTGGCTGGTGTACCTTGCTGCAATGCTAGAACATCGTCCTAGTTAATTTATATCAGAGAATTTTATTTCCCCCAGGTTTCCTTATTTTATTCTGCATTGGACCCAATAGCGTACTAAAAGTGCCAATGAAATTCTCCTGCAGCATTTTCGAGAATACGCTGTCGAGGAAAAAACCATTATGGTTACTTTTATATTGATCTCCACTGCGACCAGCTAATAAACATCAGATATCTCATGGCGAGCTCCCTAAAAAAGTGTGTCTTAAATATCACCAATACTCCAGTGTAAATTTTAAAGCACTCTTTCAATATATCAAAGCATCAACTGGTTTCCAGTGTAACTAGAAGACAAATAGCCCATCCTTCCAAGTAGAGTTTTTCAAGAGCCATTCAGTCTCTTTTTTTCCTTAACCATGTCCCAATAAAAATAAGAAAGACAAAGAATTTTTTCAATGAATGCAATGTTTCACGCGCGTTATTAGTTCTTATACTTACTTAAGGTGGCGCTAAAGTCTGCTCTGGGGTGGACCTGGGCCACTGTCAACAAGCTTGGCCAGCCAGCTGTGTTTCCAGCTAGGCGTCTCCACTTTTGCGCCACCTTAGTCTCGCCCTTTTTAGGCCAAAGAAACAGCGATTGGCCAGAGTTATCCCTCGTTTGAATTCAGCGCTAGTTGACATTACTGTTTTGTGTACAGAGTCATCTACATTACGTAGATTCATTACTGTTTTGTGTACCGACGACAAAGCTTGGGCAGTGCATGAATTTGTAACTAGATTGATGCGCTGTCCGATTCCATCTTAAGAATTGTTCCCCTGAACCCTTATAATTAAATCGTGATTACGGCCGATTTCAATTTGTATTCACAATTCTAAGTGGCTTTGACATTCTGGTCAGACAACACCCGAAGGATGGTATGTTGAAATCTTTGCTGATTTAAATAATCTGATGCAACTTGTAAACGAGCCTACACGGGTACCAGACGTTAATAGTTTTTCCGCGTACACCGTAAATGTAGCTACTATCTCCCCTAGGTTCCTCAGACCACTGCGTCATTTAAGCCAAATTCATATTGGGGGTAGTCAACCATATAAACAAGTAACTCCGAAAAGAATAGTCTGGCAATACGAGAAAGCCAACTGCGATGGTCTTAACGACGTCTTCGATCATTTTAACTGGTCCTTGAGCTTTCTCGATAACAACGTACAGATGCCGCTGCTGATATGATATCCGACACCATCCTCCCTCGTATGAGCTCCTTCATCCTAAACCAAAGGAGAACTGGTGATATGACTCGAGCCGTAAAGTGGCAATGGGTTAAAAGAGTTAAGGGAGGACCACAGCCTCAGGCTTCGGCTTCGCCCCGTTACGATACGCGGGCTTGAACCGGCCTTGCAATGACATTTCGCTCATGGAGAGAGAGCTTGTATTGTGCAGTCACTACGTTCTCCAAGCATGCCACGATAAATTAAAGAAGTGAGTAGGTGCAAGAGCTCGTCTGTGACAAACTTCTATATACCCGACCCGACTATATACGGTGTAACACCAAATCTTATTTTTTTTTGTCTCGAATTCATATATTATTTGTATAGGCCACGCCCCCAAAAATGGGTCTGGGCTAAAAATTAAAATTAAATAATTGTAATTAAGTTAGAATCATGACAAAATGCGCTGAACCCGAAAATTATTGCAAACAAGCCCGTTTTTTTTTTCTAAACACGCCCCTTAAAAATGGGCGGAGCTCAAAACTTTGTATGGATTAAAATCTAGCAAATAGTAATATCTTGAATATTTGTTATAGAATTTTTTTTTCAATTTGGAGTAAACTTTCTGAGAAATCTGAGAAAATTTGAAATAGAGGTTGTCTTACATTGAAGCCAGTAGTGGGCGTGGCCGTCGGCGGATTTAATTAATTTTTACACTTTGTCTGTACAAAGTAAGAACCAAGATATACTCCAAGTTTGAGCGTTCTAGCTCAATTTTAAAGACCTAAAAACTTCACACGTACGGACAGACGGACAACGGACGGACTGACATGGCTTAATCGTAATAATCTACGGTGATTATTTCACTGTGTTACAAAGTATGCATTAAAATTAATATACCTACGATCGGGTATAAAAATACGCACACACAGCCGAAAGGCCTGGTAGCTAGTGCTGTGTACATAATTATGTGGAACATTCATGTCCAACTAATAAATAAATATTACGCAATCTGTAAAATCTGTAAAATATTACGCAATCTCTAAAAGTTCTTGGAAACGTCAAAGCCCAGGCTGCTTTGTGGTTCCCGCATTATGTTTTTAGTCTTACAAGTTGTCCTTGTACATCACAGATAAACCGGAAAAAGTTTAAACAAGTCAGAAATGACTGTAATGCTCGTATTCGCTGTGTTAAGTCCCTATACGACCAAAGGTTGAGGCACAAAATTATACACTGTCCCAAGGGAAGGTAGTTAAAAGTTTTGACCTGTCGTAAAAAATGTTAAATACTGCGCCTCATCTTTTATCCCAACACTGGTTTACAAAAGCATTCCAGGTGTCGCATCTCTAGAAAAAGCAAATCTACTTGCAGCTATTGAATAAAGAGACAAGGAAGTGGTGTTTTGGGAGAAATGTGAAGCATCTGTTTAAGTTGTGTGAGTGACGACTACCCATGTGCTCCACCAGGCATGTCATGAGAGACGGCCCGAAGTTCATACGTTTCTGGTAGCTGGCTCTACTTTTGTTTAACATTCCTGAGTAAAAGTGACATTAGAACCCCGACTCGTGACGCATACACTCACTTGTCGATACCCGATTTCAGGGGACTAATGTCAAAATAAATGCTTCACTTACACGCACTGTATATGTGAAAAGGAGCTTATCTTTGTCTCTTTATTCAATGCTTGCAGCACATTTCGCTGCAAGCTCCAGGCTACCAGATTCTGCGATGACCCTGCCTGTACTTAAGCGCATCGAATATACCATGGGACAAATTCACTTCAGCACTCGTACAGTCAGAAGAGCACTTTAAGATCTCAACATTCACAAATCCGCTGGTCCACATGGAATATCCCCCTTTTGTACTGAACAGGTGTTCTTCCACGCAGGCAAAACCATTGTGTAAGGTTTTGAATCGGTCCTATTCTTCAGGTCTCTTCCTGAGTAGATGAAAAAACTTTGTCCTGCCCGTCTCTAAAAAAGGCGATTCTTCTTCACCCTCTACTTCTCGTCCAATTGCACTAAGCACTACCCCTTCTTTCTAAGCTCATGGAAACGTTGATTAACATTCAGCTTATGAAATATCTTGAATCACGGAAACTCCTTAATGACCGTCAGTATGGTTTTCATAGCAAAAGGTCCACTGGTGACTTGATTGCATATCTCACTGAAAAGTGGAAGATCGTTGCACTTGACATGTCAAAAGTATTTGACACGAGTTTGGCATCAAGCTCTCTTAACCAATCTCTCATTCAGTGGATTAGTAAGGGCTCTGTTATGTCAACGACTCTCTTCCTTGTTTTCATAAATGATCTTCTGTTCGCCACAACTAATCCAATTCGCTCTTTCGTTAATGACAGTAACTTCAGTTTCTCTCAGTTTCGTTCTCGCTTCTTCGCCCCTGCTCTTCGGACGTAGAATTGTCAATATTATAATGTGGCGACAAGAAAATAAAACGACATGTAGGAATCGCTTGATGCACCCATCGATTCACTTTACGAACACACCCGCTCGATTCACTAAACGACACACCCAACTGTCATTCCAGTCAGCTGACAACAAACTAATTTCCGAAGTTCGAATTTCGATATCGAAAATTTCACCTCCATGGAATCCAGCGGAAAAGTACAAATAGAAAATTACCAAAGGGAAAATACAGAAAGTACTAGAAGGTGTTTAATTTGTATAAATACACGGGTGACAGGCTCGTACGGGACAGTTATATTTTAAGAGTTGACTTGTGAAAGTCGATAGCAAATTAAAAAGTGATTGAATTGAAATAAAGTGTTGAATTCTAAGTAGCGAAGTTAAATTAAGTGCGGTTTGAATTTAAATAAGTTTTGTTTGCTAAATAAAGTGTTTTTTTTGTGAAATTATAAAAAGTGAAATTGAGTTTTGTTGAACGAACCCCAGGCCAGAATATTACACTTCGTATGAGTTTAATGCTTTCAAAACTCAATGCTGTCTTCTGTCAGTGAAGCAAAACCAAAACACCCAGCCATTATCCATGTTCTTGGTATGCGTGTTAATGAAAACGTTGCGTTGCAATAACCACATATCCGACGTCGCCAAGAACGCTGCGACATGATGAAATGAAAGATGCAAGAAATAATTCACCACTTCTGATTTGGCTGGAACACAATTCTCATGTCTGGGCTGGTGCTCCTAAAACCGCACTGCACCTGCTAGATAGAATCCAAAAAACGTGCGAGAAAACTTATCGGTGACAGAAATTTTGCGAAGTCTATTGACTTCCTCGAACATCGACCCAATGTCTCTTGTCTCTCACTGTTTTATCGTTTTTTTTGATGACAGCATATATTTTGGTGCCGTGGCGTAGTGGTAAGTCAGTGTGCTTACTACGCCGGAGGTCTGGGTTCGAATCCTGCCATTGTCACCTGAAAAAAAAACTTGTTCTTTTTCACGGTCCCCACCTCCGCGAGGGTTTGACAAGCCCTCCGAGAGTATCAATTGTCTTGAGAAACTTCTCAAAGTGCCGTTCGGATTCGGCAACAAATTTTAGGTCCCCTTGTATGTGAAGAAATCAACACACACAGCATACATTGTTGAGAAGTTGGCCCTGGTTCACGTCGAGCTGTTGCGCCACTCTATTTATCTATTTTTTTTTTTCATATTCACTGCCTCACGAAGGCTTCACTGACATCACGTTGTGTTCTTCCGATTAAGTCATTGTCGTCTGCGTATGCGAGTAATTGTTTGAACTTTTGAAAGACTGTGCCTCTGGTGTTGGCGCGGAAGCTCTGCATCATTCTCTTAAGTAAAGAAAACACATGACAGCGCGTCGCCTAGTCTAAATCCTGTTTGTCATCAAATGTTTCAATGAGATCTTTACCGACCTTGACGGAACTGACGAGTTTGACAGGGATGCCAACACTAGACATTGCCCCTATATAGCTCATCTCTATGAATGCTGTCATATGCGGCAAACAAATCAAGAAAAAGATGTTTGGTATCGATTTGGAATTCCCGAGTTTTCCAAGATTTCCCGCAACATGAGTTTTTGGTCGATTTTAGACATTCCTGGCCTGAACCATAATCAGTGCGAACGTTGCCAAATGTTCATCTTCAGGTTAAATTATAGAAAATTATTTAGTTAATAAAGAAATTTATTGATCTATCAATACGTTTACTTTAACAATTTACTTTAAATATACGTTTTTTTAACAATGACAAGGACATAATATTTCGTGTACTGTCAGGGCGGTGGTTGCCTAGCTAATGATATTGGGAATTTCATTGTAAATAATGAGTTTTATAGATTCTTATCTGGAAGTAATTAACCAGTTTCCATGTAGGAAAAAAAATTTTAAATTCCTTGAAGTAATAAAATTGCCTTAGTTGAAGGTTGCTAAAAGTCAAAAAGACTTTATAGTGAGCTAGACGAGTTGCATAAATGCTGCGGATGACATATTTTTCTAAAATTATTACTTCCTAATCAATATTGGCTAAGATTAAAGTGTCCGCAAGATATCATTAAAGTGTCCTAAGCACTTGCTATTGTGCACCTTTATTGAACATCTCCTAAACCAAATTATGGTGAAATTTGACATACGCCCGCTGATTCGCTAGAGCTCAAGCTCACAAAACAGAAAACTACTTCTTTTGTTTTTTGGTTGAAGCACCCATTGGGCTCTTGGTGAAATCTTCCTTCCTACGAAACATAAAAAGGGCAGGTGTAAGGCCCGAATCAGAAAAAAGGGAAGACAATATGAGTAGGTACCGGGTGACAGATAGAAATTACTCATTACTTACGGCAGCGTTGAATCGCGTTAAATCCAGCAAATTTTACCCATTTCCACCCAAGTTTCTCCTCGCTTATGATTTATTTCTCATTTCTTTCGTTCCGGGTTTAGCTTTTGTTTTTTCCCAACTCATACAACCCGGCCAAGCTACGTGTTGAATTAATCGAGTTCAGCCCCCTTAAAGAGCAATCTTTACTGTTTACTCTCTCTACTCGTGCTTTACCCATTTGTGGCTGAAAGTTTCATATAGTGAAGGTCGGAAGCGACGAGTCACCAGTCGACTCTACGTCTACACAATGGCGACCGCCAACGAGTGCCAATCTATTTGCTGTGGATAAAAAGATGAGTAAAACGCATATTTAATAATTTCACCTCCCCTTAAATTCCACCCCCCATTTGTTTTGTGCGGCGTTTAGCAGTTTGCATATTTTACCCGAGCAAAGTTGGAAATTTTTCGCCAGCAAAATGAAGTTTTATGACAGCGATGTGAGGTTGCCTTTAAATGAACCAGATTTCGGCGAAAGATCATCATGTTCCCGCAGTTTAAGAAAGTTTTGTCATGTCAATGCGTTGGCTGGTGTGACATGTGTCAATCAAGCGGTTTGTAATTTGATTTTTCACATTTTCATGTCAACGAAACGTGCGCTGGTCTGGCGTTACAAATTTTGTTATCAGTTTGTGTTTCAATTTGTTTTTTTTTTTTTTTTTTGTGTGAGAAGTGAGTACCTCTGGGAATTCCATCTATGCGCCGCACTTAGGAAGCAATTAGGAAATTAAAAAAAAAAAAATGGTGGAGAACCTTAGTTATAAGTTTATTTATGTCTGCGCTCTGTGTGCGTGAAGATAGCGTCAAAGTGGCTCTTAATTGGTTAAATATTTACAAAAATACTAAACGAAAAGTTGGTCAATTTTCTATTGTTGACAATATAAAATTCAACATTTCCACACAAGTAAGTTCGAAGCCATAAGTACAATTGGCAAGAGTTCTGCTACTGTCATGTCTAAAAGAGAAGAGTTGCATTTAATTCATTAAATTTTTATATCACCTTGCTACCATTTTAGGGATACTGTGATAGTCACATGTACCCTTATTTTGAGTAACCATGCACTGAAGAGCATTCGAAAAGACTTATAAGTATATGCAAACATTTAACCTTAAATAAATAAATAGAGTGGCGCAACAGCTCGAGGTGAACCAGGGCCAACTTCACAACAAGGTATGCTGTGTTGATTTCTTCATATACAAGGGGACCTACAGTTTTTTGCCGAATCCGAACGGCACTTTGAGAAGTTTTTCAAGACAAATGATACTCTCGGAGGGCTTGTCAGACCCTCGCGGAGGTGGGGGCCCTGAAAAAGAGCAAGTCTTTTTTTTTCAGGTGACGATGGCAGGATTCGAACCCAGACCTCCGGCGTAGTAAGCACACACACTAACCACTACGCCACGGCACCCCACAAAAAAAAAACATTTAACCTTGCCACATGTTAAAAGTTGCATGGGATTCGGGACCATATTCTGTACTTCCTTAGTCGCTTATATTTAATTATTGAATGTACAATACATGCGGTTGAAAAACTTACTACTGTCGTATTTAATTTGTCAGTCAAGACAAGCCGTTCTTTAGAGTTTGACAAAAGAGGCAGTAATAAGTTTCCGCGAAATCCTGTCCCACCAAACAACTGATGTGTATAAGAGGAGTGGTCTTACCATGGCCGAGTAGATCTTGTGGACGCTTTTCGGAGATAAACCCGATGAAAGTGGGCAATGCTTTTTCGGTTTTGCATTCAACATGCTTGAGCCGAACCTTTCTATCAAAGATTATTCCCAAATATTTGACTGCATCACATATCAGGATAGTGACACCTTTAAGCACGAGCTGAGTCCGACTTATGACCTTCCATCCATCTCGTGAAGATAGCAACGATAGTTTTAAGACAGTTCACTGAAAGCCAATTCCAAGTACACCAATAATCGATCAATACTTGGAATCCCCCCTAAGTTTGAGTGGACCTTATACAGAGTTGCCAAGCTCCTCTCTTAACTGTGCCCAATTAGTTTTTCTCGGAATTCTCCTCTTGCAAAGGTAAAACTTCAGGGCGGATTTGAAATTCGATTTATCTTTGATCTGACAAGGTCCAATCCGGCGATGGTTTCCATTTGGTTTGAAAAATCTGTTGGACAGGGTAGGGTCAATTACCTGCTGCCCCTGGCAGTAACGAATGTAGGTCGACGACCTATGTGTTGTTAATGATGATGTCAGGCGATAGGGTGAATTCCAAAGGACGGTCTCCTCTTGCGTTACATTTGCTGCTGCCATACACAGTGTTATGAGCATTAGTATCGCAACACAAGATGAGGCCCAAACCTTTGGGTTCACAGTATTCTCCAAGATTAACGACTATGCCCTTTAGTGAGGAGGAGGTAGGGATGTGGAGAGTTATAGGGGAAGTAAACGATGCAATTTCAAAGGTTGACAAAAACCTTCGGTTCTTAACTGCTTCGAAGGATTTCAGCGCAATAAGGCAAGCCGTCCTTCGGACTTCTTAGCGTTAAGAATGTTGTGAGAAGTGCTCAATCCACCAAGACCACAGATGTCACCTATCCACACTGAATTCCTGGATGCAAGTTATGCATGTTTTCGTACTACAAGCCGCAAGCCTGCTACCTAGAAGAGCCTTGTAATTCTGTAAGTTGATCTGAGTAAACATTATGGATGTATACTCAGGGTAACGTACCTTATTAGCTCTGTTTGGCAGTGAAATGGAAGTGAATTCTACCAAAATGCAGAAAGGGGCCCATGTGGTATACCTGTACTTGCTGACCTCAGCGGAAGCCATATGTCCCTTCTCACGACCGAATAACTACTATCTTCATCAAGACGATTTTTTCTCGGCCTTAGAAAACTGACAATCCAAGTTCTTGTGTCGAGGCCACGATTCTCGGCTCGCAAACGCTTCCTTTTCCCCTGTTTTCCAGGCTTGGAGTAAGATTGAATGCCTTTAAGGAGATTTGTGGTCCACCACACCGCGCAACCACTCCTGGGTTTGCTACGATGAGATCTTCACGTCCTCAAGGTCCGTCCTTAAAATCCCCAATGGGTGCCGGCATTAGTGTTCACAGTCCGTAGCACTCATACTATTTTCATAACTTGGCTTCCCTATACGAACTGCTAACGAGGAGACACCTGTAGTTATGCGCTGCTGTATCTCCCATAGAAGTTCCCTTACCTTACCTTAGCTGTCTTGCGTGGTTTTCAACGCGTGGTGTTCCAGTGGTACACTGACCATCAGGTTCGACCGCCTCGTCAAAGTTTTGTCCACTTGTGCTGCAGCCTGTTAAGGTCGCATCACCAGCATCCATCAACGCAGTGCACGGGCAGCACTAACGCTTGCTGGACTAATGCCCGTGGAAGTTTCATTTGGAGACCGTGCGCAGGCAGACCATGGGCCTGAGAAAGTGTTTCTCATAAAGAGCTTGGGTTTCTTCTTGTTTTTCAGTTCAGCAAAAGTGGAGACGATATGGCCTATGTAGGGGACTAGTTTACTTCAGTTGAACAGGCTTTCAGCAACCTGTCCCGCTTAATGAAAATAACCAAAGACCCGACGAGGCAGCAGCGCCCTTAGTCCGTGAGGCTTTATTTCACCACTTATCGATTTGCTGCTTTCTTTTCCTTTTCCACCGACCCTTAAGGCGCTCGTCCACTTAAAACTACTGCGAGAAGCCACTCTCGAGATGTCCGGGAGTACTCGCAGGGATTTGATTTTCTACCCTCAACTTCTCGACTCCTTGAAAGTCTCTCTGCGAGTTACTCTCGTGACTCACGAGAGTGGCTTGCGTTGCGAGCAAGTAGTAGTTTCTCGCAGTTGTTTTACTCTCGAGTAGACGCGCGCATTTAGTCAGAAACACCTCAAAGCTCGCCTCTTCCGGGGTCCGTTCAACCAACGACATACTCCGGCACGTCGCGTCAGTAGCAGTGCAGTGCTGGTTGCAGCCTCACTCATGCCCAGATTTCCGAGCGAATAGAAGTAGGATACGTATGGTCGCGTCAATCCCTTCACACCTCCAAAGCAAAGCGCCCCTCTCTTTAACTTAATGGCTTAAGCCTCAACCTTATTAGCCGCCTCTTGTAGCTTGTTTTTTTTGAAGTTGAAGCGTTAACAGGTTGTCCGCCCGATCATCAGCACAAAGGAGAACCTTGATCCGAATTCCGAACCTTGATCACTATCCTTCTGGCGGAGGCTCGTGAATATCGTCGATGAAAAGGGCGAATTCCAGAGTACACAGAATGGAACTTTGAGGGACGCCTGACGACTTTTTGAACGTCGTCGACCCTTCACTGCAACTAAACCCGCAAGGAATTTGGTGGAAGACAACAGAAACATTCGCGAAACTTAAAGCAAAAGTTATTTATATAACAACGCCAAAGGGCCACCTTCCAGGACGTGACGAAACTGTTTTTGGGTACTTTCTTCAGTCTTAAACGAGTGACAGAGGACTCAACGGTCCACGGCGAATGTGTCGCTTGTCGAAAAAGAGCCTTATTCAACTCGAATATCAGACAGAATGAACCGATTGCGAACAACAAGTAAATTTTTTGCTATATAACTGTGTACAGTGGTTAATGAGTCGCACTACTAGGCACGAGGTGCTGGGTTCGAATCCCGATCGAAGCAATAAAAGTTTTTCCACGGCCGCACCATTTGTTAGGCCCATTCAGTTAACAATGCATTAAAACTTATTGTCATTATGTATGTCACAATCACACTATGTCTTCACCGGCTGTAAAACTGCGATTAGTGGGAGACGATTAAAAATAAATCCACCTATCAAAAACAAGATTAATTGAACAGGAGCTAGCTTTTGTTGTCATTTTGGCTTTCATTGTGGCATAAAAAAGGTTTGTGCAAAGACTGAGTGAGATTTACGCGGAGATTTTAATACCTGCCGAGAGTATTTAAATTTGTATGGTAATCTCGAGATTCGTAAAAGATTAGATGTAGATTTAGATAATCGCGGATTAGTGTTCGGTGGAGACACGATAAGCAACCGAAACAGAACATTTTTTTAATGGCAACGGGAGTTATTGATAGTAAATTTCTTGGAACGACCCATCAACTAAAAAAGAGAACGGATTATTTACAGAGCTGAACACTTTTCTCTTTTGATTATTTTTCTTTTCCTTAAGCAGCTTTTGCAGAAAATGCCATTACAGATGCCACACGGACGTTTGACGTCTATCGCGGCTGCTATTTATTGAAGAAAACAAATTAATATGAGTCTTCTGATGTGAACTCTTCTGTTTGTTTTCGAATCTGCTTAATTTGAGCAGAATTCTGTTAAAGTATTCACGGCTGTCACAATTGTAATGTAACTGCAACAGAACCAACGACAGACCTTTCAGCATTCTAAAAATAAGCCGAAAATTCTTTCTGTTCTGCTTCAATTCCTTGTCCCAAAAGAACATAAAAACGCCCGTTTTAACATTAATTGTATTGCTATCACATTTGCTGTAAACTATAACTAGGCACAGTACTCATATATACAGATCGGTTGCCGGCACACTTGTACCGGAAATATACCCCCGCTATCTCATGTCTATAATATAGCAACTTACTCAACTCTTAGCGACCTTGTTTATCTATTGAAACAAATGTTTTTGAATATTGAAATATTTTCTATACTTCTTCATTGCATTTGACAATTACTCAAGCCTACAATCTGATAAATTTCTGATAAAACACGTTAAACCACTTTTCATTTGACACAATCATAAAAACCGAATGAGATCGATTTGTGACAGAAGTTAAGCGTCACAAAAAGATAACATGTTTCCATATTCGAAGAAACTAGTTTCCCCATCACGTTGTCTCTAGGTCAGTCTAATGAAAAATATGATGGTTCGTTCAACTATTATTTTTGGCATATAACAGTTACCCCAATGACACATAGCTCTCAATGTGTCACTTTAGAACTCGTTTGTTGAAATGAAAAAGTACCAATTAGCATGCTGCTGCTAATAGTTCAGATTTTTTAAGCTCTTGCACTCTTTTTTTGTTCGGCGTAAAATGGTTTCGTTGCTATCAGTGATGAAATTTTACATATACACGAGTGCTTAGGGCCGTAGCACACTGTGTTTTGTAGCATAACACACGATGAGTTGTCAAGATAAGAACTCGAGCGCTAATCTAACCACCAGGAGTTTGAAATTCACTCACTTGTAAAAAGTCATTAATGGGTTGAAATAAGCTCTTTGGTTGGATTTTATCGCATAAAACTCATGTTTCGCTCATCAGCTCTCTATACCCGTTGGTATAATCAACTTTTCCGGCATGTGCTTAGCAAAGTAAATAATTAAACGGATAAATAGAGTGTAAATAATTAACAGCTGGACAAGGAAGCCCTACACAAGTCGGCTATACACACATGATACTTTTGTTTTATAATGAAAAAAGTTAAATTGACTAGAATTTTAGTAGTCTCTGTGTGTTTTAAAGTGCAACAAAACCTTTTTTTAAACAATCGGATCGATATAAAAAAACTTTTTCCCTTCTTCTATGCAACATTAAAGTCGTCGACACCTGATACGACTATATGTACTTCCTTCATACCTATAGAGAGTCTGTTTATGTATACAAAGGGAAACTTTTTCCCCCCTTTTTGATCCAGGAACTTCCTTCACACTCAAGATATAAATAATTGAGTGCACTTGTGCGAGTACTTCAAAGCTCATGACAATTGCCCGAAAAACTTCCTCACAGGAGCAGGACTGCTTTGACAAGGTCCTGTGAGGTTTTATTTTTATTTTGAGTTTAAAGTTAAAGCTGTAAATCTACAAAGAGGGGCTCGTTTTACACTTCAAACACAAAAGGTCGAAAGTATAGTGTAGTCCAACCTGTTGTGGAGGTGCGACAACACTCACACCGAATGGCGTTATCCTTCACTGGTTTGGGAAATTTTCCCAATTACTATTTAATGAACGAGTGTGAAAGGTGTGCGGCCTGGTCTGTTCTGGACTCTGTACCTACCCTCTCCTCCTCAAAGCACTACCTAATTGCAATTAAAAATTTACAGTAAAATTTACGGTCAAAAACACAGGGCCTTACCTAGCGTGACCAAAAAGAAACTCGTTCGTTACGTTCCCTAATAGAGAATCTAAGAAAGTGATATGACCTCGAGTCTGTACTTAAATTGTCCATCATCGCAAAACGGAAAAATCTTTTGCTGCTGAAACAATGCAAATCTGAGGGTATTCATATAATTTTGAAGTTTAGCCTGAAGCATCTGCGAAAGAAGTATCCACAACATCGTAAGAGAAAGTGATGGTGAGTGCAGCCGTGTGATGATGTCAATCGTGATAAGTTTTAAACGAAAGTTGGAGGTTAAATTCCTAAGAATGACCTTTCATCTGTCTGCGACTATAAACCTATCGCTGGATATAAAACCTTACATAAATGATAGAATGCCAACAGTTTTTTCAAAGAAAGTCATGCGGCGTTGTCAGGAGAATACTACTGCTTTAATTTGAGTACATTTTTGAGATTTGAGTAAATATGTATAGAGAAGACGATTCTTCAACAATCTTGATGCATTCGAGCTGTCATTTTCCCAAAAGGAGTAGGTAACTGATCCACTATTTTACAATCAGCGCGTCAGCGTCGAACCAGAGCCACAGCGGTAACGTGAGACTAGAAAATTTGTTTGTTAACACAAAACGAAAGCGTTAAAACCCACTACGGCAGTTTTGACTACAAAGTGATTGGACATAAGATATTTATCAAATTTGTCGTCGTTGTTACACATGTATAGTATATCCTTCACCAGGAAGTATAAGCGAAAATACATATTGAACATCATTTCGGAATTCACATCAGCAAAAATGTCAAAATAATCGTCGACGTCGGCGAGGGTTTTATAATTTTTCAATAAGGCGCCGCCCGGCACGGCTCCATACATTGCCATTGATTAACATCCATTTGACAACTCGTCCGAGATTCTAGCTCGCTCTCTCGCACTTGTTGTGAAACAGCCAAGGATCTTTCGTCGTTAGATGATTGACCTTAAATCTATTGCAGATTGGCCAATCGTCATTAGTCAGATTCCCTTTTTAACAGATTTCTAGTGTTAAGGTAGATTTGAATTAAAGGCACCTGTTGAGGCACATTTTCAGCTGTCTGGTGACAGTTTTGGTTACTTTTCAGGTGCTGCAGTCATATATTAACATGATTTTTTCGTGCTGCAAAGTCTAAGGGATTTTTTTTACAACAATCGGGTCACAAATCAATCATCTATTTCCAAGAGTGAAAGAACAGTCACCGTAGACAGTTGAGATAAGCCCGAAAAGCATTTGGTCTTATGGGAGCCATTGACGGCGGAAGCTGTCGCTCGTGAAAGGCTTCTGATTAGACTCAATGTCTCAAAAACCCAAAAACAATTTCGTCGCTTGTGGGCGGCCAAGCTAAATCATCTTGGGCCACTTGCGTATTGCGCTATATGTCTTGACGCTACCAAATCTTTAAAATTTTTTACTTCAGTCCGCATGAACAAGAGCCTTTTTTTGGTCTAAGGGTCAGATTTTCAGCGCAAGATCCTCCGAGTTTCAGAATTGAACTAAGGCTAAGGCTTTTTAATCAATTTCAATATCGGGTTATCCTTTGGTTTACTGGCCGAATTGGTCAGTTATACTATGTTTCCACCGGACAGACACTAATCAGCGATTAATATAAATCTTCATTAAATGCTCTACAAATTACGCGATTAACCATACAAATTGAAATCCTCTCGGCAAGCGATTAAAAATTGATCCCCTCATAAATCTCATTCACCCTTTTCCACTTTTAACCCTATTCCGAACACCTTAACAGTTCGAGAATCGAAAAAGGACACTGAAACTGTCCACTAAAGACATATCTGTCAGAATTACGATTTCTATTGGGATGTTTTCAACGAAAATCTTTTTTCGCTCCTAGAAAATTGCATCGCCACTCTCTTTCGACAGAAAAAACTTGCTCATATCAAATTAATCCTATATTGTCTGGTGGTATAGAGGTACTTTGGGATTTATTTTTAATCGTCTCGTTATCCTCGTATTAGTGCCGTTGGAAACATAGTATTAACAAAGGAATGAGCTGAAGAACTTTTCAAATACATTTTTCTGTTTGCGTTGGTTTGCGAGTTTCGAATTTGAGAACAAAACTGAGTGTTGATTGATCATCAGTCATTGAGTTCAAGAGCAATACCACAAATAAGTTGAATTTCGAACTAGAGTTTACCTCGGTTTAACTGACCAAGTTGGTGGGTTAACCTAAGTATAAAAACTGTGGAGAACATTTCAAAATTTGTTTGCTGTTCTTCTTTGTAAAATGGCAGTCGCTTCCGCTTCGGCTGTTTTTGAGTAAAATTACGTTTGACCAGATTCTCGACAACTGAACTGACAGTTGAGGAAGTCATTGCATTCGAGAATCGAAGTTATCGAATATCTTTATTGACGGAGTTATAAAATTGCTCCATGGGCTTACTCGAGATTTTAATACTTTGTTTTAGGGGTTCACTTGGCACTGAACTGGCCCTAAGTGGATCATCTTACCTATCGAGTACAGAGTTTCATGGTGTTTAAGGAATTTTTCATTATTGTGCATTATATTTGCTTAGTTAGTAATAAAAATGTAATTGTAATCGTTTTGTACATTTTCTTTTTCCTATTTTGAATATCACTTGAGGATCACTCCGTTTGCTCGAACAAAAAGAAGTTAAGAATGGACAAAATCTCGAATGACAAATTAGAAACACAAAAATTTCGAAATACAAAATATCAAATAAATTGTGAAACGCACAGTATTTTTTTGGGATTCTTAAAATTAAAAAATTTGAGTAAGAAAAAGTTTTACGATAGTATCTGCCCAAGCAGGTGGGTTACAGGGAGCAGCACGTCCCCTTCATACATATTAAACTAGGCAAAAGACAGCACAGGGCGGTTTCTGCTATGTCTGAGACAGGACGAGTTATATCGATTTCAAGGCTGCTTGTGACAGCATCTTCGAACACCAGGTTATTAGTTATGCTAGTATGACACTTCGTTTTTCACTCATTGATTTTCACTCAAATGATTAAATGCCATCAGAGTAAAAGAAGACAAATATATTGGGTGATAAGGACAACATTCAAAAGACGTGTAAACAAACAATGAAAAAAGCCGTCACAATTGTAAACATCGCGTGGAAATATACTTTTCCCACATTTCTGTGTGTGATACATGCGTAAAAAATTTAAAAAATGAGGAACTGTCAAAGAAAATGAAAACTCGCACTCATATTTTCTTACGTTACTTCTTCTTACTCATATTTCCTTAGATATCCACACAATTTTTTCCAATTTTTGTAACTGTTGCGTACACACTCACTCTCATTGAAAAGTTTTGTGTTGAAAGTGTGTCGCTCTTTTAAATGCATTAAAACTGAGAAAAAAAAGGAGAAAAAATTAAGTTTCATACCACCACCGCATTAGTGTTTAGTTTTGATATTCCTGCGAAACTTTTCTGCGCTTGTGCTGATGCCACAAAAGGATTTACACAAAGTGACGCGCTGTGATGGATGCGACTTTTCTAATATCAAACTTGAAAGAATTGTGCAGAACTCCCGCGGCAACACAAGATGAACCATCTTTCAAAAGTCCGTTTAATAAGTAAGATAAGAATAAGAATAAGAAATAAAAAGGTGCGAATTTTGAGAAGCTTTTGTAAGTATGGCACGAGAGCGGCGAATTGAGTACATCCAATTTTTGCTTTATTTTCTTTCTTCCATGAAGAAAAGCCACCCAAAGCACCGACTGCACTTACTTCCTTCAGGTGGCGCTACAGTTCGGGTCTAGAGGAAAATCCTTCTGGTGATCTTGATCCTGTTTGCATAAACGAAAAGTGGATGAGGAGTATAACATCGAACTGTAACAGGAACACCGACCTAACCGGAAGGACCAGATACTGCGATGACTGAGTCACCAAGAGCAAATTGACGAAGGGACCAAAACTCATGTGGCGTGCGCAAGTGGAATTGTACGCACCTTAGTGCCTGTTTTCATTTGGTTGATCCTAACCTAACCCAAATTTTATTTCTCAAAATAGAACGGAGGTTGAACGGTGGCCACCACACTGGCGCTTCCCCTCACCATAGTAATTCTGACACATCAGGTTAGGATCAACCAAATGTAAACAGGCACTTAGGCAACTCCAATTGACACGCAGCCACTATTTCGTTACTTAAAATCCACTAACAAAAAATGTGTACTTTCACCGCACACTGCACGATCTGTGTGTTTGTTGGTAGCATATTCTCTACAATTAAGTCAAATTTGTATGCTTTTCTTTTATACTCGACTACCGCATTCTCACAAGCTTAGGCGGTGTGAACAAACACCGCCACCGCATTTAAATATGAAAAACACCGCAAATGCATTGCGTTTACACTCCACAAATTTTTGCAGATGCTTGGGAAGAAGGAGGTTTTGGAAGGAAAGGAAGTTTAGCTTTTTTTATCATATTGAAATTATAGCTGAAATGTCTTGTTTGGGTTATTTGCGGTACTTGCGGTGTTTTTCTTATTTAAATGCGGCGGCTTTGCGAAAGTACTCAAACAGCGCACAGTGCTTGAACTTATATGAGCGCATAATTGCAAGTCCTTACGTGTTTGCATAATCAATGCGATGGGGATACAAGTTGTGCGTGGGACCAACGCTTGGGGGAAAAAATCGAGAAACTGAAACATAAAACAACAGCGAGAAATAGGAGCAAGTCTTCTTCTTTGTCAAGTAATTGAAGTAAAATTAAAAACAGCTCGTTAACAAACCTGAATAAGACTCTGAAATTCCATCAGAATTATGGGCTCAAACTAACGAGAAAAGAAAGTGGCTCACTGGCATTGATTCATCAAGCTCCATTCATGAACAAATACTTCCATCTGCTTCGAACTTCCAGATAGCAACATTATTGATCTTTAATGACCACAAATTCCACCAACCAGTATAATAGAGCACACGACAAGCCTAATTATGCCAGGTGCTACGACTATTATTTTGCACTTTTCTCCGCACACATTAAGCACCTGTGGTGTGTCTATTTCTCTACCGCAGACTGTCACAATGTGTCACAACGACGAACGACCACAGGAAGAGGTGACAAGTCGACGTTGCAGTGCCAACAAGCGAGTGGTCCACCATACACACGCACAAGATGAGATGACTGATCAACCCATTGAGGTGGCGAAAAGAAAGGTCGTTCCTTATGGAGCTCTATAAAGTGTAGAGACCTACTCGTGCACATTCTTTTGTGGAACCACAAATCTGCAAACAATGAGTGTGAACGGTGAATGGATTCGTGGATGCTTAGGTCTGTAATAAAGTGGCTTATAAATGCCTTTATGAATGCACACCATGGCACAGGGGGTTAATAGCGATTCTGTGTCATGCCACAGAGGCTGGCCTCTCCCTCTCTCTCTCTGTCCCCTATAATATTTGCTAAGAAAAGAAAAGTCCATTGACATTGTTAACAACAAAAACAAAAACGAAAAAAGAAAAAATATTATGAAGAACTCTGTCGATGAATTCCACAGAAATAAAATGTCCACAAGGCGACGACGTGCCGGAGGAAGCTCACCCGGATGATGATGTTGACAACGACAACCTCAACCATGATGATGATTATGATGGCGATGATGCCGGATGAGGCCCACACTCTCATCTCATCGGCAGGGGTGGCCCCCTTGGCATAGAATCTAATTATATGAAATGTTATTCAGAGTTGAATCAAGTGCCAACTGGAATCACATTATGGACAGGGCTACACGATTGTATTAATATTGTTGTGGTCCGCGCACACTTATCGTCCAACAAAAGACGCGACAAGCAATATGCCCGCAATGATAAAACGATGATGAGGCGATTTATGATTGTGTATGGACAGCGATGATGGTGGCCGTAATTGGTAACGTTTAGAAAGCTAAAACGTCATTTCATTGCGCGCGGCTCAAATTCAGAAAGGCCCTAAGTGTATCGTTTTAATGCTGGATCACGATTCAAGAATAAACTCGGCGCATCGGAAAGTGTGGAGTGAGGAAGAGCTCAGTGAAATTTGATTAAAGGTTGTAAAAATGCCGAATGGGGTCTACGAGTTTGGGTTAAACGGGGGAAATTAAGTCAGTCTATTGTCTTGGTCTGTGTCAACGTGAAGATTTACCGAACAGGTTTTGTTCGTTGATTTTACCTTTCTTGTAGATTAATGGGTTGCCGGCCGGCCTAACGTTGTTGGTCGGGATTCAAGGTCATAGACTTTTAATGAGCCTTGATTTGCCGGTGTTTGGTTTTTTTGTCCGGGTATTCTAGTTTTTTCGCCGGATAAAATAATGATGTTGGAGTTTTTTTTTATAAAAATGTCTGAGTTCTAGGTTTTAAAGGGGAAGTTTCAAGGCAGATTTTTCGTTTAATAATGTGTATATTACCTTTGCTCCAAGCCAAGCTGGAGCAATAGTAAAGGAACTGCGCCAGCCGGTCATCAGGAAAGCTGAGCTTGGAGTGAAAGCAAAGATCTCAGTTTTTAATTCAGTGTTCGTTCCGACCCTCATCTATGGCCATGAAATTTGGGTAATGACCGAAAGAATTAGATCGCGGGTACAAGCTGCCGAAATGAGATTCCTGAGGTGCGTTGCTGATGTTACTCTAAGGGACAGAGTGAGAAACGTCAGTATTCTAGGAATCTTAATGTTGAGCAGCTACTTCTCCGAGTGGAGCGATCGATTCTTCGATGGTTTGGACACGTTGTTCGTACGCCCCCTGACAGACTTCCTAGACAGGTCATGCTAGCCGAGATGTGAGCGCGTTGCCCCCTAGTAGGCCAAGAAACAGGTGGTGGGATCAGGTAAAGAACTTCTCTGAGTCCCGCCTGGGGATTGCGCCGGAGTCTCTTGAGTTGGTGGCGGAGGATCGAGAAAGATGGAAGGACCATTTAGCCACTCTCGCTCCGCGACCCTTTTAAAGGATAAGCGGCATTCGAACATGTTGATGATGATGATGACCTTTACTCCAGTGGGTATATGCATTTCCATGGACGAACATTTTTATGCGGAAATAGCTGTGCAAGAAAAAACTTCGATTTGGCATCACTTTGCCAAGTTTCTAGGTAATAGACGGATTACCTAGTCCAAAACTGGTACAACCCATTAAGCTAGAAATAGATGACCACAGCAACATCGACGTTACCGTAGGACCACAATGCCCGTAGCGGTGGTATGTAGCAGTAGTACGTACTACAGCCGCGGAGCCATGTGGCGGAGTACGGAAAAAAAATTGAACACAATGGTGTAGCGCGGCTGTCGTACAAAAACCTCGCTTATAAAAAATGGCCGATACTCTGAGTTAATTTGAGCTATATTTAATATTTTTGTACAACGGATGACACAAATTCCATAAAATTTCCTTAGATTTAATCATCTCAATAAACTTTTCGACGTCCTTTTCCTCCATTGTTTACTTTACTTGTATTGATCTGTCTACCGTGTAGCGCTGTCAACCATGTAGCGCTACGAAAGTTAAAAGTTGGCCAACTCTTACTACCGCCACAGCTACGCGCTACCGCCACAGACACACATTGTGTGCGCAATACACTGAATACATGTGTTTTAACTTTTGACAGCTCTTACTACCGCTACTACTACCGCCACAGCTACATCACTGTGGTTCTACGGTTAAACTTTATCCTAAATTTCATTGTTGCTATGCAAGTGCTTCCAAATTCACAATGCAGCTCTGGTAAAAGATTCAAACGCAAAAAGTTTCTGTCGATGTTCTCAATCTGTTTTACACAACTTTCGGTGGTGGTTGTTAATGTTGCTGTCGATGTCAAAGTAGTTAATCTGTTTCTCGTATTACACCGCATCAAAAATCAAACTGCCACAAAAACCAAAAATTTTGCGTCTTTCTTTTTCGGTCAGAGTAGAGCTCGAGCTGTCAAACATAAAATTGAGTTCCTTTTTGTGCTCAGTATTATCAGAGCCCTAGACTTGACTATAGTGCCTCCTTGTTTTTTTTTTTTTGCTCAGAGCAGCGATATGACAGATGAATGGTGAAAAAAATTATAACAAAGAGAAATGGCGGACGAGACTTTTTATTCTTGTTTGCATCATTTTCACCTAGTGTTAATTTGTTTGTTTGGCTAGTGTTCTTTTGTTTGTTTTTATTTTGAGTACTGACAGACAATCAAAAGATGTTTTCAAGTGCGTTTACAATATCAGAACAAAGTAGGTTACTCTGACCACACTTTGTTCAGAAAACTCTGAGTGCTTAGGCTCTTTTCAATGCTAAATTATCTGAATAAAGAAAGAAAAATGCCCCTCAAAACATTTACACTGGTCACCGACAGAGTTTTACTTGTAGTAGTAGCTGATGCTACAGTAACGGCATGTCTCCACCGGACATAAAACAATTAGCGGGAGATGATTGAAAATAAATCCCGAGGTGTCTCCACCGGAAAAACATATCATTATGGCTTTCAAAAGAGAGTGACGATGACATTTCCCAGGAGCGAGAAAAAAATTCGTTTTTAACTCCCAATTATGTTGTTCTGCCATGCGTTGACAGTTTTATGGCCTTTTCTGTTGGTCGTACGAATACGTCCGGGAGTATTCTGGACTCTCCTGAAACCGTTAGTTTTGGCAATCGTTTCACTTTTCCTCTTCTGAAAAGAAGAAAAATTTGCTTCTAGCTGAGAATACAGAATTGAAACCAGAAGCACGAAAAAAATCATGCAACGCATGGTGTCAAGTCGGATAAATGTCATTTGTCCCTGGCAGAATAGCTTTTGCTTCTCAAATATAACCCCAGATAAACTTTAAAATTTAGAAGAACGTTTCTGGCTGTTCGGATGTGCAACCCCGACCCGGAAGAAGGACGTCCTGTTTTGGGATCGCCAACCGAAAAGGTTGGCGTAACATCACGTTTCCAAAGGACATAAAACAGCGATTAGCGAGAGACGATTAAAAATAAAATCCCGAAGTATCTCCACAGGAAAAAAATATAATTTTAACTTTCAAAAGAAAGTGACGATGCCATTTCCCAGGAGCGTTGTTAAACTCCCCATTGCGTTATTCTGTCATGTTTCGACCGTTTCACAGCCTCTTCTGTTGGTCGTCCGAAAGCGTCCTGGAGCATTCTGGATTCTCTACTGAAACCGTTTGCATGGCAATAGTTTGACTTTTCCTCTTCTAAAAAGAAGAAAAATTTGCTTCTGACTCAAATCAGAAGCACGCAAACAGTCATACAGTACAAGTGTCAGATTGGATAAATGTAGAATAGCTTTTTTTTTTCAGAAATACAACGCCCGTTAAACTTTAAAACCAAGAGAACGTGTTTGGCTGTTCGGATGCAAACCCCGATCCGGGAGAAGAACGCCCCGCTTCGGGATTACCAACCGAAAAGGCCATTAATTTCCTTTTTCGAGGCGCGCACTGTTATGAAGGTGTGCGAATAGGGTTAAAAGTGGCATTAAAGAGGTTTGTGAAAAGGGTGAATGAGACTTATGGGGAGATTGATTTAAGAATCCGATAATTTGTAGGAGATTAGTTGCAGATTTATGTTATTCGCGGAATATTGTTCGATGGATACAAAGAATAGATTTTACTGTAAGGTTTTCGCGCTAATCAAATAATTTTGCATTGCATATGAAATAAACTTCAAATATGCTACAAAAAAAAGTGTCACTACCAATCAAAGTCCGAGATTTGTCAAAAATTTTGGCGAAAATTGTCAAAAATCATTGTCAAAACCCGCGTTTTCCCATACTTTCAGGGTTCTTTCACAATGATACCTGACCGACTAGTCAAAAATAAATATTCCTTTCATTGACGTATTGGTATTTGTCTACGCGTTTACTATAGGAAAATAATGATTAACTTGTTTTTACCGTGTAGTAGTGACAAAGTTTATTGAAACATCAAAGTAAATCCCGTCAGTCAGCGATGTGAATAGGGGGATTTTAATAAAGCGATTTTGATCAAAATGTCGGATCTTAATGCTTTTTAACTTTGACTTTTTTGACAGATGGGCTCTCAGTTGTTGGTGTTGATGCATGTCAATGCATGAAAAACTTTTAAACCAAATTTCATTTTATCAAATATTATTTACGGCAATTCAAAATCTCCAGATGTTGTTAAAGGTTTTGAGTGTTTTCAAGAATCCTCGGTGTTTTAAAGGGTTTTCAGTAGCCAGCTAGATTTTTTTTTGCAGAAGTTTAAAATTTTCGTCATAAAACGCGCATAACTTGAATGGTAAAAAGGATTCACAGTCCGCGATTAATTTGGTCTAGTGTGGAATGTGGCTAGTGTGGAAAGTCAAAAAAAGATGGACAGTTAAAACCAGCATATTACACCTGTACTGAAAGGTTTCTTATTCTGTAAGGTTTTCTTTTCCATACTTGTAAGAATTATTTGCTTTATCGTTTTAAAATTAGATCCATAAACTCGATCCTCTATTCCGCTCTTGTTTTTTTTTTTGAATGTTAGTTTGGAAAATGCGCTAAAAGTGACTCGTGCCCTTTGGTCACAAAAATTAAAAAAAAAAGAAACTTTCAAGCGTCAACGCCGCCGGTAGCTGTAGGATATTCTTTAATGTCTGACACTTTAAAAGCACAATTTCGAGCAAGTTTTTTTTAAGTAGTCATAAAAATATAAATAAATAGAGTGGCGCAACAGCTCGAGGTGAACCAGGGCCAACTTCTCAACAATGTATGCTGGTGTGTTAATTTCTTTCCATACAAGGGGACTTACAATTTTTGGCCAAATCCGAACAGCACTTTGAGAAGTTTTTCAAGACAATTGATACTCTCGGAGGGCTTGTCAAACCCTAGCGGAGGTGGGGACCGTGAAAAAGAACAAGCTTTTTTTTAGGTGACGATGACAGGATTCGAACCCAGACCTCCGGCGTAGTAAGCACACACATTAACCACTACGCCACGGCACCCCAAGTACTCATATACCCAGCACATTAAATCGCTTTGAATGACATCGAATTCCAAAAACCGATAGCGTGAACCATCAATTAAACGATTCAATCCGATTTAAGTGTTCGAATCGTTTTTCCCAAAACCTGTTTTCAAATCGTTTTTATAAAATTCAAACCGACTTCAGAATGCGCATAAACGGTGGAATCGGCTTGAATTTTTGTCAAAAATTGTTCGAGCTTGACATAAAAATCCAACTAATTTTCAAACCGGTATAATTTCAAACCACTTGGTTATTTTGCACATAAACTTGACGTTGAAATCAATGTGAATCAAAACGGTTACAATTCAAATCGATTTATTTTGTCGAATAAACAAGGTAATAGATTCCTTTTACTAAATGGCGTATATATGGATAAAAAAAGGCGAACCAACAGCTAGTGAGGAAGTTTTCGCTAAATTAAACACACATTTAATATGAAAACAATGTCAAACTTTGTGTCAAACTTATGACTGCCTCAACATATGTGTGTCGCAAGCTATTTTCTAAAGATCAACGTCAAAGATGGCTTTTTGAAGAGTACGTACAACTATGACCACAATTTTAGCTCAGGAGCTATGTGTGATGTCATGAGTTGTCGCTGTGACTTTTTTTAGTGACGTTTCGGTATTTACTGAGCCTGAAATGGGTTTCCTGGGATCCGGGAACTAAAGTTCTGGTTTTCTACACACACATCTGTCTGGAAGTAAAACTTAACAACAAAAAAGTTTTTGTATTAAAACTTATCATCTGTCAAAAAAAACACGCATATTGAATGCAGTAAAAGATAGTTACTGACATTTAACATCCACACTATCTGTTGGCTCGGTCATTGCATCGTAATTGCTATCTATTGAGTATAAAATGAACTACCGCTTCATTATTGTTTTCATTTTCAAAAAGCTTACAAAAGTCAATTGTGAATGTACATTAAATTTCCTTTGATAATTTCAGTATTTTGTAGACTGTTGTATCAATTAATTACATTTTTAGACCAACAATGCTTCTAATAAATATACCAATGACATCAAATTTCATATAACAATTATGTACTATTGTTTCCACTTAGGCTGATTTTATTATTTATTTCCTGCTTCGATTTTTCAGTTCCTTTACACAGCCAAACCAAATGATTCTGAATAAATCATAAACTAAGCCCATCGTTAAATTGCCATTAACACTGCACGTTATTCTACTTTAATTGCAGCTCCGAGCAGTTTTAATCAAAACTGTTTATAATATTTATCAAAACACGGCCATGAGAGTGCTCTGCATTTAAACAATAGTATCCGGGCGTCGCCTTCGTGCACAAATCATAAAAACACTTTTCTGATTTTCAATCAAGTCCATAAAATTGAATTCTGGACACCTGGCGCCTCCTACTCCACATGCCTGATGCCGTGAAATCTGCTCCTGCCAAAGCTGTCAAATTGGGGGTAGGTTGGCACTCCCTCACGTATCCTATGCGAGTCTTTGTTTTAGGTTTTCTATGGTGAATGATATTTTGGGGGTTTCCATGGCGCGGCCTTTGCAAATTTGTCAATCTCAAAATTCCAACAATGAAGTGACACTTTTTTTGCAGCTTTGACGTTCGCTGATCTGATTATGACAAAAAAAAATGTTTGCTTGATTACAACTGACACGGACAGGACATCGCATCACTCACAATTTGACAAGCCTAAGGTTTGTGACTTGAAAATGAAATCGCACATAGCTGCACGTTATGGGTCAATGCGCTTGTTTGCTGGGCTTATCTTATATGCAGAAAGGAGTTTTATTTAAGTTCAGATATTAACAGCAGCAGGCGCATCCACCTTTTAATTAGGTGGCCCCCATCTCATAGGACAGTAACCACAATTCCCATTCAGCCGACGAGTATCCTACGTGTAAATCTCACCTAAGATTCGGCACGAATTCCGGGGTTGAGTTCACATTAAAGTCGTGAATAATTTAAGCCTCTGACTGTGACTGTGACTGTGCCAACGAGATATAGCGGCATGGAATTCATAACGGGTTATTTACAGATTTTTTTTTGTGTTGTGGATTCACTTCACCCGCATATTATGCGCATGAAGTATGCGCCCCCATGGCGTAGTCTTTTTTTAGGTTATCATCGGAAAGGTAAAATTTAAAGTCTGTTTGGTTTTGCCGTAGCTCGTAGCCAACACTGAGCGATTACAACAAATGTGCACTGCTATTTATCTTTACAGGAAGTTGCAAAAGTTCTTTAAATTGCAATTAAAATCGGACAAATATTACGATTAATTTGACACGATTACTCTTTTGTTTTTATTTGGGCTCTCAAAAGAGAGTGACGATGACATTTCCAAAGGAGCGAGAAAACAAATTTGTCACAGACCTGTCATACGTGGTCAGATCAAACTGTTATAAAGGTTTGGAGGCCGAAGATCCTTGTCGAATCTGCGATAACTGTCGGAGTCTAAGGCCCCGGACGATATACTGCCTAATACACGTTCGTTGTTGGGCCGGAATTAGCCTATGTTGCGAGGGCTTAGCGGACAAAAATAAAAGCCAGAGCGGATACAACGTCTAGCTGGAATTCACAAGACGGGTTGTCTTCGCTCTACCCCGACTATGGCTATCATCCTGGGGTCTTACACCCATTCAAACACAAATTCCCAACCTAATGGAAGCAAGACTGAGCATTCATCGTCTGTTCCATTCGAATAACATAGTCACGCATTCCTTTAAAGGCGGTCACTTAGCTAGGCTTAAGGCTTAGAATCTGAAAGCCCGCATTTAAGGTGCCTCTCGACGATAATCGTTAAAAAAAATCCTTCATATTAATCCCTCTAAGGTGTGAATGGAAACAAATTCAAACCAGCTCCATCTCGGCTCGATCATCCCTGGTACACAGACGGTTCTAAAATGGAGACAGGGACCGGGTCAGGTATCCATTGAGAACTACCTCAACTAGAATGCTTAGATAGCCCAAAAGCTTATCAATTTTTTAGGCTTAAGTCATTGCCATCAACAATTGAGTTTAAATAAGTTCTTAAACACGAAGAAAAACAATATTAATCTCCAAGCAGCTCTCAAGGCGCTTGACTCACCTAACATAAAATAGAAAGGTTGGGGTCAAAATTCTTTTTGAAGACATTCCAGAATTCTGTAAAACCGAATTCTGAAAGCAGTCATGCCCATCCAACAACTATCGAAAAACAATTTTATCATCCATCACTGGACTCCAACCCATAGTGGCTTTGGCTACAGTAAATTAGCAGACTCCCTAGCTAAAGTCGATGCAACTACACCACTAATAGAGCCTAAACAATTTTGTAAAGCCAGAAAAAGACTTCTAGAACTTTTCTTAATGTCGGGTTCAAATCGAATCCCACGAACTTTCGGCCGAACACACTTGGACAGCATTGTTCCGAAAAATTATTTACCACATTCCCCGATAGGTCTACAACACTGACCAACCTGTGCAGGGCTAAAGTAAAAATCATCACTGAATCATCCCAGCCGTTTACAAACTGAAGAAAAATCCATCGCATCAGCTTTTCACCACGGCTTTTCACCAGACTCTACGTCTTCATGCAGACTTTGTCTAGTGAAGAGTCCTCTTGCATCTGAGAAAGAATATGTTAATAAACAATAATATAATGTGTTGTAAAATATAAATATAAATAATATAAAAGTTATAATATAATATACATTAGGCTCCTTTCTTAAAGACTTAAGTGCCAAAGCCCCAGGACGGCTCTCCTTAATAACAGCCTAATTTAACTGGTGAAACAACAGCTAAAGTGGAAGTTTTCAATAAATTAAACACAAATTTATTGTAAAATCAATGTAAAACTTTATTGGTTAAAGGAGTTTGGTCTATGGCAAGTATGGATGGAACACAACATCGTTCACGTGACCCCTACTTCGTTTGCTGCAAGGCGACCATCAGAAGTTTACAATTGTTGATGACTTTTTGAAGGAATAAGTGGGTCAAATTTCAGTTTGAATGTTTTGTTTGAGTTCGTGAATTATTGTCGATACTAAATTTATTGCTGTCCATACAGGAGCTCTTTTTAAGGTGAAAAATTGCACGATCTTGGAGGTTAATCAACTTCTCCTCTAACCAAGTCTATCAAACCTCTATGAATCAGTCGAGAATTTGTCATTCATTCTCGTTACAAGATTGATTACGAAAACCATGACACATAATTGTATCTGTATCTTCAGGGATAGCCAGGCCGCAATTAAATCCCTGACATAGTTCTCTATAAACTCTCTTAAACCGACGTTAGAAACGACGTTTGATGAAAACGGGAATGAAGTTTTGTTCAAAAATGCTGTGAACGTTACAAGTATCACGTTGCCTTAAGAATTTCAAATTAAATTTGCGAAGAATGTCACATTTAACTAAACTTTGGATGCAAATATCTCCGAAACAGAATAACCGATCCCAAATCGGCTTGTAGTTTTAAGAACACCGTATATTTCTTGATATTTTCCTCTTTTTCACGGATTCTTTAAACCAATTTGAAATATATATATGGGCTGAGATATGATAATTGATGTTTAAAGTGGCCTGCAAAACTAACGAGAAACAATAATCGGAATTTTAGCTAAACGCTCGATCAATTTCTACTGAGAAACACCAACGGTTTAAGCACTGAGTTTAAACTTTCGTGAAAGTTTAACTAATGCTAAGTTTAAACGTTTACACGTTTCTTAAACGACTTCTGTAGAAGCTGCCTAGATGAGGAAGGGGAGGAAAGTGTGCAACACCTCCTGTGTCTGTCCGGCACCGGCACTCGCATCGTCCAGGAAATCCATATTAGGCTCCTACTTCTAAAACTATCTAAATGACCTCAGTGAGACAGCGGTCAAAGGATTAGCTATAATCTTATAGCCAATAGGATTATAGGATTCACAAACTGGCTGGTTGTCATAAAATTCACGCCAACCCCATCCCTTGGTTACATGCCCGCGTGGCAGTGCAATGGGTCTAATTTGGCCTCAGTGCACCTAAAAGCGCCTTACCTACCAACCTATTCGGGGTGGATGTGGGCCCAAACCAACAAGCTTCGCCATCCAGCTTTGTTCCTAGCTGGCCGCCTGTTTCCAGTTTTGCACGCAAAGTTGACTGAAGTCCCCTTTACGTGTTACGGCGCCACCTGAGTTACGGCGCTCTTCTACCGCGCAACCTCTGTTGTGTGGTTTTGTGTACAAACCGATGTGTAAATGAGGTTTGACTAAGTGCTCTCCTGCAGGTACCCTCAAAATTTAGTCAGCGATGATGTCAATATCAACTGTTCCTACTTCTACCAAAGTGGTCTACTTCTACTAAAATGGTTTGCAAACCTCTTGTCCGAAATTCACAAAATCTATATCTTGACGTCATTTTCCTTCTAGTTTACTTCGTCGGTCTGTATTGCCTTTGCCCTGATTCGAACAGCGTACAGTATGAAGTGGGACCTAGGTGACTCTAAAAAAAAAAGTACTCTTCTAGAGTATTTAGGTCCGCCGATGTTGGGCAATATGGGCGATAGAGCTTAGCAACGAATATTCCGTATACTTAAACAGTGTTCTTTGAAATAGAATAAACCGGTAGCCAATAGCTTTAGTGGTTGCAGCAGTACCCGCGATAGGTGAAGGTAACAAGGATCGTGCCCGCCGGTGAATCAAATATGATATTTTTTTTCTTGCAACATTTCGTACGCTAGTATTTCGTAACCTCTCTACGACTGCAGTTTTTTGTTCAGCATTACTCAAAGCTATTTTACGGACTCTTTATGCCTGATGATTTTATATTCAACTTGAAAGCTTGCTTGGGTTTAGGGCGGGTTGTCAGGATTACCTCGGCGGCCATACAACCAGCAGCAAGTTTAATTGCGACAGATGCTAACCGTTTCATTCTCAGGATAAAAAATTTATTTGTCGTCGATTCCATTCTATGTTCGTGTAACTCGATCGTTAATAAGAATAAATGTACAATAGTAATGGCCCTTTACCGATCCCTGCGATACCCCTGCAGTGACGTTTTAGACTTATAAGCCTTTGACTGCAAATCTTTTCAGCTTTCTGTTTTTTAAACAATTTTGTAGAATCCGCCGCAGGTAGTATGAAACGTCAATTCTCGCAAGTGATCAGTGGATCACTACAGTGGATCCGTAAATGCCAGTAACCTATTATCCAGGATACCTTTTAGTTTACCCGTGAACTTTTTCACCAACAATCTTTACTTTCAATATGGGGACTCATCAGTTAAGTCCCCCCTTGAAAGATCATAATAACTAACAATCTGGCAACGAAATCAACCATAGAGCAACAGCGGAACAACCATGGAAAAAGTTCGGCGAGCGGTTGAACCACGATTACCGATTTACAAGTTGAGCATAATAATAGATATGTTTTTTCGGGCGATTTGTCGTCCCATAAAGGATTTAGATCTTGCGCAGATAGAGTGAGAACTTTTTGAAATTTGTTAATCCAAAAAACAGGATACTGAGAGTGATCGTTTCGAGAAAAATTCTGCAATGTTACTTCTTGTTCTTGATGATCTGACTTGGGAATCGTTATTATCCTAATCTGGATTCCTTATGCTTGTGGTGTTTGGAAAATTACAGATACTTACAGACTTACAGATAAAAAGCCAATAGTATTTTACCTTTATGCCCAGTGACATAGTCGAAGGTGGGATCTCTGAATTGATTCGTGATGAGTTGGCCGCTAAACAGCAAGCTCACATTTTTGATTACTTTATTCAAAATTTGGTTATTATGTTTAATAACCAAATTTTGACTTCTATATTTTTAGGCCGACCCATTTTGAATTCAATAAACTCTGTTTTGCAAGTTAAACTTTCAAAATCGTTCCCAAGTCTGTAGGCTAGTAAGCTGCTCTTACGCATTCTTTTTATTTCCGAAAATTATACAACTTGATTTACTTGAACCATTTGTAAGTGCAGCCAATTTAAGGTCATGCTCTTGACCCTAATTGCCCTTTTGCATACCCTTTCTTCAATTGAATGCACAGCGAAGCTGTTCCCTTATTATTCCTATTAACCAAGAACTGCTTCAATCAGATCCACTACATCGCATCGATCAATTCTTACATCAAATTACCCACACCGCCAAGACTCAACTCTTTACGATTTTATCGGACGACAGTGACCTCTAAAGTCGTCTTGAAAACCCGTAACAGCAGAATACCGGCAAAAAAAATAAAAAAAAAAAAAAAAACGAACAACCAGAAACTCGTTTATTGAACACTGCTCCATTGGTTTCCAATGTAAAATCTTCAACAGTAATTGGAGGCAGAAAGATGCTTGACCGTAATGGTCGATGTAAACATGTTCTACTCCACACACCGAGCACCCGACGAGATCCGACTATGACTGGCATCCGCAGGGGAGATGCACTCGCATCTCTTAGATGCAGTCTGGTGTCTTCTGGACGGGACCGCAGCCACAACACTGGCGAACAGTGTACGCAGTCGACTATAATTGTGGAACAATGACCAGAGGCATTTACTGTATATACACATCGCCAACCAAGGAGTTTATCTCGGAATTGGCCATTGTTGTTCAATTAATCCGTACACTAGTGCGGGAATGGACTGTGGGTATAGTTGGTTTGCCCCAAGATAGAGGAGCGGGATACCGATGTACACAAGCACTCAAACCGCCTGTTTTGAAGCAGTATATCTATTGAGCCGAGAACGGGGCTCTGAACTTGATCTTATGTGCTGCGTGCTGATGTCTACATACGTCACTCAAGAGTACGATTTGTTATACTTTCAGCTGGCAATTAGCAATTGAATTAAGTAATCTTCTGCTATTCATGAACACATTTCCATTTGATAGATTAGACCAAAGCGGGGGGAAATGTAGCATGGGAGCATATTCTCAATGTGACCATCGGTGACCAGAGCTCTTGCTCCATACAGAATTTCCCATTTAGCAAATGGAGCTGAAACAATTTGCATGTCCATTTCGAGTTGTATCTCTCTAACGTATCTTTGTATCGATCCGATTTGCTGACAGAAGTAACTTCTGGCAGGGTTGGCACAACGTGCGGGGCTGTGGGGGGGGTTTAGTATAGTTCGCCTTTTGTTTGGGTAACACGCTACGGGTTATATGCTTCGTTTGGCTTTTGTTGACATCGCCACAAACGTGTGTTAAAGATTGACTGCGCAAGCATTTCGTAAACAATCGAGATAATTGAAACATTTAGTGGGTCAAAGGTACCTTTGTGTTTGCGTTTATGCCCTCTGGTATGGGGCCAAGTTGATATAGATGTGGAATTATAGGAAATTGAAAGCCAATTCCCCAGGGGGCTCGTTCATCTTTTACAGATTCGAGACGGTCCTTAAAAGCAAATTTCCCAGAAACTGTGTAAGAAAAATGAAGCTTATGATATATCCGGGATTTGAAAGCACGGCGAATGTAGAATCAACACTACCTGATGTCTTAACCTTCTTAATGCTACTCTGACTGACACATTGGACAGTACAGTCAAAAAAAAGGACACGAGTACTTAACTGAGTCTATTTGGATGTGGATTTTTCCTTTTCCATAGAATGTCTTAATTAAAATCCTCATAAATAGATTTTTTTTCATTGGTGGAGCATCACGAATGTGCAGCAGCCCTCAACGTTACCCAACCCCTAAGTCTGAGTGCTTGATTTTGAAAATGCGCTATTGTGCGACTTGAAGTAAGAAATTGCGTTTCTACAAAAATTCAGTCAAAAGCATCATCAAAAGAACCTCACCTCGATGGCCTTTGGTGAAGAAAAATGAATCACAAGAAACCAATAACAAACTGAAACTCCATTGTCGTGGGTCGGATGGAAGTGTTCACTCAGCACACACTTCAAAGAAAGAATCGCCATCATATTTATAATCGTCTATTATGATGAATGAACCAAGGCTATTCTGAAAATATCCTCACAGGAAAACCCTTTGGAACACAAGCCAAAACAAGAGGCACATCATTTAGAAAGCTTATAAAATGGTTTGCCCAAGCGATGACATTGATATTATTGGCAAAAGAGGCCGGGTGTTCCTCTGGCTTTCAAAACGTAAAGATCTTATCCAAATAGGCAGCTTTTCCTCGCTTTATCAAGGAGCAAGATGGAAACTGGAGAATATCCAGTGAAGAAATCTTAGATCTTCTTATAGGCACTCACTTTCCTGACAAAGGCCAACATCCTCCGAAAGAAGCCGTAATTGCGTTCAATTCACTGCATGCCCACGTACGTTGTCGCGTTCCCAAAAAAACAGTAATTGTCGCACATCTCCCTCCGTTATAAATCTTCTAGACTCGATGGCACCTTGCCTGGGTGGAACTGCAACAGGATCTTGGCGTATTGAGTCCTTTGCTTCCCATTATTTTTAGGAGGTTCTTTTATTTCCGCTACATTCCTAGATTCTCAAAGAAGCCCCGAATAGACTGTATACCAAAGACTGGAAGAACTGCTCAAACATCCCCTAAAGACTTCTATTCGATCAGCATTTTCACTTTCTTATTAAAGGCTCTGGAGGGACTGATCGATTCTTAAGGTGGCGCTACAGTCCGAGGTGGACCTGGGCCTCAGCCAACAAGCTTCGCCAGCCAGCTCTGTCTCTAGCTAGCCGTCTCCAGTTTCGCACGCGAAGTTGGCTGAGGTCCCCTTCCACTTGCGTGCGCCACCTGAGTCTCGGTGCTCCTCTACCGCGCACTGATCGATTCTCATATCAGAAATAACATGGACATAAATCCTCTATCGGCATCTCAACACGCAGACTGCAAGGGGAAATAGGCAAAGGCTGCTTTGCACTCTCTGGTCGGTTTTGTAGAAAATGAGAATTCCTCTAACCGTAGGAACAGAATGGTGTAGCTGCAGCGGCAGTAGCAGCGGAAATAAGAGCTGTCAAAAGTTAAAACAAATTATTGAGTGTACTGCGCACACAATGTGTAGCGGTAGCGGCCGCACGTAGCTGCAGCGGCAGTAAGAGTTTGCCAACTTTTAACTTGTTCAGCGCTACACGATTGACAGTGCTGCATGGTTGACAGTTCGCTTCCAGAAAACGTAAACAATGGAGGGAAAGGGCGTGGAGAAATTTACCGAAATTGTGAAATATCAAGAAATTTTGTGTAATTTGTGTCACCCGCTTTGAAAAAATAATAAAATGAAAGGTCAGGAGTGGAAACTCTCAGCCATTGCTTGCAAACGAGGTATTGGTCTGACATAAGCGCGCTTCACCATCAAGTTTTTCCTGTGCCGCGCCGCATAGGTGCGCGCTTCTTACTGCCGCTGCTGCTGCATAATACCGCTGTTGCGAGCAGTGTGGTTCTACGGTAAGGCTTCATTCCAGTATTCTTTGAATTATTGAACGTACTTTCAACAGTGTCAGAACGGAAGCTATAAAGGCTACACTCCGAAAGCTGGAGGTTGACAATTTTGGCTGCCATTTACTTGAACAAACGCTTAAAAGTAGACTTATGGATGCTGAGCTAAAGAATTGTCTAACCAACAAGTTTGTGTCCATAAAAGGAACTTATTTCTTCGCCATTACTGTGACCCGTAGTTAGAAATATGCTACTTCTGCTCTTGGGCAAAGAGAAGTTCAGGGTTAAAGCCTATGCAGGATTTTGCGATGGCAATATCTCCCCGCGCTGTATAAGTTCTTGATGCAATGCAAATTCTCGTTTCAAATCGGAGTCAATCCTTCAAAGACTGCCCTAGTTTCTGCTCACAAGAAGGTATTGAACTAGAAGATTTTGAACGACGGTATTGAACTGTTGTTCTTAAAAACAACGCCTGGTATTAGGAGGTTATTTTAGTTTTTAGATAAAAAAAAATAGTTGAAAACCGAGTTACAAGAGCGAGTTGCGAAAGTCTCGTTTGCGCTTTTTTATAAAAACAAACTCCCGATCAAACAATTTGGCACATCGTGAGCGGAAAGAGTTAGGGAATTGAGGACTAAAAGAGTTCCCGATCCAATTGAGCCAGTACGGAACATGAAAACCCTTCACAGAAGTACTTAAAGTTGGGCCTTTACGAAGAATATTCAATCAAAAACTAGTGAGTTGATAGAATTTGGGCAAAGAATAAATCGTGTGTACCGTCACCGTGGCTCAATCGTTAGAGAATTACCCTCGATAAATAATGCAGGATTATATACCCTCTGCCGGTAAACCAGACACGGTTTTTTCTTTCGACATTTCGTCCGCTATTCTTTCAGTTACACTTTACGACATAATGCCAGAATAGAGTTATGGATTAATAATTTATATTAATCACTTAAATAAGAGAAACTTTTGCCATATTCTCTTAATAAAGAGAATATGGCAAAAGTAGACAAATAAAAATAAGTAGATTCGATCTGGGATTGAACCCAGGACCTTCCGGTTGTCATTCGGTGAACTCGACTTTCATCTCAGGTGCTTAAACAGCCTTCATGTCCTCTGCATGAATAATGCATATGAAAACCAACAACATGTTTAAAATTCTGCCAAACCTAACCAGGAAGTGGCTCATGAAGACACCAGATCCTGGATTTTTCCCATTCTCCATTATACCCCATCCCATAGGATAGGAGTTATATTAAGTTTGATTCATGGTTTTTCACATAGAGAATTAATCACCGTAGACCTCCAAGACCTTAAGGGCCTATGATCGAGACCGAATTGTAAGTCGAATGAGCCATGACCGTCCGTCTGTCGGTTCTTTTTAGGCCTTAAATTTTGAGCTAGGAACTTGAAACTTGTTTACACTTGTACAGGTCCCGAACCAGTACAAGTGTAAACATTTTTTAAATCCTGGTAGGAAGCTGAATTTCGGTATGCGTTATCCTCGCTCAAGTGTATATTGTGATTGGCATTCCAAAAAACATTCCAAAAACCGCCCCCATGTGGGCGTGGTCATTTTTAATTACCATTCTTATAAACGGTTTTGATTTGATATAGGTATTTTCTTTTAATCCAAAAAACTTGCACTATAAAATGTTCAGATATCTGTGTAAGCTTGAACTCAAATAAATAAATTTTTGCCACGCCCCCTTTTGGGGTCGTTTTTTAAGTATAAACCAAATTTTTAATATAAAAATGCAACTAACACGTGTAGATACACCACATATGATAAAAAATATGAGCAAAAAAGCGATGTTATTGTAAAGGGGTTGATGCCACGCCCCTTTTTTAAGGAAGGAGATTCTTAACTTTCAAATTCTTAATACAATTCAAGTTAATAGAAACTAAAATTTAGCAACCAAGATTTATCACGCAATTCGAAGCTTGACAGTGCCCAATTGGGATGAGGTATCCAACGATTCGCCAAAGCGGATTGAAACCATCCCACTAGTTTTTATTTCAAGAAGCGTCGTATTTCGTCGATCAAACAAACAATATTGAAGCTCCCTTCAATTTCGTACTTATTAAAGCCTTTTGAAAATATGATACTGTTTTCTATAATGTTAAAAACAGATTACAGCAGCAACATCGACGTCAACATCAACGTTGACAGCTAAATTTTTAAGCCCAGTGAATATACTGTCGTATAAATAGATTACCACAGCAACTTCGACGTCGACATCGACGTTAGACCTAATCCTAAATGTCGGTGTTGCTGTGCAAGTGCTACCAAATTCACAATGCAGCTCTCGAAAGAAATATACACGCAAAAAGTTGCTGTCGATGTTCTCAATCTGTTTTACAAAAGTTTCGGTGGTGATTGTCAGTGTCGCTGTCGATGTCAAAGTGGTTAATCTGTTTCACCCATAAAACTAAAAATCAAGAACATGAACGTTCAATACGCACAATTTTTGCTGTTTTTCACCAAGTTTCAAGCCACTTTCCCAACACATCTTCTTTAGTGGCTTGGATTGCCGTTGAAAATATCCACCAGTGTTTTGTTTTTTAAGTACTTTTAATGAATTTTGAATTCATAGGAACCTTTCTGCACAGCGCTATGACAATTTTTTTTTTAATTAGCATCCTATAAATTGTATCACTTTAGTTTGCAAGTTTTAGTTTAGTACTTGTCTTGGTTTTAGTCTGTAGTATTTAGGGAATATTCTGGAGGTGGAATTATCGGCTAAGAAGTCAGCAGTGTGATTGCGAAGAATCTTGCTGTTTTCAACTGCGAATTTTCGTCAATAATATCCCTACGAAGACTGGTAAAAAGTCTCAAAAAATGTTATCTTAACTATTTACTATGCATGTTATAGGGTGTAACCATAATCAGGAAGAAAGCTGACAACTACTTCTCTAGATTCAATGATACCCTCTAAAAGGCACCGAACTGGAACGAATGAGTTTCCTACTTTAGTGGCATGTAAAATGCGATTTTTCCTGCATTTTAGGCACACCTTTCAAGCTATATCTCTAGGTACCTACTGCAATTCGTCAACGTGCATTATAAACTGTGGTATTTATCTACGGGCCAACCAACCGTTTATAAAGCTTCATAACACCTTACGACGTCTTGCGTGTGCATTAATTTGACTGAATAAAATTTGTTCATTCAATATCCATGGCACCCTTAAATCCTTTCACTTATATCCCATCATAACCCATCGATGATCGTATGATCGTGTCTGATGCAAAATGATCTTCACATAACGAACTCGAAAACTAACTTTCGCTTTCTTCTTTCACATTTCAGACCTGCTGAAGCCTTTTATCGAAAGTAAAACTGTGTGACGGCTGAGACCTATAACCGCCACTTACCTTTACTTCACTCTGATGACGACGTCGATATTTGGAAATTTGCATAAGCGGCTGATAGCACATTGACCTGGTTTATAGCCTGCCGAATAGATCAGCCGAAAAAGAGAAAGAGGTCGATCGTTTGCCACCATCATGAAATTATGTTGACGTCCCCTATAATCCGCAACAAACTGTGACTCAGATACACAATATAGACCTATAGCAACTTTACAATACTCAAAAGCTTGAGGTATTTAAAGTCAATAAACCACTGAACAAGGCAAGAACGAGCAGCTCCATAACACCATTCACCATTGTCGTCGTCGTCGAGCAACAAAAGAGGAACAGTGGAGAAACTCAATGAGCCGCTTCGGCATATAGCCACAAAGTTGCTGGATGTATCTTTTTTAATGAGTGCGCACCTTTCGCGAAAATGTCGACTGCAGCATCATCACCTTTAACAATGAGCTTCGAGATTTGTGACTGATCGTTTCTTTTGGGAAAATTTTTTCGGGAGAGAAACCGTGATTTTTTGTTCCATTATTTTTTTCGCGTGGCGTTTAGTTTATAATTTTTTTTTTTTTTAAGTTAAAATCAGTTTTTTTTATGTTTACCCTTATGTTCACTAATAGAGTGTAAGTCGCGAAAAATACAGAGAAAGAGAGAGAGAGAGAGATAATTAAAGCCATCAAGTATGACAAACATTAACGTATCGAGAATGTTACGTGGACGACTACGATCGAATACCTGCCGGATAGTATTGCTCACCTCCCTCGTATGGGTGATAATAGACTTAATTTTAATAACAAATTACTCGGACTGCATAAGCAGAGACGGATGGCGGTGTAAACGGCCCGGCGAATTCGATGTTGAGGTAAGTGTTGTATAGAGTAATAAAAACTTTTAGTTTTAAAAATTGCCTTTTATAATGTGTTGTTTTCGATTTTTTGATGCAGGGAGCTAAATGTTTTATTTGTTGCCTAATAATATGCTCTAATAGACATTGTAATTTATTGGAAAATTTACATGTACACCAGCTGTGTTTAATGTGGTATTAAAATATGGCCTGTGTGTAATTTGAGGCCGCACTTATGCGGCAATGGTAAAGTTGTACCAAGTAATAGCTTTACTTAGTAGCCCTTACAGACTTTTTAGCTATACTTTTTACACAAAGAGTAAGCTTATCTGCTGGGTAGTGTCGATTTGGAAAACTGCACAAATATGCGGTCTTAAATGGACACTAAAATAGGACTAATTATAGGCGGAAACTAACGATCCAGATTTAGAGCGTTTAGGATCCTGACATTTTGTTCAGTCTTGAACCATTAAGATGATTTTTTAAGGGGCGCTTCAGCTGAAGTACTCCAAGAAGTAATCTTCTGGATTACAGCTAGAAAGGTGCATTTCGAGTTGGTTTAAGTCATGCTCGACTTCATTAGAGGACCAATTCTGAAACGAGGTCGTCCTCTGAAAGGCGACGTATGTCGAAGTCGACATATTTGTGAAACGATCTCATATTAAGTAATGACATCAAAAGGACAAAAGAATAACTTCATCCGCATCATATCACGTACAGTATGAGGAATGATTGAGGTTTTATTAAGTTTAAGACAATGAGACAATGAGTCCTGCTGAACAAAATATTACTGAACATTGCCAGAGCAAAACGTGGGGTGTCGTGGTGTAGTTGTCATTGTAAGTGTTTCGGCTTATTACACGGGAAAACTGGCCTTGATTCCCACATGTCGCGTCGGACATCTAAGAAAAGGCTCGTTTTTCAAGTGAATAGGTATTTCTGACTCACCTTGAACTGTCGCGCTTCGTGTTTTTCCGTTGTCAGACCCATAATGCTTGGTTTGTACGTAAATGGAAATACTGTGACTGTTCTAATAATTGTAGCACAAACCTTGCCTTTTCGGCGGCTATTAGTATTGCTAACAAATGTCGACTTGGAGGATTCAGCAAGTCTCCTTAGCAGTCTTCTGCTTGTATAGATTACGAATTTCTCAAAGTAAGCGTCTGCACTAGCCCGCAACTTCCCCACACTTGGTTTAGATCGATCTGTAATTGATGTGAGTTGTGACGTTCCCCAACCTCCAGTTTTTCTCTTAATCGAGAAAATTTGTAATGTGTGTGGAGTCCATATAGCCCGCTTTTTTTGAAGTCGTATTGCGTTCTTTTGCTGTGTTTTCTTTAACAAAAAGATCTCTTAGCACAATGTGTAGGATTGCCTTTTTAGGTCCAAGATCAGAGTTAACCAAGAGCGCCTGCAGGGACGAGACAAGTTTGTAGCTTAGTTGATGTCTTAAAATTTCTGCTGTATGTTGTTGCTGGCTAACAGGCAGAACAGACATAAGTCAGTATGGTTCTTACTAAATGGTATGAAGCCCATCAGTTCGTATACTGTATTTAGCTCTTATTTCTATAATTACTAACTGTCACCTTTCTTACACTCTTGCGTTCTGTGCGCGTTACAGTTCTTCTTACACACATGAAAGAGACGGCAAATTGAGAGATCTCTCATGACAAGTGATCTCTCGGAACATCGTTGAAAGGGAACATCGTTGAAAGAATTTTATTACTGCGGTTAGGATTCGAAAACGGGACCTCGTGCACAGTGATCCTACAGCCTACACACTTACCAGACCCCACACGAAAGAGACGACAAATTGAGAGATCTCTCATGACAAAAGATACTCTCGGAGGGTTTTTCAAACCCTCGCGGATGTGGGACATCATGAAATACCTTTCGTTGCCCCGGTTGGGATTGAACTCAGGACCTCGTGCACAGTGATCCTACACACTTACCACTGCACTGCCTGCGTGTTCATTAAAACCTCTACAAATCACGCTATTTACCATACAAATCCTTTCGGCAAGCGATTAAAAATAAATCCTTTCATAAATCCCATTTACCCTGTTCAAAAACATATTTTATGCACCTTGAACCATATTTTATGCAACAGTTTGAGAATCAAAAAAGGAAACTGAAATTGTTCCAGTACGACAGATCTGTCACAAATACGTTTTCAATTGGGATTTTTACAACGGAAATATTTTTGCGCTCCTAGAAAATGACATCGCCAATCTCTTTTGAGAGCCAATATGACAGAAAAAGAGTGCTCGTGTCAAATTAGTCCTATGTTTGACCGGTGGAGCCCCTTTCGAATTTAGTTTTAATAGTCTCTCGCTAATCCTTTTTTTGTTGTCCATGGAGACATAATATTACACGGTAGGAGAAGGATTTATAGATTCAATGTAAATGACTGATTACGAAAGACAATGATACTGTTTAGTTTATGTCAGCAGCTTCTTATTACAGCTGCTGATAGTTGCTTTATGTTTTTATTATATCTTATCGAAAAGTTGTAAACGCATTATCTTATATGATGCGGTTATCTAGTAGGCATAAGTATATAATAACATTTCACCCGTTTTATCCGCATGACAGTTAACAGATTAGATACGAAATAAAAAAAATGATTGTATCTCTTTGTTAAATAAATATTTTATCAAATAAATTTGTTTGCTCGTTTTTTCTTGATAAAATATTTATTAACAAAGAAAAATATTTGAGTAATTAGAAAGATTTGTGGGGTGCCGTGGCGTAGTGGTTAGTGTGTGTGCTTACTACGCCGGAGGTCTGCGTTCGAATCCTGCCATCGTTACCTGACAAAAAAAGACTTGTTCTTTTTCACGGTCCCCACCTCCGCGAGGGTCTGACAAGCCCTCCGAGAGTATCATTTGTCTTGAAAAAACTTCTAAAAGTGCCGTTCGGATTCGGCAAAAAATTGTAGGTCCCCTTGTATGTAAAGAAATTAGCACACCAGCATACATTGTTGAGAAGTTGACCCTAGTTCACCTCAAGCTGTTGCGCCACTCTATTTATTTTTTTTATTTATAATTAGAAAGATTTAAAAGTATGTTCTCTTAAAGTAAAAAAAAAAATTAACAAGTGTTTTCGAAGTCTGTTGAGTCAATTACAAATTGCAACATTGCCTCTGGCTGATCTGATCATGTTCTGTTAGCTAATTTTATTTCCGTTCATTTATTTTCCAATATTTACTTGATTATACACCACAATGCAAAAACAATTCCCACAGAGTGTCAACAAAAACACCATTGACACTGATAAAATATTGAACTGAAAACATCTGTGTAAAAAAAAATCTTCTCTCCGCAGACTATTTGTTTTCAATCGCAGACAGATACTCACATATTTGCATACGAAACCTGACGTAATGACTATCATTTTGTAGACACAAAAAAAGTGAAATTGAAGTAATCTATTTTTTTTTGCTGGTGTGGATTAATCTAACAAAATCCAGAAAAAATGTTTTAGTCTATTTATAAATGTGGCATTTCGTCAGAGTCAAATCAAATCAATACGAAAGAATAACGATTCGTTTTTAAGGCATTTCCAATCCATAATTATAGAGATTTTGCCATGCGACACACCATCATAATAGGGCAGGTTGGTAGCATTAAGTGGATTAATGAGTACCTTTCAATGGAACGTGCATGCAGCAGTGATTTTATGGATTTCTATTAGTTCATTGAAAAGGTTGGATAATGGAAGAGTCCTAGAATAAGTTCTTTTGATGTCTACCACCCCTGTAATAGAGTGCACTTATTTCCCACTTCTTCATGCATGTGACAGTTCCGCACTGGAATTATCCCAAAGTTTTTTAGGAGAAAAGAAAAAGTTACCTATTTAAAATATATATAGCTTCTTTATATTGTCAAAAACGTTCTCAATTCTATGCTTGGCTTGCTTTGGGTCAGTCTTGGGTTGACCTGGGCCCTTAGCTTCGCCAACTATAGCTCTGTTTCTAGTTAGCCGTCTCCAGTTTTACACGTAAAGTTGGCTGAGGTCCCCTTCCATCTGAGTCTCGATGCTCCTCTATTGCGCTGCCCTGGCCGGAACATTGTTGTCCATATACGATCAAGGTGACCCAGTCATCGCATTAAAGCTATATTAAGGTTCAATTTGCCAATGAAATACAAAAAACATACAAGATATCTGGTGGATTGTCACGTACTAGACTTTTATCGCAAGTGCAGAAAAACAGGTCATATGCAGTTTTCGTTCAAGTCCTAGGTTTCGTTTTAGAATAGGTTCACATTCATGTAAAAATAAAATCCAAAAATAGTGTTTGAAAAATTGAACTGTCAGAAAACGCCTTTGGTATTCGATCAGATAAGGCTATTCCCAGGTAAAGGTGTACGTTCATCTCGGGATCTTAGAATCTATTAACTACTCTTTGCATACTTGCACACATTCAACACAGCTCTTGTGATCTATGATTATGACATTTTTTGACAATTGATCACATTGATCAAACAAAATATTCCGTCTGCGTGTTGCTTTCTTCAATACATTCGACATTTATACAGTGAACTACAGTTGACATTTGTACATTCGCACAATGATTTCTCACTGTATGCATATGTCTACGTTTATGACTTAATTCAACTTTAACATCGGTTATCGTCAAAGTTCATACTTTGAAGTTTTTGTTTTTAACTTCTCGAAAATCAAATGTCAATTAACCTGGGGTGCAAATAAATGTCTGTGTGTTTGCCTGTCATAGTTCAGCCTCAGTGAGACTGTGGCAACCAAATTGACTACTAGACCAAGCAAAAGAAGTAAATGGATTTTATAACAAGTATATAATATCATTTGAGACTGCTTGGGTTAAGACCCTGAATGAGTTTTTTGTTAGGTTAAATGAAATTGCAAGATTGACATACTGAACATTTTTCCAACGCTTTTACATTATACATAGGTGTCGTGGGAGAAGGATATTTTAGTTCGCCCTCTAGTTAGCTCAATTGAATGAGTTGATCAACTAGTTTTGGTAGTAAGCTACCAAGTCTTACAAACATTGATCTAGTGCCTGAAGGGAAACTTTGGCTGCACGAAAAATTTTACAGGTCGTTTTGTTTATACGGAAAACATTTTTTTTTTTGCAGAAACATACTGTTTTAAAAAATAAAAATAAAATTAGATCAGGCAACAATTCATTGTGCAAGGTGCAACTCGAGCTTCAATAAGACTATAAAAAAACATAATGAGATTATCCAAACTTTCGATATTAATTTCGTTTAAAAACTCGGGTAAGCTTAGCTTCATTTTGGGCTGACTAGCTAAAGTTAGTGGGCTAGCCCCGAATTTGACAGTTGCACAATTTTTTTTAATAAAAAAAAATACATTTGAATAGTCTTTTATATCAATAACTTCATCGTCAGAGTTGACCGGATTAGTTAGTTGGTTTCAGTTGTTGATCGACGTGTTTTGCTCAACAGTCTTGGCCATTGGCGTTCAAAAGACGGTGTTGCCGAGATTGTCCAAAAAAGAAAAAAAAATTTTCGACTAATGTGAAAATAATCAATTTAAAAATGGTCAAACAATATCGTTAGCGTCTAGTGGAATTTCTGAGTGGGACAACGCATTGGCCATCATGGCCGTTTCACGTTCAGAGCGTCAAGCCAGAGCGGCAGCGACAACACGAGACTAAAAAAAAATTAGGTGCATAAAGTTGCATATAGCTGAGCTAAAGCGATTTGATTTAAAGAAGTCAGGCATTTTTTCAGTTTTTTTTTTTTGCTTTTTAATGGTAGGAATAAAAGCTTGAGAAATTATAACTCTTAAACGAGTAAAGATATCGTCCAACATTTTTGTTTTATTATAAATTGATTTGAAAAGCTATAAAAGTGGTGAGTTTCAATTTCGAGCAAATTACAGGGTGATTCAGAATTTGCAGAAAATTGTAAAACTTCGCTGTTTGTTTTGGTTTTTAAGGACTTAACAGGTGTTTCAGTTTCAAAATCTAAAAAACGGCAGGATACAAAGGAATCAATCCCCAATAAAATTAAGACAATGATGGTTTATAGTACAGTCAATGATATTAAAGGTCAAATATCAATTATTCAACCAACAATTATAAAGTTGATGAAGAAACCACTTTGTTTGTGAATCACGAGTTCTTTTTAACAATGATTGACGGTAAAGTTTTAAACCAACTAACAGAAACAAAGTCCACGCGGTCATGCCCAATATGCAAAAGGACACAAAAGAGTTTCAGTAGTCAAGACGAATCAAATAACGACGATCATTACTACGAGTTTGGAATATCTCCATTGCATGTAAGAATCAGATGCATGGAATTTATTTTGAAACTTGCTTATACACTTCGCCAAGAGGGAGAGAATATCGATGAATCTATTGGGATCAAGGAGGCAGAAAAAATAAGAAAACAGAGAATCCAAACGTGTTTTCGCGATTAACTTGGACTAGATGTGGATAAACCAAAGCAAGGATTCGAAAATACCAATGATGGAAATACTTCAAGGAAATTTTTTGGACAATCAGAGGCGACCGCTCGAATAACTGGAGTCAACAGAGAAGTTATTACAAGGCTTAAAATAATACTTGATATTTTAAATTGCAGGGAAGTTGTGAGCGCAGTAAAATTCGGGGAGTATACTAAGGAAACATCAGCACTATTAAGAGAAATGAATCCTGAAAAACAAGTTACACCTACTCTTCATAAAGTTTTGTTTCATAGTCAAGATATCATAGAGTATCAATCACTTCCACTAGGAGAATTATCAGAACAAGCCCAGGAGTCCAAAAATAAGGACTACAAGAGATATAGATATCAAAATACATGTAAATATAGAGATAACAAGATAGATATTACAGATATCAAGGATTCGGCAGAATGAAGACTTATTCAACATGCTTGCAGGCTCATCCGATCCACTTATTTCTTCTCAAATGCATGTAAAGACACAAAAAGTTCTAAAAGAACTGTACTCTGAAATGTTGAGTCTTTTGCACATAACCGCAAACCTAGATGATAGTTTCCAAGAAAACTAATGTTTATATATTAATTTTAAGTCGGTATTTCTTTATTATTCCACTGCATTCCTTGTAGTTTATCTTTCAAGTATTAAATTATTATCCTCCTTCATGTCAAAAGAAAATAAAAAAACTTTATTAACTTTATAAACGAAACACTGTTTCGCTCCAATTGGTTTGTTTACTTTATGTCCTACTGTTTCACATAAATTGTTTTCATTTTACTTAAAAAAAATAAGCTTTCAATTTTGCAAACTTAAGTTTTAAGTATGTTAGTCTCATTAACTTAAACATCATACTTCGACAGAATATTCTGAAACACTTTGTAATAATTTTGTTTTAAAACTCACCAATTTCATAGCCTTGGAAATTTCCTTCAAGATTTCCTTCAAAAATTGCTGCGATATCTTGTCTCGTTTAGAAGCTATCATTTTTCTAACCAAAAAAGTCAAAACGGGCCACTGTGCGCCGTGGTACAGTGGTAAGTGTGTAGAGCCACTGTGCACGAAGTCCCAGGTTCGAATCCCGACCGGGGCAATACAAGTTTTCTTCATGGTGTTCCACCTTCGCGAGGGCATGACAAACCCTCCATGAGTATCATTTGTCATGAGAGACCTTTCAATTCGCCGCTCGAAATCGGCAAAAAACTGTAGGTCCCTTTTATGCATAATTGTAAGGAGGTCAGGCGAGGGCTCTTCTGAGCTGCAAGTGCCAATTAGTTTTAGTTTTTTTAGACGACTTGATCGCACATAAATAGTTTATTTTTCACAACAAGTATTAGTTTCGAGAAAAAAATGTCTATTCAGGAGCCTGTCATAACTCACAACACCGATTGATAGAATAAACGTCAATCTTGGCGAGGGTTTTTCAATTTTTCGAAAATCCCGGCGAGCGAGAAAGCGATCACGACGGTATTGTGAACCACCCCATAACATTGCCATTAATTGAAATTTATTTGACAGCTCGCCCTAGAATCTAGCTCTTTATGTGAAACAGCGCCACTGAGAATGGTTATTTCACGCGAAGACGATGTGAATTTCCCACTGATATTGGGCGATTTGACTCCGTTACCAAATGCATCGATTTCTAAGTTTGTGCAAAGTGTCAGCATATATAATTTTCCTTTACTTAACTTTAGATGACGCTATACAGTCTAAGGGGGTCCGGGCCCGGGGCCTCGTCTCCTGAGGCTTGGCTACTCTTCTGGCTAGGTCTGTATCCCTCGACAACCCGTTCAGTTCTCCACTCTGTGACCAAAAATCACCCGAAGATTTTCTTCTTAAAAAAACCTAAAGCGATTTGATCCGCCTTTGAGAGCGTTCGTGCTTCTGCCTGGTTAAGCTGGACGGGATATATGACTTGACTGACTATCCCAAAGTTAAAGCTGTTTATGGTCTTGTTTTGTGCAAGACGTCGTGCCGGTGTTAGGTGTCTGTGCCTGCTGAGTTCCCAATATTCACGAAGGCTTTACATGCATTGCGCTGTGCTGATATCCTTTACTTGATACTTGCTGGCTTAGGACTTCGAAAAAGGTATTGAGTGAGAGACTCGATTGCAGAAGGGCCTGACGATGGTCGCCTTCCGATGTCAAACTTTTCACAGTATAAGTATTTCAATTTCTTGGTGTTGGTCGGGATATCCGCAGAGTCAATGTTGGCCCCTCGATAGGTTCAGCCCGAATATGGGACTGGTTCATAGTCCAATCTCTGGCGAGTACCCAATACATGCCCGTTTGGCATGTGGGCGATTCCCACAACGTGTGAATGAACTGACTACCACAACGTGTCGGGTGTCTCCCCGCTGCAAAGTCGATCAGCCTGAATTCGTTATCGGAGGTCGTGTCGTGCAGGCTGTGCATTTCGACGTAGCCACCAAGATGCCCTCCCTTAGCTGGCATTCCCTAGGTGAAGCCGTAGCTTCAATTTCTTGGTGTTGGTCGCGATATCCGCAGAGTCGATGTTGGTCCCTCGATAGGTTCAGACCAAATATGGGTCTGACAGTTGAGTAATCGCGAGTACCCAATACATGCCCGTTTGAGAGTGTGTCGCGATGTGGAAATTGTCAACTGACTACCACAACGTGTCGCCCCGCTGCAAAGTCGATCAATCTGAATTCGTTATCGGAGGTCGTGTCGTTTTGCACAAGAGCTCATAGAACATATCTTTGGCGTCGTCATCTTACTCCTGGTGTGGGAGCATGTGCTCGGCTATCGTTGGCGTATGTAGCCTGAATGCAAACCGTCGTAAAGCGCTCACTCACATAAAAAATCTCAAGACTTTTTGACTTAGTGTGGCTCCAACGACTTCCACAAAAGCGTTGATGTTTTGTAGGCTGTATTGTATCGCAGTCTTCCAGCATTCTTTTGTCCGGCTCATCCCACCGCGTTTTTTGAATGGTAGTGATATCTGCCTTCTAGTTTTTCAGGGTCTCCTCTAGTTGCTATGTGCAGATCCCTGTTTCGTTCGCATTGATCGTAAACATTTAATCCGTCTGAAGGCTTGCACGTCTTGAAGGCGTGCCCCCGACGTTGTCGCCCCCAACCTGGAGGGGCACATCCCATTAATAACTCCATAAGGACGTAGAAATTGATAAACCGCTACTTTAAAGGCTGAGCTCCGAGCTGGGTTGAGACCCATTCTCCGGCTGAGAGAAATGTACAGGGCAATTCAGACAAGGTCGAGAGTGTGTAGGTTGGGTCGAAATAAGAAAAAATTATTTCTGACGGCTTTACAGCTTGGGGATTAAGTGATATGAAGCTGTTTTGGGCATTACGACTTTTTTAAATTTGGGTGTTTTGGTGTTGGGCGTAAGACCTCGCGCTTTTGGTCATGTCGCCCGAAACCATAACGCCCAAATCTAAAAATGTCATAACGCGCAAAAAAAATTCTTAACATGTTGTGCAAAATTCGCAAACTTGGGCGACATGACATTTCTTTGGACTTTGTAACGCTTTACACTTTAAAATTTGGGTGATTTATCGCTTTTTTGGGCGTTATGACGTCTTAAATTTGGGCGTTATCTTTTTGGGCGATAGACCATACGCGACGCGCGCGAGCGTTAGATCTTATCACCCAAAACCACAATATCAAAATATTAAAATTGTCATAACGCCCAAAAAAAATTTTTAACAATTTGTTGTTTTAAAAAAAATCTTCATTTTGGGCGATATGGCATTTCATTTGGGCTTTGTGACGCTTTAAACCTTGAAATTTGGGCGATATGTCGCTTTTTTGTGCTATATGATTATGATATTTTTAAATTTGGGCGTTTTGGTTTTGGGCGATAAGACCTTACGCCGTTTCATAAAAAAATTTTAAAAAAGAATGATCAAACTTGTAATTGGAAAAAAATATTAAAAAAGAAATTTTAAAGTATATTTAAGAAACTTAGAGAAATTGAAAAACGACAACAATTATTTTTGAAAAAACAAAATTTTATAGTTCTTGCGTGCTTGGCCTTGTCGCGGAATTAATGTTTGGAGGACTAACTTTTCTTTTGAAAATCCCATTCTACGCTTTGTTTAGGTCTGTGGGTGTAGTGTTCTACCCTCATGCAAAATAACAATTTTCTCTGAATATTTTAAGGTCTATTTGTAAAACTTTAACCCGATAAAATGTCCCTTGTTTCCATTCTAGCTACCTGCGGAGAGTCAGCGTCTTGTGGAAGAGGATTCCATAGTTGATGAGGCCGAAATCGACACGGCGAAAAACCTCGACGGAGGTGTATCAGTGCCAATCACATATCGCAGCACAATTCTTCGAAAATGGCGCAGTGCGCCCACAGTTCAAGAACAAACTGGCCAACCAGGCGAGTTGGGTGAGTACCAAGTCAAGCCAACAGCCATCAAAAGCTCTCATAACTCTGTTTCAATATGATTACAGGAAAACCCGTCAAAATTCCAGCCGAGATGAAAGGCTTAATGAAAGAAAAATTCAAAGAGAATCAATTCAACCTGCTGGCCAGTGACATGATGTCACTAAACCGCTCATTGACTGACGTGCGACACGAAAAGTAAGATTACCCCGCTTCGCTTCTCTCTAACCACAATTTACTCTAACGTTCTTGATTCTCGCTTCTGTAGTTGTAAAAAGAAATCATATCCATCAAAGCTTCCAACCACTTCCATTGTCATTGTGTTCCATAACGAGGCATGGACCACACTGTTGCGCACCGTCTGGAGTGTCATTAATCGTTCGCCCAGGTCGCTACTCAAGGAGGTTATCTTGGTGGACGATGCCAGCGAACGAGGTGTGTAAACCTATCTGTTTTGGTGTAACTCGAGTCGAACTGAAAAGTGAATCTGTCTCGTTTTAGATTACCTGGGAAAGAAGCTCGAAGACTATGTGGCGACACTGCCGGTGCGGACGTTTGTTCTTCGCACCGAAAAGCGTTCCGGCCTAATCAGAGCGAGACTTCTGGGCGCTAAGCATGTTACGGTATGATACCCGCAACCAGTGGTGTGGAACCAATTGACCTTGTCACGAGTGAGAGTGTTTTCTTTTGTATGATTTTAGGGCGAAGTGATCACATTCTTGGACGCACATTGCGAGTGCACCGAGGGATGGCTGGAACCACTCCTGGCGCGAATCGTACAAAACAGACGAACGGTGGTGTGTCCCATAATCGATGTGATATCCGACGAGACGTTTGAGTATGTCACTGCATCCGATCAGACGTGGGGCGGCTTCAACTGGAAGCTCAATTTTAGATGGTAGAACCTGTCTAATATGATTGTATCTGCCTCGATACCATTTTGTCTCTCCATAGGTATCGAGTTCCTCAACGCGAAATGGAGCGACGCAATAACGATCGCACAGCTCCATTGAGAACGCCCACCATGGCTGGCGGTCTCTTCTCAATCGACAAACAGTATTTCTATGAAATCGGTTCATACGACGAGGGTATGGACATCTGGGGCGGAGAAAATCTTGAAATGTCCTTCAGAGTAAGTATGGCGCTTGACACGAGAGCACGACAATGAGCAAGGAGACCATAAAAAATCCTTTTTTCAATATTAAACTTTCCATTAAAGCTGCTCCCTCAAAGTGTTTCAAATTATTATTTTCCTTAGAGATATCCTTTAACTGATTTTTTTCGTTTATTTTTTTCTTTATTTGAAATTCCTCCGCTGAAACGTTTAATTTTTATTCTACCCACCCAAAATCTAGATATGGCAATGTGGTGGAATTTTAGAAATAATTCCATGTTCACATGTGGGACATGTATTCCGTGATAAGTCGCCGTACACATTCCCTGGCGGTGTTGCGAAAATCGTTTTGCACAATGCTGCACGAGTGGCAGAAGTATGGTTGGACGAGTGGAGAGATTTTTACTATGCAATGAGCACAGGTTCGCAAATAATAAAAAAAAATTACAAAAACAACAAAAAAACCCCACACAACAAATTTTTGTTTAGAACAAGTGATTCTCTTTTTTAACAACATTGAATTTTGTGCTCATCCATTGGAGAGTTGTTTAGTTATTTATTAATTTTCTTTACTTTGTTGTGATTAACAGATTTAAAAATTATTTCTTAAATAATTTTCATTATTTTCAGTAAGCTTTTTTTAAAATTTAACATTATTTACTAATTTATTTATAGTTTTTTGGTTTCTGTTGTTTTTTATACTAAAAAAAAATCTAAAAACTATTTTGTGATTAACTTCGTTGAAGAACAATAGGCTTGAGTGTGCGCATTCGAAAGCACTTTTTAGTATGACTTAGGGGAAGTCTTCGCAATTTTTGACGCTAAACGTTTTTATCTGATTATGCCATATCTACTAAAATATTCACCAAATGCTGCGAGTAAGGTTGCTTAATTTTTTTTTTAGTTTATTTTCATCCATCACTCCTTGTAGCGTGGTTGACTTTTGTATTAGTGAGACGAATTGAAACAAAGCTTTTACTAAACTAACTAAAAGCTATAAAAATTAGCTTTAAATTTTCTTAATGTTTTATAAAGACTAAAACTTCGACAAAACACAAATTTATTGAAACATTTTTTTTAAAAAAAATGCATGGAAAACCTCTTACAAAAAAGCCTTACTTGTAGGGTGTTTCCACCAAACATGAAGCAGGCTTAGCGCAAAAAGATTAAAAGTTAATCCCAAAGTGTTTCCATTAAAAATAAGAAGATTAATTTGATGTATCTCTTAATTTTTGGATTTTTTCTATAAAATCATGTGCCAGTAAAAAGGCAATCGTTAGAAGTAATTAAATATATTTGTCATTGGAGATTGAAGGTAATAAAAGGTTTTTTTTTTATTTGTTTCGTAAGAACGCAAACAGAATAAAATGAAATCAGACCGGTTTGATATGAGAATTTATTCCTGGAAGAGATTTATCGCGCGACATTTCTTAAGTCTCATCATGAAGAGATGAATTTTCATATGGTAAATCTCGGGTTTTAGGGAGGGTTTAATGAAAATTTGTCTTTATCAAGGATGATTGTCCGGTCGAAGCACCTTATTAGTGAGGCAAGTCAAATCTTTGTAGTTTCAGGTTTCATAGTTTCCAGTTTAGAGTCTTCCCACTTTGCAATATAATCTACTTCTTTGCACAATATCGATCCTTGGAATATTGGAAATGATTAAGCTCCAAAAACCATTTCGCTAACATGTAAATGGTTTTGTAAATTGCGACTTTCTTTAAATTGCAGGGTACAAATAAACTTCAAAACCACTATCTACGAAAGTTGTAAACAGCACCTTCACATCGAGAAAACGCAAATTTTTTATGGTTCTTAAAAAAAAGCAGTTTTCTCTCAATCGAAAAAATATTGTTTTTTTTTTTCTCAGGAAAGGCAAACCCCTAACACGGAAATAGTGCCCCGAGATTCTAGAAGGTTACTCTGTTCTTAAAAATTTGAAATTCGTGCGTACTCTTCAGTCCCTCAACGGTGGCCACTCCAGTGCTAAACTGATATATTGCAACCAAAGTGGTGACTTATGATGCTATCAAATATACAATTGCATGTCTTAAGAGTTTCAAGTTCAGTTATGCTGCAACGAGATTAAAGTTAGCTGATGCCCACCCTGAAAAGAATATACACTCCAAGCTTAGGGATCGAATTTGCTCTGGACCGGAAGGAGTACTTGCTGGGCGTTTTCGTCGATATTCGGAGCCTTGATAGCTTGTGTCACTTAGTTTTAAAAGGTTTTGGGATATACCGCGTTTAAAATAAATTTTGAGTGCAAACCGTACTCTCCCCGAACGTAACGTTTCGCTTAAGTTACATTAAGCGTGGTCACCGGGAAACTGCCTAAAAATGCTTTTGGCGCAAGTTGTAGTTAAGGATTTTTCTCGCTGCTGATTGCTCACAGCATTGATATGTTCTCTTAAACGGGTCGAAATACTTCGTCGCGTTTGTCCAATGTATGCTGACCCACAGTTGCAAGGGACTGCGTAAACACCTGGAGTTTGGAGAGGAAAGCGATCCTTGGGTGATTGTAGATAATTTATCACCTTTTTTGGCGAAGAGAATATCGTTTTCACACCGTATCGTTTTAGAATTCAACCGACTTTGTCCGTGACACCTTTCACGTACGGTAGAAAGACGCTCTTGTCCAACTCATTGCAGTCTTCTTACTTAGACAGACAACCCGGTGTAGATAAAACATTGCCTTCAATTATAAGGCAATGCTTATTACTTAGGAAACTGATAACGAAGCCAGATTGTGGCAAGTTCGTCAAACTGGGCTAGATAGGGGCTGCCCGAAAGGTGGTGTTCTGTCTCCGCTTTCATGGTGCATGATGCCACACTCTATGCTATCGGCTCTCTACCTACCTGCAACCTACACACAAGCCTACGCGGATTAGGTATGTCGCCTTTTTTTCTGCCTAGAGATACCTAGACTTGATCGATGATTAGTGCACTAAGAATGGGGTTTCACGGTTGTTCTCTTTACGAGAAGGAGGATCGTCACTGCTCAGACTCAATTCGTACTTAAAGGTGTCACTATTCCGATAACCGATGAAGTCAAATATATACCGCGGAATAATCCTTGATAGAAAGATTCTTTGGTAAAAGCTTATTGAATCCAAAACCTAAAAAGAAGTATCCACATTCTGACAGTGCAGATGTGCTTTTGGCAAGACATGGGCTTTATCCCCGAAAATGGTTCTCTGGATCTACACGGCCCTCGTAAGACCACTTCACTCATGCGCGTTGTTTAGTATAACAGCTTTCGCGGAAACGTGTTACTTCCTCTTTTGTCTAAAGAAAAGCTTGTCTTGGCTGCACAGAGACCTTTCCTAGCCGGGCCTCACCCCACTAGATGCTCTGATATACCCCCTCCCCCTGACATATTTATCATGGGGTGTGCGCTGATCATCTTAGGCTTAAAAAGAATTTGAATTTGGTACCGCGCGATACGGAATGTTAAGAAAATTTCGCGAAAATTGTTCTTCGACCCCTGTGTAATGTCGTGGTGCCCTCTTACCCAATGACACCAGGAATCCTTTTGTTCGTCCTCTAATGTTATATTGGCCTTACAGCCTTCCTAAGAATCTCGCCTCTTATAGCCTTCCTAAGACTCTCGTAAAGTGCTTTGTGCAGTTTTTTTTTTCTTCGAGCCGATCAAGATTATTTTATTTGCATTTAGTCTCTGATTTGGTGCTATAAAGTTGGACAGAAAAGATTCAGGTATTTTATAAAGTCATACAAGGTGAATGTAATTCATAAAATACCTGAATCCTTATCCTTATCCCCATCCTTGTTGAGATTATCGAGAACTTCACTACTCAATTACCTCACCTTTGTCAAAAAAAATCGATTTCCGAAACCGAAAAGTTTTCGAAAAATAAAGAGGATTTATTTTCGCATCGCACAATTATTTCGAGTGCAATGTGAAAATAAATCCTCGAAATACTCTTATTTAACACTAAAGAAATATTATTAACACTAAGAATGGCTCCCAATCTTGACGGAGTCTACTTTTTCAAAAGTTGTCCCGCGCAAACAGACGAGCTTTGCAGGTATGTTAACACTCAAAATTACCCTGTGATTTTGTTTCTATAAATGCAGTCATATGCATCCTTAACATCAAAAGAAAGTGTTTTTTTTTTAATTTGAAATACTCACGTTTTTCCGTTCAGGATCTGCCGAAGGGATATTTCATTTAATGAATACTTTCTGGGCCTTAAACCATACTGCTAGGTTCCAAAAGATATAGATTAATAAAACTAATTCAATTCAAATAATCTTAAGATTAAAACAGAAGAAAAAAAACTAATAAATTATAATAATGCAAAAGTCACAAAAAACGCAACATTCCTATCCTGCTTCCTTCTCCTTCTAACAGCATGATTTTTATCGCATTTTTTCTAAAATAAATTCAACCAATTAAAAATTTATTTTTACTAAAAATATTTTTCTATTTATTTTTGTTTACTTTATTTTTATGCATTCACACTGGGACGACTTGTACTTTTCATTAAAAAAAAAAAACTTTTAACAATATTGCTAACACTAAAAATTGAACTAAAAATAAAATTTGCTTTACAAAATTGCAAATTAAAAAAATAAAACTGCTATAAACAAAATATTTTTAACTGCAACAAACTACATAAAATGTAATGTGTGATAGATTTGGATGTGTGGCGGCTATCTAGAAATAATACCATGCTCACGTGTTGGTCATGTATTTAGAAAATCAACGCCCTACACATTTCCGGGTGGTACAACGGAAATTGTTAATCATAATAATGCTCGTTTGGTTGAAGTATGGCTGGACGATTGGAAAGAGTTTTACTACAGTTTCTATCCAGGTTAAAAATTTTAACAAACAAAAAAAAATGCTAAAACAAATATTTTAATTCACTACCGAGCAAAATAATGCGTTTGAACTTTGACATGTTTTATTTAAAATAAAAAAATTACATTTTTTTTACTAAAAGATCAAAGTACTAAAATTTTTCTACCGGTCGTTTTTTTTAAACTTTAAAACCAAATTTATTGTGAATACCTTATAAAAACAATAACATTGTCTTCAGTAGAACAATCTTAAGCTTCATTTAAAAGAATATCTGAACTCGGACCTATATACATTCTTACAGAGCCTTACCAAACCTCACATACAATCTCCCTGCGGTGCCTTATTAAAAAAAACACGTTCTCGTGTGCTCTGGCCCAATTGAAATATATTTTATTTTAACATTATTATTTGGAAATGCTTGTTTTTCAACTCCCTTAATTTTAAAGTCTCAACAAACTCGAATCGATCGCTTGATATTTTTGCCCACAGAAACGTTCTCATGTGCGATGGCCCACTGAAAAAATGCTCTTGCACGCATCTCTTTGTTTTCGTACATTTTCTAAGTGTTCAGAGTTTTCAGAAAACCAGCCAGTAGTTTTCCATGCGTTTTCTGACATTTCTTGATGACAGCTATCAGTGGCTTGAAAAAGAGGCAGTTTGTAAAATTGCCGAAACAGATTTTTGCCTGCCATAATACGACGTTAATTTGTCGCAAGTTTTTCTGTCGTCCTATATCCGTGGCCTTAAAGTATGGCATGTGAAGCACAAATTCGATTGTTGATCTTACGGCTTCAATCACTGAAAAGTGGAATGGAAACGCTCCTTGCATCTTCTTGGTAGGGATGTCTTTAAAATGTTTATCGTTCCACAAACACCTGCACGATTTTCTGCCGCAACAACAAAAAATTTGCTGCGCACTTTTTTCTAAGTTTCAGTACAACTATAATCCTCATCAATGTTGGTTCTAGAGAGAACATGTGGCGTGGACGATTTTAAAGCAACCGAAATAGAAAGACTTTGAGACAGGTTGTATCTCCTCGGGATGACAATCGGAAGGTCTTGGCTTCAATCCTTTATCCAATCATCTTTTTTTTTTGCCTTTATTTCTTGCTGAGTGAATTAAAAACCGTGCAAGCTTTCTATTCTGACTTTGAGTCGTAAAATAAATAGAAACCTCCGGTTGTTATCGAAGGATGGCACTTGCATTTTTGAATTTTAAGATTGTCCCAGGTGAGCTTCGAACCCAGGACTCCCTGCACAGTAACCCGACACTCTACTCTCTCGATTTCGCCTGATAAAGTCTCCTTAGGCATTCTAATTTTAACATGCAAACTCATGATAAAACTGTATGCAATAGAAAAAAAAATCTCAGATGGACAAGTGGTAGTACCTGTCTAGTAACGAAACAGATTTGGCCTAAGCTAGATCTTAAACGCTCTAGGAGTTTGATAGATCTTATTAGATCGCACATGAGTGCTACAATCGGTGTTATTACAGGACACTGTCTGATAGGCAAGCACGCTAAAAGGCTTGGTGTCTTTCCTAACGATTTTTGCTTTGCACATACCCCGCTCTCTCTAAGAACCGAAATCTTCACCTTGAAGCTTTCTTCTATAATGATCTTAGTGATCTTAGCCCGACCGACCCAAAACGTCTCTTACGCTTCATTAGTAGTTCAAAATGGTTCAACGAGTAGGCAATTTTCCAAATCCACGTGGTAGCACAATGGACCTACATAGGGCTAAGTGAGTTGGGTTCTTGGCACTCGACAGTCAACCATACCTAACCCGTCACTCTGCTCTAGGGCGTTCATTTTTCCTTGGAGTTGCTATGCTACTATCCGGTGGAGGACTCAGAGACAACAACTCGTCCATTGACATTAATCTATGATTTACATACTTACTTTTCCCGTCTTTCGCGAAAAGATGAAAAATAGCTTCGCAGTGATGAAAAGCTTAGATGTTCGGGTCTCACCACGTCAGACCCAAAGATCCGCCACCTGACGCAAAAGGGATTGTTCCGCATTATCTTGAGACAAGTCGGGTCGTAGTTTCACTCAACCCTAACAAATTTATAATAAAATAAATAGAGTGGCTCAGAAGCTCGAGGTGAACAAGGGCTTACATCTCAATCATGTATGCTTTTTTTAAGGAGAAAATGACCTTTCCGAATCCGAATGAATTCGGAAAGGTCCGAATTTCCATTTAATTTCCGAATCTGAATGACACTTTGAGAAGTTTTGCGATATAAATGCTACTTTCGGAGGTTTTGTCAGACCCTCGCGTAGGTGGCGACTGTAAAAAAAAAAACAACGAGTCTTGACAGAGTAGTATTTGAACCCAGTTCTCCCCCGAAGTAAGCACACACACTAACCGCTACGCTCTTAACATATCTAAGTGCTAAGAAAAGCCCGGTGTCGTTTGACCTGTCTTTTCCTAACGACTGTGTTGATGAGTAACCCAAGTATCAGTGGCGGCCGTAACTACCCAACGTAGGTTTTAGTACTGAAGAAACCTCTTCTGAACCTTGCCTAGCGCATTGACATTAACCATTACTCAAGCGTTATAGCAGACATTCAACACATTCTTTAGAAATACTAGCCTTAGTATTTGTACTAAAGTATTTTAGTAAGAGTTAAATTTACTACCTTAGCCTACACTATACTCTAAACTCAAGCATAACATATCGGTCGGTTGGCTAAGGACAGCCCTACAACCAGGTCCAAAAAGCTGTCGTTAAAATCAGTAACATTGAAACAACCATACAGTGTTTCTTGGTGAAAGGCAGTTTTTCAGAGCGAAACCATCCTAGTTTCCCCTGAAATGATCTTTTAAGTCAATTTCGATCTGAGCTTAATCTCGGCTTAACTTGCCGAGTAAATTTGGTGGGTAAACCCCGGATAAACTCTGCAGAACAGTCCGGCCTTTTTTGCCTGTTTTTTATTTGAGAAATAGCAGCTGTTTTGAGTGAATTTTTGAAAACTGACATTTGAGAACTACTCCCACTTATTTTCCTGTTTTTTTTTTTTTTTTTCTTTTTAAATGACAGTTAGGTGAGTCACTTATTTCAAGAGTCAAAGATTTCGACAACTTTATTGACGGAGCAAACTTTTAACTCAAAAACGATTCACTGGGCTAAGTCCGTTTTGTTCCGGGTTTAACAGATCTGGGTTTAAGAAAGTCGGGTTTGATTCTGCACTGGAAAACCATTACAGTGCAGAGTACATTAAAAGAAAAAATTCTATAGACTCTTCTCTCTCATTTAAATGTAGTCAAACTCAACAGCTTGATTCTTAATTCAGCAACTCCAATGGCGTAACAATGAATTTACACCGAGCCTAAAATGTGTAAAAAAAAGTCTCTATACTCAAAATATTAAACTTATGTCTGGACAAGTGCATCCAAAAGCGGTGAATCAAAAATTGACAAAAACAGTGAGGTCAACCTTAAAAACTCTTCTTTCCTTCATTACTACAAAGAATGAACCAGTTTTTTGCTATTCTTAAGATTTCTAGTGGACTCGAGTTCTTTCCGAAAAAAATGATATTTCACACGGGTCCTCAGAAAACAAAATCACACCGGTACTTTCCTTATTTTCCCTCTTACCTTTGGGTAAGAATCAAAGTTCAACAAAGTATTAAAAAATATTTTACGCAAAAAAATATTTATTTGTAGAATAAAATTGAAACTGCACAGATTATTTTGCTCGGTAGTGTACTGACGATTTATGGTGAATGTAGAATTTTCTTGTAGTGAAAATGCATGCGCAGCATTACGACCCTCTCTATCTGTAGTTTTGTTGTCCCCTCAAAAAAAAAAACATTAGAATCGGGTTTTGTCGTAAGTTTAAAATCTTAACAAACTTCATACCGTTATTTCTTTGACTGTGGCATGAACAGTGATTTTATTTTGTTTTAAATATTCAATTTTTTTTTTTATTTTTAACGGTATTTATTTTGTAAAGATTTATTCATTTTATAAACTATATCATTTTCTTGCCTTTTTCTGCCACTTTTGTTGTTCTTCTTAGTTTTGATTTTGTTTTAATATTATTTTTTTTGTTTTGTATTTGTTATTAATCGATTAACCCCCATCACCATGAGCACAAAAAACAAATGTTTTCACATTATATTTTGACCGTCTTGATTTTATTATAGTTTTTCTTTTTTAAGTTTTTTATTCATACAACACATATATTTAAAAAAAAAAAAAAATAGACACCTAAAACACATAAAATCACACACACACACCACGTCCATTATTCACATGGTTTGTGCATGTTGTAAAAATGTTAATGTTCCTATATGATCCTATTGACGATCAGTTGTTAATCAAATTATTTTTTTTTTAATTTCTTAATAAAAAATTGAACAGGTGCCAGAAAGGCTACAGCTGGAGATGTAAGCGAAAGAAAAGCGCTGCGAGAACGTCTGAAGTGCAAAAGTTTCAAGTGGTACTTGGAACACGTCTATCCAGAGAGTCTTATGCCGCTGGACTATTACTACTTGGGCGAGGTGAGTGTTTTGATAATCCCATAATTATTATTGATTCGTTTACAAATCGTGATGCGTGATCGACTGTAGGTGATCCCAATTATAAGGTCAACAAGTAGTCACACTCATAGTTTTTGGGTGTGTTCTGTACGTGTATGAGGTTGAGAGACATTGCGGTTATATATTCGAATCGTGCCTTACTTCTTTTGTTGAGTTCTTTTTATTATACGTGGAATTTGGAACTGTTCAACGAATGGGCGATAGTGGAAATGTAGGGTTAGAAAGGTAGTCGCATTGAATAGAGGAAGGCAAGAGCCTTTGTCAGAACTTTAAAACGGTTGAGCGGTAACTCAATGTCAATATGAATAAAGACTGAAATGCAGATGCCCTAGAACTGATGCCAAGGAAAGAAGACGTTATTAGATTCTGCCGCCAGTAGGGTTACGCGAGTTTGAAGTGACAACCGCATAAAAAAAGCACACACTTAAACCTTTCGAAATTGTGGACCACTTATCCATCTAAAGCTTATTGCGTAAGTTTGCACGCATAGAAACTGCCACAATGCTCTGGAACCTAGAACAGGTGCATTTTAAACTGCTTCGACTTCGGCTTAAGAGACTAATTCCAAGCACTTAATCGTCTGATATATCAAGTCACTTACAAAATTTCACGTAAATATCCGTGGCCCGGTATCAAGTTACTTTTCAGCCAGGACAAGACTTCCTATTGTCATAATTTCAGCTTCCCAATAAGCTTTGTAGTGCTTTTCAAAGATCTTAGACGATTGCAGCTACTTATCTGATGAAGGTAACAAGGAGCTCCTTGGAACAAAATGTTCAAAGCGGTGCAAAGTGTCGTGCTCATATAAAAGTAAACTGATCTTTGAACCTTGCTTATTTTATCACGATCTCTCTTACGTCAGCAGCAGTCTTGCGTGAAAACCTAATTAACTTTCGAGGTCGTTCGTCGAAGTTCCTTTTTGCTCCCAATAGCTTTTTTACAAGAAAAAAGAGTGCTGATAACAAAATCAGCGCTTCTTGCGAGATAATTGTGCAGGGCCAATGTCATCGACAAATGTTTTGTTCGCTCCTTCCGAGTGTGCATGGGAGTAGAATGTTTTCTTCCTGTTTAATAAAAGCAACAATTGTTAAGCCGCGAAAAAATGAAGTCGTTGCACCTGTAAAGGGTTCTGCTGCTCCTTCTCTTTCTAAGGAAACTAGAGCTGCATTTCCCTTTATACCAACAGGACCAGCTCAGATCATTAAGCTTATGTAGGCAATCCCATACAAGCTTGGAACTAAATATTTGAGCAATAAGCTCCTTGGAAAGCTGTTCTGTAATTTCGGTCGACACTTAATTGAACACATCGGTCTATAGCTTATTTAGCCACCTTGAGGATACTGGTATATTTGATTTAGAGTACTTTGTTCTAAAAAAAGAACTCCTGCGCCCAGTTATGATGACTTATGACTTACCGGATTCTAGTATTGGAAAATGACTGAAAATAGTCTTGTCAATTGGTGACAATTGATGTTTTCCACTCACTTTCCTACAGTGGAAATGGCCAGACATATTCATGACTACAGAAGACACAATATAAGACAGCTTCAAAAGCTGTCGCAAGACAATTTCGCATGCAAACTGCCTTTTTATACCCCATCACGTAGGATAGAAGGTTTATAAAGTTTGATTCATAGTTTGTAACATGGAGAAATAATCGTAGTAGGCCCCGAACACTCAAAGGGCTTATGATCGAGACCGAATTGTAAATCAATTGAGACATATTCGTCCGTCCGTGTGTCGGTAGTTTTTAGGCCGCCTTAAATTTTAAGCTAGGAACTCGATATTTTTTTTTTATTTGAATACAAGCACGGACGGAGGCTAAAACTACAAAATCTTTTCAAGATACCAATATGCCCACTATAGCAGGTACATAATACCGAAGTAGCCGATGTTGATTATGCCCGGTTTTCACGTGCTAAAAAAAAACACCCATTTATGAAAGACACTATGAAAACTGCCAGAACCAAACGTCATAGTAGTAAATTTTCGCTCTCTCATAATTCTTCTTGACTACAAGATAAGTTAACTTAACAAGTAGTTTACGCTTCCGTAGTGTTTATCGCATTGGGTAGGTTGCTATCCAGTAAATGCACTTACTAAAATCGTCAGTTCGTGCGGCTTCACCCTACGTCGCTATATCGAAGGGTCTTGTTCTTTGTAGTCGTCGCTCGTTGTTTACGTCGTTAAGAGTCTCGTCGGATCATTTCATTGCTGCAATGAACATGAAGACGAGCATTTACCTTTCCAGGAAAGTTTGTTACTTCTTCCCTCACAGGAGCTGTTCCTCTGTGAGCGAAGAAGTAAATCCTAAATCTCTATGAATGTCATTATTCCTAATATACCTATCATGGGCCAGTTTTTCGGTGCAGAGTTAAGCCCAGCTTAAACTAAGATCTGTTGATCCGGTAAAATGATTCTGGAGTTAACCCAGCGAGCAGTTTTTCAGTGCAGAGTTAACTCCGAAAACAAAGTTGTCAAAATCTTCAACTCTCGAAAATATTGCCTCTCCCAACTGTCACTTCACATAGAAAAAACCAGGGAAAAAAGTTCGACTTATTACCAGATGTAATTTTTCACAGAAACACGAAAATAAATTGTCATTCCACACAGAAAAAACATTTAAATAAGTTCATACTGTTCTCCAGAGTTGATCCGAGATTAATTCAACAAATTAAGCGAGTTAAGCCGAGATTAGCCCTAGATGCAAGTTCGCTGAAAAACTGATTTCTGGGGGTTAATCTCAGTTGAACTCGGAAACTCGGATGATCTCGCACTGAAAAACCGGCCCCATAGTGTCTTGTTTTGTAAAGTCTGCAATATGGACATGTTGCTCGGCTTGGTGCAACCCCAAAGTTGAATACCGTATGTCCAGGACGGCTTTAACACCTGCCTGTACAAGAGCAGTTTGTTATACATATACGATGCTTAATTTCGAAAATTATAATACATTTCTCTGTCAAATTTCGAGCTCGTCACGCTTTTTCTTTCCGCTTCCACCTTAGTTTAGCGTCTAGGGTCATCCCTAGATATTTCGCTTCATTTGCATAAGGTATCTGTGCAGAGTTCATGAACAGAGTTAAATTGTTAACTCTGTAAGTAAAATTTGCATGCGTTGACTTGTTCTCGGTAAGAGCGATTCGCCAAACCTTCGTCCAGACACAGATTCTGTCCAATGCTCGTTGGAGGCTTCTCGTTCATGACTCAACTGATTCATCTGTTGCCAGGATGGCCGTGTCGTCCGCAAACGTGGCCATAATTATTTCGTCATCTAGAGGTATGTCTCTTGTAGAGCAGAAATAGGGTCGGACCAAGGACGCTTCCCTGGGGTACACAAGCTTGAATTTGCTTTAAACTCGAGTATTCAGTACCACACCTAACATGAAAGAGTCTGTTTTCGAGTTTTACAGTATTTTAAACATGTCTTCCGGCAAGTTTTGCCGTAGCTTATATTTCAAACCTTCCTGCCATACCTTATCGAGGGCTTGCGATGCGTCGAGGAAAGCACTTGAACATATTTTTTTTCCTTCTTGGGCTTTTTTTTTTAAATTTCATGCGTAATTCTGTGGACTTGATCTATTTTTGAATGGTTAGGTCTGAAACCAAATTGATGATCCGGGATCAAACGTCTTTCTGCAATAATTGGTTGTAATCGCTTCAAGCAGAAGTTTCTCGAAAACTTTCGATATTACCGGGAGAAAAAATAATTTTTTGTCATTTGCACATTTCCCCGATTTTGGAACTATAATGACTTCAGCAACCTTCCATTGCCTTGGAACATATAGAAGTCTAAGAGAAGCGTTTATCATATAAAGTAGCTTGACTAGCTTTTTCGGTAGTTTTTTCAATATTTTGCCAATGATCAGGTCGTAACCCGGGGCCTTATTATTTTTAAGTTTGTTTATTGTCCGCAGTTCAACTTACGAAACTTTTTTCGTTCTAAAGCTATCAGGTTTCGCGTTCTTGTTTTGAACGTCAGCTAACGGCGGACCGTCGAACCGCTTAAATGTTTCTTCCAAAATTTCAGCAAACAAATTTGCTTTCTCTTTGTCTTCTCTTGCCCATTCGAAGTTAGCTTTTTTATTGGTGCCGAAACCCGAAACTTGATAAGTGTTCTTTTTGGGCCCCGAAGCAGTAAAAGGTACAAATTTTTGAAATATGCCCACTGACACGCCCACTTTACTTATTAGCATGAAAAATCAAAATTGCCGTAGGGCGCTAAAATCTGGAACGCAGTATCCGTGCTTTAATGTTTTGATATTGGCATTTCAAAAAAATCGTAAAACGCCCCCCTGAAGGCGTGTTCGCATTTCTGTTTCAGTTTAATAAACGATTTAAGCGGATAAGGAAAATTAAAACGAGATTTGACAAGAGAAATAAAAACTTTGCCTCCTATGAAGGTCCCGTTGCTCGTAACTTCTTAAGACTTATGCCCGAGCGGGAGGGCCGTAACAAAGCTTTTCGATAATCAAGGACCCGTAAACTCCAGTTTTTATCCGATGAAATTTTTTATAATATTCATTTTTTTGCTAGCAATCAAGAAAATCCTGCTTAATATGTAACATATTTCTCTAAAGGAACCTTAACTTATTGGAAAAATGTTCACGACGCCCACTTTTTGGCGTACTTTAATCAAAACTTAATTTTTGATATAAAAATGTACTTAGCCACGCGCCTTTTTACTGAAGCAGGTTGTCATATTTGACATTCGGCGATTTGGAGCTCGACAGGTGTCAATTGAAATGACGTATCCAACGGTTCGCCTAAGTGGATTGTAACTCATCCACTAGTTTTCTCCAGTTTAGTTGCCGTCGTTCGTTTCAGCTATCAGAGAATTTCCGCGTATTTTTGATATAAGCTTTCACAGCTATTTGGAATTTTTGGAATTAGGTTTCAGGTCTTTAAGATCTGATTGTCAGTAAAGCGTCAACTAGCCCATATAATGCTCTTCGAACCCCCGGAAACGGATATAATTGGCGAGTTCCAGTTAACTTTATTACGTAGAATAAATTCAATGTTTTAACCTCTGTGCAATAAGTTTAAATGATCTGTTTTACTGTAAAGTTCTTAGATTGACCATTAATGTAAATTGTTTTTAGTAGAGAACGCGTTTCGGAGTTAGTTAGCTGAAGCGCACGATTTCCTTTTCCGAGAACCCTGTTTATACCCGACCCAGGGTATATAAAGATTGCTGTATAGTTTGTAACGCAGTGAAATAATCACCGTAGACCTTTTTAGAGATATGAATGAGACCGACAGGAGAATCGTTTAAGCCATGTCCGTCCGTCCGTATGTAAACAACTTTTAGGCCTTAAGTTTTAAGCTGGAGAGCTGAAAATTCGTAAGTGGACCGCCCACAGACACGCCTACTACAGGCCTGTATGTGTGACCATCTCCAATTTAAAAAAATACTTTTTTCACACTTTAGCTATGTTAAAATGGTGCTAGCACACTGATTTTTAATGTATGACACTTTACAATTGTCTTTAAGGCAGCAGAAAAAATTTGACGTTTACATTGACCACGCCCACTTTTTAAGGAATTTTAACTTAAAATTCAGAAGAAGAAGAAAAAGAACTTAAAATGAGTCTTTTTCAATAAATATATATGAAATTTGATAAAAAATTATAAAACAAAAATTCTAGATATTAGCATATCCTATATTTTTTGTATATATTATATATATTTCCGCCCACTTTTGTGAGCGTGGCTTAGAAAAAAGTGCTTTTTTTATAAATGACGGGGTTTTAGTCCAAAATGTATGCAACCACCCAGCGTTAAGCATTTAACAGTTATATTTTTACATCCTGCCCACTTTTTGGGGGCGTAGCAGGTTAATTTTTCGTAGGGTCGGGTATTTTGCAATCCGTCGCAGACGGACTGAAGCTTTTGCATACGCACTATTGCACTTTCCCACTTGTTTTAACTTAATTTTAATAATTTCTAAATTTCCGACTTTTAAAGTTTTAAAAAAATCGAAGGCGCAACACCTCGATGTAAACTAAAGCCAACCTCTCATGTACAAGGTAGTACACACACATTAACCACTACGTCATGGAAGCCCAAGGCTTTTGAAGTTGGTGGTCTTCAAAACTGTGTCTCCATTTGGAGGATAGAGGCTTACAAAATGTGGTAGGCAGCATAGCGTCCTTGCTATCAAGACCAGCATATAAGAAAAATCAACAAGTGTCCCTCACAAAATCAGCTGCCTTGGCTCATGCGATATATAATACCCAACATTTTTTTAATACTCAGCATGTCCAAAAGAAATGGGAATATAATATTATTTTTGTTAACGACCAACGATTTCAGACTGCATGCATTCAGGGAATCATTTATTGTTTAAAGCTTAGCTTAAGCTTCTTCATTACCTTTTTGTTAATTTGTTTAGCTCTAGCCTTTTTGCTTTTTTCAATTAAAAAATAAAACTATCTTCTATCCTCCTACAGATCCGAAACTCTGAAACAGAGACCTGCCTCGACACGATGGGTCGTAAATACAACGAAAAAATTGGCATCAGCTATTGCCATGGCTTGGGTGGCAATCAAGTGTTTGCCTACACCAAGCGTCAACAGATAATGTCCGACGACCTTTGTCTGGACGCATCAAGCGCTCAGGGACCTGTCAATATGGTTCGTTGTCACAATATGGGCGGCAATCAAGAATGGGTCTATGACGAAGAGGTAAGTCTATTAAAACTTCAAAATTTACCTTTCATAAAACATCAAAATTCAATCTCCCCTCGAAGGATAAGACAATTCGTCATACGAATACCGGTAACTGCCTGCAACGAGCATCACGAAACGATGCTAGCACACCACTACTACGACCTTGTGACTACTCCAAGGGTCAGCAATGGCTAATGGAATCGAAGTTCAAATGGCAGGCCCACTAAAAGAGAGACCAACGATGAGTTTAGCTTTTTCAAATTGTAACTTTAAATTTATTTTTGTTTATCATTTAATTTTTTTTCCTATATTTTGATTTCAATTAGTAAAAACATACTAATGGGTAAGCAATTTCCAAAGCATTCATTCTATAATTTACGTCGCAAAACAAAAAGAAAGAGAACCCATAAACTCATCATTATAGTCTTGTATGAGATTCGCAATTAAGTCTTCCTAACGTTAAAAAACAAAACAAATAATAATTCCATTTTTTATCAGCATTATAGAAGGCTTCGGTTGATAAATAGTTTTATATCCGTTTCACTTTTTCTTATATATTTAACGTGTCATAAGAGTATTCCTTGGATTTTTTTTTTGTTCTTCCATCCGAAGTCATGTTTTTTTTCTGCGCCTTCAAATCCCTTTGTTCGAAGGTCTAAACACGGTTGTATTGTATAGAAAAAAAAGTGTGAGTCTAAAAATGAGGATTCGAAATATCAATTAGAACTTTAAAGAAAAAGAAATCAAATAAAGATTATAAATTAGCAGGATATGGTCAGACTTGAATCCCCTTAATGGAACGGGTACCTAATTAGGGCACAAAATCATCATAGTTGGTTAGGAACTCATTCAAGCTGATTTTACCATCTTGCTGATTTTTTTCATTTAAAAAGAAGTGAAATCATTTTATATTTTACATTCTCGTCGCCAACTTAACTTAAAAAATTAAAACAGAACATTAAATAAAATGATAAAAAAAAATATAAATATAAATCGCATATCATAAGTAAAAATAGATATTTTAAAAAAGTAGAATTTAACTTTTGAATTTGGTGCAATCTAAGCGTACGAGTATAAATATTATATATAGACTAGAAGGTGTATAGTGTACATAAATATTAAATATATCTTTGCACGAATTAAGGCAGGAAAAAATTAAATATTTGGACAGTTAAAAAAGCAAGATTTAATCCATAAAAGCGTGTGCTTAAAAACTAGGGAAAAAAATTATTTCCGAAAAATTTGCAATATGAATCCCTAGTCGAGACTGATCAGTCACAGAGAATAGTCCTTAAACACTTTCACTTCACTATCTTCCAGCAAATCATTTGAATAAATATTTTTACCAATTAAAGTACTTTCCTCCGGATAAGACGGTAAGATCAAGCGGTTCCGAGGATCCCAGGCAACCTTAATGACATTAGTTATTGGTCACCTTCGTCACGAATTACCTTGAGTATTTCTGGCCGCATTTGATCAACTCAAATTTAAGCTGAAATTGGTTCAAGCTTCTTCGAAACGTGCCGTGCGAAGCGTTTTTTGTAGTTGGCGGCGTCAGAATCCTGTAACCTTTCTTCTCGTATGCAAGGCGGCTGTTTGACTTTTTCCTGTGTGGCGCGGCGAAGGAATACTTATTCGGGAATCACAAACATCTGGCAATCCTGACATCTACGAAAACAAATGTACTCGTAGATGTCACGCCAAGAAAAAACAGCAACACATTGATATCGCCCACCAGTTACCACAACCTTGCTTTGACCTTCCGGCGCTACGTTACGTGTTTCCTAAGATTGTTTTAAACGCTATGTCACAAAACTCCCTTTCTTGTTTGCTTCGCTTTAATACCGCGGTGAAAATATACAATTCGAAACATGATTAAAAACCATAGAAAATGTCAACCAACAAGAACACCGCGAACACCAACAATTCCAGCTTCACAGAAGCGTCAAAACGCCTTTAAGGCTATGTCACGAAGCTGCCTTGCACCAAGGTTGATTTGACAACTTAAATTCAAGCACATCAAATTCAATGCAAGCTACCACAACGTATAGCTACGACCATCCGACGTAACGTTTTGTTACGTGAGAAAGTTTAGAGAAAATAGAAAAATTCAAATACGATTAATTTATGCGTGCGTTTTAACGTTTCTGTGAACCTAAAATTGTTGGCTTTCGCGGTGGTTTGTGTTTTTGGCATTTTCTATGATTTTTTAATCGTTTTTCAAATGGTATATTTTTAACGCGGTTGTAAAGCAACGGGAACATAATGAGACAAAACAAACGACAAAGCAGCATTGTGACATAGCCTTAAGAAAGCAAAAAAAAAATTAATGCGTTGAATTTTCGAGTGCGTTTTGACGTTTCTGTGAAACATTGAATTGTTGGCTTCTGTGGTGGTTTGTGTTTTTGTTAATTTGTTGACATTTTCTATGGTTTTAAATCGATTTTCGAGTATTATTTTTCCAACGCGGCTGTAAAGAAAACACAACGTAACGGGACAAAGCGAATGACAACGCAACTTTGTGATATAGCCCTTACGCGCAGCAACGTGCTGTACATTGCAGGAGTTCGAGAAGCAACCACTTTGAACGATTAGCTAAAGCTTATTTTAATCCGCATCACCACCGATAAGATAATGCGGGATTCACAAAGAAGCAATTCAAATTTACGAGTTTTGGCATTAGATTTTGGTGTTCCCCCACACAATCTACCTTCGGCTTCAACGTTTCGTTTGGCAATTGTAAAGAGAAAACGTAATGTTTCATATTGTGACTACAAAGCCGAAATCTAATTTCAATGTACAAAAGATTTGCTTCGACTGGCAGGTCGGCAGCTGAGAAAAAAAATTTAATGTATGCGCGCTCAGGAAGGAAAAAGAATTTATTCCAGAAAAAACACATTTTTTAGGAAATGTCATTTCGGAGCAGATTTAAAACCGACGTATTCTAAACACAGCCAAATCCTGTTTGTGTAGCTGCTTTTAAGGCTACAGCCCAATGAATGCGTTGCGTACGTCAGCAGTGTATTTAACTGAGTTGTCAGTTGTGTACTCTGCAGTGAAGGACGTAACGAATGGAGCTTTTAGGCAGCAAATAAGGTTGGAAATTGAATTTGGCACACTATTTCAATTATGGTCTTAACAGAAAGAGCCGTTATGGAACCCAGCAACTTTTTTTCTGCCATTTCATCTTGGCTACTGCAGATTATCTGCCATTTTCTTTTTTCGTAAGCTTCACGATTTTTTCTTCTTTTTCACTGAGACAGATTTCTGGTTCTCTAGACTGCTTATCACACACGAGCGTTTTTTTAAGGTTTGAAAGGTTACTCAGGTTCCACGGAAACAGCGTTAATGTTTGTTCTTAAAAATGTCGCCGAAGTGAAAGAAATTAAATAGCTTCATGGCGGCCTGTGTTAAAAAAAGTCATTTATGACAATAAGTAACTAAAATATTTAATTGCAAATCACAGATTTAAAAGTTGCCTCAAACTGGCTTCGTGTTGGCTGCTGAAACAATATAGCTTGCTTGCCGATACGAGCACATAAAATCAGTCTAGGTTTACCGTAGGCACCACGACACCTTAGTTCCCCCAGTCAGGAAGCGTCTTAACATTCCAAAAACCAGTATTTGACTGGGCACAATAACCATAAGTCGCCGTTGTTTCGTCATCCCTAATCGAAGGTTGGAGAAACTTTAAAATTTGTCACCACGTTGACGTTCTCTTCTTAAGGTAGGATTTAACTGTATGCCAAGAGGCATTTTTATTTCATTTTTACTGGCAAAAAGCATCATTCTGTGGGATGATTGTTCATATCCTGAATGCCTGAAAATGCCAACATATGAAAATGAGAGAAATCGAAAGCATTTTTGACGAATAACAATGTCGACAGGGTGTGCAATGTAATTGAGGATTTGAAAAAAAAAACAGCATTTTAGACTTAAGGTCAACATATGTGTCCTTGCGAGAAAAAGCGTCTAATATTCCGATGGACATGCCGCACATTCGACAAATTTACAAACAAAAGATTATTTAGACGTGAACATCCTTTTTTCTCATTTTTTCAGACGATTTAAAATAAATCTCGAACGGTCTCCACCAGACAAACAAAACAGGTGTGCGAAAAGGTTTAAACGTGACATAAAAGATGTTTGTGTAATTCAAGAGATTTATTTTATGAGAGAGTTTGAGGTTTTCAAGTAAATCTTTCAAATTTTAAGGAGGTTAGAGAGACATTGATATAAGCTTTACGCTACCCAGCACCAAGGAAGGTTGTATCACGAAAAATACTTTAGCTTAAAGCCCTACAAGCATAACGGGAGAAACATAATAACGGCATGACATCGACTCGACATTGAATGAAGTTTACAGATTGAGCTGTACAATTATACCTTTAACTGATTTTTTTTTAACTTTTCGGATAAAGACGAAAGCAGCACATTACTGTTTTTCCTCTTATATGATCTCGACTATTTGACTTTTGCAAGCCCCCCTAAATCCGCATATCTATTATCATCACTAGCTTATAAGAAAAAAAACTTAAGAATCAATCAGCGACACAAGAGGAATATCATTAAATATGTGTCCCAGGGTAATTTTGACTGTCTAAAAAAAAATCTTTTTTTTTTTATTTCTACTTTAAGCAATAAACTTAAAAAAAAATAAATGTATCGTGTAAATCACAGTAGTTTTTACAAGAATTATCAACTAGAGAATTGTGTATATATAATATAGTGAATAAGGCATCCATCAGTCCATTTGAAGGTGCCTAGCACAAAACATACATTAGCCAAATCATCCGAAGAGATCCTTAAACAGTCAAACAATGCGATAATCTGAAGGATTTTCTTTTAAGGATGAGTGTAAATATATGTGTTTTACATTTTAATAAAAGAAAGAAAATATATTTAACATAAAAAACTTTTGATAGTGTTCCACGCAATATTTATTGACAAAAACACATTCAATAGTTTAATTTTGGCGCAAAAAAGAATTTATCATAAATGTTTTTTTTTTCATCATCATTTCCACGCGTGAATACTCCATACAAACCTAAATAAAAAAAATAAAATTAAATAAAAAGAACACAAAGTAACTAACTTAAAAAAAATCAAGTAAGAAATAAACCTCAGAAATATCCTTTGTATACTTTTTTACAGGCTTTTACATTATTCAAATAAAATATAAAATAATAAAACTAAAAATACTTTTGAATATTTAAAATATAAGATTTTAGATAAATTAATCATTAGGTTATAAACAATAAAAACAATACTTATCTAGAGGTGATGGTGCAATTTATTCTTTTTTTAATTTCAACATTCTGTCCTATAAAGATACGTAGTTATAATATATTTAAATTTTTGTTTATAGTTTTTCCGCATAATCAACTTCCTATCTCAAGTTAAGAAAAATTAAATATTATTATAATTGTGTAATTTAAAAAAAAAACAAAACGGTAACAGCAAATTTAAAAAGAAGTTTATATTATTGTTTTTCTTCTTATTTAAGCAAATAGAACAGCAACAAAATATATTTTATTTTCTTATATATTTTTGAACGGAACATATTCTAAATAAATATAAAAATATACATTTGTATATACATTTTTTTTTAGTTTTAATTTTATTAAAACAAATTATATTATACTTTAATAAAATAAGAAAAATGAAACAAAAACAAAAATATTCTACTGTGTCGATCGATGATTATTACTATTATTGCGAGAAAAAAACAAATCTGTAAATGTTTCCATATATATATATTGTAATAATAAATAAATGAAACTATATTTAAGAGTGGCATTTTCTTTAATAAGTTTTTGAAATAGCAAAAACTTCCAGCATAAATAGATCTTGGGCTCAAACTGATTTAGATCTAATGAAGCAGTTTTTCAGAACATAAGATTATATCAAACTGAAAAAAAGTAAATCTAATACTGCGCCTCTACCGGCGATAAAATGAGCATTAGCGCAGACGATTAAAAATAAATCCCAAAGGGGCTCCACCGGCCAAACATAGGATTAATTTGACACGAGCACTCTTTTTCCGCCATTTTGACTAGCAAAAGAGAGTGACGATGCCATTTCCTTGGAGCGAAAAAACATTTCCGTGCTAAAATTTCAATAGAAAACTTATTTTTGACAGATTTATCGTACAGGGACAGTTTCAGTTTCATTTTTTGATTCTCAAACTGTAACAAAAGTGCATAAAATAGGTTTGTTAATGGTGTGAATGGGATTTATGAGCGGATTTATTTTTAATCGTTTGCCAAAAGGATTTAATTTGTATGGTAAATCGCGTGATTTGTAGAGGATTTAATGAAGCTTTATATTAAACGCGTATTAGTACCCGGAGGAGACATGGTATAATACTCACTACGGAATCGGTGTTTTACGAAATGTGATTTGATTGCTGTGGAAAGTGGCGAATTTTACTTTATGCACATCTAAAGTGACAGAATCATGCCTTTTTCGTAGGTAATAAGGAAGAGAAGAACGCTCCGATTCGGAATATCATTCGAACAGGAACTGCAAGGGACAAATGACATTTATCTAACTTGACGCATGTTCTGCATGGTTGTGTATGTACTTCTCATTTTGGTTATCATTTGGTTTTAAGGCCATAAGCAAATTTATCTCCTTTTCAGAAAGGAGCTGCCAAAAAAAAAACAGTTTTAAGAAAGTCCACAATGCTTTCGGACTTCCAACCTAAAAGACCATTACAGAAACGTGTGCCGAAAAACTGCCACAAAATGCGACTGGCGTAGTCTTTATTAGCGATTAAAGGCTTCTCCCCCGTTTGAGGTCGAGAATAGAAGAATATGTTGAGACCTGCATCAACGTCAGCTTTCAAGGACTCCTTAAGTTTATCATCTGGTTTTAATTTACTTGGCAACTGAGTGCAAAAATAAACAAAAACTGACCAATAAAACTAAAGCCTCAACCATAATAGACTTAAGTGGGATTAACCTAATGTCAAAATACATCGAAAATCCCACTCAAGTTCTGCCAAATGCTCACGGTGCCCATAGTAGACTTCAGCAAACGTTTCGAAAATCGTTTCGGAAATTTGTGTGTATCCATTGAATAACTGTAGGACCACAATGCCCGTAGCGGTAGTATGTAGCAGTAGTACGTAGTACAGCCGCGGAGCCATGTGGCGTAGTACGGAAAAAATTGAACACAATGGTGTTGCGCGGCTATGTCGAACAAAAACCTCGTTTATAAACAATGGCCGATACTCTGAGTTAATTTGAGGTAGATTTAATATTTTTGTACAACGGATGACACAAATTCCATGAAATTTCTTCAGATTCAACCATCTCCATAAACTTTTCGACGTCCTTTTCCTCTATTGTTTACTTTACTCGTATTGAACTGTCCACCGTGTAGCGCTGTCAACCGTGTAGCGCTACGAAAGTTAAAAGTTGGCCAACTCTTACTACCGCCACAGCTATGCGCTACCGCCACAGACACATATTGTGTGCGCAATACACTGAATACATGTGTTTTAACTTTTGACAGCTCTTACTACCGCTTCTACTACCGCTACAGCTACATCACTGTGGTTCTTCGGTAAAAAGACAAGGAAGTGTTGTTTTGGGGGACAAGTGAAGCGTCAGTTTTAGTTCTGTCAGTGCGGACTACTTATGTGTTCAACCAGGCATGTCATGAGAGACGGCCCGAGGCTTATACGTTTCTGGGAGCTGACTCTACTTTTGTTTAACTTTCCTGAGTTAAGGTGAAATGTGTACCCCGATTCGCGATACATTCGATAAATTCACTCACAAGTCGATACCCAATATCAGGCGACTAATGTCAAAATAAATGCTTCACTCACAAGCAATGTATACGTGAAAAAGAGCTATTCCTTGTCTTTTTATTCAATGTGTGTATCTAGCCAGCTGTCAAATTTGCATGCTGAGCCAAGCATTATACAAAATTGTTAAAGAAAGAAAGACTCAATAAAGAATTCAATTCAATTCACCTCTCACTTGAGTGGGACTAAACTTAAGAGAGCAAAAGTTAACGAAATTGAGCAAACGGCTATTATGGTCGTGGCATACGAATTGCGTGTAATGGGACATTTCGGAAAGCCGACTTAAGTCCATCTAAGTCTATTATGGTAAGGCCTTAAGGCGGGAAAGCACAATTGTTTTTCATTGAAGTTTTTGTCATTCAACAAACAGACAAAATTTTCAGTTTTGACAACATTCTGACTGACTTTCGTCAACATTCTTGAATGAATATATAAATATAAAAAACATCAATATATAAATGAACCAAACTCATTTCCCTTGATTTTGAAGGTTATCTGTAGTAAAGGGTCCGCCATCTAACGTTTTTGTTCAACTATATAGTGCTTATTTCGTGAATGGTAACACTTAGCTCAAGTCTGATTTGATTTGGGCGCCGACCAGGCAGCCCTTGGATTTTTCGTTCGTTTGTTGGTTTTGATCCGCCCGGATCAACACATCAACACATACACATCACATCTGGTGAGCATCCCTCTATCCGCCACCTGCGGATGCGCCCAATCCGGGACCAGCAACCCCAGAAAGGCTTTAACCTTTTGAACTAAAACCCTATTTCGTTTTGTATGCAGTTTTTTAACTCCGTAGGTGTGAAAACAGCAAAAAAAATTCTTGCTCGATCCCAGCCCAAACAAACGCGACACAATGACGACGAGGTGAGATAAATTTTTTATTTGACGTTTGTTGCAATCAAAGCAAAGCAAACAAAGGGCAATAATAATTTTTACTACTAATTAAAAACTTAAAGAGACTAAAATTATAATTCCAACCATATTTGAAGCCACAAGGCCTTAGCGGGATGAATTTCCTATTTTCATGAGCAGACGTTCTTTTATGAATTCTCGATCAAATCGACAATTTGATAGATGTAGCTCCAACAATATGACCGCAATCCCCTGTCGAAAATGCCTATTTTATTTCACCCTATTGCAAAACTATTATGAAATAGGCTTAATAGAAACACTTAGCACCGAGATTCATGTTTTGAGATTCAACTTGAAAGTTCTGAAGCCTTTTTACTACCAGATATCTTATACCATGACTCCACCGGATATTTATCCGCTATTAAAATAAATCCTCAGCTTATCACCTTCAAATCTCAAGATTACTATTCATATTTGAGACTATATAAATTTCTCGGCAAACGATTAAAAATAGATCCCCTCATAAATCTTATTCACAAACCTTTCTATGCAACATTCAGCCCCATTCGCTCACCTTTGTAACAGTTTTAGAATGGAATAAGGAAACTTCGACTTTCCATGTATGACAGATCTGTCACAAATAAGTATTCTATTGGGATTTTTTCAAATGAAATCAAATGAAATTGATTGCATGTTTGTCCAATGGAACCATTTTGAGCTTTATTTTAAATTGTTTTCCCCTTATCGCAACTTTACTTAGGACTGGTGGAGACAAGGCGTAAAGGTTTCATAAGAAGAATTTGGATGCATTTAAAAAAAACGTGGTTTTCGCTTATTAAAAGAAGCTATTAAATAAAACCCTAGACAGTGCAATGCCTGTAGCAGTAATCTGTTATCCGTTCGTCAACGAAGCGTTTGTTCGTTGTGAAAAAAAACTTTATTGAATACAAGAGAACAACAAAGAGTTCAAAATTAACAATATTAATTGTTTTGAGATGAAAGCTGTGCAAAAAACAATATTTTCACATAATCAGCAGATCTTTAATGTTTTGTAAACGGTGTGTATCTTTGAATTGTGTACATTTGCCTTTATATGGCGTTTCTGAAGTGCATGACGTACGTCACTTTCCATTATAAAATAAAAATAAATAGAGTGGCGCAACAGCTCGAGGTGAACGAGGGCCAACTTCTCAACAATGTATGCTGGTGTGTTAATTTCTTTACATACAAGGGGACCTACAATTTTTTTGCTGAATCCGAACGGCACTTTGAGAAGTTTTTCAAGGCAAATGACACTCTCGGAGGGCTTGTCAGTCCCTCGCGGAGGTGGGGGCCGTGAAAAAGAACAAGTCTTTTTTTCAGGTGATGATGGTCGGATTCGAACCCGGACCTCCGGCGTAGTAAGCACGCACACGAACCACTACGCCACGGCACCCCACTTTCCATTAGAACGTGTGTATTTTCCTGAGTTGTCAGTTGTATACTTCGACTTGATGATCGCAGCAGATTCATTGAGCTAAAGGCAAAGATTGTGATTGTGAACCGTCGAGGCTGTGAGCTATGAGATTTTGAAATCCCCAAAATGTATGAAAATTGTGGTTTTTTTTAAAAAGATTTTGAATAATTTCTCATTTTGATGCGCTGTGTAAATGATTATAGGTTATACATGAAGCAAATTGTTCGAACAAACGAAAAAATGTGTTCGCTTTCGCCACACAGAATGTCACTCCGGCTCTGCCATACCGACATCTAGTACAATTCTCAAATCAGCTGTTCCATGACTATTCCTACAAATAACAGCTCTGCTTTCCTGAGTTTTTTCTTTGCCACAAATGTCACCGTCGAACGTCAGTCAGTCAGTCGAGTTTTTTTTTTGGTGGGACGACGTATTTGTAATCAACTTTTCGGAAACGCGGGTAGAAAAAAAGTGATAAAGAACAAAATTTGATGTCAAGCTCAATCTAGACTAGTTCAATCACTGCTTTTCCAAAAACTGCCACCAATTTCAAGTGAATTTCATTGCAATTAAGAGTGACTTGAGTCCGGTTAACTATTTCTTCTGTGACAGTGCAAGACACCCGACCTTCATGCAACCTTCAACTCACGTGTGTAATCAATAGTGAGTTCTTGCTACCAAGTAACCGAGTCGCGGAAACTCGTAAGGCGCCAATAAAACCCGAACGCATCACCACCAAAATTCTTAATCAGCCGTCGACAGCCGACCATAGCGCCAGCAAAACAAGGGAAAAAAACCGAGAATCATTCATTCGCAGCAGTGCAAGTTTGTTGATTGTGGTGGGGGAGTACAAACTTTAAAGTGAATTTCATCAGAGGGATCCCTAGTTGTGCGCGACGTTCTTCTTGGTTGTGATATCGCGTCCGCGAGTTTGCAAAGTGTTTCAATTCGGGATTTGGCAAAAGTGCATTTGCCAGTGACTTGAACGGGGGCTCCCATCCGATCCGCCAAAGATGTGTGAACGGCTTTTGAATTACAAACCTGCCGAGGGCATGGGAAGCGATCGCAGTCGCCTCAACCAGAATGGAGTCGTACAGCCTCTACTAACAGGTGGGTTAAAATACTCTTATAGAAATGCAGTCATACCCATTGCCCACTGGGGTTCATTCAGAAAAACTGCACTCGCTGACCTCATTCGACGATGGTGACGGTAGCCGGTTGTTGTAATAACTTTTATTTTCTCTGTTTATAGTCGCTGCTGTTGGGGGGAGGGGGAGCTTTTGGCAAAGTTCCTGGGCCGGTTGTAATGTGTGGGCACTTGCCTGCCAAGCTTGTGTGTTTATGTTATGGTTTGGGGTGATTGTACGTTGGGGTCGAGTGTTTTTTCCTCAATTACAACGAAATGCTACTGAAACGGCGATGGATTTGTGCGCGGACATTCTGTCGCGGGGCTTTCATACATATTTGATTCTATTTTTGTACATTTCGTGGAGTTTTCGAACACAACGCATCTGCGGAACAACAAATCTTTAGGTTGACTGTCCGAAATCAGTTTGTCCTTGGAGGAAACTTTCTTGATTTGTGTCTGGTCGAACTGGTCAAAGTACAATAGGCCATTAGCGTATCGTGTTGTCGCGGATAAACTTGTTTCTGTTTGCTCACCCGAGGGCATGCAAACAGACGATTGGCGTCACCAGTAGTTTTTGAAAAGAATACTTATCACATGGACAGATAAGTAAGACTCACTCGTAGATGATCAATTAACGAGGCGCTTGTGGCACGTTTCACGTGGATTTGAATATGGCGGTACGTGGTTTGGAGCTATAATGTTCTGGAAGTGTCTGGGTAAGGCATGTTGCTAGGGATTTGTTTTAGCCAACTCTCAAAAGATTGCAGCACTTCTAACAACGCAGAGTTATCCTTGTGTACAAGGTGCTATTTGGTCATCAATACAGTTGGAAGTGTGGTGGGTTCCTTTTGGCGAAAGGTCCTTTTCTTTGTAGCAGCTTGTGATTTGTCTGATAAGAGTACGGATCATTTCACTGTTACAACAGCCATGAAGAAGAGCACTTGGCATTCGAGCGAATTATGGTATTTCTTCGCTCACAGTAGCTGTTCCTTTTTGGCTTAATTTCGAAAATTTTCCGATAAGCCAATACCTACATTTGTACGTCTGATATGGAATCGTCACGCTTCTTCTTTACGTGCGCCTTTTACATAACCTCAACATCTAGCGGAGCCATTCCTATGTATTTCACTTCGTTTACATAAGGTATTTGAACAGCGCTTATGAACAAAGGTAAATTGTTCTCCTTTCTGCACGTAAAATTGAAAGTAAAATCAAAAGTTATGTTGACCTGTTTTCACTGAGAACGACTCGGCCAGGCATACATTTTATCCAAAACATAACTGTCTCATCATCTTGAGGTGCGTCTCTAGTAAAGAACAGGAACAAGATCGGACCAAAGACTCTTCCCTGGGGTACGTCAGCTCAAATTTGCTTGAGTTTTCTTGTTTTCTCTCCCACACCTAACATAAAAAAGTGTTTTCGAGTAGTTTTCGCAATTCTCTCAAGTTTGATGCTTTTTGACGTTAAAGATTTTTCTTATTTTCGTGCAAAAATTTATCGTAGATTTGTCAAACAGTGTAATAAAAATGCAAGCACATTAAAAAAAAAAATTACCTACCTACTATGATTTGGGAGGAAATGGCGACCTTTTTTTCGAACAATCCCGATTTTAGCTTCAAAATTCCATTTATTTTGGCTTTCCTAAAACGACGCTTGTCTGCTATATACAACTTGTCCCCAATTTTCATAAATATCCGAAAATATTTCCTCAATTTAAGTGAAAAAATTGGCCCTAAAAAACTAACTCCCAAATGACTTAACTCCCACTGGCTAAAATGAACAAACTCCCACCGAATTTTTTTGGGAGTTAGTTCATTTCAAGTTGGGACTTAGTTCCAAAAACAAATGGGTGTTGGTTCATATGAACTAACGGTCTAATCATAGCTGTCATCGGATTGCATAATTGAACAATTTGTTTTCATGTTTTTAGACGTTTGAGCAAACAATGTTGGCTGTTATTGGTATCAAAATGAAGCTTATGAGTTGCAGAATTTTTTCCGTAACAAAAATACATAAATTGGGTTAAAACTTTTATGTAAACTCGCTTTTAATATTACACTGACAGAAATCGTTTTCAATGAACAGCTGATTTTGACTTGTGCTTTTGCGACAAAATCGTTCCACTGAAAAGCATTCTATTCTCTTTCTATTCTCATCTGTCAGTCTTCCTTTCACGTTGCTTGTTGGCACTGACAGAAAAGTTCAATGATTGCTATGAATGACTTGTCAGAAAACCGAAGACATTAGTTTGTTCCAATGATACTATCCGATGATAGCTATGATTAGACCCTAAGTCCCATTTTTGTTGGGAGTTAGTTCATTGGGACTTAAGTTATTTGGGAGTTAGTTCGTAGGGCCAAAAAATCCCTAGCTTTAAGAAGTTTTGAGGTTAGTATTTATTTTCATAATTTCTTTATCACTAAGGCCCGATTGCACCACATCTACTTAGGATTTTAAGTTCTACTTATTACGTTATTTCGGTTGCACGAAACTTTATGTTGAACTTAAATATCCTTAAGTCATACATAAATTAAGTTCAGGAGAATCCTGAACTTAAGCTTAATATCATCAAATGGCCTGTCTATTTTGAGTCATTTAAAAAATAAATTCACACGAGAACGTATTTATATATTAATACCAAAAATGGAATTGGCCATAAATATCGATCTGGATGATTTTGAAGATGACTTCGAGGTTTTGGAACTGTTGGAAATAGGATAACCTCGCCAAGTGTACACTCGAATAGAGTTGTTCAGCAAATTCGATGATTTGGGATTTTATAAAAGGTTTCGCTTAGCCAAAGAGTCTGTGCTGAACTTGCTTTACTTAATTGAAAGCGAGTTAGAGTTTCCCTCGAACAGGTACTGTTTATTAGTACATCACACTTATTTTCTGTTATCATTTGTAGTAATTGATAACAGAAATTATATTTCTTACCAGAAATGCATGTGTGTCTCCAGTTAATCAGATACTAATAGCATTGCGTTTCTATGCAACCTAGGGAACCATTTACTAAGCATCGGCGATTTTTGTCGCGTACATTGTTTCCACTGTTTCACGCATTGTTTTGAGAGTATCGAAGGTAACCTTTCCGGAAGACCCGACCGATATAGCTGAAGCTAAAAACAAATTCTTTTTAATCGCATTCCCTGAAGTTATTGGAGCAATTGATGGAACACACGTTAAGCCGCGTTGTCACAAGCAACGTAAAACAGAAACAGAATTCCATACATTAGCAACTGAAACCTAAATTCGCTAAATGCTTTTTGCGTTGCCAATGTATGAAATTCCGTTTCTGGTTCTGTTCCTGTTCCTTGTGACAACGCGGCTTTAGGATTCAGTCACCTGGTAGCTTAGTTTGATTAGTTAAAAATCCTGTAACAAGCTCTAAACTCTTTTTATATTGGTGGGAACGATGCTGAAGTTTTTCGAAATCGCAAATCGTATTTTTCAATTAACGTGCAGGCAATTTGTAATGCAAATATGGAGTTTGTTGGCCAGGGTCTTCATATGACGCAACAATATTCAACAACTCTTTTAAAAAAAGGCTAAGTTTGAAGAAGGAAGATATCCAAATAGCATTTCTTCTTCTTAAGGTGGCGCTACAGTCCGGGGTGGACCTGGGTCTCAGCCAACAAGCTTCGCCAGCCAGCTCTGTCTCGAGCTAGCCGTCTCCAGTTTCGCACGCGAAGTTGGCTGAGGTCCCCTTCCACTTGCGTGCGCCACCTGAGTCTAGGTGCTCCTCTACCGCGCCGTCCCTGCGGTGTGGATTCGAAGATTTTCCGGGCCGGGGCGTTGGTGTCCATCTGCTCTAGATGACCCAGCCATCGTAAACGTTGTGTTTTGACTATTTTAGCTAGGTCGGTATCGCTGTACAGCCCGTACAGTTCGATGTTATTTCTCCTCCTCCACTCTCCGTCTATGCAGACGGGACCGTAAATCGTCCGAAGAATTTTCTCTCGAAGCAGCCTAAAGTGTTATCCGCCTTTGACAGGGTACATGCTTCTGCACTGTAAAGCAGGACTGGGATGATGAGGGTCCTATACATGGACACTTTAGTTGCTCTAGAGAAGGCTTTGCTACTCAATTGCCTCCTTAGCCCAAAGAAACAGCGATTGGCAAGAGTTACCCTTCGTTTGATTTCAGCGCTGGTGTCATTGTCTGAATTTATAGCGGAACCCAGGTAGACAAAGTCCCTAACTACCTCAAAATTATAGCTGTCGATGGTAATGTTTTATCCAAGACGTCGATGTTGGGTGTCTTTTCTTGATGACATCATATACTTGGTTTTGCCCTCATTGACTGCTAAACCCATATTCGCCGCTTCCGTCCCAATACTCACGAAGGCTTCACTGACATCACGCTTTGCTCTACCGATTATGTCAATGTCGTCTGCGTATGCGAGTAGTTGAACGGACTTTTGAAAAATTGTACCTCTGGTGTTGGCGCGAGAGTTCTGCACAATTCTCTCAAGTATGATGTTAAAAAAGTCGCATGCATCTCGACAAAAGTATGTTCAGTAAGCCAGAGCGTCAACCCATAGGGAAAGCTTTAATGCAATGGAACTCAACCTTGGTTCATTGAACTATTTTAAGGACTCGAATACAGTTACATCTATCTCCACTATTTTCCGCGCAAGGGGCGAGCTATTACCTTTAAACTTCATACCTCATAGAGATGACCCTCCCCTATTATGTTCATTGTGTAACATGTCACAAAGAGAAAACATCACGCATTTCCTCGGAATCTGCCCGACTTTTCGCGATATTCGAAGATCCTGTTTTGGGAAAATTACTCTTTTCTTAACGGATCCAATTGGAAGGCGCTAGTAACGTACTGCGGATAACCTTATCTTACCGAAAAAAGATTATAGAGGAAGATTTTTAAATAACATTAGAACATGTTGATAGTCTTTGGCAGAAGGCTTTTAACCATGCCATTTAGGATAGATATATATATATATAGATATATATTGATATATTGATATATTCTTTAAAGTAGAAAAAAATAAAATATATTAAAAATAAAAAAAAAATAAAAACTGTAGGACCCATAATGGCTTACGAACAAATTCCCAAATAAGCGAAAAGAACTAACTCCCAACTCCCAACAAGTGGGATTTAGTTCATATGAACCAACTCCCATTTTGAGGAACTAAGTCCCAACATCAGATGAACTCACTTCCAAAATAAAAAGGAACCGAAATTCTCAGATTCATGAACTAACTCCAACCACTTATTTTGGTGGAGTTAGTTAGTTTGTGAGAGTAAGGTTATAGGAATCCACTTTAATCTGAATATCTATAGAACACTGTTTTATATTTATCGAAAATAGATAAAGGAGATTTTTAATTAATGTACAATTGGACATACGCTGCGTAGCGGTGCCCTGAGCACCTGCATGTGAGGCCGAAGGCCAGCCGGTGTATGAGTCGAAGAGACACCCTAAGTCTTCTTTTTAAGAACCACCCAACGTACTCACCCCGAACGTTTCGCTCACGTTTCATTGAGCGTTGTTTGTGGTGAGTTTTTCTGGTTCTGCTTTGAAACAACCCAGCCAACTAAATCTCCACCATTCTTGTATGAAAAGTTGCATTGACGCACAGCGTGACCAGAAAATAATAGAGACTAGGGGGTAATCATTGCGTAAGCAATTTTGTAGGAATTTAGAACAGTTTAATCTACATTTAAACTTTGGTCAATCAGAGCGTCAATACCTACGTCTTCAACGTACCTAATCATCAAACTTTTCTGTTGTACCTACATAAATATACAGGTGCGTTAAGGGTATTCGCCCACTTTATTATTTTAATCAAATTTTAGATAAGGGTTACCCAACATGCTTGCTCACGATTCTATTAAACTCGATAAGCTAAAAGATTTCTATCTATTGTTAACATTACTCATTAAACAATTATAATTATAAATTTTCTGGTTTCAGTAATCGATTTCAGTTTTAAGACGCTGTCATAAATTATATTCTTCTCGTATCGCTAGGGAACAAATAGTTCGCTTATTCAACTTGGCAAATTATTTCTTTCAAAGTTGTCTATTTATGGTCGACTTCTTTAAGTTTGGAATAGTTGAAATGATAATTATCAACATTTTAATGAGTCTGCAAGGTCAAAAGTTGTCAAAACTGATTACAGATGTTAGGACATTGCCACAAGTCTAAATGAGGTGACTTCTGCGGTGTTCAAACTTTCTCGATCTTTAGTCTTTTTAAAGCACACAGTTGCGGCGAATGTTTGTTCTTATTTGGGCATGAGACTTAAGATTAAAGTTTATTCTCAAACAGAAAGATTAGATAAATTTTGATAACTCTTACGAAAATGGGTTGTTAATTTTTACAATTTATATTATGCACTGTTAAAGTTAGGGAACCTTAGCCCCAGTTTCGTTTTGTGATTTTGACTTAACTATGTGTGACTCGAAACACTAGAAGAAACTCACATCAAATAGGAATGGAAACAAACAAATTTAACCTTTGTTCTGGGGTTCGTTTATGGAACTTAATTTATATTCAGATAATGTACTCGCATTTAATGTTTCCATTTGATAAATATTTATAATTTCAAGTGCTGTTAAGAATTCATAAATTCTGTTTTCTTACAAAGTTAGTTATAAGTTATTGTAAACTAACTTTTCATCTTAACTTTAAGTTCTTGTTGCATGCAGCCCCGTCTAAAAGAGTAGTATTCGCAAGTATTCGCAACCGATAATCTAGAATAGTCACATGGCATTTGCACATTATGTGACTTCTCTGCGTCGTTTAGCCGTAAAGAAATATCACGAGTAAAATAAGTTCAATTGCATGGCATGAACTCGTACCTTTGCGTCGCACGTCAATTTTATATGCGTATATAGACGTTGACAATATAGAGTTTTAGTGTGCCTGAAAGGCAAAGCTTATGTGCTTATAAACGAGATCGTTTTTTAATAAACGAGAACGAGCTTATTTTTCTTAGCAGATTCCTAGTTCATTCCAATAAGCTTTGCAAAGGGTCCGCCATCTAACGTTTTTTTCAACTAGTGCTTATTTCGTGAATGGTAACACTTAGCTCATGTCTGATTTGACAGATAATTAGTTTTATCCTTCCGCTGAACGAATATGGTTGTGTATACGAGGCATAATTGGGCCATTGTTCTTCGAAAATGAGCAAGGACTGGCCGTTACAGTCAATGGCGATCGTTATCGGGCCATTTTGAACGAAAATTTATTCACAAAAATTTAAAAGCAGGTTATTGGCAACAAATAGGATTTGGTTTTAACAGGACGGCGCTACGTGCCACACAGCCGAAGCTACACTCAATGTTTTGCAGAGCTGATGTCGTTTGGCCACCTCGGAGCTGTAATTTTACACCGTTGGACTATTATTTATGGGGTGCCGTGTAAGATAAGTGCTACGCCGACAAGCCAGAGACAATTGACGCTTTAAAGGACAATACTCGTGAAACCAGTGATAAAATACAGCTGGACACAATCGATAATGTGCTTAAAAATTGGACCGATCGTGTAGGCTACTGAATGGCCAGCCGAGGCAGCCTTTTGAATGAAATTATTTTCCATTATAAACCGGAAGGATTGTACAAATAAAAAAAGAAATTTGAGAAAATATTTAGTAGTTTTTTTTATAGCATTTAAAAAAAAATAAGTTATTTGGCGGACCCTTTATAAGGTTTTTGAAAGGCGTGTTCTTAAGACTTGCATTGCCGCTGGCGACAACAAATATTAGGAAATTCTTGAAATTTTCTAATAATTCTAAAAATCGTCGAAGGTGCAATTCTGAACTATATAGCTGTCAAGTTGATCCCTGTGGAAAGCTTATATTTATTCATAGGATGGCGTTTTCAGCTGCTAACTATACTTGCCCAATGCATTTCAAGTTATGTTATGTTATGTGACACTTGGACTATAGAAGGTTAGACATCATTTTTCGTAACCTCGGGAAGCCACATATTATATGAAAACTTTAAAATTTGGGCGAAAGCAATCGAGGCAATCAGCCTCGGTATAAGCCTATTCCGAAGTCGATTGCTTAGAAACTTACCCGAAGAGAGTATTAAAAGCGGAAAACCGTTTCGGTGTGAACCACTACCACTGGATATGGGTCTCTTTTGGTTTCCTAGAATCGAGCACTGGCCAAATTTGTTTAGTGAAGAGGCATGTGGTGATGTTGCTCCACCTATATTGTTGGCCATTGTGATGGCTTCGGTGTCCAGATGAATCTTTATCGAATTTATGAGTTATGCTGACAATCTCATTAAGTTGATTGAAAGCCAGGCCACTGCTTCACGACGAGACTGCTTCAAAGACGAGCCTGATAAAGGCTCCTTAGGCATTCCAATTTCGACATGCAAACTCATGATAAAACTGGATGCAATGAAAAGAACAAATCTCAGATGGCAAAGTGGTAGTACCTGTCTAGCAACAAAACAGATTTGGCCTAAGCTAGATCTTATACGCTCTAGGAGTTTGATAGCTCTTAATAAATCGAACATGTGTGCTACGATCGGTGTTATTACAGTACACTGTCTGATAGGCAGGCACGCGACAAGGCTTGGTGTCTTTTCTAACGATTTTTGCAGGAGCTGAATGGACGAGGAGTGGGGTGCCGTGGCGTAGTGGTTAGTGTGTGTGCTTACTACGCCGGAGGTCTGAGTTCGAATCCTGCCATCGTCACCTGAAAAAAGACTTGTTCTTTTTCACGGTCCCCACCTCCGCGAGGGTTTGACAAGCCCTCAAAGTGCCGTTCGGATTCGGCAAAAAATTGTAGGTCCCCTTGTATGTAAAGAAATCAACACACCAGCATACATTGTTGAGAAGCCCTGGTTCACGTCGAGCTGTTGCGCCACTCTATTTATTTATTTTTGCATGGACGAGGAGGAAGAAGAGACCACTCTCCATCTTCTCTGTACATGCCCCGCTCTCTCTAAGAACCGAAATCTTCACCTCAGAGCTTTCTTCTATAATGAACTTAGTGATCTTAGCACGACTGACCCAAAACGTCTCTTACGCTTCATTAGTAGCTCAAAATGGTTCAACGAGTAGGCAATTTTTCCAGATCCACGTGGTATCACAATGGAGCTACATAGGTCTAAGTGAGTTGGATTTTTCGAACGTCGGGTTCGACCTAACCTAACCTAAACCACGAGCTTATAGATGGGATACCTTAAGGCGAAACGTCACCTCTGACCTCTGATACAAATTGAAAATCCTCGACTTTGTTGCGGGCCACCAACAATACATACAGCCCACCCAACCTGAACAAAAAGGGGGTAGCCTTGTCTAAGCTAGAGTCTAAGGTATTTTCATGCCTATCGAGCTCTTTAAAGTGCTTGACTTGGAACTGTAACTTCCCGGCTAAAAAATGGCTGAAGCTATGAATGGGAACAAGTAGTTTTGAATAGTTTTAACAATAAACTCAAACAACAACAGGACAGTTTCGAATAGTTTAAACAATGAAACTCAAACAACAACAGGACCCAGAATTTTATTACCTGGATTGAACTTTATGACCTCCTGGAGCATGTTGTACGTTGGAGCTGAGTATAATGTCAAAGTTGTGCCCGGGCACTTTAATGCTATGTTAGGAGAACATCTTCTGCGGATTATTTGATATAAACCATCCTCGACGAAACAACAATAGATTATGGCTATCTACTAAAATTTCGCAGCAGATGGTAACAAGGCTATTTGGCGGTCTCCAGAGGGCGAACCGCCAACCAATCAAACCATGTGCTCTTCAAAGCAAAGCACACATCAGAACATCCTAAATTTGCACACTTTCGAGGGGTAAAAGTTGACTCTAACCATTTTTGTGGTGACTAGATTCCACTTTTCAACGAGAAAAAACTCAAAACCGCACAGAAAAAGAAGCTCAGTGTTGGAAGCCTTAGCCTGGCCTCAAAGAGCACTTTAGTGAGAGCCTTTTGCTTTGCCTATACTCTTCCCTGACGCCAACAAACAGTGCAGGCAGTACCGTGACACCATGGAAAAGGTGGTTGAATAAACTTTAGGTTTTCAGTCGGCCTTAAAAAAGAGTGCTTGATATGATGAAGATTGCGTAAACAGGAAAATAAGTGACAGAGGATACACAGACGTTCGCTTCGAAAAACGAGAGTAGCTCTTACCATTATTAAACCCAGAGAAAAGATATATGCATAAGAAGGGCTTATGCAATCTCCCACAGCTCCAGGAGATCGAAGAGTCGAGTTGACGATGCAGAAGTTCTATAAAACGGTTAAGCAGCTGGCTTTAGAACGCAGCAGGCTCTTTGAAACAGCAAAGAAAAACTAAAGACTAGTCACAGGGAATAGCTGAAGTGTTAAGACAGCTTTTCCGCAGCGGCTGCGCTTCATGGGCTCAAGCTAGAGGGAGTTCCAGAGCAACCAGAGGGAGAAAAAACTGTCAAAGAAGAGAATGAAAGTTCAGTCGACCAAGAGAAACTGGCACCCCCTAGTATTGAAAAATTTAGCTTAACTCCAAAAAGTTTAAGAGCTACAAAGTCTCCGGCTCGGAACTCTTTAAATCTGGAGGTGATGTTTTAGAGGATCACCGATGTCGCGTTGCTGGTGTTAGTCTTGGGGATATAGTAAGAAATCAAAATATTAAGCAGCTACTTCTCCGAGTGGAACGGTCAATTCTTCGATGGTTGGGGCACGTTGTTCGCATGCCCCCCGACAAACTTCCTAGACAGGTCATGTTAGCCGAGATGCGAGCGCGTCGACTTCCTGCTAGGCCAAGAAATAGGTGATGGGATCAGGTAAAGAGCATCTCCGAGACCCGTCTGGGGATCGCGCCTATGTCTCTTGAGTTGATGGCGGAGGATCGGGAACGATGAAGGGACCATTTAGCCGCCCTCGATCCGCGACCCTTCAAAGATAAGCGATCACAGAAAATGATGATGATGACCGATGTCGCTGCGAAACGATAAAAAAATTAAAGATCACTTAAAGGATCTTGATTGCAGCAAAGTAAAAACATTTCCATCGATGATGCCAATTTGACAGAATCCGGGAACCCCACAAACAGCCCATATAGAAATGCAGTGTGAAGGTTGAAGAGAGCTACGATCCACAGTTCCGTTCTGATCATAACCTCAGCTAAACAAAATTAAATAGGAGACGAAAATAAACTGAACTTTTTCCCTCTTTTAAAACCTATTTTCGTCACTGCATATATGTCGCAACTACAAATGATGCAGTTTATTCTCCCGACTCTTTTGGACGCACGAACCGTTGGCATTATTAATGGTTTATTTTTATCCGATTCGTATTTTGAAAAATTAGGTCAGATGGTCGGTTCTATACATAGAACAGACCGGTACAGAACAAAAGATTTCTCGTAGAATTGGTTTATTGGAAGACTTGAAAGTCTTGCATGGTTTTAACGTTTTTTAGAAATCGGCGACTTAAAACTTAAGCTGAAATAAGATATTATTATTTATCCGAGAGTAATAAATAACAGTTGAATCCTTAAATAAGAGCACTAGCTACCAGGATTACAGGTAGTGAAATAAATGCTTGTGTCAAAGCAGCTTAATTACATTTTACGGTACGGTATAGTCAGCACGTTAAAAAAATGAAACTTCCTTGCTTCCACGGAGCTTATTCCAGGTTATACCATGAAGCTTTAAGAGCTTCCATTCAAAGTCGTCGTATGCGATGAAGTCCGAAGTCCCGAAGTCCTTTTTTGTAAAAGGCTTTCCGTTCTCTTTTTTTTGTAATTGCGAAAAGAAGGAAAAACCTTTTGTTCCTTTTTTTCTGACGTTTCGTCGATTAGTTGTTAACTTTCTCAGAAGAACTGTTTATTAATTCACCTTAAAAAGACAGTTCGAATTACTTTTTAATATTTTACCAACATTTTGCATTAATAATGCCTTTACGATTTGATGCGGTGAATTCATAGAAAAGTTTCAAGTTTGAGCCTTTTGAAAATGCAGCTTTTTAGTCGATGTCTGTTCAGATGCGCATTCCAATAAAAAAACCGATATCTCCTTCATAACCTGTTCATTTTCAATTAGGCTGAGAAGGTCTAAGCCTACGTTTTTTATAATGATTATTGAGGGTCTTTAAAAATTAAGCTATACCCTGAGTCTAGGAATAGAGTGTCTACCCCAAAGCATGCTCAAAAAATAGTGTAACATTGTTCGCCTTATGGGTTTAAGAAGTATGAATAAGTTTTTCAATATCTTTTTAAAAACTTTAGTTTCGAAAAAACTGCTTTCAGTATACATATTAGAGCGCACTAGTTGAGCTAAAAGTAAATTTTAAAGACGTCCCTTAAATCACGCTGTAGAGACAAGAAAATTTGATGGAAAGCTTTTTTACAACCGTAATGTAGCTGTTATCTGTTTTAAAAGTATGACAACAAAGAAATTTTATTGGCATGAGTCTCCAATCGCGGAAGAAAGGCGTACAAATATTTAAATTTTGGTCATAACTAATGTGCTTAACGAATACTTTATTAAATCTTTGCTAAATCTTTTTATCTTAATTTACAATGTTTAGTTAACTTGTTAAACAGCAAATGTCTGACTGATAAAAACTCGTAAAAAGAGCAAGTAAACCTTAAAATTGGGTACAATGTTCTGAATGTTCAGCATCATGAAAAAATAAATATAAAACATGTGACTGGAGAATAGCAATTAACGATGCATTAAAAAAAGATTAACTGCCACAAAGTTTATAGAATTGAACTGGAAAAAAATTGCAGTGTCTACCAAGTTTGAGATTTCTTTAAATTCACTTTTAACATTTCACTGACAGAAATCGATTCCAATGATCAATAAAATAGTAAAAGTAAATTTAAAGAATAGATTTAATATATTTTTGTTTGGAAAAAATTTCTCCAACTCATAAACTTTATTCCGTTACCAATAAAAGGCAAGATTGCTTGCTTAATCTTTTAAAAACCTGAAAATTATATTTTCAATGATGCAATCAAATGATGGCTATGAATATTCCCATAGGGCCTTACAACCTTACACTTATCCCGTGACTTAAACTATGTCTCCACCGGCAATTAAAAGAGGATTAGCGGGAGAACATTAAAAATACAACCCTAAATGGCTCCACCGGAAATAATATAGGATTGATTTGACACGAACACTCTGTTTCTGTCACTTTGGCTCTCAAAAGAGAGTAGCGATGTCATTTCCCAGGAGCGATACAACGATTTTCGTTGTAAAAATCACAATTGAAAACGTACTTGTGACGGATCTGTTGTGCAGGGACAGTTTCAATTTCCTTTTTTAATTCTCAAACTGTTACGAAGGTGCAGAAAATATGTTTGTGAATAGGGTGAGGGTTAGAGGATTTATTTTTAATCGCGTGCCGAGACGATTTAAATTTTTATGGTAAATTGTGTGATTTGAAGAGGATTAAATAAAGATTTAAATTAATCGCGGATTAGTGCCCGGTGGACACACGCCATAAGACAAATCTTCCTTAAATTCCCTCTAAATCAGGAGTGCCCTATGAATTTTAATCTCTTCATTAAGAGATATCACTGTGCCCGGCACCCAGATCACGGAGGCCTTGAATTGAATTAGACATCTAACAAGGCCAACTCAGATTGTCCTTCTAGTACCAGTTTTGAGGAAGCAATAAGTGAGTCAATAGCTTTAATGCAGCTGCTTGACTGTCGATAAATATAGCGACGTCTTGCCTTTGTGTTTTTTAGGGTCTTTTTTTACCTGATGACATGTTTTGCGAACTGTCAATACTTCTGCCTGGAATATACTGATTGTGTCTGGAAGTCTGTAAGACTAAGAAGAATTTAGGGATTCAGAGAAAATTGCACCGGCATCGCAGTCGAACTGTAGATGGTCATAGTAGATGGTTACATTGAATGCTTCGGGTTCGGATACCTTTGCTTTCTTACCATTCTTCCCAGTGTTTCAAGAAGTTTATTCCGTGGATGAGGTATTCTGTTGGAGACGCTATAGCAATCGATCGGCAATGAAAAAGGGACCAGGCAGCTTTCCTGATTCTGATTGCGCTAAGTGAAGCTATGTTTTAAACGTGTAGATCGAGAGGTAAAAGATGCGGCATTATTGTTAGAGCGTTTAACGGAGCTGATCGTATAGAATAGACCACCTGTGGACGTGGGCCTTTGCATGCCGATCTCTGCTCTCTTGCCTATATTGTAGCGTTCGCTAAGCGCCGGCCACCTTAATATAGTTATCCATGCGCCATCAATAAGGCTATAGTTTCGGTTTTAAGCCCCATCTTTTGCCGAAGGTTCTGCTGCAGGCGTAAATGTCAATGCATGCTTTCGTTACCCGCTGCTCTATGTTTACCTTCCACTTAAGCTTAGGCTCTTGGATGGCACCAAGATACGTAGCACTCTTCGATTGTGATAGCGATTGGTCATTTAGTCGAGGAAGCCTGCAGTGGAGTCGGCTAAATTATGTCACAAATCACAAAAACTCGTCTGTGTACACTGTGATCACAACAGTTTTCTTGTGACAGCTCTCGATTAATCACCATCAAAATCAGCTGGTCCCCAGTTTTCAAACTTTCTGGTTAATTGGTGTTTTTTTTTCTACATTCAGGCTGACTTTCTTGTATGCATGCCTCACATCACAAGCCTAAATAAAGCAGCGATTCGGAACAATATTTTTGTGATCACCTCACGCCGACGGATTATTTTGTTTGATCACATTGACTGTCACAAAATCTGAAAGTCACAAATCATCGTATAGCTGATTCCACCCCAGGTGTATTAGTTTTTGTGGTGCAAAAAGCACCGGTCAGTTTTGCTTGTGTTAACGCCGAGACCGCAGGTGCTAACCATACTCAAACCATTTTCCATGATCTCTGTTTCGCAACGATTCCTTCTTACATATTAAAAGTTAAATTCACACTTCTCCAGACTACAATTCCCGATCACGACACGTCCGAGCGCTCTCTCCGACAAAGGTGAACTGTCAAGTCAGTGCTCCTTGTTGACAAGCGCTGTCACTCCCCCTAGGTCAATAGAGCCCAGGGCCGTACTCGGTTATCAGTTAGGGCGCGTTCAGGAGGGACAGCTCCAACCCGGGAATGTTTGAGAAGGGCGCGCTATCATCCTCCGGCCTTGAGACCCGATGCCATATCGGGGCTCAATTAATTCCATATGTAGTAGTTACACATGCTTTGTTTTTCACAAAATATTTATATAGTTGAACTTACTGCTGTGCTCCTAGTTTGCAGCCTTTAGGGTCTGTCAAAAACAGCGCTCGCGGATACAACGTCTTCGGTTCCCTTGTCACCATTATTGCCAAGCAATTCCAGGAGCCTGAACGAATCGAAACGGGGTTTTCAAGAGGACCTTCAGTTAAGAAATGTACATATCGTGTAGTAGATAGACAACTTGGCACATCTTCTCGATGTCCTTTACAATGGAATCAGGAGAAAGTTTGCTGACAACGGTCTTCGGACGATCCAACATCGCGGATAATAATTCGAGTCATCTTGGCGCGGATCTTCCTCAACTGAGACTGTAGGGCGCAGCAAATATCGCGCTGCGACATCTAGGCGGGGAATCCCTTGCAGAAAATACGACGCATGTAGCCTTCAGTTTTTTTTTCGCAATTTCGATCATGGGTTGCCATTTGTTAACCATCGACCTGCATATTTTGTGGTCGGATCCATGCCATGGAAGCTGATAAGAACATTGCGGTTTTGAACATCTTCAGCGATCAAACGGATCAATCATTACGAAATGAACGCTCAGTGTGGGCAATCTTTAGCAATCCGTCAAATTAACTTTGAAAACATGCGACCTTTGTAACCCCCGAAAGCGATTTCCGATCCTTGGGTGCAGTTTACCAAGGTTTTCTCATTTGCCTTGTGGTAAAGATGTTTGGGGTGTTAACATCCTACCAATCTTTTCGTGAGAAAGGATAAATTACCTTTTTACCACCCTTTTTGCCTCCTTTTAAAAGATCTTTGTTTCTACCAACCGCCATCTTAACAGTTCGCAAGGGAAAACCTTGATTTTACAGATTTTATATAATCTCCAAGTATAGATTCCTCCTTTTTGCGTTTACAGTTTATGGTGATCATCTCAGCTCTGGCACGCTGTGGTAAATACGCTGAAAGGCGTAGATCGACAAAAAATCGTCTCGGGCCAAACAATCGACCACATTAATGTACTGGAGAACTGCCTTGAACTATTAACGTTCGTATGAATCTACTCGCCGCCATATTAATCCATTTAGATCAGCGTACAGCCGTTGGTAACTCCGGCCGTTGGAATCTCCTTGCTAGAAATCTTGGCGGTAGCAAACTCTACTGTATTAGCTCATAAACCTAAGACTCTACCTACAAATCGCTCAACCGCTTGTCACTTATCTCGGCGCTCTGCCGGTGTCAACCTCTGCTGAATTTTCTCATAAGCTTAAACCATGCCTACCAATTGGTCAAGCACATCTTGCTTATCTCGGCGCTTTGCCGGTGTCTGCTGAATTCGCTCATAAGCACAAACTCGACCTTCCAATTCCTCAACCATTTGCTGCTTATCTCGGCGCTCTGCCGGTATCAAGTTCTGCGGAATTCATAAGTCCAAAAACCTACCTACAAAATGCTCATAAACATATAAGTCATCTCGGCGCACTGCCGGTGTAGGCCTCTGCTTACTTAGCTTAAAGCCCCAAACATATGGCACTTTATGCTACGTTTTATTATGCGTAACTCATACTAAAGATATTGCGCTCACTCCATTTTTTCAATTTGCTCAATCCGCTCACAAACATTGAACTTAATGCAACTTAATGCTTAAGGTCCTTTAGACGATATAAATATAAAAATATATTTTTATTTAAATTTATTATTTTTCCTATTATTTTGTTACACAAATATACGTTGCATAAACCCTATAAATTTGTTGAATACTTACTGTTAGACGGACTAAGATTCTTTAATACTTTCGATTTTTTAAGTATTTGTCACCATAGAAATAATATTAAATAAACTTTTTATTTTCGTTTTAGATTTATATCAAATCACAATGGCCTATGCGTACTGGAAGTCTGGCAAAATAGGTGACACAAGTGTTTTCGACCTATTCTTTCGCAGCAATCCTTTCCACGGTGAATTTACAATTTTTGCTGGTCTGGATGAGTGCTTAAAGTTCCTAGACAACTTTCACTATTCCGAAAGTGGTGAGTTTGCATTTTTTTTTTTGCAAATCTACTTAAAATTTGATTTCTGACATATAAAATTGTTCTATTCCCCTTAAAAGACATTGATTACCTGAAGCAAACCCTGCCCGAGGGAATTGAAAATGAATTTTTTGAATATTTGGGAAATCTCACAGCCAAAGATGTGACACTCTATGCCATTGATGAAGGTTCAGTAGCGTTTCCACGGTAAATCACTTGACCCTAATTGGTTCGTTTGTTTTGTCCAAAATCTTAATCAAATAAATTTCCTTTTACAGAGTACCCATCATTAAAGTGGAGGGACCACTTATCATAGTTCAATTGTTGGAGACGACTCTTTTAACCTTAGTAAATTATGCAAGGTAAATTTTGTGGCAGCCTATGCGTGCCTACATGTTTCACAAATCCATTTATATTTTCCTTTTTCCGCAGTTTAATGGCGACAAATGCTGCTCGATATCGCATGGTTGCTGGCAAGCATGTAAAACTTTTGGAATTCGGACTCAGGCGAGCTCAAGGACCCGATGGAGGACTCTCGGCCTCGAAATACTCTTACATTGGTATGTGTTAGTATATTACGCCATTAATTAAGTGCCCTGGTATAACGCGTAATGTGGTCACAAAAAAATGAATCATCTTAGGTTTTATACTTGAATAGTGCCTACGTGCTATAAAAGAAAACTAATAGCACGTTTAATTAGCGACTTCGCTAATAGTCATGTTCGCTAATTCGATACGAAATAACCTGCAATGCTGAGGACTAAAAAGCTTTTTTAAACTCGGTACTTTCACTTTCCACTGCAGAAAATTCAGCTGCAAATCGTTTATGACTAATCGAATCATTTATGAAATTCCCCCGAAAAAGAAAACTTCTCGCAATGAAGTGCTAACATGCGATCCTGCGAAACGTTGACACCCTGAGGCAGGTTCCACCTTCCCTGTGCAAGCACCGAACCAAATCTGCAGAGAAAGTTTTCAACTGTGTGCTGGGAACTTTTCAATGAGTTTGACTTGAAAAGCATGAAAGGCGCGCTTCCATCTTCTTAACGTAGCTGTGGGCCTTTGCAATCGGTATCCGTTCTTTTGGATTACCCCAACACGCCCGAAGGTTAATTGTTGTGTGTGTGTGTGCCTAGTGTTGGTCCGTACCATTCCGTACCTGTTTTAGTTTACTAGACCACACACAATAACTTTTGTATTGCGATCGTGTTTGCAAATAGGGCTGTTTCTATAGTTAAACATCCCTGTGGCCACCCCTTGTTTATTTAGAAATTTATAGCCACCAGTAGGGAGTAGGTGTGAACTAACAGTTCGTTAGTCATTGGACTGGATTTGCGAATCGATTAACAAACTGCGCTCGAGACGTAATTCAAAAGTCATGCACGGATTTTTTTATATGTCTGGTTGAGAGATTGTTTTGGCAAAGCTATCAATTAATTTGCGTCATCCACGGTACTGACCTAATAATGAGAGGGAACGGAATTTGGCTTATCTTCATAGGGTTGTTGTTAGTCGTTTTTGAATTCCCAGTTCAAGTATCAGTGATAGTCTGGTATAAATGTCGTCAAAATAATTTCGTTTGGCTTGATATAACAATCGTTATAATAAGTATAGGATAATGACCTTGAAAAGAGTCTGTCGATTAAATAAATTTTAATTAAAGCAGACAAAGTTAAAACAATTAATATAATCAACATGTTTTTTTAATTGTTTGTTTCGATGTTAGCTGGAATGATAACAATTTTGCACTCAGCTTAACGCACGTTTTACGTGCAGAACATGAATGTAGCAGAGAATAAGTCTAACTCATGGAAGACAGCTCCCGATCGTTCGAAGACTAGCCTTTTTACTTTACCTATTTAAAACCTTAACAAAAAATACATTGGTCTGCGGACGAGACGAATCGGTGCTAACGTCCCATCCTCAGGCACGTCCGACCATTGTGTCAAATAGGCAAATTTTATCATTTTTAATACTCCCCAGAGAACTATTTGGCGATACGAGGAAGCAAATCGGGACGGCCCTAACAGCTTTTTCGAGAGTTTTTACTGGCCGCTTTGCTTTCTGAACAATAATATAAGTGCCGTGGCAGATATGATCACCAATGTAGTTCTCCTAACAATGAGCTCTGAAGCCGAAGTAGGATTCGTGGCATGACTCGAGCTGCAAAGAGGCGATCAATTTGAAGGAGTCTTTCGTTTAATCTTACAATGCCAACCCCTCTATAGTTAACTGGAATAAGTTCAAACAAGCCAAAAATTACTGCATGCTTATATCACTCTCTTGTAAAACTTTTGTACGACCAAAAGATGAGGCAGAAAACATACCATTGTCCCAAATGTAGTAAAAACTTTTAGTCTTTCGTTAAAACTGTTAAAAATTGTAGCCAATGTCTGCCAACTCTCACGTGCATTAAAATCGACAAATCTCTTGGACAATGGATTGGTAATAACACTTCGATCCCTTTAATTCAAGTTGTTTCGGATGGCTTCAAATTTGCAGTTCGCTTCCCAGAGTCAATTTAAATAAAAAAAATAAACGCTCCCAGAGTCAATTTGTCTCCGACTCTCTTCCTCGTTATAATAATCGGTCTCTTGTGTGCTACTGCTAATTCCATTCAATCCGATGACAATACCCTTGGTTTTTCATATTCGTTCTTGGTTTTTATCCCCTGTTCTTCGGACGTAGAACTAGAATGGCCGCGAATGTCAAACTTGTTAAACTCCGACCTTAACAGCATTGCATCATGGGGAACACTTAACAGAGTGGATATTTATTGGCTCAAAAACTCAATGCTGTCTTCTGCCATTAAAGCCAAGCCAAAACACTCAGCTCTTATTCATGAATGGCACTTGCATAATTCAAAACATAAGGCCCCATTTTCAGTATGCGGGCCGATAAACACTCAAGTTGGAATGACGACGTATTTGAGACTTTAAAGAACGCCACAAAATGCCTAGGCGTTAAGACTTATTGGTGACAGAAATATAGAAAAGTCAATTCATCAACTGAAACACCAGCGCAATGTCTTCTGCGCGCCTCTTTTTTGTGGCTTTTCTACAAACCGGGTTCCAGCGAACTAGCCAATTGGATTCCGGCCCTCAAGTTATTTAGCTTGAGCCCTCGAGTCTTTTTTCGGACACACAGTGAAGTTGACAGATTCTTTCATAAGTCGTGCAACGCAAATGAAGAAGTGTAGAATGTCCTGGCAGCTGCCACAATTAAGGCCTAACCATAATAGACTAAGATGGACTTAAGTCGGCTTTCTGAAATGTCCCATGACACGCAATTCGTATGCCACGACCATAATAGCCGTTTGCTCAATTTCGTTAGGTCTTCGTTAACTGTTGCTCTCTTAAGTTTAGCCATTGAATAAAGAGACAAGGAATAGCTCTTTTTTACATATACAGTGTGTGTGAGTGAAGCATTTATTTTGACATTAGTCGGCCGATGTCGGATATCGACTTGTAAGTGAATGTATCGAATGTATCACGAATCGGGGTACAAATGTCACCTTAACTCAGGAATGTTAAACAAAAGTAAAGCCAGCTCCCAGAAACGTATGAACCTCGAGTCGTCTCTCATGACATGCCTGGTTCAACACATAAGTAGTCCGCACTCGCACAACTAAGACTGATGCTTCACTTTTCCCCAAAAACACCACTTCCTTGTCTCTTTATTCAATGAGTTTAGCCCCACTCAAGTGAGAGGTTCAGCACGGAAATTTGACAGCTGGCTAGATACACACAAATTTCATACAATTTTTGAAACCTTTGCTGAAGTCTATTATGGGCACCGAGAGCATTTGGCAGAACTTGAGTGGGATTTTCGCTGTATTTTGACATTCGGTTAAATCCACTTAAGTCAATTATGGTTGAGGCTTTAGTTTTTCTACTCATTACAACTTACAGCTATTCAAAACAATAGTGCACCGGTTCTTTTCCTTGCCGACATCAAGAAATGGAAATTCTTTGAGGAGAAATTACAAGTCTTTAGACACTTTCTACAAAGTTCTATGCCACCAATATGAAACACTAGGTTTGTTCCCGCACCTGTCCTAAACTACACAAAACGACTCAAACGAAAAATAGCCAAATCCTGTTCCCGTACACGGTTTTTGTGTAGCTTTGGACAGGAGAGAGAGCAAAAATGACAGTTTGAAATTTCCCCTCCCTACGAAATTTAGCCCAAGAAATTTCTTTGGGCTGAATTATAAAAAGTGTCGTAGCGGCGGAAATTGAGTTGGATAACAGCAGATGACATTTATGTGGACACTTAGGTGTTAGCTATAGAGACTCGTGAAATTTTTACTTTTGAACAACTTAAGCTGTTTCTATAATTTGAGTTCTTTTTATGCGAAGTTTCGAATGTTAAAGAATGTTTTTATCAACTCTAGGCATAAAAAACCTAAAGTCAGTGAATATTATGCTGCAGACAATAATCAAAATATTTCAAGTACTTCTTAATTAATTCATGTTTTACCAATCGCTATAATTTTTCCTTAACATTGGCTTTGACGTCTAAAATGTGTGCAGTTTTTGGAGCACAAAGCGTTCCCTTACTTTTGGTCGGATTTTTCTCTCACTGAGAGATTTTTATCCCCACTCCTTCAAATAAGGAAATCTGATCCATAATAGTACAGAAAGTAAGGGAACACACCTATTAATAACCAGGGGCAACATTTTGAAAATGCTATTCGAGATGCAGGGTTTGGGGTCAAAATTCCGGATGGGTCAACATAAAGGGTGATTTTTTAGCTGGTTTGGTTTTGGCAACACTGGTTTTGACAGCTGACGTGTGTTTAGTACCTTGTGTCACTGTCAAACAGCTTCAGTTTGGTTTGCAATTTAACCATGGATCGTCTTACAAATGAACAACGCTTGCAAATTATTGAATTTTACTATCAAAATTCGTGCTCGGTTCGAAATGTTCATCGCGCGCTGCTTCCATTTTATGGTCGGCATTCTCGACCTTCTGAGCAGTCTATTCGGAAGATTGTGACCAAATTTCGCACCAAATTTACTTTGTTGGACATTAAACCACCAACACGTTTACGTACTGTGCGTAGTGAAGAAAATATTGCGGCCGTATCAGCTAGTGTGACAGAAGACCTGCACTGGAAGCCAACATCCATGCATTCATTCGTGAGATACCGGTTGATATGTGTGAAAGAGTATGCCAAAATTGAACTCAGCGGATGGGCTACCTGAGACGCAGCCGCGGTCAACATTTGCATGAAATTATCTTCAAACATTAAATTGCAAGGTTCAAACTATCGATTCAAACAAATATTTCATTAATTTTTTCGAATTTTTTGTGTTTTTTTTTTTTAAAAAAAAGTTCTCAACCTCTTAAAAAATTACCCGTTACTTTTAACAAAATTCTGCGCGGAAAATTCTGTAACCTCTGCGACTTTTTTAAAAGCAGAATTTTGACATGCAAATTTTTTAAAGCAGAATTATAACCCGCTCCCGAGTTGCAGCTTTTTTATCAATGTACTGCGTTCCAAACGGTGACTACCATAAAACCCTTGGTCTGACCGTGAATGTCGACGAGCACATAAAACTAAACAGGCAAAGTATATTGCCGTATGCCGTTCTGTATTGAAAGTTAAAAATTACTTCTCTATTTATTTTAATATTAATGTACTTGAAATACTATCAAATGGGCTATCCTTCTTCTTACTGATAGGAAAAATATTCCGACTTGAGATTCGAAGAGAGAGAAATGGGTGAAAGACCGAAAAACTTTAGCAGTGTTATAATATTTCATAAAATGTTTTCGTCTTTGTGTTCCTTGTTTCTTAAGTTTGCAGTCGGTATTGGTAGCCACACTTGTGTGGATAATGTTGGTTTGCTTTTATTTTTTGTTTTTCAAATACTTGTTCTCTTATGGGAAACCGTAGGAAAAGTTGTCACTAAATGTTAATGCTGGCAGCGTTTGAAATTATCATAGAGCCAGCCATTATTATAATGTTTTTACAGTTGTATATTGTCGTAATTTTTCACTTTTCAATGTTGAATTTATTTTGTATGGCTTTGCCATAGGGGCCGCTCCCCAATATAAGCACCGATACGTACGGTTAGCTTTTTAGGGCCGTTTTTCAGTGCGAGGTCATCCTACTATCCGAGTTTAACTGAGATTAACTCCAGAAATTAGTTTTTCGGTTTTAACTCATCTCGGCTTAACTCACCAATTTTGGTGAGTTAATCTCGGATCTTTTCTGGAGAAGAGTATGACTTCTTTAAATGTTTTTTTCTGCGTGGAATGTCAGTTGATTTGCGCGTTGCTGTGAAAAATTAGAGAATGTTGAGAATGACTCGAACTTCTTTTCCTGTGTTTTTCTATGTGAAATGAGAGCTCGCAGAGCCAATAGCCAGTCGAAGATTTTGACAACTTTGTTGACGGAGTTAACTCCGCACTTAAAGAACTACTCGCTGAGTTAACTCCAGATTCGTTCTGTTACGGGATTAACAGCTCTTAGTTTAAGCTGGGTCTAACTCAGCACTGAAAAACCGGCCCTTAATAATTAATATTGCCGTGCTACATAATATCACCAGAGTTGCTCGCAAACTCTACGAACATAAAAAAATAAAGCAACACATTTTCTCCGAACGAAGAAAGGAAAGCACGGAAGCACTCGATTGAAGAGATAGAGATATACTGAAACAGGAATATTGTTCTGAAGTCTTACCAAAGAGGTAACTTTAGATGTCATTCTTCTAAAGTTTTACCAAAAGAGGGTACAAGGGTACAAATTACGAGGTGAAGTCTGTTAGGAAGCTAAAACCACCTGAATGAAATTATAGCAGTTGTGTCTAAGCTCAAGTGTAACAAAAATGAGCTGACGGCCTAGCTGCTAAACTTGTGAAAGTGGCTTGGGGATGATTAAGTCAAGATCATGCACCAACTCATCTTGCAGCCTTAAAACTTAAGTCATCTTGCAGCTTTTGTCGAAAAAATATGCTCGATGAATAAAACTTCAGCATCATTTGCCCGATTATTAACAAAGAGTACTCTTGAACTGCGTCAACTATGTAGAGACAACAATCTCCTGAACATCGCACGGAAGATCTTTTTTCTTTCGACATTTCGTCATTAGTATTTCAATTCCTATCTACGACTAAACGTCAGAATAAAGGGGTGTCTCTATGGCTAGTTGTCATCATAATTTTTATTATTTGCAAGACATGTTGGCAAAATTGTCCGAGGTCATGTTGGTTGTCAGTCCGAGGTGCAACTTTCTGCACCAAAGTCGCCGGATTTCATCAAGGAAGCTTAAACAGCCTACTTTTTTCCCGGCATAGTTAATGCACAAAACCCAACACGATATTTTCTGCTGTTTTCTGCGAATTTTGAAAAATATCGACCAGTACTTTATAGCTCCGGTACTTTATGCCAACGAGCTTTCTTCGAGAAAATTTTAGGCTCCAAATCCCGTTTACGAAATCCCGACCGAAAAATTCAGGAAATTTGCCAAAAACCTTTAACAAGGCAAATGCTCATTTTTAACATATTGGACATTTAAAAAACAAATTTCGGAAAGTTCACTCCAAATCGGAAAGTTCACTCCATATATATATATATATATATATATATATATATATATATATATATATATATATATATATAATCATAGAATAGAAGTGAAATAAATTGTGCCCTGAGTTCGTTAAGAAAGCCCAATTGTCCTTATACGTCGATTACTTTTCGGTTCAAACCGTTCCTTAGTCGCCGACTTGAGTTGTAAGGTTACTGACCAATAAACAAACTTAAAGATAGTTATCGTATAAACTTTTAAACTTATGGAGAACAAACGATAATATCCTTATCATTTCATTATGCAATTTGTGACAGCAAGCTCAACCAATCCTTGCTTTTGAGGCAACCCTCATTAGGAATATATTTGTCCTGACTTTTTAGCAACGACCTTAACTAGAAACATATCTAATCGTTGGCATATCTAAATGTCTTTCATGTATTTTTTTTATCAAATTCACTAATACATCATACATAAATGCATAATCAATCGGCTGTTGTTTTATTTCTTTCGCTTCGATACTTTTTCCAAGTCAGAATTCAGTGTCGCATGCTCGCATGACAATGATTACAAAAAGTGTCAATCAATTCCTTGCATAACTTTGCCCTTCATCTCGTATTCTGTGTGTCTATGTACATTCAAGGTGACTCCGACACCCAGCGCGTTGCTATCAAACACCGACAATAGTTATTCACGTATCTAAGGCGCTAATACCATTTCACCTTGATCTTCTTTAGTTATTTTTGGGTTTCGTGCCGCCGATACATAAATAATAATTCCAATATTATTGTATTGCTGGATAAAGAGGATATCTTCAAGGTTACTCAGACAATATCCTTTAATTGTGCTCGTACATTCCGGTACAATTATTGAGTAACATAGGTCAGTGATTTATATAAATACTGTCGTATCTATCACCTAGGTCTTACCTACCCATCAAGTGTCAGCGTTTCATGCTTAAATGCAATTTGATTGTATCGCAAAATCAATGCCACCTTGGTGTACCCCTGCCCAATATGCTCAATACACCAAGCAACCAAACTGTAAATAATAATTCCCCACGCTTTTTTTTATTCACAGGTGGATTTGACGGCACATCCAACGTCCTAGCTGGGAAAATGTTCAACATACCGGTGAAGGGAACTCATGCTCATGCATATATAACGTCATTCACCGGAATAGACGAACTTAAGACACGACTTCTGAGGCACAAAACAGATGGCACGTCTATGCACACTATTTAATATTCAAGGACATTTCACTAAACGTCTAACCTTGTGCTTTTAGGTGTAACTGGTGATCTATTGGAACATGCCGTCGAGCACCGGCAATCACTGTCCCAAGTACTTGACATCTCTCCAGAGGAATCCAGTGAGGGAGAGCTGGCTGCGATGGTCTCATATGCGATTGCATTTCCCGATGGATTCATGGCCTTAGTCGACACGTATGATGTTAAGAGGTATTTCGCTTCTAGGCAAAATCTCTCGGATGCCATCTTTCACAAAAAAAAAAAAAAAATACTTTATCATAGCCACACCTTTAAGTATTCACAAAATTTATTCAAAATTTGCACTTTTTAAGTAAAATGTCGGGACTTGAACCCTTCTGGGTGCGAAGTGTCCCTGCTGTAGGCTTAACATTTTAGCGAAAGTTCAAAAACTAAGGTTGTTTTTTGGAAAGTGAGGACATAGCTTAGATGCTAGAGCATCATTGTTCATCGCCCTCTCCCCCTACATCGTTATTTTTTGTTATCCAAACCGATTGTAAACACTTTAATAAATGTCTTATTTTAGCAGCCACATTATAAATAGCTCAGACAAATTACCTCCGAAGAGCATTGCACTAGGCCAGCTCAAAAACGGAAAAGCTGTCAACAACACCACATTGTACAATGGAAATACCACTAGTGGCCATTCCAGTCTCAACGGGCACCACAGTTCGTCTCATACCAAAGACACACTCAAAACCACGAACAATAACTCAAAGGTCTATATCAGTGGACTTGTTGTCTCAGAGCCAAAACAAAATATTACAAACGGCGGCGGCGGCGGTGCTACGGATGGTTTGAGAAAATCTACTCCTCCGTCGACTGTCGAAAATAGTACATATCTGCCAAAATGTGCCGAGAAGTCATTCAGGTAATTTTAGGCAAGCGTTACCGATAAGAATATACCTAGTGTTTAAGCATACATTGTCTCTATACATCAGCTGGTTTTTTGTTTAAACAAAAAAGAAAAACAAACATTTGCATGACTTGGTTTTTTTCGAAACAAAAAATTTTATTTTGATACTCTCTGTTTTTGATTGTCTTCAAAAATACAATTTTGGATTTTCTTTTCTTGCATATTTTCATGTGGTTTTGTGTATACTACTAATTGGTTTTCAAAACAATAAAATAATTTAATTACTGTTATGTGTATTATACACAAAATTGGCAAGCGGCAAATCGAACTTTGACAAAAACAAAATAAAGCTATATGGAACGATGCGTTTACATGTGTCATTGCTTTCACAAAACGAGGTGATAATACATCTATTCATTTTTAGTTTAACATTATTATAAGTTTTGTTATTTTTTTCGTTTTATTCATACATAAATGTGTTTATTTTTTTTTTATTTCTATTTTTGATATTTTTTAAACGTTAAAAAAAAACTTTGTGAAGGTATTTAATAAAGCCGAAAATGTAGCAGCTTAACCAATGCCCTAATTCCTAGCTTAGAGATTCTTAACCTGGGGTCTTTTTCGGCTGAAGTGAAGTCAATTCCGTACCGACCATACCACACTGGAAAAAAATCACTCTACTCCTTTTGTCTATACGGAGAAAAAAAAATCAGGAATCAAATACCTTCGAAAATTAGTACCAAGTGGGTTAGTCAGAGGGGAGGGGAGTAACGTTAGCATGTTTGAATAGTTATTTGATATTCAAAAACTCTGGGCTGTGACCTGCTGTAAGAAGCCTTAATTATAGCTATGAGATTCTTAACATAACTTATCTCTTCTTAAATGAACTCTCTGCTGACGGTTTCGACAGCCTTCTCCAAGTGAAATTCAGCAGGTGAAGTGGAGATCAGAATTTGAGACACTTTTCAATAATAATTCGTTTTGAGTTTATCCGATCCGACCAACTCTAGATGATCCAATACGCAAACCTTTCGCGGTGTTTTTCATTGAAGATGGTTTTTCGAACTGTCTTCAAGATTTTTAGATACGGTCTAGGCTACTACAGATTTCAAACTTGGTAAGATTTGCTTTTTTGAGATCTTGACGATCGTCCTGTTTTTCGTCTCATTAGGGAAAAGCTCTGTCACCCATGCTTTTTCGATGCAAAAACTCTGCCTTCGACTTTGGAGATGTTAGAAATAAATTTGGGGAAACTCCGTTTAGTCCTGCCGCCCTATATTTGTTCTTTGATGGCAGATGTTATCTCTCACTTACTGGAAGTTGTGATCCGGATTTGGGAAATTCTTACCTCGGAGACTTCTCTTCGGCTTCGTACTGAATGCCATCGCTAGAAAAAATATGGTTCGAAACTGTTTTGAAAGGTTTTTCGACTTTTTGAGCTGGTCCTCATCTCAGAAGAAGGCAAAGTCAAGTTCAATTTTCCACCTCTGTTGCTAAGCCAACTCTCCATTATGGTCTAACACCGATGATTGTGGTTGAGTTGGAGTAAAATTGTTAAGATGACTTTTCAACTTTGTGTTGTTGCAGTCCCAGTCTATGTTCCTTTAGGGTTTTTGAAGATAGAATTCTGGGAAATTTTGAAGTCAACATCGCATTGTCTATAAAGCAATCGTCAGAGAATGACACATCTCTCGATACCATCCTGACCAGATTTACATTAATGGATCCTCTGTCTATTCTTGGGGAAGAAAGTGGGAACTGATCGCTTGTTACAAGTAATGAGGTAAGTTTTCATAAGGTAATGAAATAGGCACTCACGCCAATCATTTATGTCACTGCTGCCCCCATGCAGCATGATGGGCATTGGCTGGTCGACCTGTCTGATCGCCTTGCGAAATATCTCAGCTGGTCGGGGCACTGTTTTGTCGTACAGCATGTGAGCTGAGGCTATCCATACAGGCTTCTTATTCCCGTGTTAAAAACTGACACTGAAACAAAGTCCATATCACTGAAATTAGGTATTTCAGCAAAGAAAGGCTCAAATTCTTTTGCCCCCAATCCAGCTATGGTCTTGTCATCAAGGACCCAAGGTTCCGGGATAAGAGCAATATCTTCTCCACCATCAAGGTGGAGCAAACGGTTAGCAAAGGCTGGTTTTGAGTGGTGTAGATGTACCAGTTATAGCATTATTGCTAGTTGGTACAGATGCCTCTATAACTATGGTGTCATAATTCTGCCGTAGTCAAAATTATTTTTTCGAAATTCTGCATTCAAAATTGCCTGCCTGTTTCTTTTTTAAGCTTTGTTTTACTTCAAAAAGGTTTACTTAAAAAAGCGGAGTAAGCAAAATGTTATTGCTTGAGTCAGAATTTTGAAAAGTCGAATTTTGAAAAAGCAGATTTTGAAAAGCAGAATTTTGAGCGAAGAATTTTTTTTCATTTTTAAAAGCAGAATTATGAACTACTCCCGGTTGGGTAAAAACTGTGGCGCTGAAAAAACTCTTTTTTTCCAAAATTATGCCTTTAAAATTCTGTTCTTAATTTTCTGCATTTCAAAATTTTGTTTTATAAAATTCTGGAAATGCAACTTTGAGAGGGTGACAAAGTGAAATATGTATGTGGACGGGGTGTACCGCCTCTCTGCAAACTTTCTGCCAGTTTTTTTTTTTACTTTTACTTTACCTCAAAAAAGTCCAAAGTTTGCTTAAAAAAAACAGAAAAAGCCGGGTTTTTTTGCTTAAGTCAGAATTTTGAAAGCAGAATTATGACCCGGTTGTCGGACCAGCTTCCTGCTTTTCAGGAATGTGTGCCTGGAACGGATCAGCCTATTCCTCGGCTAAACTTTAACCCGCTTTCCATCCTTTTTGTAAACCTTCATGTCAAACGGTCTCCAGCCTCTTGCAGCAAGGGACACAATATACTCTGTCCGGCATAGTTTGCCTCCTCAGCCTTAAAAACCTTCCGATTTTTAGTGGAGGTTAACAGGGAAGGTCGAGATTTTGTAAGGTTTAAAGGTTAAAGGTCCGTGTATGTGCCTACTACGCGGGAGGTGTGGGTTCAAATCCTACCTCTGGCATCTAAAAAAATACTCGTTTTTTGTCCGGTCCCCCAATCACTTGCCGCGAAAAACTTCTCAAAGTGCCGCTCGGATTTAAAAAAAAAAAAAATTTAAGGTGCCTATGCATGTCAAGAATATAACACATACAGCATACATGGCTGAGAAAAGTTGTCCCTCGTTATTTTTATAAGCTGGAGTGTCGTCGCTAGAACGCGAGGAATCAAAATTCTGGCTCTGTATATGAATGCGGGATATCGACTTTTTGTACGGCTTTTGTTGCCAACTTGTTGTAGTCAGCTAAATTCTCAGATCAGTTGCTACTGATCGAAAGCTTGGTACCCGTCTGGTGCCAGCCCCCGCCCATAAAGGTTAGTGGTGTTAACGTGAGGCTGGCCACGTAGTGCTGTAGCATGCTTGGACTCTCAGAAGCCTCCAATTATCCGAACTTATCCACATTTGTTGGCAAATGTCAAAATTCCTGATTCATTATGATAAAAAACGGCTAGCGACAAATCACCTAAAATGAATGGCTCTTTTGAAATGAAAAGCACAATGAACTTCAGCAAGGATGTTGCATACCAAATTTCAGCTTTGATTTTTCATCTAAATTAGAAAGGTGGGCGGGACAGTGGGCGGATTTCAAATTTTTTTACTCTTGTGCTGGTTCGAGACCCCGAAAGAACAGATATGAAGTTTTATGTTTCTAGCTCAGAATTTAAGGCTATTTAACTATTTTTTCTCGAAAGTTATGGTTTCGGACCACTAGGTGGCATTGAAGATGACGCTCAGGTCATGGCACCTGCCGAAAACAGATTTTGAAACCCCATTAACCCCAATACAAAACCATGATTTAATGTCTATGTGAAACACTTTGATCTTATTTCGTTCTTCTTCCCCTTCACCTTGAAGAAATGGCCATGCCCAAAAATGTTGCCTTTTGTTTTTTTTTGATGGCACACTAACGCTACCTAGTTGCCTAAACATTTCCGGCAAAGCCCCTTGTAACCACCAATCAGTTCAGTAAATAGTTCTGCCGGTTCACGATATTTAGGTGGCTTTTGTGGTTTGATAAAAGGCACGTAGCTCAAGCTCTCATACATCGTCAAGTGTGTATCTGCTGTGATCACCGGTTTTGTCTGATTCTCAAAATTCCTCGCGAAAGGCTCACGAAAGGCATTCGATCATTTCTTTAGATCCAGATACATGAAGCAAGATAGAAAAAATTTTTACTGGTTACTGATTTGGTATCGGGCCTTGTACTTAAACATTTCAGAAACACTTCGACATTAACATTGTAGAAATATTTTGCCTTGGGCCCCATGTTGGCGGTTCTTAACTTCAGCTTCGAAACTCCTGAACATAAAGTTAGAAACCCCTTCAAGGGTTGCTGGTACCCGAAAAGCTTGGAAAATGACCGAAAACACCTGCGGTCCATGAAAACTGGCAGCAGGGGAAAAAAAATCCAGTCTTAAAATTATTGTCATCCTGGTCGAGTTCGACATATAGTATTTATCCCCTTCACTTTTTTCCTCCATTGTGAAAATAAAATAAATGAAGCAAATAAACCATTGCTTTTCTTCGTAACGGCATAACACTTGCGGGTATAAGCTTTTTGTTTATGTGCGGAGTATTCAGCTGAGCCAGTAGGAGGAGAATTCAATGCCCCCATCGGTTTCTATAATGCTTATTTCATGGACTGTAAAGGCAGAATATTGATAGTCCGTCGTGTCGGCTCTACAAAAGCTGAAACTACTCGCCCGCGCGGCGGCGAAAACAGTTTTTTTTTTCTCCTATAAAAGTCTTACTCGGCAGAGGTCTACCTGTAAAGAGTTTTATTTCTAATTACACTATGAATTTTCGTATTGATTTTCCCTAAAAGTCAATCATTACCAAAGTTTTCTTTAAGATAAAAGAGAAAAAATAAACACATTTATTATTATATCACCAAATAAATAACATCATAAAATTTCGGTTATTTTTCACACATCATCAACAGCCATTCATTCCTATTTGGTTCATTAAATTTTATTGGTAATTATTAATTTTGTTTGTGTATTCGCCTAACAACATAAAATTTAATGTTTAATTGGTTTTTATTTCTTTTATTACATTTTGTTAAGTATTTTCTTTATTTTTTTTTTATTTATTAAAACATAATCATAATATAACTAAACGACTTCCCGGCACAATTTTGGCAGAGGTATGTAATGAATTGAGATATACATTTTTTTCAATTAAAAACAAATTTGGTTACATGTAAAAATAAATTCAATAGAAAAACCATCTCATATAGAATAATTTTTTTTCGTAAACAACTTGTTGATTCATTAATATTTTTAATCTCACTTTAATGTTATTGTTTGAAAGTTCAAGTTGCTTACTTGTCTTCGTCCTAATCTATGGTAACAAACACATTATGTCTGTATGGTTTATTTTTTTTTTCTAAGTACCTGTTTTAGTCTTCACACACTAAAGAGTTGATCATAATTATAAATTTAATTTTATTTTGTTATTGTTTGAAGAGGTTATGAGTGTGATTTTTATTTAAAAACAAAATTTCGAGTCATACATCATTGAATATTTTTTATCAAATCCTTGTCCGAGAGAGCACACTGCATGGCTTAATTCGGCCTTTAGTAGAAAGGACCTTATCGATAAACCATAACTATTAAAAATACTAAATGCACGTAGAGCAATGTTTTTTTCTATTGTGGAGATAATTTTTTAATGCATTTAAAAAAATATTTTTGACAAAACTTTTTACAAAGGAGTATGATATAAACGCTTGTCACAATCACGCGTACTATAGGGTTATGTACTTTATATACAGGCTGTAAAGGACACTTTTTTTAAGGTCTTTCTTCCTTAAAGTTAAGGTCGTATTTTGTAACAATTACTCGTGTGAAGTACCCAAAATTATAAGTAAAAACGATTTGTTTTTGATAAGATAAGGAACGACTCTAGTGCGATCTATGATGCGAAACAATGCTAAATCTTGTTCACCACCCGATTAAAAAAAATACATTCAAATTGTAGTTATGTAATTCTAAAAGGACAGTCTAATGAAAGAAGAAAATATTATCAACTGGCGGCCTTAACGTCACGTTCTTATGGGAAGCGACGTACGTCACGAAGTTCGTCTATGGGCCGCTTCCCATAAGAACGTGTGTATTGAACTTAGTTGTCAGTTGTGTACTTCAACGTGACGGATGCAACGGATTCATTGGGTTGCAGGCTTTACTGAGTTGTCAGTTGTGTCCTTCGACGTAACGGACGCAACGGATGCATTGGGCTGAAGGCAGAAGCCAAAGCCTGTTGGTGAAGTTGCCTATATATTTCGACAGCACGCCGTTGCTGTCATCACAATTGTCAAACAAAAGTCACATTTGACAAAATGAAAATTTGCTTTTTAATGACAGAACAAACTATTTTGTTCACAAAACTTTTTGATAACATACAAACAAAAACGGAAATTAAGGGGGCGTTTCATTATTCATCCCGTGGAAGGAATGGAAAATGTGGAATACGAAGTTGGAATATTCCGATCGTTCTAATTCGTACTCGGGAGGTAGTATGGAAATGCTAGATCTTGTTCATCACCCGGATGAACGAATAAAGAAACGCGAAGCGGAATGATCGGAATATTCTGAATAAATAAAAAACTGCAGATATTTCGGCCAGAATAGTTGGAACGAATTAAGAAACGTACCCTAATTCATCGAAGGCAGTTTAAACGTTTGTTCATTTGATAGCTTGTCAACTATAGGCAGGTGTATTGACAGCTAAGGTCTTCATATATTCCAAATTAGGTATTGCATTCGGACTTTACCAATCGTCAATATAGGAATTCCTTGCAGTCGGCAGTTTATTCTAAGTGTTGTTGCAAGTTACTGAAGCCGAAGAGCTTACCTGAAAATTTAATGACCGCACAAGCTGTCCTTAACATCTAGTAGGTCACCTAAAGGCTGAAATAAATTCTTCGCCTTTTTTAATCTTGTTATTTGATGCAAGGCAAAATAAGCTTATCATTAAAGGCTATGTCATAAAGCGGCGTTGTCGTCGGCTTTGTTCCGTTATGTTGCAGTTGCTTTTCTTAAAAATATTCCATTCGAAAAACGGTTAAAATCTATAGAAAACGCCAACAAATCAAAAATAACACGAAGCGAACGACAATTTCAGGTTGACAAAAATGTCAAAACGCACGCAAAAATTCATCTTGTTGAATTTGTTTCCTTTCTCAAAACTTTGTTTCCTTTCTTTTCTCACGTAAAATAACGTAATGACGACTGGTCGAAGCAACGTTGTGGTAGCTCCCATTGAATTTAATGTATTTGAATTTAAGTTGTCAAATCAACGTTGGCACAACACAGGTTTCTGACATAGCCGTAATACCCATGCCTGGCAGGTTCTCTAATCACCTTACTCCCCGCTTCTGTATACACTTGCGCAACATCTGTAAGTGAGCTAAGGCCAAGCCTTTCACAAGCCTTCAAACTTCGTGCTTTATATTCTTTACGCACTTAGGAAGGAGCTGTCCATGACTCCTTTCAAATGATCTTTCAGATGATTCCTATTCTTTCAGGCGATAGAAAAAAATTGAGTACTGGGTAGGACCAAGGACTCCGCCCCTTATAAGATCGACGGACAAAATGTCTTGCCTATCTATTTCGAATCACTTGTTCTGCAAACAGTGACTTTGAATTCAGTACTTACTTCAGTTTACTTGTTAAAGATCTTAACATGTCTCCACCGGACACGAATTCTTGCTTAATCTAAATCTTCAACTAATCTACTGTTGAAGACTTAGGTAGATCTTAAATCTAGAGATTTTTCAAACAAATTTAGTTTAATCAAAATAGCCGAACAGGACTTAACCCCTTAACAAAAAAAAAAATAGAATATCCAGTCGATCGAACTACCTACATCTCAAAAACCTTATTCACACACCTTTATAAACATAAAAAAGAAAACTGAAACTGTCCACGTATGACAGATCTGTCACAAATACGTTTTCTATAGAGCTCTTCCTTCAGCTGCCAGCACAACAAGAATAAATTGGGAAGAAATGTTTAAATTAACCAAAAAAGCTCGTTGAAATCGGGAGAGATGCAAGTGGAAGACCTCTATTGGAATATTTTAAACGAGATTGTATTCTCGCTCCTGCGTGAGCCAAAAATACAAAAAAGAGCGCTCGTGTCAATTTAATCCTGTGCTTGTCTGGTGGAGACACTTTATTTATTTATTTATTTTTGAGGGTCTCCAGCTTATATAAGTTAACTTCAGTTCAGATGCACCAGTCAGTTCAGAAATCCCTTTTTCACAATTTCCTTTAGAAGTTTCAAGAAAAAAACGTTTTTCTTCTATTGAGCTTTAAGGTCAGCAAGAGTTTGTTCTTTGCTTTACGTCTGAAATCATCGAATCAGATTTGTACTCAAAGTGAAGTAGTCCAATTCATTGACTCTTTGAGAGTTTCAACCGTCTAATGCGAGTTTTTCGCCCCAGCTTGAAGACTAAACAGACAGATTCCGACTTAAGTTTCAAGCTTGCCTCATTTGATTTTATCTATTTCCTAGATCTTTTGCCATAAAAAATGGGCCCAAGAGCTTTTGATACCACGTGTGCATCCAGACTTGACTACCTAGGTTGGCATATGCAAAGCAAAGTCTGTGCTTTGACACAGCAACCTCCTTAGTTTATATAAGGAGCTCACCTCTTCTCGCACGATCATACGCTTATTGATTTCCTACTTTGCGGCAGTTGTACCTCCTGGGTTGGTTTGTGAATCTTATCCAGCTTTTGGCAAGAAAAGTATAAAAAACTTGAATTAGCTTGCTGTCTTTGCCCTAATATCAATGCCGCATTATATGAAAGAGCCACCGAACAAACTTTAAAAAAGTTGGGCCTCTGGTGTTGGCTTGTGAGTTTCTTACAACTTTTGCTTAGTGTTTAAACCAATGTATGGCGATACATAAACATTCCGCTTATTTTTTGGGAACTGCAATAACTGCCAACTGAAAAGAGGTCTTTCCGATCCCTGACTGTCAAAAAGACTTGTTTGCATACACTGAACTTTCTTCTAACGTCACTGACTTTCGCATATCTCAAAGAGCTATACCATTAAAGGAATGGAGCCTCTGTTAGCATGCGAGTTTCGCACGATTCTTGCGCTTTTTGCTGTGTGACGGGAGATTTGAGAACTCACTTTTCAATGCAATCACTTCTACTGTCAAACATCAAATCGAACCAATTTTATTTGTTTCGATTTTATTTGCAGACGAGCTTGTTCGTTGCCAGCCTGTGTGTGTGATTTATTCTGTCGCCAAACAGGAAAACAAGTTACGAGCAGTTCTCGATTTTGAGAGCAGTTCTGTCAAGTTTCATTTAAAAACGCTATCAGTGTTATACACACGTTCTTATAGGATGTGACTTAGGTCACGCACTTTTTCTATGGGCCGCTTTCCATAAGAACGTGGGTTTTAAACTGACTTGTCAGTAGTGTACTTCGACGCAACGGACGCAACGGGTTCATTGGGCTGAAGGCTTTATTTACTTGCCTTAAAAGCAACTAAGATGTAGCAGTAAAATATGTTTGATTAATGCCAGTAGAAGTAAGCTTCAAAAGAAGTTAGGTTAGTTTCATTAAAATTTCAACTAAGCTTCGTCCCTTACGGCCTGTTTAAAAATATTGCAAATAGTCACAAGTTTATTTTTCCTTTCAAATACACTTTATAAATGCAGTTTTTAACACAATTTTAAACCAAAATTGTCGCTTTTAAATAACATATTAATACAATTTTCAGGAGCGGATTACTAAATTTCGCCGCCGTAGCACTCGCACTCAACGATCTCGGCTACAGAGCAATCGGCATTCGGATTGATTCTGGTGATTTGGCGTACCTGTCATGTTTTTCGCGGCAAACCTTTGCCAAGGTGGCGGATCGTTTCAAGATTCCATGGTTCAACACGCTACAAATTGTTGCATCAAATGATATAAATGAAGAGACGATTTTGTCACTCAACGAGCAAGGACACAAGATTGATTGCTTTGGAATTGGAACGCATTTGGGTGTGTTTGTGCTTTGAAGATGTGCAGCGTCTGGAATGCTTATAATGTGTTTTGGTATTTGCTTATTATTTTCAGTGACTTGTCAAAGGCAGCCAGCACTTGGGTGTGTCTATAAGTTGGTCGAAATCAACGGTCAGGCGCGCATCAAATTGAGTCAGGATGTGGAGAAGGTCACTATGCCGGGCAACAAGAGTGCTTATAGGTATGTACCAGCAGAAACCAATTAAAATATCGTAACGTATGAGAAGATTACTAGAAAGACAGAAACAGGTTTAATGCTATGTTTCCACCGCCCAAAAAATGAAAATTAATGTTTTCACCGAACAAGCATAAATTTTTATGATAGATCTGTCACATTATGCGGGGGGTTTTTGCTTTCTTCTTCTGAGCCAACGATATGAGATTTGCCAGGAGATTTATTTACAATTGTGGAATTTTTTTTAAATTCCACAATTGCAATTACTGGTGGAAACATGATAAAAAACTAGAGACTTCCGGTGCGGGAGAGATTTTAAAATGTCAATCGCAAATGGGAATTGATTTTTTTTTTATAAATACTTTTAAAGCAGTGTCCAGTAACATATTTCAATCAATTAAATTTAAGGTTGTACAGCGCCGACGGTCACGCCCTAATTGACTTACTACAAAAAGTGTCGGAGCCTGCGCCAGAAGTCGGTCATAAAGTTCTCTGTCGTCATCCATTCCAAGAATCGAAGCGAGCCTATGTTATTCCATCGAAGGTTAAGCCTCTCTACAAAGTCTACTGGAAGGGTGGAAAAATTACCCAGAAACTTCCAACTTTGGAGGAAGTTCGTGAAAAAGTTCAAACCTCCTTAAGGACTCTGCGCAACGATCACAAGCGTACACTGAATCCAACACCCTACAAGGCATACAAAGCTGACTTTGACTTAATTGTTCATTTTTTATTTATTATCCTTTGTTACAGGTCGCTGTCAGCGATGATCTATACAACTTCATTCATGATTTGTGGCTGCAGAACGCTCCCATTGGTGAGCTGTCATGATCTATATAAGCTGTGGTCGTGTTTGCGCAATCGCAACAGCTCACAGAATGTTGATTCTTTTTTAGCGGGTCTAAACCAAAGAGAAACACATTTAGTTTCTCTTGTTATATTGTAATTTAGGCTAAAAGTTTGTTGTAGCGAAAAGGTATAGTTAAGATGGTTACAATTCAAAACACAAAAAGCAGGCCTAATGCGCGCGTCTTTCTATAATGGAACTTTGTCCATTTTTAAAGGAAATTCATAGAACCTGTTGGAATATTTAGCATATTTACGCCACTTGGATATAATTTAGATATGAGTAATGCGGTATATCCTTGTAGCGGGACTACCAACGCAATTTTGTAGAATCTCTCGTTAATTATTGTTCATCATTTATTATTGTTTATGGTTAAAGTCACGAGATTATCGTGTTCATTGCAGGAACGCGCCATAGGCCTTAGGTTTTAATGCTAAGCTTACATTTTTGTCTTTTTGTTGTTAATTATAGTTTATTTTCTTCATTAGGTTTAAGGCTAAAGAAACAAACAAACATATATTTGTTATAAGAACAAAAATAAGAAAACAAATGCACAATGATACCATGTTTATCAAACCCTGTCACCTTAATAAGTTACAAAAAAATATAGCAAAAATAAAAAATAACCTCAAACAAAACACAAATAATGTTTTTTTTATTAATTTATCATAGCTGTAGCTATCATACTCCACTTAGCAAACACCACTTCCGTAGTTGGAAAACAAAGATCGGTTTTATAATCATTTTTTATTTTTCTTAGGTAATAGAAGATGTCATATGACTATTGTCATACTGTCGTGCTCCTTAATGCATTGAAAATTAATAAAAATGTGAAGTATACTGAACTTATAACAGTTACTGTACTATCATTATACTGGGATCAGCGAAGGACGTCTTAAAATAATACTTTGTCTCCACCGGCTATTAGCGGGATCCGATTAAAACTAAAACTTAAAGTGTCTCCACCGGACAAACATAAGATCTGTTTGTTTAATTTGGTGCGCTGAAATGGGCAGCTTGTCTAGTTTTGAAAAGTGGGGATGAAATTCTCTCAGATAAAGAAAAATGTGAAATGGTAAACGCACGCTTTGAGCAACATAATGTGTGAACGACTTAACGTAAAAAACTTAAATCACTTTAAAATTAATTATTGCAACTTGATTAATGAATTTTTATTAATTTGAATTGATTTAACTTTTATCAGAGAAAATTAAATTTTCGAAAAAAACATTAATTTTTGGTCCCCTTGTATTTTAATTTCTTTACATACAAGGGGACCGCTACAATTTTTTGCCGAATTCGAACGGCATTTTGAGAAGTTTTTCAAGACAAATCATACTCTCGGAGGGCTTGTCGGACCCTCACGGAGGTGGGGATCGTGAAAAAGAACAAATCTCTTTTTTCAGGTAACGATGGCAGGATTCGAACCCAGACCTTCGGCGTAGTAGGCACACGCACTAACCACTACGCCACGGCACCCCTTCACCGGTGAAACTCAAAAATAATAAGGTTGTATGGCGAATCACGCGATTTGTTGGAGATTAGTTGATGACTTATAAATAATCCCGATTATTGTTTGATGGAGATATGGTGGTATCGTTCAAGGTCGTCTATCTAACTTATTGATGGGGCGAAGCATGGTATAGGCACCATGATTTGGAAATGGACAGAATCAGAGTCAGAGTTTACCATAGTAAACAGACGAGTATAATGGTATGCATGGAATCTATCCTAAAGTTCCCTAGCGAAAACAGTACCATAGCTATTTTCGCGTTGAAATTGATGAATTTACGCATACTCTGACATCAGCTTAGTAATATGAGTAAATTCATCAGTTCCATGCAATTCCGTTTGTTTCTTTTACATCAGCTGATCGCGTAAGGTAAATTGTTGTTGCATCTTCTCGCACGCGTGAATTGACAGTAAATCTCACTGAATTTCATTGTTTCATTAGTGTTTTGTAGTTTTCTGCATTTGTTTGCTGTTGTGGTATCGTTTAGTGTTGAAAACGAAGTTTGCAGAAGCACGGGAGTGGTGTTTTTATGCGTGTGTGTATTTGTGTTGTTTTTCCCTTGATCGCGCGTTAAGTGCTTCTGGTCTTCTGGGCCTCATCAATGTAGCGTGGGTGATGGTTTTCACTCACATAGGCATGAGAACAGAGATGTTCGGTGATAGGGCGAGCTCTCCCACTCTCGTGATAGAGCAGTTAGGTGTGGTGGATGCTGTGTGCTTCCACACCTTCGATGTTCTAAAGCATCACTGATACGGTTGATGATATGTGATCCCGTGTGGTGATTGAATCAGCTCCGAAAGTTTGTGATCTGATACATGCGGTGATGGTGTGCCCTCTCACATGATGATCTGGCGGATGTTGGTGAAGCGGGTTGCTTCCTCGTCCTGAATAGGGACAAGAGTGTGGTGAAAGGGTGTTCCCACATTCTATGTTGCAAGCCTTTATGGAGTGGGTGGTTAACCCCTTCATAGAGGGCGCTGTTGTGGTTTTCTCCGGTTAGAAATATTCCTTGCAGTGTGAGCTTTATGTTGATGACATTCAGAAGATGGCTTTGGTTTTTGATTGGTTTACGTGTAAATGGTTGAGTTATGCTGAATTTTTGCTTATGCTTGTATAGGAGAGGATAGAAATTTAATGGTGTTTTGCTTCTTATTTTTATAATTACAAATGCGCCCACTGCGATTGACTCCATCGTAGACACCGGAATATTTGATTTTCAATATGGTTTGCCCTTTTTTGTTACTTCCTTACACTAGTACCACTACTATAAGAACCTATTTGAATTCTATAGTTTGAGTTTGTACTAAGAGCTGGTCAGTGAAAGGAACACTGACAGCTGAGAATATTTAGAGAAGGGAATGGTTTTCTGTGCAATGATTTTGCATGAAATCGGTTGGTATGAACAAATTCCAAACCGACTCCGAAATGCGCAAAAACGGTTGTCAGAAATTGCTCGAATTTGACATCAAAGTCAAACTAATAGCGTTTTTCATTGAAGAAAAGAATTGCTCGTTCTGTCAAAAGATTTGATCTTTTTCGATTTTGCATGTTTCATTGAAAATAAAAGAGCAATTCTATCTAATCTCCTGATCTTGGGAGATTTGACCTGAACTCACTTACTCATGCAAACGTTTCTACTGTCAAACGCCAAATCGAACCAATTTTGTTTGTTTCGATTTTATGTGTGGACGTTTTTGTTGGTTGCCAGCCCGTGTAAGTGATTTATTTTGTCTTCAAACGGGGAAACATGTTTTATTGACATGAGCAGTTCTCGATTTTGGAATTAATACTGTGTCTCCGCCTTTGTTTAAAGTAAAAGGTGATACACGAAGCTGTGAACAATGAAGATCGTCGAGCGGGTACTAGATAGGCGACTACGAAAAATATCTGAGGACCAGTGTGGGCTTGTCACGGGCAAATTAACCACTGATGCAATCCAAAGCATAAGGATCATAATTTAAAAACATCGGGATGCCCTTAAAGATCTGCATATGGTGCTGGTTGATTTTGAAAAAGCTTTCGATAGCCTACCACTAAATCTGGTATGGGTGGCGCTAAGAAAACGATGATTTCCAGAAGCCTACGTGCGGATGATCATGGACATGTATGATGGAGCAAAGACAAGAGTAAGATGTCCTTCCGGAGTCACTGATGAGTTCTCAATAAAAGTCGGTGTACACCAGGGAAGCGTCCTAAGTCCTTTGCTTTTCATTGTAGTCCTTGATTATTTGCTTGATGGAAAACTGACAGGCCCGAAAGTATCAGTTATTCTTCGCTGACGATGGGGCTATCATAAGTGAAAATCATATATCCCTGCAGCGAGCACTTGATATTTGGGTGGATGTTTTAGAGGGGTAAAGGAATGGGTATCGTGTTAGCCAAAAGAAGACAGAGTACCTGTGCTGCCCATTCTCCGACCCACCCGAACCAATTCCAGACATTAAAATGAATGGAAGATGCTTCCCAAGTGTGAAAAGTTCAAGTACCTGGGATCTGTGATCAATAGCAAAGCAAACTGTGATGACGACATTAATCATCGCGTAAGCATAGGGTGGATGAAGTGGCGAGAAAACTCCGCCATCCTCTGTGACTGAAAAATGCCCCCTTAGCTGAAAGGAAACCTCTACATCGCAGTTGTGCGTCCGGCGCTTACATATGGTCCACAATGTTGGGCAGTTTAAGAAATATGAGAGCAAATTAACGGCAGCTGAGATGAAGATGGTTCGCATGACAGCAGGAATAACAAAGCGAGATAGAATAAGGAATACGAAGATCCGAGGAAGCCTCCATGTAAAAGAACCTATCTCCAGAAAAATGGAGCACGACCGGCTCAGTTGTCAATCAACATTCCAGCGCAATCGCGAAGGAGAGGAAGGCCTAAACATTCATGGATCACACAAATGCAACGACAACAGAGATCCAAAACCGGGTGGCCTGCCGGTATATTCTGAGGTCAAATCGACGTACCCCACAAGCGGACCATTAGAAATGCTGTAGAGTGGGAGGGTTATAATCCATCACTTCAGATTATAACCTCGCGCCTAAATGAAAAAGAAGAAGAAGACTGTGTCACCGCCGCTAATTAAAAGAGGATTATCTGTAGACGATTAAAAATAAATCCAAATCAGCTCCACTGGACAAATGTAGGATTTATATGACACGAAAACCCTGTTTCTGCCATTTTCGCTCTCAAAAGAGCGTGGCGATGTCATTTCCCATGAGCGAAAAACGATTTTTGCCTTAAAAATCTCAATAGAAAACGTACTTGCGACAGATCTGTCGTACAGGACAGTTTCAGTTTCCTTTTTTGATTCTGAAACTGTAACAAAGGCACAGAAAATTGGCTTGAGAATATGGTTAAAGGGATTTATTAGAGGATCTATTTTTAATCGCTTGCCGAGAGGATTTTAATTTGTATGGTAATTTGCTTGATCTGTAGAGGATGAAATAGAGTATAGAGTTTTTTATGAATCGCGGTTAAATGCCCGGTGGAGACGTGGTATAAGTTTCCAATAAAAAACGCTAAAATTTTTAAACCGGTAAATTTGAAGCCACTTGATTAGTTATCGCATAAACATGACAGTGGAATCGATGTCAGTCGAAACGGTTACATTTCAAATCGATTCATTTTGTCGGTTTATAAGGTCAAGCACCATTCCATAAATTAAATATTGGTGTACGTATTCTCAGCTCATTGCTTTCTATTAGGCTGTTAATCTTGATTCTCGCTCGCAATGCTTCTTTCTACAGCATGAACACAATCACGGCGTGGTGAACATTTCTAGATTTCTGCAACTACAATAGAATGCTACGCCAAATTTCCTTGCATTCTAGTTTTTCTCTCATTTTAGGAAAATGACAGATAGTATTCTATAAAATTATTGAGTTACAGCAAAGCAAGTTACGGGCAAACATTACCTCATCACTGCACTAAAAAAGACCTTGTGTGTGCATAAGAATAACATATATGTAAATCTAAATTGAATCCAATTTTTCGAGAAAAACGGTTCAATGGTTCCTAACACAAAATTTTAAGTAAAACCAAAAATATAGTATTAATTGCGTTTTCTTGCTTTTGACACCCAGTGTAGAATTTCAATTGGTCTCGTAGTCGTATCTCATCCAGTTGGAATTCCGCCATTGCTTTAAATAAAAAAAAACGTACTAGATCAACCGCAGCCAGCTGCTTGTTATGTATAACGACGCCCATATACTCTGAACAAAGAGAAACGTCAAAGAATTTGTCGTTTTGCTTTCTGCACACCCTCCCAAAAGACCAACACAACCACTTTTGTTCTTCACTATTTTGCCCGTCTTCTTGTGAATCAGTGCGAAAAAGTGTTGTTTTCTAAATTATATTTTATCATTGTGTGATGTGTTAGTAATTTATTCTAAAAGTGTTTTAGTCAAAGCTTCAGTCAGCCCGTTCGCATCGAATCTATTCTTGAGTGATATTGAGTTCGAGGTTTCCCGTTAAAGGTAAGTGCACAAAGAAATTTCCAATTCAACTTGGATGAAGAGTCAAGAAAAACCCTCCCCGTAGCCATGTCAATTTTCCTACTCTTGTGTTTATAAATTTACCCACCAAAGAACCGCAAAAAAGTGCCCATCCCAAGAAGAAGAAAAGCCGGCTCCTCCAGCACTATTATTGAAGTTTCCGTCTAAAGTACTAGGCACTCAGTTGGCTACGTGTAAACTCAATTATAATTATCTTGTTTCCCATAAGAAATCACTGATAGCGTATCGATTCGAAATTTTATATCAAAATTTCGATTGTTCAACATTTTACCCCCTGCCGGTGAGTCACGAACCAGAAAACAACTCAACCCTACTCTATCCTCTCTGCTGTGATAAAGTGAGCGAAATTCACTTGAAATGATTATTTAATTTTATTTTTAGATAATTTTGTTGTTCTCCTCCAAATGTTGTGGCATATTTATCATTCATTACATCAAAAAAAAGTGCTCCTTAAATAAAAAATTCAAAATTTTAATATCGTCTTGTTCGAACGAAGAAAATTCTAGGCTTTTATTCTTCCACTTCAGTCAAGTACGGGTATGTACATAAAATAATCCTCAATCAAATCGGTGCGGACCATTATTTAATTCATGCTCCTGTTCATTGATTTCTCTGCCGGTGCCGGGCGAACCAGGTCTTGTTATATGGCAATTCTTTGGAGTTTCTATGGAGCAGCGGGAAAACTGCATTCACTACTGTTGGCGGGTCGGTGACAGTGCAATATCAAGGTTGCGTTGCAGGCCGTATAGAGATAGAGATAGACAGACACGCATCGCATAGTCAGTGGGTATGTGTTACATTTTTTTCTCACTAGAAGAGCTCCCGCAAGTTATTGACCTATCCATTGTAGGGTTACCGCTCTTTGTTTTTAATCTTATTTTACAATAAGTTGACAAGGCGATAGGGGGGTTGTTCGCATTGTAATATTTTTGTTCAGACATAAGGCGTATAAAACATGATGCCTCTAATTTCGTCACTCAAAAAAAAGAAAGGTACTTTTATAAATCGAAGCAAAAGTAAGTAAAAAAATAAAGTCAAAGTAATTTGACACTTATGGCCTTTTCGGTTCTTCTCCCGGATTAATAGCCTTTTCGCTAGGAGTCCAGGAGCGTCCGGGAGCATTCTCGACTCTCTTGAAACTGTTTTCTTGGACTCGTTTGACAGCTCCTCTTCTTGATAGAAGAGAAATTTGCTTCTGTTTTTGAATCCAGAAGCACTCACACAATCATACAACGCATGTGTAAAATTGGATTAATGTCACTGGTCACCTGTATAACTTGTGCTTCACGAATACATCGCCAGACAAACTTCAAAATCAAGAAAAACATGTTTGGCTGCTCGGAAGTAGAGCCCCAATCTGGGAGAAGAACGTCTTGATCCGGCCTTAAGGCTGTACATCCGAACAGCAAAACACGTATTTGTTGATTTTGAAGTTTGGCTGCCGTTGTAACGGGTAATTTTTTAGCTGGTTTGGTTTTGGCAACACTGGTTTTGACAGCTGACGTGTGTTTAGTACCTTGTGTCACTGTCAAACAGCTTCAGTTTGGTTTGCAATTTAACCATGGATCGTCTTACAAATGAACAACGCTTGCAAATTATTGAATTTTACTATCAAAATTCGTGCTCGGTTCGAAATGTGCATCGCGCGCTGCTTCCATTTTATGGTCGGCATTCTCGACCTTCTGAGCAGTCTATTCGGAAGATTGCCGAATTGCTATTCAATTGGCCGCCTAGATCGTGCGATTTGACACCATTAGATTATTTTTTGTGGGGGTATGTCAAGGCTAATGTCTATAGGGACAAGCCCGCTTCGATTGACGCACTGGAAGCCAACATCCATGCATTCATTCGTGGGATACCGGCCGATATGTGTGAAAGAGTATGCCAAAATTGGACTCAGCGGATGGGCTACCTGAGACGCAGCGCGGTCAACATTTGCATGAAATTATCTTTAAACATTAAATTGCAAGGTTCAAACTATCGATTCAAATGAATATTTCATTAATTTTTTCGAATTTTTTGTGTTCCTCTTAAAAAATCACCCGTTATTTGTGAAGCACATAGTTATTCTACAGGGACAAATGACATTTATCCAACTTGAGACTTGCGTTATATGATTGTGTGAGTGCTTTTGGTTTTGATTCTGGATTGAAAACCAGAATTTTTTCTCTTCTATCCAGAAGAAACTGTCAAACGACTCCAAGAAAACAGTTTCAGGAGAGTCTAGAATGCTCCCGAACGACCAACCAAAAAGGCCATTAACGTGATTTTTAAACCGGTGCAACATTTGTCATTCTTTGCGCAATAAAATCCGGAGTACGCCCTTTATTTGACAGCTCGATGTTTCAGATCGGTGTTGAAAAGAATACGCCACAAATTATACCGATTCGAATTGCACTTTTTATATTATGTATAATAATTCAACAACTTTTTATTACCGCTTGCAATGTTCACAATTCAAAGGCCAAAAATCAAGTGCTACACCTCGATTTGCCGTCCTCGCAATTCTTCTTGCATACTTATTGGGAATTTTGTAGAACATTCATTGTACAAATTGTTGGGAGAACTCTCAGAAAATTCGAATAACAGTCGGTGTCAAGACTTAGTAATGTCACCTTTTTTATACTATGTTCGTGATCAAGGTGTTATGACTACCCTTCAAATGCGTAGCGCATTGCGTGTGGAAAGAATGGGTTTTTAGTGGTTCGTCTCTTATTGGCAATAACATAAAATGTTGCAGTTTCTAATGATCTGCTTGGCTTTTATCTCTGGAATGCGGCAAACCTGTGCAGCCGTTGTCTTGGCGTCTTCATTCGACAGATTGAAGTCTTCATTAAACAGATTAATGGAAAATTACTGAAAACCGACTGGAAAACATCTAGTGGAGACACCAATCACCAAGACTATTTCCAGTCATTTTCCAGTAAACTGCCAATCGTGGAAAACGGCAAGGCATTAATCTATCGATTGAAGACGCCGTTTTCATAAAATGATTGAGAGTGTCATCGGGTCTAGGCGCCTTGTCACTAAGCTCTTTCGATGTTACAGAAAGCCTTAAAACGTCCCCTATTTGTTTGTTCCCCGTATAACTTCGGACGTATAGTAACAAATACATTTTGGGTATAAAAATTTTACTATGGACTTTTGGTTTGTGGGTTATTTTAGGTTTAGGGAAGTGGAATCATTTTATTTGGTCATTTGCCATTGGTTGTACTAACATTGGCACCAATATTGGAGCATGTTAGCTAAACTTTTTTCATAATTTCATTCGAATGGCGTGATGAAATTTGAGTCAAATAGGTGAAACGCGGCAACCCTGGTTTGACGACAAGTTGTCCTAATGCTGCGTTTATATTTTAATACTCGATGGTCACTTGTACAGTAAAATGCATCACGTCTACAATAAAAATGCGGCCCATGCATGTCTTCTTACAGTCCGAGTCTGGGTCCAGTAGTTTGCTCTGTATCTTAACCATCATCGTTCTGAAACCATGCAACAAGTAACACAATGATATCGACCATTGACCTCATTTAATACACGAGATTTTCTTGAGAATACAAACTCATTTGCATAACTATAATGAAAGAATAAAATTAAAAGTTTTCTTCTACTGATTCATTTGACTGACAGTGAAGTGTCAGGTGGTAACTTTACTAGTGAGCAATCGCAACACCGTATACGTGGACGTCATCGCAATAGTCATTCGAAAAGATCTAAAAATATTTAATCACTGTCTTAATCAAAGTGAATCATGCTATAGCTTTATTGAAAAGATGGATTTTTTTGCCCGGTTGGTGAGTAAACCAATGTTAATACATACACCCAACAATTTGATTTTTTATGTACGCGAACAAAACAGACACCTGAGTAATTGCACGGTAGTCAACAAAAGAGATTTTCATTTAAACTTTGATGTCGAAAGAGGGGAAAAAAGAAGATCTCAGGTTGTAAACAATTTTTTTCCATATTCATCCATGGCTCGTGAAGCTGTTTATAACTAATAAATCTCTTTGTAATCGTTAAAACCCGTTTATTGTAAAGAAAGTTTTTCTTGTTTTAATTTGCCTTACAACCGCTAGTTTGTCGTCGTGATTCAAGGAAATGAGAAATGAGTATCTTGCAGATTCTTTTACAAATTAGGGAGTTTTTGCTTGTTTTGACTTCGTTTTGCTTTGTGATATAGGAACACACTCAGGGATTGAGTGGGTAAAATTTGTTGCTTTATTATCAAAAGCGAACAAATGCAAAAAATATGCTGATTTACGCTGAAACAGGAATTATTACTAGATTAGATTTTTTTTATAATACACACGCGAACAAGGGATTAGGCTACCTTTTAAATGGTACACATCTCACGAGCGTAAAGGATTAGACAGAGAGGAGAAGATTATATTATTAGTTAATATACCTACCGGTGAACGCTTTGACATCTACAAATCTTTTGAGATTTAAAAAGTTGCATTTATTGTTTGAGGGTGGTTACAATTTTAATAGGACGCGCGGTGAGCCAGTGTCTTGTTTCTGGATACAAAAATGAAATTTGTTCAAGAACAAACTCACTCAACGAACTACCCTGCCGACAACCACTTGACGTAAGCAAATTGACATTACTATCAACGCACTGACACTGATTGTCATTCAAATTTTCTGTAAACTCGCTTCACAAATTTACACAACGAAAGTTCTAGAAAAGTTACATCAGGTATTGAAAAAGGATGGCAACTCGATTTAGCGCAGTTGATTTTTGGCCTTTGAAATGTTAACATTCGAAGCGGTAATAAAAATTGATTGAATTGTAACACATAATTTAAAAAGTGTTGAGGAATTAAGAGTAACTCTAATAATTTACGCCAAACAAAAAAAAACGCACCAGAAAGCAGAATAAAACTACTTTTGTGTTTTTAGAAATTAAGGTTTATTGAAACGCATATTTGCTTGGAGCTCTTTAAATGTATTGCGATTAGTCTTGAAGAAATATCTGCAAAGATGTGGGCAATGTCATTGAAAGCATCCACTCTCTTGGCAGCAATTCAAAATAAGTGATCTCCTCCTGGTAAGCCTCATTATGTGTGCGAATCTGTTTAGTTTAACGCTACCCTTATCAATTTTCCTAAATGAGTCTTTGAAATTGTTGCCGGAATAAGACGCAAAACGGGTCATTGAGTCTCTTAGAGAAAATGTCTGAGGTTTTTCCAAAGACGCTTTTCAATCCGCATCACAACTTGCCGAGAATCATCATCATCCTTTTCTTTTCCGCTTATCCTTAGAAGGATCACGAAGCTAAATGGTTCTTCCAACGTTTTCTTTCCTCCACCACCAACTCAAGAGACACAGACGCGCGATCCCCAGGCGGGTCTCGAAGATGTTCCTTACCTGATCCCACCACTTGTTTCTTGACCTACCAGGGGGCCAAGCGCTCGCATCAAGCACGCATGACCGGTCTAGGAAGTCTTTCGTGTGATGCGAACAAACCTTCGAGTTTGAAACAAACTTGGAGAAGTACATATAGTTGCCCAATATTTTTTTTTGCCGTGGGTAGGAAAAATCTTCGTAGGCACTACGAGGACCGGCCGCGCGTGCTCATAGTATTGAGAGCTTCTCACTCACTAAAAAGCCTTCCATTTTCCGTAAGACTACGACTAAGTTTCCTTAACAAGTAGTTCAAGCTTCTGTAGTAATAGCGTGTGGCGGACTGCCTTCCAACGAAAGCACCTGCAATACCGTCAATTTAGGCGGTTTCGTCTTAAGCCGCTAGATCCAAAGGTCTCGTTCGTTGTAGTCGGCGCGTAAGATTTATTCGATCCAAAGTTCGGATTATTTCATGGTTGCAACGCCGCAAAGTCGATTACTTATGCTGGAATCGCAATGTTGCGTTGCTTCGTGCGTACGTTAATGGCCTTTGCCATGCGTTGCCAAAACTTTACGATACTTTACGTCAAACTACGCACGCAACAAATTTGCAAAACGAAATGCCGCTTTGCGTTTTGGGGTAGGAAATTGTAAAGTATCACCTCAAACACATTTAATTTCTGTTAAAAGATATTTGCAAAAGAACGAGCAGAAAAGATGCTTTTTAAAAACGAACAAAGTTGCCTAGCAAAGAAAATAAAACTATTTCTGTTTATTCCATCACAAATATATCCAAAGTGGTGCACTCGTGTCCTTGTGCATGCTAAAAACCAACAACTTGCGAGTTATCGCGACAAACTGAAATAATACCGAAAAACATCACATTCTCTACTCAAACCTCTCTACTCTACGCAAACCTGTTTTTTTTTCTGACAAGAAGCAGATACAACCCTTTTTCGTCCCCACAACCTACTGACGACAGAACTATACTCACTCACCACACAATGAATGAGCATAAGGTCGTTCAACGGACGCAAAAGTAGAAAGTAGATCTACTTTTGCGTTGTAGATGCGTCTACGATATTTACGGTCAAACGTGGAGTGAAGTTTTAAAGTGACATTTCGTTTTGCCCCATATGCGTCCGCCCCAATATTGCGTTTTGGACTTTGGTTTGCGGGCAAAGTTTGTTACCCCGTCAGTCATGGTTGCAATTGCAAGATCCCGATTTAGATCGCTATTTCCAATGTACCATGGAGCATTAACGATTGCTCTGAGTGTCTTTTAAAAGTTTTTTAAAAAGTTCTTCTTGAAAAGTTTCTAAAATAGATATATTGCTTGGTTAACTACAGCCCCAGAGTTTTATACCGTACATCCAAAATAGAAGTCTTTTCTAGGGGTCATTCCAGAGTCATTCCTAAACATTTCGCTTCATTGGACTACGGGATTTGTATCGAGCTAATGAATAAAGGTTTGTTGTTTATCTTTTTATAAGTAAATTTAACATGCGTTCACTTAGTCTCGTTAAGGACGACTCGCCAGCTCTTCGTCTAGTCGGATATTTTGTCTAAAGCGCGCTGAAGTTTTTCTGTTGATAATTCAACTGTTGTATCAATAGCGAGAATAGCAGTGTCGTCCGCGAATGAAGCTAAAACTGTTCCCTCATCGTGGGGTATGTCGCTAGTATAAAGCACAAATAATATTGGGCCGAGAACGCTTCCTTGCGAGACATCGGCAATAATATTTTTGAATTCCTAATACTCATTTTCGTACCGGACACGAAGGATTCTGTCTTCAAGTTAAGACTCTAAGATTCTATAGTTTTTCTGGTAAGCTAAGCCTAAACTTGTATTTAAGGTCAAACATTAAGATTTCTACCATTACTGACGTTTCGTACTTTATCCCTAAGAGTAACACCAGCAACGTACTTCAGAAATTTCATTTCAGCAGCTTTGGATAACCCCAAGTTACTTAACTTCTCTACCTGTTTTAATGGGACATTTATGTGCATGGTACACTGCACTGGAGTTCGAGTTGTAACAACCAACACAACAGACGGCCGAAAACCCATCCAGTGCTCGCTGTAGTTCCTCCTCGGCGATGCGAAGACAGCTTAATCATATGCGTAAAGCAGATGGCTTATACTAACTCCAGCCATTTCGAAATCGCTTGCCGAAGGATTTCTTAAAAAATGTCCTGAAGATTAGTTTAGAGTTTATATACTTACCCCTCAAATTAAAAATTTTACTGACAGATTTATGGTCAACGAAAACGGTCTACCTTCATTTCAAGCTTAACCTCCAGGTTTTGCTGCCGTAACTTCACTTCACGACTAAACGAAACGACTGAATAGAGGGGGCTTGTACGGCTTAATTGTCGTTATAATTGTTATAATGTACTTAACAAGACATGTTGGCAAAAAAAAAAAAAAATTAAAATGGTTGGATCCAGGGATTGTCCGTCAGAGGTGCTCCCATTGGCACCACAGCCGCACTTTCATCGTGAGTATGAGTTCTTAGGCAGCCTATAATTTCTCTCTGCATAAACAATGCGCAGAAACCAACATCATGTTATGTATTGTTTGTAGATTTTAAAATTGTTGTAATTTTTCAATTTAAGGCTGTATGGTGATAATCGAGTTCTTCACGAGCAACGGGAATATATACTCCATAAGAAAAGTAAGGAAAGTTCTACTTAAACTTTAGGAATTTGAAAGTGGATTATGGCTATTGTCCAAAGAAGTGACATTAAATCTGTCATTGCGATTAAGTCTTAAGTACACTACATGCAAATTGTAGCATGCGCTTCTGACTTCATTCTGACTTCAAAATCTGTCACATTTCCCACATGTTACATGCATTACATGTAGTGTAAGTAGCCCATGTTTGGGAGATGTAACTTGCAGTGTCCCAAGTACTTGCGATAACATGCTACACCCTAATCGCAAGGAAACATTCGCCGCTTTTACATTAAGTATACTAGCCAACCTCATTTAATTTGGGATACATGCTACACATCGTTGACCATGCGCACGGAAAAACATATACAAAACACATGCGCTTGCACGAATTTCTACCGTAGCACGGCGTGCGCATGCTGGGTACAAAGAAGATGACAGATCGCAATTAAAGCCCGGGGCAGAATAGTTGATGTTGATGTGTCCGAACATGTGACTCGCCGCCATTGTTGTTGAGGCGGACGGTGCCTATTGCGAACACAAAAGAATCTTACTGTTACTGCATCATTCAACGATATTACCACCCATTACTCATACAATAAAAATTCTTTTCCAAAAACCTTTAAACAGTTCCGCGTTATTAAGGCGAAGAAATTTGATTTTGATTGTTCGTTGAATTTTGATTCTAGGAAGCGAAATAACGCAAACAACAACAGAAAATAAATAAATATAAATAGAGTGAATGTATGCTGTGTGTGTTAATTTCTGCCGAATTTTTTGCCGAATCCGAACGGCACCTTGAGAAGTTTTTCAAGACATATGATACTCTCGGATTCAGGTCTGATACTCTCGCGAGGGTCTGATACTCTCGGTCAGACCCTCGCGGAGGTGGGGACCGTGAAAAAGAACAAGTCTTTTTTATTAGGTGACAATGGCAGGATTTGAACCCAGACCTCTGGCGTAGTACGCACACACACTAACCACTACGCCACGGCACCCCACAACAGAAAAGCAAAACGTCAAATATGTTGATGGGATTTCAGTCCAGAAAGTTCAAAGTTTATATGCAGAGTTGAATCGAGCTTCAACTTATGTATACCTGGCTCGAGTTGAGCTGACTCGAGTCGATTCGAACGCACTCACGCTGGTTGATTTCTAATGTTGTTGACATCCCAAGTAACAATTTTACTTCGGTAAGGCTTAAATTTTCGATTTTGGGAAGTTATTGTTTCTATAAGGCCTCTGTAACACTTGCCGATTATTTCCAAGCCAGAAATTTCTGACACAATTTGTATAAGACCTTAAAGAAGCTACAACGAGGTCTTACAGAGGGATAAGATTCTGTTAATCTCGTCTGTTACTTTGTAAGAAGTCTACTACTTCTATAAGGCCTTATAGCAGCTTCCGCACTTCAGTGCAGAATGTGAACTACCTCTATAAGGCCGTATAGAAGTTTCGGAATCACAATACCTGTAGCAGGCATTATGTTACAAGCTTAACCGAAGCAGATACTTCTATAAGGTTTCTTTCTGCAGAGCTTAACCGAAACTGTTGCTTGTATAAAGTTTTCCATTGCAAGCCCTACCGAAACTGTTGAAACCAGTTTCCTGTTGCAAGCCTTACCGAAACTGTTGCTTGTATATGGCTTCGTGTGACATGCTTTGCAGAAGAAGTTACTTGTATATGGTTTCCTATTGCAGGCTCAACCGAAACTGTTGCTTTCATAGACTTTCCTGCTGCAAGCCTTAGCGAAACTGTAACTTGTATAAGATTTCTTATTGCATGACTTATAGAGACTGTTACTCTAATGTAGAGTTCTGTTGCAATGTTTCTGTTGCAAACGTAACATAAAATGTTATTTGTATAATGCTTCCTGTTGCAAGCTTCGTTACTTGTAAAAAGCTTTCTGTTGCAAGCCTTATCGAAACTGTTACTTGTATAAGGCCTCCGGTTGCAGTCATAACAAAAACTGTTGCTTGTATAAAGTTTCCTAGTGATGTTTTCGCGACGAGTTGCACGGCAACGATGTAGCCTAGTGGATGAGTGCTTGCCCTTGGTAAGCGAGAACCACGGTTCAAGCCTCAAACAGCGAAAGAATTTTTTTTCTTTATTTATTTCGGAGATTTGTTCTGCAACAACAGTTTCGGTAAAGCTTGCAAGAGTAAGCCTCATACAAGTAACAGCCTCTATAAGACCTGCAAGAGGAAGTCTTACACAAGTAATAGCCTCTATAAGGCCTGCAACAGGAAGCCTTATAGAAGTAATAGCCTCTATAAGACCTGCAACAGGAAGCCTTATAGAAGTAATGGCCTCTATAAGGCCTGCAACAGGAAGCCTTATAGAAGTAATAGCCTCTGTAAGGCCTGCAACAGGAAGCCTTATAGAAGTAATAGCCTCTGTAAAGCCTGCAACAGGAAGCCTTATACAAGTAATAGCCTCTATAAGGCCTGCAGAAGGAAGCCTTATACAAGTAAACGCCTCTATAAGGCCTGCAAGAGGAAGCCTTATACAAGTAATAGCCTCTATAAGGCCTGCAACAGGAAGCCTTATACAAGTAACGGCCTCTATAAGACCTGCAAAAGGAAGCCTTATACAAGTAAAAGCCTCTATAAGGCCTGCAACAGGAAACCTTATACAAGTAATAGCCTCTATGAGGCCTGCAAAGGGAAGCCTTATACAAGTAACAGCCTCTATAAGACCTGCAAGAGGAAGTCTTATACAAGTAATAGCCTCTATAAAGCCTGCAACAGGAAGCCTTATACAAGTAACAGTTTCGGTAAAGCCTAACAGGAAACTTTATACAAGCCTGCTAAAAAATTTTTAACAAGTAACAGCCTCGGTAAAACTAGCAACAGAAAACCTTAATGCAAGTAACAGCCTCTATAAGACCTAACAGGAACTTTATACAAACACCGGTTTCTGTAAAGCCTAACAGGAAACTTTTAACACGGCTGTTAGGGCTTTAACAGTTTCTGTAAGTGCGCCAAATTGGCTTCTCTAAGGCCTTATACAAACTATTTTGCGGGAGGGGAAATAGCTTGTATATAACCTTACCGCAACAGAAATGTTACTTGGGATATTACTTAGGTTGAAATGACAGGAAAGAAATTGATCCGCCTACATCTTTTAACAGTTTGACGTCTTTTTTAACTGCGGGAAGCCAAATTACTATTTAAAAATTTAAATCGTGTGTTCTGATGAAGTTTAAAGTTGCAATCTAAATCTTAAATGCTAAAAATATTTTTTTTCATATTTTCACATTTTTTTCATATGAAAATAGAAACACGATTTGTTTGACAACTCGAAAAATGTGAAAGACTTCAGATTCTGACAGCACTTGTATGCTTTTTTGTTTTAATCGGGCAGGCCATCTGCAACCTGACTGCAAAAGAAAAAAACAATTTGTTTTGGCCTTCAATTTTTATTGTTGTTATATCATCCAATCAACTCAACTAAACTATCCTATTCTTGTGCTGGAAAATCTAGACCGAAATTCCCAATCAACTCAAATCAAAAACGAGATACATGTAGTGTACTGGCAAAACGCACGCAAATTTTTTTTTTTCGAGCGTGGGACATGCATGCAATTTTGCATGTAGTGTTCTAGCACAGTATATGCGCAAAATACTTATACTTGCTACTAGTTTTCATGTGCGCGCCACGGTAGCAAGGAAACATGTGCATTTTGGTATAAAATTTACATGTAGTGTACTACCATATTTTTTTGCATGCTAAAAGACTTAACACAAGTTCCTTGCAACAAACATTTAACCTCATGCCGCATTTTTCTGTGACGTCACAAGCGCATGTACATGCTACAATTTACATGTCGTGTACAACGGCCTCTAGGCATGAAGGCATGACATATGACTTATGCATCTTTTTTATACAATTTTACAAATTGCTTAAAGTTTTGACTATTCTTGACATGCCTTTCTTAATACATACTGAAAACTGTAGAAGTTCCATAAGTTCGTGAATTAAACAAATCAGAAATTTATCTCGTACATGAGAATCCTCTTTAGACCAAAAATGTTGTCAATCTGAAGAGTAAATTTAAAACCATAACCGCACCAGAAGTTTAACTCAAGCCAACTTAAACAGCATAACGAGACAGTTGTCTAGTAATTTACCTTAAACTTGTGGATCAAGTTGTTGACGTTTCAAAGTAACTTTTTAATTGGTTTTTAATCGACATAGTCTTACTGTAGGTATAGGGATTTAAACATTCAATTTGCGAACTTTCATAAGGACCACAGTAAAAAAATTTAACGTTCTAAGCTTCAATAAATGACGGCAACAAACTAAAGAAACTTAGAGAGGATGCTAAACTTGATAAAAATATCATAATTATTTCAAAATTAAGTCATACAATCTATCCTCCTATAGCATTCGCAATACCATTACAATTCATTTTCCATAAACAAAATATACATGAGTTCTCAAATCTTTGATGAGCTCTGACCTTGTCAGGATTTTCCTGAACGTCTAGAAAAATTTATGTTACGATGGGAATAACTACTAAACATCAAACAGTTCACGGTTACTGATGACGTCTCTTGCTCATTTGGCGGTCACCACGTCTGTAAACTTGTCAAGGTTACACAAAACGGCATATTAAATAAGTTTGCATACTTTCGCTTAATTTTCCATTTCAACTTTGCCGACCGTCCATTTGCCATTTATTTTTTCCGCGCCTCCCACAAAAGTTTCTAATTTTAAAACAAAAAAAAAATTATTCCAAAAAATTGTTTATAATAAAATGACGTCGACCTCTATACACACAACACATCTCTATGCTGATCCGAAACTGGCCTTAGCCTTATGTAATACTTTGTACAATCAAAAAAACGGACACCAGCCACACGTTTAAAAAAGAAGCGCTCTTCAAGCCCGCAGATTCCTATTCCTCTCACGTAATTAAAAGAAAAGAATATACAACCGCCGCCGCCGCCGGTCGTCCATCTATCGCGCTTCACCTAAGAGTAGTGGAAGAGTGGGAGGCTAAAAGAAAAACTTTACTCACCAAGCAATTTACTGAGGAAAAGTTTTATATTCCTCTGACGGTACCGACCGACCGTCGAATCGAAAATCAAAACGGAAGCACAATTTAATATCAAAATGTTTTAAAAAACATTTCATACTGCTTTCAGTTGAATTTTAGGTGTGGTTCCTCGCGATTGCGCCACCTCTGTTCCTCTTCCGGTATATACGACCAGGATCAACATTTTTCAACTTAAAATTAATATTCATAAAGAGAAAAGTTTTTTTTTCGAAATTAATTCCCTTTAAAATCCTCAGTGTAAACTTAAGGTTACAAAAGCCGCGCCTGAAAAAAAAAAAACAAACCGGTCGGTCGACACGTGCTACACCTTTCGAGCAGAAAACGAACAAGAACGCGGAATAGATGGAGTATCTATGATTTAGAAGCATATCGGTGGCTTCTCCAGTGTATATTTCACTCCACTCTACGTCCTCATTGATAAAAGAGAAATTCTGTGACAAATTTTCGTCATCGACGTTAAGGGCTGACAGCACAACACGGGGTGGTGGCGGCGATGATGATAATGGGCGGTTGTAAGGACACAGCACATAGGATATAGTACAGATCCGGAGGGTTGAAAGAAGTACCTAGCAACCACGCATGTGTTGCCTGAAACCGGATGGAAGATTATGCAGCCGTCGAGTTGAGAGCAAACCAGAGAGAGTGACTCCTCCAGTTCCATCCGAGACTCTGAGAGTCAAGCAGACTTTTTTCCCCTGCATAAAATTCTATTCAATATTTTCTTTGATAAAATTTCACGAATTCCATACTACGACTACGACGACGGTCAGCGCGTTGTCACTGGTTTTGCTCCGGATTCATGGTGTTCTGGCTCTCACCGGCTTCCGCTTTGCAGTGGATCAGATAGAGATATACTTGAACTCCCATCTGCAATGTGTGGTCTCGGTGTTTGCTTGTGGTGTCATATACGTACGCGCAAATTATAACTCTGAGTATGGACTGACTCGTTTTAGTTCGCGAATAAACCTCCTCCGCGGAAGCTGTACGTTGTTTGCACGGGTGGCGCGTCAAGGTGTTTTGGTCCGCGTTGACACGGTACAATGGTGACACAAAAGCACTTGCTCTAATTTTTTTCAAAAACCAGAGAATATCCTGCGACTTTTCGTAAACGTGATTGATTAAACCCAAAGTGTTCGCGGATGAAAAATTTATGAATGGGTGTGGGTCCACAGTCTAACTCTCCTGGTGGCTCCCATCCGGCTTAGTGTTTTCGAAAAATCCCCCACAGTGAAAGAAAAAAAAAATCAAGAAATCAATTTTGGTATACACGTTTTGGGGTGTGTTTTTGTGGGTTTTTGTGTTATGTCTTCCCGGTTATCGTTGACCTAAATTTTGATTTTTTTCTTCATCTCCAGGATAAAATACGAGATTTGCTTAAACTCGTAGAAGTTTTTTTTTCTTCTTCTTTTTATCCCATTGTGTATATGGAACATCTTTAGGTCATTCACACATGGAGTATTCTGGCGTCATTGGTCGTGACTTTAATTCGACAAAAGATTATTCTTTTTTTTTCCTCTATTTTTGACATTTTCGGCTCTTGTTGCGGATTTGCAACAGTTTTTCAATTAACTGAGTTCTGTTTTAGTTCTCTATTCTTGGCGTTAAACAGGTGTAGGTATTTGTGTGACATGCAACTACCTATATTCACAGTTTAGCTTTGTAGCTGGAGTAGGTAGGTGCCTGCCTTACTGCATGCCGCGACCTTTTTTATCGATTGTTTTGGCTAATTCGTGGCTTTGTGTTGATTGCTTTTGTTTTGTAGCAGTGATTATAAAAAAGGAAAATTACGACTTCTATGGCACCGCCCAAAGATTTGTTGCGAAAGCTCGTAAATCGTTTACTCAATTAACTTGTCTACAAGGAGAGACGTAATTTTATGTGTAATAGGTATAATAAATAACTTTTATTTGTTTTTACTGCCTGAATGATAGATATTGAGATATGACATTTTATAGTGTTAAATATGTTACGCTAATGTGCACGAAATCCTGGGTTCGAATCCCGCAATAAAAATATTTTTCACGGCTCCACCTCGGAATGCCCCGAAAGTGCCCACCATTCGCCATAAGGGTCTTCCTGTCAAACAAATTTGGTGGCAAACAAAATTAAAAGGCCTTCGAGTTTTTCGAATATTTGATTCTTTTTATAACAGCTATTGCCCGCATGGCGGCGAAAGTATACGAGCTTAAAGATTTATTCATCGAGGGATTTTGAAGTGCCTATTATTCCCCTGATTAAAATAACTAATTTTTAATATGTAGAGCTATTCCACTGACGAAACGTTTATATTTCCTTATAGAAAATACGATTCTTTAACAAGTGAATAAAAAGTGTGTTGGGCTATTGTACAGGAGATTCTGGGTTCGAATCCCAGATGGAGCAATTTTAAAAATCGCTTTGGACTGGAAGGACTGACAAACATTCCTTTTGGAATTTTTTTTTTTTTTTTTGCATGAGACTAGGTTTATCAATCCGGTAGGAATTGTGCAATGTGTGTAAGAACAGCGCACAAAGAATAGCATGATCGCCAAAAGCCCGCACTTGGCTTCATCTGGAATTTCCGCGTCAGTCAATTCTTGTCTCTCACTAGTATAGTGCCGGGCATTTATAGTAAAAGGGGACTTCTAAGAACGATTCAAAGTACATGCTGCATTCTGGTACACCGTTCGCTAAGAACCAACCCACGTAGATTTTCGAAAAATTTTGTGTAAAAAACTTGTGTGCTCTACATGCAGGAGCAAAATACAATTCCACGGATTGTTTTTTCGCCCCGCGCTGTTATCACTTTTGGTGTATTTCATTGTAGAGAGTACACTTTTTTATTTGCTCTGAAAGTACTTAGATTCAAAATTAAAAACATTAAGCACATCGCAATAAATCAACTATTAATTTGATGTAAATATCATGCAGATCCATTCAGTTCATAAGGAGTTCTGGGGGTCGCAATTTCGGGTGACAGCTATTAATATAAAGATTGTGTTCGGATTCGGAGGACTCGTTTCGCTCAAGGTAGAACCGACACAAATTCAGGAAAAGAGGTCTGTGATTGTTGGCAAAAAAAATGTGATGCTCGTTTTACTGTTCAAAACTAGGGTGTTGCTTGTCATTGTAAGGGCAATTCCAAAAAAAAAAAATATTTTAAAATTGTATTTTCGAAGCCTCAGTTCACTTTTTACTGAATTCTAGGACTTAAAACTTGATTGACCTATTTCTAGGTTAAATATCTTAACCTAGAACGTTGACTCGGCTGTAAACATAGTCAAAAAAAAATACTCGGCTGTCGGAACTAGTAAATAGGCTCAGCTTAAGCTGAAAAAGCGAATAGGATTCGTTCTTGCATCCAAAAAGTAGATTTGAGGTAGGTGCAGAAAAAAGTATGGGGACTTGGTCTTGCGCCTAGAGGAGAAGAGTCGGTTTTTGCAGCCAGAATAATAGACTTGACAGAAGCTAGGAAATACAAAAAAGAAAAGGCCTTGCGCCTAGATAAGTGGACTTGGTAAATGGAAGACACAAATCTAATGGGATTTTCAAATCGTTTCGAATCGTCCCATCACAAATAAGCCTTTTTGTGATGGGCACTGCAAGCGACTTCGGCAGAACTTGAGCGAGATTTTCGTTGTCTCTTGACATTAGACTACTCCCACCTAAGCTTATTATGGTTCGGTTTTTAGCTAGACAAGGAATTTCTTCCTCAAACAAACCCACACCGTAAAAGTACTCCATGCCCATGAGATCGGGAAAATGGGAAACATTTCTCATTTTGAAATCGAACTTAAAATTTTCAGGTCTCGTAAAAATTCACCTGATTGAAAAATGAAGTCCAGCTGCAGCTAATTAGCTCACATGTGTTTTTGATAAAAGGCCCAACGATGACTTCGAGCTTCTTAGGTTTGGCTATTGTTCTTCGTTGAAAGGCTTTGAACTACCATGGACTATTGCTTTCATAAAAGTATTGTTTTTGCCGTCATTTAATTCAAACAATACATCAACTTAGGACTAAAACCCTCTATCAAGCTCTGTCGTTAAGGCATCTACTGGCCCACATGGCTTTCATAAAGCGCTCGATCAAGGACCTTATTTGCGAAATCCAGTTGAGGTTATTGCCTAGAATTACTTCGAGGCACATTTTACCTCCAGTGAATATGTTCAAAGTGTCACTTTTTCGCAAAAATATATCATCATTGACCTCTTTATTCTGCCGGCAACATTTATAGCAGCATCAGTATCCCTATTTGTGACTATTTGTATTCAGGTAAAAAACGCCACGTTGATTGCCAAATTTTGCTCCAAATAACCACACGATTCAAATAACCAGACTTATCGTTAAAAAAAAGGTTATTAACCTTTTTGCCGAGCGGTTTGAAAGAGTAAAAATTTGAAAATATCCGCAATCATTTGTTTTCTGCTAAACAAATGCTCGATATTATTTTGGCTTATCGAGAACACTACTCTCCCTTAAAAACCTTAAACTTGTCTCCAAAGCCTTAAAGCCTTAAGAATACTAATCGAATAGTATTTTTTTTCGATTGTAACTCGGTTTCAAAAACCGATTTGGCTATCTCAATTTCTGCAACTGAAGTTTATGTTTGAAAAGAAAAATAAAGAAGAGCTCAAAGTCGTTCCCTGAATAGTTGTAAGAGCTGAACTCTTTTTATTCCTTTTAGAATGTTAGCTTCGCCACTGAACGTATCATGGATACCTGTTGGGTATTTTCAATGGATTGAAACTTCAATTCTCCGCATGTAAATCTTGCAAGTACTAAAGTTAGAAGTCTGGCTGAGATGACAACACTGTTTTAAAGTTTGCCAGAACTTTATCATCACTTACGGCCGGTTTCTCAGTGCAAATGCAGAGTTAAACCGAGATCTGTTTATCCCGAAACAAAAGTAATCTGGAGCTAACAAAGCGAGCATTTTTTAGTGCAGAGTTGACTCCGTTAATAAAATTATCCAAAATGTTCTACTCTCGAAGTTATCGAATCTCCCAACTGACGCTTCACAAAGGAAAAATAGGCAAAAAACTAAGTCATTCGAGATTCTGCTTAAATTTAATTTTATTCAGAAAGACGCAAAGCAACTGACTTTTTATGTAGAAAAATAGGAGTTGTCAGTCTTCTGTAGAGAACTGGGGGGTCAAACTAGACAAAACTTCTCTCTCTCTCGCTCTAGTTTGATCTAGTTAGAACCCATCAATTTCGGTAAATAATATCAGGCGAGTTGAGCTTATTCCGATCCATTGTTCAAGTTATGCATTTATATTTTTCTTTTAGCTCGACGCTGTTTCAATGGTTTCAATCATACTATTCGAATGAGAATCGAAAGTAATCGACTGTTGCAATACATTTTACCATGTTTTCATGCAAAAGTTGTAGTTGAAGATTCGAATCTGGATCCGTTTCAATGTCAAATCGGTTTCAACTGACAGATTCCCTTATGCCTGCTTTGATGAGAAACTGTTTTCCTTCTTCAAACAAATGGAAACTTCTCAGACAACATGTTGACTTGAACCTGTTTCGACTCGAACCGCATTTCTATGCATTTGAAGCTAGGTCTCATTCTCCAACTGAAAGTTATCGTTTATATTCTTTAATCGATTACCTAGCCATTATCGATTAGGGAATAATTTACATATTTTCACTGTAAGGATTTTAAAAATACGCCAGCTTCGATTGTTTATACTCCATTCTTACGAGGCCGAATGTGATGATGGCATATAAATCTCACTTTCGCAATAGAACTTAAGTCGATTCGTACGAGACCGAATAAATCAATTCTCTCTGGCTTTCCAAGTTCATCGAATGGTGATTGCTACTTTACAATATAAAAGCAAAAAACCCGATAAGTTGAACTCTATCTCTTGTCTCTTCTCTAATTTTTCTGGTTTAAAATTCGAAAATTGGTTTAAAAACTCGGTTTGACTTGAGTCAGAAAATCGAGTTGTGGCATTTGCAGCACCTTTTGGGTTTTTGCTTGTTTGAAGCAAAGGCGATTAGACTGCAGAAAAATCGTGCATATTTTTCACGCATATCTTAAGTTTTCTTGAGAGCTTTTATTGTTGTTGAAGACTAATTTGAAAAAAAACCTGTTCTTCCAGAGCTGGCAAATATATTTTCCGCACCATTGGGCGCCTCAAATTTGTTATAAATAGAAATTTTGAGTCACACTAAAGCCCCGGCAACATAGCACCTTTTCGCCAAACCATCAAGTGGAAGTGATTCCGCTGAAAATATCTCCTTTGAATGAATTTTAAAAAAAAAACCGCCCGTCCCTGATGCATAATAATCAACCCGTTGCATAGTTCAAAGTCCTTGCATCCGAAACTGTTCCTGGGTGTCCCGCCGAGTGGATTTAATGCAATGTTTACCTGCACACACACACAGCCACACAAGTGAACCTTAGATAAGGCCAACTTGAATGAATCTCACTAGACTCTGTGACATGCATTTCATCGTCACATTCACTAGGAGTAGGAGCAACGACATTATATCGTTCCCCACGTACATATGTATATGTAAACTACATCCATTACGCATACTTCATCTGTTATTCATTAGTTTCTGTTGACCCGAGTCAATGTGTCGTTATCATGCAGCGCTCTTCATTCAAGGACCCTTCCATACACTGTCAAGGAGGATCTAGTAAAAATTCGATTACTGCCCTTAGAATATATACATTATGTGTGTGTGAGTTTTTTCATATAGGCACATCCAACGAAAAGAATATAAAACGTTCTGCTATTTTTTTCTATAAGAAACAAAAAATGAAATATTCAAACGAGCCACGCTCCTCAGCATATTACTCCCTTTTTTTTATGATCTAACCATGAAAGAGGCCAACGCAAGCTTAGATATTCACCAAAAAGGTCACATTCCCCGAGAGGAATTCCAATGGAAAGGCGGGAGGAAAGATGAGGACGAGTCGTCGGAAACTTTATGAAAAGACATACCTCACCCGAAAAAGAATCCCCGGAAGTTTCGGTGTTTTCTTTTATGAAAAACCACTTTAACAGCTATTTTGCGTACCGCTCGCAGTGGCACCTTCGGGTAAAAGCGGAACCCCCCAATTGACCTAATTAAATGCAAAAGTTGTTCAACACAGGCGGAGAATTGATATATTCGTAATTTACACGAACGTCCTTGTTAGACTGAACAGCAACGCAAAATATCTACCATGTAGACCAGATTATAGAGAGTGGGTGGGTCCACAAAGGTATGGCCTCAGACAGAGCTAAACATCCTGTCGGTATATTTATTTAGTTTCTATTGCAAACATCTAAACTACCCATTGGGGTTTGTATTAAGTGGGTGGTGTTATTCTCTTAACACAATATTCACTCTGGGGGGTGAGAATTATGAATATACATATGTCTAGTCCTTTTGGTTTCAACTTGACTAAGTACGGTTCACGAAGCATCAATACAGAAATGCGACTCTTTGAGCATAGATTTTTTATAAGCTGTTGAAAAAAAACCTCGGTAAAAAAAGTAGGTCAGTCAGAGAAAAAAAACTTTACAAAAGGGTTGAGCGCAGAGTGTTATATTAAGGGTTGTATTCATCTCCTGATTCACAAAGGAATGTGGCTCGCAATTCCTTTTGAAAAAAAAACCTTGCGCATTGACTATGAGAGATGGTATCTTTTATCGGTATTCTAAAGCAAAGCATTTCTTCTGCGAATCGGATTATCAAATAAATTAGCTTTTTCTGCCTTTGGTAATGCTTGAAATCTGTGAATGACTTTCTAAGAAAAAGTTGTTTTTCCCAGGTGTTTCTATGGGCACAAACAGGAGTACTAATTCCGTGGAATTAAATGTAAAAAAAATCTTTTAATCTTTTAACAAACAAAAAATTGATTCGTAGGTAGGTACCGAAGAAAATTTTTCGTTTCTTCTTGAATTTTAAAGTGACAGGGTTTTTGTGCGAACAATTGTGTACCCATTCTATATTGTACTAGAAGTCTTTTAAATGTTTCGTTACACTATTTAGTTCATCCTCCCTTGCACGGACTCTTTTGACGTCTTCGATTTATGAACTGTCAGCTTTCAAAAAAGTATGGCCTATCCAAATCCGCCCTTAAATTATTTTGCCGAAGCTCCTGATTGGCTCAGTGTCAAATTGTCCAGAACCAAATCGCCCAAAACTGGAAAAGTCACATCACTCAACAATTTTAGTTGATTTAAAACCATGGCAAATCACCCATAAGTAAATGTGTCAAATCACTTTCATGCAAAGCCGGATGTTTACAAGGACCCTTTCGCACAGTGGCCACTTTCCAGGGGCTGCAACAATATACAAAAAAAAATGAATTTAACAATCAGCCGCATTCCAAACACTGAACACTGAGAAAACATTTTCATGAATATTTTGAATCTGAAATGTCCCCGGAAATGTTTCTGTATTCAAAGCGTGTCAGTATTAATGAAAGTTTAAAACAATTCTAAAGCGCACCTCCTGGATGTTAAATAAAACTTCTGTACGGGTCGGCAAAATACTTTTGGCTTTCTAAAAAGCGCAAATAAAGTGTCGGAGTTAAAAACTGATAAACTACTTGCAAAGTAAACCCATATTTTTTTGGACATAACAAATCTTGCCTTAACTCAGGCTTAACTTTACACCAAAAAACTGGCCCTAAAGTTGACTCAAAAAGACTTAGAGTTAACTATTGAGTGTTCCCATTAGATACTAAATCGCGATTAAGACAAAACTTCCCTTAAATCTCCTCTAAATCACAAGATTTTTTATACGAATTTTAATCTCTTGAACGAAGAGATTGAAAATGATTCGCGTAATGCACCTTTCAAGACATGCGGATTTCTCAAATCAAACCGTACAGAATTCTACGTGTTCTGTCCGTTTTCTGACGAAACCAATCAGACAAATTTTTTTATGGGCAGCTACGTTTCATCAACGCTTATTCTTTTTTGTGAAGGGATGTGCAGAATGGTTGACGTTCACGTAGTCGAATCTGTCAAAAAAGTTAATTGTACTGAGCTGTGCGCACTGCAGCTGAATGGTGGATGTTGATCTTTATTAAGTTGGTCTTATTTCAACTCCGATTGACATATATGAAGTTTTGTTTAGCGATATTTCGTTTCGTAGAATCTAATATTCGGTGGCAATTGGCGAATGGAAAAGTCAAAGTGCGTTGCCTCGTGGACAGTAAAGAAATATAAATATACCTGTCGTGACAACGTCAAAACTGACAATGTTGAATATTTGTTGAATTTCCAAAAATTCAATTAAGAACACGTGTGTTTTCCCACTTTAGTCTTATTGGTCAATTTATGTTTCTTTTTTTCACCCAGTTGACAAGTCAATCAAAACCCTCAAGTAAATCAAAATTCCCACTTGAGAAGTTTATCTTCCGTTATTAACGCTCCTTTCCAAAATCGAAGCTGATCTACATATTCTCATATTCGCCACCCGGGGGGCCTGCAATCGCCGATTAAAAATTAATTTAATTGTTCCTGGAACGGAAAAGCAGGTTTTGGGAATGAATTTCCATTAGGTGGTGCCAAATTATATTTTGAATCGCGCACTAAAATTCTGTTGTCTTTGCAATATGCAACATCTGCATCAATAAAAATGACGGTGAGTCACATGTTCGGACACATTCGCATCAAACATTCTGAACAGGGCTTAACAGGGCACTGTCAAGCAGCAGCCATTATACTCCAGAGAATGCCATTAAAAAATGTCAAAAAGCATAAAAGTATTGTTGAAGTTAGTTTCCCTGTTGCCGATGGAAACGCTTTAGGATGGAATTTTAGTTCGCCTACCTTAATCGATGTTTTAAGTGCAGTGAATAAACACCCTATAAGTCTTGGAGGGGTATGTAAGCTTAAAAACTCGCTTCTTGCAGCTAGATGCGCTTTCAAACTAAGTTGAGTTCTCCTGATGTCACATTACCACCATACAGATAATAAAATGTGGTGCTCGCTGTGCCTTGTTCTTCCTTGTCCTAACACACCAAAAGTGAATTTTTTTTTAACCAGGTTCCTAGTGCTGAAGAGGTATTATTAAGTTTCTTCGTTTTAAATAACTCTCAAAGAAAATGCATCAATCGAAACGGGATCTAGCCTTGTTCAGTCAAAATACATTGATTCATGCTTCAATTCCAAAGGGCAGCGTTCAAATTGTTCTGTATTTTTAATGTAAGCAAAGGGTTGATAAATTTATTTTTCATTTAATCTTTGTGTTTTTGTGTCCTCTCCAAAAGTTATACGACATGTTTTTTTAATGCTCTAATCCGAGCAGTACATACCCGTTGTTAAATCAGTACTATTTTGTATTGACTTGCCTTGACCAGCTGATTAGAAAAATGCTAACGGTTCTATGTACCGCGGGTTTTGAAGGAATCTAAATCGAATGCCCCTTGCCACTGGTGGGGGAAGCGTAAAAACAAATGAAGGAACAGAGCTTTGACCAGCTAGAATGAGAAATATACTAACGGTTATTATGTACCGCGTATTTCGAAGCTATCTTATCTGCATCTAATGCGCCTTACCGCTGGTGGGGGGAAGCGTTAGTACAAATAATTCCATTGTATTGAATCAATTGTTTTTACGCTTTCCCCCACCAGGGGTAAGGTTAGATGGGGCCTTAACCAAACTGAGGGCATTTTAAAACGAACATGAAAAGCAGCTAAGCAATCCGATCCGAGCACTCTCTGTGTGAGCTCTGAGCAAATTAAACTCTTGTTTCTTAAAGCGGAACAACGTTAGACTTAAGCTTCTACCACAAAATAATTGCTTACTGTTGTAACCTATTTTCAAGCATTGCTCTTTGCATTTAGACGAATATTTTCCAGCGGGGGATCATCCATGTTTCGGAGTGGAACTGCGAACAACAGACCACAGGGTTAAATCCAGAACTTTGGTGTATTAATGGAGTGTAAATCCCAGAACTCTGGTGTGTTAATCCGTGTGTTAATCCGGGATGAATAGTTCGAACTTCTTTGCCTGTTTTTTCTATGTGAACTGACAGTTGGAAGAATAAATGATGCCGAGGGTCGAAGATTTCGAGAACTTAATAGACAGAGCTTTCTATGCACTGATATTGGTTTAAGTAGTAATTAACTCTGCACTGAAAAACCGGCCCTAGGCTGCTTCTAGAATCGATTCATGTTTACAAATGGCTTTTGTCAGTCTAACAAGTCCTTTTTTAAACGGTGGCCCTAGTGTTGGCTTGCAAATTTTGTACATTTTTGAAACATTTTAATACAACCTTAAACCATAATACCACAACCCTATGATTCACAAACCTAATGCACTGACAAATAATGTCCATCGTCAGGTTCCGAAGATTTACTCAAACTTTACGTCACCTCTTCCAATCGCAGTTTTGTCAGTATGCAGGGTTGTTTCAACCAATGAAATTTGGAAGTCATTATTTAGTCTTCCAAAACTATGCCTCTGGTGTTACCTTGGAAGTTTTGCACAAAGCTTTGCTGCAAAGTTTTCAACGTACGCAAATGATAAAGTTTGGAAGAAAACTAGAGACATACTTTAGCATACTTCTGCTCGTTAACATCTCTAAACTGTGGCTCTGGGGATGGTTTAAAGGTTCTCGTTATTTACCACAGCGTTCAAACAATTATTATTCATTCAAAGATGATGGAATGCAGAAAATGTCTTGAAATGAAAGAACTTTGTTCTGTCTGCTTTTTCCAGGGATAGTGATAAAAATATTTTGGTAATTTTCAAAAAGCGATCTTCATTCGCTGTTGGCAATTTATTATGGAACCACAAGTTGTTTGCATCCATTTAAATTCCACTTGGGCCAAAATAAATTGCTTAACACCATTCGCACACACGCTATGTAGATTTGTGACACGTAGCGCCGTCCTGTCTTGTCATTGACAATAAGCCAGAACACATTGGTAGCAGCTGGGGCTTCTGTTAATTATGAAAGCCATTGACTGCGAATAGCGCTATTTATTTACTTGACTACACCATAGCGCGACTGCGCCAACTAAAGCCTTAGCCATAACCTTTTTTTACTATAAACGACAAGCAAAATCTGGTAGCGAAAATAGTATGAATTTAAGCCTGTATAACCAGTACCATGGTTGAAATCGAATGAATTGATTGGGAATTTAAAAAGTTTTCAAACATAAACACAAAACATTCTGCTTGAAATGTGAATGAAAAATTATTCAATCTTGCATAGAAGTTACGACCATTGTAAAGGCTGTCAAGTTTAATCAGATTCCATTATTGCCAAGGCCCATCGTCCTTCAATAACTACAAGTGGTAGGTACATGCCAAATCCCCCCCGTTAGAAAGCAAAACTTAATAAGCTATACTCCAATAAAATCTTGACACTAATTCCTTGTCATTGTCCATAAGCTTCCATGATAATGAAGACCCACTGAACAAACAAAAGCCATCAACACGTCAATGTCAAATGCCAGACACACTGAAACGTTCCTTTTCTCTCGACATAAAAACTTATTTAAGTTGGAAGATTTTAATCAGATATCTCCATCTAGGTCACTAGGATGTTCCTTGTTTGTTTTTTCCTTTTATTTGACTTGAAACACTGAGCCCCTCGAAACGTGTGTGCCAAAGTATACCCCAGTGATGTGTATAGTGCAGTAATTAAATTTCTTCACAACGATTTTCATTAGATAAATGTGTACAAGTGCGTGTGCTAAATAAACCGCTCTGCAAGATTCCATATAGAATAGTGAGCGCACGCGTTTGTTCTAAACATGTTTTCGTGTTGTCGCTGTGCTAATAACCCCAAGAAAGATGGCAAACCATCTAAAAAAGATAAACAACAAAAATCTGCAACAGACGATGCTTTGGATAATAATGCAGAACCAGAAATCGATAAACCACCAGCTGAAGATGGAACGACTACGATCGTAGACGGAGATGAAGAGCCACCACCAGCGCCGCAATCACCCATAAAATCGAACGACAATGACGAACAATTACTTAGCAAAAACGATGTGCAAAACCTGCCACCCGACGACGCCGATGGGTCAACAAAGGAGAAGACTGCAACAGCAGCCTCTATCTCAACGACAGACACGCCAAAGGACCCCCCTCAGGAGGCGGCATCCGACGCCGCCGCCGACATTAAGCAGGAGAAAATGAATGGCACTGGTATTTAGATTGCATTTTCCTTTCTTTTAACTAACCACTTATATAAAATTGATGCACACACTAGCACCATGTCTGTACATATGTATGTATTGTTCTCTATATGATTTGCAGTCTTGTCGGCGAACGACACAGATAATCCACTTCCACATGATATCCCAACTACGAATAGCTCATCTCTAGTGCCTAAGAAAAGTGATAGCAGTGACAGTACTATTGTCACTGGCAATCAATTCGAACACCCGCCACCGCCGCAGTCGTCGGTTAGTAATGATTCGTCGCCACCATCAGCAGCACTGCCATCTATGGGACGATCACCGCTACCGACAACAACGTCAACGTCGACAACAGCCACCACAGCAACGACTGTCAATGAGGTGCGACCTAAAAGCTGTTTGTCACGTCACAACTCGACAAGATCATCGATCAAAAAGCGGGTCAACATTAACAATAGCACAGAGATTATAGCGACACCTGATTTGCCATCGATCGATGATGATGAGGTGTTCTCCGATTCGATACCACCGCAAAAGCGTGAGAACATGTGCGCTCCATATGTGGAGAACGGTGGTGACGGGATACAAGGACGTTTTGGTCTGCCCGAGTGGTTCAATGAGGAGCGTTTCAATGATATGTACATAAAATTCCAATTGTCATAATGTTATTTGCTTTTGTTGTAATTGTTGTAATCATTTGTTTTTTGTATATATTGTATGTGTTTTTGTTTGGCACAGAAAAAAAAAATATTACACCTACACTTCCACGGCAATTGTTCTATTTTCTTCCTAGGTTGAATCCTTCTTCCTTAATGAAATTAAACATAATTTTAAAAAAGTCTTTTAACTATCGAGAATTCGGGTAAATTTTGCGCTCTCAACAAAAACAAAAAAATTTCATTTTTCACTAATGGTGTCAGAGTTAAGTTATTCAAGAAAATGGCGCAGTCGTCCTATTGCGCAATCTTCCTATAGTCCGGTCGGACTAGGTTGTCTTTAGATGTCATTATTGGTGTTCCTTTTTTATCTAAGTAAGCTAACTGAAAAAAAAAACTTTTTTTCTCCTTTTAAGATTATGGCGCAGTCGTAGTATGGTTCAGTTGTGCCGTGTTGTCTTCTGCCACCTTCCTCGATTTGTCTACCATTCAATTCTTACGCACAGTTTCGTACAGGCTTCGAGGTAAATAAGCTCCCGGGGTATACCCTGGGTCTTTATACCCTCCCCAGAGTATATTAAGTTTAATGTATAGTCAGTAACGCAGTGTGATAATCACCGTAGACCCCTAAGGCCTTTTACCAGGCATGAATAAGCCATGTCCGATCGATTGATCGATTTAATCGAATTGATTAAATCATTTCTAAAAATGATTTTTTTAGTTAAAAAAGCGGAGTTTTAGTCTGAAATGATACTTATATTTTTATATCCCGCCCACTTTTTGAAGGCCTGGCAGTTTCCTTTTTATGGTAGGGTTGGGTATTTTGCAATTTGCCCCAGACGGACTAAAGGTTTTACATACGCACTGTTGCACTTTCCCACTAGTTTTTTTACGAGAACTGACTGAGGCCTGAGTAACTAGGTATGGGAAATACTTATGCTTTCGATGCCGTGTAATCGCGATTTTTTATATTCAACGCAATCATGACAACTATTCCTGTGACTGATTTTATGGTTCGAAATACCATAGCAGTGTTTCATACAATATTTTTATTGTCATATAAATACCAGTAAATGTCGTGTCATTCAAATTTGAACAATAGAATGACACGACGAAATTTTTCCGTGTCAAGTTTCTATCAGTCTTCAAAAATTGTTTTTGGCTAAACGAAAGTTTGTCAAGAGAAACCCAGTTCAGAATCGGTGAGTGGAAAGAACACCTTAAAATGAAATGAGTTTCCTCAAAGGCTTTGCAACATTTTAAATAACAGTGATTTCATTAAGTAATTGAATTGTTGCAATGTTTGCTGCAAGCTGTAATTGCAATTGGAATGACAACCGTCGTTCTTCGAGTTGCTCTCCGATGTCATTTTTTATACAAACACGCAAATCAACTGCCATTCTACACAGAAAAAACATTCAAAGAAGTTAATACTGTGCTCCAGAGTTGATCGGGGATTAACTCACCAAAATAGGCGAGTTAGGCCGAGATTAACCCCGGATCTAAATTGACTGAAAGTTTAACTCCGAAAATCGGAAGATCTCGCACTGAAAAACTGTTCCTAAAAGGGTGATTTTTTAAGCGTTTGATTTTGAAAATTAAAAAAAAAACAGAACATTTGCAATACTGGAAGATGTATTTATTGGAGTGATAAATTATCATCATCATCATCATTTTCGGATGCCGCTTATCCTTTAAAAGGGTCGCGGAGCGAGGGTGGCTAATTGGTCCTTCCATCTTTCTCGATCCTCCGCCACCAACTCAAGAGACTCCGGCGCAATCCCCAGGCGGGACTCAGAGAGGTTCTTTACCTGATCCCACCACCTGCTCCTTGGCCTACCAGGGGGGCGACGCGCTCGCATCTCGGCTAGCATGACCTGTCTAGGAAGTCTGTCAGAGGGCATGCTAACATCGTGTCCAAACCATCGAAGAACCGATCGCTCCACTTGGATAAGTAGTTGGTCAACATTAAGATTCCCACGAATACTGACCTTTCTCACTCTATCCCTTAGGCTAAGAGTAACACCAGCAACGCACCTCAGGAATCTCATTTCGGCAGCTTGTACCCGCGATCTAATTCTTTCGGTCATTACCCAAATTTCATGACTATAGATGAGGGTCGGAACGAACACTGAATTAAAAACTGAGATCTTTGCTTTCACTCCAAGCTCAGCTTTCCTGATGACCGGCGGGCGCAGTTCCTTTACTATTCCTCCAGCTTGGCCAATTCTACAGGACAACTCAGTATCACTCCTCCCATCTTTCGTGAAAAAGACCCCAAGATACTTAAACTTCTCCATCTGTTTTAATGGAACTCCATTTATGTGCAGGGTACATTGCACAGGAGTTCGGGAAAAATCCATCACTTCCGATTTGTTCACATTTACTTTCATCCCAGTATCACCACAGACGGCTGCAAACCTATCCAGTGCTCGTTGAAGTTCCTCTTTGGATGATGCAAGGATGGCCAAATCATCTGCGAAAAGCAGATGGCTCATGCTGATGCCAGCCAATTCGAAACATTGCTCGCCAAGACTGCGCTTCACCATCCAGTCCATGTATGATATGAAAAGGAGCGGCGACAGAACACAGCCTTGGCGAAGTCCAAAGCGCACATCAAGAGGACGGGATTTGACGCCATTTATCCGTACACAGCTTCTGCAGTTTCCATACAACGACTGCATGGCTCTCAGAAGAGGCCCACTCAGCACATAGTCCTGCAAAACTCTCCACAGTGTATCCCGAGGGACTCGGTCATACGCCTTTTCCAGATCTACAAAACACGCATAGACCGGTTTGGCATATTCCTAGGCCAGGTCGAAAGCCGCACTGTTCTTCCCGTAAGTGTCTGTTTTCATTTGGTTTATCCTAACCTGATGTGTCAGAATTACTAAGGTGAGGGGAAGCGCCAGTGTGGTGGCCACCGTTCAACCTCAGTTTTATTTTGAGAAATAAATTTTGGTTTAGGTTAGGATAAACCAAATGAAAACAGGCACTAACAAAGGCTCGATTACAGCTCTGGAACGCGTTTCCAACACCTTCGCGAATACTTTTCCCGGAAGACTCAAGAGAGATATGCCCCTATAGTTGGCGCAATCTCTCCTGTTCTCTTTTTTGAAAATGGGCACTATAACTCCCGTTTGCCAATCGCTAGGTGCCTTCCCGCTATCCCAGGCCACCTTAATGACACGTGTAAGCCATTTAACACCCTCTTCACCCATTGCCTTGAGCATTTCTGACCGGATTTCATCAACTCCAGCAGACCTGCCAACTTTTAGCGATTTAATCGCTTTAGTTACTTCGTCTTCTGTGGGACTATTCTCTGCCCTTATCTCGTCAGCAGTGGGAATGCCATCTTCAGTGCCCTGTTGGTGGCAAAAAAAAAATCTGCGCAAGACATCGCTCTCATTTGAAAGAAGTGTACCGTCCTTGGATTTAACCCCTTGAAAGATATTAAACTTCCTTCCTCTGAGTCGGCGAATGGTCTGCCAAAATATCTTGTTTGCAGATCTGTAATCGTGCTCCAACTTCTCGCCGAACATTTTCCATGACTGTTCCTTGGCTGTTCTGACTGCCAGATTGGAAGTCCTTCGCGCCTCATTGTACCGGGCTCGAGAAGTTGAGTTTCTACACTGGATCCACGCAATGTAGGCTCTCTTCTTCTCTCTGATCGCTTCTTGAACTCCAGGCGCTTTATACCAAGCAGTTCTTTTCTCACCACCAACCGCTACGCCAAGCCGCCTCACTCCACAAACATTTCCTGCAGAAGAAGGGGAGTGATACATAAATGCAATTTATTTACTTTTAAAAGATTTTTAACGTAAATGTTGCCCTCGATTACGCTTGGGGTGGTCCATCCATATGCTCCAAATTTTGGCATAGTTTCTCCAGCATTTCGGCCGGTACCTCACCAATGGCAGTTGTGATGTTCTCTTCCAGGGCTGTTATAGTTTCTGGCCAAAATTATTTTTACAAAATTCTGAAAATGTTTTAAAAAAAACACACAAACATTAATATGAGTATGGACAACCTCAGAAAAGTCAAAGTCAAAAGTCAAAGTGAAAAGTTTGCAGAAAAGGTAGAATTTTATTGCTTTAGTCGGAATTTCAAAAAGCAGAATTTAGAAGGCAGATTTTTTTGGCGAAAAAGAGAATCGGAAGCTGAAGTATGACCCGCTCCAGAACCTTCATGTAACCCCTGAAAAATTGTCTAGTGAAATCAAATTCCATGATCTTGGCGACTATTGGACTGCTCTAAAGCGTGATATTAATTGCTTCCCAAGCCCGCATCTCAATACGGCATGGTGTAGCCTGCCGTGTGGCACCGTCTTGTAGAATTTACATATGAACCAAGTTAAATTCTTCCATTTTGGGCAAGGTGCCTGGTTCCATTGACTGTAATGTTGCGATTTTCATTATTTGTTTTTTTTTAACAAAATACCGGTCGTATGGTGCCGCCTGCCCTACAAATCGTGCTAAAGAGTACATTTTTTGGGGTTAATATGCATCTATTGAACTATCTCTGGTTGTTTCAGACCAAATTCGACAGTTCTTTCGGTTGACTTAATCATTAAATTCAAAATAAAAACAATCAATAAAAATGCGCTGAAAATAATTTTCCGATAATAAAATGGATCTTTATTTAACATTTCAATGGCTCAAAAAAAAAGTTAGTCTAGTTGTCAGTCTATTGGTAAAAGGGCAAAACTTACTGAGATTTTTGGCTTAAGATTATTAGATCTTAACTTTTGCGCTTTAATTGATTAAGATTCATAAAATATACGTTTTACGACGAAAAGCATAAACTTTGATCTCTTCTCTGAAGGCTTATTGTACACATAAAACTTTTAGTCACGCAACAGTTTGGTTGCCTTTTTGAGTCCTATGGAAAAGGGGCTGTACCGATACGAAACCAGTTTGGGGCAACTTTTAAATTTTTTTGCCACCGATTTATTAGTTGCTCGTTTCTAGAAATTAATTTTTTAGCACAGACAGCTCTATATGTTTCAGCGCCGACATGAAACTCTTTCTCTTCTTCCAATTTGGCGACATTTTACAGAGCAAAGAGGAACAAATTTTAGTGTGCGATAAACGTGAAGCGTTTACTCAATTGTTGCCTCATCAACCTGTGCCTAGCCTGGAAAAAGTAGACTTAGATAAAAAAAAAAATACAAAAAGTAAAGAGAGTATTATAAAAGTATCATAAGAGTTTCTACGACTCGCGCTAGTATTCATTTCTGGCTAATGTATGTATGAGGGTATCTTATTTAACACATGTCTAGACATTTAATTCTAGAACACCCTCTTTAGTTAAGTTACTTTGAGGAACCTGATATCTGGTAATGCGCAGATATTTCATTCTTTTATATGGTTCAAGCCTCATCTATTACATAACTGAAAATCAATTATCTTATATTATATCATCTTTTATACGATGTTATAATAGTCTTTCTTTCTTGTAAACGCAGTTGCCTGAGAGTTTTCTTTTGTTGGCAATGCACTTTTTAGGATTCTGCTTAAATTCGAAAGCAGTCTTTATCACCTTTTGTGTATATCTGTATATATTCGTCAAATTCATAACTTGTCTATTTTCACTATTGAAAAACAAAAACCTGTAAAAAACAGGAAAAGTCATAACTTTAATTTGAAAATGGTCACAACCGATTAAAGCCTATGCACATGCTTTGTTTTTTTTTTTGGTTACATTTTCGCTAAAGTTTCCTTATGGATTTGGTTTCTCTCCCAGATTTACAATCAGAAAAAAATTTCAGAGGAATTATGTCTCTTTAATCCTGAACCCGTATACTTGAATTAGGTACGATTTCGGAAAATTCATTTATTACTAAAATCGAACTTATTTGTCAGCGATGCAAGTGAATGCTGGACAACTTAAGTTCTAGGTCTTTTTAAAAGTACCTAACATTTCAAAAGATCCAGAAGTTACGCTAAAAAATGTTGAGCTTTTTGAAAAGCACGAATGGTTTGTGGCTGGCTGGGGAAACACTCCCTTTCTTCATTCATAACAACCCCTAATTGCATCCTCAACATCCCTCGCCATTCCTCCTAGTAGAAATGTCAAACCGAAGTGAGCTATTCATGCATATTATAGCAACCAATTTATTACTTAACACGCCCCAATATCTGAAAAATCCTTCAACACCCTTCACTTTAAAAGGCAATAGGTATACTCTAGTACACCATTCAAGTTCACCAATAAATAGAAAATCATTCCCCTCATGGCTGAAATAAATTCAACCCTTAACTGAACTGTTAAAAGATAAATAGAACAATTGCTCGTTTTTTATTTCACATTTTTTGTTTGCTTTCCCTCCATACACTCATTGAACCCCAGTGGAATTTCCAAAACACAAAAATTCGCATGCTGCTCCCATTCCATTCCGACACCCTTGGTTTAAAAAAAAAAACCGATATGCCATAACCAGCCTCTTAATATTTACCTCGAAAACATAACCCGAAAAAAAACTCAAAATTTATTCGCAGCTTCCCTTTAAAACTCGAAATTCCCCTGTTGTTCCGTCTTCCGTCTCTATCCCAAAACTCACATTCATCATTTCAAAACAAACAAACATCCTCCCATACGAGTGTTTCTTCTCGTTTCGCAATAAATGTTCTTCTTTAGACATAAGTTTGATTTAATAAAAAAAAAATGTATAAATATACTTTTGAAAGTAACTTTATGGATCCACCTGTTACGCCTGTCGGCAGAGATGAGTTAGAGCTGAGGCGTCATCGATTATATTCGGATTTGATAACAGCAGCAAAAGCGGCAGTCGACAATCGGGTTCGATTTAATCCGATGGGTCCTGACATCGAAGGTGAATTGTCTTTTGTTCTTGTTGCGTTTTTTTTTCCACTTTTTTCAAACTTGTTCGTTTTTTTTTTCTTACTCTGTTTTTCTGTTGTTGCAATTTTATAAAAAAAAAACGTTTAGTTTTTGTTTCTTTATTCAGAAACTTGTTTTTGAATGCATGAATTGTTAATCCCATTTTAAATGGCTTGCTGTTGCTTGCGAATCCTTTGCATCATTCAGTAGTCCTTTAATGACTCGCAAACAAATTTGTTTTATTACCCAAAAGGCAGGAAGTTATGGCAGCGTCACGCTGTGCATCCGTTTTTGAAATTTTTATGAACACACTGGAGTATTCTCTGAGTGGATCCCGATGGGGTGTCTTATATGGGTTTGACGTTGAAATGTGTCTCCTATCGGGAGTCTCTGTTAATTTGTTTAATGTATAACGGGTGTAGTTGTATTGAAAGTATGAATGGAATCGCGGTAAAGGGAACGACTATTCGAATACGGTACGCACTTATAAGATCCAAATTTGTTTATGGCATGTTGAGAAATTCCATTACGGGCACCCGTAACTCATTAAGTTTCCCATTAGTTTTGTTTCTCATTATCGACGATTGGTTGGGTGAATCAAACTTAAGTTGTTAAACACTTAAGTGGAGAAAATTAAAGACTATAACTTCATCCATTCCTGCCAGTTTCCTCTTTATTAAAAAGTAGACTTGGAATTTCATATTTCTTTTTTGGTAGGCAATTTTTTTTCTATTTTTCAACGATATTTCAGCATAGACTTGGCAGTAGTGGAACATGTTTCGAAATTTATCGAAAATTCGAAGTTCTTTATGAAAGATCAAATAGTTTATTATATGTGGTTAAAAAATTAATCCCACTGTAACTCCTCCCTTCTTTTCTACACTACAACTCCTCTTTGCTGGCATCTAAAAGTGCCCTCAAAAAAGTTTTTAAACTTGTGACGTTCACTTGTTCTTTTTGCAGCATTTGGGATATGGAAAGGCATCACTCCGTTTGATTGCTCAACGTTGAGACTGTGACGAACGCTGAAGTTTCTCACTTCACATCTTTTCTAATAACACTGGCAAAGTACTCGAGACACAGCTTGCATATAATACTTTGTTGAAAACTGACATTTATATTTTAACCCCAAGATCTTTTAAAAACGTCGGATCGTATTGGCCCGACCAAACCCATAGGTTAACTCAAGATCATTCTTCCCATTTTACGTGAAGAAAAAAACTGAGATTCCTCCTCAAAGTTCAACACCTTTTACAACTGCAGATTGTATACTGCGGCAATACCTACCGACCCGGAACCTCTTATTTCAGTATCACTACAAACCTATATCCAGGGCGCACTTGAGCTCCAACCCAGACAACGCATCTCACGCAAATCTTTAACAAGTGTAAAACCTGCAGTAAAAGGATTTTCGTCCACGATGTTGCGCATCACGATGTTGCGTCTCAAATAAACAGTTGCTGCTGTTTATTTAAGACGCAATGACTCAAAGTAGGGTCACTTGACCCATATTCTTTCTATTAAGTCTATCCCTAAGGGACCGGTTGTAAGGAATTTCTTTTTTATTGCCTGCAAAACTCTTGCTTTCGGTTAGGCTTTCGTACAATATTTAAACAAGACAGCTGGCCAATCATTCTTCAGCCATTCACGGTCACCACCTCCGCGAGGGTCTGACAAAGCCTCCGAAAGTATCATTTGTCTTGAAAAACTTCTCTAAGTGCCGTTCGGATTCGGTGAAAAATTGTAGGTCCGCTTGTATGTAAAGAAATCAACACACGCAGCATACATTGTTGAGAAGTTGGCCCTGAAGTAAACTTCAAGCTGCTGCGCCTATTTATGCGCCACTCTATATATGTTTTTTTTTACCAATTATCTAAAGCGGGCGTTTAAGGCTTTGCAGGAAAAAATTAATTGACTGTCTAAAACAAAAAAAATTTTAACGAACAACATTTTTTACAAACGTTTCGCAGTTTGGGTGAAGTAAGGCGTTTGTAAGAAAGTAATTTCATTGCTCATGAAGCCATTTTTGTAGAAAGGGTAACATCGACTTTGTTTAAAAAGAAAAATCCAACACAAAAGCTGTAGCTGTAAAAAAATTTCAGAATGATTTTATCTTCTCTAAGATTGTTTTCTGAGAGGAATAAATGTTAGGCTTATCGCGCACATTAGTCACGCAATGGTTTGGTTGCGTTTTTGAATCTTTTAGGCTTGTTTGGAAATGCGCGCACATGATCAACCGACGAAAGCAGTTTGAGTCAACTTTTTAATTTGTGTTTGTCAGAGAAATTAGTTTTCTAGTGTAGCCACTGTCATAAATAACTTTTTTTAGCTCAGTCAGCTCTATGTTTAAGCGTCGACGTAAAGCTTTTAATTTTTTCCAAGTGGACGACGTTCTGGAGACTCCTTTTTTTTAGTGTAGCTATTGCTCGGTCACAGCCTTATAACGCGTTTTTTCCAGGGGCATTGCACCCACGTACACTAACTATAGCGTTCCATAAAGGGTCCCTCTATGGGAAAACGCAGCTCTTCACGCGCTCGTGAGCATTCTGGCATTTATGATTACTGGATTCGATGTTTCTGAACACCTCAAAGTAGTCGAACCTGTGGTTTGAAAACGCTCTTGGCCAATCTGAATTGTTGCCACTCTGCTCGGCATACCTTGTTATATTCTTTTTAAATATCTCTTAGCGCCCTTTTTAAAATGCACCGACACCGGTGACCCATTCAACTTCGTCTCTAAGCAACACATCAAGCCTTTTCTGACCGTATTTGCTTTTCGGTTCCGCTGTTAATAATTCCGCATTGTCGCCCCCATTGGTCTTGAAGATCACACAACTTCAACCCCTATGATCGACCAAAAATATTTACATTCTTTATTAAAAAAAAAGAGAGCCATCTCGATGTTTAACGTTTTGGATAATATTTTATTCCCCCCTCCGAAATGGTGTAACGGCGGCTAAAACAACCCAACTTGTTTTAAAATAACTCTGTTTGCAAGTTAAATCCCTATGTTAAATTTATACATGATAGGTTTACTTCTTTTCTCTAAATAATTCGTGATGGCTCTTTTATACCACCAGTTCCCACACCAAGCCGCTTTCCTCCACAGGCATCTTTGCAAACGAAATGGCAACTAATGGTTAAAGCCGCCATTCTTTCATTTTAAGAAGCAGTTGGAATCTGTGTAAACTTTTTCGAAACGTGTTGTGAAAATCGGTATTGACTTAAGCATTCTGCAAGCTCTTCATTGTCAAACGTTGTCGTTATCAAAATGACGTACTGCACAACCAAATAAATTGTTCCACTGGTGTGGTGAGTGATTGTTAAGCAATATTTTCACGCCTTTCTAGGCGTAAAACCCTGACTCATTCTCCCAGAAATTAGTTAGTGAAGCAATCTGCAAAGTGTTAAGAGACTTATAATTCAAATTGTTCAAAAAAATATTGTGCCTCTGGTGCTGGCTTCGCATAGATTTAATAGAAATCTCTTAAGGCGCAAAACTTGAGACTTGTTTTAAAGTGCATCATTCCCTGAGCACTTATTTATTTTCGTAACGCCAATTTCGATGGCGCTTTCAATCAGTTTCATGCAGTCAAAAAAAAAAATTTTTGGGATTTGCAAATATTTGACATATCAAAAACACACCTTTTAGGTTATAAAGCAATATTGATGTTTTAGAAAAGGTTCCATCTATTTGGTTGTACTGCTAATGTTGGCTCAATTCCTGACATCTAGGGCAAAAAACCCAATGACATCTCCCTTAGTCCTGCCAGAATTTTCAATGTCATTACTTTAACCAATATTCCTTGAACTTGACACCTCCTCCTGCCGCACCGTTGTACAAATCTTTTCACATCTGCGAACCCCACAACCAAGTCTTATAATCCCAGCACCCGCACAACATAACCTCCCCCAAATAAAAAGATGACTTTTAGTGACCCCACCATAAGCTCACAGCTCTCGTAACAGTTTTGAAATATGAAGCTGAAAACTTGTCAAATTCGAGATCATTCCCACGTTTTGAAAGTAATTTAATAAAGACATCAATGTGCAATATGAATCCACCCACTGCTTAATCATCTGTCAGTTCAGCCTATCGACTTGACAAATATCACCAAAAAGTACCTATACGACCAAAACATGGATTAACATTGCGTCTCTACACAGCGTACAAGACTCTAGAAAAGTGGTTCGCATTATTTTGCCAACCAAATGCCCATCAATTACGATTCGAACCAAAAAAAAAAACAGGAAAAAATTGAAGAGAAACAAAAAAAAAGAACTTTTCTATAAGAAGCTTAACAGAATATCCTATTTCGCCTTGTGTCATTCGTGAGTGATTATCCAGTGGGTATAACGAATGGAATCCCATATTTTTGTGACCCACCTAATCGGAGTAAAAAATATTCTTTTTGTATTTGGGCGGAAGGACATATTGAAGTTTCCTTCCCTAATCAGTGATGGTTTTTGGAAATATCTTATATTGAGAGATCTATATAATGTTGACATAAATAACATCTTCTTTCTTTTTCAATTGCTGCTGGCTGGCCTATAATGGCATCAATAAATGTACACATCTTTTTAGTGCTGTTTTCGACAGATTGATAAAAAAAAGAAAAACTGTGGCAGCTGTGGGTATACGAGGCACCATAATTTCAGTTTATTTCCTTATAAAATCAAATAAGGCAACCGGAAGTATGGGTACGGAAACTGATCAAATTTACGTCAAACAATGGCTGATTCAGGTTTCTATTAAATGTTTCTTGTAAAATGTAATTCAGTTATGCGGGAAGCCAATTTAAGGTAAGAAAGCCTTTATAATTTAATTTCTTAGGACATTTTGTGTACGTAATACTGAAGTAGTGTTTCGTATTAAATACAGCAGTAAAAGAAAATATAATTGTAAAAAAAAACTCCAATTAAATAAATATCCAAATCATATTATGGCCTGCCTATTATTGAATCTCCTGTGGCAAGTAGAGAGGAATAGTTAAAAGACCGGAAAACTGTTTAAGTTGAATGTTTTTTATGCTCCTATGAGTTGAAAGCTTCAGGACATTAGATAAATAAAGATATCGGGTTGCTGCAAAATAATTGTTCATTTTGTCATTACCTTCTTGGATCCTAAAGTAAACCATACAACAAAGTAAGCCTTAGAGTTCTTAAGAGCGCGTCAAGGAAACGGTCAGCTCGGATTGGGTCATTGGTATGCAGTCGCCAGTAATTTGCTTTCCGAAACGTGCATTTTCCTTATTTTTTCACAGCGGAAGTTGTTTCTAACTTTCTGCGACCAAAACCGAGCTACACATTTAAAACCTGATCGTCCTAGGAACATCTCCATAAAACACAAAAAATTAATATTTTCCCATAATTTAATTCTCAAATATGAGAATTAAATTATAAATTCTTATATTTGAGAACTTAATTGATTTGGTAAAAATATTTTCAGCAAATAGCTCCAATTAAAAGGAGAACTGAATTAACAAAATCTGAAGTACTTGAATTATTTCCTATAAAAGCCTTGCTACATTTACGCGAACAAGGAAATTTTACCGCAAACACCAAATATTTTCAAAAAACATTCACTAAAAATGTTTAGTACACTCAAACATTGTTTGAGTGCTCAAACATTGTTTGAGTGCTCAAACATTGTTTGAGTGCTCAAACATTGTTTGAGTGCTCAAACAATGTTTAAAAATGTTAGCACTAAACACTCACTATAAGTATTTCAAGCGATTGAGGTATCTAAGAATATTAAGAGACATGTTGTATTGTTTCCAGCAAGCAATTTTTCTTCTTGTAAAAAGTAATTGCCCTCAGAAAACTAATTGCTTATGGCAAGCGTTTTTTTCGTCTCCCTATCTTTACCCAAACAAAAAATTATTACCGCAAACGCTAAAGTACAAAAACGAGCGTTATAAGTATTGAACAGAATTAGGAGGGATATAATTTTTCGACTTATGTGATTGCTGCACTTTTGCTTCTTGTAGTAGCAAGTAATCGCCTACAAACAATCAATTGCATGTGACAAACATGTGTCTCCGAAAAAAAATAATCTGGAAACAATCCGAGAAAAAAATTTCGTTTCCATTAAGCAATTTTCGCTTCTTTTGGCAAGTTATCGCCTGCAAACAATGAGTTGTTTACGACAAAAATATAAAATTTGTTTTCTCTGCTTAACCAAAAAAACCAAAAAAAAAATTACAACCAGAAACAATGCTTGTAACAAAAAAGTTATATAAACGATCGCTATAAGCACTTGAACGCTTTAAGTAATTATGAGTAATAGGTGAAACCTTTTTTTTTGCTTTAATCGACTCTTGCTTCTTGTGCCAAGAAATCGTCTTCAAGCAATTAGGTGCTTATAACAAATAAATGTTTTGTCTCTATTTTCTTAACCCAACCAAAAATGATTGCCGCAAACAACAAATGTTTCTACAGAAAAAAACGACTGCAATTAGCATAAGACGCCTTTTTTGCTTCCAGAAGGCACTTTTGCTTCTTGTGGAGAGTAATCTCTTTTAAACAATTAGTTGTTTACGAAACTCATATTTTTACAGTATTGAATAGGTGAATAAACATTTTTGGAACATCGTTGCCTTACCTTCTGTAATTTTTTATTTTTAGTTTTGCCTCAGAATGTTTTTCTGCAATAGCCAGCTGTAGCTAACCCTGCAAAGAATTTAACTGCAGTACCTGGAAGGTTTTTAGAAGTAAGGACTGTTAAAATAAAACACTTTAACAAAACCTTAGACGCGCCTATACTGAGTTGTGTAGAAGCAAAACTTCACATATGTTGAACATGCTTCCACTGAGGTTTCCAACGCCATTACATCCTAATCTATTTAAAGCTTAAGTTCACCAGTACCTACGCATCGTGCGTCGGCTCTGATTCCATCACAGAATCTGACGTTAAAGCATTAAGCTCATCTTTCTTCAAAAATTTAGTGCCAAAGTAGTCCATCTCTGAGACCCTGTGTCCTTATCGATCAGTGATGGTTTTTTATTAGGCAGTAGCGACTTGTCATTGTTTTGTGAAAGTGGGCATTAAAGCTAATGTTCCCGACTCCACACGTTGCTCGTCACAAAAAGATGAAAGAGGAGATGAAAGAATTAACTCGAGATTTACTTAAAAATTGAGTACACTTCAAAAAGAGCAAAGGATTCATCGCAATGAGCGCACATCTCTGAAGATCTCTTTGCTCTTCCAGCTTGGCGACTATCTTAAATTATTTCATCACATTATCGATTGGATCCAAGGGCGCATTTCTTGTTCTTCTCTGATCTACTTCATGATCATGGTGACCACGCTTATTTCTCTAAAGTTGCTCTTAGCGTTTTTATAGGGACTGAGATACAGGCTGACGGTGTATGCCGTTCATTCTGTGTGCCTACTTCGCAGCTGGTCGGGGTTCGATTTACACCTCGGCCATCGTAAAAAGGGCTTGTTCATATCACGGTCTGAGGGTTTGACAAACCCTCCGGGAGTAAAGTCTGACTGTGAAAATTCTCAAAATCACCCTCAGTTTCTGAAAAAAAAAATAGATATCCATGTATGTAAAGAATAGCACTTGATAACTTTTATGGAGCCAATGCAGCCCACCCAACAAGGGCCTAGTCCTCTTGGATGTTAAAAACGCAGGCGAGGGGGTCGTTCACTTAACAGAGTTGACGAATTGGATTAAAGGCAGGCAGACTGCAGCGGATAGACGGTCCAAGCGTGGCGAAGCGAGCGATCTCCAACGTACGAAACTCGAAGCTAGACGGTCGTTCAGGAGACAAGGCCATACGTAATCCAAAACGCCCCCATTCAAACTATCTTACACCGCCCCACGTTGGGCGCCTGTTCGTTGCGCTTTTTTCTATACCCTTCCCCGGTATAAACAAATCATTTTAAGCAAGAAAAAACTACGAGCCGGGAAGGAAATTGTCATGGCTGGAAAAGTGGAGACGGCTAGTGAGCAAGGAAAAGAGCAGGTATTATAGCGCTAAAATTTACCGCAACAATGATCCTAACTGGAAAACATTCTGACAGATAGTACGCGGAAGGCTCTGAGTCATGACAAGACTATTTCTTAAGTAATGTCCTTCATTTTTTACTTTTTTGCTCCCAGCTATCAAAACTGTCGTGATTTTGCCTTTAAAGGTTCACTAAAGAAGGGACAAGCAGAATAATACAGACGAGGCTTTAGACGCTCTAGGTTGCCAGCCAGAGCATTAAGGCGCGAGGTTATGATCTGAATTTAGAGACCATAACCCTCCCACTCGTCCTGCATTAAAAAAAATTCGCTTGTAGGATTCGCCGCTAAGAGACGGGTCCGGGTTCTCGTCACGGCTTGTCACATCTTTTCGCTCTTAACTGTCACAACTGTGCGGATTTTATGTTTAAAGATCACTGAGATCCTTCTTAAAGAATAAGTGAGACGAGGCGCGCCAGGTTCTCAGATCAAGCACCCTATCAGGTCTATTAAATCTCTTACTGTTACGGCCGTTTTTTTTAAATGTCATTACTCATGTGTCAACGATTAGTGAAGAAAAAGGATTCATCAGTATGCATACAAGACTAGTTAACTTGTTATTAATACAGGGGTATTCGTAGTCAGAATAATCCTCAGCACTGAAAGCTCGACACCTTAATGTCGCCTGTCACACCATAATTTCGTAAAATCATGCCATAACTCCGGTGTAGTTTCCTATCAGAAATGGCAGCTGCTTTACTGTGTTTCTATGGAAATGACATTAAAACAGAGTATGTATAGAAAAAGCGAGAATTTAAACAAGTTTATGATTTCGATAACTTTTTCGTCGGTGTTAGTACTGTACTGAAAAACTTCTTCCTGGGTTAACCCCAGATTAATTTTGTTGTAATGAACTTTCAAAGTTTCTCTGAATCTTAGCCTTTTCCACCAGTCTAATATCGCAGATAAGAGAAAGAAGCTTAACGCAAGCATTCTCTTGTTGTCGTCTTCACTTGACTCTTAAAAGAGTGTGAAAATATATTAGTTACGGAGTTCCAACAGAATACTTATGGATTTTTGGCTTTGTGACAATCCGAAAGAACGCACACGAGCCGAGTTTAACGTCCACCGAAAACGTTTTTCCTGATTAAAAAGTTTTTCTGGCGTTGTGTTATTGTGAAACAAGATATGCTATTTACAAGGGAAATATGAAATTCATCCAACTCGATACGTGTACTGTTTAACTGTTTGTGCTTCTCGGTTTGATCCTGGATTCTGGTTTCCTACCACAAGCAAACTTCTCTATACTTTTCAGAAGAGGAACTGTCAAACTGTCAAAGTGCCAAGACTTCTGTTTCAGGAGAGTCCAATATGCTCTCGGACGCTTCTGAGCGACGAACCGAAAAGGCCTTTAAATTTGTGACAGATATGTACGTTATATTATTATAAAAATCATAGGACGCACACTGTTATTAAAAGTGGTCAGACAGTCATATGTGTGTTTTACTTAAAACGGTGAAAAGTTTTATGAAAAGATTTATTTTCAATCTCTTCCCAAGATTATTTTAATTTGTATAGCGAATCTCAATATTTTTTTGTTGAAGATTTGTGTTAATCGCGGATAAGTAGCCAGTGGTAGCCATGGTATGACACGCCAATCTGCTAAAACGAATTACACCTGGACCGTCAGTTTCATTTGAAACAGTTGCTGAGGCGAGACAAAGTCTATATCTTGTCTCTGTTGTCAATTAATCACAGTATCTACCTATATAATTCCTCTATAAAGTTAACTACATGAAACATGCCTTCAGGTTTGTTCCTTTTCATTTTACTACGGCTGAATCGTGACTTACTGCCATCGTGGATTTCGCGACTTTCTTATGTCATTTATTTCGTCGCGTCGCTATCTTTTCTTCTTGCCATGAAATTTTGCTGGATTTTGTTTGCTTATACGCCAATGTTTGTTGTTTCTTAAGGTATTCTTATTTCAAAGAACAACAAGCTTTAAAACTTTAAGGTCTTGTTTTACCAATTCAATTTTCAGTATCAATCGAAAAAAAATAACTCCTTCAAACTGTTCCAGTCATATGACAACTAAAGCCCCAAAAAGCGGTTCACGATAACACAATCCAATTCGATCAAAAAATATATCTAATCTCACTGTTTACCGTTCTACCGATTTTTACTTTAATGACTAATATAAAATAGATTTGAAACAGTGTTTTATTTTATGGCATATTAATCATTTTCCGTATGTAGGTGGGGAAAGTATCCAGAATAATTCGTTGAATTCGTTGCCAATTCATTGAGCATTATTATATGCGCTGACAAAATATTCTCGAAAAAATTCAGTCACAATTGAAAATTTCCCACGAAAACACTGCTCCTCGCGCACATTCGGCAATTTGAATTTATCTGAAAATAGATTTTCAAAAAGAAAAATTCTAAATTTCCTCTCCCAATCAAAAAGGAATATACATCTTACAATCACCTTCAAAAAGTGCGTATAGTGTATGTATATTAAGCTGCGTACGCAATGCTTAAAAATTTCGTTCTATACATAATTTCTTTTTCCATTCATGATATGATTTTTGTTTTTTTTTTTCTGGTTTAGTTCTGTATTGATATTAGTTTGTTGTGTTTATCATGCCTTAATAAATTTATCTTTCCGCACAATGCCATAAGATTGAGTTTAAACAATTGGTTATCTTATCGCGTGTTGGAATTCTCAGGTTTGAGAATTTTTTCCAAAGGCACCGTGCGCCGCAGCACACCTTTTGTTGATGATTAATCGAAGTACACACCAGTACTGTACTCAGTAATTGCGATAACCATTCACAAAATTCTCACGGATGTCCGCCACAATAGCAACAAAAACAACTACTAAATCAGTGTGACACCGTATTCTGACAATAGCCCCTCGATCGCGCATATGTATAAGCTTTGACTTTAGATTCGATATTTTGTTTTTTTTTTTACATAAAGTTGTAAGCAGAGAACTAATATTCGCCGTCGCGCGTGTAGTACGTGTGTACCCGTTGTGCATTACGCGCATTTTCAAACTTGCTGAAATAAAAATAACATCCGGCGGAACATCCGAAATTTGCGGGAATTATGTAAAACCGAGTCATAATATAGAACTGGCGTCCAAGCATTTAAAAAACCGTTCGTGCATTTAATGGGTCAAACCTTGGGCATGTGCTGTGGGCGTACCCTTATAATCAATGACACAATAACCTGCAACAATCCAGGTAAACGTCAAAAACCTTCGGAATTGATCTCAATGGGGCGCGCGCTGTAAATAAATGAAGTCTGTTCAGCAAGTGTCACTGAAAAACGAAAAGTCGATCAAATCTAATGTGTGTGTTTGTGTGTCCGTAAAATATTTAATCATTGGCATTGGCCAAAATTCAATGAACAGACAATTTATAATTTTAAAAATAGATATTACCCATGATATATAGTACATCCCTGGCTAATTATGGAACAAAATTTGTGTGCGAAAATACCACAGCCGGCAAAGGCAGTACCTACTCAACCTCAGATCACGAAGAGCATAAGAGCAAGAAGTGTCTGACGACCTGTTTGGGTGCGAATTGTATTAAGCCAATTGCGATTTTTTTCGATGATTAATTATAATAAGAGTTCACACATTTTGACAGACGTCTAAAGGTCAATAATGTCAGGGAATCTGCTATAGTTAACTTTTGTTTGTAAAAAAAATGCTTTTAAGGAATGACAGTGAAGCCATTATGATGAGCAACTTGTCGCTAAAACACAAATTTCGTTTGACAAGTGCGAGAGTGTCATATTTTTATTGAATTATATATATTTTTTATGCAAAGCACTTGCCAAACAATATTAGCTTCCGTTCGTGTACCGAACCAAAATAGAATTTCGCAACAGGAGAGTGCTTAACGCACTCAATTTCGTTCGTGTTTTGTTGTAAGTGGGGAATGTAAATGTCATTTATGATTTACGTGCTTTTTAGCATTCTATGAATTTTCTGATGAGTGCATTCATTCAGGTGTTTTGACGGCTTATTCCGTAGACAACACTTCTGACACCAGAAAATTTAACACAGTAAAACAACTATGAATAATCAGTTAAGGAGATCATAAAAAAAAAAACAAAGTGACAAGTCGAAGAAGTCATATCTGACGGGTGTGTCTGCAGAAGATCACACCCGTCACAAGAATTGGTAGATCTTTATTATGATGACGTGTGCATGGAACTTAAGCGTACAGTCCTTAAAACCTGAAAGGAATTCACCGAAAATTGAAATGGCAATTGCTGTCAGTTCTTTTAAAGGAACGTCAGTGGTCAGTTCCCTTCAATTAAAATGGCGAAACACTTTTGTTCTTTTCGGTTGGCGATCCCGAATCAGGGCGTTCTTCTCTTGGATTAACGCTGTACAGTCAAACAGGTTTTTCTTGATTTTGAAGTTTTTCTAGGTTGTATTTGTGAAGCAAAATCTATTATGCCAGGAAGCTTGATACATGCGTTATATGATTGTGTGTGTGTTTTTGGTTTTAATTCTGGATTATCGGCCAGAAGCAAATTTCTCTTCTTTTCAGGAGAAGAACTGTCAAACGAGTGCCAGAAAAACAGTTTCAGAAGAGTCCGGAATTTCCTCGTTTAAAGGCGCAGGCACTGCTTATGTTAAGCAGATTTAGGCCAGGGCATTCAAATGACTGATGAGAATATTTTGTGGCAAACTATTGTTTTCAGACATAAGCATTTGCGTCATTTTGGAAGCGTGGAAAAAAATCCCGTTCGTTTACACAACTATCTTGGAATCCAATGACGAGCCTGATTTGTGAATCAGCCATATTTTTTCCGAAGTGTCGTAATCTTATGTTCTGTGTTTTGTGGGTCCTGCCGGTGCTATTATTATTAACTATGCTATTTGCTCTCTTAACTATCTAAAATTAGTAGACGCCAATAAATTTAATGACGTAAGTCGGAACGCGCAATGCATATATCTACATTATCCCTTTCAATGAAAGAGTTTTTCTTAGCGAAGCAGCTAATCAGCTATGACTTCCGCAAATGTGTTCCCCCTTCAGTCAATATCATTATCATTACATTGTTACAATATACATATGTATCATATCCCAGTAAGCAATAATAAATTCTGCACAGCAATTAGCAAAAAAGTAAACCTTGAGCTTTGTAGTAAAATTTGTACTCACCAAATAGATATGTACATTAAACAAATCAAACAAACCGAATGGTCGTATTATGACTGCATCACATTGTGGCATAATGTATTCTACTGATAAGATATCGGCAATCGATTTTGGGAACTCCCTTAAATAATATTTTTGGAGAATTTATCTTTGTGGCATTAAATGAATAGGATTTACACTCCTTCATTCTTTATGTTTTAACTGTCAATATTTTACTCATCTTTAAGAAATCGTACGAAAATAAAGTTCAGAATATCTCAGGGTTTGAAACCTTTTAAATAACGGTTTCCTCCTTAGTATTACGAGTAAGCAAATGTCCCATGGCTACGTTTGCATGCTTTCCTTCATTTTCTTACACAGAAATTAACCTTGTTCCTACTTCCATCTTATTAAAGTTTACTTTACTTTTCAGAGTGCGACCCAGATTTTAGGCCATCAGTGACAGCAGATTTGGAAAATTTACTCAACCGTTTGGAACGTCTCGTCGAACGACTCGAACGTTCAGTGTCTGCACGTGAGCTCGAAATCGCCAATAAAACCTTCGATTCGGTTCTCGAAAAGAAACGCACCAGCTTCGATTTGGAATCAGCAGAATTGCCACCGATTCCGAATCCCGAGTCTGAAGCAAACGATCCAGACAGTCAACAACAGCGCAAGTCAAAGGATCTCAACGAACGCATCGAGCGTATTGAGAACTCCCTGAGTAAATTAAACGATAGCTACAGCAAAGAGAACGACAACGACATCGACGGCAGTTTAGACAATATCCCAACAACTATTCTCGAAGAGTGTCTGCGCGACGATAACAATCAATCACCTTTGCCATCACCACCACCGCCAATAGTTGAAAGTATGAGCGTGTTAGGATATCAGGACATTGTCAGCGGACCGTTGAGCCAATATTTGGCTTTGTCGCAGAAGATTGGCGGAGATGTGGCCGCACATGCGAAACTGGTCAAGGCTGCCTTTGAGTGAGTATACATTTAAATCGATGGGAATAAAGTGTTATCACAGAAGTAATTTCTTAATTTTATTTCTTTTCTTACAGTGCACAAACTCAGTATGTGATCTTGGCATCGGAAAGTGCGAAACCTTCGCAAGACAGGCAAATGCAATTACTGAAGCCAACATCAGATCAAATTTCGGCTATCCAAAGTTTTAGGGAGAAAAATCGTGCATCACCGTTCTTCAATCACTTGTCGGCGATCAGTGAAAGTATTCCAGCACTCGGTTGGGTTTGTGTTGTAAGTATTAATTTTTTTTGTTTTATCCAATACAAATAACTGTCGGTTAGAAAAAAGGCTGGTAAAGTTAATACGTAGAATTTTAAAGGTAGAATTATCATGCGTAGCAAGCGAGACAAATCAGGTACCTTCTTACTAACAGTATTGTAGCCGTAATAGCTACCTGTGGATTTATTCAAAAAACTTAAATGTAGACATCGCTTGGTAAAAACAATTCCAGCATTGCCCTATGAGCAACGAGCTTCGTGCCTTGCCATGGCATTAACTCCGGGATCACCCCGTTTGCTAAGTACGAAAAAATCTATAAGGAAAAAAAATCGTGAGTGTGAAAAAGTCTAGAAAGACAAACCCCTTGAAAGGCAAAATCTTGAAAAAAAATTCAGAAAGCAGAATTTTTTCTATACCCCTATTCGAAATTCGAAACCCCTATTCTTAAAATGAAGAAATTTTACTTAGAAATATTTTTATACCCAAATGCACCTTTCCCAAGACCCATCGTGTGCCCAAGCAGTCCCCCACCCTTTATCTCCGGGGATATTAGGAGAAATATATGAATAAAATCACATGAAAATCATATGAAAATCACGTGAAAGTCATATGACAAAAATCACACGTGTCAGAAATTATACAAAATTCAAAGGAAAAGTATAGGTTATATTGAAGATTCAAGGAGTGGTTGAAGTACAAAATGTACAAGAAAACCAGCTGCGTTTAAAGAATTTGAAATTGTCGTTTCCAACCCTGGTTTTTCTGAACCTTTTAAAAAAAAAAAAAAAAAACGAATAAAAAAAGAGCTTGTTTTACCGTTTCCGCTAAAATCGGTGCCCATAGAATTGAAGAAAAACAAGCAATGCACTACTATTGAATATTCAAAAACTTCGAAGATTTGAACGTATTAGTATTTTCGAAAAAGATTTTTTAAAAGTATCCCTTATCTTAACGGTTATGGCGATTTTGTTTAAATCGATTGAAGTATTGGGTGGAATCCTCTAAGAGTATTCAGGTTTCAAAAAAGGGTTTTCACAGAAATCTATCTTCTTCTTCTTTTCATTAGGCGCAAACTTATGATCTGAATTGAGGGATCACAATCCGCCCACTCTTACTGCATTTCTTATGCTGTACTTGTGGCCTTGTGGGGTACGCCGATTGGACCTCAGAAGCTTTTGGTAGGCCACCCGGTTTTGGATCACTTCATCGCTAAGTCCAAAACAATTATGTTTTTCGTCGCATTTGTGCGATCCATTAATGTTTAGGCCTTCCCCCCTTTCGCGACTGTCTTCGAACGTTGTTTGCGTGGCCGTTTTGACAGGGTTCGTAGGATCCCGCCTTTGAACATTGCAATACCAACTGACCCGGTCATGCTCCATTTTACTGGAGAATTGTTCGTTTTCATGGAGGTTTGCTCGAAAACGAGTTCTATTATGACGCAAATAGAATTTTATACAAACTGCATAATAAAGATAAACTTTACTTTCAACAAAAAACGGACCGCTCCTGTGTGTCTTCATACTTGACGGTATTTCTTAATATATCCTGATCAATGTTTTGTGCCTCCTATACTGCCTCTGATACTTTTTTTGACTTTCTGAGAATTTAAAGCGATAACGCTGCCTAAAAATAGTCTCGTACTTTTCACTGCTGATTCTTAAAAAAATCGTGCAACCCTGAGAAATCAAGTTTTCAACGGACGCAAAATGGCGTAATGGACCAACACAATGCACAGCTGAAAAACAAATGAAATTTCAAATTATTTTGAAACTGTCCCGACAAAATTCTCAGGACACCTAAGTGCATTCATCGAATGTAGTGGTGCACTGGTTTACTGTCGGAGCTTCATAAGACGTGTAACTGTGGAAAAAAATGCGATCTGAGGTGCCATAATTCTGTCTCCACTGGCCATAACACTGCGATTAGCGGGAGACGATTAAAAATAAAATCCGAAGTGTCTCCACCATACAAAGGATTTATTTGAAACGAGCCCCTCTTTTTGTGTTTTGACTCCCAGAAGAGAGTGACGTTGACATCTCCCAGGAGCGAGAAAACATTTTCGACGTAAAAATTGCAATAGAATGTGTATTTGTGACGGATCTGTCATATGTGTCACAAATCTTGAAGTCTGAGAAAAAGATTAAAAGTTGCAGAAAAGAGGTTTGTGAAAAGGGTAACAAAGATTTATGAGGAAATTTATATTTAACTACTTTAAATTTGTATGATAAATCTGCGGATTTGTAGGAAATTAATTGAAGATTTGTGTTAACCGCGGATTAGTGTCCGATGGAGACAGTATAACCAACTTTCGCTGTCAACTTAATATAGTCAAGAAAGGCTGCGCTCTTTTATTGGACAATCCCTGGCTCATACTATGTCTCTACCCGGCAATAAAGCGGGGACTAACGTGATTTAAAATTAAACCTGAAGTGGCTCCACCGGACAAATATAAGATCAATTGTGACAGGTCTGTCATACAGAGAAGTTGCATTTCACAAGACGCAAACTTTTATTAAAGTCTTCGAATACGGTGTGAAGCATAAACGAGGTTTGTGCAAAGGGTGAGATTTCTTTTACATGCCGAGAGGATTTAAATTTGTATGGCTTGTTGGGGATTTGATAAGGATTTATATTAATCGTGGAAGTTCGAATAATACTGTTAATTGAATCCTGCATGAAAGATGTTGGCATGCGTGTCCCCTTTTTGATGGTGGGCCAAAAACAATTTCCTATGGACATATCAAAACCCAGTTTGCAACTGTTTTAATTTTGTAGGCGTTTTTATCTCTTTTCCTTTTTTATCCGAAAATTCAAATTTTATTACGTGGATACACCCAGCAATAACTTGAATTTTGTTCCCTTTTAGTCTCCAACGCCTGGACCACACGTAAAAGAAATGAACGATGCCGGACAATTCTATACCAACCGCGTACTAAAAGATTGGAAAGAGAAGGATCCCACTCACGTTGAGTGGGCCCGTGCTTGGGTCCAAACCCTCACCGAACTGCAAAAGTACATCAAGCAGTATCACACCACCGGTCTAGTGTGGTCGGGCAAGGGAGCACCAGCAGGTATTCCACCTCCACCCCCGTCGATGGCTGGTTGCCCACCACCACCACCTCCACCCGCATTCGACTTGGCATCGATGTCACTGAACGACGGTTCTGCTGATGAGCGCAGTGCATTATTCGCAGAGATCAACAAAGGAGCGGATATTACTAAAAGTAAATCCAAGAGCCTATGATCCTCTCTAATTATTTATTGACCGCTGTATCCTTTTTAGATCTGAAGAAGGTAACCGCTGACATGCAGACCCATAAAAATCCTACTCTGCGTACAGGACCAGCTCCATTTAAGGCACCACAACAAGTTGGTAAGCCAGCAGTTCCTCCGAAAAATGTTGCTGCTGCTGTCAAGGAACCTGTCTTCACTCGTGATGGCAAAAAGTGGCTTATTGTAAGTAAATTGTCAGAGTCTCGGGAGTGACAATGTTTAATGTTTGCCTCTTGCTCTAGGAACACCAAAGGTCAAATCCGAATTTAATTGTGGAGAACGCCGAGATGAACAACGTAGTCTACATGTTCAAGTGCGAAAACTCTACTCTGACTGTTAAGGGTAAGGTGAACAATGTCGTCATGGATTCGTGCAAGAAATGCTGTCTCCTCTTCGATTCGGTTGTCTCTTCCATCGAGTTTGTCAATTGCCAAAGCGTTCAGATGCAGGTAAAATAATGATATTTAAACTAGTTCTGTGGAACATTTTTTTTTAAACTTGTTGCTAACTTTTTAGGTTCTTGGAAGCGTTCCAACAGTTTCGATTGACAAGACCGACGGCTGCCAAATGTATTTATCTAAGGACTCTCTCGGTGTTGCGATTATAAGCTCCAAATCATCCGAAATGAATGTTTCTATTCCAATGGCTAATGGAGATTTCGTAAGTGTTTTACATGAGGAAGTGCCAAAGGCATATTGATGACATTTCCTTTTTCCAGTTGGAGCAGGCTCTTCCCGAACAATTTAGGACCACAATTCAAGGCAACACCCTTCAAACTGTCTGTGTCGACAGTCTTGGTTAAGCAGAAACAAATTGAACGCACAATTAAAATAATAAAAAAAAAACAGCCACTCCATCAGCCAGTCGTTGAAACTTTTTTTAGATATCATTAAATTAAAATTTTAATACTAAAACCAACAAAAGAAAATATAATCTACAATTTTTTTTTACTAATTGAATGCGCAAGCGAAAGTGTAGTACTTATAGAAAAGGCTACGGTAGCACAATGTTCGGATAAGTTTAATTCAAAATTATTTTTTAAATTCAAATTTTAATCATATACGATTTATTATATTTATGCATAAAAAAATCTGAATGAAAACCTTTTACTTTCGCATTAAATTTTATCAATATTAACTTTATTATTAGAAAAACAAAAACGTATTTTTTATTTATAAAACAGATAATAAATTAATAAAATGTTCTGTTCTTAAATTAAAAAAATAGTAATCCCCGAGATAAAAAAGTATTTATTGTCTACATTACTAAACAGTTAAGAAACTTAAACAATTTTAACAGTAATTCAATCAAAATTGTAAAATTCTCGTATGGAATTTATGCAAAAGTAGATAAAGTAAGAATTAAAGAAACCAATTTATACATGAAAGCAAAATAATTTTTTATTTTATGACTTATGTTTCAGGACTATAACCCTCCCGATTATGTTTAAACTATTCTGAAGTGGACTGCGCTACATACAGTCATATATTATACTCGGTATCATATTTTACTGCGATGGTCTTACTCCCTAATATCATACTAACCATTTTGCGGTCATTTTGTTGAAGCCTTACCTGTCAAACTAGATGTCATAAGCTTTATTTGCCATGCCAAATGAACAAGGATAGTTGAGCCATACATAAGCAAATTGACGTCGGTATTCCATCGTATACAAGTATACAATTACAATCCACACAAGGTCCACTAGATGTTAATGCATCTAGGATCCAAGTGACTAGTTGACGTGAATTTTGGTCTGGCGGCATCATCGGCAAAGACTATGAGAACTGGTCAATTTTAACTAATTTTTTGTAGCCTTAAATGGGTTATAAGGACACTGGAGGCATGCGGCTCAGCGGACATGAGCTACATACCGTGCTTCACGACAAATAGAAATATGTTCATTGTTCAATCTTCAATGATATCTCACCCAACCGCAGCATGAAAACCTTTTCGTATCCACATTCTACCAGGTGGCGCCAAAGTTACTACTTTATGTTCTTTGACTGTATTTTTTTACGAATGATAAATTTATGAAAGTAGCACAGTGGAACATTGCTCAAACAGGCCTACTTGTCATATGTTTAAAATGCGGAAGAAGAAAAACCTCGATCCATTAAACAACATTTTGTCGGTTTTTGCTGACTTCCTCAGGGGTATCCTGAGGATCGGGTATTTATTCCCTTACTTTAATTATTAAAAATAATTTCATGTCTCCAGCGAACGCTTCCGCGATCAATTTAAATCTTAAGCTGATCTAAAAATCGCGACGTTTGCCATACAAATTTAAATTCTCAATACAAAAAAAAAAATCCTAGTAAATCTCATTCACCCTTTTTACAAACCTCTATTATGCCACTTTTAAACCTTTTTCAACACGTTTATAACAGTTTGAGACAAGAAAAAGGAAATTGCAGGTGTCCACGTATGACAAATCTGTTACAAGTAATACGTTTTCTTTTGGGATTTTATAGCGAAATTGTTTTCTCGCTCCTGGGAAACATCATCGTCAATCTCTTTGGGAGCCGAAATGGCTTAAAAAGAGTGCTTGTGCCCAAAATTAATCCTATCTGGTGGAAACACCTTCGGACTTATTTTTAATCGTCTCCTGCTAGTTTCATTTATATGACCTTTGGGAACACAGTATAAGTCTTATAAATCTTTTTGACCTTTTTCACGAATCTCTTTTATGTCACTTTCAACCCTTTTCGTACACCTTTACAAACAGTGTGCGAATGAAAAGGGAAACTGAAACTGTGCACGTACGACAGTTACATATGTGGAAAATATTTTTTCTATCTACCTTTTACCATGACTGTCAAAATCTGACGTCTTTCACATTTATCGACCGCGGGATAAGGAGTCGATAATACCAGTAGACCGCAACCTGTTAAAAGCTCCATAGGGGATTTTTAAGAACAAATTGATTTTACGGGAAATGTTACCATCACGGTTCTTGGTGAACTAATATAGCGACAGATGCATTCCTACAAGCGGTAAGGACTAGGACCTTTCCGCAAATATGTTTGGACTTAGCATAGTGGGTAAGCTCCTGGCCAGTGGTTATGAGAAATCGAAGAAAGAAGCGAAAATATACTATCTGATACAACAATAAACGTTGCTGAGCCCAGCCAAAATAAAAGTGTGCTGGCCCATCTTCACCTCTGTATCTATGGCGAAATCCTTATAAGGCCCCCTGCCCTGTAAGGAGCAAACTACAAAATAGTTCTGTTTCCTTTTTAAGAGAAAGGGAATTAATTTTTTAACAACTTGCTTCTTCCAAAAAAAATTTTTCTGCCACTGGTTCATATTTTATGTGTGTCCGCAAAGGAACAAACAGGCGAATATAAAAATGCCAGTTTTACGTTTTCTGTCCTTGCAATCCATGCTATAAGCAGGCCAAGAAAAGCAAAAATATCCCTAGTCTTAAAATGCGAATTACTTTATGAAGTGCATCAATACTGGTCATCAGCTGGTCACACTGGTCACACTGTTGGCTAGAGCTCCTACTTAAATACACAAGGAATAGCACTTTTCTTTAAAAAAAGCTGTTCAATAATCGAAAGCTAGTACTAGTTATAAAAAAAATATATATTCATTTTGTAATTTACCTACTTGTTAATAAATTCATAATAATAATAATAATAATAATAATCGACAGATAAAAACGGCTTCCTTGTTCCTGAACAATAAATGGCGCCCAATGCTAGTATATTTTTTTCGCAGCTGGTACCTACATTTAGTATACATAAATTGAGAAAAAACCTGCACAAAAAAATAAAAATACAAAATTCGGTGGAAGTTCAAGCCATTAAGCGGAAACTGAATAAACCCATGCACAAATTCACCTAAAAAAGAACACTCTCATCAGAGCCGTAAACGTGAATTGTAAGATATTATTTAATAGATTGTCAGAAAATTCAACTCTTTGGGATGTAAGAAGGCTTTTTTAAAAGAACAAAAAATGTATCTAGCAAAACAAGAAAAATCGATTCGAGTCATGAAAGAAGAATCAAGTTACTTAAAAAAAAAACAATTCATCCTGGATTTACCTTAAGGTAAAAACTCTACCCTTCCACTCATTCTAATCTGTCAAACAAGATCGAGCGTACCTTGCATTCATTGTATTATGACTCAACCGAAGCTAGTTGGATCGCAAAAATCTCATGCGAACTTTATATTAAGTCTCCAGTCCTTTATATTAAGTCTGAAGATTAAATAAATCTTCAACTATTCTCCTACACCGCGGTGTCTTCACCGGACAAGCATTAGATTAATTAGACACGAGTGTCCTTTGGTTGTAATTTTAGCTTTCTAAAGAGTGGGGAAGACATTTCCTTATAAGAAACATATTTGTGATCGATCTATTTGTTAATCGATATTCAACTGATCTACGCGTCGCTAGATTTACCAATCAAATTTAAATTCTCTCGGCAAGGAATTAAAAATAAATCTCTTTCTCTCTTTTCACACACTTCTTTTACGCCCCTTTTTACCCTTTTCGCACAGCTTTATAACAGTTTGCGACTAGAAAAGGGAATCTGAAACGGTCCACCATTGACATAATATATATGGACTGCTGATTGGTTTCTCCGCTTATACACAGCCTGCATAACATATACACATGTGATTTGTGTTAACCTGCTTTTTTGCAACCTCTTTTGAACCTGCAACAAAAATGGGACCGCTTGTGCAGCTGTTTGTTACTGTTTGTTGGGTTGCAGAAGCAGCATTTCCCATTTTAACTACCCATTAACAGTCATTCCGAATTCGACCACGGGTATCAAATAGCGCGAGTTTCTATGTTCTTGATTGGGAACATCATTGGACCATGAGCGGAGACACCAACAAGCAGTCTATATATTATATTATGTCATGCTGTCCACATATGACAGATATATCACAAATAAAGAAACGTCATGTTTACTGTCCTTAAATTCCATAATGACAACAAAAGAGCACTCCAGTTAATCTTATGTTTTTTCTGTGGAAACACTTCGGGACTAGATTTAAACTATCTATTGCTAATCTCCGGTTTCCGGTGGAGACTTGGTATAAATTGAGCTTTATTATATAGTGTTACGGGACGTCCTACACCCGTAACCGCGGTTTTCGCTAACTTTCCCAAACTAATTTTACTGTCAAATTCCTTCGTTGGAGGAATTCGATTAATTTTGCAATCGTTTCATGAATTCCTATTATTTCTTCTCGATTTAAGTGGTAAAAGTAGCTAATTTTTAAAAAAGAACTAAAACCAAATAACGGGTGATTTTTTAAGAGGTTGAGAACTTTTTTTAAAAAAAAAACACAAAAAATTCGAAAAAATTAATGAAATATTTATTTGAATCGATAGTTTGAACCTTGCAATTTAATGTTTAAAGATAATTTCATGCAAATGTTGACCGCGGCTGCGTCTCAGGTAGCCCATCCGCTGAGTCCAATTTTGGCATACTCTTTCACACATATCGGCCGGTATCTCACGAACGAATGCATGGATGTTGGCTTCCAGTGCGTCAATCGAAGCGGGCTTGTCCCTATAGACATTAGCCTTGACATACCAGCACAAAAAATAATCTAATGGTGTCAAATCGCACGATCTAGGCGGCCAATTGACCGGCCCGAAACGTGAAATTAACTGTTCACCAAACTCGCCGACCATAAAATGGAAGCAGCGCGCGATGAACATTTCGAACCGAGCACGAATTTTGATAGTAAAATTCAATAATTTGCAAGCGTTGTTCATTTGTAAGACGATCCATGGTTAAATTGCAAACCAAACTGAAGCTGTTTGACAGTGACACAAGGTACTAAACACACGTCAGCTGTCAAAACCAGTGTTGCCAAAACCAAACCAGCTAAAAAATCACCCTTTATAACACCAAACTAGGAAGCAAACGCACTCGATAAGTTAATTGCAATGAAAATGATTAGAAAAGCAAAATTTAATGGAAACTTCTTTGCGCTTATTTAAACATCACATAAACACATAATAAATTCAGTAATTTATGCTGCTGTATGTCTGATGGCAGAGGTGGCAGAAATGTGACTTTTTGATTTCCTACGTTTTTTACGTCTGCTACATAAATGAAGTAGTTAATGAAGTTAAACGTAGTAGACGTAGCAATTAGACGTCAAAATGACATTTGCAATGTCAACGCAACCACCCAGTTGTCAATTCAAGATGCTTTTTCAAATTGCGAGGCTGCAGACGCATCGCCATTTGTCTTTTATTTAATTTCGAACTGATTGACTTTTCTCATACGCCACACATTCGGCTCTTCTCACAACCTTCAGTGTTTTCACCCGTTTATTATTCTTTGATTCTTTTGGAAATTTAACATTTTGACGTGTAACAAAAGTAGGTAGTTAATGAAACAAATCAGAGGCGTAGTTTACCCAATTAACTACGCGTAGTTAATCGAGTAGATTACCTGGCGTATTCTACTCTGCCATCTCTGATTCTGAGTGTTAATAGCACTTATTAGAAAAAATATCCTTCTTCCGGAAGTTCTCCACATTGCTGTGAATAACGCATAATGCTATCGTAAGCACGAAACGACGAAACTATAGAATTCCACGTATAATTAAATTAGTTAAAATAATGTGGTCTGGCAGCACTTGCACCTGAAAGAGACTACTACATTGCTTTGGCTTGTACTGTCCCTTTTTTGTTTTGAAACCAATTTGACAACCACAAAGCGAAAAGCCAAAATCCAACCAACGCTCTTGTCTGTTAAAAAAAACTGCAAAACATTCGCCGAAAACTAAATTAAATACTCAATAAAAAGTTTCCTCAAAGCAAATAGCCCCAATGCAAGAACCAGAAGAACAAACTCCTACAACTGAGCAAAACACCGAGACGCCGCCAAAGCCAGAAGATCTCTGTGAAAAGGATCCCGAAAGCGATGGAGCGGACGAAGACGACGAGGTAAGTAGTGTCGAATTGTCAAGAAATTAGCATAAAACCGCGCCATAAAACGCCCCATTTTTTGCACAGAGCAAAAGTGAAAACTTTGAGGGATTCAACGGCACCGGACGCACTGTAACCCTGCAAATGCTTATGGCCGCGAATGTCTTGCAGCCGGGCAAATCAGCAATGACAATCGAGTACTTGGGTCAGAAATTCGTCGGCGATCTACTAGCCGATGGGAAAATAAAGTCACAAGAGACCGAAACGATATTCCTGACGCCCAGTGCGTGGGCCATGCACTGCAAGCGGATAATAAACCCGGAGAAGAAATCCGGCTGCGGCTGGGCCTCAGTCAAGTACAAGGGCAAGAAGTTGGACGCATACAAGGCGACATGGCTGCGTAAGTGCGCCTTGCAAAAGGACTCAACACCCGACGATGGTACGTCCGCTTAAATTAACCATATCTAGCACTATTAGGTTTCTTAAATGATTACAGATCTTGATGCTGATGTTGATAAAAAACCAGACTCTCCCCAGCCCGTGATTAAGCGCACTGTTTTTCCACACAACACCATTAACAATCGAAACGTTATGCAGTGAGTGGGATTTGTGCCTCTTCCATGGACAAGTGTTGAATTGAATTTGTTTAATTTTTTCCAGTGACGCCAACGCACTGATAGAAGCTGTCCCATTTTCGGCGCTCAACAAATTGCAGCCATTCTTGCTGACCATCAACTCATCGGCACTGTTTCTTGCTGACTTCCATTGCCATCTGACAATGCACGAGGTGTGCGGATACTTTGGTGGCACCTGGGATGTGAATTCGCACAGTAAGTGGTTTGTAATCGAGACAATGTTGTTGGATAATTTGCCAGTTTCATTCGTTCTCCCTTGTGATCCTTTATTTGTTGTTGTTTTACAGCCTGGAAACAATTCTGGACCAATTAGCATTACTCATAATAAGAAATCTAGTTCTAGCAGAATTCATTCAGTTTATACAAATGATATTTGCTTAAAGCCCACTTAGTTTTCTTTTAATAACAAGTCAATTTTTGATAAATTTTGGATATTGTCCATTCTATCCATCTGTTCTCAGTAGATTTGGATTAGTCTTGCGAGGACGAAAACTATTTTCTATCTTGTTCAGCGTGCATTAAAAACTCTATTGTCCATCAGTTCAGAATTGTGTTAGAACTTCAATTATAGCACACTTGCCACTCAGAAAACAATACGAGTAGCGTTCTGATAGATCTTACTTCTGAAGAATCGTTATCTGATCTTACTCTCCTGGTTATACTCTAAGTGTGTCAAGGACTGCCTCATGGCATTAAAGGATATAAGCTTCCACACATTTATACTTTGCTGGGTTCCTGGGCACGTTGGCCGGGCACGTGGCCGGAAATGAATTGGCGGACGAACTGGCAAGGAAAGGTTCTGATATGGACATAACGATGGCTGACCGACGGGTTTATCTCCCTTTCAACACAGCCAAAAGTCTTATTGATCAATACACAAACAAACTAGCCGATGAACGTTGGCAACAGTCTAAAGATTGTATCATAACTCACAGCTTATGGCCAATACTCGACCTAAAAAAAACAACGACCCTTCTATCTCTCAGTAGAAATTTCATAAGAACACTCGTTGGTGTAGTCACGGGACACTGCACCATTGGTGTCATGGCTACACGAATGGGAATCTTTGCCAACGACTTCTGCAGAAGCTGTAGGGATGAAGAAGAAATAGAGTCTATAGAACACTTTCTCTGCCACTGCTTAGCCCTCCAAGAACGACGACAAACCTTTCTAGGAGTCAGGTTCTTTGATAGCCTGGACGACCTGGCAGGAATATCAATACTTGACCTAAAAAGATCAGGCTGGCTCAGTTAGTAAGACATATTTCCAACCATGTTTGTCTACCTCACAAGGGTAATCACAATGGGCCAATCTGGCCACCGAGTGAACTTGAACTAGTTGCAAACAACCCTTTCCAACCTAACCTAACCTACTCTCCTGCTTTACTGTTTGGACTGCTTACTGTCTTTTTATTCTCTAATCGCTGTTCCTGCATTTCGTACAGTCGTTGAATCTTCTCCGTTGTTAGTAAACGCAACTAAATCAAGAACTAAATATTTTAAGCTTTAATCAGGCAGTATAAATCTAACAATTTCTATCAGGAGATATTTTAAAATAGAGCCTCGAGTCGTTGAGGAACTCGTTAAAAGAAGACACGATTCGCGATACGAATTATATCCTCGAGACTATCTCTGCTGCAAATGATTTGAAAAGAATGACACATACCAAGAATTCTTTTAAAGTTTTGGAAGAACTATAGCAAACTTTTAATAATCAGCAGTATTCTGCGGTTTAGGTTGAAAACTACAAAAACATTTCACAAATTATTTTTTACAATATGTATTCGGGTAAATATCTTTACCATTTATGTATTACATTTGGGTTTGTGTATAAAACGAATGTGGAGAACTTTAAAAATTTTCAAGATTTTTCCTAAATATCATTTCTAGCTTGAATTTTTTGAAATAGTTTAGAAAATTAAGGGCCTAATCAAAGCTATTGTTGTATTGGCTTACTATAATTTAAAAGTTTATTTTCATGGTTTTATGACGATTGAGCAAGCAATTTTGGGTCTTTTGTATAAAAATAAAGCTTAAGAGTAACAGAACCGTTTCCCTAAAATATGTTTATAAAAAATACTATAACTTGTCTTTAAATTTATTTTAAATATATACATGTAAATATAGTACATTGGCATTTTAAGGATCATTCCAATGATCAGTGAAATATTAAAAGTCTATTTAGTGAAAAGACTTCATATAAATTTTATATTTTCTTCAGGCAAAACAAATTTTGTGACTCATAAGCTCTATTTTTACACCCATATAATAAAGGCCAGCATTTAATATTCAAAAGTGAAAAATTACAATTTACAATTCCACAAACATGATAATAATGGCTAGTCATATGGTCATTTCAAACGCTGCCAGGCGAACATCGTCAGGAACCTTTATATGGTGCTGACATTAAGTGAACTCTTCCTATGGTTTCCCATAAGAGAACAAGTATTTAAAAAATAAATAAAAGCAACAAACAGTATCAAAACACACAAATGTGGCTACCAATACTGCGAGCTACCGACTGCAAAATTAAGAAACAAGAAAGACAATGACGAAAGCATTTTATGAAAAATTATAATACTGCTGCAGTTTTTCGGTCTTGATCGATTTCTCTCTCTTCGAAACTCAAGTCGAAGTATTTTCCCAATCAGTGAGAAGAAGGAGAATACTAAAGTAGATAAAATAGCCCATTATGGTATTTCATCATCATCATTTTCGGATGCCGCTTATCCTTTAAAAGGGTCGCGGAGCGAGGGTGGCTAAATGGTCCTTCCATCTTTCTCGATCCTCCGCCACCAACTCAAGAGACTCCGGCGCAATCCCCAGACGGGACTCAGAGAGGTTCTTTACCTGATACCACCACCTGTTTCTTGGCCTACCAGGGTGGCGACGCGCTCGCAATTCGGCTAGCATGACCTGTCTAGGAAGTCTGTCATGGGGCATGCGAACAACGTGTCCAAACCATCGAAGAATCGATCGCTCCACTCGGAGAAGTAGCTGCTCAACATTAAGATTCCCACGTATACTGACGTTTCTCACTTTATCCCTTAGAGTAACACCAGCAACGCACCTCAGGAATCTCATTTCGGCAGCTTGTACCCGCGATCTAATTCTTTCAGTCATTACCCAAATTTCATGACCATAGATGAGGGTCGGAACGAACACTGAATTAAAAACTGAGATCTTTGCTTTCACTCCAAGCTCAGCTTTCTTGATGACCGGCGGGCGCAGTTCCTTTACTATTGCTCCAGCTTAGCCAATTCTACAGGATAACTCGGTATCACTCCTTCCATCTTTCGTGAAAAAGGCCCCGAGATACTTAAACTTCTCCACCTGTTTTAATGGAACTCCATTTATGTGCAGGGTACACTGCACAGGAGTTCGGGAAACAACCATCACTTCCGATTTGTTCACGTTAACTTTCATCCCAGCATCACCACAGACGCCTGCAAACCTATCCAGTGCTCGTTGAAGTTCCTCTTTGGATGATGCAAGGATGGCCAAATCATCTGCGAAAAGCAGATGGCTCATCCTGATGCCAGCCAATTCGAAACATTGCTCGCCAAGACTGCGCTTCACCATCCAGTCCATATATGCTATGAAAAGGAGCGGCGACAGAACACAGCCCTGGCGAAGTCCAACGCGCACATCAAAAGGACGGGATTTGACGCTATTTATCCGTACACAGCTTCTGCAGTTTCCATACAAAGACTGGATGGCTCTCAGAAGAGGCCTCCTCAGCGCATAGTCCTGCAAAACTCTCCACAGTGTATCCCGAGGGACTCGGTCATACGCCTTTTCCAGATCTACAAAACAGGCATAGACCAGTTTGGCATATTCCCAGGCCTTCTCAAGAATAACCTTCAGAGTAAAAAGCTGGTCGGTTGTGCCTCTGCTTGGCCGAAAGCCGCACTGTTCTTCCCGTAACAAAGGCTCAATTACAGCCCTGGAACGCGTTTCCAACACCTTCGCGAATACTTTTCACAGAAGACTCGAGCCCCTATAGTTGGCGCAATCTCTCCTGTTCCCTTTTTTGAAAATGGGCATTATAACTCCCGATTGCCAATCGCTAGGTGCCTTCCTGCTATCCCAGGCCACCTTAATGACACGTGTCACCTCTTCACCCATTGCCTTGAGCATTTCTGGCCGGATTTCATCAACTCCAGCAGACTTGCCAACTTTTAGCGATTTAATCGCTTTAGTGACTTCGTCTACTGTGGGACTATTCTCCGCCCTTATCTCGTCAGCAGTGGGATTGCCATCTTCAGTGCCCTGTTGGGGGTTCAGCAACTCCGAAAAGTGCTCTCTCCATCTGCGCAAGGCATCGCTCTCATTTGAAAGAAGTGTACCGTCCTTGGATTTAACTCCTTGAATTATATTCAACTTCCTTCCTCTGAGCCGGCGAATGGTCTGCCAAAATATCTTGTTTGCAGATCTGTAATCGTGCTCCAACTTTTCGCCGAACTTTTTCCATGACTGGTCCTTGGCTGTTCTGACTGCCAGATTGGAAGTCCTTCGCGCCTCATTGTACCGGGCTCGAGAAGTTGAGTTTCTACGTTGCATCCACGCAATGTAGGCTCTCTTCTTCTCTCTGATGGCTTCTTGAACTCCAGGCGCTTTAAACCAAGCAGTTCTTTTCTCACCACCAGCAGCTACCCCAAGCCGCTTCACACCACAAACATTTCCTGCAGAGGCAATGACTGCCGATAAAAACAGCTGCCACTCCTCCTCTACATTCAAAAGGTCAGTTGGAATTTGTTCAAACTTCTCCGAAACATACTGTGCAAAGCGCTCTCTGAAATCAGAGTCAGCATCCTGAAACCCACCGTATGCGGGTCACCAGTCTTGGTTTTCGCCTATGTGACAAAGGAATACTGTCACTGAAAAACAATTTACACAGCACTAAGTGGTGATCAGTTAACAGCTCAGCTCCCCTGAAAACTCGAACTTCACAAATCATTCTTTGAACACACTTTGGTATTTCAAGTACATTATTTAGAAAGGTAACCGAACGTATCGTTGCTAATATTGGTTTAATATTGAAAAGTAAAAAATTGCAAAAAAACAGTTTGCTAACATTTTAGACAGTCAACTAAAGTTTTTTCTAGGAAACTATTTACTAATTCGAAACTGCTTCATTTTGAAAAGATGGAGTACCAGCTGCGTTCCATTGGCCACTTGAGGTTGGAAACGCCAATTTCGAAACTTTTTAAATGCAGTAAGCTTGCGCTGGAAATGTTTCATACTTTAGCCAAATTTATATAAGATCGTCATTGCCGTTAACGGACTAGCAACCTTTAAAAATCGTCCTCGAAAATGTTCTTACGATTTTGAGTCAAATCTTCGAAGTTTTTAAATATTCGAAGTTTACTATAGTTTTTGCTAAAATCTCAGAAGATGGACTATGCCCGTTATTTATTTCAAAGCTATACTTTACACCGCTAAGGAGATAGAGGGGAAGACATGCCTTCTTTTGACCTTTTTTATAATTTTTTTTAAATTTCAAATCCATAAAACAACTTTTTGGAATCTTTTTCGGTTCTCGTTTAACTTTTTTCCAATATCGCAATTTTGTTTTTCTTAAATTCTATAGCCATCGGTTTTTGCTTAAACGGTAAAACAAGGTCCATTTTTATTTCGTTTTTTAAATATACTTCGAAAAACTTGGGTAAGAAACGGCAATTTAAAATTTTTTTTAACGCAGCTTGCATATTTTTTTACGCTTTGTGCTTGGACCAAATCTTGCTTTAACCGCTGAGATACTAGAAGATTCTTAAAAACAGTTTTTAAAAATGGTTTTCTGTTTTTGAGTGAAATCGCAGAAGGCTTAAAGTGGCGCTACAATCCGGGGTGGACCTGGGCCTCAGCCAACAAGCTACGCGAGCCAGCTCTGTCTCCAGATAGCCGTCTCCAGTTCCGCACGCGAAGTTCGCTGAGGTCCCCTTCCAATTGCGTGCGCCACCTAAGACTCGGTGCTGCTTTACTAGGCCGTCCCTGCGGGGTGGGTTCGAAGATTTTTCGGGCCGGTTTGTTGGTGTCCATCCGCTCTAGGTGACCCAGCCATCATAGCCGTTGTATTTTGACTCTTCTGGCTAGGTCGGTTTCGCTGTACATCCCGTACAGTTCGATGTTATATCTCCTCCTCCACTCTCCGTCTATACAGACGGGACCATAAATCGCTCGAAGAATTTTCCTCTCTAAGCAGCCTAAAGTGCTTTTATCCGCCTTTGCTCAAAAGGTTTTGAAACTTTTAAATTCGCTATGATTTTCCTTAAAATGTTTTACCGGTGTTTTTTTGCTTATACAAAAGCAGTTTGTTATTATATGCTTTGTTTCGAAAATATTCCGATAGGCTTATTAATTTTTTTTAACCTGATTTCGAGCTCGTCGCGTTTTTTTTTTTAACGTGCGGCTTCCATTTAAGTTTTGCGTCCAGAGCCTTTTCTAGATATTTCGCTTCATTGAAGTACGGGATTCATGCCGAGTTTTGTTTGTTATTTATTTTTTATGAGTAAAGTTAACATGCGTTGACTTAGTCTCGTTAAGGAAACTTTAAGCGTGCAGAAGTTTTCCTGTTGATAATTCAACCGTCGTATCAACAGCGAGAATAGCGAACGTAGCTAAAATTGTTCCCTCATCGTGAGGTATGTCTCTAGCATAAAGAAGAAATACTATTAGGCCAATAACGTTTAAAAAGTAAAGGTAAGTTCAGACTGTACGCCAAGTGGTGTTGTAAACGCTGAAATATACATAACTCGAATTTCAATCATAAGCCCAGTTAAAAAATAAAAATAATAAATAGAGTGGCGCAACAGCTCGAGGTGAACCAGGGCCAACTTCTCAACAATGTATGCTGGTGTGTTAATTTCTTTACATACAATACATAAGCCCAGTTGACAATCGATAAAAGTCGGACGTATATATGTCCAATTCGATTTAAAACCAACAATTCCAGTCCCAGGCGTGTGGCAACGTTCCTCCTTTGAAGCGTCTTCCAAAATTGAAAACCCCAAGCAAAAAGTTTTTTTCCGAATTTATCTATAAGCCAAAGCCAACTTCACTCTGTTTTTTTTTAAGATTTAAATCTCTAGGCTACGTCCACACTTTCAAACAGACTTATTTATAACTTAAGGTTACTGCACACTCTGACACGGCCGTCCTACAAGTCACATGTCCTCATGTGTGACTCAATCCACTCGGCCACATGACCGCATGTTTCATGGAACTTCTAACAGTTCCATGCACCAGTACAGACCATAGTGATTTTAACTATCGCCCTTACAACTTATGTACAGAAAACATCTACCATCCAGTGGTAGAAACCATACCAAAGAGCTTCGATGCAGCACGTTCACAACTTACGTTACATCTAAAATTTTCTTCCAGGAGTAGGAATCATAGTACATATTTAAACCCAGCACTACTTCCAACTAACACACAGAACATAACTGAAAATTGAGTCTGGTTCACCTCGAGCTGTTGTAGTGTCACACTATATTTTTTTAATTAAACAAAATATCATGTAAAGTTTAGACATATTTTTTTAAAACACGGCGTAATTTCCATGTCGTTTGCACAATATAATTTTAGTGTTATTTTTGTCATTCTCATGTCGGTTTTGTCATTCCCGTAAAAAGTAAAAATAACTTATTTTGATTGATTTTACATGAAACTTAAGATATTAAAAAAAAAATACCCGTCATCGCAATTTACATGTCGTAATTACTATGATAGGTTTTTGTACGTTTCATCTCATTTTTTTCTTTCCCATGTTGGTTATCATTTCATCAGTGAATGTTGAAAATAAGTTAAAATAAAAAAAATTAAGTGAAACATCGGTTTGAAATGTAAGTAAACTTTTCTGAATGCAGAGCAACCCTGAATTTATAAAATTTGTTCATACAAGTAAAATTCCATTTTGAGCGCAAATATATTACAAAAATATAAAAATATATAAGCAAAAGAAATGATCGTCTCAGATGCTTTTGCAAATATGTCTTGCAACTCGGATTTAATCAGTAAAAAAAAGAAAAACATAGAAGCAAATATTCTAAACATTTTCTATAAATTATTAAATAATTATACGCTAAGCCTTCAACAAAAGCCGAGTGATCGCTCCGTGTGTGACTTCATACTCTTTTAAATTTAAAATCCATAAAACGACTATTTGAACTTTAACTTTTTTTTTGTTATAAGCACTTGCGTTAGCAATGGATATTTTTCAAATATTGTAAGATATACAGCTTACACTAAGATACAGAATACCTATACAAAAAAAAAGATTGTTTCTGATGCTTTCGAGTTGATCCAAAGAATAAGCTGAAGATATAAAGTTGACTAGACATTTCCCGAAAATTATGGACCGGTTCTGAACTGTCTGATTTTGCTTTCTCAAATCATTTGCCTCAAAGCATCGAATACATTCGAGAAAACACATTTTTGAATCGAAATTTTGCGAGTGTTTTCTTTTCTAAAATGCATACTTCAAAATCGATGTTTCAAAAATTGTTCAGCAAAATGTTACTTAACCGTTTGTTTAAGCCTTGTTTTGTTGGGCGCTGTGGTACCCAGGATAAGTGCTGGTGCACCCTTTTAATGGAGCAGCTAAGGACTATAATGACGAGAAAAAACCTCGCGTGGAGGATGAAGGCATGTTTTACATGCTCGAAGTTCAGCTCGTGCAAGAACTCCAGTAAAACGTACAAAGCTAGTCCCAAAAGTAAACTGAGATAAAAACTCCTTAAAATGATAGCTATAGCAGTTAAATTGTTTAAGTGTATAATAAAGCTGTCTATTTCACTGGAGCTCTCTTCGTAAAAAAAAGAAGCGATAAAGCAATGAAAAACAGGACAAATTAGAACGAGTCCAATGGAGGCAATTCACAATGTTTGGGTCCTTTATTAGTATTAATGATTTGATCCTTTTGAGCATATGCGAGGCGATATTTTTTGCACCTTTCCACGAGAGTATACTAATCTTTTTTGTCCCAGCTAGTATTCTTACTTCTTCGACTCTTCTTCGCATAAATCTCATAAAGAACAGTTGGTTTTCGTGAAAATAATCTTATTTTGCAGGACTTGCAACAACAATTATCGATAAATAATCGAAAAAGCAAAGCTGAATAATTCTTATCCGCCTGTCTATATAAGTATTTAAAATTCTGTCTATAAAAGTATTTAAAATCTTCTATTTACTGAACTTCGGTCAAAAACTCTTTCCTGCAAACATTTCCTTTCAGCCTTGGCCATTACAAAAGCGTATCCATGCAGAAACAGCCGCTTCGACCGTTCGAAAGCAGCCGATGTAGAGCACGAAATTCAAAAATGCATTATGAAGGACCAGTTGATTCTTGTCGGATGGTATCATTCGCATCCGAAATTCCAAGCTGAGCCAACCCTCCGTGACTGTGACTCTCAACTAGACTATCAGATTAAGATGCGCGGCCCCTCGGAAGTGACCTACACTCCCTGCGTTGGACTTATTATTTGTAAGTTAATGACACAAATTAATCCATTTATTAACTTAACTTAACCTACCCTTTCTAGCACCGTATTTCGATGAGAATTCCACTCTTGAATCAGTTGCAAAATCAATTTGGGTAGTTCCGCCTGCCGAGAATCGTCAGACCATGGAATATGGTCGACCGATGCTAATGCAGTATTCTGTTCTGCCAGACAAAGAGTTCCCCGAGGAAATGCGCAACGAAATTCATTCATGCGTCGATTATTACCAACGCTTCCGCAACGAGCTGGTTAAATTTGGTGCGATTTTCAAGGAAGACATTACGTACATAGAAAAACTGAAGAACTCTTTGTATCCAAAATTCCCTCGTGAGACGAATGAGAAGGGATTCTGGAACTATATGCGTGCTGTGCTAGGCTTCGAAGAGGAGGACGAGTTTGTGGTCCCAGCTACAGCTCAGCTGGAAAGTATTAAGGAAGAACCAAAGCCAGTGCCGGTTCAAGTTAAAATCGAAGGAATTAAAGAAGAACCAGAGTGCAAGATCGATAAGAACTCCGCGAGCGAGTTGAAAGTTATGTCCCTGCAGGAGCAGTTGTGCTTACCCTCCGGATTAAACATGAATCCGACTAGGCTGTGCTCTCCGCTGGCTACCCCCAACCCGCCAGCCATACCAATTCCTAGCACGACCCCGATTCCACCACCTCTAGTTCCAGCGCCAGTTTCCTCCGCCAACAGCACGACACCAACTGCAACCTCGTCACCACGAGACAGCCCCATCACGATTCCATCGAACTCTGTGAGTCCTGCTAAATTCGAAATTCCTGTGCGTGCAAGCCCTTCACCCGCTAAATCGGACACATCGTCCAACCGCACCCGCAACTCGCCAGCACCGAGCCCTGGAAAGTTCAGTGTGAGCGATATTTCCCGCAACAGTCCCAGCATTACGCCGAACAAGTATGAACCGCAGCCATCTCCGCTAGCCACCTCGGGTGCTTCTGCCAATGATTTAATGGCTGCCAGTCTAGCTTCGTTGGCTGGCCAATTGCCGCCGAACTTCCTGCAAACAGACATTGCCGCTTTGTTTAGGGGTCAACACTCGAAGGATTATGGCAGCTCTTCCTTGAATCAACTCGCCGCAGCTGCTGCGAAAGTCGGCAACAAAGCAAACTTAGATCATTCCACGCCCGGCCAACTAGATACAAGTGTGTACACCACAGCGGGAGGATTCAACATACCCGGTCCATCGCGGCCGGCAATGGAGCAGTCATCTTCATCGTGCTCGTCCACAGCATCTACAAAGTCCATGTCGAAGCAGGAGCGCGCAGAATCACGTTCTTCCAAGTCATCGGCAAGTAACTCGTACAAGACTAAGTTGATGAAAGAGTTGGACGACCTGAAGAACGATCCTTTAAAAATGAGTGAACTCATGCGCTCGCCCGAATACGCAGCCCTTTTGCTTCAGCAGGCAGAAGCTCTGGGCGCCACTACATTGGGAACGCTGGGCTTTGGAGCTGACTTTTCTTATCTCACCGGTGCTGGCAGCAGTAACAGCTCTAAGAAGCAGCAACAAAATACTCCCCTCGCGGCAGATTACAATAATTTATTGCAGGCCTCAAAGCTCCTTGGTTACGACTCGTACATGCAACAAGCCAAGACGAGCAACGACTTGAATGCATTCCTTCAACAGCAAATGGCTGGTGTTTCTGCTGCCGCCACATCATCTTCATCTTCTTCTAAAAAGCAGCAGCAACAAGCTCAGCAGGCTGCCCAGCAACAGCAGTCCCCACATCCAGATTACACCACACTCCTTCAGACCTACTCGAAACTGTTTGAATCCAGCAACCAGTACGGCTCAGGCAAGCCCTCGAGTGCTCATCACGAACTCTCGGCTTTACTCGCGGCTGGCGTAGGTGGTATGGGCGGAGTAGGAGGTGGATCTAGTTCATCTTCCAGCAACAGTAAAAAGAAACAAGAAGCTCAACAGCAGCAGCAACAGAACGACATGCTCAACCAGCTGCTGCAATCGGAGAAGAACCAGTCAGACCTCAATGCTCTGCTCTACCACCAGAACAAGGCCGCCGCCGACCTCAACGCACTATTTGCAGCTCCTTCATCAAGCGGTGGAACCTCTTCGAAAAACTCCGCCACAGATCCAGCATCATACTACAACCAACTGGCCCAGGAAAAAATGCAAGACTACGCTGCATTCTTCCAGCAGCATCATGGCAAATACGGAATTCCCGATCCCCTGTCCAAGTCCACTCTGGCCGCTAACAACCTTTTCATGTCGCCATCTGCTCTGCTGAAACTACAACAAGAATCTCTTAATGCCATGATGATGAAGCCGCCCAAGTCCACCTCTTCGTCGTCGTCTTCCTCAAGAGCGCGCGAATCTTCGGCCTCTCCAGCTCAGGAGCGTCTGACACCGACAAAAAGTGGCCGCGACAGCTCAGGCGGTGGCTCACAATCCGGCATTAAGTACAACTTCAGTGCTGTTGATTTAGCCATATCCAGTGTATCCAGTAATACTCCGTCGCCGGCTCCATCCGATGGTAGCAGCTCGTCAAGACGGCCTTCCAACACTCCGCCGGTGGACTTGAGTAGATTGTATACTGACCTGGCTCCACCGACTAAGAAACGCATGGAGTTCTCATCGATTGCTGATTTGGCGGCTCCACCACCGAAAATTCCCAAAACCAGTCAGGACCGAGATGATATTTTAAATCTCTCTTCAAACGAATGAATTTCCAAATTTTCACTAGGTCGCTTTTTCTTTTTTGAAAGCCCAAAAAAAAAAATACACATTGCTCCTTTTCCAACACATTTCCTCTTCTTCTCTATTCTTTTAAGTATCGCCAACAGTATTTTCTGATTCGCATCACATTTCTTTTTTACGATTAAAAAAACGTAAACATCATTGTACCCAATAAAACTACTTTAGGCTACATTTTATGCATGTATTTGTGTTATTTTAACAAGTGTAACATGGAAAATAAATTATTAGTATTCAAGAAAACTTTTTGTTGTAGCATTTTAATTATGAGAGTAAATGTATAAAAATTTTCAAGCACAAGCTTCCACCCAAGCCACTACCCGGAGAAGAAACAATATAAAGACGAGGGCAGGACATCATACAAAACCTTAGTCGTATCCTTGGTAGTTCCAATTTGCTCACCTGATGGCGAAAATTTAGGTTGGTCATCATAAAATTTATTTTCTTTTACCGCATGTGAGAGTCGCCGAGTGAGAGCGGCTTAATGATTCTTTCATCGTTCCCGATCCTCTGCCAATTTGATTCCATCTATCCGCACAAGGTTTCTGCAGTTCCCATATTAAGTCTGAATGGCTCTCAGAAGAGGCTCACTCAGCGCATTGTCCTGAAAAACTGTCCAGATTTTAGGTATCTCGAGGAACGCGATCATAAGCCTTTTCCAAACCTACAAACCACACAGACCGTTTTGGCATTTCCCAGCTCAGGCCTTCTTAATAACGACCTGAAGAGTAGACCTGGTCGGTTATGCCGCTGCCGAAAGACACACTGCTTTAACCGTAACAAATGCTCGATAACAGCTCTGCAACGCGCTTCCAACACCTTCGCGAATACTTTTCCGTGAAAGCTTAACACATTTATACCCTTAGTTCGAGAAAATTCTTGTGCTATTCTAAAAGAGGCACATTCCTGTTTGCCAACCGCTAGGTACTTTCCCTTTTCCCAGGCCACCTTAATGACACGTTTCAAGACGGATTTCATCAAATCCATCTGTCATGCCAACTTTTCAGCAATTTAATCGTGTTTCGCAATATTGTGTTCGTCTGCTAGGGGTCTTTTTTCAGCCCTAATCTGGTTAGCAGTGGGATTACCATCTGCAGTGTTTTTTAGGGGCTGAGCAGCTCTCGCAAGTGTTCGCTTCATCTTAACTTCTTTCTTCTGAGGCGGCAGTAGTCTGCCAAAACATCTTGTTTGCAGATCTGTAATCGTGATCTAACCGATCGCCAAAGGTTTTCCATGTCTGTTCTTGGCTGGCCTGACTGCTACATTGGAAGTTCTTCTTGCCTCATTGTACCGGGATCGGGAAGTTGCGTTTCTATGTTGATTTTACAAAATATAGCCTCTCTTCTTGTTTCTGAAGTCTTATTGAACTCCGCAGGTGTTTTAAACCACGCAGTTCATTTCTCTGAAAATCTGAAATCTCATTTCTTTCTCATTCTGAAAATAGGTGATATTCCTCGTCTACAATTAAAAGATCAGTTGGAATTTGTTCAAACTTCTCCGAAACGTGCCGTGTAAATGGTCTTTTGTAATCAGAGTCAGCATCCTGTAACCTTTCCAAATTTATATGGTCACCAGTCTTGGTTTTCACCATAGGAATACAGTCGCTGGAATGCAATTTGTAAAACACTAGTTGGGGAACAGTGATAGCTTAGCTCCTTTAAAAACGCGATCATCACAAATTATTTTTTAAACACACGATGGTACCACAAAGAAATCAATTAAATACCTCTGACTCAAAATGTACCGGTACCAAGTGAGTTTTTTTTGTGATGGACAGTAAAGGTCCAACAAGTTCCCTCGGTTCCTGTTTTGAGTCGGGTCACCACTCACCGTGCGTCCCAAACCCAATTATACTCTTCCAGGTAGGTACTGTTGTCCGTGCTAACATGAGCATTTGGATAAAGAACTCCATTTCTGCCACTGTATCCAGGGTAGCATGAACTTTGTTCAAGAAGACCGCATACTCTGACTCTCGATTTGGTGCATACGCATTACTTACTTACTTACTTAAGGTGGCGCTACAGTCCGGGGTGGACCTTGGCCTCAGCCAACAAGCTTCGCCAGCCAACTCTGTCTCTAGCTAGCCGTCTCCAGTTTCGCACGCGAAGTTGGCTGAGGTCCTCTTCCACTTGCATGCGCCACCTGAGTCTCGGTGCTCCTCTACCGCGCCGTCCCTGCGGTGTGGATTCGAAGATTTTCCGGGCCGGGGCGTTGGTGTCCATCCGCTCTAGATGACCCAGCCATCGTAGACGTTGTGTTATGACTCTTTTGGCTAGGTCCGTATCGCTGTACAGCCCGTACAGTTCGATGTTATATCTCCTCCTCCACTCTCCGTCTATGCAGACGGGACCGAAAATCGTCCGAAGAATTTTTCTCTCGAAGCAGCCTAAAGTGTTTTCATCCGCCTTTGACAGGGTCCATGCTTCTGCACCGTAAAGCAGGACTGGGATGATGAGGGTCTTATACATGGACACTTTAGTTGCTCGAGAGAGGGCTTTGCTACTCAATTGCCTCCTTAGCCCAAAGAAACAGCAATTGGCAAGAGTTATCCTTCGTTTGATTTCAGCGCTGGTGTCATTGTCTACCTCATTGTCTACCCTAACTACCTCAAAATTATAGCTGTCGATGGTGATGTTTTGTCCAAGACGTCGGTGTTGGGTGTCTTTTCTTGATGACAGCATATACTCGGTTTTGCCCTCATTGACTGCTAAACGCATATTCGCCGCTTCCGTCCCAATACTCACGAAGGCTTCACTGATATCACGCTTTGTTCTACCGATTATGTCAATGCCGTCTGCGTATGCGAGTAGTTGAACGGACTTTTGAAAGATTGTACCTCTGGTGTTGGCGCGAGAGTTCTGCACAATTCTCTCAAGTGTGATGTTAAAGAAGTCGCATGACAGCGCATCGCCTTGTCTAAATCCTTTTTTGACATCAAAGGGGTCGGTGAGGTCTTTGCCGACCTTGACGGAACAGCGTGAGTTTTCCATCGTCATCCTGCACAGACTGACGAGTTTGGCAGGGATGCCAAAACTAGACATTGCGCTATATAGCTCGTCTCTATAGATGCTGTCATACGCGGCCTTGAAATCGATGAAGAGGTCGTGTGTATCGATTTGGAATTCCTTGGTTTTCTCCAAGATCTGCTGCAGTGTGAATATTTGATCGATGGTGGATCGATGTGGCTTTTCTGGTCTAAAGCCACACTGATATGTGCCTATCAGATTGTTGACAAACGGCTTCAGGCGTTCACACAGTACAGCAGAAAAGATCTTGTATGCGATGTTAAGAAGATTTATGCCCCCGTAGTTGGCACAACTCAGAGGGTCTCCTTTCTTCAGGATCGGGCAAACAATGCTGAGGTTCCAATGCTGAGGTTAATGCATACGCATTAACTAGATTCAAATTCGATCGGTTAAGCTTAAACTTTAAGATCCTGCCCTCCCTCCAACGGCATAAACTCCAATACAGTTTCCGACAATCGCACAACCACACCCGCCTGTGCAGTCATGTCATGTAGGACGCTAGACCAAAAGAGCCTTTACCCATCAGCGAAGCCTCTGGGTCTGGAACCTTTCTACTTCATTGTGGAGATGCCTAGCATCGAGATGATACTTTTTATCGTACCAGTTCAAGTTGGTTCTTCTTTAATAGTGACGAGACGTTCCATTTGCCAATTTAAAGTTGCCATTTTTGATTTCTAGAATGATCATCTAAGCTCTCATTTTGACTAAGCGCTATCCCCCTCCGCTCCCCGTAAGGGATAGCGTCACCATTGCCGGGCTGCTCGTAACTTACTCGGGTGAAGCCCGGTCGAATGCTGAGCGGGACTTTCCGACCACCAAGCGCTCGCATGCTGACACCCCTCAAGCCTAGCTCCATAAGCGTGCCGCGGATTACAAGGATCAGCGCATATCCGATTTTCTCTCGGTGGTTAGGGGGGTGCTGTTAACTTTGATACCAAACTGCCAGGTTAATATTTCCGATCCTAAGCTGGACAATGGAGGCCGACCAAGAAGCCGCTCATCCCGAGGCAGAAGCTTCTGGATCTCTATCTATTTTCTGGGATTAGGCACTGACCTGTTAGCCCCACAATATGTATCAGGCGCTACTGGGTTTTATTTAAAGCTTCAGGTTGATCATTCAGTTATAACTTTACTTCTAAGGGTGGTGCGACCAGGAGTGTATCCCCCTAACAGTCACAGCATCACTTCCGGCATACCTTTCTGCAAGGCTATTCTAATCCAAACCTTGTAGGAGGCAGGCAGTAGGCCACTTAGTCTATATATAAATATTCCTGCAAAACTCTCCAGAGTATAACCCAATTGCTCCGGTCGTAGCCCAAACTATATACTCCGTGAGTTAAATTCTAAAAACCTGAAAAAGCCTCATAAGACTCTTTTATATACCCTCAGAACAGGGAAAAAGGGGTGCTTTTTTATGTAAATTAAGTTTGCTCTTATAGTATTCTTATGCAGAGCTAAAAAAGCGTCAACTCTATGATATTGACCTTTTATATCAATGCATGCGACTACCACCTCTTTAAACTAGCTCATAGCTACAAACTAACAACTAAACTACAACTAAACGCAAAAGAAACTTTGGAGCATCTTTTGGTTTAGTGCCCTGCTCTTGCCTTCTATAGTTTTAAAAATTACCGGGAAAACTAATTTAAGGACTATAACAACATCCCATCTAGGGAGGGATAGCCCTAAGAACCTAGAAGAAGGATAGGTAGAAACAATTATAGATCTTTTACGTCGTAGTACAAGTAGGTATTCATACTCGCACCTAATCCAATTTCCAGTTCAATGGAAATATATACCTATGTACCTACATATGCACAAAAGTGATCCGTTTTTAAGTTGGCTTCAGAGCAAAATATTTTATTAGGAGAAAGCCCATCCAACCAGAACGACCTTAAAAAAGTCGAAAGACCCAAAAGAGTAATCTTGACTTGAAAACGCTTTCGAAACTTACAAATTAACTCAACTCAGCTTACACTCAAATTAGATAATCTTTAGTAGAATTAATTTAAATTTTCTCCACTTTTGGACGTAGCTTAGTGTCCATTTTGTGCGACCACTTCTGTAATTTGCGCATTTCTGATAAAAACCTGAAGGGGGTGTGTCTCGTCTTTCATAGTAAAGTAGAAACCTAGCGACTACTCCGAAACACAACTAAGTTCCTTGCACTAAGAATGTCCTCACAAAAATTACCAAATGCCGTTCGAATATGTAAAGGTGTTAAAATTATAATTTTTAATTTACCCAGCGTAAATTCTGTTTCTTATCAAAAATAAAAAAACAACAACCATGTATGTATCTTCGTATGTACCTTCGTACCGCCATGAAATTTATTCAAACCCATGAAATTCTTGTTTTTCATTTCGAGACTGGTTTTCACCTAGATCTAGAACTGCAAAATAACAACAACATTTTGTTTACTTGAAGATCCTATCCTCTCTCCGACTAGTAACATGGAGGATTATTATAAATAGCGAGATCAATTCGTCGATCATAGTTAGTCAGTGATTTTGATTTCTCCTGATCGGTTAAATTTTAAACGCCTCTTATCAGAAACAAAAAGCCATGAGTGATTACAAGGTATAAAATAAGCAAGTTGGATAATGGTGACTTAAATATTTGATTTGATAAGTGCGACTGTGATATTGCAAAATCTTTTTTAAATCATCGAATATTAACATAAAATTGGAAAAATTAGTTACCATGTCAGTGTTTGCTAAATCAATAAGAAAGAAATATGTAAATAAGTTCTACATTGCTTAATCGAAATCAAATTTAAATTTTAAATTCGTAAAGCTAGTTTTAAAGTGAACAGTCATTTTGATTGTTGTGTTGATAATGTGGATGTTGATCGAGTTTGCCATAATAAAACTGTATTGGTATCTTAACTTTACTGAATAACACGAGCTTATTAGTTATCGAATGGAGGCTGGTCACTAAACAGCTGATAGACAGGAAACAGAACCCTATTATACCTACGTATTGTATTTCTTGACAAATTGTGCGTAGGATCGATCTCGTGCGCACGATCGTTTCAATACTTGCGCGTAGCATGGTTTATCGGGCTTACACCGGGAAGGATTTCAAGTAGTAACAGAAGCACCATACACAACGAAAAATGTGTTTTTTTATGCGTTGTTTTATAAGCTCGCGTGCATCGCCGAAATACTGACAACGATGTACCCTAGTTTTTCAAGCATAATTTCTTTTCTCAAAGTGAGTCCGTGGGTGATCACATTCTAAAAACCAGTGAGTAAATGCTACAGTGTGTACGCAGAAGTTACAGTCCGTAAAACGGACCGTTGAATACCCCATCCTATCCCACATTGTCAAATGCTGATGGCATAGTTATTTTTTGACATTTTATAAGTAATGCAAACTTATAAAACCGACCCTAATTACAAACTATTAATTATAAGATATTTCCAAGTTACACTTAAATGTACGTAAAAATACAATTTTTTGGTTCAAATTCAATATTTTTGTAAAATCGACCCCTAAAAGGGGCGTGGCTAAGAACTTTATATGAACGAAATCTGGACTGAAATCTAGTTTACCTAACCTTCCAATTTTTTTTGTTTCAGGCTTTCCTAAATTACGCTCAAGTCCAGTCGAAATAAAGTTTTTCTGGAAAATTTTAGGTTTTTCTTCAATTCTGCCTCCAAATGTGGGCGTGGCCCAAAGTCTTGTATGAACAAAATGTGGAACTAAGCGTTTTCTACATAATATTTAAGCGAATAAGCGTTTATTACATAATATATTATTAATTTTTTTTCAATTTCGAGCAAAAATATTGAGTAAACTGCATTTGATTTACCCTTAAAATAGATGCCCTTAAAATAGATGATAAAAGAGGTTTACCAATTAAATTTGTCTTTTTTGTCTTATATTCATCAGGAGATGCTAAATGTCAAAGCCTTTTAGAACGTCTTACAGTTTTTATAACTCTGGAGGTAGTTGCACGTTTCGACCGATTGTGGGCGTGTCTAAGGGCAGATTTCAAAAGTTTTTACACTTGTACTGCTTCGCATGACGTAGACCTCACGTACGAAGTTTCAGCACCCGAGCTCAAAATTTAAGGCCTAAAAACATGTGACATACAGACGGACGGACGGACGGACATGGCTCATTCGATTCAGAATTCGGTCTCGATCATATTCCCTTAAGGTCTTGGGGGTCTACCGTTATTATTTCACCGGGTTTTCAGTTATTCTCAAATAAGTATAACATATTTATTAACTCTTTTAAAGCTGGATTCACTAACAAGCTTTGACTCCATCCCAGCCTGACGTTAACGAGTTAAGCCAAGGAAATTTAATGTTTTCTAACTCAATTTAAATTCGGCGTCAACTTTTTGTTTTGCAAACGTAATAAAAAGTGTCAAATGACATAAAATGCCAGCTCAGGCATTCAACGTATACGCGAACTTTAGTGACGAAAAATTTTGGACGTATCCTAGCTCTTAGGCCCAAAAAGCCTGAAAGCATGTCATAAAAAAAAAATCCTGGTTTTTCCGATGGATGGCGAAAGAGAGAGTGTCACAACGAAAGAGATTTTGTGTGACTCGCTTGCCGGTAATGTACTAATAATGTAATGTCTAATACTATGGGTTATCGAAACGCTTGCTTGCGGTTATATGAGATTACGTGGGGTGCCGTGGCGTAGTGGTTGATGTGTGTGCTTACTACGCCGGAGGTCTGTGTTCGAATCCTGACATCGTTACCTGAAAAAAAGACTCGATCTTTTTCACGGTCCCCACCTCCACGAGAGTCTGACAAGCCCTCCAAAATATCATTTGTCTTAAAAAAATTCTCAAAGTGCCGTCCGGTAGGTACATATTATATTATATAGGTAAAATTAATATATTATTTATTATTGATATATTAATCAATATTATTAGGTAAAATTGTAGGTACATATCTTGTATGTGAAGTAATAAACACACACAGCATACATGGTTGAGAAGTTGGCCCTGGTTCACCTCGAGCTGTTGCGCCACTGCATTTTTTATATGAGCTTACATATATGTCCAGATTCATTGTTTTGCCATTTTTACTGCCATTTTTCTGAAGTCCTAAAAATGCCGTACTGCCCAAATGAGACATTTTGTTAAACTCCGATTTCGCTTAAAATTTTGCCTGTATTTTTGACAGATTAAAATGTCAACTAAGGCTTTCAAAAGTTAATTCTCAGCACTTTTGACATTGACTGAATACTTCTGGCGAAAAAATGAACTTGGCATTCTGTTGAAAATGCCGGGTAATTAATAAATTGGTTGGTGCGTGGGTCTTGTGACTAAAAAATGTATAGATACTGTGTTACTGCATAAAAAATGTAAGTGCAAGCTAAAGATGGAAGGACAATAAAAAATAAAAAGGATAAAAAAGGGATTTGATTTTCACAGAGGTAATTTATGATTGTGGCACAACAGCCTACATGTAGGTTATTTAAGAACAACTGATTCACTTGCCGCACCATATACCTACAACTACTTTGTGACACATGTTAATTACAGTGGTATGCATCCTAATACCAATTGATATACGAGAAGTAAATTTGGCAAGTAGCCCCAGATGGCCCCAGAAGGATGAGAGATCTTCCCATAGGATACCAACGGCCGGCCTGTTTGAGTGCACAATTCATATACCCGTTCCTGACTAGTCAATCGATCTAAGGGGGAATCGAACTAAAGACTCACCCCTCCTCACAGACTTCAACCATTCACCCCCCGGAACTGCCGTTAAGTACTTCGTCGCGGGGTAGGATAGCAACCAAGCTATTCGTCTTGTGGTAGTTGGGAGGGATACCTCTAATGGGTTTACGCTTTCGTGGAAGCGAAGCCATCAAGTTGTGGCCAAGCCTTACCCATTTCTTTTATTGGTTTGTGTTGCGCATGAATGTGGGTATGTCTGCTTGTCTGGGCATTTGTAAAGGTACATCCCGAGGCCGGTTCTTTCTACCTGTTTGCCCTCTTTGTCGTATCGTTAGTGTTTCCATCACTCTTAAGATCCCTTTGCGCCCTTTGTGGCTGTACCATCATGGGCATTGGCCAAATACATGCTCCACGTCTTCTGGAGTATCCCAGCAGCCTGCACCTGCACGATGGAAAACTGGGGGAGTCATCGTGCTTAAATCTGTAGATACATCTGAAAACAGCCATGTCCCGTTAGCAGTTGAAACAAGTTGAAAATCCTATGTTTGCGGTACATTCACTTTGCTATCATGGAAATAAGACGATGTGAGCTTCGACCCTTGGACTAAACAATCCAACGTAGCTGCTTTCTCTTATTCTCTTATACTTTCTGATTCAGTTGTTTCGGCTTTATTAGACAATTGCCCTTCTTGTCTGATCTGAGCTTAAAGACCCTCTTTGCAGTTCTTCTGCCATTATGTCCATTGGTATCATTCCATGCAATAACGCAGCCAACTTCATCTCAGCTTTTACGAAAGCCGCTGCTCATCCAGTAGTTTTGCTGTTAGAACTATACCTACCGATATCGTCCGCAACTCCTACAACTTCAGACTCGCTGAGTCTTTCGAGGCGGAAGACGTCATCGTACATCAGGTTTGACAGTATAGGTCCCAGTACTGAGTCCTGTGGTACTTCTCATGTCACGTGGTGTTTCTTTATTCTATAATCTGTATGGTTCTCCGCCAAAATTAGTGCATCAAGATTTTCCTGAGCTTGCTTGGTACTCTACTGTTCCGTAGTCTTAATGGCATCAATAGTCGAGCGCGGTTGGCGAATATCATAATGGTGTTCTGACAAACCGCCACTTTCTTTAATGGCTCCGTCTTCGTCCAACATGCTCTCTATTATCCGTTCCAGAATTCTCCCTGCCGTATCTAGCAAGCAAATTGTATCCATAGGTAGCAGTACGAGTCTCTGCTTCTTCCATCGATCAGGGAAAACTCGCTCCATAAAACCGGCTTTGTACACATTAACAAGCACGTCTATTTTGGATTTAACAGCATCTATAGACACGAGTTTTAGGACAATGTCGACCTCTCAAACTTGACAGTTTGTAAAGAATAACGATGGAAAACTAACGCCGTTCCGTCAAGGTCAGTAGACACCTCCCGCCGAACGGAGGTTTTTTGATGTCATAAAAGTATAATGACAAGGCGACGCACTGTCATGCGACTTCTTTAAGATCATTGTTGAGAGAATTGTGTTCGAGCTCCCGCGCCAACACCAGAGTCATAGTATTGAAAAAAAAAAATTAGAAGGTGAAAATATTTTGCAGATTTTTTTTCCGATTTCCACGTGCATAAATGGGTGGTTTTTTAGCACGTGGAAATCGGGCATAACCAATATCGGCTACTTCGGTATTATGTACTTGCTATAGTGGGCGTATTGGTATCTTTGAAAGATTTTGGAGTTTTAGTCTCCGTCCATCCTAGTATTCAAAAAAAAAAAAAATTTTTTTCCGATTTTTGTCAAGTGGTTGATAAAGACTTATTGCTACAGAAGTACGAGAAGGCCGCTCCTCAAATCCCTTCATAGAACCAAGTCAAAAAATTACCTTGTCTCATCTTAAAGATCGCTGAGAACAGAACTAACAAAAGAAGCTAAATGCTTCCTATAACCTATACACCTTACACCGACTTATAAGTAATTTTTCGTTTTTATATCCTTTTTGAATTATTGAACTAAACTATTAAGAAATTGATCGATTATTTTTATCAATCTATTATTTTTATGAACTTTATTATTCAAGTACCTTTCTGGTTTTGGAGGCTATTTATCGTCTGAAGATCCTCGATGCCCAAATGCATTGCCAGAAGGCCAAAACTCGCCACAAAAATGTGCTTACGGACTGTACGCTGAACAGCTGTCAGGATCAGCCTTTACAGCTCCTCGGTCAGAGAACCTAAGGACATGGCTGTATCGAATCAGACCAAGTGTTGTCCATGAGCCTTTTACAAAGTATGAAGCTGGCAAATTTCTCACATCTAATTGGGATGAACAGCATCCCAATCCTAATCAAATGAGATGGAATCCTTTCGATATCCCTTGGACAGGTAAGATAAACTTTGTCGAGGGATTGCATACAATCTGTGGAGCTGGAGATGTTAGAAGTCGCCACGGCATTGCTGTCCACGTATATTTGTGTAATTCTTCCATGAAGGACACAGCTTTTTATAATAGCGACGGAGACTATTTAATCGGTATGATGAAAATTTAAAGGTAAAACCAATATTATAACCGAAATTCGTTTGACAGTTCCCCAGCAAGGTGCCTTGGACATCATCACTGAGTTTGGCAAACTGAAGGTTCATCCAAATCAGATTTGTGTCATCCAACAAGGAATGAGATTTTCAGTCAACGTGGAAGGACCTACCAGGGGCTACATTTTGGAAGTATTCGACAATCATTTTCGCTTGCCGGATTTGGGACCGATCGGTGCAAATGGACTAGCAAATCCGAGAGATTTCGAGGCACCTGTTGCATGGTTTGAGGACTATGAGGTGAACGGTAGGGTCTCTATCAAACTCCATCTAAATTCCTTATATTCACTCCTAACTCTTTGCAGAATACAAGATTATTTCAAAATTCCAAGGGGCATTGTTTGTGGCCAGACAGAAGCATTCACCCTTTGACGTTGTTGCTTGGCACGGAAACTATGTGCCCTATAAATATGATCTTTCAAAGTATATGGTTATAAATTCCGTCAGCTTTGATCATTGCGATCCAAGCATCTTTACTGTGCTTACCTGCCCAAGCTCAAGAGTGGGGACTGCCATTGCGGATTTCGTCATTTTTCCTCCAAGATGGTCAGTGCAGGAGAACACTTTTAGGCCACCATACTACCACAGTGAGTGAGAATCAAGGCCCTAGAGGGCTATAGCTTTTATAACTTCTTTTTTCTAGGGAATTGCATGAGCGAGTTTATGGGACTCATTCTTGGCAAGTATGAGGCCAAGGAGGATGGCTTCAAGGCTGGTGGTGCTTCTTTGCATTCGATAATGACACCACATGGTCCAGATCGTAAATGCTTCGAAGGAGCTTCAAATGCTGTTTTGAAACCTGAAAGAATAGCAGAGGGCACACAGGTAAGAGGGAACCGAAATAAATTAAGGGAAGTATTTATTTATGTATTTGCAGGCGTTCATGTTTGAATCATCACTTAGCATGGCTGTTACAAAGTGGGGTGAAGAAACCTGTCAGAAGCTGGATGCTAAGTACTACGAGTGCTGGAAATCTTTGGAAAAACATTTTAAAATTTAAGCTTAAATAAAGGAAAATTCAAACAATCCTTAGGTTTCCCAATATCCTGGAATATAATGCATCGCCATCAGTAGAATGCGAGAATTTTTGAAGGAAATTTTTGAGGAACGTTATTAACAAACTAGGGTGTCGTGGCGTAGTGGTTAGTGTGTGTGCTTACTACGCCAGAGGTCTGGGCTTAAATCCTGCCATTGTCACCTAAAAAAAGACTTGTTCTTTTTCACGGTCCCCACCTCCACGAGGGTCTGACAAGCCCTCCGAGAGTATCATATGTCTTGAAAAACTTCTCAATGTGCCCTTCGGATTCGGCAAAAAATTGTAGGTCCCCTTGTATGTGCAGAAATTAACACACACAGAATATATTGTTGATAAGTTGGCCCTGGTTCACCCGGAACTGTTGCGCCACTCTATTTATTTATTTTTTTATTAACAAACTACCCGCTTAAATAAAGGTGAAGGTAAAAAGTAAGCCAGCTCTTGGACAATGGACGTCCTTGTAAACTAAGGCTGCATCAGGGTTCTTCCCAAGTATTGCCGTTGCAGTTTAGACCATTTTTGAACACTTAAGAAAAAAATCTATCCCAACCTGAGCTAGGTTGAACTGTGATATTTACATTCTTTGTCAGTCAATGTGATCAAACAAAATAATCCGTCTGCATAAGGTGATCACAAAAATATATCACCTTACGCAGACGGATTATTAAGTTTAAACGATATTGTTCCAAATCGTTGCTTTATTAAAGCTTGCGATGTAAAAACATTTTCTTTATTGATGAGTGCAGATAGTCACCCTAAGTAGAGGAAAAAAAAAACCAACTAAGCAGAAAATTTGAAAACTGGGGACAGCTTATTTTGACGGTGATTGATCGAGAGTGGCCAAAACATGGATTAACTGTTGACGACACGACAATGCAAACGAAACGTGGACAACGAGCTTCGGATCTGCACGTGGAATTAAGAGACCTTAGTGGAGGTCCTTTACAACTAAAAGGCAGACACCACTGACATCCAAGAAATGCGGTGGGATGGGCCGGGCAAAAGGAAGATGAAAAATTGCGAATTCTAATACGGCGACTGCTATCGACCTCAAAATCAGCGCTTTTTTGGATTTCGTTTCATTGTTCGAGGCAGACTTAGGCAAAAAGTCTTGACCTTCAATTATGTGAGCGCCTCACGACAATCCACATCAAGGCTAGAATCGCCAAAATTAGCCTCAAATGCGCGCATGCCTCCACATAGGAGAAAGATGACGACGCCAAAGTTATGTTCTCCGAGATCCTGGGTAAAACCTATGAGCAATGTCCCAGCTACGACATTAAGATTGTCTTTAGGTGATTTTGATGTCAAGGAAGGGAGGGCTAAAGCCAACCCGACTTATACAACGGAACCGGCAGCACCCATAAACTCGATAAAGTTCCACCTGGACGTCGAAGCCATCACAATGGCAAACAATAGGTGGAATAACATGTGGGGTGCCCTGGCGTAGTGGTAAGTGTGTGCGCTTACTACGCTGGAGATCTGGGTTCGAATCCTGCCATCGTCACCTGAAAAAAAGACTTGTTCTTTTTCACGGCCCCCACCTCCGCGAGGGTCTGACAAGCCCTCCGAGAGTATCATTTGTCTTGAAAAACTTCTCAAAGTTCCGTTCGGATTCGGCAAAAAGTTGTAGGTCCCCTTGTATATAAAGAAATTGACACACCAGCATACATTGTTGAGAAGTTGGCCCTGGTTCACCTCGAGCTGTTGCGCCACTCTATTTATTTATTTATTTATAGGTGGTATAACATCAGCACATGTCTCTCTTCCAAACAAATCTGACCAGAGCTCGATCGTAGAAAAACAAAGAGACTCATCTCCTTCAATAGGCTGAATCATAGGAAGATAATTGGGGCCCTCACAGGCCACTGTCTGTAGTAAGGCGACATGCCAGAAGACTTGGTGCTCCCTTCAACGATTTCTGCAGAAGTTGCAGGGATTAGGAGGAAGACGAGACCATGATTCACCTTCTGTGCAACTGTGCCGCCCTATAGGCACTGAGAACGAAAACTTTAGGTGAATAAACTTCTTCGATGATCTTAATGATCTAGCGCGACTCGATCTAAAGAGGATAATGAATAATTGTGTATCACAAAACCCATCCCGCCTCCATAAGGAAAATCTATAGGCGAGCAAGCACCTTACAGTGGAGCGCCAAATATACCCCATTAACACCTCCCAAGCTTCTTTCCCAACAGAACCGGCCTGGTGAGGGCTCATACCGATTCGGTTGCCCCCACCTCTCCGCTCTTGTGGGAACACTAGTACATATTCCTCCTCTGGTACGGGTTCATACCGCTTCGGTTACCCCTACCTCCCCTATCCCCCCCCCCCAAAGGTTAACTCTTGAGTCACCTGAGGTACGGGCTTACACCGAAATGGTTACCCTACCTCAGCGTCCTCAACGAAGAAACATCCTCCGGCAACAGTTTCCCCACCTAAGCTCTTCAATCCTTAAGGCTAACTCTCACTTAGGGGCAAAATAGCAAACCAAAGATCTAAATCTAATTAAGGGAGGGAAAGATACCCTATTTGTCCCCCACACCACACGGAATGTAGTTAGTAGTACTCCTACAGTAATTGCCATTCTTCTCATCTCTCCACTCCCCACCATACCCCAGTGTTTTCCCTTACAGGGCTGGATCGGTGTGGGTTTATACCGCTTCGGTTGCCCTCACCTCTACACCCCCACGGGATTACCAACACATAATGCTAAGATTCACACCAAATCGGTTACCCCTGCACCTTCCCATCCCCGAGGATAATCCTTAGCAGAGAAGCAACAGGTTTGGACTTATACCGAAACCGGTTTCCCCTGCCGGGCTTCCTCTCATAAAGGAACTATTCCTCACTGACCCCCCACTTTCTCTTCGACCTCAAGTAAAATTTGATTGGTGACCCTCGGTACAGGTTTATACCTTCACTGGTGGCCCAGACCCCTCCCACCCAACCGGGTAGTCATCATTTAGGTCCTCGGGCTGGTAACTCCGGTCCTACTAGTTGTATCACAATGAACCTCCTTTGGTCTAAGTGTGTCCCTGCCCAGCGGGTACAGCCACCCAACCTAACCTAACCTAACCTAACCTAAGGGAGGGCATCTGTGGTCGTAGGTATGGTCGGAAAGCACAGCTTGCACGACACGACGTCCGACAGGCTGATCGACATTTGCTGCGGGTTGACACGTTGTGGTAGCTAGACACAGTTCCCGCATCTCAATACCATCATAGGAACATAGAGATCTCCCGATCAATCAACCGTCAACGAGATTAACCACATTGTGTTTGATGAAAGGCTCTCTTTCAGCCACATGCCTATCCGAGCTTTCCAAGGGGCCAACATTGACTCGGATCACTACCTCGTTATAGCCGAGGTACAGCTGTGCATATCCCGACCAACACCGAGAAATGGAAATACTGTGAGGAAGTTTGACGTCGGCAGGCTACAATTACAAGAGATCTGCAGATCCTCCTGGAAGCCTTAAGGAAAGGAAGGTTCCTAAAAACCTTCCACGAAGTCCTATGCAGCAAGGATCAACTGTTGATAGCTAGTGGCAACATTGCCAAAATGCCATCAGAGATGCCGCCTCTGAAGTGCTGAGTTTCACACGGCCACCTTAACAAAACAGTTGAATAGGAAGAATACAAAGCGCCTCTGCATAGAATGACTATAGAGAGCTGCTCGTGAGCTCTACGACTGCGAGCAGAGGGGGGGAGAGGAACTCACTCCGAAGGAAAAAGAGAGAGCACGCGAGAAATGCAAGGTTGAAAAGATAGAGATATAGTAGGTGCAGCAGGAATGAGAGTCGAAAGTTTTACCAGAGGATCAAAAAATCCCTGCGAAGGGTATAAACTGAAGCCTGTAAGGACTGAGGGAACATCGAAGTGGAATCGCAGTCGGTGCTGAGGGTTTTGAAAAACCGTTCTGAAGACCCTATGACGGCGAAGACGAACCAAATACCTCTGTCAGGCAGAAAAACCATATAACCCACGGTGAGCACGTAACCGACGACGAATACGAACGATACCGCCCACCTAACCTGGATGAAGGGAAAGTATGTGTACATGCTTATGTGCAACAAAGAAGCCGGAGGAGACAGCCTAGCTGCCGAAGTTTTTAAATCCGATAGAGGAAAACATGCCCGACGAATGGAACCTCAGCGTTGTTTGCCCAATCCTCAAGACTAGAGACCCTCTGAACTGTGCCAACTACAGAGGCATCAGCCTTCTTAACATCGTATGTACAAGATCTATTCTGCAGTACTGTGTGAACGCCTGAAGTCGTTTGTTAACAGCCTGATAGGCCCATATTAGTGAGGCCTAAGGCCAGGAAAGTCAACCATCGATCAAATATTCACACTGCGGCAGATCTAAGAACAAACCCAGGAATTCCAAATCGGTACTCACCACCTTTTCGTCGAGATCAAGACAGTGTATGACAGCATCTTTAGAAACGAGCTATGCAGGATGACGGAAAGGGGATGAGGAGTCTATGCAGGATGACGATGGAAAATTCACGCTGTTTCGTCAAGGTCGGCAAAGATTTCACCTTACCCCTTTGATGTTTAAAAAGAATTAAGACAAGGCGAGGCGCTGTCATGCGACTTCTTTAACATTATACTTGAGAGAATTGTGCAGAACTCCCACGCCAACACCAGAGGCACAATCTTTCAAAAGTCCGTTCAACTACTCGCATACGCAGACGATATTGGCATAATCGGAAGAACAAAGCGTGATGTCAGTGAAGCCTTTGTGTGTATTGGGATGGAAGCGGTGAATGTGGGTTAAGCATTCAACGAAGGCATAACCAAGGATATGCTGTCATCAAGAAAATACACCCAACACCGACGTCTTGGACAAAACATCACCATCGACAGAACTTTGACGTAGTTAGGGCCTTTGTCTACCTGGGATCCGCTATCAATTCAGACAATGACAATCTTTCAAAAGAAGAGGCACAATCTTTCAAAAGTCCGTTCAACTACTCGCATACGCAGACGATATTGGCATAATCGGAAGAACAAAGCGTGATGTCAGTGAAGCCTTTGTGTGTATTGGGATGGAAGCGGTGAATATGGGTTTAGCATTCAACGAAAACGAAAACAGCCTTGAAATCAAATGAAGGATAGCTCTTGCCAATCGCGTTTTCTTTGGACTCAATTGATTTAGCGAAGCCCTCTCTTTAGCAACTTAGCTGCCTATTTTTAAGACCCTCATCTTCCTAGTCCTGCTTTTCAGAGGCATGGACCCTGTCAAAGGCGGATGAAAAGGCTGCTTCGAGAGGAAAATTCTTCGGACGATTTATGGTCCCGCCTGCATAGACGCAAGAGTGGAGGAGGAAATATAACATCGAACTGTACGGGCTGTAGATCGACATTGACCTAGCCAAAAGAGTCAAAATACAACGGCTACAATGGCTTAATCATCTAACGCCCCGGCCCGGAATATCTTCGAACCCATCCCCGCAGGAACGGCGCAGCAGAAGAACACCGAGACTCAGGTGGCGCACGCAAGTGGAAAGGGACCTCAGCCAACTTCGCGTGCGAAACTGGAGACGGCTTGCTGGAGACAGAGCTGGCTGGCGGAACTTGTAGGCTGAGGCCCAGGTCCACCTGGACTGTAGCGCCACCTTATGTAAGTAAGTAAGATATTCAGCTTCGGACGTATTAAAGCTTTGTCCACAAGCTGAAATTGATGAATTTACCCAGTGACATTTGTTTAGAAATGTGAGTGATCAATTTATCACTCACTGGGCAATCACTGGGCGTTGGTGTCCATCCACTCTCAGCAATCGTAGACGTTGTGTTTTGACTCTTTTGGCTAGGTCGGTGTCGCTGTACAGACGGGACCGTAAATCGGCCAAAGAATTTTCCTCTTGAAACAGCCTAAAGTGTTTTCATCCGCCAGGGTCCATGCTTCTGCACCGTAAAGCAGTACTGGGATGATGAGTTTATACATGGACACTTTAGTCGCTCGAGAGAAGGCTTTGCTACTCAATTGCCTTCTTAGCCCAAAGAAACAGCGATTGGCAAGAGTTTTTCTTCGTTTGATTTCAGCGCTGGTGTCATTGTCTGAATTGATAGCGTTTTGTCCAAGGGGTCGGCGTTGGGTGTCTTTTCTTGATGACAGCATAATATACTTGGTTTTGCCCTCGTTGACTGCTTCCGTCCCAATACTCACGAAAGCTTCACTGACATCACGCTTTGTTCTTCCGATTATGTTAATGCCGTCTGCTTATGACTTTGAAAAATTAACGGACTTTGAAAAATTGTACCTCTGGTGTTGGTGCGGGAGTTCTGCACAATTCTCTCAAGTATGATGTTAAAGAAGTCGCCTGACAGCGCGTCGCCTTGTCTAAATCCTTTTTTGACACCAAAAGGGTCGGTGAGGTCTTTGCGGACCTTGTCATGGTGCACAGACTGACGAGTTTGGCAGGGATGCCAAAACTAGACATTGCGCTATATAGCTCGTCTCTATAGATGTTGTCATACGCGGCCTTGAATTCGATGAAAAGGTGGTGTGTATCGATTTGGAATTCCTGGGTTTTCTCCAAGATCTGCCGCAGTGTAAATGATCGATGGTGGACTTTCCTGGCCTAAAGCCACACTGATATGAGCCCCAGATTGTTGACAAACGGCTTAACCGTAGAACCACAGTGAGGTAGCTGTGGCGGTAGTAGTAGCGGTAGTAAGAGCTGTCAAAAGTTAAAACACATGCATTCAGTGTATTGCGCGCACAATGTGTGTCTGTGGCGGTAGCGCGTAGCTGTGGCGGCAGTAAGAGTTGGCCAACTTTTAACTTTCGTAGCGCTACACGGTTGACAGCGCTAAACGGTGGACAGTTCAATACAAGTTAAGTAAACAATGGAGGTTAAATCTAAAGAAATTTTATGGAATTTGTGTCAACCGTTGTACAAAAATATTAAATCTAGTTCAAATTAACTCAGAGTATCGGCATTGTATATAAACGAGGTTTTTGTTCAGCATAGCCGCGCTACACCGTTGTGTTCAATTTTTTTCCGTACTACGCCACATGGCTCCGCGGCAGTACTACGTACTACTGCTACACACCACCGCTACGGGCATTGTGGTCCCACGGTAAGGCGTTCACACAGTATACAGCAGAAAAGATTTTGTATGCGATGTTAAGAGGACTGATGCCTCTGTAGTTAGCAAAACTCAAGAGGCCGATTAGAGGCGAAGCGAATCGTATCCTATTCGCCTTTTCTTGTTCGATCCGCTTCGCATAGGGCTATTATGCAATTCGACCAGCCTTTTTCGAATTTGCATGTTTGATTGAAAATAAAAGAGCAATCCTAGATCAATTCGCAACACGAAAAATGCGATCTCCCGATCTTGGGAGATTTGATCTGAACTCACTTACACATGCAAACATATCTTCTGTCAAACGCCAAATCAAAGCAATTTTATTTGTTTAAAATTAATGTGCGAACGTGTTTGTTTGTTTCCAGCCCGTGTGTGTGATTTATTTTGCCACCAAACGGAGAAACATGTTTTATTGAAACGAGCAGTTCTCGATTTTGAGAGCAATTCTTTCAAGTTGCAATGAAAAACGCTATTAGTAAAACATTAACCTCCGACATTTAATTGACAAAAGCTAATTTACAAACTTCATGATCCAATGTAGATTCACTAAGTTATTCCGACTATCGAACGAGGCATTTACATTTGTGCTTCATGTGCTGATGGTTTCTGCAAACCAAATTTGACAACACTGAGCCCACTTTCGGTTGTCTTTAAATTCAGGAGGGAAATCACCTCTTCCTCCATAGCCGACAGTGACATTTGTTTTTTTGCGCCGCACCGCCGCTTCCGCGGATGCATTTAAGGTTGTTCCGTACTTTGGCCTTAGGATGGTATTTGTACTCTTTCCAAACATAAGAGCACAAGAAATAAGTATCAAAATCAATAAAACAGTCAAAACTTAACCGTTCACTTACTCTTTTCCAACCGTCGATGTTTTGGTCCAAGGCTGTTAGGCCTTTTGCTGAGTACGTCCCATAGCTCGTTGGATCTGGCCTTCTACTCCAACCCAATCAAAACTCCCATTTCAAGCTCCTTGTTTGATTTCATAAATTCAACCAATGCTTCAAATTGGTGAACATTAGTATTATTCTTTTTGTTTTGACTCCTAAATAAAGCAATCAATAAATAAAACTATCGAAATTTCGTAACAAAATTCTCTTTATTTTGCTTACATTTTCCTTCGCCTTCGTTCGCTTTAAGATGCGCCACAAAAATACCTATTGCATTCGACGTGCGCCTTGACACTTTGAATTCGCCTTCGTATTGCATAATTGGACGAATCCAGACGGGAAAGCGAAGAAATCGCAACCACATTCGCCTTCGTTTTGCATAATTGGGCGCATTCGCACAAGAAAGCGAACCGGTCGCACATCGTAACACGAAAATCGACCTATTCTCTATTCTTGAGGATCGGGCAAACAATGCTGAGGGACAACAACAAGCTGAATATCTAGTTATTCAGTTATTTATGGTAAAAGTCAACCAACCGACCCAATATATTTTTCGATGTTTTGAAGAAAATAAAAAGCCAAACTTTAATAATTCAACATTTTCTTATAATGTATTTTTTAACGTAAAAAAGTCTTACAGAAGTTTAATTGATCTCTTATGTGTTAATTTTGTTAAAAATCTAAATAAGCATAAATTATTCATAATTGTTTTGCCTTTTATCATTAGAATACAATTATTTTTATGTACAACTTATAGTAGTTTTTTCTTTAAACATATTATCAGAGAAGCTAGATTCTCTGCAGGTAAGAACGAAACGGAAACGAAAAGGAAGCGTCTCCATGACGGATTTTGGTGTATTAAATACTAAAATTATGATTCGATTGAAATGTACAAGCACACGATAATGTAATTATTCGTACAAAGTGACTAAGTCTAGTCCAGTTCTCAGAATGGCTATTTACACATTGGTACAGAGGCGGAAGAAGGAACCGTTCTAAGCGAATAAGCAAACGCCGTTGGATTTTTATTCCAGGAATGCGAAAAGAACCATCAGTTGATTCCCGACTCGTACTATCACAGATTAGAAGAACGCAGGCGGAGAAGGTGGAATACGGTTGGACGCGCCACCTTGCTCGCTATCCTAGAATGTTTTCTTCCTGGGATGCAAGAAATTGCATTTGGGGCCAAGTCGACAATGGCCGCGCATGAATTGCTTACACACTCGACTGTTGCTGCCGCCGCCATTGTTGTTGCCGCGGTTAAAGTTGCCTCTATCTGGATTACCATCGCCAGGTCCAGCTGGTCGCCAATTGTTATCGGAATTGAAATTTTTTCCGCCTCCGGATCGCCAATTGCCACCACCACCGCCGCCACCGCGATTATTGCTGCGATCATTTCCACGTCGGTTGTCCGGGCCAGGGCCACCCATGTGTCCGTGCATTGGTCCAGGGCCGTTCATTTGTCCAGGTCCTCCATGCATGGGTCCGGGCCCATTCATTGGTCCCGGTCCGTTCATTGGGCCTGGTCCATTCATTGGGCCTGGTCCGTTCATTGGGCCTGGTCCGTTCATTGGTCCGCCACCCATTTGCCCATTCATTGGACCACCACCGCCCATCGGCCCGCCCATCATTCCATTCATGGGGCCACACGGTCCATTCATGTTCATACCTGGTCCAAAGTTCCCAGGACCATAGTTGGGTCCAGGACCAAACTGCGGTGAGCTGTTGCCCATCGATGGCCCATTGTAAGGCCCACCCATGTTCATGTTCATGTTGGGATTCATTCCACCGCCGCCCATTGGCGACATGTCACTCGTTGGGCTGGCTGGCGACATTCCCAAGCCCGACATCATGTTAGGGCTTCCCATACTCATGTTGTTGAACTTATTGCCAGGCATTCCTCCGGGTCCGCACATCATTCCTGGCTGTGGTCCCATATTCATTGGCGGCCCATTGGGTCCACCCATTTGCCATCCGCCAGTCTGTTGTGCTGCAAACGGAATAAACGGATTGAATTGATTTCGGTTGGTGTACATATCGCCACCAGGGCCATTCATAAAGTTCGGGCCATCTTGTGGAGGTGCACCCTTTGGATCCGGCCAAGGCATACTCGTAAAATCATTCACGGCATCTGGATTTCCCGTAATGTCGTCCAGCGGAATCACAGTGAAGTCTGTATGGTGCATTGGTTCTATATCCGGCTCCGTTGGTGTGTCAGGGATCATAGCATGAGAAAAGTACAAAGCGCGAAGCGTTGTCTGCTCTCGATCGGCTTGGATTTTGCGCTCTCGACTTTGATTTCCCTCGGGATGATTTGGTACATCGTCTACTAGTATCAGCGGCACCCATTCAGTCTGAGGTGCCATGTTATCTTCCGAGTTGAAACCTCGCCGCACCATGCTAAGGGCGTCGCGTTCACTGAACCGCTCCATGTTCTTCATGTCGATAAAGGTCTTGGTGACATTCACTCGTTCATTTTCATCCAACTCGAAGAAGCGTACCTCTTCCAGTTGTTCTTGCGGCCTCCACTTGAGCTTCTTTTTTGGTCCTTTACGGCGATGCAGAAGCAAGACACCAGGGGGTCCATTTGGACCGCAACCAGGACCTGGCTTCTTTGGAGATTCTATGACTTCTTCGTCGTTCTCAGGAGACCTTATGCTGTCGCCTGTGTTGGAGTCTTCATTTTCCTTTCTATCCTCCTTGGTTAAATCGATCTCAGCGGTGGTGTCTGACGTTGACGCTGCTTCTTCGCTGGCGCCATCTGATTTCGCCTTTTCATTGCGTACACGCTGCTCAATATCTTCTTTCACTTTCTTCAGCGGGATGTCATCGTCATCTTCTGTATTTGTGGCTGCCTCCTCATCTTTGTCTTCTTTGGACTCTGTGGTCGATTCATTTGCACTACTGGCGTTCTTGTCCTCTTCCTTGCTTTCGTCCAGTGTGTCTTGGTAGAATTTGAGCGGTGTCACTCGGTTTCCTTCAGGACTAATTGGTGGGGATGTGAGACCATCCTTGCCAGGCTCCTTTGAATTGCGCTTACGCTTGCGTGCGTCTTTTTTCGGTACCATAGCCGCAGACAGGGCATCCGAGAAGATGTTTGTTTCCACGAGCGTTGAAACTGAAAAAGAAAATAAATTATTAGTAAAAAGGTTGCCAACGGATTGTAGGAGAAAGAAAATGTTTTAAAGTGTGTTCCTGCTTTACGGTGCTTTGCTTATGATCCAGCTACGGCGATATGTAGAGCCCTGAAATTAAAAAAATTCAACAATACATATGCATAAAAAGGTGCTTTCAGTTAGAAGATTCTGGGTCGCTGGCCATGACTTTAACAAGATCGTTCAATTTTCCAAGCTAGCTATATGGATTTTCAGTGAAAATTGACTTTCTCAAGACGTGGCGAAAATGTAGAGCATGACGTTTCGTGACGGGTTGGCCAGTTGCGTCAAGATTTTCATGATTTAAAGTCCTTGCACCTATTTTTCAAAACTAATAAGCACCTGTAAGAAAACAGAAGGGCTAGCGGCACTGATGTCCAAATCTATCAAAATGATCTACAAGGGCCCAACTAAAAAACACTGATCGGTGCAGATCACTACTTACATTCGATTTTAACAACTCATGCCCCCAAACTTTTCCGCAAGGGTATTTGGAAGTCGATGGGTTGGCATGATTGGAAGTTCGCCGATGTCGTTGGAGAACGATCAGGATAACAAACGATCAAAATAACGACTTTGAATTGATCAAGAAAATCAGAAGGGATTACGTAAGACGATCAACGTTGACACGCACTTTTGAATTATTGTCTGCTTATCAGTGAAGTGTATTCTAAATGCTTATTCCAGTCTGGGAGCATAAAGCTGTTCTAAGATATGCAGTTTTAGTCTTTGGATTACTGATGGATCAACCATTAGAAAAACTAGTTTACTCTGAGATTCTGTTTGACACGATCGGTCTTATCAACAGCCGTATAAAGTGATCTTCCTAAAGTATTTAAGAAGTCGGTCCTGTTTACAACTTGAATTGGTTTGACACGATCGTTGTTACCAACAGCTGTATATAGTGATCTTTACAGTCAGTACTTTTTAGTACTTCATATGGAAAGTTCTTATAGGGCTTAAAAGCTATCTATCTATTCTTTTATATGCAAATAAATAGAAATAAATATAAATTGAAAAGAACAACTGCATGAAGCATCTGTCTCACTGAACGCTTGAAGTATTCCTGACCAAAATTCTATTGTCCCTTGGAAATAATTATCGTTTTCCGTTTAAAGTCAGGGTTTGAAGTATTATAAGTCTGTGCAGTGAAGTTAAGTTGAGGACCAGGGTAAGCCAGGGCCAGCACCCACAACCATTTATGAGCGTCCATTCAAAAATGTATGACAAATCCAATTTTTTCCAAACAGCGCCATTGATCCCACGACGAAAGTTGCGACTTTAAAGACGATCAAGTTGGTTTTTTTTTAATTGCGAAGCCGGGTATTGACCCCATAAGTCTGTGCCCCAACCACTACGCCACGACACCAACGGCGCGATGTGCAAACACATTTTATGAATCCTAATGAGAAACTAAACCCCCCCAAAATTTTACCCACTAGCTCGTTCATTGGTTCTTATCGGTAGGCAGCCTGTAACGCAGGCTCAGCTGACCTTGAAAGTACTAAGCAGAATATCGGACCAATTTTAGTCGGTTGAAAATGTGTCAAAAATCAACCGACTCGTCAAAAAATATTAAGCGAACATCTGTGCTTTAATAAATAATCTAAAGTTTTCTAAAAAAAAAAAAAAACGACGGACCCTACTCAAAACCTTTATGAAAAATTTCGAAACGACTCCACGTAAGCCGAAGTCTAGCTTCTCTCACAACTTGGCACGCCGAGTGAGTTTCCGAAAAATACTTTTACATTTTTCGCACCGGGCTTAGTGAGCTCATGACTAATATAACTTTCACGAATTTTGTCTTTTGCTCACAAAAAAACCGCGAATGCACCGGTCGGGATTTGAACCTGCGACTTCCTGCTCGTTGTCCGTGCACATGTTATTTTAATTTTTATACATTTTATACGAGCGGGCAGTTTCTTATGCCCGATACATAATTACAGCCGAATCGTAGGATCTATTTATCACGTCAAAGTTCCGACGATCATTTAATGATGATCACAAAGCCATTAAAATTCCTTCGAAATTTGGCGCTTAAATCCATTCCGAACACTGATGTTGACGATGATCGTGCATTTGAGGGTTTAAAACTAAGCACCTGGTTCGATATTAAACTCTTATACCTTTTTGGGGATACTAGGGCAGTGGTGTACTGGTAAGTGTGTGGACTATTGTGCACGAGGTATAGGGTTCGAGTAGCGACCGGGGCAATGAAAGCTTTTTTTACGGTTCCACCTCAGCGAGGGTCTGCCAAGCCCTCCGAATTTATCATTCGTCATGAGAGATCTCTCAATTCGTCGTTCGGAATCGACAAAAATGTTATGTTCCCTTCATTTGTATAAGAACACCTGCAACACATAAAAGCCCTCGCTTAGAGGTCTTAGAGATAAATGAACGATCGCTTCAATCGCATGCCCTTAAGTCTTGGGGTCTAGAAGTTACATAATTCGTTGTTAAAACTATGAATTGTACGACCCTGACCATGGGTTATAGAAACAGATTTAGCTTATCATATGGACATCTACACTTTCACCCCCTTTTATCATGTTTGACAAAGGGTTGTTTGTTCATTTTAACTGATAACAGGATTTTTTGTACTGCCTAAATAATAAGTATGCTTCGAGCAATAAAACGGTTTTTTAACCCCAAAATTGTCGCTCGATCTTGGGGTTTAAAAAAAAAAAACTTTTACGATTTCCCCGACCGGGATTCGAACTCACGACTTCCTGCTCAGTAGTCCTCACTACTAGTAGTAGTAGGCGTACAGATACGTTAAAATGTGTTATTTTCTATTGTCTAAGACAGCTATTTTGAAGACACATGGGCGGAAATAGAATAACTAATGTTGTTTCTAAGAAACAAATCCTTTTGTTGGCTCACATAAAAGCAATGATACGGCATTAATTAGTTCCGCTATTAGTCTTCAGCCGCATTAAAAATCGCTGTTTCTTTTATACGTCATAGACTTTTAAACGAAATGATTTTATACTTCTTATGTGTTCTTCCTAACTAACCACCTTGTGTGTATGACTTTATTTCCCTCCAACGGTGCTTTTTTCCACCCTTATCCCTCTTTAGTAGCAGTAATGGACGGGAGTATTGTCTCATTCTGTGAGGGCGATTTCATCCCTTAAATCGGTAAACTGTATTTTTGGTTAGACACATAGGCACGTCATCGCTATAGCATATTAAGATTTTTCGTAGTTCATATTAATAGAAATAAAACACGCTTTTCGTCCAAGCCTTGTAGCAGAATAATAAACTTTTGGCATAACAATTGGGGCGTTACGTGTCATTTAATTTAAAGGTGGCATAAATGCTGTGTTGATTATTTGTTGTTTGGAGTTCGGGGAGAATTCACTTGAAAGGGAATTTCCCCTTATTTTATCTTTTATTGGATACGTATCTATGCTTTTACTTAAAAATATATAAATTGAGGAAAAATTCACACATAATACTAAATATAATAATATGTATTAAATAATCTATACCTATTAAATAAAATAAATAAATAAGTAAATAGGTCAATAAATGGATAAATAAAAAATAGCTTATAAAAACGTTTTGTTCTGCAACGAATGAAATAAGAAATTAGTTCATTGCGGAATGAATAAAATTTCGGTGCAAATTTTTATGAGCACGAACTAATTCTTTCGAACTTTTTTCAATAATTTTACTAGTCCTATTCCAATATAAAGTCTCGAATGTTTTTGAATTTGTAACGAACACAATTTTAAAAATTAATTATAGATCAAGTTGTAGTTTCTCTTGAAATGTGTCACTTAATGAGTAATTTTTTTTTAAGAGTTACTTTTGAAAGCCAGTAAACTTTTCCGTGTATTTTTTAATTAATTCTTTTGTTTAGTTCTTTTATTCTTTTATTTTTGTGCCAAGGAATAAAGGTCATTTCGGTTTTTTGAAGTTCGGCATTATTTTCACTTCACTATTTAAACAAATAGAACTTTCCAAGCAGGTGGAATGCAGGCAGTTTAAGATATTTTGGGGTTGAATTAACTTAACTTGCTTTGAAATTTTATTGTCACTGAATAAATGCGTGATTTTTTCTCGAAATAATTAATCAAGGAACCAAAGGAACAACGTAGACAATGCAATGATATACATCGGATTTGCATGGATTAGGTCTTTACATATTGCTTCTTTTGAACAATATTGACCATGGTTGCTTAAATGTACTCAGAGAGCTGATCAAATTGTTGAAAGTATGTTGGCATCAGCCTTTTAATCAGATCCGTATTATAATTCTTCATGTTTACTCAAAAAAGTTTTTTTTCGCAGTTCACTTCTTCCATTGGAGCTGTAATATTTTTTTATCTTTTATTGGCGCAGTCGCAACAGAAACAATTTTAGCTGAATAAACATCAACTGTGCACAATCGTGATGTTTTAAGAGCCGTACTATAATTAACAACAGGCTTTTTAGGTCTTTTAACTTCTTCGAAAGCACTTTGGTATACAAGGCATCAGTACCCTCGGATTATTCAATTTGCCAGATCGTCCAGTGATGCCTCTTCTCAAAGTGGCACTTAATTTCGGAGTGAGCCTAAGTGTCAACTTAAATTTATCTGCAGTAATTCAGGTGTCAGAATTGATTAGTTGTTCCGTTACATATTATTCCCGTGGTTAGGTAGTGGGCAGTCCATATCTTGTCATGCCATCTCGTAATCTACTTTTCTTAATCTTGGGACATTTTACACTGCACAAGTTGACAACTTATTGTATGGTTCTAGAGTGTTAAAGCTCTAATGATTTAGAAAGTTAATTTCTTTTTGGAATATTTTAAGGGTGGCGTTATGCATTATATTTTAAGACTTTTTTGTAAATCAAATCAAATTATCATTGCACTTCTGATCACTGATCATTTCGGTTGTTCTTCGAAGCACATTTTTATTCCCTTTTTTGAACACTGTATTGAGCAATCTATTCTTTTAACACTGTTTATTTGCTCTTTATTGAATTTTTATTTATCAAATCGATCATGGGTTATTATTTGTATTAATTTTTTATCACAACACACAAAACTTGTAACCTAGTCTCATAAAAAATAATATTAAATACTTGGTTTTACGGATAACTTAATACATAGACATACACATACATAATATGTACTTAAAAAACAAAAAACATACAAATAAATACATTGGCTAACAAATACATGTGCGGATTATAATAACACATACTTTGTTCGAGAATAAATAACACTATTTAAATTTACAATAAGCCTGAAAAACTTATTTAATTCTACAACGAAAACCTTCTATCAATCCTCCAATCAAGAAAAAAATACATATATGTACCTCTTTAGTAGTTTTCGCAATATTTTACAGATTTAAATAAAAATGCTTCGTATTAGATACGAATCACCTAACCTTAAACTGTCCTCATCGCAAACAATTTCGCGTGTCTTCAAAAACTGCAGGCCGTCTTCAACGGATCGCTTAGTTCTTTAATCAGACTTAAAGAACACTTTATTCAGACTTGTGGAAACTAACTCGAATCAATTCCCTAAAAGCTCCATTTTGTCACTGCGTTAGAAAAAAAGAAACATTTCACAAAAAAAAGAAAAACCGCTAAGAAGCTTCCAAAGACCTAAACCTAAACTTATAGAGTCGTCTCCACTGTACATTCAGATATAAATTCCGATTTCCGCATTGTAATATTTGTGCTTGAGCATACATAATTCATTTCCAATTATTACTTTAAAATTTAACTCAAACATTACGCACCTAATGGCACTTATGCCACAAGTTTTCTTAAGTAATTTCACGTTTAAATTACTCACGACTTCACACTATGCAAAGTATTGTATTGCTTCAAGCAAGGGAACTGTGGTATGCTTTCGACTTGTTGCCATGACGTGTTAATTAATGCGGAAATTCTAACAAGATAACATGGATCGAAACTAAGGAACATTTGCCATCAGCACAGGAAAATTCCTACTTACAAGAAACTCCTATTGCGGCCAGTGCAACATTTTCTCTCTTGAAGTGTTTTTTGCTAGTTTTAAGCCGAGCTCACTAAAACTACCGCTTTGCGATTAAGTTCATTCTCTTAAATATAACTTTATTTCTGCATGAAATAAAAATTTGAAACTTTTTTCATTTGCATATAAAAGAAGAAGTTCCCGAAGTTTCCATAGTTCCATTAAACTTAAAAATTTAGTTTGAAAATTAATTTGTTTGCCTGGATGGGGCTTCGATTTCACCACAACTTTAAGACCTAATTATGAATGGCCTAACTTTGAGCCTCATGCCTCATGAATATTCAACGAATTTTAAAAAAGTCGTTCTTAGAAAACTCGCATCAAAAATCGACTGATGCTATTACTCATACGAAAAGATCACAATTCATAGGATCATTTCTGAAGTTTGTCCCTGTGGACTTTTTTGAGAAATGTCTTCAATCAGTGCATTTCTATTGGGAATTGGAAAAATTAAAAAAAAAAAAACAACGGCCAACGTGTTTATATTTTACATCATCTTAAAAGTTATTACCGAGAACTACTAAGTTCAATAGTACGTGCATAGTGCTGAAAGCTAGTAAATTGCGTAATGCACCAAGCCTTCTATTAACTTTTAAAAAATAATCTCCACATGTCCAGAATAAGAGTGAGCGGGACAATAGCCTACAAAACCCCTTTTTTAACTACAAATGAACATTTCTGTTCAAAAATTGTTAAGAAAAAAAAAACAGAGCTGATCATATATAACGGTTTTTAGTGGATGTATGGAAAGATTTTAATAACTTTCAAACTAGATCTGCTAGTTAAGTTCCGCTTTAAGCCGAAGCCTTAAACGTATTTTCCCCGATTTGTTGCCTGGCTCAATCGGAATACTCTTAATCTCAGTCCCAATCAGTCCCAACGTTGGGCGCCATTGTTGCGAGTCAGGTCAGAGTCACAGAGAAAATTCGTTTGAGGGCAGCGGTACGATTTGTCTCAAGCTAAACTGAAGTCGGCGAGGTTTTTACCACTCTACACTTCCAACACCTGCTCGGTATACAAAATTACGTGCCGATAACTATCCTTACAGAAAAGAAAGCTTAAGCTTAGTAAAGGAGTCTAACGCCTACACCCTTGGAAAGTATAAAAAAAAAACCAAAAAAATGACTCAGTTTGATTCGCTGGATACGTAGCACATCGCTTGATATTGGGAATGAATCATCGATGATTCATTCGGAAGTTCCCAGGCGTGAATAACTCTGGGCAAATGCGGCGCTTCATGTTAGCTTGTAGCAAAGTTTTTTACATAAACTTATTAAGCCGTTTAAGTGTCTGTTGCTAACAACTCAAAGGAGTCAAGGAGTCAATCAAAGACCATCGCAAAAGTGAAACTGTACAAAAGGTTTTCATGCCCCGGTCGGGATTCAAACCCGTGATCTCGTAGGCAGTAGACCACGCGGCAAAACAAAAACATCGTTAGGGTGTAATGAAGACTCATTCCGCGAGCTGGTCAAAGACACAGCAAGCACGGCAATTCTGAAGCACGATCGATCTTGTGTGAAACATCTCTTCGCATGGCGACCGGGAGGAGCCTCTCTACTGGGTTAGGCTCTATCCGACTTCCAATCAGTGCTTAAGAAGCGTTGAAAAAGGAAAAGATCCTCTATTTTATTATCCTACATTACAGCACTACACATCTGCATGGGCATCACCCAAAACACACGAACCTAAACGATAACTTAGTTTATATTGGAGAAAGTCTCTATTCGCTTTTCAGGGCCCATGAACAAATTTAGGAAATATCATTCTTTGTATGAAAAGCTCCCACAGGAGAAAAAGTAGTCTTAAAAAAGTCTTTGATGCCTTTTATTCGCTTAGAAAAGAACTCGATTCTCGTGCTCCAAGCAAAGATAAACCTGCTGCTATATTTTTCACTCAATTTGACAAGGCCTTGGCTTACAGCGAACGCCCTCTATAGTGAGTTTTTCTGCCCTGAAACGATTGGGCAATAACACGTCAGGCAAGTTTAACGTAGCTCTCAGCTTTTAAAGCATATTTTTCCTCTATTCCAATTCATCTTTTGTTTTTTAACGCAAGGTTTAGGTTTTGGGAGGCTTATCGTTCTCAACGCCCTCTGCGCAGCTCTCAGCCCTTAAAGCTCTGTTGGCAACACAGGGTTGATGTTTTAGTGAGCTGATCGTTTTCAACCCCCCTATAGCGTTTTTTGTCTCAAAACAAGACAGTGGCCTTAAAAAGGCAATTTTACGGCATTTCTCAGACCTCAAAGCACTGTTGGTCACGCAGGGTTGTTATTTCGGTAAGCTGATCATTTTCAGCGCCCTCTACGGTAGTTCCTTACTAACTCTCGTTTCGCACCTGGAGTTAATAAATTCTTCTGTATTACTGTTGAAGCAAGTAGGAGGAATTAGAATTCTGGGACAGGAATCTACTTATAACATTGGTGATAGATGCCACTCGTGTACTGCTCAACAACGAAATCATTGCGTCGTTGATATACTCTCGTATAGCATCACATCTATGCGTCTATTGATCCTTATCAAATTTTTATATAGAGTGTCTCCAATTTTCCTTTTTTTCGGCGCACGCACAACTAAGCGAGGCTAAATTTGCGTTAGAACAATCTGAATGCAAAGAATCCGTGCATTGCGTAGCTTATTGCGCAAGACCAGAAACATGGTTAGTATTCATCGACTGCATCCACCTTTACACAGATTGCTTATAGCGTTTTATTTCCACTTTATGTAATGCCAGTGCATGGCTCTTGAATATAAATTTAGATCTTGTGTGCCCTCAATAGCACACTAGACTCGATAGTCACGACGCATTCATCGTGTTACGTTAATAAGGTCACAATTATGTGACAATGAAGAGTAATGGTCTCTTGATTTCAATTTTTTATGAGTAGCACAATTTGTCTTTGAGTGTGCTCAAATTTGTTTTGAAGACTTTGTATTTTCGTTTGACGGCTTGCAGATTCTAATTTCCCAAAGGTAACTTGCGTGAGCAATTTGGCCTCGAATTTAGGGCTTCATTTTTCCTACATTTTAGACATCTTAGATAAGCGACATCATTATCGTGTTAAAAATCTTGTGTTCAGACGACAATGGAATTCGAATGTTCACTAAAAAAATACTCTCAGCTCGACAATGAGCAATGAACATGTGCCAAAAACAAAACTAAGGACTGAAGTTTTTGATATCCAATGTATTATAATGAACGTTTAGCTGACAGTAAGTGTAGAAGGAAAATAAAAAAACTCATTGCAACGCGTATAAAACCTCTAAGCTAACCTTAACCCTGCTTGGTACTGCATTTATGAAAAAAATCCTCCTAGCCCTACAATTTCCAACCTAAATGCCTACCTATCACTTCGTCATTTTAATTTCCTATCAAGCATACTTAAGTTCAAAATAAATAGGTGTTATCCTCTCCGAACTCCAAAGGAACCAATAAATCTGCTTGAATGAATCCACCATTATGTTTAGCCAATGTGTGTGTGTATCTCTGCCGTTGCTGGTGCAGTTAAGCATTCGGTTGTTTAGCGTTGCGCGCCTAAGTGTTTCGATTATTTTGCTACAGAGCTTCAAGATTAATTGGCTCAAGGATATCCCAGTTTTATTTTGAATGAAAAAAATCGTTTATTTTTTCATTTTATCTTCATTTCTCATTTTCAAAAATAGTTCTTAAGGCTAAAAATTGTTTATATGCTTTTTGGATGTATACGTATGGCTGCACATATATATGGATGTGCAGCTCATACATCTTTGGTTAAGAGAGTGGAAATAAAATAAATTACATACTTAACGGTATAAGAGAATATACACCACCTGTTGAGATCATATTCGAGAGAGTGAGAAATAGAGAGAGCCATCGTTTTTTATAGTATTGTAAGGTGAGAGAGCGCGTTTGTTTTTGAACCAGTGTTTTTTAAAAAAATCTTTTGTGATCCACAGATACTTTTTTTATACAGTCATTACAGGCAAGCTATCTTCTGTTTTTCCAGACTCCACCATGACATCTCAACGAACCAGCATTCGGTTCAAGTGTCTATCAATGCAGCGTCTTCGATGTGCTATTGCAACATCAACCTAGATGATTCAAAACGTGTATTGCGCGCTTCAAACTTGTCAAAACATTCCTAGCATTACGCAAAACCAAAAAAAAAATTGATGACTCCTCTTTCTCATCCTCCATCCATCTGCTAGTGCTGGTGATACTCTCTCCTCCTGTCGTTGTCACACGCCAGCTGGATCATAAGCAAGGCTCCAGGCAAAGCAAACACAAAAACTTGAGTAAAACCTGCAAGGAAAGAACAAAACCCTTTAATAGAATCTGTATTGCATAACTTACTTTTCTTGGGTGGTATCAGTTTGATGGCTCCAATCTTCTCGACAGGAGCTGCCACATTGTTGAGATCGATTTTGGCTTTCTTCTCGGCGGGTGCTGTGTCTTTCAGTAACGTTAAACTGGGAGGCGGTGATGACCTCTTTAGGGACAAGGTACTAGGAATGGCTGTGCCAGGCACCGAAACTGGATTGGGTTTCTTTAAACCCTTTCGCGACGGCGGTGGGGGCGCTTCTTCTGTCAGGCCATGACTGCGAAATTGCGACTTATAGGTCTTGACTGTTTTCGCTTTTTCAGTATCGCGACGTATCTCGATCGACATAGATGCCTTTTTCGAGGGAATCGTTATCGATGTAGGCTTAACCTCTTCGGCTTCGTTTTCTTTGGGCTTCTTAGGAATTTTGCCGAGCTTGTCTATGGACGGTGTAGTTAATTTATTCAGAGTGTCCTTATCTTTCTCAGCTTGAGCAGCTGGATCTAGCTTTTCCTTTTCTTTCCTTGTCGATGAGCTAGAACTGGATTTATCGCGGTGGCGTTCCTTATCTTTGTCTTTGCTCGAGCCGCTACTGCTGGACGATTTGCCCGATGAAGATCTGTGCTTATCCTTATCGGAACTGCGTTCCTTGTTGGAGCTACGTTCTTTGTCTTTTTCTTTCTCCTTTTCTTTGTCCTTGTCGCGACTCTTACTATCAGTCGAGTTTCTATGGGATGACGAAGACGATGACTTGGATTTCGTGGAGGAACTACTACTGCTACTCTTCGATGAGGATTTATGACTCGATGAGGATGACCTGTGGCTCGAAGAAGAAGATTTCTTATCCTTTTCGGAACTTGAACTGGACTTACTCTTTTCCTTGTCCTTTTCCTTCTCTTTGTCTTTTTCCTTTTCCTTTATTTTATCTTTTTCTTTCTCTTTCTCCTTCTCTTTTTCTTTGTCCTTTTCTGTGGAGAGCTTCTCTTTGTCATCCTTCTTTTTTACAGTCACTTCATTCTCTTTATTGTCGGTTGTATCCTCGCTGGGTTTAGCCGCAGACGGTGCTGGTGCTTCAATGGACACCTGCTTTTCCTCGACCGATTTCTCTTCGTCTTCCTCCTCGTCTTCATCATCTTCGTCTTCTTCCTCATTCTGAGGTTCTTCTGCAACAGCTGCTGGCTTAGGTTCTTCAACTGAAGCCTTTTTCTGCGAACTTTCCACACGTGCCCAAGCCTGTTTGCCATCCTTCATTATGCACTTCAGTACAAGGCCAGATTCTACAGCTTTTTTCTGTGCCGGCGTAGGGGTGAAAGAGGTCACAATCGGAGGCTCAGTTGCCCCCAGAGGATCCTCTTCGGGCGATTGTTGGTTGATTCCATTGATAGCTGGCTTGGTTGCAATGCCCACTTTAATTGAGTCTGCGACTGCAGTCATTTCACTTGATTTGGGTGCCATTTGTGCTGGTGACACATCACCAGTTACAACTTTCAACCACTGTTCAACTAGTTTTGATGCCAAAATGCGTACACCTACGAGAACGAAACAATTACGGAATATAGAATCAAAATGTGTGCTACACAAAACGGTTGCGTAAACTAAGTATAAAAATATCACAAAACAAAATACAATCCGAGACCGAAAAAATTCACCTGCTATCGAACGAACGGAAGCACAACGACTGACCTGACCACATTTTTATTTCACAACAGAACATCATGTGTACGGAGACGGAGAGGGTGAGTCATGTCGACAAGAATACACACAGCGATGGACGCATGCGTTTACATTATCAAAAGGAAAATATAAAAAACCCCGCATCTGTGTTCAGAGCGCGTCTATATACCTACTTTTCATTAAAATAAACGTTTATGGTTAATTTGGGGCCAATAAATATATCACTGTTGTTTTTTATTCCTCTTACGACCAATGTGAGAGGTCAGGGAACACAATTGCAACAGCTAAGCATTTTTAAAAAATTGAAAAATAATAAAATTTGATGAGGAAAATGCAATGAGGCAGGGGAAATCGCATTTCAAGCGTCGATGGACGCGTAGGTATTTAGCTATGCACATATGTATGCACATATGTATGCACACAAAGGTGCTGTGTCTATGTACGTTATATCAACCAGATGGCCTTACTGAAATTGTAGCAAAATGGAGGAAAAATGCAATACAAATAAGAGCCATACACACAAGGTATTACATTAGGAATAATTCAGTTTTATCATTATCGGCAGTAGCGCTGTCGTCCATGGCGACTATTGTGTCAAGTAAAACAAATCTGGTCAATTGCTGAATATAACTATCTTAATTTTTGACTGAAATTTTGTCCTCCATGAAATTATTCGTAAAGAATAATTAAAAAATGCGTTCCGTCGCTGCCTCCGCAATGAATTATCAATAAACGAGCGAAGGCAGTTATTCAGACACGATTTTTCAGTTGGTGGTGGAAGGTTACCGACTCATAAGACGATTTCTTGTGGAAACATGTGGGCTCATTAGCTGGCCAAGCTATGTATAAATGGAAACAAAGAACTTAGTCCTAATAATCGACTATCGAGGCGAATTCTTCTAGGAACTTGATACGTCTTTGAAATTTGTTCTTTTCAAATTGTGAGTGAATAGGTTACAATTCTGTACAAGCCCCGAAATTGGCGCGGCGCATGATGTGCCAAGGGCGCTATTTAAAAAGATGCACAAATGTTTTTGTGTGTGCACATGGTCTATTTCGCGCTTCTTAAGCGCAGGTGTGGAAAATATGAATGCAGGGATGATTGAATGAAGATATTTGAAGAACACAATTTTGAAATAATACAAGCGACAGAAGTAACATTGGGTGCGACTTATTATTTTTGTTTCCCAGTCACAATTAGAAAGCCAGGACAAAAGAGCTCTGTCGCTCGAGGAAACTGTCTCTTGAATAACGAAAAAATGTTGTTGTACTCGAGACAAATACAGAAAATGATTTATATGGCAAATTTATGAGGGACACAACGATAGTTGTTGCGGAACATGTTTAAAAAATATGATTTTGAGCCTCTAGTTATGGGCTTATTGGTCCCGAAATAAATCCCTAAGTGTCACCGGACAAGCATAAGATTAATTTGACACGAGCACTTTTTTGTTATCTTTAAGGCTCTAAAGAGAGAGAGTGAATGTGGACAGTTTAAGTTTAAAAAGAGGTTTGTGAAAGGGGTGAATAAATTTTATGAATAAAGTTTTGTTTCTAATTACGCAGTATAAAGGGCTTACTTCATTTTCCTACGCTATTTTTCTTTTAAATTTATTCATTAAAACTTGCACTTCAATGGAAGTTATGTAATATCCTGGTTCTTATACCAGGATATTACATAATAATGGTTCTTATACGAGGTATATAAATTTTAATGCATAGTAATGCACACCGAGAAATAATCACCGCAGACCCGTAAGACCTTTAAGAGATATGATAGAGACCGACAGACGCATTGATTAAGCCATGTCCGTCCGTCCGTTCACACGTGTGTGTAAAGGTTTTAAGTCTTCAAAACCAAGCTAGAGAGCTGAAGCATAGTGCACGGTGTGATTCTTCTGTTGCACAAAGTGTAAAAACTGGTTAAATCCGCCAACGCCTATCACTGGCTTCAATGTGAGACAATCTCTATTTCACATTTTCTTTTAAAATGCCTTTTAGTCAAGTTAGACAGATAGGAACTCAAATTTTGGTATAGAGCAATATTGGCAAGAAACCTTTATTAAAGCAAAACTTGGACCGCCCACACCACTGACCATGCCCACTTTTAACAATTTAGATATTGAAAAACCCGATAAAAAAAAAAAAAAAAAAAGAAAATTCACTCCAAAGCGAAAAAAATATTACAAATACAAATACTAAACACATAATTATTTGCTAAGTTTGTTTCATTCAAAGTTTTGAGCTCCGCCCACTTTTAGGTGGCGTTTTTTGGAAGAAAAAACTGAATTAGGGTCAAAAAAAACTTCTAGATCTGGTGTTACATGGCAAAAGGGTATAAAAAAAGTTCATTAATTTTGCGTAATAAAAAGCTTTACCTAAAGATCTTATAAAATAGGAAGATTTATCTCAAGCCGGCTATTCGAAGAACTTAAGTCAAATCCTGACTGATTTTGGTCCATTAAGTTTTCAGAGAAAGACTGATGTCATGAATAAAAATTTATCTATGTTTAAAACTTTAAAATCCGCTTAAGCTGGAATTATCTGCCAATGAAAAACTGGGCCTATGTTCCAAGAATTTTCAACCGAACCCGAGTCTTAATGTTTAAAAAACTATGTAACGCCATCACTTGGGCCTGTTTTAGCACATTTTTCTTGACAATTATCTGCAACCAAAAATGGTTGGTTCAAGCGTACCAAGTGGTGGCGGCGGGTTGGTTTACACGTAATATCGACAATTTTTGTCGCATCGAGTACTTGATGTTTCAAATTTTGTTTTTTAATACTCTGAGACATTTGCGTATAAAAAGCATAATTGGATTTCAAAACTTTTTCGTGTAAATTTGAATTTAGTTGCTAAAAGCCTTGTCATATTGGATCATAAACTCTGGGCGGGTCATAAAAGTTTTTGCGTAAACACGTAAAACCTACATCAAAAACTTGAGTTTTCCCAAAAGTTTCTTGTTTTCGTAACCCCTTGTTGTTTAGTAGTTTTTGCTCAAACCGACTATGAACGTCAGGAGTATCACGTGGTCGTGGAGAAATACAATTTTAAACTGCAAAGAATGTCACTTTTGTTTTAACTTTGGAAGAAATTCTGAAAAACATTTTGAAAAACTCAGTTTATGATTCAATGTGAATAGCGTAAAAGGTTGTGCTATAACTCGAAAAATATTTGGATCTACTGCGCACTACGTCATTGGTGTTCAAATGTCAGCATTATGATCTCTGAATTGCCATTGATTGTCCTGTAAACTGACAGAATTTTTTGACAGCTGCAGTGCAATGATGTCAAATATAGAATGAAATTTTCTTATTCTTATGGGAAGCGGCCAATAGACGTGACGTACGTCACATTTTGGCAACAGAAAAATTTAATAGATATGTCAAATTATTTTCACCAACATAAAAACTACCTTTTGCGTAATAAGAAATCAAAAATGAGAGCTATGACGACAAAGATACCCTTGGATGCAACTACATTTTCCCTGTCACTTCGAAGAAAAATACCATGTTTTTAAAAAAGACAGCTTGTTTTAATCAGCTATCTCTATTTGTCTTAAAAAGGTGATGCAAAACTTTTTAATACAAATAGTGACAAATTCATTCAAAAAAAATAGAAATCATAAAAAAGTTTATTCGTAGAATTCTCATCAAAATAGCTATTCGACGCATACAAATTCCCAATGGGAAGAAATTTTTTGACTGGTCGGTCATCTGTGTTTGTGGTACAAAGCTTGTACAATCAAAAGCTGAAAACAAGTTTGTTTATTGCATCTTTTTGTTGCTTTTCAATCGTGACGTAAAGATTTTACCGAGATTTTATTAAAATCTACAACGAGCGCAAGATTTTAAAAAAGTTTGGAAAATCTCAGGATTTCGAAGAAGATTTTAGGTGTCTTGACGAAATTTTGGATTTTCATGTTAAGTAAGATTTTGAGATTATTTACCAATATCAATACGATTGGCTTGTATTGACTCCCTGTGGTAAGAACAATATTCGGATTTTTATAGCTTTAAAGAAAAGCAAAAACTGCATAAAAACTTAAAAAAATATGGAAGTTTAAATCAAAATCTGAAAAACTGACGGATTACACTTGCAGTCATTTTTATTAAACGATAGATTTTCTCTTGCTGTCAAAGTTTTTATCTACAAGCTTCATATTAATCCAGATTTTCAGTTGGCATGTGAAAACAACTTTCTAGGTTTTGATGTCGTTCGAGCAAAAAAGCGCATAAACTAAAAATTTTGAAGCTCTGTCAGTGCTCGTCGAAATAAACAATTTTTCAGGGCAATCAGGTAGGTTAGCTAAGGCAACTCGACTTTAAGAGATGTTTTATGACGAATATGACTGTTTTGGATTAGGGAATGCAGCATGGCCAGAAGCAAATTTCTGAGTTTTTCAGAAGAAAAGCGGTCAAACGAGAGGCAAAAAAAATGAAATTTAATAGAAGCTTTCACGCGTCCTAACTCTTTTGGACAACCAACCGAAAAGGCAATTGTATGCAAGCATCCGTCAAAAACATCTTCAGTCAAACGTCAAATCAATATTTCGTAGTCAATAGGAAAAAATAATGTTCTATGTTCTCGCCAAATATCGAGAGCAATTTCTAGTCTTTTATTTGATTGCAAATCATGACCAACTTTTTTGTAAATTCGACATGCCTACATAATCCAAAACTATCGTTTGAAGTGTCAAAATATCAACTGTTTTTATAAGGACAATCGATTACAACAAAGAAGGGCTCTTTTGGCTAGGCCAGAATTTTACGTTTTCTCGATGACCAAAAAATACTAAAACAACAGATGAAATAAATTGTGCTTCCGTTTCTCTTCGATTTTTTTCATCCAACAAGATGATTTCAACGTTAATCTTTGTTTTACCTTTAACTGAAACTTACCTTCATCGTCTCCATCTTTGCATAGTCCTTTGACTAATTTTGGTGCCGAATTACTTTTGAGCCGTTCCACATCGACCGGACACAGTAAAAGTAATTCGAGGATCTCTTGCACCAGTGGCCAATTTTTGGCACGAATGGCATCATTGAGCCACACGTGGGTCAAACTCCAACCACCAGCGCCCATAAATTCGCCCAATAATTCTGTTTTTGTACATTTCAGGATTTGTACATAAATGCATTTCGAAACTAGTTTCTTGGAATACTTTGTCATCAGCCTGTGAATGGATTAAAAATAAAAAAGTTTTACAGGTTTTATAAGTTGATTGATTTTTTGTTATATTATTATTTAGAGAAAATTTAGGTTTTTAAAAAATCGAAAAATGTATAAATTATGTGAAAAACTTTTTTACTCACCCTGCAATGCGCTTTACTTCACTTTGACTTAAAATGCCGCCATTTTCATCCAGCAGCACTTTAAGGCATTTCAACAATTGTAATGGTACAATTCGCGGCTGTAGAAAAATTAAAAATCAATAAGCTTCCACAAATATTTCGCGTGACACGATTTACAAAAAAAAAAAGAATTATGGAAAAATTATCTCACCATTTTTGCACTGTTTTCTTTTATTGCTTTATTGTAATAGATTTTTGATTCACTATGAGCGTCAGTACGCGATGATAATTGTTCGGGTATCTAATTACGTAATTTGCTACGCGAGCATTTTTTTATCATTCTTTTCTTCAAAATAATTCATCTGAATAACACATAAGAAAAAAAACAAGACATTTAATATTTGTTCCCACTGCTTCGAAATCAGTTTTCACTTTTTGTTCTCTTGGATTTTTTTGCAACGCATGCACATACTCATGCAGAGTTCATAAAATGTAGATGTAGTTGGCTGTGGGCAAAGCACACACATGACTTACTGTCTTTTAACTGCATCATTCATTAATGCATTTTAACTGTTAGTGGCTCTTGAATAAAATGAAAATTTCCTGCAACAAAATGTTTTTCTTCTATGAAATGCTTTCCCCTGTCTGTAGTCAATTCCAATCGTTCGCCCGTCTCTAGTAGAATGTAGAACTTCGACTGCAAATGAAACTACTACAGCTAAATTATGTCGACAAAAAAATAATGTACTAGTTCTATGCAATTTCTTAGCAAAGTATTTTACAGGGTGTCCGAATTCGTTTTTGGCTTTTTACTTTTTTAAATCTTTATATGCACGAAAAACCGATATAAAATTTGGAAAAGATTATCAGAACTGAAATTTGAAAATGATATCACAGTTTTAATACACGAAAGATAAAAAGAAAATTTGGTTATTTATGGGAACATCACCTAAGAACGATCAGTATTCGTCTCTAAAACAAATCTCTGCGATAAAGTTGTAAGTACATAAATGACAGTTCAAAACCGAACGTCAAAATTGGTTATGCGAACGTCAATGTTAACAAAAAAAAAAAAACAATACAAAACACAAATCTATTATGTCAAAACAAAAATAACTTATGTGACCGCAAAAGACAGTGCAAACTCAAGATGTGACAAAACGCAAGGAAGACTCAAATTTAAGCCTGTCGCAATGCGCTCGTATTCAATGAGTCCACCTTTTCGGTGCCGAGCTTAGTTAAACAAGTATACCTTTTCTTGGATTGAAATTATTCTAGGTTAAACCCTTTAAGAAGTCTTTCTTAATAGTCAAATTCGGCAGTTAAAATGTTAATTCTCTAAAAACACAAAGTTAGCTCCAGTTGTATGAAAACAATCTTTCGGGTTAAGACGAGATTAACTTTGAATTCACGTCACTGTATGTCAAAACAGACAAAAAAGACATTGACAACTGTCAAAAAAGACATGAAAATATAGGCAAAACCCTTAAGGCCTGTAGTTTCTTATATCAGACTCACACTAAGTTTATTATAAGGCTTAATGTGTGGGTTTTATTGTCGTTAATTCAGGATAAGTAGTAACTTAAGAAGTATTTAACTTTAAATAGGAAACGACTCAATATTCATAATCAACAATTCTCAACCCAAACTTTTTCAATTCGGGGCGAGTTTTAACCAAAATGTCGCATAAGATGCTGCACCTTAAAATTGCTTTTAAAAAAATATTCGCCAGCAAACTATCACAGTTAATTTTTGATGCTCCTGCTAGGATAACGCAGTATTGCATTACTTGTTTTGTCAACAAGAATGAAATCATGCAACGAAAAAAACAAATAAAACTACCGTAATACAAAACAATTAAATCGCTTCCAACTCAAGCTCCTTTCAACTACAAAATATATTAAGCAATCTTGCAGCTTACGCATCACCCTGCATTTTCTTGTGTATCCACCCAAGACTACTTGGCAGACGCCATGAGCTAGTACATTTGCCTCCAGTACTACAATCTACTACTTTTTCTAAATAAAAATTTTAAATGGCGGCCACGCCCAAGCCAACTTTGTGATATATTGATTTTTCACATCTCCAACTTTCAAAAAAAAAATATACTATCTTCTCATACCAATTTTGTCCCGAAATAAATATCTTCAAAAATCCCTTTCGATGGTCAGCACAATTTTCACCGCAGTAGACACAGATTTCTTTCGATATTAAAGTTCTTTGTTCACGAGGCGACTTTCACATTTTTTTTCTTGCGTCATTACGCAGCCATTTTCTTTCGATTTTTTCTGATTTCCTATAGTTCACTAGTTATTTTAAATTTTTATTTGATTAAAATCTTAATAGCTAGCAAATAAAATCAATGAGTACAGGAATCTTCTTTAATATATATGTATAAAGTCCTTTATGCGTTGCAAAATAAATCCGGAAGAGAATTTCCAAAACACGTCCAACTCACCCGCAAGTACGACGAATTCTATTTTAAAATCGTTCGCTGGAATTTCAAGATGGGGAAGCTGATCCACATTCCACTTCGTTTCGCAGTAATGAGTCTCGAAATGACTTTTGGGGTGAGGTTACATTTCAAAAGTGTTTAGCAAATAGAGTTACATTTTCGACTATAAAAATATATTTGGAGAGATGAATTTTGAAAGACCTTGAACTAGCATTGTAACTTCCTATAAAGTGATTTTTGCAATGAAAATGTATTTAACCAATATTTATTGACCCCCAAAATTGTGTGAATCTGGAAATTCACCTAGGGAGCCGGTAAAATTATCTTAAATTTTTTTTAGATTTCGTGAACATAGTAATATGGCTATTCGTGAATTCGTGAAATTCATGAATTCTTCATTTCCATGCATTTTCGTTTTGCAGCTTTTAGGGCTCAGTTATACCGATACGGAAAAAGGATACGAAAAACGAGAAACAGTCGAAAATGGGATTTTTTCCTGTTAAGCGTTTACAGCAACCAGAAAAAAAGAACCGAACAACCAAACAGTCGACTTCAGTTTTTTGGTTGGGGTTAAACCGAAAATTTTTTTCTGACAGCCGGAACAGTAAAAAAATATAGAACGATTCAGTGAAAAGAATGGGTTTCATTTTCCATAAGCTGTTCAGGAAAAGTGATTCTGATACGAAAAATTATAAAACTACTTTCCTGAGACAGATTAACTTTACTCAATACATATTTTCGTGTGAATTGGTTAAGTAGATCAGTGGCAACATTTAAAATCCAAATTTGGCATAATCGCGTAAGTGAAAGTACAAATAAAATGAGAAATAAAAATTTTCCTTCTCATTTTTTCGTTTCGCTATAACTGAGCTCTTACATCAGCTGAGTTGTATCTTCTTACACGTATTCAGCGACACGGAAATTTAAAGCTTTAAAAAAGCCTTAAAGGCTTTATATAAAACGTAAACAAATGGGTGTTGGAGGGTAAGAGGGACGCAAGTTGAACATCTAGTTATTCAGTAATTTGTGATTAAGGCTTGGGACACACGGCGACAGAAAAACGCATGACTGATTGCAGTCCGAATTCATTTAGACAAAAAATTAATTTTATTTTTTATTATTTCAAATTTAATGATAAAAATTATGGTTTTTAACACAATTCGCTGAAATCGCACAGCAAATGAATGTTTTTATGCTGAGTTTAAAACAAAGGCCATACAAACTCTTTCTTTTTATCGATGAAAATTAATTTTTCATCCAAACTGATGGGAACCGCACGGAAAATTATTGTTCGTGTTTTGAGTATGGTTGCTGCAGAAAATCAAGCTGTTTTTTGCTGTATGGCTGGTGTAACTTAAGTGGGTTAAAGTCTATAAAAATAGCTTATGGCTAAAAGCCGCATTCTAACAAGGAACAGAAACAGAAATAGAATTTCATACATAAGCAACGCAAAAAGCATTCAGCGAATTTAGTTTCAGTTGCTTATCTATGGGATTCTGTTTCTGTTCCTGTTTTACGTTGCTTGTATTACGCAGCTTAAGACAGTCTGATACTACATCTTTAGCAGAGCCAAAATGAGCTCATTATGAAATTTGACACATTAATTTGCTGATTTGATGATAATGAGGTAATTTCGTAATGTGAACCAGTCGAGGTCGTATCTCGAAATATTTTGCGAAATTCTCTCATTAGCTCAAATGAAAATATAGTATAAAAGGCTTCATATAAATATTCAAAAAAAATATCGCTTAACTAAAGCTTTCCCTGACTACTTTCAGATAATATTCTCTCATTCGCTGAACAAATTATGGTTTCAGTCCATCCGATCGGCACAAATAATGTCTCATCACTGCTCATTTATTAAGCTCCTTGTAATAGACCGCGGTATACTCAATTCCTATTCCTATTTTCTTTGTCCTTCCTATTTTCTTTCTCATTCTTTATCTGCTTTATATTGCTATCTTTTAGTTTTCCATACCCTCTCTCACTGCCACTCATGAATAAGTAATTAAAAAGCAATTGTTTGCTTTTGTTGCTTACAAGGTTTTCTCAATTATTTTGTAAAAGTGGCGTGACATAACCAATCAGCCTATTTTTCTAAATTAGGCCTAAGAACAATCTCGAAAACCAAAATTTATGAAAAATTTTCATAAATTTTGGTTACAAATGGCCCTACAAGGGGGTTTTTACCGTACTCTTATCCGCAATTTAGGCAAATCACCCTCTTATATTCCCTCTTAACGAATAGATTTACCTTAGGAACACAGTGATATAGCTGCAGCGGTAGTAGCAGCGGAAGTAAGAGTTGTCAAAAGTTAAAACACATGCATTTAGTGTACTGCGTAGGCAGTAAGAGTTGGCCAACTTTTAACAGCGCTGCACGGTTGACATTTCGCTTCAAGGAAAGTAAACAATGGAGGAAAGGACGTGGAGATATTTATTGAAATTGTAAAAAATTAACAAATTTTATGGAATTTGTGCTGACGCTTTAAAATAAATAATAAAAAGAAAGCTCGGGAGTGAAAATTCTCAGCCATTGACATAAGCGCGCATTGTGTTCGAGATTTTCCTGTGCCGCTCCGCTCAGATCCGCGCTTCATGCTGCCGCTGCTGCGGCATACTACCGCTACGAGCATTGTGGTTCTACGGTTACTATTACTATACGAATTTTATTCTCTTCACGAAGAGAGTAAAAATTATTCACGTAACTTAACTCCACGCATGAATACTTAAATCAAACCATACAGAATTCTTCGTGTTCTGTTCATTTTCGGACAAAACAATTAAAACACGTCTTTTTTAAAACGAGTGGTTTGGTTATCATGAATTAAAGAAACGTAAAGATTACGACACTGGTTTGTTATGACATTTGCTTGACAGGCCTAGCTATAAATCTGACGTCATGGTATGGAACTGTCATTTTCTATACCAAATCGTTTGTTTACACAACAATTTGTGCTGGACAATCACAGATCTGCAATCTGTTATGCTTGGAATCCGATGACGAGGCTGGTTTGTGAATCACAATGCTTATTTGACAAGTGTCGTAATCTTATGTTTCTGTTATTTGGGGGTGGTTATCATCTGTGCTTGCTTTATCAACTGTGTTTGTTGTGCTGTGTAAAGCGATGTGCAAGTGGTATGTATTCACATGGATCCTATTAAAATCTTATCGTTCGTAACGCCCAGCCATTTATGTGGCTATTGTTTTGATTTCCTTCTTTCGTCGCCCAAGTCGTTTGTATGGCTATTATAAACATCGGTTTTATATTTCATAAACGTCGCGCGTTTCTTTTAAATAAGTGTTCGTAGCGCATAACACAGGAACGGTTGATGTTGTTTTTAATGTGGATGTGGTTGGACTAGTGCAAGTGCCTGTTTTCATTTGGTTTATCCTAACCTAACCCAACATTTATTTCTCAAAATAAAACTGAGGTTGAACGGTGGCCACCACACTGGCGCTTCCCCTCACCGTAGTAATTCTGACACATCAGGTTAGGATAAACCAAATGAAAACAGGCACCAAGAAGTTAAACGCACTGGGGTTTGTACACTGTGCAAGGTGGATGTTAATGTTTATGCCGCTGGTTGATTTAGATCTAGTACGTCTACTTTCGAAATCCTATCAACATATTTGACGTTTTTTTATTTGTTGCCTAAAAATTACAACCTCTTAAGCCGCGAAACAGAATCTCATACATTATCAACTGAAACCTAATTTCGCTGAATGCTTTTTGCGTTGCTAATGTATGAAATTCTGTTTCTGTTCCTTGTGGTTACGCGGCTTAACGCCTTACAGTTTTGACACCGCTAGGGGTACTTGCATAGTAGCACAATTAGATCAATTGTGGGCAGAGCTGAGAAAAGTTAAGACTTTATATTGACTCGGACTTCAAAGACGTAAAAAATTTCAGCGCTTTAGCTGAAAATTTAAGGCGTAAGAATTCTAAAGCTGTTCTCTAACTCACTTGCCTGATTTTAAAGCAAATCCATAAAGCAAATATTACTTCTAAGGCCAAGGACACACGGCGACAGAAAAACGCGCGACTAATTGCAGTCCGACTAGAAGCACAAGCGTTTAAATAGTAGACAACACACGATTACGACCACGACAATTAGTCGCGAGACTCGATTTGCGACTCTTTCAAGCCGCACGACCAAATAATACATATTTTTATTTAATGATAGAAACTGATGGTTTCCACCAAAATTCACCGGAATTGCCCCGAAAATTAGTGTTTGTGTGCTGACTTTACCTCATAAAGCTTGTAAACTCTTTTTTTTAACTATGAAAATTAAATTTTTCTTCAAAACTGACAGGAACCGCGCGGAAAATAATTGTTTGTGTGTTAAGTATAGCTGCTGCAGGAAATCGCGCTGTTTTTTTCGCGCGTTTTTCTTCAGACCTAACTGTTATATGTCTGAATGAATATTTCTTCTGACTATCTGACGTCATTAATATGTAAATTACTTTTATCTCAGGTCTTTGTTTTAAACTCCTTTTCTTATGCGGACGAGGTTGAAAAATATTACACTCAGACATTCCCATCCAGTAGGCATATCGTCTTTTTTGACATTCGGTAAATCCCACTAAAGGCTAGGTTAGGCATTTAGCTCTGAAGAGGTGTGCTTTTACGCTGGCATAAATTACTGAACAGCTAGATATTCAACTTGTGGCCCTCTTGCCCTCCAACATCCATTTGTTTATCTTTAAGCCATCAAAGCTTTTATAAAGCTTTAAATTTCCATGTCGGTGAATGCCTGCGAGAAGATGCAGTAACAATTTACCTTACGCAACCAGCTGATGTAAAAAAGACAAACAGAATTGCATGGAACTGACGAATTGACAATTTACTCACATTTGTAAACAAATGTCAGAGCATGGGTAAATTCATCAATTTCAGCTTGTGGGCAAGGTTTTCCATAACCGAAGTAGAATATCTAGTTATGCAGTAATTTTTGACGCTGGTCACTAAGCAAAATATTTTGATTTGGCATTGAACTCGATGTTTTAAAGGCATTGGATTTTAAGCGCTTCATATTGGTTTGGAACGGCTTCAATTCTGTTTTTGATACCTATTCTATGTAATTATGCTGGATTTGTAGGAAAAAGAAGAGATCCCTCTGATTGGCATCAATTGATTACGTTGGATCAGTTGCTTGCTTAAATCAACCACATTTTCTCCGCCACATCTAATCCAATACACCTTTCAGCAGATAACAGTACTCTAGGTTTTTTGCACTCGTCCCCAAGTAAGCAATCGAACCCCAAGGATATTAAAAAAGGCAACGTTGTGTATGTTAAACTCCTCGAATTCCAACAATAACATCATATCTTAAGTAGTACAGGATGGAATTCAACGGTCCAAAATTTCAATGCTGCTTTCCGTCTTCTTAGCAATTAAGGACCCTTCAGCCAATATCCATGACCACCGTATTTGGAATGACCATATGTTTGATATCGTCAAGAGTGCTGCGAAATGGCTTGGATTCCTGAAGCGATGCAAAATTTTTAAACCCATCAGATCTGTCTATCTTAAAACAAGCGTACATACGCCCCAAAATTGAGTAGGTACAGCTTCCACGTCTATGCAGGTGCACCAAAGATCACACTAGGATTCAACGAAATATCCATTGTTGGATCGAAAAACACATAGTGTAATATTTTCGGCCTGGGGTTCGTCAAATAAAACTCAATTTCACTTTTATAATCACACAATGAAACACTTTATTTATCAAACAAACTTATTTAAACTCAGATCACACTGTTATTCAACTTTACTATTTAGAATTCAACACTTTATTTCAACTCAATCACTTTTTACTTTATTACCGATTTTCACAAGTCCACGTTTAAAATATAACTGTTTCGTACGAGCCTGCCACCCGTGTATTTATACAAAATTAAGCACCTTCTAGTACGTTCCATACCCCCTTTGGTAATTTTCCACTGGTACTCCTCCGCTGAATTCCAAGGAGGGGAAATCGAAATTCGAACTTCGAATATGACAGCTGCTGTCAGATGACTGGAATGACAGTTGGGTATGTTCGTTTAGTGAATCGAGCGGGTGCGTCTGTAGAGCGAATCGATGGGTGCATTCAGGGACTCCTGCGAGTTGTTTTATTTCTTGTCGCCACATAACAATAGCTTGACAACTATCGTCGTCCCTTTTCCCAGGATTATTCTAAAGAGAAATTGCCTGCTGTTTGCTACCTCTGAAAGGATACCACCGCAATACGAGTGCAAGATAAAATGCTTATGAATTTGTTTATCATATAGGATGGGCTTTAACTCAAGGGTATTTCTCCTCATTGCAATCTTAAGTAGTTCAAAATCAAAAAGCACCAGTATCTTTCTCTCCCTCTTCCTAACCTTTGCAATCGCGGTATGAACTCATCTGAAGGGTGTACATAAGCCCTTGATAGGGAGTTTATTATAAAAAACCCTTGAGCCCACTGTATTTTATTGTTATTATAACACAGTGCGATTTTCTTCACCACTTATGGCTGTATAGCCATTAGGATTCAAACAAAATTACATCCTTATTCTAATTCATATCCATGCTTTTTTTGACAAGCTTTTAAAAAAAATTTCGTCAGCAAGTGGACTACGGGTGAAAGTCTTATGTTGTCAAACCACAAAGCCCAATTTGCATACCGAAAATTCTTGTTCCCACATTTTCTTTGGCCAACACTACTTATTCTTTGTTCTTTTTTTCGTAACAACCTGTCTTGGGAAACTTATGCATTTCTAGACTTCTTAACAACCTGACCTAAAAGTAATGAACTGCATATCAATTCTTGTCAGAATATCAGGTTACACATCTACATACGTACAATATGTCTTTTCTGAAATCTTCTTCTTGTTTACGTAGTAAAAAAAACAGCACCCCAGAATGGCTTAAGCCGAAAATCAATTTTCCAATATCCCAGTCATCAAAATGACCACATATATGGCTTCACCAGAAATGGAAGCAAGCAGCATCGCACACCTTGTCACCATCCTCACTCGGTCAGTCGGTAAAATTCAAGCACAGCAAAGTGACTTTCGGCTCAAAATGAAAAGTCTGCTCCTAATTATTGTTCTGTGCGCGTTAGCGAGTGTTAACAGTCTCAGTTTTACTGTTACCTCTAAGATTTATATTGACGTTAAAGTTAGCAAAAAGCCTCTGGGTCGCATTGTGTTCGGCCTGTTTGGAAAGGAAGTTCCAAAAGCTGTCGAGAACTTCCGCCACATCTGTCTTAAAGGAATCAATGGCACCACCTACATCGGCTCGAGATTTCATCGGATTATCGATCGATTTATCATTCAGGGCGGTGATATAGTTTCAGGGAATGGGCTTGGTTCGATAAGCATCTATGGTGATTATTTCGAAGATGAAAACCTAACAATCGAACATAACCGTCCGGGCTATTTGGGAATGGCTAATCGCGGCCCAAACACAAACGGATGTCAGTTTTATATTACAACGGTTACTGCGAAATGGCTGAATGGAAAGCACGTTTTATTTGGAAAGGTTATGGAAGGAATGGACGTTGTTTACGATATAGAAAATGTAAGCTAAGAACGGTCCAATTTTTATTTGTCCATGATAATCTAAAGCAAAACCTTACGATTAATTTTGTGAGCCAACTAGAGTGCAAAACAAATGTCTTATAAGTAAACAATGTCAGAAACCCAATTAGTGATGATGCTAATCTTGTTTATAGTACATTTACACCGAGCCTAATTTCAGCATTTAAGCTAAATTCAACATTTCACCTTAAATGTTCAGCGTTTCGTCATATATTTTTCAAGATTTTTCAGTTAAATGCTGAATTTTTCCTGGGCATTTGAAAGTTTGTCGAATTGAACAAACCTCTCAAACTTCCGAATCTCTTATTTTTAAGAGAATTCAAGGCAATTGACAGATAATACTCAAACAAAACATTTGTAATTTGACATAAATCGATAAAAGTGCTCTGGGACGTGTTTCAAAACAAAAAATAAGCAAGTAATAACGCCAATTTCCGCTTGTTGGAGTACTCGATGATTCCGATTTTGACCTCGATTGTCATTTGAAACGCTAAAAACTCCAGTATAAACGGCAAAATTGGATTTCGAATTTTTATCACTAAATTCAGATTTAAGGGGCCGGTGTAAATGTAATATTACTGTAGGCATTATAATGTGTCTCTTATCTCAGATTTTGCTACATACCCCAACCTCCGATTGACCCCACTGATCCAGGAAGGTAATTTATTTTATTGGACTTCAAGTCTCAGTTTAATCCACCTCAGAAAATTCTAGTGAAGTTCTTAATTGGCACATTTTTTGTTAAGTTTTTATTAAGTTTTTGTCTGTTTTGAAAGCCTTACATCTTTTTTCACCAGGTTAAGACTGATACTGATGACGTACCTTTGGAGCCAGTGGTAATAACGAATTGCGGAGAGATACCAACGGAACCTTTTCAATACTACCCCGATGATTATGAGTAGGAAAAACAACGTTTTATAAAAAAAGAATAAAAATCTAACCTAATTTGATTACAGTATTTGGGGATGGATCAAATCAGCTGGACCGGCGCTAGGGAGTTCATTTGCCGTTTTGGCTACTTTTCATTATTTCTTTCGACAGCTGAATATGTACTGTTGAGGTGACGAAACTTAAAATCATAGAAAAGATGGAACAAATTAGCCTGTAGATAATTAGGAATTGTGTATTTTATTTGTATATTTTGCGATATGTAAAAATTTTTAATTGTTTGACTAAACATGGCTTGGTTTTCTTGCAATTGGTTTTTTTTTGGAAAATTGAATCCTTACCATTTCGAGTTCTGCAGCATGGTTGCTTTCAATCACCAATTCCCAGTTGAGGTTTGCCACTGGTGGGTATTGGTGGAACATGTAAAGACCTACTACAATGTCAGCTTTTAAAAACTTGCCTATAGTTATTCGTCATCCTGTTTTTATTATACTATGAACCTAAAGCGGGAAACAAACACGTCGTCGCTGTCATATCAAACCAACATATCTGCAAAATGCATATTTTTTCCCAGAACGGTTTAGTTAGAGTTTTCGCATGTGATATTTTCCTTTTAACGTCCAATTGGATCACCTCAAAGCCACCCTATGCATGAATAAGATCAAGACGAATACTGCTTATTGAAGTCGTAGATGCAAAAAATATGAAAATTGCCTAAATTAAGAAAAATGTCCAGGTATGCCATGATGCTAGGTGGGACTTTAAAATCAGTGTAAATATTTGCGACTTTTCGGTTGTATGCCGGCTTATTTAAGCTGAGACTGCTAAACACACATTAATGTTGCGTGCAAGTCAAAATGTGGGGTAATAATAAAAATTGACTATTGCCAGATATACAGTTTAACTTACATGATTGAAGTGTTTCGTCATTAAAGATTTTGAATCGCTTGGCGTACTCCGCAATATCTGTCTTTTGATAAAAGAAAATGACAATCACTGCGTAAATGCTTACCGGATCAACGCCATCTGAGGGACTTTTATTCTTCTTTATAATATGCCGGTTCGAAATTTCAACGGAGTGGAATGAAAAAAAAACAAATTTTTTTTGTCATCTATAACTCAACATTTTGATCTTGCAGATATGCCGGTTTCATTTGACAGCGATGACGTTTTCCTCGTTGCAGTTTTATCAATTCTAAAAACTTTTTCCCGACCATGAGACAAACTTTTCAGTTTTAACATGTTGCGCAGAGATCTCTACACATTTTTCAATTGGATAATAGAAGAATATGTAGAGGTATCAGATAACAGGTAAAAGTCCTGTCTAATTTGAAGCCATTTTTTATTTTTAAATTTACATTGACAATCAGAACCGAAATTTTCAAAAAAGTGAGTACACGAACAATAAATTTCCGTGCGAGTCCTTTCAGTTTTAATAATCCATTATTTTTATATCGTTTAAAAATTAAAAAGAACAAAAACTAAGCAGGTTTTTGGAAAAGGAATTCGCTTTTTTATTGGGATAGTTGTCGGGCTTCTTGGCGGAATATTTTTTTTTCTTTTTTAGCTGCATACTTAAATACTTTGAATTGTTGTGCAATTTATTGTAAGATATCAGCTCTTGACCAGCGACAAAAATACGTGAGTTCTTAGGGGACTCTAATGACAATCTAAGTTTACCCCAAAAAAGGGCGGTCGCTGAAAATAATATAATTTAGGGCAGAGACACACGGCGACAGAAAAACGCGCGACTAATTGCAGTCCGGCTAGAAGCTAATACTTAAAACAACAGTTTTTTTTCCCCTAAAAATGACCACTAAAAGTGGGCGGAGCTCAATGCATTGTATGTAACTATCTTTAGCAAATGGTAATATATCTTTAATATTTATGATGAATTTTTTTTTCGATTTATGATAAATTTCCTGAGAAATCAGTTTTTTTAAGATTTAACATGTTAAAAGTAGGCAAGATCAATGGTATGGGCGATCCAATTTTCTTCTAATTAAAGGCTTCTGGTCCCTTTTACTTTGTACCAAAATTTGAGTTCATATGACTTGTCCAACTTGACCAAAAGGCACTATGAAATAAATTGTATATTTGGGGGTGTCTGACATTTAAGTCAATTGTGGGCGTAGCTGTGGGTGGAAATTCTCAATTTTCATACTTTGTCGGTACAAAATAAGACAAGTAACAATCCTAGCTCAATTTTATAAACCTCAAAACTGTATACATACGGACAGGCGGACAGACGGACATGGCTTAATCAATTCACATGTCGGTCTCGATCATCTCTAAGGTCCGAATTTCCGAGTTAAACTGAAATTAACTCCAGAAATAAGTTGTTAAGTGAACTTAGATCTGTGATTAATCTCGGCTTAACTCGAAAAATTTGGTAAATCAATATCGGATCAACTCTGGAGAACAGTATGAACTTCTGTGAATGTGTTTTCTGCGTGGAATGTCAATTTATTTGCGTATTTCTGTGAAAAATGACATCTGAGAATAAGTCAAAATTCTTTTCCTGTGTTTTTCCATGTGAAGTGTGAGTTGGGAGAGTCAATAATTTCGAGAGTCGAAGATTTTGAAAACTTTGTTGACGGAGTTAACTCTGCACTGGAAAGCTGATCCGCTAGGTTAAATCCATGTTCGTTTTATAACGGTATTAACGGATCTTGGTTTAAACTGGGCTTTACTTAACACTGAAAACCCGGCCCTAAAAGGTCTACGATGATCATTTCATTGTGTTAAGCCGCGTTGTCACAAGTCAGCGACTGAAACCTAAATTCGCTGAATGCTTTTTGCGTTGCTAATGTACGAAATTCTGTTTCTGTTCCTGTTCCTTGTGACAAAGCAGCTTTATAGCAACATAATATCCACTACAAGAATATGTACTCCGTTTAAAAAAAAAGTCAAAGAATATGTGTATATTTATTAATATAAAAAGAACAAACAAAATGGGTTAAACATTTTTAATTTTGCGAAACAAATCGGCTTTTTTTGCGTAGCTAGGGGAATGAATGGAAAGCCCAACCCACAAGAGGAATGAAAATTGAGAAAGAGAAAACGGCGCGGAGCAGTGGTATACTCTAATAACGCCAGTGCAGCCTTTTCCTTCTTAAAAAGTCTTCAATTCCGCGAACGCCCGACGATTTGGACGGAGAGAGGGTCACGCTTTCAGTGACTTTTGTTTGTTGGGAAGTATAGTCGCAGCATCGTAGCATTGGCTTATGATTTCTACTTGGGGGCTATTATGGAGTGCTCGATCCACAAGCAGATCAAAAAGACATGGATTAAGTAATAATTAGATACGTAAAAAGCGCTTACAAATCTTGCGCACTCAAGCCTAAAGAGAATGAGACGAATTGGACGCAGAGGGGGTCCTCCTTTCCTTGAAATTTGGTTGTCATTTTTATCGGAATTTCGAGAAGCATTATTCCGCATCTTAATTAAAAAACACTGTCATTAGGTTAAATATTCGATCATATTGAAATTCAATGTATGAGTCGGCATTTTTGTCTGTCTAAAATGGGGGAATGTTAATTGATTTTGATGATTTTCAAAAAGGGGGAAACATACCAGAAGAGAGCAATAGTTTAAAAGGTTATTGAAGAGGAATGGCTAGAACGTAGCTACATTTTTTCAGTATTATTGGCGGCACTGCATTTGGACCCGCGGAACACCCGTCATTCAGCTCGGATAAGAACTTGAAAATTGTATCTAAATGCACTGGCATTCCATTAAAGTTTACTTCAAGGGATTTTAAGAGGGCATGTTAAGGCGGTTAGTAGTACATTTACACCAGCACCTCAATTCAAAATTTAGGGAAAAAAATTCGAAATTGAATTTTGCTATTTATACTGGAATTTCAGCGTTTCAAATGGCAATCACGGTCAAAATCTTAAACATCAAGTACTCCATACAACTAAAATAATCGTTATTACTTGCTTATTATTTGATTTTAAATACGTCCCAGATTTTTATCGATTTATGTCAATTTTGAAACGTTTTATTTGGGTATATTCTGTCAACTGGCTTGAATTCTCTTAAAAATAAGAGATTCTGAAGTGTCAGAGGTTTGTTCAACTCGACAAACTTCTAAATGTACAGTGGAAATTAAGAATTCGAAGAAAAGAACATTTATAAAGTGAAATATTGAATTTAGCTTAAATGCTGAAAATAGGTGCGGTGTAAACGTACTATAAGGCGTTCAGAAAAATAAAAAAAGGCAAAAGAAATAGTCGAATTCGGTCTTAAGAATAATCCGAAGCAGGCACTTGAACTTGAACATATCATGTTTCATATATAATGCCACAATGGAATTTGAAAAAAATTGTTGGCAATGTCATTGAAATCCATCATATGAATTGAACTGGAATTCTATATGATTTTTTTTGTATGAAATTATGAACTTAATGTGAATTTATGCTGGCAGTGCTTTTCGATCCCCCAGTATTTTCGAGACTCGCTGGCACTATCATCAGCTGTTATTTTGACAGTCCGGCAAATTGACAAAACGAACCACGAGTAAATAGAAAACTCTGTTTATTACCTCTACTTCTTTAAATATAGAAAAATAAATTTATGTGCATTTAACTACAACGCCCAGTAGAGTACATATCTTGTTAATTAATTTCTAGAGTACATTGAACTTGGCAAGAATGTCGAACTTAGTTAAACAAGGTAAACCAAAATCATGTCAATAGAAATCTCTCGTTATACAACCAATTTGTTTGTATTCATTGCGAATGCCTAGCACTCCTGCAATCCCGTACACCTCTTGTGCAAATCCAAAGATTTCGCGGAAAAATCAACATCCAACGGCCGCAGTTACCCCACTATGAACGCGCCAGAGTATCGGCTGTCACTCAGCCCATCTTCAAGGAGGTCCCGAAAACCTTGGATTGCTTCAAAAAATCAACAAAAACAGTAGTCGATAACCCATATAACGCAATTATTGCCAAGGAAATTTTTAACTGGCTAGAACACTCCAGGATGGTGGCGGTGTTCCATTTAAATCCCATCAGCGAAGACGAACTGTTTAAGGTGCGAGTAGCTGTACACAAACACGGCATGAGCCTGAAGCACTACCACAAGAAACTCATCCAATTGGCCGTGAACAACACAAAGTACGAAGCAATCGTTCCTTTGTTCGACTCACACCACTGCATTGTGTTCTCGCCGGAAACTAAAGTTGCGCCACTCCTAAAGATCACAAGGAAAGTGCCGCAGATGGTCCTTTTGGGCGGAATTCTAGAGAACGCCCTGCTGAGTCGAAATGAGTTTGTCAATTTCGCTAGTCTACCGAACCTGCAGGTGGCGCAGGCTCAATTTGTTTCCACCCTGAACATGGCGGCGGGACAGGTAGTGCAGAACTTGGAGGCGCATCAAAACGCTTTCGTCAATGTGCTCGATGTGTACGCAAAGTCGGCGGACAATGCGGAAAGTACCGATGCAGCTAAAACCCAAGAAGTCGCGACAAGTGAGGGACCGAAGGAGTAGCCCAAACAGACGTTAAGATTTAAGTTATCGCCAAAATAAAGAAAAGTAGACAAAAGCAAAGATTCTTTAGAGACAATACGCGAATAGAAGACCTAATTTATTATTTTTATGGCAACAACATCATCCTGCAGCCTTCTCTCTTTCGATTTGCAGCTTGACCAATTCTAGTTTCATCATTTCAGCCTCTTTCATGATTTCATGCAGTTCGGCTTCGTGGGCTATTTGCAGGTTTATCTGTTCCAACTTCTTCCTATAAAACTGTTCTTTGAAGTCGGGCTTTTTTCCTTTGGTCAACGATTGGCGCTTTTGCGATCGAGTGTCATTTATCTCCAGGTCAGACACTTCGGAGGTACATAGCATTCCTACATCTTCACTGTCGCGACTTATTAAGGCTCCGCTTAGTAGGTTGTCGGCAAGAATTAATGTTTTTGAGGGCTCTTCTTCATTTTTTAAATCTACATAACTGCTAAAGTCCGTTTCCTGATTGCTGAATGAATTGTCTAAGCTGTTACCGTCTTCGTTTGTACACACCTCACGTTTGAACTCTTTGAGCAAGCTATTACGTTCAATTTTCGATTCAGCCTCTTCCTCTTCTGAGTTTATCCGACCGCAGTGTGCCTCGACCATGCTAGGTTCTTCAATATCCAAACTAAGTTCATTTGTCTCGCTCGGAAATTGTTTTGCTAAATTCTTTGCCCTCGACTTTAATCTTGCATTATCCTGCATTAGCATTCGACTATATTGCTGGCGTATCTTTCTTATTGGAAAGTCAATTCCGTAGGGTCTCAAGCTTTCGGCTATTCTCCTCCACGTTTGTCTTTTCTTCTCTATCATAGTGTTCATATTCAATTTGGACTGAACAATTGTAAGGAAGGGTTCAATTGCGTTCTTTAGCAATTGTTTCTCCAAAGGAGTCCAATTGCGCGCTCTTTCACGTTTTTTCTGCAAGTTAAAAAGTCAATTTTTTGTTTAAATTCAGTGTTTGGCAAATTACGATTTGATTATTCGCCATTTAATTAAATAACAGAGTTAAATTCAACTTTAGCTCTAAGAAATAAAGTTCCTTCGCTAAGTCGTCTCTATCTTATCAGCTGATAGTGTTTGCGATTCACAATCGTTAGCAGAAGAAATTAATTAATTCACAAAATAATTGTGTTACTAGCTTTTTCAACACAATCCACAAAGATTTTAAAAGGATTATCCAAGTGTTTTGAAGATATTTGGACTCTTGCGTTTCTCTTGTTCCACGCGATAACAGAAGCCCTCGCCCGGATGATATGCAAATGCTAAAGTCGGTCAGAGTTTTCTTTTCTTACCTTAAATACTTCGGGGGCCATTTGTAATTTTTTCTATCCGCAGTGGCATTAGTAAAAGCATCAATATTGCCAGCACGTTTATGTTTTACCTGCTGGTTTCGATATAAACCTCATAACGTCTGTATAATATAGATAAACGCTATTTATAAGACGACCTCTATTGTCATCTGCAATACAGTGGAGTTCATACCCTTAAAACTTGTAACCTTGACTTCATTAATTTTTAAACTGTTTTAATTTGTCAGTGATTTGATTATCCTTTAACGACATTTTTTAACTTCTTTTTTGAATTGCAATTGAATAAGTTCAAGCTTTTTCAGCTCCAGTTCTTTTTTAAGTTTGGCCAACTCGGCTTCGTGGGCGATCGCAATCGTAATCTGTTCGATTTGTCTCTCATGTATTTGCTTTTTTAAATTTACCTCATCTGTTATGGAAATGTTTTCTTGAATAGAAAGGGAGCCAGCATCAAAGTCAGATACTTCTAAATCTGTGTCATCTTCTTTTGTTTTAGCAGCCGACACAATTGTTTGGGGAAGTCGTTGATGTAACCTTTTGGTAGTTAAGTTTTGACGACACTTCAGCAAGCCTTTCGCTCTTTGACGTTCCTGAATTTTAATTCGTGTCCACTGCTGTTTAATTTTTTGCAAAGAAATATGGATCCCATGTGGTCGCAGTTTAGCAGCGACTTTCCTCCAAGCTGCATCTTTTCTTTCTAAGGCGGCTTTCTTGAAAATTTGCGAATTGATCACTTTCCAATAGGGTTGAATGGCGCATCTTAAAAGCTAATATATATTAATATTAAGTGTTCCCAAATTTAAGAAAAACGAAGAAGTTTAGAAGCATTAAATATAGCTTTCATTGGATTGCATCACTGAAACTTTTTTTTACTTGTGAATAAATTTGTTTGTTTGTTTGAAATCAATTTCAATGTGCTACTGATTTTTTTTACGAAATGGGTTCACTCCAAAGTGCATTATTCTTCTGTTCTCAGTTGCCAATTTTACTTTTAATGTTTAACTCTAATCTCAAATGCATGCAATAATATCGACTTGGAAGGATAAGGATGACAATTATATCATAATATTGATTTGTTCGAATAATGAATTCAAATTATAGCTTTAATAAAAATAATAAAAGTGCCTTTGAACCTTTCTAATGACTTTTACTTTTTAATATACTAACGATTGATTTCGTCAAAATATGTAGAAAACATTTTATTGGTACTTAATCCGGTAACATAAAACACAAACTTATCAGAGGCACAGGCATTTAGGCAGTAAAGAATTAGTTTCATTTGCGCTTTTTGTGTTTTGTTTTTAACTATATATGAAAATATTAAGAAGGCATTTGAAATACATAATGTATAACTGGAATACAATTAAGATAAAAATGATTTTAAGGTCTCTAGCAAAACAAGCATTAATGTAGCACGACCCATTATGTGGCGACTTCTAGATATTGGAATTCGTTACAATTTTTGTCCGGTAGACGGAGCAAAAAGCTGATTCCGCCATGTTTTCGTGGTGAATCACTTGAACTTCGTGGTGAATCTCTTCAAGTGTGGAATACATTGACAAAATGTGAGAGTATGCGTAGTTTTCCAGGTGTATCCATGGCAACAGCTTGAAGGTCCCTCGGCTTTCCAGTCTAGTTGAATATCTAATTCATTAAGTAATTTGTGCTCTTGAGCCACGGTGCCACAAGGAACAGAAACAGAATTTCATATTATTCATTAGCAACGCAAAAAGCATTCAACGAATTTTAATTTCAGTTGCTAATGTATAAGATTCTGTTTCTGTTCCTGTTTTACGTTGTTTGTGACAACGCGGCTAAAATTGTGATGATCACAGAAGAATTTTTGTGATTTATGACATCACTTATAATAGATCACCTTAGCCGATTCCACCCCTGATTAGAAACATGAACGAATGCGGATGTTGGAGGGCAAGAGAGATGCAAGTTGAATATCTTGTTATTCAGCAATTTAAGCCTAAATTTGAACGAATGCAACCGAAGCTGGCCTTCATTATGATTTCTGATGTAGTCTGAGTGATTCGCTCATTTTGTCATACGCATAAGGGAAAATTCGTATTATGTTTACGCCTTTAAGCCGCGTTTGTCACAAGGAACAGGGTAATACCATTTAGGGTTTTTTTTTTAACAGGAAATACTCGCACTCAATGAACTTAAGCTTTGAAAATAAGTTTTAAATGTAATACAATCATTTCAAATAAATTTGAACAAATACAACTCTTCGCTTGCGTATCGCTTCTGCGAAATAAATTCTTAACGCGTTGCTTCCTTTTGATCATGAAAATTAGAATCGTTAGCGAAATGCCACACAGAGAAAATATCTGGGCCAAAATTTTGACATGCTTGCTTTATGCCAAAACGGAAAAATTGCGTAACATCTGAGCGATATGCTTTTGAAAAGCCGGTTTCAAATGCAATCACAGTATATCAAAGTTCTTATTATTATTTGAATACAAACTTTATATCCGTAGATATGCTCTGCTGACTGGAAATGATTGCATGAATTTATTGTTTGTCGCTGAACAATATTGTCGACTAACGGCCCGCAAAATATCTGATTAGGGCTCAGTTATACCGATGCAGAAAAAGGATACGAAAAACGAGAAACAGTCGAAAAAAGGCATTTTGTTCTGCTAACCCAGAAGCTCCACTTGCAATGGGCAAAGCAATCAATTGATTGAAATATTTCCATTGACTGTTTCATTTCTAGTGTAGACGCTTTGGAAATTAGCTTTGCAATATTGATTTTTAAATGGCCATCAATGATTGATTTCCATTTGAAGAGCAATCATTGCCATAAATCTACATGGCAATGAGTTTGAAAATGACATTTGAAACTTAAATTTAATATTTTCGGCTTCAACGGGATTCCATACAAATAAAAATATAAACTTTAAGCCCGTAAACAACGCAGACATAGAAAATTTCAAAACTTTTATGATTTTCTTTTTCGTTTTGAATTTGTATTTGTAGGCAAATGTCCACATTGAAAATGAATGAAAATCTAATTGCCAGTTATTTTTCATTGCAATTGCCATGTTCATTTCCAGTGCATTGGGCATTGACAGTGGAGCCACAGCGTAAAAGCGTTTACAGCAATAAAAAAAAACAAACCGAACAACCAAACAGCCGACTTCAGTTTTTTGGTTAGGGCTGAACCGAAAAGTAAAAAAATATGGAACGATTCAGTGGAATGAATGGGTTTCATTTTCCATCAGCTGTACAGGAAAAGTGATTCTGATACGAAAAGTTATAAAACTACTTTCCTGAGATAAATTAACTTAAATCAATACATATTTTTATGTGAGCTGGCTAAGTAATTCAGTGGCAAATTTTTAAATTTAAATTTGGTATAATCGCAAAAGTGAAAGTACAATAAAACTGAAAAAGAAAATTTTTCCGTTTCGTTTTAACAGAGCCTTTATTGCGTAGTTGAGACAAACTAACTAATAAAACGTCAAAAGAAAACTCGAGTAAGCATTAAGGGCGGTATTCACGAAGCTATCTTAAACTGTGAGATTCGTAAGTCTATGCACCAACAGTTTTAAAAGTCAGTTTATGAGCGCTCATAAGACTTAAGCCGCGTTGTCACAAGCAACGTAAAACAGGAACAGAAACAGAATCTCATACATTAGCAACTGAAACCTAAATTCGCTGAATGCTTTTTGCGTTGCTAATGTATGAAATTCTGTTTCTGTTCCTTGTGACAACGCGGTTTACGAGTAGTCATACCCGCTATTTAAGTTGTGAGCGGTATTATGTTCGAAAATTCGTAATCAACTGTGACTGGTGATACAAAAATTTCAATCAAGCTCTCATTAGGTTTCACTTTTTAAATCCAGGAAACAAAAAGTTTTTAAATACAAAGCCTGAAAATTTATTCGTGGACTATTTTTTTATTTATTTAATTTAGCGTTTTGCCTTGAATTTACCCATATTCTCACATCTGCAAATGTGAATTAATTCGTCAATTTGTAGATTCCATGCGATTCTGTTTTGGAGCTTTTACATCAGCTGATCGCGTAAGGTAAATTGTTGTTGCATATTCTCACACGGGACGCTAGTTGAATAATAAGTTATTCAGTTTATTTACGACATAGTAATTGTTTCCAATTATTGCATATATATTAACTACCATCCCTGCTCGGCTTTGTTTTTCTAAACGCACATGTCTCACACTTTGACACAACTGGAACGAGATAAAAACAGACTGATGTCAGTTTACAAGAAGTGACAGTTTGAATACAAAATCGTCGTCTGTGTAGAGGGGGTGCGCGTAGCTCGACGCACGTTTTTAATTTTCCTTCCCTAATTTTTGGTTTTTGGTTTTTGTTTTCTATTCTCCTGAAATTCGAACACATTAAAATAACAGTGATTCGCGACAGATTAACTCGTGAATTTCGTAAATTCTTAAAGTTTGTTTCCTGTTGTCAAGAAATAAATATCTAATTGAGAGTGAAAAAAAGAAACTGGGAAAAACTAACCCAATTTCGGGCCCGCAGTTTAATGTGCAAAAAAGTGATCGTCTAAGATTTTCGCGCTTTTAAAAAAAAATCTCAAAAGAAAATAATCATTTTATTCAAATTACTACCGCTCAGGTAAGAATTTTGTGTAGTTGTCGCATATAGATAGATGTTTTGTTTTGGCATTTAAACTTGGATTAATATTCATTTATTTCTCCTGTGTGATGCATGTATGTATACGTATTTTTAGGCTTTGGTCCTTTGCCGACCTATTTTATTTTTTGCACATCCTTTTTGTTTACCATAAACCCCCTTTGGGGTACAGACACATTCTATTGCTTTGTACCTGAGGCGACACCAAAGTAGCACATGTTTATTTATATAAGTCAAGCCAAAGCAATGGAAACCGTTTGCATATCGTGCTCAAACACAATTTGATCGTCCACCATATTTCTTACCATTGCGCTACCCAGCCACCTTTGAGGACTCTTAACTGTTTATTGATTTCAATTGGTTTGGTGGATTGTAGCTCGATACCTACCCAACCACTCCTACCCTCCTAACAGGTTAGAAGAGCATGCAAAATATCGCTTAAGTGGCTGCGCTGGAGCTCCACAACGTGCTGTCTTAAGGGGGCTCTGATAATGGCCGTTCGTGCATAATTTCCTTTTCCATTTATGTACATATATCCCTAAATTGAAGGGCTGTGAAAATCAAAATCAAATGCGACGGTGGACAAGCTGGCATTATGCCTGGTAGTAAGTGGGGCAAAGGAAGTCGAAAATATTGTGGCCTTGCTCGATTATTTGCATTAGGGCAACGATTTGATTTGGTAACATTTAAACCCCAATGGGACGCTGAACACTATTTGTTTGGGTTCTTAAAATTCAAAGCGAATTGATTTACCTGCTTAGTAATTTTGTTTTTGCTTGGGCATGCAAGAATGATGTTGGAAAACCTTAAGACTCTTTAGGAAGCCAAATTAAGCTTGATATATAGAAGCTAAGACTTTATGAAAATAGTATCGAATCATCCGTAACAACCCTAAGAATCATTAACGATTTTATTCGATAAAATAGGTAGGTGTGCTGACCCAAACAGCCTGACAAAAAGCTAGGCGAAACTGACTGGTCTGTTTATGTGGTGTAGAATACAGTTTGGGGTGAAGTTACGAAGGACTCAACCAAAAGATACGCGTGTTCCAAAAGAGAGTAAAAAGTTTTTTTTTAATCGAAATGTCTGTACTCTTATGATGCCAACCACAAACTGATCTTCGACTCTGCATTTTAGCATCAACTTTGACGTTCCGCAAAAGCCGCGTTGTCACAAGCAACGTAAAACAGGAACAGAAACAGAATCTCATACATTAGCAACTGAAACCTAAATTCGCTGAATGCTTTTTGCGTTGCGAATGTATGAAATTCTGTTTCTGTTTCTGTTCCTGTTCCTTGTGACAACGCGGCTAAACTCGTTAGACTGTGGGCATCTAGGACTCGTTGTGCAAACTTCTATATATCTAATTCTTTACCGCATTGACTGGAAATCCTGCCAAACTGCGCAGCAAAACCTTGTTGGGTTAAAGGGACTATGTGCTCTCAGGTTATTTATATTGACTCAAACAGCTTTAAAGATATATTAACAAAAATGGTTTATTAATTTATTAATTATAAATAAAATTAGAAGAAATAGAAGTATTTAAAGTATTTTTATCTAAATGTGAACCGTCTAAAATTAAATGGGGAAAAAACTAAAATTATGTTGATACCTAATAATGATGTAATTAGTCAAGTATGAACAAGTGTTTAAATGTGCGCACAAAATAAAATACATAGGAATGACGATTGGTAATAGCCAAGATTTAAAAAAAAAAAAAACATTTTGTAACACTCTGGCAAAAAAACTAATACGAAAATCGGTTTCGAAATGCGATGAAGTCAAATATTTGGGAGTAATCCTTGAAAGCATTGTCCACTTTCTGTCACTGCAGAGGCGCTTTTGGCAAGATATGCGGCTTATCGCCGAAAAGGGTCCTCTGGATCTATACGGCCATGGTTAAACTCCTAACTAACATAAACACTCCTCTCATACGCATCGGTTGTTTGGTTCAAAAGAACGGCTTGTCTTGGCTGCACAGGGGCCTTCCCTAGCACGTCAAACTCTGCTCTAGATGCTTTAATGAACCATAGTCTGACTTACCAGGTTTTGGTATGAAAACGATTTCAACCATACGTCAAAGGGTAGGTATAAAGCCAAGGCAATGCTCGCAGTGAAAATTCTTTTCAACGTAGGCAACGGCTGACCTTAACATTGCGGCAGCACAACTGGGTAGATTCCATCTGGACTTACCGCTCTCAAAAGATGATCACCACGTGCATAGCATATTTGCACGTGGTGATCTGGATTCCCGGGAGGTGAGTCTCAAGAAGAAGACTGAAGCCCTCCGCCTTGGTCTCAGTGTAGGTGCCATCAGGTTTGAGTATTGAAGCGAGTTTGTTTGGTCGGTTCCTCTGAAGATCTTTGTTTCACTTCGATCTCCTCACAAATTTTCCGAGTCATTTTACGACTTGCGAATAAGTCTCTTAAAATCCTTTTGTTTCGATCGATATATTTGTTTTGTTTCGATTCCAGTCTTTTACTTAATTGGTTTTTAAGGACCGATTCAGGAGCTTCCTGGTCCCTTTGCCACTTTGCACTGATTTGGCACGGAGGTTTTTCGTAACTGGGCTTGCGAGTTCAAAACAACGGGTAAAGACCCTTGTCGTTACCTCAGTTTGAGTGGAACTTGAACAGAGTGGCCAAATTCCTCTCTAAACTGTGCCCAATTCGTTTTTCTCTGATTTCTTCTCTCTTGCAAATGTAGAAATTTGCAATTGATTTGAAATTCGATTTATCTGTGATCTGACAGGGTTCTATCTGGCAATACCCTCCATTTTGTGATAGTCCTTAAAAACTTATTGGACAGGGTAAGGTCAATTACCTGCTGTCTCCTGGCGGCAACAAATGTAGGTCGATGACCTAAATTATTGATGGTAATGTCAGATGATAACATAAATTCCAAAAGACGATCTACTCTTGCGTTACATTCCTCCTCCTCTTGCTGCTGCCCCAGACAGTATTCTGACAGTATTCAGCACATCCGCCGCGCCGTTTTACCCAGTTTCCCAGAGATCCAGCAGACGGCATGCGTTGGCTTGGGTGGCTTGTAGACCTCAAAAGTTGAGGTCCTAAGGGGAGGGATTTTCGGCACCATACTGCGTAGCCATTCAGAGGTTTGCTGCGATGAGGTCTTCACCCAAAGGGTTCCCTCCTTCAAACCACAGCCTTCCACCTGAATGCAAACAATAGTTGCCTCCGCAAGTTCCAACAATCGAGTTTTGCAGTGTTCGCACTCCGCAGCACTCAAACCGTTGTCATTACCTGTTTTCCCAATTTGAACTGCTAAAGAGTAGACAACAGCATTCCGATAAGATCGCCCCTGATCTCCCACCTTAGCTGTCGTGCGTTGGTGTTCCAGTGGCACATTGACCATAAGGACCGCCCGCGTCGCCCACAGTTCTGTCCACTAGTGCTGCAGCCTGTAAAGGTCACATCAACAGCATCCATCACCAGTGCACGGGCAGCACTAACAGTTGGTGCGCTTCCTGCACTCATGCCCGTGGGAGTGCTCGCGCGTCGGGTTTCTGTCTGCCAGTACTGCACCCATCAATCGGAGTGAAGCACCGGCTTCCCTCGAAGACCGGGCGCAAGCAGACACATGGGCCTGAGGGGTTGTGTTTCTCATAACGAGTTTAGGTTTTTTCTTCCAGAGGACTGATTTGCTTTTTAGTGAAACTTCCCCCACCTGTCCCGCTTCATGGAAATCGCCGAAGAGCCGACCGGACAAGCAGCGCCTTCAGCCCGTGACGCTTCTTTGCGCGACTTGTCGATCTGCTTCTTCCTTTTCCTCTTACGCTGACCTTTAGAGTACCTCACAGCCCGTCTCTTCCGGAGCTCGTTCAACCACAATTCCGAGTCGTCGCGTCAGTAGCAGTGCACTGGATAGCAACCTCACTCAGGCTCAGATTTCCCAGCGGGTCGGATACCGAGCTACAAGAGTCGCAGGTTATATCAAAAATGAATGTTGGGGCCTCCATAATCCGTGCCCTGACCATAGTCGAAAAGACTGCAGGTGGATTTTCCCTATCGCCAGTACTACCTGGAGTAGAAACATCCTTTAGGTTGTCCATTTATCATGATTTGTGAGTTTTCACAACTTCTCGTGTGGATGGAAAGGAAAGGAATAAAGGGATGAGAGGGATGCGTGGAAAGGATGGAAAGGTTTGCTTTCGGGGTTGGATTTGCCTCCGCAAAACAAACTAGGTTCCGCGGGGTCGTCAAACCCGTCACCTCACCTAAGCGAAGTGCCCTTGCGGGTATTTGTTGAACTTATTCGGAAGGCTAAATGCAGTGAATCTTGTTTGGGTCCCAGGTCACACTGGTATCTAGGGAAATGGGATCTCTGATGAGCTTGCCAGTCTAGGCTCAGAAGAGGTTTTCTCAGGATCCGAACCTGCGTTAGGTCTGCCTGTATCTGTTGTCACGCCTGCCATTGATACTTGGGTTTCTCGTGAGCACAGGCTCGTTGGCGTGACTGCGATGTGTGGAGACAGACTGATCGACTACGCAGACAGACTAAATGACTCAGCGTCTTTCATTGTAGTCTCAGGAGAATCCTTGATTGAAGACGTCTATTGCAGTTTTTGTAGGCGTCCTTAATGGCCACCAGGCTTTTGCTAGACACTTGAATGTGTTACGCTTGAGTGAAAAAACACCACCTCTCCTGCCTGTGGAGAGGACGACGATACAGCGGAACACTTCCTCTGTAGTTGTCCTCTCATTGCTCGCAACAGGTGGCGGATTTTCGGGGCTAAACTCTTCATCTCTCATCGTTTGAAAGACGGGTAAACGAAATATGTACACTAATGTAAGGTGTCTGCATGGTAGTATAATGGTGCTCTACTATCCGATGGAGCACTCAGACCAATAGTTGTGTCTGAGTGCTCCATCGGATAGTAGCAGCCTCCAACAAAAACGTAACGTACTATGTATATTGACGATAATTGTACGATACAAAAGGTGCAATGCCTATGATTATTAATCTTGGCAACCCATGTGTCGCAAATATCGAGAGTAGCATACTAACGGGAACGATCTCTAAATATTTTGATAAATAATCACCCATTACTAAATAACTTTTTCCCTCTTCCATGAAATCTATGCCTGCCTACCTTGAAAACTGAACGTCAGGGATCTATACACCATAAGTTCCTTTTGATTTGTTCATCTAAATTTTTGTCATATTTTGAACTGCCGTATCATGTTTTCTATGTTTTTATTGAAAGAAGGAAAGCAAACCAGCGTTCGAGCGTGGGCTTTGGTTTTCTGTAGGTGAGGTTTGAGCTGGTCAATTATTGCAAAATTCTTTTTCCTCAATGCACCAAAAGACTTTCACCAAAAAACAACAAACTATCGACCGGTCGTGGAATGTGTTATTTCCTATAAGTAGTTCCAAAGATTCTTTAGCATTTAGGTACCTATACTTAAGTTTTGCTGGTTCTTCGTCCTTTTTGATCTCCCTTTAAAATACCTATTTCTGGGTTTTCACCAATATTAACGGAGTGCACCATTTCATTTAAAGCATCCATTTCTTCTTTTGTATTTTCCCCCTTTGAAATTTCTCGAAAATCGAAACTTTCCTGGCAAATATTTTAATTTCCGTTGATATTTTTGAAGTCTTTTCACATTTTGGAACCGTACTGAGGGTATTTTGCGAAAGTCTTATTTGACATTACACCTAAAAACGGCTTGTGATCTATCACTATTTCGACATAAAATCTATATTATGAAATTTTGCTATTTTGGCACACAAATTCCACAGTTAGGAATTAATTTTCTACCTTTGCGTAGTGCACTTCAGCACTGAATAGGCTTTTGAGAAGCAAAACACACCGGCCGATGTTTTTGCATGACATACATCAACTCAAACCATGCTGCGATGCATCTGTTTTATTGCATTACTTTATTCGGTCGAACGATTCTGTGTGACAATCCAGTCAGCCACTGAAGACTTCTTTAGAAAGTTGTTCTCTGAGAGGCTTCAACATGCTGGCAAACATCTTTATATAACATCTAACATAATTGACGTAATAATAACCTAAAAGCTTTTGTAGCTAATTTTTAGTGGTCCGTCCAAAAATGGAAAAATTACATCTTATGGTTTCACTATGTTGTCCGACCGTCCGTTCAATCGCGTTGCAACTGTTGAACGGTAAGTTGTACAACGACAAAATTTTGTGTAAACTGCGGAAATATTTAGAGAACGCATACTAGGGCAATTTTATTTATGCACACAACGGAAATTTTAGGAAAACTATAGCGAATTTGAAGTTCCAAAACCTTTTGAACTCGAAAACATAAAAGCACTTTGAAAACCAATTTTTTTTTTTTAATCTTCTTGCGATCTTGTTCAGATTTGGTTAAATTAAAAAGAGTACAGATAAAAATCTGGTTTGGTCGAAGCTGTCGTTTTCAAACTAAGTTTTTCAAAGCCTATTCAAAAAACGAAGTAAAAAAGACCTTGTTTTAAGGTTGACGTAAAAATCGGCGCCCATAGAATTTAAAAAAACAGTCAATGCTAGCGTAGTTGGTTGTACTTTCGAACAAAGTTTAACACATATTGAAAAAAATTCAAATTCAAATTCGGATATTTAGTGCGTGTATGCCCGGCCCTTCAGTGCGTACTGCTGTCTTTCGGAAAGAAGTGTAGTTCCTTCAAGCCAAAACTTACCTTACAATCCTTTCTAAAAGCGTCTTTGTCTTTTTGTTGGTTAATCTGGGAGCTCTTTCTATTTATTGTTAGACTTCTGCTAATCAATGCTGAGTTGTCTGAGAAAAGATCATAGCATTTTTCGACTCGCGTAAGGTATTTGAATGGGTACCCTTTAGCGATGAAGAAGTGGAAAAGATAACGACAAATATTCCTATCGGTTGGCTAATACGTTGGCTTCCCCATGGAGAAAAATTCCGCACTACGTTTTATATTGTTTTTGTACAGTATTCCGCCTAGTTTTGAAATGTATCTTGGAGCTAAAAAAATGTTCTTTGTGTTGAAGTCGCCCTCAATACAGGTAAACAAGATCGTCGTCTACCCACCTCTACATCGCGGTATCAAATAACACGTTGCAATGTTGTAATATAAATAGTTAATTTTTTTAAGGAAACTAAACACATCTGCATTGAGTCTAGTTAAACCTCTGTGTTGTTTTCTGTAGAAATAATTCTTTTTCGTTTTTTGTATTCAGAAGGGGGTTTACATTCCAGGTTAGCATTTTAAATAACTTCATATTTCATATTCATGTTCTCTTTTTCGAAGGGTTTCGAGGCAACTCGAGCTTGCTCAGTTTATCAAATTTAAGGTGATTAGTTTAAGTCTGATCCTCAAGTTTTTCCAAGACTACAACGAGGATCTGAGGCACTACAACTGTTGTGGGCCATCCTGTCTTTTCGTCTGACTCGAGCTTGCTCAGTTTGTCAAATTTGAGATGATTAATTTTAGTCTGATCGTCAAGTTTTTCCAGAACTGCAACGAGGATCTGAGGCACTACAACTGTTGTGCATCCATCCTGCCGTTTCGTCTGACCCATCCTGTGCGTACGATTTCGGTCCAGCGAGTGGCGATTTTTTCGCTGCTCTTTAACTGGCGATGATCTGCTGTGTTGATTGTTATTTAGAGAAATATTATTCGCATTCCGCGTTTTGCTAGACCTTTTCTTTGAAGCTCGATTGGCCTCACATGCAATTTCGTCCTCTCCATACAGTATTCGCTTGCTGGTCGGCTCGGTGTTAGAGGACCGAGCCGACCAGCAAGCGGTGTTGCAAGGGTGATTTTTCAGCTGCCAACTCTCCTCGTTGACTTCGCTAGCGTCGTTGATTTTGCTTTTGGCATCGCCGTTTTGTGTTATGTTGGGTTGTTGGCATATTGCAGAGTGGTCGCCCTAAAAAACCTGGTCGCCTGGAGCCCGATCAGCGTTAACCTGGAAATTTACATCTTACGACCCTTACCACCAACGAAACGCTCACGAATAATTTAACATAAGGCCTATTAAGGTTTTAACGAACGGGACATATGCTTACTAACTAGGATCCGCGGGTTCGTCAACATGCAGAGTGCTGTGAGTGTTCGGACAATTGTTACTTGTAAATCTTATTTTGGCTAGGTTCAAAATTACTTTTATGTAGATGGCATAAAAAGCGTTTTTCACCTCATTTGCTTGCCTAAATAGCAGAATTGATTACATAAATACCACCAACTCGGTTCAGTCGAGCCCTAACTATATGGGTGACAACCATAAAAAGCAGAACGGCATTTAGCTTTCATCATTTGTCTTTTTGAAAACCATTTAAAAGCATTTTCTTCTATGGGGTGTACAGCGCACAAAACCCTGACACTGTTTTCCTGGACAACACCAAGTCCTGTGTTCAAGTTAAGAGGATTTCACACGTAATTCTTCGTGGCTTTTCGGTTATTTTCTCCATCCCGCACCTATAGCATACCTATTTTTTTCACGAATTGGACAAATCTACAATTCTCAGGACCTTTAGCTGTCATGTTCGGCCAGCCTTGTATTTCAGTTTGCATATTGCTGGTTGGCTAACACGGCTAAGACGGTTGTCACACTGAAGGAAGTTTTTCAAAATCGTTTTTTAAAGTGACAATTGCGTTTCTCGAAAATTTAGAATCAGTTACCAAATCCATTGAAAATAAAGAATCAGTCCAAATCATCCAAAAAATAAAGAATCAGTTACCAAATCCATTGAAAGAAGAAAACCAACGACTTACAACTTTCTTCGGCCCGCGTCCTATAAAGACTGCTCTGTTCAAGTTTGCATTAAAACTACTTGCACCTACTGCAAGTGCCTGCAACTGCAACATCCAACCGTTGCTTTAAAAGAACAGCATGCGCTCATCTTCAACAGAGACGACACTCATCTAAAGTGCCTGCTTTTGATCTGCTGCTAAATACAAGGACAATGACAAGGACACTTGCTTATTTGTGCAAAAATGCATAATGCGGCCTATTTTACTGTAGGCACAATGGCACACAGATTTATTGTTGCATTAAGAATGAATAAACACAACAAAAAAAAAATAAAACCGAGAGGACAAGTTACCTATTGAAAAAAGGAAAGAAAAATTTTCTGCCACAAAAAGCATTGACGGTCTTCCGTCGGTTTGTCACAACTGTTCCACAATAATTGTTGACGCTTAAGCACAATTTAACAATTCCCATTTTTATTAAGCTTAACATTAAAGGGATGGGTAAAAATGGCTAGTCATAGTTTGGGTAAAAACAATAGAAATAAATTTGGGCTATGACCTTATGGCACAGATATCGGTTTCGTCTTCTTTTTTTTTACCATTGTTCTCCTTTGAAAACTTCATTAGCTTCACTATTGAATGACTCTTGAAAGAATTCATTTGTGCCTCCTGCTTTTACTGCAGCCTTCGTGGACACAAAAGCATTTATCGATTGATTAAGATGGTATCCTAGCTCGCTCACATATATACTTAAACTGATAAAATCGGAAAAGTGGTACGCTGTAGTGTTTGCCAATTAGGGAGGGCGAGCTATAAAGGCCTCAAGTAGATGATCTAAGTTTTGGAACAACTTGTTTCCCTAATTGATTCTTATTAAAGTAACATTCCACTTGCGGTAAGTACTGAATAACGTGACGAACCATAATCAACTTAAGTCAAGTTAATTCTCACCTCATGTGTGAACACAGGAAATCGTGCGTGAGAGCCCAATAACTTTTCCTTAAAAAGGACCAAATTGAATTCATGTTAAACTGGTTTACTTTCGATTATGCTTTATGGGTTGGAGGGAACAATCGACACAATCATTTTACGGCCTTTATTGTGGGTTGTTTGTTATATTGTCGCCTTACGACCGATGACAATAACTGGAGCGTGCTTAATATTGGATTTCATTCTTGTGAATTCAAGTGAGGCAAGTTTATGCTTTTTTATATGCGGCCATGATTTGTATAGATTTGTGCTTAGTGTGACTGAATATAATGGGGCGCACACGTTTGTTATGAAGCATTGTGACCTTGGAGGTATTATACCTTTTTATAAAGAGGTTAATGCAACCCCTTTGGGGAAATTATTCTGTATGCATAAAGTATTTTTAGATCACGTCAATTAAAGATTGTAGGTTTGAGTGTATTTGTCTTGAACTGCTTTCAAAGTTTTAATAAACAAGGAAACGTTTTAAAACTGTCAACAATAACCATTTATGAATACTGAATTTATGAATTTATTTATCTAGCGTATGCATTGATAAATAGTAAAAAATGTATATTTGACTAAAACATATAAAACATATAAAAATAAACATTGATATAATGTATAATATAATTAAGTGGAACCATTTCATCATAAAATGTGGAACCGGTGCACTCATATTTCTAAGCATTCGTCAGGGTCTGGCATCAGGCTTTTGTCGAAAATGCATGCATTTCGAATCGATGAGTTGCCTGTTCTTAAGATTAGAAATTTCATTACGAACCGTTCAATCCGAGTGTTTCTAGAGAGCCGGTTACGTCTGATATCCACCGTATAAATGCTGGTATGCACGGGGTTAAGTCTAATCTCCGACGCTCTTTTTAATATTCATCAGGGATCTTGTTTCTGCCAATCCAATCATTCTCCAATCCAAACATTCTTTCGCCAAATAATTGTTTTCAGGAAAAGGCCCCAGCCCATCAGAAGCTAAAATGAAACGGATACGTAAGTTAAATTCATTAAATTCAGATTTTGACAGCATAAGAAACTGGGGGAACGTTTTTAGAGTAGAATTGAATACTTTCAAAACACAATGCTGTTGCTATCATCCAAGATCCAAGCTAAATAGAAACCACTAGCCGTTATCCATGAACGGCACTTCACTGTAACCGAAAATTTTTTCGTACTCGGTATATGTGCCTCTGTTAAAATGACTAATGGCATTTCACCACTGTACTTGCGACTGGACTTTTCAGCGCCCAAAAACGCCCCCCTTAAAGTAGGCGGAGCTCAATGCGGAGTTAAAAAGGTTAAATGTCTGTCATATAATTTTTTTTTCGATTTAGAATGAGTTTTCCGAGAAAAAAGGTTTCTAAAGTTTTAACATGGGTATGGTCGAAAACTGGGCATAGTCGAAGGTGTGTTTCCTGCGCCTTGACCAAAAGACATTTTGGAAAAAAGGTTAATTTGAGGTTGTCTGACATTCAAGCCAATTGTGGGCGGATCTTATTAATTTTCATACTTTGCCTGTAAAAAATGAGAAACAAAATACACTTCAAATTTCAGCATTTTAGCACAATTTTAAAAACCTGAAAACATCACACACATACATTGACGGACGGGCATGACTTAATGAATTCACCTGTCGGTCTCGATCATATCTCAAAAAGGTCTTAGGTATCTGCGGTGATTATTTCACTGTGTTGCAAACCATATGCATTAAGATTAATATGCCCTGGGGTATGGCATAACTAGGGGCCGAGATGTCTGCTCAAGGTTTGAACAGCGTCCTGTACTGTTTGTACTATCGTAACTTGGTACTTGTACTATCGTAAACCGGTAACTTGGTGGAATGACGAATTGCAGCGTATTCACAAAGACACTGGGAAGCTTAAAAACCAGTGAAGAACTCGCGTTTAAAGCTGTCACTTTCCCGATATCCAATGAAGTCAAATATCTGGGAACTGGGAGTATTGTTCGAGAAAACTTCTTTATTTTCTCAGATGGCTTCAAAACCGGATAGGGGTCTGGTGCTGGAGTCTTTATGGAAAGCAGAGAACGAGAACAAAAAAACTCCACTATCCCTTAGGTAACCCTTAGGTTTCCTTTTAAACGAAGATATGCGGTATCTTAATGGCAACAGTTGGAGGGGTTGGCTGTCAGTTGCAGTGATAGCCAAGCCGCATTGAAAGCGCTGTTCTTATTTCGTCTGATAGTGCTCGAACTCAAGCTTTTGCTGAACTTATTTGGAAGGCTAAACACAGTAAATCTTGTTTGGGTACCAGGTCACACTGTTGTATAGGAAAATGAGATCTCTTCTCAGCTTGCTAGACAAGACTCAGAAGAGGGTTTCATAGGACCCGAACGTGCGACTACGGATTACGCATGGACTTCTGCAAGAGATTATTTTCTTTCTTTCTATCTCTCAGTAGAATCGAATGCAGATTTCTTGTAGGCGTCCTTCCTTACCGAATACCAACACTTTATGCGGGAACCACAAATAAGCCTGGGGTTGGCCTCGGCTTGAAGTTTACAAGTTCAGCCAAAAGATATCAGTGTTTGCAAAGAGAAAGAGTGCGCAAAGAGAAAACGTAATGCTACGTAATGAGGCTTAGAAGCCCAGCACGAGGTCAGATGTGCTGAACTTTTGCTTCGTGTCAAGCAAATGGGGTAAATTTCGATCGCACACACCAAGTCAATTAGTCTGCCTTTGGCTATATATGTATAAGTGTGTTAGTCATGCACGAATATGACGCAGAATATCTGAGTGTGTTTACATTTTGGGCTAAAATTGCGTATATTATTTATTTATTAGTTGGACATGAATGTTCGATGTTCCACATAATTATGTACACATCACTAGCTACCAGGGCGTTTGGCTGTGAGTGCGTATTTTTTAATTTATCGTGACATGCTTGGAGAACGTAGTGAATGCATAATAAAAGCTCTGTCTCCATGAGCGAAATGTCATTGCAAAGCCGGTTCAAAGCCCACGTATCGTAACGGAGCGAAGCCGAAGCCTCAGGCTGCTTTGTGGTCCCAGTTTAACAGAGTTGTAAAAGAATTAAATCTTTTGGGAATTCAAGCCCCAAAGACTTCATCCCACAGACTTCTGAATTCCGGACTTCACTTCGGACTTGAACTTCAGAAATAAAATCACCATTCCTTTTTGAAGTCCTTAGCTGGGCCATTCACTTTGGACCAATCCGGAATTCGAAGTCCAGTGATTGCATTCATTTGGGAATGCACTGCATTCACTGAAGTCCCTTTGAAGTCCGACCATTCCGTTGAAGTCCGACCATTCCGTTGAAGTCCGACCATTCCTTTGAAGTCCGACCATTCCTTTGAAGTCCGACCATTCCGTTGAAGTCCGACCATTCCGTTGAAGTCCGACCATTCCGTTGAAGTCCGACCATTCCTTTGAAGTCCGACCTACTGTTTTGCAAATAATACCATCAAGAAGATGTATGAAAAACACAAAAGAGTAACATTTTTGAAACTTCTTTTTATTTTTGGGTATTTTTAACAAAAACGGACTTCAAAGGAATGGTCGGACTTCAACGGAATGGTCGGACTTCAAAGGAATGGTCGGACTTCTACGGAATGGTCGGACTTCAAAGGAATGGTCGGACTTCAACGGAATGGTCGGACTTCAAAGGGACTTCAGTGAATGCAGTGCATTCCCAAATGAATGCAATCACTGGACTTCGAATTCCGGATTGGTCCAAAGTGAATGGCCCAGCTAAGGACTTTAAAAAGGAATGGTGATTTTATTTCTGAAGTCCAAGTCCGAAGTGAAGTCAATTGAATGCACACCAAAATGTGAAGTTTTGGCTGTGACTTCAAAGGAATGCAGTCCAAAAGGAATGCATTCTTTTACAACCCTGCAGTTTAATGTGCTGGGCTTTAGCGAAACTACCACCAGTTCTGCTTGCGAAGAAGATACAGTGGAACACTTCCTCTGCAGTCGTCCTGCCTTTGCTCGTTTCAAATCTCAGATGGCTGATCCGTGGGGCTAACCTTGTGCGTGCTGATCACCTAAGCCGCTCTTCTAGCCCACAGCATGGATAAGTTTAGATGTATATATAATGTATTGTCGCCTTTACTTCAATACATTTTATAAATTTTTGGTTTTCTTCCTGATAGAATACTAAGATCTACTTGTCAGTTATTTCACTAAAAATTTCTTCCAGGATTTCTCATCTTATTTAAGATGCACTCACTTACACTGTTAACCGTTAACCGTTTAATGCATTTATCCTTTCTAGTTCCGTAATATTTTTTCAATACAACTGTTTGCTTTAATTTTGTTGTTTGCTTTTGCTGAATAAAAACAAATTGATAATTTCAACTAACGCTTGCCTTCTTTTCGTGTGTGTTTCACAGTTTGAACGCAAAAAAAAAAAAAAAAAAACAAAATGAACAATTCAAATTTCCGTAACAATAATTCAGCAAGCATTTTTGACTTTGATGATCCCATCTGCCTTTATTATGATCATAATGGAATCAAAGCAGTTAGAAAACATGGCATGCCTCCTCCTCCAACTAGGACATCATCGCTTTACGGTCTGTCGAGCTACACTCTCGATAGGATTAGTGAATCACATCACGACATCAACAAGCATATTAACAATAATAACGATACTAATCTATCGTCTCACCATTTATCAAAAATGTAAATCTAAACAAGCAGCTCTGAGCCAATTCACGAAAGATCATCGACCTTTTAAATGAACTGGCTGAGAGTGTACTCGTTAGAAGAATAAAATACACAACATACACACTTTAAACACTGACACAATTAACCACCCCTTCCTAACACTCCTCTCCAGCAATAACTCTGTTGATGAGCACTGCAACTACGACTACTCGAACTATAACCACCCCAACCGCCATCCGAAACAAGAAGACCTACAACAAGAAGCAGAATTACAACGAAGACGTCCACCCATACCAATTAGAAAGCCAAGGCCAAAGATGTCAGTCCTTCGAAAAGACACCAATGGAATGATAAAGCTAGAAGGCGAATTAAGCGATAATCTATCATTGGTGCTACGCGAAAAGATGCCCAGCAATGGCATCCTGTACAGCGATGAGAAATGGTTGTGCGACGACTACAATCCTGAACTCCAAACTTTGGGGATGCTAAAAGCTCATCAAACCCCCGCCTTTCGGCTACTCGATAACAAAAAGGATAATAAATATGGTGAGCGAACAAATTCGAAGCGTAAATTTCGTACACGAAGCGAATCTGAACCGAATGAGATGTGTGCTATTGCGTCTGGCGGCGCGTGGTCCAAGCGGGAAGATCGGTCTGTGATAGATAATAGCGGCAAGTATCAGGGTGACCCATCGACCAAACTAACGAATGTCGATGAGCGCCGCGCAATCAAACTTCCTGCCACGCCAAAAAGGCATTCACCAGCACGCGTCCTACTCTACAATAACACTCCGAGCCCAAGATCACCGCGACACGTGTTCCAGCATTCAAGCGCACACCGTTCCTCGCCCGTTGTCCAGCGACGAGGTTCTTCGCTTAGTCGCCTACAGGAGTACCGACGAAATAGAACAAGGTCCCCGATACTGTCACGTGTAGCAAGTGACGATTCTGCTGCAGAGTTTGAGGTGTTTTCTCGAAAAGCCAAGTCTGTTACTCCAACTCCTACTCCGACTCCTCGTAGGAGGCACACATCGGTAAACAGTGTTACTAGGGTCCAAGAGAAGCATAAGCTTCAGAACAGATTGCATCTTGATCGACGCAGCAGTAGTTGCAGCAGTGTCGAGGACGATTTTGATGTCTCTGATCAAGGTACAGTTGGAGCCTGTTGTATCTTTCCTTTATTGCTTGCTCTTTTCTTACAGACTCTGACGCTGATGATGGTAGCTTTGAGTCTACAGGGTCATACACGGACTCCGATGAGGATGGCTATAGATCGCATGCGTACAGAACCAGTGCCGATAAGTTAACCTCTCCATTGTCTTCCGCGTTCAAGCCGATCGCAAATCTTTCAGCGCAATCTTCGGAGGAGAGCTTAGTCAATCCAGAATCGCTGCTTGTACCTAGTCTTTTTCCAAATGTCCCGCCCTATCTAGCATTCTCGTCGAACACTAGGAAAGGGCCAGAAGTGCCGCCTGAGCTATTTAGAATACTCAAGTGGAAGGTAACTAATGTGATGCCAAAGTTAGTGCGGAACGTACTATCAAATACGGGAGTACGGTTGCTAAAAAGTAAGTAATAACTTATGAGGTTTACCACCGCATGTGCAGATTTGATTGGAACGCTTCTTTAATTTTTCCAGAGACGAACGATTGGATGGGTACCTGGGGCAAGCACATGAAGAGTCCGTGCTTTAAAACAATACGTCCATATCAGAAAATAAATCATCTTCCGGGTTCGTTTAAAATCGGTCGCAAAGATACTTGTTGGAAGAACTTACAAAAGCAAATGCTTAAGTATGGGAAGAAGGAATTCGGCTTTATGCCCAAGTAAGTACTTATGGATGGGGTGCCACATGAAATGGGATTATTATTTAGATTCCTAAACATAATAGAAAGGGCCAACTCGAAACAGAAGCTTTGAATTTATTTACTTAGCAAAACTAGTTTTGTAAAGTAATTCATCACCGTCTACGAGTTCAATATCGATGTACTGTGCAGGTCTTTTTAAAGCTCACACTTTGTTACAGAACATACATCATACCGGGAGACTTAAACTTACTTCGCAAATCGTGGCCAAAATACGCACAACGCAATGTGAAGTGGATTATAAAACCGCCAGCAAGTGCTCGGGGTACTGGTATCAGAGTGGTGAACCGTTGGTCCCAAATACCCAAGCGGAAACCTCTTATCGTCCAAAGGTACCCTCTATTCTGCCTTTTTTTTCCGAAGAGCTTAAGTGCATTTTGTTTCTTTTCATTTTTTTTAGATACATTGAGCGTCCACTGTTGATCGATGGAAGCAAATTCGATCTAAGGCTTTACGTGTTAGTTACATCGATAAATCCTCTTCGAGTTTATATGTATCATAATGGACTGGCAAGGTTTGCTTCAGGTTGGACTGTAAAAAAACTTTACCTTAAACCTTCTAAGTTCTCTTTTCTATTTTAGTGAAGTACAGTGCAAAATCAGACACCCTCAATGAGCGTTGCATGCATTTAACCAACTATAGCATAAATAAACTTTCGTCCAACTATTCCAAGAACGAAGACGTGAATGCCTGTCATGGTCACAAGTGGACGATAAAATCTTTGTGGTCATATCTTTCGAATCGAGGCATTCGCACCGATCGCCTTTGGGATGCTTTAAGGAATCTAGTCATGCGAACTATTTTGGCTGGTGAACACTCGATCAACAGCATGATAAAACTGAATGTCGAGAGCAAATACAGTTGTTTTGAATTGTTCGGTTTCGATGTGTTGCTGGATGCCGATCTAGTTCCGTGGCTCTTGGAAGTTAATATTTCACCGTCTTTGCATTCCGAACTGCCATTAGATGCGCATGTTAAGGCGCCATTAGTTCAAGGTGTGCTCAATACTGCCTTATACAATGTAAGTTTAAAAAGAGAAGGGAAAAAGAAAAGCACATATTTTAGAACGATTAATTTTTCTTTTAAGATTCCTCCGAAATTGTCACCAGAAAAGCAAAAGGAAATTGCCATTAAGTTGGGCGTCCAATCAGGGCCGTTGTGTTTTGATAAACGAATGTATGTGAATTATCTTTCCAGAGCAGAGAGGCTGAAACATAGTCAGTATACAAGAAAAACTTTAGAGGATCGTGATGATGTAAGTATTAGATCACCTTAGGCACAAACGATTCTTGCATGGGCGTTCAAAAATATTTTGGTAGCCTGGTTTTTTGGTAGAATTTCAAGGGGAGATTTAGTTCGGTACTACTCACTATCATTAAGACGATCTTTAGCTAGTTGTGGTCTTGTTCAACTTTCGTGTACGCCATATTTGACTATTTCGTCTTCAGGAACATAATTTTGAATTTTTTTTAATAAAAAGCTAACCGAACGTATGGTTGCTTATTATGGGGAGCGGCCCCTATGGCAAAGCCATAAAAAATAAAATATAATAATGAAAAGTGAAAAATTACGACATTTTACAATTCTACAAACATTATCATAATGGCTAGTCCTATGATCAATTTAAACGCTGCCAGGCAAACATCGTCAGGAACCTTTATATTATACTGATGCTGACATTAAGTGACAACTCTTCCTACGGATTCCCATAAGAGAACAAGTATTTAAAAAACAAAAAAAAACAACAAACAGTATCAAAACACACAAGTGTGGCTACCAATACTGCGAGCTACGTCTGCAAACTTAATAAACAAGGAAGACAATGACGAAAGTATTTTATGAAAAATTATAATACTGCTGCGGTTTTTCGGTCTTTGATCCATTTCTCTGTCGCTTCTCAATATTAAATTTAGTATGATTTTATGAAGGCTCTGTCTTCGCTTAAGATATTGTTGGACATATATTTTTCTGGTCAATTTTAATTGTGTATTTATATTGAGAAATGAAAAATTGAAACAATTTATAATTATATAAACATTATACATTATCTAATTATGGCTGCAACTATGATCATTTCAAAAAGCTGTCAGGCGAATATCATCAGGAAGGAAAGAAGTTTCCAAAGTTATGATAGGCTTTTAGGTCGTTAATTGATGTGCAAAAAAAGAAAATTGCTTTTATACACTTTTTCCCAACGTTTCGTAGTGCTTTACAACATCCTCAGGGGTTAAATCTTTATTTACGTTAGTTCACTACAATGATTTGAACCCCTGAGGATGTCGTAAAGCACTACGAAACGTTGGGAAAAAGTGTATAAAAGCAATTTTCTTTTTTTGCACATCAATTAACGACATAAAAGCCTATCACAACTTTGGAAAACATATTTAATAAAGTTGGTCTTAACAACATAGGAAAGCAGTTTCGTTTATATGCAAAAGTTGAGGGTTCGAGTTGAGTTGAGTTGGAATTTCAACCACATAAAGAAGAGTGTTGAGTTGAGGCGAGTAGTTGAAATAACAGATATGAAAAATTGAAACTGAAACAACTTAGTTCCTTTTTGTGCATATTGAAGCTGCAAATATGCCAAATCAACACGAAAAAGCGTACAAGTACCTAAAAATAATGGCAAATTGTGCATATTTAAAGCTAAATGCTCTGATTGTAATTTTAACGCAGGCATATCAGCAAAATTTTGACTCAACCCTGAAGAGCGAGTGCGATCGATCCGACTCGACTTAACTTCAACTCGATCCGCGTTTATATGAGGTCGAACCTGGGTTGAAGCTCGCTTGAACTCTGCATATAAACAAAGCTAGAGAAAGAGCTCGCGTCTGGGGTGCACACGTTGTTTCTTTTATATTCTTGCCAAAACTTTCTTCTGAAATTTTCGCTACCATGAACCGCAAACTTTGCGTTAAAAAAATAGTGCACACATGTGTCTCGAAAATCTTATCCGCCGATTGTATTTCTAGGAACTTTGAAATGGTCAAAGCGAAGCTTATTCAGGAGCACAAAAGAAAATCTGATGCAGAAATTACGAAAATGCTGAATTCCATTTACATTGCACCTTGTGACGCATGATTTCAGTATATACAGTAAGGTATATTTTTTGAGAACAAAAGTCAAAGTATTGAGAAGGTAAAGGGATATGCCGAGTATGCTGAAAACCGTTTTAGCAAGCGAATGAAGGTTCCGACACCGAACCGACATAGGCGGAGAATTCACTAGCAACGAACTAGTAAGCTATTTGAAAGGTAAAGGAACTCAACAACGATTTACAGCGCTTTATACACCAAACGGTGAAACGGTGTAGCGAAAAGGAAAAATTGAGGTGTTATTGAAATGACTCGGTTTTTTCTATGCAATCAGTATTGGATTGCTTGCGAACCCAAATGTTGAAGTAGTTAAAATTTGTAAATTGTTGGGCGGATAATATCTTAGGGTTTAAACAGTATTTCCGCTCTTCAATCTGTTGTTTATACCTAAGAAATTTTTTTTCAAATAAAACTGAAGGCTGTATACGAGGGCATCGAAAGAAGTCCTTTATGCAATCCCAGACACAAAGGGTTTTTTTTTCTAATATCCTTGTTTCTTCTTTCCCACAAACAAAAAAATCAGATCGTCTGTCCGGTACAGCGTACAAAAAAAAACAAGGTGCGTTAAAAAAAAATTTAAATTGCCATTTCTAACCAAAGTTTTTCGAAGTCTCTTTAAAAATCGCAATAAAACAAGTAGGTAAGTAGGCTTTGCCCCGAAAATGGGCGTGAAATTAAAATCAATTAATTCTAATTTCGTTGGAATCATGCGAAATACCGTAAAAGTTAATTTTAATACTTAAAAAACAGATTTTGCCTAAAAACTCCCCCTAAGTTTGTTACATGCTTTATATGTAACAAACCAAGCAAATACATAATAATATCTTTAATATTTTTAAAATAATTTTTTTTGGAATGAATTTTCCGAGTAGTCAGTCAAAGAAATAGCTTTCGTTTATTTTTTTTCGCGAAGACGAAAAATTCTTTCGTTTTTTGAGTTATGTGAATAAAACTTTTCCTCTAAGTGAAAAAGTTATTTCGTTTTCGCCTCACAACGAAAGTGAGTTGTTCTCCTACAGTGTCTGAATTCCTAAACTCTCATGTAATAAGAATTACTTTCAAGTTTCAATTTAATAAACAAGGTAGACAATAATAAAAGCATTTTATGAGAAATTTGAATACTAGATTATCGGACTTTAATCTCTCTCTTCGAAATTCAAGCCCGAGTATTTTTCGAATCAGAGAGAAGAACGAGAATACTAAACTAGATCAAGAAGCCCATATGTATTTCAAGTATTTTTAGTAAACATTTTATTTGAGGTATTTATATTTTTAACCTTCCTTTTTATATTTTTGAATATCTTTACAGTATATCACAGCTATCTTAGAAAATCTAACGCCGGATGACGTTCGTTGCCTAGTCATATCAGAAGACGAACTTGCTAGGTCTCAACCGCTTGAACGGATTTTCCCTACATGTAGCACGCACAAATACCTAAAATACACAGAAGTTCCCCGTTACTATAATCGTTTGTTGGACGCGTGGGAAACTCGTTACTCGAAAAAGCGTCATGAAGGCATCAAGCTATTGCAACAATACTGTGAGCAAAAGTACCATTTAGAAGTTCCACCATCGCCAGTACGCAAGGTAAGCACTGATAACATTCAACATACACACATCCCATTCCCATTTAAATTTTTGCCAAAGAGAAGTGAATACAATCAAACTTTGTATTTTGTATTAAAAATTTGTACAAGTATACCAACATATTTTTTTTTGTTTTTGTTTTGGGAAAACTTTGCTAGTTTTCATTTTTGTTTTCATCCCATACAACACCCCAAACATTGTTGACTGTCTCAGTTAATCGTTTAAATCTCGCTAATGATATCACTATCAATATGTGTTTTGTAATCTTGAAAAATTTGAGGGTTTTTGGCGGGCAATTCAATCAATATACTGGCGATGTCGCGCGCTACACTGTCGTAAGTCGGTTCATGTGACCACAATAGAACGAACCTATAAAAGAGTGATTTACTTTTTTTTTCATTTGTTTTTGAGAATCATACTCAAGTTAAAAAAAAATTTAAAAATTATTCATATACGTACAAAAATAGAAATTAGAAAATTGAGTTAAAATTCAAGTAAACAAAAAAAAAATATATTGTAGTAAACATTTGGTTGAAACATATAATCCAACGTATTTACAAGTAGGTAAATTTATTGTGTTGAACGAGTTGAACCTTTAAAGAAGAGAACATTACAACTGCTCTAAGGTGAACTTCTCTTACTTAGTGAGTGTGTATTGATTTATCATTAGAATAGTTTAATTATAAATTAATTTTACTAGACAATAGATATAATATATGTTTTACTTTACAAGTAGGTAATTAAATGTTTGTGTATTAAGGTCCTTAATAGCTATTAAATTTTGAAAACCCTTTTACAAGAGAACTTTTTAATTTGAGCTTTAAAAAAGTTCTTTTGGCTTAAGTAACACTTTAGACGGACATTATATGGCTTGATTTGAGGTCGTTTTTTATGTCCAACAATGCAATTTTTCTTTGCTGTTAACATATCTAGTAAAGCATATAGCTAGATTAAATATCAAACATAATTAAAGTCTTTCATAATAATAAAGAGTGAGTGTTTTTAGAATTTTTTTTGACAATATCTGGTCATTTAAGGTCAAATCGCTTATCACGAAACTACTGTCAACGGTACGACTGTCAACAGTTCTAGTGACATTGATAATATTAATAACAGCATCAAATTTGGTTCAACATCACCATATGGACATGTTTCGGTAAATTACTTACTTTCTGCAAGGTGGGTTCGAAGAATTTCCGGGCGTTGGCGTTGGTGTCCATATGCTCTAGGTGACGTAGCTATCGTAGCCGTTGTATTTTGACTCTGATGGCTAGATCGGTGTCGCTGTACAGCCCGTACAGTTCGATGTTATATCTTCTCCTCCACTATTTGTCTATGCATGTATACGGGATCGTGCTGAACTTAAAAATAGAGCCTCGTTTATGGCACTCTCATTTGCATACCCATAAAATCCAAATAACTTTCCTTTTCTCTTTGTTTTCTCTTGTTGGCTTACTGATTTGCGATTCAATGCGACTCTATGATTTGGACAAAATTGATAAATCATTTTAGAGCGATCTCTCTCATAAATTTGTTACCTACCTAAATGAGGGAAAATAGTTAGAAAGCAAAAAAAACTTATTTTATTAAATTATTAAAACCAGTTTTTTTTAAAGAAAAAATTTAATTTTTCAGGAAAAAAATTTTCTTTTTTAAGATTTTTATATATTTATGGCTGTAAGTATTTGCAGATTGATTTTTTAATTAAATATTTGTGAAGCGATTTTTGGGGGGAAAAAAATATTTTATTCATTTTATTTATTTGTGTGAGAACATTTAAAAAAAAAGGGTTTTCCATATTTTTACACTTTGTTTCATGCTTTAACATTTATTTTAATAAAATTTACATTATTTAAGAAATATGGAAAATAATAATCTGTACTTTTTTTCGAAAAAAAAACCGTTCAAAAACTTTTGGAGCAATGTATTTTTTCCAGTTGCCCAAAAATTAGGTGTGTTCCTAAATACAGTACGAACTCGATTAACGCAACTAATAGAAATTACGGCAGTTGCAGTAACCAAGGTTGTTGCACTTACTGGGTTGAATTTCTTAACAAAAATTTATAGACAAAATAGCCGTACCTCTGCGTGTACGTGTAACGCGTTTTCCTAGTTCAGATGCAGCTCTAGCCACAAATTGTGTCAGAGCGCTCCTCTTGGCTTTTATTCTGCTTATTGTGGACTTGTGCACATTATATTTTTCACAAAGTTGATTCACCAAAAACCTTTATCCACTTCGGATACGATTTTACTTCTCTTTTTTATAGATAACTTTATTCTTTTTTTTTTGTGACACCCATTTTGAACGAATTTCCCGAACTAACTATACCAGCTCGCCTGAAGAAACACACACACTTTTAAGCAAGCCCGTTTCCAATAACTTATAGGTACAAATGCGCAAGCAGATTTGTCTGGTTCGAAGAAAACTAACTGTAAAATAACGACAGGAATAAGGAACCAAAGGGAGAACATGCAAATAAACACAAACGAATTATAGCAGACATTGCTGAAACAATAAAACACATGAAGTTGCACTTATCGAGGCAGTTTTCTTTTTTTTAAGTTGCACCTATAGAGTCAAGCAAGGCGAAGATTTTCGTGTTGCGAAAATCGAGGAGTTGCGCAAATCGAGTGTTGCGTAAATCGAGTTCGTACTGTAATCATAATTAATAGATTTTATTAATATTTTTTTTTTTTATAAGAGTATGGTCCATAATTTTTCAAAACTTATTGGATTCGACGTGGCATTGATTCTACAAATCTCTGACACTTTTTAGGAGGAATGGAACACCATTTCTCTTGCATACTGCTTCCCACAGTTGATTCCAATTTGTAACAAACTGAGCCTTAATTTTTTTTTCAGTTCATCCCTCCAGTTCTCAATGGGATTAAGACCTAGAGACTGCCTTGGCAATGGAACTACAAAGATTTTTTAGTATTCGGAAACCAATCTTACGTAAGACCCGGTCGTATGTTTCGGATCGTTGTCCTGTTGGAAATGTCATGGGAGGGACTTGTTTTCCTCTCTATATCCATGTTTTGTCATGGTCTTATTGACACAAAATATAGGACCGAGACCATACCAAGAAAACAGCCCCATACCATTATATTTCCTCCACAATTTTTAACGGTTTTTAATATGTAGCGAGGATGGTATGGATAAGGTATATACGTGACGCCCACAATGACAATCCGAGAAGAACAAATTCATTTTTGTTTCGTCACTCCACAGAATATTCGGCAGTGATTTTACTCCTTCTGGTCCGTTCAAGCTTTTTAATGCAAATGCTATTCGGGACCTTCGGTTTCTGGTTTTTTGGAGTAGAACTTTTCTAGCGATTTTTCCTGGGTGACTGAAGCTTTGTAGTCTTCTGTGGATGGTGAATGCACTGATTCTATCCCCAATTTGTGCGCCTAAAGTGCGTGACGTAGCAAACGTATTTGGTTTTGCTAAAAGTAAAGTGAGTCCAAAAGTAGGTATAGTTTTTTCAGTCTTAACCAGTGACCCTTAACCACTGACTTAGTTGGGACTTTTCGTGCCATCTTAAAATATGATTTAACAAAAAACTGAAACGAGAACTGTGATAAAGTGATCAGAAAACCAACTTACCTTTTAAGATTATCATTCATATCATTATCGCTACTATTTAAAAGCGTCTTTGCAAGAAATCGTTAAATTTAAACGATCAAACAAAGGGCACCTATTTTTACGAGCTTTTAAAACATAGAAAATGCTATTGCAATGAAAATAATAAAGTAGTTACTTAACGGTACACAAACGCAATGAGTTTGGTGTGATACTATCGGAACTAAGAATTTCTTGATAAAAAATTATTAAAACTGACTGTAATTTAGCAGCAAGAAGAAATATACCAGCAAAGCTCCTCACACCTATTAACAAACTAAATAAAAATTAAAATTAAGATGATTTTTACCAGTTCTTAGCTCATTTCGACCGATTAGAACCTCTTTTTGAGCGTAAAAATTGAATTTAAGTATTGATTATTTCCGTTGGAAAGAATTTCTTCTTTGTTTTTTTTTTTTTTAATTCTACTGTAGATACAGATATTTGCATTTGGACTTTTATGCAAATAAAAGTAGACTTTTTTCCATATGACGTCCTATTGATGTTTCGGCATATGATCATCACTCATCAGTCCTATTGATGTTTCGGCATATGATCATCACTCATCAGTCATTAACGATAATGCTTAGTCGGAAGAAAACCCCCCTGAACACATATATAAGTGGCTATCAACAATTTTTTTTATACTTCAGTACCTTTACTGGATGAAGTCTCCTATAGAGCATTTACGATATTAGCTTAATGCCGTTATCTTATTTTGCAAAACACCATCTACGTAGTTTTAGTGATCTAGTGTGTTAGTAGATCGGCTTTACAAGTTTTTACCTCTCTTTCCAATTTTTCAATGCACTTACCAAAGCTTATTGGTTTTAATCCACCTGTTTGTTGAAAACCTTCTCTGTCTGTGATCTTAGGCAAAACATAAGGCTTCACCAAGCTAGATTAAATTTGTTGTCAAAAAACGGTTGCGATACCTACCTTCCACTTTTGTCTCATTTTTCACTTAGCCTGAAAAAAAATGTTAATTCTTTTTTTTTTAGCTTTTACACATTTCTTCTTTTACGTATTCAGATATGTCTTGAAGACCATTATAAATGCCCAAAAACGCATCTTAACCATGTATCTGGGCAGATTCTTCCCGAGTTTCAGAAAATTTTCTGTGGAGGTAAAAGGGAAACCATTATAGAAAAGTGAAAAAAAATTTATGGCTGTCGCCAAAAACCCGCCAGATATTATTTTTTTTACTTTAATGAATACACTATAAACTAATATAAAAAAAACGCCAAAGCGCTATAAATAAATCCATCTAAATCAAATAAAAAATACCACAATAGTGTTCAGTTTTGAGCACGTGTTGAAAGCAACTAACTTCAAAACTTAGTTTTTCCTACCGAAAGATGAAAAAAAGAAACACGAATTACAGATAGCCAGACCTGTAAAGGTATACAATAATGTTTCAAATATAATTCTTATGAATGATCCTAAAAATATTTCAATTCAATGGTTTATACTTAGAAAACACAAATTAGCATACAGCCACCCACATGCAACTGCCTGCCAGTTTATTTTTTTTTAAACAGGCAGGCAGTTGAATATGAAATGTGATCCTAAAAAGTAGAAGATCATTGGCTTTAGTTAGAATTTTAAAAGAGCAGAATTTTTTTTCAAAAACTGAGTTTTAATATGCAGATTTTTGAAAATTGCATTATATCCCGCTATTGTGTTTTTGGTATCATTATAGCCGATAAAAACATTAAAACTCATGATGAATCATACTCTCCTGCTAATTTATAAATTCTCTTGTAAAATGGATTTTATTATTTAAAGCAGTTAAACATGCCAACTTAAACAATACATCATCGTAAATACTGTGCCAAACCATATCAGAACTTATAATAAAAGTTTATAAAATTTATATTAGCAAACAATTTTGACATTGCGTTAAACTAAACTTTTCGTTTTTTTTTATTTTTTATAATAGAATTTATTTCTTTTTTAATCACAGTTAAATGATGAGGGATTTCTGTGTTATAGCTATGCAGGTGGGTTTTACAATTGCTTATAAACCTTTGGCTCTGTAACTCAACTAATATTTTGGCATTACTACAAAACTAAAAACATTTATAAAAAATTAATCAGCTAATATAGTGATACCTACCCACTGAAACAAAAAAAATAATCCTACGCTTCGCCATAAAATGCAATATCTTACTGAAAATTTCTAAGTTTATCAATTTTCTATTTGTAAATTTCATTAAAAAAGCAGAAAAATTAAAAATATTTTTTTGTACAACTTTATTACAAATATTATGAAAAGAGCCTTTTATATTCACTCTATTTAAAGCAGAGCATGTTTGTGGCTTAATCTATGACAAGTATTTTTTGTGGTTTCCCTTAAAAAATCAATAAAATACTCTATCTATACCTAAGCAAATAAATTCCAAAACTAAAGGACTCATTTCTTTGATTTTGAACTATAAAATTGAATTACCATCGGATCGACCTAGGCGTTGGAAATTATTTCAAACTCTATAGAAAAATATATGAAATTCAAACCCTTCAAACCCCAATTTGTTTCGGGCATCTTTGGTTGTTTGAAATATTCCCAAATTCTTAATGTTTCCTATGTCCTATCACTTTATTAATAAAATATACATATTTCTTATATGGCTGGGCTTTACACGGTCAAGCGAGTACGTGTAGATTAATCTAACCCATCACACAGCTCTGTCGATTGAAAGTTTTAGTTTTTTGTTTGCTTGTACCAACCGTAAATATTTCTAAAATCAACTTTGCCTCGCGCTCGAAATGCAGAATAATTAATCTTTTCGTCAGTCTTGCCCTTGCACACATCAATCGGCATGACATTCATCATGCAAAATCCGAAACTCTTTTGTTTTTTGTCAATCAGCTGCTTTCAAACATATGTGACGCATACACCCACATTTTCTAAAATACATACACGTGATTGATATCAATCGATTGACCCTGTAAAGGCGGGTAAAGTTCAATCAAAGCGATTGTAAAGTGACAAACGCCTAAAAAGATGGGGAACTTTTTTTTGTAGTTTTCGTATTTCCCATTCTATGCCAATTGTGAGCCGAATCAACCATGTCCTTTCATCTGTATGTATGTCATAATTTTTTTTTTTTAGGAAAATACAAATAGCGAAAGAATTCTGACATTTCTGGCATTAATTTTAACATCAACTAAGAATGCTTCTTCCTTTTCTCTTCTTTTGTTCTTCTTTCTTGTCTCACCTCTAAATTGTTTACGATCATTGGACATCTGGATCTCCCCTGAATGGTGACTATAGCAAAATGCTTAGTTTATTTCACGGGTGGTTTCTTGGTTGCGCTTAAACAAATTTACTTACTTTAGGTGCCGCTACAGTTCGGGGTAGACCTGGGCCTCAACAAACAAGCTTCGCCAGCCAGCTCTGTTTCTAGTTGGCCCTCCCAAGTTTTGCATGCCAATTTGTTGAGGTCCTCTTCCACTTTTGTACTCCATCTTATTCGAGGTGTTCCCATATTCCACGTCCGCCGCTTCTATCCCTTCACTGTCATCATCATGTGTTCTTCGATAATTGTACGTACTATTGTAAGATTGTGCCTCTGGTGTTGGCTCGTAAGTTCTGTGCTATTCCCCAAGTATAATGTTTAAGAAGTCACATGACAGCACCTTGCCTTGGATAATCATTTTGGAAATAGAAATCGTGGTGGGTATCAAGATCAGCTGAAGTCTGAATTTGTGATCGATAGTGGCCTTTTCTGGCCTAAAGCCAGGCTAATGTGGGCTTTAAGATTGTCGACAAAAGGTTTTGGGTGTGTGTTCACACAGTACAGCAGAAAAGATCTTGTATGCGATGCTAAGGAGGCTAATGCATTTGTACTTGGAGCAATTCAGATGAGCTCTTTTATTTAGGATCGGGCAAACAATGTTGAAGTTCCTTTCATCGGAACTTGGACATGAGCTAGTTCATGCTCCTAACCAGATCATCGCCAGAGGATTTTATAAGCAGCTTGGCCGTCTGCTTCGACTGATTTGTTGTTCTTTAGATTACACACAGCTAACTTCACTTCAACCAGCTCGGATGGGCGGTATCGTTCGTAAGCTTTGTTGGTGACTTTTTTGCCGTGTTTGAATGGTTTATTCTGTCTGACAGCGGCATTCGGTTTGTCTTCTCCGTTCATACAGTCTGCAGAAATGGTTTTTCCAAATCCTCAGCGCCTGCTGTGATAATTTTCCTTTATTGCCTAGTCCATGCCTGTAGAATTCGTCATTCTGGTCCTTAGAAGAGCTCGTTGTAGGAGCGTTATATTTAATAATAGTGGGGTTATTAAATTATTAAAACTAATCTTAGCTTAGCGTTATTAAAACTAAAATCTTACTGGCAAGACCATGGGGTAGCTGATTGTGGTGCAATGTTTTCCTAGGTAGAGCATATAAATGTAATCCTTATCTCTCTACATTATCTAGTTCCATTATATCAGTCTTGAAAAGCATAAACTATTGTTGGAGTTAAAGGCTTATTCCGAAAACGACTTTACGGTATAAAAAGGTCAAAAGTACATATTGTAACCATTAATAATTTTTTAATCAAATTTTAGCCTCACCTTAGACAGGGTCAAATTGGTTTTATTAAGCCTCAGTTAGCCTCACCTACGACCCCCTACTTAGAGGTCCAACAACAACTTTAATGTGTTGCTTTTTTTTCGGCAACAGATCAATACAACCAGTTCCGGTATAAATTTACCTTAGGGCCAAGTGGAGTTTGTTGGATTTCTGTCGGTCTCGATTACTAAGTTGTAGGCAAAAAAAAGTTCAAAAAGAGTGCAACTTTAACATACTCGTAAATGGCCACAGGCGCCTGCCAGACAACTGACACCTACCCTTAGTGGAGCGACGAAGTCGCGTGAGCGGCTAATCCCTGCGAAAAAGAGAGTTGAAAACCTTTAATCTACCCAAGCACTGTTGTCTCCAAAAGCAATATTTTTTCTAGAGAAACTTGTCAAATTTCCATTGCATATTCTTAGGCAGAAATTTTAATTCTGAGATGAAAAAATTTAAACTTTGAATAGCTATAGCTTTTAAACTAAATGAAGCCGACAAAATTTAATTACATATTCGTAATAACTACACTCAAATACATATATAAGCGTAAAAATATCAAAGAAGTTCCAATTGGACTTACGGTAAACTTGTTCCCCAGTTCCTTTGACCCGAAAAATTTCCTTTTTGAAGAGCTTAGTCCTTGCGCATTCAGTCACATAAAAGCAATTTTGATATGCAGTGTCTAACCTTAACCAAATGCAATTGACCTATTTATGTCAAAATTATCATAATATCTTACATAACACTCATTTTAAGTCCGTGCCTAATATGTTTTTCTTTTCTAAGCCTGCTTCATTACATTTCCACAATTTGTTTTTTTAAAGTTTTTTTTTGGAGTGTGAAAACCTTTTTGAATATTCATATATTCTACTTAAACACTCAATAAAATCATTTCCGAATACATCCCTCTTGCAGGATTACATCATCAAATTCTTGAGATGGATTTTAAAATCGTAATTGCTGCCACCGTGTATGTTGTAATTGTTTCAGCAATTTTAACTCTTATTAGCTTTATGGTTGGTAATTAACGACCAAAACAAAACATAATTACATACTAAGCAAAAGAACCTTAAAACTAAATCAAAATTTTGTGTATATTTGTTAATTGTAAATGCATACAATTACACTATGCGGATGCACACACGTTTAAAGTATATTCTATTTTTTTATGATAAAGTATATAGGAAAAACATATTTTTTCAAAACACACATTAAAGTCACATAGTTTTCAAAAAACAAACTCGTTCCGATGTTTCAACATAAACAATAGAATGAAAAAAAAAACATAACAGCTCAACATTAATAATAGTAGATATATGTACCTAGTCAAGAATACAAAAAACACTCACATAAATCCGTTAACTTAAATAAACACTAAACAAAAAAAAAATAAATCAAATTAAAACAATAATATTGCAGTTGTTTTTTAAAACACAAGATCTTTCGTGTTTATCGTTAGTATGTGTATTTGTTTTTGGGACAAAGTAAGTTAAATCAATCGTGTTTTTCTTAAGTCATTATTATATTTAGCTTGTGTTTTGTAACAATTTAAAGAGATTTTTTGTGTACCCGTTTGTTCACCTCTTTTTGTGGCATGACTTTCTTCTGATAAAATTCGAGGTTGAGAAATCAAATTAATATTAGTCATATTTTTCCTCTTTCTATATTATCTTCAGCGAAATATACCATTCCTCTTATAAAGTTAAACTGTAAATAATATGTATTTGATTTTCAATGTGTGAACTGTGAATGTTGTTTTATCCAAAAATGTACACACAATAATTTGTTCCCGGTGATATTGACAACTTTATTGATAGGTATGGATTTTTTTTAAATAAAAGTCACTCATTTGACATTTCACGCTTAGGTTAAAATATTGCCATCAATTAAAAATTAATCTAATGCATCCTTCAATGGAACCAACAAACGTGCGGTTGGTTGGTTTTGAGAGAAGTTTAAAAAAGAAATACCTTTAATTACAGCATTAACAAAATGACTACAAATGTATTAACTCTAATGGTCTTTTCGGTTGACCCTCCAGAAGCGTCCCAAAAAAAGGCGATTCAACTTCTCCGACCAGTTACCGACCAATTGCACTAACAACCATTCTTTCCAAGGTCATGGAAACGCTGATGAATAGTTATGAAATATCTAGAATCACGGAGGCTTCTCATGACCATCAATACGGCTTTCGTGGCAAAAGGTCCACTGGTGATCTGATGGCTTATCTCACCGAAAAGTGGAACCGCTCCTTGCACCTTCATGGCGAAAGCAAGGTTGTTGCGCTCGACATTTCTAAAGCATTTGACAGAGTCTGGCACCAGGCTCTCTTGTCGAAAATTCGTGCATTTGGAATCGATGTGTCTTTTATTCATTGGATTAGAAATTTCCTTTCGAACCAATCAATCCAAGTGGTTTTGAACGATTTCAAGTCTGATGTCCATCATATTAATGCTGGTTTTCCACAGGGCTCAGTTTTATCTCCAACACTCTTTTTGATCTTTATAAATGATCTCTTGTCTGCCACATCTAATCCAATTCATTCTTTTGCTGATGACAGTAATCTTAGTTTTTCATATTCGTTTCCTTGCAAACGCCCCAGTCCTTCGGACGTCGAAAGGGAACGGTTAAGTATTTTGAACTCATTAAATTCCGACTTAAACAGCATATCAATATTGGTTCTTTTAAATTGAGTGGAATTTAATGCATCCAAAACGCAATGCTGTTTACTGTTATCCAAGCTGAGTAGAAATCTTCAGCCGTTTTTCATGAACGGCACTTGCATCACTGAAACCGAAAAGCTTTTCATCCTCGGTATGTGTGTTAATGACAACTTACGTTGGAATGACCACATATTCGACGTCGCCAAGAACGCAGCGAAATGCTTAGGATTCCTTAGTCGATGCAAGAAATACTTTACACCTTCTGATCTGACTGTCATCTATAAATCGTTCATACGACCAAAACTGGAGTATAGCTCTCATGTCTGAGCAAGAGCTCCTTAGACAAATTTACACCTACTCGATCGGATACAAAAAAGAGCATTGAAATTGATAGGAGACTCAAACATTGCGAAGTCAATCGACTCCTTGCAACATCGTCGCAATGTCTCTTGTCTTTCATTGTTTTATCGCTTCTTCCATAAAGAGTGGTCCATTGAAATAGCCAGTTGCATTCCACCCCTTAAAGAATACTCCATTCCACCCCCGCAATACTCGCGCAAGAAGGAATGCTCATCAGTACACCCTTGACCCCAATTTCGGACGAACCGCGTTGTATTGGAGTTCTTTTTTTAGCCGAACAACACGGATGTGGAACAGGCTTCCGAAGGAGGTTTTTCCTTGTCACTACAGTCCACAACAGTTCAAAACCCAAAGTGCATCAGTTCCTCTCTTCTTTTTCCTCTAATCCTTTCCATTCGCGTTATGTTAACTCAGTATAAGGGTAGCCATAACCCCTTGAACGCGGATGAATTATAAAAAAAAGCGTTCTGGACTTTCTTGAAACTGTTTTCTTGGCACTTGTTTGACAGTTTCTCTTCTGAAATAAAGAGAATTTCGCTTTTGACCGAGAAGTGCTTCTAGTATTGATTCTGTCAAAACTAGAAGCACGCACAATCATACAATGCATATGTGACCAACTGTGTTTGGCTGTTCGGAAGTACCTACAGCCCCAATGCGGGAAAAGAACATCCTGACTTCGCCAAGCGAAAAAATCATAATTTCCTCCACGCCGACTTAAATGCAGGGAAAAATTTACCCAGAGTATACACGCAATTGATAATATCATTCAATGGCAAGGGCAAGTGAAGTGTCAATGTCCAAGGCACAGCTGTCAAAATCTGACGTCTTTCACATTTTTGGACTTAGGGATGCCAAGCGAATTCCGTTTTTATATGAAAAAATTCAATAGGTTCTGTAGAAGTGCGTATTAATAATAAACTACTCAACCTAGGGTGTGCCGATAAGGAAAGAAGTTATTGAGCTTATTCCGTTCTTGACCCAAAAATTATTTTAAGAAAATAAGTGGGTGTTCCGAAGATGTGATCTCCTTGAATCCATGTACCCTTTTGTGGTCATATGCACTGTTTCTACTACATAAACAACACTTTTCTAACCCTTTACGTGTTTTATAATTAAAATATTTTTATCACTACCTAGAAAGGCTGATCAAGTCTACAACTCTCTCGTGAATCAAAACACAGGGTTGCATTTTTTAAATAGTTATTTACGTTTATGTGTAATTTTTGTTCGTTTTCATATAAAAAAGAACTTAGAACCCAAACCGAGCTGGCAAATAATACTAAGTGTTCGCGACAATTCCATCGTGGTGTACACTTCGTTTCATTGTGTACAGAACGACAAATACTGCATCGGTGCTGTCACCACGTCAAGAGTTAAATTGCTTAGCTTTCATTTTGTTTATTTTTTCTTTATTTCGTGGCGTGATTTTGTTGGCGTTGGTTTTTTGTACTTTATAATTAAAATGAATTTTGATAGTTTTGCGTTTAAGATATTTAGTAACTTTTTATCGATTTCACACAATTTTAGTCGCGTTGTAAAAAATAACGAATGTAAATTACATCGAAACGTCGCTTCACATACACAATCAAAGGCTCCACCGTCAAATACGACGGTGGCGAAAATTCGAGTTCGGCGTCGACACCGAACGAATTCGGAGTTCAACAAAACATTTAGAAAGAACAATTTTTTTCTGTGTTCCACATAGTTTCACAAATCGGTGTTGAAAAGGATACACCATAAGAGTTGTCAAAAGTTGTTGGTGTTGTGCTATGGCCTTTCGCGCATTGAATAAAGAGACAAGGAATAGGTCTTTTTCACGTATACAGTGTATGTGAGTGAAGCATTTATTTTGACATTAGTCGCCCGATGTCGGGTTTCGAGTTGTAAGTGAATGTATCGAATGTATCACGAATCGGGGTACAAATGTCACCTTAACTCAGGAATGTTAAACAAAAGTAGAGCCAGCTCCCAGAAACGTATGAACCTCGAGCCGTCTCTCATGACATGCCTGGTTCAACACATAAGTAGTCCGCACTCACACAACTAAAACTGATGCCTCACCACTTCCTTGTCTCTTTATTCAATGCTTTCGCGACTTTTATTACTACAACCGCCACGTACTACAAATCAAAAAGGTGTGAAAAGTGTGTTCGTTTTAACATTCGTATGTTTGCTATTTGTGTTAGATTTTATGGGAATTTAAATTCTAATCTAGATTAAAAAATTCTGCAAATGTATGGAAAATATAAAAGATTTTGACTAGTTCCAAGTTTTATATTCTGGCTCGGTGTAAAAAGTATACAACACTTATAAACCTCGAATTATTAAAAACAGAGTTAACAAATAAGTATCTTTAAGCCTCTCAGGGCACTGTTTGAGTATCATGTTCGCATTTGCTGAGAGAAGAATTTAAAAAAAAGTAACAAAAGACTAGATGCATTCGATAGTGCGCCATAGTCACCACAGAGCGCACTTTTTTCGGAGCTTTTTTGTTGGTATTGTCAGTGATATTTAACTGTCAGTGATTTTTGTTTTAAATTGGCGCTACAGTCCGCAGTGGACCTGGGCCTCAGCGAACAAGCTTCGCCAGCCAGCTCTGTCTCCAGTTTCGCACGCGAAGTTGGCTGAGGTCCCCTTCCACTTGCGTGAATCTTGGTGCTTCTCTACTGCGCTGCCCCTGCGGGGTGGATTCGAAGATTTTCCGGTCCGGGTCGTTGGTGTCCAGCTGCTCTAGATGACCCAGCCATCGGAGCCGTTGTCTTAATTATGTTTACCAGATCTTAATTATGTTTATTCGATGTATTATAAGCTCTGCCTTCCAACTAATATTAAATATTCCTTTCTCTGTTGATCCTTCAATCATTAGTCAGCGTTTTCTTTTTAATAAGTGTAATTTCCATTGTTAAAGAAATATCACGACGTTATGTTTTTCAACTACTTTTAACAATACCTAAACTTAACTCTTAACTTAATTCACTTCTATACAATAAAATAAAAATCAGTTTTAAACCATAGGTGTTTTGCAGTCTTAAATCCTACCAGTTTTACTAACCGTTATAATTATAATGTCGGCCATGTTTGTACTTTAATTTAATTGATTCTTATCCTACTTAGCTTTAATGTTTAAATTCGACTGTTCCAATTTGCGAATTTTTATTTTATTTGTGGTTCCTAGATATTCCATATTTAGATAAAATTAACCGTTTGTTATGCTAGAAGTAAGAAAATTGCTGCTGATACTTTAAATGCTTTTATTTTACGTTATTTGTGTTTTCTTTTTTTTTCTTATTCCTTTTCGTACACAAACAAAAACACAACAAAATGCTCTGCTTCCTTGATAATCTAATCTAGCACCTAAAACGCAGGACTCGAACGCTAATGTCAATGACTCTGTCGACACTGGCCCTGACGACAGCGATAAAGTCAATAAGGCGAAAGAATAAGAGGCACTTGTTGGGCGCATATCATCAAATGAAGCAGGTTCAACGTCGAGCAGAGGAAAATGACGATGACGATGGTGATGATGGATCCGATACGGAAGAGGAGCTTTAAGCTATCAGAGTCTTTTCAATGAGAGTCAGACAGCATTTACACGTTTTTAGGAAATTTAGTGAAGAAACACTGTTTTCGGAGATTGCAGAATAAGTTTAAAACTAGGTATGTACATTCGCAAAAAAAAATTCATATTTTTAAATTATATTTATTGCAGTATGGACAGTTTTTGGTGTATATTAAGACTGATTCATCGTTGATTTGTTGAAATTCAGCAAACCTCCGGCAGTTATCTTTATTTTTTGTAGCGAAATATATTGTAGTGGTGTATAAACATTAATACAACAAATTGTGTAAACCTTAATAAGATTGTATATTGATGGAATTAATTAACTCAAAGCCCAGAAGAGGACAGTGTATTGAGAATTGCCTCCTTTTTGTTTATATATTTTTTTTCTTTAAAGGTTAGTCACCAAATATATAATGTTATATGGATTAATTTAACAAACTCAGTTACTAAATTGTTTAAAATATTAATTTATGTATTTACAAATTAAAAATAAAAAAAAAGTTCTGAGAGAAACGAAATATAGACTTGTTTTCTTAAAATTCCAGTGTGAATTTTCTTAACGGTAAAACGATGCTCAAAAAAACCAATGAATAATAAATTGTTTAAGGTGAACTAGAGCCTAATTTCTTATAATTACATTATGCAAGTTTTAAAAATGCTAAATCTCTAACAAAAATATAAAAAAATGAATATTGCATAAAAAAACTTGAAAAGGTGGGTTAAGTCTATCGGAACTCGAACCCGCGATGCCCTGCACAATAGTGCATTCAATAATTCCTGTGGCTGTGGATGAGAAAAGAAATGTGTGGCTTAAAACACATACAAGTCAAGAAGCCATCAGGGAGAAGACAAAAATGGCATGGTATTCTGTGTGTGGAATTAACGTCCCAAATCCTGTATAAAAAATCGCGAAGAAGTTGTTACGCAGGCATGGAAAAAATTGGGGCAAAGATCAAGTTCAGTTGGGTGTATTCGAGCGGAATACGGTTCCTTACTGTCTATTAATACAAATCCATTAACGAAGTGTGATTGATAGAAATCATTTCCGAGAATTGGAAAAGTACAAAAGCTGAGTATATAAGCTTTAGTGCACCTACGAGGGATTATGCCTATCATACCCTCCCTACCTAAAATAAATCGCCACGCCTCAAAAAAGTGGGAATGATGAAAAAAGTAGCCTTTAAATGCTTTATGAAAGGTAGGCACATACGTCTTGGGCGCATAACTTCGTTTTTTTAACTTAGGAAACTAGTTTTTATTAAAGTCACGCCCACAGATTTAGTGAAAAAATTATATTTGAAATAAAATCTGATTTAAAAGTAGGCGTGGTCAATTATTGAACCAATCACACGTTTAGAGCGCCGCTGATTTTGACGGTTATTGGTCGAGAGCTGTCCCAAGAAAACTGTGATGATTACATGTTTACGCAGACTAATGGCCTTTGCATAGAGGTGTTCGCCAAAATGCCACTTGACATGACTTGGTATGAAAACACACTTGTCCATCAAAAACAAACTTGGTAACACTTACACTATGTCTCCACCGGCCATAAAACTACGATTAGCGGGAGACAATCAAAAATAAATCCCGAAGTGGACAAACACTCTTTCTGTCAATTTTGCTCTCAAAAGAGAGTTACGATGACATAATTCCGATGACATTCCGTGTTAAAAATAGAAAACGTATTTGTGACAGTTCTGTCATACATGGACAGTTTTAGTTTCCCCTTCCAATCCTCAAACTGTTACAAAGGCGTGCGAAAAGAATTGATAAAAAAGGTTTGTGAATACATTGGATGAGATTTTCAAGGGAATTTGTTTTTGATCGATTGACAAGTAGATTTAAATTTGCATGGTAAATCTTGAGATTTTAAGGAGATAAGTTGGGGATTTATCTTAATCGCAGATAAAGCGTCCGCTGGAGACATGGTATAAAGGAAATTAGTGTCCGGAAATTTGGGTCTATCATACGTGGACAGTTTCAGTTACCTTTTCGATTCTCAAACTGTTACAAAGGTGTGCGGAAAGGCTTGGGTGTGGCATAGAAAAGGCTTGTGAATAGAGTGAATGAGATTTATGAGGCGATTTTAGTTTAAATCGCTTGTCGAGTGGATTTAACTTCTGTGTGAATCTCAAGACTTAAGGGACATCTGTTGTTCAAAAAGATGAAAACAAACTCATTTGGAAATCCTTCCCGAAACTTTATTTATGTACTTTAATCTTGTTACTTCTATTCCGTCATTACAGCCCTGCCCGCTGTCTTAGGCATTTTCTTATTTGTCGAATCTTCTAGCTCCTTTGGCTTGTAATAGTGAGGCGCAACCTCCAACAGCCATTTGCTCTCGATCTCAATAACTTGTCGCATGTATTCCTTTGTCGTAAACACTAGTTCATGGTAGAGCACCCACCTGGGGAGCTCTTCGAAAAGTGATGAATTCGGATGAATCATGACGGTTTGATTGTGTTTTATTGTCTTGTAGTTTCCACCCTTGGACAAACGAGCGACATGATAAAAATATCCCGAAGTGATTGACTTTCGGATATTTATCGTCTCGGGCAGGCATGAAACCATATCGATTTCGACTCGCTGCATCAGTCCGACCAGCTGTTCACGCACATCGCGGGCGCGTTTCATCGAACGATATTGTATAAAGTTCTCATAGCACCATTGTGTACTGTAGTCTGTGTCTGCCCATTGATTGTAAACCTGCAGCAAGCTCAAATGATCGCCGTGCATGTGATTGAAATTCTTCCTTGCGGTATCTGCATGGATTATTTTGTCCTTCGGGCGATAGAAAATTGCACTGTTGACGGAGAGCATGGCCGCAATTGTCACCATTTCTTCTGAGCACTTGTATCTGCAAAAGAAAGCGGCCCGATTAGTTCTTACTTTAAATGCATCAAACGTTACTGCCTACTTTTCGCTAGCCAACAACATTTTGGCCATCATGGGATCCACAGGAAATTCAGCCATCCGTCGACCAAGCTTGGTCAATTCACCGTGATGGTTGAGAGCACCCAACGCGTACAGTTGCTCCAATGCCAACACCAAGGTCTCATGTGGCGGCGGGTCAAGAAAGTCGAAGTGAATAAGATCATTTATGCCCAATGCTTTAAGCATTAGAACTGCGTTGCCGAGATTTATTCGCTGAATCTCTGGAACCGTGTTGTCTTCCAGCTCATGCTTGTAGGCCCAAGCTGTGTACAGCCTAAAGCATTTGCCCGGTGCTGTACGACCAGCGCGACCGGCTCTTTGATTCGCCGAAGCCTTTGAAATTGGGACCACCATTAGCGACTCCATTCCGGTGCGGGAATTGAAATTGTTTTGCTTAGCAAAACCAGGATCAATGACGTATATGATGTTGTCGATTGTGAGAGAGGTTTCTGCGATGTTTGTTGCTAAAATAACCTTTCTAGCATTGGGCGGAGTTGGCTCGAATATTTTCGCCTGCATATCACTTGGTAGGTTGGCATAAACTGGAATCACTAGAAGCTCACGCAATTTGGAACCGAGACGCTTAATTCGGTCTTGCAATACTTCTTGGCAAGTTTCGATCTCGTCCTGCCCCGTGAGGAAGACCAAAATGTCACCCAATGGCTGAGTAGCGTGAATCTGAAGCACGGACACACAGCATGCATCTATGTAGTCTGCTTCCGGCGCTTTAGTGTAGAAGATATCAACCTGAGAGTTAAAAATAATTGATCAGAACAGGAGCTTTACAGCAAGCATTAAAACGTACTGGAAACCGCCTGCCGGGAATTCTAAATATTGGTGCATCATCAAAGAACTGGGAGAATTTGTCGGCGTCCAACGTTGCGCTCGATATAAGCAGCTTAAGTTCTGGCCGGAAGCGAGCAATATCCTTGACCAACCCAAACAAAATATCCGTATGCAGTGTGCGCTCGTGAGCCTCGTCGATAATCATGCAGCTGTAGGACGCCAAGTCGGGCTCGGACAGGAACTCTCTGTGCAAAGTACCATCAGTCATGTACTTCAAGATGGTTCGCTCTGATGTGCAGTCCTCGAAACGAATGCTGTAGCCCACTTCGTTGCCAAGTTTCACGTCCATTTCTTGTGCTACACGAGCAGCTACGGACATGGCAGCAACTCGACGCGGTTGGGTGCAACCAATTTTTTTCTTATCTTTGGTGAAGCCCGCATCTATAAGGTATTGGGGAATTTGTGTTGTCTTTCCCGAACCTGTCTCACCTTCAATGATCAAAATCTTTATTCAACAAAATTTACGGTGTTCCTTTGGGAGATTAGTAATCCGAACTTACCTGGTGCTCACGAATGGCAGCAATTAAGTCGTCTTTAAAGGGATACACTGGCAGCGACTTTCTTGTTTCTGCAAGATCTATCTTTACTTTTTGAGCCTCACTGAGCTCAGGTTTAGAGTCCTTTCTGTCCTTTGAGCCGTCCATTGTGAGGGCTTGAATAAATTCAATTTGGTCTTCCAGAAGAAGCTCGTATTCTTCATTGGCCTTGGCATCTTTCGCTCCAAATTGGAACATTGCGGAGGCCAACTGCTCTTGTTCCCATTTCTTTTGCTCAGAGTTTGGGTGTTTCTCACGTTCGTCCACCTCGACATATTCCTCTAGAAGTGAAGACAAAATGTCTTAACAACTGCGGACGCAAGTTAACAAGTCTTAAATGACTTGTTAACTTGCGTCCGCAGTTGTTTACCTTTCTCTCCTTTCTTCATGTCTTGGGGCATGTGGTATCGCTGGACACGTTCAAGTTCACGTGCCTTCTCATGTTCCTTGGCGATTGTAAGCAACTGCTTCTTGTAGTCGCGTTCTTCCTTTTCACGTGCGGTGAGCCTGCAAACGGAATCTATGAAATGAAAAAATCTTTTAGGTTTTTTATGTCTACTTACACCGAATCGTCAAATAGGTACTCATCGTCGATTATGTCCGCCTCTAGTTCAGCTACTTTGTCTTCTTTGCGTTTTTCTAAATACTTTCTGCGTGATTGGATCCTCAGTTGAGGAAGAATTTTATCACGATCCTCATGCTCTAGTTTAAGCCTTTTAGCCGCTTCCTCAAAGGCCTTGCGGCTTCCACTGGACTCAAGAACCTTTCGCGTGTTTTTTTCATCTCGCTTCTTAAGGCGCTCAGCAAATTCATCTCTTTCCTTGAGATCTTTAAGGCGTTCTTCTTCGGCACTATCAATACTTTCTGAACTGGAGCTGGGGCTCCTTTTTCGATTTTTATCACGTCCCATTTTTGCTTCAAAAGGTGGTTCGGCTCGCGTAAATAAATACTTTTCACAGAAGACCAGCCGACGACAGAAAAACGTTTGTCAATCTGTCATCAACACTGCTGCGTTCAGGGATCGAGAGGACGTCGGAAATATTTCCATCTGAAAAGTGATGCCAAGTCTCATAGTCTCATATACAGAACTACCATTGGATTCTTGATTTTTTTTTTCGGATATTTAAACTCAAAACAGATGAGCAGCGGGTCTGCACGTATCACTGCTAGCAGCACTGCCCCTAAAACAGATGTGCACCCTTTTTGACATTAACTATGCCAAGTTCTATACAAGTTTGTCATCCGGTTTGCATATACTTGTCAACTGGGTGAAAAAGAAAACTAAAACTGAGGTTTAGAAAAAACGTAGAAGAAAAATAGTGCCAATTTTTTTCTCCTTGCGTCAAATATGCCAAAATGGCATGCAGTCTAATTTAGCAGTCTAAATTTTAGCTTGAGCAATAAAACTAAGGCGGGAAAATGTACTTGCTTTGTATTGAATTTTTTGTCAGTCAACAAACAGTCAAAACTTACAGATTTGATGGTATCAGTGATGCCAGATTATTTTTTTGTTTTCATTGTGGCTGCTATGCTAGGCAACTAGGCACCAAATTAAGAAAAAGAGACATCATGCAGTTCATGCGGTTCTTCACGTATCACTGCTAGCAGCACTGCCCCTAAAACAGATTTGCACCCCTTTTGGCATTAACTATGCCAAGTTCTATACAAGTTTGTCATCCGGTTTTGATATACTTGTCAACTGGGTGAAAAAGTAAACAAAAACTGACCAATAAAACTAAGGCGGGAAAACGCAATTGCTCTGTATTAAATTTTTTGTCAGTCAACAAACAGTCTAATCTTTTAGGTATCAGTGATGCCAGAAGAGAGTGGCGATGTCATTTTCCAGAAGCGAAAATTGATTTCCGCTGGAAAAAAACACAATAGAAAACGTACTAGTGATATATCTGTCGTACATTTTTAGTTTCCTTTTTTGATTCTCAAACTGTTCCAAGGGTGCAGAAGATAGGTTTGTGAATAGGGTGAATGGGATTTATGAGACAATTCATCTTTAATCGCTTGCCGAGAAGGTTTAAATTTGTATAGTAGATCGCGTGATTTGTAGAGGATTTAATAAAGATTTATATTTATTAAAAATATATTAAAAATTTAAAAATATAAAAGTTGTGCCCCTTTTTCTATCACAACACTCGTTTTCAATGACAAAACAGCTGTCAGCTCCTCAGACAAAGCCAATATGCTCGCAGCTCTTTCTGCTGCTAACCCTATACCCAGATTGTACCGTGTCTCCACCTGTATTAAATCGCGTCAAACACTTTACGGGACCTATTTATTTTCGTACTATTCAGCACACGCAAATCCTCTGGATCAGCTGCTTTTTCCTTGGCTCTTCCCCCTTAATGTTAAACATGTGTTCTTCTATGCTGACAAAACCTCTGCGTTAGCTTTTCTATCTAACCAACTCTTTTGGCGCCTTTCCGAGTAGATAAAAAAATGCATTTGTTAAACCTGTACCAAAAAAAGGCGATCCTTCTTCTCCAACCAACTACCAATCGCACTTACGGCCATGGAAACGCTGGTAAACTACCAGCTTATAAAATATCTTCAGTCGCGGAAGCTTCTTCATGACCGACAATATGGCTTTCGTAGGCGATGGCCATAAGCCCTCCTTGCATCTTCATGGAAAAAGCAAGACAAGTAATTAACAGAGTCTGGCACCTCTTGTCGAAAATCCGCGCATTGGATTGAAAATTTCCTTTCTAGCCGTTCAATTCAAGTATTTCTGGACGGATTGAAGTCTGGTATCCACCTTTAATGCTGGTGTGCCCCAAGGCTCAGTTTTATCCCCAACGCTTTTCGTGATATCAATCAAAGACCTTCTGTCTGCCACATCTAATCAAAATATTCTTTTGCGGACGACTATACTCTCAATTTTTCATATTCGTTCCCAGAAAAACGTCCTTGTTTTTCGAACGTTGGAAGGAAATGGCGGCGTATTTTAAATTCGTTTTTAAATTCTGACTTGAACAGCATATCATACTAAGAAGGTCAAATAGAGTAGAATTTAATGCTTCAACAACTCTATGCTGTCTACTGTCTCGCAACCGTAATAGTAACATTCAGTCATTGTCTATGAATGAGCTTTTTTCAAGGTGAAAAAATAAATAAAATCTGATCAATGAAACAAAGGCGGGAAAAAACACGTATTCTTCAAGTTTTTGTAAGGCAACGAACAGTCAAAATTTTCAGTTTTGACGTTGTTGCATCGTATCGCGTTCTTACTTTTCCATTCGTCAATAGCTCTACTTCAATTTTTCATTTTAACATTTATTTTTATTATTGTAGCTGTGGGTATTGCAGCTGAACTGAATTAGGGGTGGAATGCAGTTAACTAACTCGCTAGAGCATTGTAACTTTTCCATTCGTCAATGTCGTGAAGCAAACTATTAAGCTACACTGAATAGGAACATTGGTATTATTATTCTATGTTCTCGTGGTACGAGGAATACAAGGTGGAATATTTATCTTGAAAAGACCTCTTCTGAGAGGTCCTCTTCTAAATCTTTATAGGTATAGGAACTGCAAATGCTATGTGCGGTTAAATGGCATGAAATTTCATCCTTCGCAGATGTGCGTTGGACTTTGCTAGGGCTGCGTTCTATCACCTATCATTTTCATAGCATATATATAGACTGGATGATGAAGTAAAATCTTGACGAGGTTTTTTGGATCGAGAAGACTGGTAGGACGTAAGACCACCAAGCCGCCCTTGCTCCGCGACCCTTTTAGGGCCAGTTTTTCAATGCACATCAAAAAAGAAGTAAAGAAAGTCCAGTTGGTTTTTTATACTCTTAGATTTGTTACTTTACTTTTACTTGAAAAATAATATCTAAAAATGTTAGAAATTTCGATCAAATCATCTGCTATTTTGTCATTGTAGTTTTTCTCAGAGACAAAGTCGACGATATTTTTTTCAAAAAGCATTTTTTCGTTTGTGTTAACCTTCCTGCCAAGATGGAGTCGAAACCAGCATCAAAACGATATGAATCAAACGTAATACGGCACATGCTTATATATGTATGCACGGGATTGATTTTTTTAAATTTCTCTAGACATCATCAAATGAAATTAATCTACTTATGAGCTGGGAATACGGCCGAAAATGGTTGAAAGAGCGGGATTGTAGTGTGGAAAATCGGGAAGCCGCAAAGAAGAACTCAAAACCAAAGAAAATTCAAAACGATATACAATCGTGGTTAGACAAGAGAAAGAAAAAACCTACAACTTATTTCAAATATTAACCTTATGGTGAAAAATGGAAATATACAACTGCAATTTTGCTTTTTATATGCTACATTATGTGAATATCTTGAAAGAATTTTTCAGGCCAGTACAACATGATGGTTGAAATAAGTGTTGGAATCTGTAGTTATTTTATGATTTATTGTTTTTTTTTTACATGATTTTGTCAATTCGTGTTGAATTGACAAAATCATGTAAAATCGTGTAAAATCATGTAATTGTGCCTCGTACAGCATGTGTGTTTTGAGTTAATCTGGACGATAACTAACTTCATTCTTGCGAACTTCAAGCTTCTTACTCAACTTGTATGCACCCGAAACTAGCTATAAAAATAAAGTTTTAGTAGTGTCTTAAAATGGGCATAGTGCAGCTGCTTTACTTTTGCCTTACGTTAAATGGGGATAGCTTGCAGATCTTGAAGTTTTAGAGGCTGGTTTTTATGCACAGGAGCACCTCAGTAATATTTGTGTTGCATTGAACGATCCTTTTTTTGCCTTTCTTCTTGTTCTCAATTGTTTTCAATTATAAAATAAATTAAATACCGCTCACCCCACAAAAACACCAAATGGGCAAAGTTGTGGTAAGAGTTGGTGAGTTCGTAAGGAAGAATTCACCAACTCTTTTTCTATCATTTTGACTTTTAAAATAGGGTAAAGATGAGTCCCAAGAGCGAAAAAAAGATTTTTGTTGCAAAAACTCCAATAGAAAACGTATTGTAATGTGGTGACAAGAAATAAAAGACATGCAGGAATCGCTAAATGCACCGCTTAATTGCTAAATCACTTTATGAGCACATCCGCTCGATTCACACAACACCCAAGCATTGCGTGCGGCAAGAGAAAAAGGACGAATGTTTTTCTCCCCAGAGAATAAGAGCTGAACCTGTAGACGGCTGGAGTACTGAGGAACTTCGTAAGCGCAACAAGAGGGTCCTGACATCGAGCCAATCCTTGCATGAAAGGAATCTATGGAAAAACCGAATGCAAGAGAAATCTCTGACCAAAGCCCTACCTTAAACGCATACTGGGCGCCCCGACGTAAGTGCCCCGAGGCATTTGCGGTCCCAAATCAAGAAGCGAAAACCGTTGTCGATCAGATAGTGGACCACTGGGTGTGCAGGTTCGGAGTGCCAATGGAATTACATTCCGACCAAGGAAGATACTTCGAGTCGAAGCTATTCCAGGAAGAATGCCCAGCAATCGGACTACAGAAGACAAGGACCCCTTCACCCACAAACAGATGGCATGGTGGAACGATTCAACAAGACACTGAAGGAACATCTTTGCAAAGTACCACTACTTTGAGAATCAATTGATACCACTAGAATCAATGAGATTGGGATAGGCGAATACCTTTATTCGAAGCTTTTAATACTTTAGAGAAAGGATTAATGACATCCACCAGAGAACCAGAAGCAATATAAAAGTTGCAAGCGACCGCATGAAGACGAGATACGATATACGAGCAACAGCTCCCGAGTTCAACGAGGGAGATCTGGTATGGCTCTACAACCCACATCGTAAAAAGGGAAGATCGCCAAAGCTGCAGCAGGATGGGGAAGGTCCTTACCAAGTGGTAACGCGGATTAATGATGTCGTCTTCCGAATCCAACGAAGACCAAGAGCGAAGATGAAAGTTGTCCATGTTGATCGCCTACAACACTACCACGGAAGGAATGATGACGTACTTGTTCGGGACGAACCAAACTAAAGGGCCAACTATAATAGACTGAATGCTACGAACGGAGTGGTAAGGAGCCTTAAGAAATCGTGCGAATACATTCGATTCGTATAACGCGCCCATAATATCGGTCGGGTCAGTTTCGTCAAGTTCTCTTTGACTTTTGTTTCGTACGTATTGAGCGCTCCCGACCGCACATTTCGTACATAGACTTCGAAATTGGTTTTGGTGTGGCTGATTCTATTGAATTTGAACCAAAAGAAAGCAGAATTGTTTTTAATTGTTTTTTTTGTTAATCTCTTAAAATAGATGCACGTAAACAAAACAACGATTCGCAAAACTAATGAAATTGCGACTTGACAGATTTATACTTTTGCAAAATGACATGCAGGAATCGCTGAATGCACCCATCGATTCACTAATGAACACACCCGTTCGATTTACTAAACGAACACACCCAACTGACATTTCAGTCAGCTGACATATTCGAAGTTCGAATTTCGATATCGAGAATTTTCCCTCCGTGGAATTCAGCGGAAAAGTACTAATGGAAACTTACCAAAGGTGAAGTATGGAACGTACTCGAAGATGTTTAATTTGTATAAATACACGGATCACAGGCTCGTACGAGACAGTTATATTTTAAACGTTGACTTGTGAAAATCGGTAGTAAAAACTGATGGAATTGAAATAAAGTGTTGCAATCCCACTGAACATCTTCAGTGGGTATTCATTAAGATTTCCATACCCATACACACATTTCATTGTAGATTTCATTGTAGAAACACAAGGACGACCACAAAATATTAAAAATATAAAAGTTTTACATGCACATTAGCTATTGATAGCCAAGTACGAACTTTCCAAGTACGAACCGTACTCTTTCCCGTTGGAGAATTGTGTTGATTTCCAGAAAAAATGAAAACTTTTTTTCGTCTGCGGGGTGAATTTTTCTAGTGCGCAAATCATATGCTACTTGTTTGTACTTTGTTTTGTTTTTTTCTGTGTGCAAATCATATGGCATTTGTTCGTACAAACTTTGGTTTTCATGCATACACTGATCATACCGACGGCGTATTTCAATTCCGATGTTTGAAATGGTGTTACCCTCCAAGCAAAAAAGCGAATCACTTTATTCTTTACGCAAACTTTATGCTTTTGTTGCGCTGAAATATCAGCACGACGTATTAGAACTCAAAGATGATTGGGTGGCTTCAGTAAACAAATACAATCTCAAGTGTAAACGCAGAAGTCTATTGGCTGTTCTGATAGTGCGTGCTATTTTTTCGGTTAAAGCACAGGCGTTCTTCGATATGGTAGGTAATGTGTTGATTTACGTTAGTTTTAGAACAAGAAATTATTTTCAATGCTATTGTGAAAAGACTCAAAAAAATCTGTTTTTTAAATATATGTTAAAGCATTTTATATGGGAATTACAAAAACGAATGGAAAGTTAAGAAAGCGCACTGCTTTGGCGTAAGGAATTCGTTTCGCTTGAGCGTTAAGAATTCATTTCGCTTTGGCGTTGAGAAAGCGGCTCGCATTTGTGTTACGCTGGTGATTCTAATTTTCATATGGCGAAAGAAAGGAAATCGTTCAGATTCTAATTCACCAAGGCGATACGCGAGCGAAGAGTTGTATGGGCAGATGATTAATTTTTCGTTTCGCATTCGGTTAGCCTTGCTTAGAGGGTAGTAGTAGAACGCATCATAAAACGCTTGGCACAGCCACCATTATTGTTTCTCGAAGGGGAACTTTGCTTTCACGTTATATGAAAATAATCTTAGCACATGTTTTGCTCTTTCATTGTATTAGTAAAGAGTACGTCTTTTACTTTGGATTTCTGTCCTCAATTCCCACTCGAAATTCCGAAGTGGAAGTATTCCGTGTAAATTGCTTATTGGGATGGTTCCTTCTGTATTTTTTCCAGTACACTCATTACAAAAACTGCCATTTGACAAACTGTGTGGTTTCTTTCAAAAACAATTGTTTTGTATATTTTTTTGCCTGGTATTTATGTCCAATTTTTAACTAAAATATTTTATAAATAAATATGCGGAAACATAAGGAATACAAAAAGTCGAAATGCATTTTTATGTGCAAAACTGGGACGCATTTCTTTGGTCTTCCTGAAACGGATGCATCTCGCAGCATCTGGCTAGACCGTTTGGGTCTGACCTTGTATGATCCTTCGCTTCAGGTGTGCAACCGGCATTTTTCCGAAGTAATGTTTGATTCGTCAAGCGGAACGCTAACAGAAGGTGCGCTACCGGATATAAATCTGCCAACGGGTCGAAGCAAAAAGTTTTTTCAAGAACAAATGGCAAAGAAAATACGTTTGCTGAAAAGTTGTGCAGAAAAAGATTTGGCACAAAAAAAAGCACCGAAAAGAGTCACGACCCCAGCTCAAAAGTCAACCAACCCTCAAGTACACTCAAAGGAAGTGAAAACTGCACTTCCAGCTGGCAGCCAAGCGACGACCGTTCAAGAGCCTCCAAACCCTCAAGAATCCTCAAATGTAGGACAAATTGCACTTCCAACCCACATCGAACCGATTCTCGATTTCAGCAAGCAGTCCAAGGGCTGGTTGGACGATGCTTCCAAGTTATTAATGGACTATCAGTTAATGATTCAAGGTAAGTACATTTGCGATGTTATTGAGATGCCAGAATACGTTGTCGTAAACACTGTCGTCAAGTTCAAACCACATAGGAAAATTGACCTTGCCCAGGTAGACTTGACAACTAAGTCTGCACCGGTTGAAACCTCGTCTAATAATTCTTTAAAAAATTTGGTGGAATGCACAGAGATTCCCACACTCCCAGAAATAACAATCACACCTCACGTCGCAAAAGAAGACGCTAACAATAACAGAAGTTTTGTGAGAACAGAGCCCGATGTTGACTATGTTTACTACACCACCAGCGACTCAATTACAAATCGCGATCGCGGAATACAAGCAGATATACCCTTCACAACCCGAGAGACGCAAATTCAATGTGACATCCAGCTCGATTTGGATTTAATGCAAATGTCTAACGGCGCCGAACTGGACATGGTGGACGAATCACCAACAGAAATGTGCCTACACGAGTGCCTTGAGTGCGGGGAAGTACTAACCGGTCTTGTTGCCAAGCAAAAACATGCAGATGGACATGAATTGAGGCCATCATTGTGCCCACACTGCGGTGAGTTTTTCTCAACACGGCTCAAACTCGCCGCTCACGAAAAAGATGAACACTCGGGGTCTGCGCTGCATACGAAAAAGCCAATGCGCTGTCCAAAAATTAGTTGCAAAAAGGCATTCTGCTCGAGAATGCGACTGAACAGGCACATACAAAAACACACAAGAAATATAGAGCACAAGTGTGATAAATGCCAGCGATCTTTCTCTTCATTTCTGAAGCTGTACTGCCACCGGAAGAACTTCAAAAATTGTCTTAAGCCCACGTGGTCAAATTCACAAACAAAAAATTTTTTAAGGTGCTCGTAATGTCAATTGAATAAAGTCTGATTACAAACTTAAAACAAACTATTGAGTGCATTATTATTCTACGCTATCAGACACACAGCATGCGTGGTTTCCATATTTTAGCACGGGTCCAATATTCGCTTTGGTAAAGCATTCGTCTAGTTTTGTTCCATGGGACACGATGTTTTGTTTGAAAACCTTAGCAAGACCATAAAAACATCTGCAGCCATGATTTTCTGCTGAATGCAGTCGTTGGTTTTGTTGCTGCTTACTTACTTACACAAGGTGGCGATACAGTCCGGGGTGGACCAGGGCCAACAATCTTTGTTTGTCAGCTCTGGCTACAACTAGCCGTTTCCAGTTTTGCACGTGAAGTTAGCCGAGGTCCCCTACCATTTGCGTGCGCCACCTGAGTCTCGGTACTCTTTCGTGGATTCGAAGATTCTCCCGGCCTGGGCGTTGCTCTCCATCAGCTCTAGATGATGCCATCTCAGCCGTTGTAATTGTCTAGGAAGTTGTCACTGTACAGCCAGTACAGTTCGATGTTATACCCACTCCTCCACTCCCCGTCAATATTCCACCTTTATCTGAATTTATATAGAACACTGTGCATGAAGAGCATTGTTTTATGTGTATTTATCGAAAATATATTAAGGAGATTTTGAACTTTTGTAGAGTTGGACCTACGCCGCGTACCGGCTCCCTGAGCACCTGCCGAAGTCCGGCCGGTGTATGAGTCGAAGAGACAACCGGATGTTTTTTTTTTTCAGAACCACCCAAATACTCTTTGACTTCGAAAAAAAACTAAAAAAATCGCTTGATTTTTGACAAACTTTGTTATTACTTGCTATTTTGTTCTGTTATTACTAAAATGAATTAAATTAAAAAGAAATCAATTAAATTTTGTTATTTACATGCTTAATTAACGTTTTCTTGGGATCACTTTCTATTCAGAAACTTTTTTTTGTTGAATTTTAATGTTTTGTACTATTTTACTGTTAATTCTACTTTTATTAAATTTGTTGTTCTGTCGGAAATAAAATTTCCTCCCATTTTTTCAAGGTTGGCTTTAGTTCATCGAGGACGTGTAGCTGATAATGAACTTGAAGTGAAGTCCCATTGCTGGGACTTAGTTCATTTCTATTTTGGGAATAAGTTCATTTCATGTTGGGACTTAGTTAAAAAAAGTGGGAGTTGGCTCACACGAACTTAAGTCCCATTGCTGGGAATTACTTCATTGGGAGTTATTTCGTAGGCCTAAATAGACCGTTCGAAGTCTATCTAACTCCCACTAGCTTTTACGAACTAACTCCCACCAAATTTTTTGGTGGAAGTTATTTCATAAAATTCAAATTTAGTTTCTTTCATAGAAGAAAAATGGTGCAAACAACACTTAATGTTTGCACCATTTTTCTTCTTAGTACCTGTTTTCATTTGGTTGATCCTAACCTAACCCAAATTTTATTTCTCAAAATAAAACGGAGGTTGAACAGTGGCCACCACACTGGCGCTTCCCCACCATAGTAATTCTGACACATCAGGTTAGGATCTAAGTGCCTGTTTTCATTTGGTTGATCCTAACCTGATGTGTCAAAACTACTATGGTGAGGGGAAGCGCCAATGTGGTGGCCACTGTTCAACCTCCGTTTTATTATGAGAAATAAAATTTGGGTTAGGTTAGGATCAACCAAATGAAAACAGGCACTTAGGCTTAGAAGCAAATACATGCCATTTTGACATATTTGACGCAACTATGAAGAAAAAGACGGCAAATATTTTTCTGCCGATAGGCTCTTGCCAGTTCTCTGTTGGACAGTTGTTGCTGCAAGGGGTATAATACAACAACCCCAAATTTTGAAAACTTATATTTTAGTGTCATTGGAACCTGCTCGTATTCTATCCTAAAACCAGTCGAAAGAGTGCCAATTAGATAGAGCTAAAACGGCCTATGTACAATACATTTGAAAAAGTGAAGGTTCCGTTTATGGGAAACTGGTATCAAAAGCAGGGATTGGTGCCGAGAACCAGTAAGAAATGTGAGGATTGGACAAAATAGGAGCGTGTAAGGAACATAGGGGTTTCACGTGAAGTGCAAAAACTTAAGTTCGCAGGCGATCATAGGTTAGTTTTTCGAAAGCTGTGATCGCCGCTCCTGTTCAAAAAATCTCCAACAAATCTCCTAAAACGACCACGAAAATCTGAAAAAAAAAATTCCATGCGGCTAATCAAGTTCATTCAAAGACCTGTTTTTTGGCTCAACCGGATTCATAATAATCCTGAAAAGAATAAGCTTAAAGTTTAGTTGTATTTAAGAAAAATCAAAACAATTTTCGTTAACATTATTAAAAGTCACTCCTATTGCACGTATATAAAAGTAGTATAAAGAATATAAGAGAGCGGATGAAAAGATTCAAATCTGGGTATTGAACAATTTAATCATCCCTCTAGTTCCCGTTCTTTTTAAATCAAGTATTTAATGTTGTTTGCTAACTTAAAATGCTATAAATAATTTGTTAACTTATTTTTAAACTCAAATGCAAACCAAATTTAATTGCCGAGTGGCCTTTTTCGTCGTCTTTGCTATCTTACATTGCATCATTAGTTATCAGTCAAGTAAATTTATTTACGATACACCCTCCTAATAACAGGTTTTCTTAGGCAGATCGCTTTTCGCTCCCCATTTCGTATTTGAGGGCGGATAATAGCCCCAAACAGCTTTAACGATGGAGAAGTTCCATTCATTTGGTATTTTATTATTATTATTTATTAACAGGTAATTAAAATTGCATGGTAAAGTTACGTTTGGTCTTTTAGTAATACCTTGTTATTCAATGTTTTCTTTGTAATTTCATTAGGTTTAAACTTATAAAATTTATGTAGTAAATTTTGTATTTAATGATTCATGGCTGGGTCTGGAACAATGGCCGCGCTGAATAACATCATCAGCGCCCTTCAGAGCGGTGACATATACATCTACGGAGAGGGAAGGTAAAGTCAATTTAGATAGGCATGATACATGCTTTTTTTGTTGTGGGTAGCGTCAACGGTGGAAACAAGATCTCCGCCTTGTCCGAAGAGCATGCCTCGTTTCCGCCGTGGTTCCCTAACACCTCCAATCCATTCCCATCATATCCCAGGGCCATTTTCACCTCCTTACTTCCTCCCCATTAAACTCTATAGCTCCTAGCTCCCTCCGCTACGCCCATAAGAAAATGGCGCCCAACGTTTGTGCAAGTAACCTTGTCTAGTTTTGTCCTGCGTTGGTGTTGTGGTCAGCATCGGGGAGCTAGTTTCTCATTAGCGGATCGCCCGTTGAAAGGCCAGCTTATTCGCCCTTAGCACCTTCGATGCTGACATCAACAACAAGAGAGAAGTTTGTTGTGTACAGTCTACAAGCGTTTTGGTTGTCGAAACCGAGTGCTCGTATGACTTGAAAAGGACGTTGTGGAACAAGCTCCTCAATTGCAATGAGAACTTCCGATTCCAATGTGAAGAACCAAATACTCGGACATATTACCGGCTCTAAATGTGTTATTACTACTTATGATCCAAGTCCTTTATAAGAGTTCTCAGGACCTTTTAAAGTTGCTAGAGAGTATGAAGTAGTAACGTAGTGTGTCCTTGCTTTGTATGTTTTAGGAAAATAAAAAATAGGTCATAGCTCTTTGTCATCGCACTGAAGTAATTAAAGTTTGTTAAATACCGTAGTCCTTAAAGGAAGCACGCCACCGATAAAAGCCGCCCAAAGTATCCCCACAATGCAATGAATACAAACCTAAAACAAAAACAACATTAAACAATACATTTAAACTAATATTTAAATTATTTCCTTTTTATAATTGTCGTAAGTTATTACTTTTTTATTAGTATTAAGCTCTCTTCAATAGCAACATTGATATTTTTGGGAGTCCATTAATTTGTTTTGCGTTTTTTTAGATATTAGGTTGATAAGGCGCACATTGCTCCCTCTTTTCCTTGTGCTTTTTATATATATATATCCTAAGGGATGTTAGTAGAATGAGCCATGTCCGTCCGTTCGTGTGTCGGAAGTTTTTAGGCCTTAAATTTTGAGCTAGGAACTTGAAACTTGATATCTGTTCTTTCTAGGTCCCGAAGCAGTGACACGCCCACTTTACTTCAAAAACCGCCCCAATGTGGGCGTGGTCATATTCAATTGGTATTTTAATAAACTGTTTTTATTCGATATATTGTCTTTAAATCCAAAAAACTTGCACTATTAAAGGTTCAGATATGCGTGAAAGCTATCAACTGAAATCAATAAACCTATGCCACGCCCACTTATTGGGGCGTTTTTAAGTAGAAAGCAAATTTTTAACATGAAAATGCAATCAACGCGTGTATACCACTTCTGATAAAAAATATATAAAAAAACGATGTTATTGAAAAGGGATGGATGCCACGCGCCTTTTTTAGGGAGAAGATTCTTTACTGAGAAATTATAAATACAATTGAAGTTAATGGAAACTGAAATTTAACAACCAAGATTTGTGACACAATTCGGAGCTTGACAGTGGTCAATTGGGATGGAGTATCCAACGATACGCCTAAATGGATTGTAACCCTCCCACTAATTCTGAATATTTTTAGCTTTAGTTTGTCATTGTAAGTTTTTTTTGCAAAGCCTGTTTCGCTTAATGTGTGGACCGAGTAAGTTATTTTATATAGGGTTTCCAGTCTAGCCGTCTTTCTTAGCTCTTTAGAAAAAGGGGAAGTTTCTAACCAGCGCACATAGGAGTATTTGCATCGAAAAGATGGTCATAATTCAATTTCCTAAAATGTAAAATCAAGAAGTAAAACTTTGCTATAGCGGATCCTAAATATACATTGTTCAACGCACTGCAAGTTTTTTTTTTTCTTCTTAATCGTGTGTAGTGATAAACTGAGTTCAAAGTTAACGGTTTTGATTTTTCGCATTTTTTTTTTGCAGACATGCAACTTCGTTAGTGTTCCTCTGTAAGTAATTTCAAGTTGTTGTGGTAAAAATCTTTATTTTTTTTAATGGAGAGTTCTACTGCAGGTATGTATACATATTTTAAATGAGTTTTTGGAAATCTTGTGTTGTTGTTTTTGTTTCAATTTGGGTCCAAACGCAGTACAGCAAAAATATGTCATAATTCTTTGAATTTTTTTAAGTTTTAATGATTCTAATATGGTATACCATGATATTCTGCTTTGGTTTGCACTTTATAAGTTAGATTGAGTTTTGTCTTTGTAATGGAAAAAGAATTGGTTGCTTTTAGCTGCCACCTGATATTTGGTGAAAGTTTTAGTTTTTCGATTTCGTGTGAGAAAAAAGCACTCATACGCCATACAGTGGTTTAAATGATTAATTATTGCAGTGTGATTATACAGTTTTATTTTATTTTTTGCCTTTGGAACAAAAGCGTAAGCTGGGATATATTTAAAGTGCAGCAAAAACAGTGTGTAAGGGGTTGGGGCAGGGAGGCGGTCAACTTATAATTTTTTCTTGTGTTAATATCGTGAATGTTTTTTCGTGTGTAAAAGTAAGCATCTTTAGTTCAATTCTAAATGCATAGCATTTTTTTTAGGATCATCTGGTTCGAGAGTTGTGACTAAGCAATTTTTATTTAATATTATGGAAGAAAGTGGAGAGGTCGATATAAACCAAAAATTAAATTATTTAAAACAATTTTTGCTAGATGTGTCTTGTTCAAAAGAAAACCTGCGAACGTACAAATCAAATGTATCTAAAATTGTTTTCGATTTGAAGCAAAGATGGTTAGCCTCTGGTATAACAAAGAATTTGTTTTTAAAGAAAAACAAAGATTGGCTTGAAGGGACGTTCACACTTCCAACTATGAGTGTCAGATCGGCAGGGCGACCTGAAAAGTCATTTGAAGAATCGAGTGAAAGGACCAAAAGAAGAAGGACTGAAACTATTAGAGAAAAAGTTCAAACTGAAGAGCTAGTTTTGCAACTCAGATGAAGTTAAGGGAAACCGGGAATACTGTTGCTGCAAAAGTATTCACAGAAATCCTTAAATCTCCTGGAAGAGCGCAAAAGTACAAAAAAGCATATTCTAACAGCCTTACAGATAAAAAAGAAAAATTGTCCATACAAAAGGCTCTTGCTATGTTTATTGAAGCTGGGCTTTCGCGAAAGCAATATGAAATTGTGGCCGCAACGAATAAAGATTTTTTCCGTGTTACAGTTTGCTTCAAAAAGCTAAAAAGGATTGCTATCCAATAGAACAATCATTTACTGTGACGGAGACATCGGCTGAAGTAAATCTGCAGGATTTGTTGGACCACACTGCAACTCGACTACTCATGTATATGCAGGAAGTTGTAAGCAGCCTAAATGAAAATGAATGTGAGTCTCTTGAGCTCATTACTAAATGGGGCTGTGATGGATCCCAGCAAACGCAATACAAACAGAGATTTGAAAACAGCTCTGAGTCAGATACGTTTATATTGCAAAGCTCGCTTGTTCTGTGGCCTTTAGTTAATGGTTCAAAAACCATCTGGAAAAACCAAACTCAATCTTGAATCACAATCAATCTCAGACATAACTAAAAGCGAAATCAACTATATCCAGTCAAAAATCGATTCACTTAGTAAGACTGCAATAAGTTCGACCATTAAAGTGAAGCATACATTGCTTTTTACCATGGTCGATGGAAAAATATGCAGTGCAATCACCGAAACAATATCAACGCAGAAATGCTATGTTTGCGGCTTAACTTCGAAAGACTTGAACAAAATAACTACACCGACAAACGAAATTAATGAAAAGAATCAGACTAATGCAAGAACCAGACTTTTTGAGAGTCTTCTGCATGTAGCTTATAAGCTACCCGTAAAAAAAATTGCAAATTAGATTTCAAGACGAGAAAGAAGTTTGTAAAATGAGAAAAATTTAATTTCAACAAGAGTTTAGAAGTAAGCTTGGTCTCATTGTGGATCTACCACGATCTACCACGAGGGTTCGGCAATACAAATGACGGGAATACAAGTCGAAGATTTTTTTAATAGCCCTGAAATTGCCGCTGAAATCACAGGGATTGATTTTAACTTGATTTTTCGATTTAAAATCATTTTAGAAGCAATTTCAAGTGGCTACAAAATTGATTCCAAAAAGTTTGGTTTGTATGCAATGGATGCAGCGAGACTGTATGTCGAGTTATATCCATGGCATCCTATGACTCCGACCATGCATAAGATCTTGATGCACGGGTCTATAATTATAGAAAATGCCCTTCTTCCAATTGGCCAGCTATCGGAAGAGGCAGCAGAAGCCAGGAGCAAACACTTTAGGTTAGCAAAATATAATAAAACTACATTCAACAAAAATATTCATACATAAAACTTTCAGATCATATCGTCTAAATTATGCTCGAAAGTTCTCAAGGCTAGATTGCAACCAAGACGTCCTCAATCGATTGTTGCTCAGTTCTGATCCTCTCATCACTTCTCTTAGAAAGGCGCAACCGAAAACCAGAATGCCATTTTCAAAAGAGACGCTAGAAATGCTTCTTCCAGAGGGTCTAGAATAGTCGAAATCTATCGATTAGTTTTTGAACAATAAAAAAAATTAAAGTGGAAAAAAGGCCGTCTTGTTTCAAAAATATATGCCAAAAATAGTACAAATCAATTAGAAACTGTGTTTTATTGAATAAATATTAATTTTAAGCTAAAAAAAACAAAGGTAACGAAAAATAATTTTGGCCAGGTTTTTCATACAAATACTCCTATGTGCAGCCCCACGAAACTTCTTGGCATATAGGGTAATTACATGTCGTAATTACAATTATAGGGGGTAATTACAACTTGTACAGCGCATCCCAGATATGGTAGCGGAAAACGGTGGTAATTTTCAAACTGGCATGATAATTGGATAATTGTTTGTTTGTAGGTAGTCTTCGTTGAGTGTGAGGAGCAAGAACCACGCCCCATCCGGCGAGCTGAGTTGTGCAAAAAAAGCAAACATGCCATGCGCCTCACACTCGACACTCCTTAACCTGTCGACTCTCGCTCCCATCCTTAAGCCCCGTCCACATCCTTGTTATCCCAACAATTATCTCTCCAAACTCCCTTTAGTCCCTACCTGCCTGCAACAAAATACTCATGTCGAATCAATCGCATGAGTAATCTTCTTTGTCATTTTGGCTCCCGAAAGAAGCGAAGTTTTTAAAACATATTTGTGACAGATCTGTCATACGTGGACATTTTCAGTTTAACGATTTCGTTTAACGAGAAGATTTATATTTATAGGGTTTACCTTGAGATATTAGGCAGAGAATTTATGGTAATCGTGGTTTAGTGTCTTTTGAGGACAGTATCAGAGCCGACGCACGTTAGCAACAGAGCTGCGAAGAGCTGCAACAAACTAGATGTAAAACTTTCGTCACTCTTGCCTACCCAATTGTTTACGTTTTTTGTGATGCTTACAAAAAGTTTTTTTTATTAAAGCTTTCCGTGTCAGTGAAGACGTGTGAGAAAATGCAAAAACAATTTACCTTAATGGAATGGACCAATTCATGAAGTTACTTACTTGTAAACAAATGTCAGAGAATGGGTAAATTCGTTAATTTCAGCTTTTGTGCAAAACTTTTTAATGTCGAAAGTTATGCATATGTATAGCATAAATTACTGAATAATTAGATGCTCAACTTTCGTCCCTATTACCCTCCCACACCCATTTGTTTACGTTTTTAAAAAGCCTTTTAAGCTTTAAAAAGCTTTTTATTTTCGCGTCGGTAAATACGTGTAAGAAGATACAGTAACAATTTACCTTACGCGATGAGCTGCTGTTAAAACTCCAAAAGGAAATTTGGTGAAAAACCAATGATTAATTAATTTAATAAAGTCAGTATTTTGGTATAATATTTATTTAACAGCTATTAATGTTGTTCGATAGGAAAAAAATGGAGACTGAAAATTATTTTTCTATTTTTTTCAGCTAGTCAAAATAATAATAAAACTAAGGCTCTTAGATACGTTAAACAAAAAAATTAGTACAGTAGAAGCTAGTTACAGTAGTTAATTCAGAGTGTATGTCTGATGATCTTCAACAAAATTGCATGGAAAGACAAATGGAGGTTCTCGCCAAAATGTCACTTTGCGTCACTTGTTATGAAAACAAACTTCTTTATCTCGTTCGCGCACAGGCCTTCCCTTTACAACCATTTCATTGTTTTCATACCAAGTGACAAATTTCACCAAAGGTTAAAACGAGAGATGCGAGCGAGATAGTTACGCGAAAAACTTTGTAAACAAATGTGTAAACTTGTGTAAATTTGTAAACAAATGTCGATGGATGGGTAAATTCCTCAATTTAAGCTTGTGGGCAAAGCTTTTACATGACCGAAGTTGAATATCTAGTTATTCAGTAATCTATGATGTATAGTTATTTAGTCATTTATGTCCAAAGCCTGTCTGTGAAGCCTGCTTGAAGGCACAACGTTTTCCAGTTTAGTTGAACATCTATTAAATGCACTTCTCTATGTCGCAAACGCATCTGGCTGAGTTCACCTGTTTTTGATGGAAATTGAATGTCAAAAGAGTCAAAACAAAAACAAGCTAGCAAAACATTGCAAATAAAAGAGAAAAAAAGAAAATAAAAGCCATTGGACAATAATAATGTAATTAATCTCTATTTGTAAGCAGCTTCTACAGACAACCAACCATGATCAGGAAACCGGGAACCGGATTTTGTATAATGGGATGCACACAATTCAGCCACACCTACAATCCCCAAAATGCATACATGTGAGTATATTTTTGCTTTTTCTTTAAATTTACCTTATTTGCTGATTAGAGTTGTGATAAAACATTGATTAATTTGTACACCTCCAAAACCATGCAGGTGAGGGCTACCTGCAGTTAATCATAAATTGCCTGTTCCGTCTTGAATATTTTTGGCATAAGCTGTCAGCAGTTCTGCCCTTCTGCCCATCGTTGTGCTTTAACCTTTTTTAAACTCAAAAGTAAGTTCTTGCCAAATGTCATGCTTTTGGTTAACTTACTTAAGGTGGCCCTACAGCATGAGGTAAACCAACCTGGGTTTCAGCCAACAATGTTCGCCAGCTAGCTCCACGCGAAGCTGGTTGACCCCCCCTTCCACATGTGTTCGTCACCTGAGTCTTTGTGTTCCATCACATGCTTTTGCTACTGGTTACCTATCGAACTGCAGCCGTGATGGTAATTTGTTCATGGGTTTATTGATATTTATCTACTTTTCAACCAAGTAGAACAAACTTGGTTGCCTTCTTCTGCCACTAAAAGTTGCAATACATAACTTGCTTGATTGTTATTCTCTAATGGTCTCTAGCAATTGAACTCTGTTTCGTCCACACATAAAAATTATTTTCTCTTTCTCCGGAATAAGCTATAATTGGAGACAAAAACTCGCTTGAAACGACCTAATCTTGAAAAGCTACGTGAGAAGGCTTATATTCGAGTCATCACCACCCTGTGACAAGAGCAGCTTAGCATCGATTTCTTGTTTTACGTACTTTTACAAATAAATTTTGTTCATAAGCCTTGTTTTTTTATCTTTTTAAATCAAGTTCCTCCTCACAATTTTTTAATTGATTTCATCGGTTTTATTCAAATCAATAGGAGAGAAGCTTGGAGGAAACTGCTGGGCTTAGAACGTTTTAAGTCCTCCGACAGAGTGTGTGATAAACACTTTGCCAAAAAAATGTTCGCAACTTACAAAAGAATACGCTTAAATCGAGATGCTCTGCCAACTTTAATGATCAAGAGCGAAAAAATTGATGCAAACGCAAAATGTATGTTTTTGTGCAAAGATGCGATGCATTTCTTTAAACTACCCACAACCGAATCACTGTGTACACAATGGCTGGACCGATTATGTTTGCCAAAGTACGATCCATCACTTCAAGTGTGCAACAGACACTTCTCCGAAGGCATGATGTCTGTTTCGGGCGAAACACTTGCAGAAAATGCAGTGCCTGATAGAAATCTTCCATCGGGCCAGAGCCAAAATAACTGCACGACTAATAGAATGCAAAACATAAGCACAGTGGATGAAAATGAGAAACTATCCATGCCAGACTCGACATCTGACCTTACTCCTTACAGCGAGCTCTCTACAGCTCAGCTTAATGACCTCCCCATTATGCTGATGGACTACCAGCTGCGGATTCAAGGCAAACACATGTGCGACGTTTTTGAGCTGCCAGAGTACATAGTTGTACATTCTAATGTTAAATTTAAGCAACATAAAATGCCAACAAACATTGACTTGACAGAAGGCAATGTAGCGCCTCAGATCAGTCCAATAAGAGTGCGAAAGGATTTGCAAGCAAGTCCCGAAATCAGTCCGCTTCTTAGTAGAATACCCCCAGCAATAACTATAACTCCAGTTGCGCCCAAAATTTATTCGAATAAAAGGAAGAAATTTGTCCGAACAGAACCTAAAGTTGACTACTGCTACTACGTGCCTAGTGACAAGATGCCAACGCGCGAGCGAGAAGTACAAACTAGCCTAACCACTACGGATACAGGTACTCAATGCGACCGTCAACTGGATATTGATTTGCAGCAAATGACACAATCAGGAATAATGGAATTGTCCGCATCATCGACGTCAGAGATCAGTCTGCAAGAATGCCTTGAGTGTGGGGAAGTATTGCCAAACCTATTGACCCTGCAGAAACATGCCGCTCTACACAAAAAACAGCCATCGTTGTGTTCGAATTGCGGTGAACTCTTTTCAAATCAACTCGAGTTGAAAATACACGAAAAAGATAAACATTTTGGAGTGAAGAAACCACTACGTTGTCCGAGGATAAATTGCAATAAGGCGTTTCATTCCAGAAAACGACTAAACAAACACATTGGACAGCACTCTCCCAACACAGATCGTAAGTGCAACAAATGTAGCCGGCTGTTCGCATCTTCATTCAAACTGACTTGCCACAAAAAAACAAATCCAAAATGTTCAACGCCAAATTGGTTCAAGAAAAGTTTCCAACGACTCACTCTGTCCTATAGCAGAAGCCGTTATAAGGCTGTGTAAATAAAATGCGAATTAAAAACTAGCTAAAGTAACGTAGATCTTTATATTATTTCTTAGTTTCCGGGTATGCCATACTCCAGCACCAATTTAAGTCTACTCCGAAAAAGAGGGGAAAACCGCTCATGTGAGATGAACGCCTAAACACATGGCTTGGTCACATTTCTCAGTTGTGGTTCAAAGTGTTTAAACACAAATGACTTAACATTATTTGAGCACGGAGTCGACCACACTTATCAAGGAGCCGTTGTGGAACAGCCAGTTTTACAACCAAGGAACTACTTCTCACCCATTAAGAGATAATAAATACGAACAACGTGACAGTAGGCACGTCTTATCGTAATATTTTAATGTAAATTGTATCGACCTTTATTATAAATAACTTAACTAGGTACTACTCCTAAAAAACCTACGTGACCTTCATTCATTAGTCGAAGCACTGTCGACAACATGAAAATTCTCGTCTTGGGACCCGTATACATCTTTCTTCCTGGGATCGATTAGTATTTCAGTCGAGGAGGAGACTCTCTGCGGACCATGGCAGGCTAGATTTGATTTCCATACCAAAAGCTAAATGGAGAAAACCACGGATAAGTAAAGGACAAGTTTACAATAAAATCCAGCAAACCTGTTTGTCCGACCCAGCAGACGCGAAATGCAACCCATCATTGGAGAAAGCCACTGCTGTTACTCTGTTTGTATGACCAGTGAGTGTAAAAAGGGGTCTTCCTTCGAGAAGATCCAAGATCTTCATAGTCTCATCATCGCTGCCCGATAAAATAAAATTCCCCGATGGATGAAAGGACAATGTGTTGACGGGAGCCGAATGCACTTGATACAGCTGAATGAGGCTCTGCGAACGAATGTCGTAAATTTTTATCCTATTGCAAGATAGACCAACGGCAACCAGATTTCCATCAGGATGCCAGGACAATTGTCGACCCATTCCCTTTTCTTCATTGAACGAGCGAATACATTCCTTTTTCTCGACATCGAAAACTTTCAGATACTTGTCGTCGCCACAGGATGCAATTAAGTTTCCCTTCGGGCTATACTTTGCGCTTCGAATCCAGTTTGTGTGGCCAGTGTAGGACTCGACGAACTTTTTGAGCGATACCTTCCATACCTTCAGCGACTTGTCATCGGAGCCTGTCAGTAGCTGGAAGCAAACGTTTCTCAAAAGAATAAAAAAAAATTCAATTCAAGTATCTATACCATTGTTCCTGTATGGTCGAAATCCACTGTACGCACTGGTCGGCTATGAGCCACGAATTCCTTTGAAACGCCACGCAATTTAGGTTCCCAGACCTTGATCACTCCTGATTCGGATGCCGAAGCGATCAAACTGGATTTCGGTGACCAGCACAGAGAGCTTACCTTCTCTGTGTGTGCACTGAAACGAATGCAACGTGCTGCCTGCTGCAAGTCCCAAATCATCACAGATGTATCCCAAGAGCTGGATGCAATGCAAGATGAGTTAGGGTTGAAACAAATTTGTGTAATTTCGGAATTATGCCCGGCGAAATGCCGCACTAAGGTAGGTTCACCGTTTGCTTCCATATTTTTTGTTAAAATTATTTTCTTTAACTTGGTCGTAAAGCTTATTTTGTAATGAAAAATTGAAAAAAATTCTTTCGCGGGTGCGATGTGAAGGAAGAAAATTGAAAAAATACGCTTTGCTTGATTTCAAATTTAAAGAAGGGAGTGTATTACCGCAGGGATCCCGGCCGGGATTTCCCGGCCGGGAGATATTCCCCGGCCGGGAGATGCTCTTTTCTCGCTCAATTTAGTGGTAAATTTATGTTTCTCCCGGCCGGGAGATTTTTATTTCTCTCTCGAAATAGGTGAATTATACCAATCTCCCGGCCGGGGAATTTCTCCCCGGCCGGGAGATTTAGTCTTACTCACCATTTTCCCCGGCCGGGAGATTTCTTTTGCAAAGGAATTTAATTACTCGCAACATCTTATGACAGTTCATTTTTATAAACAAAAACAAGGTGATGATTTTTCTACTACGTGCTAAGTCAGCAACATCTTTTGACAAGTAATTTTTATCAACATTAATTTCTTGTTCGTTGCTTAGAAGTTGACTAGAGAAGTTGACTGACTTCATTGACTCACTTGTCAAAGTCAATGATGTTCAAGCTGTCAATAGCTTTTGGGGTATAAATGTGCGATTTGAGTTAGGATTCACTGCGGTTTTTTAACTAAATAATAAGTTTTATTTAAGTTAATATTATTTATAAGTTAAAGTGTTCTCACCACAGAAAATCGTGGTACTTGGTACTATGCGCTGTTTTACCCCCTTTCGGTCCACATATGACAAATCATCAAACATTGCTGCACGTCATTCCTTTTGGTCCATTATATCTAGGGAAGTCGTGGACAGGTCTGTGAATAATACGTTTGGTGTGTAAACTGTTTTGTGTAATTGTTTGCATGAAAATTGCACTTTTGCGAATTGCAACATATTTTTCCATATAATAGTTATGCAGACAATCACCAGATATCATACATTAATTAAAAATAAATTAAATTATCTTCCAATGTTTTGTCTTTGTTAAGGTTGGACTTTTTAAGTACATCCAAATGAGTTTAACACTTTTTTCGGGCATGGATTATTGAGACCTCATCAAGACAAATTTCCATTTAAAAAAAATTTAATTTTCTTAAGCACAAAAACAAAATTTAATAAAGCAAACAACCGAGCCGAAACCGTGAGTGAATAAATAAAAATGCACTAACAACAATCAATACAAAGCTCTTGGGGGTTAGACGTCAAATACGGAGACGTCAAAACTCAAACAACTCTATAGAAGAATAAAAATATTTTTCGCTGGTATGCAATGTTGAAGAAATACACACAGCCATATGTGTGGCTATGTATGGCTGTTAGATGACAACTGGTTATTCGAAGAAAAGAAAAATCAAATGACTTTGGCATTTTGTGTGTTGAAATTAATTTAGCTATTTTACCACTAATAGGCGTGTCTGTCGAATTTGGTTACATCGACCTTCAAATGCAATTTACGCAATATTTTTGCTCTAAATACAAAAAATATCATTTAACAAATTATGTAGAGTATTGCGATCTGGATTTTGTTTCTATAAAGTTTTCAGTTACATGGATGTTTAAACGCAGAAATTGACAAAAAACCAGGTGCTTTAGCCAGACACTTATATACCACAGTTTTCTAATAAATCTTTTGCTGCTATTGAAAAAAAAAGATGATGCTAAGATGTAGGTAGTTGCTCCTAATACCGGCCATCTCCGGTAACCGGATACTTTTCACTTTATCTGTTGAAAACTAGAAAGCCGCTACGAATTTGAGCATCATGCAAATACATATCGATAGAAAAATGTATCCGAAATATACACGCAAGACTTCGTATTGGTAGTGTGTACGCCGTAGCCGGTAGAATTAAAATAGTGTGTGCCCGATCTTTGAAGTGTGAAAAGTGCGTAGATTTTGCTTTTTCATCAGTGGCCAATGCTTTCAAAAAGTTGAGTTTATTTGGAAACCTACGCAAATTAACACTCTAAATATTCTAACTAAAGCTAAAAATTCTTTTAACAAACTGGCATTTTCAAAATAAAAATATATATATAAATTATGGTTTTTATTTGGCTGGCCGGTAAATGGAACCAAATATAACGACCTTTTCAGTATACGGCCGGTGGTGACCGGTAGCTAGAAATTTAATATTGACGAATAACTTATACTTTTTTTTGTTCATTTCAAATATTTGAAGTGTATCCTATAATATTTGAAAACAAAATTTCGTAATTTTCTTGCGTTCCAGTACCCGGCCGGTTATAATTAAACATAGCATACTACCGGCCTGTGCAACAGTGCGTATGTAAAAACTTCAAACCGTCTGCAACGGATTGCATATTACCCTACCCTACCAAAAACCGAAACGGCCACGCTTCCAAAAAGTGGGCGGGATAAAAAATATAACTGTTAAATGCTTTATACTGACGGAGGCACACACAACATATAGGTACATAAAAGTTAGAAAATGTTAATATCTACAACTTTTGTCATAGAATTTTATGCCAAATTTCATATATATTTATTGGAAAAGAGTCATTTTAGCCATTTTAAGGCTTAAGTTTTTTGGCTACTTCAAAGACAATTACAAGGCAATGTTACGTACCAAAAATGAATGCGCTAGCGCCATTAAAACATAGTTAAAATTTGAAAAAAGTATTTTTTAAAACTAGAGATTGTAGGTAACACATGGGCGTATCTGTGGGCCGATTAAGCTAATTTTCAAAATTGTTCTAAAGTACTGGACTTCCAGTCCACTCACCAACTTTCAGCTCTCTAGCTTAAAACTTAAGGCATAAAAGTTGTTAACATACGAACGGACGGACATGGCTTAATCGGTCCCATTCATATCTTTAGAAGGTCTTAGGGGTCTGCGGTGATTATTTCATGAGAAAGCGAAAACCTGTTTTATAATGTACTGTGACCTAGAAATTTCACTGTGGTGTTCATTTATTTGGTGTCCATGTCTATTCCCTCTTTCAAATAAGCGTGTGTGCGCCTTCATATGCTTATTTATTTCTGTTGCCTGCCTTTGCGGTTTGCACTTTCAAATGGGTTATCTTTATTTATTTCCGCAGTTTATACGCACACCAAATTTTGCCTTTCTACGACTTACAGTTCAGAAGTTATAAAGCGATTGGACGGACGGACGGACGGACAACGTAGCGATACCATAAGAGGTCCTTTTTCCATTTTTGGACGGACCGCTAAAAAACAAACAAAAAATTAAACTCGATCTTGAAAATTTAACATCTGTTCTCTGTTGCAGCAACTGAAACAGAAACGGCGCTGTTTTCTGTTTCTGTTCCTTGTGACAACGCGGCTTAACCGGCCACCCTGGCGATTTTCTTACTTCAATACTATTTTTTTCCTAAACTATTTGGTCTATGGAATTGAATTTCTCTTAGGGCGGTATTCACGAAGCAATCTTAAACTGTGAGCTTCGTAAAGTCTATGCTATGCACCAATCGTTTTTAGAGTCAGCTTATGAGCGCCCATAAGACTTACGAGTAGTCATGCCCACTATTAAATTGTGAGCGGTATGTTCGAAAATTTGTAATCAACTGTGACTTGTGATACAAAAATTTCAATCAAGCTCTCTTTAGGTTTCACTTCTTGACCCCAATTTTTTTTTTGATTTCTTTTATTTAGCGTTTTGTCTTTTCCAAAAAGGTAGGTGTATAATTGATGCCTGCGGACGAAGGACTGTTCAATGAAGAGCGTTCATCTTGGTGCTCCTCTTTTTTTTTGTTACCCTCAACCTTGTTCATACTTCATACGCTTTACTGTCTTAATATCGTGCCCGGTTTCAACACCTCGTGCCCTTTCAAATGAGCAAAATTCTTGAGCACCGCTTTGAGTTAAACTGTGATCTGTTAAGTGATAATCGAAATGATTTGGAGCAAAAATATTGCATAAATTGCATTTGAAGGTCGATGTAACCAATTCGACAGACACGCCTATTAGTGGTAAAATAGCTAAATTAATTTCAACACACAAAATGCCAAAGTCATTTGATTTTTCTTTTCTTCGAATAACCAGTTGTCATCTAACAGCCATACATAGCCACACATATGGCTGTGTGTATTTCTTCAACATTGCATACCAGCGAAAAATATTTTTATTCTTCTATAGAGTTGTTTGAGTTTTGACGTCTCCGTATTTGACGTCTAACCCCCAAGAGCTTTGTATTGATTGTTGTTAGTGCATTTTTATTTATTCACTCACGGTTTCGGCTCGGTTGTTTGCTTTATTAAATTTTGTTTTTGTGCTTAAGAAAATTAAATTTTTTTTAAATGGAAATTTGTCTTGATGAGGTCTCAATAATCCATGCCCGAAAAAAGTGTTAAACTCATTTGGATGTACTTAAAAAGTCCAACCTTAACAAAGACAAAACATTGGAAGATAATTTAATTTATTTTTAATTAATGTATGATATCTGGTGATTGTCTGCATAACTATTATATGGAAAAATATGTTGCAATTCGCAAAAGTGCAATTTTCATGCAAACAATTACACAAAACAGTTTACACACCAAACGTATTATTCACAGACCTGTCCACGACTTCCCTAGATATAATGGACCAAAAGGAATGACGTGCAGCAATGTTTGATGATTTGTCATATGTGGACCGAAAGGGGGTAAAACAGCGCATAGTACCAAGTACCACGATTTTCTGTGGTGAGAACACTTTAACTTATAAATAATATTAACTTAAATAAAACTTATTATTTAGTTAAAAAACCGCAGTGAATCCTAACTCAAATCGCACATTTATACCCCAAAAGCTATTGACAGCTTGAACATCATTGACTTTGACAAGTGAGTCAATGAAGTCAGTCAACTTCTCTAGTCAACTTCTAAGCAACGAACAAGAAATTAATGTTGATAAAAATTACTTGTCAAAAGATGTTGCTGACTTAGCACGTAGTAGAAAAATCATCACCTTGTTTTTGTTTATAAACATGAACTGTCATAAGATGTTGCGAGTAATTAAATTCCTTTGCAAAAGAAATCTCCCGGCCGGGGAAAATGGTGAGTAAGACTAAATCTCCCGGCCGGGGAGAAATTCCCCGGCCGGGAGATTGGTATAATTCACCTATTTCGAGAGAGAAATAAAAATCTCCCGGCCGGGAGAAACATAAATTTACCACTAAATTGAGCGAGAAAAGAGCATCTCCCGGCCGGGGAATATCTCCCGGCCGGGAAATCCCGGCCGGGATCCCTGCGGTAATACACTCCCTTTAAAGAAATGTCAAATTGAAGTAAACTCACCACGGGCTCCGTGGTAGAGTTCTTGGAACCTGTTTCATTCAAGAATATTTTCAGATTGCGATTTCTTCAAGCTGCATAGTACAAAATGTTAAACCTTTTCTGTTTTACCGACAAATATGGACAGGATTCTTTTCAACACCGAATCGTGAAACCGGTGTGGAATACAGAAAAAAATTGTTCTTTTCACGTACACCAGAACGGAATAATGCTCATATAAATGTTCTTTTGAACTCCAAATTAGTTCGGTGTCCACACCGAACTCGAAATTTCACCACCGTCGTATTTGACGGTGGAGGCTGGGTGTAGCTCATAAATTACTGAATAACTAGATATTCAACTTCGGACATGTAAAAGCTTTGCCCACAAGCTGAAATTGATGAATTTACCCATTCTCCGACATTTGTTTACAAATGTGAGTTCGAATTCGTCATGAATTCGTCATTTCCATGCAATTTCGTTTTGCAGCTTTTACATCAGCTGATCGCGTAAGGTAAATTGTTGTTGTATCTTCTTACACGTATTCACCGACACGAAAATTTAAAAACTTTAAAAAAGCTTTAAAGGCTTTATAAAAAACGTAAACAAATGGGCGTTGGAGGGTAAGAGGGACGCAAGTTGAATATCTAGTTATTCAGTAATTTATAGGTAATATGGTGTAGTAATATATGGTGTAGCTTTGATTGTGTATGTGAAGTGACGTTTCGATTCAAATTTCATTCGTGATTTTTCGCAACACGACTGAAATTGTATGAAATTGTATGAAATAAATGTCGAACTCAAAGCTATCAAAATTAATTTTAAGTAAAAAGTTCAAAAAAACTGACGGCAACAAAATCACTCTGCGAAATGAAAAAAAGTAAACAAAATGAAGTCAAAACAGTTTGACACCTTAACGGGATGATTGTGCGGGTGCAGTATTTGCCGTTCTGTACACAATGAAGCCGAGTGTACACCACGCTGGAATTGTTGCAAACACCGAGTTTTTTTTTTGACAGCTCGGTGTGGCAGTTCGGTGTTCAAAAGAATACGCCAGTAATTATATTGTATGGGTTCTGATTGCCACAAAAATTTTGAGAACTGTTTTTAAGATGAAAATGATTTTTACTTAGGACCAGTTTTTCAGTGCGAGATCATCCGAGTTTCGGAGTTTGGCTGAGATAAGCCCCAGAAATGTGTTTTTCTGTGAATTTGGATCTGAGCTTAATCTCGGCTTAAGTCGCCAAATTTAGTGAGTTTATCCCGGAACAACTCTGCAAAACAATATGAACTTCTTTGAATGTTTTTTCTGTGTGAAAAAGTTGAATTGCGTGTTTCTGTGAAAAATTACATCTGAAAGTGACTCGAACTATTTTTTTCCTGTTTTTCTAAGTGAAATGAGAGCTAGGAGAGTAAAAAATTTCGAGAGTCAAAGATTTTGCTCACTTAACTGACGTCAAAATCTTTGAAGGTTATGTCACAAAGCTGCGTTGTCGTTTGCTCTGTCCTGTTACCTTCCCGTTGCTTTACAACAGCGTGGAAAATATACCAGTCGAAAAACCAATAAAAACCATACAAAACGCCAACAAATCAACAAAACGCAAACCACTGCGAAAGCCAACAATTTCAGGTAGATTGATGGCTTTCGTTCTATTAGATTTCCCTTACATTTGTAGAATTCAGAATCTAGATCAGAATCTAGATTCCCACAAAATCGAATACAAATGTAATAGATTGTATTCGATTTTGTGGGAATCATAGGAAAATAAAAGCAAACACACTTTTTTAATTCAATCAAAATAAGACATGACAGCCGATGAAGATTGTTTATAAAATAAAAAGGAGAAATGTTTTCGTTTATTTTTAAATTATTCAATTGTGCGCTGATTTTCATGTGTTCTCCAGTGCTTCTTTAATTATCAACAATTGTTTTTATACCCCATCCCATAGGATAGGAGGTATATTAAGTTTGTAACATAGTTTGTAACACGGTGAAATAATAATGGTAGACCCCCTGGACCTTAAGGGCATATGATCGAGACCGAATTCTGAATCGAATGAGCCATGTCCGTCCGTCCATCCGTCTGTATGTCACATGTTTTTAGGCCTTAAATTTTGAGCTAGGGTGCTGAAACTTCGTGCGTCAGGTGACCGTCATGCGAAGCAGTACAAGTGTAAAAATTTTTGAAATCCGCCCAAAGACACGCCCACAATCGGTCTCAATATGCAACTACCTCCAAATTTTTCAAAACTGTAAGACGTTCGAAAAGGCTGATATTTGACATTTAGCATCTCTTAGTGAATATAAGACACAAAAAAGACAAATTTAATTGGTAAACCTCCTCTAGTGGGCGTGGCATCTATTTTAAGGGTCAATTTTCAAATGCAGTTTACTCAGTATTTTTGCTGGAAATTGAAAAGAATTTGCTTAATATTTTATGTAGAAAACGCTTAGTTCCACATTTTGTTCATACAAGACTTTGGGTCCCGCCCACATTTGGAGGCAGAATTGAAGAAAACCTAAAATTTTCCAGAAAAACTTAATTTCGACTACCCTTGAGCCTAATTTAGGAAAGTATGAAACAAAAAAAGTAGCAGGTTAGGTAAACAATACTTCCGTCCAGATTTCGTTCATATAAAGTTTTCAGCCACGCCCCCTTTTAGGGATCGATTTTTCAAAAATATTGAATTTGAACCAAAAAATTGCATTTTTACGTACAATTAGGTGTAACTTTAAAATATCTGTGGAAATATCTTATAATTAATAGTTTGTAATTAGGGGCGGTTGGACCACGCCCCTTTTCGAAGTTTGCATTACTTATAAAATGTCAAAAAATAACTATGCCATCAGCATTTTACAATGTGGGATAGGATGGGGTATTCAACGCTCCGTTTTACGCACTGTAACTTCTGCGTATACACTGTACCACTTAAGCCGCGGTGTCACAAGGAACAGGAACAGAAACAGAAACAGAATTTCATACATTAGCAACGCAAAAAGCATTCAGCGAATTTAGGTTTCAGTTGCTAATGTATGGGATTCTGTTTCTGTTCCTGTTTTACGTTGCTTGTGACAACGCGGCTTTACTCACTGGTTTACTTATTTGAAGCTATTTTACTTGTGACAACTGTAAAAAATTAAACAGTGGGTGTTCAACTGATCGAAAAGTCAACAAAATCTAGATTATTTTCGCAGTGTGAAAGGGTCAATTCGATTTTGAAATTAAATTGCTCAGAATCTAGATTTTGGCTTCGGTGTGAAAACGGTATAACTCATATAACTCTCTACAAACGAGTTTTTTTGTCGTGTACCACAAGCGGATCTCTTTTGTTTTTGACAGCATTTTAGCAGTCGACTGTCAAACGCTCTGTTGTCAAAATCTGAATTCAACAGTCAAACAGTCAAAATCTGAATTCGAGTCACATGCAATCTTGTGTGTTATGAAGACATACGCGGAGCGGTCCGTCGGCTTTTGTTGAAGGTTATGGTCACATATATTGCGCAATTTGTGTAACATTCTATTTATTTATTAAAATTACTTCTGGATATATTTTACAGTCTAATATACTTTTTTCATAGTGCTGTCTACTCTAAAAAAAGGCTGGCAAAAAGCTTTGCCGTTACGAAAATAGAGGGAAGGACATACTCTTTCTTGCTCTTTTTTAGGATTTTTATAATTTAAGACCCATAAAACAGCAATTTCGATTATTTTTTTTACCGTTAGAATTTTTGATCAATTTTACAACCACTTGCGCTAGCATTTGCCACTTTTCTCAAATTCTGCGCACATGGATTTCTGAGAAAACGGTAAAAATATGCTCTTTTTTTCGCTTGTTTGAATGGGCTTAAAAACTAAGGGGCAAAAACGGCAATTTTGAAACGTTTTTGATGCAGTTCGCTTGCCTTTTAAACATTACATACTTCAACCATATTTAAACAAGGTGGTCATAGCCGTTACGGAACTAGAAATCTTTAAAAAAAAGTTTTTGAAAATGTTTTCCCCCTTTTTGAATAATCGAAGTCTGCTATAGTTTTGTATAAAATTTAAGAAGATGGACTATGCCCGGTGTTAATTTAAAAATTATTCTTTATACCAGTGGGGAGATAGAGGGGGAGACATGCGTGGCTTTGAATTTTTTTTTATAATTTTTTAAATTTCGATTCCGTAAAACAAATATTTTGAAGTTTTTTCCAGTTCCTGTTAGACTTTTTTTCCAATAGCACAACCAGCAACACTAGCCTTGGATGTTTTTTTTAATTCTATGGTCACCGGTTTATGCGCAAACGGTAAAACAAGCTCTTTTTTATTTTGTTTTTTAAATAGGCTTCTAAAAACTTAGGTTAAAAACGGCAATTTAAAAAAAGTTTAACGCAGCCTTCCTTCTTTTTTTACGGGGGCACACGTTTTTTCATGCATTTTTGCGATTTTTTTTTCGAAATTGCGTCAAAACTGCGGTACTCAAACAGTTTTTTGAGTTGCTTTATACGTGTGTTCAATATTGATTTTGAGCAATAAGCCGTTCAAAAGTTATGGCCACCAACACTTTGAAAAATGTCATGCATTTTCGACTCTTCATTTCTCAAAAGCGTTTTAATATTTTCGAAAAGTTTTATTTTTTGATTTAAGCTTAGTATTTCTTAAACCTAAATTTCGTTTTTCTAGTTCTTGCCTACCAAACTTCTTGAAAGAAATACTAAAAAGCATTAAGTCCATTTTCACATGAAATTTCAAACTGTAAATAAACCGTTATTTGTGCTTAAAAAAATTGCCCTCTTTGGATTCTCTGACTATTTCCACAGTTTATACGCACACCAAATTTTGTCTTTCTACGACTTACCGTTCAGAAGTTATAAAGCGATTGGACGGACGGACAACGTAGCGATACCATAAGAGATCCTTTTTCCATTTTTGGACGGACCGCTAAAAAACAAACAATAAAATTAAACTCGATCTTGAAAATTCAACAGCTGTTTATTTCGCTCCCTAAAATCTGTCAAACGTTTTAGTGACGTTTTGTTTTGAAAGCTCTCTCTCAAAATATTTCCTGTTCCTAGTTCTGTTCTCTGTTGCAGCACCAGCAACTGAAACAGAAACGGCGCTGTTTCCTGTTTCTGTTCCTTGTGACAACGCGGCTTTATTCAGTAATTTATGGTGCTTATTACAAACAAACAATCCCATAAATCTTGTAGAGCAAACAGTCCTAATACTCAACTCAGAGTTATTTAAGCCTGAACGCTGACAACGTGCCAAACAAATTGTCACGACAAAACTTGACGTTTTCGCAAACGAAACCAAAGGTAAATACGCGGTAAATAAGATAAAAATTAAGTTATTTAATTCATATCGTCTGAAAATATTTGCAGGCAACCTAAAAGAAAAAAATCACAAATGTATGCAAACAATAGCCAACATGTAAGCTTTAAGCGGTGTGTTCTCAATTGCCCAGACGGGAACCACTTCTATCGTCTTCCACCATATCCTAGAATTCGACAGATATGGCTGTCAAGATTGGGATCTCCTGAGGTTAATAACAGCACAAGAGTCTGCAATAAACATTTCTCCGACCAGATGTTTTCAATGTCGAATAAGAGACTAACAAAGTTTGCCATTCCCGACATCAACATCCCCAACAAAGCAACACAAAAAATATTAAATGGTTATGGCCCATTATCAAAGGAGGACTCTTCCAGTCAGATGGAGAGCTTAATGGATCAGCTATTGAGCCCGAACGAAGCAGTCACAAAAGTTTCTAAGGAAAGTGCTCAGCCCGAGAGTGGGTATCTCAATGAGTTTAAAAAGTCTTTGGAGGCGATGTCTACAAAAGAAAAAGTCACCCAAAAAGGTCCTGAAGATTATAAATTTAATGCAAAGGATTCAAGGAAGGCGTCACCGCTAAAAAACAAGAACGTTAACAGCAAAAAGAAGCAAAATGAAACAGGCGGGACAAACTTTTTAATGAACTTCAAGTTGCGAAAAGAGGGACGAGTCATATGCAATGTAACCGAGGTGCCTGAATATATTCTAGTTCTTACAGCGATTAAAATCAAAGACACTGTTATTATGCCGCCTAGCAGTTTTGCACTGGATTCTCCCGAAACAGAAGAGAAACATTGCAACGAAACTAGTGGTGTTAGGGTAAAAGATAGAGTCTCAACAAAGTTTAGAGCAGGAAAGGTCAGCGAAAATGTTAAAGACCTCTGGCCAACATTACCTGAAAGTATGGTTCCTCTGAGAAGTACGCCGAAACCAATCAAATACGTCCACTATACGCTGCCAGAAATTTTGGTTCAGCGAGACCGACCAGTACAAGTCAGTTCGGCGGTTTTAAAAGGAACAAGCGACGTTGGAATACAATGCAACCTCGATGAAGAACCTGCCGTTTCCTATGAGGATGAAATTCATCATAATGTGTGGATAGATCAGACAATGGAAGATCACATCTATGAATCGGAAGGCACGAAGTACGAATGCATAACTTGTGGCGAAATAGTCTCCAGTTACGATTCCAATCTGAAACACCAAAAACTGCACACAGAAAAGAGTAGGCTGTGCTTTACATGTGGTCGTCTGTTCTCGGATCACGTTAAGCTGAAAAACCACGAAAGACGATATCATTTAGAGCCAACGCTTGAGATCAAGAAAGCCTTACGCTGTCCCAAATTACACTGCCCCTTAGCGTTTCACTCTCAGAAACAACTGCACAAGCACATAGCACAGCACTCGAAAAAGACTGAGAAAAGGTGCAGTAGGTGCCAAAGAACGTTCAGCTCCGTTTTCAAGTTGCACAGCCACATGTCACGACGAAAATGTTGGAGATAGTAGCTGAACAAAGGTTTTTAAACCGCATAACACTGAGGGTTGTGTCGTTTGCGTTTCTTGTGATTTTCCCTTACGTCTGACCATGATTTCGTGTGGCAATCAACGTATATAAAGTATAAGAAGCCTTTTAAAGTCTATCGTTTTCAGTCTTAACTACTATGACCCGCAGCAAAATACAAAGATTGAATGTGAATCTACCGGCCACCGTGCACTACTTTGAGAGAGTTTTTGTGTAAATAAAAGAATTTATTTTTGAACGTCTTAATCTAATTTCTTTTTTTACTGCCTGTTGTACTCTTGAAATGGATAAGTATTTCCCTGAATTTTTCTTCTTTCGAAAAAACTATACAACAACGCAATAAATTATGCTGCTTTGCCAGTTTTTTTTTCGATTTCTTTTATTTAAACTTAAAAAATGTTCAACTTACAAGTTTTTTTCCGATGGACCGTTTTGTTCGAAAAAATCTACAACCTACACAATGGCTGTGCAATTTTAGAGATGAGTCGAACGGCCTCAGGCACTTGTTGCATTTGTATTTCGCCCTTTTTGGATGGTCAGCTATATGGCGATTCAGGTGCTTTTTTGTGTAAAACACCTTCTTGCAGTTCAACTTTGGACAACGGATTCCTTTTGTCAGTGCTCTGCGATGTTTTTCTCTCTCATGCGTTCTAAGCTTGAACTCAGATCCGAACAAACGACCGCAATAGAAACACAGTGAACTTGACTCTCTATGCGACCGCAAATGATTGACATTGGATTCATGGCCCACGCTGACCTCGCCACAAATGAGACACTCGTACATGTCAGCTTTGACGGCAAACACTTTCGATTTGAACATTGCCAGCCAGCTTAGGTCCTTATACTCAACGAAATCGCTCTCATTGTAGTCTTCAATGTAGTCTTCTGTAGACACAGCAATATTGGCAGTGCGGATAAGGTCTTTCACGACCACTTGGACCTCACGCTCGCGCCTTGGAATGCTCTCGTCGATGAGGTGTTCTCTGTACTTGATACCATTTATGACGGCATCGACTTCAGTGTGCTTTTTGAAAATAGTCAAAACACAGATTGTTTCGGGCAATTCGATCACATCACAGAGGTGTCTTTGCTCGTTCATTAAACGATAATTATTCAATACTCTGGAGGCGTCTTTTATTCTTGGGATTTCGGGTTCGGGAAGGTTCATATCAGGCACAGCAGCCTTCGATAGCCTCTGTCCGCCCGTGGAATACATTTGCTTTGAAAAGTGTCTGGCACATATTCGTGAGTTGCAGAAAACATGGGTAAGTCCTATTTTGCTTAACCAGAGTTGGCGAGTCTTCTCTAGGTTAGGAAATCGAAACAGGCGTTCGCCGTCCGGACATTTCAGCACGCATTCGTTCTCGGCATTCGAGCTATGTTCTGGCACAACAATGCGGGACTCAACTTCGTCTGGTTTCTTGGCTATTCCCGGCTGAAACACATGCAGAATACCTTCTTTGCTGGTTGCTGAGCTGACCGCGTTTTTGAGGTTCTCTATTGGGTTGATCAAAATCTCCGGTTGGAATGTTGGGAAATCGGTTTCCGAAGCACCAAGAGCAGCATCCTTCACGGAATTTTCAAAATTTTCAGGGAGATCATCAGTTTCTATTCTCTCGTCCAGTTCAGAGTCGCACGCATCTTCAGCACGGAACTCAACTTGCCCTGGTAAATTCTTGTCCGGGATAGCACATGAAGTCAGTCTTTTGGTTTCGTATTTTGCCAAGGCCACCATTTTCTCCGAAAAATGATTGAGACAAATCCTGTCCCTTACTAGTAATGTGGGCAGACTCAATTTCTCTTTCCAAACTTCTCGCGATATTTTGTCCCTGGGAACGCTGAATGTTATTACGGGGTCCTTACATTTGAGAACACATCGGCTTCTTTTGGAAGTTACAATAACAGGCATTACGACATCTACAACGTGAGGAATTTGTTCTAGATTCAGTTCATTGCTGATGACCTTTGGTTGGATGACCTTTGGAGGTCGGTGTCTTATTGGAGGATTAATGAACGGTTTTGGTTTGACAATAGTTAGACCTCCGTTGGCCGTTTCTCCTATGACTTCAATTGGAATATTTATGTCGGGGATTGCGCATCTTGTCAGGCGATTTTCAACTGCAAACATTTTATGCGAAAAGTGATTGCTGCAAATTCTTGCTTTTGACCAATACGATGGTAGCTTTTTCATGCCGATGGCTTCTAACCAAGTCCGTATACCGTCTTCATCTCGAGGAAATCTGTGCAAGGGCTTGTCATCTTTGCAGTTAAGGATGCACTTTAGAGAATGCGAAGAGAATGATTTGCCTGCAGGAGCACTTATAGACTTTTCCATAATTGTAACGACTAGAATTTAGAATTACAAGAGTTTTAAAATAATAAATGTTAAAGTTCTAGAAATCTAACTTTTTTATAACTTTCTTTAACAACCAGAACCATATAATAAACACCAAAGAACAAGCAATAACGTGTTACTGTCATTTCATATTTTTTTAATGTACTGCAACACAGCGCACTTTGTGCTGCACGAAAGGAGATTTGTTTCCATGATTCCAGTGTGCGGTATGCGTTTTCCAACAAACGATCCTTCCAATATAGCACTGTCAACAACAATGAAGGCTATATCACAAGCCTGGGTTGTCACAAGCTGTGTCGAAATAAATAATACATAGCAACAAAACCCAGTTTGAGCCAACTTTTCAATTTGTATTTTGCCACAGATTTTTTTATTGATGGTTGTCACAAAAATTTCTTTGTACTTACTTACTTGTTTTTCTTTATTCAAAGTCAAAACCGACCAATTTATTAGCCTTATAAAAGTGGGAAACATAGATTTTGTAGACAAGGATAGTTAAAGTCATACCAGGTTTCCACAGGGCTAAATCCGCAATGAAAATAAATCTTTACTAAAAAATGTAGTTATTACGCGATTAACCATACAAATTTTAATCCTCTTGGCAAGCGATTAAAAATAAACCCCCTCGTTAATCTCATTCGCCCTTTTGTGCCTATTTTCGTTTGGTTTATCCTAACCTGATGTGTCAGAATTACTATGGTGAGGGGAAGCGCCAGTGAGGTGGCCACCGTTCAACTTCAGTTTTATTTTGAGAAATAAATTTTGGGTTAGGTTAGGATAAACCAAATGAAAACAGGCACTTTCACGAACCACTTTCAACCCTTTTCGAACACCTTTTTAACAGTTTGAGAATCGAAAATGGACATCGAAACTGTCCACGTACGACAGATCTGCCAGAATTACGATTTCTATTAGGACGTTTACAACAAAAGTCTTTTTTCGCTCCTAGAAAATGACATCGCCACTCTCTTTGAAGCCAAAATGAAAAAAAAGAGTGCTCATGTTAAATTAATCCTATATCTTATATCGCCTCCCGGTAATTCTCGTTTTATTGCCCCACCGGCAATTAAACATTTAGATTAAAAAAAAATCTTAATGTTAAAAAGTGTCTTGACAGAAACGAGGAAGCTGAAAAAGGTTTTAAATTTATAATTATTTTATTGTCCTTATAAAACGAGTCGAAATTCAATTGAACAATATTTTATTGAAATTGTTTCGCAATAGCAGCACATATCACGTTCTCATGCAAGAGTTGAACGTGAGAAAAAAGTGAGTTGAGAAAAAAGATTTCCGTTGTAAAAAATCTCATTAGAAAACGAATTTGTGACAGTTCTGTTATACAGGGACAGTTTCTTTTTTCATTTTCAAGACCCAAACTCTTATAAAGGTGTGAAAAAAAGGGTTAAAAGTGGTATTTTTTTCTGGTAGTTGACATAATATATACCCGAATGATGTTCTTAAACTATTTTAGAAATTTCATTTCATTTTTTCATTTTTCATTTCATTTAGTTAAAATAACGGTTGTATATTAAGACGATGTCTTTTAGAGTAATAAAAGCAAACAAATGTTACGGAAATTACTTAAAATGAGACTAAAGCCGCGTTGTCACAAGCAACGTAAAACAGGAACAGAAACAGAATCTCATACATTAGCAACTGAAACCTCAATTCGCTGAATGCTTTTTGCGTTGCTAATGTATGAAATTCTGTTTCTGTTCCTGTTTCTGTTCCTTGTGACAACGCGGCTTTTAAGCTAACTTAAAAACTATAAAAAGGACACAGTAGTAAAAAGAGATAGAAAAGAAAAACAGAAAAAAAGAAGATTATTAAAAGTTGAAAGTGAGAGATGTAAAGGAAAATTGCTGAAAGGTGGTTGAAATTTGCCGACCTGAAGACTGCGCTTTGTCTAATGAGTTTAATATGTGGGGGCGGTGTGTTCCAGAGCTTGACTGAGTGAATGAAAAATAACCGGGAGGAAGAAAGATACTTATAGGTAGGAATATTAATGTTCATTGTACGTCGCGACCGAGAGAAACCCAATTGCTGACTAGCTTTAGTCTAGTATCCGTGGGAGTGAAACTGGCGGTTTTCCACCGCTTTCTTAAGCAACCATATACGCGACCAATCACGAGGTTGGTGTGGTTGTAGCACGAAAGCTTGCGGTTCAAGGCAAAACCTAGACACTTCGCAGACTCGACAACTTCTAATTTGCTATTGGCAAAGATTACTGAATAACTAGATATTCAACTTCGGACATGTAAAAGCTTTGCCCACAAGCTGAAATTGATGAATTTAGCCATGCTCTGACATTTGTTTACAAATGTGAGTAAATTCATGAATTCGTCATTTCCATGCAATTTCGTTTTGGAGCTTTTACATCAGCTGATCGCTTAGGTAAATTGTTGTTGTATCTTGTTACACGAATTCACCGACATGGAAATTTAAAGCTTTATAAAAGCTTTAAAGGCTTTATAAAAAACGTAAACATATGGGTGTTGGAGGGTAAGAGGGATTACTGAATAACTAGTTGAATATCTAGTTATTCAGTAATCTATGCTGTTGGCTAGCCACATATCAGGTATCGAATTGAGCTCAAACGACTGATTTGATATCGCCAAAACCATGCATTTGCTAGTGTTAAGCAGAATCCCATTTTTTATTGCCCACCTATTGATCGCTGTCAGATCTTTATTAAGCACAGCCACAAACAGCTCAATTTTACTCAAAGGGAGTGAGATCCGGAATTGAGCGTCATCAGCATAAAAATAAGCAAAGCAATGTTTACAAACTGAAGCAAGGTCGTTGATAAACATGCAGAACAATATGGGTCCCAAGAAAGACTCCTGGGGCACACCCTGTTTCAGGGGCTTATAACGAGAGTATTTTTCACCAATAACTACTCTTTGTGATCTGTTTGACAAAAAATCACGCAAAAGCTTAACAGCCCTAATTGGCCTAAAGTCATTTGGCATGGAAGCATTTGCCTTTTTTTTGTGACTGGAATGACTTTAGCTTGTTTCTAAGCATCAGGAAAAGTAGACGTGGTGATAAAGAAATTTATGACATGCGTGAGGTGACCGATAATATCAGGCAGAATAAGCCGTATGAAGCGGAGGGTAGACCGTCTTCGCCAACTGAGTTAGACTTTATAGATGAGAATACGGAAAGTATTTCATTTTCAGAAACAGCTCCAAAATCAGCTAGAGTGGGTAAGCTTATATTATTTGGCAAGTCATCAAATTCAAAGCTACTGGGTTTATTAGAGGTTTCATCTTACTGCCGACGCCAATCTGGCGTAATTTTCTCCAAAGTGTTTTAGGATCCAGGATTGTGTTCAATTTATGCGCGTTAAAATCACGCTTGGATTGACGAACAGCAGCTGATGCAGAATTACGCGCTACCTCATATGCACTCCAGCTGTCAGGTGACCGGCTACGTTAACAACGATTGTAGAGCCTATTTCAGTTTCTAATGGCTGCGAGATGACGTCGGAAGTGAACCATGGGCACGATTTGTTGAGGATGGCGACTGTTTTCACTGAAACGTGCTGCTCAAAAAGTGTTTCAATAAGAAATTGTAAATAATTTAGCTTTGCGTTTGGATCAGAGATGTGCCAACAAGTCTGCCACGGTGCTAATGAAGCTGAGATTCGAAGCCTTTATAAAGCTTTAAATTTTCGTGTTGGTGAATACGTGTAAGAAGATACAATAAAAATTTACCATAGGCGATCAGCTGATGTAAAAGCTCCAAAACGAAATTGCATGGAAAAGACGAATTGTGGAATTTACTCACATTTTGTCAACAAATATCGGCGGATGGGTAAATTCCTCAATTTTAGCTTGTGGGCAAAGCTTTTACATGTCCGAAGTTGAATATCTAGTTATTCAGTAATTGCTGCATGATGCATAATTCCCTTTGAATTTGAATCTGAATTTTCTTGCATTAGAATTATACCATGTCTCCACCAAGCACTTATCCTCAGTTAATATAAATCTTTATTAAATCCTCTACAAATCACGCGATTAACCATACAAATTTAAATCTCTCGGCAAGCGATTAAAAATAAATCCTCTTATAAATCCCATTCACCCTATTCACAAACCTATTTTCTGCACCTTTGTAACAGTTTGAGAATCAAAAAAGGAAACTGAAACTGTCCCTGTGCGACAGATCTGACACAATAAGCCGCGTTGTCACAAGGAACAGAAACAGGAACTGAACTGAAAACGGTGCCGTTTCTGTTTCTATTTCAGTTGCTGGTGCTAAAACAGAAAACATAAACATGAAATGAAAATTTTCTTAGAGAGTGCTCTGAAATGAGCGTCACTTATGAAGTTTGACATCCACTTAAATAAAACCTTTTGACATTACAATAACTAGATAATAAGCTTTATTTTGTGTTGAATTCTATCATATGCAATCGGAATCGGTATGTTGTTAAAACATCAAATCCAATGGCGTGCTCAAAAATTTCCATTGTTTTGCATCAAACGCTCTGCATACAACGACTGCAATTTGATACAAGTTGACGGGGCTACAGGAATTAAAGGACTTACTAAAGCATCCAAATTAAACCCTCATGCCCTTTAAATAACTACACTTTGATTTTGCTTACTTGCATATTTACTTATACTTATTAATCCATTCAACGGACTTATATATATAAATACATTAATTACATAAATCTAGTCGTTCAAAAGTTGCAAACTAAATCTTGAACGATCCATACTCCATCGACAAGGCAGGCAACACGTTTGCAACAAATAAACAAGGCATTGATGATGGAGCACTATTTTTGTGTGCTCATTTAGTTTCTAGCCGGAGCGAACTTTTCCTAGTTTTTGTTAGTGTAAAAGCTGTTTTGAAACATTTTTGCGTACTTGCTCAACTTCCATAGATGTCACAAGAAAGTCCATCGCACGTGCGATGCAACAATTTAAAGAAAAAAGTGTTAGGGATGTGTGTCCAGACTTTTGTTTCTCTTTCTTTTTTCCGTTGAGACACCACAATTTGTATGCGAAAATATGCAGTAATGTTACTGCAATATAACTGTGTGTATTGAGACACTTGTTTTTGTACGTTAATTTTTAAAAAGGGTGCTGGCGGTTGAAAATTCAAATATAGAATATAATCTAGTAAATAACAAGCACTCTTGTGCTTCTTCGGGCAAGCCGCCTCTGATGAAGAGAGTGTAATCCTTTTTGGATTATACGCTCACAAGATGGAAGTGATCGACACTCGTACAAAGTGACGAGTCACGAGTTTGACGTTGCCTTGAACATTTCAAAGCAAAACTAACAAGAATGTCTAAACTTAAATTAGCTTGTCAAATATTAAGTGTCATCCTGAGATTTCGTTTTATTTTCGCTTTTTTTCACTGCACAGGTAAAACGAAACGTTAAAAACGTTAACAGCACTGAACTAAAAAAATGCCTTTGTGCCTTAAATAACTGATTAATATAAATCACCAGTTTACCTCCTAGAAATCGCGCGATTATAACCATGCAAATTTAGATCTTCATGGCAAGCAATACTTTTCTCCGTAAAGGCATAAAACTTGCGGGGGTAAGCTTTGGTGTTTCCGTGCAGAGGTTTCATGTTTGGCTCATCAGCGTTTGTGTTGAATTGAGAATTACTTTCTTCTTCTGTCTTTTCTGTTCCCAAATTCTTTCCGCTCGCGATGTGCTACGCATTTTAAGGGTCATCATACCCCCTTGATCGAGTGCAAAATAAAGGGTCCGCCATCTAATGTTTTTTTTCAACTAGTGCTTATTTCGTGAATGGTAACACTTAGCTCATGTCTGATTTGAAAGATAATTAGTTTTATCCTTCCGCCGAACGAATATAGTTGCATATACGCTTGAACAACGCTGGGAAATATTGCGACATTTCTTCGCTAAGTGGGCCTGCGATCGACTTAAAGAATATGCCGATTTTGCCAAAAACAATCATCTTTTCAGATGAAGCTCATTTTGATCTTGGCGGGTATGTAAACAAGCAAAATTGTCGCATTTGGGGCATAGAAAACCATACATACATTGAAAAGCCGATACACCCGTAACGAGTCACTGTTTGGTGCGGATTTTAGTCCAGAGGCATAATTGTGCCCTTTTCCTTCGAAAATGGGCAAGGAGCGGCCGTTACAGGCAATGGCGATCGTTAACGGGCCATGTTAAACGAATTTTTGTTCACAAAAATTGAAAAGGAGGATATTGGCAACATTTCGTTTCAACAGAACGGTGCTACGTGCCACACAGCCGAAGTTACACTCGATGTTTTGCGCCCTGTTTTTGAAGATCGCATTATCAGCCGCGGACTGATGTCGTTTGGCTGGTTCGGAGCTGCGATTTGACACCGTTGGACTATTATTTGTGGGGTGCCGTAAAAAATAAATGTTACGCCGACAAGCCAGAGACAAATGACGCTTTAAAGGACAATGTTCGTGAAGCCATTGGTGAAATACAGCTGCACACAATCGATAATGTGCTTAAAAATTAGACCGAGGCAGCCATTTGAATGAAATTATTTTCCATAATTAAAGCCGCGTTGTCACAAGCAACGTTAAACAGCAACAGAAACAGAATTTCATACATTAGCAACTGAAACCTAATTTCGCTGAATGATTTTTGCGTTGCTAATGTATGAAATTCTGATTCTGTTCCTGTTTCAAAAAAAAGAAGTTATTATACTGTTTCCATTTTCAATAAAAAGAAGTTATTTGGCGGACCCTTTATAAAAAAAATATGCCACTTTTATTACCCTATTCACACACCCTTGTCACGAGCGAAACTTGTAAGCCGGGCACAATGTGTGTCTGTCACCTAAAATCAGATACACAGCGAGATACGCATTGTGTCGCTATATACGTGTTCCCGTAAGCTGAACTGCGAGACACAGATACTCATTGTGTCCCAGCTATTAAAATGGAAACCAAAACAATGTCCACGTAAAGTTTAATTATCTTGTCGCTCCTGGTGATGGTCTCACTTTTTTGAGAGCCAAAATGACAAAAAAAAAGCTCGTGTCAAATTAATCCCATGTTTGTCCGGTGCGTGAAGACACTTCAGGATTTACTTTTAATCGTCTCCCGCTAATCGCAGTTTTATGGCCGGTGTAGATATGGTATAGTCGGACCTTAAGACTATTCAACTCAGCTCCATGCAGGTTTGAAATTATTTCAATATTGAACTAAGTTTCAACTCAGCGTGAAAACATATACGTGAAATTGAAATGAATTGAACTGAAATTTTGATTTCACCTGTCAATTTCAGTTGTCACCACGCCAGATAAGAGATTGGGGATTTCCCAAATAATTTTTGCTTTTAATTTATCAATTTACAGGAACGCGATTACATACGAAAAAGGAATGATAAACATTTCAAATACGATTTATTCCCGCCGTAAGCGGTTTTTACCCGAATACCGCAAGTTGTTCGACGCGCTACTCCAGATCCCTGATGAGGATGAGGACGTCAAAAAGCGTGTCACTGATGCAGTGAACGGCATCATGAGGTGTTCCCAGTGTAAGACAAAAATATCAAAGATGGACATTGCGACTCAGACTGAAGACATAATAGAACTTCCACACACTAATGGATTTCAGTCACAAGTTCCCGACATAGTAGAAAACAACTCTAAACCTGAAATACAGGAAAGGAAGCGGCGGAAGAGGAAACGAAACTTTCCAAAAGCCGTTAATACTGCCCAGCACTCAAATATTACTCCGGTTTTGAAGCAAGAAGTCGTGCCAGTTAAAGTATGTGTGTTTGGTTTTAATTTTATTTGAAACATACTGAAGCAAATTAATTTAACTTAGCAAACAAGTCAAAATTACACACCAGACAAGATCATGCGACACGATTCCGACGACTTAGCGGTAACTCATTTCATGCAAAACCACTTCGACATCATTCAAAGTCTTGAAGCTCCAGCACAGTGTGCAAAAACTGCCGAGAACATCATGCAAAAAATGAAGGAGGAATGGGAAAAATGCCATATAGTCAATTCCGCAGGCCTGCTGTAGGTACTCTTGCCAGTCTCGAGAATGTTTTTGCATAACAGATTGTCTGCTCTTTCAGGCCAATACACGAGGCGATAGTTCAAAACGATATAGCAAAACTTAGGAGACGAATTTACGTGTGGAAGTTTCGAAAAGTAGACCGGATGGAGCTCCATACCGACGTTGGCGATGTGAGTACAAAATCGTAAGGACCAAAAACAAAGTGTTCATAGATCTAGAATTTTTTTTTTTAGAATTTGATTCAACTGGCTATCAAGGAGGATTGCATGAAGTCTATCATTGATGAGGTTTTAAAAGAAGCAACCCATCTCAACTATTTGGACGATGATTCCAACACTATCTTTCACTTGGCCGTGTCCCATCTGACGTGTGAAACTAAAGCGCAAAGGAAAGACGTTGTCCAGCTCTTGGACTCAATTGCAACAAAAGCGGAACTGAAAAATCTTTTGACCCAGAATAACGATGGTCTGACGGTTCTTCATTTGGCAGTAAAAAACAACGAGTACATAAAGCTAGAAAAAATCCTTAATATCGTGGACCAAAAGCTTAATTTGAAAAGTATAACGCCATTGGACAAGCTTGACGCTGACGAAGCGGCGTTTTCGCGACATTATTGCATGCAATGCAACAGCTTCGAAGAACGTGAAGAACACGATTTGAAAAGACAGATACTGAGTGCGACGGATATGAAGCGTGGATGTACGGCCTTGTTCTTTGCCATGGAATTGGGATATGGTAAGCGAATCAATTTATAAAATAGTTTTTATATTCGCCAAGGCTAGTGAAGATGCACACATTTGCTTCTCGAAGCAGCCTAGAGTGCCTTTAGCCGTCTTTAACAAGGCTATTCTTTGGATGAAGCATTTATGAGATCCTTATAACGTGACTCTTGTCGCTCGAAAGAGGTCTTTCCATTCATATGCTATCCTAGCCCAAAGCAGCAGCAATTGGCAAGAGTTATTCTCTATTTAATCTCAGCGCTGATGTCGATGTCTGAATTAAGGTAATACGTTATATACGTAATAAACTGCAAACTAATCAGCCGCAATAGCGCGAGAGTTGTGAGACTAATCACTTATTCCACAAGCCTTGGCGAAGCATTTGGAGCAGCTCGTTATAAACTGATCTTCTGCTGAAGATCTCGAATCATTTTTTATTGTTATAGCAAGACAACAAACTGCGAACTTGAACATGTAAAAATGTTTTCTTTAATTTTAGATCATATAGTCTACTTACTACTGGCGCACATGTCCAATCCGGCTATTAAAAACCTCGCTGGGATCGATGCGAAAACTTATTACGTCGAGTACGGGAAAACTGCTGGTATATCTGAAGCCTTAGAAAAACTAACTACCCATTTACAAAAATAAATTCGTTGAGTTGTACAGATTTGTAAATAAATGTTGGTTGTTTTAATTATTGTGCCTTCACAAAGCCAAGTGGAAGACGTTATTGTTTAGCCCATTGGTTATTTAGACAAGAACCGTCAATTTTATTATAGTCATAGGGCTGCATAGAGGGAGGCAGCATATGAAGATTTTTGTAACGTTTGACGTGTTTCGAAGGAAACGTCTTATTCGCCGCTTTTTTATTTTCCTTATCTAGTTGCGTCTTGAAAGCTGGAGCAAAAGAAAAATATTTAAGTAAGTGCGAAATTTCAACGGAGCCATGTCAATAATTAAGCTACCTATCCACTCCAAATAAGCCAATTCATCGGAAGAATAATGGCTGTAGCGACAAAAGAACCCAAATTGGCATTCCTTATTGTTTAAGAACCGTTTGCAAGGGATCTTGTTCCTCTCTTCTGCTAAAATGTCTTTTGGTTCTGGAGAGGGACACAAATTAAATGAAGTCGAAAATTCGTAAGAAAAGTGGCCCATACCTTTGTAACGTTGTAAATAATTTGCTTTTGCAATATTATGCAGCATTCCAACATTATGAGCCTTGCGCACATTTAAATTGTTTTTCATATAACAATCACAATAATCGCAATAATAACTTTTTCCTCCCATATTAAAATTTTTGTCTGGCTCTTACGATTTGTTTACTTTTGCAAAAATGTCGAAAAAAAAACGAAAACCAAATTGAAAGTGATTGAAAGGCCAAGCGGGTATTTTTTTATGCTGACTATATGTCAAATAAGTCAGCATTTAAGGCAATAACACAGTTGATGTTTTATTTTATTTTTTCTTAAATCAAATTAAATTTGGCAAATTTTAACATGGGCGCCAAAAATGTGGTTATTCAAATTTTATTTATTGGGCTTAGATTAGACTGTATACCATTTTGGCATATTTGAAGTACCAAAAAAGAAAAATGCTGCAAATAATTTTCTCCTTACGTCAAATATGCCAAAATGGCATGCAGTCTAATCTAATCTTTACGGACTTGCGATAGGCTTGGATTAGACTGCATGCCATTTTGGCATATTTGATGTAACAAAGAAGAAAAATGCAGCAAATATTTTTCTTTTTCGTCCAATATGCCAAAATGGCATGTAGTCTAATCTAAGCTATAGAACGCTGAAGAGTCCATTCACAAGCACGGTGGTGATATGGCATTTCGTTAGTTTTTCGTATGTTTTCATGCTGCTGTGCTGCTATTATGCTGGGGTAAAGATCACCCAAAAATAATTTTTCTATGAAATTTTACACAAGCCACAGATAATATTGTTTCCCCGCAATGAAAACAAAAGTGGCGATAAAAGTTTCTCTATCGTAGGGTTTGAGTGAGTACGATTTATTGGCGCCTTCCATGTGCACAATCGTTTCTATCGTTCGTAGCACTTTCATTCCACTCGTGGAAAGAGTTTTTCATATTTTTGCGTTGACTCAGCTAGACAAAACAGAAAACGCCAATAATTAGATAGTTTAAGCTAGAAACAGATTACACCAGCAACATTGACATCAACATCAACGTGGACAGCTACATTTTTAAGCCCAGTGAATATACTGTCGTATAAATAGATTACCACAGCAACTTCGACGTCGACATCGACGTTAGACCCAAACCTAAATGCCGGTGTTGCTATGCAAGTGCTACCAAATTCACAATGCAGCTCTCGTAAGAAATATACACGCAAAAAGTTGCTGTCGATGTTCTCAATCTGTTTTACAAAACTTTCGGTGGTAATTGTCAACGTCGCTGTCGATGCCGAAGTGGTTAATCTGTTTCTCGCATTAAAGCCGCGTTGTCACAAGGAACAGAAACAGGAGCTGAACTGAAAACGGTACCGTTTCTGTTTCTGTTTCAGTTGCTGGTGCTGCAACAGAAAACAGAAACGGAAACGGAAAATTTTCTCAGAGAGAGCTCTCAAATGAGCGTCATTGATGAAGTTTGACATTCACTTAAAAAAAAAACTTTGGACATTACAATGACAAGCTTTATTTTGTGTTAAATTCTATAAGAAGCAATCGGAATCGGTATATTGTTAAAACCTCCAATCCAATGGCGTGGTCAAAATAATTTCCATTGTTCTGCATTAAACGCTCTGCATACAACGACTGCAATTTGATACAAGTTGACGAGGGTACAGGAATAAAAGGACTTACTTAGGCACCCAAATGAACCACTAATGTACTTTGAATAACTACAATTTGATTTATACTTATTAAGCCATTCAACTGCATTGAATCAGACCTTTCCTTTACTGTGTGTTCACACTTTATGAGAAAACTCTTGTGATTAAATGCCTAAAACAAATAGAAACCTCCGTTGTATTCACTTCTCTTTGTATGGGAAAGATATTTGATTTCAAAAGAAAACAAAAATACACAGGACACCAGAATGCACAGTCAAAAGTTTTGCCTTCTTCAAGAGAACATCGCTGTTCAGCTTCTTCGCAATGATTCTCTGTGTGAAATGCATTGTGCAGCTTACTGGCAACATCCATGCCATTAAAATTTACGAACGTGAGGTTGTTGCACTTTTGGCATTTCAGCCCAAGGGTCCATGTCCCCACACGGTGAATTTGTACACACATCCAAAACTATTTCAGCCGCACTAGATAAATTCTCGCCACTGGTTCTTCTTGAAAGTTCCACTGAACTGAAGCGCTTGTTAAACTTTATCGGAAGTACCACATCGTTCTCTTAAAAAAGGAAAAAGTTGCTATGGGTTATTTGGTTTATTCCAATTTCACAACGAGTCCAGAATCTAGATTCTGAGCAATTCGATTTCAAATCGAATAGAGGCTTTCACACTGCGAAAATTTTTAGATTTCGTTGACGTTTCGGTTAGTTGAATACCAGACGTCCATTCGAAATGGCTTCAGTTAGGTACAAAAACAATTGTGGATAACTCAACAACCAGTGGAAAATGATTAAAAATCACCTCACTTTTAAATTGTATAAAAAAAAATTGAAAACATTTCTTGCATTCATTTTGTAAACAAACTCCATCAGCTGTTTTGTCATCGGCAATTCATTCACAATGGATGATTCCCACAAAATTGAATACAAATCTAGTACAATTGTGCTCGATTTTGTAGGTATCTAGATTCTGATCTAGATTCTGAATTCAACAAATGTATGGGAAATCTAATATCTAATCTAATTAAAATCAGATGTGGGACTTTTTTTCTCGGAATCTACATTCTGGCTCGGTGTAAAAACCGTATTGTTTTAATTTAATTGAATGCCTTTAGATTTGTAATTACGTACCTTTTATTAAAGTCATTAAATTATTGACATTGTTTGACAAACAAAAGAGAGCCGCTAACGAATGGCGGTTGCTGGCTCAAATTTAAACAAGGGTTGCTATGCAACAGCAACGTTTTGGTTTTCTGTTCCAGAAACAAGTCCTTTCGAGTTGTTGATTTTAGGTCGCTGATTCAGTTGCTTAAGAAGATGCCGTTTGGGTTTCAGTCGCTAATGCATGGGATTATGTTTCTGTTCCTGTTTTACGTTCTTTGTGACATCGCGGCTTAAGTGCATTTTATCTTGTTATTTAAAAATACTTACAATAATTTTTTCCGCTACAAGGTTTTCCTCGGATGTTGCATTCATTGCACCACTTCTCTATAATACCTTGTTTTTACCGGGCACTAGCTAACCCGCGATTTATATAAACCTTCATTAAATTTTCTACAAATTACATTATTAACCAAATAAATTTAATGGGGTTCTTCCACTGGACACTAATCCGCGATTAAGACAAATCATCCCTAAATGTTCTCTTAATCACAGATATACCATACGAAAATTAATCTCTTCACGAGGAGATTAGAAATTATTCGCGTAATAAATATTTTTATAACGGATTTCCGTCAAGTGTGCCAATGAAAAGTGTCACAAAAATTCCATGTATGTGAATGTGCTAGTAAAACTGACAGCTAAGATTTCTAGTCACGAACCGAAATACTTTCCAAGTATGAACCGTACTCTTTTCCGATTGAGAATTCTGTTGATTTCCACGCAAAAAGAAAACTCTTTTCTTCTGCAATGGAGGTTGACGCAAATGGTACGCAAATCATATGCTTCTTGTTTGTACTTTGTTTTGTTTTTTTTTGTGTGCAAATCATATAGAATTTGTTCGTACATACTTTGTTTTTCATACACACACTGATCACTTAAGCCGCGTTGTCACAAGGAACAGCAACAGGGACAGAAACAGAATCTCATACATTAGCAACAGGAACAGAAACGGCGCCGTTTTTAGCTCCAGAATTAGCTCCAGAATCAGCGACGTAAAATTGCTCTACAGCAACGCAAAAACTCGAGAGGACTTGTTTCTGAAACAGAAAATCAAACGTTGATGTTGCATAGCAACCCTTGTTTATGATTGAGCGAAGAACCATGATTTTGAGAGATCACACTCTCTTTTGATTTTGAAAACAAATTAATTGTCTGTGAATGTTAACTATCAATCGTAAAGGAATTGTTTTGTTTTGGTTTTGGTGTTTGAAGTGACGAAGCAATTGAGAAGCAAATCCGAATTGGAAATAAGTCTGCCGCCTTTCACAGTAAGTAATTACAAATGTGAAAAGTTATTCATTTTACATTAAGCCTTATTGTAAAAACGATATGCGTATTTTCTTGCAGGCAAATAAAAAATATATCAACAACGTTTAAATGGAACTCGCAATGGAAGCTAAAACCCTTTGGGGGTGGTAAGGAGACATGTTGCAGTAGCCTAAGAACACCATCAATACCAAAACTCTAGCTTATGATAAAAGAGACTCGCCAAAGCAGAAAAAAAAACCTCATCGAGCTAAATAAATATGTAGTAATATAACAAGGAACTTGGAGAAAAAAGCAGCGAGAAAGTTTGTTGTGGAAGTGTTGTAGCTATGAAATTGTGGGAGTTGATAGTGATTAAATAATTTTTTGCTGTAGTAAACTTATTGTTATAAATTGTTTTGTTTAAATGGGTGACCGGTTAAGCCTTTTTTCTTGGCAGGATTCCCTCTCTAAAATCTTGTAGATCTTGTAATAATAGTGCAAGTGTTTGTTTTTGTTAGGTTTGTCAAACATTTTGATTGGCATTCATTTGAAACTCTCTCTCTCTCAAAATACTTTCAGTTCCTGTTTTTGGTTGCAGCACGAACAACTGAAACAGAAAAAGAATCGCCGACTATTTCGGCGGAGCTATTATATATATAATATAATATATTATAATATATATATATATTATATATATAATATCTATATATAATCGGAGCTATTTTCTGTTCCTGTTCTTGTTTCTGTTCCTTGTGACAACGCGGCTTTATACCGACGGCGTCCCAATTTTTGAAATGGCGTAAGTACTACAACGCACCATAAATCGCTTCGCACAGCCACCACACCATTATTGTTTCTCGCTCTAAATTTCAATGCTCTGAAAACTATGAAATAGCTGCGAAGGTTTTGTAAAGATAGAAAAGGGAGGGGTAACTTTGTTTTCACGTTATATAAAAATGATCTTTACACCATGTTTTGCTCTTTCATTGTATATTGTATTGGAAAAGGGTACATTTACTTTGGATTTCTGTTCTCAAATGAAAAAGAAGAGAAGATGAACAAAACATTTCCTATTTTACTTCGAGTGATGTTTAACCTGGCAGCACTTACAAACCATAATCGAGCTTGGACTTTTAAAAACTGTCAAATCAAACAGATATTTTTGACGTTTCGAAATGGAATCCTAGACGACAATTTTGACGTTTGTAATCGTTTTGGTGGCGAATTTTTTCCATCCACTCAATTTTTGTGTTTACTACGATGTTTTAACATCAAATTTAAAAGAACAAACTAAACTTATTGCTTTGCTGTTTTTAACAATATATATTTGCTGATATCTCTTGGAATGGCTGGCGATAAAAAGCGCCGCTCCCGTTCAAGGGATAGATACGAGAAAGAACGAGAACGTGAAAGAGACCGGGACCGCGGTCGCGACAGGGACAAGGAGCGTCGTCGACGATCAAGGTCTCGTTCAAAGGACCGCGTTGAAAGGAATGCCAATCGGTCAATGCGTTCTAGGTCCAAGTCGCGCGATAGAGCACGTGTTGCAGATGGACCCGACAAAACCAGAGATCGAATGAGAAATGAAGCGTCAAAGAAGGAATTCGGCGAAGACAAAAAACCTATTAAGGGGGAACTGAAAGTCGACGTTAAAGACGAAGAGAATTCCAAATCGAAGAAGGTCGAGCCTCTATCGCTGGAGGAAATTCTGGAAAAGAAAAAAAAGGAGGAGGAGGCCAGGAGTAAGCCCGTTTTCTTGACCAAAGAGCAGAGAGCAGCGGAAGCATTGAAACGTCGCCAGGAGGAAGTTGCTGCGATGCGTGCTAACCAAGCTGCTAGCCGATCCGCTGCAGCTTCTGAAAGTGGTTTATCGATGAAACCAGAGAAGGAGCGGGAAATGGATATACGACAAGAACGACGAGATGCTCGCGAGCGTGACTATGATAGGGGGCGGGATCGAGACAGACACAAGGATGACCGTGACAAAGAGATCAAACGTGTTGACGATCTAAGCCAAAAGGACAAGGAAAAGGAGTTGGAGGCCATTCGCGAGCGATACCTGGGCATAATAAAGAAAAAGCGGAGAGTTCGAAGATTAAATGACAGGAAGTTCGTTTTTGACTGGGACGCTGGAGAGGACACATCGATTGATTATAACAACTTGTATAAGGAGCGCCATCATGTGCAATTCTTTGGTCGCGGAAACGTTGCTGGTGAGCTTTAAAGGCAGGGTCCATTAGATACTTTTGTCAATTGTGTTCCTTTTCTTTCCAGGCATCGACATCAAGGAACAGAAGCGGACACAAAGTAAGTTCTATGGCGATTTGTTGGAGAAACGCCGCACTGAAGCCGAAAAGGAACAGGAGAAGGTACGCTTAAAGAAAGTTAAGCGAAAGGAGGACAAACAAAAATGGGACGATCGTCATTGGTCGGAGAAGGATCACGATGAGATGACCGAACGTGATTGGCGAATCTTTCGCGAGGATTACAGTATCACCATCAAAGGCGGCAAAATACCCAACCCCATCCGGAATTGGAAGGAGTCAGGCTTTCCAAAAGAAATCATCGAAATCATCGACAATGTTGGTTACAAGGAACCGACACCCATTCAACGGCAAGCCATCCCGATCGGGTTGCAGAATCGAGATATCATTGGTGTTGCTGAAACAGGTTCTGGCAAAACGTTGGCCTTCCTGATCCCACTGCTGTCGTGGATTCAATCACTTCCGAAAATAGAACGCTTGGAGGACGTCGATCAAGGGCCGTACGCTATTATCATGGCTCCGACGCGTGAATTGGCACAACAAATCGAAGAAGAAACCATCAAGTTTGGCCAACCATTGGGCATTCGGACGGTTGTTGTGGTGGGTGGATTGTCGAGAGAGGAACAGGGCTTCCGTTTGCGTTTGGGCTGTGAAATTGTTATTGCTACACCTGGTCGTTTGATCGATGTCTTGGAGAATCGATACCTTGTGCTCAATCAGTGCACCTACATAGTACTCGACGAGGCGGACAGAATGATAGACATGGGCTTCGAGCCAGATGTGCAAAAGATTCTCGAATACATGCCCGTGACGAATCTTAAGCCCGACTCCGAAGAAGCAGAAGACGCCAGTAAGCTTATGGAGAATTTCTATTCAAAGAAAAAGTACCGCCAAACTGTGATGTTTACGGCGACGATGCCGCCGGCAGTGGAGCGACTTGCACGGTCATATTTGAGGAGGCCTGCGACCGTTTACATTGGTTCGGTGGGCAAACCAACCGAGCGTACAGAGCAAATAGTGTACATGATGGGTGAGAATGACAAGCGCAAGAAACTCATGGAAATCTTGTCGCGAGGCATTGAACCGCCCGTAATTATTTTCGTCAATCAAAAGAAGGGAGCAGACGTTTTGGCCAAGGGACTCGAAAAGCTCGGCTACAATTCGTGTACTCTGCACGGTGGCAAGGGTCAGGAACAGCGTGAGTACGCTTTGGCTGCACTCAAGAGCGGTGCTAAGGACATGCTGGTGGCTACTGACGTCGCCGGTCGAGGTATCGACATCAAGGATGTCTCCTTGGTTATTAACTACGATATGGCCAAATCGATTGAGGATTACACCCATCGTATTGGTCGTACTGGTCGTGCTGGCAAGACCGGCATGGCTATTAGTTTCGTTACCAAAGATGACAGTCAACTGTTCTATGATCTGAAGCAATGCATAATGGCCAGTCCAGTGTCTGTATGCCCGCCTGAATTGATGAACCACCCGGAGGCCCAGCACAAGCCAGGCACAGTGGTGACGAAGAAGCGAAGGGAAGAGAAGATCTTTGCTTAGTTTGGATTAAGAAAAGTTATATAATTGACACTAAACAAAAAATAAAATTGAAAATAAATGGATCTGTTGTTTATGTCAATGTATGCAACATTGCTTTACAAATCGGAACACTAAAAAATGACTGATCATCTCGTTTTCGTCCTCTAAAAACAAAAAATTCTCTTAACAGGATATAATCAATGATCAATAAGTGGATACGCTACGGTATATTTGCTAGTAGCATCAGTCCACTAACTAAAGTGTTTTAAGGCACATCCCGGAGAGCATTTATTAAGCAGGAGACCTGATTTTTTTAATTTTAGATGATGGACATTTTCCGTTAATTTCTTACCTATAACCATTTCGGAGATAGAGGCAGGGATATACGTTTTCTTTAGCTTTTCAACATTTTTAAAATTACCGTTAGAAGTTTTTTCAACATTGGACTCACCTGCACTAGCATTGGCTACTTCTCTTATACTTTGTCTCCACCGGGCACTAATCCGCGATTAAAATAAATATTTAATAAATCCTCTACAAATCTCGCAATGTACCAAACGAGTTTAAATCCCCTTCGGCAAGTGATTAAAAATCACCATTCACAAACCTTTCTGCATCTTTGTTACAGTTTGAGAATAAAAAATAGGAAACTGAAACTGTCTCTATACGACAGATCTGTGACGAGTACGTTTTCTAAGGTGACTTTTACAGCGGAAATCGTTTTTCGTTCCTCGGAAATGACATCGCCACTCTCACAAATGACAGTAAATGACAAATGACAATGAAACAGAGTGGTCGCTTTGGGATTTATTTTTAATCGTCTCCCGTTTATGCTCTTTTAATCGCAGTCGGAGACATAGTAGGTATTACGTTCTGTGCACATAGATTTTCGTTTGCTTAAAAAATTTAAGTTGAATACGGAAGTATTAAAATTTTTTAACGCAGTCAATTTGCCTTATAAACGACACGTACTTTAACCAAATTTAAAGAAAATCGTGATTACAATAGAGATAAAAGAAACTTTTATGTTTCCGGTTTCACGGTGAAAGTTTAAATTTCGGTTCCGTTCGAGTTTCACGAAAGTTTAAACTCAGTACTTAAACCGTTGGTGTTTTTTAGTACAACGTTCGAACGTTAGCTTAACTTCCGTTCAAAGAACCGTTAGAGGAAGGACAATATCAATAATTGTACACTGACTCCAAAAATGCAAGCAAATTACAGATCAGACATTTTGTTTCGCTTGTATTTGCTACGCAGTCAATTTGCCTTATAAACGACACGTACTTTAACCAAATTTAAAGAAAATCGTGATAACAATAGAGATAAAAGAAACTTTTATGTTTCCGGTTTCACGGTGAAAGTTTAAATTTTGGTTCCGTTCGAGTTTCACGAAAGTTTAAACTCAGTACCTAAACCGTTGGTGTTTTTTAGTACAACTTGTTCGAACGTTAGCTTAACTTCCGTTTAAAGAACCGTTAGAGGAAGGACAATATCAATAATTGTACACTGACTCCGAAAATGCAAGCAAATTACAGATCAGACATTTTGTTTCGCTTGTATTTGCTACCAAAGTTGGGGTAAAAGTGGTAAATTTGGAATTCTCAAGGCATCGTGATATTCGTTAAACGAAAATTTATTTCCGCATTCTTCACAAACGTCGGTTTAAGTATTAAACGGCAGTTTAAGCCATCAGCGGCCCCGTTTAAGTTAATCTGTCATTTAAACTGCCTCTGGGGGTTAAACTAGCACTAGAAAACATTTTTGTTTTGTTTTGTATTCAAAATTTGCTATAGTTTTTTTTTTTAGAAAATAAAATTTATTTATTTTATAGAAATTTATTTTATAGAAATTTATTTTATAGAATATAGAATTTTCAGAAGATGGGCTATGCCCGTTATTTACGTTAAAATTATACTTTAAACCGTTTGGGAGAGGGAAGACATATACGTTCTTTTGACCTTTGTTTTTGCCTTTTTAGGGGTCCGTCCAAAAGTGGAAAAATTACCTCTTTAGGTATCTTTTCGTTGTCCTTCCGTCCGTCCGCCTGCAGAAAGACGAAATTTGGCACACTTATAAAACCCGCAAAAAAAAAATCAGTAAGTAAATGCAACAGTGCGTATGTAATAGCTTCGGTCCATCTGTAACGGAGCGTGGTATACCATATTCCCATTCCTATTCTCCCTTCCATTCCTATCTCCTTTCCATTTGTATATTTTCTTGTTCTCCGTCCCCGTCCCGTTACCATTCATGCATCATTTTAAATAGAAACAAGTAAGTAAGTGCAAGAGTTCGTCTGTAACGAACTTTTGAATACCCGACCCCTTTACCCATTTACACAAAATTTAAAATTTTTTGGTCTGTTTCATATGCTGAATGTCAATTATTTGTATTGTTTGTATTATTTGTATTGGCCGCTAAAAAAGGGCGTAGGCTAAAAATTAAAATCAATTAACTCTTATTCCGTTGGAATCACGAGAAAATGCGTTAAAAGCGAATATTAATACTTAAAAAAAACAGATTTTTTTCCAAAAAACGACCCCCTAAAAGTGGGCGGAGTTCAATGCTTTGTATGCAACAAACTTAGCAATTGGTAATATCTTTAATATTTGTCATAAAATTTTTTTTCAATTTAGAATGAATTTCCCGAGATATCAGGTTTTCAAAGATTTCAGATGTTAAAAATGGGCATGGTCAATAGAGTCCGATTTTTGGTAGTCCAATTGGTCCGATTGGTAGTCCAATTTTTGTCTTAATAAAGGCTACTGGCCGATATTGCTCTCCACCAAAATTTGAGTTCATATGTTTTGTCTATCTTGACCAAAAGGCATTTTGAAATAAAATGAAAATTTGAGGTTGTCTGACATTCAAGTGAATTGGCGTGGCTGGCGTGGCTGTGGGCGGATCTTCTCAATTTCCATACTTTGTCTGTACAAATAAAATTTAAAAATATTGAATAAATTGCATATGAAGGTTTACTCTTTAAATCGAAACCACGCCCACTAGGGGCGGTCGGCCGATTTCGTTTTTACTTTTTATAACTTATAATCATTAGATGCTGCTGTTTTTCGGCCTTTGATCCATTTCTCTCTTTTCGACACTCATGTCGGAGTATTTTTCCAATCAATGAGAAGAAGGAGGTATTTCAAGAACATTAAATAAAAAGCTAACCGAGCATTGCGAGCATCGTTGCGTATAAAGAGAAGCGGCCCTATGGCAAAATTATATTAGACAAAATTAAATTGTATTTGATGATGTGACATCTTTCATTTTTGGCGATATGACACTACTACGAGATAATTTTGAGTATGGGTGGGAGCTTAACAACATTTGACAGTTGAAATTTTTATATGGGAGTTCAGATCAACACTACCTAAATCGGGAGAGCGCATCTTTAGTGTTGAGAATTGATATAGAATTGCTCCTTTATTTTCAATAAAACAAGTTTAATCGAAAAAGATCAGATCTATTGACAGAAAGAGCAAATAGAAATTTTGTTCAATGACAAACGCACCTTCAACAACCTTCTAGTAAAAATTCGTTGTCCTGGGTGAGAACGTGCCAAAAGTATAGCATTTCACGCCTGGTACCCTGGGTCGTCGAACTAAAGTTGCACGAAAAAACTATGAAATTAGGTCATAGTCCATTCTTAGTTTCTATATGTCAACTGAAGTTAAATACTTGACAAAGATATGACATTTGCTGTGATTATGTAGTTGCATAAAAAATAAATAGATTTGAGCAACTTTGACTTTGCTTAACTTTAAGTTAAAACAGCACTTGAGGTTTAGTGAAGTCCCCTTTACAGCAATGAGAATCGCTAGGTTGACGCCAATCAGTTCCTGTGGCCTTCCTATAGTTGTTTAACATCCATACAACCACAGTTAACAATCTGTGCTCGATGTGCTCGAAGACGGAAGAACACTTTTTTTTTTAACAGATACTTCCAGCAAGAATTGATGCTAAGTACCTACTCCTACATATGGCAAAGGAATATGTCATATTTCACGTGGTTTTATCAAAAGACGGGTGGATCCGAAATTTACTTAAACCAACCGCAAACAAACATCCTATGGAGTCTAGGGCGTAACAAGTAGGCGTTATAGGGTAAAACAAAGCAATCTCGTATACGGATCTAAACACATCCTTAAAACTTAATTGATTAATAGGCGCCCATACATTTCCCATGGTAGCCAAAAAGGAAGTATAGTAATTAAATAGGAAAAAAAAACCAAATCTTTTGAATCCATTTTAGAGAGAAATAATAAAAAAATATACAGGATATGTTGTCCCTCTCCTCTTTTCTGGGTTGAACGATAATTATCTATTTAGCATTGAGGCATCCTGTTGCAAGGACAAAACAAATGGAATTGATTAATTGTGGTCAGGTAACTTAGTAGCCCTCACCAACAAGTAACTTTTACCATACCTACTAAATATGTCAAACTGTGTACTATAACTATAGGCTTCTATTAGGAATTTTTATGCACATTCTCTACAAACAAAACTATGAACGATTATGGTGACATTGATTGAGTTGCACTAGGAATCCATTATTTTTGCATCTTTAAACAATAAGACTGCTTTCCTAATTGCTTGTGGTCACCAAGCAAGGAAGACCCACATAAGAGGTACCTACCTATTCTTTAAAGTAGCGTGAGAGAGTTACAGCGTTTTCAAACGAAAGTGGGACAAAATTCGGCTTGTAGTATTTCAAATCTGAAATTATTGCAGCAGATTAAAGGCGAATCATTATAGGATTGAATTTTCCGCACCAAACTGCATTGTTGGAAAATAAATAATTTAAGTGCCAGTGCCGACATTATAAAATCGAAAGTATCTTCGGTGTGTGTGGCAATTACCTACTCATATCTGCTATGCCTTCTGTTCATTATTACAATGGCCCATTGTTGTGTGTGAATACAAAAATATATCGAAGAGTTGTCATTAAATATAAATTAAGTACCTTTAGACAAAACATGAGATAAGAATGCATAATTATGTATTTGAATATGTTGCGTGCTACTGCTACAGAAATGTCAGCTGCAAAAATTCTTTACAATTTTGTTCTCAAAAGTTATACCTAGGAACTCCTAATGACATATCTGGGTGACATAGTGGCAGTGTCAACTTATATTTAAGAAAGTTACTATCAAGCCTCCAGCGTCCAGCCTTATGAATATAACGGGTGATTTTTTAGCTGGTTTGGTTTTGGCAACACTGGTTTTGACAGCTGACGTGTGTTTAGTACCTTGTGTCACTGTCAAACAGCTTCAGTTTGGTTTGCAATTTAACCATGGATCGTCTTACAAATGAACAACGCTTGCAAATTATTGAATTTTACTATCAAAATTCGTGCTCGGTTCGAAACACAGCACGCGAAACAATGGCGCAATTGCGAGGCGAGTTTGGTGAACAGTTAATTTCACGTTTCGGGCCGGTCAATTGGCCGCCTAGATCGTGCGATTTGACACCATTAGATTATTTTTTGTGGGGGTATGTCAAGGCTAATGTCTATAGGGACAAGCCCGCTTCGATTGACGCACTGAAAGCCAACATCCATGCATTCATTCGTGAGATACCGGCCGATATGTGTGAAAGAGTATGCCAAAATTGGACTCAGCGGATGGGCTACCTGAGACGCAGCCGCGGTCAACATTTGCATGAAATTATCTTTAAACATTAAATTGAAAGGTTCAAACTATCGATTCAAATAATTTCAAATTTTTTCGAATTTTTTGTGTGTTTTTTTTAAAAAAAGTTCTCAGCCTCTTAAAAAATCACCCTTTGCAATTGACAACTAAGTTAAATGCACACGTTCTTATGGGAAGCAGCCCATATAAGAAGTGCGTGACGTACGTCGCTTTCCATTAGAACGTGTATATTTTACTGAGTTGTCAGTAACGGACGCAACGAATTCATTGGGCTAACGGATTCAGTTTGCAGTTTATATTAATTTTATCCATACTTATTGTGTAGCAGTTTTAATTTTTCCAAAACTGAGAAACCATTATTTAATATTTTAAAAGATTTATTTCGGTAAAATAAAATAAAATTCTTTTTGTCAGCTTTTGGAAAAAGAATTTCTCTAAATCTAAGGAAACAGACGATTAATGTAGCCTTGAGTATTGTTGGCAGAGGCAATGCCAACTTTTCGCAAAAACAGCCTACACCAGACATAGCCTTGTCCCGTGTACATCGGCAAAATATGCTATAAAGATTGGTTCCGGTACCACTGGTTCATTGCGGTTGTCACCGTATTTCCCCCCGGGCCAACTACATTATGGGTGGGTGGTAGGAGCTGAAATCTCTTTAAAACAAAGTTTTTAATCATATTTTCGCAAGGAAATGAAATAAACGAAGGGTGCAAATAGGCTTATCTTTATTGACTAAATTTCCGTCAAGGAGAATAGTCCTACTTGCTGCTTCGTGCGCGTAGCGCACTAATCCCATTCTTCTATATGCATTACATCTTTACAATTATTACGGTTTAGCAAAAGCATTTCCTTGGCAATGAAATAAAGAAAGCAAGGCTGATAGAATTGCTCACTAAGCAGATGACAGTAGCAGGACTTCCAGTTGCTAGGGGATGCTAATAGCACGATTGTACGGGGTGTGCGTTTAATGGCCTTTTCGTCCGGGAGCGTCAGGGAGACTTCTGGACTCTCCTGAAACTGTTTTCTTTGATATTTCCTCTTCCGGATGGAAGGGAAATTTGCTTCTGGTTTTGAATCCAGAATCAAAACCAGAAGCACGCACACAATTATACATGTGTCAATGTCAAGTTGGATAAACGTCATTTGTCCCCTGTAAAATAACTTGCTTCACAAATACAACGCTAGACAAACTTCAAAATCAAGAAAAACGTGTTTGGCTGTTCGGAGAAAACCCCCAATCCGGGAGAAGAACGCCCTGATCCAGGATCGCCAACCGAAAAGGCCAGCAGAAAATGCCAAAATGGCATGCAGTCTAATCTTAGTTTTAAGTAAAGCTGCAGTAAAACTAGCTGTTATGATTAAAGTGTTTTCTGTACAAAAACTATGATAGCTTCAGCTGTCAAAATGAGCCTGCTACTACAGAGCTTCTCTGGCTTAGCTCGTCAAATTTCTATGTAAATTAATTCAGTAGTTGACAATATTTTTTTTCTATAATTAATAGTTTTTTAGACATTTGCAAAAAACAAAAAAGGCAAATTCGCTACGTGCGTAATTTGACGTAAAGTATCGTAAAGTTTTGGAAAAGCATGGCAAAGCACATTAACGTACGCACGCAGCAACGCAGCATTGTGATTCTAGCTTAATCCACTGTTATAATTACTCCTTGGTTTATATTTTGTTAAACTGCTCAGTTTAGACCTTTCAAAATTTAGCAAAATGATAAAGCACAAGACAAAAATCTCTACGGAGCAAAAATTTTGCAACTGATTTAGCAAAGCGGTACCCAGCTGGCGTGCAAAATTCATCGTTATTATAGATGTGCTAGTCGAAAGTCTCCACACAATTTTGCACGCAAAATAATTGTCTGGCACATTTTTTTTTGGTGCAAAATTTACTAAAACATGCACGAGGCAATAGATGATTACATTTTTAGGTTGAATATGTGAGTTTTGAGATGTCGGGGATTATTTAAAGCTTGGAAAAATATGGAAATATACGAATTTTCAGTCAACAAAATTATCATTGACGGAGACAGATGTCTTTGACAGATATTTCTTTTCGCGTGTGTACCTTGAGTTGTTTTACTGCAGACATTTTGCTCGGTGTGGAGAAAATAACTAGAGACTGCTGCTGTAAAAATTTCTCGCGATCACCAAACTAGCCTTTTAGGCTTTGTCAACGTGCTTATGTCTTCAGCCCAAAGAATCCGTTGCGTCTGTCACGTTGAAGTACACAACTGAGAAGAACTTCGTGACGTACGTCGCTTCCCATAAGAACGTGTGTATTTCACTGAGTTGTCAGTTGTGTACTTCGACGTAAAGGATGCAAAGGATTCATTTGGCTGAAGGCTTTAATTCTGAAAGGTTATTAATATTTTCTCAAAGTCAAAATCTTTTGGAAATCTGTTTGGAGCATATTAGCGAAGGTGTTTCTTCTTGTTTTTAGTGTACCGTCCAAAAATGGAAAAAGGAACTCTTATGGTATCACTAGGTTGTCCGCCCGTCCATCCGTCCGTCCGTCCGTCCAATCGCTTTATAACTTCTCAACGGTAAGTCGTAGAATATTCAGAGAAGGCATACTGGGGGAACTTTTTTTCATGCACACATAACGGTTTAATTACAGTTTGAAATTTCATATGAAAATAGACTAAAAGTTTTTGGGTACTTTTTTTTGAGAAGTTAACCAGACAAGTACTAGAAAATAGAAAATTAAGTCAAGTAAATATTGAACTTAATTTTTTTTTTAAAATATTGAAAAGTGCTTAAGTCATAATTTTCAACTCAAAATTAACCAAGTGCTTAAGTCATAATTTTCAACTCAAAATTAACCAAGTGCTTAAGTCATAATTTTCAAAAAGAGTTTCAACACTGCTGCTTTGACGCAATTTCGAAAAACAAACCCCCCTTTTCTCCGGTGCTATTTAGATGAAAAAAATCTTACGTATCAGAAATTATCCAAAATTTTAAGGGAAAAAATCATGGCGAATTTGGAAGTTCCAAAAACTTCTAAGGTATAACTAAAAAACATAAAAGCATTTCCAAAAATAGTTTTTCAAATTATTCTATTATATTAACGGTATTAACGATCTTGTTCAGATTTCGTACGAGAGCAAAGCGTACAAAAATTAAGCTAGCTGCTTAAAAAAAAATTAAAATTGCCGTTTCCAACCTGAGTTTTTCTAAACCTATTTAAAAACTAGTGGGAGGGTTGCAATCCGCTTAGGCGAATCGTTGTATCGATACCCCATCCCAATTGACCAATGTCAAGCTCCGAATTGTGTCATAAATCAGGGTTGTTAAATTTCAGTTTCATTTAACTTCAATTGTATTTAGAATTTCTCAGTTAAGAATCTTCTCCCTAAGAAAGGGGCGTGGCATCCACCCCTTATCAATAACATCGTATTTTTGTTTATATTTTTTATCAGATGTGGTATACACGTGTTGATTGCATTTTCATATTAATAATTTGGTTTATACTTAAAAACGCCCCCAAAAGTGGGCGTGGCGAAAATTTATTCACTTGAATTGATGGCTTAGCCACATATCTGAACATTTTATAGTGCAAGTGTTTTTGGATTTAAAGCAAATATATCAAATAAAAGCCGTTTATTAGAATGCATATCTAATATGACCACGCTTACAAGATGGCGGTTTTCGCTTTTTTTTAAATGCCAATCACAATACACTTAAGTGAGGATATTGCATACCAAATTTCAGCTTGCTACAACAATTTTGATTTTTCATGCTATTAAGTTACTATTATTAAAGTGGGCGGAAGTCAAAGAATTTTACACTTGTACTGCTTCGGGACCTAAAAAGAACAGATATCAAGTCTCACGTTCTTAGCTCAAAATTTAAGGCCTAAAACTACCGACAGCCGGACGGACGGACGTGGCTCATTCGACTTACAATTCGGTCTCGATCAATCGGGGGTCTATGGTGATTATTTCTCTATGTTACAAACTATGAATCAAACTTAATATACCTCCTATCCTATGGGATGGAGTGCAAAACCAGCCAACGCTTTCTTAGGTGGATGTGCTATTGGAAAAAGGTCTAACGGCAATTGGCGAAAAATTCAAAATAGTTGCTTTATTAATTTGAAATTTAAAAAATGCAAAAAAAAGGTCAGAAAAACGTATGTCCCCCCTCTATCTTGCAAACGGTATAAAGGTTAATTTTGAAATAAATAACAACAGCCAAATTCAATCTTCTGAAATTTTGTACTAAAGCAACCTTTGAATATTCAAAAACTTTAAAGGTTTGACTCAAAAACCTAAAAGCTTTTTCGAAAATGATATTTTAATACTTTCTATTACCTTAACAGCTATGACAATATTGGTTCAATTTGGTTCCAGTATGTAACGCTTACAAGGCAAGCTAACTCAATTAAAAACAAAATTGCCGTTTCCAACCCAACTTTCTGAAGCAAATTAAACAAACGAAATAAAAAACATAAGTTTTACCGTTTTCTCAGAAATCCATGTTCGCAAAATTAAAGTAAAGTAGTCAACGCGAGCGCAGATGGTTGTTATATTGAAAAAAAGTCTAACGGTAGTTAAGAAATTTTTCGAAATCGCTGTTGTATGGATTTGAATTTTTGAAAATGGCAAAAAAGGTCAAGAAAACGTTTCTGTCCCACTCTATCTCCGAAGCGATATTAGGCAAAAAATTTAAATAAATAACGGGAGTAGTCCATCTTTCACATAAATCTTAAAAAAATCTAACATTATAAAAAAAAAACAATAAACTTCTAACAGTTTTTCAAAAAATACCTAAATGAAAGAAAAAATGTAAAGGAAAATTTGTTGCCATACTTTTTTTTAGAGTAACGAAACTTAAAAGTCATCTAATATAACAACTGCGTAGACTTTAAACTACGAAAAATTTATACAATAGAATTTATAGAATTTTACACAAAACAGAAAAATAGAGATGAGCTTAACCTTCAACAAAAGCCGACGGACCGCTCTGTGCAGTCTTCATACTTGACGGCCTTTTAAATATAAACTCGCGATCAAGGGGTTATGACTACCTTTAAGATACGTAGCTAATCGCAAGCGGAAGGAATTTAAGGATAGAAAAGATAGAAGAGAAAAATAATTTTCTGCTCAGAAACGGAAACCAAACGGAAACAGAAACAGAAACACCAACGGAGAAAAGCAATAATTTAACTAGCATAGTATTTCATAAATGCATCTGGCATGCTTCTAATTGTTGTCCATTCTATTAACATATTGTAAGAGAAAAAGGTGCTTAACATTAGGCCGACCCTAACCTGGATAACAGGAGCGCGCTGACCAGGAAGCCGCTCATTTTTAGACAGACGCTACGGGATTTTTCGTTTTTCGGTTTTGGTTCACCCCGGATATTTTCCATACCGGTACATACCCACCATATCTGATAAGGATTCCCCTATCCGCCACCTGGGGAGGCACCCATTCGGCGACCAGTAACTCTAAAAGGGGTTGCAATAGGTGACCTGGCCATGACCATGCTATCGTTTAGGTTCTAAGCTCTTAACAAGCAATTCGGTTTTAAGCATCAGTTTAAACTTTGACTGTCGTTAAACGGAGTTCCTGGAGTTTTTTGTAAATTACAGGCATGGGCTTCGTTGTTTCCAAAGACAATTTAGTATGTTATCTAAAAATGATTCTTCCTGAGCAACTTTTTTTCTAAGCTGAGTGAGTGAGGTTTGCTATACATGAAATGATGAAATGGATTAATCTACTTCGCACTGCATTGTGTTATGTAAATTTTCATGACTTTTCCATTTACATTCTTCACAAGTAATAGGTAAGTAAGTAGGTACATTTATGTGTAGATACGAGATACCTAAGGTACTTACTTCATATTTTGTTTCCACTGTTTTTAAGACGTAAACACGTCACCTTGTTAGACGTAACACGTGGCATTATGTTTATATTTTTTAAATTATGGAATTCAAAGAATAATGAATGCTTTTGTACTAATTATAAGAACCAATAGGCCGAGCCTATAAATAATTAAACATGTTGTGGATATCCTATCCATTCCAGTCAAATGATCATTCCATTTACATTACCTGTCATTATCTAAATGTCACCCGGAGTCCCGAAATCATTCACATTATTATGTTACATTCTCGGAAATGAAATCCTACGGCACATCTTTGCCTTTAATTAATATCGGTAAGCTAACAAGCGTCAAAAGAAGCCAACATCTTAGCACGTTTCAATCCTAACGATCGTGAATCGTGACAATATTTTGTCAACACGGACTTGACCTAATTGCTCTATTAAGAAAATTTATTACCGTTTCCCAACAGTTAAGTGCGTTTACTACTGCTTAGAGCCTACTGATATTTCTTGGTAATCTGGTCGATTTTGACTTCGGATCTCTTTTCTGTCTATCTATTGAGGAACCTTTTAATTTTCCTGGGTTTGTATGACTTCCTCTCTTTACCTGCGATCAAATGGATCGGAATGAAGTGAACACCTCATAAAATACAGTAAAGGACTGTTGACAAAGCAGTTATCGATGACATTTATGAGTTTTTCTTATCTTTTGTTACATAACATTCTTAAATCGGTATTTCAACAACGTAGAGAGCGTGCTGTCATTTTGCCGAACTATTTGGGTGTATTTATTGTTTCAAGATTCTATCTATTTTATATACCTACATATATATTGAATCTCTAACGTAGATGGTATTTAATGAACAAAATAGCTATAACATAGTTGTTGGCATTGTAATGAGTACCTACCTATAGATTCAAATTGAACGATTTATTTTGTGGATTTTCATGGGTATTCGTGCCAGAAACTAAATATTACAAATGTAAATATTCAGGTATTACCTACCTAGTTTGCTTTGGTTCGCATAAACTTTGCCAGCGTTTAGGTAGTTTACCTGCAGTCGGCCCATTCAAAAATTGAGTGGCGTACCTACGTCATCGTCATTTTCCCTATGAATGTGTCTTGTGTCTTGAGCCGTCAGTTGTGTACTTCGACTTGACGGACGGAATGGATGCATTGGGCTAGAGAATTAAGAGTGTTGCTAGAACTAAATCCTTAATTTCTAAGCATACCGAACATACTACCAACTTTCATTGGATTCCTTCGCTTGCTCTATTTTCGTTTTGAATTTCTCACACTTTTAGGCCGACAAATTCAAACGCAAACCTAGGGCCCTCCCTAATAACGTCGCGTGTGTCAAATTGTATTGAGCCATATGTCACATGGTAAGCCAGCCAGTTGTTCTTGAAAATAGATGTCGTGTTTATCATATCAAATGCCTATATGTATATAAGTATGTAAAGGCCTAACGAAAATGCATCTAGATGAGTTTTAAAAAAATCGTGTACATAAGTCTTACATGGGTATGAAAAGCGTTTCCACTGACAGTTCTCGATTGGGCTTTTGACGTTATTAAACAGTATTTTGACATTAGGTTAACCCCACTGAAGCCTATTATGGTTAGGTCTTAAGATCAAATCACCTCGTTACCCTATTTATTTATATTTGTTCTTCGGTTTGATGTCGCATCTAATTGAAAAACACAATCAATTTCTTCTGAAAAATGCTGCCATTTTATTTTATTTTGACATATTAGCATTTAGAAAAATTAATTAATTATTAATATATACGTCATGATGTTCTGTCAGTGAAAATTGCAGAATAATCTAACGCTAATCTTAACTTTTTTCGTGACATTTACTAAGGCAGACTTTTAGTTCATTTAAATCTATTTTGGTTAGACTGGAAGATCCCATAAGCGAACGCCAAAACCCGTTAGAGATTGTTGTTCCTAGTTCTAATCATAACCTTTTTAATTCCCAAAATGGGGAAAAAATAAAAACTTTGAAATTGGCTTTAATTTCATTAATGTTTTTGCTGTGAAATAGGCCTTTTCTACCCTTAAAACCCTCACTTTCTCATTAGATTAAACGACTCCTTCGTTTCTTCTCTACAATAGTCTATTAATCATAAATGCCTTCAATTTTATACATAATACCCTTGACATTACTTCAAACTGTAAAAGTCATGAAAGGACTGCAAATTTCCATGAAATTCGCACATTGGTAAGGAATACAATAACCGCACCAATATTCGATGTGCGTGACCTTTTTGTTAAGATGACATGACAATAGACTTTTCATTTCAAAGCCAATTAAGCGCCATCTGAAGTACAAGTAAACTATAACCAACAGCGCCTTAACGACCATCTTGTGTATAAAAATTGTGGCAAGCATTGTGTAGTGCAATAACAAAAGGACACCAAATAATGATCCTGTCATGAACTTTTCTCATGGTGCAATGCATTCCGCCTCCTATATACATGATACAAAGGCATAGGGGTGTTTATAGTTAACACAAACTAGCATCATTCGAAATATTTAGATTTCCTACTTTTCTACGTATCGAAGGATACCGTGAAGGGAGCACATTGTATCTATTGTGACAAGGAGAATTTTTCAAAATCAGCGTTTTTTCGTTCAGGTACCTATGAGTAGGTACATATAAAGTATCATCACACGAATGTGTGGCTAATCCTTAGCTGTGAGGTGCGGTTTCCTTTCAGATTGCATTTGGACAGAATTGTGGGAGTAACAGTGTTTAGCGAGCCTATAATTATCTTTTCCCCTGCGGTGTTGGTCACGAAGAATATTCTTTTCCAAAATTCTCGATAAGGACGTTTCGTTTTGGCGAGGTCAAGCAAAAAATGATATTGCAGTCGCGTGGCATCATTGTTAGGTAATGCCTTACAGAAATGTTATCAATCCTGTGAAATGCACCGTCATTTGTATGTTTTAGTCATGGTTGGATAAGATTTCGTTTTACAAGGATTATGGGGTGTTGATCTGCATCATTAAAGACAGTAGGTTATAGACGTTCTCTTTTGAGTTGCCTAACATCGTAGAAAAGAAAATGTATTTATTTTTATTTAGAGTTAAACTCGCTAAGTACGCCACTAGACTGCCAGAAGATAAAATCTCCTGTAATATAGGTATTCCCCTAGCTACCTTCAAATTACAGCTCAAAAATCACAGCACACAAGAAACTAACGCCAGATGGCGGGGGATAGGCACCACTTGTTTAACCTCCAAGCAAATCTGGCCTTGCCTCGATCCAAAAAGATCAGATAGCTTGATCTCCTTAAAGAGATCCAAAATAAGCACTGCAGTGGGAATCATCACCGGACACTGCCTAATAGGTCTTCACGCGAAAAGACTAGGTCTATTCTCAAATGACTTCTGTAGAAGCTGCCTAGATGAGGAAGAGGAAGAAAGTGTACAACACCTTCTCTGTTGCTGCCCGGCACTCGCGTCGTACAGGAAATCCATACTAGGCTCCTACTTCTACGACTACCTAAGCGACCTTAGTAAAACACCGGTCAAAAAGCTACAAAAATTCATCGAAAAGACTGGCTGGCTGTCATAGAATTCCCGCCAACCTACTCCCTTGGTAATATACCCACGTGGCGGTAAAATGGGCCTACTTTTTGGCCTAAGTGCATGTAAAAAGCCACTTTCCTACCTACCTACCTATTTAGAGTTCATTAAATCTAGCTTTACGGATTTGGCCCTACAAACTATCATTTCTCATAGGAAAATTCCGGCAGGAAGCTTAAATAATTTTTTCCCAGAGTTTGACCCGGAGTTAAGTTCACACACCTCAGCTTAAAGCCGAAACTAGGATGATCTTGGTTTTGGGGGAAAAGTGTCGGCACTAATCGCTAAAAAGAGCGCAAGATCCCATCCCATAGGATAGGAGGTATATTAAGTTTGATTCACAGTTTGTAACATTGAGAAATAATTACCGTAGATCCCCAAGACCTTAAGGGCATATGATCGAGACCGAATTGTTAGTCGAATGAGCCATGTCCGTCCGTCCGTGTGTCGGTAGTTTTTCGGCCTTAGATTTTGAGCTAGGAACTTGAAGCTTAATATCTATTCTTTCTAGGTCCCGAAGCAGTACAAGTGTAAAATTTTGTGAAATCCGCGCACTGACACGCCCACTTTACTTAATAGCATAAAAAATCAAAGTTGTCGCAGAAAGCTAGAATTTGGTATGCGATATTCTCGCTTAAGTGTATTGTGATTGGCATTTAAAAAAAAGGCGAAAACCGCCCCCTTGTAGGCGTGGTCATATGTCATATGGATTCTAGTAAACGGTTTTTATTTGATATATTTGCTTTAAATCCAAAAAACTTGCGCTATAAAATGTAAAGATATGTGCGAAACTCAAATGAATAAATTTTTGGGGCGTTTTCAAGTAAAATATCAAATTCTTAACACAAAATTGCGATCAACACGTGTATACCACATCTGATAAAAATATGATAAAAAAATGTATTTTATTGAAAAGGGGTTGATGTCACGCCCCTTTCTTAAGAAAGGAGATTATTAACTGACAAATTCTTAACACAATTAAAGTTAATAGAAACTGAAATTTAACAACCAAGATTTTTGACGCATTTTGAAGCTTGACAGTGGTCAATGGGATGGGGTATCCAACGATTCGCCTAGGCGGATTGGAACCCTCCCACTAGTTTAATTTGTAAATAAATTAAAAAAATTTTTTTTAGTAAGCTGAGAAATTTTCATAAAATTTTAAAGGAGAGACGTTGCCATGAGTTAAGGAACATAATATCTTGCATGGGCCCCAACTTATTTTAGATGACATTTCAACAAAGATGTATTAAACTAGGGAATTTACGCTATGGTTTACTCACATGTTGTAACTCATTCACAAAATTCTAAAGAAAAAAAAAACACGGCCCTAAATCGCTGCCCACGGCCCTAAAAGCTATTCAGCTTGAAATTTAATTTCACAATTAACAAGTGAGTAGGTGCAAGAGTTCGTCTGTGATAAACTTCTATGTACCCGACCCTACCGTGTAACACCAAATCTTAAAGTTTTTAGGCCACGCCCCCAAAAGTGGGCATGGGCTAAAAATTAAAATCAATTAATTGTAATTTCGTTAGAATCATGAAAAAATACGGTAAAAGCGAAAGTTATTTCAGAAGAAAACAGTTTTTTCCTTAAAACACCCCTTAAAAGTGGGCGGAGCTCAAAACGTTGTATGGAACAAGATAGATATTAAGATTCTCTAAGTACAAAGTTTTAAGCTCCTCGCCTTTTTCGGGGGCTGTTTTAGCGCAAACTGCGTTTTCTTTCAAAAAAAAGCAGTTTGAAAAGGTTTAAAGGATTTTCTTCCTAATCTACGCCTATTTTTCGGGCGGCGTGACATACAAATAACTGACTTTTAATTACTGAATTCAGACCAAACAGCTTTAAGATTTGGTGTTGCTGGGGGTCGGGTATTTAGAGTTTGTTACAGATAAACTCTTGCACTTACTCACATTGTTATTAATGGAAACTATCTGAGTGACATCTGTCGAGTTTCGGTGATGGCACATCCACATTAAAAAAAAATTACACGAAATTTAAAATGTGCCTTCTAGTTGGAGCACACTTACATTAGATATTTTGGAATCCTTAGATTAAGGCCTTTTTCCTCCTTGGATCAGGTGGGGCTATTTTGCTGGTGTTGGTCCTACGGTGTCAGATATTTGCCGCATTAGTTTTAAGGGCTCAATTTGGTTTGTATGGCAGCTGTTAGTAATAGTTCGCGTGCTAGTTTCTCAAGCACGTTTTTACTTTCCGTTTTTACTTGTGCTCATTTTTTACCAAGCTTTAGTTAGACGCACCTTTTATATCATATTACTATTAGGTTTCAAATATGATAGGGCCTCTCTGAAATTAAGTGGAAAACAACATATCCCGGGTTTTTTTTTGCGTTAGGTTGAACGTTAAACGAGCCACTTCTTGCAATGTGCTGACAGATGGCTTAGACCTGATCTCGTTACATGGCTTAAATTTTCCAAAGGACTTGGAATGCAAGCGCCATGTCATCGGCGTTGTCAAATTACTAAGAGTACCTTCTTGGTCGAAGTGTCGCAGGTGTACACGTTAATACGGGTGGGAGCAAGCAATGACTCTTTGGGAGGGCCGAAGTTGAGTTTTCTTCTTTTATTGCTGTTATCGTTGGGGACATAATTCAATATCCTGGGTCATTGAGCATCGCGCATAAGGTTGGAGATTTTTGTAAATACTTTCAAGATGCTTTTACAGGAGAGGAGTTGAAAAAAGTTTCTTTTGATGTTGGTTAGGACCATGACTTGATCAGTGCAATTTCTGATCTTTGGAGGCAGTTCCTGCTCAGTTCCGGATCATTGGTTAAGCAATAGTTCGGCGTTAGCTCTTTTATCGCCCAAAACCACAAAACGTTAATTTGAAAATGTCATAACGCCCAAAAAAACGACAAATCTACAAAACATCAAGATGTAAAGCGTCACAAAGACTAAATGATATGTCGTATAGTCAAAATTCCAGATTTTTTTACAACAATAAATTGTTAAGAATTTTTTTTGTCGTTATGAGATTCTACAATTTGGGCTTTGTGGTTTTGGGCAATAAAACCGTAAGTCCAATAGTGCAGCTGCGAGGCACCTACTGCGAGTCTCCTCTTTGTTTGAGGAGGGCTTTTTGATTTCTTGAAGCTTGGTGACTGACAGCACCTTGGAATAAGCTCGAGGAAACCTCTTTTTGGGAAGCAACTTATGACAATGTCCATCTTCAGAAAATCGATTTGAGTAAAAGGTGTTGTACTTCTTCGTAAGTGTTTGTACTTGTAAGTAGTTGATTTATCTCGTGAATGGTTTAAAGTTGAACCATATGCGTAACTACCCTATTAGGATCGACATTAGAACTATGTGAGCAGCTAACGTATTGGGTTCGATGCTTTCTTTTAGCAGGTGACGCGTGATGGGCTTACCCAACCAAGTTTCCGGCTTTTCAGCTTGATTGCTTTGTTAAGTCAACAGTCTAGTTGTGTTGATTGTGTTCATGCATTTTTGTCCCTTGTCTCCGTTCCGTCTAGGCTTTTCACAAGCTTATTTACTAGGCTATGGTTTCCATTTTAACGGAGTTCTCCCTACAATCTGCCATTGTCTTCCAGACCAGTATGTATTCCTTGTGAAAGAGCCTAGACCTAGAGATATACACCATCGCTATAGCTATAACGTGGCAAATAAATCGATCAAAGTTAGACGCTGTTAGAGGCATAAATCAGATGTTGTCATCGGCTTTCCTTAAACATGTTTCCCAGTTAGCTTTCTGGAAGTCCAGACTCCCGATGGGAGAACATACCTAGTCCTTGCACGAGCTTTCACTTGGAAAATGTGAAGACATAGTCCAAGTTCCTGGTGCCGGCTGTACATGGATTCTATTAAGAGGCTGCATATCTCTCATTGGTTTGACTTCAAAAAATATTATAAAAAAATTGAGTCGATCCCTTGAAGGGTTTTTAGGTCCTTGTGAAAATGGAACTGATGAACAAAGCCTTTTAACTAGATAATCGAGGTGGTAACATGTGACTTACCTAATTGAAGTTTTTATACATTTTTGTATTTTGAACAAAATGAAAATTTTGGTTATGGATCTCGATGAAATTTGCACTTTTGTTAACATAAAATTTTAAAAGAAATATTGCGCGTGGCGTACTAACTTCCAGTGTTGACTTTCTAAATGTCCATGGCAAAGGTTAATTAATGCTTGAATTAATTATAAATTAACACGGTACTCTAAAAATTTGCCACCGTCTGAGTATTTTGTAGGACAGATCCCACAATTATGTTTACACTCAATCATTATCTTTCACTCCAGAGTAATATCGTACACGCATTACAAAGCCAAAATTATTTGTTTTCCTCATCGTCCAGCAATACACCACCTTAAACGAAGGCCAAACACTTCTGTCAGAATAAGTGTTAAAGTCGCATTCGCTTCTAGATTCATTATGAACTAATAATATATGCAATGTACCGTAATGTTAAAGTCATTCCTTAAAAGAAAGCGAAAGTATTAGCTCCTGAGATGCTTCAAACCACAACGCCGACCACAATCCTTCGAAACAAAACATTGCTGAGAAAAGGAACAAAGCAAAGTTACAAAGGTAACGAGATACAGTAAAAAGAGCACAAAATTAAACGGTTCGACCACAAGTCATTTAAGATGATCTCTGGTAAAGAGAACCCTACATACCGTTGCATCCTTTTACCTTGGCCATGCCAGAAGAGGAACAAAAAACAAAACAAATGCAGGTCAGAAATAAAGGCTCGATTGAGCTGATTCGAATAAATACGCCCAAGGATATTTGAGGATCTTCAGTCAACAACTACCGATTGCCCAGATCATACCTTTGCTGTCAAAATAATGATGTCGTCCGGGTATAGTGAACAGTATTACGTGAGTCCATCTCAGCGATGTGGAGATTTTGAAATCTATCATTTCGATTATAGTGACAGTTTATCGGATACAAACATGTCCGATATGTGCTTTGAAGTTAGTTCCGATTACCAGTACGAGACTTTGGATGGCCGCCAAACATCGACGGCGCCGAGCTTTTGGCTGATCGAGCAGCAGAATTTAAAAAAGAGATCAAAGATTCAAAAATATAGAGACTTGTATGACAGTTCAAATCCCAGTTGCAGTTTGGAAGTTTTAAAAAAGCGTCGACTTGCGGCAAATGCCAGGGAACGACGTCGAATGAACAGCTTAAATGATGCCTTTGACAAGCTTAGAGATGTTGTTCCGTCACTGGGAAACGATCGCAAGTTGTCGAAATTTGAGACGCTGCAAATGGCACAAACCTATATTGGAGATTTAATGACATTGTTACGAAGAGACTACTGACAGTGAATAAAGGAGTTCGTAAATAAAGTTTAAGATCATAATAATTTTATTTTAGGTATGTAAAAATAATTGTAAAAAAGATAAGACTGTTATAAAAAAAAGTTATATTTATTGTATTTAATAAACAAATGCATTCGCTTAAATATTATGTTTGGTTTTCACAGAACCTATATGGGTTATTCCTATTTCACGCAGTACATAGAGATTAACTTTCGATGGGCGCTGTTCTGCTGACGCCATCTCCTTATATTTGTTAGGATACGCACTCTATGCTGGCACAGGTTTTGATCGCTTTACAGAAAGTTAATACTATTTTATATCACAATAAGAGCAGGGTACTTTGGTCACCCTAAAAAACCGTGCAAGCGACCATACGGACTCCATACGAACTGATGCAGCCGACGATTAAAGGCCTGCAATTTGGCCAGATGTCTTGGCACAAGTACTATTTTCAAGGAATTTTTTCAGGTACAATTGTTGTTGGCGATGGTCTCACTAATTCAATAGTTCAATTGGTGGTTCCATATCTTCTTTGTCTTTAACCGCTTATCTTTTAAAAGGGTCGCAGAGTTAAGCCTGCAATCCAATGAATCCGTTGCATCCGTCACGTTGAAGTACACAAATGACAAACTAGTTCAATACACACGTTCTTATGGGAGGCGGCCTATAGTAGAACTTTGTGACGTACGTCGCTTCCCATAAGAACGTGAGTATTTCACTGAGTTGTCGGTTATGTGCTTTGACGTGATTGCGCAACAGATTGATTGGGTTGCAGGCTTAACTCCGCGAGTGAAGTGCTTTAATCTGAGTTACCTGCCAGCGTTAATGCTTACAATATTTTTGGTTTTTGGAAGGGAGTTTCAACGGAGCTTTTAAAATTTTGTAATAATGCAGCACGAAAACCCTTGATGATTATTTCTTTCGTACTACTAAAATGGCTTCCGCTGCAGTTGGAGTGAGATACATCCTATCTTCGCTGCACACTTCAAATGGACAAAGTGGTTTTTCAATCGTTCTCGAACCTCCATTACCAGGCCCGATCTTAGAGCGTCAAGGTAAAGAACATTTTCAAAGTCTCGAAAATGTTCTTTACCTTGTCCCAGCACATATTTCGCCTTTTAATGACCTGTCTGGGAGGCCTGTCAGGAGACAGGCGAGCCAAACTAGTCCAAACCATCGAAGAAATATTTGTCCCACTCTGGGAAGTAGCTGATCAATATATTCCTACTGAAGTTTCTCGCTCTATCCCTTCAAGTTAGACCAATAACGCAGAATGCACCTCAGAAATCTTGTTTCGGCAGCTTGTACCCACGATCTAATCTCTCGGTCATTACCCAAATGTCATGACCGTAGATCAGGGTTGAAACCAACGTTCAATTAAAAACTGAAATCTTTCCCATCACTTTAAGTTCAGCTTTCCTGATGACTAGCTGGCACAGTTTCTTTACTATAACTCCAAACTCCAGCTTGGCCAATTATACAGATGAGCTCAATATCACTTCCCCCATCTCCCGTGAAAAAGACCCCGAAATACTTAAACCTCTCCACCTGTTTCAACGAGTCCACCACCTAGCTAGTACTCGCTGAAGTCCGTGCCCTTTTCGGACAATGTAAGGACAGCTAAATCATCTACGAAAAGCAGAAGGCCTATCCTGATGAAGCATTCCTTGCCAATACTGCGCTTTGCCATTACCTTTCAAGATCGGGGTTAGCATAGCCTTGAGGTAAGGAATGCCTGTCGTAAGAGCACACTAAAATCCACTGTAAGAAGTAGTCTTCAGCATTTTATAACTGATGATGTTGGCAGGAATATACACTCCTCGTGATGCCATTCTCGGCAGTTATAAGTGAAAGAAGAAGGATGAACTGAACATAAGCGTCTAAATAAAACCCATAGTATAGCGTTTAATACATACTGTGCGGCTCACTGTTCAACGTCTGACCTGACAGGGAGCGGGAACTCTAAGCGATAGAAATTGAGGAGCGGCAGTCCCGATCTCGAGATGAGCGGCTTCTTGGTCAGTGTTTGTTGTCCAACTTAGGATCGGTCTAATATATATAAAATTGGCACCCCCCCCATGAAGAGAAATAAAAAACAAGTGGGCGGGTTACAATCCGATTAAGCGGGTTAAAAAAAAGGGTGCGGCATCAACCGCTTTTCAATAATATTGTAGTTTTTGTTGCAAATATTTTTAATCCTGATGAAGGTTGCTTGTTCTAAGTACATTTTTATATCGAAAACTAGGTTTTTACTAAAAAGTGGGACTGGTGAGAACTTTTCCAATAATTTGAAAATATACAGAAACTTGTTAAATATTGCATACAAAAATCGTTTATTAAACTGAAAATCAACTGCGACCACATGCTCATGGGGGCTTCTTTCGATTTTTTTTAAATGCCAATCTCAAAACATTTAAGCAAGGATACTGCGTACGAAATTTTAGCGCCCTATGATAATTTTGATGCTAATAAGTAAAGTGGGCGTGGCAGTGGACCGAATTCAAAATTTTTTACACTTATGCTGCTTCGTGGCCCAGAATGTTTCAAGTTTCAAGTGTCAAGTTTAAATAACTAGATATTCAACTTCGGGCATATAAAATCTTTGCCCACAAGCTGAAATTGTTGAATTTACCCATTCTCCGACATTTTTTTACCAATGTGAGTAAATTCATGAGTTCGTCATTTCCATGCAATTTCGTTTTGCAGCTTTTACATCAGCTAATCGCGTAAGGTTAATGGTTGTTATATCTTCTTACACGTATTCACCGACAAGGAAATTTAAAGCTTTAAAAAAGCTTTGAATCGACCCTCATCCGACCCGAATCCGACCCTCATCTATGGTCATGAAATTTGGGTATTGACCGAAAGAATAAGATCGCGGGTACAAGCTGCCGAAATGAGATTCCTGAGGCGCGTTGCTGGTGTTACTCTAAGGGATAGAGTGAGAAACGTCTGTATTCGTGGGAATCTTAATGTTAAGCAGCTACTTCTCCGAGTGGAGCAATCGATTCTTCGATGGTTTGGACACGTTGTTTGCATGCCCCCTGACAGATTTCCTAGACAGGTCAAGCTAGCCGAGATGCGAGCGCGTCGCCCCCCTGGTAGGCCAAGAAACAAGTGGTGGGATCAGGTAAAGAACCTCTCTGAGTCCCGCCTAGGGGTTGCGCCGGAGTCTCTTGAGTTGGTGGCGGAGGATCGAGAAAGATGGAAGGACCATTTAGCCACCCTCGCTCCGCGACCCTTTTAAAGGATAAGCGGCATTCGATAATGATGATGATGATGATGAAAAAAGCTTTAAAGGCTTTATAAAAAACGTAAACAAATGGGTGTTGGAGGGTAAGAGAGGGACGCAAGTTGAATATCTAGTTATTCATTAATTTGTGCTCAAGGTAAGGCCTAAAAACAACCGACACACGGACGGACGGACGGTCTACGGTGATAATGAATGATTGACAAACTATGACAATGATTGACAAATCATGAAAAACTATGATTCAAATTTAAAAAAAAACCCTATCCTATGTAATGGGGTATAAACAGCCTGCAATATGTACTGTGCTGATCCTGGTAAACCGGCGCACCCTAAAATAATGGTAAGTTGGTAATTCTAGAACGACAACGGTTCGAAAATTCTTATGGGTAATGATTTTAATCAATCATGCCAATAAAACTTTTTTGTCTTATTTTTAACAAGTACAAAAATAACAATTACACCAACAACAAAGTATAAGAAGTATTAAGTGTCAAAATAGCCGAAATTGTCCCACATTAAGACAGGTTAGCATTTTAAGGGAAAATTAAGGGACAGGTAAGCCTTAATTCCGAGAAATGCGAATTAAGGTTAGCTTTAGACCATAAGTTACCATAATAACTAGATATTCAACTTGCGTCCCTCTTACCCTCCAACACCCATTGTTACGTATTTTGTAAAGCCTTTAAAGCTTTTATAAAGCTTTCCATTTCCGTGCATACATTTCGGCCTACAACTCCGCCTTTTTAACTAAAAAGAACACTTTTTTTAATAATAAATAATAATTAATAATTAATAAACGCCACGCTCACAATAGTGGGCGGATTCACGTACAATATATGCATAAAAAATAGAAAACGCTAATATCTACAACTTTTGTAGATATAATTAATATTAATTATAATTAATTTATTATTAATTATAATTAATTTATTATTAATATTAATTAATACTAATTGTAATTATTAATTAATTATTAATTAATAAATTTTTGTCAAATTTCATTTATATTTACTGAAAAACAGTCATTTTAAGCTAAAATCCCTTAATAAGTGGGCGGGGTTAATAAAAAGGCAAAAACTTTTTGGCTACTTCAAAAACGATTGCAAGGCAACGTTATGTGCCAAAAATGAATGCGCTAGCGCCATTGTAACATAGCTAAAATTTGGAGGAAGTATATTTTAAAATTAGAGATGGTCGCGTGCACAGGCCTAAGTGGCTGGATTTAGCTGATTTTCAAACTTGATTTAAAGGACTGGACTGAAAGCCAACCCACCAAATTTCAGCTCTGACAAACTATACATCAAACTTAATATACCCTGGGTCGGGTATAAAAATGGGAGACCAACCCGTCTCAAAAGATCATTTAACCAGAGAGTAAGTGCTACAGTGTGTACGCAGAAGTTCAATGCAATGTTAAAGTTTAAATTCAATATTTTTGTTTGAGTGGCTAAAAACTTTGTATGAACGAAGTGCTAATTTTTATATTCTTTACTAAATTAGGATTAAGGCCTGTCGAAATTTCGTTTTCTTCTATTCTGGCTCCAATTTTGAAAACCAACCCTTAAAATCGATGCCACGCCCACTAGAGGTGGTCAAACAATTTAATTTTTCCTTTTTATTTCTTACAATCATTAGGAGATGACAAGCGTCAAGTTTTGAGAGCACTTGGATAGTTACACACACAAACCGATTGCGGGTGTGTCTGTGGGCGGATTTGAAAAAATTTTAGACTGCTTGGGATGACAAGGAGCCCATGCACAAAATTTGAGAGCTCTAGCTCAAGATTTAAGCCCTAAAAGCATATGACGCACAGGCAAACGGATTGTACGGACAGACGGGCAAACGGGCGGAAATGGCTTATTCGATCAGAATTCGGTCTCGATCATATGCCCTAAAGATCTTGGGGGTCTGCCATTATTATTTCACCGTGTTACAATCTATGTGACAAACTTAATATAACTCCTATCCTATGGGATGGGGTATAAGAAGATGATTTCAACAAATAGTAGGTACCTTGAGAAAAAGCAAATGTTGCAAAACATTGGTAACATTGACATAATACATATGGCCTGGTAGTAGGTACCCTAACTTCAAAATGGTTCCCATTGACAAAATAGATATCGACTGCTGGTTGGTGTCTCCGCTCATTCAAAATCAGCGACAAAAATGGTTCCCTATTCTGTGCTGCTGTTTGGTATTGGTACTGGTGGTGTGTTGCAGTAAGCAGCATTCCCCATTGAATCTCCCACCGATAGTTTTTCCAAATTAGACCATGGGTACCAAACAGCGCGAGTTTCTACGTGCTTGAATGGGACCAAAATGAAGTTGGGTACTAGCAGTGCATAAATATCATGTCAATGATGCCTTAATTTAAGCACCTAGAAACTCGCGCAGCTGTGGCCAAATTTGGAAACACTATCAACGGACAATTTAATGGGGAATGCTTCAGCAACACACCACCAGTACCAAACAGCAGCACAGATCAGAGCAATTTCTCCAGATACATTTTTCCAGAAATTACTGAATAACTAGATATTCCACTTCGGACATGTAAAAGCTTTGCCCAAAAGCTAAAATTGAGGAATCTACCCATCCGCCAACATTTATTTGCAAATGTGAGTAGATTCATCAATTCGTCTTTTCCATGAAATTTCAAGAAGATACTTCAACAATCTACCTTACGCGATCAGCTGATGTAAAAGCTCCAAAACGGAATAGTATAGAGCTCACGAATTGGCAAATTTACTCACATTGGTAAACAAATGTCACAGGACGGGTAAATTCATCAATTTCAGCTTGTGGGCCAAGCTTTTATTTGTCCGAAGTTGATTATCTAGTTATTCTGTAATTTATGACTGTATTCAAAATGTGGTAGGGACAAAGGCAAAACTAAAATTTCCCATTTTCTTTATGTTTTTCTTATACAAGCTACTCTCCAAATGCAGCCCTGGTAGGGAAATTAGTGCAATAGCTATGAAAAAATTTCCGTATTTACTTCCCATATTAATTTTCCGTGACTTTTGTTTGCTGGGAAGTTTGTTTAATGAAAACATGTGATTTTTTATTATTAATATTTTTTTGCTAATCCCCGTTTTGACAGCATTGCTATGCTTTTACCAGACAGGTCTAGTTCATTTGACAAAAATGTTATCAAACAAACCTAATTTAACATGCCTGTACTCCGTGATAGCTGTCACTAGTGACAGTTTTGAAGCGATGACGAAACAATTCCGAATCGAAAACGAACAAATTTGCATTGCTTGCGCTCAGCGCTATTGAAACTGCCATTCAATTTTGATTTATCGAATAAATTGCAATTTCAAAATTTAACATGGTGTGCTATGTGTTCGGTTGCCGCAGTTCTGAAATTAAGAGGAAAATGGGCAAGAGTAGCGTAAGTTACCATCGATTTCCCGTAGACGACCCGGACCTCTGCCAGCAGTGGATTGATTTTTGTAAAAGACATAGACCATTCAATTTCGATTCGGCAAGAATATGCAGCCTGCATTTTACCGACAATGATTACGAGCGGAATTTGCGGTACGAAATGGGTAAGCTTTGTGACTTTCGAATCCTTTCGATATATATATTCTCAAGCACGCTTCAAGGATTTTCGCCTGTGGTTAGAAAGCTAAAGCCAGGAAGCGTTCCTTCTATCTTCAAGACGAAAATAAAGAAAAAACCAAAACCGGACCAAGCAGGAATCGCAGCTGAATTCATCTCACCAGATGACGTGATCAATATCAAGACTGATGAATTGATAAAATGGAACCCAACAGAATGCTGCGCTCAGCATAGAACCCTTGCTGCTAGGGAAAAAAAGCTTCGTACCAAGACTGAACGAGCTAAAAATTCTAGCAACGCAGATGTCCCTACTAGCACAGCTAAAGCGAGTATTTTTACACAGCAGTAAGTACATAGTGACCCTTACCTACAGCTGCAGCCCTTGCTTAATCTAAAGCACACTTGTGCAATCAGCTGTTTAAGTGAAAAATCACAGGAAGAAAACGATCCGCTTCAACTAAACCAAGATGACAGCACAGATGCAGATCCAGAGAGATGCATGGCCAGAAATGCAGCCAAGGAGAGTTTATTGACACAGGTGTAAGTATGTGCACTTAGTGTTGCAACTAATTGATGCTATTATATACGCAAACCGTCGACTCTTGCCTAATCTCGAGCACATTTGTGTAATATTTCGTTAAGGAAAGAACTGCAAAAAAGAAACCGTTCCCTCAAACTAAACGAAAACGATCAAATGAAAATAATTTTTGTTACTCCAACAAGGGATCATCTAAAACAAATGTAAGCTAATACGTCCCAATGGCTTGACAACCTAACTAAACTGTTTTATATTTTAGAAAAATGTTGCAACGACAAACCGCCCTGCTTCAGACCTCAATTTATAAGCTGCAGACTCGCCTAACGAAATGCACTTTGCAAAAGAATGACTTGGAGTCCCAACTACTTAAAGTGTTTTCGAAAGCGCAGGTCAATAAATTAAGACGTGGTGGCGAGATGGTTCACTGGTCAAGGGCTGACATGTTAAAATCTTTAAAACTCTTTCATGCTAGCAAAAAGGTGTACCATATGCTATTACATGACAAATATCCATTGCCGTCACTTAGAACTTTGCAGCGATTTCAGAAAATGGAAAAAGAGGCAGAAACCTTGGTCGAAGAAATAGAAGAAGACGATTTCGAGATTGAAAATAGTCTAAACTTCGATGATATCATATACGAGGACCACGAAAACGACGAGGACGAGTATGACCAGACCATACCAATAGAAACCGTTGTAAATGACCATGCTTATGTTATCGTACAAGACAGTTCTTTGTTTTAAAATTATTGGATTGTTTGATGAATTTTTATTCCTATTTATGTTTTCTGAACTACAAATAACAGCGGCCCTCCTTGAATCAGGGAACAGGGCTTTCAAAAGTTGAGTGAACTAAAGAAAACTTTTGTATTTAAAAGTTGGAATTGTAAATGGAATTTAGTTTATATTAAACACTTTGGATTAACATAAAAACAGAAATTGTTACAGTTGAATTTAGAAGGGAAAAAACTCTACATTCATTGAATAAACGCTAAAGATCTGTCTACGCTATAAACGCTATCTATAATCATTTCCTTTATAAAAGACTTCATTCTTCTCAAGAGTGCAGGAAAAGACAGCGGAATCTGGAAGATTTGGCAGTGGCTGGGGGAGCCTTTATTTCCATTTCATAAAATCCTTTTGATTTGAATGTAGCCCATGTCCTTAAAACAGATCCGAAGAAGTTAAAGAAAAGGAATCTACATATTGAATTCTTTGAAATGTGGATGTCACTACGCTAGGAAGAAAATGTGCAGGATATTTCTTAACATTCAATATTATGCATAAGATTTAAGCTCTCATTCAAGTCACATTCTACCTCGAAAAGTGTTGTTGTGAAAGTAAAATATATGTAAAAAATTGTTTTATTTGAACAAAAAGAAATCACATGCCAACAACACGCGGTGTTCCCAAGCGGTCCCCCATCTAAGTACTAACCGCGCCCGACGCTGCTTGATTTCGGTGATCGGACGAGAACCGATATTTTCAGCGTGGTATGGTCGTTGGCGTAAACTTAAACTAGAGACTTAGTACATCCACTAATTTTCGCTTCAACTTGTGGCTACGTAAAACAAGGGAAATACCATAGCTTCATCGACAATTGAAACTTAAGCATGAGTAGCCATGACCCTACTTTGCCATTCTCATTAATGCATTGTTTTCTAGGAAAAATTAAAACTTCTATGTAGTTTGAACTAATTCTGCAAATCACCACACACAAGTAAATAACAAAAATACGTGCTTAGCTCTGCGATTCAGCGTCACTCCGAAATAAAACCAATTTGTTTACGTTTTTGATGCCGCTTGCGTAAAAGTGTGTGAGCAATGGGCAATGCACACAACAGCAAAATTCGCGTCGTCAGCTGTAGGAAATCCACCAAACTGCCGTGGTGAGTTCTGTACTACTAATGATGTTACAGGGGCGTTCACACTAGCGTAACAAACTTCATTCATTGGTGTTTCGTAATTTGTCAAAAACAGTTTGACTGTTTTTGATATATTCACTCCGAAAATATTTTCGGAGTGAATATATTTATATAATTTTAAAATATTTTCAAACATTTAAACAAGTTTTATTTGTTCTTTTTTTCTTAAAGCGAACTTTTCTTGGAGTATGTGGTAGGAGAATTTCGTGTGCTGCTTCAGGTAAACAAATCGCATTGCACAGTGCACACTGCAGTGCACACGCTAATGAAAAGATTTATTTTATTGTTTGTCCTGCTTGATTAAGTGAATTTTACTTTGTGGTTTATATATTACATATGGTACTAAAATAAATTAAGACGTGGTGGAGAGATGGTTCACTGGTCAAGGGCTGACATGTTAAAATCTTTAAAACTCTTTCATGCTAGCAAAAAGGTGTACCATATGCTATTACATGACAAATATCCATTGCCGTCACTTAGAACTTTGCAGCGATTTCAGAAAATGGAAAAAGAGGCAGAAACCTTGGTCGAAGAAATAGAAGAAGACGATTTCGAGATTGAAAATGGTCTAAACTTCGATGATATCATATACGAGGACCACGAAAACGATGAGGACGAGTATGACCAGACCATACCAATAGAAACCGTTGTAAATGACCATGCTTATGTTATCGTACAAGACAGTTCTTTGTTTTAAAATTATTGGATTGTTTGATGAATTTTTATTCTTATTTATGTTTTCTAAACTACAAATAACAGCGGCCCTCCTTGAATCAGGGAACAGGGCTTTCAAAAGTTGAGTGAACTAAAGAAAACTTTTGTATTTAAAAGTTGGAATTGTAAATGGAATTTAGTTTATATTAAACACTTTGGATTAACATAAAAATAGAAATTGTTACAGTTGAATTTAGAAGGGAAGAAACTCTACATTCATTGAATAAACGCTAAAGATCTATCTACGCTATCTATAATCATTTCCTTTATAAAAGACTTCATTCTTCTCAAGAGTGCAGGAAAAGACAGCGGAATCTGGAAGAAGGCAGTGGCTGGGGGAGCCTTTATTTCCATTTCATAAAATCCTTTTGATTTGAATGTAGTCCATCTCCTTAAAAACAGCTCCGAAGAAGTTAAAGAAAAGGAATCTACATATTGTAATTCTTTGAAATGTGGATGTCACTACGCTAGGAAGAAAATGTGCAGGATATTTCTTAACATTCAATATTATGCATAAGATTTAAGCTCTCATTCAAGTCACATTCTACCTCGAAAAATGTTGTGAAAGTAAAATATATGTAAAAAATTGTTTTATTTGAACAAAAAGAAATCACATGCCAACAACACGCGGTGTTCCCAAGCGGTCCCCCATCTAAGTACTAACCGCGCCCGACGCTGCTTGATTTCGGTGATCGGACGAGAACCGATATTTTCAGCGTGGTATGGTCGTTGGCGTAAACTTAAACTAGAGACTTAGTACATCCACTAATTTTCGCTTCAACTTGTGGCTACGTAAAACAAGGGAAATACCATAGCTTCATCGACAATTGAAACTTAAGCATGAGTAGCCATGACCCTACTTTGCCATTCTCATTACTGCATTGTTTTCTAGGAAAAATTAAAACTTCTATGTAGTTTGAACTAATTCTGCAAATAACCACACACAAGTAAATAACAAAAATACGTGCTTAGCTTTGCGAATCAGCGTCACTCCGAAATAAAACCAAATTGTTTACGTTTCTAATATCTAATGCCGGTTGCGTAGATGTGTGTGAGCCTGTGAGCAATGCCCAACAGCGAAACTTGCGTCGTCAGCTGTAGGAAATCCACCAAACGGTTGTGGCGAGTTCTGTACTACTAATGATGCTACAGGGGCGTTCACACTAGCGTAACAAACTTCATTTATTGGTGTTTCGTAATTTGTCATTTGAAATCAAAAACGAAAATAGTTTGACCATCGACCTAAAAAAATATTTTTCGAGTAAATATATTTATATTTCTTTAAAATATTTTAAAAATTTTCAAACATTTAAACATTAAGTTTCATTCGTTTTTTTTTTCTTAAAGCGAAATTTTCTTGGAGTCTGTGGTAGGAGAATTTCGTTGCTGCTTCAGGTAAACAAATCGCATTGCACACTGGTTTTTATTGCTGAAGATCGTTTGCTAATGAAAAGATTTATTTTGTTGTTTGTCCTGCTATATTAAGTGAATTTTACTTTGTGGTTTATATATTATATACGGTACTAAAATAAGGGGTGGAATCGTCTAAGGTGATCTGTGATTTTCACATTTTGTGACAGTCAATGTGATCAAACCAAATAATCCGTCTGCCTAAGGTGATCACAAAAATATTGTTCCGAATCGTTGCTTTATTTAGGCTTGTGATGTAAGAGCATTGATTTTTATTCGTACATGCAGAGAGTCAGCCTAAGGGTAGGCAAAAACACCACCTTACCAGAAAGTGTGAAAACTGGTGACCAGCTGATTTTGGCGGTGATTGATCGGGAGCTGTCACAAGAAAATTGTGATGATCACAGTTTACGCAGACGAATTTTTGTGATTTGTGACATCACTTATCACAGATCACCTTAGCCGATTCCACCCAAGGATTCTTTGCGTTGTACTGCCACTTCTTTCTCAGCATTTTTTTTTTTTTTTTTTTTTTTTCTTAGCGACCCAGTGGACACCAAACCAACGCCTTCCCAAATACATCCACACTCGCAAATGCATGTCACACTATCACTATCTAAAAAAAAAAAAAAAAAAAATGGCGAAAAGAAAAAATTGAGAAAAAGGGAATGGAATCAGCTTGGAAATCTCTATTTGCTTGGTTGAAGACCCAAAATTGTTTATTGGGATTTTTGTAAAAATGACAGACATATTGATAATTTTATGTTATGTGTTGGTATTGCGACTGAAAAAAGGGTTAATCCTGAAAAATTTAGGAGTGAGTTTAGATGAGGAAAAAGAAAGACGTAAAGAGGTGATTTGATGCTTATAGGCATGGCATATATTGTAATAAACACCATAATAGTACAGTCAACACAATATTTAACTGTCCACTCATAACATGAAGTTAATTCGGTGTCAAATTTAAGAGTAAATTTTTAGTCAAGTGTTTTTAGTTTTTAGTGGTTTCAAATGTCTGACTCCATTTTGACACGGTTTTTTTTTGTTGGTTTGGTCTCAAAAACATCCATTTTCATTTTTGATTTGGTTTCATAATTCTGACTCAAATTTGTTGTACATTTTCATTTGGTTTCATAATTTCACACCCAGCGCAGAATCTAGATTCTGAGCAATTCGATTTCAAAATCGAATTGAGGCTTTCATGGCTGTTGCACATAAGGAGCGAGAGAGCGAGCGAGGGTCTCGGGCGAGCTGTCAAATGAATATCAATCAATGGCAATGTATGGCGTGGTTCACAATAGCGGTGTGTACGAGGTTGACGATTATTCTTTCAATCGGTGTTGTGAGTTATGACACGCTGTTGAATAGACATTTTTTTCTCGAAGCTAATACTTGCTGTGAAATATAAACTATTTATGGCAATAAAGTCGAAAATTTTTAGAAATATGTTATGTTTTGTCACTGTGCAGTCAAAACAGTCTTCGCGGTTTCTCGCTCTCATTGTGTATTTACAAACGATTTCTCTGGTTTCGTGTTGTCGCTGCCCTTTAACACGAGTAAAATGGTTTGAAAAGAGTAAAAAATAATTGTAGATAACTCAACAAGCACTGGGAAATACTTAAAAAGCATCCCACTATTGAATTGTATCAAAGTAATGAAAATATTTCTTGTATCTCTTGTATTTATAAACAAGTTTCATTAGCTGGTTTGTCATCGGCAACGCATTCACAATGGACGATTCCAACAAAAACGAATACATACAAATCTAGTACATGTGTATTCGATTTTGTGGGAATCTAGATTCTACATCTAGATCAAAATCTAGATTCTGATCTAGATTCTGAATGTATGGGAAATGTAATAGATTTTGCTTAGATTAGGTATTTTTTCCCCTGAATTCTGATCACTCGGTGTGAAAACGGTATTTGATTCCTTCGCAGCTGAAATATTTTTTTTTGTTTTGTTAATGTTTTGTTTAATTTTGTTAATTTTTTTTTTTTTGTTTTTTTAACTTACGCAAATGACAAATTGGCCTTTTTTTCAATTTGTTATATATGAACGCCGCCCATTAAATATTTTTTACATCACTTTTTGGTGTGAACGAACCTAAATAAATAAATAAATAAATAGAGTGGCGCAACAGCTCGAGGTGAACCAGAGCCAACTTCTCAACAATGTATGCTGGTGTGTTAATTTCTTTACATACAAGGGGACCTACAATTTTTTGCCGAACGGCCGAACAAAAATACAATTTTTTGCCGAAACTGCACTCATAAAAGTTTTTCAAGACAATAAATACTCTCGGAGGGCTTGTCAAACCCTCGCGGAGGTGGGGACCGTGAAAAAGAACAAGTCTTTTTTTTCAGGTGACTATGGCAGGAATTGAACCCAGACCTCCGGCGTAGAAAGCACACACACTGACCACCACGCCACGGCACCCCACGAACCTGAACACATGAACGAACCTGCAGCACATAAAATTAGAAAACTCACCACGACAGTTTGGTGGTTTTTTTACCAGCTGAGGTGACTACCCCACAGCTGTTGCTGCGTTGTTCACAGTCACCGTGGGACCACAATGCCCGTAGCGGTGGTATGTAGCAGTAGTACGTAGTACAGCCGCGGAGCCATGTGGCGTTGTACGGAAAAAAATTGAACACAATGGTGTGGCGCGGCTATGTCGAACAAAAACCCCGTTTATAAACAATGGCCGATGCTCTGAGTTAATTTGAACTAGATTTAATATTTTTGTACAACGGATGACACAAATTCCATAAAATTTCTTTAGATTTAACCATCTCAATAAACTTTTCGACGTGCTTTTCCTCCATTGTTTACTTAAAGCCGCGTTGTCACAAGGAACAGAAACAGAATTTCATACATTAGCAACGCAAAAAGCATTCAGCGAATTTAGGTTTCAGTTGCTAATGTATGAGATTCTGTTTCTGTTCCTGTTTTACGTTGCTTGTGACAACGCGGCTTAACTTGTATTGAACTGTCCACCGTGTAGCGCTACGAAAGTTAAAAGTTGGCCACCTCTTACTACCGCCACAGCTACGCGCTACCGCCACAGACACACATTGTGTGCGCAATACAATGAATACATGTGTTTTAACTTTTGACAGCGCTTACTACCGCTACTACTACCGCCACAGCTACATCACTGTGGTTCTACGGTCACACGACACACACGTTGGACGTTGTCGCAAGCGGTATTGGAAACGAAAACAATTGACTGCATTTGGTTTTATGTGGGAGTGAAGCGAAAAGTAAAATACGTATTTATGAATTCATGAATTGCAGAGTCAGTTCGAATTACGTAAAAGTTTTAATTTTCCTTAGTAGAAAACAATGCATGAAAGAAAATAGAATAGTCATGGTCAAGTTCACCTATGCCAAGTGTTGTGGATGAAGCTGTCTGTTTTTTTTTATAACGGGTGATTTTTTAGCTGGTTTGGTTTTGGCAACATGGTTTTGACAGCTGACGTGTGTTTAGTACCTTGTGTCACTGTCAAACAGCTTCAGTTTGGTTTGCAATTTAACCATGGATCGTCTTACAAATGAACAACGCTTGCAAATTATTGAATTTTACTATCAAAATTCGTGCTTGGTTCGAAATGTTCATCGCGCGCTGCTTCCATTTTATGGTCGGCATTCTCGACCTTCTGAGTAGTCTATTCGGAAGATTGTGACCAAATTTCGCACCAAATTTACTTTGTTGGACATTAAACCACCAACACGTTTACGTACTGTGCATAGTGAAGAAAATATTGCGGCCGTATCAGCTAGTGTGACAGAAGACCGCGAAATGTCGATTCGGCGCCGTTCCCAGCAGTTAGGCCTTTGTTACAGCACTACGTGGAAAATTTTGCGGAAGGATTTGGGCGTAAAGCCTTATAAGATACAGCTGGTGCAAGAACTAAAGCCAGCCGACCTACCACAACGCCAAATTTTTGGTGAATGGGCTCTTGGAAAGCTGGCCGAAGATCCGCTTTTTTATCGAAAAATTGTGTTCATTGAGGCTCATTTTTGGTTGAATGGGTACGTAAATAAGCAAAATTGCCGCATTTTGAGTGAAGATCAGCCAGAAGCATTGCAACAGCTACCAATGCATCCCGAAAAAGCCACTGTTTGGTGCGGTTTATAAGCCGGCGGCATTATTGGGCCATATTTCTTCAAAGATGATGCGAATCGCAGCGTTACTGTCAATGGTGAACGCTACCGAGCGATGATAACAAACTTTTTTTTGCCCGAAATGGAAGTTCTTGACTTGCATGATATGTGGTTTCAACAAGACGGTGCCACATGCCACACAGCACGCGAAACAATGGCGCAATTGCGAGGCGAGTTTGGTGAACAGTTAATTTCACGTTTCGGGCCTGTCAATTGGCCGCCTAGATCGTGCGATTTGACACCATTAGATTATTTTTTGTGGGGGTATGTCAAGGCTAATGTCTATAGGGACAAGCCCGCTTCGATTGACGCACTGGAAGCCAACATCCATGCATTCATTCGTGAGATACCGGCCGATATGTGTGAAAGAGTATGCCAAAATTGGACTCAGCGGATGGGCTACCTGAGACACAGCCGCGGTCAACATTTGCATGAAATTATCTTTAAACATTAAATTGCAAGGTTCAAAATATTGATTCAAATAAATATTTCATTATTTTTTCGAATTTTTTGTGTTTTTTTTAAAAAAAAAGTTCTCAACCTCTTAAAAAATCACCCGTTATCAAATAAAACGAGCATGATTGGACAACATGATTGGAAAGGTAACGTTAGTGGTTATACTAAGTCTCTACTTCAAGCTTTCGCCAACGACCAAAAATATTTTCTTGGTTTTAATTTTGTTATTCTTTATAGTTTAGGTCGAAAGACATGGTATATAAGCGTTAATTTTAGCTTTAGAGCACCCGCATAGGGCCAGTAAGTTATGTTAAGCTAGTTAAGTTAGTTGAGCTAGTTTTAAGCATTTTTGTCTAGCGTTCAAGAAATCATGAATTGCATAATAAAAGGCATTAAAATAAAAAATAAAAAAGCTGTATCGGTTCTCGTCCGATCACCGAACTCGAGTACTTAGATGGCGGACCGCTTGGGAACACCCAGCCTTAACTTTAGTCCCTATCCAAATGGTACCTAGCTTAAAAAAACTTCGAATATAGCGTACTCATAAAACAACACAACCACTTCCGATTATTGTAATAATAATTATGTTTACATTTTATTTGTTTCTTGCATTTAATAATTACATAAATGTTTTTTTTTTTTGTGTTAATTCGTTTCGATTCATACGTGTTTGCGCTCTCGTTAGTTTCGCTCAACTCAATAAAATCATATCGTTATGTAGATTTATGTGTATGTATATAGTTTTATTTTTTTTATAATAGTAAATTTGAATATCAACCTAAAACAATCTACCATATCCTTTGCGGTAACGCTGTTGCCTTGCCCTGTTCTGTGAGTAGCTACGACACATTGCGGGCATCACAACTTGGGAATTCAAACGATGCTGGCTATAACTATTCCTAGTAGTATAAGGCTAACTGAGCAGGTCTTTGATTTCTTTATGCATGTGACATAAGAAATCCACATAGCTCGCTGATCCGTCTGTCCCGCGGTCTTCGATAAGGAAATGTCGGAATACACTTTCGAGCTTATCATTTTGCCGAACGCATGTCACCTAAAAGAAAAGAAATACTTGCTTTAAAATCTAGTTCACTCGCCAACAAGCCCGTTCTTACCCTCATGTATCTTGTCCTTTCGTGCATTATGGTGTCAATAATTTTTTGCACTCGTCTCGCCAGTGGAGTATCACCAACAATAGCAAACCGCTCGGCGTTCACTTGTTGCGTACACTGGACATTGAACAGTGGCTGAACAAACGATTGTGCCAGCGACTGACCGAGCCAGAAGAACAAGTAGACACCATTTTCCAGAATGTAAGCGCCATCTTCGGCCATTTTCTCGTGAGTGACACGCATAGGTAAGGGTAGATCGTTCTCATCGGGTTCGACATTGTGAATTGGAATGAATCTCGGATAGAAGAAGGTAACAGACATTTGCAGGTCCATTGAGAGAACAAATTGGATAACATAAGATCTATCATCGGTGGTCATATCGGAGCCGCCGGATATGGCGTCGTTCTTAATCAGACACGACACATAGAGCGGAAGCAGTTTCAGACACTCGGGCAGAATTAGCTGTCCCGCTGATGTTGGCGATGTACAATGCTTCCGGTAGCATGCCAATATCTGAGCCGATCGATGTATTAGATTGTCTTTGACAGCCTTGGGTGTAAGCTCCATCAGCTTGAACATGGATTGTTTGGCGAAGAATAATATAATTGTATCTAGGTCACAACTCTTGAATACATCAGCTATTGTTGTGGTCACTTTGAGTGCTAGATTGAGAACACGCAGACGCCGCTGACCACCACTCGATGTGTAAAGCAGAGCAATCTGCAGGTAGATATTCTCCTCAGGAGGCAGCTTGTCGTCGTGCTTAATCTCGATAGCAATTGCTTTGTTGCAGTCTGAAAAATAAGCAAATAAATAAATTCCTGTCAGAGAAAATGGATTATATTCACTTACCAACACTAGCCAATTCAACATCCGTTGTGTTGGACATGAAAAAGTGGCCGTAAAAGTCTGTTGCACGAATGCCAGCTGAAGTTCTTACACGCATAACTGCATCGAAGGCGATGGGACGTGAAACATTTTTAATTATGTCTTCGATTAGGCGCTTTCCATCAAGTTCAGCCTAAAAAAAACATGAGTTACGCAAGTTGAAAGTGCACGAAAAATATTTTTTTAATAGCATTTCTTTACCTAAGTAAACTTTATATTAAGGGAAGGGGGTCTTTAAAAAAGGCACTATGGTATTAAGAGGTCTTCAGGTGCAACTGAAAACAACTGAGGCTCTTTCAAAAGAGGTGAATTAGAGAGCCAGAGATCTAACTCAGTCCTCATCCTTAATGGAGCCATCGCAAGGTTCAGTTCTCTTACTTAACAAAAATTTTACCAATATAAAAATTAGAAGAGACGCTACTGATCAATGACACTCTCAGAGGGCTTGTCAGACCCTCGCGGAGGTGGGGACCGTGACTTTTTTTTTCTTTAGGTGACGATGGCCGGATCGGGTTAGATATTGCAGAGTTTATTCGTGTTTTATTTCTTTGTTTTAACACTTTCCTATTTTTTTGGCTTTCTTTTCGCTTTGAAAAAAATAGACAAATTTTTCAGTTCACACCCAATTAATATGTGCAGTGGCCTGTTATATAGGAGAGCTTAAAGCCAATCAAATTAAAGTTACTTTGCCAATGATAATGCTAACATTTGTAAATTTTTGTTTGAATTTTGTCTTGGAATTATCACGTCTTCATAATGACAAGAAATTTTCTGATAAGAAATACTTATTTTCTAATGACGATTTTCGAAATCATCACACTTTAAACACATCTTTTTTAATGTACGTTTCATGTTTAATCGGCCGTTCTCAAGCCCTGTTTTTGGGAAAATGTGACGTTATTTGACCTGAAAAATTGTAAACTTGAAAAGGTGCCATTTCAAGCTACTGCGCCTTTCAGTTACTTTTTGTTTCTCAAAAAATGACTTGAGTTTGGAAAAAGCTCTATTGCTGACAGCTTTTTCTACATTTTAAGAGCTTTTTCGACCTTACCACGGCCACTATATCCTCCTGATCTTAACATCACCCTTGTGGACAATTAGTCCGTCAAATTGCCGAAAGTACGTTAAATATGAAAGATGTCAGCAGCCGAGCATACACGCAATATTCACACGTCGATGATTACTTAACTTAGGTTAAGTTTGAACTTTGAAGGTAGATCCTCCGTTTGCGAGTTCATTAGTCTGGGAAGATAGACCGGGGTTTCATCTTCTGTTTTTGGAACAAGAACAGTTTTAAAACCAATCTTACCATCCCTTATTGAAAGTTAGCAGACTCTCGAGCTTAAGTCAGTGCAACTACTTTTTTCATAGGGCCTGGACAATTTTGTGAAGTCAATAAAAGTCTTCTTCAGACATTTTCTAAAAGCCTAGTCCGAATCGAATCCAAAGAAGTCTGGCTTTATACACCTGTACAGCATTGCTCCAAAAAAATTTATCCCGAACTCTGCCCCAAAAGGCCTAATACGCTTACCAACCTGGACATAACTTAATTGTAAATCCTCACTGGGATTTCTAGCGTCTTTCACCAGACTTTACATGCAGACTTTTTTAAGAGCGATACGATGAATCCTGTCTTAAAATAATCACATATTGGCGGCCTTTCCTTCGTTTTAGGAAGAATATCGTCGGCGAAAAAATCATCCCATCGGCAAACAAAGCCGTATCCCTCCAGAGAAGATCCTTGTCTTTCTCACGCACACTTGAGTAAAAATATGGCTCCAGGATTTTACCAGGGAAGACCCAAATTGCAGGAGAACCAGGAAGGCTCTCCTGATTAATAATAAATAATCTAATCTCATCTAGTCGAGGGTTACAGAGATCTCTCGAATCTGAAACCAAGCCAAGGAAACAGGATTTTGTGTTAGCCCATGCCAAAAGGGCTGACATATGAGTTCTCGAATGGAAAAGTCGTGGGATCTATATAGGAATTCCCGATCCAGAACACCGTTGGAGCCAAGAGGATCCGCCAACCTAGTATGTAATGTAAGACTACTTATAAGAAAAATTACAGAACGTCTGATCTGGACAACTGGATATCGTACCAAGGAAAGAACCTCCCTTGGTTTAATATTGTCAGGACCAGGTATACGAATCGCACACCAAATGAATAATGCTTTGGCATATTTATAAGAAAACGGACCCCTTTGCGTAATTATAAAACAAGAACTACATAACAGACTTACCTGGAAATATGTGTACTTGTAGACTTCTCCGCCCGTCAAACGTGATACTTGTCCGATTGTTGCAATATCAATGTACGAGTTATTGAATAGGAACAAATCAACAGAGCATCCAACTTGCACACACTCCTGGCCCAAATTATTGTATTCGGTTATCTGTGGCGTTAGAATAGTCTTTTCCTTTTCCGTACCCAACAGTTTCCGGTCGTCGCGATTTCGAAGTTTACCCGGTGCTTCATGAATCGGAAGCGACGAATTGAACACGAGCAGTTTGCCAGCGCAATTTGATGCTTTCAGTGCCTCTAGACCAGCTTGAATCGCTGGCAATAGAATAGTCTCGGTTTCTTTTGTGTCGACAAACATTTTCGGGATTTGGTCCATCAGAGCGTCGATCAGACCCTCAGATTCCTCCGGATCAACAAGGAATCCATCCAAAAGTGGCATAAACATATCAGTTATATCGCCCACAACCATCATTTGGGGTTGTGCTAAATTGCTCTTGATATTGTAGAAATGAACAGTACTGTTGTATGTGATGAAACCGACACGCATTTTGGATTTCTCTTGACCCTGATCGACGGGGAAATGCTTTAGAATATTCTTGATCTCTTGACAAAGAAGATGTACAAGTCCCGATTTGACATTGTTGTAGGAGACATCGATGATGAAAACAAACGCTGGAATTTCAGGCGGAGTGTTGTTCTATTGGGGTGAGGTAATTATTAGGCGACTCTCGGGGAAAAATTTACTACTCAACTTACCCGGCAATAGTCTTTAGTGGCGACGAATTCGTAAGTTCCCAAAACCAGTTCAGGCCGTTCGTATTTATCAACTCGCTGTCCGGTATGATCAAGATGTTGGAAGTACTCGGTAGGAACTAAAAGTGGATAATTTTTTATGTTTTTGGTTTGGATCTCCTACACAGTTTGGAGGAGTCTCACCTTCTGTAGAGACCTTGCACATCAAACATTGGAACCGACGACCAGCATCGACAAACTGCATATTCGGCGACATGTACGCCTTGCAACGATGGCAACGAATCGGACCCAATTCGCCAAAATCAACAATCGGTGCATCGTATTCACCTTCAGCAGTCTTCGCATATGGTGACACGATCAGGGAGAAGGGCAAAGCCGTAGTCTTGAGCAGATCTGCTGTGGATGGAACACAATACAAGGACGATCTGGAATGGCAGACAAATAAATGAACATCTTAGCTATTCATGAAAGAATAGAGGTAGAGGCGCTTACCTAACCAAACGTGGGCTCGAGTTTCCTTGATCTTGAACAACAAATTTCGTAGTTACCAACGGCGGCAACAGGCCAGGTTGATTGGTAACAAACGCACCTCCAGCACTTCGTTGGTTTTCAATCATCACCTGTATGGGATTTGGCATCTGATCGGGATCCAAGCGACGTTGCATTGCCGCTGGCTGCTGCTGATATTGTTGATTGTACATGCCAGGAGGTTGCTAATCATGAAATATTTTTTTTTTTATAAAAGCTTTGATAGAATTATTAGGTCGTTTGCTTACATTGAAACCTCTTCCAGGTTGGCCAGACATCTGACCAGGTTGAGGCGGATACGAGGGCATCTGTCCTGGTTGTTGCGGAACCGGTCCTGCTTGATATTGCAGTGCTCCGCTTCCCTGTTGGAAGGGCATTTGACCAGGTTGTGGAGGAAGTTGTCCGGGCATTGGGGGTAGTTGGCCAGGCATTGGAGGGAGCTGTCCGGACATTGGGGGGAGTTGTCCTGGCATTGGAGGATGTTGTCCCGGCATTTGCATTTGGCCAGGTTGTGGAGGCATCGGCATCTGTCCCGGTTGTGGGGGCATTTGCATTTGACCAGACTGAGGTGGCATTCGCATCTGACCCGGCTGGGTAGGGATTTGACCAGGCCGTGGAGGCATCTGCATCTGACCGGGTTGTGGAGGCATCTGACCAGGCTGTGGAGGCATCTGCATCTGACCAGGCTGTGGAGGCATTTGCAAATGTCCGGGTTGTAGAGGCATCTGACCAGGCTGTGGAGGCATTTGCATTTGTCCGGGTTGTGGAGGCATCTGACCAGGCTGTGGAGGCATCTGCGTTTGACCAGGTTTTGGAGGCATCTGCATTTGACCAGGCTGTGGGGGCATCTGCATTTGACCAAGCTGTGGAGGCATTCTACCCGGCTGTGAGGGCATTTGCATCTGACCTGGTTGCGTCTGCCCGGGTTGAGGTGGCATTTGCCCGGGTTGTGGTGGCATCTGTCCGGGTTGGGTTTGCATTTGTTGACCTGGCCTTGGAGGCCCAAACTGCATTGGTGGCTGAATTTGCTGTTGTGGTTGATGTTGTTGCTGCTGTTGTTGTTGTTGAGGTGGTGGTTGTTGCTGTTGCTGTGGTGGTTGTTGTTGTTGCTGCTGCTGTGGTTGTTGTTGTTGTTGCTGCTGTTGCGGTTGTTGCTGTGGTTGTTGTTGCTGGGTTTGTTGTTGTTGCTGCTGCTGCGGTTGTTGCAACTCATTTTGCTGCTGTGGATAGTTGGATTGCGAAGAGGGTGGCAAAACTTGTGGTGGATATTGCGAAGCAATTGCCGCTTTTCTCTGTGCATCTTGTGGTTTTTGTTGTTCTCCAGCCTGGGGTGGCATAAACGGAGATGACTGTGAAGAAATGAAATTAAAAAAATGTTGGTTTGTTTTGTTAATTGAATAATTTGATACGAGGCTCAGTTGGCGGTTGTAAAACAAACCGAATTAATAAAACTAAAACCGACTGCAGTGCTCGACGTTCATAGATAAGATTGGGGCAGTCATGGTCGATGTACTCTGCCGACGATTGGAAAATTATTATCTCATCAAAATGTAACAATAAGAAAAAAAAAAAGTGTTTATAGTTTATAGTTTTAAAAGAGTTTTATTAAACAACGTATTATCGCATTAGTTTTGCCAGTAGTTCAGCCTTATCACTGCGCCTAATTGTGGTTTAGTTTCTAGAGGTCCATATTAAGAAGAGCTTATCTAGGCTAGTCTAAAAAAGAGTGATAACGCCATTAAGGATTATAAATTTATTTCACAAACCAGGTTGGATTCATCATATGGCTTTGAGTATAGAAAAGTGGAAAAAAATATGATACACTTAGATCCCGCTTCATCTCTCTGTAAATTTACCGGTTAGCTTGACCTCCACAGAAATATGTAAAGTTCTTTAATATGTTTGCCTCTTTGTGTTAAATGGCGGTGGAAATCTTGCTCGTCCTTATGATGGTATGACACTACATTTTTTATTTAATTTTTTCTCATTGCTAATGAATTTAAAGGAGCCACACAAATTGAACATACAAATTTCCAATGAGAGTGAGCGTTATGCAACAGTCCCAAAAATTGGAAAAATTGAGTAGATACATACGTAAGAAAATATGAGCAACATTAGTTTCGTTCCCGTACCTGTCCTGTTTGAAATTTCCCCTCCCTACGAAATTTAGCCCAAGAAATTGCTTTAGGCAGAATTATGAAAAGTGGCATAGCGGCGGCAATAAAGTTGGACAACAGCAGATGACATTCAGGTGTTAGCTATAGCGACTCGGGAAATTTGTACTTTTGAACAACTTTTGCTGTTTCTATAATTTGAGTCCTTTTTATGTGAAGTTTCAAAAGAATGTTTTTATCAATTTTAAACATAAGAAACCTAAAGTCAGTAAATATTATGCATCAGACAATAATCCAAGTATTTCAAGTACTTCTTAATGAATGCATGTTTTATCAACCGCTATAACTTTTTCCTTAACATTGGCTTTGACGTTTAAAATGTGGGTAGTTTTTGGTGCACAAAGCGTTCCTTTACTTTTGGTCAGTTTTTCCTCTCACTGAGAGATTTTTAGGGTCTACTCATAGCTATCATCGGATTGCATCATTGAAAAAATCGTTTTAATGTTTGTTATTAGACGTTTGAGCAAACAGTATTGGCTGTTATTGGTATCAAAATGAAGCTTATAGGTTGCACAATTTTTTCCGTAACAAAAATACATAAATTTCGTTTAAACTTTTATGTAAACTCGCTTTTACTATTTCACTGAGAGAAATCGATTTCAAGGAACGGCTGATTTTGATTTGTGTTTTTGCGACAAAATCGTTCCACTGAAAGGCATTTCATTCTCTTTCTATTCTCAACTGGCAGTTTTCCTATCACTGATCAACTCCAACCTCAAACGCCTTTAGCTGTTTGTTGGCACTGACAAAAATTTTCAATGATTGCTATGAATGACTTGTCAGAAAACCGAAAACATTGTTCCACTTATTTGTTCCAATGATGCTATCCGATGATAGCTATGATTAGACCCTAAGAAAAAATGAGCAACATGAGTTTTGGTCCCGTACCTGTCTTAAACTTCACAAAACTGCCCAAACCTACGAAAACTAGCCAAATCCTGTTCCCGTACACGGGTTTTGTGTAGCTTTGGACAGGGGAGAGAGCCAAAATGAGAGTTTGAAATTTCCTCTCCCCCTATGTTTTTGAGGCCATAACCCATAACTTTTGAAAGCGTGTCCCCTCTTTTCTTATCTCCGGTGTTGTTTGGACAAATCATATGAAAAAAATCACAAGTATCAGAAATTATCCAAAATTTAAAGGAAAATTATGGCGAATTTTAAATTTTCAAAACTTTTTAGCCCCAAAAACAGAAAAGCATTTTCAAAAAATATTTTTTTAAGTCTTCTAGTATTTTAACGGTAAAAGCAATTTTTTTCAGATTTGGTTAAAGTAAAACTTGCAAAAAGCAGGATTAAAAAAAGTTTAAATCGGCCTTTCAATCTAAGTTTTTTGAAGCCTATTTAAAAAACGAAATAAAAAAAGGACTTGTTATACCGTTTACGTAAAAACCGGTGGCCATAGAATTTAACAAAAACATCCAATGCTAGCGCAAATAGCGCTATTGGAAAAAAGTCTAACGGAAACTAAAAAAAAAAATCTAAATAGTTGTTTCATGGATTTGAAATTTGAAAATTATAATAAAGATCAAAGGAAAGTATGTCTCCACCTCAATCTCCTAATTCTGTTTCTGTTTCTGTTCCTGTTCCTTGTGACAATGCGGCTTAAACGGTATAAAGTATAAATTTGAAATAAATAACTGACATACTCCATCTTCTGAGATTTTATGCAAAGCTATAGCGAACTTCGAAGATTTGACTAAAAAAACGTAAAAACATCTTCGAAAAAGATTTTTTAAAGCTTGCTAGTCTGTTAACGGTTATGTGACAATCTTTTTTAAAAAAGAATAAACAGAGTGGCGCAACAGGTGAACCTGGGTCAACTTCTCAACATGCACGCTGTGTGTGTTAATTTCTTCTTTCTCTCTTTACTTACAAGGGAATCTACAATTTTTTGCCGAATCACGATGCTTTGAGAAGTTTTTCAAGACAAATGATACTCTCAGAGGGCTTGTCAGAACCTCACGGAGGTGGGGACAGTGAAAAAGAAGGAGTCTTTTTTTGTTTTTTTTAGGGGACGATGATAGGATTCGAACCCAGACCTCCGCTGGCGTAGTAAGCACACACACTAACCACTACGCTCCGGCAACACAGTCTGAAAAAAATACTTTGTTTGGAAATTTCTAGCCAAAAATCTCTTGGAAAAATCTCACCACCAAACATAAGGCGGAAGACAGTGCGCTGAAAGGTCAGACATATGGCGGCAGGAAAACGCGCGACTTCGGACTAGATGCACAAGCGTTCAAATAGTAGACAACACATGATTACGGCTACGACAATCCGTCGCGAGACTCGATTTGCTACAAATTTCCGAATTGCGACTTTTTCAAGCCGCAAGACCGAAAATTATTTTATTTTTTTTAACGATTAAAGCCGATGGCTTTCACCACCGGAATTTTTTTTTTACCGGAATTTACCGGAATCGCCCCTAAAATGAGTGTTGGATGTTTAATGAACCGCACGGAAAATTATTGTTCGTGTCTTGAGTGTGGTCGCTGCAAGATATCGCGCTGTTTTTTGTCGCGCGTTTTTCTATCACCCTGTGTCCCAAGCCTTACTTTACTTTTATTTCTTTGATAAATAAAGTGGTTTAGTGTGTGGTTAATAAGTGAAATTGAATTTTATTCGACGAACAACAGGAAAAATATTACATAATTGGTCTAATTCTGTTTGACACATGTTGCAAATATCTGCTCGACTTTGGGCAAGATCTAAGAAACTACTGATCTTATTTTGTTTATTTTGAACGCATTAATGCGGGACATAAGGCCTATAATCTGCAATTTAGATTAAATTAATATCTTTGAAACTTTCGGAAAAAATGGTGAAAGATTAACTGAATTCACATTTTTTTGTGCATCTTTGTCCGGAATAGGCTCAGAAAGTACTGCTGATACAAGGGAAAAAATGACGCTTACTTAAGAAAGACATAAACGGCTATGGCATAGGCATATTTTTTCTCTACCTTAAGACGTTTTCAAATAAATAACCAAAAATAATTGTTCTCCGTAGAAGATCAACTAGACGCGAATAGATCCAACAGAAGATATCACGATTCCAAGCAGAGTCGAAACTAGTCGAAACATAGAGACGCAGTTTGAGTGAGTGCGTTTCTGTATGCGTTTTGTAAACGGAATAAAAATGTGGAATACGAAGTTAGAATTAGGTACGATTTGTACTACCTTTTATCTTGGGAGTAGGAAGTAGTACGAATGGAATATTCCGAATACTGAATGAATAAAGAGACGTGAAACGGAATGATCAGAGTATTAAGAATGAATAAAAACACGATTTTATAAAAGATTTTTTGGACAAAATAGTTGGAAGTAATAGCGACACGCACCCGTTACGTCTGTGTGAAGAAGGAAATTGGTTTCTTTTGAAACACGTTAAAGCTTTGCTGTGTGTGGTGTGGAAGTCTGTCAGTTGAACTACATTTAAAACGCGCACACTGATTCGAAAACTCGACTATTCAAATCGGTGTGCGCGGAAACTCTGGCGCTGTCTCTGATTCGACTTCATTTCCACTCGATTATTCAAGGAACAAGATGCAAGAGATGATTAAACGAATAAAGCCCGACGCAGACTGGTTGATGTTGTTAAAGGATGTGGCAGAACCTGCAAAAAAAGTTTAATGCACTGAGCTGTGCACCCTGCAACAGAATAGTGAATGTTAATGTTGCTGGCTGATGTTGATTAACTTGTTCTACTTTCAGCTTCGTGGACTGAAAACACATCAATATTGTTTGCGTTATTTTGCTTCGTAAAATTAAAAAACGGTTAAATTTAAAATTAAAAATAAATTTCTTCTCCACAATTAACGCGAATCTGGAAAAAAGGTTTTTGACGTTATCGTTGCGAGATTTCGGTTTGCTCTTTGATGTGAAAAACAAAATGAGATGTTAATTCTCAGAAATATATGCCTTCCGGTTGTTGTTGTTTTTGCCGGTGTCCTGTATAAATTTATATCTGCATATACACAACTTCCCGCTTACGACAAACACAAAAGCGGGTGTTGTCTCTATTTTACTGAGTAACAGCTTCCTAGGTGCCGTGTAGTTTTCGGCTTCTGACCTATCAATATACTGGATCATACCTTAAGTATCCAATAGAATGTAAGTCCCTAAATATGAGGATCTAAATCGGAATGACGCATAATTCGATAAGGATGCATTCGGAGAGATAGGTACATGTAAAAGGTAGATTTTATAACTACTGGTCAGGGCATAATAATCGGCCAACCTTAACTTTGATAACAAGCGCCGAGCGAGGAGCTCTTCATATTTAATCAGATGCACCTAGATTTTTTTCCAGTTGGTAGACAAATGACTTGACTCTTGAGATTTCTGATTTGATTGTCAAGTACCCAAATGCTTCGAAGAGCAAAAGAAGCTGATTTTAAGCTTGAACCAGCGCCACCATGCGTACGTGTCAAATTTATCGTGACGGCCAAGTGGGGTTCATTTATACGCGGATTCGGGCGCATTACTTCTGCACCTACCCCAGTAGGCCAAAGGCGAATAGGCTCAATAGCCCGTAAAATCGCATTGACCACTATATTCCGTGGTTGGAAATGAAGAGAACTAGACCAAAATATGTGATTTCACAACCTTCTTGGAGACGAGATAATACATCGAGCAGCAAAATCCATTTACAGTTTTCAGCTAACACAAAAAGAGTATTACGATTGTTGACCACCAATCTTAAGATGCAGTGTTTAGCTCAGTTCTCTATCGTTGAAATCGGAGCCCGAAATGTGATCATTTTAAACACAAAAGCTTCTTAAGACATTAACAAAATTCTTAAAGTAATCTGCTACTTACTGTTTTTGGTGGCGGCATATGCGGCATTCCTGGTAAACTTGGACTGGCGGCTGTCATCTGAGCCGATTGGTTGGAATGCGTCCTTGGTGGGAACGAGTTTTCATTCGGTCTCGGCGGTTCACTTGGGAAACCAGCCTTCTGAGGGCCTGCGAATTGGGCTGCGCCTTGTGTCTGCTGCAGAGGAGGTGTGGGTGCACTTGATCGCATGGGTGGCATTTGCGGCGGCATCCCTGTTTGAGATGGAGGACCACCCTGCGGAGCTCTTTGCATGGGCGGTGGCCCAGCATTTTGAGGCTGTGATGTGGGTGGCATAGGTCCATTGGGATAGCCCATCATTCCAACCGAGTTATTATTCGGTATAATGTTGTTATTGCCACCAATTGTGCTATCAGACCCATTGCCCATCGGTGGTGGGGGCAGGTTCCCACCTGCAGTGGGGTAGCCCTTCATTGCGTTGACAGACATGCCACCCATTGAATTGACCAACTAAAAAAGGGCGACTGATTATCGGTGGTGTCGATGAAATATTATTGTAAACATTTTACCTGCTGCTGGTAGTTTCCATTCAACATTGCCTGCGATTGTGGAGGCATTCCTGATGGTGGTCCACCAACCGGAGGCTGTTGTTGTTGCTGCTGCTGCGGTGGTTGTGGCCATCCTTGGGGTGGGTACTGTTGCCCGTAAGGTGAAGGATTCATAATTTTCTTTAACGATTTGCCTCACAATTCAATTAAATAACACATAAAATCACAAACTTTTGTATCGATACTTTCACCACCCTTTACGAAGGTGGCCAACACGACTTATCGATGATGTTGTCACACACAAATAGACGACCGAAACAATTGATTTCCGCTAACGTAGGCGAATAAAATCAGTTCTGGACTGCAGGATTGGATATTCTTTTGGTTGACTTTGTATTGAAGCAAATGATTTTATGTTATTTGATGCAGTTTTTGTTAATTTAAAATTAATGAAGCATCCACGTCAGAGCACTATTTTGCAGCCAAGAATTTTATTCCAACTTGTTCTGTTCGAAAGTGTCGAGTGTCGAATGAACGAATTTGAGCTGTCATACCGTGCCACGTAAAACTGCTAGAACTTAACGATATGTCAGGTAAGTATTTGACATGTTTGCCGAGTTCAGTGAGAAAAAAAATAGGAGTATTTGCTTGCGTTAAAATTGTATAAACACTTTTTTGTAATTGATGCCGATTTTAAATTGACAAACAAGTTATTTTTAGGAATTGAACAAGAGATGATTTAAACATTTTCGATTAGCTTATCATTTTAAAGTTGAGAATTTAATTGACAACCAAACAGTCAAGAAAATTCCCCCTGATTTTTGATGGTTTTCGTTCTTTATGTGGCATAAAAGTTCATAACTCAAGCAAAAATCACAGTTTTGTCTTCCGTTTCTGATTTTGGATTTATTCAAAAATTTCTCCAGAAAAAAATTTTGGTAAAGAAAATGTAGAAAGACTATCAAATGCCTTCGATTTTTTTTTTCAGCGATGAAAATTACAGTTGTCATCAAACGCGACAGGAATCGCACTTGTACCTATTAAGCCGCGTTGTCACAAGGAACAGGAACAGAAACAGAATTTGCTTGCCTATTATACTGTTCTGTTATGCATCAGTTCTGGGTACATTGAACTTCTTCAGAGACCTCACAAGAGAAACAATGGTCTGCGTCTGTCACTCTCATAATACCCGCACAGATTTATGAAGGGATTTATTTTAAGTCGCTTGCGGAGAAGATCTAAATTTGTATGGTAAATCTCTAAACTAACGGGAGACTAGTTAAGGATCTTTGTTAATGAAAAATCTTCGGTTGAGCCATAGAACTGCACATACATATTCCAAATGACATTATGTATTATACCACCTACCCTGTATGTAGGTACCCTACCAATCGCCTATATGACAGTTGCCTCTGTTACAGGCTATCTAAAGCTTAGATTAGACTGCATGTCATTTTGGCATATCTAACGTACCAAAGAAGAAAAATCCTGTAAATACTTTTCTCCTTATGTCAAATATGCCAAAATGACATACAGTCTAATCTAAGCTTAAGCTCAGATTGGATTGCTTGCAATTTTGCATATTTAGAGCAAGCGGATTGCCCCTTGTTTTCCCTTTACTGCCAAGCCAATTGACGTATCTTATTGGCTGCCGTATCGCGCAATACATTGGACTGCATGCATTCACCAAATACATGCTGGCAAGCAAGTCAGCTGTTCTTGGAAACTGTGAATTCCAACTATCGAGCTCTTGACACTGCATGCCTGTGTAAGGTCAAATCACGTTTTTTGCCTTTTTTGTTTACATTTCACTTCCATTTCGAAGACGCACTTATTTCCTATTAAGTATGGAAACCCCCGATCTTCTCGGTTGCAAAATTCACAAACAAGTCGTAATATACAACGAATGTGTGGAATTTTCATCGAAATACCAAGATCATTTTTTAACTTGAGACATTCAGGCATTTGTGGGCCTTGCGTAAAAATGCTGTCATAATACTTAGTTTTGCGTTTACATGCGATGCCTGAGCATTATTGATGATGTCTGTCAAATAAGCTGGTATTTTCTCACGTTTTGACATTTAAGGCATTCCGAAAAGTAGTAACCACACTTTATGATACTTTTGGCCTCTTGAGTTAGCAGTCCAAAAGAATGACTTGATTCGGGATTACAACATAACATCCAAACATATTTTTCTGAATTTTGGAATTTTATCTGGCGTTGTATTATTGAAACAAGAGCTATGCTATAGGGCAATAACATTTTTTTCCAACTTGATACTTGCTTTGAATGATTGTGTCAGTAGTACTGATTCTGGATTGATGGAAAAAAGCAGATTTTCCTTCTTTTCACAAGAAGACCTGTCAAACAAGTTACAGAATAAACAGTTTCACAAAAGCTTCCGAAAATAATGGACGACTTATAGAACAGCATATAATAATGCCGGAAAAATTGTCATTATGCTTAGATTAGACTGTATGCCATTTTGGCAAATTTGACGTACACCTAAGAAAAAAAATGATGAAAATATTTGTCTTCTTACGCCAAATATGTCAAAATGACATGCAGTTTAATCTAAGCTTTAAGCGTACAGTCAAATACAATGTGTCCACCGGGCACTTATCCGAAATCAATATAAACCTTTATTAAATCCTCCAAAAATCGCACATTTTACCATACAAACTTAAATCCTCTCGGCAAGTGATTAATAATTAATCCTCTCATAAATCCCTTTCACTTTTTCACAAACCTATTTTCTGCACCTTTGTAACAGTCTGAGAATCAAAAAAGGAAACAGAAACTGACCTGTACTACAGATCTGTCACAAGTACGTTTACGATTTTTACAGTGAAAATCGTTTTTCGCTCCTCGGAAATGTCATCGCCACTCTCTTTTGAGAGTCAAAATGACAGAAACAGAGTGTTCGTGTCAAATGAGTTCTAAATTTGTCCGATGTAGCCACTTTGGGATTTATTTTTAAACGTCTCCCAATAATACTTTTTTAATTGCCGGTGGGTTACAGCCGCTAAAGCCAAAATCAGAGTATCACATTAATTTGCTGAATGTAGTACCAATATCGTGTGCTAGACGCAGCAAGAAAAGTGCAATAAAATCCATTTTTTCTTCCTCTGAACGCTTTCTGTTACATATGTCAAATGTCTACGAGAAAAAAAATATATTTGGCCCAAATTATCTGTCACCACGAATCAAGTGCGAGTGCTGCTGGTAGGCTAGACAAGAAATTTTCAATTTTACAAAATTCAAAAGCTGCCTTCAGTTCGTCGCAGTACCTCCTTGTATTTTCTTTCACATCACACCATCCAATCAACGAATAAATTTTTATAAAATGTCCGCGAACGATAAAAAAAATTCTGTTGCCAAAAACGATGATCTCGATGAACTTTTGGACGGTAAGCGCCCCGAGGGCATGGCTGAAACGCAAAATTTCATTATGTAATTTTGTAGATGCGTTAAAAGACTTTGAGAAAACAGATCAGACCGCACAATCATCATCAAAACCAGATACCACTGTCGCTGACACTGACGACCAAAATGCGTTTTTCATGTAATCACTCAATTGCCTTAAGTGTTGTTTGTTCTTCGTCAAGCCTGCAAAACATGGCAGTCTTACTTGTCACAATTCACTTATAACTTTTACTTTGGCGATTTTACAGAGAACAAGCGAAGTTGTTCGGCGAACGGATGAACGCTCTCGTTGGTCAACCCGATGGAGGAGAGGAACAATTGACTGAACAAATTATGGCCGGTTTCAAGAAAATGGCTGAAGCAACAGCTATTGCCATTCAAGGCGAGAGCACAGCCAACGACGAGGAAGTGAAGAAGTACTCTGATAGTATATCGGAAGCGCTCAAGGTTGGCATGGCTTTGCCGGTGTTTGATATGCAATCAATGTTTTTTCTTCCCCAGGGCATGAATGAAGCTTCGGGAACCCTACAGGGTGGAATCACTGAAGCAGACGTTGCCAAATTGTTCTCTGGACTTGATTTGGAAGAGGTATGTACATGAATTTGAATCAAGTGGACTTTACTAAAATATTAAGGCACATGCTAAACAAAAAGTTATATCCAGGAGCCTTAAAATGAGCATCTTCGGGGTGTCACCGAAAAATTTGATGGTTATAAAATTGCTTTTCCATGTAATGGCATAACACTTGCGGTATCTGCGGTATCTTTTCACGGTACCTGCTTATGTTAAGTTGTTGCTCTTCAACGTTTGTGTTTGGCACAAATACTACTCTTCCCCTTTTGTAGAAAGGTGGTTTAGGATCAACTTTAGATATGCAGACGATTCGATAAATCATTGCAAGAGACGAAAAAGAGCTTAATGTAATGTTAAATTAGGCCTGAGAATAAATACCTAAAAAATCAAGGCAATGGTGACAACCCTACAAAATATTCTAGCGCGGTTACTATTGTTATCGGTAACGCTAGGATAGAGCAAGTCCAAAACAACAAATTGGGTCAGACAACAGAAATAAAACGTATAATAGAAAAAGCAACATCAGTTTTCAGCGAATTGAGGACGGTTCTATGTAGTCTTGATATCCAATTACCCCTTAAAAAAAGGATTCTAAAAAGTTACGTTTGATCCACACTACTGCACGGTTCACCTCCTGTGTAACTGTCCGGCCCTATCGACCTTGAGAAGGAAAATTCTAGGTGAATACTTCTTCGAATATCTAAACTATCTAGCTAGACTCGACCTTATGGAGGAAAGAATAATGACCTTTATCTTCTTTTACTGGACTGGACTCGTCCGGGCCATCCATGAGGCTAACTCTTACTTAAGGAGCAATAGGCATGGACTTATACCGAAATTGGTTGCTCTTGCCTTGTCTTCTTCTATAGAACTATTTCTTACTGACTTCCGACTTCCTTGTTGACGCGGGTTCACACCGAAAACGGTTACCTTCGAATTCAAGTTATTCCCTCGAATTCATACCAACCCCTCCCCTCCCAGGCTGAAGGCAAATTCCATAGTTACCAGACACTTTTCATCGGAAAAACAACTCACTGAAACCCTCGACTCTGCTGACAGTGGTTCCTATCTTAACGGTACCCCCAGCCTCCTTTACCCTTTTTCGGGTAAGTCCCTTACCAATCCAACATTGATTGATGATCTTTCGAGGCAACCACACGGCTAACACCGTTGCTGGTTGCCTCGACCTTTCTCATCCAAAACGGGTAGTCATCATTTAGTTCATCGGGCTGGTAAATCCGGTCCTACAACTGGTATAACAATGGACCTCTAAGTGTGTCTCCTGCCTGGCGGAAACAGTCACCTAACCTAACCTAACTTGCTACTAAAGTGGTATGTGCTTGCATAAGACAGAAACAGATTAGAAGTTATAGGCGTTTTATGGCCCTACTATTTCAGTGAAGCAACTTAAATGATTTTAATCGGGTCACGAAAACACTTAAGATTTCAGACCCGCCACATTTTGCCTTTAAATCTCGAAAAATTGTCTGTCTAAATTTTTTTTTTTCAAACGGTATAATTAAAGCTTGGAAAATTACTCGCGTTCTTGCAGTTTTCTCCGTATTTTTTGGATTTAAAATCCATAAAACGTCTATTTAGAATCTTTTTACGAAGACTTAATTATTTTCTTTTTTTATTTTTAAGTACTTTGCGCTAGAAATGGCTTTTTTGCCAATGCTCTGGGTACAGGTGTTTCGGTTAGCGGCAATGAATGCGTTTTTTTAACAGGGTTTATAAACCATTTGAAAAAAATTTAAGTTAGAAGCGAAATTTTCGAAAGATCCAATAAACATTAAAAATCTCTTATCACGTTTTATACATCGACGAAGCATGCTTTCTTTTGCAAAACTTGTCAACCAACCTACACGAACTTCACTCTGATTCCGCTAAGACATAAAACCCGACGCTACCTCTACACTTTCAAACAGACTTATAGATTTGGGCTACTGTACACTGACATAAAAATAACAAAGAAATTGCACTTGGACCTACGGAAACTCGTGGTTCCAACTGTGGTTTTCTTATAATCATCATTGTCAACATCCTTTTATGTCCACAGTTGAACGTATGCCTCTTCTAAGGTTTTCCATCGGGTTCTGTTTTGCACTGTATGAGTCCAAGTTCAAGTTTTTTCTTCTGATGTCGTCGCTCCATCGTGATGGTGGTCTTATAAGTATCCTGAAAATTTCTAGAGAGAGACAGACGTGCTTAAGAAAGTTCCGAGTGATTATAACAAAATAAATTAAATTAATTGTTTTTTATCAATATCTGCTAATTCACAACTAATGTGGATTGTAGTGCGTTGAAGTATGGAAAATTGTACGAAGTGTAAGAAGACAATACGTGGTGAAACGGGCGTAAGATGTGCTGGCGTATGCAAGAAAATCTTTCACACCGCAGCGGGTTGTTGTGGATTGGATTCGTACAGTGCAAATATTTTAGAGACATGTAAAAACATTAGATTCATGTGTGAGGATTGTGTTTTATATATTTATAATGTAGTTCTGGTTTTAAAGGACATGACAATCACGGTTAAAAAGAATAGTGAATATCTAAAAGAATATAAAAACGAATTTGAGTCTGCGTTAGAAAATAACAAACGGGAAATAATGCAACTACTGCAAGCGATTGAGGAGAGTATGCAAGGAGGATTCAGCAAATTAAAAGTGCTCAAGAAATTTGTGAGAAGAGTGTCGGGGAAATAAAAAAAATGAGTGATATCGGTAAAGCTTTTAAGGAACAAGGAGAAAGAATATGTGACGATGTGAAAAAAATTGCGAACATTAACAATGCGGTGATGGAAAGTGTAAAGGAGATGAAAGTAGATATCGTCAAAGAGTTAAAGTGCAGTGAAAAAAACAAAAGCTCCTATGCTGGCCAACTTAAGAAGCCAGTGGGTGCGAGTGCACCAGTTATATTAAAACCAAAAGCAAAATGACAAAGTGAGCAAACAAAATGTGAAATAAAAGAAAAAATTAAACCATCAGCACTCAATGTTGGTGTGAGTGGAATAGCAAACAGACAAGACGGTGCGGTTGCTATTCGATGTAATACCGATGAAGCGCGGTCAAAATTAGCTTTTGAATTGAGAGAAAAATTGAGTGAAAAATACGATGTGCATTTACCGAAAGTTCGACTTCCTAAAATTCTAATTACGGGTCTAAGTGAAAATATGGAAGGGGAAAAAATTGTAGAGGCAATAAAAAATCAAAACAAAATTGAGTGCTATGAAATAAAGTGCTTAAAAGTGTACAAGTCATTTAAAAACCAGCGGGTGTATAATGCTATAATTGAAGTAGATGGTAAAGGCTTTGAAAGTATACTGAAATTAAAGAAATTAAATATTGAGTGGGTTAGATGTCCAGTCTATGAAAGTTTGACGGTATTAAGATGTTTCAAATGCTGGGGATTTAACCACACATCTACGCGTTGCAGTGCTAGTGCCCAGGTATGTGCAAAGTGCGGTGAAGAAGGTCATTCTTTTAAAACCTGCCAGAATGACAAAAAATGTGTAAATTGCAAAAAGGCGAAAGAACATCTTAATTTAAGTGAAATAGATATAAATCACGATTGCAGAGATAGCTGCTGTCGTACCCTTCAACGAAAGCTTAAAATTGAAAACGAGAGGATTTGGTATTAGCAATTAGCGTCCCCAGTTAAAGGATTATATTTAAATATAGAGGGGAAAGTAAATTCAACCCAATTCGAAGTGGTTGCAATAAAAAGTCCAGCGATCTTTTTGTCCATCTGTTGTCTGCAGTTCGGGCTATGTGTCTAGCCCATCTCCTCTTTGCTGTCCTAATGTGTGTTATTATATCCATCACTCTTGCTATCGTGCAGGTTCCTGCGTAAATACGCAGGTTTTCTTATTCGTTCGCCCAATAGCGGCTTTTTTAATAAAGTGATTAAAATGTTATGACCTGAAACAAGTTGCAAATGTTCATTTTTTCATTCCTTAATTATTAAATACTTTACAATATTTTTAAAAAATCCGATATTCTTATGAAAATGCAATATTACGTAATATTGTTGCTGTGGGTTTCTATTTTCTTCTTTCTGGCTATAAAACTTTTCAAGATAAATGCAATCACATTTTTGTCTTTTACCATCAAAATTCAAACTGCAATTAAACCGTTTCATGTACATCTTCTTATGGTTCCTCTCCGTTCCGGAGGTTGAAAATTATCAATGCAAGTGTTTGTTTGTTACGTTTCGAAATATTTCTGTAGTTGAAAGATTAAGCCATTCTCTTAGGTTTGACATCCATGTTGATCTCTGTCGTCCAACGCTCCTTCTTCCTTCGATCTTCCCTTGCAGAATCAATTGGAGAAGTCTATATTTATTGTTTCTTAGGATGTGTTGGAGAATAATTTCTCTCTTCAATCCTATTCTTCTTTAAACTTCATTATTTGTGATTCTGTCAACCCAGGAAATTCTTCTTATCGTTGCGCTGCTTAGTGTCCATGTTTCTGAACCATGTAAAAGAACCGATCAGATGTAGCATTTGATCAACCTTACTTTTAGCTTTAAATTTATTTCTCTGCTTGTGAATACTTTTTTCAGTTTACAGAAAGCTGATCTCGATTCTTCTATTCTGCACTGTATTTCTTTGTTGGGATTCGCACCGTTGTTTATTATTGTTCCTAGGTATTTTATGCTGTTTACTCTTTCTACTTCCACGTTATTTAATTTAAGTTCGTAGTTTTGTGGCACTTGACTTTTGTCAAACACTATGAATTTTGTTTTGCTCGTGTTTATTTTTAATCCAAACTTGTTGCTCTCGCTGCTTAGTTTGTTCATGATTGTGGTTAGTCTTCCACGTGTGGTTGGTCTTCCATGCTGCTTGCTATTATAACCGCGTCATCTGCGTATCTGATCAAAGTTCCGTTTACTTTTATTCCTCCAACTGGATGTGTTAAAATATTTTTGAAAATTTCTTCACTGTACATATTATCAACGGGGATATCATTTTTCTACGACTCACCGTTCAAAAGTAACGTGTGCGACGGACAACGGACTGATACCATAAGAGGTCCCGAGGTCCATTTCCACTTTTGGACGGACCGCTAAAAAAAAACTACATAACTACACTACTAGCAAATTTAACCCGTGGCACCTTTCATATTCATTTCCAGGGCGCCGAAAGTGACGAAAATCCTTTCCTCCCGTTCATGGAAGGCATGATGCAAAGTTTACTTTCAGCAGAGATCTTGTTGCCTGGAATCAAGGACCTATTGGAAAAATATCCTAAATACCTCGAGGAAAATGGTGATAAAATCAGTGCGAGCGACAAAGAAAGGTAAGAGGGTTTCTCGCTTGGAAGAGAGTTTCAACTCTTATCATTTGCATTTTAAATAGATACGAGAAACAACTTGACTTGTACAAAGTGATTTGTAATCGATTGGAATCGGAGAACCCCAATCAAACGCCCAAGGAAAAACGAGAAAACTATAAACTAGTCATGGACGATATGCGTAAGCTTCAGGAATACGGTCAACCACCAGAGGAAATTGTCGGAGAGCTGCCAGACATGTCAGCATTAGATCCAGCAGCAGCCGCAGGCAACCCTCAGTGTCCCATGATGTAGTATTACAAGCACCCTTATCAGATCAGCGCATGTTTTTTAGTTTGTTAATTTTTTTTTGTGGAAGTTGTAATGTTTTAGTTTATATTTTTATTAAACACTGGTGAAACGAATAGAATTTGCAAACTTGTGTTTTTATATCAATTTGGGGGTGTATGGCGGGGATTACTTTAAATTATGTTGAGTTGCTTTTAATTCAATATTGTTCCTAGCAAGAGACTGGCAGTTTTGTTGAACATTTCATCAAGCTGGACTTTAAATTATCCTACCCAGCTTTTTTAGCTGATCAGACAAAGTAGGTCTGAAAGTTCGTTAAAGATTAAAGAAAAATAATTCAAAACTTGAAGGTAATTTTACTTATTTTATTGGTCAGCCAAGTTCTTTTGGATATTTTACAAGAAGAATCGTCTTCTCGATTCCATTGCGTGTCGCTTATTCGATATAATCCAAGCGTAGTCTCCAGTCTTGCTGTCGAATGTTCCCTCTTGCAAGGAACGCAATTTCAAAGTGAATCGCGGTCCCAACTCCCTGAGTTTTGCCTTTTTGCCCTCCTTCGTAAACTCATACCGATGGTGGCGGAAGAAGATGAAATCGCGTTGGTTATGAAAAGTAGCAGCCCGCCGACCACGGAATTCCGGATCATGGTGGAATAGGGCTCCCAACATTCTGGCTACGGTCAGACCCAAGCGTGTTGTGAAATTAGTTAAAATCACCTCTGGCCTGTGCTTTGTGATTTCCTTGTGGTCACGACGCATATGTTCGGTTATCTTGACGTTACTTAGCTTAAAGTGTGCCGTCGGACCATTTGGCAAATGGATGACCAACAAACCATTTGGTTTCCTACGATTCTCATTGATGACGACAATGTCGGTGAAGTTCTCACGAATCGCGCTCTGTACCATCTTCTTCACCGAAGATTTGTTGCGGATCTTCACCAAGGCATTGACGAATATCCTGGACAGTTCTAGGCCAAACTTCCTGGTTAGGGTCACCGGATTATCAGCGAATGTAATAAGTATTTTCGGCTCGTAGGTTCCTTCGAAGTATGCACTAAAGTCGTCGGTTTCTAGTTCCTTGCGCAGTTCTTCGTTGTCCGAGTCTTCTATGTTTGTAACAGCTGTTTGATCGGGTTCCCGAAGGCTTTCAATAGTGTGACCGGGATTTGCAGGAACGCCTTCCTTTCTACGTTTTCTGCGCGCCGCCTTTTGCTTTTTCTTCTTCTCTTGCTTGATTTTCTTGAACAAAGCATTTCGCTTCTCCTTGTTACGGATCAGGCTGAGTGGATTTATGACTGGCATGCGGACCTCTTCCTCATTGTCATCATCGTCACCGTCTTCATCGTCAGCAGACTGCTCTTGATTTATCTCGTTGTCCGAGTCTTTGTCAGGTTCCTCATTGGGATCATCTTTTGATTGCGCCTTGGAGATGGTCGTTGGCTCCTCATCAAAACTAGAATCACTGTCCGAATCCGAATCCATTATAAAAACGATTTTATAAAACAAAATTAAAATTCTTCAAACCGCGCACGTGTTGATGTTTGGCAAAAAACCGAAGAGTGACGTTTGTCTTTTCTTCAAATGTGACATAAACTCTGGCTGCATTCAACTAGGAATATCTGAAAATGGATCCGTTCCGTGATATTCCAGTTTGACTACACAGGTGACATCTATTGGACATTTTTGGCAACCCAGTGAAAAGAGCTCTTAACTAAATTGACAGTTTTCATTTTATTTACATAAGTGCGGTTTTCATTTGGTTTATACTAACCTAACTCAAATTTTATTTCTCAAAATAAAACTGAGGTTGAACGGTGGCCACCAAACTGGCGCTTCCCCTCACGATCGTAATTCTGACACATAAGGTTACAAAAACTTGCAGCAGTTTCATCATTCATATTAAACACATTGAATCACTGTCGCCGTTTGATGCTCATCTTTCATCATTATTTTTTTCTGCCGTTTTCAAGTCGCACGTAATAAATTCATTTAAAAACACATTTCGCGGCACTAAATCTAAAGCTTTTATTAGACTGCATACCATGTTGGCATATTTGATGTAAGAAGAAAAATATTTGCACCATTTTTCGTCTTATGTACGTCAAATATCCAAAAATGGCATGCAGGCTAAACTAAGCTTTAGATTTTACTGCATGTCATTTTGGCATATTTGACGTAAGAAGAAAAATATTTGCTGAATTTTTCTTTTTAGATACGTCAAATATGCCAAAATAGCATGCAGTCTAATCTAAGCCTAATTCATAATTTGATTGTCCTTTGATTTTGACAGGTTGTTATTTAAAAGGCATTCAGAAAAATTACATAACATTGCATGACGCATATTGACATATAAAAATTACAGAAAAAATGCGTGTCCATCTGATCTCGTCCTTAAGAGGACAAAATATGACAGACACTCGTGACGGATGCCACTTAACGTAGCCTTATAGTCCGGGCAGATCTACGCCTCAGGCGATAAGCATCGTAAGCTAGCTGCTCTGTAGCCAACTAGTCGTCTCTTCTTCTTCTCACTTTTGTGGACCACCTGAGTTTCGTCACCCCTTCATCCATCCACTCTAGATGACTCAGCCATCTCTGAGTATTGACTCTTCTGACTAGGTCGAAGTCCCTGTACAGCCCCATACTGCTCGATATTTGACGTTCCTAAAAAGAAAATTGCGGCAAATATTTTTCTTCTTACGTTAATTATGCCAAAATTGCATGCAGTCTAATCTAAGCTTCAGAATCTCCTCCTCCATTTATGCAGACGGCACGCGGGACCATCGTCCGAAAGAATTTCCTTTCGAAGCAGCCAAAAGCGTTGTCATCCGCCTTTGAGAGGATCATGCTTCTGCACCATAAAGGAGTACTGGGATTATGAAGATCTTATAAATTGCTCGAAAGAGGGCTCTCTACTCAATTGCCTTCTTAACCCAAAGAAACAGCAATAATTGCCAAGAGAATTCTTCGTTTGATAAGTTTCATTGTCTGAATTCATATCAAAAAACAGGTAGACAAAGTCCCAAACTACCTTAAAGTTATAATAGCTCTCTATGGTGATGTTTTTTGCAAGACGAGTCAGTGCTGAATGTCTTTTCATTATGACATCACATACCTAGTCTTGCCCTCGTTGACTGCTAAGCTCATACCATACTCGCTGCTGCCGTCCCAACACTCAAGAAGGCTTTACTGACAGCACGCTGTGTTTTTCCGATTTTGCCAATGTCGTCTGCACATGCGAGTAATTGCACGGACTTTTGGAAAATTGTGCCTATAGTGTTGGCGCGGGAGTTCTGCACAATTCTTTCAAGTATGATGTTAAAGAATTCACATGAAAGCGCGTCGCCTCGTCTAAATCTTTTTTTGACATCAAAGAGGTCGGTGAGGTCTTAACCGACCTTGTCCGAACAGCTTGAGTTTTCCAACTTCATCCTGCTCACGCTGACGAGTTCGGCACGGATGCCAAAACAAGACATTGCGCTATACAGCTAGTCTTTATAGATGCTGTCATTATGTGCCCTTGAAATCGATAAAAAGGTGGATTTTTTTTAAATTCTGAAGTGTATTTAACTGAAGGTTTGTGCCTTGTGCAAGGTGCGAGAGCGGCCAACTGACGATCAAACTGTCACGTCTGTTGTGAAACAACACTGGTGTAGAGGCTACTCTTCTCTTTGAAAAAATATTTCCATTTCCAAAAACGAAAAATGAAATTTATATTATTACCACGTGTGGTTTTATTGGCGCTCCGGTCGCAGTATATACACCAACCCGCTGTCAAATTTTTTGTTTGCCCAAATTTCCACAGGCGCCTCTTGAATGTGAAGTTAAAAAAAACATGGCGTGTAATTATTTTCGGGATAACGAAAGCAGCGAAGTTTTTCACTGATATATGCATGAAATCTGGTAGATAATTTCACGAATTGCAATTTGTTCGATTCCTCACACTTCACCAAACAGCACCAAAGACTTTGTTCTCGGGTTACGGGCTATATGTCGTGTGTGTACAATAGGAAAGTTTCACGCGTGTGGTTTGTTTCCGAAAACCTTCCCAAAATGTCAACATTGAAAATGCCGCGTTAAACAATTACTCTATAACCCGCCGATAAACGTTAAACGCTGGCTTTTTACTAACTATTTCATGTGACAACGTTACCGATTGTTTATTACTCGATTAAGGCTGTCTTTTTGAGGTGAAAAGAATAGACCCAATCCGTTTTGAGTGCGCATCGGGCGCTAGATGCGGCTGACACCACCTCCATAAGTTGGTGTCAAGTTTATCGAGTCCGATAAAATTCAATTCAAAATGTCTAAAATGAAGCAAGATTTCGATACCGAACAGTTTGAGTACAGGCTAGAAAATCTCAAGGATACACAGGATGGTATACAACAAATGTCATCCTGGTGTCTGCAACAGCGCGGCCATCACAAAAAGATCGTTGCTAGTTGGCTGAATGTTTTAAAAAAAGGTATTAGGCCTTAATTAGGGTTTGTTAATGGGGCGAAGCTGAATTAATGATTAATTTTTCAGTGCGAGTGGAGCATCGACTTGTCTTGTTCTATTTGGCCAACGATGTTATACAGTATAGCAAGAGGAAACGCTATGAGTTCGTCGAGAGCTGGGCGACCGCTTTGCAGAGAGCCACAACTATGGTCCGGTAAGTAGCAACTTGAAAATTTAATGGTTCCACTAGCGAAAAAACAGTTGAAGTTTTTAAAAAAAAATTAATATCAAAAGTTTGTTCAGGATTTGCGTTCTAAACTTGATGTTTATTTTCTAAAGATTTGCTCAGCTAACTTGGTTCGAATCAGCATCACATTTCGCAAATGCCCTAAGTTTCAAGATCCATAAGGTGATGATCTCCGAAGAGTTTAATCTGAACTTCTTGGGTGTTACGCACGTCCAGAAGACTGTTTTCGAAACTATCAAAAAATTCTAGAGGGCTCTTTTTTGTAGGCTTAACCCAAATAACAAAGCTAAATGCTAAAGCATGATTCTACCTATCACAATCTTATCGATTTCCTCATCTGTTTAGGCAAAAAATTGGTGCGCAATATTGGGAACCTAGCCAGTATGATAAATAAGTCGTCAACCCACATTATTTTCTTTCCCGCCCACGCATCCTTTTTTTCGGAACAGGGCAATGCACTGTTCAGTCCACTAAAAACTCGTGAATTTTTTAGAACAATTCACCTTTCTTTTTTCCAAATGAAAAATATCACATCCCACCAAGTCAATACACCTTCAAAATGGAGATAATGGGGTAAATTTTTATGACGATGTTAAAAATTAAAAAAGAAATATGAGCTTGAGTAGCCGCTTTCCTCATTTGGGTGAGAATGTTTGATAAGTCTTCACGCTCCTCTTGGCACGGACGTGTGTTCTCAATCGGCGCTTCAAGAACTTTAAAGCACTCTTATCCTTCGACACCTTAACCAATTCCATTGTCCTCTCCTCGTAGGAAGCATGACCAACAACCTCACGAACCAGATCCTTCATAAATTTGGTGTAACGGGTTTAATTGTTCTTAAGGTGGGAGCCACGAAGGCCTTTGACTTTTTGGTCGCCGCGCCGGTGCATTTAACATTCTTTATTTTGGTTGTTTTTTGTCCCCGGTTGAGACCTATGCAAAGTTTGTTACAAAGAGCCATTTTTCATTAGACTTTAATGGGCGCAAAAGGTTGTAATGCGCATTGTAAAGTGTCTTCAGTTAGCCGAGTCTTAAGCTAAATTCCACAGGCTCCCACTCCAAAGTGGCTCACTTATCCTTCTTCATTTTTCAACTAAGCCCTGTCACCTTTTTTTTGTCCGCTTAAGATAGATTCAAAAACTCTATGTCTCTGGTCTGAAACGTTTATGTTTATTCTTTTTACATATTCTAGCCATCCTTGACGCCCAATGCGCGTTTTTTTTAAGTAGGCCAATGTCACTGAGTCAACCGTTGCACAAATCCGTTGAACGCCTGCAATACTAAATGTCTTTCCAACCTTAGAAATAACATAGAGAACCCATGCTTTGGCACCATCTGGCAAGCTAATGTGATGAGAGTCCTTCAGGATACCCTTGAAGCTTGAGATAGGACATTATAACTCCAGATACTGGGTTCTTATTTGCCTTCACTCGGATTTTGTACGCACAGATTGCATAAGCAACTGTGCGATTCCTTAGTCTTAGCACCTAACATAAGCTTCGAAAACTCCTTTCTTTTCTTTGTCATGCGAATACTTTGTTCAAATCTTATTACCATTATTAAAGGAATCCGTGATTTTATTCCAATCCCGATAGAATTCTTCAAGTTAACCCAACTCGACGAGACAACTTTGCGTAGCTCATGTCTATAAATCCCGTCATATTCGACCTTGCAACAGGCGTCAGGTATAAATTATTATATAATGTCCCTAGAAGTTATAGAGACGAGCTCGTGCGTGGTTTAGTACTCATTCAAATCCTGCTGATTTTTACGGGCAGGGCATAGCTTTTTTTGGTTTTGTGCCCACCAGTTGAGGCACTTCTAGCAGCCAACCTCTGTTGCTGCCTTAATAAGAGGTCTGGCGAAATCGTATTCTATGCATTTAATGCTATGACGATTATATATTTCTTAATGTCAGACTTTTTCATACAAACGATGTTTTGACCTCTTTTTAGAATTTTTTAAAGATTTCAAACCCATAAAACAACTGTTTTGAATTTTTTTTTTGAATTGGCATTAGAACTTGGTGCACGGCTTGGTTCTTTTGTTGCACAGACAAAGTGTGAAAATTGGCTCAATCCGTCAACGGCCGCGCCTACTATTGGCTTCAATGTGAGACAAGCTCTATTTCACTTTTTTTCAAATTCCTTTTGGTTAGCCTTCAGTGAGACAAGGCACAGGAACTTAAATTTTGGTACTGCTTAATGTTGGCCTAAGACCTTTAACAAGGCAAAAATTGGCCAAAATGTATGAACGATCAAACTATAATGATCGTCAACCGAGGATATCTAGTTGTCCTTCTTTGAAGGATAGGAATATGCCTGTTGATATTCGACAGTGTTGAGGTTGGGACAAATGCGATGGAATAAAACTCCATACTTTGAAGATACCGACTTTGGATAACCGAAACTATGTATCCAAGGGGCGAGAACCAACGACGAACATGATGGCGAATAAAACGAAACGTATTTTGCCCCTTAGGGCACATTATTTTCCAATAGTTTAGAAAAAAAAATTTACGACAAATATTAAAGATATTAGATACTATTTGCTAAGTTAGCTCCATACAAACGGTTTTGTTACATACATACAGTTTTGAGCTCCGCCTACTTTTAAGGGAGGTTTTAGGAAAAAACTGTTTTTATCTGAAGTAATTTTCTCTTTTACCGTATTTGCTCATGATTCTAACGAAATTACAATTAATTGAATTTAATTTTAAGCCCATGCCCACTTTTGGGGCCAAGAAACTTTAAGATTTGGTGTTACATGGTATATAGGGTCGGGTATATAAAAGTTTGTCACAGACAAACTCTTGCACTTACTACTTGTTGATACTACGTTGGGATCCTCACCCAGCATGGTACCCAACGGGTTGGTCGTAACTATTTTATAACTTTTAATTAGGCCAATTAGATATTTGTAGCTTAACCTGGTTCCAAGAAAGATACGATTTTTGTTGCTGTTTTCCGAAACTAGCGAGCACACTACAACGGCCGAACAGGGCACCCTGCGTGTTGATTGAAGCTTTTTTGTTACGCCAAACTCAAATATGGTGGCCACCGATTTGGGGTACCATGGCAGTGCGAATATTTGATCAGTTCTGGAGGCGTTAACATTGTTACATATACTAGAAAATAAGCCTCTGTACATGCACCTACCATTCTTGAAGATCGGGCAAACAATGCTGAAATTTCATTCATCGGGGTAATTTACATGCAACCATGTCTGGTAGAAATGTTTGTACATGCTTCTGGCGAAATCGTCGTCAGCCGCTTTGAAAAGTCTGGTATCTATTAGGCTTAAACTTCTTCGTCCAGTTTGGATGGCGAGATTGGAACGAAATTGAAACAAAATCATTATTACCGCTAAGATACTAAAGGGTGGTTAAATTTCAAGGGCCGATGTTGATTTTGAATAAAACACAAATTATTTAGGAAATTATTGTCGTTTCTTTTTATTATGATAATATTGGTATGGTTCAATTATATATGGAACAAAATATCGGCCAAATGGCCGCCGTAACCTCGGCGGCACACCTCCATCTCCGATGGTCCGAATTTTCGATGACGCTGAAGCATAATTGAGGTTCTATGCCGTAAATGTGCCGAATTATCTCATCCTTTATGTTTTAAATTGTTGCTGGCTCATCGACGTACACCTTTTCTTTCAAATAACCCCAAAGAAAAAAATCCAACGGTGTCAAATCACATGATCTTGGCGGCCAATTGACATCGCCAGCACGTGAGATAACACGGAAATTAAATTTGTCGCGCAAGAAGCCATTGTTTCGTTAGCTGTGTGGCAAGTGGCACCGTCCTGTTGAAACCACATATCGTCCAGATTCACATCTTCCAATTCGGGCCATAAAAGTTCGTTATCACGAGCGTGAGAGGTGCAATTGTTGGGCACGAAGACGAGGTGGGGTGGACGGCTCTTCAGCCACACTATCGCGAACAGCAGCAATATTTCCTGCAGCACGAGCTGTGCGAGCCGAGCATGCACTGCTGTTTTCACATTTCCTACAGACCCGGTTTGCTCAAATTTTTGCACGATTTTTCCGATTGTACGCAATTTCGGACTATTAAATTGACCGAAAAAATCACGAAGTGCACAAAATGCATTTTGATTTGAACGCCTGTTTTCATAATAAGCCTTAATAACTTCAGCGTGTTGCTCGATTGTGTATCTTTCCATGGTTCAAATTGAGTTGGTCTGAAATTGAGGAATAAAAATGAAATGCAAAAAAAACTTGACGGTTAGGTGTGGTTCATTTTTTTCACAGATTTTCCGGGCCGGGGCGTTGGTGTCCATCCGCTCTAGATGACCCAGCCATCGTAGACGTTGTGTTTTGACTCTTTTGGCTAGGTCGGTATCGCTGTACAGCCCGTACAGTTCGATGTTATATCTCCTCCTCCACTCTCCACTCTAACTACCTCAAAGTTATAGCTGTCGATGGTGATGTTTTGTCCAAGACGTCGGTGTTGGGTGTCTTTTCTTGATGACAGCATATACTTGGTTTTGCCCTCATTGACTGCTAAACCCATATTCGCCGCTTCCGTCCCAATACTCACGAAGGCTTCACTGACATCATGCATTGTTCTACCGATTATGTCAATGTCGTCTGCGTATGCGAGTAGTTGAACAGACTTTTGAAAGATTGTACCTCTGGTGTTGGCGCGAGAGTTCTGCACAATTCTCTCAAGTATGATGTTAAAAAAGTCACATGACAGACGTCGCCTTGTCTAAATCCTTTTTTGACATCAAAGGGGTCGGTGAGGTCTTTGTCGACCTTGACGGAACAGGTCATCGCCAGCGGATTTAAAAAGTTCGGCAGCTAGGCCGTCTGCTCCGGCTGCTTTGTTGTACTTGAGCTTAGACACAGCAACTTTCACCTCCTCCAGGTCGGGTGGGCGGTATCGTTCGTATGCTTCGTCGTTAACGTCTTCGCCCGGGTTGAATGGTTCGTTCTGCCTGAGAGCGGTATTTGGTTCGTCCTCGCCGTTATACAGTCTGCAGAAGTGGTCTTTCCAAATCCTCAGCACCGACTGCGGGGCAAACTTAGCAAAGCGTAATATCTTTAATATTTTTCACAGATTTTTTTTTCGATTTGGAGTGAACTTTCCGAGAGATCGTATTTTCAAAGATCTAACATGTTCAAGTGGGCATGGTTGACATTGTGGGCTGTCCAATTTTTGCCTTCTTAAAGGTTTTGGGCCATTATTGCTCTGCACCAAAATTCGAGGTCCTAACTTGACCAAAAAGCATTTTGAAAGAAAATGTGAAATAGAGGTTATCTTACATTTAAGCCAGTAGTGAGTGTGGCCATTGGCGGATTTAACCAATTTTCACGCTTTGTCTGCGCAAAATAAGAACCAAGATACATTCCAAGTTTGAGCATCCCAGCTAATTTTAAAGACGTTAAAACTTCACACATACGGACAGACGGACATGGCATAATCGATTAACCTGTCGGTCTCTATAATATCTATCTTATACTCTTAAAGTTCTTGGCGGTCTACGGTGATTATTTCAATGTGTTACAAACTATGCATTCCAATTAATGTACCCTAGGTCGGGTATAAAAAGTTATGGTGAAAACGACAATTTAATTTTTTTTTTAAATTATCTAACTTTCGCTCTTGTTCGCTTTGTACGCTTTGTACTTTGAACAAATCTGTACAGAAACTAGAAGATTTAGCCTAACCGGGTTTCATCCACTTAAAGAGCCTTGCCAAGTTTTAGCGATTTAATTGCTGAAGTAACTTCATATGTTTTTAATCTTCCCTTCAATCTCGTCGTCCGCTGGGATTTTCTTTTTCAGTAAGTATGTATGCGTTTGAATAAGTTAAGGCCCTCATCAATAATTTAATATTTAATTTGACACTATTACCAGAATAAAATAGTTTTAACTTCTTGTCGTGGCATGATTGCCAAAAGTTTAGTGTAATTTCATTTCTAATTGCGCTTTCTTTTTAATTGCTTTCTACATATAATAGCCCCTTGTGCTAGAACTACAAACGTTTAGGGACAGCTAGTATTTTTTTAGTCCCGTTGCCTTACGGATTGTTAATATAAATTAAACGTGTTTCAGATTTTTCTTTAAGTTAAGTAAGCCTCTTATCGCAGTCAATGAAGCTCGCGGTTATTTATTTTCCCGTGAATTCACAAAACATTTTTATTTTTAATATTTTAATGTGTTAAAATTTATTTTAATCAAAATGAGCTCGATTGTTTTCTGATTAAAGGACAATCGATTTACTTATGTAGTTTGTATTTGATCTGCAGGTAATTGTGAAGTAAATCAATAAGAAAGGATAAAGCCTTATCCGTCCGTTTTAGCCCTTTAATTTCAAGCTAAAAGAGCTTAAAAATAGTTGCTGAGCTGGGAGAATATTGGAACATGTCAAGTTTAAAAGCTATACGAATATGCCCATAGAGTCTTCCACTACCTACTGGCTGTACTTGCGACTACCACCATTTAAAAAAAGAAAAAACAAAATTTACAATATTTAATTTAACATTTTAACACTTGACAATTAGCTTATTGGCTAACTTTAACTTTAACGTTAACTATTGCGATAGAACACGGACTTTGGCGTGACTTGGCATTACTTTCAAATTGTCTGCAAGGCTTAGGTAAAAAAATTTACCTTAGTACTGACCACGCGAAAATGAACTTTTTCGGCGTAGGATCATAGTATGGGACAAAATCCTTTTACAAAATTCTGTTTTCAAAATTTTGTTTTCCTAAATTCTGAAAGTTTTTTGTACATACTTTCACCAGGCAATAAGAATGCATGTATGGGGTCGTACCGTCCCCCTTTAAGCCCCTGTCTGTTCCTTTTTTTATTAAAAAGCATATTTTTTTATTGTCTTAGTCAGAATATTAAAAGAAGATTAATTCTAAAAAACTATTTTTTATATGCACAATTTTGAAAACAGAATTACCTTAGTTTATACACCCAAAATTGGTTCTAACCCAATTATAGTTTGCCTGCATCCTAGTAGGCATAATGCCCTCGTCAACCCTGTTTACTGTTGAATTTGTGGATGGGTGCGAGCATAAACAATAAGCAAGATTTTTTCATCTATGTTGATCTTGATAAATTTGTGTCTTCCAATAATTAAACTTGGAAGTATGGCGGCAAAGTGAATACTATACTTAAATGCGTCCAATTGAAACACCTTGGCTTTAACCTAGGCCTCGAAAAACACCTAAGGTCGCAACTTAGTCCGAAACAGTGTCACTAAACCATATTTAATGCAACAAGAAAGTTCTGCTATATTGTTTTACAACAACAAAAAAGACATTTTTATACACGACCCAGGGTATATTAATTTTAATGCATAGTTTGTAACACAGTGAAATAATCACCGTAGACTCCTAAGACCTTTTAGAGATATGATCGAGACCGACAGGTGTTTCGATTAAGCCGTGTCCGTCCGTTCGCCGTCTGTCCGTATGTGTGAAGGTTTAAAGTCTTTAAAATTGAGCTAGGACTCTCAAACTTGGAGTGTATCTTGGTTCTTATTTTGTACAAAGTGTGAAAATTGGTAAAATCCGTCAACGGCCACGCCTACTACTGGCTTCAATGTAAGACAACCCCTATTTCAAATTTTCTTTCAAAATGCCTTTTGGTCAAGTTAGGCATTTTGAAAGAAATTCCTACAAAGCGTAGGAACTCATATTTTGGTATAGAGCAATAAGGCCCAAAACCTCTAAGAAGGTTGGACAGCCCACAATATCGACCATGCCCAGAAAAGTTGGACAGCCCACAATATCGAACATGCCCACTTTTAACATGTAAGATTTTTAAAAACCCGATTTCTCGGAAAGTTCATTCCAAATCGAAAAAAAATTATATGACAAATATTGTAGACATTACTATTTGCTAAGTTTGCTCCATGCAAAGTTTTGAACTCCAACCACTTTTAGGGGGCGTTTTTAAGAAAAGACAATATTTTCCGAAATAATTTTGGGTTTTAAAGCACTTTTTCATGATTCTAACTAAATTGCAATTATTTGATTTTAATTTTTAGCCCAGTCCCACTTTTGGAGGCGTGGCCTTTACAAAAAATATATGAATTCGATTTGGTGTTACACGGTAAATAGGGTCGGGTATATAAAAGTTTGTCAGAGACTAACTCTTGCACTAACTCCCTTGTTTTCTGTCTAATACCATGTCTCCACCGAGCACTAATCGTCGATTAATATAAATCTTTTTTAAAAACTCTATAAATCACGCGATTCACCATACAAATTTAAATCCTCTCGGCAAGCGATTAAAAATAAATCCTCTCATAAATCCCATTCACCATATTAACAAACCTATTTTCTGCACCTTTGTAACAGTTTGAGAATCAAAAAAGGAAACTGATACTGTCCCTGTACGAAAAATCTGTCACAAGTACGTTTTCTATTGTGAATTTTTTACTGAAAAAATCGTCTTCGGTCCTTGGAAATGACATCGCCACTCTCTTTTGGGAGCCAAAACGACAGAAACAGAGTTTTCGTGTCAAATTATTCCTATATTTGTCCGATGGATCCACTTTGGGATTTATTTTAATCAACTCCCGCTAATCTTCTTTTAATTACCGGTGGAGATATAGTATAACTTCGACAATAAATGACCAAAACTTAATATTTTCAAGTATTTTATAGAAGTATCTCTCTCACTACACGCGTTCACTTAAATGTCAAAACAAACGTACGCAAAAATCCACCAGTAGTCGTGCAGAGTTGCTAACAAGATTCAACCGGGTTTGAGTCGACTCGACATGGAAACTCGAATTCAGTAAGTGACAGATGTTGTGTGGTGTCAGTAGTTTCTGTCTGTTTAAAGCACGTAAAAGCTGGTAAAAGCGCTGCTATGTTTGATAATACTCTCATCTATCAGCTGAACATTTAAAAAGTCTCGGGCGCTGGTATTCGACTTTTTTTCCGCTCGATTACTCAACTCTTGCATGAGAACAGGGTTACACGATTAAAGCCTTCAGTCCAATGAGTCCATTATGGTGACGGACATAACGGGTTCGGAGTCGGAGTACACAACTGACGGATTAGTAAAATACACACGTTCTTATGGAAAGAAACTTACGTCACGTACCTGCTTTTCACTTTCCAACGTGTATATTGAACTGATATTGAACAGCCAAACACGTTTTTTTATCTCCCATCCTATAGGACAGGAGGTATATTACGGTTGCCACATAGTTTGAAACACGGTGACACAAATAATAATGGTAGACCCCCAAGACCTTAATCGAATAAGTTACATCCGTCCGTCCGTCTGTATGTCACATGCTTTTAGGCCTTAAATTATGAGCTATGATGCTGTAATTTCAAACGTAGGCTCCACGTCATGCGAAGCAGTACAAGTGTAAAAACTTTTGTAATCCGCCCAAAGCCACGCCCACAATCGGTCTAAATGTGCAACTACCTCCAGAGCTTTCAAAACGCTAAGACTTCTTAAAAGGCTGAAATTTGGCATTTAGCATCTCCTAATGAATGTAAGATACAAAAAAGAAAAATTTAATTGGTTAACATCTTCCAGTGGGCGTGGCATCTATTTTAAAGGTAAATTTTCAAATGCATTTTACTCAATATTTTTGATTCAAATTGGAAAAATATTGCTTAATATTTTATGTAGAAAACATTTAGTTCTTCATTTTGTTAATGCACGACTTAAGGCCACGCCTACATTTGTGGGCAGAATCGAAGGCAAACCTAAAATTTTCCAGAAAAACGTAATTTCGACTGACCTTAAGCCTAATACAGGGAAGCATGAAACAAAAAATTAGCAGGTAAGGTCAACGAGATTTCACTCCAGATTTCTTTCATACAAAGTTATTATCCGCGCCCCCTTTTTGAGGTTGATTTTTTAAAAATATTGAATTTGAACAAAACGAATGAATTTTACGTGCACTTAAGCGTAACTTGGAAATATCTGTTAATGTTGATAGTTCGTAATAAGGGGCGGTTGCCCCACGCCCCTTTTCGAAGTTTGCACTACTTATAAAATGTCAAAAAATTATAATAACATTAGCATTTTACAATGTGGGATAGAATGGGGAATTTAACGGTCCGTTTTACGGACTGTAACTGCGTACACACTGTTGCACTTACTCACTGGTTTTATTTTGAAAATTATCTGGCGTTTTATTTGTGAAGCAAAAGGGACAAATGAGTATAAAGGGACTAATTTTAAAGGGACAAATGACGTTTATCCAACCGAAAAGCCCATGAGTTATCCTTATCAGTTGTGACGGGTTGTCAACATAAGCTGTCAATTCTCAAAAATCATACCTATTATTGTTTTCATCAATGTCCTTTGTAAAATTATATTACATACATTCCGATTACGACAAAACCAAAGTTTTTGCTTTAATCAAAATAATGTCTAAAATGTATTAGAAAATCCGAGAACACAACATTCATGGTTTTGTTTTTCAAATTCAACGCGGACAAAGCGGCGGGTAACGGCTAGTGTTACATATAACATTTTTATTTTGTTATCATATTATAATGTTTTTATTACATAATTATTTTTCTTTTTTTCCAACCACAGAGATGACAAAGTGCGGCATAAAATATTTCGAATATTCAAAATATGGGAGCAAAGAGGCATCTACAGTGAAGAATACCTTAGCGACCTTGGTGGTTTGCTAAGTATGAATCCTTCAAAAAAATCTCAGGCTACTAACAGTGTAGATTTAAATTCTGATGAATTTCAAGTAAGATTTCCAAAAAGAATATTTCTTTTTTATTATTTTCTATATTACCATTTTCTTGTAACAGTGTTCTACATTGATCTCAAACATAAGAGATTGTGTAAATTTATCCGCGCTGACAGACAAAAGTTTTAAAAATATGCCCAAGGCACCAAATTGTGATATTGAAAACATTAAGACAGCGCTCAAAGGTATGAATAATTAATTTTTTCTCCTTTTTACAATTATTGAGCGATATAAACAACAATAATTTAGATAAAACCCATTCGGACGATGTTGAAAATGAACTTGAAAGGTACGCTTCGAACATAGAAGCCCACAAAAAATATTTAGCCGCTGAAATCAGAAGTCGAAAAGCTGTGCTTGCGAACTTAGAAACAGCGATAACCTTTTACGCCAACCAAAGGGGCGAAGTTAAAGTTGTAGTTAGTGTAAGTAGAAGACTTGTTGAGAAATTATAACCATTAAGTCAAGCAAATCATTTTTTTGCAGGCTTATAAGAATTTTGGCAGCAGAATAAAGTTGGTGAAAAAGAAACTCGATGAGATAACACCTAATCTACCTAGTCCTATCCTATCGCCTGACATAAATGCACCGTCGCCGGAGCCGGATTCGGATATCAATCTGCCTGGGGAACAGAACCCCTCAATGGTTGTGAATACTTAGTTATCAATAGTGCATATTTTAACAGACTTTGTATAATTTAGAGTATTTTCAAAAACGCGTTTAACGGCTACACCAGTTACTTGGATGGCAAGCTACCTTTTGACATCAATGACTTCAAGCGAGACGAGAGCCCAAAGAAAAACAGTGGAATAACTGCGAGTACGATACATTTTATTCCTCTTCCGGCTAAACTTTCTTAAAAAATGTCGCCTGCTCTAGATTTTTTCAAAACAACTCCTCTTGTCTTCTTTCAGGCCAACCAATCCAGGTGATAGCGAGCCGATCCGATTCCGACTCGCTGAACGACAGCTTCAGCGGCCCGGATTTTTACAAACCTGAGCCACTCAATCCCATGGGCTCGATAAATCCCTATTCCGCAAGCAGTATATCACTACCTGTGCCGACGGGGCCACCAGAATACTCTTCCTTAGCACGGCCGAATGCACCAGACTTCACATCTTCATCACTGCCGTATGGCGGCCATTCGTCGAATCGTTACAACCCTATGGTGCCGAACTACGGCAATGACAACAGCTACATTTCAAACCCCGCAAACAACCGGTATGATGCCAGCATGCCATTGATGCCACCACCAATGCCGCCATCACTCGCCGGCAGTGGTGGTGGTTCACAAAGTGATGACTTCAATTCGACGTGGGACTTGGACATGTCGTGGACTCCGTTGGATACATCAAACTCATTCAGTCATTGCATGGATACACCGATTTCGCCGCACTTTGATGGCGATAGTATACTTGACGACAATGTTCCAGAATACGACGAACTTGACAATGACATAATACCCATGCAAGATGTTGATCATCGTCAGTTGCATCTGCCGTTGCCGGTTATGCCGCCAATAATGCCGATTTTAGGCCCAAGTAAGAGGAAAATCGGTCGCATAAAGTGTTTGCCATAAATAAAACTTGTGTTTTCAATACAGACAAATCTAGAGCATTGGATATTGACCATAGGAACCTTATATCGCTAACTGGTTCACCGACGCCGCGAGATCACGCAGACAAATACAAGAAGATCAATAAGACTTGGGTGGCGCCCAAAGATAAGGTAAGCATCCATTCCCGATGTCTGAATCTGAGCTTTTGACAAATTTGCGCTTGCAGGATTTCCGCACTCCACAACCTGTTCCACCTGTAAAGGAACAACCTTTGACGGTACAGCCTTCGGGGTCACAGCCAGTGACAACGACAGGAGATATTGACTATCGAACATTGGCTGTACCTAAGGTTGAAAGTGTAAAACCAGTCTCATCAGTGCCACCGCCGCCTCTTAAACCGCCACCAATGTTGATGGGATTGCTGTCGTTTCCACAAGTAATAATTTTGAATTAAAAAATGGATTCCCACAAAAATAACGTTTACTATTTGTAATAGGCAACCGAATCAGAAGGCAGCTCGCAAGAAGGTCAATCCGAAGGCGAAAAGCCAGGTAAAAATAAAAACAGTTTGTGATCAAGTCGTTATAACTCTAATGTCATAAAAAATCTAGTTTCAGAGACTAAGAATGATGAACAAGGCTATGATCCCAGTGATATGGTTGAGAGTATCGATATGGATATGTCCGATGAAGATCTTGAAGACATATTTAGAGGTTTGAAATCACTTGAACAAATTTTGTTTTTTCCCACATTTAGGTTTATGATTTTTTAGCTAGTTGCATTCCTTTTGTAAGAGATTTTAAGCCTTGAAATTAGGTTCCGAAATGCTCTAGATCAATCCTTCGAGGAATAAGCTCTGTTACTTGCTGAAAGTCCCTAAAAACAAAAATGTCGAAATGTAAAATCGAATTGTAAAAAAGTGGAACGGGTACTAGTATCTGAACCAAAGTTCCCAAAATGAAAGTGGGACTTTGGTTCGAATGCTAGCACCTCGGAGACAATCGGAAGATCCTGGGATCAATAGCAGGTCACAGAAATTATTTTTTGGCCCGCCGACTGCAATTTTCAATGATAACAGACATGAGACATGAGATTGGACATTAAGTATGCAGAAACAGATAGACCGAACAAGGCTATCTAAGCTTTGCAGACAAGGGGCTACTTTGCAATAATTGACTAATATTAATAAACAAAATAAAAGTACAGTAAGGAACAGTAACCAACTTTTCACGACAACTGTATAGTAAAAAATTACCGAACTAATTTCTATCGTTCCTAAAGTGTTCGGTTACTATAGTTTCTTCTATGGAGTTATTTTTTTTACAAAAAAGAGAAAAAAAATACAAATACCTGATCAGTTCACTTACATTACAGGCCTGTATGTTCGACCATCTCTAAATTTAAAAAATACTTTTTCCAAATTTAAACTATTATACAATGGCGCTAGCGCATAAATTTGGTATGTAACATTGCCTTGTAACTGTCTTTGAAGTAGCCAAAAAAGTTTAGACTTTTCATAAACCACGCCCTTTTTTTAAAGGATTTTAGATTGAAATGACTGTTTTTCAATAAATGTATATGAAATTCGACAAAAAATGTTATGACAAAAGTTGTAGATACTAGCATTTCCTAACTTCTAAGCATATATTGTATGTGCTCCGCCCACTTTTGTGGGCGTGGCGTTAAAGAAAGTGTTTTATTTTTTTAGTTAAAAATGCGGAGTTTTAGGCCGAAATGTATGCAACCACTTAGTTTAAAGCATTAAACAGTTATATTTTTATATCCTGTCCACTTTTTGGAGGCGTGGCAGTTTTTTTTTTATGGTCGGGTATCTTGCAATTCGTCGTAGATGGACTGAAGCTTTTGTATACGCACTGTTGCACTTTCCCACTTGTTTTTCCTTATACTCTGGGCGCAGGTTTTTTAGTTATCGGTTATAAATTCGGGTTTTTTAATTTTTTTTAAACTGTTTCAGAAAATTTAAAGTTCGAAACGTCAATTTTGAAAGGTCTTAAAAATTTTGAAATTCTTTCGTAAAATTCTTTCGTTTTATATACAAACCTAATTTCATTATAAACAGTAGTAGCGTTAAGATACCAAAATATTTAAAAAAAAATTTTTTAAATGTTTGTGAAGTCTTCGAGCTAAATCTTAGAATCTACTAAATATTTAAAAATTTCTGTAGTTTCCCCGAATATCAGAAACAATACTGACGTATGTGATTTTTCCAAGTCATTTGGCCTTATACTTACTTAAGGTGGCGCTACAGTTCGGGGTGTACCTGGGTCTCAGCCAACAAGCTTCGCAGTCCAGCTCGGTCTCTAGCTAGCCGTCTCCAGTTTCGCACGCGATGTTGGCTGAGGTCCCCTTCAATTTGCGTGCGCTACCTGCGTGTCGGTGCTCCTCTACTGCGCCGTCCCTACGGGGTTAATTTGAAGATTTTCCGGGTCGGGGCGTTGGTGTCCATCCGCTCTAGATGACCCAGCCATCGTAGACGTTGTGTTTTGACTCTTTTGGCTAGGTCGGTGTCGCTGTACAGCCCGTACAGTTCGATGTTATATCTCCTCCTCCACTCTCCGTCTATGCAGACGGGACCGTAAATCGTCCGAAGAATTTTCTTCTCGAAGCAGCCTAAGTTCGGAAAAAGTTTAAGTGGTGTTGGCCCACCGACTTTTTTTTATCCACTAACTGATTTTACAAAATTTCGGCCGATTTGACCTGGGTTGGAATTGGCTATGGTGATCTGTGATTTTCACATTTTGTGACAGTCAATGTGATCAAAAAAAATAATCCGTCTGCGTAAGGTGATCACAAAATTATTGTTCCTAATCGTATCGTTGCTTTATTTAGGCTTGTGCCTTAAGAACACTGATTTTTATTTGTGCATGCAGACAGTCAGCCTAAGAGTAGGCAAAAACACCAACTTACCAGAAAGTTTGAAAACTGGTGACCAGCTGATTTTGATTGTGATTGATCGGGAGCTGTCACAAGAAAATTGTGATGATCGCAGTTTACGCAGACGACATCACTAATCATAGATCACCTTAGTCGATTCCACCCCTGGATTTTTTTTTCCATAGAGTTTTTGCAGGGTTCCTTCAACTGTAATTAAATCGTTATGAATGAATGAACACAAAAAATTGTCCTTGTATGCGACGGACAATGAAGTGATACGACAATAGGTGTTATTTCCTTTTTTGGACGGATCGCTAAAAATAGCAAAAAAGTGCAAAGAAAACGTATGTCCCTCCCTCTATTTCCTAAACTTAAATAAGGGCACACGTTTACCATAGAGCCAAGTGGAATTTGTTGGATTTTTTCATCCTAATATGTATGTGGATATGGGTGTCCTGATTCTAAATATGCTATGAAAAATTGTTGTAAAATATTTGCGCAAAAATAAGAAAGAAATTCCACTTGGCCCTACGGCAAACTCGTTCCAAAATAAGGTACGGACATAGTCCATCTTCTGAAATTTTAATGAAAGTTATAGCGATTTTGAAATAGAGATGTGCTTGTAAACACTTAAGTTGACTGACTTAAATATGCTGCAAATATATTTTAAGTTCATCAACCAAATTTGACGCAAGCACAAACCCATTGAACTTTAACAAAAAAAGTTTTGAAACAAGAAAGTACGGGTCAGGGACAAAACTCTTTAAACAATCCTGCTTTTCAAAATTCTGTATTTAGAAATTCTGAAAATAAAACTTTTACAAGGCGACACAGTAATATAGTATGCAACCCTCTGTCTTTTTTTTACCTTTGCTTTACTTAAATAAAGTGATATCTTGAAAAGGCTGAATTTTGATCTAACTTTTTTAAATAACTATACGAAGGGTATAAAGCTTATGCTTGGTTTCAGTGTGAGAGTTTGCACTTATTATTTATTAAACTTTCAAGAAAGTTAAAAGTCATTACTTGAACCGTTGCTGCTTTTCAGTAAAACTTGATCGAGTGCTCAGCTCGATTCAGTTTCACTTCACTTCCGTTTAATTTTTTTCGTTAGTTTTGAAGGCCACGTTCAACAATTATGCCCCCTTTTACTGTGAAAGTTTAAACTTAGGATCAGTTAAACTTTCACGAAAGTTTTAACTAAGTACCGAGAACGTTGGTGTTTCTCAGTAGAAATTGATCGAGCGCTTATTGTTTTTCGTTAGTTTTCTAGGTCACTTTAAACATCAATTGTCATATGTCAGCCCGTGAAAGGAAGATATCAAGAATTGTACGGTGTTCTTAAAACTTCAATCCGATTTCGGATCGGTTATTCTTTTAAGCAGATATTTGCATCCAAAGTTGAGACAAGTGTGACATTCTTAAGGCAACGTGATTCTTGTGACGTTCACAGTATTTTTAACAAAACTTAATTCCCTTTTTCATCAAAAGTCGTTTCAAACGTTGGCTTAAACGTTAAATACCAGTTTTAACCATCAACAGCGGGCGTTCAAGTTTAACTGCCGTACAAACTCTTGTTTAGATTTTAACTAGCACTGAAAAATTCTTTTTAATTTTGAACGTTAGTTTAAACTTTGAATGTCGCTAAACGGAGTTCAAACTTGCATTGTGAAACCGGGCATAAAAGTCATTATCTAAGCCCATACATATTTTTCAAATTGCTTTAAAGAATCCGTGAAAATATCAGGAAAATATCAGGAATTGTATGCTGACCTCAAACTACAAGCCGATTTGAGATTGCGTATCCTGTTTCAGAGATATTTAAATACTTCCAAAGTTGAGACAGATGTGACATTCTGCGCAAATTTAATTTGAAATTTTCAAGGCAACGTGACGTTCACGGTATTTTTGAATAAGAATTCTGCTGTCATCAAACGTCTTTTGTTTTTATAATTAACTTACGATCCAGGGGTTATGACTACCCCTAAAGACGCAATGTCACAAGGAACAGGAACAGAAACAGAATTTTATACATTAGCAACGCAAAAAGCATTCAGCAAATTTAGGTTTCAGTTGCCAATATATGGGATCCTGTTTCTGTTCCTGTTTTACGTTACTTGTGACAACGCGGCTTAAGATGCGTAGCACATTGCGAGCAGAAAGAATCAGAGGATAGAAAAAAAGAAGAGAAAAATAATTCTCCATTCTAACGCAAATGCTGATGAACCAGTACGGAAAATGAAAACTCTGAAAAGAAACACCAAAGCTTAGCCCGCAAGTTGCCTTTACGGGGAAAACCAATAATATTGCTAGCAGAGCATTTCATAAATGCATCTGGCATATATCTACATAATTGTTGTCCATTCTATTTGCGTATTGGAAGAGAATGAAATGTTTAATATTCGGCCGACCCTAACCTGGATAGCAGACGCCGAACCGAACAGGAAACCGCTGATTTTGAGACAGGCGCTCCCGGATCTTTCGTTTGTTGCTGGTTTTGGCCCGCCCGGATATTTCCATACCGGTACGCACCATATCTGGTGACTCTAAACGTCGGTTAACGACGGACGTTCAAACTTCACTGCGAAACCGGGTATTATAATTATAAATAAAAAATAATTACAATAAGTTTTACTCGCCCAGACAAAGATATAATGTAAAGAATTTTTTCTGAACCGCCAAAAAATATTTGCTTTTAAACTTATCTACTTTTTATCTCTTCTTTTATGATCATTCACTGAACATAATGTGAAAATAAACTGAGTCATCCAAAAGAACACCTGCTGTGTCTGTTACACCTGAGTGCAACATGTTTGAACAGATTCTTTCAAACTATTTACATTGTCTCACTGTTGGATTGGAACTGTCTCACTATTAGTGGCTCTACTAATTTGAATGTGAAGTACTTAAAATATGTATAGAAATACCCTGTTGCAAAGTGCTTAAGATCTTATTAATTTGCAAACGGCACATAGTGCTGCCTGTAATTACATCCCACAATTTACTACATCGAGATTTAAATATTCTAAAACCTTAATTATTAACAATTTCATTAAAAAGAAACTAAAGCGAATATATATTGTTGGTTTAAGTGCATTATTTAAGCAGAGAGAACATGTAGGCTATTTGGACAGATGGAAGTGGGCTGTGGTACAGGTGGTAGGAAAGTAAATATAACTATCTTAAAAATCTAAATAAAAATGAAACATATCAATAAGTTTTATAAGCGTCGTACTTAGTGCAAATACGTCGTATTTGTGTGTTTGCAGCATATACTTGCAAAGTGCATTGGTTTTATTCAAGCAATAGTACACACATCTTGAGTATTTCGAAAATTTTGGAAAACGAAAATTAATACATAAGAGGCAGGGTATTTAAAAAAGTCTTAAGCGTCCTGTATTCGCCATTCTTAAATATTTTCTACTGACATTTATTACTACTCTTTTACTTAAAACAAAATAACTCTTAATTTTTGATATAAATATTAATACTAACGTAACATGCATTTTATAAAATAATTTTAATTTCAATAGAAGTAGCTTCAGAGGAAATTCAACAGAAACAACAAGCTGAGCAACCCACAAACGAACAGCAGCCAAGCGAAGAAGAACACGAAAATAGTAGCCAGGAACAAAGCCAGCAACAAAGTACAGACGAGCAGGATAGTCATCAAGAAGAGCCAGAGGAATATATTCCAGAAGGCTTAGAAGAACTGATCAACAGTCCGACAACAACACCTGTGAAAGCAATTTCCTATCGGGATAACCTAATACCTGTGGCCAACAACAGGCCGCCATTATTAGACACGCCGCCCAGCAGTAATAATCACCAATGGGAAAGTCAATCACCACTACAAGGCAATCGTTTCCAACAAAATTTCGAGGAACATCCTGTCCAAAATATTAATGACAACGGCTTACATAACAGTCAAATGCGACCACCGATGAATCCCTGGAAGCAACCGCGCATGCCTTTTCGAATGCCAGGCTCCATTGATAATCATCCACAGCAACCAGCACCAGTTGGCTTCCAGCATCCTGCCGAATTTCATCATCAGCAGCAACAACAGTTTCCTAGATTCCCGCGCAACCCATTTCAACAGCCAATGCATAACTTTGGTCCCCACCCACCACAGAATCATTTTCGAGGCTCACCAAGGCCGCCACGAGGTAATCCTTTCTTTAAGAATCGCGGTCGAGGCGGCATTGTACCTGGCGGAGGACCCATGGGACGGGGTAACATGTTTCGGGGTAAATTTAGAGGAGGCAATCCTTGGTTATAAGCGCATCTAGCAGTGCTTGTGGACAAGCCGCTTAGGCAGCCGCAGAAACTAGTTTTAAGTAATCAAATAAACATAAACCATAATCAATTGATTTTTTTTCAGTTAAATGACATTGTAAAATTTAATTCACATAAAATGTAACTGTAAACTTATATTAATTTAATGAAACCAATTTTTTGCAAATCACATAACGATTTTAACTCTCACCGAGTTTAACATAAAACTTAGTATTCTTTACTGAATATTTAAAAAAATAGTCTGCTTTTCTCAATGACGAGAAGAAATTCGGGTTCGGAAACCTTACAAAAAAATAGGAAAAGAAAAGAAACAGAAACTTAGAAATGCAATGTAAGCACTTAAATGAAATAAAAAAAAATGCTTCGGAACAGTTTAATTAATTCTAAGAACAATGCATATCATTAAAAGATGTAAGAAAAAAAAAAAACAGAAAAACATCAAGAGCTCTACAGTATTAACAAGCATTCGTTCAGCCCGTTGCATGCACCTATAGAAAGGCCAAACATAATCTCAGGTGACTATTTCCATTACAACCCTTGTTGCACCTTTTTTTTCACAACAACACCCGGTAGTCGATTTTGACCCCCAAGAAGCCCCTGACCAAGAAATTGCAACATCCTGCTCGTTTATTTATTTTGTATTTAGATGCTATTCCAGACGAATGTAGCCTATTAAGTTTGATACAGGCGAAAATGTAACATAGAGAAAAAATAACGATAGACCCCAAATAAGCGGGCGGCACTCTTAGATCGAATTTTAAGTCGAATAAGCTATGCCTATCCGTCAGTCCGTATGTCACTAACTTTTAAGAACTAAATTTTTGAGTCAAGGAGCTGAAATTGAACGTAAACTCCTTGACAACTTTAGTAATTCGTTGCACACTTGTAGTACCAAATCGGCCCACTTTCGAATCGGCCCACAGACGCCCCCACAATCAGTTAAGTGCAGGATTTTGAAATATTTGCAAAGTCAACGATGGCCCACAAAGTAAACAAAGTACATAACTTTTCCTTAAAAGGGCCAAAAAAGTCATTATCATAAATTTATATTCAAAACATTTTGTCACAGAATAAAAGCCCTGTGAAGTCACTCAAAATATGTACACATAATTCAGAAGTTTAATACAGGAAACAAATATTCGTTAACAGCTGGTCAATTTGTACGCATGCAACAAACACAACGCTTGTTTGCACAACAATCTGTGCTGGCCAATCACATCTCGTGAATCCGTTTTTCTGGAACTCCGCTGACGAGGCTGCGTTGTGTATGAACTTTTTTTTTCTCAAAATGGCGTAATCTTATGTTCTGTGATTTGTGGGTACCCCCTGGTCTAACGCAACTACAATTATGTTTTCGAAATTCAAAAGGGGCTTAATTTTGATAATTAGCCTCTTCTAGTAACTGGGGAACACACAGAAACAATAAAGTTAGTAAACCTCCCTTAGTGGGCGTGGCATCGACTTAAGAAGTAATTCTTTAAAAACGTTTTCTTCAGTGTTTTCTACACTAATCAACAAATAAATAATATATTATGTAAAAAACAACACCTACTAGATTTTGTTCACACAATGATTTTTGCCACGCCCAGATTTAAAGGAAGAATTAAAAAAAAATTTACTGGGGTTCGTGACCTTCATTTATCTATCGTGACCGAGTCATTCTAGTATTTAATGGTTTTATTATTTTAGAACCGCACTCGAGTAGTGATGAACCTGATTTCGTCGTTCTATGCTCTGAGTAAGTTTGTTTTTTCTTTCTTCCAAGAAATCGGGCATCAACTCATCTTTGTGTTGGTCCTTCAGAAGTTGGTGATATAAAGCAGAACTATCAACGAGTCTTTGCAAATTCATTGACTTCGGTCTATCTAGTAGTTTCAACCCATTTGTTCTTTAAAGCCTTTTATCTAGGGTACGATCGATTGCAGAAACATTCAATACGCTTTGAGCTTGTTACTTTTTTTTAGCTTATTTTCGAACTTTTGTGCAAAAGACGAGCTGGAATCCAAACCGAAGAAATCTTGAAGTTATTTTTTCCGTTTCGGATCGGGCGCCACCCCACAGCCGCACAGGCAAGGAATATATCTGGGGCGGACCAAAACCAACACAATATCGATTAACATCTCTTTATATCTTCTTTTATCTCCAAATACGTTATGGATTATTAGATGTAGATTAGATTATTAGATATGGATGTTTAGATGAATAAAATGGGCAAAAAAATTCTGGTATACTATACAGAATTTCTGCGTAAAGGCAAACCACATGTGCGAATAAGCAGGGTTTTAATGCAGCATTTGTGTTGCTCAGGCAACTGAGGCTTCGCAAACATTCAAGCGACTTAATGACGAAAGTCTTAGATTAAAAGCTTAAGTTGACGGTGATAAGTCCAACGCATGTTTTTCAAATTCAGTCTCGTCTTAAGGATGAACCTTAACATGGCATTTCATCGTCGTCGGTACGATAAATTCAGGCGTTAATTCTCTAAAAAAAATAAAAGCCTTGACGAAAAATCCAATGCACAACATCGTTGCACATCGCGAGCGGGAAGAATTTGGGGATAGAAGAGATAGAAGAAGAAAGTAATTCTCGATCCAACACAAACGCTGATGAGCAAAACATGAAACCTCTAAACAGAAACACCAAAGCTTACCCCCGCAAGTGTTATGCCTTTACGGAGAAAAGCAATAGTATGACCAGCAGAATATTTCTTTAAAACATCTGGCATGCATCTAATTGTTGTCCATTCTGTTTGCATATTGGAAGAGAAAAAGGTGCTTTGTATTCGGCCGACCCTAACCTGGGTAACAGACGCAGACCAGGAAACCGCTCAATTTGAGACAAGCGCTTCTGAATTTTTCGAATGTTGCTGGTTTTGGTCCGCCCGAATATTTTCCATACTGGTACCCACCATATCTGGTGAGCATTCCCCTACCCGCCACTCGCTTAAAATAACCCAGCCATCACAGCCGCAGTAGACCTTGCAATAATCCATAGGAATCTAACGCTTGTTGAGATGTTCCAGTTGTCTTACTAACTAATGAAATCAAAGCTACAGTTTATTCGTGAACTACTTTCTTCTCCCCGTCTAAAACCAATGGACAACCATTAAAGACAATTTCTAGACAAATCCTTTCATGAAACCCTCTTTCATTAAAAAAAAATCATACAGCCGCCGTAAGCTCGACCTTAAGCTTTGTCACAACTCTGCTCTTTCTAACAGTTAATTAAGTGATGTCATAATATATTAACTACTTTTATATTAACTACTTTAGCAATATAAATCGGATAGAACAATTGAGCAAAGTTAGACTTATTTCTAAAAGGTTTAGTGAAAAACTCAACCAACTCGTGTATGAACCTTTGTCTTCAATTCAAATCTCCGAATAAATAATGTCACATTCGTCATCGAGGGCAGGTATGTATATTGCTTTAAATTTCATATTTTCATACTTTCAAACATAATAAATTCATCTGAAAATGACTCGAAACTCTTTTCCTGTGGTTTTCTTTGTGACGTCAGAGAGTCAGAGCTTGTGACAACTTTACAGACGGAGTTAATTCTGCACTGAAAAACGGCTCGCTGGGTAACTCCAGATTCGATTTGTTCCAACGAACTCTGGCGAACAGCACGAACTCCTTTTTATTTTTTTGTGTGAAATGGCAGTTTACTTGCGTGTTTCTCTGAAAAAGTACATCTGAGAACAACTCGAACTTCTTTTCCTAAGCTTAACTCAGCACTGAAAAACCGGCCCTAAGTGTCAACTTTTCTATTCAAAATTAAGTCCGAGTCACCAAATTCTGTTAATTCAAAAATGAAGACGAATTTGGAGTTAACTCAGTGAGCAGCTTTTCAATGCATTGCAGAGTAACTGCACTATTACTCCGTCAATAAAGTTGTCGAAGTCTACGACTTTCGAAATAATTGACTTACTGCACTGTCACATCACGTAGAAAGAATAGACAAAGAAGTGCGAACTGTTGTCGAGAGTTTGATCCGGGATTAGGACAATTTTGGCGAAATAAAGCCAGGCTAAACGCGGATCGAAATCAACTGATGAGCTCATTTTTGGGGTTATTCCCAATTAAGTTTTGAAACGCGGATGATCTCGCACTAAAAAACTAAGTAAAACAGTTTTGACAATGCCCTTTTTAATACGCCTTAATATTTCTGAGGGGAGAGACTAAAATCACAACTGAAGACCATGAATAGTGGTCTGCAATACTGCAATACTGCGGCAATAGCGAATTCCTCCTCAAAGAGAGTGAACAATCCAATAGCTGTTCGCACAAATAAAAAAATTCGTTGACGAATAAACTTGTTATTTTTCAAGCCATAGTCTCAGAATTCATAGTTTAGAATTTATATTTCCGAAGGGAAGAAATAGGAAAAAAATTAAAAACCTTTCCTGAGGGAAGAAATAAAAAAACAACATTTTTCGATCTCTGGTATTTAAAACGATGAGGAAATGTGTTAAAATCGGAGACTAAGGTCGAAAAATACAGTTTTTTTAAATGCCCCTTTAAAGTGGATGGGGCTCAAAACTTTGTATGGAATGGCAATTCATACTTAGAGAATGCCAATATCCTTAACATTTGCCATATAATTTTTTAGATCAAGGCTTTAAAGACCTTACATGGTAAAAGCGGGCTTAGTCGATGGTGTGGGCGGTTCAATTTTCGTTCATTTATTGCACCTGTCTACAATTGCTACACACCGAAATTCCTATTCCTAGACCAAGTCTAACTTGGTCAAAAGGTCCTATAAAATAGATAATTTTTTTTAAGCTTATCATGAAAAAAAGACTCGTTCTTTTTCACGGTCCCCAACCCCGCGAGTATCTGGCAAACCCCTCCGGGAATAATATTTGTCTTGAAAAAACTCTCAAAGTGCCGTTTGGATTCGAAAAACAATTTAAGATCCCCTTGAATGTGAACAAAACAACACACACAGCATAACTTGTTTAAGAAGTTGGCCCTGGCTCAACTCGAGCTGTTGGGTCACTCTATTTATGTATTTATTTCTTTTTTTTTCTTTAATGAAATTTGAAGTTGTCTTACATTCAAATCAATAGTGGATGACAAATTTTAACATTTTGTCGGTGCAACATAAGAACCAAACTGATCGCGTAGTTTCAACTCTTTACCTCGATTTGGAAGACCTAAAAGGTTCACACATACAGACGGATACGGACATGGCTTAATCAATTCACCTGTCGGTCTCGATTAATCTCTTAGAGCCAGTTTTTCAGTGCGAGATCATCCAAGTTTCCGAGTTAAACTTTGATTAACCCCAGAAATTAATTTTTCAGTGATTATTGATCCGAGATTAATCTCGGCTTAACCCGCCAAATTTGGTGATTTCATCCCGGATGAAATCATTCTGGTGAACAGTATGCGCTTCTTGACTCGAACTTCTTTTCCTGTCTGATGTGAAAGCTGGGAGCGTCAATAATATTGACAACTTTACTGACGGAGTTAACTCTGCCCTGAAAAACTGCTGGCGGGGTTAACTCCATATTCATTTTGTTCCGGGACAGATCTTGGCTTGAACTGGGCTCAACTCAGCCCCAAAAAACAGGCCCTAAAAGGTCTTAGGAGTTACGTTCATTATTTCACTGTAGTCATTACATATGCATTAAAATGAATAAACCCTGGGTAGGGTATAAAAACTTTGCCCTCTGATAGGATTTGAGCTCAAGCCAACAAGATGCAAGGGCAAACAGTCTACAATTGCTACATACATAGCGCCTTATAGGGGAAGAAAGAAAAATTTAGAACTTAAAAAAAAAATCAGTTGTTATACCTACCCAAAATCTTAGCCTGGCCTTCCAGGAGCAACGAAACAAGTTTTGGGTACATTGGTCTTTTCAGAGGCTTCCGACGAGCGACAAATGTTTAGTCCTCCTAGTCGTCTCTATGGTACTGGGCTTGGATTGGAAGACCCTCTTGGTTGGAGCGTTGTCGTCCAAATGCTTGGTGTGACCACTGTAGCTGTTAAATACAATGTATCATCGAAACGGTTACTCTCACGGAAATTTTCAGAGTTAAATTTTGGATAAAGTAGTACGTTTCTAAATATTTATAAGCGGTTAACTTTCAGCATAATTTAAATGATGGAGACTTTTGACATTTTGATAAAAGAAAGTCTGGTTATTACCACGCTTCATTCCAAAATTGAGCATTCCTCCAATTCTTCTAGACCTAAGCCTCTTTTTGCCTAAGCCCCATAGCCTTTTGCACAGGAGTATAATATTAAGTTTGATAGAGGTGAAATGTAATATAGAGAAATATCAACGATAGACCCCCAAAACCTTAAGAGCAATATAATCGAGTCAAATAAGGTGAAATTTTATACGTAAGCTCTTTGACATCTGACTGAAGCAATTGATGTATTCAAATTCGGCCTAATGCTAAGTTTCCACTTGTCGATTTGTAATTGACAAACGACGTATTTTTAGGTTATATTGAGAAATTGGCAAGTAGAAATAGAGTGTCTTTGAATTGACATGTGAATTGGCTTACGCTTTGCCAATTGTGTTTTTGACTGACAAAGAGGAGAACTGTCAAAGTTTGTCAATAAATCGACAAGTGGAAACTTAGCATAAGTGTCCAGCAGCAAGACGTCGTTAAAGGCTGCAATTTGACATTTTTTTTCCTAGTGACATTAAGGGTGCACTAAATTAAACCTCCAAAAACGAACAAAAGCAAAAAATTTGGTTAATTAATGATTGATGAATGGCAACGTAAAGAGCAAATGCAAAAGGAGAATGCAAAAATCGGAATAGTACTTACCGCGGTATTTAGATATTAAGTGATAAAAAAAGTCAATATCCTTATGTAAACCTAAATAAAAGAATGTAAAAAAATTGTAAATATACACTTAAAACGTACGTAAAAAAAATTAAATAAAACACAATTAACAAATATATTTACAATTTTCACAATGTAAATATAGGATGAAATCGAAAGACTAATTGTAAATATTAGGAAGTAAGTTATTTTTCTTATAGAACTTAGTTTATGCCTAATAATGATACAATTGTGTTATGTGCTTGTAAATTTGGATAGTATGACTAAGTTTATGTACAGTCTTTGAATAAATGCTGTGACTTTAACACAAAATAAAAACAATTTAGTAAAAGTACATTCAAACTTCGTAAACCTTTTTATCTAGTATCCCTTTCGAATCAAAAATTTACTGATTAACTTTTGACGAAGTAGATATTAAAGTTCATGTTAAATGCATTAAGCCGACAAAAAGGACATCAGAAGACACTGAAAGGTAAGCTTAATAAATGAACTCTGTTGAACTACAAAACCTAAGGAGAAAAAGTGTTAAAGGCTCTTCAGAAAAACATAGAATATTATCGACGATTAAGAAACATAACGCCAGTGTCGACTCGCCGGGTTAAATTTTATGTGGTCAACTATGATCTGATCATGGAAACGAATCCGAATTAGTAAGAACGCAAACCGATGTAGAAGAAATAATTTACTATATTATTAATATTATATTAAAACATGTAAGTAAGTGCACGAGTTCGTCTGTAAAACGAGCTTCTAAATACATGTAATACCAAATTTAAAAGACGTTTGGCCTGATCCCATGTATTGTACCTGTACGTCAATTATTTGTATTGGCCACTTACCCAAAAATGGGCGCGGGACTAAAAACAAAATCAATTAAGTCTTATTTCGCTAGAATCATAAAAAAATACTTTAAAAGCGAAAAAAAAACTTTTTTTTTTATATGTAATAAATTTACCAATGGTAATGTCTTCAATATTTGTTACACATTGGTTTTTGATTTAACATGAATATTACGAGAAATCAACATTTTAAAGATCTAACAAGTTAAAATAGTGCATGGTCGATGGTGTGGGCAGTCCAATTTCTGTCTTATTAAATGCTTCTGGCCATTATTGCTCTGCACCAAAATTTAACCAAAAGGCTTTTGAATTAAAATGTACATTTAAGGTTGTATCACATCCAAGTCAGTTGTGAGCTTGGCAATTTTCATGCTTTGTTCAAAAAGAGAACCAATCATAAAGACCTAAAACTTTCCCACATACGGACAGACGGACAGGCAGATGGGTGAATGGACGAACCGACTACCATTATCAGCCCAGATTTTTGATTCAAATTAAATTTCATAAAATTCAATTTCATTAAATCACCCTTAAAATAGGCGTGGCTGAGAACCTTGTATAAACAAAATGTAAAATGGAGTCTGCTTTAACATAATGTGGTAATTTTTTTTTCTTGTTATTTTCTAAATGAGACTTAAACTAAACGTTAACTTATGTTTACTAAGGGCTTATTTAACTTTAAACTTTTACAGCCGTATTTATTAGGTTTCCTTAAAATGTATTTCAGAGGCTGTTTAGTTAAGATTGCTTAAATATTTTAATTGTCCTTAAGCAACGTTGCTTAAATTTCTATTTATAATCAATTTCGCATTGATGCTTAACTAATCCTATCGATTTTGTCAAATAGCGTAATAGAAAAAGGAAATCTAGTACAAATAATATTAAAATTATTGCATTTTCTGGACATCACCAGTTGTTGACAGTGACAAATAATGTTTTTTCTTGTTTAGTTATTTTTCAAAGGTATAGATTTTAACGCCGGGGAATTGTGCCTATAATTGCTGTTTTAACAATTAAATTTTGCTAATAAACCTAAAAATAATCTAATAATCTAAAAATAAACCTAAAAATTTAAATTTAACCATGCCTTCGCATCAAATTGTGTCTCTAAATTTGAGGAAATTGCCAACATTTTACAAATAGAGGCCTTTAATTTATTCACGAATCACGGTTATCACGAATCTTATAACTTTGACTGCCCCTAACATCGCCTCTTTCACCTATCAGAATATCAAATCAAGTATGAGAATAGGACTAGGACACACGGCATTAACACACTAGCACGTTCAGAGAAAAGCACGTCAAATAAATCCTTTTCCAACGATCATTTCCGAAAACATTTATACAACAAAAATATCGTCAAAGTTTATAATCTAAATTTAATTATTGTTTTTGATTTGCAAAGCAACGCTACTATGATAAAACCGAAATTTTCTGACAATTGAACATTTTAAAATGGATTTAAGTAAACTTTAAACGCGGTTTTTGGCGTTTAAGTTAAGCGATCTCTAAGCAACGTTGCTTAAACATGAAAATTGATTATAAATACCGATACTGTACTAAGGTGCTACTTAGAGACATTTTAGACTTAAACAGTATTTAAAATTTGTTTATAAATTACGCTGCTATGGTTTTCTGTACATTCTGCCTCCAAATATGGGCATGACCCGAAACCTTGTTTAAAAAAGCTACGTAGAACTACGCATTTTCTACATAAAATATTAAGTAAATCTTCTTCGATTCTGTACAAAAAACTCGGTGCATCTCCCAGAAGCCTCGGATGCCATGCGGCTAGAAGATTAAAATTGTTTTCGAAAATCCTTTTACGTTTTTGAGTTAAATCTTAGAAGTTTTTGTATCTTTAAACTTTCCTGTGGTTTTCCTTAAAATTTTGGATAATTTCTGACACGCGAGATAATTAGTTAAGGAAATAAGGCTTTTCATGTATTTTCGTGTTTTTTTTTTCGAAAACACGTTAAAACCGCAATAACATATGACTTGGACAATAAGTCAACTTTGAGTTGCTTTATACGTTCAAAATAGTCTCAAAAACTTTGAAAAACGTCACCCATTTTCAACTCATCATTAGCCAAAATCTTTTTAATATTTTTATATTTTTATGAAAAACAACAAAAAAAATTAAAAAGCGTAAAAATTCGATATTTTCAAAACACATAAGTTTTTTTTTTTTTTGTTCTTGGATAAAAGAAAATCTAGGTATGCAGGTACTGAAAATTTTATTAAAGTGAAAAAAGTTTCAAGTAAAAGTTTCGAAAATCTTTCGTTATTCGTGTCGAAGTAAGATTAGACTGTTGCCTGGAGGCATTTTTTTCTGGCTATAGCGTCATGCGCTGTGTTATTTTCTTTAATTGCATAGGTGCATACGTTCTACGTTATAATCTAAGAATTAGGCATCACTCTTTTGATTTTTTCACCCCTAATGCTGATAAGTATGTATTTATAATGCATAGCAAGTTTTTAAAATCTCTGGGTATTTAAATTCGTTACTTTGCCTTTGACCGCGGCTAATTTCCCTCAATTTTGCCGTTATATTCTAAGCAAAAAAACCTTTCAAATACTAACGTATTTTTTTCAAAATAAACTGTTTCTTATGTTTGCGGAAGTTCATAATAACTACTTACATCCGGTATAACGTATAACAGAAATTCGAACAGTTGGTTCTCGAATATGTCATATCCGGTCTTAAGGATTTTTTATAAAATGGTTTGTGTCCTCACTAGCTCAAATCCGTTTCCGTGTAATAAATAAAGCGGAAACAAGCTGTTGATTTTTAGTAGCTTGTTTTCTATTAGCACACAGCACAGTCCATCCACTTTTCAAAAATTTTGCCATTCATTTCATTCACAGAAAGCTAGCAACTATATTGTGCGACTAGCCGTTTGCTTGCGATTGAGAAATTAAAAACACTAAATTGAGGTAGAGCACGCTAATACTACATTGCAGAGTGCAACGGTGCAAACTTTTTAAGTGGTATTTCGTTCGATAAAGGAACTGCTGAGCTCTAGTGCTGCCAAGCGGTTTTCCTTGGGCATAAGTTGGGCTGTTTCAGTTTTTAACAGGTGTGCAGATATGTACATGTGTTACAGATTTTAGAATTTTGGCCATTTTTGACCGCTTTGGAAATGAAAAAAAACCTCTTATGGTGTCACTCAACCAGCAACAAGCGAAAAATCCAGAAGCGTCTGTCTCAAAATGAACGGCTTCCTGGTCGGCGTCTGTTACCCAGGTAAGGGTCGGCCGAATACAAACCATATTTTTCTCTTCCAATATCCAAATAGAATGGACAACAATTAGATGCCTGCCTGGCGTTTTATGAAATATTCTGCTGGCTATACTTCTGTTTTTCTCCGTAAAGGCATAACACTTGCGGGGACAAGCTTTTGTGTTTCTGTGCAGAGAAGTTTGAGAAGTTTTTCAAGACAAATTATACTCTCGGGGGGGCTTGTCGGACCCTCGCGGAGGTGGAGACCGTGAAAAAGACGATGGCAGGATTTCATTTTTAAACGGTTTAAATCTTGGGGTTTTTTTCACGAAAGATGGGAGGAGTGATACTGAGTTGTCCTGTAGAATAGGCCAAGCTGGAGCAATAGTAAAGGAACTGCGCCGGCCGGTCATCAGGAAAGCTGGGCTTGGAGTGAAAGCAAAGATCTCAGTTTTTAATTCAGTGCTCGTTCCGACCCTCATCTATGGTCATAAAATTTGGGTAATGACCGAAAGAATTAGGTCCCGGGTACAAGCTGCCGAAATGAGATTCCTGAGGTGCGTTGCTTGGGTTACTCTAAGGAATAGAGTGAGAAACGTCAGTATTCGTGGGAATCTTAATGTTGAGCAGCTACTTCTCTGAATGGAGCGATCGATTCTTCGATGGTTTGGACACGTTGTTCGCATGCCCATGACAGACTTCCTAGACAGTTCATGCTATCCGAGTTGCGAGCGCGTCGCCCCCCTGGTAGGTCAAGAAACAGGTGGTGGGATCAGGTAAAGAACCTCTCTGAGTCCCGCCTGGGGATTGCGCCGGTGTCTCTTGACTTGGTGGCGGAGGATCGAGAACGATGGAAAGACCATTTAGCCACCCTCGCTCCGCGACCCTTTTAAAGGAATGATGATGATGAAAAGAAAATGATGATGATGATGAAACGGTTTAAAATTTAAGTTTGAATATTGATGGTACAAAAGGCAAAAAGTGTTTTGGCTTTATCTAAAAAAGTTTTACAGCCAAAAAGAAGAAAATTGAAACATGCACAAAAAAATTATTGGACTTTCATAAGAAAATCGAATTTTTGTAAAATATTGAAAAGTTTTTGAGAAATAAGGAATGGAAAATAGATACCCATTTTCAACGTGTTTAACGTCATAATTTTTTTATCACTTTGTTTAAAAAGATGATATTGGGCTAAGATATAAAGCAGTCAAAGGCTAACATCAAATTTTGGTTAACCGGTTTTGGAACTGTAGTTTTGGCGTATTTTCGAAAAAAAAAATCGTAAAAAATGTTGTCCCCACCACTATCTCCGATATAGCATGCATCGACCAAATGGTTTGAAGAAAATTACACACATAAAGAATTATTTGTTATTTTCGGGAAAACTATAGAAATTTTCGAATACTTAGCAGATTCTGAGATTTAGCTCGAAAGCTTCAAAAACATTTCAAAAATTATTTTTCAAAACATTTTGGAATTTTAACGGTGGTACCGATTATAATGAAATTTGGTTGGTATATTGGTTGGTATATATTGGTTGGTATATATGATCTGTTTATATATGACAGATATTTCACAAAAACGTTTTCTATTAGGATTTTTACAACGAATTTAATGAGATAATTATTAAATTATTAGCAGGAGCGAGAATACAATTTCGTTGTAAAAATCCTAATAGAAAACGTACTTGTGACTGATCTGTTATACAGGGACCGTTTCCACTTCCCTTAACAAGTCCCAAATAAAAATAAGAATGTCACATAAAAAAGTGGCATAAAAGCCGGGTTACAGCAAGCACGATTTGCAAACCCAAAGAAATCAATTTCAAGATGCGTAATAATCGTACTAATCCACCCCCTTCACTCTTCAATGACTACACTTCCCCGCTGTTTTGCTATTACTCGCTCGCGGAGCTGGTTAGAATTTTACGCTGTGCTAGGACCGATCCCTGTGGAGCTCCCGCGATGGCTTTGTAGACTTTTTATCCTTTGTCTGCACTATACGCTTCCTGTTGCTAAGGGAATTCTCTTTGATGCGCCGAAGATAGTATGGTGCATTCATATCCTAATGAGAGATTTTTTTGATGAAGAATCAGTTGACCAAGTTGAAGGCGTTTCCCATGTCCAGAGTTTTCCCAGCACAGTATTCTTTTGTGCCACCTTTTATTCTGCCACCTTTTTCCTGCGATAGTGTGCTCTGCTATTTCAGCAATTGATCTGATAGCGTCAACAGTAGATTGTTTTCTATAGCAAAATTGCTGGTCAGAGAGAGAACCATTCTCCTCTGCCTAGTTTTTAAATTTCAGGTTCCTAAAAAAAAAGACTCCGCATGTCTCTTCGACTCACACACCAGCGGGCCTTCGGCCTCACATGCAGGTCCAATTTTAAATTTTTAAAAAACCATGCAATTTTTAAGTTTTCTTTTCTAATTTTTTTTTTGGGCATTATGACATTTCTAAATTTCGGCGGTCTGGTTTTGGGCGACAAGATCTCACGCTTTCAGTCATATCGCCCAAGGCCATAAAGCCCAAATTTAAAAATGTCGTAACGCCCAAAAAAATTTCTTAACATTTTGTTGTTTTGAAAAATTCGTTGTCGATTTGTAGAGTTTCCACCTAAGCCCTCATTTTGACTTGGCGCTGTCCCCCTCCGCCCCCCGTAATGGATAGCGGCACCGATGACGGGCTGCTCGTAACTTCTTCGGGTTAAACCCGGTCGGATGCCGAGCGGGACCTTCCGACCACCAAGCGCTCGCATGCTGACACCCCTCAGGCCTAGCTCCAAAGGGTGCCCTGGATTACCAGGATCAGCAAATATCCGAGGCTGTTTTCGTTTTCTTTTCATGGTCTCTTTTCATCAGGAAAGCTGAGCTTGGAGTGAAAGCAAAGATCTCAGTTTTTGATTCAGTGTTCGTTCCGACCCTCATCTATGGTCATGAAATTTGAGTAATGACAATAAGATCGCGGGTACAAGCTGCCGAAATGAGATTCCTGAGGTGCGTTGCTGGTGTTGCTCTAAGGGACAGAGTGAGAAACGTCAGTATTCGTAGGAATCTTATTGTTGAGCAGCTACTTCTCCGAGTGGAGCGATCGGTTCTTCGATGGTTTGGACACGTGGTTCGCATGCCCCCTGACAGACTTTCTCGACAGGTCATGCTAGCCGAGATGCGAGCGCGTCGCCCCCCTGGTAGGCCAAGAAACAGATGGTGGGATCAGGTAAAGAACCTCTCTGAGTCCCGCCTGGGGATTGTGCCGGAGTCTTTTGAGGGGGATCGAGAAAGATGGAAGGACCATTTAGCCACCCTCGCTCCGCGACCCTTTTAAAGGATAAGCGGCACTCGAAAATGATGATGATGAAAAATTCGTTGATTTGGCCGGTATGACATTTAATTTTTAGACTTAAGACTTTAAGATTTGGGCACAATGTTGCATTTTTGGGCGTTATGACATCTTTAAGTTTGTGTGTTATAACTCTGGGCGATAGACCATACGCGCCCATCGTCAGCGGTCATTGCTCATCTACACACTGATTTGTACCTACCCTGTTGTTTCCCAGTCTTTTTCAATCGTTGTATGATCAATCCAGAGATAAATTATAAGTTTTTTTTTGAGTTCTGTGGTTCTTGCGATATAAAATAAAGTGTAGTGTTTTACTTCAAATCGCATGTATGTACCACATAATTGAGAATGTTTTTTATGCGTCGTAGCACTGCAGATTTGAGAATAGTCTACCAAAAAATAAAAAAAACGGACATTTCACAAACGGAAATTTTTTTCTAAGTCAAAACTCAGTTAGAATTTTAAAACCAAACTAACTCCAAAAAGTGGTGTCAAAATTGAGGCAAATTAATAAAACCAAACTAACACCGAAAAATTGTGTCAAAATGTAGCTAGAGTTTTGAAATCAAATGGATGCCAAAAAAACGGTGTTAACAATTTTTCAATCTACGAACAGTACTTAACTCAAATTTGGCACCGAATTTATATCATGTATGGGGTGGAGACTTCAGTTTTTTGTGTGAAGTCTCTACATAGTCTTCTATTATTTTTTTACCAGGGGTAAAATTCTTTCACCTTAACTGAAACACCCTGTATACACGCTATCGCTTTGTCTCTGGGAGTTTGACAACATCTATGAATGACGACTTCCAACAAAAAGGGCTTTGATATAACACCTTTTATTATCCTTAAATGTGGCTCGAAATTATGTAAATTCGGCTTCCTCGCTAAACAGACAGTTTTGAAAGAGTAAAGAATTAACTTAGTATTGCAAAGGAAATAAAAAATGTATTAAGAATGAAATTCGACTTCATTAAAAATAAAAGAACCAGCATTTAAATAAATTTAAATATTACGAATATTTTGTTTTATTTAATTGTGTGTAATGTACCTTCATGTATATATAGATAATTTTTTTTGCGTAACTTAAATTTAATGTATACATAATATATATTTATTTATTTCTTTTGTTTTTATATTTTCAAATAATCACAAAACTGATTCTTTTGGATGTTACCAATTTCTTGAAGGTCTAATATACATACATACCAATTTCTCAGTTCGAAGAGAAGAAGTGTATTGATTTGAATGTAAGAAACAATGAGAGGGCATGTACTCTGCACATGTATGTAAATGGTTTTGAAACACGTCTTTACAAAAGAAAGCTCTGCTGTTTTTTTTTTTTTAGTTTCGTGTTTTATCTTTATATGTTTGTATTCACTATGTCGCAATCGTTTATTATCTTTAACTATACAAATTGTTTGCTTTATCTATAACTTCCAAACCAAGATTGTTTATTAATTAAAAATTTTATTTTAATTACTATGTTAGGTTTGCTCTTGATTTTCTTTTTTCTTATTATGGTTTAACAATATTTATTTGTTGGTTTTCTTTTTAAAATGGAAAAAAATATGTAGAGAGTAAAATATCTTATTTATTAAAAAATAATTATGATAAAAATAATTAAAATAAAATATTTAGAAAACTGGCGGATGTGTAGTGGTGTGGCAATGTTTATTTCGTAAATGCCATGAAAACGGCCCATAGAATTTCATTTGCATTAGGTTTTGCCGCTTCCGCCTCAAAATCTAAATCCAATAGCTCTCTCACTCGTTTCATTGCAACTTCATAGTCGTCGTCGTTAAGCGGGCCAAAAGCATTTTCTAGCACATCACTGGCATGAGCCAAAAATATAAGCGCCAACATCCTTTTGTCCATTCTCTGGGGATCGTTTATCCATTTCGATAACACGGCATCTTGAATCTACAGAAATTACAAATAGGTTTAAGTTCGCATTGCGTAAAAGTAAAAAAAATTAGCTTTTTTTAAGTTATTTTAATATTTTGCTTAGTTGGTATGCATTTGCACTTTTTTGTTTTAAATCGTGTCAAAAAGTGTTTAGAGTACTACTGTCGCAATATTTACGAAAAATAAATCTCACCTTCTTAACAAGTCGACACTTTATAACATTATCGCTAAGTGGATGTGTTGTCATATCAAATAACAAAAAGTTTTGTTTTTCTGTTGTGAGGACACCTTTTTCTACCAAATTTTTAGCGAGTCTTTCGCGGACATTTTTAAGTTGATATCGGAGTTTTAGTGGATTCCATGTTTCACCTGTGAAAAAAATATATTTAATAACAAATAACACCAACTATTGCTATTTCCATTTACCACTCAGATATTCAATCCAACTTTGAACAGTCTCTGGTGGATCTGTTTCCTTAATATGCTTTAGTGCTTCGTCCAGTAGTACATCTCCTGTTTGTGTGTCTGATTTGAGTATGAGTTTTCTACAAAATAAATGTTAAACTGTTATAGCCAATAAAAATCTAAGAAAAGCAAATATAGGTTTAGCAAACCTTGAACACAATCCTCTACGGCGCATGCCGGCTTTCTCCATCATAACACGGCCACGGAGTCCCAATTCGATAAGAATGCATCCTCGAAGTCCACTCGATATGCAGTCATTCCAGAATGATGTGTAACCCTGGAAGTTTTATTTTTTATTAATCAAGAATTTTTGCATTTGTCGGGATATGGTTTTGTATAAAATTAAGGAAGGACCAGTTAATGTAAATACAATAAGTCATGGGTGGGATCGGCTAAGGTGATCGGTGATTTTTATATTTTGTGACGGTCAATGTGAACAAACAAAAAAGTCGGTCGGCCTAAGGTGATCACAAAAATATTGTTCCGAATTGTTGCTTTATTTAGACTTGTGATGTTAGAAATTTTTTTTTATTTATTCATGCAGATAGTCGATAGATAGTTGTTTTTTTGCATACCCTGCAAAAAAAAAAAAAACAGCTAACCAACAACTAATTTTTTAATTAATGTTTCAACTCAGAATCAGAAAGCAGTTCTTACCCATAATTTGAGTCAAAAAGTGTATATGAACAAAAATCTCCCTATAGGGGTATTTTTCACCCCTTAATTTAACCCAAATGTTAAAATTTTTATGAAAAGTTACCTTATATTCAAACTAAAGGTAAACCTTACTCTTTTATATCAATTCACACTCAAAGCGCGAATATAACAAAACACCCCTATTTAGGCTTATTTTTGGATGATTTAAGGGTGAAGCCCGAATTTCTCGAGAGAAAACTCCCAAATTCTGATCAGCTACCCAAAAAATTTATGGTAGAGCAAATCTGGTGGTGGTCGGAAGGCATACAGCCAAAGCAGCAAAATGGCTCTACGAAATAAGGCCCCACTGAAATAACGCACATAACTAAAAATGAAATAAGGCCCGAAAAAAGAAGCACGAAATGCAACAGGAACTTGGATTTTCATTTTTTTGGGGACTTATTTCATTTTTGTATTGTCTTCTTTTCTCATATGAAAAGAACTCTTTATTAAACTGTTCACCATCGGCTCTTTCTTTAAATTCGGACAGTTGCGGGGTTGTGTATATGCAAGTTTTGAATATATATGGGGAGCATGCTGCCCCCTGGAACCCCATACCTGCTTTTCTTTGACTTCCTTATATAAGACAATATTGGGTCTTATTTCATTTTGTCTTATTTCATTGGCCTTCCTAGGGCATGTGCTCTAAGTTTATAGGTTTCACCCTCGCCCCTTAGCCATAGAATTAGTTGGTTTTCTAAACGGAGCAGTGGACTTTTTTTTTTTTTCTCTATGTACTTTCAATTTATAAAAAAATTAATATTACTTTACTTTTAAGTAAATTTATTACTTAGCCTTTATTACAACCGCTATTTTACATTAATCTATTTCAAAATGCCTTTCCGTGAATCTAGACAGGGCAAATATTGGCAAGAAGTCTTAATTAAGGCAAAAATTAGACCGCCCACCCCATTGACCATGCCCACTTTTAACATGTTAGATTTTTAAAAACCCGATTTCTCGAAAAATTTCCTCCAAATCGGAAAAAATACTATGACAAATATTAAGCACATTACTATTTGCTAAACTTGTTTCATACAAAGCTTTGAGCTCCGCCTACTATTAGGGGCGTTTTTAAGAAAAAACTGTTATTTTCAGAAATAATTTTTGCTTTTCACGCTTTTTCTCAGGATTCTACACTAATAACAATCAATTGATTTTAATTTTCAGTCCACGCCCATTTTTAAGGGCGTCGCTAATACAAATAATTGACAAACGATATTGAATTCGGGCCAAAAAACTTTTTTTGGCCCTGAAAGAGGGCTAAAAAAAGGGGAAAATATTTTTTTTTTAGTATTTTTAACGCTAAGTTCACTTTATTACGCAGCCTTTTAGTGCTATTCAGATAGGAAAACAAAAAAAAAAACTAGTGGGAGGGTTACAATCCGCTTTAACGGCGAATCGTTGGATACCCCATTCCAATTATACACTGTCAAGCTCTGAATTGCGTCATGAATCTTGGTTGTTAAATTTCACTTCTATTAACTTTAATTGTATTTAAAAAATGTCAGTTAAGAATCTCCTTCCTTAAAAACGGGGCGTAGCACCAACCCCTTTTCAATAACACCGCATTCTTTGTTCATATTTTTTATCAGAAGTGGCATACACGTGTTGATTGCATTTTCATATTTCATATAAAAATTCATATTAAAAATTTGGTTTATACTTAAAAACGCAAAAGTGGGCGTGGCAAAAATTTATTCATTTCAGTTGAATTCAGTTGATTCATTTCACATATCTGAACATTGTATATTGCTAGTTCTTAGGATTTAAATGAATCGAATGTAATCGTAAACGTAATAATGCAAATGTATCGAATCAAAACCGCTTATTAGAATGCAAATGAAATATGACCATTTCAGCTTCTTCCGACAACTTCGATTTTTCATGCTAGTAAGTAATGTGGGCAAGTGGGAAAGTCCACCATCGATCAAATATTCACACTGCGGCAGATCTTGGAGAAAACCCAGGAATTCCAAATCGATACACACCACCTCTTCATCGATTTCAAGGCCGCGTATGACAGCATCTATAGAGACGAGCTATATAGCGCAATGTCTAGTTTTGGCATCCCTGCCAAACTCGTCAGTCTGTGCAGGATGACGATGGAAAACTCACGCTGTTCCGTCAAGGTCGGCAAAGACCTCACCGACCCCTTTGATGTCAAAAAAGGATTAAGACAAGGCGACGCGCTGTCATGCGACTTCTTTAACATCATACTTGAGAGAATTGTGCAGAACTCTCGCGCCAACACCAGAAGTACAATCTTTCAAAAGTCCGTTCAACTACTTGCATACGCAGACGACATTGAGATAATCGGTAGAACAAAGCGTGATGTCAGTGAAGCCTTCGTGAGTATTGGGACGGAAGCGGCGAATATGGGTTTAGCAGTCAATGAGGGCAAAACCAAGTATATGCTGTCATCAAGAAAAGACACCCAACACCGACGTCTTGGACAAAACATCACCATCGACAGCTATAACTTTGAGGTAGTTAGGGACTTTGTCTACCTGGGTTCCGCTATCAATTCAGACAATGACACCAGCGCTGAAATCAAACGAAGGATAACTCTTGCCAATCGCTGTTTCTTTGGGCTAAGAAGGCAATTGAGTAGCAAAGCCCTCTCTCGAGCAAGTAAAGTGTCCATGTATAAGACCCTCATCATCCCAGTCCTGCTTTACGGTGCAGAAGCATGGACCCTGTCAAAGGCGGATGAAAACACTTTACGCTGCTTCGAGAGGAAAATTCTTCGGACGATTTACGGTCCCGTCTGCATAGACGGAGAGTGGAGGAGGAGATATAACATCGAACTGTACGGGCTGTACAGCGATACCGACCTAGCCAAAAGAGTGAAAACACAACGTCTACGATGGCTGGGTCATCTAGAGCGGATGGACACCAACGCCCCGGCCCGGGAAATCTTCGAATCCACACCGCAGGGACGACGCGGTAGAGGAGCACCGAGACTCAGGTGGCGCACGCAAGTGGAAGGGGACCTCAGCCAACTTCGCGTTCGAAACTGGAGACGGATAGCTAGAGACAGAGCTGGCTGGCGAAGCTTGTTGGCTGAGGCCCAGGTCCACCCCGGACTGTAGCGCCACCTTAAGTAAGTAAGTAAAGTGGGCGGATTTGAAAATTTTTTACACTTGTACTGCTTCATGACCTGGAAAGCACAGATATCAAGTTTAAGGTTCTTAGCTCAAAATTTAAGGTCTAAGACCTACCAACAGATGGACGGACGGTAATGGCTTATTCGACATACAATCCGGTTACGATCATATGCCCGGGGGTACCATAATATAATTTTTTGAAACATTGAGATTGGCCTTTTTGGACAGTGAGATTGGCCTCAACTCCAAAATACTTGTTCGTAAAGAACAATTAAATTGTGTTTCGTCTCTTTTACGCATGTTTAGGCAATTTTTTGAAAGATTGTTGAGGACCCTAGATTACTGTAGGGTTATCTAGGGTCCTGATTCTCATATTAAAATAAAATCCTCATAAAAAAATTGTTTTCATTTAAGACTGCAAGTGTAGGTCTAGTGTGTAAAAAATAAAGTCTCTTATTCCCGTTTTATGGGGTGCCGTGGCGTAGTGGTCGTTGTGTGTGCTTACTACGCGGGAGATATGGGTTTAAATCCGACCTATGTCATCTGAAAAACAAGAATGCAACAGACACAGCATACATGTTTGAGAAGTTGGCTCCAGTTCACCGCACACTGTTGCGCCACTCTATTTATTCACAGGCCTTGTGGGAGAGCTGAAAGAACATCGAATCCAAGCTATTTTGCTTAAAAATTTTTATTTCTGTTTTGATTTGGTAAGGGAGCTTTATCGGAGAATTTTCCAGTTTCTAATAATGCAATACGGAATTCCATTGACAATTATTTCATTCGCAGGACTAAAAGGGATTCCCTAGCAGTAAGAGTGGGATAACATACACCCTATCTTCCCTATACTGCATATTTTGGACATTTTCTTTCTTTGGGGTTTTTTTTTTTTTTATTTCTCTATAGGTTAAATGTGCTATTAAGACAAATCGTCAGTTTGGCCACCTACTTCTCTATAGTTTTGTTTTTCATCAGAGTTTCCTTCTTGCTCTGCAGCACTAAATAACAAATCAATTGCACTGACCCTTTAATATTGATAGTCTTGGCAAGCAGCTTTTAGCCATGTCCTATAGTATAGATTTAATTTTTTCTATGTTGTTATTATCGAATGAAATTCGATATGAAAAAAAAGGAACCGACTCTTTAATAACGTTTTTAATGTCGTTTAAGATTTTTTGAAATTAATTCAGAGTAGATTTTTGTGCAGGTTTTTTGTTGTTGCATTGAAATCTATTTTCTTCCCTACATTAGAGTTTTGGAAATAGCTTTCCTTTAGGTACATTAAGAATCAAGTCTCTTATAGTACCTAGATAAACATTTCATAGATTTTTCCACAAATGGAAAAACAAAACTAAATTCAAACATTATACTAAAAAATTTAAATATAAAGGAAAAAAAACTAATAATAATTAACTTTTAAAGCGAGAATGACTATAACAACAATTTAAAAAAAAAAGTTGGATAGCAACATTTAGAAAAGATAAAATTAGAGTCACATTCCCTTTTCACACCAAATCAGAATCTAGTTTCAGAGTAAAAAGTCCTAAATCTAATTGAAATCTATTAGATTTCCCATACATTTGTAGACTTCAGAATTTAGATCAGGATCTAGATTCCCACAAAATCGAATACAAATGTAACAGACTGTATTCGATTTGGTGGGAATCATACGAAAATTAAAGCAAACACACTTTTTTAATTCAATCAATAGAAGACATGACAGCCGATAAAGTTTGTTTATAAAATTAAAACGAGCAATATTTACGTTTTCTTAGACTATTCAATTGTGAGATGAATTTTATGTATTTTCCAGTGCAAGTTAGTTAGTTATCTACAGTCGTTCTTTACTTATTTGAAGCTGTTTAACTTGTGACGACTGTGAAAAATTGGACGGTTGGTGTTCAATTGATCGAAAACTACATTATTTTCGCAGTGTGAAAATTCGTCATGTGTAAATTCGATTTTGAAATCGAATTGCTCAGAATCTAGATTTTGGCTTGGATGTAAAAACGGTAATAGGATCTACGGGATCCTCAATAAGAACATCTTAAGTGTTCTACGGGAACGAGAAAACTCAAGCTTAAAATAAAGATAATTTGGTGTTTTTGTCATTACAATTTTTTGCAAAAATATGCAGTTCCTTGCATGCATGTGCTGAATTATAGTACAACCTAAAAGACTTTTGACATATGCTGATAAATGCTCATTTCTTCGTTGCCCGTTAATATAGCATACTGCTTTGTTAAAAGCTACCTGTAGTTTGCCACGATAATAAGAATCCATGCTGCTAAAAACGACCTCAGCATATGTTATGGGTGGCAATATAAGAGCTCGGACGAGTTTTCGGCGAGTTTCGGCTGGTGTAAAGTTGGCAGCCAACCACAGTTCACGTAAGCAACCAAAAGTACGACAAATGACTTGGTTCGTATGATTGTAACACAACAGGTTGCGGTTAAGCACAAAACCAAGGCTATTCGCAGACTCTACTACCAACATTTAAGTGCCTAATATCCAGATATTTGGCCCAAGACTTATGGCGTATTCTTTTCAACACCGAATCGTGAAACTGGTGTGGAATACAGAAAAAAACTTGTTATTTTCTCGTACAACCGAACGGAATCATGCTCATGTAAATGTTCTTTTGAACTCCGCATTAGTTTGGTGTCGACACCGAACGCGAGTTTTCGCTACCGTCGTATTTGACATTAGAGATAGGTAATGCTTGACACATAGATGGATTTAACAACAATCCGTTTCTGTTGGCCCATTCGTTTATTGCGGACAAATCCATGTTTAGACAGCTTATTAACTCGAATACCTGTACATAACTGTACATAATGTACATAACTGTACATCATTTGCGTACATATGAACACGGACGAACATACAGACTAATGGCAGATCATTGACAAACATCGAAAACGAAATTGGCCCTAAGATTGAACCGTGAGGAACACCTTGAATTAAGGGCAAGAATGAAGAATTTTTTTTCTCCAAAAACGACCTTTTGAAGCTGGCTGGACAAATAATTTTTTAAAGAGTTTCACTGCTCTTCCATTAAACCGGAAGAGATATTTGAGCTTCCACAAGAGATTTTTATGACTAACTTTATCGAAAGCCTTTGTAAAATCAAGCAAGCATAAAAGTGTTACAGATCCTTTGTCGTATTCTTGTCTGATGTGGTCCATAATGTTCACCATGGTTGTGGAACAATTATGACCTTCTCTAAAGCCAGATTGAAATAATTAGTTAACGGATAAGTGGCTTTTGATCTGACGCCCTAATATTTTCTCAAATACCTTAAAAAAAAAAATGGAAGAATGATTATAGGCCTCAATTCATTATTTGAGTTAGCGTTAGCCTTTTTAGTCTTTTAGAAACTCTCCGATTTCGACACTCACTCAAAACTTATATTGCTATTGGGTTTGTTATTTCTTTTTCTATAATTAAGTCTCTAATCATGTATATCCAAATCCCTGTCTCAGTCTAAAACCGCGGTGTCACCAGAAACCGGAACAGGAACAGAAACAGAATTTCATACATTAGCAACGCAAAAAGCATTCAACGAATTTAGGTTTCAGTTGCTAATGTATGAGATTCTGTTTCTGTTCCTGTTTTTCGTTGCTTGTGACAACGCGGCTTAAGCCTTATTCACTGCAGGCGGCCGTTTGCTAGAACTATGTAGTAGGACTTTCTAGTAATGGTTTGAGTGGGCGAAAAGTGTTTCAAATAATTAATAGTCACTTGTTAAGGTACCTGAATAAGTTCCGGGCCGGTAGTTCGAAGATAGATCAGGGTGTTTATTAAGTACAGCGAAGACAGACACATAATCTTTTTTGTCTTTAAGGCCGTATGTAAAAGCTTTTACCCTGTACCACCGGTAGAAAATCTGCGTTTTCATAGAAACTTTGCAATCTCTTTCTGGAAGAGATAGAGCAGCATTCAGGTCAACACGCAAGAGAATATCTTTAAGAATTTTTTATTCCGAAAGTGTCAAAGTATTTAACTTTACTTTTAAACCACACTTTTGATGATATACTTAACTACAAAGGATGATTTGCGACGGTAAGTGATGCTTCTTGGCATTTGAAGCTCGGTAGGCTGTTTAATTAGTTTCGGACAGAATTAAAGTTATTGAATAAATCTGTTGTAGATAAGACCTATTGGACAAATTTCAAAAAAAAAACATCTTCCTACCAAACAGTCACGTTTGCAAAACAGTTTGTTGACCGAAGCATTATATGCTCAGGCCGGATAGCTTACACACAAGTGTAAGTAAATTTACACAAACGTTATACCTTGAAGATTTTTATCTCTAGCCTGAGGGAATATTGCTAAAACCAATTAAAAAATGTGGTGATATGGCCCATTGTCGTATACCTACAAACACTGCATTTGTGTTGCACTTGACTATGAACGCCAGTTTTCGCTTTCTCTTATAACACATCTATCGGAATCGAATCTTAGTGGAGAATTTGGCAAGAGCTGCCTGGTTTTAAAAGCGAAATGACTTCAAACTATTGACATGTTCATGTTTTCTGATAAATAATGTATTTTAAGATCCAAAGGCAGACGATAAATAGAAAAAAATAACATGTAACACGAAGTTGTGCGATAACACAGAACGCAACGGTAGATAGCTATCGTTGTGCCCCTTTTGAGTGTTTCACGTCACTAATTAATCACACATCATGATAATTTGTTAAAAATTCTTTGACAAATTTAAAAGAAACAAGAAATACAACCCCGAATAGCGTCATCATCATTTTTTACGACTAAAAACAATCAAGAAAAAAAAAACCTTCGCACAAAAAGAAAATATAGAAGGAAACATGGGTAAAAGAGAAGCGCGTCAAATTTTGCTTCCGGGCATTTGTGTACCTCTTTATCTTTAAGGCCCAGCAGTAGGACCTCTTCCATGAGTGTCAAGCGTGTTTCCTTCGAGTCACCATCGTCAATGTTGTCCTCTTGGTCCTTGTTATTGTCTAGCGAGTCCTGATTATCGTCTATTGTATTGGCATTAACACCTTCAGCGGAGGTATCGCGAGCCTTCACCCTTCGCACTAGGCCATCGGTACGATTCATTGCGTTTTTTGGGCGTATGCGTATTGGCTTTTATTTTAATTCAAAAAGAATGTAGCAAAATCTTATTTACTCAATAAAATGGAAAATTTCACATTTATTTATTGGGTTCAAAATGGAAAAATGTATTTTTTTATTTTCGAGTTTTGACGTCCACGAAAAAAGGTGACACGACTTAACAAAACATGGCCGAACAAAAGTTGTGGAATGCTGCCAAACTATTGCGGAATTCCAGATGGTGTTTTGTTTATTTTTCTCTTTCTGTGACTTGTTGCCAGATCTACAAAAAAAAATCAAACAGCAATATGGAATTACTAGGGAACTGGAATTCCGTTACAATAATAATCATAAATCACTATTAATTTAATTAATTGCCCGTGACAAATCAAATCTGGAGTTAGACCAGCGATCAGTGTTTTAGTGAAGAGTTTACTTGGTCAATAAATTTGCCGAAATTTTGTCGAAAAACTGTTAATAAATAAATAGAGTGGCGCAACACAGCTTGAGGTGAACGAGCGGGCCAACTTTTCAACTATATGGTAAAGATTTAATGTAGAACCACAGTGATGTAGCTGTGGCGGTAGTAGTAGCGGTAGTAAGAGCTGTCAAAAGTTAAAACACATGTATTCAGTGTATTGCGCACACAATGTGTGTCTGTGGCGGTAGCGCGTAGCTGTGGCGGTAGTAAGAGTTGGTCAACTTTTAACTTTTGTAGCGCTACACGGTGGACAGTTCAAGTTAAGTAAACAATGAAGGAAAGGACGTCGAAAAGTTTATTGAGATGGTTAAATTTAAAGAAATTTTATGGAATTTGTGTCATCCGTTGTAAAAAAATACTAAATCTAGTTCAAATTAACTCAGAGTATCGGCAATTGCTTATAAACGATGTTTTTGTTCGACATAGCCGCGTTACACCATTGTGTTCAATTTTTTTCCGTACTACGCCACATGGCTCCGCGGCTGTACTACGTACTACTGCTACATACCACCGCTACGGGCATTGTGGTACCACGGTTTAAGGTCTTTAAAATTGCGTTAGAGAGCTGTAATTTGGTATGACTTACTTTTTACATATTGGTTGTTAGGTATATGTACAAAGAGAAAGTTTAAACTGCTAAGATCTGCTCACAAGGCCCCTTAGGCCGAGAAACTAAGCTTGAATGAAAGATAACATCAAGTTTATACTATATTTTATTACAAGACCTTTTGATCAAGTTTAACAACGCGTAGGAAGTCGAATTTCAGTGTATAGCAGTTATGGGCAGAAGCCTTTAATTTGACCGCCCACACCATCAAGCATTATGCCCAATTTCGTTGTTTGTTTTTTGCATAAGTACAACCTTTTGGCATCCGTCTTTTTAAGGAGTTTTCAACCTCAGTTTTTTCTCTCAAAATCATTTTATTATGGTATTAACGGAATAAGAATTAAAGGATTTTTTTCTAAGCGCTTGCCCCCTTTCTTAGAGCGCGTAGCATATGCAAAGAATTGGTATGCAATTTCGGAATCTAGGCTAACAAACTATACGATTTTGTGTTGCCAATGTTGCACTGTTTCATCTACTCAGTTTTTTTTGTAAGATAAGCAATTGTTATGGGTGCTTGAATTGAAAAGAAACAAAAAAAAGTAAAGTTATAGCTAAAGGGCAAATAAAATAAATAGGTATTATTTATGCAAAATCAAGCCGAGCAATACTCGCTTTGGTCGCTCTAGCTGTCACTCCATATATGGAATTGACGGTGAATTACTTTGGGCTGAAATCGAGTTTATAACTTAAATCAGCCCAATCGAAAAAGGAAACACCTATTTGTGACCTAGTTCATATGCAGGTCCCAGAGGACTCCGTAGCGAGTTGAGCTGACTCGACTCGATTGAACCCGAAGCACATTGTGGAATCGTCGAAAGTTTGCTGTCAAAGTGAATGTGACGGGCGTTTACTCACCGCAAACAGCCATCGCCTAGTGAGGGGAAAGCTTAGCAGGGAAGGGGATTTCTTTCTTTATGGTTGTGGTACTAGTTGAGTGCAGCTGTAAAAATATAAAATATACTAAAACCCGAGTTCTGCGACGGAAAGCTTTTCTTGGGTTGTGCCCGCTTTACAAACAACATGTTTGCGAGGTACCGGTACGATCTATGATTCTATGCTCTATGCCTATACTAAAACAAGGAACTAAAAGGAAAAAGTATGTCTACGTAAGAAATTTGGTAGTGTTTTCAATAGTAGGTGTGGATTATTGCATGTATATAGGATATCGCCTGACAAGGTGAATATGGTGCGAGCAAGTGGTACTGCACTACAAACTTGGAGGTTGCCCACATTTCTTTGCGCAAGCGGCAATTTAAAATTGATTGGAACACAGTGGAAGCCAAAGGCCTAAGGCCTTTATAAGTTGCTGTTTTTTTTGCTGCAAGAAAGCATGTGGATAGAGGCAGTGCGCGGAAAGTTCCTTAAGCTCATAAAATTAATTTACACTGGCTAAAGTAAGGGAAGTACCCCCCTATCAGTAACATTCACTGACGTGTATGATTGATCAGGTTTTGATTTATACCTAGGTGAGTAGAACTAGAACTATACCTAGAAAGTAAGTGTAGCTTTTGCGAGGAAGTTAACTTAGTCTGTTTATATCTAGTGTCTGCAAGCGGCCGCCGACTTCCTATACCATCCGGGTCGGGGCCGCTGAAAAATTAATATAAACGGTGGGCAAAGAAGTTAAATGTTCGGAAGAGGGTGGGACGCAAAATTGAATGTACCCTTGTGCCACAACAGACAACGACATAGAGCGCGTTAACGTATGGGCCACGAGTTCCTACCATCGTCGCCAGCCTAAAATATACATATACATATATGTACCTTTATGATTGAGATATAGAGCACCAGTAGAACTTGTTGCCATCACCCAATGCAGAAGCCGCCTCTCTACAGATTGTCTTTGTTTTATTTAAACGCTAGAAATCAATTTTCTTGATTTTATGCAATTGTGTTCAACATTTATCCTTAAGCTGTTAAATAATTATTCATTATTGCAACTAATTTCATGTTAAGTTAGAATATAAAAGGGTTTAATGAAGTAACTATATTTTTTGTTTGTACCTACATACGCCTGTAAGAATTTTGTTTCATTTTATTGTCGCGGCTATCGTATCCGTTCCCTCTTTTCGTAGTTACCTGCTGCAGAATAAGCTCAAAGAGTAAGCAGCATATCATCCCCTCAACAGAGCTCTCTTGAGGTAGGCGTTTGATCGTCATCGTGGTTTAGATCGTAGGTCCGAGAAAATGGTCCCAGTAGCGTCAAAAGGTGGAAACCGAATTTAGAAGTCATTCCTTTTTTTTTATTCTTACGTTTGGTGGATTCACCGTTCTAATTGAAAATTAAACAACTTAAGATAAATTTCTTTTATTAAATTATGTCATAATATTGTCATAAGTTAGTTAGGTCATATTTAAAATAATAAAATAATGTTGACCAATGCAAAAAAAGGGTAAATCCGTTTGCTCTCGTGTACAGGATCTTGAGGATGCATTAAGCTCTCATAATTTCAGAGGGGTAAGAGTGCGGGCGAAAACCCTGTTTTGATCGATGGATCCGTGACCGGTATGATGACGATTCCAGTCAGATTGGGAAGATCAATTCTGGGCCATGATCTTCATGGTTGGGAGGGAAAATGGCCGCGCAAAATACCACCTACAGCGCCCCCTCGATGTGGTAATGTCCGTCCGTTTCAGGGTCAAAACTCTGATTGTTTTGTACTGCCATGATATATGTTTTGTTAACAGGTAGGCAGTTGTGTGTGGGGGGCAAGAACCGCCCCCATCCGGCGAGTTAAGTCGCGCAACCACAAGCATGCCGCGCCCCTCGCACACGGCTCTCCCCCTCCCTTTCTACTTCCGCTCCTATCCACCGATCCCATCCGCATTCTGTCATAAATGACAGCTTCCTTTCCTACACTTCCGATTCCCTAAGCCTAGTCCTCCTACCTCCTTACACAATGTTGTTTCCAATCCCAATCCTGATGGGAAAAAGTAGTTCTTTATCATAACTCTATAAGAAAGTCTCTTATCAAAAACTAGATTGCGCTGGGATTGCACAAATGACACTTTTTTTTGATAACCCTGTTTCTTTTTGGCACAAAGAATAAAATCAGATAGATCGGTCAAACACTTGGCTCTTAAATGTGCACTGGTTAGTAAGGTTTAGTCAAAATGAGGAAAAAGAGATTCTATTTTAAGGCATTAAGGACCGTTTTTTCAGTGCAGGATCAGCCAAGTTAAACTCAGACTCAGAACACGGCCAAATTTGGTGAGTTAATCACGGATCAACTCAGGAGAACAGTTTTCTGTGTAGAACGGCATGTGATTTGAGTGTTTCTATGAAAATGACATCTGAGAACAACTCGAACTTCTTTTCTTGTGTTTTTCTATGTGAAGTGAGAGTTGAGAGAGTCAATAATAACTCAGCACTGAAAAACTAATCGCTGGGTTAACTCCAGATTCGTTTTATTACGGGGTGAACAGATTTTGGTTTAAGATGTGCTCAACTCACCACAAAAGTGGGCGGAGGCATACAAAAAAATTAGAAAAAGGTGATATCTACAACAGTTTTAGTCCAATTTCATATATATTTATTGGAAAACTGTCATTTAAAGCTAAATCCCTAAAAAAAAAAGAGGACGCGGTCAATGAAAAGGCCAAACTTTTTCTGCTACCTCAAAGACAATTGCAAGGCAATAGTACGTACCAAAAATGAGTGCGCTAGCACCATTGTAACATAGCTAAAATTTTAAAACAAGTTATTTTTAAAATAAGAGGCGGTCGCACAAACAGGCCTGTAGTGGGCGTGTCTGTGGGCAGGTTCAGTAATTTTCCAACTTGATCTGAAGGACTGAACTTTCAGCTCTCTAGCTTAAAATTTAAGGCTACAGAGTTTTTTTAAAATTTGAATAATTGAAATGAAAATATTTTTATGTGCCGCCCACTTTTTGGAGGTGTGGCAGTTTCCGGTTTTTGGTAGGGTAGGTAGGTTACAGACGGACTGAAACTTTTACATACGGTCTGTTGCACTTTCCCACTTGTTTTTTCTAACCGAGTATCACAAGAAAGTTTTATATGTATTTAAATAAAGCTTTTTACTAGGAATTTAGTTAAACCTACTTCCTAGGCTGTGCTGTGTGCAACCCATAAATATTTTATTATTTAAAAAAGAAATCCAAGACAAACTCTTCTTCAAATAATTTTTGGTTTCCAAATCCTTAATTAAAACTACGGCGCAAATATTTGTATTCTCTTTTCTATTTGAACACGTTTTTGCGTAGACGACAAGCACGACGAAATATTTATGATTAACAAATAACCGGAAACGGTTATTATTGTATCACGGGCGGGTAACTACCTACGTAAAATGAAATGGGTTGTTGATCTTGTTACCGCGAACAGATAAGTAAACAAAAAAAATTAAAAATTAAAATACATTAAAACAAGTGATAGGCCAGGTGTATAAAATAAAAGCTGCGGAAAATTGTAGGTCCCTTTCACGTGTGTAAAAACACTTTCAACGCGCATAGCATTCAGGACTGTAAGAGAAGTCAGCCGATGACTCTTCTGAGCTGCAAGTGTCAGTTAGATAGAACTGGTCAGAGTGGTTCCTCCAATAGACAAAATTGTAGTCTCTCCCTCTTTCTTCCTAATCATTGTATTGTTTTTCAAGCAGAAATCACGGCTATAAAGTATTCCTTGTCCGAGTTTAAGAATTACGTGATATACGGCAATAATAAATGAATCTATTTAGACACTCAGGCGGCCTTCAAGTACATGGAATCAGTTTCAGTAAACTTGTAAATCACCCTAGAGGCCTTGACTTTCGATCATCTCTTTGGAGCCTGTTTCTCAGTGCAGAGTTATGCTTAAGTAAAACGAAGATCTGTTAATCCTAGAACCAAACGCATCTAGAGTTAACTCAGTAAGGTGAGCAGTTTTATAGCGCAGTGTTAACTAATAAAATTGTTGACGTCTTTGACTCTAGAAATTTTTGATTCATATCACTTCACATAGAAAAGACAGTCAAGTATGAAAATATACGCGGAGCTGTCCGTCGGCCTTTCTATATCTAATCTATATTGCGAAGTTTGTGAAAAATTCTATTATTAAAATCTATTATTGAATAGCTTTATTTTACAAGTAACTATGAATGTTACACAACCTAAATTATTTTCCTCACTTAAAGCTTTTTCCTTTTTCACTTTTTCGAGTGTTATTTATTTTCGAATTCATTATTTACTTAAAATTTTTAGCTATTTACAGTTTTGTTATTTTTTTTCAATATTGAAATAAAACTTTTGCCGAGTTTTTTATTTTTGTAAAAATAAACTTTATTATTCCAGAAGCCCTCACAAATAATTTGATAAAACATAACTTCTTTAAAGTGGGGTGCCGTGGCGTAGTGGTTAGTGTGTGTGCTTACTACGCCGGAGGCCTGGGTTCGAATCCTGCCATCGTCACCTGAAAAAAAAGACTTGTTCTTTTTCACGGTCCCCACCTCCGCGAGGGTCTGACAAGCCCTCCGAGAGTATCATTTGTCTTGAAAAACTTCTCAAAGTGCCGTTCGGATTCGGCAAAAAATTGTAGGTCCCTTTGTATGTAAAAGAAATTAACACACCAGCATACATTGTTGAGAAGTTGGCCCTGGTTCACCTCGAGCTGTTGCGCCACTCTATTTTAACTTCTTTAAAGTTTTTATAAATGTTTTTTAGTTCCAAAAAATTTAAACATTTTATTTGTCAACTAGCAAGATGCTAGCTTACGACATATAAAATGCTTGTGGGGCCTTTTGAAAATATTCAAAGAAATTATGAAGTTAGTCTTCCACCCCATTTTGTTGTTTGTATTGTTTTGGGCAGGGCGTGACAGGCGCCCAACTGACGATCAAACTGTCACGCCTGCTGTGAAACACCAAAATGGGGTGGAAGGCTAACTTTATAATTTCTTTAAATGTTTTTTATTTATGTAAAACTATGGGTGAATCATGAACTCTGGACGTATTTATTAATTATATCTAATAATTTATAAATTCATAATTGAGTAAAAACTGTACAAAGTACAAATGAGCACAAAACAAAAAGTTTTCTTGTCTGAAAAAAAAACTCGATGCTTTATTTTTCATACTCCTTTCAAGCATGAAATACTTCCCTCGAAACATTTGAATGCCCCTGATTAAAAATTCGAAACGGCAGCCCTGCTACCGATTTATTTAGCTCAAAAAAGTTGTTTCTAAAATAGTCTCTGAGGTCTACGAGTTTAGATATTAACTTTCAATTTCAATAAAGGCTTTTTATACAAGAAGACATTGAGTTAGAATTAAAGTTTATTTTAATAGGAATAAATCAAATATAATTAAATATAATATTTAAATATAATATTACTGATTAATTCTTCACATATTCTCCATCATTGGTTTTTATTTTAATTTTTAGTTAATAATATGTCATATAAATTATATCGATTTATTTTATTCTACATCTTCAATCGCCCTGTTATCCATATCAACCTGTAAAGAAGAGTTTTATATTATTTTATTTATAACCCAAGAGATAAATTTTACCGATATAGTTGTATTGAAATTAGCATGATCAACAAAATACTGATCATTGCGTGGATCGTACACGATAACATTGACAAATCGCTGTCCCCAGAAAACTTCCTGAGCCAAATATGAGCTCCTCTCCTCAGTCATTTGACCAGTGGCTGGGGAACTTCCAACAATAGATACAAACATCTCAAACGAACCAGCATTGAAGTCTTTCGCTGTTGTGTAGTTGGCAAATGGGCTATCCTTGTCAATAACATGACAAATAGTTTCTGGCCACATGATCAATGAGTTTCCATCACATTCAATTTTCAACTCTGAGTGGGTCTTGATAACTTCACCCTCAGAGGTGCTGCGCAAAGATAAAAAAAAAAGTTACATTGTAGGTAAGTAACTATAAGTTAAATATACTCACACTCTGTCGATGAGTACATAGACCCGCACTTTTGTCCCGATAACCTGTTGATTCCTAGGATCACAGACTCTGAACATTAGACACAACTTCCCATCTCGATAGCATACCTTGAGAAACTTGGTTTTTAAATTTCTTCTTCAAAAGGTTTAACGACTAACTTACAACGGCCTTGTTACTGAATCTCATTTTCGATAGCTGCCTCGTTGGCCGTGCAGTTTTTGCATAAATAATACTGACCATGGCGCCTTCAATTCCAATAGACATGATAATTTGAAAAATAAATAAAAACATTCCCTCGGGACAATCTTCACTTGGATACCGTTCGCCAAATCCGACAGTTGATTGAATTTCAAAACTGTGCAGCACCATGCCAATAAACGAAGAAGCCCCAATGACACAAGGTTCTCTTCCTTCTCCTAACCGCTCGCCAGTTACTTCGTCGAATAGAAAATCACCATGACCGTAGGCAATGACATACCACAGCATTGCAAATATGGTCCAACTTGTAACGAAACTTCCAATAAAAAGACTCAATGTGTACTTCCATTCTTGTTCGATCTGAGAAAAAGAAGATCAGGTACATGAGTCAGTGAATATTAAGGCAATGCTAGTTAAAAGTTTTTATTTGCAGCTCATATTTTTGTAACATCCCTGTTAAAAAATTGTCGGTTAAATTTTAAAATAAGTGTAAATAGAAAGTAGAAGTGAACTAAATCATATTTTGTGTCTTTTAGAAACAAGAAAGAAAGAAAGAAACGGCATAAAAGTAGTATTTATATTTTACCACATGCCAAGTAGGTAGAACAAAAATGACATTTATTTGCCAATGACGGACATAGATTCACAGTCAAAATTAATTTGTTTTTAACGCAGCGTAATCTTCTCTTCAGTGATTTTTAAACAATAATGTCCAATCGTACCTACTCGAATGGTACGATCGGTAAGACTTCTTCAAGCCTACGTCATTTTGAAAGATATCATTTTTTTTTATTTTGATTTTTTCATGGCGTCGGCAATGTTTATTTGAGATAATACTGACAAGTTGGATGAGAAGAGACAGTTTTAATCTCTGAAAGTCACATTTTTTTAAACAGATAATCAAAACAGGATTCGTTTATTGATATAAACGTTATCACATGTTTAGCATCAATGTTTTTTTCTAAGCCGCTAACAAACTCAAGACTTACCAGTGTCGTTACGAAATCCTTGCAATATCTCAATGATTTTTCGGGAACTTTAAGAAAAGTAACGTTTTCACTTCCGTTCTTCTCAACGACTCGATATGGCCGTTTTCGTTGCCGTAAGTAGTCCAAGTCTGAAACATTTTTTTTTTCAGTCAATTAATGTCACAATGATCATTAGGAGAAGATATTTACCATTTTTTCGGACATCAGTGTTTAGCTCGATAGTGCTACCAATCCAATGATCACTGAAATTAAAATGCTTTTAAATAAATTCTATCAAGCCGAAACTGTTCTAGTACGCAGTTTATTCACCGATTTTTTTAAGACAATGAGTAATACCTACGAAGTCTAATAGTACGAAGTCTTGAACAATTGAATAACATGCGAATAGTTTTTTATTGAACCCATGAATGAACTAAATTAAATAGCCCATCCCCAGGACAGTCCCCTGGCAATAGCTTTATAACTTGTCATAGTTTCAATCGGATTGTAGAATAGCTCGCGAGTCTACATAGAGCGCTCCAGTAAGAAAGAGAAAGACTTGTTTTGAATTCGGTCTTGACATTAGTCAACGTAGAGTCAAGTTGGAGACCAGTTTTCCAATGCAAGATCATCTGAGTTAAACTGAGACTAACCCCAGAAATAAGTTTTTCAGTCAATTTCAAACTGGGGTTAATTTTAGACCAAATTTCTCACCAAATTTATCGATTTAATCCCCAATAAAACTCTGGATAAAAGTTCTAACTTCTCTGACTGTTCTTTCTATGTGAAATAGCTATTGCTTTGCATGTTACTATAAAAAAAAATACATTTGAGAATAACTCGAACTTGTTTTCCTGTATTTATCTAAAGGGTGATTTTTTAGCTGGTTTGGTTTTGGCAACACTGGTTTTGACAGCTGACGTGTGTTTAGTACCTTGTGTCACTGTCAAACAGCTTCAGTTTGGTTTGCAATTTAACCATGGATCGTTTTACAAATGAACAACGCTTGCAAATTATTGAATTTTACTATCAAAATTCGTGCTCGGTTCAAAATGTTCGTCGCGCGCTGCTTCCATTTTATGGTCGGCATTTTTGGTGAACAGTTAATTTCACGTTTCGGGCCGGTCAATTGGCCGCCTAGATCGTGCATTTCGACACCATTAGATTATTTTTTGTGGGAGTATGTCAAGGCTAATGTCTATAGGGACAAGCCCGCTTCGATTGACGCACTGGAAGCCAACATCAATGCATTCATTCGTGAGATACCGGCCGATATGTGTGAAAGAGTATGCCAAAATTGGACTCAGCGGATGGGCTACCTGAGACGCAGCCGCGGTCAACATTTGCATGAAATTATCTTTAAACATTAAATTGCAAGGTTCAAACTATCGATTCAAATAAATATTTCATTAATTTTTTCGAAATTTTAGTGTTTTTTTTTAAAAAAAAGTTCTCAACCTCTTAAAAAATCACCCTTTATGAGAAGTCCTAAGTAACATAGAAGCTCTGTTATGGCCACCGTTACCTTTACAGCACTATTTCATAAAACCTTTTGATTTTATGATATGGCGCTGTTCTTGAAGTTGGTTTGATACAAGTTACGGGACCCAGTACAAAACCCCTATTTGACTTTTTATAGAATTAAATTTTGGGTGCAAAGAGGGTTCTAATTCGAGCTCTTATAGAACTTATTTGACAGTAAATACATTTTTAAAAGAATCTGTAGGTACACATATTTTCATGGTGTGGTCTTTCTCTTACTAAGGTTAGTGTAGATGTAAGTGTAAATGTTTTTGCACAAATGTCTTCGTTCATGTTGAATAAAGTAAAATTGTAAAATTAATGTGTAAAAGAGTGCCTTTAGTTAGCAGAAAACGAGGTGCGCATTTGATTTCTTGGAAGCATTTATGTATTGAAATAGGTCGAAAAGGAACAACGCGCTTCTTGTAATATTAAATATAACATGAAATAAAGAATGCAAGGTTTTATGTAGTAGGGGCCTCAAAGCACCACCTTAGGTGCTATTTTCCGGTATGACCATTATAGTTTTGACAAATAAATACATATGACCTTTGGGGCACCCTTATATCTTGCTCCCAATAAGTTTCAAGTTTCAAGTTTATTAAAGAACATATGGTATGTACATTAAGATATAGGTTCTCTTTTAGTAAACCCTGTGTAATAGGAACACAGCTGCTAACAGACGATAAAAGAAAGACATGAACACAATATTCCGCGATGAACCCAATACGACCATATGCCATTTCACAAATTTTCATTTGGTCATATCAAAAAATCATAATTCGTTTTCAGTTCATGCATAAAAAGACACAAACATAATATTTTTAGGTTTAAAATTTACCAGAAAATATCAAAATAATTTGCAAATTATCTTGTCATTCGTAATATCGAATGACAAGATGTTGTCCAGACTTGTCATGTCGTAAGTGGCGTGCATACTTCAAGTTTTTTAAGTAAAAATAAATAATTAATTAATTGAGTAGCGCAACAGCTCGAGGTGAACCAGGGCCAACTTCTCAACAATGTATGCTGGTGTGTTGATTTCTTTACATACAAGGGGACCTACAATTTTTTGCCGAATCCTAACGGCACTTTGAGAAGTTTTTCAAGACAATTAATACTCTCGGAGGGCTTGTCAAACCCTCGCGGAGGTGGGGACCGTGAAAAAGAACAAGTCTTTTTTTTTCAGGTGACGATGGCAGGATTCGAACCCAGACCTCCGGCGTAGTAAGCACACACACTAACCACTACGCCACGGCACCCCCCAAGTTTTTTAAGTGATTAAGGTAAATAACAGTGTACAGTGTAATAACTGTAACTTTAGTAATTCGACAGAAGAAAAGTATATCATCCATAATCCCAGCAGAGAACATATAAACCATTTGGTGATATACGCCGTATAGTCTAATACATCTGAGTTTTATAGGTCGTCAAATGGGCTTATGATTAAAATTTGAGTCATATTTAGGCGTTAATTTATAAGACCACTTGGCATACAGTCTAATCTTACGGAAATAATTCGTGTTGAAGCTAATTTTGGCACAGTTGTAGATAAATGTTTTCTGAATGACATACCGAGAGTACTGGTAGTTGGGGTCGGAGCTAACGGGTGGGCGGGGCTCTAAAGGTCCCTTTTTCAGATTTTGCTAAATATCTCGAAAACTTTCGAAAAAGCGAAACTAGCGAAAAACTGTCAACTACTTAATTAATCTACATGAAATTCTCTAATCCAAATCTGAAGAATCTTGAGGCTAAGAGTCATGTGTGTCTTGTAATGCGTTGTTGAAAGAGCCAAAGCATACCCACACCCGCTATGCTATTTGAAATTGATTTCCACTGGTTGTCGCTGTGTTTAATACCATCATCTCTGCTGATCCAACCTTATTGGTTCATTGGTTGGAGGCTTGCAAACATGTGAAACGCCTTAGAGAGTGCTGCTTCGAAGCCCTTCGGGTTTAAAGAAGAATGGCTAGGTCAGATTTGGGCATATAGCGTTTGCTTATGTCATCCTGCAGGGCTCGCCTGATCAATTCCCTCAGGCGATGTTGAGGGATTTTTAAAAATATGTGAGATTTACTTGCTCAAGGCACCTTTCCAACTTTCACCAAAGTAAATTTTTTCACGGGAAAAATTTTGAAGAAGAAGGGTAATGTGTACAAATGAAAGTGTTCTAGTAGGTTCCTTCTACATCTTCGCCCATTACTGAAACATTTGGATGTATAACAGCTTGATCCAACCAACACCGCACAATAGTACTATCAGCTTTCCCTGTGACAACTTTTGCTTAAAGTCCTACTGCTGTCGTCTTCTCAGTGAATCTATCAAATCTATCAACCTTGTTTTGTTTTTCTCATTTGCAGGAAAGTGCTCTTGTCAAACTCCCCTGTTTGTGCTTTTGCTAAAATTAATGCTAACAGAAGTTTTGTGATACTGCTTCAATAAAAATGTTTACACATTAATGCTTAGTTTCCACTTGTCGATTTGTAATTGACAAACGACGTATTTTTAGGTTATATAGAAAAATTGACACGTGGAAATGGAGTGTCTTTGAATTGACATATGAATTGGCTTACGCTTTGCCAATTGTGTCTTTAATTGACAAAGAGTTTGTCAATTCAAAGACAAGTGAAACCCTAGCAAGGTTCAAGGTTCAAACCTTGGTTCAAATATCCATGGCACGGTAGGAGTTTGTTTTTTGTCTGCTAGGATGCAGGACAATACCTTGAGTAAATCAATTTTTGTTTTGCTCCCCACTTTAAAATAGCACTTCTGCGGCCTTATCCCATGAAGAGCATATGGCAGTACTTTCGGTTCCGATGATTCTCTGATTCTCGATTCCCCTTCCTTGCGTCAAGCCACCTAAACCTTTCATCCGGCGAGCTTGGTTTTTTGGTGACGATGTACTTTTACTTCATCTATACTGTAGTATAAATAAGAAGCGTGGTACAACAGCTCGAGGTGAATCAGGGCCAACTAATCATGCAATAATTTTTTGCCGAATTCGAACGGCACTTTGAGCAGTTTTTCAAGACAAGTGTTACTCTCGATGGGTTTTGGCAGACCCTCGCGGAGATGGTGACCGTGAAAGAGAAAGAGTCCTTTTTTCAGGTGATGACGGTAGGATTTGAACCCATATCTCCGGCGTAAAAAGCGCATACACTATGCACTACAACATGGCAACCCACTTCTACTACTACTTTGCCTGAAAGTTTTTCCATTTTTCGCAACACACATTACCTTAAAGCAACCCCCTTCTTTTCCTCTAGGACATTTGCTCCTTCTACAAAAATAGGGCCCAACCTTGCCATGTGATTATGTGACAAAAACTAGGCATAGAACATCTTTCAGTCCAGATCCACTCATTCTGTGATCAATGCATGAATTGTCACCCATCACGTATTTCAATTTTCGCAATCGAATTTTTATTTTTTTCATGATAAAAACCACTTTAGAGAATGTTATGTAGATTAGTTTAGTAGTTGTCAGTTCTCCGCTATAAGCTATAGTTTTCGAGATATTTGCCAAAAGCTGAAAAAAGGGAGCTCTAGAGCCCCGCCCACCCGTTAGATCCGCCCCCACCCACTAGTACTTTCGGTTAGTCATTCAGCACACCTTCCTCTATAACTGTGGAAAAAATCGCTTCTACACGAATTATTTCCGCTATTCGGTCTTTTTTTGTCTTCGTTGCCTCGACTATTAAGTAATAGATTATTATTAACTTCTCTTATTTATCCAAATCACTTACAAAAACTTGAAATATGGCGCGGAACTTGACGATTAACAAAAATTAAAAAGAAATTCTTTCGAATGACAAGATATTTTGCAAATTGTTTTGATATTTTCTGGAAAATTTCAAATTTATATAAAAATATTATTTGACATTTATGCATAAGCTTAAAACAAATTATAATTTTTTTGATATGACCAAATATTCCCTAATGAAAATTTCTAGGATGGCATATCGCGGAATATTATATGTTTGTGTTCCTATTGCACAGTGTGCCCTAGTGTCATATTTATCTGTCAAAACAGACATAGTCATACAGGGAATAATTGTCATATGTCACATGAAATATGATGATTACACTATATAACCACAAGTGACAGAGGTATCTGTCAAAAAGAGGAATACATATGACCAAATGACATATATTTAACCTTCATTTGTATTTCCTGCATTATAATGCTAGTTCACCTTTTATATAGGTTTATGCGATGAATGCCCTAGTTCTGGGGTTCGAAAAAGTGAAGACCAGTATAGTACTGTAATGTATTCAATGACAGCACTGTGGTGCACTATTGAAGCATCACTATAGTGCCCGAGAATTTTGTCTGGATAAAGTCTCAGTGTCACTTCAAAGATTCACAGTCAAGTGTGACCTTTTGCGTTAGTGTGTATTTAACTGAGTTGTCAAGTTGGTACTTCGATGTGACGAAGGCAACGGACCCATAAGAACCAAACGCCGAGTCCGATTATGTGTCACAGAAAAACACAGTGCGTTGAAAAAAATGATCATTGCTCTCTTTTAAGAAAGTGCAGGGAGAATAAAGTTTTTATAGTCATCATCACTATTACGATACAAAGGATTCTGAGGATATGAGTATGAATATACGTCAACAATAAAAATGGTCAACATTTCCGTTGTTTTTAAAGTGATTATTAATTTTTAACCTGTTGTAATGATCAACTCCAAAATCTCGGATCTCTACTGAGTTATATGCGCTTGCATACAAAGATATTAAATTTTTTAATTTTTTCTTCTATCATTTCCATACTCTGACAACGAAAATAAATACTCGTACTTAAAGTAAAACATAACTTTGCAAACAGACAACTAGAATATCATCAGAGCTGTAATATGAGGATTAAATCATTTTTTAATTACACTACACATAAATTGAACTGTCTTACGTCTTGAGTTTATTTGGTTGAGGAAAAAACGTATCGGAATCGTGACTATTATACTGATCATCAGCGTATAGTATTTCCTTTTCTTCGGATCTTTTCAATGTACTTTCTTCGCGAAAACGCGGTTTGACTGGCATCGAAATTGATCTTTGCATTATGTCTCTTGAAATATCATCGGTCATTTTAATGGCACACTTTAAGTTGTTCACGTAACTCAATTTAGCGCTAAACCGCACTTGTCAACGGACTAATCACAACTACTCTAATTGAAAGCAGAAAATTGTCACCACAACTCGACTTATTCTTTTCGAAAGATAAAAAAATATAAACATTTAAAAGCAGAACAAATCTTTCGCTTGGATGGATGGATCGTATATAAAGTGTCTTGTGTCCTAGGGTAAGCACAGATAAAGCCTCATCTCCGGAACCGTGACAGCTGATGAATTATGAAATTAAATAATAATGAACGCGTACTTGTTCTCGTGAGCTACAATATGTGTACACAATGAAACGAAGAGAGGTTTTCTGAGATAAATTAATAAATAATTAAAGTCTAATAGATCTTCAAAATGCGTGTGATAAACTATCAGCAGCTGTGACTTGTAATAGGACTACCGATTTAAAGAAGACAAGCAGTAATAAGCATTCTTAGATCATAGAGAAAATTATTTTTTTGCAAATATCGACAGTATTGTCTTTCTTTCCCATACTTGTATTGCATTTGAATTTTAAAATAAAATTAAAACCAGTTTCTTCTTAACTCTTTGAATTTGCATAAATACCTGATTTCATTAGTTATTGTCATTTTAAAATCACGAAGCATGTCAATGCGTGATCTGCTCCTACTCGCTGATCATTGGTGCGGGGGTTTTTTAAACTTATTGATTTGGGGGTGTTATGACTCCGAAAAAGAAGATGGATTTTGTCATATTTAAAATTAATATTTTTTTTAAAACAAGAATCAAAAATAAAAAAATCAATAGTGGCTTGTTTGACGTTGTATAGTAGGTATTCATCCCATTCCTATCCATCACCCTATGCTTAGTTTCAAAAGATCCAGGCCAATAGGTGGATTAATAGGCAGAGAGTTCATCAGTCGATAGCAAATTAAAGTTATAAGAGTTTAAGCTCAAATTATTGCGATATTCTAATGAACAATGGGTCAATATTGGTAAACTCTTTTTAATATTGCACTTGTGGGACTATGCTAACCTTTTAGTGTTTGACATCCCATGAGTGAAATGAATTAGAAAAGGAGAACAATACTGCTTCAAATACATAGCTGTAGGTTTGAACAGAAGACAGCCTTGAGTCTTAGAAGATTTTTCACTTAACTCTGTTTAGAAATTCCTATGATCCAATGCTCTTATGGTCGAAGCCTTATAAGTAGAACTGGCATACGCTACCGTGCCAGTTCTACTTCCGAGGATAACGCGACATAAACTGAGAAGGAGTATAAAAAACTTAGGTTACTGTCAAAGTAACTCTTCGACAAAGAGGAAGAAAAACGCAGAAAAAATAGTGCCCTGAACCCCAGCATTTATTTGATGTAGGGGCTTCAGGCTTAAAACCATCCAAAACAACTTGAAGTAAACGGTGTGAAAGGTAATAATGATTACTAATAAGAAGTTCGCCAGTTTCATAAGTGAACGTTTTCGACAAGATAGCTTGATGTCAAAATTAGGTTAGGTTAGGTTGAAGTGGCTGTCGGGTTCGAAGAACCCAACTCACTTTGACCTATGTAGGTCTATTGTGATACCACGTGCATCTGGAAAAATTGCCGACTCGTTGAACCGTTTTGAGCTACTAATGAAGCGTAAGAGACGTTTTGGGCCAGTCGTGCTAAGATCACTAAGATCATTATAGAAGAAAGTTCCAAGGTGAAGATTTCGGTTCTTGGAGAGAGCGGGGCATGTGCAGAGAAGGTGGAGTGGTCTCTTCTTCTTTGCAAGCAAGCCTTGTAGCGTGCTTGCTTATCAAATAGTGTACTGTAATAACACGGATTGTAGCACTCATGTGCGATCTATTAAGAGCTATCAAACTCCTAGAGCGTTTAACAGAGCTTGATGTCAAACTCTGTTTTAAATGCCCTTAAATATCGATTATGCAACAAAATTGCTTTCACCAAGAAGATGCAATGAGTAGTTTTACCTACTCTTCGGTGAGAGGCGGAGACACTGTTCAATCTAATGGCATGGAACTGGCAGTAAGATGTGCTTTGTATAGAAGAGAACGACTGACAGCTGAAAGCCATTGCAGACACAAAGTGTAGGGATGGAGGATAAAGCACAAAAAGAAATTTTTCGATGTGACGCCATGGCTTGCGAACCTAGAGGGGTTAAAACCATTGACATACATAAAATAATATGGACTGCTAGTTGGTGTCTCCGCTTATACAAAACCTGCAACAAAAATGGTTGTGCCGCTGTTTGGTACTGGTGGTGTGTTGCAGAAGAATTTCCCTCCCATTGACAGTGTTTCCAAATTTGGCGACGGGTACCAAACAGTGCGAGTTTCTACGTACTTGAATGGGCCAATCATGGGACCATAACGAAGTTGGGTAGTAGCAGTCCATGTCATTGGGTAAAACATATTATAGCGGTGTATTAAGTCGGGATGGGAAATTTTTACATAAAAACTTTTTTTTTGTGTATTTTCTTGAGATAGACATCTTGCATGCTTAGCTCTGTTGAGTTGAAGCTATCCAGAAACAATAAAGTTTTTGCTTTTGGTTACAACTCACAACGAAAAATTACTGGGGGCTCTTAAGGAGGATTGAAAAGGATAAAAAAAATAATTAAGAAGTTGAATGATCATGCACAAAAGATTGACCCAATAGTCCTTGCGATAATTTCAAAAATATATGCTTAATAAATTCCTTTCAACACCGAACAGAAAGACTGGTGTAAGTTCATAGTGATATAATCATCCTGGGCCTGAACTAACAAACTTCGCCAGGCAGCTCTGTTTCTAGCAAGCCGTCTTCACTTTTGCACGCAAGCCACCTTGCGGCATGAACTACATGAATATCGGTGTTCGGTCAACACTTATGTAAGCAATAATTGAAATCTCTGTCACTACTTGTTGGTATATGCGACTATCCTTGAACTCCTCTCGCGTTGCTTGAAATATGAGCTTATTTTGGCATTTGTGTTAGAATATGGTCGAATTATTGTAGGTACATACTCATCTTTGTACCCGACCCAGGGTATATTAAGTTTGATGAATAGTTTGTAACGCAGTGAAATAACCACCGTAGACCCCTAAGACCTTTTAGAGATATGAATGGGATCGATAGGAGAATCGATTAAGCCAAAGTTCTTCCTTAAGTCCTTCGGTCCGTATGTAAACATCTTTTAGGCCTTAAATTTTAAGGTACAGAGCTGAAATTTTGTGAGTTTGCTCGAAGTCCATTGGGCCAGATCAAGTTTGAAAATTAGCCGAATTGGCCCACAGACACGCCCACTACAGGGCCGTATCTGCGACCATCTCTAATTTAAAAAAATACTTTTTCTAAATTTTAGCCATGTTAGAATAGTGCTAGCGTATTCATTTTTGGTATGTAACATTGCCTTGTAATTGTCTTTGAAGTGGGCAAAAATTTTTAACCTTTTCATTGACCACGCCCACTTTTTTAAGGGATTTTAGTTTAAAATGGCTGTTTTTCAATAAATATATATGAAATTTGACTAAAAATTATATGACAAAATTTGTAGATATTACCATTTTCTAACTTTCATGTATAAGTACTATGTGGCTCCGCCCATTTTTGTGGGCGGGGCGTTGAAAGAAGTGATATTTTTAAGTTAAAAAGTGGAGTTTTAGACCGAAATGTATGTAACCACCTAGTTACCTAGTTCCTAAAGCTTTATTTTTGTATCCCGTCCACTTTTTGGAGGCGCGGCAGTTTTTTTTTGGTATGGTCGGATATTTTGCAATCCATCGTAGATAGACTGAAGCTTTTGCATACGCACTTTCGCACTTTCCCACTTCTCTGATTTAATAACGTTGAAAGACCAGAGTTATACCCGGAAGGGAGGGATTTTGTTTCCTTTAAGAATGTTACTGTAATTTTTAGAAGTAACAAGGCGAAGTAATGAATATGTTCACCGTTATAAGAAGCACGCTGACGCAAACAATTGTCCTATGTCCTATGTCCACGGGACACGTGTGTAAATTTAGCTTTAAAAAGCACTTACACATGCCTCATATCTTTTATACAAGCTTCCAGTTCTTAAAACATGACCATGTACGGCCGTCTGCCATTTGGCGTAGGTGAAATCAGGTGAGAAAATACGGTGAGAAAGGTTTGAATGTAGGGCTCTTGAATGGCAGCACTTTTTAATGTTTATGGATTGAAGCGACTTGGTGAGAGAAGAACTGGTGGCTTAAAATACCTCGTATTCAATAATCTATCAGTTAGGATAAGATAGCCTACAGTGTGTGAAATCAATTTTGAAACTCTGCTTCCCGACAAAGAAACAAACTCTGCTGCTCGGTGCAAAGAAGAGTAAAGAACTTCCAATCTCTAAGTCAAAACAGCCGAGAAACATGCCATGGAGAAAGTTCGGCGAGAAGCTCTAGCACGATTAAAAATCTGAGAAAAGAGAGTTTTCTGAGAAAAGAAGTTAAAAGTTGTATACAAGGAGCTAAAGAGGTACAGTGAAAGGTCAGTACACTTCCTTCGAAATGAGAACAATGTCTTACGCAGATGGAGCGAACACTTTTCGGAGCCATGAAGGGTCTCTACCTGGTTCACAGTAGCCTCCCATTCTCTTTGATCCAGCGTACGCTGCTTCCAATTGTCCAGACTAAGCGCTCTGGCATCCGCCATATGTCCTTAAAAGGGAGGTTCGGTCTTTTTGGCCATCTCGAGTCTGGGGGCTTGGATTCGAAGACCCCCTTGTTGTATCCATCCGAACGATGTGACCGAGCCAATGTTGACTTCTTGTTTTTGCTTTCTGACTAGATTGCCGTAGAATGTTATCGCGAAAGAGTCAAGTATATTACCTCCTTCTCCAGCACTCGGGGTCAGAAATCAGAACAGGCTGAATAACAGTTTTATAGAGCTTACACTTTCTTTTTTCTTGAGAGAAGTTTTGAACTATCATCTGATCGTCAAAAACTCTTTGGAATCCTGAAAATTCTAATTTTCGTTTAACGCAAAAGGGCGCACTTGGCGGACTATGAAACTGTTAACTCCCACGGTATACAAAACCTTTAATTTCTAGAGCACTGAATTTTCAATCCCAAAAATTGGCATTCATTTTTTTTTAAATCGTTCGCCAGTATAATAGGTAGCCAACTATAATTAGTCAATAGTCAATAGTCAAACAAACAGTGCAAGAGCTCGTACTCAAAAGTTCACTCATTGAAATATTTTTGGCTTGACCGCCCAACAAACATACTCTCGAGAGATGTGCTCTACAAATCTAAAAAAACCTCTCATTAGACTCTCGTAAGACTCTTGAATACTCTCAGAACATTATCTTTTTTAATTAAATTGAATTTTACTCTCATAGTACTCTCATTAAAAGGGTAAAAGGCTACCAGAGTAAAAAAAGACATAAACTCCCATTATGAGAGAATATTTGATTCTTGTTATGTAAGTTCAACTCTCATGATACTCTCAAAGAGTAAAAGTCTTTTAAGAAGAATCATTATGAGAGTCAAAGTATCGAAGTACTCATAAAAATACTCTTTTCAGCCTAACACTCTTGTTTTGAGACCGGATGGCTGATAAAAATACCTATTTATGTCAATTCAAAATAATTGCGTTCCGTCAAAAGTAATTTTGCCACGATGTAGTGTGCTTGCGGTGACAGAAGTTTTTTTAATTAATTTAATGCATTTCTTTATGGAGAAAAAAGTGAAGGTATCTCTGCAGCACAAATCGTCATCGAAAACATATTCATGGTCTGGTTGGCCAGCATGGATTGGCTGGTTTTTCTACAAGCAAATAAGCTCACAGTCAACTCCGATGACGTCAGATTTACATATACGTTTGTGAGCAAATGTCATAACATGCGTATGCCGTAATCTTTATATTCCTTCATTCATGTGCACGCGGCAATGATGTAAAAACAAAAATGCGTCTTTAAATAGTACGAAACCACGACATTTCTAAATTCTTAAAAACAGTTTATTTACTCTGATTCGGGAAGACAAAGGCAATTTTACTCTGGTTAAAAGGGTAAAACTCTGGAAACTCTGGAACAGCCAATATGCTCGCACGAGTAGAGCTAATCTCTGTTAAAAAAGCTTTTTCCGCCATTTAATTTCTTACCTCTTAGAGTTACCAACGTCAAGGTATACGCATCTAGTTGATTTGCATTCGTTTGTTGTAAATAAAATCAAAAAAAAATATATACCGAAAAGATTTTATGATTGTACGAAGAAATGTTAATTATTTCTTTTTGTAGGATGGTAAGAGCTATATTTTGGTTCTTATTATGCCTTAAAACTAGGGTATATTTTGAAACGTATACTTTGTAACAGTAAATTATCACCGCGTTATCGCATACTTAGCATTTTTATTGATTGAGACCGTGTACCTAAATACGGACGAACATGGCTTATTCCACTTACATTTTGGACGCGATCAAATCCTCTTCTATCCTATTTTACTCCTTACCCTATTAATTGAGGTAAAAAACACATTTTAAACAGAGAAAATGCGGCAACCCTTCTGCGATGAGCTATCTTTTATAATTTATTTTTTAAATTGATTATTTTTGAGGCGCTTTTTCTTTTATCGAAGTAAAATGTTAACTTTAGCAGATAAATTTTCAGTTGCACTAAGTTCTTGCATAAATAACCTCATAAAAAATATTATTAAACTCAATAATATTGATGACAATGGTGTACCATCAAACAGCGCATTGAAAATAACAATTACTTTCAGAAGTATATCTTTTTCTCTTTTTCACTTCATGTCCTTATGAAAAATTAAACCATTTTTGGCACACAACATGATAAAGATGGCACGAAAATTGTTTGTTATATGTTTCTCTCTCTTTCAAACAAGACTAACTCTTCACATCCCATAAGAAGAACTTATTGTCTTATTATGAGACCGAATAACTCTTGCAAGGAGAGTTTAAGACTTTTTATCAGATCAAATGACTCCCATAAGTGGGGCCATTTAACTCCCGTAAGACTCTCTTAAGCGCTCTCGTAGTACTCTATGAGAGGCAAATTCCAAGAGGCAAGCTCTGGAAGAATACTCTCATAAGACTCTCGTAGAGTATTATGGGAGGAAAAATGTTAGTTGGGCGTGTTGTTTTCGAAATCCTTTTAAGCAGGACATCACAAACAAGAAATTGATTTCCACATAAAGTTCTTACTGTCCTCAGAAGCTCAACACAAAAGGACATCTGTACCTCTATTTTGTCTTGCTTATATTCTTTTCCTATCGCGGTTTGTTCAAAAAAAATTCCTGACTACTTGACCACTAATACGCATCAACTCCAGATGAGGAAACTTTTATATGAATGAACTTTCACCCAACCTCGTAGAAGGCACATCTCCTAGATATCTCAATTCGTTTAATTTTCCTTTACTGTGGCACATTGAACAAGAAAAGGGTTGTTCATACTCAGCGTAAGAGGGGCAGAAATGCCTACTTGTTACGAAACACGCCCCATTATTTAGCAGAGACTACGTTTTATGTGGCATAAAATTTGTCCTAGTCCCATATATCATTTCAACACTGTTTAATGGACAAAAATAATGCAACAATTTATTAGAGACTTATTATACTCTATAGAAAATCTATCAAATAAGTCAAAGACATGCGTTGCTAAGTACTAGATACAGTGGTGCTTTTCTGCTTACGTAATTGTGTATAGTTAAGCTAATTCCCTATAATCATCGCTTAGTTATTTCAGGACCTCTATGTTCGTCTTCATATTGATGTAAGACCTTATTTCATTTACTCGGGAGTATGGATTCAAGTCACAACGCAAGCTCACCAGTGAGTATTGCCAATATTCTCATAACACCACCGCTAAGTGCAAACCCCTTTCTGCTAGAGCTTTTGCTTATTATTCAAACCCAAGTGCCATTTTCGACTATTTTTCTTCTCAGAAGCAACGAGCGTTTTGATATTGACACTAAGACTTTGTACTTGCTTAGCACTCCCTTCATCCTGTTGACTACCTCAAGACTTTTCCAGTTAAAAAGGTTGTTTAAAGATGACATGCTGGCTGTTGTATATCTAGATGGAATGTCGTATCGAGAAGTTTTTAATGCGTTGGTGGAAGACCTTCATGGCATATCTCAAACAAGAATACTGTTCGTCGGGAATGATATGACTGAATTGATACCAGAAGTGTTTAATATATGTTGGCGACAAAAACTTATCAACGCAATATTGCTTCTGAATGAGACTTACTTTAGCTATAGACCTTTTCCGAAAATTCGCATCGAAGAGCACCAACCGCATGTGAAGCGAGAAGTGTTCCCGAATCAACTTTTAAACTTGAATCGTTATCCTCTTCGAATTGTCCTGGATGGCATAGAGCCACGCACATTTTTCTATACCAACCGGAATGGAGAGGAACGTATTGGTGGCTATTCGAGCCACGTAGTTGCCTCGCTAGCTGAAAAGATTAATGCGACCCTAACGACACCGATGGGCTACAGAAACCAAGTATTTCATCACACAGACTACGATGCAATGATTGCCTCAGATGTGGTAGACATTTACGCAGGACTTGCTTTTCAAATTCCCTCAACAAAGGGTTACTCTGACGTAGCTGAATCCATTTGGTATTGCCTGATCGTGCCAGTTGAACCAACCCTTCCTCAATATCTCTACTACCCTATGACCCTCGGAAGCCTGCCGATCCTGCTGATGTTCTTCATGGTTTTCATATTCTCTTTTGTCATTAACTGCTTCCATCGGATAGAGAATCGCCTTAAACTGTCAATGTGGACTGTATTTCTAAGGGAGGACTGTGTGCGATCTTTGCTGGGACAATCGATTATGGGACCACAGCGAGTATCAATGAAACTGCGAATGATCTACTTTATGAGCTGCATGATGGGCCTTTTCTTCAGTGCATGGTACTTGGGGATTCTTAATACGCTGGTTACAACCCCACCTAGAGACGTACCTTTACGAAATTTAGATGACATTCGGCGTTCTCCTTTGAAAGTCCTCATGTATCGACCAGAATATGATGACATATTGAAAACTACTGATGAATTCGAGGAGTATGCGGATACTTTCGAGTTTACCTTTAATAACACTTGGTACCATGCTACTCGCAACGCTCTCAATAAGAGCTATGCATATCCTGTTCCTGAAAATAAGTGGAGAGTTTTTGAAGAGCAGCAAAGCTTGTACAAGGTTCCACTTTACCGAAGAACTGACATTTGCATTGTTCGGACGTCTTTGATGGTGTTTTTACTGCATGAGAATTCAATTTTCACTCAGGAGCTCAATCAAATGATTGTTAGGTCGCATCAGTCGGGTTTGTATCAGCATTGGCTGCACACTGCTTTTCTAGAATTGGTCGAAGGTGGACGCATTAAACTCGATGCGAACAATGAAAATGAAGGACCTAGTCCTTTGACTTTGGATGACATGCGGTGGCTATGGGGTTTATTTGGTGTATTGACTTTGATTAACTTGTCAGTCTTTGTTGTAGAAATTATTCTGAGTAATTTTTTCGAGAAATATAATAATTTTAATAAAATCCTGTTGCTTTGAGCACGGCAATGGATGTGTTTATACCCCACTGAGGGCGTAAATTTATGTATAGTTTGTAACGCTCTGTAATAATCACCATAGAGATCTTCACGCTTTTTAGAGAGAGGCATTATTGAGATCAACAGGGACTTATCCCTGTAAAGATCTTTTAGGGCTCAAATTTGTAACTAGAGACCTTAAATCAAATAGTTAGCCGCGAGATTCCGCTTCAAATTAAATTTGATAACTTAGAAGTCAAACAAAGACACACCTTCTATCAGCCTGAACGTGTGACTACCTCTGTTTTTTTAACACCTAAATCACAATAATGTAAATCTAAAACATAAAAAAAAATTTTAATAAAATTAAAAACTTTTGAAAATAATTGTTTGTTTTGTCTCCATCCATTTTCGCGGCCGTGACTTAAAAAATAAAGTCGATCAGCTTAGATCGAGCTCATTGAAGAAGTAACTGCTGAGGGTTTCAAGTTCTATTCAATTTTGTTTATTTCTACTCCAGGACTTAATTTCTATCTTAAGTGCTATCGAACTCAACAGAAGGCAAGAGATGCATTTATATGTCTGTAACCGCATATATCTAACCCAATATCCAGCCTGACAGGCCGCTTGGCTGTCAGAGTAGATACTGAGCGTGATGGTCTTGTAACTTTTAATACAAGATAATAATTTTCGGATAAGCCGCGTTTTTAATTTTTATGAGCACAATTCTGAACTCACCCCGAACGTTACGCTGGGAGTGCGACGTTTATCACAGGGTCACAGGAGCGAGAGAGTTTGAGACTATTATCGCGATTTAAATTTTGATGACGTCTGATTTCAATTGGCTCGCGGACCAATCGAGGGATGTAGTGAGTTTCCTGAGCCAAAACATTGGCTTTATCAAAATGTATCCAGTGTTGTTCGTCTGGATTATCCAAGATATATCCATATGTATTATCGAACATATACCTGTTTTTTCCCCTGTGTCTTACATCACTTATGTGTTCTTTTAAGCGGTTCGCCCTACATAAGAAGACCCACAGCAACAAGGGACAGCATAGACGCCCGGGGTTTGAAGTGGAACGTAAACCCATAGCAACCCCATCAACTTGTAGACTGTTTTTTTGTTTTGCCTTGCTATGTCAGTATATGTACCGTAAAATGTATGTAAAAGCGTATCAGGTTGAGTAGTACCTTCGAAACTGCGGCGTGGTGGACGTTAGAGACCCTTATTTCCATGCAGACCGTTTTTTGAACCTCGGTGAAGTGGAGCTGCCAATTCTTTCTGAATAAGAATTTCCACCATAAAACCGCGTCATGTGTTAGAATGGGTCATTGGGCTGAAGGCCTTGAGCCTAAAGAATTTGTTCCGTCCGTTACGTGCGTTGTCGAAGTATACCCAACTCACAACTCAGTTAAACACACACATTCTTATGGGAAGTGACGGACGTCACACACTTCACTTTCCATAAGAACGTGAACTGAAACCGAGTTGTCAGTTCCGTCAATGTGACGGTCGCAATGGATTCATCGGGCTGAAGGCATTACTACCACTATCTTCATCTAGTGTACCCTGTGCGGTTGAAGTCACCACGTGCTTCTTCATTCAGTTGAATTTGGAGTCGAACGTAATGCCCGGGCATATCTTACCGATTTGGATATCGGTATCTGAACTTCTCCCATTCTTGATATTCTTAAGGATGGCTTATTGCTCTTTTCCTGGTAAGACATTTCCTGAAGACATTTTGTCTTAGATGAATCTAGTCCCAGTCCTCGACCCTCGACCCAGTCACACCCAATATGTGCGTAGCTGAGTCGATCGCTAATGACTGACACATTGGCTGTGTACTTGAAGTTGGTGGCGGATGTTGTCTTTAGCTATTTCGATATCTGAAAGCTAGTCTTCTTTTGGCCCTTTTTAGGACTTAGTCTGCGCGGGACGGGTTTCAGTATTTCACCATCCAACGATGATTTGACTCCACACAGCACTTCCCGCTCGGTTTCTTGGAGCGGGTTCACGTTATCCATCCAAAAGGTCGTTTATGCCAGATATCAGAAGTTTTCGGAAGATGAATCCTGTATCTCCCTCATATTTTATCCCTCATTTCGTTAATTAAAATATGCCTTTGCTGTTTGTTTTCACATATAATTGATACTACTACATCATGCCACATAGAGAACGCCCACTCCCACATTTAGTATTGATGGCAAGGTGTCCTGCATAATGTCATTCATTATTTGAAACTCTGGTTGGAATAAGTCATTTTTTAACACTGCCGTTTTAAGTAATTTTCATTTTTTATTTCTTCCGTATACCGTACCGTACTGTTTAGAGATTCCTTAAACTCTTGTTTGTATTTTTTTCAGTTATTTCCGTTTTTCTCTACGAACATATCTTGATGTGGCGACAATACATAAAAAAGGCATGCAGGAGTCGCTGAATGCATTCATCGAAACGCCCGCTCGAATTACTAAACAAACACACCTAACTGTTCCAGTTAGATGACAGCAAACTGATATTCGAATTGATGCAAATTTCGAAATCGAAAAGTACCAGTGGGAAATTACCAAAGGGGAAATATAGAAAGTGGTAGAAAGTCTTGAATTTGTATAAATACACGGATGAAAGACTCGGACGAGACAGTTATATTTAAAGCGTTGACTTGTGAAAATCGAGTGTAAAGTAAAAAGCGATTGAATTGAAAAATGTGTTGAATTCTAAGTAGTTAAGTTGAATTAATTGTTTTGAATTTAAAAAAAGTTTTGTTTCATAAATAAAGAGTTTTATTGTGTAATTATACAAGTGAAATTGAGGATTATTCGACGAAGCTCAGACCATAATATTACAATATGCATGTCTTTTAACACTGAGTCAACATTGTGAATGTAATATTTTATATTTTATAGATTTATAATTCATAAAACTTTACGCATAAATCGATCGAATTATTGCAAAACCGCAACATTTTGCTGCAGAGTGGAAAATTTTACCGCAAACACCTTCGCACCTTACACCAGATTCGCCTCGAATAATTTTTTGAATTTATAGCACTCCTCTGGCATTTTGCCATTCAAAATAATCTTTTACAAAATTTCGTCAATACGATATTATATCAAATAAACGGTTTTTTTTTCCTTACGTTTCGACATTATTTTTCCGGTGATTTAACCACATCCGATTACGACAAGCCGCAGATTGATCTGTGGTGATTCATAACACTGATGAACGGGATGAAAACGGGTGTGTTTTCCTATAAGGAAGTTTTCCTATAATACCTCCAAAATTGACGGCATAGGGACATTTGGTTCTTTGATTTCAAGTTCGTCCTCACAAATTTAACCTTGGGTACGCGGCGTGTTTGCAGTGTTATGTCTCCACCAGCCAAAAAACTGTGATAAGTGGAAGGCGATTAAAAATAAATTCCGAAGTCTCCACCGGACAAACATTATTTTGATATGACGACATGACCACTAATGTTACGATGACGTCTCCCAATAGGTTCGCTTTAGGAAGAATTTTATTGGTATAATCCCAATAAAAACATATTTGTGACAGTTTCGTCACACATAGACGCTTAAACATGGTCGGTAAATACGTGTGAGAAGATGCAACAACAATAAACCTTACGCGATTAGCTGATGTAAAAGCACCAAACCCGAATTGCATAGAACTGATGAACTTACTCCCATTTCTAAACAAATATCAGAGTATGGGTAAATTCATTAATATTAACTTGTGGACAAAACTTTTATGTGTCCGAAGTTGAATATCTAGTTATTCAGCAATATATCGTACTAATGAGATAGTTGCCTTAAGTTTTAATTTTTAGTTTTTATTATGTTATAATTATTTTTAGATAAACAAGTACATTAATTAGAACTTTGTAGTGGAAGGTATGCGACAGACGTCAGATTATGACAGATATCAGAATGTGACAGCTTGCCTAAAAGTTTTTTTAGTTTTGTTTTTCTTGTTGGACGGTTGCAGTCTTCAGCTTTTTCAATCAATGTGAAACATTGTTGGAATATTTATTTCAATATTTTTTTCCTAACGTTTGGATAGGGGTGCCTAACAACTTCAGAGAGGATGTTTATGAGAGCAAAGAATATCTCGTTTAACATACAAATTTACACTCAAGTGTTCGGACTTCGTCACAAATTATTAAAAGGTTAATTGCATCCGAGGTGTAATCTTTGCTCATCCGAAATCTTGCATTTCTCTCTGTTTTAAAAAACGAAAAAGATCACCGACAGAACAGCTTGTATATCGCCTGATAATAGAAACAAAAGCAGCCAATGATTTCTAAATTTTTTAAATATTTGTGATTCATATCGACTTGGTGAACATGCCCTGCCATTTTAATTGATTTTCTTACCCTCATCACATACCTGTGATTATGTTTCAAATCTGACCTTCCGCTGACATTCATCCGAAAAACCGAGGACATAATCGGCAGATTCTGATAAACCGATTTTGGAGGCTGGTCTTTCGTCTTAATTTGTCTAACCCAAGAAGATAATCTACTGGTTTCATAATGGCACTAAACAAGCTGAGCATTGAAAATCTTGATCTCGCTGGAAAGCGTGTATTTATGAGGTAAAACTTTCCAAAATCAAGCCCATTTGGTCATCACTTTAACTGCTTTTCAATCTAGAGTGGATTTCAACGTCCCAATTAAGGAGGGTAAAATTACAAGTAACCAAAGAATCGTTGCAGCCTTAGACAGTGTTAAATACGCTCTGGGAAAAGGTGCAAAGTCCGTGGTATGTATAAAAAAGCTAGAGCTCTAGATTACTTGTTCTGGGTTGAGTAAAGATTTACACGCAATTTTTGTTTTAAGGTTCTTGCATCTCACTTGGGCCGCCCAGATGGCAACAAAAACCAAAAGTACACTTTGGCTCCAGTTGCTGAGGAATTAAAGAAACTTCTTGGCAAGGACGTGACCTTTTTGAATGATTGCGTGGGCGCTGAAGTTGAGGAGAAATGCAAAGACCCACCACAAGGTTCGATTATCTTATTAGAGAATGTCCGCTTCTACGTTGAGGAGGAGGGCAAGGGCGTCGATGCTAATGGAGCCAAAGTCAAGGCCGATCCAGCCAAGGTCAAGGCTTTCCGCGAAAGCCTACAAAAGTTGGCCGATGTCTATATTAATGACGCATTCGGCACAGCTCACCGTGCCCACAGCTCGATGATGGGTGAAGGTTTCAGTCAGCGTGCTGCCGGTTTGCTGCTGAACAAGGAACTCAAGTATTTCTCACAGGCTTTGGATAATCCACCACGCCCATTCCTGGCTATTCTTGGCGGCGCCAAGGTAGCCGACAAAATCCAACTAATTGAGAACTTGCTCGACAAGGTTAACGAGATGATCATCGGCGGAGGCATGGCCTTCACTTTCCTGAAGGTGCTAAACAACATGAAGATTGGCAACTCGCTCTTTGACGAAGACGGCGCCAAGATTGTTCAGAATCTCGTTGATAAGGCGAAGAAGAACAACGTACAGTTACATTTGCCCGTCGATTTCGTGTGTGGTGACAAATTCGCTGAGGACGCAAAGACCAGCGAGGCTACCGTCGAGGGTGGTGTTCCCGATGGTTACATGGGTCTTGACATTGGACCAAAGACTCGCGAGGCGTTTGCCGCGCCCATAAGTCGCGCCAAAATCATTGTTTGGAATGGGTAAGCGTCATTTTTTGTATTTAAAATATTGCATGGAGCTTACTTTCTCCTTGTTCTATAGACCATCGGGAGTGTTCGAATTCCCCAACTTTGCTAATGGCACAAGGTCGGTTATGGATGCCGTCGTTGCCGCAACAAAGGCGGGAACTGTAAGCATTATTGGCGGTGGTGATACAGCTGCATGCTGCGCCAAATGGGGTACTGAATCACAAGTCTCTCATGTGTCTACTGGTGGCGGTGCTTCCTTGGAATTGCTAGAAGGCAAAGTATTGCCCGGCGTCGCCGCATTGACCGATGCATAAACTAATTCACATCAGGGAATCTAATTAGACATTTAAATTAGATCTAAAGATTGAAGTGTAGATTTATTGCAGCTTAGCTGCAGTTTTTATGATTGTTTCGATGTTGTTCAACCAAATAAAGTTTTAAAACAAATTTAGGCACAAAAGTTGTCATTTAACACGATTTACTCTTTGTTTTAATGATCCCAAGGCTCCAAACATTACCTTGAGGTTCGCATCCGAGTAAAAAGTTTACAAACTCTAGATCCTTACTTTTCTTTATTTTTTTGCAAAGTTTGCATTCATGGCCGCCGATGTTCTTTGAATATTGTTTACATTTGACTTTATCCTAGATTCTACCGAGTTTTGCGTTGATATCGCTTTTCGCATCTGCGTGTTTATGAACTCCTTATCGAACTCTCGTGCTTTATTGATCTCTTCCTCCTTCTTGTATCCTTCGCGATAGTTTTGAACGTATTTTGTGCGTTCTTTGTCGCGCCATGCTGCATTTTCCATCATGTCCTTCAGGCGTTGTTCTTTCTCCTCAGCTGTGAGGCGGTCTTTTTGCGATGACTTTTTCGATGTATTCTCACGACTTCCCTTAACCGTAGAAGAATTCGATTCGTTTTGCCTAACGGGTGACCTTGACCTGTTCCTTTTCTCAGGCGATCTTGACCTGGATCTCCTTAGAGAATTGTTGTCTGAGCGATTATATGGCGCATAGTTTCGGTTTCTTTCAGCGTTCCTATTGCGCCTTTCAGAGTGAAAATATCTTTCTCGATCCCTGCGCTCGTTTCTTCTATCGTCTGGAGATCGATTTCTGTCTCGGTAGTTGTGTTCTGCGTTGTTGTCTCTGCGACGTCGATCGGTTTTTCGACTTTCTGCTTCGCTATTGCTTTCGCTACTGCGCGACGAGCTTCTGCGACTTTTTTTAGCTTTTCCCTTGCGTTTTGACTCAGCTGCTTTGTCGAGTTCCTTGGAGATAGTTTCATATTTTGCATCCAATAGCTTGCTCAGATCTAAACCAGCCAATTTGTCACTGTCCTTGTTAAGGCTGCCTTTGAGTTTCCTATGCAGCATTTCATCAAGGTCCTGTTCACTGTCACCGCTTTCGTCGGAATCGGAATCCCGCCGCTTCTTCTTGGACTTTTTACTTTTCTTACTCTTCTTTGTTGATTTTGTCTTGTTCTTTGCTTTTTCGGTTTTAAGGATTCTATGAAGCTCCTTTAGTTTGACAGGGTTCTCTAGAATCTTACGTCTTGATTCCATCTCTCTTTGCTTGATCATCATGAGGGGATCTTCCAAGATTTTCCTTTGTAGGTCGACTTGCTCGGTTGATGTCGCATTGCGGTACGCCCTGATCGAGAACGGAATGCATTCGTGTTCGACGTGATTCACTGGTACCTTGACACCGAGTAGTTCTTTTTCTCTTTGACTCTCTTCTGCTGCTAGAGTTTCAAAAGCCTTGTCAATGGGTCTGCCCAAGAGGTATTCTTCCCTGTTCAATAGTTCCGTACTACCTGGGTGAGAGAAAATGGATAAGCTTTCCAAGAATTTGCAAACAAACAAAAAATTTACTTTTGTACATCCATTCCAGCTTCTTGTCATCATTTTTGGCCAATACTCCCGAAGCTTGTCCAATCTTAACCAATTCTTCTCTATTCTTTTCTTCCATAATTTCTTTACGTAAATCGTTCATTTTGCGGTCCTCGGCACTTTTGGCCTGCTCCGCCTTCCATACCTTTTCTTGGTTCTTCATAGTATGGGGATGCCATGATTTTTTCAGGTTCTGCGGGATAAGGTAAGTAAAATATTAAAAACCTGGAATTAGTTGTTTTAAATTATTATTTACCAAGTCACCTCCACCCATTATTAATTTTTTAGGATGTTTACTATGTGCGATGCAGCAAAACAAGATATTTTGGCATAAAAAAAAAACTTTGCTTCGCGGACACAGGTGCCCAAGTGACAGAACAGCACTGTAAAAATTTAAAACTGTTTCCTTTGAACAACACTTGGGCGTTTCTTTTCATTCCGTAGAAGGAATAGAGTTGTTTGAGTTTCGACGTCCTCGTATTTGATGTCTACCCCTCAAGAACTTTGCATGGGTTGTTGTTAGTGTATCTTTATTTTTAAAAAAGTTAAGCTTTTTTTTTAAATTGGAATGTGTCTTGATAAAGTCTCAATAATCCATACCCGAAAAAAATGTTAAATGCATTTGAATGTACTAAAAAAATCCACCATTAGACCAAAATGTATGACGCGCAGCAGTGTTTCATAATTTGTCTTATGTGTACCGAAAGAGGGTTAAACAGCGCAAAGAACCTAGTACTACGATTTTCTATGCTGATAAAACTTAAGTTTAAGAACTATTATTAAGTTAAAAAACCGCAGTGAATCTATACTCAAATCGCACGTTTACACCTCAAAAACTATTGACAGCTTGAACGTCATTGATTTTGACAAGTAAACAAACATCGCTATGGAATACGAAATTGAAATATTCCGACCGTTCTAATTCGTTACTACCTCACCTCCTTGGGAGGTAGTGCGTTTCTTTCATCGTTCCAACTATTCGGGCCGAAATATCTGCGGTTTTTTATTTATTCGGAATATTTCGATCATTCCGTTTTACGTTTCTTTATTTGTTCAAAATATTCGGAATGCAATCTTTTCATACTATCTCCCGAGGTTGGTAAGGGAAGTAGTATGGAAAGGTAGTATGAAACTTTTCAAAAACACGAGTTTCCTCATACATTTTTGTAAGTTTTCTGGTTTTCTTTTTCGAAACTCCAGTTTTTTAGGAGTTTTGGTTTAAACGTTAAAGTCAAGAATATCAAATTGCCTTGTCACAGAATGTAAATATCTGTGAAACCGAATGTACCATCTGAAATCAGTTTGTAGTTTTGAGGTCAGCGTAAAATTCTTGATATGTTTCCATGAAAAATGAATTTTTAAAGCACCTTTAAAAAGAAATATGGGCTAAAATTAGGCAACTAATGAACAAATGAAAAACAAAAACAAATTCCAGTCGGCGCTTAAAAAGTATGAATGGCTAAATGAGTTTTCGAAAACTTATTGCCCAAAGCTCAGTTTTTTTATGCAGTGTGAAGAGCTTATAAAGTTCAGTTCTCTTTTTCAGTTTTAATATCTAATACCATGTCTCCACCGAGCACTTATCCTCGACACAAATTAATTAATAACTAGATATTCAACTAAAGCGTCCCTTTCCCCCCAAAACCCATTTGTTTATTTGTTGTTGTTGTTTTGAGTTCCGTGTCGGTGAATACGTGTGAGAAAAGTAAACAAAAATTTGAGTGCCCGCCCAAGTAGCGAGGTGAATTTCACACTGACATTTGAAAAATTTAAGTACATATCTTAAAAAAGTCATAAAAGATAACACATAAGTCATTCAAGTCAAAATGACAATTCTGTTTAAATTTTGCCCACACTTGGGGTAAGCCTACATTGAGACTACAAAATCGTAAAATTTAGTTCATTTAAATGTGCCTGGAAATACTGGAATGTTTATGACGTAATTGGATATTTTTACGAATTTGGTCTGTTTTTCAATATAGTTCGGGTCACAAACTACTTAATAACTAAATATTCAACTTGTGCGTCCCCTTTCCCCCAAAACCTATTTGCTTATTTGTTGTTTATGCTTTTCGGTTTTGTGACGGTGAGTGCGTGTGAGACGCTTATTATTATTATTACGCAGTTGGGCTTTTCTTTTCTCCAGAATCGTTTATGTGTTATTGATGTTCAGTTTTTAATTATGTAGGAATGCAGAAAATATTAGTTCTTCAGCAAAACAAGAGCAACAGTTAGGAAACAATCGAGAAAACTTCCATTTTAGGAAAAGTCTTTTGATTTTTACTTGCGTAAAATATTAAGCGTTCCCAAATTTAAGAAAAATGAAGAAGTTTAGAAGCATTAAATATAGCTTTCATTGGATTGCATCACTGAAACTTTTTTTTACTTGTGATTAAATTTGTTTGTTTAATGAATGCTTCTTTTGGTGTCAATCTCTATTGTTACCTACAAAAATATACATAAACATTTTTCTTTCGACTACTTTGCTATTTCACTGACAGAAATCAATTTCAATGTGCTACTGATTTTTTTTACGAAATGGGTTCACTCAAAAGTGCATTATTCTTCTGTTCTCAGTTGCCAATTTGACTTTTAATGTTCAACTCTAATCTCAAATGCATGCAATAATATCGACTTGGAAGGATAAGGATGACAATTATATCATAATATTGATTTGTTCTAATAATGAATTCAAATTATAGCTATAATAAAAATAATAAAAGTGCCTTTGAACCTTTCTAATGACTTTTACTTTTTAAAATACTAACGATTGATTTCGTCAAAACATGCAGAAAACATTTTATTGGTACTTAACCGTATATTTTGCTTTTTAAAGCTTTAATCCGGTAACATAAAACACAAACTTAGCAGAGGCACAGGCATTTAGGCAGTAAAGAATTAGTTTCATTTGCGCTTTTTGTGTTTTGTTTTTAACTTTTGAAATACATAATGTATAACTGGAATACAATTAAGATAAAAATGATTTTAAGGTCTCTAGCAAAACAACATTAATGTAGCACGACCCATTATGTGGCGACTTCCAGATATTGGAATTTGTTACAATTTTTGTCCGGTAGACGGAGCAAAAAGCTGATTCCGCCATGTTTTCGTGGTGAATCACTTGAACTTCGTGGTGAATCTCTTCAAGTGTGGAATACATTGACAAAATGTGAGAGTATGCGTAGTTTTCCAGGTATATCCATGGCAACAGCTTGTATGCCCCTCGGCTTTCCAGTCTAGTTGAATATCTAATTCATTAAGTAATTTGTGTCCTCGATTAATATAAATCTTTATTAAATCCTCTACAAATCACGCGATTAACCATACAAATTTAAATCCTCTCGGCAAGCGATTAAAAATAAATCTTTTATCCCAAATCTTTAATCCCATTCACCCTATTCGCAAACCTATTTTGTGCACCTTTGTAACAGTTTGAGAATCAAATAAGGAAACTATCTCTGTCACAATTTCCTTTTCTATTGTGACTTTTACTGAGGAAATCGTATTTCGCTCCTGGGAAATGACATCGCCACTCTCTTTTAAGAGCCAAAATGACAGAGACGGAGTTATCGTGTCAAATCAATCCTATATTCGTCCGATGGAGCCAATCTGGGATTTATTTTAAATCGTCTCCCACTAATAAATTACATTTAAATCACATTGAAATTACAATCGGGGCATTTAGCTTTAAATATGCACAATTTGCCATTTGCTTGGTAATTGTATGCTTTTTCGTGCTGATTTGGCATATTTGCAGCTTCGATATGCAAAAAAAGGAACTAACTGTTTTATACTATGTCTCCACCAATAATTAAAAAAACATTAGCGGGAGACGATTAAAATAAATCCCGGACAAATATAGGATTTGTTTGACACAAAAACTCTGTTTCTGTCATTTTGGCTCTCAAAAGAGAGTGGCGATGTCATTTCCAAGCATTGAATATAGAGAGAAGGTAGTGGCGTTTTTGGGGGAAAGTGAAGAATCAGTTTTAAGCCGCGGTGTCACAAGGAACAGGAACAGAAACATAATTTCATACATTAGCAACGCAGAAAGCATTCAGCGAATTTAGGTTTCTGTTGCTAATGTATGAGATTCTGTTTCTGTTCCTGTTTTACGTTGCTTGTGACAACGCGGCTTTAGTTGTGTGAGTGCGGACTACTTATGTGTTGAACCAGGCATGTCATGAGAGACGGCTCATACGTTTCTGGGAGCTGGCTCTACTTTTGTTTAACATTACTGAGTTAAGGTGACATTTGTACTCCGAATTGTGATACATTCGACACATTCACTTACAAGTCGAGAAACCGATATCGGGCGACTAATGTGTCAAAATAGATGCTTCACTCACAAACACTGTATATGTGAAAAAAAACTATTCCTTGTCTCTTTATTCAATGTTTCCAAGGAGCGAAGACAATTTCCTCAGTGAAAAGTCACAATAGAAAACGTACTTGTGACAGATTTTTCGTACAGGAACAGTATCAGTTTCCTTTTTTTGATTCTCAAACTGTTACAAAGATGCAGAAAATAGGTTTGTGAATAGGGTGAATGGGATTTATGAGAGGATTTATTTTTAATCGCTTGCCGAGAGGATTTAAATGTGTATGGTAAATCGCGTGATTTGTAGAAAATTTAGGGAAGATTTATATTAATTGACGATTAGTGCTCGGTGGAGACATGGTATTAGTTTAAATTTTTCATTTCTGTTATTTCAATTACTCGACTCAACTCAACCCTCTTTTTCATATGCTGAATAACCTAGGTCAAAGTTCTAACTTAACTCATACCCTCAACTTTTGCATATAAACGAAGCTAGTGAAAGGGAGATACCGCGAAGACTGTTTTGAGGTGGAGACATAAGTATTATGTGCGCTTCGTTTGGAGTCAAAAAAAAATTGAAGTGGGTATGGGTATGTCAAAACTGACAGATCTAAATTTGAAAACGTTTCTTTGGTGGCAAAAATGAGGGGAAATTAAGGGGAAAACTGACATTTCTCGAATCTGAAATCGCAGAATAAAATCTCGATTTTTAGCAAGATTCATTTTCAGATTTACTAATACCAACAGACTGTGTTGACAGTTCGCTTGTTTACTTCGTGTAAATTTGGAACGGGTTGGTCTTTCAACAGAAATAATTTTGTTTTGTTTTATAAAATGTTTGTATTTAATTGGCTAGTGCAAAAACTTTAATTTCAACATGGGCTTGAAATGGAAAAACTGTATTCATCCTAATCATGTTCTTCGACAGTCACAGGTCGCGGCATTCGTATATTTTTAGGTGAAGAAGCACCCACGACTTTGCCGAATGCTAAATTAAAGCAAGCAGGCTTCGAATTGCGTATATTATAAGGGACTTGGTGCACAAATATAGTAGCAAATAATAAAGTTGAGGTTTTTTAATGTAAAAAACATAACAATGGCTTATTTTGTTTCTAGTTTCGTCACAAAAAGAACAGAAAATTGCCCGCAATAAAGCCACAGCAAAATGTAAACAAACTAGGGATGGGAAACAATTTTTTCAGTTGGTAGCTAACAAAGTAGGGATGGAAAACAATTTTTTCCATTAGTACTAAAACGGAGCCAATGTACTCAGAATATTATTTGCGCGTAAAAAAAAATAATATGCGAATTAGAATAAAAGTTTTTGATGGGAAATACTCGTATAGCTCTGCATTTTTACAAAAATCAAATCTCGAATTAAATTATTGCTAATTTGAGCAAAATGAGTGCAATCCAGAAGCACTTTCAATTCCTAAGCAGAATAAAGCTTGAATTTTCGCTAAAATAAGAAGTGTATTTCAAGCTAGGTTGGTATGGTATATAGACATCTTCAATGAATTTTTTGAAACCTGGTATGTTTCGAACCTTTTTTTCATCTTGAAAATGAATTTCGATACATTCAGCTCTTTTCTCGTAAATATATCACATTGAGCAAAAAAAATATATGTCATAATTTAGTAGTAAGACGGCGGCAACTTTAATTAAAGCAAAATAAGTTCTTTATTGAAACGCCTACAAAGTACTATTTCAAACGTTAGTAAACAGAATTTATTCACGCTAACGCCGCGTTGTAATTGTTTTTTTTTTTTAAACAGTCACTTATGGTTATTAATGCATAGTGACATCATCATGCTGAAATAAAAATATTTTGGTTAAGTAAATTACCATTTTACCTTGAAGAAAACATAGATTTTAAAAAACATTGTACTTTTACTCCCATTGTACTTTTTTTCTTAACCCGACCCACTACAATTGTATTGGTCTTCCCACCATTCAAACAAAACTAACATATGGCAGGTCTCACCTATTCCAACCTATACTACAACAAAAAATCTCAATTTAATTTTTGGTTTGATTCAACCACGAAAAAATAAAACTTGGTTTTTAATTTACCCGATACCAAAAAAAAACCACATTACTGTTTATATTCTACTTCGAAAAATTAAAAAATATGCGGGTTATTTTCGCAAAAATAAAAATAAGTAAAAATGCGCTGTGTGAACACCCCCTTAGCATAATTAACAACTCACCACGAGAATTTGGTGGTTTTCAAGCAGAATTTGGAATGTATTGTGCAGTTTGTGTTGCGCTGCATTTTAAGGTTTTATACACACATTCACCAAGCAAGAGGCACAACAAAAAATGTAAACAAATTTGAATGAACTTGCCCCGTAAGTTGAACCTAAATATTTAATTCAAGTTGAGTTGCAATTTGCTTTTGCAGATTCAAATTAAGTTGTAAGTGCACAAAATTTTTAATTTTAAAGAAAAATATGTGAATGGAATAATCGCTACGCTGAATTGGCAAACTTTGTCCGTTATATCTTTTCCAATATGGGTGTTTTCGTGTTCGCTCCAAGCAATCAACAAAATATTAAAAAAATCGGCTTTTTTGGAGAATGACGCGCAAGTTAAAATTTTTTAATAATTGAAGTTGAGGTTTGCAGCTTCACATTCAGTTCTTTCAAAGCGTACAAAAGTTTTAATTTTCTTTAGAAAAAAATTCATGGAAGAATGTGGTATGGTGGCGTCAATGGATTGGCAAAGTTTTGTCATTGTCAGTTTTCTTTTGTAGGATACACGGAAGTGATTTGCAATCAAAAGTTAAAGAGAAAATTAGTGGATGTACTAAGTCTGCATATTAGAATTTCGTCAACGACCATACCACGCTGAAAGTATCGGTTCTCGTCCGATCACCGAAATCAAGCAGCGTCGGGCGCGGTTAGTACTTAGATGGGGGACCGCTTGGGAACACCGCGTGTTGTTGGCAAAGTGGTTCTTTTTCCCATTTTTTTGTTTTTATCATTCATCATCATGACTGAAAGAAGCTTCTTGTATTTGCTTGTAGCATTATACTTAAAAGACCGTTAATTTGTCACTATACGCCCTTGAAACCGCTCTGAGAAATGGTAAACGCCGTCGGGTTAACACTTCAGCAGGCTCACAACCACATGTTTCCGCTTCCAAATAAGAATATATATAATTTTTATTTAAACATACAAAAATATAAAAAGAATTAATTTTTTCGACATACGTTTTGACTTGTTTTTCTTTTCTTTATTTGCCTTTTTATAATTGATGGCCCAGCTCCTGCAACTTGTGTCTTAGTATTTCGTTTTCCTCCTTCATTCGCATGTATTCGTTAACAAACGGATCGGTTTGTAGTAAGATATTCAGAGAGCTTCTTATCTCTTCAGTGCAGTCCATTTGTTTGCTCCACAAGTTGGAATTCTGTGTGAAGACATGCCATTTGTTACACTCGGCATTAAATTTAATATCAGACTCGAGTTGCGTAAACCGCTGATCCATCTCGACGCGTAGATTTTGCAGTTCCTGCAGCACGTCCAAATTCTGAGGTTTCACGTGCAGAAGTTTGTTGAAGCCCTCAGCAGAAGGCCTCTTCAGGTTGTTGGGAGTGCTCTTGCGATCGTCAGGCAACTTTAGGAAACATCCGCCATCGAGTTCCTTTTGGGAGATGTTCATCATGCCGACATCCTTTTCAGCTGGCCCATCAATCGGTGAGATGATTTCGAACTCGTTTTCTTCTTGAATTTTATTCAGTTTTTGGTCGGTGTTGCTGCGATCTCGCAGTGCACTGTGATCGTCCCCTCTGCGATGCAGAATCGGAACAGGCAGACTTTCGATCCGAGTAGGACTTGGTTGGTTTTCCTTTCCGGATGAGGAAGAATTTTCCAAGCTTGTATTTGGATTCGGGCTCTCTGAGGAATTGGAAGAGTTCTGGTTAACCACGGGCGCCAAGCTTGTACGAAATTCTTCGTGAGTGGTCTTTTTGTTGAGAGCGTCCCAATCAAAGCTGTCACGGCGCGTAATAAAGCGGCTCGATGCTCTCTCGTTGGTGCCATGAGCTTGAAAGTCTAGAAAGTCGCAAAATGAATCGCGATGTCCCTTATTCGTACGCTCTGCATTCGCTAGCGACTTTCGAGTATCGCAGTGGGTGTCGGCGTTTGTGTTGTTCTCTACCGCAGTAAAGCTGGCACAGTTTTCGCCTTCGGCGGGAACAAACGCTATTCTGGTCACCGCACAGTCGTGCACCTTCTTCGCAGCTAAATACTTATTCGTGTTGCGCATATCGTATGAAATTAGCTCACCCTTCAAGTTGCCAACACAGAAGTATGTCCCACACTCAGAAAGCGCTACAGTGGACAGAGGGTGGCAGTAGCGTATCTGCTGTGATTGTGTCTTCCGACGCGTGTCGAAAAGGTTAATGATGCAATCGTAGCCAACGCTCAGAAGCGCGTCTGGCAAAGAGGGTGACATGCAAAGGTCCTTGCACGGGGCTCCGTGGCAGTCTAGCGAGTTAAATATCTTCCGCTTTGTTTGGATGTCATAGACATGCACTGATCCTCTGTAAGAGGCAATTGATAGGTGAAATCTTTTAGTGGGATGGAAGCGAGCAAGAGTGGAACTGAAAGGAAAGGCGAGCCTCAAAGACTGACAAGACGAAAATCAACCAGAGTCTTACTTGTTGTCTAAATTAATAGTTTGGAGCTTGGTTTTAGTCTTAGTACCAAAGACGTTTATCATACCATTTTCGTAGACAGATGAAATGTATTCATCGGACGCATTATAGTCTAGGCAGATGACGCTATTCCGAGAATTATCTTTAATATAAAATTGAAAGCACGAGTTTTGTGAAATCTTATGTGTACCTAAGATTATCTCTCACCTGCTTGGAACTTGTGGATGAACTCTGTGTCTTTATAGTTTAACAGTTTAGTCTGCCCATTAGACAGCCCAATAGCAACTTCTTCGGTTCCCTGCTTGGGACAAGCTATGCACACTAGTTTGTCGACCTTGATCTTTCTGATTCTGGAAATATCCAGTTCTGAAAAAAAAAATAACATAGCGTAAAAACAAGTATAATAAATTACGCCCTTAAATAACATTACCCTTGTTTGGTGTGTCCTTAATTCTAAGGAACTCTAGGCCCGACTTCTCGTTTACCTCCAGCAGCAGGCGTTTTTGACTGAAGAACTGAAAGTCCGTTTTTTCACTATTGGCATGTTGATAGGTGTACTTGGTGTCGAGATCAGGGAACTGGGAAAGTATAGTCGACCGGCCTGTCGATATTAAATGCATTTCGATAATTCAAATATAAATAACATAAATTAAACAACGAAAAATCTGGCAGTCTTTTGAAAAGCACTTTCAAACATTCTGACAGTGACAACAGTTTAGAAACGACTGAGGCGCATTCTGGTGGAAATTTCGTTGAATGAATAGGGTATGTTTCCTTGTAAATTTTTAATGAACCTATAAATAAATCTCTTCATGAGAAAAGAAGCAACAGAACTTGTATTCTGGAATGTCGCCTAGTAAGCTAAAGATTATCGCTTAATAGGGTGTTTCGACAGCACAAAAAGCAAAGTTTGACTTCAATTAAATGCGTGCATTTTCGCTCGATAGGGGGTGCGGAGGCGTAGTCATAAATTACTTAATTACTAGATATTCAACCAACAAAGATATTCATATTTAATTACAAAGATATTCTAGCAACGTAAAACAGGAACAGAAACAGAATCTCATACATAATCAACTGAAACCTAAATTCGCTAAATGCTTTTTGCGTTGCTAATGTATGAAATTCTGTTTCTATTTCTTGTGACAACGCGGATTGACACCCGTTTGTATACATTTTTTTTTATAAAGCCTTAAAAGCTTAAACGAAAGCTTAAGCTTTCGCTCCAAAGCCAAATTGCATGGAAATGACGTTTTGTGAATTTACTCACATTTCTAAACAAAAGTCGAAGGATGGCTAAATTCATCAATTTCAGCTTGTGGGCAAAGCTTGTACATGTGCAAAGTTTAATATCTAGTAATTCAGTAATTTATGGGCGCAGTGGAGAAATAAAGAAACAAGAAATAGCTCTCGTTCATCTAGTCATGTAGCAAATTTTTGACACATTAGGAAAAGATGGAAACATATTAAGAATTTTACGCTGGCCTGAAAACCACAAGCTTGTTTCAGATGAGACATTCAGTTTCGCAGATATTTACATGGACAAAAGTAAAATTTTTTTGCAAATATAAAATTCTCAAGACCATTTGATATTTGTGACTTTCAGAGTGAACGAAAACTACAAAAAAAACTGGGATTTTGAAATCAGAAAATTTACAAAAATCTATGGGAAAACTAATTTTTTTGAAGAAGTTTTCGCGTGTTTTCACGAAAACACAATGTTGGGTTGGGTGTGTTGAGGGCATTACTCTCGATTTTTACAAGTCAACCTTTCAAATATAACGTTCGTACGAGCTTGTGTATTTATCCGTGTATTTATACAGTTTCAGCACTTTCTGGCTCTTTCTGTATTTCCACTTATGATAATTTTCCATTTACATTTTTCCACTGGTACTTTTCCATTGGAGGGGAATTCGAAATTCAAACTCAGAACAGCATTTTGCAGTCAGCTGACTGGAAAGATAGTTGGGTGTATTTGTTTAGTGAATCGAGGTGGTGTATTCGTAAAGTGAATCGTAAAGTGAATCGATTCAACGACCCATGCATGTGTTTTATGTCTCGTGGCAACATTACATTTATGACAACTGGAACTGATGTACAGATAAAAACCAAAAATAAATTCTAACCGGCAGTTTGAAAGTGTGAATGGCTAAACGAGTTTTCGAAAACTTGTTGCCCAAAACTCAGTTTTTGAAATAATGTGAAGCTTATAAAACTGCGTCGAAAACCCGATTTTCTCCATACGTTTTCGTCTTATCGTAACCTCGAGTTTTTTGTAGTTTTTGATTAATTTTCCTTAAGCCGCGGTGTCACAAGGAACAGGAACAGAAACAGAATTTCATACATTGGCAACGCAAAAAGCATTCAGCGAATTTAGGTTTCAGTTGCTAATGTACGAGATTCTGTTTCTGTTCCTATTTTACGTTGCTTGTGACAACGCGGCTTTACATCAAGAATTTTCGCAAAGAAACACACATTTTGAAGCACTCAGCAACACATCTGATTCTATTGCGATTAACCATACAAATTTAAATCTTCTCGGCAAGCGATTGAAAATAAAACTCCTCAAAAATCCCATTAACCCTTTTCGAAGCACTTTCGTTCCTTTTCGGACACCTTTTTAATAGTTTGAGAATCGAAAAAGGACACTGACATTTCTATCGGGATGCCTACAACAGATATCTTTTTTCGCTCCTGGAAAATGACATCACCACTCTCTTTAAAGGGCCAAAATGACAGAAAAAGAGTGCGCATATCAAATGAATCCTATATTTGTCTGCTAGACTCTCTTTGGGATTAACTACTAATCGTGTCCCGCTAATCGTCGTATTATTGCCTGCGGAAACATGGTATAAATCTCACTCACTTTTGTCACGAACCCTGGGCTCTGATCGCGAAAATTTTCAGAGTACAGTCGTCGAAACTATTAAATAAAACTAGGTCGCTTTTAGATTGCTTCTTGTAATATCACAATAGCATCGTTAAGGCCAGAAAATCGGCGACTAATAACCGTCCGACTAGAAGCACACGTGTTTAAATTCTAGACAAAACACGATTGCGGCTACGACAATTAGTCGCGAGACTCGTATTGCGACAAATTTCCGAATTTCGTCTCTTTCAAGCCCCACGACAACAAATGCAATTTTATTTTATTTAACGATAAAGAATTACTGTTTTTATCACAATTCACCGGAATCCACACGAAGAAAATAAGTGCTTGTATACTACGAAAAGCTTGCAAACTTTTTTTTGACGATGAAAATTAAAATTTTCATGAAAACTGACAGGAACCGCACGGAATATTATCGCTCGTGTGTTAAGTATGCTTGCTGCAGAAAATCGTGTTTTTTTTTTGTCGCGCGTTTTTCTTTCGCCGTGTGTTCCAAGCCCACAAATTACTTAATGAATTAGATATTCAACTAGACTGGAAAGCCGAGGGGCCTACAAGCTGTTGCCATGGATATACCTGGAAAACTACGCATACTCTCACATTTTGTCAATGTATTCCACACTTGAAGAGATTCACCACGAAGTTCAAGTGATTCACCACGAAAACATGGCGGAATCAGCTTTTTGCTCTGTCTACCGGACAAAAATTGTAACGAATTCCAATATCTGAAAGTCGCCACATAATGGGTCGTGCTACATTAATGTTGTTTTGCTAGAGACCTTAAAATCATTTTTATCTTAATTGTATTCCAGTTATACATTATGTATTTCAAATGCCTTCTAAATATTTTCATATATATATAATTAAAAACAAAACACAAAAGGCGCAAATGAAACTAATTCTTTACTGCCTAAATGCCTGTGCCTCTGATAAGTTTGTATTTTATGTTACCGGATTAAAGCTTTAAAAAGCAAAATTTACGGTTAAGTACCAATAAAATGTTTTCTACATGTTTTGACGAAATCAATCGTTAGTATATTAAAAAGTAAAAGTCATTAGGAAGATTCAAAGGCACTTTTATTATTTTTATTATAGCTATAATTTGAATTCATTATTCGAACAAATCAATATTATGATATAATTGTCATCCTTATCCTTCCAAGTCGATATTATTGCATGCATTTGAGATTAGAGTTGAACATTAAAAGTCAAATTGGCAACTGAGAACAGAAGAATAATGAACTTTTGAGTGAACCCATTTCGTAAAAAAATCAGTAGCACATTGAAATTGATTTCTGTCAGTGAAATAGCAAAGTAGTCGAAAGAAAAATTATGTATATTTTTGTAGGTAACAATAGAGATTGACACCAAAAGAAGCATTCATTAAACAAACAAATTTAGTCACAAGTAAAAAAAAAAGTTTCAGTGATGCAATCCAATGAAAGCTATATTTAATGCTTCTAAACTTCTTCATTTTTCTTAAATTTGGGAATGCTTAATATTTTACGCAAGTAAAAATCAAAAGACTTTTCCTAAAATGGAAGTTTTCTCGATTGTTTCCTAACTGTTGCTCTTGTTTTGCTGAAGAACTAATATTTTCTGCATTCCTACATAATTAAAAACTGAACATCAATAACACATAAACGATTCTGGAGAAAAGAAAAGCCCAACTGCGTAATAATATAATAATAAGCGTCTCACACGCATTCACCGTCACAAAACCGAAAAGCATAAACAACAAATAAACAAATAGGTTTTGGGGGAAAGGGGACGCACAAGTTGAGTATTTAGTTATTAAGTAATTTGTGACCGACCCGAACTATATTGAAAAAAAGACCAAATTCGTAAAAATATCCAATTACGTCATAAACATTCCAGTATTTCCAGGCACATTCAAATGATCTAAATTTTACGATTTTGTAGTCTCAATGTAGGCTCACCCCAAGTGTGGGCAAAATTAAAACAGAATTGTCATTTTGACTTTAATGACTTGTGCGTTATCTTTTATGACTTTTTTTTAAGATATGTATTTAAATTTTCAAATGTCAGTGTGAAATTCACCTCGCTATTTTGGCGGGCTCTCAAATTTTTGTTTACTTTTCTTTCACCGACACGGAACTCAAAACAATAACAACAAATAAACAAATGGGTTTTGGGGGGAAGGCGACGCTTAAGTTGAATGTCTAGTTATTAAGTAATTTGTGACTTGGCTTGCTTCCATTCTAAACACACTATATAAACACTATTTAAACTATGGAAAATTATTAGTTTAAAAAAAAAAGCAGTTAAAAACAAACTTCAGCATGCGCGGTTTGTCAAGTTATGGGTCTTTGAACTGACAAAATTGGCAACATGTATGCCAATTAATTTTCAGTGTCAGTTAAAAGACAAGGTGACACTTGATATGTCAATTCGGCCATTTCCACTTGTCTCGCAAATTCATTGCCAATCATTGACAAACGCCTCAGTCAGTTCAAAGACACACTATTTCCACTTGCCAATTTTTCAATATAACCTCAAAATACGTCGTATGTCAATTACAAATCGACAAGTGGGAACTTAGCAGTAGTCGTAAGGTCGAAAAGTGATATTTTGACAAAAAAAACTCTATTCATCTTGCTCTGCATTTCCTTAAAGAACATAGCTAACGATTCTGACATTTCAATTTACATGAATATAAAATGTAGCCAAGCGTTTGTTGTGACATTTGTTCGACAGACTGAACTTCAGATCAAACGTCATCGGATGAAGCTGTGCATACATTTGTTCGGATTTGTACACAATGTTTGCCTACACAACCATGTGGCCAATCACAGGTCATCAATCTTCCGATGATGAGCCAACTCAGTGGATGAACTTTTTTTTCTCAAACTGGCATAATCTTATGTTCAGTGATTTGCGTGTCAGTTGAATATGATTGAACGAACAAGCGCAGCAAAAAGGTGGCAAAAGGTGTTGTTTTTCATTTGCAGTGTTCAATTTTCTCCGGTAAAGTGTGGTTGTGTTGTGAAATACACTCAGTTGGCACATAAATACTCCCTTAAATAACCTTATTTAGCAAATTATTTAAACAATGGCAAATCTTTGCGGAAAACTTAATACAACGTTAGTACCTGCTAGTAGAATTTTAGGGAATGCCATCAACGTTACATCGAAGAGGAATGGGTAAGTTTATTCATTTTTTTGCTGCATCGCAGCCACCACTCTGAGCAAGTGGTGGCACTGGATTCAGTGTCATTGCAAGGTCATTCATGGAAAACAAATTGCACCATCCGGTGCACGAATGCACGCCATTGAGATTACACTCCAGAGATAAAAATATGTTTTCTTCGTTAATCGATCAACAAACATGTCGCTGACGTATCTATTGTATATAGGAATATGGCACAAAAATAATGAACAGGGTGATAAACAAAAGTTCACGAGCACCAACGGCTCGTAAAATCACATTTCCTTATGGTTTTAAAGCTAGCTTTGTTTTCGCGTATTGATGTGCGATATTAAAAAACAATTTGGGCATTATTACTTTTGCTACTTTCCAAATTAGAGACCGGCTTGCTTGCATTGTCGGTGACGAACTGGGAAAAGTGCGTGACTGGGTGCCACGCGCTCTGGGAATAGTTGTCAATATTCTGCTGATGTAGTTATTTCACTTGTCAATTTGTCACTAGGTATTTTATTGTTATCTAATTTTATGAGAGTGGGTTTTAAACAATGGAGATATTTATAAAAGCATAAAGCAGGTTAATTCCTGGGAGTAAGCCAACATCTTCTATTATATATGAATGTATAATCGTAATTTTTTGAATTCTAAATGCAGTTAAACAATGTAAAACGTTGATTTTTTTGTTAACTAGGTGTAAAAAATGCAGCTGAAGTACCTACGCTTGCGGCAGACAATCGTGATATATTTTGCCACACTATTTCTGAGATGCTATGGGCACACACTAAAGCCGCGTTGTCACAAGGAACAGAAACAGAATTTCATACATTAGCAACGCAAAAAGCATTCAGCGAATTAAGGTTTCAGTTGCTAATGTATGAAATTCTATTTCTGTTCCTGTTTTACGTTGCTTGTGACAACGCGGTTTAAGCGGCAAAGCGCCGGATGTAATTTGTAAGCAGAAAAACGCCGCTCAGGCGCTGAGTGCGTGGCCATAGCTTTGCATTAACACAATCTAACTTCGGGTTCAACGTTTCGTTTGGCAATGATTAAGGAGACGTAGTGAAGGCTTAGTGCCAATTCGGCCTAAACTGAAATATGTCACATCACCCAAGATTTTTGGGATAAAAACCAAGCCAGTTTGTAAAGAGGCCTTGAAGATTGCTTATGAATTTCGAGTAAAAAAAAACCACGGTTCCCAATTTTATTCCAAAAAAAATGAAACACTGCGGTATGAACAGGTTTCCTTTTTAGTCCGTACGTCTTCCTACAAGAATCTTTTTTCGCAAGTCGACATTGGACTTTTACTAAATTTTCTTATCGCTTCAAGGTGTTTGATTTAGTCATTCGTTCTGCTGATTATTGACGCTATCTTATCGCCAAAAAATCTGAAATTTATTTGAACCTTAAGGCTTAAGTTCGCATAAACAACCTTTGCCATGATTTACTATTTGATAAAGGTTTGTTGACTTTTTGCAGATCATGGTGGTCTGACGTGAAAATGGGTCCACCCGATGCTATTTTGGGAGTGACTGAAGCATTTAAGCGCGATCAAAATCCGAAAAAAATCAACGTTGGCGTTGGCGCCTATCGCGATGATAATGGCAAACCCTTTGTGCTTCCAAGCGTTCGTACGGTAAGGGACATACGGAGTTAACTACTGCAAATTGAATCATATTTTTTATTTTCTTAGGCAGAAGAACGTATAATGGCCAAGAATATGGATCATGAATACGCTCCAATTGGTGGTCTGCCTGAATTCTGGGGAAGTGCCATTGAGCTGGCTCTGGGGCCGTGCTCGCAGCGGCTTAAGGATAAGAATAACGCAACAGTTCAAGTAATTAAATGACTTATAACTACACCAGGCTTAGTTATGCCACACAAGCTTGATATCGTTTGCATTTCAGGCGATTAGTGGGACGGGAGCACTTCGTATTGGCGCTGCATACTTGAGCAAATTCTGGACAGGCAATCGGGAAGTTTACGTACCAACTCCAACCTGGGGCAATCATATACCAATCGTCGAACACTGTGGTCTGAAAATCAAGAAATACCGCTATTACGAGCCAAAAAGTTGTGGTCTTGACTTTGACGGATGCATAGAGGACATTTGCGTAGGCGAACTCTTCATCTTCACTCACAGATAAGACGCTAAACCCTTTGTGCTCTTTCAGAAAATGCCCGAAAAGTCAATAATTCTCCTTCATGCATGCGCTCACAATCCCACGGGTGTTGATCCCACCCCGGAACAATGGGCCGAACTAAGTAAAGTCATCAAGCGTAAGAAACTGTTCACGTTCTTCGACATGGCATACCAAGGCTTTGCTAGTGGTAACGTCGATGCTGATGCTGCTGCTGTCCGTCTCTTCGAAGAAGATGGTCATCAATTCTGTTTGACGCAGAGTTTCGCCAAGAACATGGGCTTGTATGGAGAACGCGCGGGCGCATTCTCCATGATATGCTCCAGCGCCGAAGAAGCCAGCCGTGTCTTGTCACAAATAAAAATCATCATTCGTCCAATGTACTCGAATCCACCAATACACGGTGCACGAATCGTATCTGAGATTCTCAATGACGATGCGCTACGCGCAGTGTGGCTAAAGGACGTCAAATGCATGGCTGATCGTATCATTTCAGTGCGAGCAGAGCTCAAGAATCAACTTGTCAAACTCGGTTCATCCAGGTCATGGGATCATATCACGAATCAAATCGGCATGTTCTGTTTCACAGGAATGACACCGGAAAATGTTGAACGCATTACGAAGGAATTCAGCGTTTACTTGACCAAGGATGGTCGCATTTCGATGGCTGGAGTGACAAGTAAAAATGTCGAATACTTGGCTCATGCTATGCATGAGGTAACCAAATAAACGACGTACAAGGACTTATGGAAATGAATATTTAAATTTTAAAGTTTGTGAGAATTTAAAAAAAAAACGTTTAACGAAATCATACAGGATTATTATGCAATGAAAAATCAAAACGAAATTCTATACATATATTTTTTGTCCTTAGGTAATTTATCAAACATGTTACAGAATTTATTGCATTTATTTGAGTAAAAACAATATTTTCACAATGAAGACTAAGTTTCTTATTTCTTATAAAATTTAGCCTTGCAAGACGACAGACGTAGTGAGCTTATGTCCCACCCAGGTCATTACGGGTGCCCTACAAAAAAAAAAATAAAAAATCATTGTCAACAAAATCTGCTAAATTTCGAGTCCCCGTCCTGTGAATATCTACGCAAGGTATGAAGCGTTTGTACTTTGACTTATGTCCACTGTCATTTCAGCATTGGATACATGCGTTTCCTAGATTTGCTTTTGGGAGAGTTTATTTGTCCAAAATTATATTCTTTTGAAAAAAAGAGTTGAGGCGAGCTTTAAAAAAGAAACATGAAAATTGCGCTGTTTTTAAGCATCATCTTATGATCCGTCTACAAAATCTGCGAAGGAGCATGTAAATATATATGGGTACTGAAAGAAACTCCAGTAACACTGAAGAAATGTATTTTGTTCGATATTTTTTCTTCAGCCACTTCCCCTCCATAGACACAAGTTGGTAAAAATACTTTTTGAGACCTGCTGCTCAGCTAACAGGTCGGCGCAGCTATTTGTAAATTGTCTCAGCTAGGAAAAGCCTCACCCTGGAAAGACCCCGAGATAGATACTTAATGATCTTCACCTGTTTCGCTACTCCACCAACCTTGAACTACTCAAAAAAAACATCTCAAAATCCATGAGTGAAGGTAATCAGCCTAAAAAAAAACTTGAGACAGCTAAAATTCTAGAAATATTCCTTGCGACAAGTATTAATATTGCAATATCATTTAGAACGTAGACGCTCGATATAGTGAATCTCGCTATAGTGAACTATCCAGTATATTGAACACCCAAAACTTTATACAGAATACTCTAAATAGTGAAGAATAACAATCTCGATAGTGAAGTGATCGAGTGAAGACACTATTTCTCGGAGGAAAAACGGTAATATTGCAGCTGCATATTGTCTACGAAAACGGTCTACCAACTGCCTTTTGCCGTTTTATTCGCGGTGACCCTAGGGTCTAAACACCCTTAGGGTCTAATAATAGCTATCATCGGATAGCATCATTGGAACAAATCATGGGAACAATGTCTTCGGTTTTCTGACAAGTCATTCATAGCAATCATTAAAAATTTCTGTCAGTGCCAACAAACAGCTACGGGCGTTTGAGGTTGGAGTTGATCAGTGAAAGGAAAATTGACAGTTGAGAATAGAAAGAGAATGGAATGCTTTTCAGTGGAACGATTTTGTCGCAAAAGCCCAAATCAAAATCAGCTGTTCCTTGAAATCGATTTCTGTCAGTGATATAGTAAAAGCAAGTTTACATAAAAGTTTTAACACAATAAATTTTTGTTGCTGAAAAAATTCTGCACCTTATAATGCTAAGTTTCCACTTGTCGATTTATTAACAAACTTTGACAGTTGTCCTCTTTGTCAGTCAAAGACACAATTGGCAAAGCCTAAGCCAATTAATATGTCAATTCAAGACACTCTATTGGCAAGTAAAAGCCAATTTCTCAATGTAACCTAAAAATACGTCGTTTACCAATTAAAGATCGACAAGTGGAAACCAATAACAGCCAACAGTTTGCTCAAACGTCTAAAAACAAATTTTTCAATGATGCAATCCGATGATAGCTATGATTAGACCCTTAGTCTGTTAGCATGGCGGCTGATTTATGCTTGTTTTTTTTTTTTGTTAAGTTGCTGGTTAAGCGCCTGTACATCTTACTGGCTCAAAAATATGCAGTTTTAATAAAAGTCAACTTTGGAAAATCGGTATAGCATCTCTCTCGAAATAGTGAACATGCCAGTTTTAATTACTTCACTACCTATATCGAGTCTGCATATTAGCGTCTGCATATGTGTAGACACATATTTCATTAAATTTTCATGCAAAAAGAAAAACAGATGCCAACAAGACGCGGTGTTCCCAAGCGGTCCACCATCTAAGTACTAACCGCGCCCGACGCTGCTTGATTTCGGTGATCGGACGAGAACCGATATTTTTTTCGTTTTCGTTTTTAATGCTTTTTATTTAATTCATTTCTGAGTTCTTACATGCTAGACAAAAACGCTTAAAACTAGCTTAAATAACTTAACTATCTTAATATAACTTACTGGCCCTTCGCGGGCGCTCTAAGCTAAACTTAACTCTTATCAACTATGTCTTTCGACCTAAACTAACTTACAATATAATACTAAACATAACAGAGCAAATTTAACTAAGAAAAATATATATTTTGAAAAAACTTAGTTTCAGAACTTTTATTTTTATCTTATATATAAAACTTAAAGCTACCTTAAAATAAACAATAAGACTTAACCTAACCTAACTTAACTACCTGCATAATTATATATGCACTTTTTTTTGTGTTTTTTTGTAGTTTTATATTTTTTTTTTTGTGTCAAGTGCTGTGTTTGGTTTTTCTTTTGTTTTATAATTTTTTTTGGGTTTTTTTTTTTTTTTTTGTGATTTTTTTTTGTGTTTTTATATTTTTTTTTGTTAATAATATTTTACAACTACCTTAACCTAGACACCTAAAAGCTATGTAAGCCGGCCATGGCTTAACGGCGACCGACTTTGCCGATCTAAGAAAACCCTAGCCCGGATCAAAAGGGATCAACGAGGGAGTTCCCTCTCGTAGCCACCAGAATTGCTGGTGTTGTTTAACTACGTCTCCAATATCACGGGAGGACACCGACCTACTGAATCGGAGACGCTCCTCAGCGCTCCGTGCGACGTCTCGGTTGTAGTTGAGTCGCCTGTCAACAGTTGTCCGAGCAACATGGAAGATTAAGGGCACTGCCGATCTATCCTGGATCAGGCCTGCCTGGTCAAAATAGAGGAATGCCTCTGGGGGGACGAAGCCGTTCAGACGCACACTCTCATGATACATGAAATTTGGGTAATAAGCCCCTGAGATCAGGTTATTCGTCGAGGTCATTGCTCTTGCAATGTGCCTTCGAGTCAGCTTAATGAGGAAATTATCCACTCTGATCAGATTCGCCCTGTTGTATAGGACCTCATTGGAAAAGTACTTTGTGTACTCGGACTCCGGAGTTCGATATAAGCGAAGGCAAGCCCGAAGACAAGCCCTCTCGAAAACCCGAATCCTTTCCATTCTACTTGCCCCTATGTTGAACCACACGGGACAACCATATGCGAGCATAGGCCTAATAAGGGCCATGTAGCAGATAACCTTCACCCTCGCATCGAGTTGGCTGCTATAAAACAGTCTCTTTGTTAGGGCAAAGGCACCCCGGGCTCTGGATAAAGCAACATCTACATGTTTGTTAAAATATAGATATTGGTCTAGCCAGAGTCCAAGGTATCTGACTACATTTTTACACGCAAGTGGAAGCCCGTGCTGTCCAACGATAGAAAACTTTCGCCAGTTCTTTTTGGTATCCCTAGAGGCCAGAGACAACGGCGTTCTGAACAGAATGGTTTCCGACTTCTGGAAATTGATCCTCAACTTCCAGTCGTCGCAGTATTGCTGAATTTTGTCGAAGTCACGCTGCAATAATGCTACAATGACCTCGATTTTAGGCCCTGATCTGTACGCGATTAAATCGTCGGCATACGCTATCGCAAAATGAAGAGATCCTATCAGATCAGCCGTGTAAATATTGAAGAGGATCGGCGAATTGACCGCTCCCTGTTGCAGACCGTTTTTGATATTGAACACTCCAGAAGAAGTCACATTGCCGTGTTTCACGACAAACTTTCTACCGGAGAGCATATTAAGCAACATGTATAGAAGAGGTTTGCTGATGCCTAACCTATTCAACTTGTAAAAGAGTCCTTCTAACCATACGGTATCAAAGGCCTTCTCCAAGTCAATCAGGCAGGCACCCGTGCATTGGTTCTTACTTTTGTACCATTGGACATCTGATATCAGTTTAGACGCGGCATGTATCGTATCATGTCCCGCCTTGAAACCGAATTGTTTATCCGGAACTATTTTATTGTCCTCAACCCACTTAGTCAAGGCTCTATTGATCACCTTTTCGAATACCTTGCTGATATTCGGAAGAAGACTTATTGACCGGAGATTTGCCGGATTGGAGTTATCCTTTCCCCTTTTGGGGATCGGATGTACCACAGCTATTTTCCAATGCTCTGGATAATGTGCATTATTCAGAGCATTGTTGAACAGAGTGGCGTAGATTTCCACCGCTCCTGGAGGAAGATGTCGAAGCACAATGTTCGATATTCCATCGATTCCCACAGATTTCTTCTTTTTCAATGCTTCGAAGATCGTTTGGAGTTCTACCTTCGATACGAACGGGGCCTGGACCCTTTCATTGGCGACGGCATTATATGCCAAAAAATCGTCATTGAACCCGGTAAAACCAGTGTTCTCTGATCGCCAGTGTTCTAAGTCACTTCGAAGGTAAAAGTTTTGAACCAGGACTCTATTCTCCAGGTCGTGATTCGGGCGAATGCTAGGATTCACCTTATACACGTCCTGGAAAGCAGTTCCTATAGCCTCCACTTTCTCCTGCGGATCTTCGATCACGAAAAAGTTGTCATCGTCAACAGCGTCCCTAGGATCTATTCCTGCTGTTGTGAGTAATTGTTCGTTGTGTGTCGTTCGGCGGATTTTAAGACAGGGAAGTTCGTTGTCATCGTTCCTCCGAAACACTTTATTAATCTGGGGAAACATGCTCGGGTTATCTGACCTGATAGCCCGAATCTTGTTACCCCAGTGCAAATTGGCAGAAAGTCTGTAATTTGCTTTTATAAGTACTTGGAGGTTCGCAATCAACGACTTCAAAGTCCTTACCTCCGCGTCTTGTCTGTCAGTAAACCGTCTATACAAGTTTTTAAGTCTTGTAAGCAGTCTACTTTTTTGTTCGTGTAATGCGTCGATTGTTGCATTGCGGCAACTGTTACTGGATGGTCGATACCGAGGTATCGTACTTTCCATTGTTTGTTTAATTGTCTCATCCATTCGCCGCAGGTATCTGTCAATCTCCTCATTCGACAGATTCCTATTCGACGGTGGATAAAGCGAGTTCGAGGAGAGTGCTCTTGTCAGGTCTCGGGCGAAGCGAGTCCAACGTGTCCTACCGTAGTTGTAGGAGTACGTTTGGACGAACTCGTCCAATTCCGCAATTTCGTTTGGAATAGTTATTTCGGCACTTAGTCCGCAATGGTCACTGTCATACACAAACGTGCGCAGACAGTTTATCGTTTGTCGGTCAACGTCAGTCAAGTGTAACCGTTCGTCAAACAGCAGTAGGTCCAGATAGGAGCCGCACCTAGGATACGAAGGACTATCTGTCGCTTTCAAATCGAGCCGAAATTCGACACTGTGTTGACCCCACCAATGAAATAGTGAGTTTCCTCTAGGATTAGGGGTTTGGTTTCCCCAATCTCTATGTTTGGCGTTTAGATCTCCGGCCATGAGGAAAAAGTTCTCCCCTGACTCCAGCCTTAGGCATCGAAACAATGTCTCGAGCTCTGAAATAAAAACAGTAGACTGAACAGCTTCAGGAGCATAAAGCGACACCACATACAACTTCTTTCCGCTACGGAGAGGGATGTACGCAATGCATGCTTCCAGCTCCCGGAACCTTCGCACTATACCTCTATACACGGCCTTATGCTTAAGTTCTTTGCGAATGAAGATCGCAACACCTCCTCCTCGAATGGAGTTGGGTCGGTCTCTTCTAACTACGTTATAATCTTTGTGCCTTAATTTACGTTTCCGAGTTAGCTTAGTTTCGCTAACAAGACAAACATCAGGGCTTTGGTCGTTAAGCAACTTAAAGAACGTTTCTCTTCGCTCGATCCTCAACAATGAATTTACATTCACCGCTAGGATCTTCAAGGGATTTTCATTCACGGTCGTACCCATTACGATTTGTTGTGCGCTAGGCTAGGCAGAAGCGCGTAGAGCCTGTCCACACGAGTCGCCTGCTCATTTAACTGGCGCTGCATCTGTACCATCTGCCCCTGGATTTGGAGCAAAATGGACACTACGTCGCCTTGCACCTCCGGAGCCTTAGGCACTGAGGCCTGTGCAGCTACCTTTGGTTGTTGCTGTCCCGTGCTCACCCTACCTGACGCCATTTGGGCGTAGGTGATTTGGGGAGTCACGGTTAACGAGAACCGATATTTTCAGCGTGGTATGGTCGTTGACGAAATTTTAGTATGCTGACTAAGCATATCCACTAATTTTCTCGCTAACTTTAGATTGCAGATCACTCCCGTATATCCTACAAAAGAAAAGACACAAAACTGTGCCAATTCATTGACGCCACCTCCTTCATTCTTCCATGAATTTTTTCGAAGGACTTTTGAACACTTTGAAGGAACAGAATCTGCAAAACACAACTTCAATACAATGATTTTAATTTGCGCGTCACTCTAAAAAAAAAGCCAAATTGTTTACATTTTTTGTGGGTTGCTTGATGAAAGCGTGAATCGCAGCGAAGACGAAAACACAAACACCGCGCGGCGTGCACATGCACATCCTCACGACCGAAATCAGCTGATGGAAAACCAACAAAGCCGTCGTGGTGAGTTGTGCCACTAATAATGCTACAGGGGCGTTCACACTAAGCTTTTTTAATTTTTGTTGAGCAAATGACCACCGTGTGCATGGTACATAGTATGCTCTATGCAGCTTAAAATTGGTGCTGCACTTTTCCAAAAATATGTAAGCGCAATGGATTTTTTGGAGCGCCTTTCCTTTACGATCACCACTAAATAATTTTCATATTTTTTTTTTCGGGAGTGCCAGAAACGGCTTTGAAACAGTGATTTTTATTTTTTATTTAAAAGAAATTATCGAAAACCCCTAAAAATGGTTAAAAAAAAACGATATATGTAAAATTCGTAATTTTCGCACATATTTGAGGTAATTTTTGCTGTAGGGAAAGATATGTGCCTTCAACAAATTCAGAAAATGGGTGCAAAGTAAAATATTTTTTCGGTAAAAGCTCGGCTACTTGCATTACTGTGTGGTCTATGTTGAAATATTTTTCCCAGGGCATATATGTACGATGAAAATTAATTTCAAAAATTTCTCTGCAAAAAAATTTGCTTTTGTAGACAACAGTGTTTGGGTGGCACTACAAAAAACCACGCAGTTTAAGGTATTATTTAAAAAAAAAAATTGTTCCTTGAAGTTTTTTTCACAAAGTATAACGAAAATCGAGCAATTTTTTAACTTCTAAATAATCTCTTAATTATTTTAGAAGTTACAGAAAAAAAAGTTTAAAAGGAGTGCAACTTTGAAATACACGTACTTTGCCACAGGCGCCAGCCTGAACATTGGCACCTACCCTTAACGAATTTGCATCAGTGGCTGACCGTAGAACCACAATGCTCTCAGCGATAGTATGCAGCAGCAGCGGCAGTATGAAGCGCGAACCTATGCTGTGCGGCACAGGAAAAACTTGAACACAATGGTAAATCGCGCTTATGTCAGACAAATACCTCGTTTGCAAGCAATTGCTTGAGAGTTCCCACTCCTGGCCTTTCATTTTATTATATATTTTCAAAGCGGGTGACACAAATTCCATAAAATTTCTCTATACTTCGATAAATTTCTCCACGTCGTTTTCCCCCAACCATGCAGCACTGTCAACCGTCAACCATGCAGCACTGTCAACCGTGTAGCGCTGCACAAGTTAAAAATTGGCCAACTCTTACTGCCGCTGCAGATACGTGCTGCCGCTACGCATTATGTGCGCAGTACACTTAATACATGTGTTTAACTTTTGACAGCTCTTACTTCCACTGCTACTCCCGCTGCAGCTACATCGCTACGAAAACTAAACCCTACGAAAAAGAGAGTTTAAATCCTTTTAACTTTAAATCCTTTTTCCTAGAAATTTTAGAAATGAATTTTCATTGTTCCTAAATGCCCTCGATATAAAAAATTACAAGAATATTTGAACCCTTGTACTACAAGGCCACACAGTAATACAAGTAGCCGAGGTCTTACCGAAAAAATATTTCACGTTGGCTGAACGTACCGATTTTCTCAATTGGTTGAAGGCATACATCTTTCCAAGCGTCAAAAATAACTTTAAATACAAAAATTACGAATTTCAAACATTGAATAAAGAGAAAAGGAATAGCTCCTTTTCACATATACAGTGTGTGTGAGTGAAGCATTTATTTTTAAATTGGTCGCCTGATATCGACTTGTAAGTGAATGTATCATGAATCGGTGTGCAAACGTCACTTTAACTCAGAAATGTTAAACAAAAGTAGAGCCAGCCCCCAGAAACGTATGAACCTCGGACCGTTTCTCATGACATGCGTATTTAAACATATAAGTAGTCCGCACACACACAACTCACACAACTAAAACTGATGCTTCACTTTTCCCCCAAAAAACCACTTCTTTGTCTCTTTATTCAATGATTTCAATCGTTTATTCAATCGTTTTTTTTTTTAACCATTTCTAGGGGTTTTTCGAAAATTTCTTTTGAAAACAACATAAAAAACGCTGTTTCAAAGCCATTTTTGAAAAAATAAAATAAAAATTATTATTTAAAAATTAATAAAGCTTAGTGTGAACGCCCCTGTAGCATTATTAGTGGCACAACTCACCACGGCGGCTTTGTTGGTTTTCCATCAGCTGATTTTGGTTTCGTATTTGTGTTTTCGTCTTCGCTTCGATTCACGCTTTCATCAAGCAACCGACAAAAAATGTAAACAATTTTGCTTTTTTTTTAGAGAGTGACGCGCAAGTTAAAATTATTGTATTGAAGTTGTGTTTTGCAGATTTAGTTCCTTCAAAGTGTTCAAAAGTCCTTCGAAAAAATTCATGGAAGAATGAAGGAGGTGGCGTCAATGAATTGGCACAGTTTTGTTCTTTTGTAGGATATACGGGAGTGATCTGCAATCTAAGGTTAACGAGAAAATTAGTGGATATGCTTAGTCAGCATACTAAAATTTCGTCAACGACCATACCACGCTGAAAATATCGGTTCTCGTACCATTCTGTTCAGAACGCCGTTGTCTTTGGCCTCTAGGGATACCAAAAAGAACTGGCGAAAGTTTTCTATCGTTGGACAGCACGGGCTTCCACTTGCGTGTAAAAATGTAGTCAGATACCTTGGACTCTGGCTAGACCAATATCTATATTTTAACAAACATGTAGATGTTGCTTTATCCAGAGCCCGGGGTGCCTTTGCCCTAACAAAGAGACTGTTTTATAGCAGCCAACTCGATGCGAGGGTGAAGGTTATCTGCTACATGGCCCTTATTAGGCCTATGCTCGCTTATGGTTGTCCCGTGTGGTTCAACATAGGGGCAAGTAGAATGGAAAGGATTCGGGTTTTCGAGAGGGCTTGTCTTCGGGCTTGCCTTCGCTTATATCGAACTCCGGAGTCCGAGTACACAAAGTACTTTTCCAATGAGGTCCTATACAACAGGGCGAATCTGATCAGAGTGGATAATTTCCTCATTAAGCTGACTCGAAGGCACATTGCAAGAGCAATGACCTCGACGAATAACTTGATCTCAGGGGCTTATTACCCAAATTTCATGTATCATGAGAGTGTGCGTCTGAACGGCTTCGTCCCCCCGGAGGCATTCCTCTATTTTGACCAGGCAGGCCTGATCCAGGATAGATCGGCAGTGCCCTTAATCTTCCATGTTGCTCGGACAACTGTTGACAGGCGACTCAACTACAACCGAGACGTCGCACGGAGCGCTGAGGAGCGTCTCCGATTCAGCAGATCGGTATCCTCCCGGGATGTGGGAGATGTACATAAACAGCACCAGCAATTCTGGTGGCTAACCGAGGGAACTCCCTCGTCGATCCCTATCGATCCGGGTTAGGGTTTTCTCTGTTCGGCAAAGTCGGTCGCCGCTAAGCCTTGGCCGGCTTACATAGTTCTTAAGTGTCTAGGTTAAGGTAGTTTTAAGATTTTATTTCATAAAAAAAAAAAAAAAAAAAAAAACACAAAAAAAAAAAAAAAAAAAAAAGCACAGCACTGAATAAAAAAAAAGTGCGTATTTAATTACGCAATTAGTTAAGTTAGGTTAAGTCTTGTTTTAATTTTTATTTTTATTTTTATTTTAGGGTAGCTTTAAGTTTTATATATAAGAAAAAAAAAGTTCAGTTACTAAGTTTTTTCTCAATAAAAAATTTTTTTCTTAGTTTTAAAATTTTATTGTTTTATATTAAGTATTGTAATGCAAGTTAGTTTAGGTCGAAAGACATAGTTTATAAGAATTAAGTTTAGCTTAGAGCGCCCGCGAAGGGCCAGTAAGTTATGTTAAGATAGTTAAGTTAATTAAGCTAGTTTTAAGCATTTTTGTCTAGCGTTTAAGAAATCATGAATTAAATAATAAAAAGCATTAAAAACTGAAAAAACTGATATCGGTTCTCGTCCGATCACCGAAATCAAGCAGCGTCGGGCGCGGTTAGTACTTAGATGGGGGACCGCTTGGGAACACCGCGTGTTGTTGGCATTTTTAGTTTTTATTTTTTGTTTATTTAAACGATTTATTGCCCTGTTTTTTTTTTTTGTTACAACGTAAGGCTTCATCTCTACTCTTACCTTTAATTTTCGCCGTATAGTGTTGCATTTCCAAAGATTTCGTTGTACTGTGCATGTTCTTAAGATCTCAAATCGAATTGATTTGATAAAAATAAGGAATTCGAATTCCCCCAGCTAGATAACTGCTTAATCGTATAGTTCTCTTGTACACAATGACGAAACACATATGTATTTCTCTTTTTACAATCTTTTGTATGTACAGAAACTTTCTTCTACAATTCACTTATTTATTCTTTAACAGAACTCTCTGCCTCACTTTTTTCTTGATTATCTTTGCTTTTAGTTCGTCTTTTGCTCTCCCATAGTTCGCCAATTTCAAGAGGTAGTCTATCGCCCCAGTCGCTAGATCTGGCACACCGGTATGCATTCCTTGAATCAGACAGGCAATATATCAGAAGACTATAATTCCAAAAAGACCATTAATACGCTACCTTCCATGTTTCGATTGAGTGAACACAATTTCTTGTAATGCTCCTTTCGAGGTGCACATACGGCAAACTGCATGCTTCGACCGAACTAAAGTTGGTCGGACCATTCTAGGCCAGCTATCTTTCGCGTCTGTTCTTGGTCCCTTTTTTAAAACGACATAGCTGTAACGGGCTGATCGATTTCCTGAAGCTTTCTCACCCAAGCCCAGTGGTTCGTGTTTGACTTCAAAGTTGCACGGGGTGTTGTCACCTACTGCCGCCATTCTAGGACACTTCAAATCATGCGGGCACTATTGGTAGGGTTTTGAAAAAAATGATTAAATGTAGATCTGTTTAAGGTAAAGGTTGAAATGACTAAGCTGCACTTACCGGAGCAAAGACATGACCAATCAAAGTTGAGTCCTTTAGTGTAATGACGTTTGTTCGCGCCTCGTTTACCAGCTCAGAAGCTTTCCTGCTGCCCTCCTCAACTATGACCATATAGCCGTCGCACTTTTTCCAGAGATTTAGAACCGCCTCTTTGCGATCCTTGGCACTGGGCAGTTCAAAAAGTGAAAACGCCGATACGACCAGATCGTATTTGGTCTAAAAGAAAGGCCGTTTAAACTCATAGTAGAAAACTAGATTAAACTACGGTTTTAAAACTTACATCAATGCTAGGCAGAAACTGCCTATAATAGACGTTCCTTAGCTTCGGCTGCTGGTTCTCATTGCCGTCTCTCATGATTAAGTCGGACAGATCGTTCATTTCCCTCGACGAATCCACATTTAAATATTCAAAAATGGTTTCTTTCCACAGGCTGCTGGCTGCCCACATTGCAGTCCCAATACCCGAGCCGAAATCGAAGAAACTACGTGGCTTGAAGTCTGGATCTCTGTGCTGAATTTCTTTGAATATGTTCAGTAGTACCGCATATTCTTTTGCGCTACGGCCAATGGCATAGACCAAGGCTTCATAAGTACTGTATGCAATAGGCTTCCATGCGAACGTACGCTCTTTGAGAGTTTTCTTAAGCTTTTGTTGACGCGCGTAGTTTCTTCTCTCCAGCTCCTCTTCGGGCAGGTCCTCAAAGTTTGCTATGGGCAACTTCTCCTCCAACTCTAGTGCGATCTTCTCAATCTTACTTTGTATGTCTTTGTTCTCTGGAGGCGGATGCCTAGAGTTTATATACTGACTTAAAACTTTTCCGTCTTTTACGAGTGTCTTGATTGGGAAGTCGCCAATAGATCGATTGATTGCTTCTGCAATTTTTCGTGGAACGGTTAGACTGCCTGCTTTAATTATTCCTGGATGATGGCGATGTTTCAGCTCATCTGCTTCAAACTTCTCTACCAAATCGGGGGGTAAAGTTACTCTGATTTTGCAAACATTTCGAGAATTAAACTTAACAGAGAGTGGATAAATTTGACTTGTTAAATTTCTGTTAGTAAATATTTTATTGAAGTTCATCATGGCAAGCGGTAAAATAGTTATAATTTAAAAAACAGTAATAAACAGAGAAATTATTGCGAAACTCGCATGGCTTTTGTTTTGTATGGTTATTTCGGGTTATTTGTCAATTTGCCGAATGACATCTGTCAGGCGAAGTCGGTTCAATTCAGGCAATCAGTCGGTTTGTTTTTAAGGTGGATACTGTTATACATCGGCTTTAAAACTGCAATTAGCGGGAGACGCTAGTGAGTGGAAGGGTTGTTCCCTTGTCTGACAAAAGTCTCTGAAAAACTCTGCCGTGCTCTATAGAGCTTTTAACAGCTTGACGTATATTGGTATTATCGAGTGCGGGATGCCAAACAAAGTACCATTTTATATGGAAAACGAACAAAAATTGCGCATAAACGTAAATAACCATTTAAAAAATGCAACCCTGTGTTTCGATAAACGGAAAAGTTGTAGACTTGATCAGGCTTCCTAGGTAATGCTAAAAGTATTTTCATTATATAACACAGAAAGGATAAGAAAAGTGTTGTTTGTGTTTTAAAAACAGTGTATTCGACCACGAACGGGTACACGAATTCAAGGAGGCCATATCTTCGGAACACTTTTTCGATACTTTCCACATATTTTATTAAAACAATTTTTAGCTCAATTTAAAAAACGGAATAAGCACAATAACTTCTTTCCTTATCGGCACACTCTAGGTTGAGTAGTTTATTAGTAATTCCCACTTCTACAGAAACTATTGAATTTTTTCATATGAAAACGCGATTTGCTTAGCATCCCGGTCGATAAATGTGAAAGACGTCAGATTTTGACAGCCGTGGTAAAAGGTCCATAGACCTTTTTATAGACCACGGGAAAATATCGAAAAAGTGTTCCGAAGAACCTGTATTGGACTGAAATCCAATAAATCCGTTGCATCCGTCACGTTGAAGTACGCAACTGACAACTGAGTTAAATATAATCAGGGAAGCGGTCCATAGAAGAACTTCATGGCGTACGTCGTTTCCCATAAGAACGTGTGTATTTCACTGAGTTACATTAGCTTTGAGTTATTACATAGCTTTCGGAGCACTTTAATTAAGTATACAGCTAAATGAAAAACTGTATACTTAAATTGTTATAAACAGCGCTAACTGTGAAGCTTAAATTTTAGCTGTGCACTAATTTTTATTATTAGTAAGGCCCTATGTCTTCAGCGACAAAAATACTAGGATTAGCGGTAGACGAAAAATAATAAACCTCAAAGTGATTCTACCAGACAAATAAAGGATAAATTTGACATGCTCACTCCTTCTGTCATTTTGGTTCTCACACACATTGGCGATGTCATTTCCAGGAGCGAAAAAATATTTCCGTCCCAAATCGTAATTCAGACAGATCTGCCATACAGTGACAGTTTCAGTTTCTTTTTTCGATTCTCAAACATTTAAAAAGGTGTAGGAAAAGAATTGAAAGTTGTTCGTGAAAGAGCGAACGAAATTTATGAGGGCATTCATTTTAAATCGCTTGCCGAAAGGATTTAAATTTGTGTGGCTAATCGCGTAATTTGTAGAGGATATAATGAAGATTTATGTTAATAGTTGATTAGTGCCCGTTGAAAATATGATATTAGACTATTTCGATCGTTCTAATACGTACTAGTTTGGGAAGTAGCACAAATCCAATATATTTCGAATGTTCTCAATGAATAAAAGAACGTGAAACGGAACGATCGGCATATTCCAAATGAAATGGTGAACGAGATTTACGAGGAATTATTTTCAATTACTTGCCGCGAGGTTTTAAATTTTTGTATAATGAAACTCTAGGTTTAAGGGAAATTATTTGAAGTTTTATGCTAATCTGGATTAGTGTCCGGTGGAGACATAGTATTATAGTTATCGTGGATAAGTGTCCACGGGGAACATGTTGTGCTTGTTTAATAATGCAGCTGACAAACAACCGACAATAAATTTTTTAGCACAGTTTCGGTGACTTAATCAGTGCTGCAGTAGTGCGCCACAGTTCTTTCATCGAGTAGAGTGGGGGATGCACTTGGTTGTTGTCTAATGTATAAGCTACATCACAACTGCGATAAAATGCGAACTGTGGTGTCATATAGTCCAATCAAAAACTTGTTAAAACTAATGAAACTACTCTTTATTTAGGCATCTCGAAACTCTCAACGATAATTTTCTACCACAAATACGCACATTTATTTATTTAAAGACTAAAAATATACAAAGAATATTTTATTCACCTAAAATCACGGTTTGTTATATCGATATCGTAGCTTATCCGATGGTTCACAATACTCCTTAATGATGAGCTTACAAAGGAATATATGAAAAACGACGATTATTGCACAAATTGAAACCCAAAAGAGTGTTGGTAGGCCGCCTAAATGGTGGCCATGCTTGTGTAACGCAATGACATGATGCTCATGGGCGGGAGCTGTGAAACAAAAAAACATATTTATTAAAAACTAATCTTACCATTCGATTTCTTTTCAATTACCTTCTGCCACTTCTTTTACGTGAATCGCTTTATGCAATTCTTCCATGTGTTGTTTGTCGGCGGTTATATACAGGATTGCCGTTATAGGTTCGGTTAATTTAACTGGAAACTGTTTCCTACTTTGCCTAATGGGAAATGTCGAGAAAATTATGAAATTCGTACTGTAAGCTGTTGGTTTTAAATTACCCTAACAATACTGGTTCGTCCAAACAGCCTGCGTCGCAAGCATAGTAACTTCTATCCGACCTATCAAGGGCCACATTAAGGACAGCCTTATTGTCGTCAGTTACAGTGACGGTAACATTTACGTGCGTTTTATTTCCATAATTTAAACGTCTAAAGTTGAAATCACGGTGCAAGAACTTGGGATGAATATTGAATTCCAAGTGTTGATTGCTAAAGCGAAAGCTTCCAAAACTCAGTACCATCGCTTGAATAACTCCACTGGCACCGGCACGAATTAGATTGTGACAGCCCTAATATAATATCATGCATCACAATAAAGCAGAGAAAAAATTGTCAGAATTTTACTTACTTGCTTTTCCAAAGTCAACATCCATGAGGAAACTAAGCTGTTTAAACTTTGAATGCTATCCATGGTGAGCCAGAGGTTTTCAGCCTACGGAAAATATAGTCAAATATTGTAACTCGTGTGAAAAAGGCAAGGGGCATTCATAATATTCGCATGTAAATAAAAAATATTTCATTATTTATTACTGACCATAGAACTGGCGCCCAACGCACTTGGTTTCAAGTGAAGTTGGCCACCACTTTAAATTTAATGTTAAAAAGAACTTATTTTTCAATAATAAAAATGCTTTTAAATTGTTTTTTTTGTTCTATTTCTAAAACCTCTGTTCAAATAAAGTATTAAAACATCTTCGCTTGCACAGGTTAAACTTTTTTTTGAGATTCACACGTGTTGTTGAACGCTTTCATGGGGATTTGGCAAAATAGGCTTAATAAATGACAGCCAAATTGACAGATGAAGCATCCACAGTATGGCCACTTTCAACTGTTAAAGTTCAAAAGTTCCTACTAGAATATCCTTTATATGTATTTAAATTTGTGAAACATCAAACTTCGTTAAATGGTTTTGGAACGGTATTTTTTATAAAGCGAAGCCAAGAAGAATCAAGACCGAAAGATTATTATAATCACAATTATGTAACACAAGCCCCAAGTTGGATATAAATCATTTTTTGCTCATACGTTCCTAAAGTATTTCAATCGAACAAACATTATAGCCTTTTTGGTTGGCAATCCAATCCGGAGAACGACCAATAATTCGGGTTTCAAACCGAACAGCCAAACACGTTTTTCTTGATTTTGAAGAGTTTATCTAGCGTTGTTTTTGTGAAACAAAAGCTATGGGGAAAATGACATTTCTCCAATTTGACATATGTGCTGTGTGATAAGGTGTTTGTTTTATGCATTGTATATCTCGAGATTTGAAGGGAAAATTTATTTTAATCACAGATTAGTGTCCGGTGGAAACTTGGTAGAAAAAATGAATTGTCATTTCGACCCTCAAAAGGAATCAACGATGACATTTTACAGAAGCGAAGCAAACAATTGTTTCGAAAATCCCAAAAGAACACATGTGTCATACACGGAGTGTTTTAATGTTGGTCAAACTGTTATAAAGTAAGTAAGTAAGTAAGTAATAAAACTGCGATAGAGTTTTCAACAGTTTGACGTCTACTGGTATTTTTGAGTTCGGGATGCCAAACAGAAGCACCTTTTTATATGGAAAGCGAACAAAAAATACACATAAAGGTAAATAACTATTAAAAAAATGCAACGCTGTGTTTCGATGAACGAGAAAGTTGTAGACTTGATTACCTTTCTTAGATAAGGTTGAAAATATTTGAATTATACAACACGGAAATGAATAGAAAAGTGTTGTTTGCGTTGGATTCAAGATCACAACTTCGAAACACTTTGAGTAGTTTATTAATAACTCGCACTTCTACAGAAACTATTGCATTTTTTCATATAAAAACGCGATTTGCTTGGCATCCCGCGGTCGAAAAATGTGAAAGACGTCAGATTTTGACAGCCGTGCAAAAAAGTCTATTAGCGGGAGATGATTGAAAATAAATCCTAAAGTGTCTCCAACGATGTTATAAAGTTATTTAAAAAGGGAAAAATCTCGAGATTTAAGAGAGATTTGTTGCGGATTTACGTTAATTGCGGATTCGTGTCCGATGGAAACGCGGCACGAAAACAGTTGAAGAATTTTGTATACACATATGATCAATGTAATTATACCACAAAATTATTAATGAAACGTATTCTTTAAGTCAGGGCTTTGCAGCTTTTTCGAAATAAGCAACAGTATTGTGGATGCTACAGTGATACATACCAAAGATCAGAAGCAATATACAAATTACGAGTTCAAGAACGAGGGAGATTTGGAATGGCTTTGCAATCAATATCATAGACAAGAAGAGTCACCGAATCTGCAGCAGTTCTGGGAGGCGTCCGACCAACGCGCATTAATGATGTTGTTTTTCGAATCAAAGCAGGAACAAAAGCGAAAATTATGGTTATTCATGTGGATCGCCTATATTGTTACCACGCAAGCAAAGATGATGTGCTTTTCTGGAACGTACAAAAACAAGAGGGGGAAAATGTGATGTGGCGACAAAGTGTACCGATTTTCATAGAGAGCATTGTGTACCTACCGAAGCGAAAATAAAATAGTTCTAGGAGTCACTGAACCCACCCATCGAACACATCTGCCACTAGACAAGCGACACTCGAATCGGATATGGGGAAAGATAATAATGAAAAATCGAGCATTCTGGTATTGTAACGTGGCGACAAGAAATAAAACGAAATACAGGAATCGCTGAATGCATCCATCGACTCACTTTACAAACGCACCCAACAATCATTCCAGTCAGCTGATAGCAAACTCATATTCGAAATTCCAATTTCGATATCGAAAATATCTCCTCCATGGATTTCAGCGGAAGAGTACCGATGGAAAATTACCAAAGGGGAAGTATGAAACGTACTAGAAGGTGCTTAATGTGTATAAAACACGGTGTATAAAACAATATTTGAAACGTTGAATTGTGAAAATCGATAGAAAAGTACAAAAGTGATTGAATTAAAATAAGGTGTTGAAATCTAAATATCAAATGAGAATTAAGTGTGATTTGAAGTTAAATAAGTATTTTTTGATAAATAAAGTGTTTCATTGTGAAATTATAAAAGTAAAATTGATTTTTATTCGACGAATCCCAGGCCAAATTATTACAGAATTTTGGTCATGACATATATGTAAATTCCGTGTAATGGGACATTTATACAAGCCGCGTTATAAATATAAATAAATAGAGTGGCGCAACAGCTCGAACTGAACCAGGGTCACCTTCTCAACAATGTATGCTGTGGGTGTTAATTTCTTCACATACAAGGGGACCTTTGCTTTTTTGCCAAACCCGAACGGCATTTTGAAAAGTTTTTCAAGACAAATGAGACTCTCGGAGTGTCAGACCCTTGCGGAGGTGGGGATGATACTTTCTCTTTACGCCACTTACCTGCAAAGTGTGATAACTATCATAGCATCCTTCGGCGTAGGAGAGAGCTTTCGCGATGTCTTGCTTCCGCTGTTGCGACACAATCTCTTCCAGTTCATAGCTTCGTACTTGGGAGAGTACCGCATAGATTGTCGCATTGATTCGATCGCCATTTATGCTACCCTCAGCTTTTGAAGTGCTAATCGAGAAACCTGTCGCCCACAGGTCATTCCAAACGCGGATATGCTGTTTGCGAAAGTCGTTGTATGCCACCAGAGAGTCAGCGCCAGCCTCAACCCTCTGGGATGCCATTGTAATGGAAGCGATTGCCAGTTTTTCATTCTCTTCCCTGACTTCTGCAAATTTACTGCTGGGCACTGGCTTGGTGTAATGTATCGCCATCAGTAGATCTAGTTTGGTGACGCCTCGTTTCTTTAGCGTCAAGGCTCTTGCGATTTTCTTGTGCACAATCGAGACAACAATGACATTGTCTCTGGCCTTGTCGTTGGTTTTAAGACTAATGGCACCTGTGACCACCTCGTACTCGGTTAGTGAGGCATCACGAGCAGATCTGAAACTTTCAAATTCAGCAAACAGCTGTTGAGCAAACTGAAATGTAATTACTTGATTGTAACGTCTCGCGTAATAGCGTTCTGGAAATACGCCCTTGGAAGCACCAGGTCAACGTCAAATACTTGATTACGCGTATTTGTGACTTTTACCTCTTGGACTAGAATTTCTGGGAAGGTTCTGTGAGCATAGTACTCGTAGGAGCCGAAGTAGTCTTGAAAGCACTGAAATCTTTAGCAAAAAAAAAAGACAATTAACACAATTCACAGATTTGGCAAAAGCCCTCTTCTATACCTGTGAACTATTCCACTTTGGTATTCTACGACAGTGGCCTCCCGAAACACACCGTTCGCCTGTGACAGCGATATGATGGGATGAAATGGCACCGGCAATTGCATGGAACGTCCAAATTTTATCCTCACCGACGCGTCGTTGGATACGTCTACGCCGAAATACCCATTGCCGATGTAAGGAATAAAGTTATTCTCCTCCGGTAACGAGGGGACGTGCAAAATGTTTGCATTGTACTCCAAGTTCTGTAGAAAGAACGGCGTCAAGCGGTCATCCATACATCGCACCAATGGATCTATAGAAAGAAATTTGGTGAGTGACAATAGATAAGCTGGAATACCGTATCTAGTTAGATAACCTTTCGCTTGCGGTTTGCTGCTAAAAAGATACCGAAAGACAGGTGGCACAAGATAGAAAAACAGGGCTAGGCAAAGAAGAAGAATAAATAGTTTGCGATAGGAAATGCTGCCATCGATTGTCCGTTTTATTTTGCGCGTCAATTCACCGACATCGAGCTTGCTCTTGGCCGAACGAAACATTTTGTTTGGAATGGGGTCAGACAGAGCTTTTAGTTTTAGCCGGTTATTGTTAAGACTTTGCTGGTTAACATTATTTATTTTGACAACAATTTAATTTTTTAGTGGTCGTTTTCAAGTGTCGTCGCTTAGGCTAGACTAGCTGTCAAAGCGGTGTCAATTTGGCAAGTGTCACAGAGCGTTGAGAATGTAGTAGAACTCATAAATGAAAAGTGGCACACAGTGAACTTTTTTCATGCAGCTAAGAACCCATTACGTGCCGGTCCTCAAACAACGGTCCGACGCTTGAATGAAAGAATATAAACATTATTTCATGCGCATGTTGTGACATTTGTTGGCCAGACCTAACTGTAAATATGACGTAATGAGAGTTCACTGTCAATTTGTACACGTGTAAAAAAAGTCGGTTTTTTTACACAACAATCTGTGCTGGCCAATCACAGCTCATGAATCCGTTTTTCATAGACTCCGATGAAGAGCTGCGCTGTGTATAAGTCAATCCCAAAGTATTTCCAACGGAAAAAGGAAAATTAAATTGACGTATGCTTTTATTTTTGACAAATTAACCCAGTCCAAACAGCACATTAGCACAGCAGACAATAGTTGATATGGCAAACTTATTTTTAACTACCACCGGATTCTGCGAATAAAACGTTTAATATATTACAGGAATTTCAATCCTCAAAGTTGAAAGACGACCATCGCTACTTAATCGCGAAATAGTGTCCGGTGGAAACAACTCATAGTCCATTGTGTTTTCGAAAAGTGGTCCAAAAGCGTTCCGAAACTTTCCGAGAAACTTTTTATTTGTACACGTTTGGCCGTGAGTTGGATAAATATAAGGTTTTCCTTGTAGCATAGCTTTTGTTTTTTCTTATAATGAATTTCTTTAATTTACCGATAAAAATGATGGTTTTCATAACAAGTCATATTAAACGCACAAAAATGTTTGCATGCTGAGTTTGTCATAGAAACGTTATAAACTTTTTTTTTAAGGATGAAAAATAAAATTTTGATCAAAACTGACAGGAACCGCACGGGAAATAATTGTTAGTGTGTTGAGTTTGCTTGCTGCAGAAAACCAAGTTGTTTTCTGTCTCATGTTTTTCTGTCGCCATTTGCATTATGAGTAAGAGGCATGCTTATGTTTTTACAGTTTATTTTTATTTGAAAATTTCAATAAAATTCAGGCTCCTTTTTATGAGAGAGCTGCTATTGGAATCGAACTTAACGCTGCGTCTTCACAGTCAATGTCCAAGGCAATCGAAACGCACATGATAATTGCCATTAAAAAATAGCTGGAAATTAGATTTTCAATCATTTTCAATGTGGGAATTTCATTGCCCTTATTGCCACACTAAAAACGAAAAGAAAATCGTTAAAGTTTTGAAATTTCATAGGGCCTTATTAATAACAAAACTTAATGCACAGCAAAAATTTAAGCTTCATACTTTTCAAAAAAGTGCTACCAATAAAAATTTAAGTATTCAGCTTTTCGCTAAACTGTACACTTAATTTTTGTGTTCTGAAAGCTACTCACATTTGTAAGCAAATGTCGGAAAATGGGTAAATTGATCAATTTCAGCTTGTGGGCAAAGCTTTTACATGTCCGAAGTTGAATATCTAGTTATTCAGTAATTTATTCTTTAGAGATATGATCGAGACCGTCTGTCCGTCTATCCGTCAGTCAGTCTGTCCGGTCTTTGAAATTGAGCTAGGACGCTCAAATTTGGAGTGTATTTTGGTTCTTATTTTGTACAGACAAAGTGTAAAAATTGGTTAAATCCGCCAACAGCACGACCACTACTGGCTTTAATGTAAGGCGACCTCTATTTCAATCCAATGACCCAGCGCTGAAATCAAACGAAGGATAACTCTTGCCAATCGCTGTTTCTTTGGGCTAAGAAGGTAATTGAGTAGCAAAGCCATCTCTCGAGCTACTAAAGTGTGCATGTATAAGACCCTCATCATCCCAGTCCTGCTTTACGGTGCAGAAGCATGGACCCTGTCAAAGGCGGATGAAAACACTTTAGGCTGCTTCGAGAGGAAAATTCTTCGGACGATATATGGTCGCGTCTGCATAGACGGAGAGTGGAGGAGGAGATATAGCATCGAACTGTACGAAATGTACAGCGATACCGACCTAGCCAAAAGAGTCAAGGCACAACGTCTACGATGGCTGGGTCATCTAGAGCGGATGGACACCAACGCCCCGGCCCGGAAAATCTTCGAATCCACACCGCAGGGACGGCGCGGTAGAGGAGCACCGAGACTCATGTGGCGCACGCAAGTGGAAGAGGACCTCAACCAACTTCGCGTGCGATACTGGAGATGGCTAGCTAGAGACAGAGCTGGCTGGCGAGGCTTGTTGGCTGAGGCCCAGGTCCACCCCGGACTGTAGCGCCTTCTTAAGTAAGTAAGTAAGACGTCTATTTCAAATTTTGTTTCGAAATGCCTTTTAGTCAAGTTAGACAAGGCGTAGAAACTCAAATTTTGGTACAGAGCAAAAATGGCCCAAAACCTCTAAGAAGGCAAAAATTAGGCCGCCAACAATATCGACCATGCCCACTTGAAATATGTTAGATCTTTAAAAACCCAATTTCTCGGAAATTTTACTTTAAATCGAAAAAAAAATTTATGACAAATATTAAAGATACTACTATTTGCTAAGTTTGATCCATACAAGGTTTTGAGCTCCGCCCACTTTTAAGGGGCGTTTTTTTTTTTTAGGAAAAAATGGTTTTTTTCCGAAATAGTTTTCGGTTTTAACGCATTTTGTCGTGATTCTAACGGAATTATAATTAATTCTTTTTAATTTTTAGCCCATACCCACTTTTGGGGGCGTGGCCTATACAAATAATATATGAATTCGGGACAAAAAAATTTAAGACTTGGTGTTACACGGTATATAAAAGTTTGTCACAGACGCACTCTTGCACTTACTCACTTGTTTTTTGTATTTTTTGGTGCAACTACCAATTAAAACCTATTTATTTCACACTTTCACAATTTCTTCGCATCTTCAAATTTTGACATCGCAAGCAAGATTGCCAAAAATTGGTGAAACTGAACTGATTGGAGTTTTCATTGAACTGATTGGAGTTTTCCTTGCCGCAACGACCATTGCCTCTACGCGTTCACGAGCACAACCACCGAACGAGAACCAATAATGATTCATCCAAAGAATCCACCACGATCTGGATTCATATTCCCAACTCTGTAGTCCATATTTTTTTAGGCGAAATGTAAGAATTAATCAGTAAAAAAAGTTTGCTTGACTGTAGTTGACAATCGTTTTGAGAACTTAAATGTAATAGATCTTTTAAAATACCCCGCATTAGCTACATAAAACACTAAATTGGTTATTAGAATGATTTATCGTAAGCTCCTTATTAAATTTTATGCTGTGTAGTTAGAAGTAAACGACTTAATGCTTTGGTTATTAGTAAGGCCCATTATGTCTACATTGTTTCCGGTTTGAAATTTATTTTTTTTTATTTGTATAGAAGGCGTTGAAGCCGAAAAAAATTTATTTTAGGTCTAAATGACATTTTGAATCTCATTCTCGCGTAGACTTATGGCATAATTCCTCTTCAAATGGAAATCAATCATTGATGGCCAGGGCCACTGACAAATCAATATTGTAAAGCTCATTTCCAAAGCATCTACACTAGCAGTGAAAATGTCAATAGAAATATTTCTATCAATAGGTTGCTTTTTCCATTGCAAGTGGAGAAAGGCTGATAAAAGATCGCATACTAGCAATTTGTTGAAATATCAATAATTTTGTCATGATCCACTCGGCCGGTGCTCAAATGAGCAACTTGACCAACCTTTTTTCTAACTCTCTTTAGGTAAATAAAATCATAGGTAAAATATTGAGTTTTAAGAAATGAGTTTCTTGTGGTCACAAAAGACAATCCTGAGATCGAAAAACCAAGAAATCTGTTGCAAAAAGTTGCCTCAAACATGGTTTCTAATCGGTTGCATAGGATCATCCCAGGAATAAAAACATATGTCAGAATTAGGCCACGAACTTACGTTTGTACCAATGGCACAATTGACAGCACTGTTTTGTTGAGTTACCACCTTGTATTGTAGAGCAATGTCATTGGTTGACTGAGTTCTCCTCGTCAACACAGCCATCGTCACACACAAACAGTAAAATTCCTGTTTTTCTCAATTTTTGCGCTAGCAACTAGCTAAATTGTGGGAACCCGCTGAAGTAATCTAGCGCTAGCGTTACCAACGCCTTTACAATTTTCGAACCTTCGTTCCAACCTATGGAACACACTCCCCAGAATTAAACGAACGTTATTTCTATAAGCGAACTTTTTTGACAAATAAACATTAATGGCTGCTTGAGGATTTTTGTGCGGTGTTGCGTTTGCAAATATATTTTCAAATAATTCCACGCCAAATCGAATTAATTAATTGAAAATTCACCCAATCAGTAGCAAACAAAACTCTTCATAATATGTGGCCGTCAGCGTTGCAATTGACACGAGACGAATGCCGTGGCATATTGCGAAGATTGGGTAAACTAGTGAAAAAGTTGGCGCTTCCCGAGCGTTGGTCCTCTCTAAAGCAAAGTGTTTTGAATTCGTTTCAGAATTGGAATCCTACTCGAATGTGATTAGTGTGTTCCGGGCACAGGGCGGCCTCAGTGATTCCAAAACAAAACTGCTCGAAGATCTTCGCAACATATTTCACATTTCACAGGAGCGACATCGAGCCGAGGCGCGCAGAGTAGCCAACGATGAGCAGCTCTCCACCATTGCAGAAGCGTAAATATTCTTTTTTCCTATTTTTCCCTCCTAATGCGGACTGTGTCCACTTACGTAAATTGTGTTTTTCTTGTTGGTTTTTTGCTTTTTTTTTATTAAAGTATATCTGGCCCAAATACCTGGCAGGAATGGAGTAGGGAAGGTCGTCGGACGTATCCTCTTTTGCCGCGTGTACCACCTCAGACAGCGTTGTCAATTCTCGCCAACAATGTAGCATCAGAGATAACAAATGAAAATTCCAAACTGCCATATCCCTCCGAGACGGGATCTGTACCACAGCAGCATCAGGAATTTTCAGCTTCAACCGAACGTACCAGTGAATCGGTACCTATTGTGACATCAGATCCCGTAAGTACCTATTGGTATATACACTCAAAGCAAATTTGGTGTACATATATGTATCTTTGGTTGGGAAAGGAAAAATGTGCTAAGACACCTGGGAGAAATTGGGGACGAATGTGCAAAGTGATTTCCAAACTGAGTTTAGTCTTTATTTTTAAGGAGGTGTATACCTTTGACCTTGAGAAGAGTATGCATGGCTGCTCTCGAATGGCCGTTCAATGAAAAGAGTGACCTAGTTATATTGAAGACTTTGTCCATAGGTTAAACTAAGTTTAGATCACTGGTCGCGGCGTTTCCGTATCGTAAAGTGTCCGTATAGTTTCGGTGACTTGCTTCCTTGAAAATATCGAGAATTTATTTTAGTCGCGTAGTGGATTGCGCGTTTTGGTTTCATTTGAAATAAAAAGCGCCTCAACGAAAGACAAGAAGAACTAATGGTAGCATTAACACCGATTTCTAAATAAATAAGGATCGAATAAAGGGAAAAGAAGGGAAAAGACGACGACAAGCTGTATAGTGTAAAGCTTCGCAACTGGTTGGGAGCAGTAGAGTCCTTGTGCGCAAATGTGGGTAAACATGGTTTATTAAGTTGCTGTTCGTATCGAGTAGTGTGTGTTTAGACGATTTGATCCAAACCACTCCCTAATGGATTATGTTGGTAAGTAAATTGTGAATTTCTAATACGACTAGGCTCGATCACCAAGGTGTATGCATCAACAAGTGACTGTAATGAAGAAGTACTTGAAATATAAAAGCACATCTCTTTTATTTTTCATCTAATGCTCGTGTTGAACGTGAAAGAGGAGCAATTCCTGCTTACAAAGATGGTGCTAGTAAAGAAGAATGATTGCTTAAGGGTTCAAAGGGCCCGGATCAGCAAGGGATGAAGTCGAAAAGCCACTAAAAGCACATAAAAGCGGAAACCCACGCCACAGGACCTGATGATCTACTAAATGCCATACCTGAAAGGCAAAGTCCCAGATGAACGGTTTGAACCAATATTCGTAGCTCTGCTAAAAAAGGTACATTGATACAGACCCATAAGTTTAATTAGCCAAGAAATGTCTGAGAGTAGTATATAAAATGATCTCTAATAAGGTCTAGGGTGACTTACGTAACCACCAACTTCGCTTCTGCTATGCATTCAGGACACGGGTAGCCCTTTTTGTGTTGAACTTGCTTGATGAAAATAATTATGATAATGATTATCCTAAGGAAGGAAGCAATTATACAAAAGAAAAGGGACTAAAGTCGTAGAGAATCTGTTCTGATATCAAAAAGCTAAGGTTTCTATAGAAGTTGAAGTGATCATACGTTTTTTTCGAAGGGATTGTGTTTTTTCGAATGGTATGAGAGCATATGAGTGATATAATAAATTCGACGGTATTTCGACAAATAAATCAGAAAGCCACATCAAATAAGAAGTGGAAAAACTATCGATCGAGAAGTCTATGTGCTTTGTCGTATATTGAAGTTTGCATACTATCGAGATCAACTAAAATCGATCATCGACTTTCAAATTTTTAGTGTGATTTCGTATAATAAATCAAAATTAGCTACGCAGCTGGTCAAAACCTATGTCTAAAGAGCTTTGTTGCTAGAATTTTTGTTCTTCCCAACAACATTTGTTTTGTCAACTAGAATTTCCACGAAATAAAATTCCTGGAAAGAATTTGCCTTAAGCCATAAAAGTTGGAACGGACCAGGGGGTTAACTCTCTATACTCTGTCCAATATAAATTGGCAGTACAGGCCTTATGGAGGAGCTTTTAAAAATCAGTAGCGTGTCATATCTTTCAACCATACCAATTTGAAAGAAACCCCCTATAAGAAGTGTTCCGCCAGTGAATTTGTAGTTTCATCTGCCGTAAACCACACGTCTTATTCAGAGCACATCTTGTTGTGCACTGATTGGCTGTCGCTGCAAATCAACCCCTATTAAATTGGTGTGTATTCGGAGTTACCGGTGCCCGTTTGGTATCTCGTTCAGTTTTTTTTCTATGGGTTTCTGTTGAAGAGCTTTTGATATTAGAGCTTTGGAACAAGTTCTTAATCATGAGTGTTGTCTTGGAGATCTTGCTTTTGTTTTTTGCACTTCTTTTAATGTGCAGAAAATGCGTTAAAATAAGTTACCAAATTGTAAGCTGCTTTTTTCACGGAAAAGGCTCACTTGCGTAGGTTTTTATACCGCGCGATCAGTTTTTGGATGTAACATGTAATTTTCTAAGTTTGGATTCTGATATTATCTTGAAATTAAGTATTTTTATGCAAATTGTGTTTTTAAAAGTTGATTTTTTGGGATATATTTCAAAAACGAGCCTTATATCTTACTTTTTGGTGGTAAGGACAGAGATAAATATGTTTTATTCTTTATAAATAAAACAAATAAAATTAACATTTTAATCTAAAAAATAGGGCGGTAACCATAAATACTATTCTTTCAGGTGTTTGCTAATTTGAAAATGCTTACTACGGAAACCCTGTAAGAGCTTTTGTTAGAGTAGCGCCTTACGGAAAGCAAAAGAGTGGGAAAAAGAGGCAAACATCCCTATCCTTCGCTGTACTGCCAATTTATGTTGGACAGAGTATAACAGTGAACCTGTGAAGTGATAAACAAAATATCATTTTAGTTTTTACAGCAGCTTTTTATTGTATCACTTCGCAGGGACGCCAAATGCGATTCTCTAACTAAGTGTGATAGTTGCCGTTCGAAGTCTGTAATAGAAAGCTTTGAAAGATAAATTCGGAAGAATACGTCGTTTTAGCGGCTTATTTTCCGAAAAATATTTGCATCTAACAATGGAGTAAATAAACGACCTAATACCATTTATGGAATCATGTAAGCGCAACACTGCGCTGTGACGGTTATCTAGTTAAGGTCAACTTTAACGTGCCCCTACTTGGCTAAGGGCCCCTGCCAGATAACTAGCACCTACCCTTAGGAGAGCGATGAAGTCGGGTGAGCGGCAAAACTCAGCAGAAAATATAAATGAAATCCTTTAAACCCGAGGGCCTCTTGAGCACTATTGTATACAACACTGCGTGTTTATTTTAAAGGACATTTTTATACTTGACCGAGGGTATATTAATTTTAATGCATAGTTTGTAACACAGTGAAATAATCACCGTAGACCCCTAAGACCTTTTAGAGATATGATCGAGACCGACAGGTAAGTCGATTAAGTCATGTTCGTTCGTCTGTCCGTATGTATGCGGTTTTGAGGTCTTTTAAATTGAGCTAGGAAACTGAAACTTGCAGCGTTGCTTGGTTCCAATTTTGTACAGACAAAGTATGAAAATTGAGAAGATCCGCCCAGAGCCACGCCCACAATTGGCTTGAATGTCAGACAACCTCAAATTTACATTTTATTTCAAAATGCCCTTTGGTTAAGATAGACAAAACATATGAACTCAAATTTTGGTGAAGAGCAACATCGACCAGAAGCCTTTAATTAGACAAAAATTGGACCGCCCACTCTATTGACCATGCCCACTTTTAACATCTGAAATCTTTGAAAACCTGATTTCTCGGGAAATTCATTCTTAATTAAAAGGGCGTTTTTGGGAAAAAAAAACTTTTTTTAAGTATTAATATTCGCTTTTAACACATTTTCTCGTGATTCCAACGAAATGAGAGAACAGACCAACTCTTGCCCTTATTTACTTGTTTTCTTTGTGTTCAATATTTACATAAAATATGCAACTGCACATCAATTGTCATAATTTTAGCCCATACTTATTTTCAAAAGAAAATTTGTCAAGACCTCAAAATGGTGACCTCAAATATGCAGGCAGTTTTTAGATGGAGCCTTCGGTTTCGCAGATTTTTGTATCCAAAGTTGAGGCAAAAGTGACATTCTTTGCCATTTTATTTTTTATTTCTCAGCGACAACGTCACACTCGTGACGTTCATAGTCGTTTTAAGAAAAAAACTACCAGAAACTAAGGGGTTACAAAAACAAGAAAATTTATGAAAACATAATGAGGAAACTCATGTTTTTAATGTAGTTTATGCAAGTATACGTAAGAACTTAGTTCATGATCAAGTGTGACAAGAACAAGACTAAAAAACGTGTAGTTACTTACAATGAAATCTAAAATTTTAAAACTTTCCAAAATGTCCTTTTTAACTTATATTTTTCTAATGTAGACCAAACAGCAAAGCAAAAAACCAGTGAATAAGTGCAATATGTAATAGCTTTGGCCCGTTTGTAGCGGGTCGCGGTATACCCTATTTATTCTCCTTCCCATTACTATATTTTTTTTCTATTCCCTTCCCGTTACCCATTAACACAATAAATATGGACTGCTAGTTGGTGTCTCCGCTTCCTGCGACAAAAATGGGACCTGGTTTGGTACTGGTGGTGTGTTGCAGAAGCAGCATTCCCCATTCGAATAACCCGTGAACACTGTTTCCAAATTTTGCCACGGCTACAAAACACCGCGAGTTTCTACGTGCTTGAACGGGACCATGAGCGGAGGCACCAACTAGCAGTCCATATATATTATGTCAATGCCGTTACCATTCACGAATCATTAATAATTAACTAAAAAAAAGTATTTTATTCCTTAGGTATGAGGCTTTTTAATTAATTTTTTTAGAAGGGGCGTGGCATGTCTAAGTCCTAAAACCGAAAATCAATATTAGCATAGAAATATCGAAGTTTGCGGCTAACATTTACGCAAAATTCAAATTTTTTGCTTTAAGTTCAACACTCATTTAAAATTGACCACTAAAAATAGGCGTGGCCAAAAACTTTGTATGAATGAAATCTAGAATAGTATTCACCTTATGTGCTAAAATTTATTTCTTATTCTTTCCTTATAAGGGCTAAAAAGCAGTAGGAATCTTTAGTTTTCTGAAAAATTATATATTTTTCCTAAATTCGGCCTCTAAATGTGTGCGTGGCCCAAAACTTTTTATGGACCAATTGTAAAACCAAGTTTTTTCTATACAATATATAAAGTAAAATTTTTCAGATTTGGAACAAAAATATTGAATAAATTACATTTGAAGGATTACTGTTTCATTCGATGCCACGCGCACAAGAGGCTGTCTGCCGTCTTTAATCATAAGGAGATGCTAAGTGTTAAATTTCAGTTTTTCAAGACTTCTTACAGTTTTGAAATCGTTTTTCAGACCGATTGTGGGCGTGTCTGTGGGCCGATTTGAAAAATTTTACACTTGTATTGCTGCGGATGACAGAAAGCTGATTTACAAATTTCAGCATTCTACCTCGAAATTTAAGGCTTAAAAATTGGTGGCATACGGACGGACGGACCCTCATCTCCCCCTCTTTTATAAGACCCTCATCATCCCTCAAAACACTTTAGGCTGCTTCGAGAGGAAAATTCTTCGGACGATTTACAGTGCCGTCTGCATAGACGGAGAGTGCAGGAGGAGATATAACATGGAACTGTACGGGCTGTACAGCGACACCGACCTAAAAGGGTCAAAACACAATGTCTACGATGGCTGGGTCATCTAGAGCGGATGGACAACAACGCCCCGGCCCGGAAAATCTTCGAATCCACACCGCAGGTACGGCGCGGTAGAGGAGCACGGAGACTCAGGTGGCGCACGCAAGTGGAAGGGGACCTCAGCCAACTTCGCGTGCGAAACTGGAGATGGCTAGCTAGAGACAGAGTTGGCTGGCGAAGCTTGTTGGCTGAGGCCCAAGTCCACCCCGAACTGTAGCGTTACCTTAAGTAAGTAAGTAAGGACGGTCGGACGGATGTACATGGCTCACATACTTTTTCACGTACTTTTGGAAGTGAAGTTATTAAGGAGCATCGATAGACGTCGATCAAATTACATGTAAAGTCGTGAGATCATATTCGCCCTCTGACGAGCTCAGCTGACCTTAGCATGATCTCAAGTGTGAAACAATTTTTTTTGGAGGAGCTTTAAAAAAAATTATGAAAATCAAAAACCTCTATTAAAAAAATCTTTAAATTTGAACTAGAAAAGTTTAAGGTAATTTTTTACTTTTGATTTATAACGGTTTTCGAAAAGAGATTTTTCTATGCCGTTTTATGGATTTTCGAAATGGTTTCCCAAACTCGCTCGAAATCGTTTATGTCGGTTTACTGAAATTGAAATGCCAGCAAAATCCCCCAAGATCGTTGTGATCTATTTCTTTTTATCAACTTAATTTTACGGAAGTGCAAACCACTCGAGTATCGAGCCAAAAACAAAAACGCGTTGAAATTTTTTTTACCAAAAATAAATTTAAGAAAAAAATTTTAATTCCGAAACTAAAAATTTACCTAAAATAAGAAAATTATTAAAAAAAACAAAAATTATATCAGTACATCATAAAATTAATCCAAGAATAGTTTTAATAATTTTAAATTTAAAAATCGAGCAAATAGTCGAAGATGTGCCCCTGCCCCCCATTGATTTCTGTACTATAATGACAACATTGTGCACAGATCGTCAAATGTCACTCAAAATGTTGAAATACGTCTGAAAATATGCCACGAAAGTCTAAAATTGTGAAAGTAAAGAAAATTATAAAGTTGCAATATACTGAAAAACTTTCTGTTTAAATTAAGCAATAATTGTGCGCCAAGCATTCAACAAAGCCGACGAAAAGATTTAAGGTTTAATGAGATTTTTGTGGACATTAGCAGTTTCTCTAAAAATTGTTGCGGCATAGAATTGAAGGCAGCAAAGAGATGGTCTTTGTGTTTGGGTTTCAGGGAGTTTTGTACAGTAAATAGTTTTTTTTTTATATATATATATTTTTTTTTTAACTTGAAGTGCAATAATATTATTTTTTTACCACTGCATTCGACTCTATAACAGTCGGAAAATTTTGCAGCTCTTTTTTTTACCATGTGATACTAAGCTTTTCTGAAGATAATCTTTTACCATCTGTAATATTCTGTCATATTCATATTTTGAACCTAGATTAATGTTCGATTCCCAATTCTTCCAACAAAAATTTCTATATTCTTTGTTCAATATTGTTTAACTTTTTCGCTAGAACGAGCGGCAGAGTTTTGTTTGTGTTATTTAATTTGTTAAGTTAAGTGTTAACCAGTTAACACTTAAACAATGAAGAACGATATAAATCCGTTTTCTGCTAAAGTCATTGAATAGCAGGATGGGCCACATACGGCCCGGTGCCGCAGATTAAATATTACTGCGTTACATACAAAAACAAATTAAACATTGTATTTAAAATAGTTTTATGTTTTCAAAGCATAATTATTTCTGCCTTTATTTTTAGCTTCAGCCAGAGATACCGGAAATGCGAAAAACTCTAAAAAGAAACCTTCCCTCAGATGCGCTAACCACCAACAAAAAACGAATAATGTCCGAACTTTTTCCCAGTGCCACCAATACTGATTTGCCCTTGAGTTCTTCTACACAAATTCGTAAATTGTATCATAATCACAGTAAAACCCAGTCCAAACAAAAGAATGCCCTATCGAAAAAGACCAACAATTCACCAGTGAAACGGCCAAGTGCAGCTAATAAAAAACGTCTTACAAGTGGTGACTCATTGGATTTGAGCAAGACGACTAATTCTCAAACGATGACTGTTGTCACAGCTGATTCCACACCACCACCACAATCACAAGAAGCTTCGATCGAACACCACGAAAAGACACCAACTCCCACAATATCAACATCAACACCACAAATTGCAACATCGAAGAAAGACATATCAAAAAACCTTTCTAAGCTCAACATAGCAATTGCAAATCAAGCTGTCCTACAGTCTCCGCAACAAAATCCAACAAGCTCCGACAGCAAGACTGAGAAATTCTCTACGCCCGTACAAAAGTACATTGTTGAAGAGCGTACGCCTATGCTTGTATCGAACGCCACCGCGCTACCCTCACATTTGTTCGAGAAGCAGCAAGTCATCACGTCCAAGGTGAAATCGATGTCAGCAATAGTTCCCACCCCGCTCTCGATGGCTACGAAAGCAAAAATCACCAACGTCAAGACCCTCAAAAGCTCGGACATCGTGTGTACAACACCAGTCAGTAGTCAGCCGCAAGTCTTTAATGTTATCGACGCCAGTACGCCACCATATGTGCCGCACACACCACCGGCGATTATCAACCTCAGTAGTAAATTTGAGCCAGAACACGGTAAAGTCTTGACCACAAAGCTGCTTCCACTGATGTTATCGTCCAGCGGAAAGCTAGAGTCCAGCAATGGAAACCCAGTTCACGTGAAAAACGTCAACCACCCCATGCCATCAACGACGACGACGACGACAGTCTTTCGCAAGCCAAACATTATCAAGAGCGGTATGCCGATGAAACAAAAGATTCAAATCACCAATCAACAAATCATCAGTCCTCCGAATGTGCCAAATCTGAAGATGTCACCTCATTTGCATCTGAAAGGTGTGCCTGGGGGTGGGCCGATTCACAATCGCAAAAGTGTGAAAATCTTCTCATCGCCCAACGGCAAGATGTTTATTCAATCAGCAGATAGCTCGTCGAAACCAATGGGCAAAATGAATACGATCGTGAGCGCTCAGAAAGCTGCGGGTCAGTTAGTAAACACAGGTCCATCGCAAGGTCGTATTGCGATTCAAAAGGTACAGATCTTTCCGGCACCGAGTTCAACGTCAGGCAGCAATGTGGTTCAAAAACCCATTTCCATTGCGAAGCCGAACATGATATTCATGCCGATGGCATCGCCGCCAGCAGTGAAATCGCTGCCGATCGTAAAAAGCAACAAGTATGCGACGCTAAATCAGGAGTCTTCAGTCCACCCCAACAGCTCTGCTAAAAGCAACGTTTTCGTAATAGGCGCTGTTCAAAGTTCGCCACAGGCAATATTGCCAAAAGACATGCAATCGTTTAACAGCAGGAGCAACATGATCACTGAAGACACTCCCGTGGACATCATAAGTTCGCCGATCATTGTAGATGTCGACAGCATAGATGAGCCACCTGCGAAGAACTCAGAAACAATCGACCTAACTTCACTTTCAGACAAAGTGCCAGCAAAGGCGGCAGTGTCTGTGTCGACACCAACAACAGTATTGCAATCTCGATCGCCTGCCTCCGATGCGTGTTACGTAGAGTCATCAGCGATCAGCAGCAGCTCACCGGGGCAACCAATGGAGGCTGAGGATGTTGCTGATGGTGAATCCGCCCGGAGTAACACTGAACCCATGGTGATCGGTGTGACTGACTGGGAGATGGAGCTTGATCAAGAAGCAAGCAAAACTCGAGCACTGAATGCGCATAAAATTCAAAAACCCAACGATGACTTTGTGCTGGTTGAAAGTGGTGGTGAAGACGAAAATTTTGCAGATGATGTAATCGAAGAGAATGAAGAAACGGAAGAGGAAACCGAGGATAGTTGTGATGTAACCGATGAACAGAGGGCATACAACAAGACAGATCAGGAAACACAGGAGAAGCAGCCGCATCAAGAGCAGCATCATCGCCACTATCGTGATGACGAGGAGGATGATGACGAGTCCATAGAAGTTGGCGACGAGCAGATGAAGAGCGAAGACGATGTCATTCAGTTCGACGAGTCTTATGGTAAGATTTTGAGATTGTTTAGTCTCATAAGTTCTTATGTAAATTTTCAATCTATTTCCTCAGAGTCCGTCAACGATGACTTGGATGAAAATATCGCGATAGAGTACGTGGAGGAGGACCAAGACGGCTATGAAGAAAAAATCGACTCCACATGCAACGATCGCAAGGAAACCATGGAGTGCAACAGCAATATCGTTCTTATCAAACAATCAAGTAGTGATCTCGCAACGGAAACTGAATCCAGTGAAAACAAATCCCAACCGTCGAATGACTGCATGGTTTCAGTCGAAGAGATATCATCAACAACACAGCAAAACACATCGGGTTCTCAAGGCGAGAACTAATGGTAAAAAGGAGCTCGCTATTGGCTTTGCGAGTGCGGTGGTCCTTGAATCGATGGTTGTAGTAAAAATGTTATGAATTCACATTGAAGGGAAGTTTCTGCGCTACAATATAATTATTAATTTTTTTTTGTTTGTATATTCTTACAGCGAGAGATTATAGTGTGTAAAGATTCAGTTCAGTTTGGAGAGGTGCTACAAAATTACATTTATGGCAATGGGAAAACAGCTCTCACAAAATAAAAATGAAACAGACTCTCACAGCGTTAGACCTTTTTTCTAAGAGTTAAAATATTTTTAAGTATGCATGCAGCATAGGATTGATCATTATTCTTATCTTTTTTTTAGTAAGGACTTGAGCAAATTGCTTTGTCCTTCATAACCATTGGAGCGAGATTGTATTTTTTTCTTTTTTGGTTGGCTTATTGAAGTTTACTTGCTCTTTTTGGTGAGTCTAATTTATTTAATGGTTGCTTATGACGCATCCTTGCTTGCAACGCTCTCAATTGTTATGTAATGTAAGTTTTAATAATAATAAAAAAAAACAAACAAACAAATAAATTTTTAGGTACATTATTGTATCGTGGACATAAGCGTGTAAAAACAAAACAGTCTTAATTTTTATTTTTCGTTGAAAGTAGAATATTAATCGTGTGGACAAGGCACCTACATAGCAGAAATGATGTAAATTTTGTCCTAATGTGCCGCCAAAGCACGCATTAATTGTAGAAACACTGTAAAAAAAGCAAACAAACACATTATTAATGATTCATCTCAGTAGTAGTGCAGTGCAAAGTTATGTTAGATTTTTAATAATTATAACACACTCTTAACATTTAAGTTGTAGGAAAAACATTGTTGAACCGCGTGTACATTGAATTTAAAATAAATTTTAAAAACTGAATTGCTAAATAAATTTGGTGTTGGGGGAATCTCTGTGGAACTCACCACACATTGATTGAGAAGGTTCAAAAATATATGTACGCGTCGAAAAAACGTCTGAAATGATTATTCATCCAACTATTTCTTTATATCTAGTTGCTGACATTAATTCACGACTATCCCTAGGGCTCGTGTGAGTACGGAAACAAACATCGGATGGGAAAAGTCCTAGAAATAACCATTAATAACGAAAATTGGAGAGATTCCTTTCACTCTCAGACCAAAACCCTGGAACTCCTATTAAATACACACTTCCCTGATTTCAGTCATGCTAGTACAGAGCTGGAGGATGTATCGAAAAGTACAACCTGCACCAAACAACAATTTTATTGCAATTATTTCTGAGGAAAAGATTTACTAGGCTATTAACAGATTATGGCCGCTTAAGTCTGCTAGCCCTGACGGAATACACGTGTAATACTACAAAAAACGCAAGACTTAGCACACCTTGGCTGGTGTCACACTTTCAAAGCTGTGTAATACTAAGCCACGCTCCCTCCCCACTCTGGAAAAGAGCTAGAGAAGTGTTTAGGTAAGTGTATACGCGTGAGCAAAAAAAAACCTGTTATTTTTCACAGTTCCCAAATCCGCGAGGGTGTGATCTGACAAACCTTCCGAGAGTAACATCATCATCATCATCCTCATCGTTTTCGGTGACCGCTTATCCTTGCGGAGCGAGGGTGGCTAAATGGTGCTTTCCATTGTGCCGAAAGCCGTATTGTTCTTCCAGCAACAAAGGCTAGGTTACAGCTCTGGAATGCGCTTCCAACACCTTTGCGATTACTTTTCCCGGAAGACTGAAGAGAGATATACCCTGAGCATTTTTGAGCATTTCTGGCCGGATTTCAGACCAGAGTAACATTTGTCTCGAAAAACTTCTCAATGTTCGCATTCGGAAAAACAATGTAGGTCCCCTTGTATTTGAAGAATACGACACACACAGCGCAAATCGTTGGAAAGTTCGCCCTGGTTCATCTCGAGCTGTTGCGCCACTCTATGTATTTATTTTAAAGCAAACGCGGTCACGAATCCATGAAGGACTTCAGGCCTGTGTTCTTAAAATCCTAGAGTGTGGCCTGACATATACATGCGAATCATCGATATCATAATCACAACATGCATAGTGAAGGGGTATTTGACCGAAACTGCTCTCCATGCAGACAATTGACAAGGCCATACACTACAGAGAATACTCACCCCAATTACGCAAGTCGTATTCGAGATTCACATACGAGCATGCTCGTTAGAGCTGTGTCAATCGTGATTGATTCGATCCTTTGGACCCGTTCCTCTAAAAGTATTGGTGATTGCAATCCCGGTTGGGCAAATCAATCGTTCCTAATATGAATCATCTTTCTCGTTCAAATGAACGAAACGAATGAAAAAGTAAAAACAATCCTTTTTTCTTTCAAATGAACGAAACGAATGAAATCGGTACAAGCCAATACTTTTCTCTCTCCATTATTTTTGGTCAAATGAGAGAAACGAAAGAGAAAGAGTCAATTCAATCATTCACAATATTAACACGTTCCATTTCTACATCGATGACCGTAGCGAAACTGCGAGATTTCGAAAAATGTGTATTTGCCGTGCACACGCTGGCTGCTGTTAAGTCAATCCAGATTGAACGGAGGAACGGTGATTGACTTTGGATCGATGACTGAAAGATGAACGAAATCGGCAAGAACGATGATGGTTGAAAAAGGAACGAATAAATGATTGACTGAAAAGATCGAGTACTTTTTCAAATCAATCCTGGATCGATTCGATCCGGGAAAATGAACGATTGACACAGCTCTAATGCTCGTATTTCGTTATTACGAAACTGAGAGTATTATTACTACGAACACACTCGTACGCTTATGAGTTTACCCCCCTCTCCCAGCCTGCCAACCAACTTCGAATTCAAAAAAGAGGATTCACAATGACAGAAAATGCATTTATGAGGCACCCCTCATAAATGCATTTAATTTTAATTGCACCACTGATTTGTAAAAAATGGCGTCAAAGTCACGTTTTGTTTTATTTGCGATATCCCCCTACGAATTTTTTTTCTACATGGAAATATTGCAAAAAAGTGCACCTTTTCTTATTTAAATTGAGCCTGAGTCAGATTGGTTTTTGAAAAGTCCTTTTTAGAAAAAACACAAAAAAGTACTTTTGGTTCAACCTTCGAAATCTCCCTTATTTAACAATTTTTTAATCCGGCAGTGATGCAGCAAAATTGAAACTCCATTAACTCGAGCCACCCTTAGAATTTAAAAAAAGCAAATTAAAAGAAAAAATAGAATTCGAAAAGTACTTTCGTATGTAGTAAAATTTTGTTCAACCGATTGAATCTCCCTTATTCAAGAATATTTTTGAGCAGGCAGTGATGCAGAAAGCCTCTTCTAACTTAAATTGCACCTCTTCTAACATAAATTGAGCCACCCTTAGAATTTTGAAAAAAGCCAAATTAAAGAAAAAAAAATCAAAAAGTACTTTTGTATGTAGTACTATTTTGTTCAACAGACCAAATCTAATTAATTTAAAATTTTTTTTGAGCAGGCAGTGATACAGAAAAATTGCACCCCCTCTAACCTAAATTGAGGCACCTTTAGAATAAAAAAAATCAAAATTACTTTTTGGTGGCTCAATTTAGGTTAGACGATGTGCAATCGCATCACTGCCTGCTCAGAAAATTCTTAAATAAGCGAGATTTGTTTTTTGGTTAGGTTGAAGTGGCAGTCGGGTCCAAAGAAAACCGACACACTTAGACCTATGTAGGTCCATTGTGATACCACGTGCATCTAGAGATCCCTCCTACTCGTTGAACCATTTTGAGCTATTGATGAAGCGTCAGAAATGTTTTGAGTCGATGGAACTTAGATCGCTAAGATCATTATAGAAGACAGGTTTCAAATTTTTACTTTAAAAATATACCGTGCATTCGGCAAATTCATTGGTAGGAACTGTCTCTTATGGCTCTGCGAATATTTGCCTACCGTTGTGTTGGTTCCTCCACATCAATGCGGTTGCGGTCATCAAAAAATAGATCGATTGAATTGATCCGATTTGCTTTTTTCAATTTGATTCTTACATACATAAGACACCTAACTTTTCAAGCTTGATTTGACTTTTTTCATCTGAAATTTTGACACTACTTGTGCATGTGACGGAGTCGTATTTAGCGCATACGACTTTCATAATCGCAAAGCAAATACAATACGATACGACATACGAGTACGAATCGAAGCGACTTTGTACACGACTTGCGTAATTGGGGTGACTGCTTTGCCTCCTTCTTAGACATTGAGGCAACGGACGCACTCACTATGCTTTTGCATTCATGAATCATTAATTAAATAAAAATAAATTATTTTATTCCTTGTAAGGTTTTTAATATTTTTTCAAGCCCAGCCCCTATAACTAAAAAAATTATATTAGCATAGAAATATCGAAGTTTGCTTCATAAAAGGAAGCAAAAATATAATTTTTTGCTTTGAATTCAATAATTTTGTAAAACCGACCCCTAAAAATGGGCGTGACGAAAAGCTTGTCCTGTGGAATAGGGTTGGTATAAACATTGCCAACTTTATAGACCAGCCAAGCTATCATAAGCTTTTTTGATTCGGCACCATAGCCTGCAAGCTTTTGCCAGAGTGCCGCCCAGCTCGTCCGTTTGGGCAAACGTTTCAGGGTAAAACTTCTGTGGGTTCGAGGTTCCAGGGTCTAGTGACTTAAAAGGAAACCAACGTGTATATGAGCTGGCCAGGCAGGGCTCAGCTCTACATGCCTCACTCGTGACTAAAGGAAAAAGATGACGACACCAAAGATATGTTTTACGGACAAAACGTATGAGTAGTGCTCTAACTACGACATAAGAATTTTCCTAGGCGTTTTAAAAGACGGAAAGCACAGCCTGCATGACACGCCCTCCGATAACGGAATCAAGCTGATCGACTTTGCTACGGAGCGACACGTTGTGGCTTGTGGTACCTACTTATTACACAGTTCCCGCATATATCAACTACCACAAAGGGACACGGAGATCTCCAGATCAATCAATCGTCAACCAGATTGACCACATTACGATTGACGCTAGCAAGACACTTTTCCAGTTTCATGGATGTCCGAACTTTCCAAGGGGCCAAAATTGACTCGAATACACCTGTCAGGCAGGCTGAGCTATTCAACCCAGGCAAAAAAGTTACCACTAAACCATACGAACGATACCGCCCAGGTCTGAGGGCCAAGCTTGCAAACTTTACGATTCACGGAGTATGCGCTAAAGCTTACTTACTTACTTAAGGTGGCGCTACAGTCCGGGGTGGACCTGGGCCTCGGCCAACAAGCTTCGCCAGCCAGCTCTGTCTCTAGCTAGCCGTCTCCAGTTTCGCACGCGAAGTTGGCTGAGGTCCCCTTCCACTTGCGTGCGCCACCTGAGTCTCGGTGCTCCTCTACCGCGTCGTCCCTGCGGTGTGGATTCGAAGATTTTCCGGGCCGGGGCGTTGGTGTCCATCCGCTCTAAATGACCCAGCCATCGTAGACGTTGTGTTTTGACTCTTTTGGCTAGGTCGGTATCGCTGTACAGCCCGTACAGTTCGATGTTATATCTCCTCCTCCACTCTCCGTCTATGCAGACGGGACCGTAAATCGTCCGAAGAATTTTCCTCTCGAAGCAGCCTAAAGTGCTTTCATCCGCCTTTGACAGAGTCCATGCTTCTGCACCGTAAAGCAGGACTGGGATGATGAGGGTCTTATACATGGACACTTTAGTTGCTCGAGAGAGGGCTTTGCTACTCAATTGCCTTCTTAGTCCAAAGAAACAGCGATTGGCAAGAGTTATCCTTCGTTTGATTTCAGCGCTGGTGTCATTGTCTGAATTGATAGCGGAACCAAGGTAGACAAAGTCCCTAACTACCTCAAAGTTATAGCTGTCGATGGTGATGTTTTGTCCAAGACGTCGGTGTTGGGTGTCTTTTCTTGATGACAGCATATACTTGGTTTTGCCCTCATTGACTGCTAAACCCATATTCGCCGCTTCCGTCCCAATACTCACGAAGGCTTCACTGACATCACGCTTTGTTCTACCGATTATGTCAATGTCGTCTGCGTATGCAAGTAGTTGAACGGACTTTTGAAAGATTGTACCTCTGGTGTTGGCGCGAGAGTTCTGCACAATTCTCTCAAGTATGATGTTAAAGAAGTCGCATGACAGCGCGTCGCCTTGTCTAAATCCTTTTTTGACATCAAAGGGGTCGGTGAGGTCTTTGCCGACCTTGACGGAACAGCGTGAGTTTTCCATCGTCATCCTGCACAGACTGACGAGTTTGGCAGGGATGCCAAAACTAGACATTGCGCTATATAGCTCGTCTCTATAGATGCTGTCATACGCGGCCTTGAAATCGATGAAGAGGTGGTGTGTATCGATTTGGAATTCCTGGGTTTTCTCCAAGATCTGCCGCAGTGTGAATATTTGATCGATGGTGGACTTTCCTGGCCTAAAGCCACACTGATATGTGCCTATCAGATTGTTGACAAACGGCTTCAGGCGTTCACACAGTACAGCAGAAAAGATCTTGTATGCGATGTTAAGAAGACTTATGCCTCTGTAGTTGGCACAACTCAGAGGGTCTCCTTTCTTCAGGATCGGGCAAACAATGCTGAGGTTCCATTCGTCGGGCATGCTTTCTTCCGACCATATCTTGCAGATGAGCTGGTGCATGCTCCGAACCAGCTCATCGCCAGCGGATTTAAAAAGTTCGGCAGCTAGGCCGTCTGCTCCGGCTGCTTTGTTGCACTTGAGCTTAGACACAGCTACTTTCACCTCCTCCAGGTCGGGTGGGCGGTATCGTTCGTATGCTTTGTAGGTAACGTCTTCGCCCGGGTTGAATGGTTCGTTCTGCCTGACAGCGGTATTTGGTTCTTCCTCGCCGTTATACAGTCTGCAGAAGTGGTCTTTCCAAATCCTCAGCACCGACTGCGATTCTACAACGATGTTCCCTTGATGGTCCTTACAGGCTTCAGTTCGAAGTTTATACCCTTGGCAGGACCTTTTGATCCTTTGGTAAAACTTTCTAACCTCATTCCTGTTGTAACATCTCTCTATCTCTTCAACCGCGCGCTTCTCGTGCTCTCTCTTTTTCCTTCGGAGAAGCCGGTGCTCCTCTCTCCTCCTCTGCTCGTAGAGCTCGCGAGCAGCTCTAGTCCTTCTGTGCAGCGCCGCTTTGTATGCTTCCTGTTTAGCTGCATGTGCTTGCCGGCATTCATCGTCAAACCAGGGGTTTCGTTGTGGTCGCCGTGTGAAACCCAGCACTTCAGAGGCGGCGTCTCTGATGGCATTTTGGCAATGTTGCCACTGGCTATCAATACTTGATGCTGGTTGCATAGGACTTCGTAGAAGGTTTTGAGAGACTCGGTTGGAGAAGGACCTGGCGATCTCTTGCGATTGTAGTCGGCCGACGTCAAACTTCCTCACAGTATTTCCATTACTTGGCGCTGGTCGGGATATCCGCAGCCGTACCTTGGCTACAACAAGGTAGTGATCCGAGTCAATGTTGGCCCCTCGGAAAGTTCGGACATCCATGATACTGGAGGAGTGCCTTGCGTCGATCGCAATATGGTCAATCTGGTTGACGGTTGATTGATCGGGAGATCTCCATGTCCCTTTGTGGATATTGAGATGCGGGAACTGTGTACTAGCTACCACAACGTGTCGCCCCGCAGCAAAGTCGATCAGCCTGAATCCGTTATCGGAGGTCGTGTCGTGCAGGCTATACTTTCCGACAGTACGACCAAAGATGCCCTCCCTTCCTAGCTTGGCATTAAAATCGCCTAGGACAATTTTAATGTCGTAGCTAGGGCACTGCTCATAAGTTTTGTCCAGGAGCTCGTAGAACATATCTTTGGTCTCGTCATCTTTCTCCTCTGTGGGGGCATGTGCGCATATCAGGCTAATGTTGGCGAATTTAGCCTTGATGCGGATCGTCGCGAGGCGCTCGCTTACAGGGTTGAAGCTCAAGACTTTTTACCTAAGTCTGCCTCCAACAACGAAACCACATCCAAATAGGCGCTGTCTTTGATGCCGGTAGCAGTCGCCGTAGTAGATGTCGCAGTTTTTCATCCTTCTTTTGCCCGGCCCGTCCCACCGCATTTCTTGGATGGCAGTAATGTCTGCCTTGCAGTCGTTAAGGGCCTCCGCTAGTTGCTCGGCTGCACGTGGTCTGTTAAGGGACCTAACATTCCACGTGCAGATCCGGAGCTCGTTGTCCTTTTCTCGCTTGCATTGGTCGTCAACAGTAAATCCGTCCGAATCCGAGGCTTGTTTCCGCTTCGTGACTGGTGTTTCTTTACGTGGCCGGGAAGTCACCCCGACGGCACGACCCCCAACCTGGAGGACCAGATCCTTTGCTTAGCTCTAAGGACGGAGAGCCGGATAGCCCGCTCCTTATAGGCCTGAGCTCCGAATACGTCGTAGTAGCCCATATAAGGTGTTCACTAAGTAGTTCGGCCTGACTGGAACTATGGACGCCACCGTTGATTCCATCTGGGGAATTCCTCCGCTGCCGTCCGGATGCAAGGAGAAGTGCCTTAGTGGGAACACTCCTCCCCCCCTCTCTCGTCTGCTACCCCCAACAACCTTCCAAAGGGGTTGGAACCCAATCTCCAGTTGAGGTACTAGGCACCCGGTGTTCACCACGGGGAGGTGAGAGTAGGAGTTGATAGACAGAGGTGGGTTTAGAAAACCTGTGGATGCTTGTATCCTCTTGAGTGCACATGTCTATCCTTTGACCACCACTCTAACCACCCTTAGAATTTAAAAAAAGCAAATTAAAAGAAAAAATAGAATTCGAAAAGTACTTTCGTATGTAGTAAAATTTTGTTCAACCGATTAAATCTCCCTTATTCAAGAATATTTTTGAGCAGGCAGTGATGCAGAAAGCCTCTTCTAACTTAAATTGCACCTCTTCTAACATAAATTGAGCCACCTTTAGAATTTTGAAAAAAGCCAAATTAAAGAAAAAAAAATCAAAAAGTACTTTTGTATGTAGCACTATTTTGTTCAACAGACCAAATCTAATAAATTTAAAATTTTTTTTTGAGCAGGCAGTGATACAGAAAAATTGCACCCCTCTAACCTAAATTGAGGCACCTTTAGAATAAAAAAATCAAAATTACTTTTTGGTGGCTCAATTTAGGTTAGACGATGTGCAATTTTTCGCATCACTGCCTGCTCAGAAAATTCTTAAATAAGCGAGATTTGTTTTTTGGTTAGGTTGAAGTGGCAGTCGGGTCCAAAGAAAACCGGAACACTTAGACCTATGTAGGTCCATTGTGATACCACGTGCATCTAGAGATCCCTCCTACTCGTTGAACCATTTTGAGCTATTGATGAAGCGTCAGAAATGTTTTGAGTCGATGGAACTTAGATCGCTAAGATCATTATAGAAGACAGGTTTCAAATTTTTACTTTAAAAATATACCGTGCATTCGGCAAATTCATTGGTAGGAACTGTCTCTTATGGCTCTGCGAATATTTGCCTACCGTTGTGTTGGTTCCTCCACATCAATGCGGTTGCGGTCATCAAAAAATAGATCGATTGAATTGATCCGATTTGCTTTTTTCAATTTGATTCTTACATACATAAGACACCTAACTTTTCAAGCTTGATTTGACTCTTTTCATCTGAAATTTTGACACTACTTGTGCATTTGAAGTGCGATGAAACGCGTTGCTGCCAGACTGTGACGGAGTCGTATTTAGCGCATACGACTTTCATAATCGCAAAGCAAAAACAAAACGATACGACATACGAGTACGAATCGAAGCGACTTTGTACACGACTTGCGTAATTGGGGTGACTGCTTTGCCTCCTTCTTAAACATTGAGGCAACGGACGCACTCACTATGCTTTTGCATTCATGAATCATTAATTACATAAAAATAAATTATTTTATTCCTTATAAGGTTTTTAATTTTTTTTCAAGCCCAGCCCCTATAACTAAAAAAATTATATTAGCATAGAAATATCGAAGTTTGCTTCATAAAAGGAAGCAAAAATATAATTTTTTGGTTTGAATTCAATAATTTTGTAAAACCGACCCCTAGAAATGGGCGTGACGAAAAGCTTGTCCTGTGGAATAGGGTTGGTATAAACATTGCCAAATTTATAGACCAGCCAAGCTATCATAAGCTTTTTTGATTCGGCACCATAACCTGCAAACTTTTGCCAGAGTGCCGCCCAGCTCGTCCGTTTGGGCAAACGTTTCAGGGTAAAACTTCTGTGGGTTCGAGGTTCCAGGGTATAGTGACTTAAAAGGAAACCAACGTGTATATGAGCTGGCCAGGCAGGGCTCAGCTCTACATGCCTAACTCGTGACTAAAGGAAAAAGATGACGACACCAAAGATATGTTTTATGGACAAAACGTATGAGTAGTGCTCTAACTACGACATAAGAATTTTCCTAGGCGTTTTAAAAGACGGAAAGCACAGCCTGCATGACACGCCCTCCGATAACGGAATCAAGCTGATCGACTTTGCTACGGAGCGACACGTTGTGGCTTGTGGTACCTACTTATTACGCAGTTTCCGCATATATCAACTACCACAAAGGGACACGGAGATCTCCAGATCAATCAATCGTCAACCAGATTGACCACATTACGATTGACGCTAGCAAGACACTTTTCCAGTTTCATGGATGTCCGAACTTTCCAAGGGGCCAAATTGACTCGAATACACCTGTCAGGCAGGCTGAACTATTCAACCCAGGCAAAGAAGTTACCACTAAACCATACGAACGATACCGCCCAGGTCTGAGGGCCAAGCTTGCGAACTTTACAATTCACGGAGTATGCGCTAAATGGAACCTCACAATTGTTTGCCCAATCTTTAACAAAGGACACCCTCTGAATTGCGCCAACAACAAAGGCATCCAGTCTTCAATATCGCACACAAGATCTTTTTGCCGTATATTGTGTGCAAAGCTGTTTGTCAACCTATATGATAGCCCAATATCAGTGTGGCTTCAGACCAGGCAAGTCCACAAATATTCACAAATCTAGGAGAAACCCAAGAAATTCGAAATCGTTATCCACCAGCTTTTCATTGATTTCAAGGCCGCGTATGACAGCATTTTAAGAGACGAGCTATAAAGCACGATGTTTAGTTTTGGCATCCCTGTCAAACTCTTCAGTCAGGCAGAATGAAGATGGAAAACTCACGATGTTCCATCAAGGTCATTAAAATCCTCACGATTCCCTAGATGTCAAAAAAGGATTTAGATAAGGCGAGGCGCTGTCATGTGCCTTCTTTAAAATCATAGAATTGTGCAGAGCTCTCTCGCCATCACCAGAGGCACAATCTGACATTGACATAATCGGAAGAATAAAGCGTGATGTCAGTGAAGCCTTCGTAAAGATTGGTATAAAAACGGTGAATATATGGGCTTAGCAATCAACGAGGGCAAACACAAGTATATGCTGTCATCAAGAAGGAACACCAAACACCGACGTCTTGGATAAAACATCACCATAGACAGCTATAACTTTGAGAATGTTAAAGACTTTGTCTACCTGGGATCCACTTAAAAATTCAGACAACAAAAACAAGCGCTGAGATCAAACAAAGATCTTGCCAATCTTTTATTTTGGCCTAAGAAGACAATTGCCACTAAAGCGGCCATAAAGTCAATTTTTTAAGTAAGAAATCAATGCCACCTCGAGTAGAAAAATATAGGATCACCATTCAGTTATGAAATTTGGATGGGGTGGGGAATTGGTGGAAGATGTTTTAAGGTTGCACGACGAAAACAAACTAGCGCCCACGGGGTCGATCGTCACTCCCGTCACCTCAGCTAAGTGAAGCACCCTTGTGGGAAACCGGGAAAGTTCTGCGCTTTCGTTTTTAAGAAAATCAAGTTCACAAATTTCACAAATGCAATATTTACTCTTTTGTTTAGGTCTCATGAACCGGGACACTGTTTAGGAAACAGAAACTGGGCTCACTGGTGCTACAAGTTGATTGAGATCAATTCAGAATTATATTTGATCTGCTGCTTGTTTTAATCGGAGAAAATTTTCTGATGTGTCGGGCGCCATTTATGTGCGTGTTATTCGTAAACTCATATTTTCTTGAATAAAAGAAAATTCAAACGAAATTTAGCTTTGTTTTTAATCTTATGGGTATCTTGTACCAAACATAATTATTGAGGTTTACAGCTTTTGATCTGCTCTATAGAAATAATAAAAAAACACAGCCCACGAAGAGTTAGCTTTTTCCCAATGGATGTTTTCTTTAAGCCCAGTCTTGTCAGCAAATCAATGTTATGTACGAGCAAAGTACAATTAGGAAATAAATTTCGAATAATTTCTCAGTACCCAAAGAATTATTTGTTTTTATTTTAATTTTTAAAAAGAAACAACGCATAACTGAATCTTTTAAAATGGATCCAGAACGAAATGTTAAAAAACTCAACAAACTCTTTGGAGTTTCTCAAAAAATACAGAGACTATCGGCGCGACGTGGCAGCACAGCCGACCAGGACAGAGAAGAAAACGAACGAAAGAAAAATCAAGCTATTAAAGATCAACGATCACAAAGAATAAGCGGTCTTGGGGCGAATCACCGTTATGTTCTGGAAATAGTCGCCGACTTTCTTGGCATAACAACGGAAGAGGTCATCACTGGCATAGCCGATGACGAAGCTTTCACTGATCTACTTAATGGCCTCTTCAAGGAAAGGGGAAATTTATCAGCATTGTTTTGTAACGCAACAATGACAGGATATCCACCGGCATCAGGACGTTACGTTGAAAAGCTTAAATATGCAAGCATAATCCGATGTATTTGCTACAGAAGCGAACAAGTGGTTATGCAAGGTCGTTGGGTGGTGGCGTTCCGAAATAGCAATAAGAAAGCCGTAGAAACCCGAACGATTTCGGAAGACATAGGATTGTTCACCCTGTTCACTGAGGGAAAGGATACGTTATTGGCTGTCGTTAAGGATTTAATGCACAGGATTGTGACACCCTCACTGGAGGCTGTTTCCGAGTTTGGACTATGCGAAGAAGATCAGAAGAAGAAGTTCTTTCATGGTTTGGATATGTACAATAAATTTATTAGCACGTCAGATGAAACTGTTCAGGGTCGAATTGTTTTTGAAGTCTCCCATAACTTGTTCAAAGGATTACTGCTTGTGAAGTATCAAATCGAAGAGAGTTCAAGAATTATTTCCCGAGTGTATTTGGTTCAGCGTTACTTTTCGCAGTGGTTGAAACAGATTCAGGGAATCTTGGTCGAGGGTAAACAGATTCAACGGGACTCTAGTGATGCGGGACCCTTACAAATTTTAGTCCATTGGAGGCGACTGTTAACCAGATACACATCGATTATTGAATTTGTATCATCTAGAGCATTCCTGAACCACAAGCACTGTTTAGTTTTGTCAAGATCTTCAAAGTTGTTAAGGGTGAGTTCATATACCAACCGAATTTCTGCATGTTTTTTTTCGTTTTGCTATAAAAAAGTCAACCTTTAGAAATGGTCAGAGGTCGATAATTTGGTAACATTAGCACTGAACGAAGCCAAGGACAATGTCAGATATATCGCATCACTTCAGAAATTTTGGGATCCCTTGTATAGGTAAGCAAACATATTTGTGCTTTTAAACATTGATTTCCAATTAACGATGCCTGCAATCCACAATGATGTTGTCTTGATCCATCAACCATGTTTAAACTCGAGCTTTAAACCCTTGACAGGTCCTTTTAGTCCTGTGGTATATATCTTCATCTTTAACCGCGTGCTTCTTTTGCTTACTTTTTCCTTCTGAGAAGCCGGTGCTACTTTCTCCTCTCTCTTAGAGCTTGCATACAGCTTTATTATTTCTGTATTAATTTTTTTTTTTTTTTTTTTTTTTTTCCGTGGGTAGGAAAAACCTTCATAGGCACTACGAGGACCGGCCGCGCGTGCTCATAGTAGTGTGAGATTCTTACTCACTAAAAAACCTCCCATTTACCGTCAGACTACGACTAAGTTTCCTTAACAAGTAGTTCAAGCTTCCGTAGTAGTCGCGTGTGGCAGGCTGCCTTCCAACGAAGGCACCTACAATACCGTCATTTTATGCGGTTTCATCTTATGCTGCTAGATCTAAAACTCATTCGTTGTAGTCGGCGCGTAAGATTTGTCTGATCCAAAGTTCGGATAATTTCATTGTTGCAGTGTCCGCGAAGACGAGTACTAAGTTTGCGAGCAAAGTTTGTTACCTCGTCAGACACGGTTGCGATTCCTAGATCTCGGTGTAGATCGCTATTTCTTATATACCATGGAGCATTAACGATTGCTCTGAGTGTCTTATTTTGAAAAGTTTCTAAAATAGATATATTGCTTGGTTTAGTACAACCCCAGAGTTGTATACCGTATGTCCAAGATGGTTTTAGCACTTGCTTATACAAAAGCAGTTTGTTATATATGCTTAGTTTCGAAAATCTTCCGATAAGCCAATTCATTTCTCTTAACTTGATTTCGAGCTCGTCGCGTTTCTTTTTAACGTGCGGCTTCCATTTGAGTTTTGCGTCTAGAGTCATTCCTAGATATTTCGCTTCATTTGAGTACGGGATTTGTACCGAGTTAATGAATAAAGGTTTGTTGTTTATCTTTTTATATGTAAAGTTAACATGCCTTGACTTAGTCTCGTTAAGGACAACTCGCCAGCTCTTCGTCCAGTCGCATATTTTGTCTAAAGCGCGCTGGAGTTTCCCTGTTGATAATTCAATTGTCGTATCAATAGCGAGAATAGCAGTGTCGTCTGCGAACGTAGCTAAAATTGTTCCCTCATCGTGGGGTATGTCTCTTGTATAGAGCAAAAATAATATTGGGCCGAGAACGCTTCCTTGCGGGACACCGGCATTTATCTCTTTGAATTCCGAGTACTCATTTTCGTACCTTACGCGAAAGATTCTGTCTTTAAGGTAAGACTCTAAGATTCTATAGAGTTTTTCTGGTAAGCAAAGCCTTAATTTGTACTTCAGGCCTTCGTGCCACACCTTGTCGAAGGCTTGCGATACGTCGAGAAAAGCGCTAGTACATATCTTTTTCGCTTCCAGAGCTTTTTCGATTTCGTGTGTTATACGATAGACCTGGTCGATTGTTGAATGTTTTTTTCTAAATCCGAATTGGTGATCCGGAATCAATCGTCTTTCTTCAATGATTGGTTGCAACCTTTTAAGCAACAGTTTCTCGAACACCTTAGCTATTATCGGCAGTAGCGAAATAGGTCTGTATGACTTTTTGTCGTTCGGACATTTTCCTGGTTTCGGAACCATTATGACCTCGGCCACTTTCCATTGCCTTGGAACGTATAAAACTCTCATGGAAGCGTTAATGATATAGAGTAGCTTGACCAAAGCTTTTTTCGGTAGCTCCTTTAGAATTTCGCTAGTAATTAAGTCGTAGCCAGGGGCTTTGTTGTTTTTCAGATTATTTATCGTTTGACGAAGTTCAGCCAATGACACGGTTTTTATTCTATAATTATCTTGTACCGCATAAGGATTGAGCTCCTCGACCAACGGTTCCCCGTCAAACGGTTTGAATGTTTCTTCTAGGTAATCTGCAAATAAATCCGCTTTTTCTTTGTCTTCTCTTGCCCATTCGCCGTTGGCTTTTCTTAATGGCGCAGAGTGTGCTATAGGCTTCTTAACGGACTTGACTGCTTTCCAAAGAGAGTAGTTCGAACCTTTATCAGCAGTCAAACTTTCGAGGTAAGCAGTAGTCTCGCGACTTTTAAAATCTTGAAGTTCGTGCTTCAGTTTGTTAGAAAGGTGGTTCAAGATTGTCTTATCCGGGGGTGCTCGCGAACGTTGCCATCTCTTGCGCGCTCTCCTCTTTTCGCATATTAGCTCTTCTATTTCTCGCGGATATATTGTTCCGCTGTTCGATAATTCGGACCTCCGAAAAGAAGTGTTATTCCACGCAGCGCTCTGAACAACTCTCACGAGTTTATCTAATTCTTCTTCTATTTCAAGTGGCGTTTTGAGCGGTACATTTAAAGCTATGTTTTCTTTACAGTATTTTCTAAAGCCGTCCCAGTCGGTGTTGTTGTTAGTTAATCTAGGCGCTCTATTCTTTTTCGCTAGGCTTCCGCCGATCTTCAAAAGAACTGCCGAGTGATCTGAACAGAGATCAAAGCGTTCTTCTACGTTCGTAAGGTAACCAGGTACCCCCTTGGCGATAAAGAAGTCGACGAGATCAGGTATTTTATTTCTGTCGGTTGGCCAATATGTTGGCTTTCCCGTCGATAAGAAGATCACGCCGCGTTTTGTACTTGCTTTAAAGAGGGCTCTGCCTCTTGTTGAATTGCACCGTGAGCCCCAAAAAGTATTTTTCGCGTTAAAGTCCCCGCCGATGATAAAGTTTGACCCAAGTGAATCAAAGAGCAGAGCAAGATCTTCATCTGCCAGCCGATACTGCGGAGGAAAATAGCTCGTAGCGATGTTGTAATTTATGTGACTTAATTTTACTGAGACTGAGGTTATTTGCATAGAGTCAATTTCTATTTCTTCGTTTTTGGAGTGCTTTATGCAGTCTTTAATGTAGAGAGAGGATCCACCTCTCGAATTTTCTGAAGGATGATGCGCGTGATAGTCAATGTAACCTTTTATTTTGCGTGCTGAACCCTTTTTAAAGTGGGTTTCCGAAATTAGGCATATGTCTACATTATTCTTCTGTAGGAATACTTCTAGTTCGTCAATTTTTTGCAAAAGGCCGTTTGCATTCCATGTAATTATTTTGATTGACTTTCCCATATTCATGATTTTTTATTAAATGTTTTTCGAGGTTTAAACTCGAGCTCGCTCAATTTGTTGAATATTACTTGATTAAGTTTCGCCTGTTGTTCAAACTTTTCTAAAATCATGCCTAGAATTTGAGAGACCGAATCTGATGCGGCCGATTGTGGCTTACTTTCACGTGACGCGACTTGTATTAATAAAAAAACTAGCGCGTCATTTCTACCATTACCCAAAAAGTGATAAAAAACAAGAAATAATGTAACGGCTTTTCAGAAATTTCACACTACACTCAATTCGCATGACACAACCATAAGAGCCTGTTGGTACATTTCGTTACCTTTAGTTGGCTTAAGCCAGTTCCAATCAAGTCCAGTGCAATGAATAAAGAGACAAGGAAGTGGTGTTTTGGGAGAAAAGTGAAGCATCTGTTTAAGTTGTGTGAGTGGTGACTACCTATGTGTTCCACCAGGCATGTCATATGGGAGACGGCCCGAGGCTCATACGTTTCTGGGAACTGACATTAGTACCCCGATTCGTGACGCACAACTGACATGTCGATACCCAATTTCAGAGGACTAATGTCCAAATAAATGCTTCACTCACACGCACTGTATGTGCCTGTTTTCATTTGTTTGATCCTAACCTAACCCAAATTTTATTTCTTTAAATAAAACGGAGGTTGAAGGGTGGCCACCACACTGGCGCTTCCCCTCACCATAGTAATTTTGACACATCAGGTTAGGATCAACCAAATGAAAACAGGCACTATAAGTGAAAATGGGCTATTTCTTGTCTCTTTATTCAATGGTCCAGTGAGAGGTTCAACGCGGAAATCTGACAGTTGATGGTGAGAAGCACACAAATCTCATTTGATCCAAATCGTCAAAGGTCTGTTTTTCAGTGCGATATCATCCGAGTTTCCGAGTTAAGTGGAGTTGTCACAATAAACAGAAGGAGAAACAGAAGCAGAATTCCGTATATTAACAACGCAAAAAGCATTCAGCGAATTTAGGTTTCAGTTATTAATGAATGGGATTCTGTTTCTGTGTCTGTCTTACGTTATTTGTGACAGCGCAGCTTTAAACTGAGATAAACTCCCGAAATGAATGATCCGGTATAAGTCTCGGCTTAACTCGCCAAATTTGGTGACTTAATCTCGGATCAAATCTAGTGAACTTCTTTGGATGTTTTCGCTGTGTTAAACGGCACCTGATAATGACTCGAACTTCTTTTCCTGTGTTTTTCTATGTGAAGTGAGAGTTGGGAGAGCGAATGACTGACTTAACTCCGTCAGTCAGACAACTTTACTGACGAAAGTAATTCTGCCGTGAAAGACTGTTCGCTCGGGTAATTCTAGGGATTAACAGATAATAATAATAAAATAAAATAACTCAGCACTGAAAAACCGACCCTTGATGGCCTTTTTGGTTGGTCGCCCTGAAGCGTCCATCAGGTAGTATGATGGACTCTCCTGAAATCATTTGCTTCGTTTGACAGTTCCTCTTCTGAAAAGAAGAGAAGTTTGTTTCTGGCCATGAATGCAGAATCAAAACCAGAAGCACGCTAGCGTTTTTACAGTCATACAGCGTAAATGCCAAGTTGGATAACTGTCATTCGTTGCTTTGTAGAATATCTTTTGTTTCATGAATACAACGCCAGATAAAATTCAAAATCAAGAATAATGTGTTTGGATATTCAGTTATTAACCCCAATCTGAGAGAACGACGCCCTAATTCGAAATCGTTAGCCGAAAACGAAAATGGCATTACCTAAGTCTATAAACCTTTTAACAGTTTGACGTCTACTGGTATTTTCAGTGAGGGATGCCAAACAAAATTCCTTTTGTATGGAAAATGAACAAAAATTACATTATAAAGATACACATATTGCTATTTAAGAAATTTCAGCCGTGTGTTTCGATGAACGTGAAAGTTCTTGACTTAATCAGCCTTTCTAAGTAAGGCTAAAAATATTCAAATTAAAAAATACATTTAGAATAGTGTTGTTTACGTTGTAAAAACAGTGCATCATACGAACACTAAAGGGTACACGGATTCAAGGAGATCACTTGTTTTTTTTCAAAATTATTTTTAAGCTTATTTAAAAACAGAATAAGCACAACAACTTCTTTTCTTATTAATAATTCGTACTTCTGCAGAAATATACATTTTTTTATATATATAATTTTTTTTATATAACCGCCAGCGTTTGGCAGAAATCGAGTGGAATTTTCGTTGTATTTTGAGACTAGATTAATCCCATTAAAGCCTATTATGGTTAAGTCCTTATTTTGATACATCTCAACTTTCTTATTTGAAGAATAGAGAAGTCGAAATGCGGTACCAACAACTTTGATTTTGCATAATGAACTTCAAGCTGATTGATGTGTGTAACGCGGTGCGCATTACACGGTCAATCGATTGATGCTTGAGCATCGTGTACGTGTAGATTGATCTCACCCCTTACACAGTTCTATTGTTGACAAAAATTTTTAGTTTTTTGTTCAGTTTCTGTAGCTACCGCACTTTCAAATGTTTCTGAAATTAATTTTGCCTCAAAATCAAAAATAATTAATTTTTCATCAAACAAGCCCTTAACCGGCCCTTACACGGTCAATAGATTGACGTCAATCACGTCTATGTAAAAAAATGGATATCAATTCATTGAACAGGGTAAGGGGTAAGATAAATCTACACGATGCTTGAAGTTTTTTAAAGTTAAAATTGCTTTGTTAAGCCTTCACAGCCCAACGAATCTGTCGCGCCTGTCACGTTGAAGTACACAACTGACAACTGACTGAGTTAAATATACACGTTATTATGAGAAGCAGCTCATAAAAGAACTTCGTGACGTACGTCGCTTCTCATGCTTCTTATATTTAAAAACGTGTGTATTTCACTGAGTTTTCAGTTGCGTACTTCGACGTAACGGATGCAACGGTTTCATTGGGTTGATTCAAGGCTTTAGTCGTCAAATCGACTTTATTTAAATATGTATGTGTAACGCAATATATTTTCAAAACTATACATGCACGTGATTGACGCCGATCTAATGACCGTTTAAGGAGTCTTTCAGACGCTAAGGGGAATTTTGATAGCATTTTGTGTGCGACCTTAAATAGGGATACGGCTAGATATTTTTTGTAAGAAATAGCCCCATTATGTAAAGAAACAAACAAGTAGCATTAGATTATCTTTTTCCTATTTCATTCCAAAGATCCAGCCCTGACGTCATTATCAGCAGCCTTCCCGGTCTAATGGTTGCAATTCGAAATGTTTGCAAGACAGCACACTTCTTCAATACACCCAGCAATATAACGGGCTTATTTCTGAAGATAACTAATCAACTAACCATCATTAGCAAGAAATTCATAACCAACAATAATCGTTTAAGTCTTTGGAAAATACCCGCAAAAACACTGATTGAAAAAATCGAAAAATGTGGCGAAGTCATGCGCTTTTACAGGACTACGTTCTTTGAAAATGTCGAAGACATGAAAGAAAGCAACGAGAAGCCATGGATTATGTCGTCAGTTTACATATTTACAAACATGGAAATGTTTTTGGAACGATTAAAAAAAGTGTGTATTTTTTTTCTAATTTAATATCTATGATTTAACAAAATGTTATTTAATTTTAGATAAAATTAATTTTCAATACAGAATTGACGTACGCCATTCTAGACCGAATAACTATAAGTGGAATGGAAAAGTTTACCGCGCAAATGAAAATGGCCAGGGAAACAATAAGTGCCAAATCGTATGATCCTCTAAACTATCGTATAAAATTATTCGACAAGGATTTTGAAATATTTGCTAAGACGATTGAAGTAGCTGAAGTACAAATGCAGCAGTTTGTTAAGGCTCAAGTTGTCGATTGTACTACGGCCGAGTCGGTTCTTTTAACTCTAAAAAGGTTTGAAAAGCTCAACCTGGATTGCCTGTGTTTGGATCGTAGGTATTTAGAAGTCTCACAAATGCTGGAAAAAGAAATGCTTGAACACAAGGATGTGTAAGTCTATGCTTTAATTAAGAAATAATTTAACGCAAATATGGATCGGTCAAAAAATCATAGATCATAACCTCGCGCCTAAATGGTACACAAGCATCTTTACCCCAAAAACAATTAATTTGATTGTCGAGCCGATTTATTCGATTGTAAGATCTATGCACTATCGGGTATTTGTAAAAGTTATTCACTTACTTATTTAAATAATTATTTCGTCTTCATCATGCACACACTGAACTTGATTAACTTAACCTATGTACGATAGGATATAGGATAGGGTTCCAAGAAAATGAATACTAGGATCTTTTTCAATAAAAAAAAACTTCTTATCAAACCAAATTACAATTCAATTTTAACTTTCCACACTAGCTCCACCTGTAGTAGATACCTTCATTTACCTTGGTCATCATCATCACCAATTAAGCTATAGGTAACCCATTTATTTTTTGTCACTCGTTCTGTCATACGTATGCTAAATTTTCATTGCATAGGTAGTTAAATAGGAACCGCGAATAAAACATTTATTAGTACCTTTAATCCATGTCTCCACCAGACAATAATCCGCGATTAGCCGAAATCTTTAACTAATCTCCTATCCTATCCTCTCCACTCTTTAATGTCTTTTGTGTGCCGAAAATCGAAATCCTATTCGATCCCTTCTCGTGCTAAATTAATCCGATGTTTTTCCGGTTGAGACATTTCACAATTCAGTTTTGTTCGTCTCCCGCTAACCGCAGATTTACGGTCAGTGGAGATCTAGTATTATGCATAGTGACCACGTTTTAAATGTTAGTTAAATGTTAGTAGTTAGTTAACCTTAGTTACATGCTTCTGGTTTTTGTGCATCAATTAAGCTGACGTAACAATTGTAGGCTTTTAAGCTCCCGGGATGTAATTAACGTTCATGTGGTTGTGCCTACGTCAAATTTGGTTGATGTAAAAGAAGTGGCCCAGAAGTTACGATGGATATACATACGTACTTGCTAGCAGCATCATTTTCAATCTCAAGTCAATCAAAGTGTTTTTAAGCACATCTAGAAAACCATAAACTATTTCAAAACTGCTTCTGTATTTTTTTATTTTAAAAGCTGAATTTTTTGCCTCTTGCCGTTTCCAAAATAAAGGCGAGGACATATTTTTACTTGACCTTTTTTACCATTCTTAAAATTTATAACCCATAAAACAGCAATTTAGATTTTTTTATACCCGACCCAGGGTATATTAATTTAAGTGCATAGTTTGTTACACAGTAAACTAATCACCGTAGACCCCTTAGACCTTTTAGAGATATGACCGAGACCGACAGGTGAATCGATTAAGCTATGTTCATCCGTCCGTCTGTCCGTATGTGTGAAGTTTTTAGATTTTAAGGAGCTAGGACGCTGAAACTTGGAGTGTATCTTGGTTCTTATTTTGTACAGACAAAGGTGAAAATTGGTTAAATCCGCTGACGGCCACGCCCACTACTGGCTTCTTCTGTTGTTTTTAAAATGCCTTTTGGCTAAGTTAGACAAAGCGTAAGAATTGAAATTTTGGTATAGAGCAATAATTACCCAAAACCTCTTAGAAGGTAAAAATTTTACCGCTCACAATATCGACCATGCCCACTTTTAACAACATGTAAGGTCTTTAAAAACCCGATTTCTCGGAAAGTCCACCCCAAATCGAAATATATGACAAATATTGTAGATATTACTATATGCTAAGTTTGTTCCATACAAAGTTTTTAGCTCCGCCCCCTTTTCTAAAATAAATTGCAGTTTTTAAGCATTTTGTCATGATTCTAAAGAAATGAAATTAATTGGTTTTAATTTTTAGCCCAGGCCCATTTTTGGGGGCGTGGCCATACAAATAATATATGAATTCGGGGATTTTTTTTTTTTAAATTTTTGTCACAGAATTTGTCCCGGAATTTGTCACAGACGAACTCTTGCACATTTGTTTTCAATTACTGTTAGGCTTGTTTTCAATTTTACAATCAACTGCGTTCAATTGGCCACTTTTCTTAAATACTACGGAAATGAATTTCTGAGAAAACGGTAAAACCTGTTATATTATATTTCGTTTGTTTAAATAGGTTTTGTTTGTTTAAGGTTGGAAACGCTAATATTCCAACTTTTTAAATGCAGTTAGCTTGCGTTGTAAGTGATTCATACTACAGAGAAATTTAAATAAAATCGTCGTTACCGTTAACAGACTAGCAACTTTTAAAAAATCATTTTCAAAAGTGTTTTTACGTTTATTAGTCAAATTTTCGAAGTTTTTGAATATTCGAAGTTTGCTTTGAGGCTTTACATGGAATCTCAAATGATAAATTATGCCCGTTATTTTTTTTGAAATCTATAACCGTTTGGGAGCTAGAGGGGGAGACATACCTTTTTTTTACCTTTTTTACAATTTTTCAAATTTCAAAACCATAAAACAACTATTTTGAATTTTTTTTCAGTTCCAGTTAGACTGTTTTGCCAACAGCGCAACTATCTGCGCTAGCATTGAATGTTTTTTTTTTCTAATTCTATGGCCAACGGTTTTTGCGAAAACTGTAAAACAGTTTCCTTATCTGTTTCGTTTTTTAAATAGGCTTCGAAAAACGTAGGTTTAAACAGCAATTTCAATTTCTTTTATCGCAGATTGCTTTCCTTTTGTAGCTTAAATAAATGCCTCCATTGGCTTCGCTGACTATTTCCGCGATTTTTAAAAGCACACCAAATTTTGTCTTTCTACGACTTACCGTTCATAAGTTATAACACGATCGGACGGACGGACAACGTAGCGATACCATTTTTCCTTTTTTAGATGGACCACTAAAAAAAGTACGATTTTTTGGCGATTCCAAACAGCTTATAGAAAAACCTCACATTCTCATGACAAAAGTATAACTTTTGAATCAATGGGTTTGTCATCCCTTTGAGGAAAAGCAGGTTTGCAGCATTTGGAATCACGACAATTTGAACAGTTTTTTGAACAAGAAAACGACATTACAACACCGCCAATCCACGAAAATTTGTAGAGCATATTCACAAACGGGTTTCGACTTCGTCTTTGCTCCGTTACGGTATGTGTGTCTGTGTGGCTTTGATAAATGATATTTCCTAAAAAATATTCATTTTTTTCAAAAAAAATGGTTTTTCTTCTTCCAAGATCCTTTTTTGGTTTTATTTTTTGTGTACACTACTAAAAAATATTTTCCTCAGTGCGCATACATTACAAATTTGATTGATTTGTTTTCTCAGCTGTTCAGCTGTCAGATGAAGCAAATGTTCAGTACATGTTCAGTACAATGTTCAGTACATTTGCTTCATCTGACATCCGGGTCGGCTACAACAACCCGCGAACTTGGAGGGCGAGGTGGATGTTTAGGTATATCCTAAGACAGTAGGCCTGGTGAACAAAGTCAATAGCCCACCGGGGGGATATGAGAACTGCCATTAACGCACTAACGGGCTCAGCCTTTACTTTGTTACAGTACCCGCACAAAAACAGGAAATGCTTTAAGCTAAGCCGGGGTAGCTATAGTATGATGCTTGGAATCCTGGCTGTTGACAACATCGTTAATCCTTTTTTAAGAATTTATCCGCTGCATGTACTCACTCTGTAGCCTTCGAAATTGTCTTCTTAATTTCGGCCAGCCAGTTATTTTGAACAACTGTAGTGTTGCTATTCTCTGCTTGCTCAATAGCAACACTACAGTTGTTCAAAATGCAAGAGTGCAACGGAACCTGCTTTCGATGGGTACAAGCTACGTCAGACACCATCTTAATCTTATGTGCGAGGAATCTAGCAAGATTTAGTACGGAAAAGTATTTTTTCTTCCAATAACATTTTGCTAATTAATTGCTATCAGATTCAGTAGCTTTCTTCTTTAATATTGGGTGGTAATGTTGAGGTAATGAGTAGCAATACTCATAAACTTAACATCGGTTCGCTTTTTGACATAACTAAACTCGCATCATGCTAGCTTCTGGAAATGCGGCTTAAACACTTCTTCTATTCCCTGCGTTTGAGAGGCTGCATATTCTACTGTGCCTTCATCGGCCATAAGCCTACACTTAGCGGGCGACCCGGTGATATAAAATAAATCCGTGAATAGCTATATCGGACAAACATAGGATTAATTTGACACGAACACTCTTTTTCTGTCATTTTGACTCTCAAAAGGTGGCCACAACATTTTCCGAGAGCGGAAAAGGATTTCTGTTGCAATAATCCCAATAGAAAACGTATTTATGATAGATCTGTCATACATGGACAGTTTCAGTTTCCTTTTTCGATTCCCAAACTGTTGCAAAGGTATGCAAAAAGGGTTAAAAGTGGCATAAAAGAGGTTTGTGAATAGGGCGACTGAGATTTGTGTGGGGTTTTATTTTGAATCGCTTGCCGGGAGGAATTAAATTTGAAGATATGAGAAATTTCCAGATTTAACGGAGGTTAGTTAAGGATTTATGTTAATCGCGGGTTAGTTTTCGGTGGAGACAGGGTATTGACCTACTGAGCCTTGATGAGCCAGCGTTCCAGTTTTAAAGCCTGCACGCATTTGGGTATTAGTTTTAAGGAATTTTCTTTTTTTTAAGGAAAGTTGTGTCTATCAATAGATTCTTTGAGAGTGACACAAAGGTCAAACGGATCCAAAAAAGTTTCAACCGACAAAATGCTTTATGCGAACACCATTTATAGTTTTTGTTTTCATCATTATTAATCTCAATCTTCATTTTACTCCAGATATAATGTTGACAGAGGAAATCCTCCGATACCACGAAATGCAACGCCAGTAGCAGGTCGAATCCAATGGATTCGATCAATTTTCAAAAAAATCGACGTACCAATGAAGGTATGCCGTCACTACAAAATAACATTTTACAAGCTTTTATTACTTGACAACCACCAACTTTCAGGTCATACAGGGGAGGCCATGCGTCCTGGGACACAAGAAGTCCCAAAGTACGATACAATATTACAATTACATGGCAGGAATTGTTTCACATTATGAGATGACTTATCACAAAGCTTGGTTTGACTATGCAGAAGAAGTCCGATGTCACCTTAATGCACCGGTTCTAACTCGACAAATTTCAAACGCAAGATACCGCGTTAATCTACATGAGTCAATTTTCGGACTCGTAAAGGAAACCGAGGCAATGTTGAAAATGAACATAGGTACATTTTGAATTATTTAGGCAAGTATTTGAATTGCTTTTTAATGCTGAGTCCGCACTGCAGAAGTCCCCAACATTGCAAGTGTGGTTACATACTGTAAGGACAGAATATTCAAACCATCGGTGATGCTGCAGGATTCTTTGAAAAAATTCGATGATCTTCGAAACTCGGTTTCGGCGGTTTTTATCAATATAATGCGTTTTAGACTACGGGAGATTTTGTTGCAGCTCAATCCTGGCTTAAGCAAAATAACATGGATATCGGAGAATTTCGACTTGTTTGCACAAACTGTCCAGCAGGTTTGAGTCTGAGTTTGATACCTATACTGGCGACTAAGTATTTTCTACCTATTCCACAGAAAGTTGATGAGGTGGTGTACTTTTATGATTCCGTCATGACTCTAGAAGCAATTCGAATCAATAAGGAGATGGAAAGCCTGTCAGAAATGCGTTATGTTTTCGTACCGTCAATGCCAGTTTCGTCAGATAAATATCTTGAAGAAAGCAACAAGCTGCGCCAGGAACTTGGTGTGTATTCGTGTTGCTAGGTTTTGTGGACTATGACTGGGCGCCACTTTTTAGAAGTTAATGGTAATTAAAATCATTTTTTTTTACAGAAAAAATTCTAGAACGCAGATCGGTGTGTATTGAAAGGGCTGTAATTGACGTGATCAACATGTTTGTCGATTTGTTGGACTTTCCACCATACGACTCAAAGAACCGTCGAGTATATCAGTTACCACCTGATAAAATAAACGATAACAACTGGCGTACAGAGGGCTCAATGCCAATAGACAAATACGATTGGATTCAATTCAACAAGATTTATCGTGCTATCTACGTTGTACCGGATGACGTTCTGAAAGGACTTCAATTTCGAAATTATGAAAGCTTAAGATACGAGCTAAATCATTTGCGTAACGATTGTATGGATCTATTTTCGTACTACTATATGAAAATGATTTTGGCTTTGGTCCAGTGCTCGAAGCGTTCTCTTGACTATGTTAAGTACTCTTTACTGAAGTGGGTTTTCAAAATACTATACCTTTTGTTTATTACTTTAAAAGCAACTTCAACTAATTTGCAGATCCAATTGGAGATCTAGCGACTATAAGCCCATTTTATACACTCATATGAATATTGATTTCAAGAATGGTTGTAGTATTGAGCCGAACTTAGAAATTATGCAAACCAACTTCCATGCAGCCATACAAATATGTACCGAAATTAACTATTTCGTAACGAATTGGGGTCGACAGGCAAAGACTTACGAGCGAAAGCTTCGAAGGGTCACGGTCGGTAAGTTGGTTTCTAAAATATTTGTTGTTTGAAACTGTCTGTAAGAGATCCTCAATTCAGTTGGGTGTAGGTAAGTAACAACAAGTACGCAGTAGCATTTTACTCAAGGTTAAGTTTCTTTTAATGGAGTTAAAGTCTTACAATATTGTATTCAAAATGAGTCTAGGGTCGGGCGCCATTTGTAAATCTTCGTCAACAGGGTGCTCTTTCAAATTTGTTTCATCGGGTATTTTGTAAAACATCCCAAACTTTCGCAAAAGTAAAAATACTTTCACCGGGCTCTTATAGAGCAAGTATTGATAGTTATTAGTTACAAAAGTTAGCCCCTTATCTCTAAGTTAAGGGCAATGAAAAAACGAAAATAATTTAGTGAGGACCTCAAGACAGATTTTAAAAAATTTATCTGCTCAATACTAGCTTGAATAGTAGTAAAACTAATACTTAATTAAGGTTGTGCACTTCTGAGCTACCGCACCTTTCATTTGCTTCCTATTTCATAAAACTTGCATCAAAATTAGTCCCCCAAAAAGTGTAACTAAAAACGATGCGGCCTATTGATTCAAATTATTTCCTTCATTCCTATAGATGAAAACCGTCACGAGAGAACGTTTTTCAAGTATATCGTCGAGCATAAAGATGTCATCCGTGCTGTTCAAAATCTTGCCACCGGACTCAACATATATAAGCAAGACATTCAAGAGCTCTTAGTTGTAAGATGAAGTTGACTTTTCAAAACTGCTCTGGTTCTTAAAAATTCTTCTTACAACCTTAAGAAAGTCTTCAATAAGCATAAGTACCTCTGGGCGGAAGACAGGGAGGAAATTATTCAATCCTTCGTTCGAACTAATCCCTTAACTGTTGACATACGGGATAAATTTATTTATTACGACAATATTACTAGCAGTCTGGAGAACATGGACGATGTGACAGTTATTGGAGCCATCGAGATTAGAATGCGTAAACTTTCGAGGCTGTTTTCAAGGTTCTCTTATACTGAACTTATAAAACTCCAATTTTCAGATGGTGTTATTGAAAAACTTGTCGAGGAATCAAAGAAATGGAAAACCATTCTCGGACAACTTTTAAGCGCTCAATACAAAAAGCAATTGAACGAAATGGTTGAATTTATAAGTGAACAAGAATTTATCCTTAACAGGCCAATAAAGGATCTTGACGATGTGCGCTTGGCAATGACGTGCTTGGAGAAAATTCGTGACAATTCCATCAAGTAAGTTTAAATAAGGATTGCTTTAAGCACGATCGGTCTACTTGATTGTTGTTGTCTTTCCATTGCAGAATGGACACGGACTTGGGTCTTATAACGGATACATACCATTTGTTTTCAACATACAACATTTTTATACCCCAGGACGACTATGACAAAGTAGACAGCCTTCAGTTGGCTTTTAACAATATGATGGACAATGTTCGTAAAGTTTCCGTTTTCAGACCATTCCGATGTTTATTGTAGAAAAATTTTGCAGGCAAAGAAAGTATCAGCTCGTATTGCTGAAATGGAGCAACCTCTTATGAAGGAGCTTGAAGACGGCATCCAGCAATTCGTCAGAGAGTTCGATGAATTCAATGAGGACTTTGACAAGAAGGGACCAATGATTGAGGGCATACCGGCAAAAGAAGCTAGTGATAGGGTCTTTCTGTTTCAAACTCGATTCGATGAGCTTTGGCGAAAGTTCGAAATGTACAGCAGCGGAGAGAAGCTGTTCGGTCTTCCTATTACCGACTATCCTCTTTTACATCAGCGCAAAAAAGAGTTCAATTATCTTAATCGTTTGTATTCGCTGTACATTGTGGTTCTCAAGACCATTGCGGAGTACTATGACATGCCTTGGAGTGAAGTGGATATGGAGAAGATTACAAATGAGCTGCAAGATTTTCAAGTGAGGTATGCTTCATTAGGGATACTCGTACACAGTGGTATAATTATAAATGTTAAAAACTAAGTCCTGAACAAGATAGAAGCTCTGTGAAAGTTTCGAGATACTCACAGCCAGATTTTCAGTGCGTGATCATTCGAGTTTTGGTGTTGAACTGAGTTTTTACTATGTCTCCACCGAACACTCATCGGCTACTGACAAAAATCCTCAACTAATCTGCCTTAAATCTCGAAAATTTCCATACAAATTTAAATTCTCTCGGGAAGCGTTAAAAAATAAACGCCCCCCATAAATCTCATTCATTCTATTCGAAAGCCTTTTTTATGCCACATGCCACATTCCTTTTCGCATACCTGTTGTTGTTTGAGAATCGAAAAAGGAAACAAAAACTGTCCACGCATGACAGATCTGTAACAAAAACGCTTTCTATTGGAGTTTTTAAAAAGGGAAAACTTTTTTCGACCCTGGGAAATTATATCACCAGCACTTTTTTTTGAGATTCTTAATAAGAGTGCTCGTGTCAGTTGAATGATTGAATCCTATGTTTTTCCTATTTTTATTGCCGATGGAGACATTATAGCGTATTTCATTGACAATTAAAAGAATTGCTCTCAAAAGCGAGAACTGCTCGTTTCAATAAAACATGTGTCTCTGGCGACAAAATAAATTACACACACGGGCTGGCAACCAACAAACACGTCCACAAATAAAATTAATTTGATCCTTCAGAGTAAAAAGCTGGTCGGTTGTGCCTCTGCCAGGCCGAAAGCCGCACTGTTCTTCCCGTAACAAAGGCTCGATTACAGCTCTGGAACGCGTTCCCGGAAGACTCAAAAGTGATATGCCCCTATAGTTGGCGCAATCTCTCCTGTTCCCTTTTTTGAAAATGGGCACTATAACTCCTGTTTGCCAATCGCTATCCCAGGCCAGCTTAATGACACGTGTTAGCCATTTAACACCCTCTTCACCCATTGCCTTGAGCATTTCTGGCCGGATTTCATCAACTCCAGCACACTTGCCAACTTTTAGCGATTTAATCGCTTTAGTGACTTGGTCTACTGTTGGACTACTCTCCGCCCCTATCTCGTCAGCAGTGGGAATGCCATCTTCAGTGCCCTGTTAGGGGTTGAGCAACTCCGAAAAGTGCTCTCTCCATCTGCGCAAGACATCGCTCTCATTTGAAAGAAGTGTACAGTCCTTGGATTTAATGCCTTGCATGATATTCAACTTCCTTCCTCTGAGCCGGTGAATGGTCTGCCAAAACATCATGTTTGCAGATCTGTAATCGTGCTCCAACTTCTCGCGGAACTGTTTCCATGACTATTCCTTGGCTCTTCTGACTTCTAGATTGGAAGTCCTTCGCGCCTCATTGTACCGAGCTCGAGAAGTTAAGTTTCTACATTGGATCCACGCAATGTAGGCTCTCTTCTTCTCTCTGATGGCTACTTGAACTCCAGGCGTTTTAAACCAAGCAGTTCTTTTCTCACCACCAGCCGCTACCCCAAGCCGCTTCACTCCACAAAAATTTCCTACAGTTACAGAAATGAAACTCCAAATGCCCCAATAAATTTCGAGAGTCGAGGATATCGATAACTTTTTGACGGAGTTAAATCTGCACTAAAAAACAGCTCGCTGGTTTAACTAAAGATAAGTTTTATTCCGGGGCAAACAGATCTTAGTTTAACTCGGGCCTAAGTCTGCACTGAGAATGTGGCTTTAAAAGGCTTACCTAGTTTATCACTTTATGTGTCATTTTAGTTGTCTAAAGGGATTGTCAGGAAGAGCCTGTTTCAATGTCTCGTTTTGTTTATATATCCTTTTTTTAAACTTAAAGGTGTCGCAAACTACCAAAGGGCATGCAAAGTTGGCCAGCGTTTATCGACCTCAAAACGAAAATCGACGATTTCAATGAAACGTGTCCACTGGTCGAGCTTATGACAAACAAAGCTATGAAAGAACGTCACTGGGTTCGCCTGAATAATCTCTTGAAAACCGACTATAATGTCACAAGCAATAAGTTCACCCTCGGTAAGCTTCTAGAGGCTCCGATTCTCCAGCATAAGGAGGACGTTGAGGACATATGCGTGGGTGCATGCAAGGAACTAGATATTGAAGCGAAACTAAAACAAGTCATAGTCGACTGGTCTGCAGTGAACATTCAATTGGCTTCATTTAAGAATCGTGGCGAATTGGTCCTTAAGGGTACCGAAACTATGGAGATTATAGCTGCACTTGAAGACAGTTTAATGGTTATGAATTCACTGGCATCGAACAGGTACAATGCGCCATTCAAAAAAGACATTACACTGTGGTTGTCGAGGCTTTTCAACACTGGCGAAATTCTCGAAAAGTGGTTGATTGTCCAGAATTTGTGGATTTATCTGGAAGCTGTTTTTGTGGGCGGGGATATCTCGAAGCAATTGCCGTTGGAGGCGAAAAGATTTACCAACATCGATAAGAACTATGTGAAGATCATGTACAGAGCCAGGGAGATTCCTAATGCTGTCGAATGTTGCACGGGTGACGAGAATCTGTCGACGATGTTAACTTTCTTGTTGGAACAACTTGAGACGTGTCAGAAGTCTTTGACAGGTTGGTTGAACTTAAGACAAGGACAAATGATGAGTTTTCTAAATTTCAATGTGTTTCCTAGGTTACTTGGAGTCAAAGAGGCTTTTGTTTCCCAGATTTTTCTTTGTCTCTGATCCAGTCTTGTTGGAGATTCTAGGTCAAGCATCTGATCCTACAACCATTCAGCAGCATTTGCTAAGCATTTTCGATGCTGTGGCTTTTGTAAGTAACATTTTTCTCTAAAGCTCTACTCTTGCAACCATTTTAATCCGCAATACTTGTAGGTTGATTTCCAAGAAAGAACAACGGATATTATCATAGCTTTGAACTCTTCGAATGGAGAGAAGGTTAGTTGAACGCATATAATATTTGTACTCGAAGTTAAATGTAATTTTCCTTCAGGTCGTGTTGGAAAATTCGGTCCAATGCTCTGGTGGCGTGGAACGTTGGTTGGGTAAATTACTCAAAGAAATGCAAGACACCATGAAAAGTATTCTGGCAGGAATGGCTATGAACTTACGGGATCCGGACTTCAATTTCGTGGAGGAGTTTCCGAGTTTTTGCGGCCAAGCTGGCCTTCTTGGAGTGCAGCTTTTATGGACGAAAGATGCCGAGTTTGCATTGAGAAAATGCCGCTCGGATAAGACAATAATGAAGCGGACAAATATAAGATTCCTGAATCTGCTGAATCACTTCATTGATTTGACGGTCAAGGATCTATCGAAACTGGATCGAATTCGATTTGAGACGATGGTTACGATACACGTTCATCAGAGGTAAGTGAGGCTGATTCATTTGTTTGAAAAGGGATTTTTTTCTATTAATTTGGGCTCCCGGATTTAATACTTCGCAATTTTTAAAACACTAAAAAAATTCTGCAAAATTTGAAAAAAAAACAGAAATTTGTTTGCAAAATTCCTGGAAATTCAATTTTAAAAATAGTTTTGAGCGTGGGGCAATTCCCCTGCACAAAACTTCGTTAGCCTCCATTTAGCTTTTACTTAAGGTAAGATTAGACTATATGCCAAATGGTCTTATAAACTTACATAAGCCCATTTGACGAGCTATTCAGTGTTCCTATTACACAGTTTGCCCTAAGGTCATATTTATCTGTCAAAAAGAATATGGTCATACCGGAAAATATAGACATATGGCCACATGAAATTATGATGATTACAATATATGACGACAAGTGACCGAGATATCTGTCAAAAAAGGAATATATATGACCAAATGGCATACAGTCCAATCTCACCTTAAGTTTCAAATTTGCTTCCAGAATTTTCTAGTTTTTCGCAAAAAATATGATTACGGTGGCGTTACAGTCCGAGGTGGACCTGGGCCTCAGCCACCTCTGTCTCTAGCTAGCCGTCTCCAGTATCGCACACGAAGTTGGCTAAGGTCCTCTTCCACTTGCGTGCGCCAACTGAGTCTCGGTACTTTCCTACTGCGCCGTCCCTGCGGGTTAAATTCGGAGATTTTTCGGGCCGGGCGTTGGTGTACACTCGCTCTAGATGACCCAGCTGGATCGGTGTCGCTGTACAGCCCGTACAGTTCGATGTTACCTCCTCCACTCTCCGTCTATGCAGACGGGACCGTAAATCGTCCGAAGAATTTTTCTCTCGAAGCAGCCTAAAGTGTTTTCATCCGCCTTTAACAGGTCCATGCTTCTGCACCGTAAAGCAGGACTGGGATGATGAGGGTCTTGTACATGGACACTTTAGTTGCTCGAGAGAGGGCTTTGCTACTCAATTGCCTCCTTAACCCAAAGAAACAGCGATTGGCAAGAGTTATCCTTCGTTTGATTTCAGCGCTGGTGTCATTTCTGAATTGATAGCGGAACCCAGGTAGACAAAGTCCCTAACTACCTCAAAATTACAGCTGTCGGTCGTGATGTTTTGTCCAAGACGTCGGTGTTGGGTGTCTTTTCTTGATGACAAGATATACTTGGTTTTGCCCTCATTGACTGCTAAACCCATATTCGCCGCTTCCGTCCCAATAGTCACGAAGGCTTCACTGACATCACGCTTTGTTCTACCGATTATGTTAATGTCGTCTGCGTATGCGAGTAGTTGAACGGACTTTTGAAAGATTGTACTTCTGGTGTTGGCGCGAGACTTCTGCACAATTCCCTAAAGTATGATGTTAAAGAAGTTGCATGACAGCGCGTCGCCTTGTCTAAATCCTTTTTTGACATCAAAGGGGTCGGTGAGGTCTTTGCCGTCCTTGACGGAACAGCGTGAATTTTCCATCGTCATCCTGCACAGACTGACGGGTTTGGCAGGGATGCCAAAACTAGACATTGCGCTATACAGCTCGTATTTATAGATGCTGTCATATGCGGCCTTGAAATCGATGAAAAGGTGGTGTGTATTGATTTGGAATTCCTCCAAGATCTGCCGCAGTGTGAACATTTGATCGATGGTGGACTTTCCTGGCGTAAAGCCACACTGATATGTGCCTATCAGATTGTTGACAAACGACTTCAGGCGTTCACACAGTACAGCAGAAAAGATCTTGTATGCGATGTTAAGAAGACTTATGCCTCTGTAGTTGGCACAACTCAGAGGGTCTCCTTTCTTCAGGATCGGGCAAACAATGCTGAGGTTCCATTCGTCGGGCATGCTTTCTTCCGACCATGTCTTGCAATGAGCTGGTGCATGCTCCTAACCAGCTCATCGCCAGCGGATTTAAGAAGTTCGGCAGCTACGCTGTCTGCTTCGGCTGCTTTGTTGCACTTGAGCTTAGACACAGCTACTTTCAACTCCTCCAGGTCGGGTGGGCGGTATCGTTCGTATGCTTCGTCGATAATGTCTTCGCCCGGGTTGAATGGTTCGTTCTGCCTGACAGCCGTATTTGGTTCGTCTTCGCCGTAGAGCTCGCGAGCAGCTCTAGTCCTTCTGTGCAAAGCCGCTTTGTATGCTTCCTGTTTAGCTGCATGTGCTTGCCGGCATTTATCGTCGAACCAGTGGTTTCGTTGTGGTGGCCGTGTGAAACCCAGCACTTCAGAGGCGGCCTCTCTGACGGCATGTTGGCGATGTTGCCACTGGCTATCAATACTTGATGTTGGCTGCATAGGACTTCGTAGAAGGTTTTGAGCGACTCAAGAAAAAATATGGTTAAGGGCTCTAAATAACTCTGAAATTTTTCTATTTTTTTTTAAATGTTTTAAATATTGAAAAGACTCCTGGAAAGTCTTGTTTAAAAGTTTTTTTTTATATACTATGCTCGTGATCATGGGATTATGACTACCCTTTAAAATGCGTAGCACATGGCGAGCGGAAAGAATTTGGGAATAGAAAATAAAGAAGAAGAAAGTAATCCTTGATCCAACACAAACGCTGATGAGCGAAACGTGAAAGCTCTGCCCCGGATATTTTCCATACCGGTACCCACCATATCTAATGAGCATTCCCCTATCCGCCACTTAGTGAGGCGCCCAATCGGTGATGGGTTGAAAGACTTGGCGACACAAAGTCGTCGAGTGTTGATCGAGACACAAAGATCCTCTACTTTAGTTAAAGACCGAAATTAACTTTTTTTAAGGTTAAGAGAGACTCTATGATCAAAGTGCAGGCTGATGGTTATAGTACATAATAGCACTAAGGGTATGAAATTTTTTTTCATTAATTTTTCTTTTTCCAGAGACATTTTTGATGACTTATGCACAATGCGAATCAGAACTGCAGCAGACTTTGAATGGCAGAAGCAAGCCCGATTCTATTACAATGAAGAAAATGATGATATCATTGTAGGAATAACTGATGTTGACTTCATATACCAAAACGAATATTTGGGCGTTACTGAACGTCTAGCTATAACACCCCTGACTGATAGATGTTATATAACATTGGCTCAAGCTATAGGCAAGCGATGAATTGGGTTCGAAGACATTACTAAAAGCCTCTCTCGTTGCAGGTATGTCTATGGGTGGAGCACCGGCCGGACCTGCTGGAACTGGAAAAACTGAAACCACCAAAGACATGGGACGAGCCCTGGGTAAATTGGTCGTGGTATTCAATTGTTCGGATCAAATGGACTTCAGGGGTTTGGGAAGAATTTACAAAGGTCTTGCTCAATCCGGCTCTTGGGGCTGCTTTGATGAGTTCAATCGAATTGAGTTGCCTGTGTTATCAGTGGCAGCCCAGCAAATATAGTAAGACCAATAAGAACAGCTATTTCCCTTTGAAAGGATAAATATTGTGTTTTGCATTCCAGCATTGTGCTCACTGCTCGAAAAGAGAAGCGAACTAGTTTCATATTTAGCGACGGCGATTTGGTGTCGCTCAATCCGGAGTTTGGTCTCTTTATAACCATGAACCCTGGCTATGCAGGTCGACAGGAGTTGCCAGAAAATTTGAAAATCATGTTCCGCACTGTTGCCATGATGGTGCCTGATCGGCAAATTATCATTCGTGTCAAACTTGCTAGCTGCGGTTTCAAGGAAAATATTGTCCTTTCTCGAAAATTCTACACTTTGTATAAACTGTGTGAAGAACAGCTCTCGAAGCAGGTGCATTATGACTTTGGTTTGAGGAATATCCTCTCGGTGTTGCGAACCCTGGGAGCGCAGAAAAGGGCGAACCCCCTGGATACTGAAGAGACAATCGTCATGAGGGTCTTGAGAGACATGAATGTTTCCAAACTCATCGACGAGGATGAAGGCCTATTTTTGTCTCTAATTGAAGACATGTTTCCTGGCATAAAACTGACACAAGGTGTGTACAAGGATTTGCAAAAAGCAATTACAAAGTGCTCTGAAGAACTGGGATACGTTAATAACCCGGAATGGAATTTGAAAGTGGTTCAACTGTATGAAACGTCGTTAGTGAGGCACGGCCTTATGATGATGGGACCCACAGGATCGGGCAAGACCAGTTGTACTCTAACTTTGCTGAGGTGCTTCACAGAAATGGGAAACCCTCATAAGGAGATGAGAATGAATCCAAAAGTAGGCTGGACAATTAGTTTTTTGTTATAGTTTTTCCTGAAGTTTTTGTTTTCGTTAAGGCAATTACGGCTCCGCAGATGTTCGGTCGTTTAGACGTGGCGACCAACGACTGGACAGATGGTATATTCTCGACATTGTGGCGACGAGCCCTGAAAATCAAGAAGACCGACTATGTTTGGATTGTGCTTGATGGGCCGGTCGATGCAGTTTGGATTGAGAACCTCAATTCTGTTCTGGATGACAACAAAACCCTGACCCTGGCAAACGGTGATCGTATTAAGATGGCTGAGAACTCAAAGTTAACCTTTGAACCAGACAACTTGGATAACGCCTCTCCTGCAACTGTCAGTCGCATGGGAATGGTGTTCATGAGCTCGTCAGTACTCAAATGGACCATATACATGGAAGGTAGCTAGATTCCTTGATATAAATTCTTTTTCACATTCCAGCTTTTTGCTTAGCTTGGGTTCGCAAGCGTAATGCTCAAGAAGCTGAAGTGTTTAGGCGATGCTTCGCGGCCATTTACGATGATGTCCACATGTTTATGCAAACAAAGCTTGTCGCTAAAATGAAGATCCTCGAAGCGATCTACATCAAACAAATGCTCGAGATTATGGATGGTCTCTTAATGGACGAGGCCAATCGCCAAGAAAGGTTCCTCGAAAGGGTGTTTTTGTTCTCTCTTATGTGGACCATCGGTGCAGTCCTTGAGATAGCCGAAAGGGAAAAGTTGGAAGAATTCATATTGAAGCATCCTTCGAAATTGAGTGAGTCTGTTTGAATATGACCTATTTAGGGCCATAGTTGAATGCGGAATAAAAATTTTAAAGGGTGGCCCAAAAAGCAGCCGACTGAGAATATTTTCGAATTTTATGTCGACGAATTTGGCAACTGGCAGCATTGGAGTACACGAATTGAAAAATTCGTTTACCCTGAGGACAGTATTCCGGAATTTTCATCCATTCTGGTGCCCAATGTCGACAATGTTCGTACAGCCTTTTTGATCCACAACATGGCGAAGCAAAATAAGCAAGTGCTCCTCATTGGTGAACAGGGCACAGCGAAGACGGTGATGATCAAGAGCTACATGGCTGGGTACGATCCGGAATTTCACTTATCGAAATCATTTAATTTTTCGTCAGCAACCACGCCAAATATGTATCAGGTAAATCTTTATTGACCACTTGAGTTCACCAAGCCTAATTTTCTTACTTCCAGCGCATCATTGAATCATACGTGGAGAAACGAGTAGGCACCAGTTACGGGCCGCCAGGACAAAGATCTATGACAATATTCATCGATGACATCAATATGCCAGTGATCAATGAGTGGGGCGATCAGATAACCAACGAAATTGTTCGTCAAATGATCGAGCAAAAAGGATTTTACTCTCTAGAAAAACCTGGTAAGCTTCCATCGATGTAACTGATAGGATGCTTACAAATTCGCCCTCACATCTAGGTGACTTCTCGACCATTCTGGACATCCAGTTGCTAGCTGCTATGATACATCCAGGCGGCGGACGTAACGATATTCCCAATCGTTTGAAGCGCAACTTTTCGATATTCAATTGTACCCTGCCCAGCAATAATTCCATGGATCAGATCTTCAGTAGCATCGGAGAGGGATACTTTTGTTTGGCTCGATTCAATGAAGACATTGTGAATGTAGTTCCACTTCTGGTTCCATTAACTCGAATATTTTGGCAAAACATCAAGGTCAAGATGCTGCCGACACCAGCTAACTTTCATTACGTTTTCAATTTGCGAGATCTCTCAAGAATATGGGAGGGCATATTAAAAATTGCACCTGAGGAATGTGAATCCGTGGCAACGCTGATTAAGGTGGGTTTAACAGACTTTAAATGTTTATTTTCCGTTTATGTAAAAATTTTCCGTCTAGCTGTGGAGACACGAATGTACGAGGGTGATCGCTGACCGTTTTACAGATGAAAAGGATAAAATATGGTTCAACGATCGTATTCGTAGAGACGCAAGGACTTACTTGAATGACTTCTTTGAGTTTTATTCGGATGAAGAAACTTACTTTGTGGACTTTTTACGAGACCCACCGGAAGTCGGTGAAGACGATGAAGATGTGTCACTGGATCCGCCAAAGATATATGAGGAAATACCTAGGTAACTGCGTTTCGTCTTCTAAAACTTAAAACGATTTTCATACTGTCTTTATCTCTCTCTCACTTTCTTGTTTTAGTCTCCAATTGACCAAAGACAAAGTCCTATTTTATATGAGACAGTTCAACGAGCAGATTCGTGGATTTACCATGGATTTGGTGTTTTTCCATGATGCGTTGGTTCATTTGATTATTGTCTCTCGAATTCTTCGAACGCCCAGGTTTGTACAATGGATGTTGAGCCTTTGATTCATATACATACATATTTTTGGTTTTGCCATTTCAGAGGTAATGCACTTTTGGTCGGTGTTGGAGGGTCTGGCAAGCAGAGTTTGACACGGTTGTCTTCATTTATTGCGGGCTATAAATTCTTCCAAATAACATTGACACGAGCCTATAATGCAGGAAATTTGGTTGAAGATTTGAAATATTTATACAGAACTGCCGGGTTGGAAGGAAAAGGAATTACGTTCATTTTCACAGACAACGAAATTAAGGATGAATCATTCTTGGAGTATATAAATAATATTCTAAGCTCAGGAGAGATCGCTAACTTATTTGCCAAGGATGAAATTGGTGAGGATATTTTTTAATAAGTTTCTTTGAGGAGCTGTTTTATGTAAGTAACTCAGTTTTTTGACAAACCGCTTATGCGCTGCTAATTTTAAAACATCACCTAAGAGCGAACTGTCTTAGAGAAGGTTAATCTGCGTGCATTGCCAATGTGTAGTTGTTGATTTGACCAACGTCACTGTAAAGTGTGTGTTGTCAGTTGGCGCATGCTGACTATCAAATTAATCACCAAAAAAAAAGCATATCATTTTTTTTTTAGCAAAAACTATGATCCAACAGCCCGTGCTTTAAGAAAGATGTCAAAAGTTATTAAGTATCACAAAGTTATCTTGCCAACAAAACCCTTAATCATGCTCAACCATGCTCAACCTTTTCCCCTGCAAGGTCGGGGTTAGAATAGCCTTGAGGTAAGGTATGCCTGTCGTAAGAGCCGACTAAAATCCACCGGAAGAAGTACTCTTTAATGTTTTAATGGATGCTGTCGATGCTGCCCCATTTGGGGCAACTTTTGGCAGTAAGGTTTAAACTTATAGACAAATCTGAAGGTAAAATCAGAATCCAGAAGCGTCTGTCACACATTGTGCGGCTCACTGGTAGGCGTCTGTCTAAAATGCCGGCTGTACTTAAAAATGAAAATAGAAGTGACTTACCTATTTCTCATAAAGACGACTAGTTGAAAAAAAATGGCAATGAACAAAACGAAAGATTTGATTACCCCAGGTGGCAGCCCAGCTATACTGGACAATCCACTCTCTTCGGAAGCAGGCTCTACAGATTCTGGGGAGAGCCTTTTATTGCTTATAAATCCTTTTGAGAAAAGGACAAAACTAAATCGATCACCAACGCCTAGATTGAACATATCCGGAAAAAGCAGTCCACCGGTAAGCCAGGACTCAGTAAAATTTAAGAGCTTAGCAAAGGAGAATAATAATCCTAAAATGGAAGTTGATTCTCTGCCAAAAGAAAACGAGGATATTAAAAATACTAGTGTAACGAAAGACTGTGAGGTAACGAAAGAGTGTGTAACACCGAACCGACCAGCAGTCGAATACTTTACGGACGAGGACGAACTTGCAATTGAGACCGATTCAGTTTTAATGAAAAGGTCTAGCAAGAAGCGTAAAGCGAGTTCCTCTCCCGAAGTAATACAAAACGAAAAAAAAGCCCTCTGGCTCAAACAAAGCTAAACCAGAATCGAAAATTCGTCCACCTCCCGCAATAAACATCGTGGGGAAAGCAGACTTCGGGAGATTGCGCAACCTTCTTGCAAACACTGTGAGAACAGAAAACTATAAGCTTGCCAGGCACCGAAATAACGTGTGGAAAGTATACGTTGACAACGCCGATTCCTATCGAGTGGTATACTTATCAAAATAAGTACGAAAAACCACTGCGAGTCATAATAAGGGCGCTACACCGATCATGCACAAAAGAAGACGTTGTAAAAGACGTAAAAACTAAAGGCCTTAAAATTATTGATGCATCAATATCATTTAAAAGGAAAATAGCAACGCACAGAAGGAGAAAGAGACACTGTGATCAGACGCGGCCTTCCAATTTTTATGCTCTCCTATAAAGGAGTATGTATATCGTTTATGCTCTATGAGAGCATAAACGATATTTATAAAATAAAAATGATACTAAACATCAGGGTTAAAATCGAACCCATGCGAAAGGGCAATAGACTGATACCACAGTGTAAGCGATGCAAAGAATTCAGGCACACAAGTGCCTACTGCCAAAAAGAACCACGTTGCGTGAAATGTACCGGAAAACACCTCTCAACAGAGTGCAAAGATGACATGAACGCTGCAGCAGTTTGCACCAATTGCAACGGAAACCACCCCGAAATTATCGAGGATGCGAAGTAGCCATAGAGCTGTAAAAGGGACGAGAACCTCTTAAGGAAAATATTCGAGGTCAGAAACCAAGCCCTGGACGTCCAAAAACTGCTGAAACTCCTAAGCCAAAGACGTCAAAGCCGATCAAAAGTGCGAGATTGGCAAAGGAGGCGTCGACAAAAGGCGTAAAAGCTCCACAAAAGAGCGGCGCCAGTTCAAGTGCAGCGGAAAAACCGCCAATGGTCGGAGCGAAATCATACGCACAGGTTGCGGCAAACGAAAACAAGGCAAGATCGTTAGTTAAAACTTTCGTTAGTTAAACTCCGAAAGACAATAAGCAAACTTAAAAATAATAAGGCCCCGGGTTACAACCTGATCACTGGCGAAATATTGAAAGAACTACCAAAAAAGGCACTAGTCAAACTACTTTATATGATAAACGCTTCTCTTAGACTTCTATACGTTCCAGGGCAATGGAAAGTTGCTGAAGTCATTATGGTAGTAAGTCAAATGATAGATATAAGCTTGAAATATAAGCTACGGCAAAACTTGCCGGAAGACATGTTTAGAATATTGAAAAACTATCTTGAAAGCAGACTCTTTCGTGTTAGGTGTAGTACTGAATACTCGAGTTTCAAGCAAATTCAAGCTAGAGTACCTCAGGGAAGTGTCCTCGGTCCGACCCTGTTCCTGCTCTACACAAGAGACATACCTCTAGATAACGAGATTCTGGCCCCTGGCCACGTTTGCGGACGATACGGCCATCCTGGCAACAGGTGAGTCAGTCGAGTCATCAACGAGAAACCTCCAACGAGCATTGGACAGAATTTGTGTCTGGACGAAGACTTGGCGAATCACGAGAACAAGTCTACGCATGTGAATTTTACTTACAGAAGGGTTAACAATTTACCTCTGTTCATAAATTCTGCACAAATACCTTATGCAAATGAAGCGAAATATCTAGGGATGACACTGGACGCTAAACTAAGGTGGAAACCACACGTAAAGAAGAAGCGTGACGAGCTCGAGATTAGGCTCAGGGAAATGTATTGGCTTATCAGAAGATTTTCGAAATTAAGCATATATAACAAACTGCTCTTGTACAGGCAGGTGTTAAAGCCGTCCTGGACATACGGTATACAACTTTGGAGTTTTGCCAAGCCGAGCAACATGTCCATGTTGCAGACTTTCCAAAACAAGACACTAAGAGCAATTGTGCATGCTCCATGGTAAATTAGGAATAGTGATATTCACAGAGATTTAGGAATAGCTACTGTGAGCAAAGAAGTAACAAGCTTTGCTCGAAAACTAAATGCTCGCCTCCATGTTCATCGCAACAATGAAATGATCCGTACTCTTAACGAGACTCTTAAGGATGTCAACAACGAGCGACGACTACGAAGAACAAGACCCTTCGATCTAGCGTAGGGTGAAGCCGCACGAGCGAACGGTTTTAGTAGGTGCAATCACTGGATAGCAACCTACCCAATGCGATCAACACTACGGATACGGAAGCGTAAACTACTTGTTAAGTTAACTTAGTTGTAGTCAAGAAGAATTATGAGAGAGCGAAAATTTAATACTTCACAGTATTCCGTTCTGGCAGTTTTCATAGTGTCTCTCATAAATGGGTGGTTTTTTAGCACGCGGAAATTGGGCATAACCAATATCGGCTACTTCGGTATTATATACCTGCTATACTGGGCGTATTGGTATCTTTGAAAAATTTTGGAGTTTTAGCCTCCGTCTGATTTTTTTTTATAATAATCCGCTTTTTTTTGTATGGACTACGAAAAATCCATAAAGATTGAAATCCGATGTGACTTATTGTGAGTAAAATAAATGCACAAAAATATTTGGGAAATTTTAGCGAACTTTGAAGGATCAGAAAATTTTGAGATTTGACTCGAAAACTTCAAAATATTTTCAAAAACGGGTTTTCAAGATATTCTGGTAGGTAGGTAATAGCAAGCGAATGGAACCTAACATTGTGTGCCCAATCCTCAAAAAAAACTCTGAACTGTCATCATTTTCGGATGCCGCTTATCCTTTAAAAGGCGGAGCGAGGGTGGCTTAATGGTCCTTCCATCTTTCTCGATCCTCCGCCACCAACTCATGAGACTCCGGCGCAATCCCCAGGCGGGACTCAGAGAGGTTCTTTACCTGATCCCACCACCTGTTTCTTGGCCTACCAGGGGGGCGACGCGCTCGCATCTCGGCTAGCATGACCTGTCTAGGAAGTCTGTAATGGGGCATGCGAGCAACGTGTCCAAACCATCAAAGAATCGATCGCTCCACTCGGAGAAGTAGCTGCTCAACATTAAGATTCCCACGAATACTGACGTTTCTCACTCTATCCCTTAGAGTAACATTAGCAACGCACCTCAGGAATCTCATTCGGCAGCTTGTACCCGCGATCTAATTCTTTCGGTCATTACCCAAATTTCATGACCATAGATGAGGGTCGGAACGAACACTGAATTAAAAACTGAGATCTTTGCTTTCACTCCAAGCTCATCTTTCCTGATGACCGGCCGGCGCATTTCCTTAACTATTGCTCCAGCTTGGCCAATTCTACAGCTGATTTCAGAGAAAACCCATGAATTCCAAACCTATTCACTATCTTTTCATCGTTTTCAGTGCAGCTTATGACAGCGAATGACTGTGAGTCTGCATCTGCTCTGACCCTGCCTGCTCTGGAACTTGCCTTGGCGGTTGACGGAAACTGTGCGTACGATTTCGCCCAACAAGTGGCTGTTTTTCGGCTCAACTGAACCACGTTTATACTTTTTTTAAAATCTAGTCCTTTTGATCTACCCGATCAGAGTCTTTGGAGTCTTAAACAGGGGGTTCAAGGTTCTTTTCAACTTTAATTACGTTGTCTACGCAAATCAGTCTCATTAAAAGCAGTCCATTCAAAGGACTAACATATTTCCAGAATAAGAAATAATACTATTGACATTTTCAGATAGTATTAACTCTGACATATATTCATGCATGACTAAACTTTTCGGTGGCGTATACGTAACATTTTTGACCAATGCGTTCGGAATTCGAAAAGTGGTTAAAATTTAAGCATCATTGAAACTAAAAGCTTCTACGGCACATTTTTTATTGGCATAGAGACAGGGCTATGGTCAGGACCATTATGCGGCTTATGTTGCTCCGAGTTTAATTTTTCTATCCTTTCTCTTATTCATAGTTTTAAACCTCACTTGTGCTGCCTGAGATGGAGACCGAGATGGGTTAGTGTCCCATACCTCAACGTTAAATTTAATTGGATTTTATAATTACGTGTTTTAAATAGACAGCCATATTTTAAGGGATTTTTTGAGCTTATTCTTCGTGTTCGGTAAACAATCTGAATAATTGATTGTCCTTTACGGATCTTCAAAATATTTTGTGTGGCAATGCAACTACAGTAGCTCCTGAGATATTTAGAATAAGAACGTTCCCTGGTTTATTATAGGATCGGTGTTCTTCTTCTTAAATTTTTATACAGCTAATTTTTATACTGAAAGCTGAAACGAACGACATTGGCTTAGTATTCTGGCTAGGTCCTTGCGGTTCCGCTCTTATAAGATGGACACTTTTTACGCTCATTGCATTTAAAAGTTTGCAGCATTGGAATGAAAAAAAAAAAAAAAACTATTTGTCTTTAACGCTAATAACGCTAACTTATCAATTTTAGATGAAATTTACAGTGAAATGATCCCTGTTATGAAAAAGCTTCATCCTCGAAGGCCACCCACTCAGGACAATCTCTACGACTTTTTCATTTCACGAGCAAGATACAATTTACACATAGCCCTGTGCTTTTCACCGGTTTGTATTTCCTTAAAAACTTTCCACTGTTCAGAGAGTAATATGGCCTTTTCGAAATTCGTCACAGATCGGAGAAAAGTTCCGTGGTCGATCACTCAAGTTTCCTGGTTTGATATCTGGTTGCGTTATTGATTGGTTTCAAAAGTGGCCCGAAGATGCTCGCGTGGCTGTGTCTCGACATTATCTCAAGGATTTCGAGATCGTTTGCACGGAAAACGTTAAGGAGCAGGTTATTCAGATTATGAGCACGATTCATGAAACAGTGTCTGCTGCGTGTATCACGTACTTTGAACGATTCAGGCGCTCAACCTTTGTGACACCAAAATCATTGATCTCGTTTTTGGAAAGTTACAAAAAGCTCTACAAAGACAAGCGTCAAAATATCATCGTGATGTCGGACCGAATGTCATCAGGCTTGGATAAACTAGACGAGGCTGGCAGCTCAGTAGAAATCCTGAAGCTTGATCTGATCGAAATGAACAAAGTGATTGAAATTGCTTCCGCAGAGGCGGAGGTCGTCCTGGAGACTGTAGCCAAGTCAACCGAAGCTGCTGAAAACATAAAAGCCGAAGTGGCTGTGAAAAAGATACAAGCCGAAGAGCTGGTTATCCTTATTTCGGCTGATAAGGAGGTAGCCGAAGCGAAACTGGAAAAGGCTAGACCTGCTTTGGAAGAAGCTGAGGCCGCATTAAAGGTAAGTTTGAAAAGCTTTTAAAGCAGCTTACAAAAAGAGTCTCTTTCTTTTAGACTATAAAAGCCGCAGATATTGCAACCGTACGTAAACTGGGCAAGCCACCTTACTTGATCACCCTCATTATGGATGCAGTACTCCTTCTGTTTAGGAAGCGTGTCAAGCTTGTAACTCCAGATGCGGAAAAGCGATTTTTGCTATCATCCTGGGATGAGTCTCTTAAAGTCATGGCTGATACTGCATTTCTTCGCAAGATCGTTGAATATCCAACCGATATCATTAACGCCGAAATGGTAGACCTGCTTATTCCTTACTTTGAATATAGGTAAGCAAACTTGTAACGCCTATGTGTTAAAAAGGGCTTTTTTACAAAATTCTCCTCCCATATAGTTTGTATACTTTTGATGCAGCGAAAGCAGCTTGTGGCAATGTTGCTGGTTTGCTTTCGTGGACTATTGCCATGTCCAAGTACTTTGAGGTCAACAAAGAAGTCCTACCGCTAAAGGCTAATCTAGCAATTCAAGAGGCTAAACATCGCAAGGCTTCTGCAGACTTGAAAGACGCTGAGGACATGCTGCAGGCGGCTGAAAATGAGCTGGCCGAAGTGCAAAAGAAGTTCGACGAAGCTCAAGAAAAAAAGAATGCAGTGCTAGCTGAAGCTAAAAAGTGCCAAGACAAAATGGACGCAGCGACAGCCCTGATCGGAGGCTTAGCCGGCGAAAAGATTCGTTGGACTGAGCAGATATCACAGTTTAAGAGCGAAACCGATCGGCTGGTTGGAGACATAATCTACCTGACAGCGTTCCTGTCATATACGGGTCCCTTTAACCAGGAATACCGAATCGACTTGCAGGATGCCTGGTTTAAGGGACTTTTCGAACGAGCAATACCTCTTTCGGCAAATATCAATATCATCGACAGTCTGACTGATCGAACTCAGATCGGTGAATGGAATCTGCAGGGATTACCGTCGGATGATCTATCGATTCAGAATGGTATTATAGCGACGAAGGCTGTTCGCTTCCCATTGCTCATCGATCCACAGTCGCAGGGCAAAGCTTGGATCAAACAGAAGGAGAAGGAGTTCTCACTGATCGTGACATCACTCAATCACAAATATTTCCGAAACCACATTGAAGACTCCGTTTCATTGGGTTTGCCAGTGATTATTGAAGATGTTGGCGAAGAGTTGGATCCCTGTTTGGACAATGTTCTGGACAGGAATCTACTTAAAGTCGGAACTACGTTCAAAATTAAACTCGGCGACAAGGAAATCGATTACAATGATCAGTTTCGCTTGTATATTACCACCAAACTGCCAAATCCAGCATACACGCCTGAAGTATCGGCTCGCACGTCAATCATTGACTTTACAGTGACTATGAAGGGACTGGAGGACCAGCTCTTGGGACGTGTCATTCTCTACGAGCGCAAGGAACTCGAGGAAGAGCGTACAAATCTGGTTGAAACTGTCACAGGAAATATGAAGAAAATGAAAGAGCTCGAGGCCAATCTACTGCATAAGCTCTCGACGATCGAAGGCAGTTTACTGGACGACGTCAGTGTTATTGAGGTCTTGAACACTTCCAAGAACACAGCCATTGAGGTAAAGGAGAAACTTGAGATTGCACGGATCACAGAAACCAAAATTAACAGCGCCCGTGAAGAATATCGGCCGGTGGCGACTCGCGGCAGTGTGCTCTATTTTCTAGTCTGCACAATGGCTATGGTGAATGTGATGTATCAGACTTCGTTGGTGCAGTTCTTGGAAAGATTCGATGCCTCAATGGCGCAGTCGAAAAAGACTCATGTAACACAGCAAAGGATTCGGCGGATCATTAAGTACCTGACCTTTGAAATTTACAGGTACAAGTCACGGGGTCTTTACGAGCATCACAAGTACCTGTTTGTTTTGCTCATAGCTCTCAATATTGACCGCCAGCTGGACAACGTGTCCTACGACGAATTTCAGAACTTCATTAAGGGCGGAGCAGCGCTTAACCTCAATGATTGCCCGCCGAACCCATTTAAATGGATCACCGATGAGACTTGGCTGAATCTCGTGCAACTATCCCGTCTTGGTCAATTTTCGACCATTCTCGAAAAGGTAAGCGGCAATGAACGAGGCTGGCAAAACTGGTTCAAGAAAGAGAATCCCGAAAGTGAAACCATTCCGGATGGATTCAATAATTTAGATCCGTTCCGAAAGTTGTTGCTTGTACGATCGTGGTGCCAAGATCGAACGATCGCACAAAGTCGAAAGTACATCGCCAATTCCCTGGGTCAACGCTTTGCCGAGCCTATAAATCTCAATTTCGACGAGCTGCTAGAAGAGAGCAAGCCCCTTACGCCGATCGTATGCTTTTTGTCGATGGGCTCAGATCCATCGCCAAATATCGAGGCACTGGCGAAAAAGAATGAAGTAAAGTGCTATTCGATCTCGATGGGCCAAGGACAAGAGGTTCATGCGAGGAAACTTATTGCTTCTTGCTTGGAAGAGGGTGGTTGGGTTCTGTTGCAGAATTGCCACTTGGGGTTGGAGTATATGCATGAGCTAACCGTGCAACTATTGGAGCTGGAGAAGAACGGAACTGGTTTCACTGATAATTTCAGAGTTTGGATAACAACCGAGCCGCATGATGCCTTTTCCATCAGCTTGCTGCAGCTATCAATTAAGTTCACCAACGAACCACCTGCTGGCATCCGAGCTGGTCTACAACGCACCTATGGAAATTTATCTCAGGACTTCCTGGACTACAGCCAGTCAGTGTTCTATCACCCACTAGTGTTTGGCATATCGTTCTTGCATTCTGTCGTTCAGGAGCGTCGTAAGTACGGACCACTTGGGTGGAACATACCCTATGAGTTCAACTCGGCTGACTGGTATGCCAGCTGCTTGTTTGTACAAAACCATCTCGATGACTTGGATCCTCTGCGTGGCATAAGTTGGAGCACAGTACGTTACATGCTGGGCGAAGTGCAGTACGGTGGCCGAGTAACAGATGACTACGACAAGCGATTGCTCAACACGTTTGCTAGGGTGTGGTTCTGCGATGACCTGTTCGCTGAAACATTCCAGTTCTATAAGGGTTACAAAGTGTTCACCTTCAAAACCAAGGAGGAGTACCTGGACGAAATTTATACTATGAAGTCAGTGGATCCTCCACAAGTTTATGGATTCCACTCAAACGCTGACATCACTTTCCAGACAAATACCACCAAATCGATTTTGGACACCATTGTGTCCATTCAGCCAAAAGGTAACGCCTAAAATTAAGGTATACCGTTCCAGGGCCTTACTTTGTTCTTTTTAAAGAGTCCTCCACGGGAAGCGGGGAAACACGTGAAGATAAAGTGGCAAGAGCCACGAAAGATATGTTAAGTAAAACGCCCATGCCGTATGATCTGTTTGAAGTTAAGGAACGACTTAAGGTTATGGGAGCCACCGGCTCAATGAATATCTTTTTAAAGCAGGAAATCGATAGAATGCAAAAGGTTTGTGGTCAAAATTAAGAAGACATCCATTATTTTTCTGTATCTTTTAGATAATAATCCTGGTCCGAATAACGTTAAAGGATCTGCTGCTGGCTATTGAGGGAACCATAATTATGAGTGAACAACTGCGGGACGCATTAGACAACATATTCAATGCAAGAGTACCGACTGTTTGGCAACGTGGAAGTTGGCTTTCGTCTAGCTTGGGCTTTTGGTTTGGCGAATTGTTGGAGCGAAACAATCAATTCCAGGGTTGGTGCTTCGGGGTAAGTTTACATATTTTCAAAGAAAAAGATATCCACCTTCTAGAAAACTCAACAGAGCAGTCGTCGGGATAGGCGAGAGAGAAGCAAGGTCTGAAAATTTATGTGACACCACTTCGACGAGAGGGAGATATTATTGTCTTCAAAGGTATTTCTAGACCATATTAATATACATTGTGTCTGGAGTCTAGACACAGCTTAACAAAAGTTGGAGTATTGGCTCCCCTTATAAAGCTCTGTCAGTGCTAAAAATTTGAATGAAAAAAGCATATCTTTTTGCGCATCTATATTTAGACCTCTTTTCTTAAACAACAAAACTGGGTTATCGTTGAGTTGGGTTGAATTGAGTCTTATGAGTGCACCTACATGAGCGACCATAGTTATCCTTTAAGGATGTTAGGATGCGGGTCAGTCAGATGCAGACGAGCTTAGATGGCTGCGATTAAAACATATTGATTTCCTACCGAAGACGCAGAAGACTTTGACAAAGATGAATTTTTTTTGGCCTCCTGCATAGAGCCAATATGGAGCATAGTCCGGAATACCATGCCAAAGTTGTGTTCCGTGACTTCAATGCTAAGATCGGAAAGGGAACATCATTCACGTAATAACGATAGATAACTGCAACCGACCTGTAGATTGTAACACTGTAATAAGCAGCGCTAAGTTTCCAAGGCTAAGAATCCACAAGGCAGCCTACTGGAGTTCTGTAGACGGTCCAACCGCCAAGCAAATAGATCATGTACTAATCAACGCAAGGCACACATCTAACATCTTGAATGTGTAGACTTTCCGAGAGGTAAAAATGTCGACTCTGACCCACTTCCTTGCCGTGGCTAAATTAAGAGCTCGACTTTCCAACGAGAAGAAACTTTGACCCGCCCAGAAAAAGAAACACAATTTTGCATGACTTGGAGCACACCCGGAGTATCCAGAGCCTTTAGAGAACTCTCAAGCGAGAGACTCCCCGCTTTGAACTCACTCTCCTTAGACGTCAACAACCGTGGTTGTGTGTGGTTGCGTACAAAGGGAAAAAGTTACAAGATGCATATGCCATGACGATGAATAAAACAAAAGCGTTTAAAGAGAATCGCTCCCAAAGAAAGGATGGGAAAAAAGTAAGTGCCTTGATAGAAGACGGCCTACACAATCTCCCAGCTCATTAGGTGATCGAAGAGTCTAGCAACAAAAAAAGACCAGAAACTTCTATGAAATGGACAAGAAACTTGTTTTTGACGCGAGCTCTTCGAAATAGCGAAAAAGCCTAGTGTTTAAGCAATTTTTCCAGCAGATGCATGGGCATCACGTGTAGAGTGAGTGAAGAAACTGTGCAAGAAGTAAACAAAAGTCTGGTCGAACTAGAGAAAGTCGTACAATTGAAAAAGTTAGCTTTTCTATTAAAAGGCTTAAGAAACAAAGAGGACGCCGGCTCTACGGTGACTTACCTGCGGAGCTTTTGAAATATCGAGGTGATGTTATGGTGGGGTAAATGCAAATAAATAAACTGTGCCCGATGACCGCAGAAACAGCTTAATTTGCCTGTCTTTAAGAAAGGCTATCATATGCCTTGGAAAAACTAAAGAGGCATCGCATACCCTTGCTAAATGTCGTCTTTTTTGCAGAGGAAGCTAGAAATCTTTCAAAGACGATTTCGAGCCCGTACTCAGTAACAGTATGGGGTTTCTACCGAGTAAGCCCACCTCGGATCTTACCCCTGATCCTCGCGGCACTGACCGCAAACATTTAATCGCGAGGGTCCCCCCTCCTGTCTTGCATATTCGGCTCATTCACGTTGGCAGCAACTTGCGCTGCAGTTCGTTGTCGTTCGTGTCCTCGTTGTTCTTTCATGATGGTCGACACTGTTACACTAACTGCTTTCCAACCTTCCTGCGGGCTCACGTTTGAAAAAGTGTAAGCTCTACAAAGCTTTATTCTGTCAGTCCTATTTTATGTCGCCGATAACCAGACAAAGGCGATTAGCAGAGAATGAGAAATTAGGCCCGGCTCTATCGAAAAAAAAAATCTAGGCGATTTTAAGACCAAACCTTCGATCAAATGGTCGTGAAAACTGAACTTTTACGTGGTTAAACAAAACCTTGCCATTTGAGATCAAGAACGGGTTAATTAGGTTCATCAGAAATTTGTTCAAACTTCTGCGAAACATGCTGCGCAAAGCGCTCTCTGAAATCAGAGTCAGCATGCTGCAACCTTTCCCACCGTATGCGGGTCACCAGTCTTGGTTTTCTTCTGGGTGGCAAAGGAATACTGTCAGTGAAAAACAATTTACACAACACTAAGTGGTGACCAGTTGACGACTCAGCTCCCCTGAAAACTCGAACATAACAAATCATTCTTTGAACACACGATGGTACAACAAAGAAATCAATCAGTGACTTCTGATTTAAACTGTGCTTATACCATGTGTATTTGTGAATGTCTCTGTGTGGGAAAAAGGTGTTCATGATGGACAAGCCATATGCACAGCAAAAGTCCAACAACTTCCCTCCGTTCCTGTTTTGATCCGGGTCACCGTGCCTCCCAATCACACTCCTCCAAGTACTGTCGTCTGTACCCACATGTGCATTGAAGTCACCCATCAGGAGAAAGAAGTCCATTTCTGGCACTCTGTCTAGGGCAGCATCAACTTCGTTCAAAAAGGACTCATACTCTGGCTCTCGATTTGGTGCATAAACCTGAACCAGAGCCAGAGTCGATCGTTCAAGCTTAAGCTTTAAGATCAGAATCCTTCCCCCTAACGGAATGACATCGAATACATTTTCTGACAACCGCCTGTGCAGTCATGTGATTTGGGACGCCAGACCTGAAGAGCTTCCACCTGCATCGAAGTCTTTGCTTCCAGAACCCTTCCACTTAGTTGAGGAGATGCCAGTTGCATCGAGCTCATACTTTTTGGCCTCCTCAACCAGTTCAAGTTCCTTCCTCGTCAGCGACGAGACATTCCACGTACCAATTTTTGGAGTTGGTGCCGTTGTCGATTTGTAGAGTTTTCACCTAAGCCCTCATTTTGACTTGGCGCTGTCCCCCTCCGCCCCCCGTAATGGATAGCGGCACCATTGACGGGCTGCTCGTAACTTCTTCGGGTTAAACCCGGTCGGATGCCGAGCGGGACCTTCCGACCACCAAGCGCTTGCATGCTGACACTCCTCAGGCCTAGCTCCAAAGGGTGCCCTGGATTACCAGGATCAGCAAATATCCGAGGCTGTTTTCATTTTCCACCTATCCAGTGCTCGTTGAAGTTCCTCTTTGGATGATGCAAGGATGATTTTGCCATCCATCCAGTGCTCGTTGAAGTTCCTCTTTGGATGATGCAAGGATGATTTGGCCATCCTTGCATCACCAAAGAGGAACTTCAACGAGCACTGGATAGGTTTGCAGCCGTCTGTGGTGATGCTGGGATGAAAGTAAACGTGAACAAATCGGAAGTGATGGTTGTTTCCTGAACTCCTGTGCAGTGTACTCTGCACATAAATGGAGTTCCATTAAAACAGGTGGAGAAGTTTAAGTATCTCGGGGTCTTTTTCACGAAAGATGGAAGGAGTGATACTGAGAATTGGCCTTGGTCCTGTAGAATTGGCCAAGCTGGAGCAATAGTAAAGGAACTGCGCGGGCCGGTCATCAGGAAAGCTGAGCTTGGAGTAAAACCAAAGATCTCAGTTTTAATTCAGTGTTCGTTCCGACCCTCATCTATGGTCATGAAGTTTGGGTAATGACCGAAAGAATTAGATCGCGGGTACAAGCAGCCGAAATGAGATTCCTGAGATGCGTTGCTGGTGTTACTCTAAGGGACAGAGTGAGAAACGTCAGTATTCGTGGGAATCTTAATGTTGAGCAGCTACTTCTCCGAGTGGAGCGATCGATTCTTCGATGGTTTGGACACGTTGTTCGCATGCCCCATGACAGACTTCCTAGACAGGTCATGCTAGCCGAGATGCGTGCGCGTTGCCCCCCTGGTAGGCCAAGAAACAGGTGGTGGGATTAGGTAAATAATCTCTCTGAGTCCCGCCTGGGGATTGCGCCGGAGTCTCTTGAGTTGGTGGCGGAGGATCGAGAAAGATGGAAGGACCATTTAGCCACCCCCGCTCCGCGACCCTTTTAAAGGATAAGCGGCATCCGAAAATGATGATGATGATGGTAGGTTCATCAGGGTTAATTAGGGTTAATCAGTTTAACTTATAAAATTGTATAGTTTGGGCACAATTTGATGGGGATTCATCCTTACGATTTGTATTATATAAAGGTGCCTGATAATGTTTACCTGGCACCTAACATGAAATGATCATAGTGTAGTACCAGTCATATGATCACTCAATTTGTATTGTATTTGAAAAAGTTTTTATTCGGAGACGTAAAATAAAGAGACCAAACTTCCGACGAGTTCCTAAATTTTTTGCTCGGTTCACGGAGTTACAAGTGTCTAGTACTCGATAGTAATAAAGCATGCTTTCATCTTACAGAGTCGCCCGTCAGTGTTCTGGATGTCTGGCTTCTTCAACCCACAGGGATTTTTAACCGCAATGAAACAAGAAGTGGCCAGAGCTCATCAGGGTTGGGCCCTGGATCAGGTCACCATGCACAACGATGTTTTGCGTTTGTCGTTGGAAGAATGTAAAAAGCCACCCAAAGAGGGTGTCTACGTGCATGGACTTTTCGTTGATGGTGCTGGATGGGATCGCAAAACTTCAAAGCTAATCGAAGCCACGAATAAAGTACTGTATGTGGCAATGCCTGTTGTACATATCTATGCAGTAAATTCTGTTGCTCCGAAAAATCCAAAACTATACACGGTATCCTATGCAAAAATTGAATATCTTCAATTTCTATAATTCATTTTTTTTTTACTCTTTACAGTGTCCCGTTTACAAGAAAATGAACCGAACTGATTTGAACTATATCACACCGCTGTGGCTACCTTCGAATAAAGCGCCCGAACACTGGATCCTAAGAGGAGTTGCGTTACTTTGTGACATTAAATAAAGAAAATACGTTTTTTTTTTCTTTATAAATGTTTCTTTTTTTTTTTTTTATTTATTTTTTTTTTTACAAATGTTTAATGTTAATTAGTTTAATTGCTTAATATTTACACACCGACTTATTACAAAAATACGACTTATAGAAAATATGAGAAGAATAGTTCATTATTCGTCTATGGGTAGTTTTATGAAAGTATTTAGCGAACAAGTATAGATTTCTCGTTTCGATATGGTTGGTTTTAGTTTCTGCCTAATGCGTTTCCCGTACCCCATGCATTGCCAAATAGTCTGTTGCCACCTGTTTGTGGAACTGCTCGTTCTGATGGTGGAACTCCGAAGCCATGAACACCACCTGAAACATCGGGGAAGTACCTTTTTCTGTTGAAATAAAGAAGAAAAATATGATTAAAGGGAGAAAGCTTATTTGATGATGAATTAAAGAGAAGATTTTCTATGTTTTGTCTTGCCTACCCTAATCGACATATACGAGTGTGAAGCAGTGTTGAGTATGTTTAGATAAAAAGACGTTTACGTCTTGATAAAGACGTTTCTAAATTGAGACTTGAATGGACTCTGTATGTTTACGTTGTTTTCGAAAAACACGTACTCCCCGCTAACGCCCAAAACATTAAAGGACGTAAGCGGTGAGTACTTACTGCTAAGAGTCTTATTTTGAGTTCCAGAATTTCCGAACCAGCCCATGACCCCCCATGTGCTGTTAGATTCGCAGGATTTTAATATTTGGAATTTTCATATCTGGAATACCCGAATATCTGTGCTAACCAAAACACTATCTGATTTGCGGGATTTTGTAACCAAAATATTGAATTCCGCAATGTCAGTGTCAACACCCATGCTTTCATCGAGCATTAAAATTAATGGTGCTTAAGACTATCCTCTGAAACTTTTTACCGTGCAAAATAAGGGGTATGGAAGTTCCCTAAGTCGCCAGGAAACGCTGCCAGACGAGCAGATTTTTTTATTTGATTTTATACTGTCCTCGCGAGCAAGGGATTGGGCAACGTTTTAAATGCCGAACAGCCTACGATTGGAAACAATAAAATATATGAAAAGAAAAAGGAAGAGAGATGCTTGTGCACTTTTGTTATGAGTAGTTGTAGGTTGTATTGAATAGGAAAGACTAATTTTGGCAGGACATCTACCCTCTCGTATTACGGCTTATAACAAAACCCTTAGAACTTACGGTGCGTCCGAACCAAGGCTCCAGGGTGATCTGCGTAGTTTCGATCTTTAGCGAGAATTAAGATTGAATATATGAACGGCTGGAAAGCATTATGCTTTTTCGCAAGAAAACTGTTTTTTTTTTGTTTGGAAAAACAGTGATAAAAAAGTGACAGGCAAGAGACAATACGTCCGTCAGTGTTACAGTGAGTTCATTGACTACTTATAATTCCCATAAGTTGTTTGTAACGCCGGTTTTTGTATATTATTTAACAGGTTCATATAGTGCGCTACTAGGATCATCTGCCCAGACATGGGCGTTGTATTTCAGCTAAGGGCGAATAATTGCCTTTTGTTTAATACTCACATCAGACGGTGTAAAATATTTTTTACATGTTTTGAGAAAGCAATCTCAAATATGTGGTCATTCCAGCTTAAGTCACAGTTTATTGACATTGACACAAAATACCGAGGATGGACACCCTTTCGGTTTTGGCGATGCTTGTGCTGCCCATTGATAATAGCTGCGTGATGCGGTTTGGAGGAGCTTTAAACTTCTTTCTATTAAAAGAAACCTATGATCTTTTAACAGAAAGTATTTTAATGCTTTTGACATATGCTGTCGCTCCACTTAATTGTGGATAAGGCCACGTTTTTTTGGAGTGTTCGAAATAGGATCAAAAATGATTGCTACCCATGGGAAAAAGTAGAGTTTTGTGCCTTCTAAGAAAACTTTGTGCCACGATGGATATGAGCATTGCAAAGGTTTTTGACGGGGATGAACTTATGTCGTTTTCCTATATTTGCCTCCTTACCACCAGACTCTCGCCAAGTCGTACCATGAATTCTCTTTCAACTTGGTGCTATTAAACCTGTTATGGATAAATGATGAGCTCATAGGTTAAGGTTATGTAAAAAAAGAACCTGAGTGAAGTTATATTCGATAAAGTGAAAAGGTAGAACAATCTACGTTTCCAAAAACATTATAAAAATGCCTGGCCATTTGATCGTTTCCCTGGCAGCGTTCTAAATAATCGTACGGCCAGCCACTGTTATGTTTGTAGAATTGTAAATTGTTGTAACTTTTGAATACTTAACTTTTTTTCCTGGTGAAACAAGCGATTTCTTTGAAACAGCCAAGAAGGCTTTTAAAGTTTGTGCTCTGAAGAATTTGCCTAGACATTTTCTGCGACCACGCGTTATCAGATTGCATTCATACAGGTTGTGTGTTGTCATCATAGCAGATCACTGCAGGAACGGCAATTATCCGCGTCTGAAATTACGAGTCTTTTTCCGTGTTTGAGCAGCGGACAGTGCTTCTTTTAGGATTCCGACTAAAGTTTTAAACTTATCCCTGTTTGATTATATATGATCCTTAGATCATTTGCCCTCGAATAGTGGCTAGAGAGCTAGACTTGAACACCTTAGGTTGGTGTAGCAATTTGTTAAATCTAACTTAGTCTGAACGAGTTTTTCGTTTAAGCAATTGTCGGATAAGATGCCTTTTTTTCAGGATTTTTTAACACGATAACCGTGTTTTCGAGTCACTTAGCTCTCGACGAATAGAAATACCCTGCAAAAATAACAACTGTGAGAGGCCCATTATGTATCCGAAGGTAAAAACCAAAAGCTTTTCTGCTAACTAAGAAACTATCATCTACAAAAACCCTTGTAAAGTACGGTCTAAGTTGGGTAGGTACAAAAATAGTTGAGGCAAAAGTGTCTCCATTATGTTGGTTGATACAATTTATTTCTACATTTTTTTTCAACTTCTAAATACTGCTTAAGTTTAATCGACTCATTCTCAGTTTTTGTTGAGAATGATTCGATTATTGAAAAAAAAGAGTCGCAACATTTTCTAGTCAAATCCCCGAGATGTAGAGGCAGAGTAATAGATTAGTCTGAACAGCTTATACCCACAACTACAGTCAATCCCAATTAACAGTCCGATTTTAGAACATTCAAAGCGTTTGAAAGAGAACTTTTTCTAAAGAAATTGTTACATTCCCAAATCGTTGACAATACGATGGCAATAATAAATGGAAGAAGCTTTTATGTCCGTTAAGCATCGCTAATCACAAAGGCCACGTCATTCCTAATTCAGGTGTCTTGCGTTTAATACGGCTTTCTACTTACATTAATCCAGGTGTTTCCAAGAAGTCGTTTCCTCCAAGCTCCTGTGGATATTGGAACTTCAAAAAGTAGTACAAATGTCCAATGAGAATTCCCAACAATGAATCAAATCCCCTGCAAAGTACAAGTGTTTTCATTTAAAGACTTCTTGCCAGTAAAACCCAATTAGTTACTTACCCAGACGAGAGTATCAAGTTCACAGCTAACAACACCCATGGCAGGTACATAGCCTTGAATCTTGTACCGAACCAGAAATTCACAATTGCCTCCTTGTTCAGTTGGCACCAGACATACAACACAGCCAGGACCATGGGATCCATTAGGATGTACAAATTGAAAATTAAGCCGCTGATAGCACAGCACAACCATTGGAACATGAGCAAGAACAGGTAGTCACCTGGTCTCGACTTGAACGGATCACTCTCGAGGCGCAGAGAATAGTTGTACAGGAAATAGCAGTTAAGCATAAAATGGAATCCCGTGTTGGGCGACAGTGGATAGTAGAACAGTGAAGTTAGAAGTCGCCAAAGCTGAATAACGCCGCTATTGTTTTAGGATTGCCATGACATACAAATAAGAGTCTAAATAATTACCTGGAACTTTTTGAAAACCATGGTTTGGTCCAGGATCAAGTATGGCATCGGTAGGATGCCAAACCGGGCGAGGACACTAACACCGACTGTTGCTGTTAGCCAGATTTTCGTGAATCGGGGTACATTCTTGTACCACGCACCTAGGTCAGCCATTTGTGGTAATGAATTTGATAGAACTTGCTAGATCTGCGCTTTCTTTTTTAATTAAAGAATATGTGAAAAACCAACTATTTTATCCAATCGTGTACCGTATTGAACTTTTGGAACTAATCAAAATATCGAATGAGAAATTCGGGGCTCTTGTCATATTTGGTTGACAGCAAAAGCATAGAAAAACTACGTGTCTTTTCTGGTACAAAGTAAATTGTTAGTCTGGTACAATAATTATGCGGCGACATCTATATTTGAGAAGCTGAAAACGGAAATTATTGTAGTTTCCGGTGGATTCGCAACAGCTTTATTATTTGAATTTCCAACTATCCACGGAATATTTCTTTAAAACTTTCTGCCTTATTTAACTTTTAAAGACATAGTAGGGTACGTACAATGTAATGGGCCCCCGGTATTTACTTTTAATTTGTAAAACAATTAAAACGAAGGGTTGCTGAAAGTTAAACAAGAGTCAAAACCAGAGTTGTTCCACTACGTGTGGACTTACTGACTACATTTCAAGGTAGAAAATCTGGCTTCAAAAACGTCGACAATGCCAACAATATGTTAACAAATTGTTCACACACAAATCACAGAACATAAGATTATGCCGCCACTTTGTGGTCAACGGTTTCGAAGCAAAACAGATTAAAGACCTATGATTGATGATGGCCAGCACAGATGTGTAAGCAAACGATTTTATTTTACATGCACAGGAAGTGACATTTGCATCCCATGAAGTTTCAAACAAAAATGTCATAACAAACGCTCGTCGTAGTCTTTATATTCCATTAGTGCTCCCAACCGCTGTGATACACGAAATGTAAATGTAACGCAGGCTCAAGAAGATTTTAAATTTAAGGAAATAAACCTTAGTGAACTTAAGGCAATTTGTAAAAAAATGAATGCTAAAAGTGCTCAAAAATTAAATATCAAAATTATTCTCGATCATTTCGACATTTTTCGCTCAACATTAAATCGAATTGTCAATGAGTCATATAAGAGTGGCGAGTTCCCGCGAAATTGAAAGGAATCAATAACTGTGCCCCTACCTAAGGAAGTAGGTGTACAAACTTCGGATGAATTCAGACCAATTAACATGACCATTAATAAAGAAAATTGTCGCCAAAAGTGCGTATGAACAATTTTACACATTCGCCCTGAACAACATGCTGCTTATTAAGAATCATCCTCCGATTTTCCTATAGTTAAACTAAGATTAACCCCAGAAATAATTTTTTCATTGACCCGGATCAACTCTGGTGAATTCAGCATCAAATGGCAGCGACTTTGCGTGTTTCTGTGAAAAATGACATCTCAAAATGACTCGAACTTCTTTTCTTGTGTTTTAGCACGAAAGCATAATTTAAATAATATGTTAAAAGTTAATCCTAATTATTTTTTACAGTAGTATGTAAATAGTTTCAAACACTAAATAAATCAATCAATAGAAACAACCATGTCGAAAATGTATACAATTGCGTTTGACAGTTCTTAAGCCATAAACTAAATTGTTCCAGAAATTCTTGCAAAATTGCTACTATCTACAAATTTATGTCAAAAATTACGGAATAGCTGAATAGAACTATTAAAAAGTTATTCAGTAATTTACGCTTAAATCGACAATTATTGTGAGTATAGATATATAGTCCGAGCTCCCATAGCACTGGAAAATACGTCATAGAACACCTGTTTTTAATTAGGTGGAAAAAATAGAAAAACATGTCAGAAACAAAACAAAAATGGCAGACAAATGAATTTTTGTGCATATATATATTTTATGCATTTTTGAAAGCATTAAAAAAAAACAACGAACTTACGTCATAAGAACACCTCCGTCAAATTTGCACATTGAGAGCAAATTATACCATGCTGTCAAAAACAATGGTCTGCCTAAAAAAAAATGTTCTTTCTAAGGTCTGCCTCAACTTTTATTGACCTAAAATTTTGATGAAACTACATGACAGAACACCTTCTTAAGCTTCAGCCCTAAATGAAATTTGGCATGACCGCAATCTATCAAAACTGGTCTGCCATCAAAAAACCTTTATTTACTTTGTCAGACCTCACTTTGAAGGTACAACTCGCGGAATAGGTAAAAAAAATATAACCAGTAGGCGAATCAAAACACCTGTATTTTTCTGTTTTGGTAGCACCGCTTAAACCCTTCCCTATCTAGAAAAAATAGTTTGACACTGAAAACTTATTTGTTCTTGACGTTAGACTTAGTTAAGTTGCGTCACCGCTTAATTTTTCATCCTTCAAATTATTCTTGTCCTCGACCGCGAAAAACACCTTGGTTTTGCTTTTGTCAGAATTAAGGTCGACATCTTCTCCATCTTTTAGGTTGGTGTAAAATATACATATGCACAAAAATTCATTTGTCTGCCATTTGCATTTTGTTTCTTACATGTTTTTCTACCTTTTACACCTAATTAAAAATAGGTGTTCTATGGCGGACTAATACCTACTTCGCGGATCGAGAAATAACCTTTTTAAATTTTTAATTTTTTATTTAAAATTTTTAATTTTAAACAATATCAAAAAGTCAAAGTATAGTAGAAGTCAAAAAGTAGTAGGTAAATCTATAGGTATTCATCATCCGTTGAAATGAATAAATGAAAATTACATATTTGTAGCAAAGTTTTCGATCCTCCTACTTGAAGTGTAGGGCAGCCTATAATTAAAAAGGGAAATGCCACCCTTGTTGTTAAGTCATTTTTTTTTAAAAAAGAGTGTACATATATCCCCACTGGTCCTAACCACTCTCATTTTATTTATAAATTCTTAAGCACTGTTGCCAAATCTTCACAGCACTGTTGATTATATTTTAAGGCTATGATTATCATTTATCCGATAGGTACCAAAGAGGAAATTCACTGAATCCCAAAATTAAAATTATTCCCTGATTTGAATTCAGTACTCGACAAGCTAAAAATCTTCCGAATCAAGTCTATGGTTACGAATTACTTTATTAAGAGTTACAATAACACTCAAGTGCCTGTACCTGCTTTTCAGCCGAAAAAATATTTGTAACCAAATAATTTTCAATTCAAGGTATCTACGTAACCGGTAATAAAAAAAAGGATGGCCAAGACAGAAGTATGGGTAAGGTACTCAACGTTTATGCTAATGAAAAAAAAAGAAAAATTTGAAATCATAACTTATTGGCAAAATTCATCCCCGAAGGCATAAGGCCATAAATAACATGCATTGCTAGTCCCATATAACCTCATTGTTTTCGGAAAATTGGTATAAGTATTAATGCTTGTTCACTTTAAATTTAATATTCAATTCAAACCATCCTAAGTAATTTTTCCCAATACGCCGGTTGGAGCAATTCAGCAAGCAGCATCATCACCATTAATTAACATTGCCATAATAAAAGAACAGTGTCTTTGATTTATGTACCTATATCAGTTAGATTAAAGCAAAAATGCAAATCTTTAATGAAGGCATCTAAAAAACTTCGTTAACTTTTAAATTTAGCGCCTTTGGCTTTTCAGCCACACTTTTGTCATTAATCTTGTCATAAATTTATACCAATTAGCTGCGATAAATTTGAATAAGAACGTAGTCAAGCCCTTCTTGTACGACAAACTAAACTACTATTCGCATTCGTCTTCTTAATTCTATCGGTCACCTCGTAGCTCTATCTTTTAGTCATGTCAAGTTCGCATTAAAGTGCATTTAATTAAGCACAGTGAAACCGGAATCCGGAATTTGGTAGAAGGCCCACCGAATTTACAATTCCTTTCTATTTTGGTGTTACATTTTGCGCAATAAAAAGTAAATTCTTTATCAAAAACGATCAGACTGGCTGATCGTACCTCGACTATTTATTAACCAGGCACAGTTCATAGCTCAAAATAACACTCGTAAAATTGTTTTTTATAGGAAATTTTATGGGGGAAGCACCGACTTTAATTTTCATACAGATATTCACACACTTCAGATATTGGTGTTTATCACTATAAAAACTGTCACTTACGAAGCTGTTTTACCTTAAATACCAATTTTCGCGTTCATACAATGACATAGGCTATAGCCTGTGCCCTAGTGTTTACTGTTTAGCGTGAGCTAAATGAGCGAGGTCAATGACAGCCATGAGCGAGGACGCATGTTCAAACACCATAAAATGTAGACTTATATAAATATAATTTTTAAACAAAATAAATAAAACTTAACTATCAACTAATTTCAGAGAGAAAGCATAAAAACATGCAGTGAGCAAAAGGGAAGCAGAAATAAATCAATAAGAAAAAGGAAACCGAACATATATATTTTATATATATATTTTTTAATTCGCTCACTGTTCCACTTTTATAATTAGTTGGAGCATTCGAATCGTGGCAGGAGGGTAAAACTGTCTTAGCGGCACCCCTCAGTGGGCATGGCTATGCCCTTAGCCCAGTACTTCATTTGACTTTTGTTGGACATACCTACATATGTTTGAAAAAAAAGTACTTAAAAATTATGTGTGATGTGCTTATTGCATTGGACTCCAATTAAGTTTGGATTTTTTCTCTCCAAAATGGGAGTTTTTTTCTGCGAGTTGTACCAACTTCGTTTTATTGGTAGACTTTCACAGAGGCATCAAAAAAGTTGGATCCTTACCCTAATCCGCCCCTGGGCCCAATTCCACGATTATTCTGTCACTCGCTGTAAAAAAGATGTTTTTTTTTGGACACTAGGCCTGAGGCGTGTCAGCATGCGAGCGCTTGGTGGTCGGCAGGTCCCGCTCGGCATCCGACCGGGTTTAACCCGAAGAAGTTACGAGCAGCCCGTCAATAGTGCCGCTATCCATTAGGGGGGGGGGGGGGGGGGGGGGCGAAGTGGTACAGCGCCAAGTCAAATCAGCTCGATGCAACTCGCATCTCCTCAACTAAGTGGAAGGGTTCTGGAACCAAAGACTTCGATGAGGGGTGGAAGCTCTTCTGGTCTGGCGTCGCAAATCACATGACTGCACAGGCGGGTGTGGAGATACTCACAAGCCCCCGGTTGTCAGGAAATGTATTCGATTTCATTCCGTTTGGGGGAAGGATTCTGATCTTAAAGCTTAAGCTTGAACGATCGACTCCGGCTCTGGCTCAGGTTTATGCACCAAATCCAGAGTCAGAGTATGAGTCCTTCTTGAACGAAGTTGATGCTGCCCTGGACAGAGTGGCAAAAATGGACTTCTTTCTCCTGATCGGTGACTTCAATGCACATCTGGGTACAGACGACAGTACTTGGAGGAGTGTGATTGGGAGGCACGGTGACCCGGATCAAAACAGGAACGGAGGGAAGTTGTTGGACTTTTGTTGTGCATATGGCTTGTCCATCATGAACACCTTTTTCCCAAACAGAGACATTCACAAATGCACATGGTACAAGCACAGTTTAAATCAGAAGTCACTGATTGATTTCTTTGTTGGACCATCGTGTGTTCAAAGAATGATTTGTGATGTTCGAGTTTTCAGGGGAGCTGAGTTGTCAACTGAGCACCACTTAGTGCTGTGTAAATTGTTTTTTAGTGACAGTATTTCTTTGCCACCCAGGCGAAAACCAAGACTGGTGACCCGCATACGGGGGAAAGGTTGTTGCAGGATGCTGACTATGATTTCAGAGAGCGCTTTGCACAGCATGCTTCGGAGAAGTTTGAACAAATTCCAACTGACCTTTTGAATGTAGAGGAGGAATGGCAGCTGTTTTTATCGCGTCATTGCCTCTGCAGGAAATGTTTGTGGAGTGAAACGGCTAGGGGTAGTGGCTGGTGGGAGAAAAGAAAAAAAAAACGCCTGGAGTTCAAGAAGCCATCAGAGAGAAGAAGAGAGCCTACATTGCGTGGATCCAATGTAGAAACTCAACTTCTCGAGCCAGGTACAATTAGGCGCGAAGAACTTCCAATCTGACAGTCAGAACAGCCAAGGAACAGTCATGGTAAAAGTTCGGCGAGAAGTTGGAGCACGATTACAGATCTGCAAACAAGATATTTTGGCAGACCATTCGCCGGCTCAGAGGAAGAAAGTTGAATATCGTTCAAGGGGCTAAATCCAAGGACGGTACACTTCTTTCAATTAAGAGCAATTTCATGCGCAGAGTCACTTTTCGGAGTTGCTCAACCCCCAACAGGGCACTGAAGATGGCATTCCCACTGCTGACGAGATAATTTTTTATTTATTTATTTATTTATTTCATTATTCTTTGTTTCTTAATATAGTATAACATATAGGAATTCAACAGATATAGTTAAATAAAGAATAAGTGATGACATTTTATATTCTTCTAAGAAAATAGTGTTAAATGCCGTTCTAAAGTTAAATGATAATTTGAAACATTAAGTGTTAAACACTGCGGGGTGCAAATATATGTTACATATAAAAATAATATTTGAAAGTAGATAATGGTGTGGTTTTTTTTTTTTTTTTTTTTTTGACTTTTATTATATGAGAGTTTACTAAATTTAAACAATGTAGGAGAGCAAAACTTCAATCTCATCATGTCCGAACTCAAGAAGCCATGGCTTTAGCTTTTTTAGAAAGATTTCCTTTACTCTTATAAGTCTTATACTAAGAGGAAGACGATTATATAGCTTGCAGGATACAACTGGGTAGGAGTTTCTGTAGTGAGTGGTGCGAAAGGCTGGAATTTCAACAACGTGACGGCTAGAGCTACGTAAACTGCGAAGAGCAAAAATTGGGCTTTGCATGTATCCGCCTCTTATAAAAAATATTTTTAGGACTCTAAAATAAAACAAATGTTTTAATGGAAGAATACCCAAGTATCTAAAAAGGACCATCGAATGAGCCAAGCGACGAGCATTACAAATCTTACGTATGGCATATTTCTGTAAGACTGCAAGTGGCTTTAGATTTGTCGTGTAAGCACTCCCCCAACAACTAATCCCGTATTGCAATTTTGAGTGTAAAATGCCATAATACACAGTCTTCAGAGTTTCATTAGAACAAAACTTCCTAAGGTGGTAAAATGAACGGATTGAAGAGCGGGAATACTGTTTCAAGACTGATAGGTGTTGTGCCCAACTCATTTTATGGTCAATGATTACACCAAGGTACTTGAAATTTTTTACTACTTCAATTGAAAAACAGTTAAAATTGCATGCGGCAGTTCTGTTGAAAATAGCTTCAGGTGGTGAGGTACAGGCGCTCTGGCTCAGCTGAAAACGTTGGCAATCAGTTGAGTGTAAATAGATCTTCAACATGTGGAAACTCGGAAGAGCCTAAGTTAAAAAACATTAGTTTAGTCTTGTTGCTTACAATTAGCCTGTGCGTGGCAAACCAAGTTCTCAACAAATGAGTATCATGATTTAACTCAGCTATTAAATTCAAAGCGCTCGATGAGCCATACGCGGTGCCAAGGTCATTTGCAAAGGCTGTTACTCTACCTTGAAAAGCCAAAGAAAACAAGGAGTTGATAAATATGAGGAAAAGAATGGGCCCCAATACCGATCCTTGAGGCACACCAAAGGTAAGTACCCTAGGACTACTTGAGAAGTCTCCAATTTTTACTCTTTGTTTGCGGTCTTTCAAATACGATGTGAGCCAATTGTAGAAAAAGCCATGAAATCCAGCATCATACAACTTTTGCAAGAGAATATCATGAACAACCATGTCAAATGCTTTCGTGATATCAACAAAAAGACCAGCGCAAAGCTTAGAGTCGTCTAATGCTTTGTTAATAAAAGAGCAAAAATATAAAAGTGCGTCTTCTGTAGAGCAACCTTCTCTAAAACCAAATTGCGCTGCATTAAAAAAGTTTATTTTGTGAAGATGTGCACACATTCTATTTTTTATAAGTTTTTCAAAAAAAGGGCGGAGAATAGTCCCACAGTAGACGAAGTCACTAAAGCGATTAAATCGCTTAAAGTTGGCAAGTCGGCTGGAGTTGATGAAATCCGGCCAGAAATGCTCAAGGCAATGGGTGAAGAGGGTGTTAAAGAGCTAACACGTGTCATTAAGGTGGCCTGGGATAGCGGGAAGGCACCTAGCGATTGGCAAACGGGAATTATAGTGCCCATTTTCAAAAAAGGGAACAGGAGAGATTGCGCCAACTATAGGGGCATATCTCTCTTAAGTCTTCCGGGAAAAGTATTTGCGAAGGTATTGGAAACGCGTTCCAGAGCTGTAATCGAGCCTTTGTTACGGGAAGAACAGTGCGGCTTTCGGCCTGGCAGAGGCACAACCGACCAGCTTTTTCCTCTGAGGGTTATTCTTGAGAAGGCCTGGGAATATGCCAAACCGGTCTATGCGTGTTTTGTAGATCTGGAAAAGGCGTATGACCGAGTCTCTCGGGATACACTGTGGAGAGTTTTGCAGGACAATGCGCTGAGTGGGCCTCTTCTGAGAGCCATCCAGTCTTTGTATGGAAACTGCAGAAGCTGTGTACGGATAAATGGCGTCAAATCCCGTCCTTTTGATGTGCGCGTTGTACTTCGCCAGGGCTGTGTTCTGTCGCCGCTCCTTTTCATAACATATATGATGGGGCCATTCTTGCATCATTCAAAGGGGAACTTCAACGAGCACTGGATAGGTTTGCAGCCGTCTGTGGTGATGCTGGGATGAAAGTGAACGTGAACAAATCGGAAGTGATGGTTGTTTCCCGAACTCCTGTACAGTGTACCCTGCACATAAATGGAGTTCCATTAAAACAGGTAGAGAAGTTTAAGTATCTCCGGGTCTTTTTCACGAAAGATGGAAGGAGTGATACTGAGTTGTCCTGTAGAATTGGCCAAGCTGGAGCAATAGTAAAGGAACTGCGCCGGCCGGTCATCGGGAAAGCTGAGCTTGGAGTGAAAGCAAAGATCTCAGTTTTTAATTCAATGTTCGTTCCGACCCTCATCTATGGTCATGAAATTTGGGTAATGACCGAAAGAATTAGATCGCGGGTACAAGCTGCCGAAATGAGATTCCTGAGGTGCGTTGCTGGTGTTACTCTAAGGGATAGAGTGAGAAACGTCAGTATTCGTGGGAATCTTAATGTTGAGCAGCTTCTTCTCCGAGTGGAGCGATCGATTCTTTGATGGTTTGGACACGTTGTTCGCATGCCCCATGACAGACTTCCTAGACAGGTCATGCTAGCCGAGATGCGGGCTCGTCGCCTCCCTGGTAGGCCGAGAAACAGGTAGTGGGATCAGGTGAAGAACCTCTCTGAGTCCCGCCTGGGGATTGCGCCGGAGTCTCTTGAGTTGGTGGCAGAGGATCGAGAAAGATAGAAAGACCATTTAGCCACCCTCGCTCCGCGACCCTTTTAAAGGATAAGCGGCATCCGAAAATGATGATGATGATGATGAGTCTTCCGACTCAAAACCATTACAAATCCTGTTCACCAACTAAAACAAAACCGTCGTATTTGACGATGGAGACTGGGTGTAGCTTTGATTGTGTAGGTATGTGAAGTGACGTTTCGACTTAATTTTCATTCGTTATTTTTTACAACGCGACTGAAATTGTATGAAATCGATAAAAAGTTACTAAATATCACAAACTCAAAGCTATCAAAATTCATTTTAAGTAAAACGTACAAAAAATCGACCTCAACAAAATCACGCTACGAAATGAAAATAAAGTAAACAAAGTGAAGTCAAAGCGATTTGACACTTAACGTGATGACTGCACCAGTGCAGTATTTGTCATTCTGTAGACAATAAAACCGAGTGTACACCACGCTGGAATTGTCGCGAGCACCGAATATTATTTGACAGCACGGTGTGGCAGTTCGGTGTTCAAAAGAATACGCCATTAGAGTCCGGGTAAGTAACACGAGCATTTCAAAACAATGTTGACATATATATGAAAACTGTCTTAAAGTTAGGCTATACATTATATAGCCTAAACCTAAGGGTCCTTATATGTCTACATACCTAATTACATATGTATACCAAAATACTTGGGTAGGTACATATCCTGATACACCCGGTTTTTGCTTAAGTCTCAAAACTAAATAATTTGGAACCAAGATTGTTAAGCTAGGTAGGTACTTAGCTGCCAATCTTTAATGCTTTTAATTAAATTAGTCCTTGTCCTGCCAACAACAATTGACATAAATTTAGACCAAGCGCTGCGGGCTATTGTCGAAAATGACTACAAGCAACATTTAAGGTCCAGTTGTAAGGACTTAGCCAGCCTTTCGTTTCTTTGGTATAGCTGTGAGCTATAGGTATTTTCAACAACTTTCAATGGTGCTCAGCAAATAGAAGAAAGCGAACGCAAAAGGGAAGCGAATCCTCCTAAACCCGCTGCCTACCTATACCTAATCCTTCTTTCAGTATACAATGTTTGCAATTCATCACAATTCGCACAAGAGCTCGCTAGGCAAACAAAATGTTGCCATTTTGTCGGTGTAACCCCTGTTGCCAAATGACACCACCAACCGCGCTAGTCAGCTTGTAAGAACAGTTGCACGACCGACGAGTCGACAGTCGGCCAGTCGTTCTCGACAGTCGAAACCCCAACGGCATACATTCATCGCATCCGAGCAGCGAAAGTCAAATGCAACAGTAGATAAGCAGATGGGAATGATGTGCCTACACGCAATACAACCTATATAGCCCGTGCCTCAGGCAGCACCAGCAACACCATAAAGCATCGCCAAAATATCTCCCAGCCATAGTATGAGTAAGTATATGTGTTCTTTCCCCTTCAACTATGTTCAAATCACGCCACGCCTTCATATCGAGCTCTTGCTTCTGTCAATTAGCAAGGCGCATGCACCAGCACCCACTACTCCATGCTGACACTTCCCCTTAGTGACACGCCTCTACGTTGCCAATGAACTTGCATCCACAGTCACTGTTCTCACAAAATAGATTCAATCAAAGGCGTATGACATATCCTGACTGGGCGCCTCTGTGAGTGTGTGTGCAAAAGTACAACATACCACCGCCAGGTAGATATTTCATATTCATTTGGGAAATACTTTAATGTAAACATTTATTATCCTTTTAAGGTGATGCACTCCCATTCCTCCGCTTTACAGAGCCTCGGCTGTTTGTTCTTTTCTGCTTTGTGTTCGTCGAACAGCGGTGGATTGGGTGGGTGACGTACCTACATTGAGTTGTCAACCTCTAAGGGGACGTTCAGTCAGAGGGCGCGGAACAAATTCTGCGGGGAGTAGATGAGCATTTGATTAAGGAGAAGGACGAGGGTCATATTGACACCGAATTGTGGCAGGTGCTCAAAAAGCGCATACCTAGGTAGAGACTTAAAAAAAAGTCTTAACAAAACCACGCGCATGTATACATGTGTATTGCTTTTACGTCTAAGGATGCATTTGCATATACAAAGATGTATGAATATATTTGCGGTGAAAGCATTTCGAAACCCTATACTTGTAAGGATGAATCTGAAGATCGTGCACTGGTAGCCGCAAGGGGATGATAATGATGCCCCATCCTAAAAAGTGGCAGTTTCAAAGGAATTTTCTGTGATGTAGGGGTGGAAATAGAAAACAGCTAGATTTCTGGGCAAGGCGTGATAGGTATACCTAGGTAGGTACTCACCTAAATATCTACCTGCAAATAATAAGATTTGGCAAGAAATCATCTGCGAGATTCTTGAAGAGACTCAGAACCTTTCATATGATATAAACTTAAATTTAGGAAGAGGAAAGCAATTACTGTAAGACGAAACTAAATAACGGTGTTTTTTTAGGGAAAAATTCTCAATCCAATTTTGGTAAAAGGGAAGAGCAACCGATTTCGCAGTAGGAGTTTGAAAGATATTCAAATACCTATCACAATTTACATTTCTCCAAAAGCTACTCTAAACAATCACGGGAGGAGGGTTCACTAGGCTTGTGCCCTTGGCGCCAATTTCCTTGTTCATATAAGTACCTAGACAAAAAACAGGAAACTTGAAGGGGGTCTTAAACTTTAAAAATACCAACAGGGCTTTAAAATACTTTCAAATTCTCCTTAGCCCCTCGGAGTATTTTGATGTTCCAGTTCCAGGTAGAGCAAAACCATTCAATTTTGACATTTGTGCCAAAGACGCCATTGGAACACTTTTCCACAGAGAAGAATTTTGCTCCTTTGGTCTGTTCGAAAAATGTGTGACTGTGAAACAGCTCTTGAATACTTTCAACAAGTCAGTGCGCAATGGCAGATTGCACCTAATAACATTGTTCCCGCAACGAAATATCCCTGACGTGTTAAATCAAAAAATGACCCCAAACCGTCGAGATGTCACAACTAGCTAAGTATGTTTAATTTGGGTGAATTCTCTGCTTAAAGAAAAACGGACGGACCCCTTAATATAGGGTTACCAACGTTTTTAGGAATGGAAAGGTTTTAAGGAATGGAAAGTTCTTCTCGCAACTTCACATAAATGGGCAACCCCCCCTCAACTTGGTGAAAAATAAAACTGATCAATTAAACTAATGCCCTTTTCTGGTGGTCATACGGAAACGTCCGGAAGGCTTCTGGACTCTCCTGTAACTGTTTTCTTGGACTCGTCTGACAGTTCCTCTTCTGGATAGAAGAGAAATTTACTTCTGGTTTTGAATCGAGAATCAAAACATGTGTCAATGTCAAGTTGGATAAATGTCATTTGTCCCCTGTAGAATAACTTTTGCTTCACAAATACAACGCTAGACAAACTTCAAAATCAAGAAAAGTTCGGAGAGAAGCCCCAATCTGGGAGAAGAACGCCCTGATCCGGGATCGCCAACCGAAAAGGCCATAAGACGGGAAAACACGCGTGTTCGTTTATGAAGTTTTTGTCAGTCAACAAACAGTCAAAATTTTCACTTTTGATGTTGCCGCAGGTCTAGACATATTCTTCTACTGTCCACCAGGTATCGAATTGTGGCATTTCAATTCGTAAATTCTGAAGTCTTGATTGACGAATGAAAAGGTCAAAATGTGATTGACAATTGGAAAAGTCGGAATGCAATACCTGGTGGACAGTAGAGGAATATGTAGAGACCTGCAACAACGTCAAACTAAATATTTTGACTGTTTATACTGTTTTTGATACTGACTGACAAAACTTCAATGCTGTTATCCCGCTTAGTTTGATTGGTCAGTTTTTGTTTAGCTAGTGACAATTAAATAAAAGCCGGATGATAAACTCTCATATTCCTCAATGTCACATACCAAAAATTAGTGTGCTAGCACCATTGTAACAGAGCTAAGATTTGAAAAAAAGTATTTTTAAAAACTAGAGATGGTCGCGAATACAGGCCTGTAGCGGGCGTGTCTGTAGGCGGATTCAAATGATTTTTAAATTTGATCTGAAGGACTAGACTTCCGTCCACTTACCAACTTTCAGCTCTCTAGCTTAAAATATAAGGCCTTAAAGTTGTTTACATACGGATGGAAGGACGGACATGGCTTGATCGATTCTCTTGTCGATCCCATTCATATCTCTTAAACGTCTAAGGGGTCTACGGTGATTATTTCATTGCGTTACAAACTATACATCAAACTTACCGTAGAGCCACAATGCCCGCAGCGGTAGTATGCAGCAGCAGCAGTATGAAGCGCGCACCTGTGTGGCGCGGCACAGAAAAATCTCGAACACAATGGTGAAGCGCGCTTATGTCAGACAGATACCTAGTTTGTAAGCAATGGCTGATAATTTTTACTCCCGAGCTTTTTTATTATTATTTAGTTTAAAACGGGAACACAAATTTCATAAAACTTGTTGATTTTTCACAATTTTAATAAATGTCTCCACGTCCTTTCCTTCATTGTTTACTTTCCTTGAAGCGAACTGTCAACCGTGCAGCACTGTCAAACGGGTAGCGCTGCAAAAGTTACAAGTTGGAAAACTCTTACCGCCCCACATTGTGTGCGCAGTACATTGAATACATGTGTTTTAACTTTTGACAGCTCTTACTTCCGCTGTTGCTGCCGCTGCAGCTACATCATTGTGTTCCTAAGGTTAATAAGCCTTGGAGCCGGGAGGATATAAAAATATTAGGTCTATTCTTTTTCTTGATGCCTCACTGGAAAATCTGGCTAGCATACTTTTTTCAAAAAACAAATAATGTTCTGCGACTTGAGTACAGGGGCGAAATAAGGTATAAGTACCGCCCCGAGCCCCACAATTTTGCTACCCCCTGGGAATACTTAGCAAAAAATACACTTAAAAAACGTGAATGTAATATTTTTGACTTTGCATGCTTTTAACATAGTTTCAACTTCTTACGACTATTTTTTACTAATTTTCACAAATTTTTTGCGTCACATCCTTGTGAACAAAGGATGCATGTCGGCGGATTTCTAAAACTTTACGCTTGTACTAGTTCTGCAACTAAAAAATCCAGATTATATAGTTTCAGACTTCCTACACCTTGCAATTTAAGACATATTAAAATATGTGGCACAAGAACAGGCGGACAGACGGATATGGCTTGTCCGACACGCAATTTTGTCTCGATAATAATGTCCGGTCTTGGGGGTCTGCTATTATCGCGACCTTGTTATAAGCTTCTTAAAAGACCCATTAGATGGTTTATTATAAAGCCTTTTGGGGGTCATAACAAAACAACTGTCTTACCTGACAGAGGCGACGGTCACGAGCAAGACCGTGCGACGAATTTCGTGGGGTCAAAGGGGTTTTATAGGAGTTCAAAAAAATAGGTATTGAAAATGTTCGGCCTCTACATAACGTTTGTATAATGGTATTTTTATATGTAAATCAGCAACTGATTTTTTTTTTAATCTTTGTCTTTTTATTTTTCCCAAAAATTTGCCGCCTGGGACTGGGCCCCAGGGGATCCTAAGGCTTATCTGTCACTATTTGAACAGAAAACCGATCTCTATGTGAGGAAAGAATACAAGGGCCACTGCCACTGAGTCGATAATTGCTCATTGTTGAGAACAACAATATCAAGCTTCGCTCGAAAATTTAGCTTTTCGGGAATTTTTTCGGATTGCAATGCTAACCTATTTTATTTGGACTTTTATATCAAAATTTTACTTTAAAATCAAGCTAATCCACTGGCTTTTGCTCACTTTTTCTAAATCTATCTTAATGTTAGAAATGTCTACCGCACTACCCCACTAGGTATAAAGTCTAAATACGACATAAAATAGCGCGACGACAAGTCAGGTAATCATCGTCAGCAGCCAGCAAACATCAACAAAAAATTGTTCAGCAAATTAGAAAATCGAATTCAATATTCATGAAGTACATTTGAATGTGCAGTACATGCCATTTGTTGAAGCCGTGGTGTCTACACACGACCCTGGTCAACTGAAGTTCATTGTATGCACAAGAAATTGGAGGATCCCTCCACCCCTCTCAATAAAGACGGAAAAAAATAAAAGACAGTCAGCCAGCCGGTGGTATAGTGTCCTTTCCCAATTAGATGTGAATAGACTGTTGCTGCTTTGTGTATACATTATGTATAGGTACAGCAGCAATGGCTGCTAATATCCCAACTGATACTATGACATAACACTAACAATAAGCTAGGTATACCCACACATCTTCATTATCATCAACACAGTAAGCACTCACACTTCTATAAAATCACACCCTGATAGGGGTTGGCGATGATACCTACACCGCCATTCAAATACAATTTGCAACTTTGGGGTGGTTAAGCGTACATAGGCACCACATGCAGAGATTTCTCATTCGCAGTACAAATGTGTGATAAAATTTCTCTCCCTACAACCCGATAATCCTCCAGCACCAGCACACATATACTACAGTCTAACGGTGTATTCGGCTCTGATGCGCGAACATACATTGTTAATCGTAGTGGTGCGCGCGGTTACAATATCAATTCAATTGCAAATGTTGTCCAGGATAATTTCGTGTTTTGTTGTGAATCCGTGGAAAGGAATTAGGTACCTACTAGCACCAACATTTAGCCGTGTGCTTTAAATTAAGAAATTTTCGAAATTACATCTCATGTGTTTTCATAATTAAATTAAAATTGAATGGTTTGTGTTTGTGGAGTTAGTGGCCCAGTGATTGAAAAATACCTGTCTTATGAAAAGAAATTAATTTTCGCAAACCTAGACAGATTTAATTTAAGATCAAACAACTAAGTCAATAAAGCTATACGGAGACATTAGTATAAACAGCCGTTAAGTTCTTGTAAATACAGAATTCTGACATATAAAATGCTCATCTAAAGGATTTTCCGTGCAACAAAGTCCCTGGATGCAGTGGATTCTCATGACACGTAAGTAAGCAAAATAATTCCGTTTATGATTTCCCGACGGAAAATGTTCGCCCTATTTTCTCTACCTTAAGGTGGGTGTGTAATGTAGATAGGTATAGGTGCTTGGGTGTACTTGTACTCATAATATGTCACAAATATATAGGTACCTAATTAGAAAAGGTTTTCGGGTTATTACCTACTGCGTTTTCTTAAATCATAATTAAGAAATTCTGCACGTCTTTAAAAAAAAGTACATATTAATTAAATCTCATCTTCAAAGTGTGGCAGATTTATGAAACCTTTCAGTAAAACTTTGTCACTTTGAAATACCTTTGCAAAATAAAAGCTGTTTGATAGGGTGATGGTCAGCCCTCACTAGTAGTCAGCCACTTTGTTATAAAATGCAGCGTAATAGTAAAGGCTTTAGTAAATAAATAGTAAAGGCTTTGCCCCATATTTTTACCTGAAAGCCTAACGGATCCTCTGTCTGGGTGCGAAACTCTGTAGCAATGCAGCTGCTGGTTCCAGACAAATATTTTTACCTGAAAGCCTAACGGATCCTCTGTCTGGGTGCTAAGCTCTGTAGCAATGCAGCTGCTGGTTTAGTTAAAAATTTCAGATTGAGATTTAAAATACTACTTTTTCTAAGTTCTTCTAAGGTCAGCAATAAAAATGACTACTGACTACTGAAAACAACATTTTTGTTCTTTTTGTATCTGAGTATGCAAAATGAATATAGAATCCTTTCTCTTTATGGTATCGCCACAAAAAAATAAGCCGCCTATAAGTGTAGAAACAGACTGGGTGGCTGACTATAGATGATGAGTACTCTTGGGTCAGCCTCTTGTTTTTAAATACTACGCTACCTATACAAAAAGGATCACCAAACGGATAAAACATAATTTTAAGAGCACTTTCAAAATGGTAAAAGCCATAACCAACAAAGTCTAACAATTTGAATATGGATAAATCCGCAAAACAAACAAAAAGGGTGTTTCATAAGTAGGTACCTCGAGGAAGCACTTGCTACAGCCTTGCATAAAATGCGCAAAGAAACTTAAGGTCCTAAAGGTAAGCAAGTCGCAAATTTGGGATTCCTCGAGGCACTTTGGAGGATCGCGTTCACGGCCGAGTAATTAAAAAGCCAAGAAAACTGGGGCCTAAAACGGTTCTAAGTGCTGAAGAGGAATAAGCCCTTTAAATTGGCTCATTAATCTTGCCAAATGTAGGTCTGCGCAAAAACCGACAGACCTTCTAAGTACGGTCCAAAAAATCATCAAGGACGATGGACGCAAGGCCCCGTTTAAAGATGGCCTTCTAGGGAAGTCGTGGTACTACGGCCTTCTAAGCAAACACCGGAAAGACCGCTGGTCGTGACAGAGGAGTCTGTCAGAAAGTGGTTCCCGGAGCTAAGGCAGCATTTGAGTGACCTGGACGCAGCCGATATTTTGGACAACAAATCCCGAATATTGAACCGCGATGAGACGTCTTTCTGCCTGTCTTCAAAATTGAGAGGAATTTGGCCCCCAGAGGATATGGTAATGGCAAAGAAACCATAACTGTGCTCTTTTTCTTCAGCGTCACTTACCTTCGTTAGTAGTTTTGACATTGTGTCTACTTGATGGCCACAAGTCGCATCTCTCCATGGAACTCAGCGATTTCTGCCGAAACAATCGAATCATCTTATAGCATAGGATCTCCTGGCGAACACCAACCACAAAAACATTATGCTTAACTGGCAAAATCTTCCGGAAAACAGAGGCAAGGTCCAACCTTTGCGAAGTACTAAAGCTAGACTTAGATATTTTAAGATTTGCTTATAAGCCTAAATATTTTGCGGTGACGTGAAACAAAGCTCAACTGGGCCTATTCCGTTTTGAAAAGCGATATAAAGTCCAATCATAAATTAGGTCTTATTTCCATTTTCAAAATGAAATAAGGGCCAATTATTCATTTTGGGCTTTATATCGCTTTTTAAAACGAAATAAGGTCCAGTGGGATTTATGTGGTTTTTACTTCCGCCCCTGCCTAGTCTTTTCTCTACCTTTCTTCAATTTAAACCGATTTTTTTTTTAACGCTAGTTCACATCCTGATATGCTTGGATAAAATATTTAAAAAAAAACTGATCAAAGTGAAGAAGTTAAAAGAAAAAGCAGCCAGAAGGTTGCAGGGGAGCGGCTCGCTCCCTCCCCCCCATCCACATACAAATTATCTGTCTTGTTTTTCCTTAATTTCAAATTGGTCTTTATTTCCAAATAAAAATGGGCCTTATCTCGATTTGGAAATGGAAATAACAACTATTGGGCCTTCTTTCCGTTTTTAGAACGAAATAAGGTCAATTTTAACATGGGGTCTTATTTCGTTGGACTTTATATCTTGTTACCATAATTAACATATGTTAAATGAATTATTAAATGCAAGTTCCTTTTTTTATAAATTATTGGTTTTGTCTCTTATTAATTAACTATAAAATGTTGACAATTAATAAATATTAGAGGCTGACTACTGGGTACAAAAGGGCCGACCTCAAAAGCCGTAGGGGTCGACTACTCCAAAATCAGACTTGCGTGTCAATAATGCTAAATAACTTATTTTAAGCAGCAAACTAACTTAATATCAATTGAATTCTACAATTTACTAATATCTAACGATCAGAAAAACGGATACTAATGTTCATTAATTAAATAACGGATTTTTAAACATCAGTTGAACCGAAAAGAAAAGTTAAAGGGCCGACTCTTAGTGTCATGACCCTATTTTCACCGTTAATACCAGTGAATTCGACATGCAATATAAAAACTTGCAAAGCATAAAAGTTCTTTCAATCTTTTTCTTTTCCGCAAAAAAACACAAATTTGTTTTTGAAGCAAAAATTGAAAAATTGCAGAGATAGGTACTCACTAGCTTGTGCGCATGCAAAAACGAATACATATGTTTTTATTTGGAAAGAAATATGTTTTGAGCAAACACTTTTTTGATTTGCCGAAATAAAGGAAAAGTTTCCATGAAGCAAGGATTTTCGAAAAATACTTATCTTCCTTAAGCACTTGAATTATTTATAACAAACGCTTTGCTATCTTCATCCAAAGATAAACTTGTAATTGGAAACACCAAAGCATAAACTGCTTTACAATTCTTATTTGTTTTCCAACAAACACTACGTTTTTTGCGTAGCTTTATGTGTGTCTGCCATAAATATATGTATTTATTTATGGCGGACTGTCAACCCCCTTTTAAAAGTAAGGGGGTTGACAGGATGACCAGAATATGATAAATAAGTATATATTTTTAAAAATAAATAAAAAGAGTGGCGCAACCTCAAGGTGAACCAGGGCTAACTTCTCTCACGTGAATGCTGTGTGTGTATCGTTCTTCACATAAAAGGGGACCTACATTTTTTTGCCGAACCCGGACGGCTTTTTGAGAAGTTCCACGGGACAAATATTACTTTCGGAGGGTTTTCCAGACGCTTGCTGAGGTGGGGAGTGTGGGCTGTGATAAAGAACGATTTTTTAGGAGACAGAGCACAGAGCACAGAAATCACCCCCAAAACATTTTTATGCTTTCAGCAAATATTTGTGTTCTATTCTACCACTGATGAGCATCAGAGGCCAAGGTCGTTGAGTGAAACACACTTCGATGAATAAACTGATCTATTTGAAACATTTGTGTATTTTCGAAAAGCGAGTTCTCGCCACAAAATATTTTCCTTCGTATTGCGTGCGTATGAGTAGGTCAGTATGGCTTTAGTCCTCTGACGAGCGTGATGGCTTGGTTCTTAAAATAGTTCCTGTTGGTCCCCTGGCTGGGGCATTGTTGTCCATTTGCTCGATGGGACCACGCCTACAGTAGATTTTAGATGTACCTACACAATTCCTGGAACAGCTCATAAAGCTTATCTGTTGCATATTTCCCTCTATTAGCTTTGCTCGACCAGAGGACTAAAATAAATTCACCGTAGAATTTCGCTCTCAAAAGAGCCGTGTATAAATTTCTCCTTCTCTGTTTATCGTCCAGCTCTGCACAGAATGACCACAGCTGCTTAGAAGCTCTACTTCTACAACAAGAATGAGGTTCGAAAGTTCTATTAAGGGATCTATTAAGGGTTGAAAAGTTTGAACTGAAACCATAAATATATGTATTTATTTATGGCGGACTGTCAACCCCCTTTTAAAAGTAAGGGGGTTGACAGGATGACCAGAATATGATAAATAAGTATATATTTTTAAAAATAAATAAAAAGAGTGGCGCAACCTCAAGGTGAACCAGGGCTAACTTCTCTCACGTGAATGCTGTGTGTGTATCGTTCTTCACATAAAAGGGGACCTACATTTTTTTGCCGAACCCGGACGGCTTTTTGAGAAGTTCCACGGGACAAATATTACTTTCGGAGGGTTTTCCAGACGCTTGCTGAGGTGGGGAGTGTGGGCTGTGATAAAGAACGATTTTTTAGGAGACAGAGCACAGAGCACAGAAATCACCCCCAAAACATTTTTATGCTTTCAGCAAATATTTGTGTTCTATTCTACCACTGATGAGCATCAGAGGCCAAGGTCGTTGAGTGAAACACACTTCGATGAATAAACTGATCTATTTGAAACATTTGTGTATTTTCGAAAAGCGAGTTCTCGCCACAAAATATTTTCCTTCGTATTGCGTGCGTATGAGTAGGTCAGTATGGCTTTAGTCCTCTGACGAGCGTGATGGCTTGGTTCTTAAAATAGTTCCTGTTGGTCCCCTGGCTGGGGCATTGTTGTCCATTTGCTCGATGGGACCACGCCTACAGTAGATTTTAGATGTACCTACACAATTCCTGGAACAGCTCATAAAGCTTATCTGTTGCATATTTCCCTCTATTAGCTTTGCTCGACCAGAGGACTAAAATAAATTCACCGTAGAATTTCGCTCTCAAAAGAGCCGTGTATAAATTTCTCCTTCTCTGTTTATCGTCCAGCTCTGCACAGAATGACCACAGCTGCTTAGAAGCTCTACTTCTACAACAAGAATGAGGTTCGAAAGTTCTATTAAGGGATCTATTAAGGGTTGAAAAGTTTGAACTGAAACCTGCAAGAACCATCAAGGGCACATCGCAGTGGAATCACAGTCAGTGCTGATGATCTGAAAAAATCATTTCTGCAGACTGAAACGGTGACGATGAACCGAGTCCCGCTGTCAGGCAAAACCAACTATTTAAGCCGGGTGGAAAAGTTACCGACGAAGCGATCGTATGCTTCGATACACCGCCCACATCCACGCGACCTAGATGAGGTGAATTTAGCTGTGTCTAAGTTTAGGTGCTATAAAGAAGCCGGAGCTAGCGGCGCACCGGAGCTTGCCGAACTTTTCAAATTCTGATCTGGTTAGGAGCATCAACTCATCTACAAGATATGGTCGAAAGAAAGGAGACCCTTTAAATAGCGCCAACTAAAAAGGCGCTGATCTGATCCATCTGTCCAATCTGTTCATATCAGCGTGGCTTTAGGCTAGCAAAGTCCACCACCACCATTGATAAAATTCTCATGCTGCGGCAGACCTAGGAGAACACCCAGGAATTCCAAGTCGATAACCACTAACTTTTCATCGATTTTGAAAGCGTGTATGTCCCGGGCTGTCGCAAGCGAAGGGGGGGGGGGGGGGGAGTCAATAAAGATTTCATGCGGATGATGGTGATTTCAAACTTGCATATAGCGGTACGGTGATGAGTTGATGTGTGGCTGCTCGTGCCCAAACTTACCTACATGGCTACCACGGGCCCGGATTTCCTCTCGGTGGCCCTGCGTATGTCAGCAATTTAAAAGCGAACTATGTAGCGCAATGCGTACTTTTTGCATCCCTGCCAAACATGTCTGGATGAGAATGTAAGACTCGTGCTGTACCGTCGAGATCGGTAAAGATTTCACCGCCACACTTTTGATGTCAAAAAATGATTCAGATATAAGGTGCCGTCCCAACATCAGAGGCGCAAAATTTCAATAGTCCCTTCGATTACTCGCATCCGCAGACGAAATTGATATAATTGGAAGAACAAAACGTGATCTCAGTGAAGCCTTCTTGAGTATTGGGGGGAGCCGGAAGCGGCACCGTAGTAGTCAGGAGGGCAAAACCAAATTCATAATGTTGTCATCAAAGTGACACCCAAAACTGACATCTTAGACAGATCGTTGCTAAAGACACCTATAACTTTGGAGTCATTAGGGACTTTGCCTTCTTGGGTTCCGCTATAAATTCAGACAACGAAACCACGACTGAATCCAAACGAAGGTAAACTTTTACCAATCGCCGCTTCTTTGCGATATGAGGCGAATGCCTCTCTCAAGCAACTAAAGTGTCCATTTATAAGACCCTCATCATCCCATAGTCTTGCTTTTAAGATGCAAAGGCATGGGCCCTATCAAAGGCGAATGATTTATGGTCGTAACTACATAGGTTACACCCCATTTGGCCGAATCCCGTTTCGCCGACTCCAACTTTATCGAACCCTGGGGGACCTCAGCCAACTTCACCAGCGAAACCGGAGATAAAGCTGATGCCGAAGCTTGTTGATTAAGTTTTGTCTACCACCGATTATAACGCCAGCTTATAAGTACGTAAGGGTGTGGCGGTGTCAAGACCATGCTGATAAAACTTGTGTCGCCATTTAGGCGTTTAATCAATTCTACCCGAAGATATAACTTATTATCTGCTTCTGACTAGATGTTGCCATTGTGATAGCTTTAGTCTCTAAGTAGAACCTTGTCCATTTTATGGATGCTGGTGGTTGGTTTCGCTGCATTGTAAGTATGCCGCACTAACAACTAGCAAAGCAACTTCTCTGGCTAGTTGGTCCTTTCTGTAGTTGCTTGAAATACTTCTGTGGTTTGGAACTCAGCGCAGGGATATATCACATTTGCACCTGACCGCAATCTTGTTGGGATATTCGAAACATTGCTTCGAACTAGAATTTGGATCGTATTGCTGGCTGTTCCAAAGGCTTTTGTTGCAGCTTGTCTGTATAGAAAACAATAGTGCTGCAGTCTTTTGAGTTCATTGAAAGACAGGCCGCGGCTAGAAGTGAGCAGTCGCTTCAGTCAAACGTGTTAAAAAAGACGCATGTCCCCGTTCTTAGCGCTGTTTTTGATGCGTCTGTCCTGACTTCCATAGGCGCAACTGATTAGATGATACCTTCAAGATAATTTCTGAACTTAATCTATGTTTTTATACTGGATTTTAAAGCATATAACTGCACATAATCATATAATTGCTGGTTATGTAAAACCAAACTCTCTGGCAAAAATACGTAAACGGCTTAGGCTCTCTTGAATCTTATATTTTTTGAGGCCCTGGGTGTACCTACTCGCAATATGAACAGCTATCCTTAATTCGCTTTTTCCAAAGAGGTCAATGCCACTCTCCTGCTTTATATAGTAGCAACTCGACAATCCAATTAATGTTTAAAATATCAAACCGGCCCGTGGCAAAATGCAAACGTTGTTAACCTATATCCTCGGGTCATCCTCCTTGCATTAGCGTAGACCTTAATAATGTGGAAGAAGGAAAACGAATAAAATATGCAATTCACAATTTTATCCCCACACCAAAATATTGTGCAATTCCAATGCGCGTGAAACAAATAAACACATTTTTTAAGTGCTCAAAAAATCCCAAACACTTACAGAAGAACAATATAAATTTTTTTTTCTTTTAAATCTAGAAAAAAAGTCCTTGCTGTGGTGCGCGCCGGGGATAAAGGAAAAAAATGAATTTGAAAAAACAAGAGAAATTCAAAGAAAGGATCTCAACTTGTGGACTTTTCAAATGAGTAGGGAAGAATGAGTTTCTTTTTGTAGGTATGTGTTCATATAAGTATATATTCGTCTCTAAGCGTGTATACACACAGGTATGCAAAGTACTAAAAATATTTCTTGCAAAAAAAATGCCCTGAATAGAAAAGCACTTAGCTTTTTATTTTCATAGCATCTCACTTTAGGCATTAAAATGGCTGTGTGCCTTGAAAATGTCCTGATGGTTTGGTTTATTGTTGTGTCACCGCTATATAGCTGCGGGGGTTTTACCACACTGACTGCTTCGAGGTTTTCTCCACTTGTCTTGTACATTCTTCTTTTAATGCACGCCGGCACTGGTGGTTTTCATTGATGCCTGATGGTGGGTAGGCAAGGCACAATTAAAATGCAAAACAAGTACTATAGCAAGGACCAAATAAAAGAGAACAAAATTGTGTGCATTTAGCACGCAATGCAAGGCAAAGGCAAAGGCAACCAGAACCAGTCCTACCTACGCGAATAAAACTGCGAATAAAACTTTGCAGAAAAAGACACATACAGTCCACTGAAAGATATTCCAACTTAAGGACGCCTTTTCAGACTTATGGATCACTAAAACTATACCCAAGACGTGTGCATGCTGCATACACACGTTTTCACTTGAATGGGTTTTGCTTTGTTGATGCTTTCGAGCTGATGCTTGGCCATGGCAATTTATGTGCAATGGCTCTTTTGGCCGCACTGTTTCACCAAACTTTACTCCTCAGGGGGTAATCTGCATGTTGTTATTGCTTGGGGCAGTGAAATATAAACAAAGCAATAAAAACGAGGGTGAACTTTTTTTAGACATCTATATCAATTGTCCTTTCATCGTGAGGGGTTTTAGCTAATCATAGGATGTAGTAAATAATGAACCAACCAAAAATCCCTACTAATCTACATGCGTGTGGATGCACCATTTTAAAGTTAAGTAAACTTAAACTAATATTGCCGCACAATAACTTATATCTACAAACGTTTTTCACCCTGCAATAGAACTAAGTTTTTGCCAAATAGTACCTCTATACGAAATCCAATTGGTTTATACACACTAAGCACTACCTGGATTTTGTTTGACATTTCTTCACTTTGTGGTTGTTTTTAAAAGGTATAATGTCAAATCTGATCCTGTGGTTGACTCAAGTGAAGCGTATGTAAAAACAACTCTTTTGCAGCTTTAGACGCTTTAAAAGTTAACCCAGTCAACTATGTTTGTATGGAAAGGGTATAGTTACCCTTTGTCTGCTCATTTTAACTAGGTTGGTACTAAACTAACCAAAATTGGATAAACAAATCTGTGCGAGAATAAGTGTGAGCGAAAATTAAACTGCAAAAATTTAGCTACGAAACGAGACACCCAGACGAAAATCGAAAGATCACCAAAAAAATGTCGAAAACGAGAGAGTGACGATATGTTGTACAATTTTATTGGTGTTACCAGCTTGTATCTTCTATCCAAGTGAAAGAGAATATGAATTCGCACAAGCAGCCAAGAAAAAGTTACAGTAAATCGAAAGAGCGAAATTACACAGTAACGTTAACAATGCTAAGTGTTATACGAGTACACAATCAAAATGTTTAACAAAAGAATAAGATAATAATGCGAAAATAGCAGTAATGTAAGAGTTATAGGGTAAATATGACGTTGTAAATAATTTTAACAAATGAGATAACTGATATAATTAGCTACGTTCTTAATCTGGTAGCACATTTTAAATTACATTCTCAAACAATATCTATATCTATATAATGATATTTATGTAACTAAAGTCGTCTGGACGATTGGAAGCAGCATGCACATGGATCGAACAGTGTGGAAGGCTACTGCAAAATAGGCTTGGATTCTCCAAGGGTCAGGAGGCCATTAAGCTAGTAAACATAAATTAAGTATGTACCTGTGTCTAGCAAAACAAAATCTGCCTCGACGACTGCAACCGTCTATTGGCATTTTGTGGAAGTTTATTTTGTAAAAGGGCTGATACGCAGCGGTGCGTATCAGCCCTTCGTTGAAGGTTTTCGAACCTTACCATTAGTTTAAATTTGTGAAAAGTAAAAGCATCAAAAAGAATCTTTGCGCCTTACTTTACATTCCTTTTACTGACATTGTTGACTTAAATTTTAAAACGCATCTCTTTAAATACAGATGAGTATAGGCATATAAAAGTATTTACATAAGTCCGTCATTAGGCCAAATAAATAAAAAAGTCACTTTTTCAATTTTCAAAAATTGAAAATTTTGTTAGATAATTTTGCGAAAAAATGTACCTTATGTGTCTTATACATATTCACAAAAAAATAATCAAACTGAATAGTTCTCGTCATAGAAAAGCTGTCAACAAATTGCGAAACCATTTTTCGAAATCGAAGTGCTATATTTCACCTCCGTCCGTATATTTCACCTCCGTCCGTCCGAAAATGGAAAAAGGACCTCTTATGGTATCGCTACGTTGTCCGTGTTATTACTTCTGAACGGTAAGTCGTACAAAGTCGAAATTTGGTGTGCTTTTCAACAGCGGAAAAATTTAGAGAATCCAATGGGGGCAATTTTTTTTGCACAAATAAGAACGGTTTAATTACAGTTGAATTGCTTAGTGCAGAAAGACAATATTGAACATACAAATTAAGCAATACAAAGTAAACCGAATGATTAAAAAAAATTTTTCGGATAAAGTTTTAATACTGCCGTTTTAATGCATTTTCGGCAAAATTCAAAAATTCATGAAAAAAAATTCAAAATAGTTGTTTTACGGATTTGAAATTTAAGAAATTATAATAAATGTCAAAAAGGTATGTCTCCCCCTCTAGCTCCCAAACGGTATAAGTTATAACTTTGAAATAAACAACGGGCATAGTCCATCTTTTGAGATTTCATGTTAAGCTAAAGCAAACTTCAAATATTCAAAAACTTTGAAGATTTGATTCAAAAACTAAAAAACGTTTTCGAAAACGAATTTTAACAGGTTGCTAGTCTGGTTAACGGAATTGACAATCAAATTAAAATTTGCTTGAAGTATGAAGCGTTTAAAACGCAACCTTTCTGCATTTAAATATTTTCAATATTGTCGTTTCCAACCTGAAGTTTTAATATTTTGTCTAAATATGATAGACAAACGAAAAAGAAAAACAACATGTTTTACCGTTTTCTTAGATATCCATGTCTGCAGAATTTAAGAAAAGTGACCAATGATTGTAAAATTGAAAAAAAAACCTAACGGTAATTGGAAAAAAAACCAAATTGCTGTTTTATGGATTTTAAAAATTAAAGGAAAAGTTTAGTGCCACCCTCTTTTTAAGTGACAAAGCTAAAAACTCACACAATATAAGAATAGTATACAACAGATCTCACGCCATTTCAAAAATAGTTGTTGGTTTACAAAAAAAATGTACCGTCTGATTCGCTATGATTTGGCTTCAAGGTTAAAAAATGTCTATGTCTGAGATTTTTTTTTCTAAATTGTAAATACTAGCGTAAGGTACATTAACAAGTTACCAGATTAAAAAACGAGGCAAGAGGGACACCACGCATTTTTAAAGGGGACATTTTTGAAAATGGGAGTACAAAACGTAGAAAATATCAAAATATATTAAATCTTGTTAAAATAATAAAAAAAAAACGTTTTTTAAAGAGTATGAATTTTTAAAAATGAAGAAATAAAAAGAAGAAAAGATAGCGTAAGAAGACACATTTTGGAGGCAAACAATTAATGCTTTGTAAAAAAGGGGGATTTCATGCCCTCTTTTCCATTATGCATTTGGGGGACAGCCTGACTTGTTAAACAAAAAAGAGCAAACGTGTTTGGATTGCATTTTTTAGATTTGAACTCCATAAAACGATTATTTGAAATCAATTGTCGAATACTGTTATATATTTTTTTACGACTCCAAGTACTTTGCGCTAGCAATAATTTCGCTATAGCTTTTCCGAAAATCACAAATAATTCTTGATAGGTTGGTATGTGTGATTTTGAATCATTTGCCCTCAATATTTAGTTTACTTACTTACTTACTTAAGGTGGCGCTACAGTCCGGGGTGGACCTGGGCCTCAGCCAACAAGCTTCGCCAGCCAGCTCTGTCTCTAGCTAGCCGTCTCCACCACTTAACAGATCTTGTATGCGATGTTAAGAAGACTTATGCCTCTGTAGTTGGCACAACTCAGAGGGTCTCCTTTCTTCAGGATCGGGCAAACAATGCTGAGGTTCCATTCGTCGGGCATGCTTTCTTCCGACCATATCTTGCAGATGAGCTGGTACATGCTCCTAACCAGCTCATCCCCAGCGGATTTAAAAAGTTCGGCAGCTAGGCCGTCTGCTCCGGCTGCTTTGTTGCACTTGAGCTTAGACACAGCTACTTTCACCTCCTCCAGGTCGGGTGGGCGGTATCGTTCGTATGCTTCGTCGGTAACGTCTTCGCCCGGGTTGAATGGTTCGTTCTGCCTGTCAGCGGTATTTGGTTCGTCCTCGCCGTTATACAGTCTGCAGAAGTGGTCTTTCCAAATCCTCAGCACCGACTGCGATTCTACAACGATGTTCCCTTGATGGTCCTTACAGGCTTCAGTTCGAAGTTTATACCCTTGGCAGGACCCTTTGATCCTTTGGTAAAACTTTCTAACCTCATTCCTGTTGTAACATCTCTCTATCTCTTCAACCGCGCGCTTCTCGCGCTCTCTCTTTTTCCTTCGGAGAAGCCGGTGCTCCTCTCTCCTCCTCTGCTTGTAGAGCTCGCGAGCAGCTCTAGTCCTTCTGTGCAGCGCCGCTTTGTATGCTTCCTGTTTAGCTGCATGTGCTTGTATGAAACCCAGCACTTCAGAGGCGGCGTCTCTGATGGCATTTTGGCAGTGTTGCCACTGGCTATTAATACTTGATGCTGGTTGCGTAGGACTTCGTAGAAGGTTTTAGTTTACCTACATTTATACCCTACCTACGGAAGTTCAATTTTTAGTTTATAACGCAGTTAAATAATCACCTATATCGCAGTTAATATACCCCTAAGATTTTTTAGAAATATAAATAAAGTTTTTTAAGCCTTAAAAAACTTTTAGGCCTTAAATTTTAAGCTTGTGAGCTGAAAATTGGTAAGTGACCTGAAAATCTATTCCTTCAGACCAAGTTAAAAATTTGCTGAATCCGCCCACGGACACGCCAACTATACTAATACTTTTTTCAAATTTTAGCTATGTTACAATGGTGCTAGCGCACTAATTTTTGGTATGTGACATTGCTTTGTAATTGCCTTTGAGAAAGCAGAAAAAGTTTGGCCTTTGCATTGCCCACGCCCACTTTTTAAGGAGTTTTAACTTAAAATTACTGTTTTTCAATAAATATTATGTAAAATTTGACAAAAAAAAATCAATAATTACTAATTACTAATGATAATAATTAAAAATCAAAAGTTGTAGATATTAGCACTTTCTAACATTTTTGTATATTTAGTATATGTCTCCACCCCTTTTCGTGGCCGTGGCTTTAAGAAAATGTGATTTTTTAGTTACTTACTTAAGGTGGGGCTACAGTCCGGGGTGGACCTGGGCCTCAGCCAACAAGCTTCGCCAGCCAGATCTGTCTCCAGCTAGCCGTCTCCAGTTTTGAACGCGAAGTTGGCTGAGGTCCCCTTTCACTTGCGTGCGCCACCTGAGTCTCGGTGCTCCTCTACCGCATCGTCCCTGCGGTGTGGATTCGAAGATTTCCCGGGCCGGGGCGTTGGTGTCCATCCGCTCTAGATGACCCAGCCATCGTAGTCGTTGTGTTTTGACTCTTTTGGCTAGGTCGGAGTCGCTGTTCAGTTCGTTGTTATATCTTCTCCTCGACTCTCCGTCTATGCAGACGGGACCGTAGATTAGGTTAGGTTAAACAGGGGTGTGGTGAAAAGGACCACACAAACACTAGGCACCAAAGCGGGTCCATCGCGATTACTGGGAAACTAGTTGAACTTAACATTCAAAAGGCAAAAACAACCCAAGCATTATCCCTCGTGACACAGCCAATTTCCCTGTAAAAGCCAAGGAGGCCTTTAAAGTTTGTGCCGTCTAATTCTTCTAAGCTTTGGAAGAAATATTCCCCAAAAAATTTCCTGCGCATACGCGAAATTGCCTCACATTCGCACAGAATGTGTGCTTTATCCTCAACCGCCTGTAGATCACTGCAGAAGCGACAAATATCCGTGTCAGAAAGCCTGAGCCTCTTTGCGTGTTTACGCAGGAGGCAGTCAGAATTCCTACTTAAGCCCTTAGCTTGTCCCTGCTCAGTTTTAATAGTCCCTTCGATCGTTTTTTCGTCTAGTCGTGGCCAGAGAGCCCTAGATACCCTGTGTCCAGTCAGACGAGACCACCTTTGGTTGGCCATCGTTTTAATTTTCTCCTCCTCACCTTTTACTACGCAGAGGAATAGTTTGATGTTAGAAACCTCACTATATCCAAGGATCCCTACTCTTCTTGCAAGCTCATCAGCCTGTTCGTTTCCCTCTATACCGCAGTGTCCTGGCACCCAGCACAGTCTCGCCCGAGACCGTAAATCGTCCGAAGAATTTTCCTCTCGAAGCAGCCTAAAGTGTTTTCATCCGCCTTTGACAGGGTCCATGCTTCTGCACCGTAAAGCAGGACTGGGATGATGAGGGTCTTATACATGGACACTTTAGTTGCTCGAGAGAGGGCTTTGCTACTCAATTGCCTTCTTAGCCCAAATTTGCTTTAATTTCAGCACTGGTGTGATTTTTTATTTAAAAAGTCGGAGTTTTAGTTCACAATTTAGCAATCCATCGCAGACGGACTTAAGTTTTTACATATGCACTGTTGCGCTTTCCCACTTGTTTAATTTCATGCTAAGTTTTTCTAACAAATTTGCAACAGCGCATTTGAAAGATTGGATAAATTCTATCTTTCAACTAAAACATTATCTATTTATTATTGACAAAATAAATAATTAAATGAATAAGTTAATAAATAATACAATATACTTAACCTACGTGAATAAAGAAAAACAACAATACTATACAAACAATAACAATAGTTTCACGTATAATTAATTAATTAATTAATTCTACGTTACGTATAGAATACTCTTTTCTTATAATTATTGTAATGTTCACATACGCCACTTAAAGTATCGCGACCATAATCTAAGGCAGAAAATTAAATTGTTCCAAGGGTATAGTAAAAACTGTTTTTTCTTTCGGAAAATTTGTAAAAAAAATACTTTGCCTCATCTTTCATCCTCACACTCGTTTACATACAATGCCACTCCAGCTGTTATATCTCCTGGCAAGGCAAATCTACTTGGAGTTCATTTGCTGCTAGATACATGATCCGAGGTTGTGCCTGTACTTAAGCGCGCGCGATATATATATAGGACGAGTTCACGTTTGCTACGAGTGCAGTTAAGAGAGTACTTCCAGATCTCAACATTAACTGGTCAAATCCGCTTTGTCCAGATGGAATATTCCCAATTTTTTTGAAGAGGTGTTTTTCTATGGAAGCAAAACTATTGCGTTAGCATTTTCATCGGCCCTTCTCTTCAGGTCTCTCCCCAAATAGATGGAAAACAGCATTTGTGTAGCCCACCCCAAAAAAGGCGATTCTTCTTCACCCTCTTTCTACCGTCCAATTGCATTTACTTCCATTTTTTCTAAGGTTATGGAAGCACTGCTTAATTATCAGCTTATGAAACATCTCGGAATCGCTAAAATTTCTTAATGATGTGATCTGATGGCATATCTCATCGAGACGTGGATCCATTCGTTGCATCTTCTTGGTAAAAGCAAGATTACAACACTTGATATTAAGAAACCTTTGACGTCGAACGCGTTCAATTCAAGCTGTTTTGGATGGTTCCCCAGAAGCTCACTCAAGGCTCTGTTTTGAAGCTGGCTCTCTTGAGAGAGGAATTTCTCCTATTAATTCCTACTAATCCATCTTACTCCTTTGTCGTTAACAGTGGCTTAGTTTTTAATATTCGTTGTTGCCTCACCCCTGTTCTTCGGATGTAGAACTAAATTGGCAGCGTACGACAAACTCATTTATACTCCGACCTTAGCAGCATTGTACCAAGATGTTGGGACCGCTTAACAGAGTAGAGTAATGCTTCCAAAACTCAATGCTGTCTTCTGTCATTTAAGCAAAAACACAACACACAGAAGTTGTTATCTATAGTGATGGACTTACATCTGTAAAACCGAAACGCTTTCGGTATAAAACTTTTCAGCCATAGTGTTTTATAGCCAAAATATAAAAAGTGTCAAAACACTTTTTATATTTTCTACGTACCATTAAAATTCAAATTTCCAAACCATTGGGGTGTATAAAAAAATTGCTACCTTAGCCTTTTACCCACTTTACTTACTATAGCAGTTTCATATAGAGGAGGTTTAAGCTTATACCTAACAACTAGTTCAACGATGCACAATGCATATTTTTAGGTGGAATTACGTGTGGGTCTTAACTTCTATCACATATCTTCACCTAATTTATTGTTATTATTTACAAACTTCTGATCGTGTGATTCCTTTTGTTGCTTTTTCTATTTAAAATTTGTTTAAAAAATTAAAACAAAACGTCCTTATGATGCAGGGCTCGAGTAAGAATGCTGTGCAGAAGTGGCTTTCCCCAGCATTGGTGGGGTTTGCGACAGCAAGCTATAAATTCTTATTAGACACTTTTTATCCATCAAAAGCTAAAGTAATTTCATAATTCTGTCCTTGTTAGTATAAGCCCTCCGGTGCAACATTGCAGTACCAAACCTATACCCTACCTGGTCTGTAAAGTTATCGTAACCACCTCATTAAAATTTGTTTATTCACAAAAATTGTATTTTCTCAAACGTAATAAGTGCAAATATAGGTATCCCACCTCGGGTACTTTCCAAATTTCGTCAGTGAAATTTTTGTCCACATTTTCCGGATTACATTCATTACATCTTTTAAATCTGTTTGCTTTGACTTTCTTCAGAGAACGCGCACAGCCCTCTCATCCAGCTGCTATTTATTTGATTTGTAAGATAACTTTGCTGTTGGAAGTTGGAACACCCTCTAACCATTGCAAAGAGTGAAACACAAACAATAAATTACATGCCGCACGCCAAATCGAGCGCAAAATACACGATTATTTCCAACATGTACCCGAAACGGTTTTCATCAAATAAAATATAAATACAAAATTTAGATAGCTAACACAAATCAAGGGAGCAGCAGATACACATTGGTACGCAGCCCGAGTCTATTCACAAAAATAAAACAGACAAAATCCCACATCCAGGAGTGCAACTGCAAACACGTAGTAACTCTCACTCTCGGTTGATCCTTGTTGTTTGCGTTTGCGAGTATATATCTCATCATCTCGGCAAATAAGCTGTAGGCCATCATGTCGACCATAATCATCATCAAACCATCATCAAAAATCACATCAATGAACGCGTTAACAAATCATTTAACTAGTTCAACCCAACACACATAGCTAAACCATGACCGTTTTTGATGGTTGAATTGGTTTATCCGCAAGCATTCAGAGAATGTCCTGACACTGCGCTGCTGCTTCAATAAATGTCAGTCAGCCTACAGCCAACTCTTAGTTGTCTCAGGTTGGTTGTCATGTTTTAGAGAGAGAAAAAAAAGACAAATCGTACATTTGAATCAATATTTACTCATGTAGATTGAATCTACAATTGGAGTACAATACCCACTACCCGTGTATAGTTGTTCCACTGTACGAATAGACAACAATGGAACTCTCGGTAGAATTGGAATATATATTTCTGTTTGTAGTGTCATGTGATGAAGAAGGGTGGACATTTATTAGGATTTCAAGTGTCTTAGCTAACCATTCACAAAAATCATGCTTCAATGCTAACAGGATAGAAAATGTAAAAAAAAACCCAGTGGGGTTTAAAAGGTAGAAAGCGGTAAAGGATTTTTTTTTTTTTCAAAATCTTAAAAATTTCAATAAATCTCGTGTCATTCCTGTCACTTGGAGAAGGTTTATTTCTTGCGTGGCACTCGGTATTTACCCTTTTTAATACTTTTATTACCTTGGTACTACAATTTTTCACGTAATATACAATGCTCCGCTACCGACAGATTCATTAAGACAACTTTCAAATATTATATGTTTTTGCAGCATTTTAATTTCGCATTTTCTTCTTCTACCGTTTTCACACCGAAGCCAGAATCTAGATTCTGAGCAATTCGATTTCAAAATCGAATTGACCCTTTCACACTGCGAAAATAATCTAGATTTTGTTGACTTTTCGATACGTTGAACACCAACTGTCCAATTTTTCACTCTTGTCACAAGTTAAAGAGCTTCAAATAAGCAAAAAACAATTTTGGATAATTAAAGATAATTAAAATCACCGAACAATTAAATAGTATAAAAAAACGAAAATATTTCTCCTTTTTATTTTATAAAAAAACTTCATCGGCTGTCATGTCTTCTTTTGATTGAATTAAAAAAGTGTGTTTACTTATATTTTCCTATGATTCCCACAAAATCGAATACAATCTACTACATTTGTATTCGATTTTGTGATCTGAATTCTACAAATGTATGGGAAATCTAATGGATTTTAATTAGATTTGAGACTTTTTTACTCTGAATCCAGATTCTGGCTCGATGTGAAAACCGTATTAACCTGTAAAGTTTAACTTTTTACTACAAATTTATCTTTATTTACAAAAACGAAAACATGCTACATCTAGAGAATTTAACCTTCAGCCCAATGAATCCGTTGCATCTGCTTCGTCGAAGTACACAACTGACAATTCAGTGAAAGTCGTCACGAAGTTCTTCTATGGGCCGCTTCCCATAAGAACGTAAAAAATTTAACTCAGTTGTCAGTTGTGTATTTCAACGTGACGGACGCAAAGGATTCATTGGGCTGAAAGCTTTAGGCGCTTGGCGAATATCATTGAAGTCCGAGAGCGAAGGAAAGTTGTTGGTACCTATCTTGTTTCAAGAAATAGACGACGTATCTCCTCTTTTTGTAAGTGTTCTAGCTAATTTTGGAATAGCTACTTCAGAAAGTTTCAGTGAACCAATAAGCACAGAGATGAATGGTCTGGTCCATTTTTATGTTAATATCTATAGCGTCAACACTGCCAAATTTCACGCGAGATGATGCATTTGATTTGCTTGGTTTTTACATAGGTCCACAAAAACGAAATTCCCAGTTTGTTGTTGAATCGCGGCAATTACAATTAAAAAACACAGGAATCTTAAGGTGCTTCTGTAAAGAAGGATAGAGCTGTTCGCTAGTTCAACCAGCAGAAGAATCACGGTGGAATGACGAAATTTTTGATGTTTCAAAGAGTGCTACGAAGTTTCTTGGATTTCTGAAGCTAAGCAAAATATATTTAACACCCATGATTGGGCGGGTGCACCAAAGACCTCACTTAGGTGAGGGTTAAAAGTAAACAGTTTTAAGGTTAAAGGGTTTAAGGTTAGCACTCCGCCCCAACATAGCTAAGTCACTTGATGCCTTCGACCCGCGGTTCCCAAAGTGTGTTTAACAAGTGCTCCGCAAACAGATAAGTAAAACAAAATCTTAAAACCAAATTACAAAAAAATATGAAAGTCACATTTTCGAATCGCGCGCTGGCCATCTTACAATAAAGCCTTCTGCCCAATGAATCCGTATGCGTCCGTTACGTCGAAGTACACAACTGACAACTCAGTTAAACACAAACATTGCAATGTGAAGCGGCCCATAAAAGAAGTACGTGACGTACGTCTCTTTCCTTCAGAACGTGGTGTAGTTCGACTTAGCGGACGCAATGGATTCATTGGGCTGAAGGCTTAAGGGTTGAGGTAATAATTGTTTCTGATAGCTCAATAGGTTATGTTATCATATGAATTATGAGCTATGGACTTAGGAGATAGGGTCTCTCGCAGATATTTTGAAAAATATAAATGATTTAATCTTGTCCCCTCAGGAAATGACAAAAACCATATTTGATTCAAGAGTAAAAGCGTTTAGTATTAATTAGCGGTCCGTCCAAAAATGGAAAAAATGACCTCTTATGGTATCGGTACGTTGTCTGTCCATCCATCCGTCCGTCCAATCGCTTTATAACTTCTGAACGGCAAGTCGTAGAAAGACAAAATTTGGTGTGCGTATAAACTGCGGAAATAGTCAGAGAATCCAAAGAGGGCAATTTTCTTAAGCACAAATAACGGTTTGATTACAGTTTGAAATTTCATGTGAAAATGGACTTAATGTTTTTTAGTGTTTTTTTCAAGAACTTTAGTAGGCAAGAACTAGAAAAACGAAACTTAGGTTCAAAAAATACTAAGCTTTAATTAAAAAATAAAACTTTTCGAAAATACCAAAACGTTTTTTAGAAATGCAGAGTCGAAAATGCATGACGTTTTTCAAAGTGTTGGAGGCCATAACTTTTGAACGGCTTATTCCTCAAAATCAATATTCAACACACGTATAAAGCAAAGTAAAGCAAGTGCTTAGGTCATATTTTTCAAAAACAGTTTGAGTACTGCAGTTTTAACGCATTTTCGAAAAACGTGTGTCAAACGTGTGAAAAAACCCTTATCTCCGGTGGTGTTGTGGTGGAATTCTATGAAATGGTGGAATTCTATGAAAAAAATCACACGTATCAGAAATAATTCAAAATTTTAAGGAAAATTATAGCGGATTTTGAAATTTCAAAATCTTCTGAGATTTAACTCAAAAACTTAAAATCATTTTGGAAAACAATTTTTTAAAGTCTTCTAGTAGCTTAACGGTACAGGCGATGTTTTTCAGATTCGGTTAAAGTAAAAGAAGGAAGGCTGCGTTAACATTTTTTTATTGCCGTTTTTCAACTAAGTTTTTTGAAGTCTATTTAAAAAAACGAAATAAAAAAGGAGCTTGTTTTACTGTTTGCGCATAAACCGGTGGCCATAGAATTAAAAAAAAAACAGCCAAGGCCAGTGCTTGTGGTTGTGCTATTGGAAAAAAGTCTAACGAGAACTGGAAAAAACTTCAAAATAGTTGTTTTATGGATTTGAAATTTAAAAAATTATAAAAAAGGTCAAAAGAACGCATGTCTCCCCCTCTATCTCCCCATCGGTATAAAGTATAATTTTTAAATTAACCCCGGGCATAGTCCATCTTCTTAAATTTTATACAAGACTATAGGCTTCGAATATTCAAAAACTTCGAAGAATTGACTGAAAAACATTTTCGACTATTTTTTAAGGAATTCTAGTTCCTTAACGGTTATGACCACCTTGTTTAAATTTGGCTGAAGTATGAAATGTTTTAAAGGCAAGCGAACTGCATCAAAAACGTTTCAAAATTGCCGATTTCGACCCTAAGTTTTTAAGCCCATTCAAACAAGCGAAATAAAAAACAGCATATTTTTACCGTTTTCTCAGAAATCCATGTTCGCAGAATTTAAGAAAAGTGGCCAACACAGGTGGTTGTAAAATTGATCAAAAAGTCTAACGGTAATTAAATATAATCGAAATTGCTGTTTTATGGGTTTTAAATTATAAAAATCCTAAAAAAGGCCAAGAAAGAGTATGTCCTTCCCTTTATTTTCGAAACGGTAAAGCTTTTTGGGTTGCGTTACTCTGAAAACAGGATGACATATTTTTAGAGTAACGAAACCCGTTATAAAATCACCCAATATAACATATAGATTATTGTTTTGGGTGATGATTATATAGAATCACCCAATATACAGTAGACAGCACTACGAAAAAAGTATATTACAGACTGTAAAATATATCCAGAAATAATTTTAATAAATAAATAGAATGTTACACAAACTGCGCAATATAGATGACTATAACCTTCAATAAAAGCCTGCGGACCGCTCCGCGTATGTTTTCATACTTGACGGTTTTTTTTATCAAATAAAAACCAAAATCCACAGGTTTTTTAAGAGATTTTTAAGAGAAAAAGGTTCAGGCAGTACTAAAAATCACCTTTTGAATTGTATGAATCTTTAGGAGATATTTTTCGGAGGATTGTCATAAAAATTGTAAGGGAATCATACATACATGGGCTGCGGACATGTACAGGTTTACCTTACATCGTAACAGTATAAACATTTTAAGGATTTTTTATAAAAGATAATTCCAACAAACGAAAACTTTGTTTATTTAATTAGGTATACCTACATATCTCTCGAATATTTTACTATGTCAGAAAAGATCAAATTCGATAGGAAATGTTTTTTTAACTGATCGCATTTTCGGGCCGCTGAAAACTGGACACAAATTAATAATATACACAAATTTTTAAATAATCTCCAACAAATCTAGAGATTTAGCATATACAAATTTCATCCCCCTCGTCAAGTAATTTTAAATATTTCTCCTCGTGTCTCCTCTTTTAACCCTTGGTGCTTTTAACTTCACCCTTGGCAAACCTTTAAAACAGTTTAAGACTAAAAAAAAAACAGAAACTGTTCAAGTATGATAGATCTGTCATAAATACGTCTTTGCTGGAAGGTTAACAATGAAATTACTTTTTTGCTCCTGGGATTTGTCATCGTCACTGTATTTTGACAGCCAAGATAACAACAAAAGAGTGCTCGTGTTAATCCTTTGTTTGTACAGTGGAGACACAGCGCACCGGGATTTATGTCCAACCGTTTCCAGCGAATTGAAGTTTAATGATCTGTGCAGACATAGTATTAACCGTTCCAAACTTCATGAATAAAATTTAAAAATAATTGTAACTAGAAATTTGAAACAGATTACAAATTTTGAATTCAGTGAATGACATTTTTTGATCGCAAACAACTACAGGATCTGTTGATCATTTTTAAAATTTGTGAATCAGGCTCAGTGATCTGCGTTGCCACAAAGTTAAAATATAAAAAGATTCCGGCCGAAGATTCGGGCCGAACTTCCTACAGTCGTCCTTCAAAGAAAAATTGGCCAGTCTGAAATCTTCGAAATCACTTTCATTCAAATAATAACTAAAGATAGCGTCGAAATCCGAAGCAAATGTCAAAGTGAATTTCTTCCTGCATTGGCACCTTCCCTCATTTCTTTCAACTTTTATATTAAAATTTGGAAACACTCGCAAAAATGTTACGGTTGTGCTATAGAAATGCTTAATTTTTCAAAAACAAAAAAGGAATTTCCACAAATTTCGCATTCGTTGGTGGGCTTTCACATATCATAAGGCACAGGATGCTAGTGATAATGTTATTGTCATGAAATCCCGCAGGGGGGTTTTCCTTAGGTGTGGCGGGTGTGACGACCCCGCGGAGTGCGGACCCTTATTTGTTTTCGGGGTTCAATACGAAATCTCGAAGGGTTTGTCAGACCCTCGCGGAGATGTCCCCGTGAAAAAAATTGTATTGCCACAAGGCTTTAAATCTGGTGGGTGAAACTTACCATGGATGGAAAAAATTGTAAACAAATAGGTACTGCGTTCATCAATAAACACGCGTAGAAAATGCCGCGTCATATCAGAGCTTTCAGTTTGCTTGGAATTGTTTTCATTGGGAAATTTTTTCTGCCCCTTATGGAAAAAACTCATGATGAACTTCCATCCATCCATTCCATGATGAAGTTCCATCATCCACTGAAATGCCCCACTGTGCTAAGTCAAATTTGACTAGCATATTAATGGCTGCGCTGTGCAAACGTTCATGCTGATCTCTTGTCGCACGGGACATAGGTAGATATACATACCACAAAAAGGAACAAATTTCGTTTGACAATTGCTGTTTGCACATCGGAAATATACTTTTCCTTTTTTTATAGATATACCCTCTCCCCATACAAGGCAACACGGAAAAGATCAAGTGTATACGCTTCAGTTAATTTGTGCAAATACTGCGGCTGAGGACACAGAATTTTTGTCGGATGATGACAATGAAGGATATAAGGTTTTGAAAATCCCGGTAGGAAATGACTATTCAAAGGGTATGGTGGTCCATGAGCAAGCAATTTCCTCCGTCAAAGTATCCTCTCTATAATAAGTTCGCGTGGTGGTTTGCCTAAATCGATTTTGGGTTCTCCTTACACCCAACGCTCTGCCGTGTTTCTTTGAATGATTCAAATGTAAAGTTCGTTTGCGTCTTTTGTGTTCGCAGACCTTGTGCTTTAGTGTTTGACGACATTTTAAACTTTCTTTAAGGTGTGGGAAAGATTTACTCGCCGATGAAATGTTGTCACGGGGCTGTATGGAATGAAGGAATCTTACGAACCTTACTTCGACGCGACGCCGAACAATAAAGGTGCTTGCACCTTTTTATCCTCTTTAGCTGTCGGCGGTTTGTTCTTTTGTTTGTTTGGTTTTGCTCCTTGTAAATTACTTCTAGGGTAAATCAATATGGCAATGAGAAAAAGAAACGGGGCTCTGCACCGTTTTTCACTTAAGCTGTTGTTGTTCTTGCTTGCGCACACGAATGGATTTGAGCATGAATGAATGACTGCGCTCAAGCATTGTGCTAGTGAAAATAATTTGATTTGACACCACAAAATTTTGTAATTAATAAGATGTCAACTTTTGGAGGGTTTAAATAACATATGAAAATGTAAATTGCTTTAAGAGAAAAGAGCTACTCTGGGGTAAAGTAATTTTAAAATTCAACTTTAAAGCGGCCCATACTGTGTCATTGTTTGACATTTGTGTCTGATTTATCTACCCTGACTTACTGTGAGAGAGTGTCACGCACTTACTCACTTAAGGTGGTACTAAGTCCAGGGCAGACGTGAACTACAGCAAACAAGCTCTGCCAGCCAGCTCTGTCTCCAGCTAGCCGTCTCCAGTTTTGCACGCGAAGTTGGCTAACATCCCCTTCCACTTGCGTGTGCCAGTTGAGTGTCGGTACTCCTATACTGCGCCGTCCCTGCGGGGTATTTTGCCTCTTCTGGCCAGGTCGGGGTAGCTGTATGTACAACCCGTGCAGTTCGATGTTATAGGTAACTCCTCTTCCACTTTCCGTCTATGCAGAATTTTCCTCTCAGCCTTAAGCCTAAGGCAGCCTTAAGCGTTTTCATCCGCATTTGACAGGGTCTATAAATGGACATTTGAGTTACTCGAGAGAATTCTTTGCAACTAATTTGCCTTTTTAGCCCAAAGAAACAGCCAATGGCAAGAGTTATCCTTCGTTTGATTTCAGCGCTGGTGCCATTGTCTGAATTAGCAGCGGAACACAAGTAGACAAAAAAATTTATCAAAGACTCTTACCATCGTCAGGAAATAAAAATGAATCCCGGAATAAATTTTGCTTCCGGCATAATAGCTTTTCGTGCAAATGGCTTGTTCCAGCTGACTCGGCCATTATAACCACTTCTCTTTAGCGCCATTCTTATCTTCTTAAAACAGATAACTTTAGCAGTGGTTTCAAATCCTTTTGCCTTCTGATAAAAACAAAAAATTTTACCTTAAAGAAATTATAAATAATTAAACTTACCAAAAACCTACAAAATTCCATGTCACTACAAATACATTTCCGATTTTAAAAAAAGAATCACATCTGTTCGGAGAATTTTTTGACTATTTTTTACGATCTTGTTAAGTAATTGTGAATATAACGGTGCTTATTGTGTACACAAACTCATGGACTTTATTTCAATTGAGTCACTTTTACTTTACTATGATTTTCGCAAGTCAACGTTTAAAATGTAATTGTCCCGTACGAGCCTATCACCCGTGTATTTATACAAATTAAGCACCTTCTAGTGCGTTCCATAGGTACTTTCCCTTTGGTAAATTTCCATTGGTACCCTTCCGCTGAATTCCATTGAGGGGAAATTTTCGATATCGAAATTCGAGCTTGGAATATCACTTAGCTGTCAGCTGACTCAGAATAACAGTTATGTGTGTTCGTTTGGTGAATCGAGCGGGTGTGTTCGTAAAGTGAATCGATGGGTCCATTTAGGGATTCCTGCATGTCGTTTTATTTCTTGTCGCCAAATTACAATATGAATTTCAAGGACTGCTTTCGCGTCCTATAAGCCACGCCTTGAAGAGCGACCAAGCAGTTTCGGTAAATGAGTCTGATCAGAGGCCTAACACGATCAACAACCATTGCTATTTGTCGCTCACGTACGAGCCTTTCAATTTGGCTTAACTCTCAACCGCAAGTGTTCTGTCACTCGTATAAAAAGCTCCTAGGCCTGGCGTTCCACAAGCGACGAAACAGTTTTTGAGTACATTGACCGTAGAACCACAGTGATGTAGCTGTGGCGGTAGTAGTAGCGGTAGTAAGAGCTGTCAAAAGTTAAAACACATGTATTCAGTGTATTGCGCACACAATGTGTGTCTGTGGCGGTAGCGCGTAGCTATGGCGGTAGTAAGAGTTGGCCAACTTTTAACTTTCGTAGCGCTACACTGTTGACAGCGCTACACGGTAGACAGTTCAATACAAGTAAAGTAAACAATGGAGGAAAAGGACGTCAAAAAGTTTATTGAGATGGTTAAATCTAAAGAAATTTTATGGAATTTGTGTCATCCGTTGTACAAAAATATTAAATCTAGCTCAAATTAACTCAGAGTATCGGCCATGTTTTATAAACGAGGGTTTGGTTCGACATAGCCGCGCTACATCATAGTGTTCAATTTTTTTCCGTACTACGCCACATGGCTCCGCGGCTGTACTACGTACTACTGCTACATACCACCGCTACGAGCATTGTGGTCGGTGAGTCTTTTTAGAGGTCTTCACATAAGATAAATCAAAAGAGTACGCCATTAGACTTCCGTCTAATGGCGTATTCTTTTGAACGCCGGACTGCCACACCGAGCTGTTATATAATACGAGCTGTTCACGGCAATTCCAGCGTGGTGTACACTCGGTTTAATTGTCTACAGAACGACAATACGCACCGGTGCAGTCATCATGTTAAGTGTCAAATTGGTTTGGCTTCATTTTTTTAATTTCGCAGCGTTATTTTGTTGGCGTCGTTTATTTTGTACTTTTTACTTAAAATTAATTTTGTTTCTGATATTTAGAAACTTTTTTATCGATTTCATACAATTCCAGTCGCGTTGTAAAAAATAACGAATGAAAATCGCCAACGTCACTTCACATACACAATCAAAACTGCATCCAGCCTCCACCGTCAAATACGACGGTGGCGAAAATTCGAGTTCGGTGTCGACAGAAAACTAATTCGGAGTTCAAAAGAACATTTACATGAGCACGATTCTGTTCAGGTGTACGAGAAAAGAACAGTTTATTTCCGTATTGCACGCCAGTTTCACGATTCGGTGTTGAAAAGAGTCTTAATGCCCAAATAAAAGCTTAAAACTGTTTCTTTTGTGGCCAGAGTGGTGGCATTTGTGTCGGAAAAAATGTAGTGAAGTCCTTACGTTGCTGCTGATGAGACTTTGTTGTTGATGTAAAATCTTGATTCTCTAAAATGAAAAATTAAAAGATTGGCTTGGAACATTGTGGATTTTGTGCAGATTACACAGCTTTCTGTTGTTAAGGGCACTTTAGGCCATACTCCACTAATTCCGTACTCCACCGCTTGACTTTTAATCATCTCTGCAGCATTTCATGGCATCATCATCCTCTAGCCCATGTAGAGTTGGGTTCTCCGCTTTTAAAGATTACATTCTTTCTTCTTTCTTCCTTTCTTTCATAGCTCGAGAATTTATTGAACTTAGTGGGAAGGCTAAGCTACAGCAAATCTTGTTTGGGCCCAAGGTACACTGGTATATGATAAGCTTGCTAGACAAGGTTCAGCAGAAGAGGTTTTCTCAGGACCCGTAACTGGGCTAGGTCTGCCTGCATCTTTTGCTACGTCTGCTATCTGCATCTGTGGCCACGTCTGATACTTGGGTCTCTCGTGAACACAGGCTGAACATGGGTGCAGACAGATAAAACGACAACGCTCGAACATCTGCAAGTGCCAGCGTCTTTTTATCTATCTGTCAGGAGAATCGACTGCAGACGTCTTGTAGGCGTCCTTAGTGGCCACCAAGCTTTTGCTAAACACTTGAAGGCTTGAGCGAAAACAACACCTGTCCTATCTGTGGAGAGGAGGACGATACAACCGAACACTTCCTCTGTTGTTGTCCTGCCTTTGCTCGCAGCTTTAGGGCGGAAGAGGTGATTGCCGAACACCTTTGCTCTTCATCATTGAAGCTCCTTCAACGAAAAAAACCAAATAAATTAAAGTAAGGGGTCTGCATGGTGGTGCAATGGACCAGTGGTTGTGTCTGAGTGCTCCATCGGATAAAGCAACCTTCGAAAAAAAAATCAAAGGCTTGTTTGCGTTTAATGCTTAGGGCCTTTATCACTAAATCTGCGTGAACATTGCGTGTATATATAGCTTCGTTAGGTTTGTTAAGACCTCCATACTGGCTGTGAGAGTGGTTCTTGTGGTGGTAGGTAAAAGCTCTAATGGCGCACCTAAATAGCACATAAGCGTTTCTATAGTCTATTGAGTTTGACTTTGATAGCCTACAGAAAATTATGAGACTCATCATAAGGTCACTATTTTTTTTTAAGTATTTTTTTAGGTCTTTTAAAAATACTCTCACGAAATATAGTCCCACGAATTCACAACCGTATGGGGCAGAATGTCCTTGCAAATAAAATGTGCCCTAACTCAGCATTACGCACTGTAAATGCAAAATCCAAGTCTATAATTAAGTTTTTACCGACGGACACCCCCCTCTGTTCGCTCTTGGACCATTTTGCCAAAAAAAAGAGCAGAAATGCAAAAGGATAACACATGTTTCTCATAGAACACCTAGCGCGAGTCCTGTTGTGAACTCAGAAAAAAAGCGAGTGGACTTTTTTAACAGTTTCTCTGCATCCTATATACCTACTGGATTAAAAATGTACAATCAGAGGTACAGGGTGTAGTAGGGTGAATCTCATCAAGCCCTTGACTACCCGGATGGCAGCGAAGGGCACTTCTTTACTCATTCTTTGCGTTGCATACAAGTCCTTACAACATATACCTACTCGCATAGCCAGGGGGAGGGTCTCAAATGGCTACAAAATCTAGGTCGATTGTTTTTTTTTCGAAATGAAACAGAACGCATTCTCACCCCTGTGGTGGCTGCTTGACAGGAAACCCTGCCGACTAGAATCCCAGTGATGGCCTCATGTGTGTGTGATGTTCCTTATATTCCAATAAATGCTCTGTTTATTATTACCAAACTTGAAGTTTTGTAATTCTCGAGTTGAGAGCCATTTTTTGTTGCAGCTCAAGTACCCGGGGACCGCAGCGTTTTTTTTTTTTTTGACGACTGCCTAGAGAGGAAGAGGGGAGGGAAATTGCTGGTAATTGCAGTTAGTGCTAAACAAATCACACATCTGCCATTACGGGCGATGTTCTGCGATGCAGTGTGATTGCCACAGTGTCTCTGGCCATTTCAGTTTCAGGGTAGTCCGGTCGGTGGCAAGGTTTAAATTTAGTCGTTCTGTTCTGGGGGTTGCTCCTCTCGGTGCGTATATACGGAACGGAATATGCTGTGGGCTCGTTCATTTTGCTCGTTCATGCTGAGCAAATTGGTGCTTGCTTTGTATTTACAGTTCTGTATTTTTTTCACTATACTTTATTTGCGATCTGAACAGCGGATAAGCTAAGCAGACGTCTGCAGCATTTACAAGGGTTGTTAGATCGCCGCGGTTCACTTTTTTGTTTTCCTGCTATAATAGGTAGGTAACATTGCTATATGAGTTCGGGGTATATATGAACACACTGCTGGTCTTTTTTGTGGCGCAAATTTAAGGGAACATACGTTTTCTGATATTAATTTGGTTTCGTCGGGTGATATCAGTTTATATCAGATTTATTTTTGGCTTTCCAAACAAGGAACTCAGTTCTGAGACGGCATACTGTTCCTATCCATGATGTACTAGGTACATAGGGTAATTTTTTTTATAGAGAGGGGGAAGGGTAACCATTCGAATTTATTCACATTCGGATTAATTTGTTCGTAGGTACCTACAGGCTTGCTTTATTATGTGCTTTTGTAGTTTTGTCTTTATGCGGGCTGGTTTAGCACTTTTTTTTAATAAAATAAAATATGCATCTAGGTATATATCTACCTTTCAACTATTTGCATTCGAATTTCCTTAGGGGCGGTTTGCGCGTGCCCATGTGTAAGCGATAGCAGCAAAGGTATTCAGTGAAGTGAACAGTTCATATAATTCATAGTGAAGCGTTGAAAGGTGAAGAAACCATAGGTGTAGGTACCTACCTATGACCTTATAGGTACTCCATGCCATATCTTAAGATTAAGTAAATATATTTATTCAACTTAATATGTAGGTAGACATAGGTATTTTCAAATAGGTGCTGCGCTACCTACCTAGTTTTTATGATGTTTTTTTCTTATTGTAGGAAGTACCCTTGTACAAGTTGAAGTAAATTCTAACTGATCCGTCAGCCATTGCTTCCGGCTCTATAGGAAAAAAGACACCCATGAAATAAGGTCCCAAACTGAAAAATGAAATAGTGCCCCAAAAAGCAGAGCGAAATGCAACAAGAATATGTATGGCAGTATGGCAGTATGCCCCTCATACATATGCCCCAATATGTATGAGGGGCATACTGCCCCCTGCAAACCCCCTGCCTGCTTTTACTTTTAGCTTCCTTACATAAGACAATATTGGGGACTTGTTTCATTTTGATTTTAAGATAAAACAGAAACAATGAAAAAAAATATTTTTAAAAACTTATTTCAGGCAACAAAGCTTTATGCGTCTGGGGATCTGATTTTTATTTGGATAACTGCTGGTATTACTGGCTATAACAACTGCTTCACTCAAAAAGCAGATAAGCAAGTTCCAACCAAATCCGCCGTTTAATAAGGAGGAATAGCATGAGCGAGAGAAAGCTTTTGTCAGAAAATGGTCTTCGAATCTCTTGAAGGATAGGTTTATCCTATGCGCTATATGAGATATGAAAGGTGTGCTCATTCTGATTGAGGTTTCAAAGATTGCAAAGAGGGCTTAGACCATGCCGGTGCGTTCTTCAGTTAAGTTCTAGCATAATGTGCAGAAGCCTAAAATTGCAATATTTTTTTAACTCCCGGAAGGCATTTTGATTTTTCTGGACAACTGAATACACGGAAGTCGTCGCACGGTCATGGGCATGACCGTCGCCTCTGTTATGTTAGGCCGAGTTTGCTTTAACTTGGGTTGGTTGTGTTAACCGAGTCCAATAAAAAGTTTCTAACGCAGTAACAATAATGGTAGTCTTCAAGACCGGAAACGTGATCGATACGGACTTAAGAGTCGAACATTAAGCCATATACCACCGTCGCGTCCGCCTTTTTCTTTTGCAACATTAAAAAGGCCTTAAACTGCAAAATAGAAATTCTGAAACTTACGTAAGGTTTTAGAAATCCGCCCACTGAAATGTATTCTTGGAAAATAGAATGGAAAATAGTCGCAAGAAGTTGAAACTATGTATATGTATGTGAACAGCATTAGCATGCAAAGCCAAATATATAACATCGGAAAACAAAAAACAAATATCCAAAATGCGCCCCCAATCACGTCCACCAATCAACTCTTTAGCTCCCCCACAAAATTGTAGTCAAGGTTTGTAAGTGTATTTCTTGGTAGATGTTCCGAGGAGCGGCAAATATGAGGGGCCCAGGGCGGCACTTTACCGTAATCTGTGCCCCTAATCAACAAGTGCAAAAAAGCGATATCATGAGAAGTCCTTTTTCTTCATAAGGAAGGATGGCTAATTCTGTAAAATCTACGTTTGTAAGTTACGCTGAAAATTTAAGTAGTAACAACGATTTAATATTATACTACTCCTCAGTAACACATAAGTCTCCGTAATAATTTAATTCCGTAATACCCTTATGTTATAAATAAGGGTAATATTTAACATAATAAATCTTATGTTATTACAAAAAACGAAAAATCCATAATACTTACTTACTTACTTACGGACAAAACGTATGAGTAGTGCTCTAACTACGACATAAGAATTTTCCTAGGCGTTTTAAAAGACGGAAAGCACAGCCTGCATGACACGCCCTCCGATAACGGAATCAAGCTGATCGACTTTGCTACGGAGCGACACGTTGTGGCTTGTGGTACCTACTTATTACACAGTTCCCGCATATATCAACTACCACAAAGGGACACGGAGATCTCCAGATCAATCAATCGTCAACCAGATTGACCACATTACGATTGACGCTAGCAAGACACTTTTCCAGTTTCATGGATGTCCGAACTTTCCAAGGGGCCAAAATTGACTCGAATACACCTGTCAGGCAGGCTGAGCTATTCAACCCAGGCAAAAAAGTTACCACTAAACCATACGAACGATACCGCCCAGGTCTGAGGGCCAAGCTTGCAAACTTTACGATTCACGGAGTATGCGCTAAAGCTTACTTACTTACTTAAGGTGGCGCTACAGTCCGGGGTGGACCTGGGCCTCGGCCAACAAGCTTCGCCAGCCAGCTCTGTCTCTAGCTAGCCGTCTCCAGTTTCGCACGCGAAGTTGGCTGAGGTCCCCTTCCACTTGCGTGCGCCACCTGAGTCTCGGTGCTCCTCTACCGCGTCGTCCCTGCGGTGTGGATTCGAAGATTTTCCGGGCCGGGGCGTTGGTGTCCATCCGCTCTAAATGACCCAGCCATCGTAGACGTTGTGTTTTGACTCTTTTGGCTAGGTCGGTATCGCTGTACAGCCCGTACAGTTCGATGTTATATCTCCTCCTCCACTCTCCGTCTATGCAGACGGGACCGTAAATCGTCCGAAGAATTTTCCTCTCGAAGCAGCCTAAAGTGCTTTCATCCGCCTTTGACAGAGTCCATGCTTCTGCACCGTAAAGCAGGACTGGGATGATGAGGGTCTTATACATGGACACTTTAGTTGCTCGAGAGGGGGCTTTGCTACTCAATTGCCTTCTTAGCCCAAAGAAACAGCGATTGGCAAGAGTTATCAGCGCTGGTGTCATTGTCTGAATTGATAGCGGAACCCAGGTAGACAAAGTCCCTAACTACCTCAAAGTTATAGCTGTCGATGGTGATGTTTTGTCCAAGACGTCGGTGTTGGGTGTCTTTTCTTGATGACAGCATATACTTGGTTTTGCCCTCATTGACTGCTAAACCCATATTCGCCGCTTCCGTCCCAATACTCACGAAGGCTTCACTGACATCACGTTTTGTTCTACCGATTATGTCAATGTCGTCTGCGTATGCGAGTAGTTGAACGGACTTTTGAAAGATTGTACCTCTGGTGTTGGCGCGAGAGTTATGCACAATTCTCTCAAGTATGATGTTAAAGAAGTCACATGACAGCGCGTCGCCTTGTCTAAATCCTTTTTTGACATCAAAGGGGTCGGTGAGGTCTTTGCCGACCTTGACGGAACAGCGTGAGTTTTCCATCGTCATCCTGCACAGACTGACGAGTTTGGCAGGGATGCCAAAACTAGACATCGTATAGCTCGTCTCTATAGATGCTGTCATACGCGGCCTTGAAATCGATGAAGAGGTGGTGTGTATCGATTTGGAATTCCTGGGTTTTCTCCAATGTCTGCCGCAGTGTGAATATTTGATCGATGGTGGACTTTCCTGGCCTAAAGCCACACTGATATGTGCCTATCAGATTGTTGACAAACGGCTTCAGGCGTTCACACAGTACAGTAGAAAAGATCTTGTAGGCGATGTTAAGAAGACTTATGCCTCTGTAGTTGGCAAAACTCAGAGGGTCTCCTTTCTTCAGGATCGGGCAAACAATGCTGAGGTTCCATTCGTCGGGCATGCTTTTTTCCGACCCTATATTGCAGATGAGCTGGTGCATGCTCCTAACCAGCTCATCGCCAGCGGATTTAAAAAGTTCGGCAGCTAGGCCGTCTGCTCCGGCTGCTTTGTTGCACCTGAGCTTAGACACAGCTGCTTTCACTTCCTCCAGGTCGGGTGGGCGGTATCGTTCGTTTGCTTCGTCGGTAACGTCTTCGCCCGGGTTGAATGGTTCGTTCTGCCTGACAGCGGTATTTGGTTCGTCCTCGCCGTTATACAGTCTGAAGAAGTGGTCTTTCCAAATCCTCAGCACCGACTGCGATGTTCTACAACGATGTTCCCTTGATGGTCCTTACAGGCTTCAGTTCGAAGTTTATATCCTTGGCAGGACCTTTTGATCCTTTGGTAAAACTTTCTAACCTCATTCCTGTTGTAACATCTCTCTATCTCTTCAACCGCGCGCTTCTCGTGCTCTCTCTTTTTCCTTCGGAGAAGCCGGTGTTCCTCTCTCCTCCTCTGCTCGTAGAGCTCGCGAGCAGCTCTAGTCCTTCTGTGCAGCGCCGCTTTGTATGCTAATGAAAAATCCATAATAGTCTGTCTCAAATTGAGCGGCTTCCTGGTCGGCGGCTGTTACCCAGGTTAGGGGCGGCCGAATGCAAAACACCCTTTTCTCTTCCAATAGAATGGACAAAAATTCGATGTATGCCAGATGTTTTTATGAAATATTCTGCTTGTTATAATATTGTTTTTCTTTATAAAGGCATAATACTTGCGGTAAGCTTTGGTGTTGTGATGAGAACATGGTTATGTGTGTATCTCGATAGTTATACCTACAAAAGTTTCAACTTTTACTTGACAAGCTGTGATTTTAGGCTATTTTAAAAACACACTAATTGAAATGGTGTGTCTTTAAGCTGAAAAACCCTAGATCATTTTTTTTAAAACTATAGGATGGACCGAGGCTCAACATCTTTAAAAGACACCAATATGCACCACCATAGCCGGTATGAAATTCCGAAGTAGTCGATATTGGTTAAGCCAGATCATGGTTATGCCCACGTGTTAAAAAAACGACCAACCATTTATGAGAAACAATATAAAAACTGCCAGAACGAGTAGTGCGACATAGCGTGTCATAGTAGTAAATTATAGTTCTCTCATAATTCTTTTTGACTACAACTAAGTTAACTTAACAAGTACCTTACGCTTTCGTAGTGTTTATCGCGTTGAGTAGGTTGCTATCCAGGGATTGCACCTTACTAAAACCGTCAGTTCGTGCGGCTTCTTTATAGACGTCGCTCGTTGTTTGTATCGTTAAGAGTCTCGTTGGGAGGTCGGATCATTTCATTGTTTTGTTGCAATGAACGTTAAGACGGGCACTTGGCTTTCAAGAAAAGTTTGTTACGTCATTGCTCACGTAGCTTTTCCTAAATCTCTGTGAATATAACTGTTCCTAAATATGGAGCATTCACCATTGCTTTAAGTCTCTTGTTTTGGAAAGCCTCCAACATGGACAAGTTGCTCGGTTTGGTACAACCCCAAAGTTGTTTTCAGTGTGTTCAGAAGGGCTTAGAAGTTTTATAAACATGCTTCGTTTTGAAATTTTTCCTATAAGCCGATACAATTCTCTGAGTCTTATTTCGAATTCGTCGCGCTTCTTCTTCTTAAGGTGTGGCTTCCACCTAAGTTTAGCATCTAGAGTCATTCCTAGATATTTCACTCGTTTGCAAAAATTTGTACAGAGTTTATGAACAGAGGTAAATTGTTCACCTTTTTGTACGAAAAATTGACATGCGATGTCCTATTCTCGTTAAGAACTATTCGCCAAATATTCGTCCAGACGCGAATTTTGCTTAAAGCTCGTTGTTGGCTTCTCTTTGATGACTCAACTGATTCACCTATTTCCAGGATAGCCGTGCGTCCCCGAACGTGGCCATAACTGTCTCGTCATCAAGAGGTGTGTCTCTTTGTGAAGTGGAGAAACAAGGTCGAACGGAGGACGCTTCCCTGAGGCACGCCAGCTCGAATTTGCTAATCGAGCAAGTTCGAGCTGACCTATCAATAAGCATATTAGGTACTTATTTTACCTACAGAATCAAAAAATTGTACGTACGCTTTTGGCGTATTCTTTTGAAAACCCAACTGCCACGCCGAGCTGTCAAATATACTCCGTGTTTGTTACAATTCCACCGTGGTGTACACTCGGTTTCAATGTGTACAGAACGACAAATATTGCACCGGTGCAATCATCACGTTATAAGTGGCAAATCGCTTTGACTCATTTTGTTCCTTTTTTCATTTCGTAGCGTGATTTCGTTTGCATCGGTTTTCTGTCCTTTTTACTTAAAATGAATTTTGATAGTTCTAGATGAATTTTGATAGTTATAATACCTAATGAAAATCAAGAATATTTTAAAACGAAATTATAAAATTTTAAATATACTTTTTTATGCTAGCATCGTAAAATTAAGGCCAAATATTTGTACGTACAATTTGTTTCTTTCGTAATACTGAAAACTTTTAAGAAGTGCAGGATCGTACCCTGCCAGTAAACCACACACGGCTTTTTCTTTCAACATTTCCGTCCGCTTACGTTTCAACTCCACTCTACGACAGTTATGATATTCAATAAAAAAAAATGAAGCTAGACCCTTATCTATTTTTAAAGTCTTTTTATACCCGACCCAGGGTATATTAAGTTTGATGTATAGTTTATAACGCAGTGAAATAATCACCGTAGACCCCTAAGACCTTTTAAAGACATGAATGCGACCGACAGGAGAATCGAAGGCGGGATACATCTCCCCTACGAATAATATGTTTCACGAGTGCCAATGACAAATTGTGTGTCAAAACGATTTACCGCTATTTAACTTCAAGCAACTCCACTTGTTGGTAATTTTTCATATCATAATTCGATGATCATGGTGGTTATGAATTTCACTCAACACTTCATCAGGGGGTACACAAGACAGACTGTAACGAATACCGCCGGCCAACATAATTCCGTAACATGCGAGTGCATCAGCCCCTGGCTAATGTTCGGCTTCCGTTGACGGCAGGCCGGCTCGTTACTTTCCCGCACTTTAACAAACTTCATGTTTTGATTAATGCAACAAGCAACTGGCAACAACACAAATTAGACTAATTGCAGTTGGTCACGTGAGCCGCAAGGGTGCGAGTGGTTGTTATTTCTCACCCTTGTGCACTTGTGGCACCCAGAGTAGCCATAGCCACCTTCAAGTCGGAGTGTATATTTTATAAATTGAACCAAACACGTCCGTCCATGGAATGGAAAGATCTTTTCGGCGATTGCACCAGAGGCTACAATATACCACTTGAGTGGAAAAAGGAGCAAGGAACGGAAATAACATGCAGTCGGTGTGTCAGTGTTGGTTTGCCAAACGCGCACTAGGGTGGATTCACACTCGAAAGTGACACTCTCTGAGCTCTGAGGCACACAGATCAGATAGTCCGATACCTAAAGCCACCCACTTAACATGATTCCGTCTGCAGAGCAAAACTCGCTGCAAACTATTTGCCCAAGCGTACCGTTCCATCGAGCCAAGCACAAAAGCGCGTCGCACGGGGGTGTTCCGGTTGGGGGGTAGTTCTCTTGTGCTCGCTAAGAAATTGATATGTCACGATTCGGTATTTGGTATATCTGAAATTAAGATCTGTTTATTTAGCATGAAGCGATAGCATGGCAACGACAAGGAATTAGTGCTCCTTTGCGGGCTCAAAAGCGGACAGTGCGCGAGGGGTGCTCTGGTTTTGAGGTCTTCATTTGCTTAATGGCAATGCGGAGCGAAAGTGTTGCTTTAAAACTTTGGCTTTTTTGTTCTGGATCTGGACATCGTTGGTTCTACGAAGCAGTACTCGATGAAAGGGGATACTCAGCAGATTGTGAGCTGAGATATGCGGAACATTTTCATTCTTTTCATTCTGGTGCTTTTGATTTTATTTCGATGGAAAATTGACACAAAGAGTGTCAAGTTGTGCTGGTAACGAGGATGTGCGATGATGATAAGGGATGCGTCGCATCGTTGGATTAAGTGGCTAATACGTGTGACCTCGGTTGGATGGTTTAAATTAATTTTTTTGAGAGCGCTTTTGTAGCCAGCATCATTATCGTGTCCAGAGAGGTTATTTAGAAATTAATCACCGCACGAGTAGGTACGCGTGCTATGGAAGCCGATGAAGATGCTGGTTGTAAAGATTTTAAGTTTCCTTGGCCTATTTGCTCGGCAGAGTATAGATGGAGTATAGCAATATGTAATTTGCATATAAAAATGTCACTCGCAACTAGACGAATTTCAGGTTTTGTATTAACACAAGAGAGCAATAAACAATTCAACTAATTTAAGGTCAAATTTTCAGCAATATGTCAACTATTTCAACCCAAACGATTTGATCGCTCAACATTTGATTCCGGAGTTCAAAAGAATATTTACATCAGCACAATTCCTTTCAGGTGCTCGAGAAAAGAACGACGTCTTTCTGGCAGATGCACATATTCGTTCTTCAAAAAGAAACGCCATTATTTTTAAGCTAATAGCTATTAGCTTCGCCATTTTGGGCTTTCAGGATATTGATATTTCGGTTCTTTTATGGGCACAGCAAAGTTCGTTGAAGACCTAAACTTTTTTGAACACAATAATCACTGCATAAAAAAGCCTTAGCTTAAGGATTGGGATGGGATTTTGTTGAAGAAAAGACTGTGTTTTGGCTCTGCCAAAGCTGTTGTTGATCTTCCTGATGTGCCAATTTGTTTTCTTTTTAGATAGTTAGTTTATGTTAGTGCCTTTTGCCAATATGGTATGGTATGGTAAGTAATTTGATGATCACTTTATTGTTATTATAATTTAAATAAGCTTTTGCACTGCCACCTGTTGGTCTTTGTGCTCGCTGCTAAGCCTTGAAGAGGTATATTCCCTGAAAAGAGTTCCCCTATATGCACATATTTGGCCTTGGCTGAGAGAGTTCATCCTAGAGCACTTTTCTTTAGTCCAGTTTAAAGTAGGAATCTAAGAATCGGAAGTGGGTCCAATGTGCGTATCTCTTTGTCTGGCATCTGATATTTGCCCACACATTTTATCCTTTTGTCATTCAGAGCCCCACAAGATGTCAGTATGTGTTCCGGAGTCTCACTAACTTCATCGCATTATCTGCATGCAGAAGAATATCTATCTAATCCTTGAGCTTGCAATGTCCGTTAGGAATCCTGTAAAGACACGTAAGTAATTTTTACTAAGCTCTCTGGTTGCAGGCAGTTCGCTAGAAGTTTCATAGCTTACCTCAGGCCTTTAAGGCTTTCCTAGCTCAGCTTATCTTTTTAGTTTTCTTGAATTCTTCCCTAAGAAGAATTAAGCGGGAATCTTCTATTCCGCAGAAGAATTTAGGTCCTATTAAGAGTTCTGCTCCGGCAAGGGCTCATTCCGAAATCGGTTAGCCCTGCACCTTCCCGTCGTTGAGGCTAACTGTTACGTGAGGGGCAGAGGGGCAGTAGGTAGAAGATCTAAAGATCAAGAAAAACGAATTAGAGAGGATAATGACTTTTGTCTCCGGGTAAATTGGGTTTAACGCATAAATAGTGAATCACACAATATAAACCTCACACCACCCGGGAACTCATAAGTAGAATACCTACAGCCTTATCCCCCCATCATTCTCCTCCCATCACACCCCAAAATCTTCCCTTACAGGGCTGGACTGGTACGGGCTTATACCGGTTCGGTTGCCCTCACATTGCAGCTCTTATACAGGATCACCGGTATATACTCCCCCTGGGTACGCGTTCATTCCGCTTCGGTTACTCCTACCTTTCCCATTCTCCCGAGGGTTAATTCTGACTTGAGTGGTCTGAAGTATGTGTTTTCACCGAAGACGGTTACCCTGCACTCTCCCATCAATTAGGGTAATTCTTACTTGACGAGCAATATGCATAAGCTTATACCTAAATCGGTTGCCCTTGCCTTGTCTTTCATATACAATTACTCCGCGCTAACCTCCAACTACCTTGTGGACGCGGGTTCACAACGAAAACGATTACCCTCGACCGCAAGTTAATCCCTCCAATTTATAACAACCCCTCCCATCCCTTCCTCAATGCAAATTTCTATTTGGCGTCCAATAGTCAGGAGACCCCCCGCTTCAGAAAAATCTCTCTTGGAAGCCTCAAATCTGCTGACATTAGTTCTCACCGAACCACTCCCCTTGTTGTGCAGTTGTTCCCTTGTTGTATACTTCATTTATTTCATTCGTTTTACCCATACTATTACTTCATATGTGATCATCAGTCCACTATGGAATGTACATTTTCTGTACATCCATCTTTTGATGTTCGGTCTGCAATCCCAAGGCAGCAGGAAATAATGCCCAAATTAAAAATTGAATAAGGCCCAAAAGTGGGGCTTCATTTCATAATGGAATATGACCCCCAAAATTAAAATGAAATTATGCCCCAATATTATCTAAAAGCCTACTACGCCGGAGGTCTGGGTTCAAATCCTACCATCGTCATATGAAAAAAAAGACTTGTTCTTTTTCACGGCCCCCACCTCCGCGAGTGCCTGACAAACCCTCCGAGAGCAACAATTGTCTTGAAAAACTTCTCAAAGTGCCGTTCGGATTCGGCAAAAAATTGTAGGCCCCTTTGTATGTGAAGAAATTAACACACACAGCATACATTGTTGAGAACTTGGCCCTGGTTCACCTCGAGCTGTTGCGCGACTCTATCTATCTATCTAAAAGAAAAAGCGGACACACAGCGTCGCAACCCTTCAAATTCGAAGAAAGGGCCAGTGGCCGGTCCTGCTTTCAGTGAACAGGACAATGAAGAGTTATTTTCATATGAGATGAGGAGACAATACAAAAATGACATAAGGCCCCAAAAAAATGAAAATAAGCCCTAAAAAAATGAAATAAGGCTCAATATAAAAATTCTAAGTTGTTGTTGTTGCATTTCTTGCTTCTTTTTGAGGCCTTATTTCCTAGAGCCCAACCCCAGTATTTACCCACAAGGCTCCTGATATCATAAAAGCGCGAGTAAACTTTCTGAAGATCTCCTCTGTATGTATTTTCTAGATGAGTTTACTGCCTAGGATTAACCCTAGATCCTTAATTTCGTTAACTGGTATCAGTTTCGTGCCCGATAGTCTTACAGGTCTCATTTAGAAATTCCTTTTCCTGCCGAATGGTACTATAGTTGTCTTGACCGTGTTAAAATTGAGCCTAGCTGTGTTCCGCTATTCTTGGACTGACTTGAGTGCTCTTTAAATAATTTCACAGGTCGTTAGTTGAAACTTTCGCCAAACAATTGAAACAACTTTCGCCAAACAATTGAAACAACGTCATTACCAACCTTAGCAGATTAATGCCAAGGTTGGTTGATGTATCAAGTGGTTCATCTACGACTAGGCTCCACATAAGGAGTTATAATACTTTGGTGTCAAAATTGTTTTTCATAGTTTCCGTCAGCTGATATTACTGTCTCGGTCGATCTGCTCGCACTGTATGCATGCAGCAGACTCTTTGGCAGCAGACTCTTAGACAAGGCTTAGCAGATCTCTAAGGTTAGGTTAGGTAGTGGTCCTCGATATTCAGGGAGACTTAAACCAGGGTATAGGTCCCATATGTGATACCACTTGTAGAACTTGAGCTACCCAGCCCGAGGACCTAAATGATAACTTCCCGTTTTGGGTGCGAAAAGTCGGTAGCCAGTAACGGTGTAAGCTTATTCCATCAAAGATTACCATTCGACTAGGAAGAATTCTAAGCTAGATAATTGTCTACAGCTTTTTCCTTTGTGTTTCCTTTTGAGATCTCGATGTGTTAGTTCTACTTCAGACACAAGTTTCACGATAGCTTCCGGGGAAATGAGTTTCTAAGGGCATTAGTGCTTTATGTTCATCAAACTCGATATAGCTTTCATGCACTTTTGAGAGACGTTGGCACTTCACCTGATTTGGCAAAAGCCTATGATGAACACTATCGACAAGAAAATTTCAAATTAAACTTTGCCCAAAGGTAAAGATAGCAACTTATTTTACTGACAACAAAGCTCTTGTTGTCCACCATTCGCATTCTGGTATCTGCAGCTCTGATCACTTATTAAAAATAATGAGTTTCTACCTTCTTAGTTCATTAATTGGACATCTGAGCAGCATCTGTTGTAATTTTAAGCTGATTACATCTTGAACTATTTTTCATACGATACAGCCATGACTGGCAGGCGAGAAACACCCAAACGCTTTCGTTGCATATGCCATAAGGAACCACCCAATCGACAAACAATACGAGTTCACTCAAGAGCATGAAACTGGGTAACACCTCCGGCACGTACCGCATCATTGTGACCACCGCTATCAAGTCCTTTCAAATGCCTAATTGCAAGCAAATATCCGGTTTATCTAATATCCTTGCAACAGGAAGCAATATGCACTCGTCAGTCTTCAATTAAGTTGAGAAGGCGCTGGCGCTGCAAAGTTCCAGCTGCTAGAATCGCCTCTCTTTAAGCCAGCCACCACCGAGACCATATAGAGCAATGCCCGAAGGTAAATTTACGTGCGACAATTGAAATTCGTATATCAAGGACCGGTTCAACTCCTCTCGGTGCGAAGAATGGAACACAAATGGCATGTGCTGTGCGATAAGATGTTTTCCTTCAAGGGACGACTTAGAGGAGGACAATTATTGTTTGGCCTCGCAGAGAAGTACAGCGCGCATCCAGCAGCACCACAACGCTTGCACTACACAAATATCCTTATGGGCGTGTTGAGATTTGATCCTATTTTCTTTCTCAAGGGGGACTTCTTATACCTCGTCATCGCAAATGCACATTGCGCGAAACAAAGCGCCGTTGAACGCAATGTGTGTTTTTTTGACTGCTGTGGCTCCTTCGCAAGGACTTGGCCGTACACAAGTAGGCGAGCTGCGATGACGACTGACATTGAAGATTTCAATTAACCGGAAGCAATGCTATGTAATTTCGTTGGGTTTTCTCCTTCTCAATTCGCACATATCGTGCGTTGCCGCGCTACCTTTTTACAATTTTTAGTGTCTAAGGACGAAGGCTGATGGTTTTTTTTTTGTGTCCTTGAAAATGCCATCGTGGAAGTGTATTTGCGGCGCGTGTTCAATTTCCGGTTAATTATAATTTTTAAGCGAGCGTAGGTCCTGGTTTGTCATCCTATAGGTATACATATATACATTCGAAATGCTGTAAGGTATTACCTTACACCAAGCACAAATATCAACATCGTCGAGTTGAGTGTCAGAACAATTGAATATGGCTGGCGATGAACAATACAGAATGGAATATTTGGCTCGTGTCCCATCGTACAAAACGCAAAGTCCTTTATATGTCAGCCGGCTGCACACGACTTCCAATTGGCGTCTATAATTTTAAGAAACAACTTTGATATCAAATATCATGTAAGCACAAAAGATCATTTAAGTAAACCAATTGTTGTGCTCAAGCAGCAGTCGAGTTGTGTTGTGTGATATGTTGACATTTGGGTACCTATTGATATTGAAAGCGATGAGGGAGACGTTTCAAAGCGGCCTTTTGATAAATAAAAAATAGAAAAACACCTTGCGGAGGCCGACGAACTTGAAAGAGGATCTTATGAGGTGTACGAAAAAATCGATTGTTGTTCCAGGTCGATGGCACAGTTAATAAAAACACTAATGCCTTTCTATGCTCTAAAAAAATGCTACAGTGAAAGGTTACTGGTAATGGTAAGGGTTGCCAATGCATGAAGTTAAAGTAATTAATTGCAACAAAGTAAATGGCTAATGTCCAAGTTCCGCTAGCGATGTGTCAGGTTATTGGCTCTTCTGCAAGATATAAATCGAGGAAAGCACGCTCGATGAATGACACATAGCATTGTTTGCCCGATACTGAGAGCAGACCCCCTGAATTGCGCCAACAACAGAGGAACCAGTCTCCTTGGCATCATATACTAGATCTTTCTGCTGAAGTGTGTAAGAGCCTAAAAGCGTTTGTCAACAATCTGGATAGGTCGGTTCAGTCGCAGCATGGCCTAAGGTCAGGAAATTACACCATCCCATTGATCAAATTTTTTATATATACATACGTATGTATTAGTATACATAATTTGTTTATATATTTTATATTATTTATATAATTTTATATAATTTTAATATTTTTATTTACATTATTATTAATATATTATTATTTATTTATAATATTATAATAAACATATTAATTTTATATAATTTTAATATAATACTTTGCAGACATAAAGTAATAAAAATAAATCTCCTCATTAATATCACTCACTCTTTTCACGAACCACTTTTAACCCTCGTTCAGCACCTTTTTAACAAGTGTCCTTTTCTGAATCGAAAAAGGACACTTAAGCCTGCAACCCAATAAATCCGTTACGTTGAAGTACACAACTGACAACTAAGTTCATCTACACCCGTTCTTATGAGAAGCGGCCCATAGAAGAACTTCGTGACGTACGTCGCTTCTCATAAGTACATGTGTATTTCACTGAGTTGTCAGTTGTGTACTTCGACGTGACGGACACAACGGATTCATTGGGCTGAAGGCAACCCAACTTAACTTAAACTGTCCACGTATGACAGATAGATTTGTCAGAATAACGATTTCTATTGGGATGTTTACAACGCAAATCTTTTTCCGCTCGTGGAAAATGACAACGCCACTCTCTTTTGAGAGCCAAAATGACAGAAAAAGAGTGCTCATGTCAAATAAAACCTGTATTTGTCTGGTGGAACCGCTTTGTGATTTATTTTTAATCGTCTCCCGCTATTAATGCCGGTGGAGGTATAGTATTATATGAGCTTTAAGTGATCTTTAGCAAATAATAAAGTTCCCTAAAAGATGCCGAATGCTGAAAATTATGAAAGCTACAAATAAGATTTGCAATTTAGGTGTTTGGTTTGGGCTTACATACATAATAAGTTCGTTGACACAGAAGTTCAGGCGTTATTTTTTCATGTTGACGGAGCATAAATGATAAATACGCAAGTCACTACCAGGGTTGTCAGGTTTTAAAAACCCGAATCACCAAACGTAAATCAAAAAGCGCCAAAACAGCGCCAAATTTCAAAGTTTTTCATTCAAAATTTTAAAAGCATAAAAATTAAATTGATTTGTGAAATTCGTAATTTTAATGAAAACATTACTTTTTTTTAAAAAAAAGTACACTTTTGGGGAAGGCAAAGATAACGAGTCTGTAGATTTTGGGGTGCGTTCATAATTTGAATCTCGATGCTCCATTCAGCAAACAGCAATGAAAAAGATTTAAGGTTTGGGTAAAAATTAAAAAAAAAGAGAATTTTGGTTAAAAAACTAAAAAGCGCCAAAATCTAAAAATATCGCCTTTTATTGGATGCGGCGCCAAACCTATTGTCGCGTCGCCAAATAAAATTACGAATCGCCCGTTTGGCGATAAATCGCCACATCTGACACTCCTGGTCACTTCCCGGCTTTTAAAAAAAGCTACTGAAATATGGGAAATATTTCAATGTATTTTCGTAGCTGGAGAAAATGCTAGGTTTTCGTCCGAAATCGGGGCATCGGGAAAAGCTCTAAAAATCGGGAGAAATACGACAAATCGGTGTATCTGGCAACGCTGATTGAGACTTTATGTGAGGCCTTTCACAAGCGACAGCTGCTGTTACTCCCATAAGACCCAATGTTAACTAAACTGTCGACGGCGACTGTTCCGTTGCTCGTAGAAATAGATCCGTTTTTTTTTTGTCGAAGTTTACTACTATCCGATGGAGCACTCAGACGCAAGAACTGGTCCATTGTACTGCCATGCAGACACCTTACTTTGATATGGCTTCAGTTATGAAGAGCTTAGATGTTCTGCACTCACCATGTGAGCCATAGAAACTCGCTTCTTCTTGCGTGCTTTTTGAGCAGAATAGGAGGCTGGTTTGTTTAAGTTGGTGAGACTCCCAACGACCTGTCCGCTGTCCCTTTTCGTAGACACCACCGAAGGATCGACCGGAGTGCTTGCGCCTTTAGGCAGTAAAACTTCTTGGCGCCGTCAACCGGTCAGCTGCGTCCTTTTCCTCTTCTGCTGTCCCTTAGTCAGGCGCAACTCAGGGCCCGCCTCTTTCGGAGACCGTTCAACCATAAAAGTATGCCAAGCCTTACCGTCAACAGCAGTGCATTGAGGACTGGAATTTTTTTTTCATAAATGTTGCGGCCTCCAAATGCCATGCCCCGACCGTAGTCATAGAAACTACGGGTGGATTTTGGCAATTGCCAATACCACCTGGAGTATAAAAATTGTAGGTTCTTCATTCATTTATGATTTAGCATGTGATAGGGAATGGTTTCAAGGGGGATGATTTTGGGATTTGGGGTTGAAGCCCGAACAAAAAACTATAGTCCGCGGGGTTGTCAATCCCGTCACCTCACCTAAGTGACGCGCCCTTGCGAACGAAAAATAGGCCCTTCCTTACGAGCGGAAACAATAAGAAGAGGTACCGGTGCACTCTTGTTTTGAATAACTGCATGTTGTTACGAGTAGCAAAGAATGATCGTGGCAGGACTCTGCGTTGTACGGCGCGCGTACGAAAGAACCTCTGAACTTCACCGAACGTCCAAAAGTGGGCTCACGGCACTAATAAGGATTCGATCTTTGGCGAGTACTGCAGTTGAATATCTTCTGGGCTGGAATATAATTGGTTATTTCGCTGAAACACTATGCGTAAAAGAAGCTTTAATACAGTGACTAGCATAAGATATTTCGTCGGTGTTCTAGCGAGTCAATTAGCTTTTCTATATTTCTGTCTAGTTTTAACGCCTGCTTTTGAATCATGTTCAGTCAGTTGTTGCCTCGGCAGAAGATGCTTGTGTAGTTAAGCGGCTTGGCGTCGCGGAAGAAGACCTGCGGAAGAAGAAAGAACTGCGTAGAGTAGAACACTTGCAATAAAGAAGCAATCAGAGAAAAGAAGAGAACCTATATTGTCTAGGCTTAAGGTGAATTCATGGCTTTGAACTGTTACACTGAAGTGGAAAGAGCTTGCAAAGTGGCGGGTTTAAAAAATGGCTTGCGTAGTGCAAAGCCAAATAGCAGTCATGAAAAGAGTTCAGCCCGAGATTGCAGCCCCATACCTAACGAGTCTGACAATAATATGCTTAGCAGGCGAAGGTGCGGTTATCGTAAAAGGAGCTCAATTCGAAGAGATGGAATCCATAAAGTTCGTAAATCTCCAACATATAAAAATGATAAACGCCGGACGGTCATCTGGAAAGCTGAGCATTCTCCCTGACAAATTTTCTTTTGACAGATCATGGATGCCGAAACACAGGAAGGAGCTCGTCCTTTTCTGGTAGGTCCATTCGAGGACTTTTTCTTTAGATCAGCTTGAAGGACGGATGAATTATTTAGTCGCTCTCTCACAGCGACCATCTTACTGGACAAGTGGTTTGATTGATGATGGTGATGTGATTGTTAGAAATATTTTAGCAATGTTTTGACATTGACGTGCATCCTAGCCAAACTGAGGCATTAATCAATCAAATTGAGGCATTTCAGCCTTTTAAAGCGAATATAGCTTTCAATTTTTTTAGCCTCTGTGCAAAATTTATCTAAGTCATATGGGCACACTGGCTACAATCTAGAATATCGGTATAACGTTTCAAGTCACTTAGGGAGCAAGGGCTTTGGCAAACTATTGGTTGAACCGTCGAAGTAAGTTCCCAGTCTCATGTCACGGGAATTTTTATTATATAGCAGCTTATATCGGCATCATGACACCATAGTCTCTTGTTTTGGCATTTGACAAACGACATCATAAATTAACAAAAGTGTCCTTGTATTTCTGTGTGTTCAATAATAAGCTAATATCATGGTGGCGTTCCAAGAATCCTTGACTAATCTAAGTGTCCCAACCATTTATGCCACGCCCAAAACAAACAAATTTGAAACTATAATAAAATAATATTCTCATCATATATCCCTCGCCACTATAGAAGTACATCAACGACGAAATAACACGAAAGTTATTAACTTCCCATAATTGACTTCGTCGCAGTCGATACCGTCGACAGCAGCGGAAATGAGAAATATCCCAAAGAGCCAACAATAAATGGGAAAAATCGGAAACAAGATAATTTATTACCGCCCCAAATAAACAAGAAGGTCCTTTAGCCTCATCCCCCAGTAGCAATAAGCCGAAGTCGTGTGCTCCGAACGGCGTTCAATTTGTCGCAATTAATTACATAGGTAGGTATCTCCCATAGCAAACGTTGGTCAATTTAACCTTGTGGCCAAACGAGGACACGACACGAATCGTAACCAGAAATATTGCAGGACAAATCCTTTTTCGTTTTCGTCCCAGGATATACACTTTATAAACCGACATATATATCTGCCTGCCTAATTCTGCTCGCTCGGCGGCCAAAGCTAATAATTTTCTCATCAACACGGAAAATAATAATAATACACTCTTGTATTAGGGGTGGGTGATGATGTCCTCGTATAAGTGCTGTTCTCACCCCCTCGGCGATTAGCAGATATGTTTGCCAGCCACAACAACCTATGTTAGTCGATTTCCTCCGGAAAAGATAAAAATGCCAAAGTATGACAGCTCGGCTCATAAGAAGCCAATTATGAGGAAAAATCCTATTCACTTGCGGAAGCCTTCAATTTGTGTATTTCCCGGAACTCCTCCAACTGTCGCGTTGACATTGTATTGCCTCCATCTGACGACTGCCACTGCATAGCCACCCCTGTGCGTGAGGCTTTAATCACAGTTCACACTTGCGGGTGACGATGTTCGCTCTCTACTGAACGCACTTTAACCCCCGTGTCGACACATCCCACACCCATCGCGACTGACACTGACTGTTCAGCCCCCTGGATGAGGACGATGATCGTTTTGTTCGATTGAATTGAGTCGTGTCGTCGTCCCGTCGACATTCAGGATTCAGATTTTTTTTCCTCAATTCATCTCGGCATTCAGTTGTGCAAATCGACCGCAGAACGTACAAATGTCACAAACAACCCGATTAAGGACATGAGAACAATCATTCCCACTCCCCAGGGCACGTTTGGTTTTTGGCATAGTCGTATTATGGGAGTCTGTGTGACGCCTTTTTGGGGTGGGATTGGTGGGTAGTGGCAGCAGCAGTAGCATCTGCAGAAGCAGCCAAAATCTTGCCTGTCATAAGCGATTTGGGATTAAAATGATTGGGATGTGCTGTTGAGTGTTGTTTAGGCACAGGCACTTTGGGTGATTTTCACTTGAGTAGTTATGGTTGGCTGGTGTATTATTCCATGGGCAAATCCTTTTTCCTGTTCACTTTACACAAAAAACACACTCCTACCTCTCATGAACTTTAACTGGAACTGGCAGATTTTGAAGTGATAATTATAATGATGATGTTAAATGCCGATTTGAAAGAGGTAAGGAAGGGTGTCAAAATAGGCTTTAATATTTGTACTGATGGGATTAGAGACCTGCGGAGCGTATGCTTTAAGTTGAAGAATTTAAATTTTAATAGGCTTAAAAACTAGTTAGGTTTTTTGGTGGGAAAAAATTTAAGATATTTTCGGTTGTTCGTGTTCATTTTACACGATATGTGAAGGTTATGAAAAGTGGGTTGAGCTCAGTATCATATTGTTACAGGCCAATAGACGACTTTGTTTTGGATACTAGACACACACTGGAACACGATCAAATGGAATAACGATTAAATGCCTTAAGGTTGCATTTAACAAAACTTGTACCTGAAAGTATCGTTCATTTACGGCATTAACAATCGAAAAATTACTTAATTTATCTAACTAACACTACCTTTTAACGGGGGACGCTGTGGTGCAGTATATAGCAAGGGTGTTGTGCTGCTTTGCACGAGATCTCGGGATCGAATCCAGATAGATCGGGGCAATAAAAGTTATCACGGCCTTACCTCCGCGAGGGTCTGGCAAAAAGTCCTAGAGATTGCAATTTGTCATCTCAATCCGCCGCCGTTCGGAATCGACAAAAAACTGCCGGTGGTAAGCACCTGAAATTCGAGGTCGAACAACTCCTCTGCTACCTTGAGTAGAAGTAGGAGGACCTAATTTATTTGCATATTTGCCAATGGAACTGCCTCTTATCCGAGGAGTGGGCCGATCCACTGCCATTTTCGCCGTTGGATCATTATGCAGGCTCCTGATGGATAGCCCTGCGTGAAGTACATCACTTATCACCGGCAGGAGAATTATTGGTGAAAGTATGCGGCCTTGGCTTCGCCGCTTTGTATTTTAAACTCCCCGGCTTTGATCGTGCGTCGTTTTTCTGCAAGTTTTTTTGTCTGAGCCAAAGAGATTCTCGGCTGGCAATTCTTCTCTAAAATAGCAGCTGATGTAGTGATCTGAATTCGACTTACTTTTCAATAATAATCCGTAGGGTGTTTATGTGATCAACACAGCAAGACGCACTATTGCCACGATTGCCACACTCAGTAAGTTTTCTCTTTTTCAGCAGCTTGACGATCTTTCCTTTTTTTATAAAATAATAATAAATAATAAACGCAGAAACATTAAAACAAATAAAGGTACAAAAAAGTACTTTTGCATTGACAAAGAGTGAGCGGATGGACTGATCTTTGTGCAAAAAGTTGCCGCACAATTTCTTCACGCAGTTCAACAACACTTGAGGCAGTTATTGTCAATTAAATCGAAAGGAATTCATGTTGTTGTGTATTACCCAATGGGCTTAGCCATTGCCCTAAAAATAGGGCATTATTGCGCAAAATGACTAAACTGAACTTATCGGACTCCCGTCCCCACCCATGGATGTTGGATGAGGGCTTGGCAGGGTACTGCTTACTTTCCCTGACTGCGTACTTTTTTCTTTGCTTTACTAACTTTAGGTGGCGCTACAGTCCGTGGTGAGCCTGGGCTTTAGCCATACAAGCTTTGCCAGTCAGATGTGTTTCTAGCTAGCCGTCTACAGTTTCCCCTTCCACTTGTGTATGCCACCTAAGTTTTGGTGCTCTTATACTGATGCTCTCTCCCTGCGGTTGCGGTATGCAGTCCATTTATTGTGCCTTGATTTCGACCTCGTCGCGTTTCTTTCAAACGTGTAGGTTCTATTTAAGTTTTGGCTCCAAAATCATTCATAGATATTTCGCTTCATTTGAGTATGGGATTTGTATAGAGTTAATGAATAGAGGTTTGTTGTTTAACTTTCTATAAGTAAAATTCACATTCGTTGACTTAGGGCCGATTCCACAGTGGCAACTTAAGTAAAAATTAAGTTGAGAACGCTTCAATACTCAGCCTCCGATCCGATTCCGCTGACGGTTTTGCATATTAGCCGTAAGCTCCTAGAAAATGCTGTCAAGACGATTTTGTTTTGTAATTTTTGAAACATTCAATAAAAACTTTCAGTGCATCGTGTTGGTTTTAAGCTGTTTCCATTCCTTATTGTTACATTCATGTGCTTTTCATCAAAATTAAGTACTTAATTAGGTGACTTAAGTATACTTTAGTTTCGACTGTGTTCGACTTAAGTATACTTAAGTTTCGAAATCGGTTCTTAGTCTCGTTAAGGACGACTCGTCAACTCTTTGTCTAGTCGCATATTTTGTCAATAGTAGGTCGTATCAAAAGCGAGAAAAGCGGTGTCATCAGCGAACGTAACGAAAAATGATCCCTCATCGTGAGGTAGATATGTCTTTAGTATGAAGAAAAAATAAGATTGGTCCAAGAACGTTTCCTTGCGGGGCACCAGCATTATTTTCTTTGAATTCCGAGTACTCATTTGCGAACCTTATACACGAAAGATTTTGCCTTCAAGGTAAGGCTCCAATATTCTAAAGAGTTTTTTTCGTAAGTTAAGCTTTAACTTATATTTTCAGGCCTTCGTGCCGAACACCTTTGATATTATAGGCATCAGTAGCGAAAAAGGTCTGTATGATATTTTGTCGTTCGGACATTTTCAGGGTTTCGGAACCATAACAACTTCGGCCACGTTCCATTGCATTGCATCAGAGACACTGGAGTCAGCTTTAACAAAAACCACAAAATTATAACCCCGAGAAGAGAGGAATGGATTAGCATAATCCACATTGAAGAATTCATGATCACCAAATCATCATTGTAGGCTAAATGATGAGGCCCAAAAGTCGAACACTGACGGGTCAAAGTCAAGCAGTGGAATTGGAGCTTTGATAGAAGGGCGGTGGTGCCATAAGCCCATACCCCTGTGCAAAGATTCTATAAGCCGAACTTTTTGCGATTAACGAAGCAGCATTTATAATGGAAATCTCACCAGCGTTAAGATTGTTTCACTATGGCATAGGTTGAAGTGGCTGTCGGCTGAGTAGTTCCAAGTTTGGCGATTTCGTCAGCCTTACAGTTGGCTGGAATGTCACTATGCCCTGGCACCCAGCACAGGAGAATGTTGAACTGCTCTGACATCTCCTTTAGAGACGAACGGCAGTCTAAGGCTACTTTCGAGTTTATAAAAACCTATTCCAGGCACTTGATGGCCGCCTGACTGTCAGAAAAAATACGTATAACCTTGGCGGATATATCGTTATTCTTAAGCCAGCATACATCGCATACATTTACCTTCAAATAAAAAGCTGGACTTACAGTATTTCTTAACAAAAGTGAAATAATCTGTAAGGTCACAAACACTCCAAAAAAGGTACTATACTAAAAAAACCAAGGAAGCCCTACAACTCAACAGATCTGATCTAAGACTGTTATGTGGAGCTCCTATTAGACATGCAGCATGTAACTTAACTACTACCCATTCAAACTGGGCCACAGCAGCACTGAAATTTGTAGACACTGTGGAAAAACCAAATAAACTATAGAGCCCTTCTAATAGAGTGTCCTGCTCTTGCTTTCCACAGATTAAAAATTACTGGGAGAACCTGTTTAACAGGGAATGACTATATAAAATCCCATCTAGGCAGGTTATCAATTTTGTGAAAAGAGCCCCAAAATCCTAGAATAATGGAGGTACAGTACATCTTTTAGGTCGCAGAACAAGAGGGGTAAAATTCACACCCTCTACATTCAATTCAATTCCATTGCCTAGGAACGTATACAGTTATCATGGAGGCGTTAATTATGTGGAGTAGCTTGACCAACGCTTAATTCGGTAGCTTCTTGAGGATCTGTAAGAAACAGTAAGCAAGTCACAGTCAATTATTGTTCTTCACGTTTCTTGTCGTTTAACGAAGTTCACCCAATGGCGCGATTTTTATTCTATAATTTTCTGGTACCGCATGGCATTGAGCTTCTCGACAAAAAGTTCCCCGTAAAATGGTTTGAGTGTTTGTTCTTAGTGTTCTGCGACTTCACGGCTTTCCAAAGCGAGTAATTCAACCCTTTATCGGCAGTCAAACTTTCGGGATAAGCAGTAGTCCGTGACTCTTAAAGTCTTGAAGTACTTGCTTTTGTTCGAAGAAAAGAAGCGGTAATCCACGCAGTGTTCTAAATAACTCTTACGAGTTTATCTATTTCGTCTTCTATTTCAAGCGGCGGCGTTTTGAGCGGTACCTACATTCAAAGCCATGTTTATACCCCATCCCATAGGATATGAGGTATACTAATTTTGATTCATAGTTTGTAACATAGAGAAATAATCACCGTAGACCCCCAAGACCTTAAGGGCATATGATCGAGACCGAATTCTTAGTTGAATGAGCCATGTCCGTCCGTCCGTCTATCTGTCTATCCGTCCATCTGTCAGTAGTTTTTAGGCCTTGAATTTTGAGCTAGGAACTTGAAACTTGATATCTGTTCTTTCTAGGTCCCGAAGCAGTACAAGTGTAAAATTTTTTGAAATCCGCCCACTGACACGCCCACTTTGCTTATTAGCATGAAAAATCAAAGTTGTCGCAGGAAGCTGAAATTTGGTATGCGATATCCTCGCTTAAGTGTATTCTGATTGGCATTAAAAAAAAAAAAACCGAATACCGTCCCCTTGTAGGCATGGTCATTCTTAATATGCATTCTAATAAACGTTTTTTATTTGATACATTTGCTTTAAATCCAAAAAACTTGCACTATAAAATGTTCAGATATGTGCACAAGCTATTAACTCAAATGAATAAATTTTCGCCACGCCCACTTTTGGGGGCATTTTAAGTATAAGCCAAACTTTTAATATTAAAATGCAATCAACACGTGTACACCACTTCTGATAAAAAAATATAAACAAAAATAAGATGTTATTGATAAGGGGTGGATGCCACGCCCCTTTCTTAGGGAGAAGATTCTCAACTGAGAAATTCTAAATACAATTGAAGTTAAATGAAACTGAAATTTAAAAACCCAGATTTATGACACAATTCGGAGCTTGACAGTGGTCAATTGGGGGTATCCAACCATTCGCTTAAGCGCATTGTAACCCTCCCACTAGTTTTTTTTTGCAGAAGTATCTAAAGTGATCGACAGTCGGTGTTATTTTGTTGAAGAAGTCGACGAGGTCAGGTATTTTATTTCTGTAGGTTGGCTAATATGTGGCTTCCCCCTTATATGATTTTTTATTAAGTTGACCGGCGTCAAGAATTTTTAAGCCGTGGGCTTAAACGTCTTTTTTTACTTCTTCTTTAACGCAGGCTAGTGCAGCCCCATCGCGATAAACCCCATCGCTTTTCATAAGTAAACCATTGGACTTTCTATGTATTTAACTTTAGTGACAATAACCGACCGGCATCAGAGTCATCGACGTTAACTTTCCCTACGTTGTTTCGAAGCAATGTTAAGTTATATTTCGTCCCAAGAGTATTTTTAAGAACGTTACCCTTCTTTCCGAAGTCCGCGATCCTAAGGACATTTATTGCAGGTGGTTGCCGATTTTTGTATTGGGTTTTCACTGTCGCTTTTTTGACACGATTGGTGTTTCTTCTTTTTATTGTACGGTCTTTACTTCGGGTAAAGAACCGTCCATTCGCTTCTTGCTAAGCTTTTCTTAAATACCAGTTTCGTTTCGCGTGCAAGCTCTTCTTCGTCCGTCTTGTATTCGCATTGACGTTTCGGTGCTTCCTGGCATTCTATAACACCACAGTAGGGCTTCCTTAAGGCTTCATTATCTTTTCATAAAGAATCTACTTTACTTTTTAGCTCATGCTAGAGACGTTCCATTTACTTTAGCATAGCTCGTAGTTCGTTGTCTTCAAAGCATTAAATTTTCGCTGACCTGGTCCTGGTTAACCGGTGAACTGCCTTATTCGGAGACGTTCGATCTAGGTGGTGGGGATGCCTACCCGAAGGGAGCAAACATCACGCTGTTTCGGAGCTTCACTCACAGCAATCTGCTAACAATTATGTCAATGTCGTCTGCGTATGCGAGTAATTAAACGGACTTTTGACACGGGAGGTCTGACAGCTCGTCGTTTTGTCTAAATACTTTTTTGACATCGAAGGGATCAATGAGGTCTTTACCTATCTTCAAGGACCAACGCAAGTTTTCTTGCATTTTCATGCTTCGCAAAATGACGAGTTTTGCAGGGATACCAAGACTAGACATTGAGCTCGTCTCTTAGTCTCTTAGAAGCTGTCATGGCATTAAAATTGATAAAAATGTGAAAAGTATCGATTTGGAATTCCTTTGGAATCACAGGGTGAATATTTGCCCTTCGTTGTCTTAAGAAAAAAGTTACACTTTGTTACTTGTTTGTAATATTAGCTTAAATTAAAGCTAAAAAAAATAAATTTCAGCAAGTTTCCAAAGGCGACATTCTGTATTAATTATAATTCCCTTAATAATTTTTCAAAATCAGTAAATCTTTGAAAAGAATCTAAAAGCTACCGTATAGGGTTCATATAAGCCAATAAAAAAATTATGCATTTGCCACCTCTGATTCGGCTTCTATCCTTTATAAATCTACAAATCTAAGTCCTAAGCGGATTTCACCCACATTCCACAAATCGCATTCCGCATGCATGTGTAACCCACATTCGTTTCCACTCAAACAGATTATCCTAATTATCCTAGTTACACAATTTTCGCAGACCAGATTACATCGCATTCGAAATTTTACTATCTGTGGGTGTAGACACAACAATCGACTCCAGTGGTCAATGGGAAACCTATTCGTAATATGCATCTGCTTCGCAAATTGATTTTCGGTTTGCCATATATCCGATTTGCGACCGGAACAATTGGCATGTTTTCAGCTTTCTTCCCATGCATTGAGTCCTGTCCAGTAGCACATAGAATGTAATCCGTAAATCAGGACATTAAACGATGATTATTTTTGCCCATAAAGACGGACATTCAACGAAAATGTTACAAATAAAAAAATTTTCTCAGATCGCTCTCAGCAACAAGAGTTCATTGAAGAGTAAACAACATGATTTCGCTTTGTTTGACCGCCCTGGAGCATAGAGGGTACCAAATCGAACAGTACCGAAAGTTCAAAAGGTTTTCAAGGATTACCGCTTACCGACACAGATTAAGAGATGTTCCATATTAGAGTCGAATATGGAACTACATGCGAGCGTGTGTGTATATTACTATACACAATACCACAATAGTGATATACATGCGTAAGTAGATAATTTCCTTTTCTTATAAGGACTTTTCCGAGTCCCTCGTTTTTGTGATCTGCTTACCGAATATAAACAGATTAACCGCCTAGCGACTTACTCCCAGACCCGTAATCCCTGCAAATTGTTTCATTAAAAGGTTAAGGCTAACTAACACTCAAAAATCTTTTCATCCTTTTGCAGCAGGATCTACTTTGCCATGCTGCTGCATTGATATGCCAGGTAGAGATACTATATGTCAGTCATGTAATTCAGTGAGTGAACCTATAAACTGTATACAACAAGACCTTGTAAATGGGAGCGCAAATACAGTGCATAGCATACAAAACAATGCCGACATACTCAGAAAGGATGTTGTGTAGGAGATGAATTGCTCGGCTAGGATCAGAGGCCCAAAATAATTGAGGTATTGCCATAATTTGGTAAATAAGCTGGAAAATTACTGTCTGTCACTATGAAGGCTGTCGAAACGCTTGGGTGTATTCTGTATGCCAATTCGGTAGCGCGCTCTAGTTGTATACTCCTTTGTTCGGGATGTGTATACCGGCATCCGTTTGGTCGGTGCACTGAAAGTGAATGTTTTGACAAATTTGTATTGTTTGGATTATAGTTTGGTCAGCTAATAGAGAAATTAGCAATTATTCACTTCAAAAATAGAAACGTAAGCGGCCGAACAAACACGGAAAGCGAACACGGGATGTGTGGACGTAGGTACCTATGGGAAACTTTTGTTCGGTGAGAAGGTTCAACATCTGCCTCTGCGTTTATGGGCGATTAGGACGATCTTTATGGGTAAATCACTAATTGTTTTGATTTTAAAGATATGTTTATAATCCCTTGTCATGATGCAATTTTCGGTAGACAATGTGGTTTATGAGTCTTCAGATAATTTCAACGAAATATTATGCAAATGTGAAGGCAGATTTAGAAGATGGAGTTTATGGTCTATATTTAGGTCTCGCATTATGGGTCATAAGTCCATAACCAATTCCATGAGACTTTGCGTTGCCTAAGCAACAAGCATTTATTTTAATATTTTTTTATATTTTTTCTAGATTCAAATTATATATAATAAATATTATATGGTGGGCTTCCTGTTAGCAATCCGATTAATACACACAAACTGTTTTAAATTGCATTTGCGCTTAGTAGGACTGTACGTTACGTTTTTCTATAAAATTGCAGGTTTTTCTTCAATTCTGCCTCCAAATGTGGGCGTGACCCAATGTCTTGTGTAAAAAAAATGTAGAGCTAAATGTTTTCTACATAATATATTAAGCGACAATTTTTCGATTTGAAACAAGAATATTAAATAAAATGCATTTGAAAATTTACCCTTAAAATCGATGCCATACACCCTTTTAATCGATCTCTAACTCAAAACGTAAGGCCTTAAAACATATGACACACAGCCAGGCGGACGGATGGCTTTCCCTTCCCAGTTCGATTCAGAATCCGGTCTCGAACATATGCCCTTAAGGTCTTGGGGTCTTGGGTGTCTACAATTATTATTTCACCGTGTTACAAACTATGTGACAAACTTAATATACCTCCTATGGGATGGGGTATAAGAAAACGAATCTGAGGGCATAAAAGACACAAAATTTTATTATGGACGATCGCATATATATATCTTTGCCTCGCACTTTAAGGAAGAGCAGGGACAGATTCGCTCTAGGGTCCATTGGGAGTCGGGCTCAGAGCAACAAATTTCGGGGGTCAGCAAATTAAGAAGACAAAGATCAAAAGCAAAAAAATCAATTGCTAATTTACAGTAAAGGCCGAACATTTTCAATATTTTTTTAACTCGTAGAATACCTTTCGATTTTCCGGGGTTACAGTAGACGAAAGTTTTTGCAGGGTCTTGGGCATGACCGTCGCCTCTGTCATGTTAATCAGGAGTTTTCTTTTATCTCAAAGGGCTTCATACTATCTCAATAAAAACTTTGTAACACGATAACATTAACGGCAGAACCCCAAGACCGGAAATATTATCGAGACGGAATTGTTAGTCGAAAAAGCCATGTATACGTCCGTCCACTAATTTTTGTGCCTTATACTTTAAAAGACCTTAAATTGGAATGTAAAAAGTCTGAAACTTTATATGTTCAGGGACTTTTTAGGTCCCGAAATAGTACAAGCGTAAAGTCTGAGAAATCCGCCCACTGACGTGCTTCCCTCATTCAAGGGTAAAATTTAGTCGTAAGAAAAGTTGTTTGAAAATAGTCGAAAACACGTGAAACTATGTTAAAAGCAAAATTTTATTCTCGATATTTAGGTGTATTTTTTGGTACGTGTTCCTTAGGGGCCCAAGGAGGCACTTTGCCTTAATACGCCCCCTAGGAAGAGAAGTATCTGTGGTCTAAGAAGATCGTTGTGAATAATAAGAGTGAATAAAATTACAGTGAATAAAGGTGAAGACTTTTTATACCCGACCGAGGGTATTTTAATTTTAATGCATAGTTTGAAACACAGTGAAATAATCATCGTAGACCCTTAAAACCTTTTAGAGATGTGATCGAGACCGACAGGTAAATCGAATAAGTCATATCCTTCCGTCCGTCCATCCGTCTGTATGTGTGAAGGTTTTAGATCTTCAAAATAAAGCAAGAGAGCTGAAACTTAGAAGGCAGCTTGGTTCTTTTGTTGCACAGACAAAGTATAAAAATTGGCTCAATCGGTCGGCAGGCGTGGCCGCTACTGGCTTCAATGTGAGACAACCTTAATTTCACATTTTATTTCAAAATGCCTTTTGGTCAAGTGAGACATGGCGTAGGAGTTCAAATTTTGGAACTGAGCTCTATTGGCCCAAGACATATAACGAGGCGAAAATTGGACCGCCAACAATATCGACCATGCCCACTTTTAGCATATAAGATCTTTAAAAACCCAAATTTTCGGAAAGTTCACTTCAAATCGAAAAAAAATTAAATGATAAATAATGAGCTCCGCCCACTTTTAAGGGGCGTTTTTAGGAAAAAACTCTTTTTTTCTAAAATAATTTTCGCTTTTGCTGTATCATGATTCTAATGCAATTACAATTATTTGATTTTAATTTTAAGGCCATGTCCACTTTTGGGGGCGTGGCCTATACAAACAATGTATGAATTCGGCCCAAGAAACTTTGATTTGGTGTTACATGGTATAAAGGGTCGGGTATATAGAAGTTTGTCACAGACAAACAGTCGATTCATTAAAAAAATTAATAACTCGACTCAAGGTAGCTAAGGTATAAGGTACATATGCCCTAAGGTATGCTCTTTTTCACTTTTTCTCGTAGTATATCCACCGGGATCTGCTACAACGCAACGCCCCCCTAAAAAGTTAAACGTTACTTGTTGAGTTCCTAGAAGCAATTTACCATATGTGTTAATTGAGGTGCGTGCTGTTATTTGAGTTACTTACGCAAGATCACTGTCGCCATTGTGACTGTTTTCTACGGAAATTCGAATGCAGGTTTTGACTGGAGAAAAAACAAGTGTTAAAGTGCAACAGTGCGTATGCAAAAGCTTCAGTCCATCTACGATGGATTGCAAAACACCCGACCATACCAAAAAAAACTGCCACGGCTCAAAAAAGTGGGCGGGATACAAAAATATAACTGTTGAATGCTTTATACTTGGTGGTTGCATTCGTTTCGGCCTACAACTTTTTTTTAAATAAAAATTCACTTTTTTAAACTCCACGCCCACAAAAGTGGGCGGAGGCACATACAATATTACAAAAAAGTTATAAAAAGCTAATATCTACAACTTTTGGCACATAATTTTTTGTCAAATTTCATATATGTATATTTATTGAAAAACAGTCATTTTAAGCCAAAATCCCTTAAAAAGTGGGCGTGGGTTAATGGGTTAATGAAAAGGCTAAGAAATTTTGGCTACTTCAAAGACAATTACTTAAATCGATCTCCTGTCGCTTAATCAATTCTTCTGTCGATCCCATTCATATCTCTAAAAGGTCTTAGGGGTCTACGGTGATTATTGCACTGCGTTACAAACTATACATCAAACTTAATTGACCCAGGGTCGGGTATAAAAAATACATTCGACTTGTTTCTTGACTGGAAGCAAACGAAATTTGACTGGCTTTGAATGTTATGAATGCAATGGAAAAAATATTTTACAAACAGAAAGCATTGGGAGAACCATCGACCAAACGAGCACAATTTCGAAAAATATAATATAGGTAGTACATGCGACTCTTACCGAAATTTGTCACATTTGTCAAATATACGCTGGCAAGCGAGGCAGCTGTTTTGGGATTCCTTAAAACTTCAATGCCTCCTGATTAAATGCCTCCGGCTCACTTTCCCCTTTCTATCATTCCATTTCGAAATCGCACTTTTTTTTTTGCAAAAACACAGTCCTTAGAGTCACGGTCATAAATTACTGAATAACTAGATATTCAACTTCGGCCAAGTAAATGCTTTGCTCACAAGTTTAAATTGACGAATTTACCCATACTCTGATATCTGTTTACAAATTTGAGTAAAACCGTACGAATTGACGAGTACATTATCAATTAATTCCGGTTCGGCTTTTTTATGTTGCATTTTGTTGTTGCATCGTCTCACACGTATTCACCAACACAGAAACTTAAAGCTTGATAAAAGCTTAAAAGCTTTAAAGGCTCTATAAATGGGTGTTGGAGGGCAAGCGGGACGCAAGTTTAATATCCAGGTATTCAGTACCAAAGTTTACTGAATAACTAGATATTCAACTTCATGTAAAAGTTTTGCCCACAAGCTAAAATTGATGAATTCACTTATGCTATGACATTTGCTTAGAAATGTGAGTAAATTCATCAATTCGTCAGTTCCATGCAATTCCGTTTTGGTGCTTTTACATCAGCTGATCGCGTACGGTAAATTCTTGTTGCATTTCTCACACGCTTTATAATCACAAGCCTTATAAAAGCTTTCAAGGCTTTAAAAAGAACATAAACAAATGGTTGTTGGAGGGCAAGAGGGGTGCAAGTTGAATATCTAGTTATTCAATAATTTACGTTCAGAACTTTATGGACGCGGCACTCACAAATTAACTATAAATTCAATAAATGTGAGGGATTTTCATCGGAATATCTGGGGGCATTTGAACGCGAGCCCCTTATTCAAACATTTGTTGGTCTTAAGTTATTTCCGACTCTGGCATTTGTTTATTCCTCTTTTGGTTACTGAGAGTGCCTGAGTTGGTACTTTTATCTGTCAAAAATGCAGTCATTTAATTTAATTAAGTATGTAATAAAATAAGTATGTAATAATATATAAGCAATAATCATATAAAATATGAATATAACATTATATAAAATTTAAAAATTTTAAGTTTTAATTTTGACAGATTGGCATTTTCAGGCATTAAGAATAATGTCAATTACACTGCATAGTGCTTAACGCCAGAAAAAATTTCAGCAAGAATGCCTTTTGGCATGCTGTCTAAGGGTTACCATTAAAAAAACGGCCCGTCCAAAAATAAAAAAAGGATCTCTTATGGTATCACTATACGTTCTCCATCCGCCTGTCGTTCGCCTGTCCAGTGGAATCGCGTTGTAACTTCTGAACAGTAAGTCGTGGGTAGAGAGACAAAATTTGTGTGTGCTTTTAAAATGCGGAAATAATCAGAGAATCCAACAAGGAAAATCCAAAGCCGTCTTTAACCATTATTTATATAGTGGCCTAATTACTGTTTGAAGTTCCATGGAAATATAGATTAAATATTTTTCCGTACTTTTTTTAAGAAGTTAGAAGGCAAGAACTACAAAAACGAAAATTAGAAACACTTTCTTTATCAAACAAAACTTTTTTAAATTTAAATCACACTGTTATTCCACTTTACTACTTAGAATTAAACGCTTTTTTCAATTCAATCACTTTTTACTTTAAAACCTATTTTCACAAGTCAAAGTTTAAAATATAACTGTCTCGTCCGAGCCTGTCATTGTCATCCATGTTTATATTTATACAAATTCACCGCATTCTCGACGGTTCAACGCTGGTAATTTTCCACTGGTACCTTTCCGTTGAGTTCCATGGACAGGAAGTTCGATATCGAATTCGAACTTCGAACGGCAATTTGATGTCAGCTGACTGGAATGACAGTTGGGTATGTTCGTTGAGTGAATCGAGCAGTTGTGTTCGTGGAGTAAATCGATGGGTGCATTCAGCGACTCCTGCATGTTGTTTTATTTCTTATCGCCACATAACAATACAAATAGAATTTTACACAAACTGCGAAATGAAGATGAGCTTAACTTTCGAAGGACGCTCTTCGTATGTCTTCATACTTGACGGTCTTTTTTTACTACCAGGACCAGGAGCGATATTATTGGGCAAAACACTCCGGGAGTACGCACACCAATAATACCCCAGCTCAGCGTGTTAATAAACTTGCCTTAAGCCTCAATCCAATGGAAAAGATAATTGTTACCTCCAGCTTTCACAATGTCAAAGCTTCTATTCCGACATTGTTGAAAACTCCTTCAATATCAGAAAAGGATACGAGAGTGAAATCCTTAGTCAAATGATTTTAAAAAAGTCGTTTTTGCCGATTTGCCTTTTCGGAATAGGTAGATATGTGTTACGATAGGTAGGTACCGATTAACCTCTCCAATTTCAGAACTGATAAAAGTTAGGTAAGTTGCATATGCTTGGTTGCTGGGAGCTGAGAAGTTCGCCCGTGCCTTTAAGAAAAATAGGTATGTCGCAGGTGAGGCTTAAATAATATGTAGGCACAATTATTTCCTTACACAAGTCTTACGGCTGCAATACATTCTGTGAAATGCCATTTTTCCTATTTAAAGGGTTTCCTACAAAAGGCTTCTTATAAAAAAGGCTTCCTACAAAATTCTTAGAAATCGCCATTTGACAAGGGCTTTGTAGCTACCTATAACAGAAATAGCTTGTAGCAGACCAACTTTTTCGCTTTTTCAATTAGGTCAACCTTGGATCTAGTATAGGTACTTAGGTAGATACCTACATAACTAAGTATAGGTACCTCTTACCTGTGCCCCCAGGGATATCAACTCTTAGTAAACACTTAAATGTTCGCTCTCGTAGAAGCAGCAAAGGCTATTTTCCCTTCCAACACCACCCCACCACACCAGACCCTCGCAGTAAAAAAAAAAGTAAATAAGACCCTAAAAAAAACCAAACTAATGAAAGTCCTTTTCGCCAAAAGCCTGAACATCGTTCGTATTGGATAATACTCGCCTGTGTCCGAAATTCTTTCACCCGCATTCAATACCCAAAGCCGGTGTACATTTTCCGAACCCAAAGAAGAGCAAAAGAGCGAAAAAAGGACAAAACTTTGTCCATGTCCTTTATATTGCCTAAGTACATAACACATAATGTACGAGAGGCAGTCTTTTCGTTGTGTCCTCGCTACGCTATCATCCAAATCATCAACATCATTCTCACTCATCATCATGAATATGAAATTTGTTCTCCCATTCCCATCCCACCCAACCCGTCACCGTCAGGCGTGTAGTGAACTCCTCCAAGTGCGCGGTGTTTCATCCCTTAAAATAAACCTACCACATTATGCACCCTTAATAAAGTGTGTACACATAAATATTAGGGGCGGGTACTAAGCTCACAACTATACACAAAATTCGACATTTTGTGTGCCATTGCTATGCTCAGGTTGCTGTTGTGTGGGCTTCCTTGAAATGACGTTTCACGAATCCTTAAAAGGACATTAAAATAAGAATAACAACAACAACAACGACGAAGAGCTCTTCTTCATCCCCTATGTTAAACGAGCTCCGCTCCTGGGCAAATACGAACAGTGTATAGCTACGTCACATGAGGGTTGCTTTTTACGTTCGATAATGTTTACGGTTTGCTCCGGTGAAAAAGTGATGGTGGTTGGTATATTTTGTAAGGATACATCACCGATTTGAAATCATTTCGCATCGGGATTTGTTCGAGTTCACAACGAGCCATAAGAGACGGTCCAAATTGCAGTGCGCATACACACACCTTATGTACCATCATTGAGTCGTGTGAAATAATTTTACTTGTTTCTTTATTTTTCGTGTTGTGTTTTCGGTTTGAAGATTTAAAATTTAATAAAATTAATGATTGAACTTTTGACATAGTGGAAGAATTTTGTGGCTTGAGTGTGTAAAAATAACTGACAGTTAAACTTGGATAGTTAAATAATAAATCTACAAGGACCGTATCCTGCTGAGACAAGAAAAATAAACTTGGATTTACACAAGTCCGGCAATTTAAAATATGGTTTACTTTGTACGTATAATTGTTTGTTTTGAGTTAAAAAGTTAAAAATAAAAACTTAAGTAATTAATTGGTCCTCAAAAATTCCATCTTGATTTTTCTACAAAAAACTTAACTAAGCGGTGGTGTTCATGTTAAAGACAACGCTAAGAAGGAGTTATGCTAAATCTTCATTCTATGCAAAAATAAATTAAAGCTTTAGTGTTCCGAAAATTCGTGTCTGTAGTGAATCGCAAAACGAAACTTCCTCCGCAAAAAAAGGGTTTTAAGAAGGTTTTTAAGTGGGTTTATTTAAAACTGGTCACCTGTAGTAAGCGACAATTTGTGATATATTAGCATAGTACGCGCCTAGGTACTGCAGTTCTAGTTGAAATAACAGTTTGACAGTTTAACTATAGTTCTTTTAAACAAAAAAAATTTTTTCTCTTTCAATTCGACACGAAAATATTAAATCGAGCTAAACACAAACTATCCACTTAAAAGGTGCTCTAGTTAAAGGCCTTAATATTGAAGCACTTCAAACCGTTTCGCGCTTAAAGGTTTTATGTATAATTACATAAGCTTTCTGCGGATGCTTTTTTGCAGACCTGACAGCTAAATTCAAAACTTGTCGAAGAACAATAAAAAAGGTTGCAGACTTCTTTAAAACAGACAGTAGCAGGCTTGTGTTAGGCGCCAATTTCTTATACCTAAAAAATTCTATAGAAAAAGTTTAATTCAAGAAAGCATACAACTTGTGTCAGAAAACAGTTCTTTTTATTTCTATATGAAGGGTTTCTTGCATTATTCCTTGCAAATTCCGTCGGGAAAAATACCCGTCGGGGTGTCTTCATACTTCATACCCAAGCTTAAAGTGGTCTCTCTTCTTCCTCCTTCTTTGGAGTAAGAGAAGGAAGGAGAGACAAGAGGTTCTTTGGAATCCTTAAAAATCATTGATGAAAATGAAAAACCTCAACTAAAAATCCTTGCACTCAAAATTAGGAGTAGTTAGGGTAAAAATAGTTTTTATGATCTATTTATTTGTTTTTGTTATGTTCTCCAACAAGGACCACCTTTTTTTTTCTTACCCACAAATGATGTTTCAAATTTCATATAGAAGTCTTAAGGCTTAGTGCAAGTATAGTTTAGATTTGTCTAAACTAAGAAATTAAATTCTTATAAGTTTCATGAGCAGTTGGGGTATTGGGTTTCTTTACTTCGGCTGTTCTGGTGACAATATTTTTTAATGAAACATGTTCATTATTTCTTCCAACCTTTCGATAGGGGTCGTCGTTTTATTCGGGGAGTATTAAGATTTTTAAACTATTGTGTCTATTACTTACTATCTTATTTGTTCATGTGGAGTCATATAGAACCTTACCGCTCGTGAGGAGCTCAGTACATATCGTTGAGAACAAGAGGCACAAATAAATGATTGTTACTTATCGGTTGAGAGTCTCAGCACAAGCGTTCTGCATTACCTAAGAAAAACGCAACTTGGTTATGATCAATCATTATAATAGTAATCAGTAGATAATGGGTTTGATATTTTGAACTATGTGCAATAGACTCTTTTCAAGTGAAATAGTCATGACACCTTCTCCAGGAAAAATAATCTGTGTTACTTTTTGCAGACTTCACATTCAGATGGTCTTAAAAACCTAATGAAGTTATATTTTTTATATCCCATCCCATAGGATAGGAGGTATATTAAGTTTGTCACATAGTTTGTAACAGGGTGAAATAATAATGGTAGACCCCCAAGACCTTAAGGGCATATAATCGAGACCGAATTCTGAATCGAATAAGCCATATCCGTCCGTCCGTCTGTATGTCACATGTTTTTAGGCCTTAAATTTTGAGCTAGGGTGCTGAAACTTCGTACGTCAGGTGCACGTCATGCGAAGCAGTACAAGTGTAAAAATTTTTGAAATTCGCCCACAAGACACGCCCGCAATCGGTCTCAAATATATCTTATAATTAATAGTTTGTAATTAGGGACGGTTGGACCACGCCCCTTTTCGAAGTTTGCATTACTTATAAAATGTCAAAAAATAACTATGCCATCAGCATTTTACAATGTGGGATAGGATGGGGTCCGTTTCAACGGTCCGTTTTACGGACTGTAACTTCTGCGTACACACTGTAGCACTTACTCACTGGTTGATATTTGTAATTATAGGCAGGCAATGGTACATATTAAAAACCGGCTTATAAATACAGAACAATACCAATTTTTTGTACCGCATTTCGGTTAATTAGAGTTGAATTTGGCGAGTGAAAGTACAATTCATATATGGTCTTCGAACTCTTGTCCCGATTGGATTGTAGAAAACTTGGCATAGTTTGTGCAATTAGAAAGTGAAATAATTCACCGAAAGTGTCACCGATTCGGGGGTGACACCTAACATATACCAGTGAGCTTCGGTGTAAAAAAAAGATTTGCAATATTTAAACAATAGACTTAAACTTTCTAATTAAAATTGGAAGATGATCTTATAGTATGCATTACAAAAAAATGGCGGTATTGTAACTCAAATATCTACAAGTTTCTATTTTTTGAAAATTTTCATCTTCGCGTCACTCTTAACGATTGAGGTACCCATTCATATGCGTATTTTAATCGACAAGAAATGTAATTCTCGCGTCGTTTTTGAATACTTCTACTTTTCCACAGACTTTGTTCTGAGGCTGTGAAAACATATGTTATACCCTAATTGCCACACCTATGCCATGCTACCTACGGCACTGTAAAGTAGTAAAGCTTTTTTTGGTTTTTTTCGGTGGTGTCTGATAGATGGAAACCTACATTGGAAGTGGTTTAAATCTATTTATCTGCAATCAGGACACCGAGTTCCCTCTTATGCCCTATTCCAGAGTGTAGTTTGTATGTCCGTATGTCACCAATTCTATGCCTGAGATTTTAAGCTAGGAAGCTGAAATTTTGTACATAAGCTCTCTATTGTCCGAAGCAATACAAATTTTAAAATTTTTTGAATCCGCCCACAGGCACGCCCACCCACAAACTGTAAGACGTCGGGAAAAGCTAAAATTTAACATTTAAGCATCTCCTAATGGTTATAAGACATAAAAAATAAATATTAAGCCACGCCCACGTTTAGAGCCAGAATTTAGGAAAACCTTTAATATTAATAATTTTGAGCTAATAATTAATAAATTTGAGCCAAAAAATTTAATTTTTGCGTACATTTTGGCCGCAAACTTGGATATCGCTATGCTTATATTGATTTTTGGTTATAGGAGCTGGACATGACACGCCCCTTAAAAAATTAATAAAAAAAAAACCTTATACCTAAGGAATAAAATATTTTTTTAGTTAATTAAGGTTTTAAGGTTAATTTAGTTAACGCACCGGGGTTAGGGTACACCGTCTGTAACGGACCGAAGCTATTACATACGCACTGTTGTGCTTACTCACTGATTTTGAGACAACTTTTAAGTGGATTTGAAGACCTTCGATAATAAGAGTTCATTTGCTATGTAAAACATAGTAGTGTAACATAAAAATGTTACTCATTATTGTTAAAAAAACTTCAAAGTGTAAAAGAAATAGTTGCAATACACCCTCAAGTTCCTAAAGGCATATTTAGGAACGAGTTGATTAAGCCAAATATTGATTCGTGCTTCATATGTGTCACCCATTTTTAGGGTTAACACATTCTGCTAATATGGGACCCTTAATCTATAGATTTTGAGCAATAAGATTTTAAAATCTATCTTTACAATGCGATCTGAATCCGATACTTTACACAGCGCTTTAAAATCCGAGATTTACAATCTCGAAATCACTAAAGTAATACCTATTAAAAATGTTTATTTAAAACCACATTACAGTGGTGAATTTCGAACAGAAATTAAACACCTGATTTGTGTTTTAATTTTTATAACAAACGCGTTCCACTCATGAAGGTGTTCCATTCTCTTTTGGCAGCTGTCAGTTTTGCTAGCTTTGCTTACAATGTTTCAAATGCTTGTAATACTGTGGCGGCTCACTAAGAGCAAATTTCAATGTTTTCTTGAACTGACTTGTAGAAAAGGAAGCCACCACAAAGGAAGCAAGCCACATTTCAATGATTTGCTCCAATGACGAATTCCAATGAAAGCTATGATAATACCCTTAAATTTAATGAGTTTCAAGGTAAAACTAAACACGGAAAATGGAATGCGACGTTTTATTTAATACATATATTTAGTAGTTCGTCTTAAGTTGTGTTTTTGGCTTGGTGTATGGCTTTTAAAATTCTACTTAAATCGAAAGCACTAGAGGACTTTAAGTCCGCTCTGATTTGTCAAGACATCATCTTCATCTTCAGCGTTCGGCCCCCTGATATCTCTCCAGTTCAGTCTCAGTGTCTTAGAAGTGTGAATATTTAGACTTTATTAATAAAGCTCTTCAGCCTTTCGCTCGTTTTTGAAATTGGTTCCTATTACTATACCTACAAATGCCAAGTCATTTTTTATTGCTATATAAGGTCTTTTATTGAAGCTAGTATTTTTACGACTTCTTGGTAGGTATGGCTTTAATGCAAAAACAATGCCTTCTTTTGTTGTGCATTAAAATAAGGTCGATATAACTTTGGATTTATTCAATATAATTTCGTCACCATATGGAACCTACAAGTCGTGAGGTAGTAGGTATAAGCATGTCCTCCAAACCTTTAATCTAAGCAACATACTGTGACTGAGAACACAAATAAATTAAACCCCATGAAAAAAAAAAATGTAAATTTAAATCACAATCCAACAGCCTGATAATAAAAAAAAACTGAGTTTCCAAAACACTCTCAATAGGTATCAAAATCCTTTGATATATTCATAACTAAACGCGGATATCCTGCTGGAATATTATTTCCACAATTATTTCCATAGAAACTCAAACCTACTCGACTGTAATTAATTAACCACAGCGTAAAGCTCAATGATCTTTTTGATCACCATCCGTATCACAATGACATACGCCCTGCTATGCGGTCAACGCCCATTTCAATCAAAAACATGTCAAACATTCTTCAATAGGCGCATAAATTTCCAAACGCACACACACTGCATGTCATTACCGCATATTTGCCCCAAAAAAAAAACCCTATGCGAAAACGATTCCTTTCTTATCCTCACGCTCAATTCCCGGTCCACACAACAAATCCTTTTTTCCTCGATTCCCTGTCGATTGTTTTATGTAAAACCATCGCAGAGAGAGAAAAAAAAACTCAAGTTTTCTTCCTTTTATCCTGAAAAATCATAATTCACACTTAATGTGGAACCCTTCCGTGATAAGTTTTTTTTTAATTCGACCAGATTGGTACAACCCACCGAATGACATGCCGCGCGAACCTCATACACGCATATTGTCGAATCTTGAAGTAATAACAAATAATTGGACGTTTTGATACCAGTTCGTTGAGTAATTACAAAAGACATTAAAATTATCATAAAGCCCAAAACACAATGCATATGCGTGAGTCCTGTGCACTGATCCTGTGCGAACGTTTAATTTGTAAAGAGTTGTATTCCCTATATGGTCGCGGAGACTCGTGGTGTTTTCACAAACGCATACGCCATATGCGATGAATGACGTATCCTTTTAGAAAATTATTTAAAATGGCCCTTTGGGATTTGTTTGGCAATGTCTTACGTTTTACTTGCGCCAGGAAGTAAACATAATTTTTCGTCTCCTTCTTCGTCCTTTTGAGAACCAGTGAATTGCAATATTTTCACTTGAATTGAGCGATCAGGAGAGGTTCGAACTTGCCGTATTCTTTTAATTAAGTTAGTTTTCCAGTTGAGTAAGGCCCAAGCAACTCTTTTCTTATAAGCGAGAGGGTTGGAAAAGGATTAACGAAATATATTGTTTGAAGCTGCCAATGCATCGGCGCTATTAGAAAAGGCAAATTTTTATTTCACAACAAAAGGTTTTAAGATTTTTTTGAGACCATTTAGTGGCAAGATGACAGTTTGCATGTCCATATATGTTAACCACATTAACTTAAAAACGTGCCTTTCAATTCCTATGCGCTAACCATAACTTTTCTTAATTTTTCAGAGCCCCCGAGGAATGCAACCGTGTAGTCCACCCGGTGTTATAGCCATGATGCCACCATCAAAAAGCCCAACAATGGAATCAGCCGCAAGCCAGCGAGCAGCTACAATCAACTCTGAAGCCCTAATGGAATCTCTGAGGCCAGTGAATCAGCGAACGTGTCCGCTTAAGTTTTCAATAGCGAAAATAATGGAACCCGACGAGAAAACCCATTCCGAGAGAAGTTCTAGCCCTCTGCAAGTTACCAGCACTCGGCCGGCTCATCAATTGGAGGATCGAGCAAACTCCTCGTCGGACACAGACGGCGATGTTGCAAACTACGATTCGGCTTTCAAAAAGTATGTGCCGACGACCAGCTCGGCTGTGCAGCAGTTTGTCAGTACTCGCCATCAGGAATTGCTGACGCAATATCCTTTGTTGTATTACCCCGGCCAGTTGATGTGTGCCGCAGCTGCGGCGCAGTATGCAGCTCTAACGCAGCAGCAAAATGCGAATGCCCTCTTGGCATCAACAGCAGCAGCACCGGGCTCTCTGCATTTGAGCAGTTTTACTGCGTCCCTTAACAGCCTGCATAACCAAAGTCTAAGAAGAAGTCTTAACTCTAGTCATCATGGTCATTCGACACACCACCATCACCACCAAACTCACAGTCAGCATACTGCTCAGCATTCACAGGAGAAGACCGTCCCTGCATCGGGTGGGAAGTCCCCGGCTGGAGAAACTTCGAAGGCGTCATCGACAAGATCTCTTTCGCCGTCCATGGAAGCCAACAGTCCCGGGGGCTCTTCATCGGCCAACAAGCAAAAAACCTTTTCCTGCCTGGAGTGTGGGAAAGTCTTCAACGCCCACTACAATCTCACACGCCACATGCCGGTTCATACTGGTGCGAGACCGTTTGTGTGCAAAATCTGTGGTAAGGGTTTCCGCCAGGCGTCCACCTTGTGTCGCCACAAAATCATACACACCGCCGAGAAGCCGCACAAGTGTCAGACCTGTGGCAAGGCTTTCAATCGCTCGTCGACTCTCAATACACACACCCGAATTCATGCTGGCTACAAGCCATTCGTTTGCGAGTACTGCGGCAAGGGATTCCACCAAAAGGGCAATTACAAGAATCACAAGCTCACGCACAGCGGCGAAAAGGCGTATAAATGCAACATCTGCAACAAAGCGTTTCACCAGGTCTATAACCTCACTTTCCACATGCACACGCACAACGACAAAAAGCCCTACACCTGTAAGATATGTGCCAAGGGATTCTGCCGAAACTTTGACCTAAAAAAACACATGAGAAAGCTGCACGAGATCGGCTCCGGATCGGGAGCGAACACGTCAGGCGGACGTCATCATCACAGTCACAGCCATGCCCACCACAGCCACCATTCCTCTCAGCTTCACTCACCGACATCTGTCGGCCGTTCTTCAGAAACTGACTCTCCACCTATCAACGTAACCACCCCACCACCATTAGGTGACCATAGCAATGCTGCTGCAGCAGCAGCCAGTGCATGGCATGCCACAGCTGTGTCCAGCTTACATCACACAGGCATCTCACCCCTCCGAGCGGCGGAGTACTCGAGCTCCTTCATCCATCTGGCCGCCAGTAGTACCAGCACTAACAGCAACGGGTCCAACACCCAGCGAATGGACCAGGTGCCTTTCATTGCTAAAGTCTTTTGACACAGGTACTACGCGGACACATTGGCTTCTGCAACAAAGAGCATTCTTATTGACTGACTTCGGACGACGACTAACGTTTAGTCAGCCAGGCAGGCGAGAGCGCAAGAGGCTCCAGTTTCAATTAGATAGATCTTGTCATGCCACACCTTCGACAAAGTAATGATTGTTCGCAATGGAATGCCAGAACCAAAGCTTGTGATCTAGTTGTGGCTGCACTCTGAAAAACGTAAAGATGTGATTTTAAAGAAAAATTTAAAAAAAAAAATGTGCAATAACGGTTTGAAAGTTAAAATAAAATCATTCGCAGGATATATAAAATGTTGGCGTTTTGGGTTACAAAAATCTATTGAATGTAATGTTCTCTCTTCCCTAGGCAAATGATCGAACAGAAATAAACAAATCTATTGCATTGGTGTATTTACTAAATAGTTCGGTAGATAGTAAACATATTAGAGTAAAGAAATAAACCAAACACAGCTGGAACTTAATAATATTTATAAAATGTTTGCTGTAGATCTATTGTTTATAAACACATACAAAAATTAATTAAATTGTAAAAATTATAACTGCTAGCCGAAAAGAAAAAATATATGTTAGATTAATGTGTGTTAATTTGTGTAACGAAGAAAGTAAAAAAAGAAAATAGAATAAAAATGTGTAATTAAAACAAATTTATATGTATACACGATCAAATTGTATAGTTATAGAATTATTATCTATTGATTAGATATTAAGGAAAACTGAATAAAAATATTATTCTCATAAAAATGTTTAGTTTACTGATTTATTTTTTTTAGTTTTTTTAACGACTTTTAAAAGGCCTAAGTGTACCCTCATACTAAGCTTAAATTAAGGCAGATTGAGAGAAGATACACAAGAGGTGCTGAGGTTGGTGGTGAAAAGCACTTGGGTTTTCAACTGTCCAGAACTTAAATGAAGAGGAAGTGATGTTCTTCATTTTGGGATGAAGAGTACGTTAGAAACCTTACATCGCCTTTTTAAGGAAAATCATCATAATTTGCTTTGGCCGCTTGTCCTTTAAAAATATTACGGAGCGGGGCAGCTAAATGTCCTTCCAACTTAATAGACACATGCGCGATTCGCAGGGGGGTCTCAGAGATGTTCTTTACCACCACCTGTTTCCTGATATACTATGGGGCGACCCGCTTGCACCTCGGATCGATAAAACTTCTTTTTGAGGATTGCTTATCAATTAATTTAAAATGATCTTCATAGAAAGCAATGTGACCAGATCTGTCCATTAAAGGCTACATTGAGGAAGCAAACAAATCTTCTTAGGAATGCTTCTATAACCTGGATGTAAAGTTGTGGCATGAACCCAAACTTCACTGGCATATATTTGAGGAGAGGTCTAACGTAAGGCATGTAAAAGGCTTTTGTAACGTATGGCTCAGAGAATTTCTGGAATTCAGTGTCCAGGAATTCTTTCAGCTAAGTGAAGTGAGGAGTTAGCGTGTCTTATTATGTTGCCAAAAGGGCTAAAGAAATTTTGGTCGATATCATAGAATAGAATAGAATAGAATTGACTTTATTTATTTAACAAAAAAAAAAAAAAAAAACAATTAAAAAAACAATTTAAAAAAACGTGTTAACAAAAAAACACAAGTCTTTTATGACCTGGTTTGGAAACCGTCGGTCAGATTGACAGATTAAAAACTGCAAAATAGTAATAAAGTGGGGTGCCGTGGCGTAGTGGTTAGTGTGTGTGCTTACTACGCCGGAGGTCTGGGTTCGAATCCTGCCATCGTCACCTGAAAAAAAAAAAGACTTGTTCTTTTCACGGTCCCCACCTCCGCGAGGGTTTGACAAGCCCTCCGAGAGTATTAATTGTCTTGAAAAACTTTTCAATGTGCCGTTCGGATTCGGCAAAAAATTGTAGGTCCCCTTGTATGTAAAGAAATTAACACACCAGCATACATTGTTGAGAAGTTGGCCCTGGTTCACCTCGAGCTGTTGCGCCACTCTATTTATTTTTATTTATTTATTTAAAATAGTAATAAAATTGATAGCTAAAAAGAGATTATGCATTTTAAGGTTAACATAATTTAAAGTTAAATTGCAAAACGAAAACAGTAAGTAAAAAGTATTCAAAGCTTCCTATCTCTCTAAGCCATTGCAGCTCTAATTAAATTGTAGAGTTTCTTCCAGCCTATTTCACCATTTAAAACTTGGAATATTTTCACAGTTTCAAGCTTGCTGCTTTCGAAGACGTCCCGTCGAGTTTCTTGAAGAATTGGACATAAACTGAGAAAGTGCCCAATATTTTCTCTTTCCTGAGAATTGCAGACATCGGATAAGACCGGCAAGTCTGGCCTATGGCGAACGAAATTCAGGTGAAGTATTTTACCTCTGGTGGGGTGCAAAAAGACTCGTTCTTTTTCATGGTCCCCACCTCCACGAGGGTCTGACAAGCCAAAAGTATCATTTGTCTTCAAAAACTTCTCAAAAAATTAAAGCTGTAAAACATTAAAGCATTCTCAAAATTAAAACATGGACAAAATTAGCTTTGTTGATTTTATTGCATTTTACAAAAGAAACTTGTATAAATTTGGTGCGCAATGGAACTGATTTAGTTTAAGGGGCTGAATGCGTAGCTGGGTATTTTACTGGAGTAAGTATTGCTGGCTTAAATGTTCGCTTTCGGGCTTCGGATCTTATCCAGGAGAATCAAGGTAGTCTTGGTGCACCTACTCAGATACGGTATACGGGTATGAAATACTTAAAATATATATTTTTTCATTAATTTTACTTTAGGTACTGTTCATATTTTTTTGCAAGCCTACTGTACTTATTTTAGCTGAATCTTAAGTTTAGGTGCTCAAATCAACGCATGGCGACAAGCTATTTTTTGTTTTAAAATTTATTATACAGGGTGTTTCCAAATTCGATGCAAATATTTTGACACAAGATTCTTGGGTATATTTGAAGAAAAAAATTGTTCTACAGTATGGGCCTATCTCAAATTTTTATACCACTTATTGGGAATTTAAGAAAACACCTACTTTGAGGTACCTTAACCCATACTTACACAAATATCTCCGCTAAAGCTTACAACAGGTACTTCATTTAGGACTTAAATTTTAGAAGAAATAGTACTCCTTTTAACAGCATTAAAATAAAATTGCTGACTTTTTTAACTATCGAGATATTTGCTTTTAAGTCGGATCCTTTTTCCCTGGCCATAACATTTTTTTGACTTTCAAGACCCATTTTTGCGAAAAATGCGTAATAAACATATCGGTAATTTTTTTTCTAGTGCACCTAACAATACTTAATAAAAATTGCTAAGACAAGTTACCCGAAAAACCCACAGATTTTATGATACTTGGGAAATTCCATAACAGGTAAAATTATGAAAAACTCTTTTCACGAAGCCGCGACAGGTATAAGGTGGAAATATGATTTGTTACCTACTTTTATAACCGCGATTGACAATAAGAACGATTTTTTGACTATGTATTAATAATTTACGTAGGTTTTAGACCATGCATTTTTATTAGACTACCTGATAAAAAGGTAATTTCCCTATCATTTTTCTGTTAAATCCCAAAAAGGATTAAGTTTGAGGTTGGTCGCCTAGTTGGAAAATTTACCTAATGTAAATTGTATAAAAGGTTAGAAAACAAAATTAAATCCATCAAAGTAATTTTTGAAGCCGAGGTGACACAACAGTTGTTAAGAAACCCTACTTGAAATGGCATCTTTTGCAAACGAAGAATACGCCGATATTATCTACGTTTATGGGATGTGCAACGGATGTTCTATTAGAGCACAACAATGATACCATCAGCTTTATCCTAACCGAAGAGTACCTAATCCCCGCGTATTTACAAATTCGTTTCGAAGACTTCGGGAAACGGGATCTGTTTCAACAAGACGACCTAACGCAGGAGCTTCACCAGGAAGAATTGCAGTTGATAAAAGAATACTGGAAGCGGATGCAAATGATCCATCAATCAGCATCAGGCGCTTATCCTTGCGATTTAATGTTTCAACACATAAAATTGTTCGTCTCCTGCATACGGAAAACTTGTATCCATACCACCATACACCTGTGCAGGAACTGCTTCCGAGTGATTTGGAGCCGAGACTTGAGTTTTGCAACTGGTTGTTAGAGCGGAACTTGGATGACAACGGTTTTATAAGCAGAATCCTATGGACGGACGAATCTCAATTTACTAGAGATGGGATTACATATTTTCACAATCTACACACATGGGCTGCGGAAAACCCACACACAAGGAGAGAGTAATCATTTCAACACAGATTTAGCGTCAATTTGTGGGCTGGTGTTATTGGAAACAACTAAATCAGTCCCTTCAAACTGCCTCCCACACTGAACTCTGCAAACTATCTGGAATTTTTGCGCAATGATTTAACAGATCTACTGGAGGATGTTCCGGTAACTCAACGAGCTTCGTCATATTTTCAACAGGATGGAGCCCCAGCCCACTTTGGTCGCGAGGTTAAGAATTGGCTGGATGAAAAGTACGCTGGTCGTTGGATAGGAAGAAATGGACCAGTTCACTGGCCTGCAAGATCTCCAGACCTTACAATTATGGATTTTTTTTGTATGGGGGAGAATGAAAGAACTTGTTTATTCTTCAGAAATATCAACTCTAAATGATTTAGAAGATCGCATTCTCAAAGCCTCGTCACAAGTGAGGCAGGAGTTATCCTCAATAAACGTTGACAGCGCAATCCAAAAACGGGCTCTAGCATGCATACAAAATGGAGGAGGACACTTTGAACACCTTATTTAATTGTAAAGTTAACTTAATGAAATAAAAAAAAAAACATAAACCAAACACAAGCATTTTTATTCAGAATAATAGGAATTGAACACTATGAATCGAGTTTTTCATAATTTTACCTGCTATGGAATTTCCCAAGTATCATAAAATCTGTGGGTTTTTCGGGTAACTTGTCGTAGCAATTTTTATTAAGTATTGTTAGGTGCACTAGAAAAAAAAAATTACCGATATGTTTATTACGCATTTTTCGCAGAAATGTGTCTTGAAAGTCAAAAAAATGTCATGGGCAGGGAAAAAGGATCCAAATATCGAGCAAATATCTCGAAAGTTAAAAAAATCATCAATTTAATTTTAATGCAGTTAAAAGGAGTACTATTTCTACTAAAATTTAAGTTCTAAATGAAGTACTTGTTGTAAGTGTTAGCGGAGATATTTGTGTTAGTATGGGTCAAGGTACCTCAAAGTAGGTGTTTTCTTAAATTCCCAATAAGTGGTATCAAAATTTGAGATGGGCCCATACTGTAGAACAATTTTTTTCTTCAAATACACCCAAAAATCGTGTGTCAAAATATTTGCATCGAATTTGGAAACACCCTGTATATTTTGGTTTAATCCAGTGGTTTTGTGCTTGCGTGAAATTAAATTGATAAGATAGAAACAGCCTAGAAGTTATAGGCCATTTTAGACCATTTTAGTAATTTTACTTTAATGATTTTAAGCGTATCTCAAAAACGCCCGTCTATATTTTTTTTCTTCGAAAGGGTCGTATATGTTACCGTTACCGAGATAGTGCGAAATATTTTTTTTCTGCTTTTATTTGATTCTAAACCCATGAAACGTCTATTCGGAACCTTTTGTTGAATACCGTTATATTTTTTTTGATTCTCATATACTTTGCGCTAGCAACGGTTACTTAGGTTTTTTAGTTTTCATGTAGCATAGGCTTTTTAGGTATCGGTTATAAAGGCGAGTTTTTTAAATTTGTTTTTTAAACCGTTTCAGAAAATTTTAAGTTAGATACGCCATTGTTGAAAGATCTTAAAATTTTTTTTAGATATTTTATTTTATTTCAGCACAATATCTTATTAAACTAGAAAACAATTTACAATTTGATACAATTCATTAAAATTAGAAATTAAAGTACGGAAATTTACTTGACATTCTATATTTTTATATTAATAAATAAGAAAATAGTGTTGAATGTCTACTGAGCATTTTAAAACAATACAGTATAAATATGGGTGGGGTGACCCTTAAAAGCAAAATAAAAACAATGCATACCTTTATTACATACTTGCGGTTTCAAAAGAAAATACATTAAATTTACATTTGAAGTTAAAAGAAAATCTTATCGAAATACTTAAGAGAAAATCAAGCGAAAAAACTAAATTTTTAAGTCACACCAGATACTCGGGAAGAAGTTGTTCAATGGCAGCAAAGTTAAAACCAAGAAGCCACTTTTTTACAAGATTAAGAAATTTAACAGTTAGAGAAGCCGATCTGTACGATACTGGAAGTTTGTTAAATAGCCGAATCGAGGAAATACTATAAAAATTACGATACGCTGTGCTGCGGAAAAAAGGAACATTAGCTGAGTATGAAAAGTTGCCACGTAAATTATGATTAGAAATAATTCTAAAATTGCGATTACCAGACATTCACATCGGAAGCAGGAATAGGCGACAAATTAAAAAACATTATCTTTGTTTTGGAACTCATAACCAGGTTATGTTTAGAGAACCAAATTCTCAGCAGACTTAGGTCCCAATTAATGTCCGAGATGAGATCAAGGCGACTGTCTGAACCATAACAAAAGCCTACATCATCTGCAAAGGCAGTTGGAACACCTTTGAAATGCAGTTTAAACAGAGAGTTTATGTAAATAAGAAACAAAATTGGACCTAAGACGGAACCTTGGGGCACCCCTAAGTTGAAAAACAAAAGATTGCTTCTTATATTTCCGATCTTTACTTTTTGGCATCTATTTTTTAGGTACGATCTAAGCCAGTCCAACATAAAGCCACGAATGCCTGCCTTTTCAATTTTAGTAATATCTATGAATAGGCCAGCCGTACACTTCGTACCATCAAGATTGGCCATAACTTTGCTACAAAATTCAAGAAGCGCATCCTCTGTTGATTTTCCCTTTTGAAAGCCAAACTAAGATTTATGAAAAAAATTATTTTTGCTTAGAAAAGAAACCAGTCTATCCTTAACGAGTTTTTCAAAGATTTTGCTTAAAGTTGGAAGAAGTGAAATAGGCCTATAATTACACATTTGTAAAGCGGAACCTTTTTTAAAAAGCGGTAACACATCAGCGCACTTCAGCTCTTCTGGAAAAACTCCCTCAAAAATGCAGCGATTGAAGACAAAGGACAGTACATCTATAGTATACCAACCAATATTTTTAAGTAGAGTACTAGAGATACCGTCAAACCCACATGACCTGCTGTTCCTTAGAGAGCCGATTACCTTTAGAATTTCTAGTGGAGCTATAGGCTCAAATCTAAAGCTAGTAGAGGAAGACGACTCCAAAAGACATCTACTTGAAAAACAACGTGGTTACACAGAACAAGACTGCAAACTGGTGGCTATGCTGGTGAAATAGCCATTAAAAGCATCTGCAATAGCTTGCTTGTCAGATACAGGATGGTCATTAACCAAAATAACTGACAGTTTTTTGTACCCGAAGGTTTATTTAAGATGCTGTTAACTAGTCTCCATTCACTTTTTAGGTTACCCTTCACTGAACTGAATTTCGAGCAGTAGTAATTATCGCGGCAAACTGGAATTTCCTTTTTAAGTTCCCCACATAGCTTCTTATAACTGTTTTTTAAACTCATATTACCAGGTTCTCTATACAGTTTTAGTCTAAGTTTGTTTTTAATCTTAACTTTGATTAATAAAAAACTGGAGATCCAAGGTTTAAGCCTCTTCGGTAGATATTTTGCACTCAAAGTGGTGGAACAATCAAAAATATGACTCTTTAGACACTCAATAAAAACTGAATAAGAGGAACAGACGTCAGTACACGAATAGACATTAACCCAAAATTCATTCAAAAGAGCGGTTTGTAGTTTCCTTATATCAACATTAGTAAAACTATCAGGTGGTTCTTTACTAGGCTTGCTTTTGGTCGTAGAAGAGCTAAATAAAAACCCAGTCTTTGAATGATCGATAATCATAAGGTCAAGAACGCAATTCTCGAAATTACTGAACGACCCATTTCTGTATCTTCCACAAATATGGTCTAAACACCTACCCGAAGCAAGTCTTGTCGGTTCGTTAATGTAACTTTCGAGACCGTGCATTGCTAACAGTTCTAGGTAGTTTAAGGCGAGACTACAATTTTCCAGAATGTTGATATTTAAATCACCTACTACCATGAGGTTTCTTGATTTTTCCCTGTTAAGTATACAAGAAAATTCTTCCAAAAGCATCGAAACAGTGAACATATGCAATCGATACACACACAAAAAAACAAATGTTTCATGGTTAATTTCCATGGAAACCTTCAAAACATCAGCACTGAGACAATCAACATTAAGGATTTCTTGAATAACGTATTCCTCTTTCTCTTTTATAAAACATCCAACACCACCTGCAGCGTAATTTTCATTTGTATTCGCGAAAAATTAAAACCCGGAATAAAATAATCTTTTATCTCAAACCTATAAATCCAGATTTCCGAAACAAAAATTATATCTGGAACGCAAAGGAAAGAATCGACATGTGTGACAAGAGCAGCAAATTCTCTCTTAGACTTCTAACGTTCTGGTGTATAATTAAAAATTTGTCCTTGCAAAAGGAACTATCAGTAAAAAAAAAATTCACAAAAGTTTTAAAATTCAGTTCATATGTTTTATAAGCAAACCATATTTCATTATAATCAGTACGACCAGCAGAATCTTCTGCTAAATATTCGAAAATTTCTTTAGCTTTTCCAAAAATTACAAATAATTTTTGATGTGTGTGATTTTTTTCAAATCATTTGGCCAATGTCAATGCTTTGTCAAAAATAGTGGCGGGAAGAAATTTTTTTCGAAAATACGCATACAGTTCTAAAACCATTTAACCAAAATTTGATTTAGGCTTTTGCTTAGACCTTGGCTGCTTTATATGTTAACCCAATATCGGCTTTTCAAATAAAGTGATGGAAAAATTATGACACGTTGAAAATACGATCTATTTTCCATTCCTTATTTCTCGAAAATTTTTCAATATTTTGCAAAAATTCGATTTTATCATGAAAATCCAATATTTTTTTAGCGCATGTTTTAATTTTCTTCCAAAACACTTTTTGTCTTTTTCACCATCAATATTCTACCTGTAATTCAACCGTTATGCGTTTATATAAAAAAAATTGCCCTCGGATGCGTTCTCATTTTTTTATTATCTACCGAATTTCATCTTTCTACGACTTACCGTTCAAAAGTTACAGGTGCCGACGGACGGACGGACGGATGGATAACGGAGTAATACCATAATTTTTCCATTTTTGGCCGTTAATAAGTACCTAGGTGCCAAAGAGAGACTTGTGTGTTCTTTATGTTCTGAAAAATTCGAAGCTTTTGAGGGAGATAACCGCATTAGGAAGAAAGTTAAGTTGGAATTCTGATGAAAAACTTGTATGTGAAATCGGACACACAGCTATTCCATCATCTATTACATCATTTCAAAATGAAACTCGATATTTCAAACCGAAAGCCTTCAAGTGAAACTGTACTTCAGGAGATCGCGCAAGGAACATATTGAAACAACGTCGACAAATTCCTTAAAACTGTATAGAGTCTTCCTTCCGCTTGCGGTGGCTAAGCCAACCTAGTTTTTCGTGTCGTTTTTCTTTTTTGTTGTAATTTCATCAACATTGATGATACAAATTATAGAAAGTTTTGCAATTGAACCATCTTTCGCACTCGTTCGTACATTCTTTTACATTCACACCGTTAAGCAACAAATTTATTTATTTGTATGAATTTAGAAAAATTATTTTATTCAAAAAATCTAGATTGAATGATCTGCGTGCGTTAGACCTTCAGTGAATACTTCTTCATCAGTAAATACTTCTTTACTAAATACATATACAGATAATTTAAGGATACACTTTAAGGTGTGTTGGTTGTGAATGACATAGCAAGTGTTCAGATTTATGATATGTGAGCTATCGGTCCTTTGACCTTATCCAAACTTCCTAGCTCAGGACATCCAAGTTCCCGTTCAATATACATGTCTAAGCTTTTAAAGATAAAGCTAGGGCTTTTAAACCCTCATCTAACACTTGGCTTACGCGTAGGAAATAAAACAAGCTTGCTCTTAACCGATGGGAAAAGTTACAAACTCCAAGAGTTTTAAACCATATACATACCTACCGCAGCTTGCGAAAACTGACTGCTTTAAAAATAAGAACGGCTAAAATTATGTTTTACGATTCAAAAATCGACACTTCACATTCATGTTTGAAACGTCGAGTCTTAGTGGAAAGTTATTGCTTCCAATTTAAAAAAAAAATCTTCGAACTTTCTTCCTATGAGTTCCGTTTAATTGTGACATATACCTTTATACATCTACGTGAATGAACTACCATCAAGGAAAAAAGTTAATACTGGCTCCCCCTGTGCTATAGGTAAACCTGTGGTTGCAGTAAATGATAAAGAAATCGAAGTCCACATTTAAATCGATTTTCAAAATTATGCTCTAAAAATTAACAGTAAAATACAGTTGTGACGGCATCAACTGCATGGCATGTGGCCCAAAACGATTTAATGTCAGACTCCAAAGAATATTCGTGGTTGCAAATCTGCCTCTTGAAATTTCGTCTTGTTTAATGGAAAAGATTTATACGCCTAAAGCCGCGTTGTCACAAGCAACGTAAAACAGGAACAGAAACAGAATCTCATACATTAGCAACTGAAACCTAAATTCGCTGAATGCTTTTTGCGTTGCTAATGTATGAAATTCTGTTTCTGTTCCTGTTTCTGTTCCTTGTGATAACGCGGCTTAAGAGGAGGTTTGAAGACTTTTTTTTTGCATGCCTGGTCCAAAAATTAATGACATATGGTCCAACAGTATTTGACTTATGTGAACATGCGACTTATTCGAGATCTCGGTCATATTAAAGGCATGCGGGTAAAGATATTTGCTTACTAGTGATCTTGAGGTGGCGCTACAGTCCGGGGTGAACCTGATGGGCCTTTGCCAGCCAGCTCTGTCTCCAGTCATCTATCTCCAGTTTTGAACGTGAAGTTGGCTGAGATCCGTATTTGTATGAACCACCTGAGTCTCGGTGCTTCTCTAATGCCCCGTCCCTGCGGTGTGGATACGAAGATTTTCCTCATAAATCGTTAGAAGGATTTCCCTCTCGAAACAGCCTAAAGCATCCTAAAGCATCCTAAAGCATCTGGCTCGGCGTAGAAGAATAGTCTTTTGTTGAGGTGAACATCCTTCTGCCTTTCAATTTTTTTAACATAATTGTAGCGCTTTCCAAGGGCTTATCTAATCCACTTTAAAACTTAACCTTACTAATGAAGGAGTCTTTTGGCAGAGGAAAATTTGCCGGTAAGGTTCTCGAAACAATGCGAACTGTCGAGATAGCCCCTTAGACACACCTCTGATGTTTATACCCCATCCCATAGGATAGGAGGTATATTAAGTTGGATTCATAGTTTGTAACATAGAGAACTTAGAGACCTTAAGGGCATATGATCGAGACCGAATTGTAAGACGAATGACCCATGTCCGTCCGTCCGGCCGTCTGTCGGTAGTTTTTAGGCCTTAAATTTTGAGCTAGGAAATTGAAACTTGATATCTGTTCTTTCTAGGTCCCGAAGCAGTACAAGTGTACAAATTTTCGAAATCCGCCCACTGACACGCCCACTTTACTTAATAGCATGAAAACTCAAGGTTGCGCAGGAAGCTGAAATTTGGTATGCGATATCCTCGCTTAAGTGTATTGTGATTGGCATTTAAAAAAGAAAGCGAATACCGCCCCTTGTAGGCGTGGTTATACTTAATATGCATTCTAATAAACGGTTTTCAGGTGTGTGCGTAGGCTATAAACTCAAATTTTTCGCCACGCCCACTTTTGGGGGCGTTTTTAAGTATAAACCAAATTTTGAAATTGAACTATAAAATGTTCAGGTATGTGCGTAGGCTATAAACTCAAATTTTTCGCCACGCCCACTTTTGGGGGCGTTTTTCAGTATAAACCAAATTTTTAATATGAAAATGCAGTCAACACGTGTATACCACTTCTGATAAAAAATATAAACAAAAATACGATTTTGCTCAGAAGGGGTGGATGCCACGCACTTATCTTCTTAGGGAGAAGATTCTTAACTGAAATTTAACAAACAAGATTTATGATACAATTCGGAGCTTGACAGTGGTCAATTGGGATGGGGTATCCAACGATTCGCCTAAGCGGATTGTAACCCTCCCCCTAGTTTTAAATCTATTTTAAGGTTCTACCAAAATTTAAATAAATTAAACTAATGGCCAGAAATTGTTTGTTTTATTTTACATTATCTTTTAAGCACAGGGGTCCTGCAGAAAATAGTCCTTTATTTGGAATTTACTTTTTTGATTCAACTATTTTTCACCACTAAAATTAAAAATCGACACTTATTAACACATCCAAACTTCAGCGACTTAATATGTCAGAAACCAACTTCCAGCTAATTGAATAATGGTGCCAGCACGTGTAAGGAGGTTACTCGCAATATACATGTCATGCCACTGAGTTCCAGACAATTTATGTGCGACCTCTTGTTAAACACTGCTCACATTAACATACGACCATCATGATAAAGTTTTGGAAAATACGAACACACCATACGCTCAAGTGGTCACCTTCGACAAATTTAACGAGGACTTAATTTACTATCTACTTAAGCCCCCATCTAATGTAGCAATTTCCTCGCCCGAGGAGTTTAATTCCATGCTCGGCGAACACAAGTGATTTCGAATTAAAATTCCGACTTTTCATGACATCGTCACATAAGGTTTCGAAGTTGTATACGAATAATAAGAGAATCTCGGCGCTCTCGACTGAACGCCTTCAACAATATTGTATAGACAATTGCTTCAACGGGGTGGATGTATAGAAAGTATAGGGTTTCACCATCAATCCACCCCACTGCTGAAACCTGTCATTACAAACTGACAATGCGCTAGTTGTTTGGTTTTTTGGTGGTATAGAGGGGTGACGACGCCTGATTCTTTGTCCGATTACCCACATTCGGATGGTTGGCTTTAAGTCGCAATGTGAAAAAACACTTCTCTGTCGTTCGAGTAAAAAAGACAAATTAAGAAGTGTCACGACCTTCGTCCTTTGCGTGAGACCTCAGTCACCTGTGTACCTAAGTGCTTAACGTAATTTATGATCATAGAGATTTGAGCTTCGAGGACAACGAGGGGATTATTACACCTTTCAGATTTGATTTTTAAGATCAGGTGTTATTGGTGCAAGAACGATACATGGATGAGTTGGTTCTTAGTATATAATTTGTGAACAAGCTTTTTATTTTAGCTGTTTCAAATCCTTATTTTTCCTAATTAATCCTAATTTCACATTTTTCGCTTGAATAGGTATATTCAAAGTAAATATTTGCTGATAATTATGTTCCTATGATACAACCTAAATTTTACGAAAACAAAGTTTTGTTCGAAAAAATTAAAAATTTTATTGGTCAACTTAAAAATTGCTAGTTTTAGACATATAAAATGCTTGTGGGGCATTTAAAAATATTCAAAGAAATTAAGAAGGAAGTCTCCACCCCTTTTCGTGTTTCACAACAGGCGTAACTATTTGATCGTCAAGCAGGGCGTGACAGGGTGTGCCGATCAAACTGTCACATTTGATGTGAAACACCAAGTGGGGTGAAGACTACTTTATAATTTCATCGAAAACAAATTTTCAGTTTGCAGTTTGAAATTTATTACACTAAAGTAAAGAAGTTAATTTTATTTTTTATTGAAATTTAGTTTTGCTTGTGTTTTAAATTTGAAAAAAATTAATTTTAATAACATATTAAAAATTCTTTTATTGCTAATATAATACATTAAATATATGATAATTATAATTTTTAAACTATATATAATTATTGAATTATATAATAACTGATGCTCTATGCGTTACCGTGAACAACTGACCTGATCTAGAAGTCCGTTTCACATAAATATTTTAGAAAAGAGTTCCAATATAATGCGAAAAATGTTCCTGATGATGTTGGATGGAACAAAGTATTTCGGCCACAGTCCTTAACTCTTGGCAGTTTCAAAGAGCGAGAGAGCGAGCGATGGTCTCAGGCGAGCTGTCAAATGAATTTCAATCAATGGCAATGTATAGGGTGGTTCACAATATCGGCGTGATCGCTGTCTGGCTCGCGCGCCGGTTTTTTTTTCGAAAAATTGAAAAACCTTCGCCGAGGTTGACGATTATTCTGTCAATCGTTGTTATAAGTTATGACACGTTGTTGAATTGACATTTTTTTCTCAAAACTAATACTTGTTGTGAAATATAAACTATATATGTGCAATAAAGTCGACAAATTTTAGAAATATGTTATGTTTTGTCACTATGCAGTCAAAACAGTCGTCGCGATTTCCCGACGTTTATTACACAACACACAATTTCTCTCATTGTTTATTAACAAACGATTTCTCTGGTCTCGTGTTGTCGCTGCCGCTCTAATTTGACGCTCTCGCGCTGAATGTGAAACGGCCATAAATGCCTGCCTTATGTACTCGTTTAAAGTGAATAAATAATATTTGGCCTCAGTGACCAAGAGATCCAAAACCGGATGGCCTGCCGGTATAAACTGAGGTAAAATCGGCGAATGCCACAAGCGGACCATTGGGAAAGCAGAAGAGGGTGGGGGTTATGAAAAAGAAAGAAAAAAAAGAAAAAGAAGAAGAGTGAATTTTTAGAGAAATAAAGCTTTCCAAGATATAACACCGTAAAAGTGGGCATGGTCCATGATGTGGGCCATTTTATTTTCGTCTCTTTTAGCCGCAATTTCTATACACCAAAATCTGACTTGATCAAGGCTAAGAGGCCTTTTGAAATAAAATGTGAATTAGAGGTTGTCTCACATTGAGGTTAATATGGTGGGCGTGCAGGGCGTGAAACAAAGTAGCACGCCGTGCCTATTTGCTTGATTTTGAAGACTTAAGACCTTCAGATACAGAGGGGCGAACGGACACGGCTAAATCAATTCACCTGTCGGTCTCGATCACATCTCTTAAAGGTCTTAAGGGTATACGGTGATTATTTTACTGTGTGTCAAAATATATGCCAAATTAATATACCTACCCTGGGTCGGATATAAAAATCGAATGGGCCATCTCACCCGCCTTGGGACGAAAGTGTGGCTTTTTACAAAATTTATATTTTTTTGCCTGATTATATTTTTCTTATTGTTTTGCTAAACACTAGGTTAGGTTAGGTTGAAGTGGTTCGAAGAACCCAACTCACTTAGACCTATATGTAGGTCCATTGTGATACCACGTAGATTTGGAAAAATTGCCTGCTCGTTGAACCATTTCAAGTTACCAATAAAGCGTATAAGAGACGTTTTGGGTCAGTCGTACTTAGATCACTAAGATCATTATAGAAGAAAGCTACAAGGTGAAGATTTTGGTTTTTAGAGAGAGCGGGGCATGTTCAGAGAAGGTGAAGAGTGATCTCTTCTTCCTCCTCATTCATGCATCTCCTGCGAAAATCGTTTGAAAAGATTGGTGCCTCATCGCGTGCTTGCCTACCAGACAGTGTCCTGTAATAACACCGATTGAAGCACCGATTGAGCTATCAAACTCCTGAAGCGTTTAAGATCTAGCTTAGGCCTTTGATCTGTTTTGTTACTAGACAGGTTCTACCACTTGGCTATCTGAGATTTGTTTTTTCTATTGCATCCAGTTTCATCATGAGTTTGCATGTCGAAATTGGAATGCCTAAGGAGCCTACTCTCTCAATCAGGCGAAATTGAGAGAGTAGTTCCAAGTTTGGCGAGTTCTTCAGCTTTCCAGTTGCCTGGAATGTCACTATGCCCTGGCACCTAGCACAGGATGGTGCCAGGGCATAGTGACAATGTTGAACTGTTCTGACATCTCCTTTAGACACGAACGGCAGCCTAAGGCTACTTACGAGTTTATAGAAACCGATTCCAGGCACTTGGTGGCTGCCTGGCTGTCAGAAAATATACGTTTATCCTTGGCGGATATAGCGTTATTCTGAAGCCAGGACAAGGCTTCTTTAATCGCCATGATTTTAGCTTGGAAAACACTACAATGATCCGGAAGACGGAAAGAGAGACTAATGTTTAGTTTTTCTGAGAATACACCCCCACCTACCCACCTACCCATTTGTCTTTGATCCATCCGTGTAGAAGTGAATCGATTCACATTCCAGAGGCACACAGTCATCCCAAGAAGATGGGGGATAGTTGTCTGAAAGTTCTTGTCAAATTGTATCTGGGGTATAGTGATGTCTGTGTTTCTAAAGGGGATCTGAATGTGTTCATAAAAGCGGAGTGACCTATCTCATTATCGGTCCACTCAGAGGTTGCTTTGTGGCGAGTAGCCGTGATAGCAGCTGTTTGTCTGCTGAAAATATCAAGGGGAATCAGATGGAACAGGGTGACTAGCGCTGCTGAGGCAGTGATGCGAAGCGCTCCGCTTATACATAAACAAGCTGACCTTTGGACCTTGTTTAGCCTGTCGTGGCTTACTGGTTTATTGAAAGCGGTCCACCAGACAGCCGTTCCATACGTCAGTATCGGTCTGACGATCGAGATATAAAGCCCCGGGGGTGGTTCGGGGTTCCCTACTTGTTGCCGATGACTTTTTTGCAGCTTTTTTAACCCTTTCCTGTATATGAGATTTCTAGCTGAGCCTATCATCCTATCGAGGATGAGACCCAGATATTTAGCGCCTTCGGAGAAATTTAAGCTAGTGCCCTTGATTCAGGAAGGGTCCATATATGGGATTTTGTATTTCCTGGCACAAGTTCAGTTTTGTGGGGTTGACATCCAGTTCACAACTGTCATTTCATCTGGTAAGCTTGATTAGAGCGTTCTGTAGGAGTTTTTTAAGGGTATTTAGGTGCTTCCCAGAAACGGCAATGGCAACGTCATTTGCATGAGCGATCACTCTGCAGCCCCCTCCTTCCAGGGTAACCAGCAGTTCGTTCACCTCTATAGATTCCAAAGGAGTGGGGATAGGACTCCACCTTGCGGGGTTCTTCTGCTATCAGATCTTCTGGTAGTGGTCGCACCTAGCTTTGAGTTAATAATCTTAAGTTCTTTAGTTTAACACTAAAGAATATTGTTTTCATTACCTTTCAAAATCTACCTTATTTAGAAAGGTAACGATTTACCTCTATTTCTCTACAACCCTGCAAGGACGGGTTTAAGAATAGCCTTGAGGTAAGGTATGCCTTTCGTAAGAGCCTACTAAAATCCACTGGAGGAAGTGATAGCATAAGTGATTCTGTCCACGAGTATAATGGGGCCACCCTTGGTAGTAAAGTTATAACTGAAAAAGTTGAACCCGAAGGTTTAAATAAAATTTAGCAGCGTCTGATTCATATTGTGCGGCTCGTTGGGGGGACGGCTGAACATTAAATAACAGAAATCCAGGAGCGTCTGTCTCGGGACGAGCGGCTTCCTGGTCGGCGTCTGTTGTCCGGGTTAGGATCGGCCGAATTTAAACCTGGCAGCTAGGTATAAAACGCACCCCCCCCCCCCCCCCCCCCCAACCATGAAAAGAAAACGAAAACAGCCCTCGGATATTTGCTCCAGGGCACTTTTTGGAGCTAGGCGCCTGAGGGGTGTCAGCATGCGAGCGCTTGGTGGTCGGAAGGTCCTGCTCGGCATCCGACCGGGTTTAACCCGAAGAAGTTACGAGCAGCCCGTCAATGGTACTGCTATCCATTACGTGGTGGAAACTACAAATCGACAACGGCACCAACTCAAAATTGGCACGTGGAATGTCTCGTCGCTAACGAGGAAGGAACTTGAACTGCTTGAGGAGGCCAAAAAGTATCAGCTCCATGCAACTGGCATCTCCTCAAGTAAGTGTACGGCTTCTGGAACCAAAGACTTCGATGATGGGTGGAAGCTCTTCTGGTCTGGCTTCCCAAAGCACATGACTGTAAAGGCAGGTGTGGAGAAACACACAAGCCCACTTGTTTTTCAGTTACAGTATTCCTTCAAAATCAAAAAAAGGTTTACCATATTCTCCAACTAACCCTACAAGATTTTGAGTAGCTTTTAATTAAGATTAAAATTGAGTGGTTTTAATGGTGTATTCAGATTTGACTTATTTGATTTGTTTTATAGCTTAAAACCATTGCTATGTTGAGCAATTGCTAATGGGTATCTTATTAGTCCTTGCTAATACAGTCCACATTTCTAGGCCACCGAAAATTTAAGATTTTTCCCAAAGAAATCTCAATAACTTTTTATTTTATCACCTTAAGTAATCAACCTCGCCTAACCCACTTATTTCATAAGTTGTTAGTCTTGTCAATGCCGTTTACATTTAAAAAAGGTTAACGTGAATTACATCTAGGGGGTTCTATTCATTAACTTAATGCATTAAGGATCCTTTCAGTTTTTAACCAACTTTAACAATTAAAAATTTCTATGCATAGCATGTATGGAGCTGCACATAATCTTTTCCGGAAGTCTTAACAGCACAACACAAGTGATCCACGTTGATGCCTTTCGCCCCCGCATGACCTGTTATAAATCCTCATAAGGCTTGATTTTTTTATCGCATCCTAACAAAGTAGTTTTTTTTTCTCAAACTATTAATAAAAAGGATCCTAAGAATGGTTATATCGAAATCTAAAGAATTTCAACAATCTTTTCACCCACTCCATGGTAAGGATAGCTCAAATCCACTTGGTATCTATCGTACACATCCTCTTAATGGGTGCACTCCATGTATGCTTGTGTAGCACAACACCAGTCCTTCTTTTTTTACTCTTCTGACGCGAAGGTGGCGCGATGGATATTAATATGTATACAACATTTGAAGCGTGCTTTTTATAGCAACAATATACACATTGTATCATCCATTCATTCAACACATGAAGTGGAAATCCTGAAAATCCTGGCAAAATTCACATATGCGTAAGAGATTAACTCTAATACGAGTATAGGTACATCGGCTTGCTATTCATTTTACACGTTAAAAGATGAGAATTTTTCATGTCGAGCAGGGCATTACAAGTATAGGCACTAGGCAGAAGCAGAGGCAAAAGTCCTTGCCCCGGACCCATTCACATAATATAGAGCTCCTCTGTTCAGGCATTATTATATTGATGCTGCTGATGCCTCTTGTTGTGCTCCAGAGTTGTGTCTCCATAGAAACGTTTCTTTCGATTGTTCTCAGGTGTGAATAAGATGCAATATACGTTTATTAGAAAGGCCATGCCTCGAATATTTGACGCCTTTCGAAATTGCTGAACTATGATAATTGATCCCTGTTACGTTAACATGAATAATTTTCAATGCACACGACACGACGCCATCCGCATCTCGTATTTTGTGTTTTCATATAGGTATTTGTTATGTATATGTACTTGTGGCAGGCTCAATTGAGAATATTCAGGAGGAAAGTTTTCATCCTTTCTGTTTTTATCTATGAGTGGGGACTGGCTGTGTAGTGTCACCTGAATATGACAAAATTCAACTTTTCGAGGAGTGTGGCTTGCAGCATCGTTATCCTCTTTTCAGATGTATCTTAAGCCTCACTCCATAAATTGCGCCTTATGAATAGATAGGTACAAGTGGAATTAAAAAAGATGCGCGCACCAAGGTATAGGCAGGCACACTACACAGCATACAGTTCTTTTTCAATAATCAAAAGGCATTTTTGTGTTTATGAAACGAAGCAATTTTACTCTAGTATAGTTTCCACTCGTATAGGACAGGTAAAGGATGAATCCTTGGATGGATGTCTATTGATTAGTGTCAGTTATTCGAAAGCATGCATGTAAATCAAAAGTGCTAAAAATGGTTATTCATGGAATTAATAAAAAAGGACGTAACGAGAACAATTCTCTTTCGTTCTTAGAATGAAATTACATTTGGAGAGACTTGTTATTTTCAACAATCTCATGGTAAGATGTTTTTCTAGGACATACGACTTAATTGGTTGTCGTTGACTACTAAGTAAATAATTCTGGATTGTGGCCTAGTTTGTGACGCATAATAAGTCAGTAAAAAGCCTTCGGTAAAAATCGCTGAAATGTACTAAATGCACTTAACGTTCAACGTGCAAATAAGGTGCAACATTCCGAAAAAAGCACGAAACTCTGCTCGGACTCTGAAATACAAAACCTTTTTTTTTAAGGTCCATCGAGCAATGGAAAAATAACCTCAAATGGCATCTTGTCCGTCCGTCACGGACGCTTTGTAACTTTTGAGCTGAAATCGTAAAAACTCTTACAAAATTTTGTATCCTTTCAACCGTGAGACCACAGTGGTGTAGCTATAGCTGTAGTAGTACTAGTAAGACCTGTCAAAAGTTAAAATACATGCATTCAGTACAATGCGCACACAATGCGGCGTGTGTGGTAAGAGTTGGCCTGCAGCGGTAGTACGAGTTGGCCACATTTTAACTTCGTAGCGCTACAACCGTGTAGATGTGCAAAATTGAATTGGAATGAGATTTTCTGTGCTTGTACGTCTGTCCGTCCGTCCGTCCGCATTTGTAGCTTTTGGAAGGTAGGTCGTAGAAAGATGAAGTTTAGTACACTTATAAGGTCCGTGAAAAAAATGAGAACGCATAAAAGAGCAATTTTTTTAGCGCATGAAAGGAGGAAGAAAATTGAAACATGCACTATAAAAAAGGTTGGATTTTCACAATAAAACTGAAATTTTGCAAAATATTGAAAAGTTTTTGAGAAATAAGGAATGGAAAATAAATTCCCATTTTCAACGTGCTTAACGTCATAACTTTTTCATGACTTTATTTAAAAAACCGATATTGGGGTTTTATAAGAAGTGCAAACTTTTAAAAGAGGTGTGGTCCAACCGCCCCTAATTATAAATAAATAAATAAATAAAATAAATAGAGTGGCGCAACAGCTCGAGGTGAACCAGGGCCAACTTCTCAACAATGTATGCTGGTGTGTTGATTTCTTTTACAAACAAAGGGACCTACAATTTTTCCGAACGGCAGCTTGAGAAGTTTTTCAAGATAATTGATACTCTCGGAAGGCTTGTCAAACCCTCGCGGAGGTGGGGACCGTGAAAAAGAACAAGTCTTTTTTTTCAGGTGACAATGGCAGGATTCGAACCCAGGCCTCCGGCGTAGTAAGCACACACACTAACCACTACGCCACGGCACCCCACCGCCCCGTTTGTAACCACCCCTAATTACAAACTAACAATTTTAACTCAGATATTACCAACTTACTCTTAAATGTACGTAAAAATGTTAAAAGCCTTAATAATGGGTCGTTTATCTAACCTGCTAATTTTTTTTTATTCTTTCCTAAATAAGGCTTGAGGCCGGGCCTAAGGTCGAAAAATTGTTTTCTGGAAATTTTTAGTTGTTCTTTAATTCTGCCTTTGGGCTGGAGCAATGTCTTGTATTAGCGAAATGTAGAACTATTTGTTTTCTACATAATATTCATCATCATCATTTTCGGATGCCGCTTATCCTTTAAAAGGGTCGCGGAGCGAGGGTGGCTAAATGGTCCTTCCATCTTTCTCGATCCTCCGCCACCAACTCAAGAGACTCCGGCGCAATCCCCAGGCGGGACTCAGAGAGGTTCTTTACCTGATCCCACCACCTGTTTCTTGGCCTACCAGGGGGGCGACGCGCTCGCATCTCGGCTAGCATGACCTGCCTAGGAAGTCTGTCATGGGGCATCCGAACAACGGAGAAATAAAAAACTCGGAGAAATAGCTGCTCAACAATAAGATTCCCATGAATACTGACGTTTCTCACTCTATCCCTTAGAGTAACACCAGCAACGCACCGCAGGAATCTTATTTCGGCAGCTTGTACCCGCGATCTAAATCTTTCGGTCATTACCCAAATTTCATGACCATAGATGAGGGTCGGAGCGAACACTGAATTTAAAACTGAGATCTTTGCTTTCACTCCAAGCTCAGCTTTCCTGATGACCGACCGGCGCAGTGCCTTTACTATTGCTCCAGCTTGGCCAATTCTACAGGACAGTATCACTCCTTCCATCTTTCGTGAAAAAGACCCCGAGATACTTAAACTTCTCCACCTTTTTTAATGGAACTCCATTTATGTGCAGGGTACACTGCACAGGAGTTCGGGAAACAACCATCACTTCCGATTTGTTCACGTTCACTTTCATCCCAGCATCACCATAAACGGCTGCAAACCTATCCAGTGCTCGTTGAAGTTCCTCTTTGGATGATGCAAGGATGGCCAAATCATCTGCGAAAAGCAGATGGCTCATCCTGATGCCAGCCAATTCGGAACATTGCTCGCCAAGATTGCGCTTCACCATCCAGTCCATATATGCTTTGAAAAGGAGCGGCGACAGAGCACAGCCCTGGCGAAGTCCAACGCGCACATCAAAGGGACGGGATTGTTTTCTACATAATATATTAAACAAAAATTTTGCGATTTAGAACAAAAATATTGAATATAATGCATTTGAAAAATTAACGTCTTACAGCTTTGAAAGCTCTGGAGGCAGTTGCACAATTGCACCGATTGTGGCCGTGTCTGTGAGCGGATTTAAAAACTTTTTACACTTATACTGCTTCGGATAACAATAAATTTATGTACCAAATTTTAGCTTCCTAGCTTAAAATTTAAGGCCTAAGAACGTGTGACATTCAGTCTCGATCATATGCGCTTGAGGTCTTGGGGGTCTACCATTATTATTTCACAGTGTTACAAACTATGTGACAAACTTAATTTACCTCCTATCCTTTGGGATGGGGTATAAAAAACTCGCTTTTATAATGGATAGCTAAAAAATCTGTACTCTAAGTGTTAGAAAAAAAAGTAACCATTGCTAGCGTAATGTATGTATATAAGAAAGAAAAAAAATATAAATGTTAAAAAAAAGTTCCGAATAGACGTTTTACGGATTTTAAATAAAAAAAAAATAAATATGCAATTTGTTAATTTTTTTAAATTTTGTTTGCTTGTTTTTTTTTTATACCCGACTGAGGGTATATTAATTTTTATGCATAATTTGTTTAAAGACCTAAAGATCTTTCAGAGATATGATCGAGACTGACACGTCCGTCTGTCTCTGTGTGAATGTTTTAGATCTTTAAAATCAAACTAGAGAGCTTTGTTTCGACTTGTTTCTTTTGTTGCATAGACAAAGTGTGAAAATTGACTTAATCTGTCAACGGCCACGCCCACTACTGAGCTCCGCCCACTTTTAAGGGGCGTTTTTAGTAAAAAACTTTTTTTTCTGAAATAATTTTGGCTTTTACCGTATTTTCTCATGATTCTAACGAAATTACAATTAATTGATTTTAATTTTAAGCTCATGCCCACTTTGGGGGCGTGGCCTAGAAGTTTGTCACAGACAAACTCTTGCACTTACTTACTTGTTTTTTAATTTTTTTAATTGTATGGGCAAAAAAAAATATTTATAAATAAACACATACGAAGAACATTTACTGCTTAGCGAACAACAACTGCATTCGCCTCGGATCTTTTATAAGATTTCAATGGGTGTACATCATAGACATTGAATCAAGTCTTTCACCCGTCATGGTAGATCTTAAACATGTTTTGACTTTTCGTAAAGTGCTAAACGATTGCTCAGAGCTTGCAAAAAAGTGTTTGATTATTTGTCGTATGTGGACCGAAATTGCGTTTTAACACTGTTGTAAAACATAATTTTAATACTTATTATTTTGTTAAAAGAACGCACTGAAACCTTACGTTCACCCCGAAAGAACTATTGACAGCTTGAACGTCATCGATTTTGACAAACGAACAAACTTCTCTCATAGATTTTAGTCTTTCCAAGTTTAATCTCTCATAGAGATTTTTAGTTTAACAGTTGAATTTGTCAAAATATCCTAGTAAAAAAAATTATCGATCTGAGCCAGGGGGGGCAAGTGCCCCCTCTTGCCTCCCCCCCCCCTCCGGGCGCCTATGATGTAAGCGAAACATATGAGTTATCCAGATGCCCTTGGAAAAATGCCAAAATGCCAGAAATCGTCATTAAAAGAGAAGAAAAACAGTCGCAAATATATTAAACAACCGTATACAACACTTTCTATGCAAATTAAGCATTAATTCTACGCTAAGCCTTCAAAAAAAGCCGACGGACCACTCCGTGTATGACTTCATACTTGACGGTATTTTTTGTTCTTTTTTATCATAGATGCAGTTTGTTTTATATTCACAGAAAATAACTTTGTTTGGCAGAAGTGTGCTACGCTATTGTGGGCGAATTTTTTGATGTAGCGCTTCGTGCATTATGGCTCAACGGTAAAATAAGAACAAGCTGATGTCACACGCAATGAAGATCGTCGAGTTTGTACTAGATAGTCGACTGCGAAAAACAACAAGGCTATCCCGAGACCAGTGCGGGTTATGTCGCAGGCAAATCAACCACTGATGCAATCCAAAGTATAAGGATCATAATGGAAAAATATTGGATGCCCTTAAAGATCTGCAAATGATTCAGATTGCTTAGGATTTTGCTTAGGACATCATCCTCAACATTTCCACCAATTTTCAGCTTGTTATTTCAAATGTCCGGTTAAATGTCTAATTTTACTGGACTAAATTAAAATGGAGATATTTAAAATATTAAATGTAAAATGTAGCTCAATTTCAAATCAGTTTAACATTTCAATTTTCAACATCACGTTGAAATATATGGAATCCATATTAATGAATGAAAAAATAATATTTCTCAGTGAAGTATAATTTTTCATAAATGTTGCGCTTATCAATCTTTATATTTAAAATGTCATTCAAAAATGTTTTTAACATGGGAACAAGACTAGAAGATATTTGTGAAGTGCAGGGACTTGGTATGGCAGCTGGTGGTAAGAAATGAACTGAATGGTTAAGCGCAATAAGCCATCGAGAGAAAAGAAGAGAAACCACGGTCAAGGTATGACTCAATGTGGATTCTTAACTTTTTGAACCGAGAATACTGAAATGCAAAGAACTTGCATAGGTACTTACAGCTGAACGTCCAAAAAGCAGCCATGGAAAAAGCCCAGGAGATCGATTGTAGATCGTCAAATAAGATGTAATGGCAGTAAGTTCGGCATCGCAAAGGGGTTAAATTTACGGAGGGTTCACTATCACTTCTTTCAAATGAGAATGAAGTACGACAACGACATCACTATATGATGAGTCTGTGTAAGCATATTTTTGCTTGACGACCCCTGCCTTGTAATTGCAGTCATTAGGTTGCAGTCATTAAGTTCAGATCTGATCTGAACGTAATCAAAAATTAGTCATTAGGAACTAGGGTTGTTTTTCTGCATATTTTCTGTTGGCACTCAAATAAACTTCCTATAAAAGTGGTTTTATATAAAATAGTAGGATGCCTGACGAGACAATGGACATTCCCGCAGCGTCCGAAATGATTCTCATTCCAGCCATTAATAGTCTTTCTAAAATAGTAAATTTGAAAGTAACCTTTTTGAATTGAAAGTAACCTTTTGAACTTTCAATATTTAATCGAATTGTTTGTGGCTTTGTTATAGGCGCTCAAGCTTACCAACAAGCCACAAAACATTTTATAAACTGTCCAATTATATGCTCACAAACCGTATACGTATATTGATATACTTACTGTCAACTCAATCAGACTTCATCTTAGCGTGTTCACAGGCAATAAATTCTATGATAAATGAATATGATTTTCATAAACCGAATTGGAAGTTATTGTTTCTTTTATAAAAGTTATCGTAGGTTAAAAACCAGGACATAAAAAAAAATTTCGAGTTCGAGGACATTTTTATGTTTAACAATTTACCTTAACCCTTCCTGCTTCTGCAGTTTACCATGAAAAAATTCATAAAATTAATAATAGTTCTGTAATGGCGACATGCAAACTTTTCTATTGACAAAACATTGGGAAAAGTAATAAAAAACAATTTTGCCAGAAAAGTGTCGGGTATAGCACTTATAGTCATACCACCCCTGCATCGTATACCTGGGTACTTCCCAAAAAAAAATTGCAAATGATTAAAATTGCATAATGTGATGACCTTCTTCCCTACAAAAGATTACAAAAGCATATTAATTAAATATTACAAAGGACAATATGCATTCGTCACGCATTCTTACGTCTCCATTGAAGCGTATTTTAAAATACACCACTCAGATTTGACACGGATATTTGCATATCGCTTTGATGTCAAAAATGCATAATTCTAATTCTTAAATAAACGTTGAAAGGGGGCAAATTCAAAAGTCCCTTAACGCCAGACTTTGGGGTGTGCATGTAGAGCTATGGGGCCCGCCCACCATAAACGCGTATTAAAGTCAAAATCTACTGTGTCAGGGTGGTGGCCGATACTTGGCTTTCAACCCTTGTCAAAATGCGACTTCATAAGATAGTATACTGGCATTCAAGAGGATATGAAAACATATTTTTTTTATTATTATTATTATTAATACCCCATAAGGAACAACAGGATGTAACGCAGGTCTTCAGATATGAATAATAAAGAAGAAGTCCTTAAACAAAGCTGTATTTTTACATAGAATTAATGCAAGATGCAAGCCGCCGACCGAAACATGATGAAGTCAAGCAGCACTTGACAGTTAGCACACTTGATACCCCGTGCTGTTGTCATCGTCATTAGAGCGTCGATTTTTTCGTCCTTTTTCGATTTGGGACTTCATTCAATTCGTGGCTATTGTAATTGATCATCGTATCAATGGGCGTAGACGCTTCTTACACGGTTTTTTTTTTTCTTTTATTTCATGACGACGAGGAATAATACACTCGTGGACTAAAAAGGACATTTAACTTGACAAGCTCTTCTGTAATGGTATCCACTTGTGTGTCATTTCAATTTGTTTGATGTTTGCCGACCAAGACCGATCTTGATTATTATTGTACGCACTTGGCGTACAGCGGGAGTATAAAGAGGGTATATACACCTTCCATTGACATTAATGATTATCTTTCTTTTAGTGCGGAGTGTCAATTAGCTTAATTAAAACAGATTTATTCATTCACTTTCCATTTGGGGGATAATAATCTTTGGGTGGGATTCTTTTTGTAAGCATGATGTTATAGGTGCATTAAAAAAAAAACTTTTAACTAGCTTAAAAGCCAAAACTTTTATTTGGTTACGACAAAAACGAATTTATTTTATCTTAGGGCCTAAAATCTAGTCAATATAGCCACAACGATACTGTCGTCATTGATATAAAGTTGCGACTTTAATCCAAATTAAAAAAAAAAGACTGTAATGGAGTCTTTATACTACGTAGCGGTACGTAAACTTTTGTTGAAGGTTTTGCTTTCGTTTATAGCCTTAACTTGTGTAAAATGTAACATTTGTCTCAAAACCTCAAGCGAAACAACTTAAATTCTTTGATATAAGTAGAATGTTTGGAAGTTGTTCTGTGCATAGGATTTTCTTAAATGCTATCAATTGTAGTTTAGAAAATAAGGAAGTAGGGACATCTTTGACTATGAATCCATTTGCTCGATTCACAGATTCAAAATTACATATTAGAAGTTTATTTGAATTAGGTACTTTTTTTTACTTTTCTTTTTATTTAAAGTTTTATTGTTTTTAATTTGAGTTAATTTAACAAGCCGGGCACAATGTGTGTCTGTCGCTGTGTCTCGCCACATTTTTCACCTAAAATTAGCGAGTTCCGCATTGTGTCGCTATATACGTAGAACATATGTTCATTATTGATAAAAACAGACTACGAATAATAACGAAACGTCGTGAAATTATGAACGCATGTTTTAATTTTAGAGTCGCACACTTTTGGATGAAGTGTTGATGTTGGATAATTGCAATTTGAGCTTGAAAAAGTTATGTTCGATAAATAATAATTGGGTTTTATTTAATAAGAACCAACCAAAAATATTACAATATTTATTATTATGAATAAAAAAAGGGCTAACTTCGTCTATAAATAAAATAGAGAAGTCGTTTCATAGCTGGTCAGTTTATTGACAAAATTTAAATCAGCATAATAGTAATGGCTTTTGTCGTCCAAAAGAGGCCAGGAGCATTCTTAATATGCTCCTAAATATTTCTGAAAACGTTTTTGGCACTTGTTCGAAAAGAAACTACCACGCCTTCAAAAAGTGGTCGGGATGTAAAAATATAACTTCTGAATGTCTTATGCTAGGTGATTGCATACATTTTGGATGGATAAAAATATCTCTTTTTTTAAAACCGCGCCCATAAAAGTGGGCGGATACATATGGTATGCAGCAAAAATTAAAAAGTTAGTTACTATGCTAATATCCACAACATTTCTAGGATAATTTATACTTAAATTTTATATATACCTATACCTATATATAATATTGGATGACCATCATTTTAAGGTACCTAAAACTAAAAGAAAAGAAAGAGAAAAGGACAACGAGCTCCGGATCTGCACGTGGAATGTTAGGTCCCTTAACAGACCACGTGCAGCCGAGCAACTAACGGAGGCCCTTAACGACTGCAAGGCAGACATTACTGCCATCCAAGAAATGCGGTGGGACGGGCCGGGCAAAAGAAGGATGAAAAACTGCGACATCTACTACGGCGACTGCTATCGACATCAAAGACAGCGCCTATTTGGATGTGGTTTCGTTGTTGGAGGCAGACTTAGGCAAAAAGTCTTGAGCTGTAAGCGAGCCCTGTAAGCGAGCGCCTTGTGACGATCCGCATCAAGGCTAAATTCGCCAACATTAGCCTGATATGCGCACATGCCCCCACAGAGGAGAAAGATGACGAGACCAAAGATACGTTCTACGAGCTCCTGGACAAAACTTATGAGCAGTGCCCTAGCTACGACATTAAGATTGTCCTAGGCGATTTTAATGCCAAGCTAGGAAGGGAGGGCATATTTGGTCGTACTGTCGGAAAGCATAGCCTGCACGACACGACCTCCGATAACGGATTCAGTCTGATCGACTTTGCTGCGGGGCGACACGTTGTGGTAGCTAGTACACAGTTCCCGCATCTCAATATCCACAAAGGGACATGGAGATCTCCCGATCAATCAACCGTCAACCAGATTGACCATATTGCGATCGACGCAAGGCACTCCTCCAGTATCATGGATGTCCGAATTTTCCGAGGGGCCAACGTTGACTCGGATCACTACCTTGTTGTAGCCAAGGTACGGCTGTGGATATCCCGACCAGCGCCAAGTAATAAAAAAGCTGTGAGGAAGTTTGACGTCGGCCGACTACAATCGCAAGAGATCGCCAGGTCCTTCTCCAACTGAGTCTCTCAAAACCTTCTACGAAGTCCTATGCAACCAGCATCAAGTATTGATAGCCAGTGGCAACATTGCCAAAATGCCATCAGAGACGCCGCCTCTGAAGTGCTGGGTTTCACACGGCGACCACAACGAAACCCCTGGTTTGACGATGAATGCCGGCAAGCACATGCAGCTAAACAGGAAGCATACAAAGCGGCGCTGCACAGAAGGACTAGAGCTGCTCGCGAGCTCTACGAGCAGAGGAGGAGAGAGGAACACCGGCTTCTCCGAAGGAAAAAGAGAGAGCACGAGAAGCGCGCGGTAGAAGAGATAGAGAGGTGTTACAACAGGAATGAGGTTAGAAAGTTTTACCAAAGGATCAAAAGGTCCTGCCAAGGGTATAAACTTCGAACTGAAGCCTGTAAGGACCATCAAGGGAACATCGTTGTAGAATCGCAGTCGGTGCTGAGGATTTGGAAAGACCACTTCTGCAGACTGTATAACGGCGAGGACGAACCAAATACCGCTGTCAGGCAGAACGAACCATTCAACCCGGGCGAAGACGTTACCGACGAAGCATACGAACGATACCGCCCACCCGACCTGGAGGAGGTGAAAGTAGCTGTGTCTAAGCTCAAGTGCAACAAAGCAGCCGGAGCAGACGGCCTAGCTGCCGAACTTTTTAAATCCGCTGGCGATGAGCTGGTTAGGAGCATGCACCAGCTCATCTGCAAGATATGGTCGGAAGAAAGCATGCCTCACGAATGGAACCTCAGCATTGTTTGCCCGATCCTGAAGAAAGGAGATCCTCTGAGTTGTGCCAACTACAGGGGCATAAGTCTTCTTAACATCGCATACAAGATCTTTTCTGCTGTACTGTGTGAACGCCTGAAGCCGTTTGTCAACAATCTGATAGGCACATATCAGTGTGGCTTTAGGCCAGGAAAGTCCACCATCGATCAAATATTCACACTGCGGCAGATCTTGGAGAAAACCCAGGAATTCCAAAATCGATACACACCACTTCTTCATCGATTTCAAGGCCGCGTATGACAGCATATATAGATACGAGCTATATAGCGCAATGTCTAGTTTTGGCATCCCTGCCAAACTCGTCAGTCTGGTCGTCAAGGTCGGCAAAGACCTCACCGACCCCTTTGATGTCAAAAAAGGATTTAGACAAGGCGACGCGCTGTCATGCGACGTCTTTAACATCATACTTGAGAGAATCGTGCAGAACTCTCGCGCCAACACCAGAGGTACAATCTTTCAAAAGTCCGTTCAACTACTTGCATACGCAGACGACATTGACATAATCGGTAGAACAAAGCGTGATGTCAGTGAAGCCTTCGTGAGTATTGGGACGGAAGCGGCGAATATGGGTTTAGCAGTCAATGAGGGCAAAACCAAGTATATGCTGTCATCAAGAAAAGACACCCAACACCGACGTCTTGGACAAAACATCACCATCGACAGCTATAACTTTGAGGTAGTTAGGGACTTTGTCTACCTGGGTTCCGCTATCAATTCAGACAATGCCACCAGCGCTGAAATTAAACGAAGGATAACTCTTGCCAATCGCTTTTTCTTTGGGCTAAGAAGGCAATTGAGTAGCAAATCCCTCTCTCGAGCAACTAAAGTGTCCATGTATAAGACCGTCATCATCTCAGTCCTGCTTTACGGTGCAGAAGCATGGACTCTGTCAAAGGCGGATGAAAACACTTTAGGCTGCTTCGAGAGGAAAATTTTTCGGACGATTTACGGTCCCGTCTGCATAGACGGAGCGTGGAGGGGGAGATATAACATCGAACTGTACGGGCTGTACAGCGATACCGACCTAGCCAAAAGAGTCAAAACACAACGTCTACGATGGCTGGGTCATCTAGAGCGGATGGACACCAACGCCCCGGCCCGGAAAATCTTCGAATCCACACCGCAGGGACGACGCGGTAGAGGAGCACCGAGACTCAGGTGGCGCACGCAAGTGGAAGAGGACCTCAGCCAACTTCGCGTGCGAAACTGGAGACGGCTAGCTAGAGACAGAGCTGGCTGGCGAAGCTTGTTGGCTGAGGCCCAGGTCCACCCCGGACTGTAGCGCCACCTTAAGTAAGTAAGTAAGTAAAACTAAAAGAAAAAAAGGGCCTACATCATCGTAGGAAACTTTTATACCAATAACCCACATCATCGACTTTTTCTGTTCACACTGCATTTTTACACAGAACCAAAATCTAGATTTGGATTAAATAGATTTCATTTTGCTTAGGTTTTAGTTACATGGTGACCCCAACAGCCGTCAAACTTGTCATAGTTGTCACAAAGGTAAAACTTTTGTAGCCTATGTGTCTTAAGTATTTTTTCAAGTGTTAACAACATGAGGATTACTTAAAAATGATCGATATAAAAGCTTTAAAGTCCAGTTAAATAAGACATTAACCCTAAAATTTTGAATAACAAAATGTCCTTATCATTAATCGAAATCCGAGTTGGGGAAAATGCACCATCTGGAAAAAAACATCCGCCATCTTGGATTTTTTCAGTTTCCCGCATAGCGCCCAAGCGGACATTCCGATTGCGTTCATTTTTTGCACCCGATCGTCTCCGAAAGACCTTAAAATATTCAAAAGAAAAATTAAGTTGGTGAACCGCCCCTAGTGGGCGTGGCATATCGATTGATATAGTAATTTTTCAAAAAAGTTATATTCAATTTTTTTGCTCTCAATTGAAAAAAAAATTACTACACATTTTATGAAGTTTTATGAAGATTCATTTAATTTTTATTTTTAATTTTTTTATTTTTTTTAGAATTTAAGAAAAACTTGTAGTTTGTCAGAAAAACAAGGTCTTGGATTGCCCTTAGATTGGAGTTTAGAGAGAAATAAGAAATAAAATTTGACGCATGCATTAGGTACAGCAGACTCCATTCTAAATTTTGTTTATATAGTTTTTGACCACGCCTATTTCTAGGGTTTGATCTTACAAAATCAATAAATTTGATTAAAAAAAGCTTCATTTTTGCGAACATTTTAGCCGCAAGCTTGGATATTTCTGGTGTAAATTATGTGCATATGTGCTAAATTTTATTTCATATTCTTTTATAAATTAGGTTTAAGAGCAGTCAAAATCCATCTTTTTCAGAAAAAATGGGGGTTTTCCTCAATTCTGCCTCCAAATGTGGGAATGGCTTAAGCCCTGTATGGAACAATTAAGATTTATATGTTTTCTACTTAAAATATTGAGCAAAATTTTTTCGATTTGGAAAGAAAAAAATTTAATAAATTTTATTTGAAAAATTACTAAATCATTCGATGCCACGCCTTCTAGGGAAGGTCTACCGACTTTGTTTTGCATTTGTAAGTCTTAAAATCATTAGGAGACGATTAAGTGCAAAAACAAGCACAATCGGAATGTCCGTTTGGGCGCTGTAGGTGCAAAAAAACTGAGATGGTGGATTTTTTTCCCAACTCGAAATTTTCGGACTTTTAGGATTTCGATTAGGAGAAATTCGGAATGATTAGGAAAAGTCCTTGACGTTTCCACCAATTTCCAAATGCCCGAGCCAGGCCCATTTTTGTCTAATTTTACTGGACTATATGAAAAGGTATTGAAAATATATTTAGGTACATAAGTTTTTATGTTGTAAGCAAACCCCATCAGCTGTTTGGTGACCAGAAAGAATTCAGCATAGGTATACCGTCATGTGTTGGCCAACTAAGAAAATGTGCTCGTTTTTCGATTCGGGTGTAGCTAGATTTTGAATTCTACTGATGCATGGGGAATCTAATAGATAATATTAGCCCATATCTAGTCAAAATTAACACAAAAATAATACGCTTGAAAACGCTAATACCTTATTTATTAAGATTAATATTAATACATAACATGACAGAGAGAAATAGGTAGGTATCTAGGTACCTACCAAACATATTTGTGGTGTAATCAATAAAAATAAAGCAACCTCGCATGGTAGAACCCTCAAGATTTTCAAATTGCAAAATTTTTATCGGATTTCTGAAAACCTCGAATACAATTGCCACGCATATAGGTACCTTACCTATGCAACGCACTCCAAAACTGTTCAAACGGCTCTCATAACTATTTGATGGGTTCCTACATACCTTAACTTCAAGAATTGTATTTTAATTAATAAACGCAGCTCGCTTTAAACAAAAACTAAGTAAAATCCTGAACAGGATTATTGGCATCCATTACAAAATCGCTGATGACACGCCCTCTTCCATTTCCTATTGGAGCAAGTGTACACATCCAATAATAAACTAAATATTGATCAACCCCTCTTGTTTCAAGCTTCCCCCATTATCCATCCACCCACTCGTCGTGGGTGACTATAGTTCGCCCAGAATCGTGTATGCAGGGTGTTTGCTTATTTACACTAGCGTACACGAGCGTCGTTATACGCAGGACATTCGCAGGAATGAAAATTTCTCTGCCATACATTTTTCGAGTCATGTAAATGTGTTTTTCAGCAGTCCCAAGCGAGGACGACGAAATGTAGTATTTAGACGCAGCATATAGGAAAATGTATAGGTACAAACCTGGTCGAAATAGAAAATATAAGTAAACAGAATATTGTATGCCGATGAACTACATGGAGCGAGTTTCCCTTTTTATGGAGCCTTAAAAAGCCGTAGGTCGAGTTCATGCGTCGACAACCAGAGAGCACAATGGTCTCGATTTAAATTTCTGTTTTCGACCTGTTCTGATGGTGGGTGCTTGTCGTGTTTACCACTTTTTATGCAACGCAACGTGAAAGGATCCATCATCAGGAGGGATGGCTGCGATGGAATGGACTTATGAATTTATGTACACAGTGATACAGTGGCTATGCGCACTTCATGCTTTTCAACGTTATAGAAGACGGCGCATAAAAAGGAGAGAAAGCATTAAATTTTCATAATGTCAGCCATAAGGATCTAATTGTGGCATTCCCCAAACATTGCTTTGCCATTTGAGTTATTTTCCTTACATTTATTGATTTTTAAACTAAAAAAAACAACAGGGCTTACCGAGACTTTAAATTAGTCCTTCTCTGATATTTTTGCAGTGTGCAAAGCTTTCATTATCCTTTATATATAATCAAACAATCTGTCATTCAAAGGTACAACAATAAAATAATAATAGGTAACATAATGGCGCCATACTGTTGTGCGGACAGCTCTTTTCAGGTGAAAAGAGCATTTTGCAATTTAAATTTACACTCTCGACGGCAACAGACCCCCTAGCTGCGCTCGGTCTAATGAAAGCCTTGTCCGTTTCGTATATCTATGGATGTTGAAATAATGCAGCAACCTTCCGTTGCTGACGTAGGTAATTTCAAATGGACTTACAATAGGGTGCATTATTATGAATGCATGGACATACCTACTCGTTACCACCACCCTTATTGAATGTGTTGATTCTTAAGTGCGAGCTCATGGACTATAGCTACTCAACTGCCCGCACGTTGTTGCTGTCCTTCGAATTTTGTAGTTTAGTGCCTTCATCTCGTTGGTGGGTGTAGACGGTATACCCCCTGGCGTGTGTGTATCAATTAACTTATGTAAATATTTGATAAAAATCATATTTCAAGGACTTTTCCATAGGGATTTATTAGACGATTAGATAATATGAAATGTTTAAGTGGCACTCATTTGGGAAGGGATATTCAGTGTTGCTATGGCTCAAGGGCTTTTGAAATATAAGTAACAGGCTTATCAAGTTGCTGGAATTTTAAAATTGAAAAATAAATAAAATCGTTATGGTCCTTTTTTTCATCTCTGATTTTTTAGTCGAAGAGTGGAATTGGAATGCTAAACCGAATCAATAATACAATGTAAAATTTTTTTTGTAAAGAGTGAGGCGGTCCCCAGCCTTTATTCCCTATGCTACGAAAACATATAGCTTGTTAGCTATCTTTCCCACCTAAAAAGTAATAACTCTTTTTTTTATAGATATTTAAGTTACTTGAATTATTTTTTTTTTGGTTTCATACATGAGGCTTGAGAGTTCTAGCATAGAGCACTACACGATCGTACCTATCACAAAGCTGACAAAGAATTTTAACTTTTAACTTTTTTAATAGCCAGTCATTATCCCTTTCAGACCTTTCCTACTGTACTCAAGGTACACAAAGGTACTCAAAGGGGATTTCAAAAATCTCAAACATATAAAATCTGGAATAGGACAAAATCTAGAAACACATACATTTCAAAAGACATAATCTCGAATAAAATCTAGAACGTACAATTCTTTTAGAGATTCTTAAAATAAGGAAATTCGACTAAGAAACAGGTTACAGCACACAAACCCGCCCACTTCAGGCCAATGTTTGCGACCATCTCTAATTTTTATAAATACTTTTTTCAAACTTAAGGTATGAAAGAGTAGTGCTAGCGAACTGATTATCAGTTAGTGACACTGTTTTGCAGTTGTCTTTGAGGTAGCTGAAAAAGTTTGGACTTTACACTAAAGGCTTAACCACCAGTTAAACTCTTGGGTTTTAACTTCACAAAGTTTAACTTGGGATGTTGGGAAACATGTTATGTTACAATTTAAAAAAAAAAAAATTCTCTTTAACGTTTTACTATGTCTCCACCAAGCACTAATCGTCGATTAATATAAATCTATATTTAATCCTCTATAAGTCACGCGATTTACCATACAAATTTAAATCCTCTCGACAAGCGATTAAAAATAAATCCTCTCATAAATCGTATTCCCCCTATTCACAAACCTATTTTCTGCACCTTTGTAACAGTTCGAGAATCAAAAAAGGAAACTGAAACTGTCCCTGTACGAAAAATCTGTCACAAGTACGTTTTTTATTGTGACTTTTACTAAAGAAATCGTTTTTGGTCCTTGGAAATGACATGGCCACTCTCTTTTGAGAGCCAAAATGAAAGAAACAGAGTTTTCGTGTCAAATTAATCCTATAATTGTTCGATGGAGCCACTTTGGGATTTATTTTAATCGCCTCCCGCTAATCTTCTTTTAATCATCGGTGGAGACATAGTATAAGAAATTCATATTGATTTAAAAAGATTTATTACGAATGTTAAAAGCATTTTTCACTTACCCACTTGTTTTATTTGATTTTTCGTGTTCGATATTTTTGTCGTTTTAAATTTTTCTTTTTTAGATTTCGCTTTTCTCGATACTGGGGTAGAGCCTAAAAAACGCGTCACAGACTAATTTAATTTTCCAAGAGCAGCCAATTCTCGTGCTAAGTCTAGCCAATGCAATCAGCGATCATTATTAGGAGAATTTCGAAGATGTGCGGCCATAGAAAAATGAAGGAAACAGAAACATCGGTACGACGACGTTACGTTTAACTCCCATTAGACATGCCACGTAGAACAAGAACAAGCATTAACATTACTTAATTCTACATAAAAACAAGTGAGTAAGAGCAAGAGTTTATCTAAGACAAACTTCAATATACCCGACCCTATATACCATGTTACACCAAAGCTTAAAGTTTTTTGGCCCGATTTCATATATTATTTGTATAGGCAAGCCCCAAAAAGTGGGCATCGGCTTAAAATTTAAATTAATAAATTGTCATTTCGTTAAACTCATTAGAAAATACGATAAAAGCGAAAATTAATACAGAAAAAAACAGTTTTTTCCTAAAAACGCCCCTAAAAAATGGGCGGAGCTCAAAACTATGTAAATAGTAATATTTTTAATATTTGTCATATATTTTTTTTCGATTTGGAGTAATTTTTCCGAGAAATTGGGTTTTTAAAAATATAACATGCTAAGAGTGGGCATCGTCGATATTGTGGGTGTGGGTCCAATTTTTGCCTTGTTAAAGGTCTTAGGCCAATATTGCTCAGTACCAAAATTTAAGTTCCTGTGCCATGTCTAACTTGACCAAAAGGCATTTAAAAAATAATGTGAAGAGGTTATGGTTGTCTTACATTGAAGCCAGTAGTGGGCGTGACCGTTGACGGATTGGGCCAATTTTCACACAAATTTTTTTTTGTCTGTGCAACAAAAGAACCAAGCCGTGTATCAAGTTTAAGCTCCCTCGCAACGGCTGCGCAACCTTCGTTGTATTTGCATTTAACTCGGGAAAAAGTGAAACAAAGTCTAAACTGATGTAGGTTCCTACTTTCGGGTCCATCAGTTTTCCTACAAGCAGACAATTAAGGACTATATTGCAAAGCAAAGGACTAAGGACGATGAGAATTGGGAACTCATCACTGACTACGGAAGTACATCTTACTCTTGTCTTTGCTCCATCATACATGTCCATGATCATCAGCACGTAGGCTTCCTCGTTTTCTTAGCGACACCCATATCAGATCTCGTGGTTGTCTTTCCAAAGCTTTTTTTTTAATCAACCAGTTCCATAAGGGCGTAACGATGTTTTTCCATTGTAATCCTTATGCTGGAATCGCAATGTTGCGTTGCTGCGTACGTACGTTAATGGCCTTTGCCATGCGTTGCCAAAACTTTACGATACTTTACGTCAATCTACGCACGCAGCAAATTTGCAAAACGAAATGCCCCTCTGCGTTTTGGGGTAGGAAATTGTAAAGTATCACCTCAAACACATACAATTTCTGTTGAAAGATATTTGCAAAAGAACGAGCAGAAAAGATGCTTTTTAAAAACGAAGTTGCCCAGCAATGAAAATAAAATTATTTCTGTTTATTCTATCACAAATATATCCAAGGTGGTGCACTCGTGTCTTTGTGCATGCTTAAAACCAACAACTTGCGAGTTATCGCGACAAACTGAAATAATACCGAAAAACATCACATTCTCTACTCTATGCAAACCTGTTTTTTTTTTTTTTTACGGACGCAAAAGTAGAAAGTAGATCTACTTTTGCGTTGTAGATGCGTCTACGATATTTACGGTCAATCGTGGAGTGAAGTTTTGAAGTAACATTCCGTTTGCCCCATATGCGCCCGTTGTTTCTACTCTGCTTGTCATCGAACGCACGCAGCAACGCAACATTGCGTTTTGGACTTTATACTTTGGATTGCTTCAGTACAGTGGTTGATTTGCCCGCGACAAACCCGCTCTGACTAGAATCAGACTGCGTATAATAATAAGGCTATCTAAGGACCAGTGCGGTTTGCATTTTACATTTCATTCAATTCATTCAATTTTATAGGCAGAATGTCAGCGTCTGTCTTGGCTCTGCAGAAGATGTTTATAGAGTGAAGCGGCTTGGTGTGGTGCTTTTTGGTGAGAAAAGAGCTGCATGGCTCAGATCTCCCGCAGTTTAAGAAGGCATCAGAGGCACTAAAGATACAAAGTGAATTTAATTTTTTAATACAACTATACTTTATTTTATCATTAAACAAAAGAGTATATTCGAAGTACAGTTATCCATAGAATATATAACAAAAAAACTCTTACAAAACAAAAGTGAACCTAAAATAACAAAAAATTAAAAAGAAATCATAAAAAGCACACAGCTTAGATCAAATAGTCAATTTGAATACAACCTTAGCCATTGTCTTATATCAACAATATTATAAGAAAACTACAAACAGTCAAGTCAATATTGTAAGTGTGTATATGAATACTTTTGCTGCAACACTGAAGAAATACAATAGATCCAGTGATGCCAGGTTTATCTCAAATTTTGCATCTAAGAAAGAATTTTCCATTAAATATCATTGTGTGTTCTCTTAAGTTTATACTAAAAACTACTTTAAAAACTTCTACTGACAGAAAAAAATTGGCATGTGGCATGAATACATGTGTGTGTTTGTCTCTGTTTTAGTCTTGATTATGTTCAGTGCGCTGATCTAGTTCCTCTACGTTGCCGTCCGAATCAGCTTGATCCTCTGGTACTAGGGAAACTTCTTGTAGTAAAACTCCGCCAGCGGCTAGGTCGATGCTTTCAGAATCAACTGAAGCAGCGTCCATACACGCGGCTCCCAGCGTGTCATCGGTGACGTTATCTTCCCTTAAGCTGAACGAGCCGTTGCTTCTCTCTCGAGCAGCTGGGCGAGGCTTAAATGTATTATTTTCGGTGTTCAACTCGTAGTTCTTGAATGGATCGGAGTATTTAACGTCTTTCCTCTGCTTTCTGAGGCGTTGGCTGAAATTCGGACTCTCCGACCTGGCACGGGTAAGAGTCGGTCGAGTATAGTCTGCTTGTGCACCTTGGTTGTCTCTTGATCTTCCGAACTCAAATCCATTTTGCCAGTGCACATGTACATTCTCGTAGTTGTTCTCTTCGATACGGTTTCGACCGGACATCTCCGACTCCTTTAACCGGGAGAGGGTGCTTCGAAGTGGTCGCCCACTTGGATCGCGGCGTGCATGCATCTCAGCGCGTCCATTGAAACGGACAATGTCTTGTGGAAGAGTTTGAGGCCCTGGGGCAGCAGTGACGCCGGCAGCTGAATAATCACAACCGTCGCAATTGCGCGAGAACATAAAATTAAAGTCAATCACTTTGCAGTCTGGGCCCTGACCGATCCATAGTGGAAGCCACTTGTTTACCAGTAACCATTGCAGGGACGATTTTGAAATGCGGTTTAACGTACTCGAGTGCTCAGGACTGGAGGGCGGTTTTGCTGGGATTTGTTGCGTGGCTTGTGCGGAAGTGCTTGGCTGAGCTGGTGGCGCTGGAGTTGCCTTTGGCGTAGATTTCGTCTTGGGAATCGCACCTGTTTGTCTAGTGATGGTGCCGGTGCTGGAAACAGCAGCAGCTGATGATGTAGACGGTCGTGGTAATGAGCTGTTTTGTGCCTGAAGCGTATTTGTGTTCTCCTTTGGTGCACCACCCTGACCACCGCCCGTTGCCCGGTAAATATTGTTCATGCTTTGAGAGTTTTCTCCGCCCAAGCAACTAAAGAACGACGATGTGCTGTTTTTTACGTTGTTATCCTTCTGTTGTGCTCCACCAGCTGCTGAAGGAGCATTGCTCACTCCAGAAGCGCCAGTATTCAAACGAATATGACCAACTGTACCGAAATGTGAGTGACCCAAGACGGCATAGTGCCCTCCCAGGTTGTAATGATCGATGTTACCGCAGGACGAGCTTAAATGCCTTTCGATTCGACCGATACCGTGACCAATTACATTAAGCCGACCATAGACACGGGCAGAGCCACCATTAACGTTACGATAAATCGGTTCATCTTTTATTTGCTCGTAGATGTTCTCATACCTCAGACTGGGATTGTAGTTCATGTTGTAATAGTGATGCGATTCAGTGTCATCGAAGCTTCTTTGCCGACAAGCGTAAAACGGTGGCGCTGAGCCCGATTTCAATGTGTTTCCTGCAGCAGCACTTGCGCTTCCACTGCAGCGGCTTCGATTTAAGCCGTGTAAATCTAATTGCAAGTTGCGGCGCATTCCGAGCCCACTGCGCACTGATCGTGGCACATCATAGGCGGGTGAGTTGTTTGTGCGGTCATACAAATCATTTCGATATCCAATGTTCAGGTTATTGTTTCCATTATTGGCAATATTATTGGCGACTCTCTGGTTAAGATTGTTCACGGAAGCAGCGGCTGCTTGTGCGTTATTTATTTGAAGAACAACTTGTTGTGCTCCTTGGATCTGGTTGGGTGCTTGTTGTTGTGGTTGGGGAGGAGGATGAATATTATTATTATTGCCTACTGCGTCCAAATTGTCATTATTAATTGCCTCAGCAGGGAGGATAGCAACGCCAGCGTTAGCAGCAACACCGGCAGCATTATTTGCTGCTGGTTGATTGATGGCAGCAGCATCACCAGCTGCATACTGCTCAATGGATTCGTAGATGTTTTCATAGTGTGGATGATTTTGTTGTTGTTGGGCATTGTTGTTATTTCCCTCGGCAATTGGACGTGAATAACCAATTGCTCCTTCGGCCGCACCTTCGGCTTGGCTGTTTTCATCATCACCATTCGCTGCTATTGCTTGACTATTGGAAATAAAAAAAAAATATTGTTAATATCATTCACTCTTCGGTAGCGTTTTAAGCTTACCGTGCCATCGCACCCTGCTCTTCCATTCACATGGGCTTATCGATCATACACACACCAGCGTAACTGCGACCGATGGTCATGGAAGCTGGCAAAATCCTCCAACTATCACTATCGGGGCTATAAACCTGAAACCAAAGATTTAAGGAGAGGTTCTTTAGATTTGCCAAGTTCGACATACCTCAACAGAAGCTAGATTTGATGTCCCGTCATCGCCACCGACCACGTACAGCAATCCGTCGTGCGCAACTACACCAGCGTTACGACGGCAAAAAGCCATATCAGCTACCGAATGCCACTGGTTCGCTTCTGGGTCGTATGCTTCGACTGATTTTCTAACCATCGGTCCATCGTGACCGCCCACAGCGTAGAGTATATTATTAAGAACACCAACTCCAGCACCACTTCGCCGAGCACTCATATCAGCTACGCCGCTCCAAGTATCTGTCTCGGGATTGTAGCGTTCAACACTAGACAAACACTGTCGGGAAAATCCATCGTATCCACCAACCGCGTACAGCAGTCCGTTCACTACACCCACGCCAACAGAACTTCTTCGAGTGGACATTGATGATATGAACCGCCACTCTTGTATCTTTGGGTTGTACATTTCCGCACTGCAAAGCCCAGTTGTCCCATCGAAGCCGCCGACTGCAAAAATGCAACCATTTAAGACTGCCACACCAAGGGTCGAGCGCCTGGCCTCCATGCTGTTGCATGTTGACCAAGCGTCAGTTGCTGGGTCATAGACTTCGACTGTGCGAACGCGCAGGGATCCATTAAAGCCGCCAACTGCATAGACCCTATCGCCTAAAACTGACAGGCCAGCACTGCAAAATAAAGGTACAGTGAGTAAGGGAGCTATTAATAAGCTTCTTTCAAGACTATACATACCGACACCTCCTATTGGGCATTTCAGCAGCTTGGTACCATTTCTCCTCACGTAGATCATAGCATTCAACGGATCTTATAGCTTTAGGCGCTTGTCCACCGATTACCAAGAGAATTTTCGGCAGTCCCACCGGTTTCCTTGGGATCGTTCTTGCACTCCTTGTGTCGTTCGGTAACAAGTGGTATGTCAAAGCTTCAATTATGAGATTTTTGCAAATCAAATTTCCCTCCAACAAGCACTCCTTGTCTACGCGTTGTGTAATGTATTCCTTAGAAAGAAATGGCAGCCTAACATGCTCCAATAGATTCGAAATGAATCTATCGCGCATTGTTGGATCGTAGCGTATCCACGATATAACACACTCATAGACTTTCTCCTCACTTGGTACCGAAATCCGGTCGTTTTTTATCAGACTTATGACTTGTTCGTGATGTAGATTTAAGAATTCATCGTATTGGATTACTTCGCTAAAAGGAGCAAGGGTTTTTTTCTACCTGTAGATAAAAGTGTGTCGCTCAAAACTTACTTAAAATGTTGTTCGATGTAAGTATCGGCATAATTCACAAGGTCCACACAGCCATGCATGTCGGCAAACTCCCGGATTCCCAGGCAGTTGCTCGCGTCCAATTGTGTTTGTAGGTAGTCGCAACAGGCTTCACGGACATCTGTTAGTTGTAGTAAATTTGCGGCCGTCAACAGGACTTGCACATTTTCCTCGTTCACGTCGACAGTTGAAGTGTAAACATATTCAATTAGAAGCTCCAACGCCCGATGATCGACACCTTGCAGGGTTATACGTCCTTGGCGAGACTCTTCGAAACCGGTGAACATTGCGTAGAAATATGGACTGCACGACGCAAGTACCATCTTATGTGCGGGTATTTCGATTTCATCCGCAACAAGAGTAACATCGCACAGGAGATTTTGTCTATGCATTTAAAAGAGTTAAGTTAATTTCGAGAAAAATATTAAAAAAGTGTGGTAATACTTACTTTCTCATTTCATTCATTGCTACAAACGAGCGTGCGGTGTGCATATCATTGTGATAGGATCCAACTGTACGATCCTTGCCATTTGGCCGTTGAATGTGTTTTTGAGAGCTTTCGTCCAATGAATTCTGACTGGCATATCTGAGCAGGCAGCTAATATTGAGCCAAGAAATGGAGAGATTTAGAACGAATACAGTGCAGTCTCAAAAAAAAAATGTTTTTCACGCTCACTAAGACCAAAACTTAAAAAAAGCCCTAAAAGTTAAAAGTAAAACTTTATAGCACCTCCTTCTTTTAACTGCACCCCATCCTTTACTTCTTTAAGAATGTTGCACCAGCCAATTTGAGACATAATGGAGGTGGATTTTACACTTACTATTTTCACGGCTTGTCTTTTGCCTTTGTTGCCTATTGTCAATCAATTTTAAACATTATATTCGGGCAATAACAATAATATACTTATTACTATACTATGAATCGTGCCATCTGGGACACATGTAAAAGCGATGTCATGAAATAACGCCAAACGAAATATGCAACAACAAATGTACAAAATTTTGCTTTATTGCATTTTCGGAAACGAAGCCCTATCAAATTTTTAGTTTGGCTCTATCGGATTGTTTTGCTTTTAGCTTCATCAGTATAATATGCATAAAAGGCGTGCTGCCCCCCTATAACTCCCTTGCGTATTCTTTTCGTAAACTTCCTTTTAATCGTTGTAAAAGCATTAAAAAAAATTTGGTCTTTTTTCCATATTCATCAAGCCTTATTTCACTTAAGCATACGAAATAATACCAAATTGGAATTTTTTTCGTTATTCATATGTATAATATCAAATTTGAGGTTTGGTGTTATTTCGTTGTGTCACGTCATTTGATTTGCAAAAGCTCTAACTGCCCACTCTTCTTCTTCTTTTTCTTTTAGGCGCGAGGTTATGATCTGAAGTGATGGATCATAACCCTCCCACTCCACTGCATTCCTAATGGTCTGCTTGTGGGGTTCGCCGGAAAGCGCTTACTGCCCACAAATGAAGCTTATTTTGAGCGGAGCCAGGGCGTGCTGGAAACATCGAATAACCGATGCCTATGAGAAAAGTGATTGGGTTCGGTAGCAGTCCGTTATAGGTCTAAAAATTCTCAAAAATGGGTGTGTGTTTGCGTGTGTGTGTGTGTGTTCACTATCTCAGTTCTGGAACATGTACCTTTTCGAAAAAAGATCTAAGACATAGTCCAATTTTTTATGGTCTGAAATATTAAATGCTTTCCGACCTAAATAGTCTTTAAATCATTAAAGTTAGTATGCTGAAATGGCGGTGTCAGTGAAATGCTTATAACTCCCGAGCTATTTAAACTTTGTAAACTCTGTTTTAACACACAATCTAACCACTTAAGCAGCTTAACAAAATAAGGTAAATTTTTTAAACCAAAAATCAGGGAAAAGTCATTTGCCACCCTGCAATTTAAAAATCTCAGTAAAGGAAATTAAAATTCACGGCAAATACGTTTAAGACTTTAAATAAAATAAATATTGTATCTAATATATAACAGAACCTTAAAATCAATCAATAAACCGTGTTAGGAATTTTAAAGCTGACAATGATGGAAATATTTATATTCACAACTGGCCAAAAAAATAGGTGAGAATTTTTTTTTTTAAACTGATTTCTTTCATAAAATTTATTTTAAGAAAATTAACATTATTTAAGAAATATGGACAAAATAATCGGTATATTTTTCAAATAATTTAAAAATGACGTCAAAACACTTTTGGAGTAAAGTTTTCCGCTTGACCAAAAAAAAAGGTGTGTTCCTAAATAATTATTAATCATAGATTCTATTAATTTAATTTTTTTTTCTGTAACTCTAATAAACTTGGAGTGTATTCAACGTGGCATTGAATCCACCGAATACCATTCCTTTTGCATACTGCTTCGAACAGTTGATTGCCATTTGTCACGAACTGACCCTTTAGTTTTCCAATCTGCTCAGTTATCAATAGGATTTAGACCTGGAAATTGACTTGGCCATGGATTAACAGAGATGTTCTGATCTCGAAACCAATCTTTCATAAGACCGTATGTTTTTGATTGTTATCCTGTTCGAAGTGCCATGGAAATGTCCCTATATCCATATATTGTCATGGTGCTATTGGCAAATTATATAGGATCGCGACTCTAACAGGAAAAGCCGCCCTATACCATTATATTTATTCCAAAATTTTTAACGGTTTTTCTTGTATAGCGAAGATGGTATTCTTTTCTTTTTGGTCGTCTTACGTTACGCCAACAATCCGAGGAGAACAAATTCTTTGTTGTTTCGTGACTCTACAGAATACTCCGCTATTTTATTACTCCTTGTGGTCCGTTCCAACTAAGGCAAATGCTTTTCGGGACATTCGGTTTCTGGCTCTTTGGAGTGGAACTTTTCTGGTGAATCTTCCTGGAAGATGAAAGTTCTTAGCCTTTTACAGATCGTGCGTGCGATTATTCAACCCAATTTCTGCGTCTATGGTGCGTGACGGAACAAACTGATTTGATTTTTCTAAAGTGAAGTGCTGTGGTCAGTAGTAGCTTTACTTTTTGACTTCCTCCATTTTCTTTCTCTTTTTTGTTGGCTTAAAAGCATTGGTTACAAATTTCTGCTACCTTCCTAGGGCATGTGCTATAAATTTTTAGGTTTAACCTTTGCCCCTTAACCACTGAACTAGTTGGATTTCTTAACATAGCATGGGACCTTTCAAGTGCATGCTACCTTCCTAGGACATGTGCTAATAATTTATAGGTTTCAGCTTCGCCCCTTAACCACTGAACTAGTTGGTTTTCTTAACGGAGTAGTGGACCTTTCAACCCATATAAAAATATAATTTAACATAACACTTAAACGAAAACTTTGCTAAAATGATTAGAAAGCAAACGTGGCTTCAAAATTTATAACTTTTTGAAAACTCTTTTGCAACAGACCACTAAATTTAAACAATTTAACAAAGCACACAAATTTTTATGACCAACTTTTAAAACGTACGAAATGGTATTGCAACGCAAATAAATAAAATTCACAACGGTATAGATACATAGGAAATGCGAAAAGTTTAGCTTGATACTAACGTAAATAAGAATTTCTTATTAAAAATTTTGGCAAAATTTGGACAATTTTGGATTTGCTGACAAAATAATTGTAGTTTAACAGCAAAAAGAAAAAAACTAGCACGAAAACTTCATACACCTATTTTTTTGACCAGCTGTGTGCATTTAATTGTTTTATTATTGATTTTCTTTAGGTAGGTAATTTTGCAATCCGTCGCAGACCGACAGAAGGCTTTACAGAGGCACTGTTGCAGTTTCCCATTAGTATTTTACTATTCTTTTAAATACAAGTGGTATTATGGCATATTTTTAAAATTCATCTCGAAAGCTCAAATGTTTGCTAAATTTTTTCTGTGCATAGATACGCTGTAAATTTAGTGTAAAAACAAGGAGGGGGGTCTTTTACTATTTTCCTTTTTCTCACGACCGTAGCTGTCGGACGGACATCGCTTAATTGATTCACCTGTCGGTCTCGATCATATCTCAAGAAGGTCTTAGGGCTCTACGGTGATTATTTCACTGTCTTACAAACTATGCATTAAAATTAATATGAAAGGCTATTAAATGATATTAAAATTAAATGATGAAAGGCTAAAAAAATATTGATTTGATTGATTGAAAAAATTTAAATTTATAATGGTAACGCATAACGCTACAGCCAGTAAATCTTGTTGAATTGACGGGAAAGTAAGTGACCTAGTTATGACCTAACTAAAACAAGTTAAGCGGGCAGCTTTTCAAAATAGGTCAACCTGTTGCGGCTTAGTTAGGTTTGCTTTGTTTATGTGAATTGTAAACCCATCAATTATGTGCAACCATATTATTGTTGACGTTAACGATTTCAGGTCACGTCGAAATCATGAATTAACAATTCATTTGGACGAGATTTCTTTTGCAACTTTGCACGTAAGTTACCTTGTTGATCCAAAAACACATAAAAAATCTAACAGCCTGGCACAGAAAATATGCTTTAAAGTTTTTTTTAATGAATGTTTGACTAGACAATTTAATTCTCTCAATTTATGACCTCCTTTAGGTACAAACAAAATAGGCACATATTGGAATTCGCAGTCGTGAGAAGTGTAAACACTTTGCCAGTCAAAACAATGTTTATAGATTCAGTTGCTTATCAAAAATTCTGATAAGCCGTAATTGTAAACCAATTTAAAACAATAATCTTGACAACGTTTGGTTATTTCTAGACCGACGATAGATAAGGTTATTTAATTCCGCAAACTATGTGATATAAATCACGAGACAAATTCAAGTAAATACGTTAGTACGTCTACATTGACATGTATGCATAGATTTTGTTTGCTATTGAGGAGCATTGAACCCATTCTAGGACACCTTGCCACCCACTATTGCAACTTACCTGCCTCGCTCCATGCTCCCCTCTGCAGCAGAGTTTTGGCCAACACCATTATTGCTGAGATTGCTCATTATTCCAAGAGTATATTTCGTTAATAATGCACTCAATGATATCATACACCATTCGATCCGCCGCTAAGGACTTATTCGAGGATAATCTTGAATTGAATTTATCACCAATCCTTATGGGAGAATTTTTTCTTTAGCTCCTTCTGTATTGTACAACAAATGGCAGCCACCTTTGTTTGTCCTTTATGAATTTTTTTAATCACAATTTTTTAAGTAAATTTCTTGTTATTGGTGCTCGTCATTGTTGTGTTTTGATAGCACTTTGTTTGGTGGCCGTGTAAATCTATATTTTAAAACGCAATTTTCACTTTTTCAAGAAGAAATCTCTATTTTTAAACACGAGACTGCGGTGCAGATATGAAAATCAACGCCATATTTATTTATTTTGATGTTTCTTTTTTTTCGTTTTGCTGTCAACACTTTCTCAACTGATAAAGAAAATTGTACTAGAAGTTTATATGTACAGAATTCCGTTTTGTCGTAAGGGTCCGTTTGGAGAGTGAGACCGTAATTGGGTATCCAAATCCAAAAACAATGCAAGTATCTTGTTTCTGCTACTGCCATCTTTCAATTGATGTATTAAGTGGTTTAATGCTATTTTGCTTTTTTTAAAAAAATTTTCTTCTGGAACGCAAAACAATTTTAAGTTATTTTTTGAATGATTTAAAAAAATGGCCTTTCCTTTGGTATGAATACAAAAAAAAATGGGCTAGGACTGTGAACGAATAAATAAAAAAAAATCGGAGCCAATGCGTTATTTATGTGCAGCGGTTTTCATAAAGAAATTCCGGGTTTGATAAATATGGAAAAGATTCGTGGTCAAAAACAGAAAGGTTTTAAGCTTATTTGGTCCAGATTTGAGAAATGTAATTTTTCCCCAAATATCTGCCAATTTTTGTCGATGTAAATCAAAACGGTTACAATTCAAACCGAACTATTTTGTGGGATAAACAAGTTATATGTCTCCACCGGCAATAAGGCGAGGATTAGCGGGAGACTATTAAAAATAAGTCTCAAAGTGGCTCGACCGGAAAAATTTAAGATTAATTTGATACCGATACGAGCACCCTTTTTATGCCCCATCCCATAGGATAAGTGGTTATTAAGTTGTAATATATTGTAATATATTATATTGTAATACGGTGAAATAATAATGGTAGACCCCCAAGACCTTGAGGGCATATGATCGAGACCGAATTCCGAATCGAATTAGTCATGTCCGTTCGTCCGTCCGTCTGTATGTCACATATTTTTAGGCCTTAAATTTTGAGCTAGGATGCTGAAATTTCGTACGTAAGGCCCATGTCATGCGAAGCAGTACAAGTGCAAAAAATTTTTGAAATCCGCCCAAATACACGCCCACAATCGGTCTAAATGTGCAAGTAGTACCTCCAGAGATTTCAAAACTGTAAGACGTTCTAAAAGGCTGAAATTTGACATTTAGCATTTCCTTATAAATGTTAGACACAAAAAAGAAAACTTCAATTGGTAAACCTCCTCCAGTGGGCGTGGCATCTATTTTAAGGGTAAATTTTCAAACGCAATTTACTTAATATTTTTGCTCCGAATTGAAAAAATTCGCTTAATATTTTATGTAGAAAACGCTTAGTTCTACATTTTGTTTATACAAGACTTTGAGCCATGCCCACATTTACAGGCAGAATTAAAGAAAAACCTAAAATTTTCCAGAAAAACGTAATTTCGACCAGCCTTGAGCCTAATTTAGGAAAGCATGAAACAAAAAAAGTAGCATGATAGGTAAACGAGACTTCATTACAGATTTCGTTCATACAAAGCATTTTGCCATGCCCCCTTTTAGGGGTCGATTTTTCAAAAATATTGAATTTGTATAAAAAAAATTGCATTTTTACGTACATTTACGCGTAACTTGGAAATATCTGTGGAAATATCTTTAAATTGATAGTTTGTAATTATAGGCGGTTGGACTACGCCCCTTTTCGAAGTTTGCCCCTTTTCGAACTACTTACAAAACTAACACTACTTATAAAATGTAAAAAAATAACAATGCCATCAGCATTTTACAATGTGGGATAGGATCAATGGTCCGTTTTTACGGACTGTAACTTCTGCGTACACACTGTAGCACTTACTCACTGGTTCAGAAGCGAGCGTTAATGTCATTTCTCAGGAGCGAAAAAAGATTACCGTTGGAAGAATTCCAATAGAAATCATATTTGTGACAGATCTTCGCAAGTCGCAAACTGTTATGAAGGTGTTTGAAAACTGTTAAAAGTGGCACAAAAGAGGTTTGTGCAATGGGTGAATGAGGATTTAAATTTGTATGGTAAATTGAAAGAACTTAAATTTGTATGGTAAATTGCATCATTTGTAGGGGATTTAATGTAGATTTATATTTATTGCGAATTAGTACCCGGTAGGGACATAGTCTATTATAGCATAACTATAACTATTATAGGATACTATATTTTATATATTATATAGGATACTATAGTACATTCGTCAATTCTTGCGGTCCATTCAATTTCGTTTAGGCGGTTTTACATCAGCTGATCGATTAAAATAAATTGTTGTTGCTTCTTCTCAGACGTATTCACAGACACGGAAAACTTTATTCATATCGTAAACAAATTCGTGTTGGAGGACAAAAGAGGCGCAAGTTAAATATTTAGTTATTCAGTAATTTTTGACCAAACTAACATTTCTAGAGTCAAAAGTGTCACTTTTGACGCTTGTATACATTTTTCTCTTGTCTGTATGGAGGAAATGCCCTCCAATTTCCGTTACATTTTAAACATTGATTTTTTAAGGCTATACGAAATATATATCGTATTGAATGTTGAAATTTTTTAGAAAATAACGATGACACATCACTATTTTGAAAAGAAATCTGAGGACAAACATCTGCCATGCAACAGTTATCATAACGCTTGTTAGTTTCAATGGATTTTTTAAAAGCACTAAATGGGGCAGTACTTGAAATTGAAAACACAATTAAACTCTTCATTTAGTGGTGTATATGTTTACTCTTATTAAAATCATTAAAAGTAGGTAACAATACGACAAAATATTTAATGTAGTATTAATAAATTAATAATGCTTTGCATTTTTTTTCAGCTCTTAATTAGGTCCTACGTTCTAGGTTCAGTTATATGTATGTGGTCACAGTGGATACTATGCATATGAAGCATGTGTATGTATAGAAAATACATACTACATATTTTCTAACGGTACATCATTACGTCTGTACTTTGATACATACACATGTATGCATCGCAAAACAATCGTTTGGCATGTTCTGGTAACATTTTATCGTTGGATGAGGTCTCATTAACAGCTCGAGCTCCTTCTTCAGAGAGCCATAACGGTAAGTCCGGTACCGAAATCATTTCAGGGATATTATACCCATTTTGTTCACCTTAAAAACAACAAAAGGCAAATTAACTTTTAATTTAGAAAGTAATTAGTTTTGAGAATGTACCTTTTCTGTCAGCCATTGAATCGAAGAAGCACCATGGTGCATCTGGTCCCGACCCAGCCTTGACAAATGCCACATAATGCGATGTCTCAATGCAAACCACCGCGAAAAGTTCCATGTACAGTCGCGGGACATTTAAATGTTCGACCATAATTTTGAAATCATGAGGAACTGAGATCTCTTTCGGTGTATGGTTTGCTCTGAAAAGATGATTAATTTTATTCCTCTGCTTTTCAAACTCAATTTTAATAGCCTACCTTTTTGTATGCGAATGCACCTTCTCTAAGCATTTCCTACAAAAAGCTATGCTCTCGACGCCGCATTGTAGGCTTCCAAAGCATTCCCTGCATTCGTACTCGGCCAGTTTTCCACAAACCGAACATTGACGAGGCGCTGGAATTGAATAATTTTATACATTTTCATGTTTGAGAGCTTTTTTTAAACTTACAGTCCTCAATAATATCAGTGACATCAAGCACTTGTGATGGTAGTATTCTGGGATACATTTTGAAGTTCTTGCCGAAACGTGGCATTTGTATGATAAGGCATGATGGTACTTCCTTCAGTTTTATGTCTGATGAGAGGAAACTTTGCTCAAAAAGCTGCTGTACTGATGGGAATGAAAGACGCTCGTCTTTTTCCACAAACAGTTGGTAGTAAAACGCATCTTGACCAGAACTCAACTGAAAATAGATAAATATTGATGTAGCCAAGATTTGAATGAATGCAAAGTGGTATTCTAAAAACTAAAAGGCGCTAACAAAGCCTGAGTAGCTTCTTAGAACCATGAATCATGACAAATGGTTCATCATGGCCCTCGCGGGACTTTTGATCTTAATTTTTACCAAAACACGCCTTTCTGGCAACCATTTACAGCAAATTATATACGTAAATTAGATGAAAACAATTTGAATACCTTTAAAAATGGTTCAGCACGTAATATCTGCGCCAGTAAACTGTTTAAAAACTCTTCAGGGTCCTTCTCTTCACTGGTTAGCCCGCTAACAGAACTAAGTTTGTCAAGCAGCTGCCTTAGTTTCATCACACGATCTGCTCGAACAAACATGTTTTTCCTCAAAGGATTCACAATTTCCTCACGGAGAACCTTTTGTACTTCTTCGTAGTGTGAAATATCCTACAAAGGTTTTTTTTTAAATATATTTTTAATAAAGGAAAACAGTTTCTTTTAACTCACCTCTGATTCTGGAGGTCTAAACAGCAACGAATCGAACACACTAGTGAATGTGAACATCGAAAACAGTGTGGCGTCGAGATAACAAGAATTATGATGTCCTTGGATGCCCTTAAATTTCCCACACATCTCCTCCAGCTCATCTAGGTTGTAGATTTCTGTGAAAAATACACGTCAACAAAGTATTCACATATTTGTTTTGGACAATCTTACTTAGAGGCGCTACTGCGCCCGGTACCGAAGGACACTCCACTTGCCCGAACATCTTTGAGTCCAACGGTTTTGCACTTGATTTCCCTGCCGCCTGTGGTGTGTCGATTTCAACGAAACGACGGTCTTTTGTTACTTGACTTGGAAGCATAAACAGGGCCCGTCCTTCTTGGCACTTAAAAAGCCTACTCAATAAGCAAATAATATAGTCATTAATAAATTAAACACTTTTTTTTACATACCTGACACCATTGTAAACACCATCAGTAAGTGGCAATCGCTTATCTTCCTGTTCATCTTCCAATTCAACTCCTACCATAACAGTCTTAGTACTCGGTGGACATCCAATCCACCGTATCACACCATACAGATCCTCACAGGCTTCGGTAGACACCTCTACCATTGATCCAACACCCAAATTGGTCCCAGGCACATCGTGCATCGGTGAGGCTTGAATAAATTCCTCTTCGGGCGATGCAAGAGCAATATTTTGCGGTGGAAGTGCGTTGACATTGTCGTACAACGGTTCAATAGTGTTTCTCAACTCTGAAAAAAAAAATAAAAAATTATTGAAGTTGTAGTGGAAAAAAGTGATATAAGCGCTAGAAAACCCGAACCTCCGTAACCAGAGGAAATGTCATCGCAGTCAAATAGGAGCTCTAGTACGGGCAGTGGAATATCGCAATAGTTGTATGATTCAGTTTCCATTGTTTAGTTTTCCTTTCCAAAGCGTCGATAAAACCAAAATACCATCAAAACGGAACTGACGTCATACGTCTGACCAGTGGGTGGCGGCAATGTTTCACAATAATTACAAGGTTTTCAAATTTTAGAGCTTAAGTCCCTGGAAATTATTCCTTGAATGTCCACCACAGGTCGACTTGAAGAATCAATAATAATGAATCTTTACTAATCGCAGAAGTTGTAAATGAGTTTTCCCCTTTTTTGCTCCCATAATGTGTCAAACGAATGTAGAAATTGTCTATTTTGAGAGTCTGTACTATGGGATGGCTAAAAATAACTTGACTTACTAGCCGTGCTCTCACATACAGTCCAAACGATATGGCATGCTTGCTCACATTGCCTGCATCTTTTGTATCGGTTCTGTGAGTGATAAATACAAACAATAGGAAAGGAGGGATGGTTTTCCATGTTGGTTTTAGCTCGATGTGGTTGCATTTGGTTTGTTCTACGACATGGAACCTGCACTGTGAAATGCCATGGGTCAAGAGGAACTACAGAGCAACGACAATATTTGGTCGAATTTTAAAAGTCTTGGGTTTACATTTGTGATGATACACTAGAAGTGTTATAATTAAGGCACCAAACGATATGAAACTTTCAAAGTAATGCCCTGTGCTTTCGTGAAAATACGCGAAAATTTCTACTAATACATTAGCTTTCCCATACATTTTTGTAAATTTTCTGTTTTCAAAAACCCATTTATTTTGTAGTTTTTGTTCCAAATCATTGTAAGAGTCACGAATATAAAACTGCCTTCAAATTCTTAATAAATTATATTTGCATTAAATTCTGATAAGATATATTTGCAAAGAATGCCTCGTTTATCTCAACTTTGGATGTTAATATCTGCGAAACCGAATGTCCCATCTGAAATCAGCTTTGTAGTTTTGAGGTCAGCCTAAGATTCTAGATATGTTTCCATCTTTTATGGGCTTAAGTTTGACAACTAACAAACAAATGAAAAACGAAAACAAATTCTAGGCGGAGTTTAGAAAGTGTGAATGGCTAAACGCGTTTTCGATAACTTTTTGCCCAAAACTGAGTTTTTGATTCAGTATGAAGAGCGTATAAGTTGATCAGGAAAAAACCAATATGTGTCATATGCCGTTCATTTGAAATTCTTCCTGTGGATCTTTCGAAATGGATCCATTCGAAAATGAACAAATTAGGTTTCACTGTAGGTAGGTACCAGAGATTAAAATGAGCCTGATCAAACATGAATTAAACACATAAGCAATATTTTCTTGATTGTTCGTATTCGTTTGATTTTACTGTATACTCCCTTCTTGCATGCCAATGATTCGCACACTCGAAAGTAACTCGCTTCTGAGGCTTGTTTCTTTTTCGATTAGGTATTAAGGCCCGTGGGGTTTATTTCACCGAAATTCCACGCAGAGCATTTAGCTGAAAATATGCACAATTTGCCGTTTGTTTTGTACTTGTATGCTTTTTCATGTTGATTTGGCATATTTGCAAGTTTAATATGCCTAAAGTAGGAACTAATTTGTGTCAGTTTCATTTTTCGGTTATTGTTATTCAAATTTATCGACTCAACTTAACCCTCTTCTGCTTGTGCCTAAAGACCTAGGTCAAAGTTCTAACTCAACTCAGCTAAAACCCTTTAACTAATACATGTACACGAGGATTAAGTCAACTGACAGTAAACTGAGATTCGAGAATCGAAACTCTGTCCCCATTGCTCCAGTAGAAAAATAGCAATCGAAAAATTACGAAAAGGGAAGTTTCGAGAACTTGACGAATTTGTATAAATACCTACTTCTGCCATAAGTTCTGTTACGAATTAATATATTATCTATCAAGCACCTGTCAAGCATTTCATAACTTTCTCTAGCACATCTTCATGGAAAAATATCTTGAAAGCAGACTCTTTCGTGTTAGGAGTGGTACTGAATACTCGAGTTTCAAGCAAATTCGAGCTGGCGTACCCCAGGGAAGCGTCCTCGGTCCGACCCTGTTTCTCTGTTCTATACAAGAGACATATACCTCTAGATAACGACACAAGTATGGCCACGTTTGCAGACGACACGGCCATCCTGGCAACAGGTGAATCAGTCGAGTCATCAACGAAAAGCCTCCAAAGAGCTTTGGACAAAATTTGCGTCTGGAAGAAGACTTGGCGAATCGTTCTTAACGAGAATAAGTCAACCCTTGTCAATTTTACGTACAGAAAGGTGAACAATTTACCGCTATTCATAAACTCTGTACAAATTCCCTAAGCAAACAAAGCGAAATATCTAGGAATGGCTCTAGACGTTAGACTTAGATGGAAGCCACACGTTAAGAAGAAGCGTGACGAGCTCGGTCCCCAGCTCCGCGAGAGTCTGACAAGCCCTCCGAGAGTATCATTTGTTTTGAAAAACTTCTCAAAGTGCCGTTTGGATTCGGCAAAAAATTGTAGGTCCCCTTGTATGTGAAAAAATAAACACACACAGCATACATTGTTGAGAAGTTGGCCCTGGTTCACCTCGAGCTGTTGCGTCACTCTATTTATTTATTTATTTATTTATGTTATTAAGCCTAGGAAACATTGAAATTAGTGAGAAACGATGACAAGTCGAAATCAGATAAACTTATCTCAATCTACTGTCACTGAGGGCACAGGCGTTGGGGGCGTCCAGGTTCCATTAAACTGTATATAAAAAATAAGCATAATAATAGAATTTGTTTTCCCGGGGGTTCATTACGATCATGTGCTTAGTAGTGGCAGCGACATTAAAACAATTCTTGCACAAGAGATTCTGTGTGCAACAGAAAGAAGTAACAATCACGATACAAATAATCTAGCACTGATTAAACGCATAGTATTTTATTCTTTGGAAAATATGTGGAAAAAATGACTGTGCTTCCCTTTTATCAATAGCCTCGCCTCATATTTTGTAACACAATATAAAATGGTTAAAGATATGTCGAGATAAAAATATTACACCTCAAAGACCATAGATAGCGTTATCAAAAGATAACGATTTGCCCTCTATACACCATGATTTATTTTTTGAAGCAGAATATGTTGATCAACCTATATAGGGTTCACGCTGGTTAGTTTTGAAAGTTTTAATGCAGAGTAAATTAGTGATAGTAGCAAATACACAATGTAACAACTAATTAAATACACTAAATAAAAGCCAAGATGTGTATTTGTACTTACTTTTTTCCTTTTTGTTTGGTCCTTCCGCGGAGCCGGTTACTCCTGCCATCGAAGGCGACGTCGCCGCTGCAGCTGTCATCTCCGTTTGTGCCCAATGTGCATCGCGATTTTTTCGATCTAAACTTTTAGTGGCAAGCATGTGTGATAATGGATTTGCCGATTTGCTTCTACTATCTAATTTCTGATTCATGCTGCTCACACTGCTGTTGCTGCTGCTACTGACGTAAATCACACTACCACCACCAGCACCACTAGACGTAGTTCCATTACTCATCGTCGGCGGTTTTGTTTGATCGGCCGTTGTATTCAATACCATAGCAGCATCGCCCGCATTATTTGGCCAATTGCCACCCAACAGGTCAGCCAAATCGACTTCCTTCTGTTGTCGAGGATTGTCCACGACAATAACGTTCGCTTCATTCTTAGTGGATTCCTTAATATCGGCCTTATCAATCACAACAATATCACGATCCTCCAGACTCATTATGGTTACTGGTTTAACAGGCACCTCAATACTGGTAGCAACGAGTTTCTTTTTAGCAGTAGTTGTCGCCGCCGATGTGGTCGCCGCCGAATTGATTTTACTGGATTTTAAGATACCAGGTGGAATGTTTTGTTCATGTAACTGACGCTGCTCTAGATTTCGCTCATAGTTCTCAACATACTTGTTATAGTCCTCGTTGTCCAAGGGGATCAGATCCTCGTCGCTTTGAATGGACTTGTCCTTCTGCTCGAGTGGAGGAATTGAGATCGTGTTTTCTTCTTTGGTGAAATTGTGGGTAAGTGTTGATTTATCCTTACGTGGATGCTTTGGATTTGGTGCCGATGCTAGACTACGTCCTCGATCCATTGCAGAGTCGACTTCTTCACAACCGCTGCTGCTGGCGTAACCATCGGCTGTGTTTGGATTCGGCACGTAGAATTGTGTCTCCGATGTGGGAAAGAGCAGTGATTCCTTTTTGGTGGGTGATTTTTTGTAGCTCTTTCGTGAGGTGGACTGACGAGCTGTTAGTCCGATAGCTGAGCGCGCCTTATCTAATGTTCCACAGAGAAGTTCACGTGCGGAAAATTTTTTCTTTACATCATTTGGTAAGGGTACAATCCAATCGGCGGAAACAATAAGCGAGAGTCGAGGCTCACATTGCATGTAGTTGGTAACGTAGGGAATTTCTAATTCCTGTGGAGAATAGCCACTGTCTATGTTCTGAGGAGCGAAGGAAGAATTTGAAATTTAAATAATTTACCAAATATGTTAAAAAAAATTAGACAACGCTGATAACTAGTGGCAGGTTTAGCGTGTGAATCAGTCTAAAAGTTGTGTGATGGTAGGCCTTGGACAATGAGGGGGAAATGGAGATTTTTTTACCGAAACCGGGAAAGATTTCAACAACGCTGCTATGGATTAGTATCTTATTTTTTCTCAAATTAGTTTTAAATGAAGAGTGACGAAAACAGGCTGCGTTAAATGGGTTTAAAAATTACGTCGATTGTTTTTTGGTTTTTTTTCTCACTTATATTTTGAACTTGGAATCAAAATTCGAAGCACTTTAAACCTGGTGGCAATTCGAATCCCGTGCTTTTTTAAATTTTGAGAGAGAAACTAGGGGTTGAAAATTGCACCAACTGTTCTTAGCTCCTTATTAAATGTGATATTTACAAGTGAGCGCGGTTTTAGATGCGATTGAAATCCTTGGTTCGATACATTCTCTCTTTTTAGTAACGGCATTTTTTTTTACAATTATAAATGGCAAAAATATCTTTATTGTGTTCCATGCGACATGTCGAATCTTTAAAATATCTTCTGTAAAATCACAACTTTCAGACTGAAGCATTATGATCTTTAAAAGGGCCTTTGCAGATGAATCGAAAACTGTGAATTTGTTAGCTTGTGAATATGGATAGTGTGCCGATGAAGTTTTGAGCATCAAAATATCGAATGATTGTCCTCTATCAAACCATGGCTAAAATCTATGCACTCAAATAATCTCAATAAAAAAAAACTATTTTAAAGTGAGTGCAAAACAGTGAATAATAAATGAAACCCCGAAAAATGACCAAACTATGAACATAAAAATACAACTTATAAGAAAAAATAAACAGCAGAACTCAAAGTTCGAGCTGCCTTACAAAAACTGTTTACCAAAAGTTCCAGCCCAATATAGTAGCCTGGACCAATCTCCTGCACTAGGCCAATATATCGGACGATGCAATCGTAGCGCATCGAATTGCCAAATATTTCACCATTGACGCCAACTAAAGAATTCGTCTTCAAATAGAGAATATGTTTGCACTGTTCGACATTTTGAAAGAATTGCAAACGACGTGACGGATCCGATATCGCAATACCAAATGGCCAAATATCCTGATGGATTCGTTTTAAATGTGATGTTGGACACTCGTATAGATTCTCACTAATTGGATTGTGATTAAAATAGTCGAGTATCTGGACGGAGGTGGTTTTGCTGTTGCTGTTAGTATTGTTGTTTAGAGTATTGACTGCATTGTTGCTCCCACCATTGTTGGTGTTACTGTCAAAGACCTTCACCAGCGTGCCTGGCTCGATAGGGAGTTTTTCACGTTCCTTTTCGTCTTGCAGTGCGCAGAGATCGAGTCGCAGGTCCGTGCGTTTTGTTATAACAGCATACTTAGTGTTAAATACTTCCATTTTGTTTCTACTTTTTAAAATAGAAATTATAGTAACGAAAATAAAAGAAGAAAAGTTCAAAACAACAACAAAAAAATAAACAAGAAATTTTACTGATTTACATGTTCTAAGAACTTGTTTTGTCGTAAGATCAACGGTACACTTCTCACAAATATGAAAAAAAAATTTCTTTGATCTGAAGACTGTGTTCTGGAAGGAAAATTATGGCTGCTTTGAAATATGTACACAATTTAGAAAATTTAGTACTGCTAGAAATATGACCTTAGTACTGCTAGAATATGACAATTTAGTACTGCTAGAAATATGACCTTAGAAATATGACTTTATAAAATAAAGTTTACACAAGCATAAACAAGAAAAAACAATTGAAAAATTGAGAGCATCGTTTTTTATTTGCACGCGTTGCCTAAAGACGGCAGTACTTGACGTACAGCGCATGCATCGAAGGTTCTTTTTGCATCAAGTTTGATAGAGTCTTTGGTTTTGACGTTTCATTATGATTCTTTAAGGGAAAATAATTTTGTTTAAAAATATGATTTTCAAAGTATGGCAAATCGGTGGGGAGGTCAGTTTTTGTGTCAACTCGCCTGTTGGGCAAATCCTACAAATTCAGAAAGAGTACGAATTCACAAATCCTTTCTCGGCACTTACTATTTGGCATCAAGAAAGCAAGTAATTAAAAATTTAATAAAAGCAAAGTTATTGTTTGGAGTTATAAATAAATAAATAGAGTGGCGCAACAGCTCGAGGTGAACCAGGGCCAACTTCTCAACCATGTATGCTGTGTGTGCTATATTTTTTTTCACATACAAGGGGACCTACAATTTTTTGCCGAATCCGAACGGCACTATGAGAAGTTTTTCAAGACAAATGTTACTCTCGGAGGGTTTGTCAGACCCTCGCGGAGCTGGGAGCCGTGAAAAAGAACAAGTCTTTTTTTTTCAGGTGGCAGAGGCAGGATTCGAACCCAGACCTCCGGCGTCAGAGGCACACACACTAACCACTGCGCCACGGCACCCCATTGTTTGGAGTTACCGACTAAAAATTTAAATTTAATGAAGAAGGAAGACAAAGACGAAAGTGTTTTATAAAAAACTATAAAACCTACTGCTGCCGTTTGTCTATCCTTGATAAATTTCTGTTTCTCCAAAACAAAAGTATTAAATTTGGGTTTCGATTCGAAATACTTTAACGAAACAATTGTCGTAATTGCCAAAATTTGTGCGGACGGACTTGTACCAAGAAATTTATAAAGAGTAAACGAACGTTAAAATGGCTAAATTTAGCTAAATAAAGACTAACTTACATACTTACTTTCTTACCCAGTTTTTTAGTGCAAAATCAATCGAGTTCGGCAGCTGAACTGAGGTAATGAAATTTCCATTATTATTAATATTATTTTTCAGTAATCGTGCATTGTTGTCAACAGTAAATCCGTCCGAATCCGAGGCTTGTTTCCGCTTCGTGACTGGTGTTTCTTTACGTGGCCGGGAAGTCACCCCGACGGCACGACCCCCAACCTGGAGGACCAGATCCTTTGCTTAGCTCTAAGGACGGAGAGCCGGATAGCCCGCTCCTTATAGGCCTGAGCTCCGAATACGTCGTAGTAGCCCATATAAGGTGTTCACTAAGTAGTTCGGCCTGACTGGAACTATGGACGCCACCGTTGATTCCATCTGGGGAATTCCTCTGCATTGTTTCCAAATCGATACACACCACCTCTTTATCGATTTCAAGGCCGCGTATGACAGCATCTATAGAGACGAGCTATATAGCGCAATGTCTAGTTTTGGCATCCCTGCCAAACTCGTCAGTCTGTGCAGGATGACGATGGAAAACTCACGCTGTTCCGTCAAGGTCGGCAAAGACCTCACCGACCCCTTTGATGTCAAAAAAGGATTTAGACAAGGCGACGCGCTGTCATGCGACTTCTTTAACATCATACTTGAGAGAATTGTGCAGAACTCTCGCGCCAACACCAGAGGTACAATCTTTCAAAAGTCCGTTCAACTACTTGCATACGCAGACGACATTGACATAATCGGTAGAACAAAGCGTGATGTCAGTGAAGCCTTCGTGAGTATTGGGACGGGAGCGGCGAATATGGGTTTAGCAGTCAATGAGGGCAAAACCAAGTATATGCTGTCATCAAGAAAAGACACCCAACACCGACATCTTGGACAAAACATCACCATCGACAGCTATAACTTTGAGGTAGTTAGGGACTTTGTCTACCTTGGTTCCGCTATCAATTCAGACAATGACACCAGCGCTGAAATCAAACGAAGGATAACTCTTGCCAATCGCTGTTTCTTTGGGCTAAGAAGGCAATTGAGTAGCAAAGCCCTCTCTCGAGCAACTAAAGTGTCCATGTATAAGACCCTCATCATCCCAGTCCTGCTTTACGGTGCAGAAGCATGGACTCTGTCAAAGGCGGATGAAAACACTTTAGGCTGCTTCGAGAGGAAAATTCTTCGGACGATTTACGGTCCCGTCTGCATAGACGGAGAGTGGAGGAGGAGATATAACATCGAACTGTACGGGCTGTACAGCGATACCGACCTAGCCAAAAGAGTCAAAACACAACGTCTACGATGGCTGGGTCATCTAGAGCGGATGGACACCAACGCCCCGGCCCGGAAAATCTTCGAATCCACACCGCAGGGACGACGCGGTAGAGGAGCACCGAGACTCAGGTGGCGCACGCAAGTGGAAGGGGACCTCAGCCAACTTCGCGTGCGAAACTGGAGACGGCTAGCTAGAGACAGAGCTGGCTGGCGAAGCTTGTTGGCCGAGGCCCAGGTCCACCCCGGACTGTAGCGCCACCTTAAGTAAGTAAGTAAGTAATCGTGCATTGTTGATCTCGGAATAGAATTAATCTAAGGCTAACCCAGGGAAGATTTTTTCAGTGAAGTTCTTTAACTCAATTCATTTTTCAAAAATTTTTCTTCAACTCTCAAAATCATGCACTCTCCCTACTGTCACTTCTTATTGAAAAGAGAAACGATTATGTCCTCCAGAGTCTCACAAATGTCATGTTTCATAGAAAATAGGAAAAGAAGTTGAAATTATTCTTAAGAGTTTATTCCTAGGATTAAAACACCGAATTTTGTGAGCTAAACCGAGTTTAACCCGTGATCGAAATTGGCTGGAAAACTTTTTTCTGGGGTTAAATTCAGTTTAGTTCCGTAATTTGTATGATAACATTCCAGTACTAACGTATTGGCCCTTAGTTAACTAACCCCGCTTAAAATTTTTTCCTATTTTTCAATGAGAAATTACAAAAATGCTTCCTGCAACTCTGTGACTCTATGGAAATTGACGTTTGAGCAGTTTCTGAAGAACACTGTTTCCTTAAACAGGTGGAGTTAAACACAAGATTGTTTTTTCCCCTAGCTTGACATTTGACACCGCGTATGTCAAATAGTGTAAAAGTAAACATTTGTTCTTTCTGTCAAAAGATTTGATCTTTTTTGATGTTGCATGTTTTATTCAAAATAAAACAGCAATTCTTCAGGCAAAAAATCTTTTACTCTTGAATTTTATTTAATAAAATAAAGGCCAACATGGTTTGCCCCATCGTCTAAAAACATTAAATCGAAATTTTCAGTGACAACAAAATTTCGATTTAATGTGCCCCTGGAAGCACTTAAGCCGCGTTGTCACATGCAACGTTAAACAGGAACAGACACAGAATCTCATACATTAGCGACTGAAACCCAAATTCGCCGAATGCTTTTTGCGTTGCTAATGTATGAAATTCTGTTTCTGTTCCTTGTGACAACGCGGCTTAAGGGCACCAAAAATATAAAAATAAAAACATTAAGCAAATCGCGCTAAATCAACCGTTTGTTTAATGGTAATGTTTTGCTGATCCATTCAATACTAAAGGAGTCCTGGGGAGTCACCATTTTGGCAGCTATTAATATACTATAAGAAGATTTTGTATGGCTTTCCCATAAGGACTTTCCTTCGCTAAAAGCTGCTTAATTTAAATCTATTTTTAAAATCACAGAAAATAACCAAACGATTAAAAGAATCGCTCATAAAAATTTCTATAAACCTAAATATTTTTTTACAAAAACTTGTCCCATATGTTTTGTGAGAAGTGTACGTTACAATCGATCGTCCGAGCACTCGAGTCGTAAATGCAGTCAGCAAAAACCACTTTTACGGCTTATTTTCCGATAGAAATAAACGTTGTTGCACTAAATATCGATCGATAAGAAAATTTAACAAGTATATAGCTTAAATAGTTTCCGAATATTTTTGTTTTGTGGAAAAAATCTCAAGAAACATGCAGTTTTTCTTTTAGGCGCTTCTCTTTACACTTACAGCTGGAAAATGTACGGAATTTTTGTATTCGAGGGGGATAACCAGAATTAGTTTAAACTTTCACCCGTAATTATTGATTGATTCTTAAAACATTTGCGACTTTAAACTGTTTTTAATATATTTTTTGTTCATTTCTTGTCGAAGGTCGTTCGCAGGAAAATTTTACGACAGGTATAGGCGCCCGATTGAAACGAAAAAAGTTATGTTTTTTACGTTTCCACTCGAATTTCGATCAGTAATTTGTTTATACCGACTACCGTGTGAGTCATACGCACTTGAACTTTATTTTTAAATTAATTGAACAAATTTGTTTTTGTTTTTTACTGCTGCAGAACCGAGTTTTTTCCCTTTTACACAACACACAGAAGGAAGAAGAGACAACAAAATGGATTGTTTTGTTCGACTTGTTTTTTATTTTCTTTCTTTTGACATTTGAGTGCAATGTCAATGTTTTTCGATGTTTTCTTGGGCACAGTACTGCCAGGCAAAACTTTTTGGCGGTACTCCAGAAAGGACTGGATAAAACAAAATTTATATACTGCACGTATGCATTATAAATTTTATGTAGAAAATTGCTCCAGAACCATAAATTACTGACTACTAGATATTCAACTTGCGTCCCTCTTACCCTCAAACACCCATTTGATTACGTTTTGTATAAAGCCATTAAAACTTTTTTAAAGCTTTAAATTTCCGTGTCGGTGAATACGTGTAAGAAGATACAGCAACAATTTACCTTACGCGATCAGCTGATGTAAAAGCTGCAAAACGAAATTGCATGGAAATGACGAATTCATGAATTTACTCACATTTGCAAACAAATGTCGGAGAATGGGTAAATTCATCAATTTCAGCTTGTGGGCAAAGCTTTTACATGTCCGAAGTTGAATATCTAGTTATTCAGTAATTTATGTCCAGAACTAGCAGAACTAGTAAGGTCGTACGAAAAGAAGAACACTCATCTATTGAGTGTTGGTTATAAAATATACTTTAACAAAATCTTTTTCTCGAGTTCCCTTTTCCAAAATCCCCATATGAGAACAAACACAAAATGTAGGTTTTATATTGAAATGGCGTTCTAAATTGTTGTAACTCGCCCGAAACCTAACTGCATGTCAAAGTTATTATTTGAATGGCTCGCTGTTGGGTACTTTTAAACATTTTACATAACATTAATTTTACTACATTGTATGTAATTTACATATAAAAGGTGCGGTATTGGTTCCAAAATTATCGCTGTTTGGTTGAAGGATATCGCTAATTGAAGGAATACTAAAATAAATATTAATACTGATCTAAATAAAAACCTAGAACTTCAACATCAATACTAAAAAAAGTAAACTAATGTTTTATGGCTACAAAAATGTAATTATTTAATTTCTATATGATTCCCTAAGGCAAAAATTATCCTTCGCCCATTATTTGAAAAGCGAATGTCGAATGTGAAAGTAATAAATATAAACGGAAATTCAGAATGTATTTATTAAAAGGGAAATTGATGACGTATTCTTTTCAACACCGAATAGTGAAATTAGTGTGGAATACAGAAGTAAACTGTTTACACTGTTTGAACGGAATCATGCTCATGTAAATGCTCTCTTGAACAGCGAATTAGTTCAGTATCGACACCGAACTCGAAATTTCGCCACCGTCGTATTTGACGGTGGAGGCCGGATGGGCTTTGATTGTGTATGTGAAGTGACGTTTCGACTAAATTTTCATTTGTGATTTTTTACAACACGACTGAAGTTGTATGAAATCTGTATAATACCCCGTTTTCATTAGAGCCGAAATGTGCTCATTGTGAAATTCAGGAAAAAAGTGTTTTCATTTATAATTTGTCGTATTATCTTTGGCAGCTGTTCCAGGGACGGAGCTGAACTCTCACTGCAAAAAAAAAAAACAATGGGGCGCCCATTTTAATTTCATTAGCATGGTTTATTTATTTATTTTACCCTAGTGTAAAATTAAAGTGCAGTGCAGGATTTTGATTAGAGGGAAAAGCGTTTGAATCAATTTGGAATTGATTAGAATTAACTCTAAAATCCATGAAAAATAACAAAAATAAAAATTAGAAAGCATCGCACAGGCACTTTTGTAAAAAAAAAATCGTGCAACCAGCTTTCAAACGCTCTATGCATTCCTAGTAAACAAATTGCAGAACATAAAATTATACCAAATCTCTTTTACAGCCCACAAACATCAGTTGTATATAAAAGACACGGATTTGTCATCAGTGATTTGTTCGTTCCTGTTATTCTCAAAAACTGATGAAACGGGCGTTTTTATTTTATAAAAACGTCAAGTTCTCTCTTGTTATGTTGATAGGGCACTATAACTGGTGTCTTACAAAGAGTAAGGGCAAGGCGAATCTCAAACTTAAAGCTATCGAAATTCATTTTAAGTCAAAAGTACAAAAAACTGACGCCAACAAAATCACGCTACGACATTAGAACAAAATAAACCAAATGAAGTCAAAGCGATTTGACACTTAACGTGATGACTGAACCGGTGCAGTATTTGCTGTTCTGTACACAATGAAACCGAGTGCACACCACGCTGGAATTATGGTGAACACCGAGTATTATTTGATAGCTTGATGTGGCAGTTCTGTGTTCAAAAGAATATGCCATGAGTTTTATTCAACGAACCTGAGGAAAAATAACGTAAAACAGGAACAGAAACAGAATCCCATACATTAGCAACTGAAACCTAAATTCGCTGCATGCTTTCTGCGTTGCTAATGTATGAAATTCTGTTTTTTTTCCTGTTCCTTGTGACAACGCGCCTTAAGGGAAGTAAAAAAAAAATACAAATGGGAAATGGAGAGTCGTACGAAAATCGAGACTGTTAAGGCCAGAGACACACGGCAACAAGCCACCAAGAGTTTAATTGTTGAAACATTTGAATGAAAGTAATCAAAAAACTTAGTATAGTCATACACTTAATAATATTAAATTATTCAATTTTTGTGTCCTTCTTGCTTTCAAGCCGCATGACAAAAAAGTTAATATTTATTTTATCCGACGATAAAAAATTACGGTTTTTAGCACGATTCACCGGAATCGGCCCAAAAATGAATGTAAATGTGCTGAGTTTACCACATAAAGCTTGCCGACTCTTTTTTTTACCATGAAAATTCAATTTTTCATTAAAACCACTCAGAAAATTATCGTTCGTGTGTTAAGTTTTGCTTGCTGCGGAAAATCGCGCTGTTTTTTGTTGCACGTTTTTCTGTCACCGTGTGTCTCATAGACCTTAGGGAAAATGTTTCTAGTTTAATCGGTCTCAATTGCGGGGACTCTAATAAATGGCGTTTGTGCTGATGGCACAAAAAAATCTAAAGCGGAATCATGCAAGCATATCTTAATCGTCTTCCTCGTGTATCGCTTCTACCATACGTTAACGTAATTATTATAGCGGCAGCTTTTCTTTACTCGCAGCAGAAACCGAGCAAAGTCTTGCGTGCTTATGTGCCCTAGAAATGAAGCTTAGCCTTTTATTAAAAACTTCTTCGGCTCCTTGAGTTGTTGTATACATAATCTACAAAAGCCAACAAAGACAAAAATTGTAAAATCAATTGAGAAAAACCTGTGCCATTTAAATAAATCCTATACTTTGTAATGCAAAACCTGCACATAAACAATCTTTTTAATAAAGCACATTCAGGTATTGCGAAAGACAAAGAAAAATGAAACAGATACGAAAATGTTCACTGGAGTGGGTCTTCTACAAAATAAAATGTAACTGACACTGCATATTTCCACTTGTCTTAAGTAGGTAGAACATCGTATATAATAGCTATTATACAAACATTTTTAGTGCAATGTTAAATAGTAGAGACCTGGCAGCACTCTTTCTTAGTTCGATTGCAGTGCATTTATTGCATGCACTTGATATTAGAATTGACATTTTCACTGATAAAAAGCAAAACTTGTACGAGTTTAACAAAATAATCTACATACAGTCTACATCTGTTTAATGATGCTTGCATAAAAGATCGCGAAAGAAAAAAAAGATGAATATTTACACAGCATTCAAGTCGATCTAGTACAGCCCGCCACATTTATACTTTCAATAGGAAAACAGCAGTTCAAGTGGTGTGGAGCGGTACAAAGTTCACGGTATTTTTCACAAGTCATGCCGTTGAAAGGAATCAAAGTTCTCGAGCTATGTGGCCTTGCGCCGGCTCCGTTCTGTGGGAAGATCCTTTCCGATTTCGGGGCTTCGGTGACTGTAGTCGATAAGGTGAGTCAACTTGTTGCATTTTAATTTTTGGTTTTATTGAAATTTTTGCGCCAGATAATCGACAATCCATTTAGTGTCCTTAACGGCGGTAAAAGAGTACTGGCCATCGATTTGAAAAAGCCCCAGGGTCAAGGTCTTATTCGACAACTAAGTAAATCCTACGATGTTCTGTTGGAACCATTTAGACCAGGCGTCATGGAGAAGCTCAATCTGGGGCCAGAGATCTTATGTAAGGAGAATCCCAAGCTTATTTACGCTCGCTTGACGGGCTTTGGTCAGACGGGCCGTTTGGCCAATCGAGCCGGTCATGACATCAACTATGCTGCTATATCTGGAATGCTGTCGCTGTTGGGCCGAAAAGACGAAAAACCAACACCACCAATTAATATACTTGCAGATTTCGCTGGCGGTGGCTTGATGTGCGCCATGGGCATATGCTTAGCTTTGCTAGAACGTCATCGATCTGGAAAGGGACAAGTTATTGATAGTGCAATGGTCGAGGGATCGGCGTATGTTGCAAGTTGGATACTGATGTCGCAAAAGCTGCCAATTTGGTCAGGAGGCAGTCGAGGTTCAAACGCATTAGACTCAGGCGCGTTCTTCTACGACACTTACGAAACCAAGGATGGCAAATACATGAGTGTGGGTGCTCTGGAACCGCAGTTTTTTAAAAAATTCGTCCAGGGACTAGGACTTCCTCATTTAATGCAGTATGGACAAAATGAAGAAGCAAAAGATCTGGTCACCAAGGCGTTCCTAACGAAAACCCAACAAGAATGGTCCGAAATATTTGAAGACATCGATGCATGTGTGTATCCGGTACTTGAGTGGAAAAAAGCGATGCAGCACGATCACAACGCAACCAGGGAATCATTTGTTCTGACTGAGGATAACCAAGTCATACCCAAGCCAGCACCAAAATTAAGTAGAACTCCGGGAATGGTAAAGCTCATGAAGGATGTCAATCCTTTGCAGGAGGCAATTGATGTTTTTGCAGAGATCGGCAAATCCGCCGAGGATGTAAAGAAATTGGTGCAGGATGGAGTTGTAATTGCGCCACAGAAAGGAAAGTTGTGAGGATCTTTAACGTAAGTTTAAAAAAGTGAAGATAATTTTTTAAGCATAAGTTTGTACAGCAGAGCACTCGTATAAAGATTTTTTTTTGCTATAAAAGATTTTTTTTGCATAGGTATAATGAAATACCTAGTTGACCTCATCCATGAGTACACCTGTTTGCAGTCACTATTCCTACCTGGCCCAGACTTTACCTTACTTCTAACTGCATGCTGGAATGGGTATTTTACCTATTTGTAAGGTAAGCTCTGTTTCAGAATTCAGTTAAAGACTCGCTTCTGTAGCCAACGAGGAGGGCTTGTAGAATTAATACTAAAAACAAAATCTTGATTATCGTCGTTGAAAAAATATACGGAAATATATATTTATCGGGAAATAGCAAATTGCTATTTTTTTTGCTTTTTGCGAAAAAAAAAACTTTTTCGATTCTTTTTGTTCTCACTCAAGTTTGAAACTTTTTGTTTCCTCAATTAATTTCTCGCATTTATCACATAATTCCATTTGACTTTGGACCACATCATCCGCTCGCATTGCGTCCAAAACATTGGCAATCGTTGCCAAATCATATCGTACATGGTAGTCACTCAGTGTAAATGTATCAAAAAGTATATTCTCTGTGTTATTGTTGTTTATGCACTGCACACGCTTCGAGATGATATGCTGTAAAATATTTAAAAAATCCCAATAGTTAATCCCGAAGCTGACGCGCAACATCGTTTGACAATGATCTTCAAAGTTGTCCATCTGGCGACAGTCTTCGATTTCACGAATCACCCGTTGCATACTGTTGGCCAGGTTTTGCCAAATTGCTGGCACATTGCAGGCATTGAACCAGTTGTGGTTAATCGAAATTGTATCAGTGAGGTTCCACACTTGATGATACCATCCGGACGGTACAAAAATAGATTCATTCTCTGTTTGTATAATGGTAAAAAATTTAACGTTCTTTTCGGTGAGTTTTTGCTCGCTAATTCGAAATGGAAGGTTGCCCAGGGAGTCGGTTAGTTTTTGCTCTTCGTGAGGTGGCAAAAGGAGCCATTGCTTGCGACCGGCAATGTTGGTCGACCAACTGTAGGAACCGAAGACGTCTGCGTGGAAGGGTGTCCTGGAAATACAAATGGAAATAAAATTATGTAATACATGCAGGTGTTGTTAGAGAAAAGCTTAAGATTATTTGGAAAGGTAAATTGCTTCGAAGACTTATGTGGGTGGAAAGTTGAATGCAGAGCGCTAAGTAAGCTATTTTAGGAAACAGAACTGTAAATAGATACATTGAGTTGAAGACGCAGAATGGTCGTGCACGGGTTCGTACCAAAAGTAAGAAAATTGTTATAATTATGCTTATTTTCTCCTATGTATTTGCAGAGGTGGAAAGGAGGATCGGTAAACAATCATCAGAGTCAATCTTATATTTTGTCAATTGCCTTTGTTTTGGAATTCAATTTTGAATTTCAGGACAGAAGCATCTGGGAACTTACCCAGCAGCCCTATGTTACTGGCCTCATATTCTTACAATAAAACATAGACCTGGCTCCCCGATTATGGGGGGTGGGTTATGCTGTATGAGAACTTAAAAGGGGACTTCCTATAAAAGGAAACTAAGAATTTTTTAACGATCTAAACACGAAGGCAAGCTAGTCTGCAATTGGAAAACCTATTTAATTTAAGAAACACATTAGAATCCGTTTGGACGCGTTGCGTTGTTCGCATGCCATCTGATAGACTTCCGAGACAGGTCATGCAAGGCGAGATGCGAGCGCGCCCCCCTTGGTTGGCCAAGAAACAGGTGGTGGGATCAGGTAAAGAACCTTTCCGAGCCCCGCCTGGGATTGCAGTTGAGTCTCTCGAGATGGTGGAGGAGAATCGAGAACAATAGAAGGACCATTTAGCCGCTCTTCCTCTGTGACCCTTGTAGAGGATAAGCGGCATAAAAGAAAATGATGATGATCAGAATCCAACACACAACAATAGCAGAGATTAACTGTCTCTTAATAGTCAACTCACCAAGAATCCATTGGGCCCATATAAACAAATCTATAATCATCTTGTTTCCTATCGATAAGGTATTCATTTAGCCAATCGGACGCAAAATATTTAGGAACTTTATAGAAATCGTAGTCTGGCATTTGCGCTTTCAGATGCCAATCCTTGAGGTAGAGATTTCCGTCGTTTTCGACAGCAGCAGTATTCTGCCATTGGTCCAGGTAATCGAAAAAACTCATTTCGCATTTTTCATGGCTATTAAAATACTCCTTGGAGCAATTGGCCACCGGCACTTGGCAATCACCAATACGATCCTTGAGGTATTTGAAATTTATTTCGGTGGTTTCGTTGTTTGATGTTGTCGTGTGGCTGGTCCATCGGCGGCGACATTCCCAATCGTTTGACACTGATGTTATAATCACCGGCCAGTTCGGCTTCATGTAATTCCAATAGAAATCATTGTAGGAGAGTTCACTTTGTTCAAATCTTTCGATTAGATTTTCATTTGCTTCAGTTTGATTGGAGTTCTTCGTTTGCAAATCCAAGAAAATTGTTGACATAACTTGCACGCCGCCGACATGAAAAATATTTGAAGAAGCCGAAAGCTGTCAACCTACTGTTAAATAAAAAAAAAAATCGGACCAAACGCAGGGCCGAAATAGGAATGAAATTATAGGTACGTTTGCTTTGAGAGAGAAGAACAGACGGTTGTAGGAGATTTTAGTTGCCTTTTCGGTGAGTCGTCCTCGTCCAAAAGCGACTGGAGCATTCTCCTAAAATTGTTTTTTAGTCATTTATTGACACTTTGACAGTTTCTCTTATAAAGGAAGATAAATCTGCTTCTGCCCGTGAATACAGAATCAATACCAGATGCACACGCGCAATCATGCAGCACATGTGTAGAATAGAGCTTTTCGCCAAAATGTCACTTTTCTTCACTTGGTATGAAAACAAACTTGTTCATCTCGTTCGCGCGCATGCCTACCCTTTGCAACCATTTCGTTGTTTTCATACCAAGTGAACGGATTTGGCCAAAGGTTAGAACGAGAGGTGCGAGCGAGATAGTTACGCGAAAAACTCTATCGGAGAAATGTCATTTGCCCCTTGTAGCATAGTGTTCGTTTTACAAACCAAACTCCAGATAAACTTGAAATCGAAAAGAACGTGTTTGGCTGTTGTGTTGCTATCTCTGCTCAATAAATTAGTGAATGACGAGATAATCGACTTCGGGCGTGTAAAAGCTTTGCCCACAAGCTGAAACTGATGAATTCACCCACACTCTGACATTTGTTTCGAAATGTGAGTAAAATCTCCCATTTTTCAGTTCCATGTAATTCTGTTTTGTTGTTTTTACATCTGCTGAACGCTTAATGTAAACTGTTGTTGCATCTTCCCACAAGTATTCACCGACATGAAAATTAAAAGCTTGATATAAGCTTTGAGGATTTTATAAAAAAAAAACGTATCAAATGGGTTTTGTTTGAGGGCAAGAGGGATGCAAGTAGGGCAAGAGGGATGCATTTATGCCCGCATCAGGGCGTTTTTGGTCATCCTTCCGCATTGGCGACCGAAAAGGCCATAAGTTTCCACCAGACCACCACAGAAGTCACAGAGGGAAGTTTGAAAATAAACCCTAACGGGTTTTCACCGCACATAAAAGAAATTAATTTGACATATTTGACATAATTCTCTCTTCATAAAGACTCTTGCCGTTTTATTTAATCTCAATATTAGTGGCACCATTAAAATTACGCACTCTTTCACCTTTTATAGCCGAAATCTTAAATTACTGAACAACTTGATATTCAATTTGAGTCCTTCTTGGCCTCCGACACACGTTTGTTTGCTATTCATATTCGGTTTTCCAATTTTGTCGGTGAGAACGTATATATATAAGAGAAAAGGCACGTGACAAATTATGCAATCCAACAAAGCTGGCATTAGTTCTTCAAATTTAAAGTTTTATAAGCTACTTGTTGGCAACTCAAAATTAATTATTATCAGAAAAAATTTTGAAATTTCAAAAACAAACAGTTCCTAACATTTGACATCTGATTAAAAAAAATCTTTTACCAAGTTTATACATAATTTTCAAAGGACAAAAACAAATTTAAGAATAATTTAAAAATGCCTGGATTTTTGCCTGATTCAGACAGTGAAGATGAATTGCCTCCTGGTTGGGAAGAACGTGCCACTGACGATGGTCACGTCTACTATACAAAGTAAGAATTGGGAAAAACTTGCTTTGTGTAATTAATTACAATTATTTATTTTTAAGTCACCAAAACAAATCCACACAGTGGGTTCACCCGCGAACTGGAAAATCAAAGCGTGTCTCCGGCGAATTACCTATTGGTTGGGAGAAAACAATCGATGAGAAAAGCCAGCGGCCGGCCTTTATTAACACGACCACGAGCCAAGTCACATTCACAGATCCTCGCTTGGCATTCGCTATGGAAGAACCAACGATGAACATTGCCGAGGTGCGCCAACGTTTCGACTCGAGTACAACAGCTCTGCAGGTCCTTCACGGAAAAGATTTGTCTGGTAAATTGGCCGTAATTACCGGGTCAAATGTCGGCATCGGCCTGGAAACAGCACGGTCAATGGCACTACATGGCTGCGAAGTTATCTTCGCATGTCGAAATCAACAGTCCACGGAAGAGGCAATTAAAAAAATCGCCACAGAAAAAGCACCTGCTGGAAGGAAGTGCAGGTTCATGTTGCTAAACCTCAGTTCCTTGCAGTCTGTAAAGAATTTTGCTGAGGAACTAAAAAAATCTGTGAAGTAATTTAAGTCGTTACATGGAAATATTAATTTACTAATTATTTAATTTGCCCTGCAGTCATATCGATTACCTGATTCTGAATGCCGGCGTCTTTGCCCTTCCTCATACTCTAACAGAAGATGGCCTCGAGACGACATTCCAAATCAGTCACTTATCCCATTTCTATTTGACTCTTGAACTGGAGTCCATGTTTGACCACAAAACCCGTATCGTCATATTGTCGTCAGAGTCACACAGGTAAGAAACTTAACACAAATCTTTATTCCACTGCATGAACGAAACGGCGATAACTAATGAGTAGTCTTGCTATAACGTTGTGAGGCAGCACATTTGTACTTTGCCCTAAAAAGATAAAACACAAAGTACGAAGCACATCGTTCGATGGGCTCTGCCTCTAGGTGAAGAGTTCCAAATGATTGTGTGCAACCAAAGGTTATTGGACAAACATTTGGGGAAAAGGGAATGCGTGTAGACAGTAAGTACAACATTTGAAGCATGTGCGACAAAGTGCACGTGAGTACTTGGTCGCTATAGGGCTTGAGGACGCAATAGAATGTAAATAAAAGCGACAAGCACATGTGTGGAAAGATGAAAATAGGTCAAGTAAACAAAGCGGTCACCTAATCGTTGTAGATGTTCAAAATGTTTTCGTTCAAGATAGTGTGGGCATCAGAAGCAAAGCAATGGCTGCTCTATTATCGAAGAAGATAAACAGAAAATACCGGAGTTTCTTTATGAAAATAGAATAAATTTTCCGGTAGATGGCTATTCTTAAATACAAATAAATAAATAAATAAATAGAGTGGCGCAACAGCTCGGGGTGAACCAGGGCCAACTTCTCAACAATGTATGCTGTGTGCGTTGATTTCTTCACATTCAAGATGGCTATTCTTACCTTTTCGTATTTTCAAACCTCTAAATTGTATAATACATATATCGTGATACATATATCGTGAAACAAAGAAAAATCTATCTATCTACCCAGAAATGTTAAAAACTTGAAAAAAGACAGGTGAAGGTAGTAGGTAACCTAGGAACGATATGTAAATGAAATGTAAAACAGTATAAACTTTTGGTAACTATCCTACACGGCATCACACAAACAATCAAAAAACACCCTAATATCAGGTTAAAATGTGTTTAAATTAAAAAAAAAAAAGGCTTGCCAGTCTTTTTAGCTTCTTAAGGAGAAAAGTATCTAAAGAAAAAGTTATTTGCCACCCTGTGATTTTTAAAAAAAAAAAAAGATAAATGGATTGTCCCTCAAAGATGCTGACAGCCCACTCAGTGGAAATATGTTGCAGATTTCTTCGATATTATTTTTTTTGTAAAACTTTGAAAACGCGTTTGCTAATGTAATTTTTAACGATCGATCTTGCCAAGCAAATACCATCTTATACATGATCGCTTCGTTGTCTGGTTGTCCATCCGTCCGCACCCGATATTACTTTTAAACGGTATGCTGTAAAATGTAGAAAGAAAAAATCCGGTACGCTTACAAACTTCCAAGAAGCGATGAGAACTTAATCAAGGATTTTATGCACACGAACACACGCACTTTATTTATTAGCATGAAAAACCAAAATTGTTGTAGGACGCTGAAATGTTTAAGTGTTTTGAGATTGACATTGCACAAAAATCGAAAAACACCCCCATGAAGGCGTGTTCGTATTTCATATTCAGTTTAACAAACGATATTATGCAATGCGTTTGCTTGCAATCAAGAAAATCTTGCATTGTATGTTAACATGTCTGTATACTAACAACTTATTAAAAAAATTGTTGGTTGAATAAAAACCTAATTTTTGACATAAAACATGTAAACCACAGTTTTGGATAATATATTTAAAAAAAGGTTACAATGTTTTGGGAAGGGGGTCGATGCCACGCCCTCTTTTTACAAAGGGAAATTTTCTATTAATAAATGCGATTCGGAGCTTGACGGGGGTCACTTGGGATGGGGTATCCAACGATTTGCCTAAGCGGATTGCAACCCGCCTTTTTGCATATGTACTTGTGAAAATCAGTGAAAACCGTGTTTATCTTTTGATCTTCTGTGCTAACTAGACAAATAATTGGACAAAAAAAATCGCAGGCATCTGCGATCTGTCTGATAACGGTGTTGATTGCAGCAAGTATACTCTGCACATTGCATGGTGCGACAGCTTACGTGATCTTCCACCTCGAGCAGCTTCGGCCATCAGTTGCAAAACAAAATTGGTTTTTCATAAAAGCCTCTCGTGGCCTCTTTTGTGAAATGATCAGTAGTTTTTTAATTAAATGGCTGAATCAAAACGTCCCTTACTCCCCCTGAAATTAAGGCGCAGGACTAAATATGAGATCAGCTTCACCAACTGCGACAATAGTCAGAATCTTTATTCAATACTAAAGGATTGCGTGCATCACAGTTCGATTGACAGTTTGGCAGATGATTTCGATTGCGGTACTATTGTGCAGGAATACTCTTCTTTTGATTGCTACAAAATGGTATCAGCCGGAGACTCTTTCGATGATAGCATTCTTGAAGAAAACGGACGAATATCTTTGGCGTATGAGAACCTACGGACAATCCCAAAGCGGATAGCTGAAAAATTCGCCACCAGAACAAAGTGTCTTGACATAAGCTACAATGATTTCCATAACTTGTCGTTTCTTAAATTTTTTGATCGGTTGCGTACACTGATCTTAGATCGAAATGCGAATTTAGATGTCAATACGCTGCCGCTTTTACCAAGTTTAAGGATTCTTTGGATAAACAATTGTCAAATCGCAAAGATGGATGAATGGATTTATCGCATACAAGATCAGTGTCCAAATCTGCAGCAATTATCAATGATGGGAAACCCTGGAGCATTGTCGTTACTTAATGGGCAACCATTGTCCGGTTATAGGGAATACGTTTTCGAAACGCTACCAAGCCTTAAGTTCTTGGACGGAATTCCTCGTGAAAGCAATGGCTCACAAGGGACACCATCCAAGTCAATGCAGCAAAAATTTGAATTTTGAAAAAACAATTTTGAAAAAATCCTAAAAACTAATGGAAAATTATAGCGAACTTATTTGTCGATTCTGAGGTTAGACTCGAAAACACAAAAAAAATTCAAAACTTTTACAAATATCTAGTATTTCAATCTTGTTTCCACTTGATTTTATTATAAAGTAGGTTAAACGTTAGGTAACGGTGTAAAAAATTTCAAAAGCTTCGTTTCTAATTTTTCGAATTTCTGGCTCATAAGAACGTCAAGTGTGAAGGCGTAGGGAGCGTTCCTTTAGCTTTAGTTGAAGATTAACCTAATCTTTTTTATGATTCTGTAAAATACTATTTATTTACCAAAATTATTTCTGGATATATTTTACATTCTTTTGTTTACTTTTTTCGTAGTTTGTAGGCAACTATTCTTATATTGGGTAGATTTTAAGTTTCGTTACTAAGAAAAGAGTGGCAAAAATTTTTGCCTTCAACTTTTTATATGCCTACGTATTTATTTCCTTAAAAACAAAAATTGTTATAAGTGTATTGTTTTTTGTAAACTTTCTGTGTTGGCGTATCGTTCATGTGGTTGATGTAAATAAGTGGCCCTTAAGTTACAATATGTTTGTTGCAGCATCATTTTAGTAAGTCAACTAAAGAGTCTTTAAAGCACATCTCGGAAACCGTTTACTGTTTCAAAACCGCTACATATATTGGGACCAATCCCACGAGTTTTATTTTTGTTGTTTTTATGCGTTTGAAAAGAATTTTAACAAATGCTGTCTTTTATATAATCAAGACAAGACAAAATAAGAAAAAATAGTGAAAGAGTAAAGAAATTCCACGTTCATTTTGTCCGGAATAGGCTCAGAAAATACTTCTTGTACAAGAAAAAACAATACTCTAACTAAAGAAACACACAAACGGCTCTCTCACAAAAGGCTATTATTTTTCTTTCTACCTTAAAATGTTTTAAAATAAATTGTGAAAACTTGATATTTTTATGTATTTCATAGGAAAGTCACTAATTTTTCTAGTTGTTTTTTTCTAAGAACTCACTTTGTTTCTGTTCCTTTTTGTACTTGTACCAAAAAAAAAAAATGTAGGGCGTCCCATCGACTCATACGCCGGCCTCACATCAGGGCACCACTACGCGGCATGTCATATTGGAAATTTTTTTCATCATCATCATCATTTTCGAACGCTGCTTATCCTTTAAAAGGGTCGCGGAGCGAGGGTGGCTAAATGGTCTTTTCATCGCTCCCGATCCTCCGCCACCAACTCAAGAGACTCCAGCGCAATCCCCAGGCGGGACTCAAAGAGGTTTTTTACCTGATCCCACCACCATTAATTTGCGGTGATTTTTCATTTCAAAATGGGGCCATTTTTCATTTTGAAAAATTTTTAGTTTGGAAAATTTTGTTTTTGGCGTTAAATAAAAGTTGCAAAAGTTTGGATTGCAACATGTATTTTCCCAATTCCCCCAATTTTGAAATTGAAAAATCTCCCCGAAAAATAAAAAATGGCTCCAATTTGACAAAATTTTGTTGTTGTTGCCGTTCACGTAAATTTTTGGACTGTTTCTAATTTTCAGTTTGGGGCCATTTTTCACTGGGGCCTAATTTCATCAATGACACCCTGGTCATTCAACACCCGAAGAACGATATACTGAGGCTTATGCTTCTGACTGTCACCATGAATCTTACCCAGCTTGCAAACGAACCTACGCGAACTCCTGACATTAATAGTAGGTAGTGCCACCAACTTTCTGGATAGAAAATCTAGTCCTCCCGTTCTAAAAAATAGTCAACGTTGTTTTACCTCTAGGATTAGCGGACAGGACAGTGGTGTTATATCGGCTTCTTTTCTGTTCATGAAGCACGTAGTTTAAAAAAGAACGGGTCTTAGTTCTGTTTCAAAATTACGTTTTTTTCGCAAAAAAATCTGCTTTTAAAATTTGCAAAATCTGCTTTTTAAGCAAACTTTTCAATTTTTTTACGTAAAGCAAAATTACAAAAAAAAAAACAGGAAGGAGGTTGCAAGGGTCGACACGCCCCAATAATTATTTCACTGCATCGCTTAGTAAAAGTTGCATTTTTTTGAAATTAGTAAAACATAATTTTGAAAAGCAAAATTTTGCAAAAAGAGTTTTGACGCAACCATAGTATAAACCTCCATGCTTTAAATCCAATAACCCAACGAAAAGTCTGGCAAAAAGAACATGCAAAGTTGAACGGCCTTAATAACTTTGTTAAGAAGTTTCAATGAGACAATGCTTCAATGAGGCTTATGCTTCTGACTGTCACCATGAATCTTACCCAGCTTGCAAACGAACCTACGCGAACTCCTGACATTAATAGTAGGTAGTGCCACCAACTTTCTGGATAGAAAATCTAGTCCTCCCGTTCTAAAAAATAGTCAACGTTGTTTTACCTCTAGGATTAGCGGACAGGACAGTGGTGTTATATCGGCTTCTTTTCTGTTCATGAAGCACGTAGTTTAAAAAAGAACGGGTCTTAGTTCTGTTTCAAAATTACGTTTTTTTCGCAAAAAAATCTGCTTTTAAAATTTGCAAAATCTGCTTTTTAAGCAAACTTTTCAATTTTTTTACGTAAAGCAAAATTACAAAAAAAAAAAACAGGAAGGAGGTTGCAAGGGTCGACACGCCCCAATAATTATTTCACTGCATCGCTTAGTAAAAGTTGCATTTTTTTGAAATTAGTAAAACATAATTTTGAAAAGCAAAATTTTGCAAAAAGAGTTTTGACGCAACCATAGTATAAACCTCCATGCTTTAAATCCAATAACCCAACGAAAAGTCTGGCAAAAAGAACATGCAAAGTTGAACGGCCTTAATAACTTTGTTAAGAAGTTTCAATGAGACAATGTCTCAGTAAGTTTTAATGAGACAAAAATGATTGCCAAGCTGTTATTGGTTGTGCTAAATTCACACATAACCAAACATTTTGGGGAAAAATTCTAAAATGAGAGCTTGTTTAATTTGAAAAATAAAAATAAAAAATGGGTCGCGTCGCAACGTTCGCAATGACAAAATAGCTGTCAGCTCTTTTGACAAAGCCTATCTGCTTGCATCTCTTTTTACTACCAACTTCCAAATTGTGCGAAGTCTCGGCGAAGTCTAAGCGAATAATCGCCCAAAATTGAGAAAGGAAGAACCACCTAAATATAAATTGGGGCGATTTTTCATTCGCTTTGGGCGAATTGCAATTTTTTTTAATGAAAAACAAACGGTTCCACGGATTCACTGTGAAATAGGAGGGGGGTAAAACTGTTCCCCTTCCACCCTCTGATAGGATTTTTTTCCGTTACTTTTCGAGCTTTTGGCGATCTTTCTATATGACTTTTTTGGTGATCTTTTTTTTGAATTCAGGATCTTTTTGCATAATTTATTGGGCCTTTTTTTATAATGAAATTTACCTCAAAAATGTTGGGTTGTTTTGCACTTTTTGGTATGGGCGATTTAGTATTGAATCGTTTTGCGGATAGCTGGCTTTCCACTGAGTGAGCTTTTCTATCCTTTATACTCTTCTGTATCTTCGAGTAAATAGAAAACAGTATTAGTTCTGCCCGTCCTGAAAACGGCGTGCTTCTCCAACCAGCTACATAGCTTCCTCATTCTTGACAAAAGAACGAAAAGGTCCGTATAGAGGATTCGCTTGTTGCATACCATTACTTTTAAACATGGATACTATGTACCGTTTTCAACTCTTATGATTTCCTCTGCACTTCAATTACTTTTATATTTTTTCATATCGATTAGTCATATCGATGGCCCAAAGATAACAATCAATCAAACAAAGACTTATCCAGACTTCATGTCTAAAGCGCCAAAATTAATCTCTTCGTCAGTTGAAAACCTGTTTAAAAAAAGTACATAACTACAAACTTCAAACAAAAATTTGAAGACAATAACCTCACATAACTTTCGCTCTCACTTCTCAAGTACTGACCTATCATCACTGCGTTTAAACTTAAGTGCTGTTCGAAGCACTTTGACAGTAGTCATTTTTAAAATCACAAATTCAAGTGTTAGGTAAACAATAAGCGGTATGAATGAGTTTATGCTTTTAAGACACACCAATATGTACTGAGATTATTTGGGTCTAAGCATTTTTTTCTGTACACTTGATATTGGTAAACTATGCACTTGCTGCATCACAGGATTTTACTACGCACTCGGCTCCTATCGCGTTACCACGGTGCAAAGTCTACATTAACAATAATCTTTTTACCGAGATTTATAACAAGATTCAAAAATAAAAATAAGCCTTAGACGATTATTGTAAAAAGAATAAACAATGATAGAAGACAATGATTATCCGTTAAATTTAAACTTTGTTTATATTTAAGTGAACTTTGACTTGTATCAACTTTGATAACAATGTGCTAATCTCTGTTGGAAGCGCGATACTTAAGAGTTGTTTTTTGTTTAATTTGATTGCAGGCAGTCAGTCAAGCAGATTACGACGACTTTTTGTTAAATAAATAAATGGAGTTCATTTTTTTTGTAGAACTGTTATGTTTTTATTATAACCGTGTCTAATGGGATATGTCAATATTAGTATTAATGAACCCATTTAGGCTGAGATGATAATTATATCCCGTCAAAATATTTTGTGCGAATTTTTCTGCTAAGGAGATAATGGGGCAGTAAAGAGTTGTTTTGCTCTGTGCAGTATCTTGTTGCGATAAATATTGATTTAGATAAAATCAGGGTATTTGATAGGGACCTAAATATTATTTACCAATTAACCAGCATTTCAATCGAAAGGAATCAATAATTTTTAATCAAGATAGGTAAGATGTTTATTTGAACAGTGGTCATCTCTACTAAAATCACTTGATAGAAGCTTCAAAGAACTAATACCGCACTTCCCAGAAGTTCACTAACCTCTTTTAAAAAACAAAAAATAATTCATTGCATCGCAAGCCAATACCAGATGTTGAGGGTTTTTAACAGCCATTCATCATAACATCAGAGTAGAGAAGAATTCCTAACATCATCGGCGGAAGCAAATAACACCCATGGCCAAAGACAAGGCCTTATAACCGTTAATATCGTCATAATACTGTGCGCGCACTATGTCACGTACGCTCTTGGGGTCTGCTTCTCCTTTAATGTCCGATGCGATCTCTCTTTGAGCTTTCCTTCTTCTTTTTTTCAGATTCGCTAACCTCCCCGCAGATCACTTGACTGCACAGCATCTATCACCACCGCCAGCCAAATTTTGGAGCATGATGGCATACAACAATGCCAAGCTGTGTAACGTGCTCTTCGCCATGCACTTGGCTGAGGTAGGTCTTGTTCCAGATACTCGTCATAACTGCTGTGGGGATAACTTTTGATCGTTAATGACAATGACTCTTTTATATTAGAAATGGAAAAGCCGTGGAATATCAGTGTTTGTTCTGCATCCCGGTAATATGGTGTCTACGAAGCTAAGCAGAAATTGGTGGTTCTATCGCTGGCTGTTTGCCATTGTCCGGCCTTTCACTAAATCTTTGGTTTGTCATAATACTATCTGGCAGAGATATTTGGATGACTCATATGTATTTTTTCTTTTTTTTTAAATTTATTTTTCTTAGCAACAAGCAGCATCGACGTCAGTTTACTGTGCAACAGCAAACGAACTGACCGGACTCACGGGTTTGTATTTCAATAATTGCTTCTTCTGTGAACCAAGTAAATTGGCTCAAAATAAGCAGTTGGCCGAGCAATTGTGGCACTTGAGCGAGACCATGGTAAAAGAAATAACTACTAAATAAATGAAATATGAGTTGAGTTAGGGATTAGGTAAATTTAAAGCTAAACGTCGTATTATTCGTAAAAGGTTGACATTATGCCCTTCTGTATTAACTTGCATGTAACATTTTTTTAAATCTACATTTTATATCGCACTACTCTTTTTAAAAAAAATAAAAAAAATGGTGTCTTTAAAAACTTTTACAACACAAAAGGAGATGTAGTACAGCTTAGATCCTTTAGGATAAGCAGCAATTCGAAATTTTATTGAGGTAAAGCAATTTTTGCTTCCAGGACGGACAATATTAGAAAAAGGTCTTTAAGCTAAAAAATGCCATGTTAAGCTTTAACTGGTAAGGAAGTGGGCGTTGTAAATATGGAGATGTGTTAAGGATATGTTATAGTTTTCCATTACAAAGCTTAGTATTCTTTAAAGATAAATGACATATTCGATCAGAGTCAATATGTGTCTTGGCTTGGATTTTGGACAGGAAATTCCGCTCAAAAACGAAAATGGAAAAAGGCCATCATAAGATTTTCCACAGAAAAATCTTCATACAATGTTTTGGCGGTTTGACCCAGGAACAAGCACGGGTAATGACACGTCGTTTTTTACGGTGCCCATGCTCAACGCGGTCTCTGAAACGTATAGCGGAGCGAAGGTGGCTAAGTAGTACCTACTTCCATCCTACCCGTTCCTAAGATCTAGATCTCAAGAACCCCAGACTTAATTCCAAGGCGGGTCTCAGAGAAGCTCTCTTCCTGGTACATCCACCTGTTTCTAAACCACCTGGACGACCCGCTCGCCTAACGGCTAATATCTTCTGCTCGTCTAATCGTTCCACTCGAAGAAGTAGATGCTGAACATTAAATAATTTATACTGAAAATTGTTTCTCTTATGTCTATATCCCCCCAAGTTAAGTCAAAAACGCACCTGAGAAATCTTATTTGGCAGTTTGCACAAGTTTATACACATTAATGAAGCTCCTCCTCGGACAATTTAAAGGTAGATTGATCATCTGTGAAAAGTCATTTCGAAACATTCTTCGTGAAGACAGCGACATTTATGATAAACGACATATTTTTAGAAATTTTAATGAAAAACCATCATCACCTTGCAAATTGTATTTCAGCGACTCGAATATTTTTGGATGTGGATGCTGACTCCTACTTTAGACCACGATTTGCATGGCACGTTCTGCAGAAGTTTGAACGAATTCTAACTTATTTCTTAAATAAAGAGAAGAATTGCCGGCTTACAGTCATTGGCTTTAAAAAAATATTTGTGGAGCGGCTTGCTATGGTAAGAAGCGAAAAGTGTTCAAGAAGCCATTAGAGATGAGAAGAGAACCTTCATTGTGTGGATTAAATGAAGAAAATGAAAATCCCACTCAAGTTCTGCCAAACGCTTGCGTTGCCTTAGACTTAAGTAAACGATTTAATAGACTTGAGTAAGTGATTCGTTGGTTTTTCACAAGCTGTCAAATTTCCGCGTTGAACCTCTCACTTGATTGAGACTAGCTTAAGCCAAAAAAAGTTAACGAAAACCTAACGAAATCGAGCAATAGTATATGTCTAAGCCTAAAGGTCCAACCATAATAGACTTTGATGAGCTTAAGTCGGCTTTCTGAAATGTCCCATTACACGCGATTCGTATGCTACGACCATAATAGCCTTATGCTGGGTTTCGTAAGGTTTTCGTTAACTTGTGTTGGCTTTAAGTTTTGTTTTTGTTTGTCATTAGTTCACTCATTGCCATATTTAAGCCCATATTTATTTTTAAACGTGCTTCAAAAAATTCGTGAAAGAAGGGAATATACCAAGAATTATACGCTGACCTCAAAAGTTTAAACACATTTTTGATCTGACAATCGGTTTCGGAGATATTAACATCCAAAGTTGATTTTCAAATCCTTTGCTTAAGTCTACTATGGGCAACACAATGTTTTGGCAGAACTTGATTGGGATTTTCGTTATATTTCGACATAAGATTAATCCCGCTCAAGTCTATTATGTTTGGGCCTTAAGTATGGTCGTCTTATACGAATTGTGTGTAATGGAACATTTATGAAAGCCGACCTAAGTTCACCTTACATCTTTTCTTTTACGGTTAGGCCTTTAGCTTCCCGAACACGGTACACTGAGGCACCAAGAACTTGCAAACTTGTAATTTTCGAAGTTGCTCAACCCCAACAGGGCATTGAAGATGGCAACTTTACCACTGACAAGATAAGGACGGAAAATAGTTTTACAGTATATATATTTACTGTTGTGATAAAATCACTTAAAGCTAGCAAGTCTGCTGAAGCTGATTAAATCCGACCAAGGCGGTCGGCGAAGAAAGCAAACAGGGATGGTGGTGTCTAGATTGGTGCCGAGATTGTTATCGGCGCATCTCTCCCATAGTTCTTCTGAAAGTACTGAAACACAGTAATGGCTTACCTTACGGGGCTCTTTAAATACAGAGGTGATATATTATTGGGTTGCATGCACCACCATTAACCAGTTTTAGTAAATGACAGAAACCATGTCCGATGCTAAACAATCAGCTCCACAACGCCCTTTATTCAAGAAGAGGTCGAGGCATATCCCTACTATCGCATATAAAATCCTGTCAAACGGCTTAGGATTTTATGAGCATCTTAACCTTAAGCCGTTTTACGATACACTAATCAGCACGTTCCAGCGTTGCTTCCGGGCTGCGGCTGCGAGACCGACCATAAACCTGACCTTCCGAAGTCGAGACAAGCTATCTTTTTATCGATTTTTATAGATAAATCACATTTGATAGCATTCATCGTCAGGAGCCCTACTTGGCGATGGCCGAATTCAATAGCTCGGTGAAATTAATCAAGTTGTTCAACTATAGTGCGCAGGGCAAAAGTTTAGCACGGAAGCCACTATTTTCAATAGATGCCTCCAAATTATTGGAATACGTTGACGATTTCGAAAACATCGCACGATTCCACCGTGCCAAATAGAGGCTTTTACGGCCGTTGAAAAACAGGTGAAGTTGGTTGGTCTTGAAGTAAACGAGGACAAGATGTTATCAAATCAACACACTAAAAACATTACGCGCGCCGTTTAGAAAAAAACGTAGCTGTTGGTGAAAGCAACTTCGCGGTAGTTGAGGAATTCATCGACATTGGGCTAAACATCAACTCAAGAACCTAGTAACTCTGGGTTCCGCTGCTGTTTCGGTTTGGCAAAACAAATGGGATCAAAACTGCTCCCACGAAAGCAAGATCCAAAGTATAAGCTCCTCAAAACACTTATTCTTCCTGTTCCAGTACGTCTTTGTGGCGTCAAGTGTTGGACAATAAGCAGAGAAGGAAATAGGTATTATGCTTACGGCTCTTTCGAGAGAAAAATTCTACATCGAATTTATAGTCCTGCGTTCGAGGGGGGAATAGAAAAGAGAGTACTATCGCTTTCACCAGGTTCGAGAGAACAAGAAAGACCGAAGCTCCGTTTAAGGATCAGCGCTTGGTCTGCGGAAGACTAAAAGCACATGCCCAGAATCGCAGAGAATGGAAGGCTTCTGTAAACTATGCAGATATCCTCCATGGGTCAAGGACCCGATAAGTAAGTAAGTTATCACCAGGTACCTCGGCTCAAACCTTAGTGGCCCTCTTTTAATTTATTGACTTGGCAGGGCTGTGACCCTCTCTTTTTTCAATGCATTTTTTAACCGAATGTTAAAGGGCTGTTTTAGCGACAACGATAATGTTGGTATTAAGATAAGCTACAGTAACCTCGAACGCTCCACTAATCCGAACACCTCATTTTTAGCATTGTGTATCTTGTAATTAAAAAAATCATTCACAAATTGGTATTTCGTAATTCAAATTTTTAATTTTTTCTTATGAATATTACGAAGTTTTTGTTTCGCGGTTTCACTTTTGGCGTTTTTCTTAAGAAATTTGTTAAGAGTTAAGGTTCAAGCAATGTTGAGAGCAGGTCTGGGGATTTGCCTGAACCAAAATAAATTTCTTAGAACAGCCGCAATATCTATTTACATTGAATACCTAACCTAAAAATTACATTTTATTCATTAGAGCCACAATATTTTTGTTATACACTTTTTCCCTGAAATCCGTTGAATGCTACTTCTTTTTCATGCAAAGTTTTTACAAATAGCATTTTTCATTGAAGAAAAGATTTGCTCTTTCTGTCAAAAGATTTGATCTTTTTTGATTTTGCATGTTTCATTGAAAATAAAAGAGCAATTCTAAATCAATTCTCAACACGAAAGATGCGATCTCCCGATCTTGGGAGATTTGATCTGAACTCACCTAGACATGGAAATATTTCTACTGTCAAACGCCAAATCGAAGCAATTTTATTTGTTTCGAATTAAAGTGTGGACGTGTTCGTTGGTTGCCAGCCCGTGTGTGTGATTTATTTTGCCACCAAACGAGGAAGCATGTTTTATTGAAACGAGCAGTTCTCGATTTTGAGAGCAATTCTTTCAAGTTTCAATGAAAAACGCTATAAAAGTATTCGTTAATTCGAAAACCCCCATGGTTCGAATTAGGGTGGGTCTCTATTAGTTCGAATTCCCGAGGTTGTACTTTATTTGCTTTTCGCAGTTTATAAATCTATTCTTACATCGTCCAAAGAGGATCTTCAGAAAGCACTGGATCAAGGAGCAATACTGCATCAGAAGAGCTGACCTTATAAATTTCAGTTCTCTTTACAACCCTCTCTACAGGATCATAAAGCTTGGGTACCTAATGACCGAAAGAATTTGAACGAGGTTAGAGCTTCCAAAATGAGGTTTCTCAAGTTCATTGCTGCGGTGTTACTCGTATAGCGTAGCGATAGAGTGAAGGTGTGAGGAACGGTAGTATTTCTGAGAATCTCAATGTCGAGCACTTATGATGTTCGCCGAGTGGAACAGAATTGTAAAATAAAACAGATTTTTTTTATTAAGTATTACAACGATTCACAATTTAACAAAAATTATTAATAGCCAATGGTTGGAGCTATAATCATTTTGAACGTCGCCATAATGTTCATGTTTAGGCTGCTTCATAAAATAATGATCCAATGTCAAGTAACTTTTCCCTACGTTTTCCTGTAAGAGAGCAAGTGTTTGAAACTTAAATAAAAGCAATCTAACGGCATCAAATCGCACAAATATGGCACCATGCTGTGAGCATACTTTGATGGTTTGGACACGTTATTAGCATGCCCCCTACGGACTTCTTGGACAAGTCATGCTCCCCTAAAAGGGTAAGAACGCGGTGGACCATGTCCGGTTTTCTTTTTGCTCCAAAAAACTGTCTGTCGGCACTCTGTAATGTACATAATCGCTGTATGTCTCGTTTCGCATGATTTTTTAGACACTTCAATTAGGCTCAAGTTAAGTTTAAGAAGATGATCATTTTAATATATTCCACGAGTAGGTATTGTTTTTATGAAAAACGGCAAGTTTAGTTAAGTCAGCAAAAACAAAAACAAGAAAACAGAAGTTCAGAAGCAACAAACGTGTAATTGTCGGTTGTTCCAGTTCAAACAAATGACGAATTAGAAGGCGCACTATGTCGCAGCTTTCCTGAATCAAAATGTAACGAAAACAGTTCTATACCTGTGAAAACATACCCAACCCATGGCATTTGCTGCCATACGCACTTAAATATTCATAAACAACAATAAGGTGCAAAGGTTGAAATATTTACATAAATTTCCCATCAACAATTTAATTCTGCCGGCATATAAACAAACATTCTTCGGGCACAAATGAAACCTGATTTAAATATTTGTGAGGCGTAGTGTTTGTTTACCAGTCTAAAGGAAACTTTGTTTTGATGATCTAATATGATTTAGTTACAAAACAAACTAGACCTCTTTTAAGATACCTGTTTGCAAAAGAAAAGAAAATTAAAGTTTAAGATGCTCCCACGTTTTTAAATTTTCAACTGTCTCGGGATTTGTTTCAATTAATTCTTCAAAATCTTTCATGGTTCTTCTTTCAAATAGAGGGGTTAATTGCCATTCTTACCGCAAAAAGCTTGCATCTTCTTGTTTCCGATCAGCGACAATTTGAATCCTATACGAATGCATCTGTGCGAATAATCGAGTTTTGTGGGTATTTTCGTCAATGACTGGACTCTGTCCCTGGAGGGTTCAAAGTCCCTCGGTTGATTTGCTGTAGGTACCCTATCCAAGGCGTTATTATCATTCGCTAAAGCTTCTGAGACAGTTAAATTATCACGATCAATTTATTGTAATCACATTTACAAAACACTGAGGCTACTCATGACCAATCCACTAGAGTTTGACGGTCAATGTTCATCCGTCCTTTAGCAATTCAAGTTAACGCTTGAATTTGGCTTGAATTCAGATGCTTTCGAGCAAATACAAAATTTAGGAAAGTATGCCCCAGATATGCCCCCTTCAGCTGTTTACCACGAGTCCTGGTTATCGTTTTTTGATCGCTCCTGGTTACGATGTGTAACAATCCCAAAAGTCATGGTTATAAGCTTTGGCGCCCGACTAGTTTTTTTCCCCAAGTTAAACTCAAGTTGTGGCCATTGCTTTCCTTTCGGTCTGACAGTCATTTGGTTTTTTAAGTTGCTTTGCCCCATCACCGAAGACTTGCCGACGGCTTTTTTTTTAAGTCCACGGATTGAATTCCTTTGGAAGTGTCACCCTTTCTTAACCAAGTTGCACAAAGAAAAAACTTAAATTTCTTGTCACACTAATTAAATTTTATTCTAAAATCTAAACTGAATTTAAAAATCTACAAAAGCCATAACAACTGGGAAAGCAGTCTTTCAAAAATAAGTTACAATCTGTCTCCAGCTCTAGCTCCAATCTACACAATTAAAGCGTCTTAAACACAACTTATCCTAAGTGGGTTGGGTATACATTTAGTTGAAACAGTACCCCAGCGGGTGGTGTGCACTGCCCACGAGACTAGAAATCGGTCACTCGTCCTTTTCGCTCCCAATCGCCGTATCGGGTGGGTTCTGGGCCAGCAGGTCCGCCAATTTCGCCGGTATAGGGATTCACATTGTTTGGCCACGGCTTGAGTGGCTCCTTCTCTTGGTGCGGGTGTTTTCCGGTGATTTCATCTAGCCGGCCAATGGGCGTCTTTTCCCGCATTTTCTTCTGGAATTCAGCCAATCGAGCACTGGATTTAGGATTGTCCGCCTTGGATGAATTGGTTGAGTAACAAGTTGCTGTTTTTTGGGATGACACAAACGGATTGAGGTTAGAAAAATTACTTAGGACTTGCGAGCACAGAAATAATATGTAATAATTTCATCACAATTGCACTGGATTGGACGAGGAGATGTACCTTGTTTGGCAATTTGCGTTATTAATTCGCACTGGGTTTTCGTGCAGCGAACGATTAGAGAACTCATTTTAAGTGTTTGTTTGGTTTTGAAAATTTTTCTTCACAGAGAATATAAAACTTGCAACAGCCTACTATTGCTTTGGAATCTACGAACTGAATGATGCTTTGTTTACGGTCGCCACTGGTTTAAATACTCGGCGTCTTCGATCCAAGCCAGCTAAAACAGCTGTGGTGTACGCAAGTTGTGCACGAGAGTTGTCGACGTCCTTTTATGCACGTAGTAACACACACGAGATACTTTAATCGAATGGGGGTGGGCAGAGAACTAAAAGAAAATCAGCTGGTGATTCCAAGCAAGCTGCACCTGACGTTTGACACCGATTTTATTTTATGACGATGCTACAAATGTCACGTTTCATGTCAAAAACTTTTACTAGTGCTTAAAGCTCAACTTTAGGAAAAACGGAAAGCACCAAGTGAATGCACAAACCACGTGAAGTATATTTTTACACCAGGCGTCGCTGCTAAAAGCTCAATTCTGAACACTGCGCAATTGAGACTAGTGATGTGTTGTAAAATATAAATTAACCGTAGTAGATTTGGTTTTTTTTTGTTATAGTAGGTACGTTTCTGTCATAAATCCCGAAATGATTTGCAAACACGAGATTTAGAAAGAGATACATTATTATGCAGTTTTACATTGCACAGATAACCAAAATATAAAAAAAAAGTACTCCACTCTGCTTTTTTGCGCACTCTTATCGATGTCATGAACCCTGTTTAGAAAAAGTAAAGGTTCAAACCTTCTATTAAGCTCTTGCGCTAGCATATGCTTCCACCTACCTTAATAGTGCTTGGAAGGGCTAGATGGCAGAAGGGCAAGTATGTAGAAAAATATCAAATACACATACCTTTGTTGTAAATGTCGTGAGAGCAAAGGTGGCGGGCACCACAACATGAAGTTTCTTCTTAGTCGAATACACAAACCTTTTATACTAGCAACCTGCGAGCCCAGATGTCAGCCACGGCAGTAAGAAATGTTGTTCATTTGCAAGTGAGTACAACTTGATAAGTGTTCTTCAGTGTTTAGTGCAGAGTCAAATCAAGATCTGTTAATCCCGGGACAAAAGCAATCTGTGGAGTTAGCCAAGCGTTCTGGACAGGTTTCCAGCGCAAAGTTAATTTCATCAATAAAATTATCGAAATCTTTGACTCTCGAAAATTTTGACTTTTCCGTCTGTATTTTCAAGAATTTCAAGTTGTTCTCCAGATTCTGCAAAAAGGTGATTTGAGTGTAGAAGTCTGCAAAGCAAGTGTCATTTTATATAAAAAAGAAAGTAAGAATTAGAACTGTTGTACAGAGGTGCTGCGAAATTGTGCCATTTGGAACTTGGCATTCCAATTTCGACATGAAAACTCATAATAAAACTGGATGCAATAGAAAGAACAAATCTCAGATGGACAAGTGGCAGTACCTGTCTAGTAACACAACAGATTTGGCCTAAGCTAGATCCTAAACGCTCTAGGAGTTTGGTAGCTCTTAATAGATCGCACATCGAGTGCTATAATCGATGTTATTACAGGACACTGTCTGATAGGCAAGCACGCGACAAGGCTTGATGTATTTTCTAACGATTTTTGCAGGAGCTGCATGGACGAGGAGGAAGAAGAGACCACTCTCCACCTTCTCTGCACATGCCCCGCTCTCTCTAAGAACCGAAAACTTCACCTTGGAGCTTTCTTCTATAACGATCTTAGCACGATCTTAGGCTTGGTGTCTTTTTTAACGATTTTTGCAGGAGCTGCATGGACGAGGAGGAAGAAGAGACCACTCTCCACCTTCTCTGCACATGCCCCCTCTCTCTAAGAACCGAAAACTTCACCTTGGAGCTTTCTTCTATAATGATCTTAGCACGACTGACCCAAAACGTCTCTTAAGTTTCATTAGTAGCTCAAAATGGTTCAACGAATAGGCAATTTTTCCAGATCCACGTGGTTTCACAATGGAACTTCACAGGTCTTAGTGAGTTGGGTTCTTCGAACCCGACAGCCACTTCAACCTAATCTAATCTAACCTAATCTATAGTTCAATTGAGTATTTTCTACTGATGTACCCAGACATGTATACCTACTGCGAAAACAGCCAGCGCACTGAAGTCGATTTAGAATAGAGCACTAGAGTGACCAGAATTGATAAAGCAGCAATGACGCAAAAGGTTGACTCAAAATTGACTTCACAGAGAGAGCTGACTTAATATCTGAGTTAAAATTAAAGTCGCGTGTCAATTAAAAAAAAAAATCAGGGTGGTGAAACTAAGTAATGAAAAACGGTGTCTAAATAGAATTATGAAACCACGTGGATAAAAAGAAGCCAAATCAGAGTAATGAAAGCAAAATCTAAATAAAATCGAAACCTGGGACAACTAATTTCCCGGCGGGACGGACAAATTCATGCAAAAATTTGACATGCCAAAAATTCGGGACGACCCGAGTAGACCTCTGGCAACCCTAATTTCAACAGTAAGTAAGCTTAAACCTTCAACAAAAGCAAATGGACGACGGAGAGGTTCTTTTTTGAGACACGCCAAAAGACATTCCGCTTATCCTTTAAAAGGGTCGCGGAGCGAGGGTGACTAAACGGTCCTTCCATTGTTCTCGATTCTCCTCCACCATCTCGAGAGACTCAAATGCAATCCCAGGCGGGGCTCGGAAAGGTTCTTTACCTGATCCCACCACCTGTTTCTTGGCCTACCAGGGGGGCGACACGCTCGCATCTCGGCTAGCATGACCTGTCTAGGAAGTCTGTCAGGGGGCTGCGAACAACGTGTCCAAACCATCGAAGAATCGATCGCTCCACTCGGAGAAGTAGCTGCTCAACATTAAGATTTCTATGAATACTGACGTTTCTCACTCTGTCCCTTAGAGTAACACCAGCAACGCACCTCAGGAATCTCATTTCGGCAGCTTGTACCCGCGATCGAATTCTTTCGGTCATTACCCAAATTTCATGACCATAGATGAGGGTCGGCACGAACACTGAATTAAAAACTTTCACTCCAAGCTCATCTTTCCTGATGACCGGCCGGCGCAGTTCCTTTACTATTGCTCCAGCTTGGCCAATTTTACAGGACAACTCAGTATCACTCCTCCCATCTTTCGTGAAAAAGACCCCGAGATACTTAAACTTCTCCACCTGTTTTAATGGACCTCCATTTATGTGCAGGGTACATTGCACAGGAGTTCGGGAAACAAACATCACTTCCGATTTGTTCACGTTTACTTTCGTCCCAGCATCACCACAAACGGCTGCAAACCTATCCAGTGCTCGTTGAAGTTCCTCTTTGGATGATGCAAGGATGGCCAAATCATCTGCGAAAAGCAGATGGTTCATCCTGATACCAGCCAATTCGAAACATTGCTCGCCAAGACTGCGCTTCACCATCCAGTCCATATATGCTATGAAAAGGAGCGGCGACAGAACACAGCCCTGGCGAAGTCCAACGCGCACACCAAAAGGACGGGATTTGACGCCATTTATCCGTACACAGCTTCTGCAGTTTCCATACAAAGACTGGATGGCTCTCAGACGAAGCCCACTCAGCGCATAGTCCTGCAAAACTGTCCACAGTGTATCCCGAGGGACTCGGTCATACGCCTTTTCCAGATCTACAAAACACGCATAGACCGGTTTGGCATATTCCCAGGCCTTCTCAAGAATAACCTTCAGAGTAAAAAGCTGGTCGGTTGTGCCTCTGCCAGGCCGAAAGCCGCACTGTTCTTCCCGTAAAAAAGGCTCGATTACAGCTCTGGAACGCGTTTCCAACACCTTCGCGAATACTTTTCCCGGAAGACTCAAGAGAGATATGCCCCTATAGTTGGCGCAATCTCTCCTGTTCCCTTTGTTGAAAATGGGCACTATAACTCGCGTTTGCCAATCGCTAGGTGCCTTCCCGCCATCCCAGGCCACCTTAATGACACGTGTTAGCCATTTAACACCCTCCTCACCCATTGCCTTGAGCATTTCTGACCGGATTTCATCAATGGCAGCTCTGTGTGTGATAATCATGCTTCATGGACCTCTAATTCAAAAAGATAAGTTTTGCACCTATTGTGGATTTAAAATAATTATTAATATTTGGCATTTGGTATGGATCATAAACAATAATTTTATTATTTATTATATAAAATAGTTATTGAGAAACATATTTATACATGCAGGAAAAGCCAAATTTATCTGCTTTAAAATAACCTGTCAAAAGTAAAAAACACCATCTAAATTAGACGTATACCTACTAGCCATAAGTTCATAATACTTATTGTGCGGAAATCTTTTCAGTTAAGAAAAACGTAGGCATTTTTTAATGAACTCAAAAAACAATTTTTCCGGTCCAGCAGTCGTGAATTTCAACCTCGTTCGCTTTTAAGGTAAACCCATATACCGATAACAGCTGGCTGATGCAAAAGAATTGACTTTAATGGGCCTTGTTATGATACGTGCACTACACATACATATTTATGACGGAATAAAATCGAAAATTAAATCAGTGGCTGTTACCACTACATTTCATAGACCAGACCCACGACATGTACTTGTACTTACTCAAGTCAAGTCGAGTTGAAGTCACTCACTCAATCGGTTTCAGTTCATTGGTATCACCTTTGAGGAGTTGGGTTTCGAAGTGTCACGGAAATTATTCGAAGACATTGTCAAATAGGTAATTTTATTTTAACGAGCCCCAAGTGAAATACAAGAAAAAAAAAATACAAAAGTACTTTTGCTAAAACATGTAATTGTAATCGTGAATGAAGCCCGAGCTTAAAGGAATAATTGTTCATCGACGGGACCGCATATTTACTCCCTCAATATTTCTGTGTTTTCGTGCCTATAAGCTCAATCCTGAAAATTGGTAACTAACTTTTCAAACTAAGGTTATGATTACAGTTTTTTTTTTATAATTGTTTCAAACTTACCTGATGTGAACTTGATGACAACGTGGTTGCTTTTTGACTGAGCTTAAGTATTTTAGTAGTTCTAAATTTAATATTTTAATTGTGTTTGAAAAACAACGTCTGCATATCTGATCAGCAAGGATTCGGTTTAATAATATGGCAAGTAACTCATAATATAGTACATCCAACTTAACAAAAGTCACATAGAAGCTTGATTTAGTATAGTACATAGTTTTTTAACATTGAAAGTAGTTTATCCTACTGGTGCATTCACAAATATTCAAGGCTTATAAGTCAAATATTATTTCTCTTTATTCTGGTCCTGGGATTTTTAATAACCTTCGAAAGATCAATTTGTGCCCACACGACTGAGCTAAAAAAAAAAACAAAACCAGTGAGTAAGTGCTACAGTGTGTACGCAGAAGTTACAGTCCGTAAAACGGACCGTTGAATACCCCATCCTACCCCACATTGTAAAATGCTGATGTATAATGTATGATGAGTAATGCAAACTTGGAAAAGGGGCGTGGTCCAACCGCCCCTAATGAGAAACCACATATATATCCAAGTTACTCTTAAATGTACGTAAAAATGCAATTTTTTGGTCCAAATTCAATATTTTTAAAAAATCGACCCTTAAAAGGGGGCGTGGCTAAAAACTTTATATGAACGAAATCTGGACTGAACTCTCGTTTACCTAACCTGCTATTTTTTTTATTTCATGCTTTCCTAAATTAGGCTCAAGGCTAGTCGAAATTAAGTTTTTCAGGCAAATTTTAGGTTTTACTTCAATTCTGCCTCCAAATAAGGGCGTGGCCCGAAGTCTTGTATTAACAAAATGTAGAACTAAGCGTTTTTACTAAGAGAACTAAGGTTACGTTAAGGTTTTCGTTAAAACTAAGGTTTACCGATTAAATTTTTCTTTTTTGTGTCTTACATTTATTAGGAGATGCTAAATGTTAAATTTCAGCCTTTTCGAACATCTTACAGTTTTGAAAATTCTGGAGGTAGTTGCACATTTAGACCGATTGTGGGTGTGTCTTTGGGCGGATTTCAAAAATGTTTACACTTGTACTGCTTCGCATGACGTGGACCTTGCGTACGAAGTTTCAACACCCTAGCTCAAAATGTAAGGCCTAAAAACATGTGACATATAGACGGACGGACGGACGGACATGGCTCATTCGATTCAGAATTCGGTCTCGATCATATGCCCTTAAGGTCTTAAGGGTCTACCATTATTATTTCACCGTGTTATAAACTAACACGGTGGAACAATAACACACCGTGTTATAAGCTAACATTAAATGCGACAAAATTAATATACCTCCTATCCTATGGGATGGGGTATAAAACATCCTTATTATGAGAGTCACTACGAGAACTGTCAGACGTGTCCCTAATACGTCAAGCATTGTCATTGTATAGTAAAACTTTGCTCTCTCATACCTATGTTTTTGATTTTAACATTTCCAATCTTAACAAGCATCTTACTTATCTACGCGTAGGGTAGGCTGCTATCCAGTGACCGGCTAATGGGTTGCTATTCAGTGACATGTCGAAGAGTCTTGCTCTTTAAAGTCGGTGCTCTTGGCTTATCTCGTTTAAAGTACGGATCAGTTTCCAGTTTCTTAAAGGTATATGCTTATTTTGAAAAATACTCCTATAAGCCAATACTCTGAGTCTTTTTTGTCACGCTTATTCTTCACGTGTAGCTTCCACCTAAGTTGAGTGTCTCTATAGAGTCATTCCTACATTCATTTGGATATGACATTCGTACAATGACTTGTTCTCGTTTAGAACGATTCGTTAAGATTGCACCCGGTTGCGAATTTTGTTCAAAAGCTCCAAAGCATTGATGATCCGTGATTAGACGTCTTGCTGCTTGGTATTGGCAGAAGCTTTTCGCGAACCTTTAATATTATCGGCAGAGCTATTTTATACCTATAAGATTACGGTTTTGAAACTATTAAGACTTCTTCAAACTAACATTGGCTTAGAAGGTATACAGAAGTCAGTAACAAGCAGCTTGTTTCGGCTTTTTCGGCAGTTTCTACGAGATTTCGCTAATAATCACCCAGAGTGAATACGCTAAATTTTTCCGGTGGAGCCTTACTACTTTTAAGCTTTATCATTATCATCAAATTCATTATCTACCGAAGTTCAACTAAGCGTTGGTTTTTCCAGTGTGAAACACAACATAAACCAAGATCTGTTAGTCTCTGTTAGTCGAAACAAAGCTGAAATCTGGAGTTAACCGTCAATAAAGTTGTTGATATATTCGACTTTCGAAATTATTGACTCCCCAGTCACTTCACATAGAAAGAAACAGGAAAGAAGTTTCAATTGTTCTCAAATGTAGATTTTCGCATAAAAACGCAAAGCAACTGTCATTTCGCACAGAAAAACCGATCCGGGACTAAGCCACCAAATTTCGCGAGTTAAGCCGAGTTTAAGCCCCTATTAAAATTGGCTAAGTAACTCATTTCTGCGGTTAATCTCATAGTTTAACTCTGAAACAAGGATGATCTGGCACTGAAACCATGTCCTTAGAATACTTTTTAGTTCACAAGCTAACAGGACCCGCGTTAAACATCTTCTAAATTATCGGCGAACAAATTCGCTTTCCCCTTGTCTTCGTTTGCCCACTGGCCATTAAAAAACAAAAAACTCACTGGCAGTAATAGCTTAGAAGACCCGCCTTTCACGACATTCTTAAACGCATTGAGGGGACCTACAGTTTTTCGTCAACTCCGAACGATGAATTGATCGAGTTTCTCATGATTCTCGGTAGGTTTATCAGACCCTCGCGGAGGTGGAATAGCTAAAAAGACTTTTTTGGCCCCGTCAGGACTTGATCCAAGACCATGACACAGTAGTGCGATACTCAAACCACGGCGCCGCAGCTTTAAAGCGGTGAGTCTAAAAATGGAAAAAGAACCACTTATGATATCGGACGTTGTCCGATAAGTCGTCTACGGTAAGTCGTAGAAAAATATAATTTGGTGTGTTTTTTTTTTTTTTAATTGCAAAAATAGTCAGAGCACCCAGCAAGGAATTTTTTTTAAGCGCAAATAACGGTTTGCAACCGTTTGAAGTTTCATGGAAGTTTGAAGTTTCATGAGAAAATGGAATAAACGTTATTCAATACTTTGTTTTTAAGAAGCTTAGCAGGCAAGAACTAGAAAAATGATATTTTTTAATTTAAGTAATTACTAAACAAAAAAATCATTTTATTTCAAAACATTAAAAAGTTTTTGAAAAATAAAGAGTTGAAATTGGATGACGTTTTTTTTTAAAGTGTTTGAAGCTATAACTTTTGAACCGCTTAGTGCAAAAGCCAAAGCAACTCAAAGTAAACAAAATGTTAAAGTTATATTTTTAAAAAAAAATTAACACTGGTGATTTGACGCATTTTCGAAAAAAATCGCAAAAATTTATGAAAAAACGTGTGTCCCCTTATCTCCGGTGTTATTGAGAGAAATCGAATAATATAAAAAATTAAGAGAAATTAAAAATAAATAAACTGCCGTTTCTAACCTAAGTTTTTCAAAGCCTATTCAAAAACCAAAAGACCGGTGCCCACTGAGTTTAAGAAAAAACATCCAACGCTCGCGCAGGTGGTGGTTGTATTACTGGAAAATAGTCTAACGAGAACTAAAAAGAAATTGAAAATAGTTGTTTTATGGACTTAAAATTTGAAAAATTATAAAAAAGCAAAAGAACGTGTATGTCTTCCCCTCGATCTACAAATATCGGGCATAGATGTGAGTCAATGAATTTCATATTCAATGGATTCCTAATTATATTTCGAACCGTTCAATTCAAGTTGTTTTGGACGGTTTCAAGTCTGCGATTCACAAAATAAACGCTGGGGTTCCCCAGGGCTCTGTGTTGTCTCCGACTCTCTTTCTTATCTTCATAAATTATCTTTTGTCTGCTGCTACTTATCCAATTCACTCCTTTGCTGATGACAGTTATCTCAGTTTTTCATATTCGCTCTCAGTTCTCCGCCCCTGCTCTTCGGACGTAGAACTGGAACGGCAGCGTAAGTCAAACACATTAAACTCCGACCTTAACAGCATTGTATCATGGGGATCTCGTAACAGAGTCGAGTTTAATGCTTCCAAAACTCAATGCTGTCTTCTGTCATTGAAACAAAACCAAAACACCCAGCCATTATCCATGAATGGCACTTGCATCGACGAAACCGAAACGCTTTTTTCCTCGGTATGTGCGTCAAAAAAACTTCACTTGGAACAACCACATATTTGACGTCGCCAAGAACGCTGCGAAATGTCTAGGTTTCCTCAAAAGATGTAAGAAATACTTCACCCATTCTCATTTGGCTGTTTTATATAAGGGTTATATTCGCCCTAACCTGGAATACAGTTTCCATGTCTGGGCTGGTGCACCTAAAACATCACTGCACTTGCTAGACAGGACAAAAAAACGTGCCTTAAAACTTATTTGAGACAGAAATATTGCTTAGTCAATTGACTCACTTGAACATCGACCCAACGTCTCCTGCTATTTTTTTAAACAGTGTTCCAGTGAAATAGCCAACTGCATTCCGCCCCCTTCAAGATATTCAACCGTTATACTCGCCAGAGATCGAATGCTCTTCAATTCACCCTTGAGCCCACTTTTGGACGAACAGTAAAGTTTAGAGGTTCTTTCATAAGCCGTACAACGCGAATGTGAACCAACCTGCAGCTGTTCAAAACAAGAGTGCATCGGTACCTCTCCTCCCTTTCCCTTCCTCTTAAAAAGGGTAGCCAATCTCTTGTACACAAGTGAATTATATAAAAAACAAATAGTCCTTCTTCTGAAATTTTATACAAGACTATAGTTAAAACAGGTTTATAAGGATTTGCTAATGCGTTTGTATAGCCAATTCAAGGAATACTGGGACGCCAAGAGTTGGTAGAGATATGTACTCTCATTCACTGCCGTTCAATGAGTTCAACTACATGTTTCATTTGTTTTAAGATCTCAAGTAAATTCCTTGGCAATTTACTTAAGATCTATTATCTGAATCATGGAGTCTTTTACCGCAGGGTTGTTGGTCACTAATTGGTCTCAAGGTGGCGGAAAGCTCACCAGTTATGGTGAGTACGGCCATGAAAAATATTCAGGTTCTAGTTCACAAATATCACAAATTTTTAAAATAATTTCTATTTTAAATAAGTGTTTTTACCTTCGCTGAAATTACATAACTCTGCATAAGTTCCTGTAACTGAGCCACCAGGTTTTAACCATATGGCTATATGCCATCTTGTGGCTCTTCAGATAGGGGTCTATTCGTAGGGCCAGTAACCTTACTTACCAACTTTAAAAGAAAAAAAATATACGTCTTTAAGTTATGAAAACTTACACCGAGGCTCAAATATTTATAAGTAATGATCAAACGATTCGGAGTATTTGACACTGGATTGGTGCATTATTATGACAATCATGTCCTAATTATGCCTCTGCGCGGTTGCCACTGGGTACTTATTGATCTCATCTGTACTTGACATGTTAAACTTGTAAGCGTGAAATTTTATTAACTTGATTATTGGGTCAGTTAATCGAATATGTACTTCACTTCGCCTAGGTCTGCCTACCTATCGAGGTATCTAGGCGACCTTTTTGTAAGTTTTATGTACCGAAGAAAATTACTAAGGATCTTTCACCAAAGCAGACTTTATGCGGATTAGGTGTAATGTTGTACAGGATCAAGAAAATAAACTTGATAAATAAATAAACTGAATAAATAAATCCTGCCATTGTCACCTGAAAAAAAAGACTTGTGCTTTTTCATGGTCCCCACCTCCGCGAGGGTTTGACAAGCCCTCCGAGAGTATCAATTGTCTTGAAAAAATTCTCAAACTGTCGTTTGGATTCGGCAAAAAATTTAAGGTCCCCTTGTATGTGAAGAAATCAACACACACAGCATACATTGTTGACATACACTACATACACATCAAGCTGTTTGATGTGAACCAACTCTATTTATTTATTTGTAAATAAATAAACTTAATAAATCAAAAAATAGAAAGAACCATTTATACTAGGCATATCTTGAGAAAGGCCCACCACCTGGCTCAATTCATATTTTTGACTAGGTGCTGATACGGTAAATAATTAAGTCATATCGAAGGCAAACCTCGCATAATAAAATTGCTACTTACTAGCATCTTAGTTATTGCCCTGGCCCCCACAAATTTTTATAGTAAAGCCTTTAAAGAATCAGAAAAGCAGCCTTAAACCTCAACATTTTTACTCTGTTTGAAAATACATGCATAAGCAAACCCTCTTCACTTGAATAAAATTAAAAACAAATTTAACATTTGGTGACCATATTATGTAAATAAAAACGTGTATATGTATGTCTGTTTGTATGTTGGGGAATTTGTAATTCAACGAATGCGAATGCAAAAAAAATATCTATTTCAATTGTCAGTTCAGTCATCGCATTCAACCTTAATCGAATCGGTTGCACATACTTTGCCGCGTTTCGTCGTCATTGTCATCGGCACGGCACGGCACCTAGGAAACATCAGAAATACCTACATTTCAGCCGAGGGTAAGGGTATGCGATGCGCGGATTTAATAAGGAATCGAATATTGTAATACCTATATAGACTCAATTCGACGAGTGATTTATTAACACAACGTTACCGTGAAGTGTATTGAACCGTGATATTCTACGGTTGTGTGTGTGTGTTCTTTTTTGGCGCATTCGACAGTTTTACTTTGGAATGTGATACAGTCGTGTGTGTTCGTGTAATGGGCGGGGTGGTATGAAAAGGTACACGTGGTACTACACATGTTGAGGCATAAATTAACAGGAGCTCATAATTGGGACATCCATTGAACACGATTGAATTACAGGTAAGTGACATTTTTGGTTGTGTAAGAATGTTTTGATGTAAAGGAATAAGGAAGCCTTTGTTTTCAATTAATATATCTACAATTTTATTCAATTTAATTTTGGAGGAGTAAAAAAGGGTAGGTACATTCACAGTCAGCGAACTCATGTTTATCTGGAATTGCAGTTCAAAATTAAGGGTTAACTAGTGGGAGGGTTTCAATCCGCTTAGGCGAATCCTTGGATACCCCATCCCAATTGACCACTGTCAACCTCCGAATTGTGTCATAAATCTTGGTTGTTAAATTTCAGTTTCATTTAACTTCAATTGTATTTAGAATTTCTCAGTTAAGAATCTTCTTCCTAAGAAAGGGGCGTGGCGTCCACCCCTTCTCAAAGACATCGTATTTTTGTTTATATTTTTTTATTAGAAGTGGTATACACGTGTTGATTGCATTTTCATATTAAAAGTTTGGTTTATACTTAAAACGCCCCAAAAGTGGGCGTGGTGAAAATTTATTCATTTGAATTGATAGCTTGTGCACATATCTGAACATTTTATAGTGCAAGTTTTTTGGATTTACAGCAAATATATCAAATAAAATACGTTTATTAGAGTGCATATTAAGTATGACCACGCCCAGACAAGGGGGCCGTCTCCGTTTTTTTTTAAGCCAATCACAATACACTCAAGCGAGGATAGCGCATACAAAATTTCAGCTTCTTGCGACAACTTTGATTTTTCATGCTATTAAGTAAAGTGGGCGTGTCAGTGGGCGGATTTCAAAAAATTTTACACTTGTACTGCTTTGGTACCTAGAAAGAACAGATATCAAGTTTCAAATTCCTAGCTCAAATTTAAGGCCTAAAAATATTGACAGACCGACGGACGGACGTGCGGACATGGCTCATTCGACTTACAATTCGGTCTCGATCATATGCCCTTAAGGTCTTGGGGGTCTACGGTGATTATTTCTCTATGTTACTTAAACTTAATATACCTCCTATCCTATGGGATGGGGTATAACAAAAGAAAACTAACAAGGACCGACGAATCTATAATTTAAAACTTTTAAAGAAAAATAAATTAGGTATGTTTTGTGCAAATATTAAGAAATCACACAAAGCAAAACCAACGAAAAGTTAATGTCTTTGCATAAAATGTGAAAACTAATTTTTGATGAATTTAGAGTATGGATTGGCTTTCCTTGGAATAGATGAAAGAAGATAATAGACCATGCACCATAAACCATAAACCATAAAATGGGAGATACCCGAGATGGGAACACCATCTTGTAGTACATAGGTTAGATTAGGTTGGGTATAGGGGAGCTAGCAGCCAAGGACACCTCACATAGGTGAAGGCCTTACTCTATGGTGACTATCTGTATGCAATAGAAACGTTATACATACTTAGTTGAAGTATGTATACTATACAAGTAGCGAAGTATGTATACTATACAAGCTTCGAAGAGACCCTTGTCCCAGCCGGAGTCCCTGCTGAACTTGCAAGCTCGTCCAGTGTCTCAAAGAAGAATTGGCCTAAAAGTTTGAAACGTTTGTTGCTGTCACTTGAATTTAGGCAGAGGAGGTGTTTCTAATCTTTTACCGCTCCGGGATCATGACAGCCCCCGTAATTTAGTTGGTGTTAATAAAGGTAAGGTTTGTTGAGTGTTTTCCCAACAGGTTGTGGCCTCTTGTGGCAATGGCCAGTGATGTCCTTTTCAGTGCTATGAGCTTTTCTGACTTGTTCCTGTCTATGGATGGCCGCATAACGTCTTTGTATTGCTGCAAGTCTGCTAATTTTCCTATTTATTTTGGGTTATATTTTGAATAGTTGTAAAAATTTTGCCTGTCTCAAAATAAAACGGAGGATGAGTCCTTTTGACCTCTATAGTGATACATATTTAAACCAATCCTTCTTTAACAGGTTTCCTCTGCGCCATATGAGCGGAAAAATCCATTCTGATCATAAAATAAGAAAGTGTTAGTGTAGGTCTGCACTCATTAGCTCGACGAGTATGGTAGATGGTTGGGGGAAAATATCTACAGTCTATATCTGATCATTAAAAGCGCTCGTCGAGTTTGCGCAGTGCGGAGTTTATTAAGTGATAGTTAGCTTCTGTGGTGTCGGATAGCCTATATTTTTGCGTGTGTTAACACATAGATAAAAGCCATGTTTCGTTAGATGTGTGGATCGCTGCCTCGGAGTGGATTGCAATGTAATCAACCTCCAGTCTTCTCTGTGAGGACTATGAATGAAGTAGTCTTGTTGGAAGTCAAGATAAGGTGCCATGTAGTCTGTTATTCCCATTCAGCAACCTAGAGTATGTAGGATTGAACTGTGTCCTGTGCGGATACTCCAATTGCCTGTCGCTAAAAGGCATATTGCGCTCTTTGTAGCGCTATCTTTTATTAAGGTATAGAATTGTCTCTAGCTCTATGGCAGGAGTGTCTCAGAGCACCTGTGGTGGCGTGGCGATACAAGCAATACTTTGGACCTTAGCTAAGGCTTTGAGATTTTTCTGTTTGGTTATAGCTGGCCGCCAAACACAGCTTCCACATACGTAAGCATGGTTCTCACTACAGCTGTGTAGAGCCAGTTTGTTATACTATAGGAACGGCATACGCTTTTTTAGCGTATTCGCCTATTAGCGTATTTAGCGCCTTCAGATAGTTGAAGTTGAAGAGCCGAGTCTTTGAGTGTTGGTAGCTCTACATCCGGGGTTGGCCTCCTGCTTGGGAAAAGGACAAGTTCCATTTCTGACGGGTTGACACTAAGGCCACATGATCCAGTCGATTCCGGTTTTCAGTTGCCTAGAAAACCACAGTTTTGTGCTCCAAATGCGAATTTTTGCCTTTGTTTGTTTTTTTTTGTTAGATTTTGGACCATGCCCACATTTAGAGGCAGAATCCAAGAAAAACCTATAATTTTCCAGAATAACATGGATTTCAACTGCTTTTAAGCCTCACTAAGGAAACAATAGGATATAAAGTTAAGCACATAAGGCACCCCAAACTCTAGTCTAGATTTTTTTCATACAAAGTTTTTGGAAACGCCCATTTTTAGGGGTCGATTTTCGATTTTAATAAATTAATGAATTTGAACCCAAAAATTACATTTTTTTTTATAATTCATCCGCGTTCAAGGGGTTATGGCTACCTTTATACTGAGTTAACATAACGTGAATGGAAAAGATCAGAGGAAAAAGAAGAGAGGAACTCATGCACTTTGGTTTTGAACTGTTGTCGACTGTAGTGACAAGGAAAAACCTGCTTCGGAAGCTTGTTCCACATCCGTGTTGTTCGGCTAAAAAAAGAATTCCAATACAACGCGGTTCGTTTGAAAATGGGCTCAAGGGTGTACTGAAAAGCATTTCTTCTTGCGCGAGTTTTTGTTGTTGCGCGCGGCTAAAACTTTTGCGTACATTTTAGCCGCGAACTTGCATATTTCTATGCTTACATTGATTTTTTTACTTATAGGAGGAGCTGGACATGCAACGGCAACGCCCCTTTTACAAAATAAAGGGGCGTTTTCAAGTTAAAATGATGCATGAATGGTAACGGTAGGGTGATGGAAAACAAAAAGGAAGAATAGGATTAGGAAAAGGGAATACCGCGGTCACTTACGGACGGTCCGAAGCTATTACGATAATAAATGATTTTTTGTCTGTTTCTACTAATTCAATTCACTCCTTTTATGATGACCAGTTACCTTAGTTTTTCATTATTTGACCTCAGTTCCTTGACCCTGCTCTTCGGACGTTGAACTGAACTGGCAGCCTAGGGAACACTGCACCTGCTAGATAAAGCTTATTGGTGACAGAATTAGTGTTTAGTCAACGGGCTCGATGTAATGTCTCTTGATTGTCAGTGTTTTACTGCTTGTTTTGTTTTTTTACAAAAATTGTTTTATAGAAAAATTATTGAACCATAACACTGGCCAACGATCGAATTCTAATCAGTTCACCTTTGAGCCCACTATAGACGTACAGTAAGGTTCTTTCCTAAGCCCTACAACGCGAATGTGGAATGTAAATTATCCTACGCAATATAACCCATAACAGTTGTTTGAGATCGTATTTGTATAACCACGCATCCTGCTTAAAACCAACATAACATTATATCTATCGATTATATTTCGCAAGTTGTTATTGTTTATTTCATTTATTATTGTTATTCTTTATTAACATTATATTGTTAACTTATATAACATTATTTGATTACTATAGCTTCTCTATATAAATTAATTTGTTTGTTACTTTGGTTAAACTTTGTGCATGCACCCTATGTGCATTTCAAATTGTTGTATACAGTTTCTATTTAATGCATGTGCTAAGTAAACCTTATTCGAGCTAAATGTAAACCGTAACAATTGCACTCTTATCATTATCATTTCATGTTATTCTTGTCGCAAACATTATGTATGTATGTAACTTCTCTCTTTAGTACCGCATTAGGTACTTATGTTAAACCGTTTCATATGGCCGAGCTATCGCCAAACATTTTCCTCGGCCACTTCGATCTAAGCAGCGACAGCATCAACACCTAAGTATAATAAATTGGTAAACTTAAAATTTGATCTCTGGGACTTTGATTTGCTCCTGCCACTAGGTGATTTAATAAACATAGTTCGGCGTTGGTTTTTCTACCTGGTTTTCGTGTTCTTGCCTTCGTTCTTTATCAACCATAAATTTGGTCCAAATTCGAGCCGGATTAGAATTTTCGTATGCTTTAAAACAGACACTCGTGATAAAGAAAATTATTGAACTCAACATACATATAGGCCACGTGTGCACAGTGCCTTCTCGTTCTTCTCATTCGACTCGTTTATCAAGGTGCAATCAAAGTCTGCTTTAATCGAAAAACCGTTGCTCCGTACCCATTTAATTTAAGACTTTCGTTTGTGCTTATTGAACAATTCAATCAAGCCTGTGTATTGCTACCACGTGCAAACAGTAGCCTCGAAACCTAGACTTACGCTAGTGATACCCATATTGTTCGAAATCCATTTGTGTCTCAATTTGCTGCACGTGTATTTTCCTCGTATTTGAGATGGACGCGAAACCCTCGTTATCTGCGCTACGCCTTACACGCGGTCATCTGAAAGGTTCCTTGACAAAATTGGTAACGTACTTACAGTCCGTTCAAGATGCAGCCTCGCTTTCGGAACTTCAGGTCAAGCTTAGTAAAGTCGACGATTTGTGGAACGAGTTTAATTGTTCTCAGAAACAATATTATGAATACGCCGATTCGGAAGGTTACACCGACCCTGTTCCAGAATATGAGGATTTTGAGGCGAAATTTTTATTAGTCAAGTCAGTTCTTTTGTCGACCATTCGGGAACGTGAGCATGCTGCAACCCTAAGCGATCCTATTGCCCTATTAGCTAGCCAACAACAAGCCTTGATCGACAATTTAAATAGGACCAATACTTCACCGAGATATTCTGATTGCTTTCTCCCTTCCATTCGTATTGAGCCATTCACTGGAAATTATCATGAATGGCCCACATTTCGTGATACATTTGAGGGCGCGGTTCATAATAAACCCAACTTGACACCAACTCAAAAGTTTCACTTTTTAAAGTCATTCCTGCGTAACGAAGCACTATCCTTAGTAAACCATCTTCCGATTTGTGACGCGACATATGAACAGGCATGGAGTAGACTCGAAGGACGCTACGATCGTCCACGCTACGTCATAAATAGCTTCATCAAATCGTTCATGGAGCTGCCGTCAACCAATATTAGAAGTGTTAGTCTCCTTCGTAAGATATCCGATGGGGCGGATGAAATCGTGAGAGGTCTAGACTCGCTTAACTCGGTTAATAGGGATCCGTGGCTAATCTACATCCTTCTTAACAAGCTGGACCCTGACACTCGTCAGTCTTGGTCCGAAAATAGTGTCTCAGAAGATTACCCTACCATCATTGACTTTCTAACGTTTTTGGAGCGTCGTTGCGAATCACTCGAAAGTGCGAAAATCAGTGCTCGTGAGCCCTCGAGAACAAGACAGCAATCAGCTGTAAGGAGTATGCACGCTTCACCGTCTTCAGCCTGCGCAAAGTGTAGTGCATCTCACAACCTCTCCCAATGTGCACAGTTTCTCGGCATGAATGTGCAGTCTCGAAGGGATTTCGTAAAAACCAGCAAGCTATGCTTCAATTGCCTTCGAAGTGGACATTCTGCAGCTCGGTGCCAATCTAAATTTCGGTGCAGGTCGTGCAATACACGTCACCATAGCCTTGTTCACGATGACTCAGTCAACAGTCTAACTCAACATCCAATCGTGTTTAACCAACCCCAACAGCAAACGAATCATTCACTCATTCAGCCGACATCTTCTGATATTGCTGCTCAAAGCTCTTCAAGTGTTACGAACCAATCATGTACCTCGTCCTCGGTTACGCTCTTAGCAAATAGCAACCCTATTAAAAGCCCGCCGCAAATACCACAGACTATCCTACCCACTGCTCTAGGAAAGATTTTAGATGCAAATGGAAAGTTTCAGCCAGTTCGAATTCTAATTGATTCAGGCTCGCAGGTGTCTTTCATCACTGAGTCATGCGTTCAACGACTCGGACTCAAACGACGAAACGCCCGTATACCAATCAACGGTATTGGATCTACCAACGCTGGTACGTCCAGAGGCCTTATTTCGTTGGTGATTTCGTCACGCTGTGATTCATTTAGTATCGCCATCGATACCTACATATTATCACGCGTCACTACAGATTTACCAACTACTTCATTCACCATCGAAGATTGGAATCATATCAAAAATCTTGAACTAGCTGATCCTTCGTTTAATAAGCCAGGCTCGGTCGACGTACTGCTGGGGGCAGACAGAGCTTGGGAAATTTTGCTAGGAGACGTGAAACACAGTGAGCTAGGACATCCTGTAGCACAGCTTACTATCTTTGGCTGGGTGTTAGCAGGGCAACTAACAGGAAACTCTAATTCAGAAATCGTTTCGAATCTCTCCATCTTAGACACCGACTCAATTTTAGAAAGCTTTTGGACGATAGAAGAGGTTGACATTAAATCGTTTTTGTCCAAGGAGGACAAGGAAATTGAGCAGCATTTTCTTCAAACCCATCGTCGAGACAAATGCGGGAGATACATCGTGGAACTTCCGTTCAAGTCACCTCCAAAATTTGCTGATACCCTATCTGGAGCGATCTCACGCCTCACTTCCATGGAAAGAAGGTTCGCAAAAAACCCTGAGCTCTTAGCCAGCTACTCAGCCTTCCTGGACGAGTATTTGGCATTAGGTCACATGTCTGAGGTCCCTAGTTCAGAAGTTGGCAACTCCGAAGTGTTTTACCTTCCTCACCATGCTGTCTTGAAGCCAGACAGCTCGACCACAAAACTACGCGTCGTGTTCGATGGGTCCCACAAGGACCCGAATGGTTGTTCACTTAACGATTCGCTCATGGTAGGCCCACCGATCCAACGTAATCTGTTTTCCGTCTGTTCGCGTTTTCGTCGTTTTCGCTACGTTTTCACGGCCGATATAGTGAAGATGTTTCGGCAAATCCGGGTGCCAGACAAAGACTCCGATTTTCAGCGCATCGTTTGGCGAAAATCATCTTTAGAGCCCTTACGACATTTTCGGCTACAAACTGTCACGTATGGTACATCGTGTGCTCCATATCTTTCTGTTCGCACCTTGGAGCAACTCGCAAAAGACTACGAACATGAGTTTCCCATCGCGTCGGACATATTTCGCAACGACTTCTACGTCGATGATGCTGCATCGGGAGCTGATTCGATTGCTGAACTGATATTCAAACGAAAAACTTTAATTGAGCTCCTTTCAAAGTGCGGAATGCAATTAAGCAAGTGGCAAAGTAACTGTGCTGATCTGCTTTCAACTGAAGAAACTCGTTCTCGGGAAGACTATACGTTAGACTCTGACGCGGATTCGTGGGTGAAAGTGCTCGGCTTATTCTGGAACTCAAGGAGTGACATGTTTAGCTTTCGTTTAAACTACACGCCTAGTGAACCCATTACCAAACGCCAAATCCTGCAAGACGTGGCCCGAATTTTTGACCCCCTCGGTTTTCTTTCCCCTTCGGTCGTGCGACTTAAGATTCTCTTTCAGGAGTTGTGGCACCGTAAGCTTAGTTGGAATGACACGGTTCCTTACCCCATCGCTTCCCAATGGAACAGGTATCGAGATGAACTATCTCTTCTTACCAAACTTGAAATCCCTCGAAATATTGGCCTTGCAAACTCGTCCTTTGAACTTCACGGTTTCTCCGACGCTTCGGCATCCGCGTACGCTGCAGTTATTTACTCGCGATATCAGCTTCCTGATGGAAGTTTCGAAACCAATTTAGTTGCTGCAAAGTCTCGCGTAGCTCCAATCAAACAACTGAGTATTCCACGGCTAGAACTTTGCGGAGCCCTTCTGTTGTCTCGGTTACTTGTCGCGGTTCAAAATTCCCTAAACGTGACCTTCGAAAATGTCTTCGCGTGGTGTGACTCAAAGGTCGTTTTATCTTGGCTATCTTCTCCCCCTCGTCGTTGGAACGTTTTCATCGGTAATCGCACATCGGAAGTTCTGAGTACCATCCCCAGAAATCGTTGGTTCCACGTCAGGTCCAATTGCAATCCTGCCGATTGTGCCTCTCGAGGTATCCCACCATCGCAACTTAAAGAACACCCAATTTGGTGGACAGGTCCTGACTGGCTTGGAAAGAGTAGAGACGATTGGCCCAAACAAGGTGATATCGAAGAGGATCCTAGCTGCGTTCATGAGGAAAGGCTGCCTTCGCCCCGGTCATATCATATGACCAATGATGATCACCCGTACGAAACGCTATCAGCCCGAGTTCGCTCTTGGTTTATCTTCGTCAGAGCCGTTGCCAGGATGTCTCGTTTTGCGGCCAACTCCCAACGAAAAGTATTCTTGGGTTCATCGTCCATCTTTTTGACGTCACAGGAACTCAAGGAAGCCAAGACTCAGATCATAAAATGGTTACAAGATCGCTACTTTGGGAATGACATTAAATTCTTCAAGAAGCATGGAGAATTTCCTAGGAACTCTAAGATCGTTGACCTTTCTCCCTTCCTAGACAGCGATATGATTTTGAGGGTAGGGGGAAGAATCGAAAATTCCAATTTAGCCTTTAACGCCAAACACCCAATTATCCTTCCGAAGGGCCACACAATAACTAAGCTCATAGTTCTCGACGCGCATAATCGTTTTCTACATCCGGGTATATCGACGCTGTTTGCTCTTATTCGTCAAGAGTATTGGGTATTAGGTTGCCGAAACATTCTCCGTAAAATCACCCATGAATGTATTCGTTGTTTTCGTCATAGAAAAGCTACAATCACGCAACTAATGGGCGACCTACCTGAGAAAAGGCTCCAAACTAGCCGACCCTTCGCGCACTGCGGTTGTGACTATGCCGGTCCAATAACACTTAAAGTGAAAATCGGTCGAAGATCAGTGTTTTCCAAAGGCTATATATCTCTTTTTGTGTGCCTAGTGACAAAAGCTATCCATTTGGAGTTAGTGAGTGATTTGACCACTGATGCCTTTCTTGCCTCATTCCGTCGTTTTGTTGCACGCCGTGGGAAACCATCTCACGTCTATTCCGACAACGGAACAAACTTTCGTGGATGTGCGCGTTTGCTTTCGGAAATGCATAGACTCGTCTTGTCGGAAAGTCATAACTCGCTCGTAGCTGAATCATTGGCCCGCGACGGTATAACGTGGCATTTTATACCCCCCTCAGCTCCACACTTCGGCGGTTTGTGGGAAGCTGGAGTCAAATCCGTTAAGCAGCATCTTCGTCGGGTAATAGGCAATTACATTCTAAACTTTGAACAATTTTATACACTGCTAACGCAGATTGAGGCCATCCTAAATTCGCGACCATTGTGCCAAATTTCCGACTCCGATTTAGATCCACTAACCCCCGCCCATTTCTTTATAGGTGAATCGTATGCTGCCGTACCAGAACCCAACATAGACATGCCAACCAATCGACTCTCCTGCTGGCAATCACTCCAAGCGAAGATCCAAGGTTACTGGCGACGATGGCAGAGGGAGTATCTGACGTCCTTGCAGCAACGCCCCCGTTGGCAGCAGGTGCAGCCTAATCTAAATATCAACGACCTGGTCGTCATACGGGAGTCAAATCTACCACCTGGAAAATGGGCTCTGGGAAGAGTCACCGAAGTTCACCCTGGCAACGACGGCCTTGTAAGGGTCGTCACCTTAAAGACGGCCGGCGGCACCCTAGTTCGCCCTGTCCACAAACTTGCCAAGCTACCCTTAAGCTGAAACTCCGTTCAGGGCCGGCGGAATGTTTGAGATCGTATTTGTATAACCACGCATCCTGCTTAAAACCAACATAACATTATATCTATCGATTATATTTCGCAAGTTGTTATTGTTTATTTCATTTATTATTGTTATTCTTTATTAACATTATATTGTTAACTTATATAACATTATTTGATTACTATAGCTTCTCTATATAAATTAATTTGTTTGTTACTTTGGTTAAACTTTGTGCATGCACCCTATGTGCATTTCAAATTGTTGTATACAGTTTCTATTTAATGCATGTGCTAAGTAAACCTTATTCGAGCTAAATGTAAACCGTAACAATTGCACTCTTATCATTATCATTTCATGTAATTCTTGTCGCAAACATTATGTATGTATGTAACTTCTCTCTTTAGTACCGCATTAGGTACTTATGTTAAACCGTTTCATATGGCCGAGCTATCGCCAAACATTTTCCTCGGCCACTTGGATCTAAGCAGCGACAGCATCAACACCTAAGTATAATAAATTGGTAAACTTAAAATTTGATCTCTGGGACTTTGATTTGCTCCTGCCACTAGGTGATTTAATAAACATAGTTCGGCGTTGGTTTTTCTACCTGGTTTTCGTGTTCTTGCCTTCGTTCTTTATCAACCAACAGTCTTAAACAAAAGCGCACCTCAGAGGGGGCTTGATCTCAGAATTCATACCTCATTCAAATCAATCATAAATATCCTTAACTAATACTCCTCTGGCTGTTTGGTTGTAAATAAGTCTTTTAGAAATAGATTTTGCCAAGTTTAAAAAAAAGTCTTTTCTAGCGTAGCCTGTCCTTCAATAACATTACATTATTATTGCAACGACATTTGTAATGCATGCATGGCTAAGGGTTTTGGTAGTTTGCTATTTAGAAATACTTTCTTCACTGCCTGTGACATCTGGTTGAATTTATGTACCCTCTACGGAATGCAATTACGTCAATCATCCATAGAATGAATCCTCCACGATGGACACTAAAATAAATTCGTATAATAATCCTTGCATTAAGCAGGAATCCCCATATATCCTGCATGCCAATAATGCCAAAACTAAAACCAAAGGATTTCCTTTAAATGCTCATTCTTTTCGAACGCTGGCCGTATCCACGAAATCCGTTTATTTGCGTTGTGCATATAGTCCTAACAATCCGCCCAATTCAAACAGTAGCTCGTAGCTCTGACCAAAGGGCATCGCGCGTGTAATTTATGGACATTCCAGCAAAACAATGACCTCGATCATTTTTTTGATCCTGCATCCTGTTGTATAGATGCCAAAGCACCCAATATTTGCGTTTAAGTGCGAGCTTTTATGCGATTTTACGCGCGTATTAATCCCATCCGTTTCCTGAACCGAACGCGTCGAGAATTATGGCCTCACTAAGAGTTTGCATTTGACTTCTGTTCGTGTTCGTGATTTACATTCGATTCAATACAACAACGCCCATACGAAGATTAACAGCGCGTTTTGCTTGGCAAATTTACAAAACGACTAGAGTTGATGTCCCCCTTTTCAGCTGTAGGCGCTCTTGGTGTTCGATGAAATCCTTCTGGCTGTGCTTGTGATGTGGTTTTCTGTCGAGGATTAAAATTCACCAACAATATTTTGATTTCGATTTAATGTTAAGATTGTATCTTAAAGCCCTAACCTGGTACCTAAGGATTTTCCCAAGGATATTTAAAAAAAACGAACCACCGAAAAAGCGTTAGTATCGGTGTACCAGGGCTATAGCTTCGACTTGTATTGGTGTATCTGTTTGGTGCAGTGGTATAAAATAGCAATTTCACAGATCGCTGATACGGGAAATTCCCTTTTCCTCGAGTTACACAGGGCATGTGCATGTGCAATCCCTCGATGCATGTTAACTTCAATTTTAAGGAAAATTAATGTACACATGTTCGTGGGTTGGGGTGTTTCTTAAACTTGCTTGCTTTGTACGTTTTTTTTCTTCTATTCTTCCTTGAAAAGGATATGCAAAGCGATTTAGCTCAAGGAGCAAACGCAAATGTAATGGCTTCCTGATAGTTGTGATAGTGTCTGTATTTTTAGATTGGATAAAAAATTGCAGCAACTGAGTGTGTAAGTGCGCCTTCTGGGGTGCATTTGCCTAAGTGCCTGTTGAAATGAATTTATAATTTTTATAAAATTCACAGTGGGTATAAAAAAACTGGTACGATTTAAGGCACTACTTAGCTGTAAATTATGATCGGGTTTGAATAATAATAAATATATTATCCATATGCCATTAACACTGCTGTAATACCCAACTAATACGCACTTCTATTGGCCTCATTATAAATTCAACAGAGCTAAGCAACCATAATCTCGGAATATGATTAGCCTACGACTGTAACATTGGCTTTGTAAAGCTCCTCTCAATTAACATGGGCTTCATGCTAAAATGCTGCTCTAATTCCATTCCATGATAATGTAGGAGGCAACAAAAAAAAAAAAAACAACAACAAATAGCCCAGAGTGGTGCGAATTTAATGATGTTCGCAAAAACGTTATCCATGGTCAATTACACGACGCAATTTAGATAAAATATGTGAATAGATTAAATAGATACTACAAAATAAATATCAATTTAACTTTGTAATGCTTTTTGAACATTATAATGGGTGGGCTTTAACTCAATGAACACTAACGCCAACATTGGGGAGGATAAAACGATGTTTGAGGTTAAATAATTTGTAACTTGACAATAGTTTTAAAGCCAAAGCAATACTCTTTTAAGGTAACCAAGGGGTGGAATCGGCTAAGGTGATCTATGATAAGTGATGTTACAAATCACAAAAATTCGTCTGCTTAACTGTGACCATCACAATTTTCTTGTGACAGCTCCCGATCAATCTCCGTCGAAATCAGCTGGTCACCAGTTTTCAAACTTTCTGGTAAGTTGGTGTTTTCGCCTACCCCTAGGCTGACTACGGCATGTACGAATAAAAATCAGAAAAAAACTAGATTTTTACGTATAATAAGGCGTAACTTGGAAATATCTGCTTTAATTGATAGTTTGCAATTAGGGGCGGTTCAAAAAAATGTCAAAAAATAACAATAACATCAGCATCTTACAATGTGGGATAGTATGGGGTATTCAACGGTCCGGTTACTCAACGGTTACTTCAACGGTTACTCACTGTTTTTATACCCGACCCAGGGTATATTAAGTTTTGTGTATAGTTTGTAACACAGTGAAATAATGACCATAGACCCCTAAGACCTTTTAGAGATATGAATGGGACAGACAGGAGAATCGATTAAGCCATGTCCGTCTGTCTGTCTGTCCTTCTATATGTAAACAACTTTTAGGCCTTAAATTTTCATAGTAGAGAGCTGAAATTTCAATTTCACAATCAGCAACTATTTGCTGATTGTGAACTCAATCTTTCGGTCGCTCCAGCAGAATTTTTTTTAATAGTGAGGAGTAAGTTCATTACCGTAATGGAGAAATTAGTCCAGAGGTTGTACAGTAAATTTGTGGCGGAGGCTCAGCAGTCGCAGCATAGCTTATACTACAGCAGTTTGAATCATTACTCGCAGGACAAAACGTATCTAACAGCCAACAAAACTATAGATATGATAAGTACAATTTTTCGAGCCAGAGGATATCTTCTACCCCTTAACTAAACTACATAACATACCGCATGGGCCTGATCTGGGATCACGGTTGCCAGACTTGGTAGCTTCCTACCAAAACTAGTAGTTTTTTCCGCTTTGGTAGCTTGGTAGCCTTTTCCAGGATTTCGTGGTTTTTCCTTATCCGAACGAAATTCGTAGGTTCATAAAACATTAATAAGACTAGTGTGAGGATTACAATCCACTTAGGCGAATCGTTGGATACCCCTTCCCGATTGACCACTGTCAAGCTCCGAATTGTGTCATAAATCTTGGTTGTTAAATTTCAGTTTCATTTCACTTCAATTGTATTTAGAATTTCTCAGTAAAGAATCTTCTCCCTTAGAAAGGGGCTTGGCATCCACCCCTTCTGAATAACATCGTATTTTTGTTTATATATATATTTTTTTTAAACTGGCAACACTGTATCTTCATATTGCCTATTTGACAGTGGAAACTTTATTTAGGATAAGTAAGTTTTGCCATTTAACTATACATAAAATTTTCGCAAGAACAGCGACTGCGAATGGCTCGATATAAAGACCGAAAAAACGATTTATCTTCATCATTATTTTCAACGCAGATGTATATATCCCTGGTGGCCAGCATAACTAAGCAGTTTTTCAGGCTGAAGTCTTTGCCTTCAAATACTGTGTCAGAACAAATCTATGGAACAATATTAATTTTTTCGGATAGCAAAGTAGATCTCAAGACACCTAACTCGCACCTATCATAAAATTCAAGCTTGCTCTGGGAACCTTCGTGACCCCCGACGACGAATAAGCAGACTCTTCACTTAATGTCAGTGTAATTACACCACTCATGGGGCCAGAACCGTTTTGTTCTGAATCTTCAAGAGCTTCTGGACATTCTGGACAGTATTGCTATTACAAAATACTTTTCCAGATCTGTCTAAGGAGTATTAAACTGGATCAACGCGGATAAGGTTAACCTAAAAAACCCACTGGAATTTTCAACGGCCGTTACAAATTGAAGAAGCATTTTCATTTTATAGGCCTCTCACTGGACCTTACATGCTGACTTTTTCTAGAGAGCGATGAATCCTCTTGTCAAGTAGCCATGAATTTCCCGGCAATTCTTCGTCTTAGAAAGAATATCGTCGGTGAAGAAATTATTCCATCGTCAACCTAAGCCGATATCCTTAGAGGAAAGACTCTTGTCGTCCTGACTGCCTCGGGGGTGAAAATTTGGCTCTAGGATTTCATAGGCACAATATGTTTTTTTTTTTGTTTTAGAAACCACAGTGTCAGAGCCCCTGGCTTAAGGCTTTACCAATGAACTCCATCTCCTAGCGATCTTAAGATTAGACACAAAAAGGGCAGGAAAGGGTATGGAAAACAAAAAGTAATGGAAATCATAACATAAATGGGAAGTGGAATGGGAATAGGACATATCGCCGTTCTCTACAGACGGACCGAAGCTATTACATACGCAAGGTTTATATAAAATGTTTTCTCTTATAGATTAACTTCATAAGGTAAAGCTTAGGGTGCCCTTTGACCAACTTAAGCTGTTGCCTTTGGCTGCCAGCAATTTTCCTCAGCCTTAAGGGCTTATTGTAATTCTTGTGGAATTACAATACTTTAGAAAGTATGTATAAAATTTAATATCGTTGCTTCATTGCATTGTATTAAGAAATAATTGCAAGAGAATAAGCTAAATTTAAATAAGATTACTGAATCGTAAATTTACAGGACACCGTATGCAGTTCAAGTATTAGCACATGACCCAAACACGATTCATTGAAGCCTCGTTCAATCCAAGCTGAATTTAGTTGTTCCTGCTTGAAGACATATAATCTTAAAAGCCCTCTAACAAATTTATGCAATCCAATTAGATGCAGTAACCAAACGTAAACCAGACTTATCGCCTGACAACTACAAATATATTGAGAGTCTATTTGCAACCAAATATCCAAAAGATAGCAAACCTACTTGAAACAAGTCCTTGGTTCCCTTTAGCTACGTATATAAAAGGGTGAAAACTTATGCGACCATACGTATGGGGATCATTGAATTCAATTCATAGAAGAAGAAACAAGCATGTGTCCTTTTTGAATATACAGGAATTCTCCCCCAACAATTTTAAAGTGCATAACATCAACAAAAAAATCCCAAATACCCAACATCAGTAAATATGTCAGATGCATTCATAGCACACACCTCCAGGGAAGATGCACAAAAAAATGTTCGCAAACCACCGACAACGACTAGAAGGATGACTCAATTGGTAAAATTTCTTCCTCAAGTGCTTCGCTGCCAGCACCGGTCCTTTAGTTATATGCATTTGAAAAAGCATAAAGCACTTTACCTTTGGGCTTAGAGGTTATTTGAATTTTCCTTCCAAAAAAAAGCGAATGAGCATACCTAACTCTGTATGAACGTCCTTTCGAGTTGCAACTTGTTTGGGCTTAAAAAAAGGCATACCTATACATACCAGCGGCAACAACGTCCGAATTTTAATGCCAGGCAAGAAAAACATACAAACAAAAAGACCGTCTGAAATAACAGGGTATAAGTCCCTAAATAAATCTACATATAAATATCGGGATTATCTCCCATGTACAATGCAAAGTTTTTGCTTCATAACATACCACAGAACTTTTTTCTTGTTGTTGTTGCTTGTATCCTTTTTTCAATGTGTTGTAAGTTGGTAGATATATCTGCACTCCTTCGTTTCGATTGCAATCTTTAAGTGGAAACTAGCTACACTCCTGAAGACGAAAGAGTCCGAAAACCAAGTTCCGGAAAGGTGTGAAAAGTGCTTAGTGCACAGTTGCAAATTATATTCAATTGCATATTACCATTTAGATAGGTGCAATGTAGTCCTTGTTTGCCGTCATTTCTTTTTCCCCGGTTGTTGTTGAAGGAGGAATTAAATTGAATTTCAAGAAGTTGTTAGCTTTGAAAAGGGCTGTGAATGAAAACAAGGGTGCACAAGAACTTGCCATACAATTTGCAATTTGTAAAGTAAGTGTTGTTCTAGCTTACTTCTCGAGAGTTTTGTGTAGAGTTTTTGCAGTCATTAAAATGAATTCTGGATTAAGGTACCCGACAATTTGGTCATGTCATGGAATTTTTTTTCATTTATGATGGAGTGTGTAGGTTTAGAAAAAAGCCAAAACGTTTGAGTTATGTACTGCAAACAGGTGAGCAGCAGTGAAACTTTGAACAAGTTATCAAAGAAGGAAAAAAAAATCAAAGATATGGCCACTCTTTTAAAATTTTGCGTATAAATGTTTTAGTCATCCATTTAATAATCTTATTCCTTTTAGTTTGACAGTGTGATAACTAAGTGATAATAGCTGCCCATTTAGACTGCCGGTTTGTTGTATTCGATGGATGCCGGTTTGTTGTATTCGATGTTGTATTCGATGGACCTCAGGTTTCGAGAGTGATTTTTGGACTACCGAAAAAAGTTGTCATACCCTACAATCGGTTCTATTTTAGTCTTTTTGATACTGTGTTTGGCTTACGACTGCCTTACCAAATCAATCATAGCCTAAACAGCAATTATTCTCAGAAGTCATGGAAAACGTCAAGAAAAGTCGTCTGCTGACCTTATATCACCTATCCCTTATTTTTGGCCCTTTGTCTGAATATGTTTTCCGGATAGAGAGTAGCTTTAAAATTTTTGAGCTCTAAGACCAAAAATAATCCTTTGGATGTGTAATGCGTCGTTAGACCAATACTAACGTATGGGCGTTTAGTCTGATGGCAAGATGACAATAATACAGAGAGCTGCATGCACTGGCATGCCATCTCCAATGAAAACAACACCAACCTCAGGCCTGGAGGCGATTCTCAATCTGCTACCCATCGACCTTTATATGCAAGAATCTGCTGCCAAATTCGCTTTGAGGCTTTGTCTGTTACCTGAATCCGAACTAATTTGCGCATGCGGAGTTTATACGCAGTCTTATAGGAATCGATACCTCCACCGAATACCTTACTAGTCAATATAATTGACTTCGAAACGCTTTTCAACTGCAATTTTTCTAAAAGGGATTAGTGGGAATTGGTGGAACTGCTACCAAGTTTATCAAATGCCACGTATAATTGGCACGGGTTCAGGTCTTTACCCTGACGAGTCACATAAAGAAAAATCTATAAGGTTCCCATCTTTCGCAGCGTGCTTGAAGCCGAGCATTGACTTTTAGCTGGCATCTAGCCTACTGTCAATAAGGGCAATACCATAGGATGATATCACCGTATACACACCTATAGGCAGCTGCAAAGGCAATATCTGCCATTGAAATCAGATTCAACTTACAGCACAAAGACTCAGCAAAGTTCCTGACCATCATGGGCGTACGCAACTGCTGCCCTGCAAACAGGCGGTGTGAAATTTCAGGCAAATGTGGCCTTAATATATTGAGTTTCATGCTTATGAAGAGTGACATGAAGACTCTGTCGTTATTCATATGTATACTTATTGGTCATAAATAACAATCTTCTGCGACCTTCATGCTATGAGGTTAAAAAAAAAATAAAAATAGAGTGGCGCAACAGCTCGAGGTGAACCAGGGCCAACTTCTCAACAATGTATGCTGGTGTGTTAATTTCTTTTTACATACAAAGGGACCTACAATTTTTTGCCAATCCAAACGGCACTTTGAGAAGTTTTTCAAGACAAATGATACTCTCGGAGGGCTTGTCAGACCCCCGCGGAGGTGGGGACCGTGAAAAAGAACAAGTCTTTTTTTTTTAGGTGACGATGGCAGGATTCGAACCCAGACCTCTGGCGTATTAAGCACACACACTATGAGGTAAAAGCTCCACATTAAATGACAACATCTGAAGAGGATGTGCTGACACGCATTGCTGCTGGGGTACACTTCACTTTCTGTGTCACTGTCCCACTCTTAGTCCGTTGGGGAAAATAACTGTAGGAGGCTACTTCTTCTAAACTAATAAGATGGGTGGACAGTTGTGGTTCGTGTTTCAACCCTCACAAAACTGAACTTGTTATCTTCACCGAGGAAAAACAAAATTCTACACATCGATCCTCCCTCAATCAAAGGCATAATTAATAATCTGCGCCGAAGTCAAATACCTATATTTTATTTTAGACAAAAACTAAGCTGGAAATCTAACATACAGAAAAAAGCAAAAAGAAAAAACCATTGGAAATAAATGGTGACTTTAACCCTGAACGGTATTGATGTATTTCAAGAATGGTTTTGTGAACTGTCTTGTAAAAAGCGGTAAACTGTGACAAGCTAAGCAAGGTCCAAAAATCAGATTGCGTATGTTTGAGCGGAGCACTTTGCACCGCTGCCTTAACAGCACTGGACATACTGTTTCATCTAATTCCCCTCAACATCTTCAGTAGATAAACTGTTTCAATCACGGCTACTGAAAGCATTCTCTCAGTGGACCGATAGGGAGATCGGCCATACCGCTATGTTGCAGGATCCCTCTTAGAAACATAGACTTCACCATACTTCAACTACGTTTGATAAAACCTTTCAGACAACCATCCTCCTAGATCCCCTTTCGATGATTTTGCTCCTCTGGGATGAAAATCGATCCACTTTTTCAACGGTGGATCAAAGACAAATGATGGGGTAGGTGAGGGCATCTTCTCTGTGATAGACTGATACTTTGTCTCTCTTTGGCACCTGAGTAGCAAAGCCCTCTCTCGAGCAACCAAAGTGTCCATTTGTCATCCCAGTCATGCTTTATGGTGCAAAAGCATGGACCCTGTCAAAGGCGGATGAAGATGCTTTAGATTGCTTCGAGAGGAAAATTATTCGGGTGATATTTGATCCCATCTGCATAGACGGAGAAATGAGCAGGAGATACAACACCGAATTGTACGGGCTGTATAGAGACAGTGACCTGGCTAAAGAGTTAATATACAATGACTGTGATAGCTGGGTTAACTAGAGCGGATGGACACCAACACCCTGACCCAAAAATCTTTGGATCCGCACCATAGGCGAAGCGCAGTAGATGACCACAGAAACGCAAGCAAGCAGAAGGGGATCTCAGCCAACTTCGCGTACAAAACTGAAGACGGCTAGAAATAGACCTGGCTGATGAAGTTTTTTGGTTGAGGCCAAGGTCCACCCTGGACTGTGGCGCCACCTTAAGTAAAACAAGTAAGATCTTAAACGCTTAAAAGAGTTTGATCGTTTTTAAGAGCTCGCACATCAGTGCTACAATCGGTGTCATTGCATAGAGCAATGTCTAAAAGGCAAGCATGCAACAAGGCTTGCTATTTATTCTAATGACTTTTGCAGAAGCTGCATAGATGAGGAGGAAGAAAAGAGCACTGGTAAATTTCTCTACACATGCCCCACTCTCTCTAAGAAATGAAATTTTGATGATGAGGAGGAAGAAAAGAGTACTGTTAAATTTCTCTACACATGCCCCACTCTCTCCAAGAAGTGAAATTTTCACCTTGGAGCTTTCCTTTAATGATCGTAGCGACCTAAGCACGACCAATGAAAAGTGTCTCTCATGCTTCATTAGTAGCTTAAAATGGTTCTACGAGTAAGCGAATACTTTTCTAGGGCCATCACTCTGTTCCACAATACCATACGTCTTAGTGTGCAAATTGCTTCGGATCCGACCGCCACTTCACTGTAACCTAATTTCAACACACAACTATTAAATTCTAAAATAAGAAGGCTCCAAGATATGTCCTGGTTTTTGACGAAACCTTGAAGCAACTACTTCTCTAAGACTTTTATATCATCCAAGGCAATGAAAATTTGACGAAGTCATAATGGTTTCCAACCGGTAAAATGTGATCTTCTGATTATGCAGAAGGCTTATATTGTCCTGGAGGTGCGGAATACAGAATGTGTTTACAGTATTGGCAGTATTAGTAGGTCTTTTCACTGGATAGCAACTTACTTAAGACGATTAACATAACAGAAATGTGAACTATTTGTTTTGTTAACTTCCAAAAAGCAATTATGCTTTTAAGCAAAAAACAAACGTTCTACTACACAACATGTTATGACGTTCTACAAGTGCCGATAGTTCCCCTAAGGTCTCTCATAAGTCATAACCGACCTAGATTGAGTTATGACCTATTGAGCGGCAAACTATGCATCAATAGTTTGTAACACAGTGAAATAATGACCGTGGACCCCTAAGATCTTTTAGAAATATGAATATACTTAAAGGAGAATCGATAAAGAAATGTCCGTCCGTCCGTATGTAAACAACTTTTAGGCCTTAAATTTAAAGCTAGAGAGCTTAAAAATGATATACGGACTGGAAGTCGATGGGACCAGATAATGCTTGAAAATTCGTTGAATCCGCCGACAGACACGCCCAGTACAGACAGGCCTATATGTACGACCATCTCTAATTTAAAAAAATATTTTTTTTTTATAGCATGTGGCACTGCTTTGTAATTGCCTTTGAGGCGGCAGAAAAAGTTTAGCGTTTACATTGACCACGCCCACTGGTCAATGTAAACGCTAAATGTAAACGCTCGATCCTTCAGATCAAGTATGAAAATTAGTTGAATCCGCCTACAGACATGCCCCCTGGCTTGGATGTGTGACTATTACTAATTTTCAAAATACTTTTTTCAGTTTTTAGCTTTTAACAATAGTACTAGATTTTTGGTTTGTGACATTCTTCTAATTGTCTTTGACGTAGCAGGAAAAGTTACGAAAAGTTACGGATACATATAGTTTTAAGGATGTACATAAAGTAAATAAAATATATGCCTCCGTCCGCTATTCTGGGCGTTGCTTTAAAAAAGGGATTTTTTGTAGAGGCGAAGTTTTAGTCCAAAATGTATGCAACCATAAAGAATTTATTTATATTTTTATATTTTTATTTCCCGTCCAGTTCTTGGAGCCGTGGCAGTTTCTTTTTTTTAGGTGGGGTAGAATATTTTGCAATCAGTCACAGGCGGACACAAGTTTTTAAATAAACACTGTTGTACCTTCCCACCTGTTTTTATTTATTTTTTTAAGGCATGTAAAATCATGTTTCCACCGGGCACTAATTCGCGATTAATATAAATTTTTATCAAATCCTCTACAAATCACCTATTCACCCTAATCACAAACCTCTTTCTGCACCTTTGTTTGACAATCAAAAAAGGAATCTGAAACTGTCTCTGTACGACAGAACTGTCACAAATGCGTTTTCTATTGTGAATTTTACAGTGAAAATTGTTTTTTGCATGCCACTCTTTTTTGAGAGCTAAAATTACAGAAACAGAGTTTTCGTGTCAAATCAATCCTATATTTTTCCGGTGGAGCCACTTTGGGATTTATTTTTAATCGTCTCACGCTAATCCTCTTTTAACTGCCGGTGGAGACATATTAGAACTTAAACAAAATAAATCACTCGGAAGTTCGTTAACACAAGTAAAAGTAGCCGTAAATATATGGGCAGCATTTTAAAGCCTTATAAGCAAGATTCAATTTTGAATCTTAACAAAATTCTTTACACATTGTTTTTCATCTAAGAGAACAGTCTGTCTCAGAACGCTTCTGTTTCATGCCCTTCACCTTTCTTGTTTTGAGTACTGTCATTTTACCTTTTTCCATTTCCCTACGATATGAACTATCATCAAGTAGACCGTCCTTGCTTGTTTCTATTTTATATTTGCATTGGCAGACAATATTGGCTGCAAATCGATTTTATGTTACGTATACGCCCTGTGGTCCCACACATTTTCACACAGTTCACTCTAATTACATTCTGACAATACCTACATGTACGGATATATTTTTTTTGTTCATTTTATTTGTAATTAAAGGAAGAAGGAAAGCTAGCAATACCAAAACAGGAGCAAAAAATCCCTCGGCATTGACAATATTTATATTTTGCGCTCCAATACATCTCTCGCAAACGCAACTATGGACGACCCTGTAGCCCACTACCATTTGCTCCCCGCGTTCGGGTTGCGATGAAAGTGGTTAAGGTATCCATGCAAATTGGAGACTGCTGCATAGCATGCCAGAGTGTGGAAATCGAACAGCAATTTCATTTACATACATAATATCAATTGGACACAATATTGTTATCCTGTCGGGGAGGTTTCACTTTTAGTATGTGAAATAAAGGAGAATAAGTTCTCCACTGACAGGCTTATAATTGGTTTTTATGTGTTAAACTAATATCAGGAAAGCTTACATATTTTTCAACATGAAACGTTTTTTCTTTTATAAAATGTTATACACGATTTACACAGCTGTGGCTAATTGTAATTTTATATATTTTTTGGCTATGGCTGGTGTATTTTATCTTGGTGTCAACGATTTACCACATTTTACAATTATTTAGTGTGATTACATGGAAACAATGTCTATCTATACGCTTAGGGCTCTTTATGTCGGTATGCTGACGCCAGGACCGAAGCGCGGTTTGTAAATGAGTAGCTTATTTTCTTTATAGAGCAATTTAAATAATTAAGCAATTCATATGGCAACCGTAATGGAATGATTATAGAGCTAATGCTATTTAGAAAATTAAACAAATTATATTGTCATGCAGATAAAAAAATTCATAGGTGTTGTTGCCAGGAATAAATTTATGGGTTAAGCTTTTTATTTGTTGAAATATATTGGAATTATTCACACATAAGAATGTCTTGTAATTTGCTATTTAAATTTTTGGGCAACCCGCTCAGTACCTAACTCTATTTTCTCCCTTTTTACTACTTACGTACTCTAAAATTTCTGTGTTTAATGCTCAAATTACAAAATGTGTGCTAATTCTGTCTATTCACTTCCCCACACTTTTGACTAAAAGGTTAACATGTGTTTTATTCCAGGGATAAGCGATCGCCACTTTTGTTTAAGAATATGAAACTGTTTGACGACCCAACCTCTACTACAATATTTATACTTGCATTTTCATTATCAAACATTTTATTAAGAACTCATTACGCATATCACCGTTTTGCAATTCAGATTAATTGCAATATTTTCATGCACTATAAATTCATCCTTCTTCTTCTGCATCCCCGCACAGAACTGTCATAATTTTGAAAATATCAAATTTATTTGAACGTTACAAAACAGCCCTTCCAACGCCGGGTATAAGCAATGAATTTTCCAGCCAACAAAATTACATAACTTTCCCTAACGCATAAGCCACACCAACAAGGTTCTATACTACACTAAGGGAATGCCATAGAAGTTGCCGTCATTGCAGGCATCAATTTAAAATGTCATTCGCCTCGTTACTGCAGCAAAATCTGAACGCAAAAATTATTGACAATTTGCTCGATCCATTTCACATGGTATAACCGAGAGTTCCTTCATGCAGGATGCCAGAATGCGCCTGGCCTGTTTGGATGACACTGACGCATGTAACCAAAGGATACGAGGGTCGCCCGCCTCATCCCCTTGGTAAGATGCCGCTTTGGACATGTGAAAAATGCAAAACCCCTAAACGACAATTGCACCCACCGCAACGATATCGATATGTCAACCATGATTCGATTTACAATCGTTTTCGCACATTTAACTATGCAATTCGGAGTTTTTTTTTTGATGTTATTGCATCGTCGTCGTCAGTCAGTCCACATGACATAGCAGTGGGTTGCATGGCGAATTTTTCGCATAAGGACATCGAAAATCGTCAACAGTAGTCCGTAATCGCTTATCAGAGTGCGGGGAATGGTTTTCAAAGGATATATGGATGATAAGTGCTCTATGAACCGAATGCGACAGAAATGACGGCGACAGAAGTTGTGTACATTCTTCGCCTTGGTACAATTTATAGTTAGAGTTGTAACGAGAAAGGTTTTAGCGCGCAGGATGTGATCGTTATTCCGATTTATGGTTGCAGTCCAAAAAGAGATGAAAATTGAAATCGGAATGAAATATGCAATCTAATAAGTGAGGAAATATTTTATGATCGGTTATCCAAATCATGTTATGTCCATTGGCCTTATTTAGAGTATCGAATAGAGTTTGCATTTTGTAAGATTTTTTTCGAAGAAAAGAACTGTTTTCCTTTTTTTTTCAGATGATGTTTAGTAACAATCCGTAAAACAGAATCTATGTTTCCTAAAAACGAATTTCTTCTCTCCACTCCCTTAGTGATTGAACGTTTATAATGTATTGATTGTAATTATATTTTTCTTTAGTTTGTTGCATAGACTTTATTTATTTTATTTACTTGAATTAATTTACTTTATGGTTTGGCTTGAGGCCATCTACCAGATTGACAACCAAGCTTGGTAAAAAGCGGTTTTCAAAAATCGCCTTCCGAAATGCGGGCTCTATAGCGGGTTACAGTGATAGCCAAGACTGTCATTCAATAGGTTGATTATACCTTACCTAAGCTCAGTAAAATTTTAACTATAGAACTCGGTTATTTCTACATAAATATTAAGCTTAATGTTCTTGATATTGAATAAAAATTTGGAATAAAATGCATTTGAAAAACTATTTTTTGAATCTATGCCACGCTCACTACGAGAGGTTTGCTTAAGCTGAAAATTCAGCTTCAACAAAAAAACTTGTCACCCCGCTTATAGGAAACGTCAATATGACCCCAGAATATATCGGCAGGCCCCCGGTTTTGGATTAGTTCGTGATGGAGTCCAATTAAATATCTTTACAGTTGTGCGATCCATGAATTAGGCATCTTCGACTCTTTCGCAACTTTCCCTTGAATATGGAAATACCAATTGCTCAATTTTTTGGAGATAGGTTCTTTTATGTGGAGTCTTCCCAGGTTCTCCATATTATTTCTAGGTTTGAAGAATTTTTATATCTGTAGCCGTTGATTTGCTCCCAAATATTTTCAATACGCTGTCCAAAATTATGTTAGTGCAGGACGCACAACAGTGTTGTAGAGCCTTCATTAAGGGGGCATTTTTTAGGCACAGAAGATAACGAAGTTTTCTCGTCACTTTATGCACCCTTCGGTTATGTGCTGATTGACGCCGCGTTATAACAGTTTGCTTTACTGTTGATCACTGATCGCATGGTACTTAAACTTTTCACACTTGTAAAGCACATTTCAATTCAATTCGTTCGGAGAATGGGCTGCATAGATACTCTGCCTTCTTTTGACTAATAAGATACCCTTTCCTCTTCAAAACATCCACCCATATTATAAAACGCTCGTTGCAGGCAAGTGGGTTATTCTATTAGGATGGCCCCATCGTCACCGAACAACAACTGGCTAACTTAAGGGTCTGTCAAACGATTAAGGACTACAATGAAAAGCGAACGATCTTCGACACTTCCCTGGTGACACTTCCCATCAACTTTAATTTGATACTCCTCATTTACTCCGGAAGGAAATCTTATTCTTATCTTTGCTCCATCATATATGCCCATCGAAAGCTTTTTCACAATCAACCATCACCATATGTACATTTTTTAATGCAACACGATGTTTTATCCCATTATAATCCTTATACTTTGAATTGCATGAATTACATGAAGGTCGTGAGCCATCTGTACCCGCTGTCTTCAACTTTTTTTTCCAGAACTCTGAGGGTATCCGATCCAGCCAAAACTTAAGCGCCTTTCCAATCTCTTTGATTGTGATAGAGCGATGTCTAGTACTTCTTCCTAGTTGAGAGTGGTTTCTACTGGGAAGTGTTGTCTTGGAAACTGTTAATTCAAAAGTCCCTCACAATACTGCCACCATCTGTCGGGAATTCTTTCGTTATCCACGAGAAGCTGGCCGTGAGTTTTTGTCATGAACTTTGGAAAGTCGAGCGAATTTTCCAGGCATTTCCCCTCCTCGTTGACCCGTGGTTTTAAGGAACTGTGAGTCAAATGATAGTCAATCCGGGCCTCATTCCCAGCACTGCTGAAAGTGATCAGGGCTTGCTTTCCCTAATGTATAAAACACGGTAGGACCGTTCGACTTGCAAAGCACTAGAGCCTATATTAAGACTTTGCCTAAAGAAAGTCTGATGAATCCTCTCTTCACATCTCTCGAAATGTTGATAGTCCTTGCCAAGGATATTCTTTCTTCATCTCAGTAAGAACAATCTTGTTAAGAAAATTATAAAAACGACAAACATGGTCGAAAACCTTTAAGAAAAAAATTATCGCCTCTTTGAGGGCTGTTTTTTAAGTACACTTTTCACTTTTTTCAATTAAAGTAAAGGTAAACAAGTGGGAAAGTGCAACAGCGCGTGCTTAAAAACTTAAGTCTGTCTGCGACGGATTGCAAAATACCCCACAGAAAAAAGAAACTCACCTAGCATTCAAAATATAATTTTTTTAATGCCATACGCTAGGTGATTGCATACATTTTGGACTTAAACCCCGCTGAAAAACTAAAAAACATTTTGACTAAACAATCACTTTTTTTGTAGAGCGACGCTCAAAAAACTGGGCGGTGACATATACATTGTACATACTATATGTACAGAAAAGTTTGTTATTATTATTATTATTATTACTATTTTTAAAAAAGTATTTGAAAAAATTAGAGGTAACCGCACATACGGGTCTATAGTGGCGTGTCTTTGGGTGGATTTCAATAACTTTAAAACTTCATCTGAAAAGGAAAATTTTCGGCAGAACCTCCAAATTTGAACTCTATAGCTCAAAATTTAAGGCTTAAAAGTTGTTACATACTGACGGACGGGCGGACGACTTAATTGATTCTTCTGTCGGCCTCGATCATATCTTTAAAAGGTCTTGGGAGTCTAACGGAGATTATTTGACTACGTTACGAGCTAAACATTACACTTAAATATACTCTGGGTATGGTATTAAAAGAGACCGGCAGGAAGGTTCCAGGGAGACCCCTACTTGAGACTTTCTTAATTGGCTCGAGAACTTCATCAGTGAATGTTCTTTTTCAAAGACTGAAGTTTCAAAACCCCAAAAAGGTTATATGCCGTTTATAATCTTACCAAATCTAATGGACATTTTATTGGTCTCTGCAATGTCCCTCTTTTTATACCTGACCCAGGGTATATGTATTTTAACGCGTAGCTTATAGTACAGTGACAAGTGAATTGATCAAACCATGTTGCACAGAAAAAGTGCAAAAATTGGTTAAATCCGCCAACCCCCACGCGGACCACTGCTTCAATGTGCGACTACCTCTTTTCCACATTTTCTTTCTATATGCCTTTTGGTGAAAATAAAAAAGTCGTAAAAACTTAAATTTTAAACTTTCTTAAGACAAAAATTAGACCGCCCACGCCGTTGGATATTTAAAAACCCGATTTCTCGAAAAATTCCCTCCAAATCGAAAAAAATTGTATGCGAAATATTAAAGACATTACAAACATTTGCTAAGTTTGTTTTGAACAAAGTTTTGATTTCCGTTTTTAGGAAAAAATTGTGTTATTCAGAAATAATTTTTGCTTTTAACGCACTTCCTCACTATTCTAATGAAATAACATTTAATTGATTTTAACTTCAGCCCACGCCCATTTTTGGGCGTGACCAATTCATATTGTGAATTTGGGCCAAATAACTTTAAGATTTGGTGTTACACGGTAAATAGGGTCGGGTATATATTTAGGAGTTCCTTACAGACGAACTCTTGCACTATGCATCTTTATGCACGAAGACCTTTCCGATATCAAGCTGTCAATGTCGTCTGATAGCGCGTGAAAGCGCGAAACCTTGTGTAAATCCTCTTTTTCAAATCAAAGGACTGGGTGAGGTCCTCACTGAATTAGATCGAACACTTTTCCGTCGTTGCACAAACGCGTTTAACAGGGATGTCAAAATCTGATACTCTCTTAAAAGTTAGTCTCTACAGATGCTGTTATGTGCGTCTTCGACATCGATGAAAAGTAGGCATCGATTTAGAATTCCTGATTTTTTTTTTAAAGAAAAAAGTCCAGGAGCACGAACATAAATTGTCCGCGCCAATTGTCTACGCAACTGCCTAGGAATCGATGTAATTCGAACTTAAGGGTTGCTTAAGGTTACTGGTCAAGAAAATCATTTAACTTTCTTTTGCAAGAAATTTTAAGAGCTCTACTTTGGTGATACTCCAGAATAACTTGATACTTTGAGATGGAGACCTCTGACTTATTAAAGGCGATGCACGATATCAAACTTTGTTCCAAAATTCAGTTTTGCGCGACTTTTATAAAAGTTCAGCCGTGTTTCGTCTTATTTTACTGGATCTAACTTTTTTACACGTACAGACGGACAGAGTTTAGTCGAGCCTTCTGAGGGTGTTGATCATATTCCTAAATATATAACACCGTAGACTCGGTGACTAGTTCACTGTGCTACAAACCATATTTAAAAAAATATATGGGTAACTTCGGCGGGGTATACAAACTACAAAACCTTCAATTTTGTGGAGTTATATAATTTTTTTTAGTGGAGTCAATATGTAAAATCCGATCATGTCTATTAAGTTTCTCTGAGGTAGTTTTTGGTTTCTTAGATTTGAGTTATTTTTGTGACTGGAAGTCAATCCAATAAAATCTTTAGTGGCTCTCAGATTGGTAAGTTCTTTCAGGAGTTTATTATGGAGGATATTATCAAGCTTCATGCCAAAATTCGGCTTTCCAGGCTTTAAGCTTTTTCCGAAGTTTGGCTTTGTTTTTTGTCTAAGCTTACTGCAAAATAAAAGTAGTTAAAATATTTGTTTAGCTGAAAGACTCAAATCGGAACAATTCATTTAATTGTAGATACGTCTCGTACAGGTACACAAAGAAGAGATGAAACTCTTAATTTACCAGAATTTAATTATTGACCAAAAACCGTAGGAAACTTTTCGATTTTATATAAAGTCTAATAATTGATTTTATAATTGTTCTTCTAAATATTTAAACTAAAATACAAAAACACACAGCCTGTTCGCAGAATTTATGCAAAATGAATGCATGTGCCTTGGCTTAATTGAACATACACACACGTGTGTGTCCTTTTAAACAATGCCAACGGATTTGGTGGGTATTTCCGGCATGAATGTTCTCCTCGTCGATTATTTAAATTGAATAAATTTCATTATTAAAACTGATTTATTGTAGTGAATTTTTGAATTTACATCGCGTGTTGTTACAATAAATCAAATTTATTTATTGAATTTGTGTACACTAGCGCTAGAGGGTATTGTGCGAGTGTAGTCCTTTGCGCCAGTATGGTGCGTGGTAACTTAATGAGGGTGAATTTAACGGCAACAAAACCAGATAACATGACAGACGCACTTGCATGCCACACATACACAACACACAAGGATGTGTGTTCTTTTTTTTGCTTCGATAAACAAATTGCAATCGATTAATTTATTTCTTTTTAAATATTAATTGCAGTTAAATATTTACCAATACAAGGCTTTGTCAAGTAAGTTCTTGTTTAAATTATTTTGCTTTTGAAGGGAGGATCGTTTATTAAAATCAGATAAGCTATAAAAATTGTTGGGTGCATAAAAAAATTGTATTTGAATATGTTTTACAAATTAAATACATTATATTAATAATTAAAAAGCTATCATTGCACAGACCCACGAAAGTCATTCAAAAATTGTGGGTTGTTCGAGTTCACCTTTTGCTATGCATCATTTTGTGTCCTTAAGGTTTTCCTTAAGGTGTCCTTAAACTTTTCAACTTTTATTTGGCCGCAGGTAAGTGGCTATCAAAATCTCTTTCGAATGTTCCTAGACAAAATCCACTTCTTCCGAATCCTCATTCTCCCTCCACAGCTGAATTCGAAAGTAATAGGCCTATTCAAATGGCAAATAAATGCGAAATGAAAAATTCTAAGAAAAAAAAAGGAAAATCCCACCAAGACCGGATGAATTTTTCAATTTAGACGCACAATTTTCATGCGCACAGGTATATAAGAAATCCTTATAATTTCATATTTATTCACAGATTTGCCAGAGGTAGTCTGGTAGAATTCCTTATCCTCCAGTAAAGAATACCCACAGTCAAGGACCCATCTAGCCGAGGGCACTCTCATACACTTTTCAGTCAAAACAAGTTCACGTAAAGCTAATAACACACCGTACCGTCATCCTGCAGGCTCCGGATCTATATGCCAACCATAAAGTGAAAATTATTTAAGAAAATAACGGAAAGCCGGAGCTGGCTATATCAAGTTTATCCCAAGCCTCCATCTGAATCTTATGCCCTCAATCGATGTTCGGCGCTGTCAGCGATTCTGATTTTGCAGTTTAACTCCCTCTGGGGGTCGCTTTCATCATATTAAGAGAACAGTGTTCGGGCGCGTGTACAACACAATGTCTTGTTAGCTTTTCTCCCATCGTTGCAGGGTTTATCGTAGATGTGTTTTTGGGAACCCTCCCAAAAAAAGAAACATAAACACATGAAAAAACAGATAAAAACATTGGAATTTATGAAATTTCAAAGTTATATCGTGTGCGCGTTTGTTTCGCTTTTATTAATCGTAAAATGTAAATTTATCAGCACACACATGTGTGATGATAAGGGTTCGCTATAGTCATCTACTTTGGGCTTATATTGTTATTCGTGTGTCTATGTTTAGTTTAGTCGTGTTTTTCTTTTGTTTGTGTTTTTGTTCTCTTTTCGAGGACGAAAAATTCGACTCTAGGATGAAGAGGATCTGAGAGTCGATGAAGCTTTATAAAAAAAAACTTTAATGCTGCTGTGTTGGCAATCTTTTGCTTGATTAAATTAAATTGCCAAAAAAGCTCACTCGTTCTCACATTTCCTTAATTTCTTTTGTTTTAAAAGCAAAGAAGGCGCCATGCAACACTAGCGTAGGAGAAGAAGGTCTGCTTCCACATGCGACCTGTATAATCTTGAGTACAAATTTGCTATTCTAGGGACTAAATTTTACTTAGTTAAGGCTTTAAGGTTATAACTATAAGTAAAATAGCAGTCATGTAAGACTCTGTGAAATTAACGCAAAAAAAAAACTATAAAATGGATTCATGAAGAAGCTGGAAAATAATCAACGAAACGTTGGGTTGAAGGAAGTATGGAATTTTTTTTTTGACCAAAAAGGCCTTAAATTAGCAACAAAACTGTGTAGGTATTTTGCAAAAAAAAAACTTGCAAGGCTTAGTCTTCTCTTTTTCCTTTAGAAAAAGGGCTCACAATTTTGTGCTGAGAGATAATGGAAAAACTTATTTAGGACTATACTTCCGCCCTTAATAAGGCTATCGTTCATTTTGTCTAAAATTTGACAACTAACTTTATCAGTCTAACTTCGTTTTTATTCGATTCTTATATTACACCCGATTTATAAGTCTCCAGAGTGAGGATCTAATGCATTGTAAAGTTTATGTTAAGTGTTTAACGCCACGACACATTCAACATCTTAAACTTTTCCAAAAGTGGGCATTATGTAAGTCCGTTGGTTGACATGACTGGGGGATCACCGATGTCGGAAAAGGACGTCCAAACAACAATAAGGACTATGCGCGTGTCGAACAAAACAAAAACAAGGTCATTTAGACAAGGGCTTTATGGAAAGGTACTCTATGAATGGAACTACCCCGCCAGGCACTAGAGGAAGGCCTAAGCATTCATGGGTCACTGGGTCACACAAATGCAACGACAACAGCGTTATTTGGCCGGGTGGCCTGCCGGTATATTCTGAGGTCAAGTCGGCGTACCCCACAAGCGGGCCATTAGGAATGCAGTATAGTGGGAGGGTTATAATCCATCACTTCAGATTATATTCAGATTATTCACTCGCGCCGAAATGAAAGAAGAAAAAGAAGAGGTTTAACAACGCCACGATACTTGACGTGCAACTCGTCAACTTTGTCGTTGCCTCCAACGTCAATATTCCCATACTGACGTGGAGGCATAAGCAAAGTCTTTCATAAAATCACAAGCTCTTTGCGTTGCCAGATATTGCTGGGTGATATTTTCGTGGTGTTAAAATAATTGACTGCAAGGGTAATGCTTGGAAGACACTTTAGATTTCTAGAAATATAATTGATGTTTCTGTCTTTGAGCGTCAAACTGAGCGGATGCCTTTGTTCCTTTTCGACCTCCTGTGTTAAAGGCTTTTTACAAATTGGTAATTGGCTCAACCGAGTCTAGGTCCACTTCCATCTTTGCTAGAAAACACAGTTTAAAGTTATCTGGTGCCCAGATGAGAGACCAAGTATGGCCAAAAAGGCGATAGTTTCTATGAAGCGAGATACTAAGTTTTCTTAGTTTGGCCTGTAGTATTACACAATACAGAGTATAGTAACTCAAAGGGGAAAAGCGTTAATTGTCTACCCTGGGCTTCAAACTTATTCTGCAAAAAAATTGTTGTTTAAGACAAAAGTGTTTTGTCTTCGTCACTCCGCTAAGGGTAGGCACCAGTTTCCTGGCAGGCCCGTCTGTTAAGATTGTACGGAATCAGGACGCCGGAATAGATAAATAAAAATTTTAAAAAATCTGTCAAATACCACTTGGATCTACGGTAAACTTATGCCCATATGGTTGAAGCGGCCGATGTCTCCGGTACAATCCCTTTATCCCTGTATTCGCAGGGGTCTGTTGAAGATAGTCCTTTTCGTATAAGTCTTTCCTTGCGCACTATCACCCATTATTGCCAGCTACTTTGATGGAAATTCCCCATCACTGAACTTAAATTTCCCGTATTGTCATCAAAATTTCCCACAAAACTTTTTTATAGTAAAAATACGTAAAAATTTAAATTTCTCATTCGTTTTTTTAAGGAAAAATAAAAACAAATTATTTCCCACTTTAAACATGCTGGCCAAATTTAAGTAGCCTCATTATTGAAAATAAGCAAAAATATGAGAATTTTAAAAACGTTAAATATTTTCTTGGATGTATTATTTGTATACTGCGTTATTAAAAAGTGAGAAATTTTGATTTGATGGATTCAAATGCAAGATTTCCATATTTCCTGTTTTGAAGCTTGATCGTACAAAGTATATGTACCTACTCAATAGCGGTTACGAAAGATGCAACCAAAGATGCAACCTTTTTCTATATTCGCAAGTCGGTTAGTATAAACAGCGCTCAGGCATTCGAGTTTAAAACAAAAAAGCATATCATTCCGATGACATAATTTTGGAAACAAAAAGATTCCTTAAAAATCCCTAATTTTTATTAACTGCTTTTTTTGATGAACTTGGACTTGAACTGACTTAACAGCTATTTAAATTCTTTTGTTGTTTTCCGAAGACCAAAGTAAAAATTCGCCTTTTCCACAATTTTTGAACTGATTTTCCCCACGAAAAGGGGAATTCTCCCCGATCTGGCAACACTGCTATCACCACCAGAACTAGATTAAAGTATGCACACGAAAATTTGTCTCCTCGCAAAAGTCCGCTACATGTTTGAGCGGAGCTGTTCCTAGTTTGATTAGTTTGGCCAGGATCTTGAATTTGGCCATCACCAAGCATAGAGCATCTGACCATGAATACTATCATGTGCGGCTTTAAAATCGATGAAAATGTGATATGTCTCGACCTGAATTTTATTGGCCTTTTCCAGGATTTTCCTTAATGTGAAGATTTTTTCTCACACGATGACCGATCTGCCGAGCTGGTAGGTGCCGATTAGTGTGTCGCAGAAAAGCTTTATACGTTCACACAGAACGTTTGATAGGATCTTACATGCGAAATTTATAAGGAATATGCCTTGAAAGTTCTTGCACGACATATAATCACCCCTCTTACAGTTGGGGCATATGGTACTGATTGTTGATTAATCGGGCATGCTCTGTCTCATATACTTGGTTAATGATGTTATGATGCATGCTTTTTAAATACTAACGAACTCCACAGCTAAGCCATTCAGAGCTGGTGATCTTTCTATTCTTAAGCCTTTTTATAGCTATCCTAACTCCTTCAATATTAGGTGGTGGAAGTTCCACTTGGTCGACTGGGCTTTCGTTCTCTTTTGGTACAGTTTTTTCTTTGTACCTTTTCCACTTTTTTACATGATGTCCCTTGAAGGGGCTGCTAAAAAGACTGCTTAACGGATCAACAGATCCGTGGTTCTTCAGTGACTATAGGTTTTCTTCTCTATTTCGGGGAGCATGCGTTCCGCTTTTAAAGCAAGTAGGCAGTTGCTTGGCCGTTTTATAGATCTTTCTGGTCTTTTTTCAATCTAAAGTCTTCGATCTCCTTGAACTGGAAGAGATTGCGCAAGCCTTTTTGTTTAAATGCCACGCTCGATATCAATCTAAAGTCTTCGATCTCCTTGAACTGGGAGATTGCGCAAGCCTTCTTGTTTATATGCCAGTAAACTTTTCTTCTCCCTTTTCCTCGCTCGATAATCTTCATACGTTCCTCTTGTTTTCCAATGTGATGTCATCGCACGCATTTTTTGCCCATTTTTTCCTGTTCATGCAATCCTCATAATATTAGGGGCTTTTTTAGGAGTGGCTGATAACCTTAATTTGATTCCGCGCCCTGTGTAGTACTGTTTTAGTGCCCATCTTAATCTAGCTATTATTGTGCCTCTGTATAGTAACGGCCGGGTACTGGCATTGTCTTCCCTTGATTTTGGCTTGCTAAATTCATAGGTGCGAGTGCTTAGCAAGAGGAAAACTGCAACGCTACAATTGTCCAAAAGTGCCAGCTGATCGAGCCTCTGAGGTCAATTTTTAGGCCTCAGAAAGATTATTGCAGCGGATTTATGCTCGAAAGAGAATCAAGAGTGCTGTCAACAGTCAGGATATCCCCATAAAAGTCGGGATGTCTCATATCCTGACTGTTGACAGCACTCTTGATTCTCTTTCGAGCATAAATCCGCTGCAATGATCTTTCTGAGGCCTAAAAATTGACCTCAGAGGCTCGATCAGCTGGCACTTTTGGACAATTGTAGCGTTGCAGTTTTCCTCTTGCTAAGCACTCGCACCTATGAATTTAGCAAGCCAAAATCAAGGGAAGACAATGCCAGTACCCGGCCGTTACTATACAGAGGCACAATAATAGCTAGATTAAGATGGGCACTAAAACAGTACTACACAGGGCACCACCAGGCGAACGCCGACCAGTGTCTACCCTGTACTTACAACACCAAACCAATTTTATTCTATTATCAACAAAAGAAATCTGATACGGGCGCCACGTCTTAGACAATATATCCACATATACAGCATAGACATATACTTAGTGAAAGTTAGGTACTTTGTCTCCCTCGGCTTTAATAAGAACTTAGATATAAATTATGATAACAACACCAGCCTTTGCTAATGGGAATTGGGTAGAGCCAAAGCCATCTCTCGAGCAACTAAGTGTTCATTTATGAGACCCTCACCATCCCAATCCTGTTTTGCGGTACAGAGAGTCAAAGGACGATTTTTTAGCCCATGCTTCGAGAGAAAAGTATTTTGGGATATTTTTGATGCCATCATACTTGTCGAGACTTGAAATTGTCCCAATTCATACCATTCTCCTCATATTTGTATTTCTGCTCGTTCATTACAAAAATTTGCGACACAAAAACGAAAAAAAGGTCAGGTGAGATCAACTTTCTGTTACAACACAGAGAATTTAAGGTCTTCTAAATAGAACCAGAAATTACCTCATATTTGATGCCGGAAAAATCTAAAGACATTTTTTCTAGAACATGAAAACGTATCAAATCAACAAATTTCCATCCAAATTTCCAGTTCGTATTTGAGCTACTAGATGTAAGACAAGTAACAATTGTCTTAACCACAAAGAACAAAACCAGGCCCCACGTTGAGCGCCAATGTTGCAGTTACTATTATTATTAAATTGTTTCGGCCCATATTGTATGCACTCTTTCACACATTCATGAGATCCACACATTATGAGGCATCCTAATTCAGTCACGGAGGCCATTGTCGAACGCCCGCTGTATTTCAGTCGCTCAGGCTTAGTCCTGGTCAAGTTAGAACCAGGCGAAACTATAGGGAGCCGTCAATGGCGTTTAACCTATAATGAATAAATAGATTTGCGCAACAGCTCGAGATAAACGAGGGCCAACTTTTCAACAATGCATGATGTGTGTGTTAATTTCTTCAAACACAAAGGGACCTAAAATTTTTTGCCAGATTCGAACGGCACATCGAGAAGTTTTTCAAGGCAAATGATACTCTCCGAGGGCTTGTCAGACCCTCGCGGAGGTGGGGACCGTGAAAAAGAACAAGTCTTTTCTTCAGGAGCGGATTCTTTTTTACATGAGCATTGAGTCACGCTTTAAAAAAAAAAAGTCCATTTAAGCCACTCCATCCAGGGTAGCATCAACTTCGATTACCCTGACTCTCGGTTCGGTGCATACACCTGAACTAAAGCCAAAGCTCTGATCGTTAAAGATTAAGCTTTAAGGTTACAACTCTCCGAAGCAAGTAAATAAACTCTCATAAATTATCCGACAACTGGGAGCTTGTATGTGTCCCCGAATCCGCCTGATGTGCCTGATGAATCCGCGGTGATGTGAGACACCAGACCAAAAGAGCATCCACTCATGAGCGAAGTTTCCAGTTCCAAGACCTTTGCACTTTGTTGAGCAGATGCCACTCGCTGATACGTTGCAGCTTCCCCAACCAGAGACACCCCAAGTGCCAATTTTGAGTTGATGCCGTTGTCGATTTCTAAAATTCCCACCTGGCCCCTTATTTTGACTTAACGCTACCACGCTTCGCCTGCGTAATGAATGCCGTCACCACTGCCATGCTGCTCAAAGCTTTCCCGGGTTACACCTGGTCGTATAGCTGCCAGGTCTTCGGCTGACTCTTACCTAAATTACAGACGCGGACCAGGAAGCCGCTTGAAAATGCTCATGAGTTTTCTTATTGCTGGTTTTATTCCGCTCCGAGTTGTCAGGTGGCTCAAACACCTACTGCAAGATTTATAAAGAGGCCATAAGGTTTTATTTTTTTAGCCACTCACGTAGTTAATTAAATTTTTTAAATCTTCTAATTTCTTTACTATCGAGAATAATATTTATTAAAAGCACATTAACAATTGTGTACTGCGTGTTGAGCATAATGTAATAAATTTACAATATAAAAGTTCTAAGCTTCACGTTGAATCTATGAAACCATCAAAAACTATTAGAACGACTCTAGAGTCCATTGAACCTAGAACAGGAAAATTTATCGTTTCGCTTAGTTAGTCGAATGTCATTGCGTACACACGTCTTCTAAAGACGACATTCTTCACAGCTTAGCTCCTTCCCAAAATAAACTTCTACCGAATTCTCCAAAAATCTAAAACTTGTCCCAGCAACATCATTTCAAGACATACTAGTACTCTGCGGGATATTTATCCCTAGCAACTGTCTCCATTCCTAGTGAACGCCGCACACTGACTTCCGACATTCGATACAGAATTTCTAAATTTGGTTCCATTTCTGGCCAATTCACTCACTTGAACAAAGCATGCTGCTTGGTGCTGAGGCAACTGATGCCCTGCCGCCATTCTCTAGCTCCAGCAGCGATGTAATTACACTAACGGTATTAATTTAGATACGCATTGAGATTTCAAAACACAAGAAAAAAACATCTTTTTTCAATCAGTTTCTAAATTCGTAACCAAAAGCGAGCCAACGGCTGTTTTGTAGCTTTGCATGATATATAGAAATTGAGATGCTTTTTTTTGTTGTTTCTTAACTGATGGTGGCCCATGTGAGGAGCGAGCCGGTTGAGTGAGCGAGCAAGCTCCTCCTGAGCGGCTGTCCCTTGGTCCATCTAAAAATACACGGCTAGCCGAGGCTAATGCACTCCGATTTCGTTTGTTCTATCTCGTTGGGTTACGGCAGACGTTGCTTGTGGAGATTCTTTTCTGGGGATCACTACCCTGTGTGACATTCCATCCATGCCCTACCCATGCGGTTTGGAAATTTTAGCTCATCCCAGTGGCATCACGTGCTAGATGGGTAGGGAAGAAAATTCGATTCGATTTTAAACTTCAACAAAAATTTACGAAAGACCATTGAGATTTGTGCTAAAAGCTTTTATTTCACATCAGAGGAGTGTTCGCCCAGGTGCAACACCCTTACAGCACTTATATTGCAAATGTACACTGCCACTCTGCCCTCATTCATTCAGGCACAAGATGCTCGCTCTTATGTACATCTTTAGTTGCACGTTTTTTCTGAAAATGAATAGACCTTCCAAACAACGTTCAGCTGGTAACTTGAGCATCTAATGCGAGGGCGCAATGTGTGAAAAATGTATTAAAACGGCGCCATTAAGCGGTCTCATTTACTCACTCTAATGCCCACCCCTGTCCGTAGTGCTTCGTTTTTATGCTGGCAATAATTTCCTCTTAAGCCAAGGTAATCGCCACTTTTCGTAAATGGACCATAAGGCAAACAAACCGGAGAGTATAGGTACGGAATACGGATAAACTCCGCAGGACGATGCGCCGCGGCATCGTCGTCCAGGCTATACCTGAACCCGAAGATTGTTGCAGCAGTGCTGAAATGAGGGAAATTTTTCGATTATCTTAACACCATTGAATTTATGCACCCCCATGGGAGTGGATTCGTTCTGTTTTGGCCCGCAGCAGCACTGTGGAGAAGGTAAGGAAATAAAGAATGCTTTATCCTTTTGCCAATAAGCGTACACACTCAATCGATGGGATTTTTTTTATTATCTCACTCTGTGCTAATCCTTCGTTGGTGTTGTGCACCTTTTCTTTTCTTTTTTGCCTGAATCGTTGTCGATTTCTTTTGAATTTCAAGAGTTTATCGAGATGATTGCCCGCAGGAAGTGTGCAAGTGAAAACATTAAGCCCGGGAAGGTACTTTAAAAGCTGCGCCAGGGATCGAGGATTGTTGGTCGCCACCGAGATGAAAATAATGGCGATAGCATTTGCCGCCGTATGCTGGTCGGTGGGTTTGTAGAGTGCTGGTCTTGAAACTACTATATTGCCGCACGGTGTGCATGATGGAGGTAAGACTAACTCAACTCGGCCACTCATTATGCGCATACAGAGCGCTTCCAAACAAGGAAATCAAGTAGAGATGGCTCCGTGTAATGGTTTTTACATGGAAAGTGGGGGCTTGTTTCTAGTGGATTTTCTTTTTTCGTTTTGGTGCGGTAAGCATTAAAGACCTCGTTTTCCAATTCACAGGATGGCGGCCAGAGATTAACGTAAAACTGCTGATGGTGGTGAGCTTGGAATCACGCTATCGCGTTTTTCTTTTTTTTGTGTTTTATTGACTCATTGGTCTGGAATATTTTTGGCAAGGTTAAAGGCCAAAATATCCAAAATTTAAGAGAACTTTAACAAAAGTTAATATTGTGTGTGAAATTTCATACCTACTAGCATGTGCCTTACTGCAGTTTTTATATTTTTTGAATGCAGCGCGTGCGGACTTATCTACAGCAAGTGCAACTTATTCCCATTCACTACAAACGTCGGCTAGTTACTATACTCAGACAAAATCACTGCTAATTTTTGATATACTACGACATGTAAATGAAAACTTTCGTGGAACATACATACATGTAATTCCAACATAAGTCACTATGTTGGAATTTTCTGAGAAGGAGAAAAGAATTGTTTAGAGCAAAACGATTCTTTTCTCCTCCTCAGTTACTTTACAAATCAATAAGATATCAACCAAGTTGAAATATGTACGATTTTTATCAAATCAAGCTGATGTTGACGCCAGATCGTGCCTTAAAAGCTCCATGAGTTCATATAACTTTAAGTTGTAAGTTCTCTCCCTTCTGTGTTTCAGCCACCTTCTGGCTCTTGTGTTTTGAGTTTTTTGGATATGTCCCCTGGATAGTTTTTATACCCGACTGAGGGTATATTCATTTTAATGCATAGCTTGTAAAACAGTGAAATAATCACCGTTGACCCCTAAGACCTTTTAGAGATATGATCGAAACCGACAAGTGAGTCGATTAAGCCATGTCCATCCGTACGTCTGTCCGTCTGTCCGTTTGTCCGTCTTTCCGTCTGTCCGTCTGTCCGTCTGTTCGTCTGTCCGTCTGTCCGTCTGTCCGTCTGTCCGTCTGTCCGTCTGTCCGTCTGTCCGTCTGTCCGTCTGTCCGTCTGTCCGTCTGTCCGTCTGTCCGTCTGTCCGTCTGTCCGTCTGTCCGTCTGTCCGTCTGTCCGTCTGTCCGTCTGTCCGTCTGTCCGTCTGTCCGTCTGTCCGTCTGTCCGTCTGTCCGTCTGTCCGTCTGTCCGTCTGTCCGTCTGTCCGTCTGTCCGTCTGTCCGTCTGTCCGTCTGTCCGTCTGTCCGTCTGTCCGTCTGTCCGTCTGTCCGTCTGTCCGTCTGTCCGTCTGTCCGTCTGTCCGTCTGTCCGTCTGTCCGTCTGTCCGTCTGTCCGTCTGTCCGTCTGTCCGTCTGTCCGTCTGTCCGTCTGTCCGTCTGTCCGTCTGTCCGTCTGTCCGTCTGTCCGTCTGTCCGTCTGTCCGTCTGTCCGTCTGTCCGTCTGTCCGTCTGTCCGTCTGTCCGTCTGTCCGTCTGTCCGTCTGTCCGTCTGTCCGTCTGTCCGTCTGTCCGTCTGTCCGTCTGTCCGTCTGTCCGTCTGTCCGTCTGTCCGTCTGTCCGTCTGTCCGTCTGTCCGTCTGTCCGTCTGTCCGTCTGTCCGTCTGTCCGTCTGTCCGTCTGTCCGTCTGTCCGTCTGTCCGTCTGTCCGTCTGTCCGTCTGTCCGTCTGTCCGTCTGTCCGTCTGTCCGTCTGTCCGTCTGTCCGTCTGTCCGTCTGTCCGTCTGTCCGTCTGTCCGTCTGTCCGTCTGTCCGTCTGTCCGTCTGTCCGTCTGTCCGTCTGTCCGTCTGTCCGTCTGTCCGTCTGTCCGTCTGTCCGTCTGTCCGTCTGTCCGTCTGTCCGTCTTTCCGTCTGTCCTTCTGTCCGTCTGTCCGAAGTTTTTGGGTCTTTAAAATTGAGTTAGGATGCTCAAACTTGGCTCTATATCTTGGCTCTTATTCTGTACAGACAAAGTGTGAAAACTAGTTAAATCCGCCGATGGCCACGCCCACTACTGCATTTAAAGTAAGACTACCTCTATTTCAAATTTTCTTTCAAAATGCCTTTTGGTCAAGTTAGACAAGGCGTAGGAGCTCAAATTTTGGTATAGAGCAATAATGGCCCAAAACCTCTAAGAGCGCAAAAATTGGACTGGTCACAATATCGACCATGCCCACTTTTACCATGTTAGATCTTTAAAAACTCGATTTTTCGGAAAGTTTACTCCAAATTGAAAAAAATTGTATTACAAATATTTAAGAAATAACTATTTACTAGGCTTTCTCTATACAAAGTTTTGAGCTCCGCCCACTTTTAAGGGGCGTTTTTAGGAAAAAACGGGTTTTTGTTGCAATAATTTTCGGGTTCAGCGCATTTTGTCAGGATTCTAACGAAATTACAATTAATTGATTTTAATTGTTAGCCCAGACCCACTTTTTTGGGCGTGGCCTATACAAATAATATATGAATTCAGGACAAAAAAAATTTAAGATTTGGTGTTACACAGTATATAGAGGGTCGGGTTTATAGAAGTTTGTCACAGACGAACTGTTACATTTACTCACTTGTTTTTTTTTTAAAGTGGGATTTTCGGAATAGATTTTAGTACTCGATTTTGACTTAGGCACTTTCGCATTCCAAGTTTCATGACATGGTGTCTGTTCTAGTCATTTTCCCCGCCTTATTTACCCCATTTTTTCTCCACCATTTCAAAAATTTTATCTCATTGATTTAAGTTATCAGGAGAAATTTTTTCTAAGAAACTGATTGTGAAAATCATTTTAGGCAAAACTTTTATAAATGAACAATAAAGCTACATTAAGAACAGGGGGTTTCTGAATTAGGGGTCGGGACATACCGTATAGATACAACATGCACAAAAGAGAAGTAAAATTAAGCTCCAAAATATTTATGCGTAACTTGACGAATTGGGGTGCCATGGCGTAGTGGTTAGTGTGTGTGCTTACTGCGCCGGAGGTCTGGGTTCGAATCGTGCCATCATCACCTGAAAAAAAAAGACTTTTTCACGGTCCCCACCTCCGCGAGGGTCTGACAAATCCTCCGAGAGTATCATTTCTCTTGAAAAACTTCTCAAAACTGCCGTCCGGATTTGGAAAAAAATTGTAGGTCCCCTTATATGTAAAGAAATTAACACACCAGCATACATTGTTGAGAAGTTGGCCCTGGTTCACCTCGAGCTGTTGCGCCACTCTATTTATTTATTTAACTTGACGAATTGTCCCGATCGAAACGAAGTTTTCATATAATCCCCAATTGGGTATTAAAGCTTTTAATGCATAATTTGAATAAATCTACAAAAGCTGGCTCCGTTTCAGTGAAACCTGCTGTTTCACTATAAATTCACAACCTAAATCAGACCTTAGTGAAAATATTTTAAGGGACCAACATTATCTTTAACTCTGTAAAACATTCAGTGCAATTTAAATTTCATTTTAAATTCTGTAATAATTTTCCTCGTGTGTCTGAATTCTACTTTGAAAGTACACCGCACCCTGAAAAGCAGCTCCTTTCATTTCAGTGCACATACTTGGAGCAAGTTTTTGCCACAAAAATGTACAACCACATGGATATACGGATATATTTGAGTTGCATTACAAGCAGGGATAACAACATATAACAAAAGCCAACATCAACAACAACAACATCAGCCTTTTTGCCTTTTATCTCTGAAGTATGCATGCATACAGACACCCATGCGGACAATGGCGAGCGTCCGCTAAAAGCTTTTTGATTATGAAAAATGCTTCAGACACATGTTTCAAATGTATCCATGGAAGAGCTAGAAGTGGTCAGGCAGCCCTGCCCATTCTTGCACTATACTTCCCGGCTTATAATGTATAAATAAGAGCTCTCGTAAAGTTTCCCCGGAAACAATTAATGGTGTGTAATTATGCTTTTTGATTGAGTAATAAATTCAAATGATGCAAGGGTAATGGAATAGATGTGCGGTGCACTTGTGCTGCCGTAGTGCATACACTATAGGAGCTAAATCTATTTTTGCTAATAAACTAACTGTGTGCATCTGTCAACAATCTGAGGAGAGAGCTCCGAATTGGGATAATGAGGTAAGTCTTATGGCCGAATTCAAGTTGAATATATACTTTAGCGGGAAAAAAGTATTTTTTGGCTCATTATAAAAATAGAGCCAAAATATCTATGTGAAATAGAGGTATGTAACTGCATTTCCATTTTTTGCTTTTTATATGCACAAAATGCTAAAGTTTCTTGTCAATTATTTGTATTGTCCACACCCAAAAATCGGAGTAGACTAAGAAGAAAATACTTTAATTTTATTCATTTAGAACCATAAGAAAATGATTGTCCCTAAATTTCGAAATAAGATGGTAATTTAAGATGGTAAGTCCATTGTTCTCCGAAGTTTTGATAGGCTTTTAGGTTGTTTTAATTGATGTGCAAAAAATAAATATTGCTTTTGCCCACTTTTTTCCAACGTTTCGTCGTTTTTTGTATGACATTTTCAGGGGTTAAATCTTTATTTATATAAATAAATCTTATTAATATTGAATAATAAGTGATTTCTCTTCTGCTTTTTATGAATTGAAAGGTACTTTTGTGACTAATAAGGACTGAAGGATTAAACTAAACAAAGTAAACAATAAATAATTAAAAACATTACTAAATACAGAGCAGCCATTTAGATAGTAAATACATTACGAGCAATTCTGAGGGTAAAAACTACCCCTTTCTCACTTTGTCGAAAGAAATGTATCTTAGAGCATTCTTCCTAATCCTTGTTTTATTCCCCCACCACGCATTGAAAAACGCATCGAAAAATCTAAGTCCAAGTGTCCAGTCTTACAAACATCGCAGGTTGTGGACCATACTCTAAAGCGTTTCCTGAAAAGGGAGTTGCATATTGGATTGTGCTTGACCAAGAGCCATTTCTTGCTAAAGGTCTCATCAACAGTTGTCAACCTGAAGAGTTGACCCTAAGAGAACTCAGCCAATACCAAGCCTTAAACTCGACCCGACGTTCAATAAACCCAGGTATAACAGGACGGCCCCTCAAAAACTCTGAAGACGGCGAAGGTAGCCTCAACCGCGTCTAGGCCTTTGAATGATGTTGCGAATGTACACAGAGATGCCAGACAATTGCAGAAAGTGATTATCAAATAAATCAAGTAAATGTAAGCAACAATAGATGAAAGAATATCAGCACATGTCTCTCTTCCAAACATATTTGAACAGTGCTCGAGCGAAGAAAAACCAAGAGACTTACGACATTTAATAGGGTTTATCTGAAAAAGATAGTTGGCGCCCTAACAGCCCTTTGTCTGGTAAAGAGACATACCAGAAGATTTGAAGCTTCCTTCGACGACTTCTGCAGAAGTTGGAGAGACGAGGACGCCGAGGAAGAAACGATGGTTAATCTTCTATGTAAGTGTGCCGCCAAGAGGTCTACAATGATACACCACCGTAATATTTTGTACGCTCCATGTAGACTGTGTATTTTCTATGACTGTAAATTCATATATAATTCATAAATTCACTCATAGATCTCTAGCAAAACATACCCACACGTGGTGACTTGCCTTCATGCGGTCATATAAGTTCAAGCATTTAGCGGTGTTTGAGCACTTAACCAACGCCACAACTTTCGAATAAGAAAACACAGCAAACACCGTTACCGAAAACACTTACCCTGCGTCAGAGTCTTGCCTGAGAATTCTCCTCTGGCAAAAGCTTATACCGAAAACGGTTACCCCTGCACTTTCCCATCCTCGAGGCTTATTCGTACTGGAATGGCAGAGGTACGAATTTATACCGAAATCGGTTGCTCTTGGCTCGTCCTCTTTTTTTAAGACTCCACCTCACGGGTCTCCCATTACTTTGTTGAACCGGGTTAATACCAAACTTGGTTACGGCCGAATTCGAGTTATTCCCTCCTTCTCATATCAACCCGGCCCCTACCATCTTCAAGGCAAATTCCTATCTGGGGCCCAACTGTCACGGGACCCTATTTTTCAGGGAAGTCTCTCACTGGTCCTCACAACTCTACTGACAGTGGTTCACACCGAAACAGTTAATCCCAGCATGCATTACCCTTTTCAGGTAAGTTCCTGAAATCAATCAAATATGAATGAGTGATTTTCGGAGCAGGCCGGTAACTCCGGTCTTGCGAAAAGTGGGTATCAAAATGGACTAACTTTGATCTAAGTGTGTCCCTGCCGAGTGGGTATAGGTAGGCCACCTAACTTCACCTAAGTCTTATGAGGGTAGGTTCCCTTCATAACAGCAGTTGTTCTAGATTTTGGCTGGTTTTGTCATACAATATGCAGAGACCAAAATCCGCTGAGCCCAGCTTCCTTAAAAGTTTTATGAGCTTACTGTGCTCTTTTTCTGCCTAAAGGTAATAAAATTCTTACTTATTAGCTAAAGAGTGTTTTTTTCAAACCATGCACTGTAAATTGTTGTGATTTTTGTATCGAAATTCTTATACATTTCTTCTTAAAGAATGTTTAATATTAATAAAAACTAAACCAAAACCACTTGTTTACATCTTAATTTTCGATTAATAAAATTAAATAAATTTCGTCTTGATAAAATAGAAAATAGAAAATATCAAGAGGTGAAATATCTAGAAGCATTTAATATTCTGTGTCGTGAGGAGACAAATCTTTTTAGCTTATTTATCGGTCACATAAGAGGGGAGAATGACTGTATCTGACTATTTAAGAAAATACATAATTATAGATTTTTTTCTTAATTTATAAATATTTCAATGTTTTTTTTTTCTCTTTTTCAATATACACACAAAAATAAAATATAGGTACTTAACTTATAGATTTGAATGTGCTGTGCATAAGCTGTACTGAAAAACACAGAGTAAAAACGACGCGACAGGTGTTACAGGATATTGATTCATGTATAAGGACTTTGGAACCAATGTAAAGCTTTTTGTTCATTAAAGTGATGGGCGTTTTCCTTTAATTACAACTGACTAGCGCCCTACTATACAGAGAGAGTTTGTTAACCAGGGGTATTTGTTTAAGCATGGCTGCAACTATATCTTGTAATCTTCGGCGGATGTGTGTGGGTTTATCTAAACGCTCTCTTTAAACACAGGCATTCGGATAAAACAAGTCTTTCCAGCTACTTTTTTGTAGAAAAGTTTTTGCAGAAACTTTATAGCGAATTACGACGTGACTTGAAGATGGTGTGGCTGCGAAAAAAGGGTTTTCTCTATTCGTGACTCCAATAATAAAAATGTCAATAAAGAAGATGGATGTGTGTTAAGTATGCTTGAGAAAGAAACGTTTTTGTTTTTCAACTTAAAATTTTCGTGAGTATTTACATCACTTTAAGTGTTAACATCACATCAAATACTTGAACCTCAGATGTGTTTAAACAGTTGGTCCTTTTTATAGGCTAGAACCATACCAAAGGTAAAATCTTTGAAATGCTTCAATAAACAAAAAATATTATTTTTTGTAATTCATTACGTAACAAAAATGAACACAATGTACGGTAGAGTAGACCTCTAGTGTAGCACGATACCTACGCTAAGACAAATAAATAATGTCAATAAAAAGAAACTACTCTGCAGAGATACTCTTCCACATATGGTGGTACTATGGTAGCATTTTTTCATATTTTAAATTCATCAGATATTCCTTTGACGTGGAGTTGGTCTTACCTAACTCTCTCTCTGAGGGAGAGCAATGTACTTTAATAAAATACGAAACGAGGAAAACAATTCACATGTGACTTCCTCCTGTGGGAATGACTGTGACATACGACATCGCTGCGGGAAACAATTACTAATGGAAACCGAATTCATTCCAGGGTAGAGGGTAAATATTGTCCTGACAAAATGTGTGTGAATTACGTGTGGGAGCTGCTTATTGTCCTCCTAAACAGGTACATTTTTCTAGTGTATTACTTACTGAAATAATTAGTTTTTTGTAAACCCTAGAAAGTAAGATCGTTTGTTGTTGGAAACAATTATTATGGTTTATTGGTTCCGTCCGATTACCGGTGGTCATAATAAGGCTGTCTCAGATAGTGGAAAAAGTAAGTTTCACAAATTTTCGGGAAAATAGAATAGGAAACCTTGGCTCAAGCGAGGTCAATTCGTTGTCCGCTTAGAGGGGACACTACCATTGTCACCTGAAAAAAAAAGCACTCGTTCTTTTTCCCCATCTCCGCAAGGGTCTGGCAAGCCCTCCGGGGGTTTCATTTGTCTTAAAAACCTTCTCAAAATTCGTTTCGGACTCGGCAAAAAATTGTAGGTCCACTTCAGAAATCAATACACACAGCATACATTGTTGAGAAGTCGGCTGGTTCACCTCGAGCTGTTGCGTCATTTTATTTTTTTAATTTTGTATGTCAATCACCAAACTAATTGAATTAACGTCAATTAACGTCACGTTACTTATGTATACTTAATAATATTATTATTACCAACAGCAGGTAACTTAGCTAAGGGACGACCGCTGGTTAAGTAGAAATTAGCTAGAGCTGGAGTTTTGGTTTTAAATTCATTCTTCATTGCGACTTGAATGTGTATGGAAATCAATACAACAGCAAGCTCGAATTCTCATTGACTGCGAATTAGTCATATACTGCTTCAATATCCTTTAGAATCTCAGTTCAAGAAACCAGGTCAGATACAAGTTATTAATAGGAAGGGGAAAGCTAACAAACAAGTCAGAAAAACCCTCGAAAACACATTTTAAAACAGCTTTCGTTTTAAGAAATTTTAGATCCTTTCGTACTACTTATAAGCCGGCGCGGCGATAAATGAAGGTATTGTTATGTGGCGACAAGAAATAAAACAACTCGCAGGAGTCCCTGAATGCACCCATCGATTCACTCTACAAACGCACCCGCTCGATTCACTAAATGAACATACCCAACTGTCAATCCAGTCATCTGACAGCTGCTGTCATATTCGAAGTTCGAATTTCGATTTCCCCTCCTTGGAATTCAGCGGAGGATTACCAATGGAAAATTACCAAAGGGGGTATGGAACGTACTAGAAGGCGCTTAATTTTGTATAACGGGTACACGGGTGACAGGCTCGTACGGGACAGTCATATTTTAAACGTGGACTTGTGAAAATCGGAAATAAAGTAAAAAGTGATTGAGTTGAAATAAAGTGTTGAATTCTAAATAGTAAAGTTAAATAACAGTGCGATCTGAGTTTAAATAAGTTTGTTTGATAAATAAAGTGTTTCATTGTGTAAATACAAAAGTGAAATTGAGTTTTATTCGACGAACCCCAGGCCGAAAAGATTACAGTATAAACAAGTGGAAGTATATAAAATGCGTATGATATTGGGAGGACACCCCCGCCTTAGACAGGCCAAACGACCCCTGACCAAAAATGTCAAAAGAGGCGTTAATAGCTGATAAAAAGGCACTGTGTAAAAAACCTTGTAGGATACCTTACAGGTTTGATATCACCAGGTTAAATTAAAGCAGGCGACTCTCAGAATGTCTACTTGGTCTCGCAGGATTGAAAGAAACTGAACAAGAACATATTCTACATGAATGATTGTGCAGCCCTTAACGGTATAAGGAATTTTTTCCTCAGGAAAAATAATTGAGTACAGAAAACATCGGACACCCTCTGCAAACAGCGTTATCAACTTAGAAAATTAAAAAAAAAATAGAAAATTAGGAGAAAGTTGCAGCCAAATAAACGCCGAACTTTATGATTGTGCCAAGAATGGATTAAAAACAGTGGATTAGCAATAGTTTTCAGAGCGGTGACAGCTTCTTTGTCAGATATGCAATGGAATACTTACTGTAATATTCTTGCCTTCCATTGGTACTCTTCCGCTGAATTCCAAGGAGGGGAAATCGAAATTCCAACTTCAAATAAGCCGTTTAGTGGGTGGCTAATCGATGGGTGCATTCCTGCATGTCTTTTATTTCTTGTTGCCACATTACATTACTTAAGGTGGCTCTACAGGATGGACCTGGGTCTCAACTTGAAAGCTTAATACTATGTCTCCACCGGCAATTACAACAGGATTAGCGGAAGACAATTAAAAATAAATCCCAAAGTGGCTCGACCCGACAAATATGGGATTCATTTGACACGAACACTCTGTTTCTGTCATTTTGGCTCTCAAAAGAGAGTGGCGATGTCATTTCCAAGGAGCAAAAAACGATTTCTGCTGTAAAAATCACAAAAAAACGTGCTTGTGACAGAATGTCTCACAGGGACAGTTTCAGTTTCCTTTTTTGATTCTCAAACTGTTAAAAAGGTGCAGAAAATAGGTTTGTGAATAGGGTCAAAGGGATTTATAAGAGATTTATAAGATTTATTTTTGATCATTGCCCAGAGGGTTTAAATTTGTATGGTAAATCGCGTGATTTGTAGAGGATTTGTTAAAAAGTTATGTTTATCGTGGATTAGTGCCCGGTGGAGACATGGTATAAGCTTTAACGTGTAAAAGCCCGCAATCTTAAATTTACGAGTTTGCCTATACTCTGACATTTGTTTGTAACAAGTTGCAAATGTGAGTAATTCGTTCGTTCCATTCAATTCTGTTTGCTCTGACGTTTTTACGTGAGCTGATGGAGCGTATGGTTAATATGTCTCACACGTATTCACCGAGACAAATTTAAAGCTTTATATGCGCTTTAAACACTTGGGTTTGGAGGTGAAGATAGACGCAGGTTAAATATCTAGTTTTTCAGCAATTTATGCCCTACGCGTGCACTACCTACAACGCGAACTTTCCTACTATGCCGTAAAAAATATTGTAATGTTTTTGCCTGGGATTCGTCGAAAAAAATAAAACTAGATTTCACTTTTATAGTCAAACAATGAAACACTTTATTTATCAAAGAAAACTTATTTAAATTCAAATCACACTTAATTCAACTTCGCTATTTAGAATTAAACTCTTTATTTCAATTCGATCACAAGATTCTCACAAGTCAACGTTTGAAATATAACTGTTTCGTCCGAGCCTGTCACCCGTGTGTTTATACAAAATTAAACAACTTCTAGTACGTTCTGGTTATTTCCCATTGGTACTCTTCCCCTGAATTCGATGGGAGGGAAATTTTCGATATCGAAATTTGAACTTCGAATATGCCAGCTGACTGCAATGACAGTTGGGTATGTGAGTTTAGTGAATCGAGCGGGTATGTTCGTAAAGTGAATCGATGGGTGCACTCAGCGATTCGTGCATGGCTTTTATTTTCTGTCGCCACATTACAATATGTAGATACTAAATATGAATAAAAAAATTTTTCGTTAATGTTTTTTGGGTATACTGCCCCTCTGCAAATCTGTTCAGGGGGATTGGGGTAAGATCATAACATTACTTTATGTTTGTCCGGGAATTTCACTTTCAAAATAATTTTATATTTTCATGTTTTTCTTTTCATTCCACACATTTGGACCCACATTGGGCTCCCTGAAATTACTCAATAGGAAATTACGCCCAAAAACGAAAATGGAAAAAAAGCTAAATCTCCTTCGTCACACTTCACACTCGCCTTTACGGCAACCGCGAAATAATCTTAATTCTGGATCAGACAAATCTTGCACGCTACAACGAACAAGACCGTTGGATCTAGCGTCGTAAGAAGAAACCGCACATAATGACGGTATTGCAGGTGCTTTCGTTGGAAGGTAGCCTGCCAAACACGATTACTATACAGAAGCTTGAACTTCTTGTTAAGGAAACTTAGTCGTAGTCTTACGAAGATTGGGAGGTTTTTTTTGTGAGTGAGAATCTCGTGCCTATGAAGGTTTTTTTTTACCTAAATATGAATAAATAGAGTGGCGCAACAGCTCGAGGTGAACCAGGGCCAACTTCTCAACAATGTATGCTGGTGCGTTAATTTCTTTTACATACAAAGGGACCTACAATTTTTTGCCGAATCCGAACGGCATTTTGAGAAGTTTTTCAAGACAAATGATACTCTCGGGCGGCTTGTCAGACCCTCGCGGAGGTGGGGACCGTGAAAAAGAACAAGTCTTTTTTTTCAGGTGACGATGGCAGGATTCCCAGACCTTCGGCACAGTAAGCGCACACACTAACCACTACGCCACGGCACCCCACAGGTTTTTTACTTACCCACGGGAAAAAAAAACATCTTCATACAAATTTTTGGCTTATTTTTCTAGGAGAACACAACAATTTTTTCTGGTGTAAATGCTGAATTTTTCGGCATTTTTTCCAATTTCTTTTTGGTTTTTTTTTCCATTTTTAATATTTGTATATTTTAAAAATAGAAAAAAGCTGACGAAACTATTTCTTTTCCTAATCTCCTTTCCATTCTTTTTCTCCTTTCCATTACTCTTCTGCTATCCATTCGTTTATTTTCTTATTTTTCATCCCGTCCCGTTACCGTTTATGCATCATTTTAAATAGGAAAAAAATCTTTTCTTTTAAGCTTTTGTTCACTTTTTTTTAAAAAAAAGGGGCGTGGCATGTCCAACGCCGTTAACCGAGAATCAATATAAGCATAGAAATATCCAAGTTTGCGGCTAAAATGTATGCAAAACTGTAGTTTTTTGATTCAAATTCAATAATTTTGACCTCTACAGATGGGCGTGGCCTGGCCGAAAACTTTGTATGGACGAAATCTGAAATAGTATCCGGTGTTTTTTATGTGGCAAATTTTATTTCTTATTCTACACTTAGTAATGCTAAAAAGCGGTCGAAGTCCATGTTCTTTCTGGAAATTGATAGGTTTTTGTGGAATTGTGCCTCTAAATATGGGTGTGGCCCAAAACTTTCTATGAACCAAATGTGGAACTTTATATTTTTTAAATTATGTTAACTACAAATTTTTCGATTTGGAACAAAAATATTGAATAAATTACATTTGAACAATTACTCTTTAATTCGATGCCAAAAATGTAATTTTTTGGGTAAAATTCAACAATTTCGTAATATCAACCTCTAAACATGGGCGTGGACAAAAACTTTATAGGAACGAAATCTAGCATAGATCCCGGTGTGCTAAATTTTATTTCTTATCCTTACTGAAGTTAGGCTAAAAAGTAGTCGAAATCCATGTTTTCTGGAAAATTAGAGGCTTTTCTTAAATTCTGCCTCCAAATGTGGGCGTGGCCCAAAACTTCGTATGAGAGAAATTTTGAAAAAAGTGTTTTCTACATAATATATTAAGTAAATTTTTTTCGATTCGGAACGAAAATATTGAATAAATTGCATGTGAAAGACTACATTTTCAATCAATGCCACGCCCACAAGGGGCGGTCTGTGGATTTCATTTTTATTTTTTATGGCTTGTAATCATTAGAAGAGGCTAAATAATAAATTTCAGCTTTTTACGACATCTTACAGTCTTGAAAGCACCGGAGGTTGTTGCACATTTAAACCGATTGTGGGCGTGTCTGTAGGCGGATTTGTAAAAGTTTAACACTTGTATTGCTTCGGATGACAGAGAGCTTAAGTACAAAATTTTAGCTTCCTAGCTCAAAATTTAAGGCCTTAAAATTGGTGACGGACGGACGGACGGACTGACATGGCTCATTCGACTCAGAATTCGGTCTCGATCATATGCCCTTGAGGTCTTGGGGGTCTATCGTCATTATTTCTTTATGTTACATATTCGCCTGTATAAAACTAAATATACTCCATTCCTGTGGAATAGGGTTTTAAAAGTTAGGAAAAAAGCCAAAAAGCCAGGCAGTGGCTGAGGTACAAGTCCACAGCAGAGCGTTATCCGGCGCTACTTGTATCCGAGGAATACGCGTTACCGAGAAGGGATGCGCCCAACGCATCCACTCATCCACTGGGCGCGCCACCCCCCTTACTCCCTACCATTTCTCGCGACTTAGGTAATAACCCAAAAGAGCTCCACCGGAGAGCATGTAAATAAGTCCTTAGCTATTTTTGAGCAAAAAGGAAAATCTTTTTATTAGTCGTTTTTCCACGCCACATTTGAAAATTAAGCTAAAAAAGGCTTAATTTTTTTTGGCATAATTTCACATTTTGGGCCTTTTTCTAAAAAATTTGGCGTAATTTTCGTTTTTTTGCGTTTGTTTCCAAAAATTTTAAACCAAAATTTGTTTGACCTTTTTTCCAAAACACTTTTTGGCGTTAATTCCTATGGCATTATTTCAGGGAGCCTCAAATATAGGACAAGCGGGTAAAAGCGTGTACAGCGGATCAAAAGATCTTCTAATACGATGCTTAGAGTCTCTTTGAAACCTTTTTTGCTGAGTTGGCTCTGTTTAGAAGGTCTCCTATATTGAGGAAACCTTTTTTTTAAAAAAAACTTTCGAACTGCTGTAGCACCTGTCTTTCTCTTTAATCGCGTGGTTGTCATGTTCTTGGTTTTTATACCCGACCCAGGGTATAGATGGACTCCGTTGTAGATGGACTGAAGATTTTGCATACGCAGTGTTGCACTTTCCCACTTGTTTTCATCTCTTTTACTCGTAGAATTCGCGAATCGCGAATGGCTCTAATTCTACTAACCATTCTTTCCTTCTGTTTTATATTAACGTCAAAACCAGTAATTTCATTGAAGAGGCTATTTGAAAACCATATCATCAGAGACGGCATCTCGAAATGGGTTTTGGCAGCTTTAGCACCAACTTTGAATGACTTTGCTAGATCTTTTCAGAGTCTCGGTTGTATGTAGAAGGAGCTGGCGATCTTTTGTGACTGTAGCCTTTCGACGAAGTACAGTGCTCTGAGGTTTATGTTTGCCCCTCGGAATGTAAGGACTTTTAGTAATATATGTTTTCAAGGTTGATAGTTGTTAAATTGGGAAATTTTATGTTCAGTTCTTTAGAAGTAAATAGCTTGGGAAGCCTGATCCTGTATAGTACAGTCTATGCCGACTCTGCCACAGAAGATAACCTTGTCTTCGAATAAGCATAAAACTCGCCTAGGGCAATCTAGACGCCATAAAGCTGGAGAAATTCAAATACTTACACTAAAAAAAAAAGAAATGAAGAAAGCAGAATACAGTACAATGTCTAATGTACTTTCAGAAAAATAAAAAAATCAAACAATAAAGAAATTGTCATTCAAGGAAGCTTTAGCAAAGGAGTTCACTTCTGAGAGCAATACATTTCAGGCGAATACATTTGCAGGCCATATACAGGCGAGATTACTGGGTAATCTCAATGAAGTTGAAGAACTAAGAAGTATTAAGAAGTTTTAAAACGAAAGCTGGGCCAAGCCCTTTCATTATGTCGACTATTTCTCTTAACAGACCCCATGTACCTTTCATCCGCGGGAATTACTCACGGAAAACTACTACTGCAATTTATTCCTCGTTTTCTGCCAAAGTGATATCGATTTGTATATTTCATGTGGAATGTGCATAATTTTAGATTTTTAAATAATTCTGAATTTAATTTTTTTTTTCTTTTAAATTCCCATTCCCATCACCTATAATTATTTAATGATGCGAATTCATTAACCAACAATACAAATTAATTCAATCAATAAAAAACAAAACAGTTGACAATACATAAGCGATTCCCATTTTAGATCGAGTCCATATAGCTGCCAAAATTTAAGCAAATGTACAGTACACGCATTTTTAACAAAATATCGTCTGTAATTTGCAGACCATCAGTGCCTACTGTGCGCTTGCATATTACCTCCTACTGCCAAACTACCCATTTCAAGTGCACATTACACCACATCTTTCGAATGAACTGCAAGTGTATATCCATTGGATGCGCAACGCATTCAGGCATCGTCCGACAAATACCGGGGAGCTATATTTTTGCCACCAAAAATACATTCAGTATCATTGTACTCCAACCAGCCTATCCTTACTTATACATGCCTTCACACAAACACTATAAAGAGATACATCTTTTCCGACTTAAAAAAAAAAATTAAATACAAAAATATTTATTTTTAATGTATGTATCCATCGAATGCGAGACGACTGAAAAAAAAAATATAAGAAAAAAAAACTGAACAACTGAAAGGAAAAACTTTACCAACTCAAAGACAACGAATCAAATCTCGTGGCCATTTTTAGACCCCTTACAGACAAACACCACCTCACACAGCATCATCTCATCATCGGCTTTTTCTACTCAGAATTAGTCAGAGGAGATATCTCTAAAAAAAAGTATTTTCTATTTTTTTTTTAGAAACACACCACAACGATCTTTATCGATGGGGTATTAGGAAAACCTCGAAAATATCTTTTGCTCACTGCAGTGGCATTCCTCGGTGTTCGGCGTTCGGCTTCGGGTAATTCAGTTGGAGATTCGTCGTCTTCTCCTGTGTTTCCTTAATTTATTTATTTTTTCTCGAGTTATTTTATAGAAAAGAATAAAAAAATAGTAGAAAACCCACGAACTTAAAGTAAAAAAAAGTTGAATCTGGTGAAAATCCACGAGCAGAAATAAAATAAAACGACGAAACGAACCTTAGGAAAATCATGAAAACTCATACTCTTACAATGCACAGAAATACCATTCACCGATTGATGAGTGTGGTAGAAACTAAACAGAGAAATTTTGCATCCTTTAGTGCATTACTTGTTTAGAAGTCGATCAGTGAGGATCAATTTTTCTCCGAAAACAACAGTCCGAGCTCTTGTCGCTGTCAGTTAATCTTATCCTGTCAGTCTATCTACGAGGAGAGTATGTGAATAAAAAAAAAGTGATAATAATAAAATAAACTCAATTCGATTAATAAAATAAAATTATGTGATATAGAAACACAAGTGCAAGTATCAATCAAAGTCGGACTTGAAAAAAATAAAGGATTCAAAATGTGAGGTATATTAAAAGAAAAAAATTATTCGAAAAAAGTGTGAACACTGGCTCCGCAAAATTCTCCAATTCTTATGTAACCGTGTAAAAATAGTACAATTTTTCCGGGCATAACATGGACATTCACTCATCATGTTATCCGATATACCTTTATACGTTCGAGTGGTAATGGAAGTATATGAGTAAAGGAAGTAATAATCAGGGTGCTAACTTAACGTATCAAATGTCATCCATCACAGTTAATGGCATCAATTTTCAAGTAAGGTTGTTCGAGGATGCCAAATGACAGTTGATATGAACAGTTCAGTGTACCTCCTCATTACTGTATCGAATGTCAAAATTAGCATATTATCTAGAGCATTTATGATCGAACCACTAGCTACTATTTTCAGATATATTTTCGCTATGAATTGCAAGAAAGTGTGAACGACTTTCACCCATACAGTGCAGCAACTCTGCCAGTGTTGCCAGTATTTTTTTTCTTAGTGGATAAAGTCAATATTTTATTTTTTAACTGGACTTTCAAATTTTATTATGATTTTTTTGATAATGTTACTATATTATTTCTGTGACAAACTATTGTGTTGCGAGGATATTAAGTGAATGATTATTTTAGCAGGAAATGTTTATATTCGTTCAGTTCGTTCCATGTTCCATGCACTAGCTTGACGTAAAACAATATTGGTGTGACAGCCAAGAGCAAGGCGTGCATGACTTTTTGCATACAGGTCCTGGTACAAATTTACTATCCCCCTTGACTCCTAGTCCAAAGGATGTAATTATACGTTGAAAACTATAAGATACCGGCTTTTGAACAAGTTTCTTTTTTTCTAAGTCTGGTGATTATTTTTCTTACTTCACTGTACGATGAAGACTAACTATATTTTTTCTCACCAGTCAGCTTTTGATGCCATTTGCATCAAAGAAAATCCAGTTAGAAATCAAAATGTTATTACATTTCCAATTACAAAAAAAAATTAAAATATTGCCAACAAAGTTCGAACTAACAATGAAGTTTAAGCTCCTTTAAGCTTAAAGCTCGGCTTATAAAGTAGTTTTGAGTTGAGGTTAGGCGCCATTTCTATCCAGGTTTGAGTTTAAGTATCGAAGTGGGGCGTTACCATCACAATTCTATAAACGCATTCCCCTTACGCACACTATAAAAATATTCGAGTATGCTGTTGCTTTAGTGGGGTGCCGTGGCGTAGTGGTTAGTGTGTGTGCTTACTACGCCGGAGGTCTGGGTTCGAATCCTGCCATCGTCACCTGAAAAAAAAAGACTTGTTCTTCTTTACGGTCCCCACCTCCGCGAGGGTCTGACAAGCCCTCCGAGAGTAGCAATTGTCTTGAAAAACTTCTCAAAGTGCCGTTCGGATTCGGCGAAAAATTGTAGGTCCCCTTGTATGTGAAGGAATTAAACACACAGCATAAATTGTTGAGAAGTTGGCCGTGGTTCATCTCGAGCTGTTGCGCCACTCTATTTATTTATTTTTATGCTGTTGCTTTGCATTAGAGAAAGGCTCTATAGTAAGGTCATACAAAAGTTTATTTGAAAAATTAAAACAATTATCACTTGTTGGTAGGTGGGGTGCACTGATCTGAGAGGCTCTCAAACTCTTCGAAGAAATAGCTAAGCCTGTCAAAGTGACGCTCGGCTTAGGCGAAAAAAAATTGTGTGTTCCGATGTATTTAGATATGTGGATTGTGGAGCATAAGTATGGTTTTGAGGATTTTTGATTCAGTATTTATGCATTGGGGCTGATGACCGCCTGCAAACTAATGCTCGGGATCACTGTTGGATTTGCGATGGATGCAAGGGTGAGTGTATGTATTGTTTTCATTACCGATCCCCTAACAACAAGGCTTTTAATAGACCGCCGAAGAGCCCTTCAAGAGTTATGTACAATAGAATTTGAAATTTTACTCTTGTAAAGTGCTGTTAGAGTTACATGAATGCTAGGAGTATTATTATGCCTACTTATGGGAGCTATCTAAGTTTCGTAAAAACATCGCCTACTCTTATTTTGGGAGCTTATTTATGAAAAAACTAAAGGATGAGGAAGATAGTGAAGGTCATGTGGGGTGCAAGAAGATGCCAGGCTAAGGCGTTTTTTGGCGATAGAAGTCATCAAAGTGGGATGGGTAAAATAAAAATTTTCGTGACGTCTTAGCATTGTGATTGACTGGCTTGTTCTTGCTTTGAGAACGTAACAAACTGTCAAGAACCCTTGCTCTGCGACAAGCTGTGGATGGCTACCCGTATGCCAGCGACGGTATTAGGCCAAATTAGCGTCCCATTTAAACACTTTGAGATGATAATTATTTGGTAACCAGGCACAGGCAATGGCCAAAGAAATCAAGTTCTCTTATAAGACGAAAGACTTAATAACCAGAGTTAATGTCTCCTTACAAGAGTGACACTCTTATTACAAAATTAAAGCTCTAATTAAAATCTTTTGAGAAGAATACAAAATAATAAAATTTAAGTCTTGTTATAAGAGTCTCAATATCCTCTTGCTGTACGAGTAAAGCGCTAGAAGGGTGATACCTACTACTTTTAGAAGAGTGCTAAAAGATCACTTTTAGATATTAAAACAACAGGAAATTACGCCTATTGCCTATGCTTCGGGAGTATTAAGGGTAGTATTAAGGTTCTATAAGGGCATGTATGCTAGTATTAAGGTATTAAGTATTAAGGTATTAAGTATTAAGGTTCTATAAGGGGTCCACCTTCTGATTCCTTTAAGTAGTCTAACGTTTATTCTATTGGCGAGTATTCGAACGAGGTGACATAAGAGAGTAAAGAAATTTAAATTAAATCAGGTGCAGGTGCTTTCAACTACATGTTAAAGAAATAAGAATGACTATTAAAAATAAGCAGATGCATTGCCCGTCTAGAACGTCTAAGACCATGAAGTTAAAACCAGCGAAATTGTTTTTAAGGTTTTTCTTTGCGTTGCAACCAAAAGTGAATATTCCAACTTTTTGCTGCAATCTGTTGTGCATATTAATTTTTAGATTGAGGCGTTACAAAACATAGACCCTTGCCGAAACTTAACGCTGCCCGAGAGAAAAGGTTTGGACATAGTCTAGTATTTTTTTAAGAAGTAAGATCTTGTAGAAGGTAAAAACGTGTTTTTAAAAAACACGAAGCCCTATAAATCCCAATGCAGCTAAGTTGCACTCTTTTGAAAGCCGCCTGGTATAACCATCTACGGGCCCCTGTTTTTTTTTTGTTAATTTTGTTTCAATTTTGGCCACTCAACAACTCGAAACGTCTTCATGACGCCGACGACTTCTTACACACTATCAAGTTTACTGACGTTCCAACCGCAATTACAGTGATGAAATGCTTTTTTGGGAGGCTTTTCGAATATATTTATGGTTTTATAGCAATATACTGTGGTAAAGACCACCAAAAATTTTGTTTTTATTCTTTTACATTTAATATATCTATTTTAAGCCCAATTCTAAAACTGCAAACAATACTAGGAAAAATATGGGCCCTTTGGAAATTTCGGACCCGTAGGTTCCCCACCCATTTAAGTAGGTTCCCCACCCACAGTAATTCACCACCACAGTAAACCACCCATTACTCCACTCTTCCCAACAGTTCTGCCGTGATAGCCCTGGTGGAGGCAGCCCTGGTTTACATCATCTGTTCCCTCAGACGTCTGTTGGAGGGAAGATAATAAGCTCTACCAGTAAAAGATACCATTATCACCTAAAGTCTTTCTATACTTTCTAAAATGCGAATTACATCTTTATATTAGATTCCAAGTATTTTGAGCAACATTTACTTTTATCACCAGCCGGCACACAAAGCCGCTTTACTACTTTTTACAGGCGCGATGAGTACCATTGAAAAAAGACACAAGAGTTAATGAATGTTGATTATTTTAATTTTATTGAACACAATTTTTTATTGAAATAAATCGCTTCAATTAAAAATTTCAACCAAAAACCGAATTGAAATTTTCCTTGCCAAATCCCAAGGAATTCTCTGCTCGCTGATTTTATGAGTTTTTATGGGAACGACAAATGCAGCAGGCTACTTCACATCGTGTAAACTATCAGAGTAGCTCTTGTAAACGCTGCCAGAGGATAAATTTTTCGCAACTCAAATCGACGCAGACAGTTCAGACTCAGTTCGGCTGAGCTTTTGCTCTTATAAGCTGTCTCATAAGGTAAAATAGACATCGTGAGAGAGCGCTGAACCCCGACGGTAAAAGGTTTTGTTGCTCGCTGAGAAAGGATCGTTATCATCTCGTAAACCTCAAATTTAAGTAATATCTGCCAACTTACTTGTCCATGAGATGCTTTCATATGGCACCAGGAAAACGGTTAGAAAAGACATACGCTCCTGGACTTTTCGTGTTGGTGGTTTTGGATTGCTCACTGCTACTCATAGTAGTTAATAGCTGCTCACAACGGCTGGTTAGCGTTCCCCTATTCGTCGTTTAATTCCGGTTTTCTGGAACAGGGTCTGGGCTTAACCTTAACAATGATCTGGGACTGCTGGAAGAAAACGAATTTGAAGTTGACTTAGCGAGCCAGATTTTCAGTGCAGAGTAAGCTCCGTCAATAAAGTTGTCAAAACCTTCGACTCTCGAAACTATTTACTCCCCAACTGTTACTTCAGATACAAAAAACTGGCAAAGAAGTTGAGCCTGTTCTTAAGGGTTAAATTTGGGATTAACCGACCAAATTTGGCAGTTAGTCCAATATTAATCACGGATCGAAATTGGGTTAATCTCAGTTTACCCCTCAAACTCAGACGATCTCGCACTGAAAAACTGACCCTAGCCTTGGGAAGGAGGAAGTATTAACGCTAGCAGCGCGGAGAGGCAAAGTTACATGTTTTAATAGCTCTGTTGTAACTTACTGTATAATTAAAAATGTTTTTACAAAGAAATCTTTTGTAGCTGCGGTACAGAAATAAAGTAACTAGATTTTACTAGGCAAAATGAATAATTGGAGTCATATGTAGTGGCAACGTTGATCAAATCATCTTAGCTTGTCATTCTTGCTACGGAAATGCTCCTTTTTTTCTTCTTTTTAAGGATGATCGATAGCGAAAGGGTTTTAAGAAGTAAATTTTCCTTCGAGAAGTTGCAGACCACCAGTTAGCTGCCTAGATAGTGTTTATTTTTTTGCCTCAAAGGATAGGTACAGATTTAACATGCACCCAATTGCCTTAATAAAAATTCACCAAACAAAAAAACAAAAAACCCAACAATTTTAAAATTCCTCCTAAACGAAACCCTCTCTGAATGAAACATCATAAACTGCAATCATATAGAGCTATGGTATGGTTGGGAATAAAAACGTGCAGGAGTATCTCATGCAGATCTACCCGCCAAACAAATGGACACATTGCGGCCACATGACAAACAGATATAACACCGGAAAAAATATTTTCAAGTGCCCTTTATGTGTGCATCTTGTTACCTCTGGATTTCGTTTGCATTTCTGTCATATGGTTTGGTTATGTATGACTCGTCCTTTTCAGTTGCTTGTGTTAACTTTATAAAAAAAAATATGGTGATATCTTTTTTTTTTTGGTTTTTTGTTTTTGATCCCGCTGACCTGACCTGACACACAGTTTCACATACGTTTCCATGACGTTGGATCGGGTGAGTGCTAAAAATATAAAGTGGCATATAAGTGTCACACAATTCACATGATGTATCACAGTCTTATCATGCGCTCCCTATAGAGAACAGTGAACTTGCCCACAGTGCCCCTATAAATTACAAAAAAAAAATTGTTAAAAAAACCCACGGGTGACATCACAAAGATACATTTAAAAAAGTGAGCGTTACGACATAGTTCGGTAAAAGCTTCTCAACTGAAGTGAAAACTAAAAGTAATTTTTATCCGATATTTTTTTTTAAAGTGAAATGTGATACGCGCGGGGTGTAAGATATTTAAAATGCATTTACGACATAATTACGCCTATGGAAGTTCCATGCTTCCTTGCATTCAATAGTAACTAAATCATCATATGGAATGTAAAGAAGTATGGAGCGGATTGTGGCACACCTACAGTTAAAGAAAAAGTGTGGTTTAAAAAAGTATGTGTAAATTTTGTAAGTTCCATCATCACCGAGAAAAATTTTGTGTTTCTTATTTTGGATACGATGAATAATTCACCATCTTCACATCACGGTTGGCAGTGCCTCAAAATGTGCGACGGAAATAACTCGCAGGCAAATGAGCGAATTAACGCGCACGCGCATCTGGATTTTGTGTAGTTCCACTCGAGCAGTGTATTAACTTCTCCTCAACAGTTTCATGACGTTGCCAATACTAAATTGTTTGCATTTCGCTTAGTTCGGGGAGGTAAAATTCTCCTTAGCCCAAGTAGACAACATCTGGGTGTATCATGTTACATATGTGCGGATACGGACTTGGAGTATATTTTCAACTACACATGTGTTTTTTTTTTTAAAGAATGTTTGTGTCTCAAACAATGCCTCCTGGGGGGTGGTTGAAACGATTATTACTCATAGTGTGGCACAAACAACGACGGGTAGGTATACCCCTGACAAAAGTCACAATGAAAATTGGAAAAGAAAGTCAAGTCGTGTGATGCGAGAAGGATAGCAAGAATGTTCAAAAAGCAACAAATATAATAGGCACATACCTACCTACCCTAAAATAGAATATTAATTCCACTCAAACGATGCATATGTGGTGGGACGACGATGAGCTAATTACAGACGCGAACCAACGGGGACTCAAGTTCCAAAGATAGATGAGGAAGTAAATATAATTCGGGAGCTGATTATGCAATTTGCTTTCAGATATTCGTGATGTTTGGAATACGAGCTTTCTACATTTACAAATTGCAAACAGGTAGGTATGAAGGTACAAAAGAAGGATACAAGGGGATGAGCATGAACATTTATTTTTCTTGTAGGTACCTACCCTGAGCAAAACACAAAAAAAAATGTAGGACTCACAATATTGGAATGGTTCCCGATCTCTGCGAATGTCTAGGTATCTGTTTGCGGATAACATCATGATGCTTTCTAAAAACGTTGAACGAATTTCTGCGTTCCATTCACTATTTTGCGTTTGAGTGAAAACATTGCCAATACCATTTACCCCATTGGTGATATTTCACAACAGTTGACGGAGAATTTGTCCGTCTCAAGCCCATATAATTAAGCACTTCTGTAATAAATCGAGGATCCGTTTCATAGCATAGGTATTGTCAATCGAAGCAGACGTTTTCATTGCGGTTAGATTCGAAGAATATTTATTGCAACAATGCAGAAGTACCCGATAGTGACTAAAATTAGAAACATAATTAGAAACATATCAGTTATGTTTTTAAAATGTGAGGTTGGTACGCATCCAGGATTTCGTTTAGCAAGGGGATATATTCGAGTGGTTTAGGGGATAGGATTTTAAATTTAGAGTCGTTTGAATAACTACCTGATAGTTGTTTGTTTTAAAAAGAAAAAAACCAAAACAAAAAGAATAGAACTCCGTCTTTGAGATGTCCCAACCATCGCAGTCCTATTTTAGACTTTGCCGGCTAGGTTTGTGTACCGCTGCGCTGGAACACTTTTGGTGTTATAAATCTTCATCCACTTTCGGTTCATACAGACGAGAAAAAAACTATCCCACGCCATGCCACCCCCTACAAAGTTCATGCTTATGCACTGGTACAGCAGGACTTAGACGATCCTTACGCTGTATCCTTGCCTGGTGGGGGGTATAAATCTGTGCGCTTGGTTATAATCGGAGGGATTACAAACTATCTCAAGTAGCTCGGTTGCGAGTTTTATCTATTGGGCCTCGGGTTAAACCGGCAGGACACCCAGTTTTGGATAATTTCATCCCTGAAGCCAGATCGGTGTTTTTGACGGATGCCCTTGTGAGGTAGCCACGGATCTAGCATCTATATAATGGACTAGCATCTGGAGTCCATTATATAGATTTGGCAATCTTTCTTGAACACCACAACACAAGCTGAAAGAAAATGCAGCTAGCTCCTGAAAGTGTACACATTTGTACACATTTCTTAGGTTGTTCAGCCCTACGTGTTGCTCTGTTATCCGACCTATTTGAGAAGTATCTGTCTTACCCCAAAAACCAGGCATTTGAATTGCAGGTGACAGGTAGATAAAATATAAACGTTCTAAAATATTCCTATATCCGTTCCCCTCGCATATTCACAGCCGGGGAGCCTTCCTGGGGCTCCACTTTTTGGCTGTTCAGTGGGACACCTGTTTAAAGTCATTTTCTCCAGTTCGTATAATTAAAAAAGATCCATGGTTTACCCAGTTGAAAATCTGTCGGATCGGGTGGTTATTGGATTCGTGCACTCTAGTTCTTAATAGCTGTATATTGAAATGAGTGAAAGGCACAAGCCACATTGGGGTTGCACCTATTTTGCGGCAGAAACTCTGAACTTCACTGCTTTCCAAAATTATATTTTACTAAATTTCGGATGTTCTACAAACTTTCGGAACTTTTAAAAAGCGACAAAGTAAAATGTGTAGGGGGGGGGGGGGGGGGGGGGTTAGGGCCAAAATTCTTTTTAAAAGTTAGCTGGCAAAATTCTGAGCTTTGCTTTACTTCAAAGTCAGAATTATGAAAAGCAAATTGGTTAAAAATCCGATTTTCAAAAGTCAGAATTATTAGATACCCGCTCCCGTATGGAGGCGTACCGCACTCTTGCAACCCCCTGAGTCTGGGTCTGGGTCAAAATTCTGCATGGCTCGAAATTCTTTTTACAAAATTTTGATTTCAAAATTTTGATTTTTAAAAATCTGCTTTTTGAAATTCTGTTTTACGAAAATTCTCCAACTTAACAAAGTGACACAGTGAAATACGTAAAAGGGGCGTGCCTCGCCCTGCAACCCTCGAGGCTTTTAATACCCGACCCAGGGTATATTAAATTTGATGTATAATTTGTAAAGGAGTGAAATAATCACCGTAGACCCCTAAGACCTTTCAGAGATATTAATGGGACCGACAGGAGAATCGATTAAGCCATCCGTCCGTCCGTCCGTCCGTCCGTATGTAAACAGCTTTTAGGCCTTACATTTTAAGGTTGCAATTTTAAGCTGAAAATTGGTGAGTGGGCTGAAAGTCTATTGGACCAGATCATGCTTGAAAATTAGGTGAATCCGCTTAAAGACACGCCCGCTACATCCCTGTATGTGCGACAATCTCTAATTTAAAAAAGTACTTTTTCCAAATTTTAGCTATGTTACAATGACGCTAGTGCATTCATTTTTGGTATGTAATATTGCCTTGTAAATGTCTTTAAAGAAGCTAAAAAAGTTTGGCCTTTTTATTGACCACGCCCACTTTTTTAAGGGATTTTAGCTTAAAATGACTGTTTTTCAATAAATATATACGAAATTTGAAATTTGAAAAAATGTAGTATGTCCTCCGCCCAGTTTTGTGGGCGTGGCGTTAAAAAAGGGATTTTTTCAGTTAAAAGGGCGGAGTTTTAGGCAGAAATGTATGCAACTACCCAGTATAAAGAATTCAACAGTTATATTTTTATATCCCGCCCACTTTTTGGAGGCGTGGCAGTTTTTTTTTGGTATGGTCGGGTATTTTGCAATCCGTCGTAAATGCGCTTTACCACTTGTTTTAATACCCCATCCCATAGGATAGGAGGTATATTAAGTTTGTCACATAGTTTGTAACACGGTGAAATAATAATGGTAGACCCCCAAGACCTTAAGAGCATATGATCGAGACCGAATTCTGAATCGAATGAGCCATGTCCGTCCGTCCGTCCATCCGTCAGTATGTCACATGTTTTTAGGCCTTAAGTTTTGAGCTAAGGTGCTGAAACTCAGTACGTAATGTACACGTCATGCGAAGCAGTACAAGTATAAACATTTTTGAAATCCGCCCAAAGACACGCCCACAACCGGTCTAAATGTGCAACTACCTCCAGAGTTTTCAAAGCTGTAAGACGTTGACACTTAGCATCTCCTAATGAATGTAAGACACAAAAGAGACAAATGTAATTGGTAACCCTCCTCCAGTGGGCGTGGCATCTATTTTAAGGGTAAATTTTCAAAAGCCGTTTACTCAATATTTTTGCTCGAAATTGAAAAAAAATTGCTGAATATTTTATGTAGAAAACGCTTAGTTCCTCATTTTGCTAATACAAGACTTTGGGCCACGCCCACATTTGAAGGGAGAATTTAAGAAAAACCTAAAATTTTCCAGAAAAACTTAATTTCAGCTGGCCTTGAGCCTAATTTAGGAAAGCATGAAACAGAAAAAGTAGCAGGTTAGGTAAACTTAGTTAGTAGACTTCGTTCTAGATTTCGTTCATATAAAGTTTTTAACTACGCCCCCTTTTAGGGGTCGATTTTTCAAAAATATTGAATTTGAGCCAATAAATTGCATTTTTATGTGTAACTTGGATATTTATGTGGTTTCTCATTAGGGGCGGTTGGACCACGCCCCTTTTCAAAGTTTGCATTACTTATAAAATGTCAAAAAATAACCATGTCATCAGAATTTTACAATGTAAGATTGGACGGGGTATTCAACTGTAGCACTTACTCACTGGTTTTAAATTTGCCTTACTTAAAAACAGTGAAAAGCTTGCTTAAAATGACAGTTTTTTAATGCTCAAGTCAGAATTGTGAGAAAGTGGAATTTTAAAAGCACCCCCTGTACTTCAGCCCCCTGCCTGTTTCCTTTTATACCCGACCTAGGGAATATAATTTTAAAAGCATAATAAGCCTGTCACATAGTAATACGTAGTAAAATAATCACCGTAGACGCCTTAGATCTTTTGATATCATCGAGAACGACCGATGAATCGATCATTAACGTCCGTTCATCTGTGTGTGAAGTTTTTAGATCTTCAAATTCTAGCCAGAGAGCTGACACCTTGAGCACGGCTTAGATTTTATGTAGCACAGACAAAGTATCAAAAAGCCAATTAACTAAAGTTGAGCCAACCTTTAATTCACATTTTATTTTAAAAGTTTTTTTGACTAAATAATTAAACAGAGCATAAGAACTCAAATTTTTGTGTATAAAAATTGCAGATAAAAATCTTTAACACGACAAAAAATGCACCGCCCATCGCATAGATCATGCCTACTATTACAGACACTTTTAAAGACTTAATTAAAGATTTCTCTGAAAATTCACTCCAAATATTGTATGACAATTATAGAAGACGGGTAGAAGCTTTCTCTTAGCTTATTCTATTCAACTCCAAGCAGAACTCCAGTGGCATAGCTATATGACAAAATAAATAAGTATTCATGCTTTCGGAAACAACCCAAATCGACTTTAGTTGGAAACTTTTCCAATACTCCGGGAGGCGATCTCACTCTTGTCATCATGATCGTCTATGTCGTACGTATAAAAAAGGTTAAGTCTAACTTCTAGCTAAACATATTCGCCATGATTTCTTGTGTTTCTAAGGCCTTGTACTTGTAGCTCTCATGAGAGAGAAGACGACTGCTTGAGAAGATGACTGTTTAAAAATGGAAGGAACGTAGTTTTCTAGCTTTGAGAAATAAGAAAGGTTGCCTTTTGTGTGCAATAGATTAAGTTAGCTTAAGACGGATAATTCACAACCGAAGCCACCAGTTTTCATAGGCCTACGAGGACCCTAAGCATCACCCTTTAGACACATCTAGTATTCCTATCATCTATCTCATATCCTGCCATCGTCACCAGACTTGCTCTTTTTCACGGCCCCCACCTCCGCGAGGGTCTGACAAGCCCTCCGAGAGTTTCATTTGTCTTGAAAAACATCTCAAAGTGTCGTTCGGATTCGGCAAAAAATTGTTGGTCCCCTTGTATGTAAAGAAATTAACACACCAGCTTACATTGTTGAGAAGTTGGCCCTGGTTCATCTCGAGCTGTTGTGAAACTCTATTTATTTTGTTTATTTTATCTCATATGCCTACAAAAATATAGATAATAGGTATACATTAAGGCTTCTGAAACTAGAGCTATTACTGTTGATTTTGCACACAGACAAACGGTTTCATTCTCTCCACTGTTTACGCACTGAAAAATCTCTTCTTCGCTTAATAATGGGAAATATGAGCCATCCGCACCCGATGTCTCAAGTTATTTGTCTAGAAAATCCTGTATGGCCCAGTGTTCCCTAATTGGCCATCCAACATAACTTCCTGCTCTACATTCTTTATCCTTTTTTTTGTCAATGCTGCGGAAGTTTAGACTTACAGCCAGTTGAAGACGACTTTGTATTGCGATAGCCTCTCCTTAAATAAGACTAGGCTTATGTCTGCCCTTTGGCCACCACATCACCATTTGCTATTTATGGTGCCTTCGTTTAGTGTCTGTCGCTAGTTGTACGAACTAGTTTAATGTTCAGTTTAGTTTAATGTTCTTCGGTATCAAAACAGTCGTGATTGCAACGCATAAACCTAGTAGCTTTATCTTTGGTACTGAAAGTAGAGTAGGTAGTTAAGTTTTCTAGGAACCAATTATTTCTGGAATATTCTTACCGACAAATGTTTCCAGAAAGGAAAGATCCGTTTTTGTCCTTTTGTTAACATCAGTCATTTTAAAAATTATTCGCCCGTGGGCTTCCAAGGTATCAATTATTATTATCAAACTATTGGCAACATCAAGCGAAAAATAGATGACGTTTATAGTACTACTATACTATAGACGTCACATATACTATAGACGTCATCTACACTATAGACGTCATCTATACTATGGACGTCATGTAGTCCATAGTATAGATGCACGTTCGTGCAAGTGAAGTAGATTTTCACTTGCAGAAACGCAGTGAAAATATGACGAAAGGAATAAGGCAGTAGGGAGTTTATGCTTCGTGCACGCATAAAATCCCATTATGAAGCTGTACGCTGGCACACTTTGACATCACCTGATAAAAACTAAAAACTGCATAATCGACTGTGGGCTTGTGCTAACGACTTTAAGAACAGAAAAAGAGCTCATACCTCAAAGTTTAAATGCCGTCACAATGAGAGCCCAAAGTCATCAAAGGCACATTTGAATCTCGCCGAAACGACATTTTCCTTTATACTCTCTTCCGAGTGAGCCCTATAATCATTTCGCGCCACTCTTTTCTAGTGCAACGGGTCATGGACGTGTTACCTTGCTTCCACCACCGCCGCGCACTAGAGAAAACTTCAAAGTACTCTGACGTTGCAATTTTCACGAAAAATTGCTGCAGGGCACCCGTCGTCGTCGGTTGAACATTGCAAAAATCTCAACATAAGGACAATGATGACAGCGCGACACCATCAGCAACTATGATGAGCACGAAATTTCTATACCAGTTCCCGTATTATTTTCCATTTATGCTAATGCAAACGTCAAGCTTTATCAACATTCCGCCATATCCTGCAAACCCATCCTGGCCGACATCCATGAGGGAGCACAAAAATGTGCCGCCCTACGAATCAGCGGAAGCATTTTAATGAAATCGTGACCCAGCATTAAAAAATCACGTTTAACTTTGTCAAGCGAATTCCAAGTCAAATTGTATACTATACACTCCTTGCTGGCTGGGTGTCCTGTCCTGCTGCGCTGCCTTCTGCTGATGTATCCATAGAGTACACACACAAACTTTGCCAATATATTTTCATCCTCGTTCGGGGAATAGGGATCGCGGACAACAAGCGCGCTCGGCTCGCAACAAAGTAACAAAACTGAAACAAGGAGCTCGCGCTTTGCCCGGAATAAAGGCGATATAAATACTCCCGAATCCCGGGGCAAAGTAGGTAGAAACAGAAGTTCAAAATTTCGGATAATCACAATGAATAAGCAAAAGTTTTGTCATTAAAAAAGATTTGCACCAGTCACGATCTCCGGCGAAGCCGCAGACACCCCTGCGGCGGTATTGAACACCGCACGGACATTGGGTGTATACTGGTTTAGTGCGGGCGGATATACTATGCACGGGATTCGCGAAATTTGTCGTTAACAATCCTGTGAAGCTTCTAATCCTAAATGTAGGTACTCGCCGAAACTATACTTTCGATGCAAAGCGTCGAAGTTTGTTAGCTAAGGCCAGGGCCGGATTAGTAAGAGATTCAAGTTGCTGGTAGCCGTAGTGCTTTGAATAATAAATGCGGGAATGTTGCCTTGAGACCAATAATGATTTAAGTATGCATAAAGTGTTTAATGCACCGTATTAGTGGGCCAGTATGGGTGAGAAATATTTATTGGAAGAATGGAAACAGTTGGGAAAATATCCTTGCTAAACAGAATTTTAAACACATGCATAATTCTAAAAATCCTGATGTATTATTCGCATGTAGCTCTTTCACAAGGGCTCCTTACGTTTAGGCTGATTGGGAAGCATGTCCTTACGTGCCTTAAAATAGGTACCGAAGATTTTTATATAAGAGAACTAGGTATGTATAATGCCTTATTGTTAGGTAAGGAGTTGATCTAAAATAAAGGCTCATTACACAGAACTTAATTGTTACTTGTCACTTTCAGATCAAGACAGTTCAGGTAAACACGCGTGTAAGCTACCCAAACGTGTTACATAAACTCAATGCTTGTTTCTTGTGAACGACTTGATTAACCACAACAGAATTGGATACTTCATGAAGAGAGATCATTTGAGATCTTAAGTATGGAATTGGAAGAAAAATTGATTAACATTTTAACGTTCCCATTTTAACGTTGAAAAAGAGCCTGAGAACTGAAGCTAAACGGACGAAATGTAAGCCTGAAAGCCTTTTAAACTTACCTGAATTTTAATTATTTTCTAGGCATTTTATTAATTACCAACATTTCTGAAGAACGGATTGTAGAAAATTGTGGAAAAAGGACATACACGAGGACAGACACGCGTAAAATAAAACAAAAAATTTTGAGGAGGAACTTTACTTTATTTCTTATTATTTTCAGAATGATGGGGCGGCTTAGATTTTCGCCTCCAATTTGTGAAGGTTCTCAAGAGATTATTCTGGGCAATATAATCAGCACGATAGGGTGCGAATGCCAGCCTCTCCAAGTTATTTACTTAAGAGAAAGAAGATAAAAGTAAAAAAAATTAAGGATAAGGATAACATTTGAAAAAGACATAAGCATTGACAAAAACTATTCAAATATTACAAGTAGATATAAAAATACACCATTTGCTCTATGCTGATGACCTATTCTTATTATTCAAATGTAATGATACCAATCGATGTATGAACTTATTCCACCAAGTACTTAATCTCATTACTAATTGGTGTTTCAAATCGGGAGCAATCATTTCACCAGATAGGAATAGGTACCTACATATATGCCGTAAACTAAATTGTTCCAGCTTTGACCTTAGCTTAAGTAACATTAATATACCATGTGTAAATAGCTTAAGTATACTAGGCGTTACTTTCGATTGTTAGTTTAGTTTCAAAAATCATTGTTTAGAATTAAAAAATTCTCTTGCTCGTCGACTAAATGTCATAAGTCGAGGATTATAATTATTGCTTTGGTTACTTGAGTTAATGTATAATAATCAATACATTAACTCAAGTAACCAAAGAAATAATTTTGTCAAAGATTGATTATGGACTAGTTATATATGGTAAAACTTCGCAATCAAATCTGAAGATACTTCACTCCTCTTACCACGGTGCTATACGAACATCTCTGAAGGCATTTAAGACGACCCCAACAAAAAGTATGCTGACAGCAGGAGGGTTTTCAAGTATTGAAGACCCTCAACATTTTAACCTCCCGACTCGTTCCTAAAATCTGTGAATCCAACTGCTCTCCCATTTTGTCAGATGCTGCAAAAATCCTTAAACGGAATAAGATCCCAAGGATCCCTTCAACCTTACATAAAGCGCTGGCTTTTGCTAATGAACTGCATACCGTGAAATGTGTTCCTGCCCCAAAGAACCCCCCTTGGTTATTACCTAAAGAAGCAATAAACATTAGCTTAGCCAAACATAGTAAAGATTCGACACCTAAAGAAATGTTCATCCAACTCTTCCTGGAGATGTTAGATACCTTTCCTAACAATGCTTGGAATGTTTTATATACCGATGGTTCTAAATGCGACCAAAGTACTGGTATGGCTATCGTCAACAATCATGGTGTAACATTATCGGCAGAAAAGCTTCCAAACCACTTTTCTGTCTTCTCGGTGGAAGCTTTAGCGATCCTCAAAGCATGTCAACTTGCTCTGAAACACAAAAAAAAAGACTGTTATATTTACAGATAGCCTTTCTGTTATCCGCGCCATAAGCTACATGAAATATCACGCACCTATTATCGTTCAAATTCGAGATAAAACAATAACGTCCAGACAAAAGATCGAACTCGTATGGCTTCCAGCACACGTTGGTATAAAAGGTAACGAGTCAGCCGCTTAATCAGTCTCAGGGAACCCCAACGTCGAAACATCCGTATACCGCCCCAGCAATAAAGATTTGGATAAATTATTGCAAGCACATTGGGATCAAAAAAGACTCCAAGAATGGAATGACTACCAACATCATTATTCTACAATCAACCCATACGGGATCCCACAACTTTATCCAACAAACACAACCACAATTATGAACAGATGCTTCCTTCGTCTTGGCCATACACGGCTGACACACAAACATCTTTTCAACAAGGATTCTCCTCCAACCTGTCACTTTTGTCCTGGAAATACCATTTTAACTACTCATCATCTTACAACAGTATGCAGCACAATTAAAAACATTTGTATGCAAAATTTTAAACATGACCTTCTAAGTATGGTTAAAGTTCCCTCAGAAACTAATGTCAAAAATGTATTTAAACTGTGTCAACAGCTGGAACTAGATAATAAAATCAAGACATTATCTAGATTTGGTGCGGTAAGGGATGTTTAGTACAAATGTGTCTAGATTTGTCTAGAGACATTTGTTCTAAACATCCCTTACCGCCCCAGCAGCTTTAGTATAACGAAAAACATAAAAAAAAATTTATTATAATCCAGCTCAAGGCCTTTGTAGCTCTTGCTGTAACTCTTAATTTATTGTTCTTAGCATTTTATGTAAGTTTAATAAAATAATAACAATAATAATATAAAAATAGTAATAAAATTTTATTATATGATCAGACGGTCATTGTAAAACTAAAAAATATTGCAAAAAAAAAAGTTGCAAATAAAAATATTTTTTATTTCATTTTAATTTTTAGTCACACATTATTCACATTTTACAATTAAGTGATTCTATATGCTATGTTCTGAAACTGTGTCATCAAGCATTAAGTTATAGTCAAGAACAGAAGAGGAATAAATAAATATATATTTAATATATAAAATATATATATTGTGGAACCTATAATATATTAAAATTATAAATAGTTAGTTATCATATACAGGGGGATTCAATTCATTAGTTCAAAACAAGAAACAAATTGATTGGGAGGGGAGGGGGGCTATTCTTTTCCCCCCGCTTAGCCGGGAGAGGCGATTATATAAAAAACTCATTTACCTCAGAAAAAATATATTCAACTAGTGGGAGGGTTACAATCCGCTTAGGCGAATCGTTGAATACCCCATCCCAATTGACCACTGTCAAGCTCCGAATTTTGTCATAAATCTTGGTTGTTAAATTTCAGTTTCATTTAACTTCAATTGTTTTTAGAATTTCTCAATTAAGAATCTTCGCCCTAAGAAAGGGGCGTGACATCCACCCCTTCTCAATAACATCGTATTTTTGTTTATATTTTTTATCCGAAGTGGTATACACGTGTTGATTGCATTTTCATATTAAAAATTTGGTTTATACTTAAAAACGCCCCCAAAAGTGGGCGTCGCAAAATTTTATTTACTTGAGTTGATGGCTTACACACATATCTGAACATTTGATAGTGAAAATTTTTTGGACTTAAAGCAAATATATCAAATATAACCGTTTATTAGAATGCATATTAAGACTGACCAAGCAAGGGGGCGGTATTTTTTTTTTAAAAAATACGCTTTTTTTTAAATGCCAATCGCAAAACACTTAAGCGAGGATAACGCGTACCTAATTTCAGCTTCTTACGACAACTTTGAAATTTCATGTTAATAAGTAAAGTGGGCGTCCCAGTGGGCGGATTTTAAAATTTTTTATACTTGTACTGCTTCGGGACCTAGAAAGAACAGATGTTAAGTTTCAAGCTAGTAGCTCAAAATTTATGGCATAAAAACTAGCGACACATGGACGGACGGACGGACGGACATGGCTCATTCGACTAACAATTCGGTCTCGATCATATGCCCTTAAGGTCTTGGGGGTCTACGGTGATTATTTCTCTATGTTACAAACTATGAATCAAACTTAATACACCTCCAATCTTATAAGATGGGGTATAAAAATCACAGTTACAATTACACATCCAAGTTGTACTTTTTTATAGCCAGGAATCTTTTCTATAATTTTGGTTTTAAATATATTTAAAATAATTTTATTTTAATGACTTTTTTATTCAAACTTAAAATCAAAAAAAAATTAAAAAGAAAAAATTTTATAAAATTTTTTTCAAATTTTTTGTTATTTGAATAAATTTTTTCTTCATAGTTCAATGCTCTTAATAGTTAGTTGTCAAAAACAAAAAACCGCATTAAATTAAAATTTTTTTGTAAGAAAAACCTTTTTTTACTGTCTTAGCAGCAGAAATAACGCTGAAAGGATAGTACAATAATTAGCATATGGATTCATCCAATTTTACTACTAAGCCTCTGCGTCTTCAACATGAAATTTGCGCTTGAGAGCCCTAGGACTCAAGATAGGACTTACGGAAACAATGAACGCGAAAGACGATCAAGATCACAATTGACGATGTTGTGAAAAAAAAAACAAAACGTAGGGTGTAAAAATGGAATAAGTCTTTTTATTCGCATTTGTATTTATTGGCCAATAAGCCCGCAGCATACAGACAACGAAAGAAAAAATATATTTTACAAAATTGATACACAACAACAATCCAACAATTCAATCCAAATATTCAAATCCAATATTTGGAAAAAAATACGAATTGAATCGATAAGTATTTTGTGCGCAATGTTAATTAATAAATAAATACAAGAACAAATTATCAATAATGTTAAAACTTGTAGGATAAGTTTAACATAAAAAAAATATTGAAAATATATTTAAACTTAGTATGTAACATGATTCATATTTAAAAAAAAGTAGACGACACAAGTAAGAGGACAAAATAAGTAATAACTAATAAAGAAAAGTAAATAAGAAATGTTAAACAACTAAATAAAATAACAATAACGTTTTCTAAAATGAAAAAATAAAAAACAATCATACACACATAAAAAGTTGTGAAAATCAATATTCATGAATTTATAGATTTGATTTTGAACTTAAGCTTTTGGATTCTATCCGCTATTAGTTGAAAGTTTATTCTTTTATTTTGTCTTGAAAACTTACGTCAACGTCGAAAACTCTTTTTCACGCATGCAAGCATTTTTGCCGCTCCGTCCGAAAAAGAGAAAAGGACCTCCTATGGCACGAGTCAGTGTTGGATAAATAATCTTGAATTTCATGTATATATTTTTTATTAATCAACAATCTTATAATAAAGTTCATGTGCAGTCTTATTAATATAATTTTAGCACAACTAAAATTGACGGACTATGTTATTTTAATACAATTTTCTGACTTAAAAAAATAAGCATTCATTGCTTGAACAAACCAGGGTTCGAAGTTTTAATGCAAACTTTTAAAAGGGGCGTGTTCTAATTACAAACTATTAATTATAAAATATTTCCACAGATATTTCCAAGTTACAGTTAAATGTACCTAAAAATGCAATTTTTTGGTTTAAATTCAATAGACAATAGGCCAGTCGAAATTAAGTTTTTCTGGGAAATTTTATGTTTTTCGTCAATTCTGCCTCCAAATGTGGGCGTGGCCCATAGTCTTGTATAAGAAAAATGTGGAACTAAGCGTTTTCTACATAAGATATAAAGCAAATTTTTTCCAATTGCGAGCAAAAATATTAAGTAAGATGCATTTGAAAATTTACCCTTTAAATAGATGCCACGCCCACTAGAGGAAGATTACCAATTAAATTTTCCTTTTTTGTGTCTTACATTCATTAGGAGATGCTAAATGTCAAATTTCAGCCTCTTAGAACGTCTTACAGTTTTGAAAACTCTGGAGGTAGTTGCACATTTAGACCGATTGTGGGCGTGTCTTTAGGCGGATTTCAAAAATGTTTACACTTGTACTGCTTCGCATGACGTAGACTTCAGCACCCTAGCTCAAAATTTAAGGCCTAAAAGCCTGTGACATACAGACGGACGGAAGGACGGACGGACATAGCTCATTCGATTCAGATTTCGGTCTCGATCATATGCCCTTAAGGTCTTGGGGTCTACCATTATTTATTTATTTATTATTTTATTACTTATTTCACCGTGTTACAAACTATGTGACAAACTTAATATACCTCAAATCCTATGGGATGGGGTATAAAAACCTCGTTGTTGTCACTTTTAAATACGAACGCCAGCTTATTGTAATAACACAAAAGAAGATACCATAAATTTAAATCACTGAAAAACTAGATAATTCAATTTCGGCTATGTAAGAAATTGCTCATAAGCTGAAATTTATGAATTTTCCGATACTCTGACATTTGTGTAGAAACGTAAGTAAATTCCGCAATGCGTGAGTTCCATGCAATTCCGTTTTGGTACTTTTACAACAGCTGATCCTGTGAAGTAAATTGTTGTTAAATCTACTCATACGTATTTACCGACAAGGAAATTTAAAGTTTTATAAAAGCTTTGAGCAGGTGAATATCCAGTTATTCAGTAATTTATGGAAGATACTCGATACCTGCGAAACATAATCAATTTTTACATGTAACTTAAATCGAAGATGCAGCTGACAGCGAGAAAAGGCTAGCTAACAGGAATGCATTTTAATTTCGAGCAGCTAAATTTGCTTACGAAATGGAAGTGGTGAAATGAAGTTGTTTGGTAAAATAAGAAATTGTAGGTTCAGTGTAAAAGCTGGAGTTTTTTTCTCAGCTAGTAGTAGTTTGAAATACGAAGAAGGTGGTAGATATCAAGCAGAATGTGGTGGTAAGTTGCTGAAAACTCTAAAGAGGGGTAGAAATACCACTTAAGTGGTAGGAAGTCCCAACACTGGTACGAGTATCAACACATTGTCCGTGCGTCCGTCCAATCGCGTTGCAAGTTCTTAACGGTAAGACGTATGGCATATTCTTTTGAACACCGAACTGCCACACTGAGCTGTCAAATAATACTCGGTGCTGGCGACAATTCCAGCGTGGTGTACACTTGGTTTCATTGTGTACAGAACGACAAATACTGCACCGGTGCAATCATCACGTTTAGTGACGACTTTGATTTGATTTTATTTTGTTTACTTTTTTTTTCATTTCGTAGCGTGATTTTGTTGGCGTCAGTTTTTTGTACTTTTTACTTAAAATGCATTTTGAAAGCTCTAAATTTGAGTTTTTAACGATTTCATACAATTTCAGTCGTGTTGTCAATAATCACGAATGGAAATCGAGTCGAAACGTCACTTCACTTAAACAATCAAAGCTACACCCAGCCTCCACCGTCATATACGACAGTGGCATAGTTCGAGTTCGGTGTCGACACCGAACTAATTTGGAGCACGAGTTAACATGAGCACGATTCCGTTCAGGTGTACGAGAAAAGAACAATTTTTTTCTGTGTTCCATACCAGTTTCACGATTCGGTGTTGAACAGAATACGCCAGTAGACAGACAGAATATTCTGTGCTTTTACACTGGGGGCGATTTTTTTTACCACACAAATAACAGTTTAATTACAGTATGAAATTACAAAATGGCTTGTGATGTTAAAAACTGATGTTTTTCAGTATTTATTTCAAACAGTTTTGCAGGGATGAATTCGAAAAACAAAATTTAGGTGTAGAAGAAAATATTGAATTTTTTCGAAAAAATAAATAGTTTTTTATGAAAATATTGAAAAGATTTTGAGAAATGAAGAGTTGAAAATAGATGAACTGTTTGCCGGTCATCACCTGAGGCCGTAACTCAAACATTCACTGCACAAAGCCGATATTGAAAACACCTATGAAGCAACTCAAAGGTAACAAGGAACTTAAGTCATATGTTCTGTAAGAGTTCTTACACTGTTGTTTTGAAGCATTTTCGAAGAAAAGCTTTTTTGATGCTTTTCTGAAGATGACCACTAAGAAACCTAAAAAACCAATAAATAAAGGGTGCATGTTAATAGAAAGAGATAATATTACGCGTAGGCCAACTTCAGCCGCAAAAAACAAGCGGGCCAGGTGTTTGGCAATACAAATAAATTCGTTTTTATTAAAAATTGTAAGCATGCAAGAGGTTCTTGTTTTTACTATTCATTTTCTTTGCAAAATAGGTACCTACTTTAGTCATATCAAGATGAACATTCGACTTTTTTTTAACCTTCCTTCTTTGTATGGGCTCGTACTTGAAGTCTTTTATATTCAATTGAAATAACCTACATTAATCGCACAGGTAACAGTGGAAAAATGTATATCTCTTTTTTTACCAAAGCTGAAATCTAGGAAGATAAAGTAAGTACATAACATATATGGCTCGCTTGCAATGGTTAGTTCATTTATATTTTTCCGTATATGTTTTCATATTTGCCGGACCTTTTTTTTGTATAAGCTTTAATCAATCATTTCTTTCCATGAAGAACCTTCATTTCAGTGTAGCAAAAAAACGGAAATGAAAAAATAAACAGTTCTTGCTGCGAAAAAAAGTCCAACTCACAACTGGCGCGGAGCGAAATAATTAAAAAGGACATTCGGGAGATTGTTATTGTTATGATTATGATTGTGTGATTAAAACGATAACGAGTAGAAATCTCGCGCTCTTATTGAGCTTGCATTGCAACCTCCCAGGTGGCAATTCCAAGTGTGATTATCCGGGATACAGAAGCTCCCCCGCCTGGTGTATTGCTGTTTACAGTCTTCCTTCTGGGTTCATAATAATAACTCTTCACCGCTGGGAATATGTGGGAGCGGCGCGCTGCGCAAGGGGTTGGCAAATGATGGTGACGTTAAATTGAGCGATCACAATTCAGTCATTTGTTCTAGTCCTTCTGCGTTACTGTCGCAGCTGTAGATAGAGTTAATGTTACATTAACTCCTTGTGGCCGACTACAACGATGGTTGAGTATACTTTAAGCTTTTCCACAGAGAGAAAAAAAAGCCATCGCCATGATACTACTGGCGCTAAAATGGTCTGGGGGACTGATGATGGCACATAACAATTTGCACAGTTTGTGGCGTTATGAGTGTGAGTTTATTTTTGTTTTTCACGATGAATATAACGCTTTTGTCTGTGATAATGGGGTAAGTAATAAAAGTAATACGAAGCGCTGTGAATTCCCGTGCATTAAAATGCCGGAAGGCTGCCAAAGAAGGGGATATTTATTATGTACCCTTCGTCTACCCGTTAACAGTTATATTGTAGAGAAAAGCCATTGCGAAGTTAATTCAAAATAATCTCAGTCACGTGCCTCAGTTTGCCGTCGGAATATATGAACTTTCTCTTCAAATCCGAAGATTCATCTGGATGAAATCAGATTGTGACTCAAGTTTGTAGGTACATGCCAGCCGGAGAACTAACTTGCCACAGAACTTACTTACTAAAGAAAATATACTTACGCACCAGGTGTTGTCTGAGGGTTCTTATTGGGCCCATGGGTGCAATATTTTTGGTCGCAAAACGTTTTGTTGGCTAATAGCTTTTTAAGACAGACTCCACAATTTCGTAAGGGATGTAAAAAAAATAAAGTACATTATAATAGTAGTATACAAAAAAGTGTTTATGCACTACTGGAGACAGTCCAAATCACTGGCAAAAAAAAGTTATTTTCTCCTTTTTAAATTTTCCTTTTATGGGTTTATTATGCCCGATACAGTGAAATAATTACCGTAGACCCCGAAAACCTTTTAAAAATATAATCGAAACCGACAGTTGAATTGATTGAGCTGTCGGTCTTCAAAATCAATCTAGAAAGCTTAAACTTGGTTTCCATGTTGCATAGACAATGTCTTAAAATTGGTTAAATTTGCCAGCCTAGTTGGACAAGCTATGGGAACTCAAATGTTGTTGTTTAGAAATTCCGACTAAAAACATTAACACGACGAGAATTCAACCGCCCACACCATCGACCATGCCCACTTGTTTAGTGCTATATCTGTAAAAACTTGATTTCGTTAAAAATTCACTTGTTTGTTCGAGGCAGTTCACGCACGAGGTCAAATAATTGTGTTTCAACTGTCTACCAGAGCAACGTTATTTTCGAAGAATTAAAAGTTTTGAGTTAAAATGTAGCAGGAGTAAATAGCAAACTAGTTTTTGAAGACTTTTTTAATAGATATTATAAAGGATTACGATGTTTTTATTTTACATTTATAAAGAAACTCACAGATGGAGAAAAAAATTATCTTAAGGCACAATTACCAATTGACAGTTCGAATTGATTCAATCTGTAAAAAACAAGTGGGAAAGTGCAACAGTGGGTATGCAAAAGCTTCAATCCATCTACGAAGGATTGCAAAATACCCGACCATACCAAAAAGAAAACTGCCACGCCTCCAAAAAGTGGGCGGGATATAAAAATATAACTCTTGAATGCTTTATACTAGGTGGTTGCATACATTTCGGCCTAAAACTCCGCCTTTTTAACTAAAAATATCACTTTTTTTAACGCCACGCCCACAAAAGTGGGCGGAGGCACATACAATATGTACATAAAAGTTAGAAAATGCTAATATCTACAGCTTTTGTCATATAATTTGTTGTCAAATTTCATATATATTTATTGAAAAACAGTCATTTTAAGATAAAATCCCTTAAAAAGTGGGCGTGGCCAATAAAAAGGCTAAAATTTTTATTGGCCACGAATATAAAGACAATTATAAGGCAATGTTACGTACCAAAAATTGATGCGTTAGCGCCATTGTAACATAGATAAAATTTGCAAAAAGGATTTTTTTAAATTAGATATGGTCGCACATACAGGCCTGTAGTGGGCGTGTCTGTAGGCGGATTCAGCTTATTTTCAAACTTGATCTGAAGGACTGGACTTCCAACCAACCCACAAAATTTCAGCTATCTGCCTTAAAATTTAAGGCCTAAAAGTTGTTTACATACGGACGGACGGACGGACATGGCTTAATCGATTCTCCTGTCGGTCCCATTCATATCTCTAAAAGGTCTTAGGGGTCTACGGTGATTATTTCACTGCGTTACAAACTATACATTAAACTTGATATAACCTGGGTCGGGTATAAAAAACAACGCTGGGTAGTGGGAGGTAGTGGGAGGTGAAGTTCATGGGATTGGAAATAATCCCAAAGGAGCAAAAGTGACGATTAAGGAAGTGGAAGAAGATTTCGTACGGACGTATTGTTTTAGTTTACTTAAACTATGCCAATTGCTTCTACCATTGCCATAGGGATCTTGGAAAATTTAGGGATTTCTTCATCGCACGCACTCAACGGATCTTGTACTTATAGGAGACTTCAATGGAAGGATACTTCCACAAAACTACGCTGCGGGTATTTTCAACAAACTGACATCCTGGGTAGAAAGGAAGGATGTGTTCCACGAATATCAGAAATATCTAGGCGGGGATACTGAACAGTTTAGCAGATATTCGCTCTTGTAAATAAAGCTGATATCTATAATGAACAGATGAACAGATTAAAATTATAATGCAAAAATTGGAACTCAAAGTTAAACATAAAAGTGTTAAGGGGCGGTGGAGGTCGCCATAGCCCACACGATAGTGAACGTAGTAAAGTAAATACTACTTCAAATATGCACTTAACAAGCGTTTAAGGGCAGTTGCTTTAGTATGGGCAAACTTTGTAAATAATAAAAATATTATCCACACCTCGAATTAGCAAAAGCTTCATTCAACTGCTTCGTCCATTCCCTTTTAAGCAGTAAAAACTTCCTGCGCTATTTCATCAAGAGGATATTTAAGCTGCATAATACCTAAGCCAAACTACATAATCCATCTGGATCTGGAGACTGGAATAGAATGTCCTTTCTTTTTCTTTTCCTTTTTTTTTTCTTTTTGACACGCTCAAACACATCGACTAATTGGGAGAGACATGTCAATGCGAAACGATCGGTTACAGAAAGTCGTTTTTTTACATATTAAGGAATGTAAAAAAGGTAATTTTGTCCGAAGGTAATTTTGTCCGAGAGCTGAGAGAGCTACCAGCTGCAAGCGAGTTTGATCTTTCAATCGACCATGAAGAGCCACCTTTCTTTCTAAAATAGAAACTTTATTCCTTGCAGCAGAAAACGGATGGGCGGATTTACGACGAGTTTATCAATGAAAACCGGACTTCGCAGCACAGAGATTTCTACAGCAAGTTAAACCAGCGTCTGGACAATGAAACTTACTTTTCGCGCAGCAGTACTGATCTAAGGATGTGGCTAATTTTTTAAATTAGAGCAGAGCTTTTGCCACTCAAGGCGATTTGTGTGGCGATTATCACATCGCAATTGATCTTCGTATCCTGTCGAGCCTGTGTAACTGAAAAGAAAGAGTAACCCATGCCGTGTAACCCATCCTTAGGGACTTCTGTCTGACTTTATTTCTTCTTCATATCTCTTCTAAAGACTTTATTTCTTCTTCAAGTCATTCGCAGAGATTCTCATTCGTGTAGCCATGAGACCTACAGTGCAGTGGCCTGTGACTACACCAACTACTGAGGTTTCTACTAAGTGATATGAGCGTCGTTGTTTGTTTTAAGGTCGAGCATTGGCCATCATAAGCAGTGAGTTATAATACAATCATTCGACTGTTGCCATCTTTCACCGGTTAGTTTGATCGTGTCTTTGCTCTATGAAACTTTTGGCTATGTTAAAAGGAGATTATATCCATCGACCAGCCAACGTTATGTCTACATCGGAACCTTTCCTGGCCAGTTTGTCGACCATTTCATTTCCGGCCACGCCAAAGTGCCTAGGAACCCAGCAGAGTAGAACTGTGTGAAGGCTTATTTCTCTTTGTGCAATGAGGTAGTCCTTGATGCTCTTGGAGTACTCGAGGTTGTACTCCAATTTGTATTCCAAATTGGGCGCCATTTCATTTCCGGCCACGCCAAAGTGCCCAGGAACCCAGCAGAGTAGAACTGTGTGAAGGCTTATTGCTCATTGTGCAATGATGTAGTCCTTGACGCTCTTGGAGTACTCGAGGTTGGAGCCCAGGTCTTTAAGTGCTGCTTGACTGTCAACACATATGGTGATTTTCGTTGCCAGAAGATCTACAGAGTGAACTGCCTGTGCAGCTTGCATAACCGCACAAATCTCATCTTGAAAATCACTGCAGTAGTCATTTAGTGGACGTGGACTGGTTGATGTTTAGTGTTTCCGAGAAGACTCCTGAACGTGTTCCATATTCTGTTTACGATCCATCGGTTTAGATAGCGATACCTTTGATGTGAACATTTGTCTACTTGGTATGGTGAATTTTAACCTTTTATAGACGTCAAAATTGAGGTTTCTTATAATCTGTGTACAGTTAGCACACCCTTTTGGCTTAAGATGTTCAGTATGCTCGAGTGTCCTACATAGACATTGTGGCTTCCAGAGGTTAATTAGCGCCAGAGGCGCTGTTCTTTGCCGCCACATTTCTTGTGACAATCTCCAGAGGCTCGAGGTGCAGCATTGCTTCCAGACCTGTTTGAGGTGTGGCTCTTACTACGTTTACGTTTTTGTTGGAGGTTGCTACTATCCGATGGAGCACTCAGACACAACTATTGGTCCATTGTACTACCATGCAGACACCTTACATTAATGTATTTAGTTTACCCGTCTTTCGAAGAAAGATGAGAAGTGTTCGGCACTCACCACGTCAGCCCCAAAGACCCGCCACCTGATGCGAGCAAAGGCAGGACAACTATAGAGAAAGTGTTCCGCTGTATCTTCGTCCTCTCCACAGGCAAGACAGGTGGTGGTTTCGCTTAAGCCTAACACATTCAAGTGTCTAGCAAAAGCTTGGTGGCCGGTAAGGACGCCTACAAGAAGTCTGCAATCGATTCTCCTAAGAGATAGAAGAAAAGACGCTGACGCCTCGCAGATGTCCGGGCGTAGTCGTTTAGTCTGTCTGCACCCATCGCAGTCACGCCAACGAGCCCTGTGCTCACGAGAAACCCAAGTATCAATGGCAGACGTGACAACAGATACAGGCAGGCCTAAAGCAGGTTCGGGTCCTGAGAAAACTTCTTCTGAGCCAAGTCTGGCAAGCTCATCAGAGATCTCATTTCCCTGGATAGCAGTGTGACCTGGAACCCAAACAAGATTCACTGCATTTAGCCTTCCGACTAAGTTCAACGAATTCTTGAGTTCGAGCACTATCTAGGACGAGGTAAGAGGGTTGGGCAACGCATTTAGAGCGGCTTGGCTGTCACTGCAAACGCATATGCTTCTTGCCCTCCACCTGTTAGTCACAATATAGCGCATAGCCGTTAGGATAGCGAAAATCTCCGTTTGGAAGACAGACGCATATTTACCTAAGGGGTAGTGGAGTCTAATGTTCTCGCTTTCCACAAAGACTCCAGCACCAGACCCCTGTCCGGTTTTGGAGCCATCCGTGAAAATACGATGGCATTCTTTCCCTGGCTCAGAGTCTGGCCGAAGCCATTCCATTACCTGAGGAAAGTTGACTTGGTAATTTTGTCGCAAAAGTATTTCTGGGGTCATTGCGTCAGAGGGCATGTCCATAAGACAGGGGTCAAAGGACAATTCTCGAACAAATTCTTCAAAATTCCAATGCGTGTGGTACCAAAGACCACCTCTCTTTAAGCGAAAGATGGTTTTCAGCGTACACCCCATGATAAATTTATGAAGGGGGGGAGGTGTGGCTCTTAATACACCCGTGATACCTAAGCAAGCTTATAATTGTACCTTCTTCAGACTGTTTACACGCCTCCCATCATACCATAATGATCCATAGGTAAGAATAGGGCTAACAACTGCTGTATACAGCCAGTATGCTATTTTGGGTTGAAGTCCCCATTTCTTCCCAATGGCTTCTGTTTAGATCTATTAAGAGCAATAAGACCTTTCTTGATTCTCTCTTCAGTGTTCCATTTCCAATTTACTTTGGAGTCAAACAAAACACCTTTCGACTCAAATATTAATTTTCCTTTTTTAGCTTGTTGAGTGACTAAGACGTCTGCACATTTCAAATGCCATCTCCCACATCGACTAAGCACACACAATAGACACCAGACATCACACACCCATTTTACTGACACAAAAATTGCGTATGGCTTTCGGTATTCTGTCTAGACATATTTTCAGTGTAAATCTGGATTTTCGGGTAATTAATTTTACCAAATTTAGTTGGTGGGCTTCAAGAGATTTTACAACTGAATAATTCAATTAAACTCAAAAGACCGCATGAGTAGACAGACCTTAAACCGCAATTAAATACAATTTGGTACATTATTCCTAATGCTGTTGCACAAAGGAAGAAAAAAAGTTAATTTCACAAAAAGAAGCCACAGCTTTTGATCGGAACACAAAGAAGGCGCCATCCAAAAAAAAAAAGAAAACAAAACGAATTCATTTTGAAAGTTAAAATTTTCCACATCAGTCAGCTGTGCGTTGCAATGCGGCAAAAGCTGCAAAAATGTAGCACACATCATATGCACATTGCACAATGCACATGGTTTGCCACAGAGCCATCCATTGTGCGAAATCCAGCTCTCGACTTCTATCTACTACATCGAATACCGCCCCGAGATACGACAAAAGGAAGCCACTCGCTAAGGAGGATCCTTTAATTACATATCTCTCGTTTTTCCTTTCATTCGTTTCCATGTTTTTCTGCAGGTTCACATGCACTGCACCATTTCCTTCGCCCTCTCTCCGGTTCATTTCAATGACGATTACATTTGGTGCAGCGAATCTCAAAAGTATTTGCATACACACGAGAGAAGAAGCATAGAGTAGCACTTTTGATCCTTGAAAGGTTTTTCCATCAGTAATAACAAATAGATATGTTGCCTTAACCTAGCCCCTCTGGCAGGAGGCGCCTGCGGGAGGACGGGTACGGGTGTACCCGTGCCAACACCTTGCCTTCTTCTGCGCCCCCGAAAGAACAACCTAATACACAGCAACCGAGCACCGCCAGCAGCAACAGCATAGGTGTGCAGTGGTACGTAAATAACAAGGACTCGTTCTTTTTGTGTTTCCTTTCCATTTTCCACAGATAATATTTCACACTATTTTAATTACATGTCATCTAGGACATCGCACAAAGGGGGCGAAACTCTGAAATTGCTTTTCACGCGAGAGACGAGTACAAGTCTTAGTACAGTCTCCTGGCCGGGTGGTGAACAAAAACCGGAATTCCATAATAGAATAGAATGGAAATGGCGAACAAAAAGGACGAAATGAAAATATGAAAACCGGATGACTGCGAAAAAAGTTAAGGGAAATGCAGGATGCAAAGCGTAATATAATGGTCCTCTTACCTCAATGAGAGAGGCGCAAGCGGGTCCACCAGGCCGGGTGACTGGGCGAAATTGCTCATAATTTTTACCATCCTTGCGGAGAAGCAGGAGGCGCACGTTCTCGCCTCTATCTGTGGTAATTGTGGCAACAGTGGGTACTTCACGCATTCAAATGCCGGGGCTTATAGAAGCTATTAAATGTTTGTGTGGCGAAAGGAATGCCACTCGTTCTGTTTTTTTTTTTGTGTATGTGTGTGTGTTCTCCTGTTTTCTGGATTCTCCACTTGGTCGTTAATGAAATTTTAGCCTTTATGTTTTACGAGATTTGCACATAAAAAAGCTGCGGAGAACCCATCTGGGACAGATGTTGTAGGGCAGATTGCAACGTTTCAACATGGGGATTATGATGAGGTAGAGTGTTTAGGCAGAGTTGGAATTAGCTTGAATAGCAGAATTAAGGGTTGTTCGCCTCTAATATAGTTTTTTTTTTGCGTTTTTGCTAGTAGGTGTAGGAACTATTCAAGCCACTTCCACATTTGCTTAATCCATTGAAACAAAATTTTATGTAAATTTATTTTGAGTCAAGTACCTATACCTACCGGCCTTAAAACACTTCGCATAAATCAGTTGGTTGATCTTATTTTGGTGTTTCCATGAACAGATTAATGTATTGAAGATTTTAGAGATCGGAAGTATTCTGGAGAATGACTGGAAATAGTCTTTACAACAAGGTACCAGCCTCTCTCCCCCTCGTTTTAATGTTTTCCACTCCCTGTCTGTCGAATGGAGACGCCAAGAAACGGCGAGTCAAGGCGAGTTCCCTTAGGTATATACAGCGAATGTCAACTGGACAGAATATAATCGAACTAAAAAATTTTTGCCGATGAAAATAGCCTCAGTTTTCCTCATCCGGTTACGCCGCTATGGGAATGTCAGTATTCGTCAAACTTGTAAAACCTTGGCCCTAACAGCATTGTTTATGTGGATCTCTAAACAGAGTTAAGCTTTATGTAAAGCTTTTATGTTAAGAGGAATTTGAGCTGGGGTCAAAATTCCGGTTAGATGAAAATTCTTCTTACAAAATTTTGCTTTCAAAATTCTTCTTTTCAAAACTCTCATTACCGAAATTCTGAAAATTGAAATCTTACAATGTGCAACCCAGCAACCTCTGTTCCTTTTCTTGCCTTTTCTTTACTTAAAAAATGTGAAAATGCTTTTCTAATTCTATTCTATTTAGAAAACTCGGGATTCTGTTAATCATAATTTTGAAAGCAGATTCGCAGATTGTGGGGTGCCGTGGCGTAGTGGTTAGTGTGTGTGCTTACTACGCCGGAGGTCTGGGTTCGAATCCTGCCATCGTCACCTGAAAAAAAAAGACTTGTTCTTTTCACGGTCCCCACCTCCGCGAGGGTTTGACAAGCCCTCCGAGAGTATTAATTGTCTTGAAAAACTTCTCAATGTGCCGTTCGGATTCGGCAAAAAATTGTAGGTCCCCTTGTATGTAAAGAAATTAACACACCAGCATACATTGTTGGCCCTGGTTCACCTCGAGCTGTTGCGCCACTCTATTTATTTTTTTTTTAGATTCGCAGATTTTTAAAAGCCTAATTATGACCCGCTGCCCACAAATATTTTTGTGTTACTGGTTATGCTTAGCAAACTCGTAGTTTGTTTATTTATTGGTCGGATGTGTGAATTTTTTAGGTCTTCAAACATTAAGTTAGAAGGTTGGGGTGTAGAATGATTCTTATTTATTGATTCTCAATTGACTTAAATGCAAGACAACCTTAAACTTACATTATAGATCATAAGGTAAGAACTCAAATTTTGGCAAACAGAAATTGTGGATAGAACCTTTTACTTACTTACATACTTTCTTACTTATAAGTAGGGTCTCTACCATGTTTACAGTAGCCTTCCATCTTCTGCAATCCTGGGCACTCTGCTTCCAATTGTCCCAGGCGAAGATTTCTGGCACCCGCAATGGCTTTGTCCTTAACACGGAGTTTCGGCCTTCTTGGTCGAGGGCACCTGGATACGAAGAACGTCTTGGCTGAAGCGTTGTTGTTCATCCATTCGAAGTTATCGACCCAATCTAGTCATCGTTTTTAGGCTTTTTGAACTTAATCCTTAGCTTGTTACAGCACATAGAGTATCTAGTCATCTACTCGCCCTCCCCTCACACAGGACCATTGAATCAAATTAGAATTTTTTTCTCAAAAGAGCCAAGTTTAAATTTTCTTTCTCAGCTTATAGTCTAGCAATTGGTGCAATAAAGCAGGACTGATAAAAGGGTTTTGTAGAGCTTACACTTTGTCTTTAATGAGAGGAGTCTTAAGCCCATTTGTTTCGCCAAACCGAAATAGCAGCGGTTTCCATAGATTCTACTTCGACGGATCTCTACTAAGGTGTCGTTTGTGTAGTTGATGTTAATTCCAAGGTAGAGGATCTCCTTACCTGCCTCGAAGTTGCTGCCCCACGTGATTGACGAAAGTTTCTTTGCTTGTACTTAAACTTATTCACATTTACTTCAAGGTTAACTAATTACCCCTGCTCTTAAATCGCCGTAAAAGGCTCTTACGCGGTACGGTTGGAGTTGGTACGACGGCTTCGGTAATCTTTAGAATCTCATTTTAATCCTTAAATGTGAACAAAAAACAGGTTCTATTGCAGATAACCGAACATATGGACATTTTTTAAGTATGTAGTAAAAGCAAGTTCTGATGACGCAAACGACAGAAAATTATTCATGAAGCACAATCATGAAAGAAAAACCTAGCATGAAAAATCTGACATCGAAAATCTGATATGGAAAATATGATATGAAAAATCTGACATCGAAAATCTGACATGGAAAATCTTACATGGTTAATCTGACATAGAGAATCTGACATGAAAAATCTGACACGGAAAATGTCACACGAAAGCCTCACACGGCAATTTTGACATGAAACTTCTCATATGAAAAATATGACACGGAAAATCTGACATGAAAAATCTGTCACGAAAATACTGATGAAAACCTGACATGGATAATCTGACATGGCAAAATCTGACATCGAAAGTCTTGCATGGAAAATCTGACACAAAAAATTTGATATGCAAAATTTGATACAAAAAAATTTGACATTGAAAATCTGATATTTAAAATCTGACATGGAAAATCTGTCATGAAAATGTAACACGAAAAATCTGACATGAATAATCCGACATGTGAAATCTCACATATCAAATCTGGCATCGAAAATCTGATATGAAAAATCTGACATGATCAATCTGATATGGAAAATCTGATACGTAAAATTCGACATGGAAAATCTGTCATGGAAAATCCGACCAGAAAAATTTGACATGAGACACTGAAAAAAACGCGTATTTATTGCCTCTTTACGGATAAATATTAACTTAGAACAACCTGGCTATGAAAGACCCCTTAAAAGCACAGCAAGGACTTAGAGCGTTGTTGTTTTTCAGCCTTTTCTAACCAAAATTTGGGCGCGTACTTGGTATGTAAGAGCTAAAAATTGGGAAATAGCTAAGTAATCTTTTCGGCAGGGTGTTTGGTAAAATTATTTAAAGCTGCAGTCAGTTTATCGAATATATATTTACCGCCCTATTCAATAGTCTTTCGCTGTCAAATATTGAAGGTGGCACGTAGCGCCGCCCTGTTGAAACCAAATGTTGCTAATATCTTCCTTTTCAATTTTTGTGAACAAAAATTCGTTCAACATGGCCCGATAACGATCGCCATTGACTGTAACGGCCAATCCTTGCTCTTTTTCGAAAAAATGGCCCAATTACGCTTCTTGACCAAATTATGGTCTGGAGCAATTTTCTCGGGGCTACGCACTGTTTTTCAAGCTTTTCAAGCTTTGGTTTATTGATGAGGAGGCAAGTTACTTTCACAAGATAACGAACATACGGATCTGACGGTGCTTCTCTTCTTCCAAAATCCGTACGCAATTTTCACACACATTCTGCAACAGTACCATGATTTTCAAAGAAATTTCGCAATATTTCCCAGCGATACCATATTCGTTCAGCGGAAGGATAAAACTAATTATCTGTCAAATCAGACATGAGCTAAGTGTTACCATTCGAAATAAGCATAAGTTGAAAAAAAAGTTAGATGGCGGACCTTATAGAAAAGCCTAATTTTCGACTCCTGTATGCTAATTTTCGGCTCAAACAATTTTTTATAAGAAAGCAATTGATAAAGAATAATTAGGAAATTATAATGAGGTAGACAGCATACAGAAAAACATTAATTTTAGAAGCAAACATTTCGAAGCAAACATTTGCACATATTTCACTCAGGACCATTTTTTCAGTGCAGATTTAACGCCAGGTTAAGCTAAGACCTATTTATCCCGGAAACAAACAAACCTTGATGAAGCCCAGGGAGAAGCGATTCAGCGTAGGACTTACTCTGATAAAGAAAGAAATTTTTGACATTTGACATTTTGGACTTTTTAATAATTATAATTTGTCTTAAAAAAGTGAGTAAGTGTAAGAGGTTGTCGGTGACACACTTCTATATACCGGACTCTATATACTATGCAACACTAGACCTTAAAGTTTCTTGGCCCAAATTCATATATAAATCTGTACAGGTCACGCCCCCAATAGTGGGCATGGGCTTAAAATTAAAATCAATCAATTGCAATTTCGTTAGAGTCATGAGAAAATACGGTAAAAGCGCAAATTATTTCAGAAAAAAACAGTTTTTTCCTAAAAACGCCCCTCAAAAGTGGGCGGAGCTCAAAACTTTATATGGAGCGAACTTAACAAATAGTAATATCTTTAATATTTGTCGTAGATTTTTTTTCGCTCTGGAGTCAACTTTCCGCGAGTTCGGGTTAAAGATCTAACATTTTAAAAGTGGGCATGGTCGATATTGTGGGCTGTACAATTTTCGCTTTGTTTAAGTTAGGCCAATATTGCTCAGTACCAAAATTTAAGCTCCTATGCCTTGTCTAAATTGACAAAAAAGCATTTTGAAAGAAAATGTGAAATAGAGGTTGTCTCACATTGAAGCCAGTAGTGGGCGTTGCCGTTGACGGATTAAGCCAATTTTCACAGTTTGTCTGCGTAACAAAAGAGTTAAGCCGTGTACCAAGTTTCAGCTTTCTAGCTTGATTTTGAAGACCTTAAACCTTCACATATACGGACAGACGGACGAACAGATGGACATGGCTTAATCGATTCATATGTCGGGCTCGATCATATCTCTAAAAGGTCTTAAGGGTCTACGGTGATTATTTCACTGTGTTACTAACTATGCATTAAAATTAATATACCCTCGTTCGGGAATAAAATAATAGTCATAGAAAAAGGTTTTGTTTTAAGAAGTTCTTCTTAGACTATCGATATTTACTGAAAACTCATGTCTGGAATAGTCGTCGCTTATAGTCCGAAACTTGTATGATCGTTCACTAAAAGTCTTGACCTTCGCAGATAGAGGTTAGATAGGTTTTCCATGAGGTTTTTCCCGAAGGTGAAGATCGCACATACAAATAAATCTCCCATCAGGTACGTAATGTTCATTCGATGCTTGGTAAACTTTTGAGGAGTTTTTTGTACATTTGTATTGTACTTTTTTTTGATCGCGCGTTTAGATTCTATTCTCTTTTTGTAGCGCAATGGTATACTATGCACAAAACCACGCATAAATAATACTATCAGATGATTGGAAATTTATCCTGAATTGAAAATCTTGTACGACGAAAGACAATGCATAACAATTCCACCACAAAGTCAAGCTCCACTTATACACAACTGTATTTAAGTTGCAACGTTTTAGGAGTTAGTTATTCACCCACGACAAAATATTGGCACTGCCTTAAATAAGAAAGAACAATACCCAGTATGTAACGATAAAAGCATAAAAAAAAACTAAAAAACACATTCAACTGCTCAACTGGCGGATGTGTGTTAACAAGAATATCTTTCAAGGCTTAAAGTAGAAATCGCACCTCCTTGTTAAAGTCCATCCACTAGTTTTTGTCCATTGTGTATTGCGGCACTGATATTAAACATAATCGCTCCATGTTGAAAGCGAATCGATTCCATCCAGCCGCAGGCAACTTACCCTTAAATCCTTGCCTCTTAACTTCAGAGCTCCAATCGATTTGGTAATCTATTAATTGCTTTAGGCGCCGATGTGTGCAACCACGTTAATAGCGTTCCGATAGTTGAGCTGTTTTCCGCTTAAGGCACAGGATTTAGCTCTAGTGCTTGTGTGTGCGTGGCTGTGTTTTGTATATCATCCGACACCTAATTCGCGTTAATGAAACTAATGTGTTCTAGGGGTTTTATTGGGCGCAGCACTAATTGTGCAACTTCCGAGTATCCTACAACCGTATGGATTTGTGTATAGATAAATTTAAAACCCCCTTTGACAGCGGGGTGTATATAGGCGCATCAGCACCATATAGCATCAAAAGGGCACATGGATTCCAATTAAATTTTAATCCTCCGCATGCCGTGTCGCTACGCTATGTGGTATAGGTGCATGTATATAATGTTTGGATGCAAATTTATGGGTAGATAACTCAAATTGGAGGTATTATGTCGGCAGCACATTCAATGTCGGTCCTGTTGGGAGCCATGAGGCCATTAACGGCGCGCAAAATGCGTTCCATTAGATTAGAAAGCGATTTGGCTTTGTCAAAAATTTCAATTAAACTGTTGTGCGGTATACGAAGGATATACACTTTTTGGAGGCTATGTTACCAGTGCACACTCCTGCTGATGATGGATTTCTGTCAAATGGATGCGGCAAGTTTAGGTTTGTATTAAAAGCTGTCGGGGGTCTTTCATACATGTGGCTAAGGCTATTCAGGTCAACGAAAACAGCTCGTTGGTATGCGCTACCACTAAGTATAGTAGCTTCGGAACAGCATTCCTTGGCCAATTATTTTAATTGATTTCGTGGGTTACTCGGAGACAATGAGCGCAGGATTTGCCGACAGCGTTTAGGTTGCTTGCTCTGATATGATCAGATGCTAACTCATGTTTGACCAGTGCCGCTTATAATGCAGCTTATCGCTTTAAGGAGGCTAAAATTATTGTAGGTAGCTGTACATTTTTAAGCCGTGAAAACTTTAAGACAAACAATCCGAGAGTTGAATTGTCATAGTTGGTAAAATTTATTAAAACATCACGTTAATTCCAAAGACCAAGGTAAAGTAATTATTCCATTTACTTTACCTTGCACAGTTTGCATTAAAGAACATTTTCTGAATTTTCGTGAAAATCTCAAATTCAATTACAAGCCTTTTACTGTCTGGCCTGGCCATATACCCGGGTAAGTAAGTGGAAGCCCCTGAAAGTGTGCATAAATTAACATGAGTTCTTTATGCGCCAAACATGAAGCTGTACAACCTACATTTCAACTGTGTATGAAAACTGAAAAAGTTAAAAAATAATTCACCTGTATGCAGTGAAAGTACACCTCAGCCAAAAGTAAAGAGATTTCATTAAAACGCGAGTAGCCACAAGGTATTTAACACCACTTAGAGTGAGACCATGCATAGGAGCCAGTATCCTATGGTTACATATTTGTTCATACTTTAATGTCCAAGAAAGAAACACAAAATGTGAAAAGTAAACATTTGAACGAAATGTGGAACGCTTGTGCTCCAATTCTTATTCACTCCTTAGCCCCTGTACAAAAAGCAATTTAAAGTTCTACTTTGTACTGCAGGATAAACTCATAAGGGCTCCTGAGATTAACCCCAAAACAGAATTTTTCAGTGTATATTAATCCGGGATGAATCTCGGCTTAACTGCCAAATTTGATGAGTTAATCTCGGATCACTTACTTACTTAAGGTGGCGCTACAGTCCGGGGTGGACCTGGGCCTCAGCCAACAAGCTTCGCCAGCCAGCTCTGTCTCTAGCTAGCCGTCTCCAGTTTCGCACGCGAAGTTGGCTGCGGTCCCCTTCCACTTGCGTACGCCACCTGAGTCTCGGTGCTCCTCTACCGCGTCGTCCCTGCGGTGTGGATTCAAAGATTTTCCGGGCCGGGGCGTTGGTGTCCATCCGCTCTATATGACCCAGCCATCGTAGACGTTGTGTTTTGACTCTTTTGGCTAGGTCGGTATCGCTGTACAGCCCGTACAGTTCGATGTTATATCTCCTCCTCCACTCTCCGTCTATGCAGACGGGACCGTAAATCGTCCGAAGAATTTTCCTCTCGAAGCAGCCTAAAGTGTTTTCATCCGCCTTTGACAGGGTCCATGCTTCTGCACCGTAAAGCAGGACTGGGATGATGAGGGTCTTATACATGGACACTTTAGTTGCTCGAGAGAGGGCTTTGCTACTCAATTGCCTTCTTAGCCCAAAGAAACAGCGATTGGCAAGAGTTATCCTTCGTTTGATTTCAGCGCTGGTGTCATTGTCTGAATTGATAGCGGAACCCAGGTAGACAAAGTCCCTAACTACCTCAAAGTTATAGCTGTCGATGGTGATGTTTTGTCCAAGACGTCGGTGTTGGGTGTCTTTTCTTGATGACAGCATATACTTGGTTTTGCCCTCATTGACTGCTAAACCCATATTCGCCGCTTCCGTCCCAATACTCACGAAGGCTTCACTGACATCACGCTTTGTTCTACCGATTATGTCAATGTCGTCTGCGTATGCAAGTAGTTGAACGGACTTTTGAAAGATTGTACCTCTGGTGTTGGCGCGAGAGTTCTGCACAATTCTCTCAAGTATGATGTTAAAGAAGTCGCATGACAGCGCGTCGCCTTGTCTTAATCCTTTTTTTGACATCAAAGGGGTCGGTGAGGTCTTTGCCGACCTTGACGGAACAGCGTGAGTTTTCCATCGTCATCCTGCACAGACTGACGAGTTTGGCAGGGATGCCAAAATTAAACATTGCGCTATATAGCTCGTTTCTATAGATGCTGTCATACGCGGCCTTGAAATCGATGAAGAGGTGGTGTGTATCGATTTGGAATTCCTGGGTTTTCTCCAAGATCTGCCGCAGTGTGAATATTTGATCGATGGTGGACTTTCCTGGCCTAAAGCCACACTGATATGTGCCTTTCAGATTGTTGACAAACGGCTTCAGGCGTTCACACAGTACAGCAGAAAAGATTTTGTATGCGATGTTAAGAAGACTTATGCCTCTGTAGTTGGCACAACTCAGAGGGTCTCCTTTCTTCAGGATCGGGCAAACAATGCTGAGGTTCCATTCATCGGGCATGCTTTCTTCCGACCATATCTTGCAGATGAGCTGGTGCATGCTCCTAACCAGCTCACCGCCAGCGGATTTAAATATCGGATTAAATCGGATCAACTCTCGTGAATAATATGAACTTCCTTGAATGTTTTTTCTGTGCGAATTGGCAGTGCCCTTGCGTGTTTCTATGAAAAGTGACATCTGAAAACGACTCGGACTTCTTTTTCTGTGTTTTTCTATTTGAAGTGAAAGCTGGTGGAGTCAATAAAGAGTTTGGCAACTGTACTGACGAAGCTAGCTCTGCACTGTAAAACTGTTCGTTTTGTTCCGGGATTAACAGATCTTGGTTTAAGCTGGGCTTAACTCAGCACTGAAAAACCGGCCCTAAGTATACGATTTAAATTTGTGGATTGCTCCTATCTCTTCGAATTATCTCAACTTACTCTTAGTTTTACTCGGCAGAAATTTTTGATAGGGTATTCCCACCGCACATGAAAGAGATTGATTTAGAATGATTAAAGATTAATCCCAAAGTGTTTCCACCGGAAGCGAGGAGATTTACTTGAAGTATGCTTTCATATTTGACATTTCTCAGTGACATTTTGTGGTACGAAATGAAAATTTCTGGTCGCCACGTCCTCTGCGCATCTCCAAGAACGCAGAAAAACATTGTTTTGTTTTTTGGCTCCCTGTGAACTGAGATTGGGAAATAATAAATCAGATTTAAGCGCCTTCAACTTTTTTTAAGTACGAATCCAAAAAAAGAAAAACAAAACGTCAAATATGTTGAAGAGATTTTGGTTAACAAATTTGATAGTAGACCAACCAACAAGCAGTACCAGCATTGCCATCCATCTTTCTGTTACAGTGGGCACTCCCCAGTGCATTTAACCGTTTTGACAGGTCCAACCAACAAAGCAAACACAGCTGAGTTGATGATACTAAAATAGTCTGCCTGGATTCTTGAAACTCAATCATACTTTTATAATAACACAATAAAATACTTTATTTATCAAAGAAAACTTATTTAAATTCAAATCACACTTATTTCAACGTTTAAAATATAACTGTCGTACTTTTAAATAGAACTGTCGTGTATTTATACAAATTGAGCACCTTTAAGTACTTTCTGCATTTCTCCTTTGGGAATTTTCCCTTTGTGCTTTTTCGCTGAATTCCATGATGGAAAAATTTTTGATATCGAAATTCGAACTTCGAATATCAGTTTTCTGTCAGTTGACTGGAATGACAGTTGGGTGTGCTCGTTTAGTGAATCGAGCGGGTGTGTTCGTAAAGTGAATCGATTTACTTATATTTTTCAAATAATATTTTAAAGAATTTAAAAAAAACCTTTAAAAATTCCTACTTAAAGTGGGTTTCCGAAATATTGTCAATATTGTCTTAAGGACGTTTTGGGGATGTGAACTTGCCTTTAATACGTTTCTAAGCAGTTTCGTGACGTTCTTGTGGCTCTATTGCGATTTCGCAATAGACTCGGTAACTCACTGGGTGACTTCCATAATAATTAGCGCAACTCGGAGGGGCCCGACTGCTTACGTTGCATTCTTTCGAAAGATGCACATTTGGCACATAGCGGTTCTTTTTACCAGTACGCTTGAGTGTGACGGAAGCCTTGGCTTCGCTTACATTGAGGGGCTTGTCTGTTGCCCTTTTGCTTGGGCTCGATTTTAACCCATTGCTTTGATTTTGTAAATTTGGTTTACGTTTTCAGTCCTCTCATACATGGAAAAGCATGGAAAAATGAAATGTCAGCGTCTTTTTCTCCTCCCGTACGTTGTTTTCATTTTTTCAGTAAATTTGACGGCATCAAGAATTGAAGAGCTCTGGGCTTGAACATCTTCCACAACTCTTCTTTCGAGAACCAACCCCAAGCAGCTTTTCGGAACTGTTTTCGTAAGTATACCACTGTATTTGCGCGGTATTTAATTTTTGCGACAGTGGGTGATAGGCATCAGAGTCATCGACTTCCAAACATTATTCCGAAGAAAAATTAAATTATACCTCGTCCTTAGAGTATTTTTTAAGATATAACGCAGCTTGCCGCAAGCCGCGATCCGTAATCAACGACATTTATTGGGGATGGTTACTTGAATTTTCGTTGTCGCTTTTTTGACACGGCTTCTGTTTCTTCTTGCGTATGACCTTAACTTCTGGTTTTCGTTTTTTGGTAGATCTTTTCGAAAGGTCCGGATTAAATTCGCGTTCAAGCTCTTTTTCGTCACATATTCGCTTTGACGTGTCCTCTCATTTCGTAGCATCACGGCAGTTCCTTAGAACCTCGTTTTCTTTTCTTAACAAATCTACTTTATTTTCGAGCTTATAGTAGAGAGGTTCCATCTTCCTTTTCTTTTAGCTAAGCGCGGAGTTTGTTGTTTTCCACTTCAAGGCATTTAGTTTTCACTGAGTCCTTATTAACCGGCGGACTTTCTTTCCCGGAGATGATCGATCTAGGTGGTGGTAATCGAGGTACCCTTGGTTATCTCAAAAAGGTATTTGAAAGCAATAAATGGCTCTCCCCAGAATCCGTAGCGTAGAGCCTAACTCACAAGAGAGTGGATTTGCCAGTAGGGCTGAGTTACAACAACCTGGTGTATTAATTCCGTTCGTTTTGTCCGTTGCATGGTTTGTTTGCGCTACGCGCTCCTCATACGGAGGCTGGATTTTAGTTGCCTCTTACGACGCAGTCACGCCTTACCTCGGGTATATTCTAACCCCTACAAAAAAAAATATGTCGAATTCTGTTTAAAATCTATGATTTTCATTAAAAACTTTTGTAAAATATTAGACCCTTTCTATGGACTATTTTGCAATAATCCTTTCGCCGTTACTGAGCAGATATGTCAGGTCCTAGTCATTCATCATTCGCTTAAATGCTTTTCACACTTTACGCTTTTCACAACACTGCTCATAAATTTTAACAAATAATGGCTGAGCTTGGAAAACTTTTCAACCTTTTATTGCTAAATTGCGTTCATACCACCAGACGAAAACCACGAAAGCCCTCCAAATCCCATGTACTATATATATACTATACAGCACTCTTGTATATTCTTATCTTAGCACCACAACGAGTCAATTGTCAGGCCTAGGCATATTATCCTCCCCGAAGACAATTATAAAGTTTCATTAATGACGAGGCGATGCCTATTTAAAATGGGTCACGTGGGTGCTTAAGCGCCCGCATGTTGGATAGAATCCGCCCCTCGGGCCTACTTAAATATTAATGTGTGCCATCATAAATCAGCCAGGACAACGCTATGTGTCTCTTTGCGGTTGGAAAGTAGAAACATTTTTCAAACGAGCACATTCGGTTACCTCGCACAACCCCCCATTGGGGCGATGCGTGCGATCGTGTGGCTCAAAGCTTATGATAGTATGAAGACTTATTTATATTTATTTACCAAGGCTATGGGAATTTTATTCGCAGCCACATCATCATCGCCGGGGAAAACAAATGAATGCCAGCCAGTCAGCGTCCTCCGTGGGGATGATGATGGTCCTTTTAGCGAAAGCAACATGTACTCCCTTGGCACAAATGAAGAATTCATCAAATATGCTCGATGTAAACAGTTTGTGCAGTGACATTGTCAACGTCTGCGAAGACGAGCATTGTTTGGAATCGCATTTACAGGACGACAAACGAGTATACGACAAACAGAACATGTTATGAACTCCTCTTATCACGTGAGTCCTAGATGACTGGTATAGTTTTGAACTGTAGATACACTTTTTCTCACAGGGGATATTCAATGGACTTTTGTCCTAGTTGACATCCTATTCTTTTTCGCTTTGTTAGTCGATGGCCTGCGAGAAGTGTGCTTTAAGGACAGCCTCAGGAGGAAAGTGTTTTGTAATGAGTGTTGATGTTGTGTCTGCAGGAAGTCCGACATCATAAATCATTGACTATGGTAGACACATGGACTAATGAACGTTTTATCCCCAACATGTGAAAATTAACTTTGACGCAGGGGTATCATTATGAGTGCACCCGATTCAGCTCCAGTTAGCAAGAATCCTAGGCCCAAGTACAGAACAATGGCTCTTCAAAAGAAGCCACAACCAGTGTTGTTTTAAGGGTTTCTAATTGAAAGCAATCCCTTTCGTTGAGATGCTTCGAGGAAACAGGAGCACAATGATTTTCTTCGTAATTTACTTGGTTGCCAATGGAGTGATGTCAATTATGCTGCTGCAGTTTTGCTCTTTCCTTGCGGTCCGTAGTCGAGGACCAACATGTGTCCCATATGTGGGTGAAGTGGAATTAGTTTTACTGGTGATGTTGCTAACTTCGTGATTGTGCATTTAATGGATCCAATTGCTTAACAGGAATTGTTGTCAAAGTTCTGCAAAAACTTTTACCTCAATTCAATAATAATGCAGATTTCTTACGGCGATACTCTTTAATCCTTAAATATTTCGTATAGTGTCTGCAAGTTTTACCTTAAGTCGATTACACACACACAAAAAAAAAAAACAATTTTGACTGCTTGATGTTTTATTGGAGGCATCCCTAATGCCGTAACTAATCTCACTTACGTGACTTATCCCAGAGCCTTGTGACTTGCCTCCCCAGAACAAGCACTTGAAACAGTTGCACAGCACAATGCATTCTCATAGCCTACAACGACAACCAGGTAGAAAGGTATAATAAATTTCTGCGATTTGTTCCTAGGCATTATAGTCTTGCCTTTATTTCGGAGAGAAAATGTACTGCATGGCCATTAACCTGCCCCAACGATAACATTGTTTAGTTTCAATTCTCCGACCTAATCTATTTGAAGGCCATCTCCGATGCTTCGGAATTTATGATGCCAATGCATTTGTGCTTTTGTCATTGGTCCTGATGGAGTGCAAGACCGAATCCTACGGTATTTACATTCACTATAGCTTGCATACAAGGCTTTTGCAGAGTTCCTTGTATAGTCCTCAGCGCTGAGGATTTATGAGCTTTCAACGCATTATCAATTCTTTGGACTCTTGCGTAAAGCCATTTGTTCATTCCGATCCGTTTGCGGGGTTGATTTACGCTCGGTCATAAATGCAATTATGATAGGCTGCTTGTGGCGGTGCGGTGATTGTGTTCTTGCACTATACAAGAACTTTGGGTGTATGCTCCTCGTTGGTGTGGGAGATTTAGTGGTTTCGACAGAGTTTTGAATTTGATTTCTGGTCCGGCCAATAGCTAATGGGAAAGGATATTTGTACTGAAACTATGCACTTAAAGAAATTGTTGGGGCGCTTTTTGATCAGAGTTTTTTTTTTTAATTAATTTCATTCAGTAGAAAAAGAGGCTAAAGCTAACCGAGCTTACTTTTTAAGGTTTACTACACGGAAGAACGGACATGATTTTCACTTGTTTGACTTGACTTTCACTTGGTCACTTGTCGATGTCTCTCTTAAAGGTCTTAGGGGTCTTCGGTAATTATTTCACTTTGTTACATTAAAATTAATATACCCCGGGTCGGGTATAAACAGTATCAATAAAAAATTAAGAAATATCGAAGGAAGCGGTGCTCCGACTTGAGCCGTTATTGCGGCCGACATTGCTTATAAGGTCTTCACGAAAAAAGACTAGGTCGCGTCTCAAACGCTGCCGAAACGAGCAAGAGGAGCAAAGTATACAACACCTTTTCTGCAGCTGCCTGGCACTCGCATCGTCCAGGAAATCCATACTAGGCTCCTACTACTACAACTATCTAAGTGACCAGTGAGACATCGGTGAAAAAATACTAGAATTCACTGATAAGACTGGCTGGCTGTTATAAAAATTACACGCCAAACCCGTCCCTTGGTTACATCCCCACGTAGCAGGCAGTACAGTGGACCTAAAAGCCACTTACCTACTTAGCTACCTGAGCCGTTATATCCGAGGAAAGGTGGCAACCCTGACATCGTTGCTGTGCGATGTTCGAGGAGAACAGCAAAAAAACACAATAAACACTGCCCATGAATGAAATGTCGTCCCTCATGAAGTAATTTTTGGAAAAGTTTGACAATCTCGAAGATAACTTCAAAAGAACGCTTTCGAAAGAAAATTAGAAATGCTGGAAAACGGTAAAAAGAGCTCCTGGGCAAGTCTTTCAGAAGCAGCTTAGTAAGCAAAGATGTTATTGATATTATTGAGGGGAAGCTTGATGCGTAGAGCATTCTCTTAGAACAAAGATTTAAAATCATCGACCAGAAATTTAAAACCAAAATTGAAAATGTGGAAGAAAAGGTTGGCCACGTTGAGACTATGCAATTGCCAAAGCTGCCACCGCGTTGACGAACAACTGGGACAACGAGAATAATTCGATTGCTCTCATTCTTGCGCTTTGAAGAAGTGCTGCTGAATTGTTGACTATCCCAGAAGACAAAAAACGGGGCTGAGAAGGCTTGTCGACGACCACATGAAACAAGTTAACTGAGCCCAGTTGCACCGAAGAGTAAAACGCTTTTACAATTGAAAGCAACTGATGCCCTGGCACTTGTGCCATAGCAATTGGAAAACTACAAATCGCTGTCAGAACCGTAGTAGCTCTAGCGTGTGGCCTGACACTGGAAGCAGCAGATCAGGCTCCTCAGAGCAGCCCTCGTATTCGGAAATGGCTAGTAGAGTGTTCATGTTAAGGCGTAGACATCAAAAGACAAAACACAAACTACGTTCGAGGACCAAAAAGCGAATGCTGGAACTTCAACAATATGGAACACCTACAGGGTAGCTACCAAAATTGCTCTAGAAGAAGGCAAAATGACGAAGCGTCTAGCAGGGATAACGCTGTTGGTGGAAAAAGGAATAGAGAACCAACTTTGAGGTGCAGAAATTATACGGAAACGAGAACACTGTGAATTTCGGGCGATAATGAGAAGTGATGAAGCTTTTAGGCCCTCTTCAGAGACAGTTCTTTTGAAAAACAACGTAGTGTCGGTTAGGGTGTTGAATCCAAAATGACACACCGTCAAGCTCAGACAAGAAGTTATTCGAAAATGTGTATCCATTGTAGCAGTTTCGCCTATAACTGGGAGCATCTGCGAGTCGAGTCTCTCCAACGTAATAGCTGAGGTATGCAAGACTATTTTCGGATACTGTGAACTGAATAAGGATCAGCAATCTATAGCAATCCATAGGAACGTTTCTAACTTAGTCTGACATGGAAAAGCTGTCTGGTGTATTGGACGATGTCATCGTTGTGGAAAAGACTTTTGCTGAAGATCGAGACAGCCTGCTTGATGTTTTCGCACGACTACAAGCAGCACACTTGAAACTAAATCCAAAGAAATGTGCCCTCCTTAAAGTGGAAGTGGAGTATTCGGGTCATGTGATATCTTCGGATGGAGTGAATACAGACTTAGGGTCTAATCATAGCTATCATCGGATAGCATCATTGGAACATATCAGTGGAACAATGTCTTCGGTTTTCTGACAAGTCATTCATACAATCATTGAAAATTCCGGTCAGTGCCAACAAACAGCTACAGGCTTTTGAGGTTGGAGTTGGTCAGAGAAAGGAAAACTGACAGCTGAGAATAAAAAGAGAATGGAATGCTTTTCAGTGGAACGATTTTGTCGCAAAAACGCAAATCAAAATCAGCTGTTCCTTGAAATTTATTTCTGTCAGTGAAATAGTAAAAGCGAGTTTACATAAAAGTTTTAACGCAATTTATGTATTTTTGTTACGGAAAAAAATCTGCAACTCATAAGCTTCATTTTAATGCCAATAACAGCCAACATTGTTTGCTCAAACCTCCAAAAACATGAAAACAAATTTTTCAATGATGCAATCTGATGATAGGTATGATTGGACCCTTAGAAAAAATCGAAGGCGTAAAAGTCGGCCAGTTCCCAAAGAAAAACACCTTGTTAACTTAAATTCTTTCTTGGCCTTGACTTTATTACAGAACTTGACTTAATTTCCTTGATTTCAGAAGATTTGTGGAGGATTAATTCATAATCGCCAAGTGTCTGCAACAGTTGACCCAGAATGAAAGACAGTTTAAATGGTGAGGTGAGTACGAAAGAAGTTTCCAACATCTGAAGAAACGATTTCGTGATGCATCGATACTAGCTTAAACTACCCCGGGAAAACTTTTATTGTAGACGCAATCGACGCTAGTGCCTGACTACTGGAACCCATGTTACAGTAGAGAGTTGCTTTCTTTGAGGATGAAGAGGTTTGTCAAGAGGATGAAGAGGTTATGCTTTCTTGAGAGGTGAAGTTGGAATAAATCAGTATCAGAACAGAAGTAATAAATTTAGGGCGGGAGTAGCCGTTTTCGGCAATGTCAGCCCACGTTAACAAGATAGTATAGGGCACTGAAGCATAATCTTAGGAGAAAGGACAAGCCAAATGAAACCGGTTTCGATATAAGCCCTTATCTGTATTCATATATAATCATAGTCAAGTAAGCATTCACCTCGAGGGATAGGAGAAGCTGGTGTAACCACTTTAGGTATGAATTCATGGCGGAGACGGAGGGGATATTTTGAGGGCGGCGGAAAGCTTAATCGTTGGGAACTCCCGTCGACAAAATTATGATGTAACCTGCGAGGAGCCTTCTTTATCGAGAAGCTCAAGGATCTGGGTAATTGTTTTCGGTGTAAGTCCATACCTCAAGCGACTCAGGTGAAAATTTGCCTCGGGGAATATAGGACAGGTAGGGTAAACTGAGAGGAAGGGTTAACTGAAAGTTAGGGGGCTCATACCAGAGCAGTTCTTTAAGAACTTCCGCTACCCCATATTCCTACCTTGGGTTGGGATATGGGGTAGCGGTGATCTAAAATTTAGCGTTTTTTTTGTAAGTATTCTATAATTTAGTTCCGGAGTGGAATAAGCATTGAGCCATTATTGTTTCCTCCGACCTCTTAGGCTAAGTCTGTGTCATTAAACTGCAGTTGTGAACCCTGATTATCAAAGAGCCAGTTTATAGTTCGGCTTTTCTTCTCTTTTTGACTGTACCAAACATTTCAAACTTTGCTGTTTAGGTCTTTATTTAGAACTTCCGAGAGCGCCTAGTTTGATGCTCTTGCTTGCGTTGACATGCCCCTTTGCAGGGACAAGGATTGCTTTAATCCACTCAGCATGGGACTAACTTTAGTCATTCTACTATTTTGGGGGCGTGTCGGCATTAATTATCATAGGATATGATTTTAGAGATCTGTGCAATAAAATTTTAGCGTAGCTCCTACACAAAACCATTTCTGCTGCAAAAGCTCTCTTGTGTGCTTGGAACACCTAAGCACGAGAGTTTTCTACCATAGTTGGATGGTAGAAAACTAGAAAGCTTTGTAATAGCAGTGAAGATTCTTCTAGTGATGACTTACCGCGGCTTTTTCCTTGTACCTTGCTGATTCGTTTGCTCTGAACATTTCTCTTGCAGTTAAGGGTTATGGAGCCTCACCTTTTAAGCTGGTAGTCTTCTACTTTCTACTACTTTCTAAAGTCTTCTACTTTCTAAAGTTTTTTGTTACCAGACATACCAGCGACTATCCGTCTGAACCCATCCAAGTGGGTCACTTTCTACTCTTTACCTAGACACTTTGTCGGCAGGGTGGCTTACGTCAGAGCCATTTGTGCCTCTTTATCAGCAACAAAGAGATCATCCACTTGGGTCCTGTATTAAAGAGGAACCGTCGTAGTTTCAGCTAACTGTTAAAGGGTTATATTTAGATGCCTTATTTAAGTTTCTTATTGATTATAGCTTTTTTAAAATTTTCCACTCAGTGTACTTCCCTGCTTGTCCCTATTCCCTATCTTTTTTGCTGTCGCATATTCCTTGTCCTATACAAAATAGTGATTCACTGATAACCACAACTACATAAATCAAACAGGCGATTCTAAATCATTTCGCTATACAAGTATGCTGCATACACAGAGTGTTAAACAATTAGATTTGTTAATGTATCTTCGTATTTGAATGCGTGTAGCTTGTGCAATTATGATCAAAATGATAATGCACAAAAGGGACACAAGTTCACAAGCACATAAAAGCCGAATTCTAGAGCAATCCTTGTATGGGCCAATGTGAAATCGAGTAGAAGGACTAAGAACTTGGTGTAGCTACCTATTGTTTTCATGTTACAAATAGGTACGTATATGTGGTCACAGTTATCCTGAAAATGGTCACTTAGCAGGAACTTTGTGTGCGTGTCTATAAAGGTGTCGCAGTATAAGCCATAAACTATCGCATTACGAATCCTTAATTCCTATATGAGTACAATTGCATTGTGGGTTTGAAAATGCAATAGCTTTTGTATAAGTTGAAACTTTGTCGGGCCAAAAGGGATTTGTGTGTATACGGTTCCCGAATTAAATGTACTAAAAGGATACAAATTATGACAACTTGACAATGGGCGAACAGATTTATAATAGTAATACAGCACTGATAGTTTATGTTATTCCTTGCTGAATTATTTATCCTGACTCAAAGACTTTAATTTGACTGGCAATTTCAGTCCCCCCGGGGGAAACGAACGGAAACTGTTTAGCTGCTGCATAAATCTTTAATTAAATCGCTTGCTTAGATCACCCAGGGGAACTACAATAACTGTTTACTTGTGCCTTCATTCCACAGCCCCTTATCGCAGACAGATAAGAAAGCTCTGCTGACCCTTCCATCCATCTGGCAGTAGCTAATGCCTACCCTCTGAGGTGTATACGGTATCAAGACGTGGCATACAACAGCCCCAGCAGGGAGTGTATTTTATAATTGGTCCTTTTGAAGACAATTTTTGCGAGCCCTCAAAGCGTGGGTATCCCCACAGAGATGAGATAATTTTTCATGGGAAAACAGTAACTTTAAGTTAAAACAGGAACCGGAAAAGCAGGTGAAGACACAAATAGGGGGAAGAAGACGGCAGTAAACAATACAGACACAATATCTAGAGAGAATAACAAAATACACCCAGACGATTCTGCTGAAGGATAATTTGCATAATTCATGGAAATTTATTTGACTTTTCGTGTCTTCCACAAGTATCCCACATAGCCATTGCTCCAGCCATCATGGTAAACAGAGGGTAGCGTTACCACACCACCTGTGCTGGAACAGGCAAATTACAGATGAAAACATTTACATTCATGAGAAGAGGGTTCCCAGTGCCATAGCAAGTGTCCAGTGGGAGACTTTTTCCCATGATAAAGCTGATATTCATTCAACTATTCTATGCAAGGGATGCCGCATGTATGTCAGGCCAAACACATACACATATACACACACTTATAAATGCATCAGGGCTAGTTCAAGTTCAAGAGTTTTATTATACAGGGTGCAAATGGCGAAACCCATGCTCCTCCATTTCCGGGCTAATGAACTCAATAAATCTTGATGTTTTTTTTGTTCTTCTCTAATACACCTCAATTTACTATTATGTATTTTCTTTTTTGACGTAATTCGGTTGGAATGAATCTTCCTTATCTGTGAAATGTAAGGGAAATCTAGCTTCAGGAGAACTCAATTAGAGGAAATTGCTTGCAAAATGGTATATTATAAAGAATTTGGGGATGGTGGCCGATACGTAAGAGTCCTCTGAGGCAAATGGACGATTCCTAGGACGAACGTCCTAGAATGAGTTCAAAACTTTAATGGGTTATGAGCTATAAAGCTTTGCAGGGATTAGGTTTGACGTGCAGTTTTAATACTGCTTTATTGATTTCCGAAAAGTTTAGCTTTTGGTTCTTTTCATTCTCCTAGAAACTCTATAATTATAAAAATGTCAGCGTATAAAATAAATATGGAAATATCTTATAAGAAACTTTTAGTCATTCCTCGTTTTCCTTACTCCGAGCGCTTCAAATCCAGATTTAGCCAAATCTGTTCTGTCGTATACAAGCTTATTGTAAAACGTTCTTTTGGGCTGGACTTTGAAAATATTTCGGTGACATTTATATACACATCGAACATGCAAAGTCAATCAATTAAAAAAGCAGATCGAACAGCAGAAAATGTGTCAAATTTCTTAAGAATTTCACTAAATACTTTTTCCGCCCGTCCGTCCGTCCGTCCTTCTGTATGTGTGAAAGTTTAAGGTCTTCAAAATCAAGCTAGAGAGCCGAAACTTGGTATACGGCTTGTCTCTTCTGTCGCACAGACAAAGTGTGAAAATTGGCTCAATCTGTCTACGGCAACGCCCACGACTGGCTTCAATGTAAGACAACCTCTATTTCCACTTTTTTTTAAAATGCCTCTTGGTCAAGTTAAAGAAGGCGTAAAACTCCGCAGTTAAAAAGCACACCAAATCTTGTATTTCTACAACTTACCGTTCAGAATTTATAACGTGATGGGACGGACAAAGTTGTGATACCTTAAGAGGTCCTTTTTCCATATTTGGACGGACCGTTGAAGAGGTATACGTGAAAAACTAACAAAGCAACGCTCTTCGATTTTTATACCCGACCGAGGATATATTCATTTTAATGCATAGTTTGCAACACAGTGAGATAATCATCGTAGACCCTTAAGACCTTTTAGAGATATGATCGAGACCGACAGGTGAATCGATTAATTCATGTCCGTCCGTTCTTCTGTATGTGTGAAGGTTTAAGGTCTTCAAAGTCAAGCTAGAGAGCTGAAACTTGGTACATGGCTTGGATCCTCTGCTGCACAGCAAGTGTGAAAATTGGCTTAATCCAACCGCCACGCCCACTACTGGCTTCAATGTTTTGGCCTTTTGGTCAAGTTTGACAAGTCATAGGAACTTTAATTTTGGTACTGAGCAATATTGGCCTTAGACCCGCCCACAAGATCGACTTTTAACATTTTAGATATTTAAAAACCCAATTCCTCGGAAAGTTCACTCCAAATCGAAAAAAAAATTTAAGATAAATATTAAAGATATTACCATTTGGTAAGTTTTCCCTTTGCAAAGTTTTGAGCTCCGCCCACTTTTAAGGGGCGTTTTAAGGAAAAACCTGGTTTTTCTGAAATAATTTTCGCTTTTACCGATTTTTAATGATTCTAACGAAATTACAGCGTGGTCTATACAAATCATATATGAATTCCGGCCAAGAAATTTTAAGATTCGGTGGTACAAGGTATATAGGGTCGGTTGTATAGAGGTTTGTCACAGACCAACTCTTGCAACTCTCTCCATACCTTGAAAATGACTGGAAAATAGCATGGGGTGGATAAAATCCGGAAACCTGGACAGCCTTCTGATAGCGCCTATAAGCCAATAAGTTTACTAAGAACCCCTTAGTAATAATTTCTTTCAAATGAACAATTGGAGCTCAGATCAGAAGTGTTCACAGTATTTCTCACCGAGAGCCTAGAACATAATAAACACATCAAAAACTACCGCCTCTTAGATAAAACCACAGGTCTATTGAAGTGCTTGCTTTTGAAAAAGCATTTGAAACAGTTTGGCATCTTGGCTTTATTCAAAAGCTGCAAAAGCTTATACATAGGTTTCCATTGCACCTAACTAAAATCGTTTTGACGTTTCTGTTTGAATGTAGGCCAAATGGTTTTTGCTGGTGTTCCTCCGGGATCCGTATTGGGCCCCTATCTGTTTAATGTGTATGCATCAGATATTCCTCGTCTACATAATTTCGTCTGTCATTATGTCCGTATGTGTGCAGTTTTTCAGGTCTCTTACATTGAGCTAGAAAGCTAAAACATGGAGTGTATTTTAGTTCTCATTTTTTTAAGAAAAATTACGCAAATTGATAAAATCCGCTCACAGCTACGCCCGCAATTGACTTGATTTGCAGAACACCTCAAATTTATATTTTATTCCAAATGCCTTTTAATCAAGGTCAAGATAGACGAGATGTTGTCTGTCCGTCCGTTCGCTCAATCGCATTATAACTTCTGAACGGTAAGTCGCAGAGAGACAAAATTTGGGGTGCTTTAAACTGCGAAAAAAGTCAGAGAACCCAATGAGGGCAATTTTTTTAAAGCACAAATAATAGTGCAATGACAGTTTGAAGTTTAATGTAAAAATGGATTCAATGTTTTTCTATCCTTTTTTAAGAAGTTAAGCAGACAGGATCTTGAAAAAAGAAACTTAGGTCTAGTAAATACCGAACTTTAACGAAAATATTTTTTTTTTTTTTTTTTTTGAATACTAGGATGGACGGAGGCTAAAACTCCAAAATCTTTCAAAGATACCATTACGCCCTCTATAGCAGGTACATAATACCGAAGTAGCCGATATTGGTTATGCCCGATTTCCACGTGCTAAAAAACCACCCATTTATGAGAGACACTATGAAACTGCCAGAACGCACTTCATAGTAGTAAATTTTCGCTCTCTCATAATACTTCCTGACTACAACTAAGTTAACTTAACAAGTAGTTTACGCTTCCATAGTGTAAATCGCATTGGATAGGTTGCTTTCCAGTGAATGCACCTACTAAGCCGTTCATTCATGCGGCTTCACCCTACGTCGCTAGATCGAAGGGTCTTGTTCTTGGTAGCCGTCGCTCGTTGTTAACATCGTTAAGAGTCTCGTTTAGAGTACGGATCATTTCATTGTTGCAATGAACATGAAGGCGAGCATTTAGCTTTCGAGCGAAGTTTGTTACTTCTTCGCCCACCGTAGCTATTCCTAAATCTCTGTGAATATCGCTATTCCTAACATACCATGGAGCATTCACAATTGCTCTTAGTGTCTTGTTTTGGAAAGTCAATCTTGTTTGGAAACATGGACATGTTGCTCGGCTTGGTACAACCCCAAAGTTGTATACCGTATGTCCAGGACGGCTTTAACACCTGCCTGTACAAGAGCAGTTTGTTATATGTGCTTAATTTCGAAAATCTTCCAATAAGCCAATACATTTCCCTGAGCCTAATCTCGAGCTCGTCACGCTTCTTTTTTACGTGATACTTCGCTTCATTTGCATAAGCGAAGTATCTAGGGATGTTGCCAGGATGGCCGTATCGTCCGCAAACGTGGCCACGACTGTCTCGTGATCTAGAGGTATGTCTCTTGTGTAGAGCAGGAACAGTTTCGGACCGAGGACGCTTCCCTGGGGTACGCCAGCCCGAATTTGCTTGAAACTCGAGTATTCACTACTACACCTAACACGAAAGAGTCTGCTTTCAAGATAATTTTCCAATATTTTAAACATGTCTTCCGGCAAGTTTTGCCGTAGTTTATATTTCAAGCCTTCGTGCCATACCTTGTCGAAGGCTTGCGATACGTCGAGGAAAGCACTTAAACATATTTTTTTCCCTTCAAAGGCTTTTTCAATTTCATGCGTTATTCTGTAGACTTGATCTATTGTAGAATGGTTAGGTCTGAAACCGAATTGATGAGCCGGGATCAAGCGTCTTTCTGCAATTATTGGTTGTTATCGCTTCAGCAGAAGTTTCTCGAATACTTTCGATATTATCGGCAGAAGCGATATGGGCCTATAAGATTTTTTATCATTTGCACATTTCCCCGGTTTTGGAACTATAATGACTTCAGCAACTTTCCATTGCCTTGGAACTAAGAGAAGCGTTTGTCATATAAAGTAGCTTGACTAGTGCCTTTTTTGGTAGTTCTTTCAATATTTCGCCTGTGATCAGGTCGTAACCCGGGGCCTTATTATTTTTAAGTTTACTTATTGTCTGTTGGAGTTTAACCAACGAAACTTTTTTTTATTCTAAAGCTATCAGGTTCCACGTTGTTGTTTTGAACGTCAGCCAACGGCGGGCCGTCAAAAGGCTTGAATGTTTCTTCTAAATGTTCACCAAACAAATTCGCTTTCTCTTTGTCTTCTCTTGCCCATTCGCCGTTAGCTTTTTTTTAGCTATATTATTAGTTAGGATTATAGGATTATAGGTTTCTTGACAGACTTAACTGCTTTCCACAGCGAATAGTTTGAGCTCCTATCCGACGACAAGCCTTCAAGGTATTAAGTGGTCTCACGATTTTTAAAATCTCGCAACATTCCTTTCAGTTTGTAAGAGAGGTGGTTCAAGAGGGTTTTGTCTGGAGGAGCCCTCGTGCCTTGCAATCTTCCACGCGCTTTTCTCTTTTCACGAACCAATTCTTCGATTTCGAGCGGATATGTTGCACGCACATGCCCGTCGGTGCTAACTGCGTTCTTTTGGGACGAAGTGTTGTTCCAAGCAGCGCTCTGCTTCAATGATGAAAGCAGAGCGCTGAAATGAAATTCATTGCTTCAATGAATTTGTCAACTGTGGTTTCTAACTCGAAAGGAGTTTTCAATGGCACATTCAAGCCAACTCCCTCTTTACAGTCCTTTCTGAAGGCGTCCCAGCTCAAGTTTTTGCTAGCTAATCTAGGAGCTCTTTCTTCGAGGTTACTCCTGAGTGGTCTGAACAAAGATCATAACACTCTTTGATTCGCGTAAGGTATTTGGGGTACCCTTTAGCGATGAAAAAGTCCACAAGGTCAGGCTTTTTATTCGTATCGGTTGGCCAATATCTTTGCTTACCCGTGGAGGAAAATCCACCCCACGCTTCATACTATTTTTCTACAGTAATCTATCTCTTGTTGAATTCCATCGTGAACCCCAAAAAGTATGCTTCGCGTTAAAGTCACCCCCAATGATAAAATTGGACCCAATGAAGTCATACATACGATCAAGATCGTCTTCCACCAGTCTATATCCTGGCGGGAAATAACAAGATGCAATGTTATAATCTAAGCAGTCAATTTTTACAGAAACTGAACTGATATGCATAGAGTCTAGCTCAACTTCTGTGTTCTTGAAGTGCTTTATGCAGTTCTTAATGTAGAGGGAGGATCCTCCTCTCGAATTTTGCGAAGGGTGATGTGCGTGATAGTCATTGTAACCTTTAAGTTTGGGTGTAGACCCGTTTTTAAGGTGAGTTTCCGTAATCATGCAAATATCAATATTGTTTTTTCGTAGAAATACTTCTAGTTCGTCTATTTTATTCAGAAGGCCGTTTGCATTCCATGTTAGTATTCTAAATAACTGTTTCATATTCATGTTCTCTTGTAATTTTTCCGAGGCTTAAACTCGAGCTTGCTCAGTTTGTCAAATATAACTTTGTTGATTTTAGTCTGATCCTTAAGTTTCTCCAAGATTACAGCGAGGATCTGAGACACTGCATCTGTTGTGGGCGATCTTGCCTTGTTTTCGTTTGCCGCAACCTGTGCGTATGATTTCGGTCCGACCAGTGGTGGTTTCTCCGCTGCACTGGAACTGGCGCCGCTCTTTTGTGCAGCTTTTACGCCTTTTGTCGACGCCTCCTTTGCCAATCTTCCACTTTTGATCGGCTTTGGCGTCTTTGGAGTCTTTGGCTTAGGAGTTTCAGCAGGTTTTGGGCGTCCTAGGCTTTGATTCTGACCTCTAGTATTTTCCTTGAGAGGTTCTTGTCCCTTTTGCAGCTCTATGGCTACTTCGCATCCTCGATAGTTCGCGGGGTGGTTTCCGTGGCAATTGGCGCAAACTGCTGGAGCCTTTATGTCAACTTTGCACTCTGTTGACAGGTGTTTTCCGGCACATTTCACGCAACGTGGTTCTTTTTGGCAGTAGGCACTTGTGTGCCTGAATTCTTGGCATCGCTTACACTGTGGTATCAGTCTATTGCCCTTTCGCATGGGCTCGATTTTAACCCTGATGTTAAGTATCATTTTTATTTTATAAATATCGCTTATGCTCTCAGTTCTTTCAAAGGAGAGCATAAAAATTGGAAGGCCGCGTCTGATCACAGTGTCTCTTTCTCCTTCCGTGCAACGAAAATATTAAGTTTTTTGCAAATATCAAAAAGATTTTGAGTTATGAAGAGTTGAAAATGGATGAAGTTTTCAAAGTGTTTGAGGCCATACATTTTGAACCGCTGAGTGTACAAAGCCGATATTAAACACACGTATAAAACAACTCAAAGAAAAGGAAGTGCCTGAGTCATATTGTTCAGAAAAAGTTATCGTACTGCTGTTTTGATGCATTTTTGAGAAAAAAAAAAATCGCAAAAAAAATTATTTTATCTACAAAATCGCCTTTGTAAATTTAAGAAATCATTGAAAAAAAATCACACGTTTCAGAACTTATCCAAAATTTTAAGAAAAACTATAGCAAATTTAAAAGTTTCAAAAATTTCCAAAATTTCACTCAAAAACATTAAAGCATTGTCAAAAATAGTTTTTTTAAATCTTCCAGTATCGTAAAACTACGATAACAGCGATCGTGTCAAATTTGGTTAAAGTTCAAAAAGTTAAAATTTGTCAAAGAAAGCAAAAATGCGTTAGTTTTTTTTTAATTATCGTAAGTTTCAAACGTAAGTTTTTCTAAGCCTATTTGAAAACGAGGTAAAACAACTTTTCTGAAATTTTATACGAACCTGTAGCAAACTGCGAATATTCTAAAACTTTGAAGATTTGACTTAAAAACTTAAAAACATTTTCGAATACAGTTTTTTAATGCTTTCTTCTCCCTTTACGGTTGTGGCGATCTTAATTGAATTTGTCAAAGGTTTATAGAATTTACAAGGCAAGCTTACTGCATAAAAAAACTTTTCAAAATTACCGCTTTCAACCAATTTTTAAGCTCGTTTAAACAAACTGAAATAAATAACATTTTTTACCGTTTTCTCAGAAATCCATGTCCGAATGGAACATAACACAACTAAGTGGGTCAAAAAATGGAGCTTATGAGCCTGCGCCCGAAAAATAGACTTCGAAGCTCTTGAAGAATGGATCCTATAGATATTTAAAGCGATTATCTATATTTAAGGTTTTCGACGCTCATAAGCTGTTTTTGTTACCCCAGTGAAGGCTTTAAAAGCTGATGAGGTAAAAGTTAGTTATACAGCGTTTCTTATTCAAAAGAAATTTCCGACTCTAACGCCGAAATACACTACTTATGTACGAGAAGTCAGATTATGCCCAAATTTTCTTGATAAAGGCAATCTGAAATGCGGATTATTTGGCCAAAGTTATGCTAAAACCTACCAATAATCCTGAACCGAAGAATTATCTGTGTATGCATCCAAGATGGTTTATCGCCATTCAAAAAGTGGCTGCATGAGCTTACTTTTAACTTTTACTCAGAAGAACTTTTACACTTTCAAAGAAGACGCGACATGTTCTGTGAGAGCCTTTCTGCTATCAGCGAAATCTTTATCTTGTGCCCCTTAAGGTCTTGGGGTTATTAGTTGATGCTACATTTCATTAATACTTGATGCATAATATACTCTATTCCCGTGGAATATGCTATAAAACAAATATTTTTCAATTGTTTATTTATCAAAATATTTTATCAGAATTAATTAACAGGGAAAGGTATAAGACCATTAGAGTTAAAGCTTCTATCTTAAAACATTTCTGTCTCGTATGACTTGTTCACTAAACTTTAAAGTTCCTAAAAATTGCACTTTCGTTGAAATTTTCTCCCTTGTACCTATGTACTATGATGATACTTATACCACTCTTGCCAAGTAGAGACACCATAAAGTCATGTCTTGTTCGAGTTTCATCCTGAATGCTATCGCCTTTTATCCTTCATTAAATAAGAGTTTCTAAATTTCATTAAAATTGCTATGTAGGTACCTATATAATAGAAAATTGTCCTTTGCTAGGTGTCAAACCGACTTAATCCCGATCCCGGTACCCAGTCATTATGCAAAAGATTCATGTACCAAATTTAATTACGGTCGAAAATTCTCAACCAAACCACTCTGTTGTATGTATGCAGTACCGACCGACATAAAATTTTCGAAACTTTTCTACTTCTGACCATTAATTTTATTTGGCACCATAAAGCATCGTCCCCATTAGAGCAAGAAAGGACTTCAATAAAATGTAGGAATTAAATTTAAATTCCCCCAACATACACACATGCTTGAGACGAATACAGACACATATACATTGCCATGACAAGTTGCAGCAATTAAGTGACTCATTAAACTCCCAGGCATTGCATTAGTGGTCATGCGTGTTTCCCCGAGCCATTGTCATATAAACTCAAATTCACATCGCACAAACCTACACCGAATGAATACACCGTCTCTCTAACTAGGACGATTCAATTAGTTCCTGCAACGAACAATTGATGATGAAGGAACATTTCATTCCGCTCGTCAGTGTCTCATAAAAGATGCAAATGCTCCACAGGTAGAAAACATCGTCATCGCTGGAGCTGTGTGGTATTCCGCATCTAAAGCTCGGGATTTGGTTGCAAATTCGCCACCCTTCCGATGCGCACGGTCGCATGAATATAAACGAATTAAGAGATACATTACCACGTTCGCTTCAATTTTGTATCGCGCACATTGAATACTGGTGCGATGACGGTCTTCTGGAGTAGTGCTGGCAGCTATGGGAAGACTCGTCGATGTTAACCATCGAATTGCAAATTGAGGACGATGCCACCACACCCACACAGCATACAGAACAACGCGCTCTGATGGTAAAAAGAAAAACGTTAGCATAACAAAAGTTCTGAATTTCAGATGGTGGCGCGGGAGGTGGTTGACTGGTGGAACCGGAAGCCCATGAGAACCGGCGACGTTGGTTAACAATGTCACCTAATCTACCCCTGCGAGAGGGATATGCTGTCAGGCGAACACAGCAGGTGAATTCATTAGGGCTCCTTGCTGTGTACACTCTTGGGAACTCGGAGTAGGAGGACAGTTTCTTGTTCAACTCGAATTTCGATGACTTGTCAAATTATCTAGTGATCATATTACGTTGGCAAGTACCTGTGAATGTGCGCACATAGCTATATACCCGCCGCACGGTGTATGCATTCAAAGTTTATCCGACTTAAAAGCTTTTGTTTACGAGCGCAATTAGTTTTGGTATCCTATTATTTGATACGGATGAACAACAGCGAATCCAGGGTGTGGTACGCTTCGCCCTGCAGGTAGCATTTGGAAGGATTAGCGCCAGTTAAGGCTCGTATCACTTAGGCTTTTATAATTAGGTTTGCGTGTGATGGAAGCGACTAAACTGACCAAAAAAATTATTGAAAGGACTTCAGCTTTTAATGTTGGTGGAAGCAAGAATCGGATAAGCTACACATTCGGCAGATTTCTTAGTCTATTAACATCATTAAGAGCTTTTATATGGCTTTTCAAAATCAAAAAAACTGTCAGGAAAACGTCTTATCTAAACGAAAGTGATCCAATTTGTATTAGATTCTCAAGCCCTTGCAACGCCAAATTACTGAATTGCGAGGAGCACTGAAACATTTTACTATGTCCCTTCTAGGGTTTTGGCAACTTCATTAAGGACATATGATCGAGATCGATTTCTGATCTTTGACCTATTCCACAGGAATGAAGTATATAAAGTTTGATGCAGCCGAAAATGTAACATAGAGAAATAATAACGAAAGACCTCCAAGACCTTAACGGCATAGACATCCGGAGGGGCCCCCCTTCCCCCCTGGCTCGGTGCGATTCATCATCGAACACCAAACATATATTATTTTAAGAGAAAGTTTCAAGAAATACGACTGTTTAATTGAATTTTTTTCTGAGTCCATGGTTTGCCCCCCCCCCCCCAGAGACTGAACTCTGAGTCGAATGAGCCATGTCCGTCCGCCTGTATGAGACCAATTTTTAGGCCTTAAACTTTGAGCTAGAAAGATGAAACTTTGTTGGTAGGCTCTCTGTAATCCAAAGCAATACAAGTGCTAATATCTTTACAATCCGCCCACAGACACGCGCACAATCGTTCTAAATGTGCAACTCCCTTCAGTGCTTTCAAAACTTTTAAACGTCGTTAAAAGCTGAAATCTAACATTATAAGCATCTCCATGTGATTATAAGAGATAGACAAATAAATTCGGCAAACAGCCCATTGTGGGCGTGGTATCGCTTTAAAAAGTTCAAATGCAATTAATTTAATATTTTTGTTGCAAATCGTACAATTTTTACCTACCTACATTTTCTACATTTGGTTCATACAAAAATTTGGGCCACGCCCACATTAAGAGGCAGAATTCAAGGAAAACCTATAATTTTCCAGGAAAACATAGATTTCGACGGGTTTTTTGCCTTACTACGGGAAGAATAAAAAATAAAGTTTAGCTCGTAAGGTACACCGGAGGGACACTGTTCTTGATTTAATCAATCCTGTCCTCATCCTGTTCCAATCCTGTTCTCACCGCCATCAGGATCTCACAAGCTCTCTGAGAGTAACGTTATTGTATAGAAAAACTCCTCAAAGTGCCGTTCGGATTCGGCTAAAATATGTAGGTCGCCTGAAGAGTGCAATGCAAGTAGGCTCGGTTAGCCACGAGCTGTTGCGCCACTCTTTTTATTTCAATCTTTTTATGATAAAAGACATAACAAAGAAAAACAAAGGCGGTAGACTAGTGGGCGTGGCATTGATTCAACAAGAAATCTGTCTAATGCATTTTATTTAATACTTTTGTTCGAAATCGAAAAATAGTAGATACCTTGTAATTATTATATTATGTTGAAAACACTTAGTTCTATATTTTGTCCATACAAAGTTTTGGAACGCTCCCACATTTGGAGGCAGTATTAAAGAAAAAGCTCCTATTCGCCGGAAAAAAACATGTATGTTTCCGTAGCGTATACGTCAATTCGAAATACTTCTACCTGAATTGTCAGAGTTGTGTACTTTAACGTGACTTAAGGTTACCTTTCGTTTGTTCTCGTAAGGTTTGTTAGACTCTGGCGGAGGTGAGGACCGAGAAAATGAACGAGTTTTTTGTTATCTTACAGAAAAACAAGTCAAATATTTTACCTGAAGTTAAAAAAATATTTAGCCGCGGTCTAGAACTTGATCACATCCCCAAAGTATGGAGGCAGGTTAAAGTCATTTCTTTCTTTCTAAAAGTGTGGCTAATCGAGCCACACGACTGCCAAAGACTTTACGCTCATCAGTCTATCATCTTTATTGTTAAAACTCTAGAAAAACTACTACTATAAAACTTAAAACTAATATTTTCAAGACCTGCACAATTAAACGAAATTTAGAAAATCTTAGCGTTGACCGAGCTCTGATCAATCTGATTACAAATCTGCTTAACAATAGAGGGATCAATACATCGGTAGGCAATAGTGTTGTAAAGCTGACTGCCTCCAGAGGCACCCCACAAGGAGGAGTCATCTCACCATCTCTATGGGTACTGGTAGTCAATGATATACTTATAAGACTGGGCGTGGGAGGGATTCACGTTGTGGCTTCCGCCGAAGACGTTGTTATATTGGCAAAAGGAAAGTTCCTACCCACATATCCGCGAACTATTAGAGAAGGCTCTAGCGACACTGAGTTCGTGGACACTAAAAACTGTCCTCGTACTGTTCAGAAGCAAAAAAATCATACCGCAACTCTCTTTACCGGCGATTGAGGGAACCTCTCTTCAACTCTCCGATAGAGCATGCTAGGGTTGATTTTTGACAGGAAACTGAGCTGGAAATTCAACGTTGAAGAAAGAGTAAGGAAAGCCTCAACTTCATTCTATACTTGACCCAGACCCAAAATTATTCTTTTGATGTACACTGCAATTATTAGACCTATTCTGACGCATTGGCGTTTTGTCTGGTTGCAAGCAGCTAGATAAAACACAAACCTACGCTTCATGACAATTATACAGAGAGCTGCATCTTAAGGCTGGATGTGATTCTCAATCTGCTAACTCCCGACCATTATATGTAAGAATCTGCTGCCCAAAGCTCCTTGAGGCGCAGTCAGTCACCTAAATGGCGATCCCAAGCTCAGTCATGCGAAGATTCTTCACAGCGTTATGAGAACTGACACCTCCTCCGACTACCTTACTCCTTAGCTTGACTTTGAAACGCCCTTTAACTGCATGTTTCCTAGCAGGGATGAGTGGGAAGCGGAGCAACCGCTAAGAAAATTATCGAGACCCATATTCACAGATGGGTCAAAAATGAGCATGAGTACGGGTGCGGGTCTTTACTCTGAAAACCCATATATAGAGAAATCAATAAGATTGCCTGATTTTTGCAGCGTCTTCCAAGCGGAGGTTCTTACAGTCAAGGAGGCAGCCAGTCTAATGTCATAAGGACATTACCACACACAGGATCATATTACCATATTTATAGAGCGTTTCTCTTTTTTCGTTCAGAGGTCGTTTCGATCGACCTGCCAAACAAAAATGTGTGTTTCTTTTTGTGCTCAGTAATTTGTCCGAGTATTGCTGGGTTCCTGGCCACAGGAGTTTTTGTGGCAACGAAAAAACGATGAACTTGCACGACATGGATCAGCTTGTTGAGGTTCATGGATTAGAACCTCAACAAGCTCTTCAATGAATCAAACTTCCACTCTGTGACCTCAGAAGGCGAATGAAAAACAAGATCCAAAAGAAAGCAAATACAAGATGGACATCCTTGTCGACCTGTGAAATCTCAAGACGAATGTGGCCTTAATCGCAGGAAGACGATGTCGTTATGAGTAGGTACAATTACTGATCACAATCTTCTGGAGACATCCAGTTATGAATTTCAAGTCGAGACAATGACATCTGCAGAGGATGTGGCGCTGCGAGGACACACCTCACTTTATGTGCCATTGTCCCAGTCTCAGTCAGTTGAGGGCAATAGATTTAGGAAGCTACTTCTTCGGAAGATAGTAGCAACCTAAAAACAAAAACGTAACGTAACGTAACGTAAGCATCACTAACGTCTCTTTCTAGGTATGCTAAATCAACAAGGTGGCTCGAGGAACTTTATACGGCGCGCCTAAGAAGGAAGTAAAAACATCCAAACAACAGCAAGGATCTTCCCCCACTGGGCATCACACTGTCTCAATAGACCTAAGTGCGATGAGGCACGGGTTACGCGGGTTGTCTACCCTATATTAGACCCAAATCATCGATGTTCATACCAACCGTATCCAGAGTCGTCTAGTCTGCTGGAGGACCAGCGTAATAGAGTGAAATGTCGTCGAAGGTAACACAAGTGCATGAAGGACCTCTACGAAATTTGAGTGCGCTACGGGCGTATATTAGCTAGAAAACTGGCTAAGGGGTAAACGCATTCGCATTATTTATGCAGAGAGAACATGTAGGCTATTTGGAAACCCGAGATGGAAGTGGGTTGTGGTGCCGATGGTAGCACCTATGACCGACGATTGGAAGGTCCTGGGTTCGAATCCAGTTCCAACCAACCATCTTTTTATTTTTTATATTTTGCCAACATGTCTTGCTAAGTAAATTATAGGCCCCTCTATTCTAACGTTTTATTCGTAGAGTGGAGCTGAAATGTAAGCGGACGGCAATGTCGAAAGAAATATTGTTTGCGGCACTGGCTCAGCAAGAACTGCGTAGCGCTACATTAGAAAATACTAGTCTTCATGTCCGCAATGCCCAACATGCCCATAATGACTCAAGGTTGTTCTACAGTCTTAGTGCGTTCTTAGTGTATGTACATATATTTAAGCTCATTCCTTACAGTAATATTTAAAGTAAAAAAACCAACCACAATTTAAATGACTTGGGAAGCCAAAAGCAATTAATTAGCCCCCCCTCCATAAAAAGTCGGGGGAAAAAAATTAGCCTGCAAGAAAAAAGCCCATGACCCGAAGGCATCGTTGTACTGTCAATACAGGAGCCACTTATACGCTGCTGCTATACAACAAATTTGTTACAGAATGCAGATAATTATCTATGGGTAAAAAGGAAAATCTAATTAACATTTTAAACGAAAAAGTACACGCAAACTTTTGAAAATCTGTTCTTCATTCAAAGCTTGTCGACCTGCAACGCGCAACCCTCGCCCTCGGCCCTACACTTGAGCAGGAAAAACTTAAACAGCCCTTTGCAACTAAATTAGTTCCGCAGAGGAAACTCTACTCATAGCGTTAATAAGGCAATTAGAAAATATCACAAAGAAACTCTTTTGATTCTCTCTCCATCTTGCATTGGACAGCTTAAGGATTTTCACGCAAATCTACAAGGAGCGATAAAAAAAAATTAACCACAGACCAAAGCTTAGCAACAAAAAAGTGAAAAAGAAAAAGGATTCACGCAAAACGACACTATGGGGACCGCTTTAATCGAATGTTAAAGAAAATCCTTGCTCCTGGGGCGACCAAAAGGATATGGAAACGAAGAGAACGAGTCCTTAATTGGTGCTGTGGTTTTGCCGGAACGACTACATTTGTAAGCATAATTCTGTTTGTGCAGAATTCGAAATTTCTGCTGCTTCTCGCACCAAACACATGAAGGCGCAGTTGCATCCTAGAGAAGCACACCTACGTAGAGATCATCTACGATGACGACGACGACTCGGGCTCATCATAATCTAGGAATGATTGTCCTTTCTGCTGTGTCACACAATTGGGGTTATATGCTTGTTAAATTTATGTACATACACACACATACATGATGTCTGCACAGCTTGACCAAGCAATTTTGCTGGGGGGATAACTATGCGGCGACTAATCTGCCCGTCCCACAAGGACACTGTCAAGCGAGAGTCAAGTCGGCTTTGGGCGATTATGTGTGCGGTTTTTTGCTTAACCATACTTACTTTGGGTATAGGGGTAAAGGGGCGAAAGTACCACAATGCGATAGCGTTTAGGTTACGTGGTGCAGGAAACTTTAAGTTTAACTGTGCCTTTGGTGTTAAGTTTAATTTTGGCAAAGGGTTTTCTGTTTGAAACTACTATATTTTGGTTTCCGTATATTTTTGGTAATTTAGAATTTAGAAAGGATGCTTTACTTGGTAAATAAAGAAAGTGTGATAAGGAAGGACGAGTTGCTCAATTTCTCAAAATGTTATGTTTCGTATCCCAAGGATATTATCCTTCAAGAAAATACTAAAAAAAGCAATCAACTGACCTTTTCCCATGATATTTTTTTATCACTATCGTTGACATTAAATAGGCGTCACTATTAATCTCACCCACACACCAAGTGGCTGTATACAATATGTTATCTTCACAAGGACGACAAAAAAATGTCGCTCAAACTCTTAAGCAACAGCTTCGCGGATTGGCATAATAACGGTCGCACGCACGGCAAAGCGTGTCAGTGTTTTACGATTTGATCCTTCGTGTTGTTGTCTCGTAAAAATTCACCATACTCAGCATAAGTAAGTATGGTGTTTTGCTGCAGAGAAGGAGTCCTTCTTTTTTTATGGTTAGTTTGTTTACGTATAGTGATTTTTAGCAGTATACACAGTCACACATCTGTGTTAGAAAAATCAGCAATAAAATCACTAGAGTCAGCAAAAATCCTTGCAAAGTGCTGCTAAGTGGGGAGATGATGAATTTTTTTTTTGTTTCGTTATTTATTTTTACTGTCATGACCATTTGTCGCTAAAATTATTAATAAGATTGGATACACCCGGCCGCCCAACTCCGTGAAAGCTGGGAGGCCGGAGGTACTTGGAATTTTTATTTTCAATAAATTGGTAAACCTCTTGGGGATTTGTTTATTTCCGGTTACGGTTGTGCTTATGGTTTGTTTCGAGGATTACCGGTGGAAGGAATACCTTCTACTGTGACTTCTTGGGGCCAATCGAGTGTTTTATGGTTTATGGCCGGGACATATTTTGGCAATGAAAACTCTGGTTATTTTGATTTGCTTTTGCTCCAGCAACTCTTAAGAGATTAGAAATGAATGTTTATTGTATTTAAGGCAAGTAAGGTCATAAATTTTGGTCACGAGGGGGGCGTTTATCTCTTTGATAAATGTGACTGTGGTTTTGTTAAGAAGGAGTATTAAAGGGCATTGAAGTTAAGGCTTAAATATTTAAAACAACTGCTTCGGTCTTTTTTTTTTTTACTTTTCCATGAACTCTTGGTGAAACGCAAATTAAAGAGCATCTTTTGTATAAGAATAAGCGAGTTGGGTTTTTGGAGCGTCTTATTCAGTTTTACGCAGTAGCCAAGCATTGTTCAATATAAGAGAAAAATTCTTATGAATATACGTCTTAAAATAAGACGTGGTGTCAAAATTAAGTAATTTATCTTTTGAGGTAAGGAGCCCAAAATGAATTTATGGGTTGGCTTAAAACTAAAGAGCTGTTGAATACTTCACAACGAAAATATTTAATTTTTTTCAGCTTTGGAAGATGATTCAAACATGCTGCAATGATGTTGACGTTATAGTTTTTACTGGAAAAATTACAGCCAAAACTTGTTTTTTATTAAAAAAAATAAAATGCCTGCAATTTTTTTGGTGGATTTAATAAAAAGGTTGTTGGTACTGATAAAGCGTACACTATGCTCAATAATTTGCTGGAGATGAGTTTTTGCTGCGCAGTTTAAAGCAGTAACCAACTTTTCGTTCTTTTTGGTCAAAAACACGAAAAGCAGAACAATTTTTTGGTAGATCTAGTGCTGATTGTTGTCCTTATGTACATAGATCTTTTTCCACAGTAATTTCAAAATCTAACGAAATATTTATCCTGGAAAAACTACAGCCAAAAAATGTTTTTAATTCAAGCCTGCAATTTTTTTGGTGGTTTTTATAAAAGGGTTTTAGTATTTATAAAGCATACTCTAAACTCAATAATTTGCTGGAGGCCTATTTTTGCACCACGAGCCTATTTCCTCAGCACCACGAAAAGCAGACACATTTTAAAAGAAAAAAAAAAAAAAAATACCGTCGTATGAGTTAATATTTAGGTTTGCCCTTTTAAAGTCTTATTTGACTGGACTAATAAATAATTGCTTATAGATAACCCTGCATTGTAGTTAACATAAGACATTTGTTACTAAGGCGTTGGAAAATAAAAGTGAAGTGAAGTTGGAGTCAAGTGTCTACTTTTAAGGCTTTAAACGTACACTCTCAAAGTTATAACAGTTTTCTTCTTAGTCAAAATCCGTTTGTAGGGGCGTAGCCCTTACACAAAATTGACTTCCTGTGAATGAATTCTGGTCACAAAATCCCGGATGGAGTTGCTAGAAGTTATTTCGGTGATGATGATGTTAAAAAGTTCAATACAGATGAGCTCTTAGTCTTATTAGCACTCGCTTATAATTCTTGGCAATTTTGCTAAAAATGAGTAAGAGTCAGAGTGGAAACTGGCAGATAAATTCAAATGCAATAAGATGATTGCGTTGATCAATTTATCAACTTAAAAAATCCGAAACCACTAAACGTAACCGGTTTTGAGGAGGTCAAGAGCGATCCCAAAAGTAGTGCCAGGACAATTACGCCAAAGTAAAATATTATTCAACCTTGACTACCCAGATTGCACTTAGTCAGGGAGGTTGCCAGGGACGACCGTCAAGTCGTTATCCTGATAGGTAAGCTATAGCGACTGTCGTCTGGGGCGGCTTTTGAAACCAAACTTTTCGCGATGGTTTTGGATTATCTGCTCAATAAATTGGGAGAACCCCTTCTGCGTGCCATGTTTTGATATTAAGAGGATACAGGGTTGTTCAGGTCAAAACAGGAAAAAAGCCCAAGCGGACTACCACGTGAAGTGTGACCAGGGGCAGGTTGAGGGGTTAGAGTAACACCAGCAACGCACCTCAGGAATTTCATTTTGGCAGCTTGTACCTGCGATCTAATTCTTTCGGTCATAACCCAAATTTCATGACCATAGATGAGGGTCGGAACGAACACTGAATTAAAAACTGAGATCTTTGCTTTCACTCCAAGCTCGGCTTTCCTGAAGACCGGCCGGCGCAGTTCCTTTACCATTGCTCCAGCTTGGCCAATTGTACAGGACAACTCAGTATCACTCCTCCCATTTTTCGTGAAAAAGACCCAGAGATACTTAAACTTCTCCACCTGTTTTAATGGAACTCCATTTATGTGCAGGGTATACTGCACAGGAGTTCGGGAAACAACCATCACTCCCGATTTGTTCACTTTTACTTTCATCCCAGCATCACCACAGACGGCTGCAAACCTATCAGTGCTCGTACTAACTAGCAATAGTATTTCTTAAAAACTTCTGATATGCATCTTATTGTTGTCCATTCGAAAATAAAATTTAATTTTGTATGGCTTTGCCATAGGGGCCGCTCCCCAATATGAGCCACGATACGTTCGGTTAGCTTTTTAATTAATGTTGTCCATTCTATTTGCATACTGGATGAGAAAGAGCTGTTTAATATTCGGCCGACCAAAATCTGGATATCAGAGCCAGACCAGGAAGCCGCTCATTTTGAGACAGACGCTCCTGGATTTTTTGTTTGTTGCTGGTTTTGGTCAGGCCTGGATATTTTGCATGCCAGTACCACCATATCAGGTGAGGATACCTCTATCCGGTACCTGTGGAGGCGCCCGATTGGGGACTAGCAAGGAAATTTTACGGGTGGATCTTGTTTTCCAACCGCCTTCTTAGCTCACAGCGCGAGGTTTTGATCCATCGAAGGGCCTGTTGATGCTTATGCTTTTTAAGCAATTTCGACAGCTTTCTGGTTCTTCCGAATTTCCTATGGCTAGGAACTCAGCAGAGTCTTAAATTGTGCTAGAGCTCTTTGCGACAACACTTAACAACACTTTATGGCTGCCTGGCTATCTATAAATACCCATACTCAATATAGACTCAGCTGTGTATATGGCCTCTGATATGTTTCCTCCGCGATTTCTCCGATTCCAATTCATCGCTGCTGGGAAACATGCGGTTTAAAGGCTTTTCGAAACCAAGATAGGTGTGAAGATAGTCGGAGGAAGTGTAAGTTTTTTTCAGCGTTTTCTGCTCAATTTAACTAAGCGGCTGCTAGTCCCTTGATCAACAATTTGAACTTCTGTTCCTTACTGCGGATTTACTAGCTCAAAGAGATCGAGAAATTGGACGAGCTAGCATCAGAGAAGTTGTCATCGTAATAAAGAAACATTTTCCCAATGTTGAAATTACCTGTCCCCACACTTACTTCGTCCGTAGCTTCGCCTCCTCATCTGTCAGAATTTTAACACAGTTTTGGAGTCCCAAAATGATTATGATTGAATTGAAACGCAGTTGAGCCTTCAAAAGAAGGAATAGTTTGGCAAGGCCTAAAGAGTTCATTTGAAAGCAGATTGCATTTTCTCTGAGGCTTGCCTTGTCATAAAAAGAATTTTATTATTAAAAAATATGTCCAAAAGTAGTTTTTTTACAATGTCAACTTCATGCGCTCATAACGATCGCGCCCGCTTGATGGTTAATTAACTAAAGCGGCGCTATCATGCAAATCCCCATAGGAAACCGTCTATTCAGACACAAAGGACTGTCTGCCTTGGAATACATAAACTTCATTCAATCAATAATAGCATCTACATTCCAATTACTGGCCTCTCCTCTGCCCTGGCTATACGCTCTCGCATCAGATACAAAGCCAATATCAACAAATTGCCATTAAAATTGGAATCACATTTCCTTCACCTTCCACTCGACATTATCGTTGTCGTCCTTATCAACGCCATCTCGTCATCACCATCATCATCATCATCGTCAACGGATGCGAGCGCTCTCCACTTGCAAATGATCCATTGAAGCACTGTCATCATCGATTAATTGGAAATGTGCGTCGTCCTTCTCGCCAAAGACAAAGCCGGAACAAAATGCCATTTGCTTGCACAAAAAAGGACTTGCCTGAGCATTCATCCATTATGCAGATGGGCAAAGGCTTTCGGAATGGGGAAGTAGCGTCGCAACGACCGTCGCCGCCGCCGCTCACGACGTGCTAGTAAAAACGAGACAAAAGCAGGAAAACAGGATAAAAAACGAGACAAAAGCACTCATTAAGGATAATTTTTCAAATACTCCATCGCGTAGCATCCACAATCGAACATATCAACTTAAGTATTCAACCCGAGGGCTCACTCTGACAGAGACGCCCCCACGAACGCCAGTAGTGGGTGGATGGTATTGGTATAGTAGAAACAGAACCCCCTTCGTCGTATATAACCTCTTTGGCAATTCTCATCCAATCGTTCTTATATTCAATGCGACAATGCGAACCTGGGATGAATAAGAATTATGGAATCGTGTTCAACTGCCACAGGGTGGGATGAGAATGAGATCCACTTTTTGTCAGCTGCCAACTATTGGATGTTCGCCTCCCTTCCAGAAGGTCGATTCGATAGTTTGTGACGCTGTGAGTGGGGCAACTTTTTCTCGAAAAACAAATATTTTCCAGCACTCTTGCAAGGATTATGGACGCAACACTGTCTGCTCCACTTGCTGAGTAACTACCAGGGCGGACTGGCGTTGAATGGGCGCCGTTCCGCCCCCCAAATGCCCTTTTGATTGAGATGAATAGGACTCTTTAAACTTTATTCGTTCGGCAACGTCGTCACCGTGATCATCATCATCATCGTTCTTTTGCGTCTTTAAGTTTGTCGCCGTCTGCAGGTACGAGGACTACATACACGTAACGTGTATACTGCCTGTCCGGATCCTGAGCCATTTTTACTCTCCCCCTGTCGATATGGCAATCTCGGCGAAAAGTTCTACCTGAACGGAATCCGAAATCACGTGAAAATAATCGCCTGAATGACTGTGAACTTTGCTGGATAGTGAGCGGGTGGTTGGGGTCTTTCAAAAGGGATGTTTGGAGTTGTGCTGTGTGGCAGAACGAATTTTCGTCTACTAGACTGGGAGTTCTGGGCGTGTGCGAGTATTTTTATTATTTCAACGCACGAAATATGTGTGTTTTGCATAGCCCGCAGGCATTGACAAGGCTTTCTCTTTTATAGAACTTGATGGATGTATTATGGCGAAGCAGTACTGCCATCCGTTCGCACAAAAGAAATGGCCCAGAAATATATGAGTAGTCGGTTGAACAGGTAAATGGGAAAAACATGGCTCAATGATCCAGGTGATGCTCTGTGATGAGGTAATCTTTATGCACGTTGTTACTTGAATTTAAAATATGGCGTTGGGGTGAACATTGGCTTTGCTCTAAAGGACAACAGGTGCAGGATAGCGAGACTTAAATCTAATGGCATTGAACAATAGGTTTAGAAGATGAATGGCGGCTATATTCTGCCACAGACCGAAGGAAACAGGAAACAGATTTCCAGGAAGGCCAAAAAGTATGGGTCACGTTGGTTCAGTTAAGAAATCTTTGTCAAAATGAGTGTAGGAAAAAGTTCAGATGCGCAGAACTTTATGCCTTTTGCCGGATCGAAGAAGCTGTAGTATTAGAAGAGGGCATCTGGACTGGGGATATGGCAAAGTGTGGGAAATGCAAATGGTGCACTTCATATTTCTTTCCAACCAACGTGAACCAAAATATAACGAGGAAGGAAGGTTATTTAGTTGCAAGGTGCTCTGTGCCTAAAATGATCTTAAAGCACAAGAAGCCTGCCAATGCGTGCAATACGTCAAGTAACAGTGATATAGAAAAACTTAAATACGCCAAATAACCAGATAGGGTGTACCATATTAGCCACCCTTACAGGTAAAGGTTTTATTTTGCAATGTTTTTATTTACTTGTTAATTTGATTAAGCCCTCAATTGGAATTATGTCTTTTTCGATCATCTGCCACGCGCACTTAGCTGAAGAAAGACTTGTGAAAGTCAGTGACAGTCTAGTTGGTTTGAAGGGTCCATTTGGTGAAGCTTGAAAATAGATTTAGGATTAGGGAATATACTTTCTTAATAGATGGTTTGAGTCAAAACTATTTAAAAAAACACGCGAAATTAAAATATATAATGTTGCTTTTAGCTTCCCTGCACTATCAGGACCCTTATCACTCTTAAGTAAGCGCCCATTAGCTGGCGTGCTCTCGAAAAACCACCTCTGAAATATATTTTAAGAACCAGTTTTAAGGTTCTTTCAAATATATTTATACAGATGTTAATCTATTCGTCATAAACCATAGGATTTGGAAAAACCATTCAAAGAGGAAAATCGGTTTTGATTATGCCAAACCGTAACGTCAGTGTTCATACGTTCACGACAATCTAATGAGCAGCCCTACAGGTAGTTTCCATTTATTTAAAAAGCTTTCGTACGTTAAATACATAATATATTTCTAATTTTTTATTTTATTTAGTTTTTAATTGATTATATTTTTATTAAATAATATTATTTATTTGTTTCTAAAAAAAATTATTATTTCTAATTATTTATTTTTATATATGTTAACATTTTTTTATTTAAATTAATACGTTTTTTAAAAATCAACACCCGTTTACCCAACTTTAAAGCCAGTGTAAGGGCATCTAAAAACGAAAACATTTTTCTTTACCAATTCGTGGTTCACTAATCGCTAGTCGGGGACTTTTCCGCCACACAAGCAAAGCCTTAATTGTCATCCTTCAGTGTTCTATTATAGCAACCGTGGAAAACTGCTCTTCCCGTGCATCAGCTATATAATAACACTTCCTTTCTCTAAAAAAACAATTTCAATCTACTCACCCTACATATTATATATTATAAGGATAAGATAAGGATCCTTTGGCCGATGGATCCTTCTTTTACCAAATTTTGAGTTCTTGTATTAAATTGAAGAAGTTGGGCTCCCCTATACAACATAGGCCCTTTTCTCACTGCTGTTCCGGGGACAGGTTATGAAATGCGCGACATTATTACCTGTATGCGATCACTTCGCTTTTCCGTGCGATGCCATCGTTTTCTTTTACAACGTATGATATGAGAGGTTCAAGTCGGCTGGACTTATAAATTTTTTTCTTATAAGTCTACATGCGACCTCACTTTTTTCATCATATGTAATCGCTGGGAGCGGGTCAAATTTATGTTTTTCAAAATTCTAGATTCCGAAATTAACCTTTTAGAATTCTGAGCTCACCAATGAAATTCTGGTTATTCTCTTTTCTTAAGCAAATTTTCGAAGTAAAACGAAGGTAAAAGAGGAACAGGTCGGGGGGTTGCAAGAGGCAAAACGCTTCCCATACCTATTTGACTGTGTCAAAAATGCAAACCTATCCAGAATTTTGAAAAACAAAAAAAAAATAAATAAGATTAAAAATTCTTGTTAAAAGAATTTTATCACCGGCAATTTGGACCTTAACGCGTAACATCCATGTTGGCGTTTTGTGGACGCCGCGCCGCCGTGGTGCAGTAGGTCCACGTCAGGGTACTACGCACTAGGTCCCGGGTTCGAACCCTGATCGGGGCAAAAAATTCTTTCATGGTCCAATCACTTCGAGCGCCTGAAAAACCATCCGCTTGTTATATTTGCTCATGATGATGGCTCTTCCAAACTCTGTTAGGCGATAATTTTTTTTTTTACAAAAACTATTTTTGGCACGCCGAAGAGCACTAATTTTCACATACGCCAGAGAGTACTAACCAACACCTCTTCAGGTCTAGAAGCCCATCAGAAGCTAGAAGGCAGGACTACTTGAGCAGCAAATGTTCCTACGAATTTAGGTAACCACAGTCACCACAAATCTCCCACTCGCGAGGTGGCCTACCTATTTTAAGCGGAACAAATCAAAAGCGACCTTGGTTCATGGGCACGAGCTCCGCAACCCCAAGGCCACTATCTACCAGGTGGACTAGCCTGGCAGCTACACCTCTCTAGAATTGCATTAAAGAAGCGGAACTGCAACTTCATTATAGGATGCCGACCCACAATCCGCCCAATGGGGATAGGGGCTCCCCGGATTAGGGTGGTGCTATAATCCGGGGTGGACCTGCGCTTAAGCCAATAAGCTTTCTTAGAGAAGCCAGCTATATCTTCAGCTAGCCATCTCCAGGTTTGAACGCGAAGTTGGCTGAGTTTTGATGCTCCTACTGCGCCGCTTTGCGGAGTTGATTCGAAGAGTTTCCGGGCCAGTGCGTTTGTGTTAGTCCCCTCTAGAGCACCCAGCCATCGTAGTCGTTGTGTTCTGACTCTTCTGGCTAGGTCGGTGTTGTTCTATAGCTCATACAGTCTGATGTTATACCTCCTCCTCAACTATCCATCTATGCAGACGGGACCATAAATCGCCATAAGTATTTTTCCTCGAAGAAGCCTAAAGCGTTTTCATTCGCCTTTGACAAAGAGTCCATGCTTCTAATCGACCTTCATCCCAAAATATTGCTGTCGTATTAGATTTGGAATCTCCTGATGTATCATCCGATACGTTCAAAAATCTATAAGGAACACACGCCAAAGGGCACAGTTGCCGCCACTGCTATAATCACCGTCATCATTCTCGTCATCATCGTCCCAAACGTGGCGTTTTCCGCATGAAGGAATGTTTTCAGACCAATCAGACAGTTATTTGAGGAAAATGAAAAAAAGAAAAAGCAAAATATAATAACGAAAATGTTCGTGCTACTAGGAGAAAGGATTCCTTCCTCCTTCGTTCAATCCCAATCAAATTCTTTATCTTAACCGAACTGCAATTGTTTGCTGCTCCAACTAATCAGGAGGTCAGGGCGGACAAAGGAAACAAAAAAATAAGTCGAGATTGGTAAAAAGAATTCTAGTCGTTCAACAAAGGGAGGAAAATTGTGAAATAAGGAAAAACTTGGTCCTGCCAGCAGGAAAAAAATCAACGGTTTACGAGAACGATGGTATCAGGATGGGGGGTCAAACACATGAAAGGCATGTGTGTAGGGTGGTAATAGTTAAAGCTAGCCTGCTACATCCGCTCTTCGGGTGAATGACGCCTGTTCGTTTGTTTTTCTCTCAGTTCTTCCTCTGACAGGCATTTCTGCCTACATCGTGTCTCTTGTCTACTACATTCGTTGCAGTGATGAGGGACTGCTAGCGGTATTTTTGTATCTTTTCCCGTCCTTACTACAGGAAAAGGGATTGAAAGTAAACTTCCTTAGACTTTTTCTTTCGTTTTTTTTCCCAGCAAGTATCTTGCAGAAAACTTCGTTTCAGATGTATGTATGCAGGCAAACGAACAAGCTGACGGGCGTTTCCTCGAAAAGCATGTACACACACCAGTGTACGTTTACGCGGAGTAAGGGATAAGATCCGGATTCCGCTACATCCCTTAGAATTCGCCAGAAAACGTGATCAGACTTCCAATGGTTAAACCGACTTTGATGAACCAGCAGAGCCCTAACTCCACTCTATCTAGTCAACGCTAGAGACGGGTCTTAATATTGTCAGAGTTTTGTTGTTGGTTTGTGGGGCGACAGAGAACAAAAAACCAGAACGCGGAGCATGAGCGCTAGCACGCTGCAACTGGAAGGACTTCTTTTCTTATATTTTAGGGTTTTTTAATGAAATGGGGAGTGACATGAACTTGATGAGAGTGCAAATGTAAAATTTAATTTAATTTGTTCTTTTTCTACCTTATTCGTCCTTGTGTTGCGTTGGCTTGTTTCTCTTTCATTGTGTGTATGGCCTTGCCTCAGTAGGTACGCAGTATTTCTTATTACTTTTGTCAATTGGGGGGTGGATGTTTTACATTTGATCCACACCGACACCAGATAAGAAGGAGCAAAAGTGTACGTGATTAGAAATCGTATTCGGAATTCCGATGTTGCAAATTTGATGCGAATGAATGTGGTTATATAATGAAAGGATAAGACGTGTGTGAATATTAGCTCTAATTAATTATTGTAAAGCCCTGATATTTTTTTTTATTTGCAATAGGAAAAAATAAACAAAATATATTTTAATTTAGCTTTGCTTTGGCTGAACGTAAACGTGTTGAACTTTCTTGTTGCGTGATTTCAACAGATGGCATCGAGACGACTTAAAACATCTTTCTCTTTCCCTCTTTCGTACATAATATAGATGCTCGGTTAAGTTTGAAGTTCAAAAAGCTTAGGATAAAAAAAATCGATGGGATTGCAAAAACTATATCTTTAAGAACATACACAATTTCTTCACCCAAAAAGGCTTTGGTTTTTTATTCGGGAAAAACTCTAGAGGCTTGAATGGGGACCTTAGAAAAAATCGAAGTATAAAGACGATAAAATACAAAAGTCGATCAGAGGAGGTGACCGAGACCATAGTGAAGCCAAGGTGAGACCGGTGAAAGCCAATGGTTTGATTGCTGTGAAAAGCTACGCTGAGGCTGGCAGAAAACCTGGCCTGGCAGAAACCAGACTGATGCACTTAAGGTGGAATGGATTGCGGTGTTTTATGGGATACCTACCCAAGTAGCAGGCTCTGGACTTATAAGACCGTATTCAGTAGCACTTATGGTTTTCTTATGTTTCTGTATCTTCCCATTGGTACACAGCTTATAAAAGTGGTTATAAAGTGGTTATTAATTAGTTATATAACTTAAAGTGCTCGAAGTATTGGTCCCTTAAACTTGGTGCTATAAACGCTCCCAGCACTACAGTTATAAGGGTATTAAGGGATTAATTGTGTGGTGATCGCAGAAGCGCAGGTTCTGCCTATATACACCTTTATAGCACCTAGATATTTTATAACACTCTAAGGTCTGCCAAAAGTCTACAGACAAAAGAAGATGAAGTTACTAAAATTAACATAAGAGTATTAGAGTTTGTTTGAGGGATCGCGATAAGTCAAATCAAAATCCCAGCTCTCATGTTTGCGGATAATATCGTTTTACAGTTACATTATTTCCACAGCAGAATCAGTGGAAGTAATGCAACTTATGATCAACAGACTGGGTGACTACTGCAAAACTTGGAACTTGTCGATAAACTTATCTAAGTCAAAGATAATGATATTTCGGGAAGGAGGCGGCAGATACTCCCGTAAGGAAAGCTGGAAGCTTCAAGGTGAACCTATAGAAATTGTGCGGGAGTATAAATATCTCGGGGTTACGATTACACCTATAGCTTAAATATGAACAAACACCTGCAAAGTAAGCTGACAGAGGTGAAAAGAGCGATTTGTTCAGTTTGGAGCTTTTGCATTGGAAATAAAAACATTAAGCGCGAATCAAAACAAAAAATATTGCGTGCCACAGAAAAATCTATTTTGTTTTATGCTGCACAGGTTTTGGGATATTGCTCCTTTGACCCCGTGGTGAAATTTCTCGCTATTTTCTCAGAAGGGTTTTTAGACTACCAAGTTGTTTGCCTGATTATATAATATGCCTGGAGATGGGAGTAGCACCTCTGTTTCTGGATACACTCAAACTCCATTTCGATTACGTAGTGAAAGTTATGGAAATGAGACAGGACAGGCTGCCTAAGATCAGCGAAGTTCTGCGAAGTAGAGGAAAATATGTGAAAAGCTGGGAGAATTTAGCAACAAAATGCGACTGAGACCTTCAGATTACGCCAAACGAACAACCGATTGCCGCAAAGAGTAAGTTTTACAGTTTACTGGAGGAACAGACCACAGGATCTACAAAGAGTTCGCTGATCAGGCACAGGAATCCATCCACAGGACTTACTATAGTAGAATCATCATATGCAGAGTGAGACTTATTTTCTGACAACCTGCTCAACGGATACAGTAAGTACAATATTTAAAACTAGTGGGAGGGTTACAATCCGCTTAGGCGAATTGTTGGATACCCCATCCCAATTGACCACTGTCAAGCTCCGAATTGTGTCATAAATCTTGGTTGTTAAATTTCAGTTTCATTTAACTTCAATTGTATTTAGTATTTCTCAGTTAAAAATCTTTTCCCGAAGAAATGGGCGTGGCATCCACCCCTTCCCAATAACATCGTATTTTTGTTTATATTTTTTATCAGAAGTGGGTACACGCGTGTTGATTGCATTTTCATATTAATAATTTGGTTTACTCTTAAAAACGCCCCCAAAAGTGGGCGTGGCAAAAATTAATTCACTTGAGTTGATAGCTAACGCACATATCTGAACATTTGATAGTGCCAGATTTTTGGATTTATAATATATGAAATAAAAACCGTTTATAAGAATGCATATTAAGTATGACCACGCCTACAAGGGGGCAGTATTCGCTTTTTTTAAATGCCAATCACAAATCACTTAAGTGAGGATATCGCATACCAAATTTCAGCTTCCTGCGACAACTTTGATTTTTCATGCTAATAAGTAAAGTGGGCGTGTCAGTAAGTGGATTTTAAAAAATCTTACATTTGTACTGCTTCGGGACCTAGAAAGAACAGATATCAAGTTTTAAGTTCCTAGCTCAAAATTTAAGGCCTAAAAACTACCGACAGACGGGCATGGCTCATTCGACTTAAAATTCGGTCTCGATCATATGCCCTTTAGGTCTTGGGGGTCTACGGTGATTATTTCTCTATGTTACAAACTATGAATCAAACTTAATATACCTCCTATCCTATGGGATGGTTTATAATAAGAGGAGAACTAGTTAATTTAAACTATATACCGCACCGCCCAGATCTTCCGATTTAATGCAGTCTTTGCAATCTCAATGACCGGGAGGATGTATTTCATTTCATTGCTGTATGTCCTATACTCAAAGAATTTCGACGCAGCTTCTTCGGATCACAGGCACTCATAGAAGAGGAATTTATAAGCACCTAGAAAATGTATTTTAGAGGAAAACTTTCAAAAGAATGAAAATTTTATATTATGTCAATCTGGTAGATGGCCTTAAGCCAAATCCATTTAGACTTAGAAATATAATTGTTAAGATTAATGTCAATTTTTTTTTGTGAAATAAAAAGTCAATTCAACTGAACTGAACTATTGGAGTTTGTAGAATTTAAAGTTTTGAGAATATTGGGATACTGAAATTTTTTTAAGAATATTGGAATTTGTTGAACACAACGTTTCTAAAAAAAACTATGAAAATAAAACCACACAATGAAATGTTTTTTTATACCCGACATTAATTTTTTAAGCATAGTTTGTAACACAGTAAAATAATCATCGCCACAAAATTAAACTGCCACTTTTAACATGTTGATTTCTCGGAAAGTTGACTTCAAATCAAAAAGAAAATTTTATGAAAAATATTACTATTTGCTATGATTGCTCCATACAAAGTTTTGAGCTCTATTATATAGAAAATATTGTTTTTTTCTGAAACAATTTTGTAGTTCTTAGCTTTACCCACCCAAAATTAAAGGTTTTAAAGTGTCGAATCGCGCTTATAATGGATTTGTAAGGGGGACAATTGTTACTTGTTTTAACTATAAAATAAACTAAGAGAACCCATGGCCTTAAAAAAGTGGTGTCGCAAAGTTAATGGGGGTCACAACAAGAGCTTCTATGTCATTTGAGCAAGGAGCTTGAAGTAGTCAAAGGTGCCATTGAGACAGAAATTGTGGTTGGGAGCATAAACTCATAATCCGGGGCTTTTATTTTGAGAATGCGATGCTACCAATTTACTTTGAGACTTCAGAACCAAGTTGGAAGCTCCAAAGTTTAGAAAGTGGTTTAGGGTTGAATTAACCACCGCAACGGGGAAAAAATACCACAGAGTCCCACTTACTATCTTTGTGCCGAAGAAAACTGGCCAGGAGCATCACACTTTCCTATCGGTTTTTGCATCTTAAACTGAAAGTCTAACTACCAACTGGTGGAAGTTGTCGTATAAATTTGAGGAGGCCGGGTATTTGCTATTGGCCCTAGACAAAAAGCCATCTATGGCATAATCAAAAGACTCAGAACTTCAGGTTGAACTATCGATTCAGCAAGGTATATACGTAGAACTTCGAAGGCGAGAACTGGCAAATGACTAACTTGAATCTTACTTCGAAAAAGTTTGCTGCAGAGCAGCTGGGACCACAAAGGGTTGGAATACCATAACTCCTTATGCTAAGTCAGCAGTTCAAAGCGTGGAAAAATATTATTTCTTCTTGATAAGCGAGCTCCTCTTCGATGAGGACGTACTTGGCGAGACAAAAATCGAGCTGGATCTCGACCTGGTTTAACAGAAAAAGGTATATTGCCAGGAGGGGCAGAACACCATTACGAGCGTAAACCTCTCTACACTCCCAATCAATAGGGTAGATCTACATTTAATTTCCTTTTAATTTGAACGGGGTAAATTTTATCAAAAGGCCAGATACAAGATAATTGAGGGGAATTAGAACCTAAGAGGAATGTAATTTAAAGAGGGTTTTAAGTGACCGAGAAACTGTATAAAGATTTTAGGTAGCTTAAATTAACTTTCCTTCCAGGCATCTTGTAACGCAGATAAGAGCTCGTTGGTGTTCTGGTCCACCGCTATAAACATTTCTGGACATCCATCCCTAAGCGCTCTCTATAATGTTAAGATCATACCTCATAGCTCATAAGCAATCATAACCTCATTTGATTGCTCGCGAAACCAATCTTTCACTATTCGCGCGGTATAAATAGGCGCATTTTCTTGTTGGAAAACTGTAGGAATGTTATGTAATACATTTTTTATCATGTGCGTAACACTTTGAGTTTCCACGAGTTCAAAGGTGCCATACCAAAATATTGCTCCCCCTACCATAACACTGCCTGTTCTTGCATGATGTCTAGACAAAACAATTTCGTTATTTTAACTCACTTGGGGCGGGAGGACTTTCACCAGTTGCGGACTTATTACAGAACGAACTTGTTATGCTTCTCCCGCTCTGGGATACATATAGAACCAGTGGAGTGTGGACACAGGCAAAGGTTGTATTTATTTCAAAGGTGAGGAAAAAAAACCCAGCTTAACTTCTTTTATCCGAAAACAATGGAAAAAGCTATAGAAACTACTTAAGAGAAGAAGAGCTAAATAGCTTCCGTTTTCGCCACTGCATACAAGTTGGCCAGATCTAGCGAAACGGCCCTACATCAGTTGACGGAATTTAGCCCTTATTCTTTTGATAAGAGTTATTTCCCCTATTCATTGCAGGACACGTTATTTTTTCCTTGGGTTGGAACTGTTAAACCTTTGCAATTTGCAGGCCCTTTAAAAGATCCCAAAATTATTGTTTGCACACTGAAAACATTTTAAGCTCCTTTAATAGCCAATAAATCAAGTTCCAACGTTTTGTCAGGGGCTTTTGGCGTAATACCACAAAAACAAAAACAACTTCTATTTTAATTTTCGCAATTTTTTCGCTTTTGCCCCTCAGCCTGTTGCACGGTGAGTATCCTTCGAACTTTGCTCGTTTGTTGCTCACCACTAATGACAGTCTTAAGTCAAACAACACGAAAGAGCAAGTAGAATCCTTAAGCAAGGACACTAACTGAAATCATGTTTATATACCCCATAGACATTTTGAGGCTTCAACATTAACGACAGTATAGGTACTCTGTTGCCACCCTGTTACTTGTTACACTCTGCCATCATCTAATTAATGGGCATCGTTAAAGTTGGGCAACTTTGATAAAGCATATTAATTTATGGCAAACAAGGAGTGATATTAATTTTGTTATACCGTTGTGATTTCCACCTCACCAATTCCTCGCCAGCGCAGTCGTTTCTCTAGGAAAACAGAAACATAATAACAAAAAACTGGAGCAATTAGTTATCCCTTTTCTATGAACTAGCTTCCGGTACACAAACACGAACACAAACAAGGCGGCAGGTACCTATGTACATCTGGACTAGAAGGGCTAAGGTTGAGCGAGCCAAGGGAGACAAATTACCCATTCATAAGGCAAGCCCCTTGCGTCGTCCCGTCGATGGCATCGTTTTCGTCTCGTCGTCCTTACAAACTCTTGGATATTAAATCAAGCGTAATGACGATACTCATTGTTAATTTCACAATTAACCGATTATATTGAGCGCATAACTTCCTCCTCACTAGGTCGTCATCGGTCGGGGAAGGAAAGCTCTGGAGGTTGTATGATCCTTATTGGCTGTATATATAAATTTATATAAGTCTATACATGCCACTTGACATCTAATAAATGTCCAAAGTTCACAAGTTAATTGAATTAAGGAAGCAATGAATAAGAGCTATTCTTGGATAATGGCAGGTGATTTCCGCTTTGAGCGGCAGTATTGCCTGTGATAAATTTCATTCGAGAAGTTTAACCAGATAAGAGTTGCAGATACTTTAAGGGGTGTTGTTCTCTGAGCGGACTTGATAATATCGACGATTTTTTGAGTTCATTTCCTTGATATTGGGGGAGATTAATTGGCATAACTTTAGATTCACGGCACGATTGGTGTTGAATTACGATTAGAAGTTTGAAATTTCACTCCATTTCAGCGAAAATCGATAACAATAAGGATAGGGATGTAAGGGCAGGTGATACTGTATTGCTATACCGGTATTATTTCACACCATGTTGATTTTATCTGTCAGTTAATTTAAAAGTGATTTACTGGTGGTCATTGGATAGTTTGATTGGTTTATTTTAAATTGACATTTCAAAATATTTATTGTGACACATTTTTGTCAGATGATATGATACCGAAATATTTGGTTGCATTTTAAGCCTATTGTCAGCCGAAAATAAATGTGTGACATCTGTGGTAAAAATATAAACGTCAGTTAGAGAACATGTAATTAATGCCTGATATCAATTGCCAAAAATGTTCCATTACACATAACGGTTTGATTATTGTCTGACTGTTTCTGGCGAAAATAGATTCAACATTTCTTAGAACTTATTTCAAGAAGTGTTAAAAGGTACTTTTTTTACTAATTCTGGAAATGAAATTAATATTTTTTGAAAATAAAGAAAAGCTTTTGAGAAATTAAGAGTTGAAAATGGATGATGTTATTTAAAGTATTTGAGGCCATGAGTTTTGAATCACTTAGAGCACAAAGATATTGGACATATGTATGTATAAACCAAATCAAAATATACCAAGTGCCTAAGTCATATTTCTCTCCTTCTACGTAGATAAACTCTCTGTTGACACTGCCTTTGAAAGCCTGTTGAAAGCTTTCTCAAAGTCTCTAAAGATCCGTAGGGGCTTATGTGACTATTGTGTGAAACACCATATGTGAACATACGGAGAACCACTACGGAAACATGCTTTTTTAGCATCTAACATATCTTCAAGATGGTCTTTCGGGCGGTTTAAAATAATTTTTGACACTATCTTAGCACGCAGATGCCTCTCCAGTTCTCACAATCTGTAAGATCTACTTCTTTCGGAAGCTTGACGATCACCCTTTTTTCCACTCATCGAAGAAAATTCTGCCGCCCATGCTTGAACGCTGAGTGGGTCCAAGTTTATATCTATCTGCTTTACACTATTTACTTTACACAGCCCTGGGAAACCTGGGCCTCAACCAACAATCTTCGTCAGCCAGCCCTGTTTCCAGCTTCCCGTCTACAGTTTTGCACGTTGTCTTAAGGTTGGCTTAAGCCCCTTGCACTTGCGCTCACGAGCGCGACATTAGTTTAAATGATCCTCTACTATGCCGGTGTGAGTTTGAAGAAGGTCCGGGTCGGCGCGTTGCAGCCATTGCAATCGTTGTACTGTGACTCTTGTGTCTAGGTTCGTTTTGCTGTATAGCCCATACAGTTGGATATTCCTCCTTCACTCTGCATCTATGTAGAGGGCACCAAAAAACATTCAAAGGATTTTCCTCTCGAAGAAGAAGAGAAGTTTTCGTCTTAAACGTTTCCTCCACCTAAAAAGGTTCCCTTCTAAGGGGTTCATGTAACTGCTCTACATAACAGGACTGGTGGACAAATGGACAATTTAGTTACTTAACAAAGTGCTTTGCTACTCAATCACTTTCTTAGTCCGAAGAAGCAGAGATTGGCAAGAGTTAGCCTTCGTTTGATCTAAGCACTGGGGTCGTTGCCTGAATTTATAGCGGAAAACTAGGGTGAAAAAGTCCTTTAGGTACTTCCTTAAAATTATGGCTTAGTGTGATGCATATGCTTATAGTGATGCATAAAGTATGGGGCGGCAAGGTAAGTAACTATCGTGGCGAGGCCGATAGTCGGTGGTTTAAGGTAGGGAGAGTAAGAAGCGCACATGAAGACTGCCATGCTTTGCTAGAGTGGTCAATAAGTCAAAGGACCAATGAATCGCCACGCCAGGATAATAAGTGGCCCCTTACAATGACCAGGGCATTGGAGGTGCCTTTTCTTGATCACAGCAAAAAAATGGTTTTACCTTCAATGACCACTAAACTTTCGCTGTTTCCATCCCGAAACGCACGAAGGCTTATGTCGAACTATGTCAACTCCGAATATGTCGACTTCGTCTGCGTATGCGAGCTATCGTACCTACTGTTTAAAGATTGAGCCTCTGGTGTTGGCGCTAAAGTTCTGCTTAATTTTTAAATTGGCGAGTTTTGGAGGGATGCCAAAACTGAGCGCTTTATGGTTCAACTCTTTAGGTTCTTACTTTTAAGGCTTTCGCGGTTGTTTGATAACATTTTGAATAATTTTCGGATAAGCCGCGTTTTCAATGAAAAATACATGCGCTCTTTTAGAGTTTTGACTGACATCGGGGTATTTTTGCTACAACAAAAACTTTTATCTACAAGTTGATGGTGTTGCTATGGGCTCACCTCTAGCGCCTCTTGTTCAAAATACTCTTGCGGATGGAGTTTTTTGAATAAAAAGCCCTGAAAAACTTCGGAGACAAACCAAAAGTCCGGCTAAGATATGTGGATGATACCTTCTGCGTACTTAAGATCTCAACCATCGCGAGTTTCTTGGAACATCTAAACTCAGAACATCCAAGAATAAAGTTTACGATGGAACAAGAAAAAGATAATTCTATCGCATTCGTGGATGCTAAGGTCTTAAGAAAACCCGACGGAACATTGGGACACACAGTCTTTCGCAAAAGCACACACACAAACAGATACATACATGCTAGTTCACACCACCTACCGGCAAATTTCAGATCTGTTGTTTCGACCCTGGTTCAGCGCACCCACAAACTTTGTGACAACGACCATCTTCCAGCTGAACTTAAATTAGTTAACAACGTTCTTAAAGCAAATGGTTATTCCAAAAAGCAAAGAACATGGAAACCAGATTTGCCAAAAGAAAAGGACAACGGCAATTTGGACAAAAAAAGTCTTTTTGCCTTACGTCCGTCAAAGGTGTAACAGACAGAGTCGGGAAAGTGCGCTAAGGAAATATGGTGAAAAATCCATATTTTTACTACTAAAAAAGGTCAGCGCTTACCTCATATCACCAAAGGACCACTTTCCACTCCAAATACCGGGCGTCTATGCTGTCCCTTGTAGCTGTGGGTCTTCTTATGTGGGGCAAACGCGGAGAAGCATTGCAACCCGCTTAAAAGACGAACCCGAATCCAGACGAACAACACTGGATCCATTTTGATCAAGCCAAGGTTTTGGCTCAAGAAACTCACTACATCCGTCCGCGAGGCGATTGAAATTAAGCGTCATCAATGCGATGATAGTTTCAAACTCTCTCGCACCTGGGACCCCGTAATAAACATCACACACCCACTCCCAGCTGTGGGATTATGCTTCTGTAGTTAACGCAGTTTAGAGGATCTCCTTTCTTAACGATAGAGAAAACAATGCTGACGTTCGATTCTTGGGCATGTTTTCCTTCGACCATATCTTACCCTGGATCTTCACCAGCGAATATAAGAAGCTTTCAACTCCGACTGCTGTGTTGCAGTAAAGTTTGGATACAACTCATTTGACCTTAATTCAGGTCCGGTTAGCGGTATCTTTTGGAATTTTTCAGAAGCTCACTTTCAAAACGTTTCCACCAAAGTTTGGAGAAAACATTTTGTTTTGGCATAGGGTGATATTGTGTTGTGGCTTGGCGAATTTAATGATTTGAAAGTCAAGACCTTAAACACTTTTCGAATCTGAAATTAATTTTTTACTGTTTTTTTTTTTTAAATAAGAACTTAAAACAATTTGAACACTTTTCACATGAAAATTAAAACTATCAGCTAACTTTAATTTAATACAACTATGAATAAATTTGACGTGGTAGATAGGTACATTTTAAGATAGGCACGTTTTTTTCTAAGTTTTTAGACACACCAAATTTTATCTTTCTGCTGTTACTGTGCGTCCTTTTTACATCACTCGAAATACTGCTAAAAACGCAATTTAATGCTAAGTTTTAATCAAAATGCGGGAATGGTCAGTTTAAAACCAAAGTGCATCAGTACCTCTCCTCCATCCCCTCTAATTCTTTCCGCTCGCGTTATGTTAACACATCATAAGGACATCCAACTCCTTCAAGGGGGAGTGCTTTATAAAAATAACATCAGATATTTATGAAAAATACTTAAAATATCCTTAAAAAGTAACCGTTTCTTATTTCAAAGCACCTAAACATTTTTTGTTGACTAATCAGGTAACCCATGGAAAAATTGGGGTCTCTTCATATTTGGAGACTGTTTTTCCACACAAAAACTAAATCTGAATACGAAATGCTTTTTTTTGCATATATAGAAGACTGACTTTACTCCTTTTTACAATCCCCCTTCGTTTTATCCTGTTGACTTTAATCTAATTTTCTTATAATATTCTCATTTCCTTAAGGTTGTTTTTTTCCATACCCGCACAAACTGTATCGTCTTTTAGCAAAATCTGTTTATTTTTTATTCCTTAGGATACAGCAATTCCAGTCATAAGAAAGAAAAAGAGTTTTCATGCTGATTTCAAAGTGTAATCAAACTCTTCCTGAAGAGACCCTAATTTTCAAATTTATACTTCCTTTTTCATTTCAAACTGCTTCAATGTGTTTCACTTTTTTTATCGGGTCGAGGAAAAATCAACGGGGTTAGACTACTTGCGAAGACACAATAAGCTACTGTGCTCCTTGCAAAGGATATTGTGTGCTTTTATTCGATTGTCTATGGCATTTTTTTCTTTTATTTTTTGCTCCTTTTTATTTCATTTTATTTTAGCTATTTTCCTCGTCACCCAAAGTGTTAGCCCCCACCCACCATGATACACCTCATCTCACACTCTGATGAAAATACGTGACACCAAAATAATTTTAAGCATTGCACTCCGTTTTCCTTTTGCCAGCCTTCCGAAACACGCCACAAGAAAATAGGGAAATTTTTGCGAATTCCTATCCTATATCTGCTCCCCTTAAATAAAAAACAAAGGAAAAAAAAAAATGAAAATGGTAATGGAAATAAAATTTCCATCCCCTATCGTCGAAGCAAGGTGGATTGTAGGTGTATGTGGTCTCTCGAATAAATTGGATTCGTTTGAATCGAAAAGGATAATTCTAGATCTTTTTTTGTGTTCTTGTTGCTATTGGTATTGTACATACCTATATTATATGTGTAACTGTGTTGTACATTTTTTCTCAACGTGCTCGGAATGGTGATGAAAGTTTTACATTGTTCCAGCAATAAAATGCACAAAAGTATACGAAAAATAGTTGTGCAATTTGCAAGCTCTGTGTGGAGAGACAAAAATTTAAATTTCCCTTTCATGGAGGTTTTGGCTTGGCCCCTTTTTTTGGGTTTCAACTCATGTACCTCAACAAGAGAATTTCGAAATTAATTTTATGAAATTTTCCCTCTTAATTAGTGCAATTAAAGAGGAGAGTATTTTTCGTTTAGGGTTTTAATATAGGTGGGTAATATGGAACTCTATGTTTAGGAAAATCTTAAGGAGGTTAAAGCTTTAATGTGCTAAACAAAATAAGGCTGAGAAAAATTTCTTACCAGCCATACATTTTTTTAAGCTTTTTTTCCGTGTGCGGGTACTGCGGCTGAAGTCTTTGACCGGTGGAACGCAACTGGAACACTCTTTACAAAGGAAGGATAAAAAGCCAGATAAATAGAAAGATCGGTTGGTGGAAAGGTTTTTTTTTGCATTATTTTATGAATCCGGATTACTTGAATTTTTCGCGACTAAGAATACCAAGATCATCTCAAAATAGGCAAAAAGAGCTGAGACTAGGACTAGCGCATAAGCGATGGAATTTATTAGCGGAATTTATTAGCGGAACTAGATGGAATTTAGAAGCGGAGCAAACGAAAGGAAATTGGCATAAGCAAAGAAGATTATTGGACATAAAACTGAGCTACCTGAGGCACACCAGCGTTTTTATGGTTAAAACTCCCTTTATACTATAAATGCTTACGTAAACTTGGGAGCCAGCCAAGCAAGGAGGTATACCTTAAATCGGCGTTCTGGAGTGAATATTGCCATGGGGCTGTAACCTGGAAAAAGTTAGGGACTTTGTCTAACTATAAGTTCCGCTATGAACTCAGGCAATATAACACCAGCGTTAAAAGATGAAAAAAGAATTACTCTTTTCAATTATTGTTCAATTGCGCTAAGAAGGAAATTGAGCAGCAAATTGACACTGGCTTATTCGGATAAAAGCTGAAGTTTTAGAAACACACGAAGAAAAAATTGCTTCATCTTGGTGGCCATAGTTGACATCAGAGTTTCGTGAGATTATTTGGCCAAGAACTTGTTGTTGCAATAAATCCATTGCTTCATGTACTGTATGGCAAGAGGCGCCATTCTGGATATATGATGTCTGGGTTCTTTCCATCCAATCGAGGCCACAAAAATTTTTTCGGTACAGAACATGTGAACTTTACATGTTCCTGTACCGAATACTATCTACAGTCTCTTTTTTGGGCCCCTTTTACGAAAAGTAAAGCCCACTCCACCGCACCTACCCAAAATCAGCACCAGACAGTTGCTCGCTGAGAATGCGTTTCAAAACCAGAAAGATCTCATTCTGGTGAAAAATTAGAAGCGTTTTCTTGACCAAAAATTCTGCAAAGAAGGGATCGATCTCTGCGTAACTTTTCTGTTTTCCAATTTTTGTAATCTTCGCGGGTATATTGGTGATTGAAGGCGATCCTCTGCCGTTTAAAAACTGCCCGATTTTATCATCCAGCCTTGACTTACTTCAAGTGAAAACTTAAGCACTTACTGACCAAAATGAAACTAAGGCGGGAAAGGTTTGAGACCTGCAACAGTTTTTGTTTATTTTTTACCCAAGTGACAAGAATATCAAAGCCGGTTTTACCTAAACTTGGTAAATTTTTAAAAGTTGACGTTGTTGCAGGTCTCTACGAATTCCTCTATTATTCTCCAGCGCGGGGTTGCCTTCAATCGCCAAAAAAGGCGCTTTATTTTTATCATTAATGCTGAGTATCGTATATGACACTTGAAACACAGAAAACAAAAGGACCCTGAAGTATGAATTAATACACGGAGCGCTCCGTCGGCGTGGTAAATAAAGGGGAGATTTTTGACTGTTTGCCCGGTATTCGGGTTTAAAATTCTTAAAATAGATATTTTTTCATTAGTTTTAACAGTTCACCGTACTGTTAATATTTTTTTACAAGTCTATTGTACTTATTGAGCCAAATCTTAGGTTTAGGTACTAAAATTTTTATTGAAACCCAGAGTCACAAATAATTTTTTTGATTTTTGTGGCAAAGAAAAGATTGAAAAAAAAAATTACAAACGGGTTTTTTGTTTTAAATTTTTTTTTTTGAAAACATATTGCGTTCTACTTTAGTGGTTTTTCTAAAATTTAGTTGATAAGATAAAAACAACTTGGAAGTTATAGGCATTTTTTAGCACTACCATTGTAGTAAATCAACTTAAATGATTTGAAGCTTATCTCAAAATCACGCATTATTGTAGCCCCTCTATATTTTTCTTTTGAACCTCAAAAAATGTCTATGTCTGATGTTTTTTTCAAAACGGTATATGTTACCGTTATTGAGATAGTGTGGGGGGACACGCGGTTTTTTGGCTTTTTCTGCATTTTTTTTGGTTTAAAATCCATAAAACGTCTGTTCGAAGCCTTTTTTTTTTGAATATCGAAATTTTGTTGAATATTTTTTTGACTCTCTTACACTTTGCGCTAGCAACGGCTTTTTTTTGATATGCAGGGTACAGGTTTTTTAGTTATCGGTTAAAGAACCGTGTTTACTAATTTGTTTTTTTTTTTTTTTTTAACCGGTTCAGAAAATTTTAAGTCAGAAACGACATTTTCGAACGATCTTAAAAGTTTTACGATTCCCTTTATACGTTTTATATACAAACTTAATTTCATTATAATCGTTACCACCGTTAAGGTTCCAGAATATTTTGAAAAATAATTTTTGAAATGTTTCAGTAGCTGTCGAGCTAAATCTCAGAATTTGCTAAATATTCGAAGATTTCTATAATTTTTGATGTGTGTGATTTTTTTCAAAACATTTAAAATAAATAAATAAATAAATAAATAGAGTGGCGCAACAGCTCGAGGTGAACCAGGGCCAACTTCTCAACAATGTATGCTGGTGTGTTAATTTCTTTACATACAAGGGGACCTACAATTTTTTGCCGAATCCGAACGGCACATTGAGAAGTTTTTCAAGACAATTAATACTCTCGGAGGGCTTGTCAAACCCTCGCGGAGGTGGGGACCGTGAAAAGAACAAGTCTTTTTTTTCAGGTGACGATGGCAGGATTCGAACCCAGACCTCCGGCGTAGTAAGCACACACACTAACCACTACGCCACGGCACCCCACATTTCAAAACATTTGGCCGATGCTAAATCGGAGATAGTGGTGAGGACAAAATTTTTGTCACGATTTTTTTTTCGAAAATATGCCAAAACTACAGTTTTAAAACTGTTTAACCAAAATTTGATATGAGCCTTTGCTAAACCTTTAGATGGTCTATATGTAAGCCCAATTTCGGCATTCAAGATAAAGCGATGAAAATGTTATGACGTTCATCACGTTGAAAATGGGTATCTATTTTCCATTGCCTATTTCTCAAAAATCTTTCAATATTTTGAATAAATTTAAATTTATTATGAAGTTTCAAAATGTTTTCAGAGCATGAACTTTTTGTTTTTTTTACCTTCAACATTCAAACTGTAATTAAACCGTTATGTGTGTATACAAAAAAAAACTGCCCTTGTAGGCTTCTCATTTTGTTGTATAGTTTGTAACGCAGTGAAATAATCACCGAAGACCCCTAACTCCTTTTAGAGATATGAATGGGACCGACAGGAGAATCGATTAAGCCATGTCCGTCCGTCTGTCCGTAAGTAAACAACTTTTAGGCCTTAAACTTTAGGGTAGATAGCTGAAATTTTGTGGGTTGGCTGCGAGTTCAGTCCTTCAGAACAAGCTTGAAGACCATCTCTCTAATTTCCAAAAATACTTTTTCCAAATTTTAGGTATGTTACAATCGAACTAGGGCATTCATTTCAGGTATGTAACATTACCTTGTAACTATCCTTGAAGTAGCCAAAAAAGTTTTTCCTTTTCATTGACCACGCCCACTTTTTTAAGGGCTTTTAGCAAAAAATGACTGGTTTTCAATAAATATATATGAAATTTGACTAAAAATTATATCGCAAAAGGTGTAGATATTAGCATTTTCTAACTTTCATGTATATGTAGCATGTGCCTCTGCCCACTTTTGTGGGTGTGGCGTTAAGCAAAGTGATCATTAAGTTAAAAGGGCGGAGTTTTAGGCCGAAATATATGCCACCACCTAGTACAAAGCATGCAACAGTTATATTTTTATATCCCGCCCACTTTTTGGAGGCGTGGCAGTTTTTTTTGGTATCGTTCGGTATTCTGCAATCCGTTGTAGATGGACTGAAGCTTTCGCATACGCACTGTTGCACTTTCTCACTTGTTTTTATGAACTTTATAAGGGTACCAAATTTCATCGTTTTACGACTTACCGTTTGAAAGTTACAGGTGCGGACGGACGGACGGGTGATGGAGCGATACCATAAGAGGTCCTTCTTACATTTTTGGACGGACCACTTAAAAGGGCCCCGTACTTTCCCTCGGCGGCCCTGGATATACGTCTTCAAGCTTCCTTGGCGACATGGTACAAAATGTGTCGTCATCTTCACAAACAATCTTTGGCTTTGTCTGCGCGCTTTGATGTGGCGTTTCCTTATTGCATATTAATTTTTTCGGCATTTTTTTTTTCTTTTAAGTCTTTTGAGCTGTAAATTGAAGCTAATGTTAAGTGAACAAGAGCTCGACTTTATAGTCACATATTGGAAAATTACTGCCTTCGTGGGGTTTGTTGTCAAATTTTTGTTTCATGTCAAAATAACCTGCTATCCCCACCAAGTTGGAAATTATGAATAATGCAACATTCATGCTTTCTTCCAACAGTCGACATCTGTGCTAAGTCACTTCAAGAGAACTTATTTCTCATTTTAGACAAAGCATTACGTAATTTTTAAATGTATGCCTATAGAAAATTGACAGAAAATAAGTAGGTACCAACCCTTGTTCAAAACTACACATTTTACAACTTTGTTTGGTATAAAATTGCTTATATGTGTAACGGAACAAAAAGTCTTAACACATCAGCCATCTCTCATCAAAATTGCCCATAAATCATAATCTTCTCACATAAAATACGCGTACAAAGCCAGCAATAAAAATCCCTCTCCCTCACAGGGAGGGAGTCGGAAAGTTTTTGCCATTCATTTCCCAGCAGTTGCTTTTAATAGGCTTTCCAGCTACCAGATGCTTATAAGTATGCAGCACGTCTCACGCACGCGGCAAGAAATTAATTTCACAATATTTTGCACGTGCACTGCACGATTACCTAAACATTTCGGCCAGCAGCAAGGATACAGCTACTCGTATGTGTATTTATAGGTCCTTTTTGAAAACACTTGTCAGTTGGAACTGGAAACACTAATGTGACTACGACCGCAATAAAAAACAAATAATACCAACAACTCATTTAATGTTATTCCCCAGTAGTTTCCAGTCGGATAATTTAATTGGAAAACTTAAAGAAATGTCCTTACTTTGAAAAAAAAAAACCGAAGCGAAAACAACGCTCTCCTGTTTTTTAATTTTTTTTGCTGCGTCTTTCGAAAGGACAAGAAAAAAACAATGCACGACATACCAAATAAACAGGACAAAACATCAAAACAGGAAAAAGAAAATAGAAATCGCAGAAAACTTAACGTTCGTCGTCGTCCTCCCTCGGCGATAACTCTCGTTCATGAATAAATTACGAGAAATTTATGAGCAAAGTTTTAACTTAGGAAGCGTTCGCAAATAAAATATATACAAAAAAAAGTTAAGCAAGAACAGTGAATGTGGAGGAGTGAGGTGGGTACCTACTTTTACTCTGTCACTTCTTTACACTTTATAAATTATCCTTGAGACGTATACACAAGCCAAGCCATACACAATAGAAAGAAACCCCACCGAGAGAGCACAACCTATAGTAAAACAAGTCTTCTTCGCCTTGTTTTTGCCCAAAAATGAATAAGCTCCTTCAATTGTTGTCAAAATGTGTACACATTTTCGCCTTCCAGGTGAGATCTGATGATGATGGCCAGGACACTTTACTGCGGCATCGTCGATCGAATTTCAAAAGATAAGCGCCACCAAAACTTAAGTGAATTGCCAATGTGGTGTCGTCTCTGTGGATGCATTGTCTTCTCATTGCTGCCCGAACGATAGGAAACATAAGCTACCTACGAAACTTTGACTTTGTTATGCTTCGTGAACGAATCTTTAAAGTTTCATTGTTCCTTTAAGTAAAGGACAAGACTTTGTTGAGGTGCATTACAATAAAGATTTGACGCTGCTGACAAAAAAAATGCAATGTTAGATGACAAGCTAGTGTTTGGGTTTGATGGCGTTGTTAACAGCAACTTGACAATGCGCTCCATTGTTAAACTCCCGAAGATTATAAAAATAACATCTGCACTTGAGTCAGAGTGACTGTAAATAAGTTTTTGTCTTTAAAAAGCAAATGGGTCGCAGCAGGTAAACTCACTTTGTTGTGTATAGTAGATGGATAATATACAATGTAAGTTAGGACATCTGGTACCTGTCGGTGGCTTTTTATATTATAGTCAACAATTCTCAAAGGAAAAAGGGCACTGATAAGCTGATAAGCTATTTCCCTCGATGCAAGTTTTCAAAACGTTCTACCCCTGACCTGTGGTAATGTACTGCTTTCGTACATAGACTGCAATATTGTAAGATATTGACGGTTATCCTTTGAGACACAATTTTTATAAGGACGTGTAATGTATATTCACAAATCACACTATAGTGAATAATAAAAAGCACTTTCTTGGCTATACAAGACACTGCATATAGCCAAGAATGCAGTGCTTGACCTTTTATTAGACCAGTATTTAAGTTACTGCAAGAAGATTGCTATAAAAGTAAGATTTCGTTTTGAAAGTTTTCAATGATTATGCAGTTTAACAGCATCCATATCAGGCGGCTTTTTTAAGAGAATTTGAGCTGCTCATGAGCTCTAAGAGCTCAAATATTTAACAAAGGGATAAAAGAGTTTTTTAAGGTTGCAAAGCTTGGATCAAACGAAAAATAGCTCTTGCAAGTGGGGGCTTGTATAATAGAAAAATGCCATCGCATAACAAACGCCTATATTGACCAACTAATGTGTCCTTCATTACCTCCTTTAAAAGCACGGACGTATTCAAAGGCTGATAAAAACGCTTTGCACTGCTTCCAGAGGAAAATCTTTTGGGTGATTAAAGTAGACAAGCAAGGAATAACTCCTTGGAAAAGCCATTTTTGAACATTGTTTAACGGCTGATGGATAGAATGATCCATTCAATCTGGATGAAGACGACCAACCATCCCGCCGAGCCCGACCAGGATTAAGTAACAGCGGCTGCCTTTAAGCTTAAGCGTAAAATAACAGCGTAAGCCAGCACAAACACTTTTCCAAGGCATGGTCACAGGAAAGTGTCCCCGATAAATTGAATTTATGAATGCCTTCTTCATCGATAAAATATTTACACTATCGCAGATCTTGGGAAAATCCCGGGAGCTGCAACCACCACTGACCGAGTATAGTATATGCAGAAAGGAGTTTAACTGGCAAAAACGCAAGAAGAAAAATGAATTTCTCGGGCTGACTCTGTAAGTTCCAAACATCTAAGCTCTTTATCACTGAAACTGTGAGCAAATTTAAGTAAAGTGTCTGTATGCTATAATAGACCAGAACTTACATCTCCAGTGCTTCATCCAACTCTACAAAATATAGTTGCAGGAAACCCCAATCTACAAGAAAGATCAATGCAGGTTCAGAGTCTCATTTTCTGGTATTTGTACTAATGTGAACGCCTCTACGACTGATTACATATCCACACTGCGGCAGATTTTGAAAAATCCCTGGAACCGCAAATCGTAAATCGCCGGCCACCAATTCGATATTGGCGAAACAAAACTATTTCAAAAAATTTTGTACCCTACGGTATATTAAGTTTGTTGTATAGTTTGTAACGCAGTGAAATAATCACCGTGGTCCCCTAAGACCTTTAAGAGATATGAATGGGACCGACAGGAGAATCGCTTAAGCCATGTCCGTACGTCCGTCCGTATGTAAAGAACTTTTAGGCCTTAAATTTTAAGCTTGAGAGCTGGAAGTCCAGTCCTTCAGATCAAATTTGAAAAGTAGATGAATACGCTAACACACACGCCCACTACGACCCTGTATGTGCGACCACCTCTAATTTAAAAAAAATACTTTTTTCAAATTTTAGCTATGTTACGAAGGTTCTAGCACCTGTTTTTGGTGTGTAATATTGTCTTGTGATTGTCTTTGAGGTGGCAGAAAAAGTTTTGGTGGTATTTTTCATTGACCACGCTCACTTTTTGAAGTGATTTTAGCTTAAAATTACTGTTTTTCAATAAAATTATATGTAATTTGGCTAAAAATTGTATTACAAAAGTTGAAGATATTAGCATTTTCTAACTTTTTTGTATGCATATATGGTATATGCCTCCGCCCACTTTTGTGGGAGTGGCGTTAAAAAAAGTAATTTTTTGAGTCAAAAACGCGGAGTTTTAGGCCGAAATGTATGCCACCACCTAGTATAAAGCATTGTAAAGTTATATTTTGATATCCCGCCCACTTTTTGGAGGCGTGCCGGTTTCCTTTTTTGGTGGGTTAGTGAATTTTGCAATCCGTTGTAGGCCGACTGAAGTTTTACAAACGCACAATTAACCCAAAGGGTCCCCTGTTCGGTCGTTGTAGTGTGCTCGCTAGCTTCAGAAAGCAGCACGTAAAACAGTGTTTTTCTTTGAGCCAGGTAAAGCCACATAATTTGTAATTGGCCACAGGTAATACTCGAGGCCAAGGATTTCGAAAAGCACGAGAATTCTATTGTAGCTGAAATGGCCCTGGGATATAGGAGCGCAGGCTCAATTTCGGGGACATTAATTTCGAGAATGGTATGCTACTTATAGACTGTGAGACCGCTGAAATGGTCAAATACTTGAAGTTGGTGGCTCCTAAGCTATACAAATGGGATGATGTAGAACCTACTGCAGCAAGTGGGGCAGAGATACCACGTTCCCATTCTGATAGGATTTTTTTGCCAAAGAGCGCTGACCAGAAGTGAACCTACTCTTCTGCTCCTAAAGGCGCAGAACGAAGACCTGAACACCAAAGCCTGGAAAATCTTGTACTGTCGGAAGGAGGCGACCGGGCAAGTATTGGCCCTCAAAATCGACGGAAAGTTATTTGAGACAATTCGTGGTCAGAACTGCAGTCGAGCTATCGGTTCAGCAAGGTGTCGGCGAGCGGACTGAAGAGGTCGGAGGAGATGTGTGGGCCAATGACCACCTCGAATCCAACCTCCCAGTAATAACCTCATAGCATAATTTTATTCGATCTAAATAGCACAGGTCTCATTGGAAATCTGGTATCCTGGAACCAAGGAAAACCTGGAAAGTAATTTAGACACTAATGTGCCAGCAATGATCGAGACCTTGGAGGAAATACTGGCAGATAACGAAATCCATTTTCTCTAGATGCCTCCTTTCAACCTTTTAAGTTAATAGCATTTCACCAGCCCTATTACAAAATGGGCAATATATGCTTCTCCCAAACACGGCAAGGATAGCAAAAAGTAGTTTTGCCCTGGGATATATCCCGAACCAGTGGAAACGGGCAAAGGTTACATTTATTCGAAAGATGGGGAAAAAGATGGGGAAAAGAAAAACGCATCCGAAGTGCTATAGACCGATCAGCATAACATCCTTTCTTCTAAAATCAATGCAAAAAGCTATGGACAATTTGCTAAGAGAAGAAGTGCTAAGCAACTACTCCCTTCACCACTGCCAGCACGCATACAGAGCGGGCAGATCTACCGTGACCAATCTATATCAGCTGACGGAAATTATCCAAAATGATCTTGACATCAAAGAGATAGTAATCTGTGCATTTCTAGATATCGAGGGGGCATTTGACAATACGTCGCAGGAAGCCATCAGGCGAGTCCTAGATAGGAAGGGAGTAAATAGCACAGTTTCCAGATGGATGAATGACCTGCTAAGCACAAGACCACTGGAGACGTATACATAGCACAACAAGAGGCTGCCCACAAGGAGGAGTATTATCACCACTAATGTGGAGCCTAGTTGTGGATGACCTGCTTGATACATTAACCCACCTAGGTATCAACTGTCAGGCATAAGCTGATGATGTAGTATTAATGCCAGGGAAAAGTTTGAAGAAACGTTTTGTGAAATTATTCATGGACCACTTTAGACAGTCCAATAATGGTGCAACACAGCCGATCTCAATCTAAACCCGGCTAAGACAACCATAGTTCCATTCACAAGGAAAAGAAATACTCAAATGAAACATATAAGACTATAGGACACGCCACTGGTACCAGCCAAAGAGGTTAAGTATTTAGGATTAATAAACTAGATAGTTAGTAAACTCATCTGGGAGACATAAAAAGAAGAGATCAAATTTAGATTAATAGCTGCTGATTTTAATTCTCTATAGAAAGTTTCGATCCAACCTTAATCTGTAGTATACAGTTTCTCTGCAGTTTAAATGCTGACGACACTCCTGCACTTAAAACGGCTGTCAAAATGTTCGACAAGAAATTGTCAAAATGTTTGACAAGAAATTGGTAGGTGCGTGCACCTGTACTCTAGTGGACAATATTGTACCTATGAAATAATATTAATTTTTCCATAAGCCTTTAAAGTTAAATTTCTTTCAATATAACTCCTTTCAGCTTGCGGCCAATTTGTTCAATGACGTCCTGTTCCTTGCTCAGTCTGGATTTTGGCTGGGCGTATAGAGCTCCTTTGTGGTAGACCCTAAAACTTTTTCGGATCATATGCCACTGGAGCTTGTTTTTAAAATCGAGGCTTCGCCCGCATCGACCTATTCGGAGCTTTCCTTGCTCCCAAAACTTTCTTAGAGGCATGATTTCTGCGATATTTTCCGAAAAAATCTAAATTTGGAGCTAGCGAGTTGGCGCGATGCTTTATTCTACCCCAGGATTGATGATTTAATGGCGTTATGACGCAGTGCAGTGCCCCAAGTCGTTCCAAGGACCAACAACAGGAGAGTCAGCAAGCAAAAGTGGTTCGACTCCGAGTGCATGAAGGCTAGAGATGTATCTTTCGCTCTACTAAGGTTAGCAAAACGCAAGCAAAACACAACTACGTTTACAGTTCTGTATGCGTCAAACAAAACAAACAAATTTTTTAAAAGCCTTTGCCGCTCGAAAAAGCAGACTTATGACTTACAAATTATGGAAAACCTACACAACGCAAGATCTTCAGCGGATTTTTGGAGAGCAGCGAAGTTAGTTAACGGAAAGAAAAATCACATTTCTGCTTCTATTCAAGCCGAGAGCATTAAAACTCATTTCAGAAATCCTCTTAATGCCAACCAATTCTCGCCTCTTTTCCTTTATTCTTCCCCGCTATTACTGGATTAGTTCTTAGACGAAGTTCCAAGACGAAGTTCTTAGTTCCAAGACGAAGAACAAAGAGTAATCGATAAGGCTAAAAACATAACAAGGCTCCAGGCAAAGACCGAATCCCGTTCGAGTTCTTAAAAAATTCCTCTGCCGAATTCGTTAAAGCTCTAGCAGCCGAATATAAACGCATCTTTGAATCCGCAGATGTTCCAGGAAGCTTCCGGCAAGCTATAATCTATCCACTTCATAAGAAGGGAGACCTAGATGACCCAACCAACTACAGAGGAATATCGTTCTTAAACACTCTGACAAAACTCTTTGCTCTTTTCAACAGACTGACATTTTGGGTAGAACGGAAGAATGTGCTCCACGAATTTCAGGCTGGCTTTAGGCGAGGCTACTCAACGGTTGACCAGATATTCTCTCTTATAAACATAGCTGAGATCTATAAAAGGAGGCACAAAAAACTTTACACATTTTTCGTCGATTTTCGAACAGCGTCCGACGCTTTGGCTGCTGGGGCCCTTCTCTACAAGCTTCTTCAGATTGGTTTCTCCACCAAGGTGATAAATGGTTTGAGATCCATGTATGAAAACAACGATGGCGTCCACCTTTCGGAGGAGTTCGAGACCACTATGGGAGTTAAGCAGGGCTGTATTCTAAGCACGCTACTCTTCGTTTGCAATGTGAATGAAATTACGGATAACTGTATCCGTAAAAGGTGGAATTGAAATAGGACCCACCAGAATACCGGGCCTTTTGTTTGCAGATGACATGGCCTTTTTTGCAGAGACAGTAGAAGGTAATGCAGCTAATGATCAACAGATTAGAATTATACTGCAAAACATGGAACTTATCTGTGAATCTATCAAAGTCGAAGACATTGGTATTTAGGGATGGTGGAGGTCGCCATTGCCAGAGCAAGAAGTGGAGATTTCAAGGTGAACAAATTGAAGTGGTGCGGGATTATAAATATCTGTGAGTTCTAATCACATCAAATCTTGGCATGAACAAGCATTTAAGAGTGAAGCTAACAGAAGCTAAACGGGCAGTTGCTCCAGTATGGGCGAACTGTATAAACAATAAAAATATTACCCACACTGCGAAGCAAAAGCTATTCAATTCAGCTGCTTCCTCTATTATCCTGTATGCAGCCCAAGTATGGGGTTACTCTTCTTTCGAGCTCGTTGAAAAATTCCTGCGCTATTTCATAGAGAGGATTTTTAAGCTCCTTAGTAATACGCCAAATTTTATGATCTGTCTAGAGATTGGAATAGCGCCCCTCTTCTATTCCAATCTCTCTCACACACTCAAACTACACATCGACTATATTGTGAAAGTCATGTCTATGCGGAACGAACGATTACTGAAGGTAGTGCCTTTGTACATGCTTAGAAATCGGGGCATCTGCATGTGACTTTGATCTTCTAATCGACCACGACTAAAAGAGAAACTATATTCCTTGCTGGAAAAAACAGAAGGGCGGCTTTTCGACCAGTTCATTAATGAAGCCCGATCTTCGCAGCACAGAACTTTCTACAACAAGTTTAACCTCCGTCTGGGCAATGGAACCTATTTTTTGTGCAACAGTACTAATCTAAGGATGAGTCTAGTTTTCAAAATAAGGGGAGAGCTTTTGCCGCTTGATTACAAACCACATCGCCCTGATCAGGAAAATCCTGTGCAGTTTATGTAACCGAAGGGAAAGAGAAGATATATTCCACTTCCTTGCCATGTGTCCCATCCCAAGTGAATTCCGTCTGCAGATCTTTGGTACTGCTACACTCTGCGCAGAAGAAGTATAAAGCATACTTAATGGAGACAGAGGATGGGACCAGCTTATAGAACCCGCATTTTCAACGAAAACTTCTAATTGTTAGAATATAACCATGTACAATTATTTTAATGTCAATCTGTAAGACGGCTTCCTGCCAAACCAAATCGGCTTTAGATTCTCTACAAATTGCAAAATGTTATTTTCTAAGAGATTATTAATATTGTAAGCCCAAAAGAAAAACTGTTAAAAATAAAGTCACTACTACTACTACGTCCTGTTCCTAAAATAAGAAGGCATACACATCAAAGTTTTCTTCATAATGAATAGGGAAAAGTGTTTGGGTGATTTTTTATTAAACAAATTTTGAAACCTTAACAGTTTTTTTTTTGCAAGTCCTATGCTATAGCATGGAGTCGAGTTGCTGTCATCGAAATTGAAGGCCATCCTCCTATAGCCACCTAAGGCTTCATTGAATGAGAATACAAAGTACTCCAATATCTGTAAAGCACTTCCATCTCAATGGAGGAAGTATACAAATTACCACTTAAACTCGCTTAATCCATAGACAAGATTAGAAGGGATCCTTTAACAGTGAAGATTGCCATCTTAGTTAAATCAAACAAAAAGCAATGATTTTTTCTCTCCACACCAAGAACAAAAAAGTATATACAAATTTTAGCGAAAAAAATAGCTTTTTAACGCCTCCTTCCAACCGCACCGAAACCATTTCCAACTAATTAAAGTGCCTCTGGCGATTGCCTTCACTGAGCATTTAGCTTTCGAAAAGACAGGAAAAAAAAATTGGAAGACAGAAAACGCTTTTCTCCATTAAGGGAGAAGCCCCAACAAATTTATCTTAGATCCAACTAAGAAAAGACCCACACGCTACCACACGGAGGTGGGAACGCGACGCAGAGATTCTATTTCAATGATTTTCCAGTGGGAAAAGTCACGAACTCAGCGGAAATAATGAATTTTGAAAATGGAAGTTTATTTGATGGAAATAGGCAAAAGCTGCCACGAGGCGGTGTGCTGTCGGGTCGGGAGACAGAATAGCAAAACAAAAGCAATTCAAGGGGAAAACTAATAACCCGGAGGCACATAAACACGAGCCATTGGGTTTTCATTTCGTATAGCGAGCGAGATATAGAAGCCGGCCCGGAAGGGATTCTGTGTAGACGCACTTCCTGGCACGCAACTATTGGTATATGGGGAATACACTATGGGTACATGGAACGGTTTGCTGTTGTGATTTTGTCTCAACGTAAATTTGTACACAGGGCTTTAGGGAAACGTAGATTCAGCTTTAATATGTTTTTTTTTTCCAAGAGAAAATATGACACACTGCTAAGCGGAGCGAAAGTGCTTGACGCGAGGCTTTATTTTTAGACCCATAAATTTTGCCTATTGCGAATAATTTTAAAGCAATTAAGAGCACTGGGTTATGTTGCGGTGGCAATTTGATATTTATGAAGCACCATGATCCGGTTTATCAAGCCTATAAAACAAGGCTTTTAATTGAGACTGGTAGGTAAACGGAAGGTAACCAGTATAAATCAAGTCAATGAAATGGGTGAGATTATTAAGATAAGGTTAGGATAAGCTGGATTTAATTGGTGTGAAGTAACTACACACTCTTGTAGCTAGTTAAGTTTGTAGGACGTGCTGGTATGTGTAGATACTATGCTGCGATAATGTGTAAAAGTATTAGAGTAGAGAAATTCAGAACATTGCTGCTTAATAAAATAAGCATTGAGTAAGTGCTACAGAGTGTAGGTTAAAATAAACCTTGAATAACCTATACTATTCCACTATTGCTGGCGTTAGGAATATTTACGAAAAGATCTCCTAACATTTGAAAGGAGAGTGATCTGAAAAACTCTTACTACAAACTTTGAATATTTGTATTTCAAAATTGGGCTTAGAAGCATTTGATCAACTCAGTAGAGTATGTTTTTGGTGCTTGGAAGAATGGAAACAGCAACAATAAAACTCTTCTTAGAGTTCGACTATTCCTTGAGCACAAAGCATTATCGAAAATGAAAAAAAAAGAAAATAAAACTATGTTATTTGTAAAACCAACAAAAATGGAGACTTCCAGGTACGGATTGGATAGGTACTTTTCTACCTCGTCGAACTTTTGGTGACCATAAACTTCACTTGCGAAACCAAAGCAGTTGTTAATTATCGCCTTAAAGACCCTGAATTTATTCATTAAATCAACCTCTTGAAAAAAACTTGGTCCTTACAGCATTAATAGCAATTTTAGCTCCTACCAACCTTTCTTTTAGGTGACAACGAAGGTCTGAATATTGAATTTCAATCGAAAGTCCAGATATTTAAATTCGTTCATAATTTCAAAGTTGTTGTCCAGGGCCCATCTTCCTGCTTGTTTAGTGGTTATGTCTTAAAATCATGATTTTAGACTTTGAAACATTAATTTTTAGGTCTAACAGATCGCAATATTCTCTCAGACTCAGCTTATTGATGATGAGTGAAAGGATTGTTTGAAAATACAACAAGATCATAAGCGTATAGCAGTACTTTAATTAGACAATTCATATCTCCATATCTAACTGCACCTCGCAGGAAATAATAAATTTTACATCCTCGATAAACAAAGCAAACAACAATGTACTCAGAATGTAGCCTTGTGGGACACCAGAGTTAGTATGAAAGCCCCGACGTTTCGTTCCTCCATCCCATAGTGAGGCAGAATTATTAGACAACAATTTTTCAAATTTGGAGGTTAAACCTAGATTTGACATTTAATAAAGAAGTAAATTTCTATTAACAGTTTCAAAAGCTGCTTACAGGCGAGGGAAAAAGAGTAAACATTCCTTTTCTTACCAAAATAAACCTGAGCATTTGACTAAATATTTTCCTTGTGAGGTAAGGAATAAAATAACCCTGTAATTATTCATTGCATTAGGATCACTTTTTTGGGAAATTCTAAAAATTTTTGAGCACAAGAAGCTTCAAAGAACTATTTCGACCTTAACCCTAGAAATATAAACCGCGCCCCAGAGGCGCCCGTTAAACATATTTTTCGTGTCGTTTACGTTCGTACAAACTTGATCTCAATCAACTCTTGCGATCGACAGTTGTTTCAGTTTGGTAAGTATCACAATTTGTTTCATGGAAATGCGTTGCGCTCGTGAGGATAGCTAAATCATTAGCGAAAAGTAGATGGCTTATCCTGACGCCAGACATTTCGAAACATACCTCGCCAAAACTGCCCTTCACCATCCAATCCATGTATGCTGCGTAAAGAAAAAGTGATAAGTCTCTGGGATGTCTAACCCACACATCAAAAAGATAGTATTGGACGCCATTTAGAAAACCGTGGCTACGAAGCTTCTGCAGTTCACATATTAAAAGTGAATGGCTCTCAAAAGACGCCCATTCAGTGCATTGTCCTGTAAAACTCCACAGAATTTATGCCGAGGGCCCGGTCATAAGCCTTTTCCAAATCTACAAAACACGCCTCGAACACCTTGACATATTCCCAGGCTTTCATAGGAGTACCCTTCAAAGTAAAGAGAGTTGGCTGGTCGTGCCTCTGCCAGGCCGAAAACTGCACTGCCCATAACAAAGGTTCGATTATGGCTCTGGAATTTCCACAACCTTCGCGTACACCCGTCCCGGAAGACTTAAGAGACTTATACCCCCAATCTGTCTTTTCCCATTTTTTAAAAAAAGACACTACAACTTCTGTTTGTAAATCCCTAGGTGCTTTCGCCCTCTCCCTGACCGCCATAATAACGTTTGCTAGCCATTTTACAACCTTCGCCAACCATAACCTTGAGCATTTCTGACAGGGTTTCACGAACTGCAGCAAATTTTCCAACTTTAAGCGATTTAATCACAACGGTGACTTCATCTACTGTGGGAATATTCTACGACCGAATCTCCTCAAGGTTGCCATCGTCGGCGCCCTGTGTTGAGCTTAGCCACTCCGAAAAGCGCTAGCTCCAACTGAGTAAGACACCATTCTCATTTGCCGAAACTGTACCGTCCTTGGGTTTATCTCCTTGGATGATATTTTGCTTCTATACTGTGAGATGATGAATAGTCAGCCAAAAGATCTTGTTGGCTGATCTGTAAACGCGGTCCAACCTCCCGCCAAACATTTGTTGAACCACCAATGTTCTGACTGTCTGAATGGAAGTGCTTCGCGCCTCATTGCACCGGGCTCGGAAAGTTGAGCTCCTGCATTGATTCGAAAAAATATAGGCTAGGTTCTTGTCTCTGATGGCTTCTTGAACTCCAGGTGTCTTGAACCACGCAGATTTTTCGCACCAGCAGGCGTCAGACCAAACTTCCTTAAAAGCGCAACGAGTGCCGATGAAAACAGCTACCCTTGTTCCTCTATCTAGATTTAAAAGGTAGAATTTGTTGAAACACCTCTGAAGCGTGTAGTGCAAATCTTTCTGAGAGTCTTGCAAGATCATCGCTTTCAACTGAGTGGGAAAGAAATACTTTCGCTGAAATGTATTTGGCAGCTTCCTGAAATTAAATCCAAAAAATGTTGGGGTTATATTTTTGAAAAAAAAAAAAAAAAACGAAAAAAGTAAAATTCGCTAAAATCAAGGATATTACGTAAAATTTTTTGGAAAAGACGTCAAAAACTAAAATGGAAATTCCGCCGGAAAAAGTAGCCTTTTTAGCTCAATTTCCAAATGTGGCGTGGAAATTAGACAAAAGACCTATTGTTTTTCCCTCAAAAATAGTTAAGGACTAATTAACATGCAATAACCTTTTAGGTTATGGCCAAAATCGCGGGAAGCAATTTTATTTTTTATTTTAAAGCACTGTAAAAATTAAAATTAAGTTTATTTTAAAGCACTGTAAAAATTAGTTAAGAGAACAACTTTTTCACTTTTCTGTCTGCCTTCAGGCCTTAACAATTGCACCAGAAATAAAATGTAGCTCAAAGCTACATTTTTAATTTGTCATATTAAAGTTTGATGACGGCTATATACCACTTGTAGCCAACTTAAATATTAAATAAAACGTTGGCCAATATTTAAGTTTAAGAAGAAAGAAAATTGTTCAGCATATTTTCAGTTAAAGTTTTTACAATTCTTAGACCATAGAAATTAAGTATTTAAAATTATTCTCTTGGTTTGCTCGAGCAGCTTAAAAAAAAAATAAGGAAATGTCGAAATGATTTTATGACAACTTTTGTATATTTAAAGTTGCGAGAGCCTTCTAAGTACGACTAATCTAATTTTTATAAAAACAGACTCTCGCATCTGTTATGACAAGATAAACTCCTTGACGAAAAGCCACCAATTTATGTAGTTCGGCCGGCACACCTTAAAGCATTAAAGGCATTTGTCGTAGCTAAACCCAATTTGTCATTCACTTAAAAAAACAGATACCACATATTCTTCAAGAAACAAGGACATTGCATATAGCTGCGAGTTAAAAAAAGAAAAAGTAATTTTCCCTTTCAAAAAAGTAAATTGAAATGCCTGCTGCTGGGTATATAATTTTAAGTTATTCAAGCGCAACATTCACTTCATAAACCCTCCCTTGTCAAACGACTACACCGACAGGATGAATTACAATGCACTGCACAATTTAAGCTCCACAAAAAGAAAACTTAAATACCGAGGAAAAAAAAACCACGTAGAAAAAGGACCACTTTCTTATGTGTATCCTTCCATACAAATTCTTAAAGAAGTATAAATCTCAGTCATTCATCTTGGAAGCGGAGGATATGTCTTTTATTTCAGACTCATTCTGGGATTTTTGTTTCTTATCAGAAAAAAATTTCCATACAAGATAAAAAGTCACTGCCATACATTGTGTGGGCGTGGGTAACTCTGTTTATCCTTTTGGAATTATCATATACGTTCACAAGGATAAAAATTTTACCAAGTACGGTTCCGAGTTACCGTACCTGCACACATCGACCCACTGGGCTTGTGAAAGATCCCTTTGAAACGGATGTGCTCAATCAGATTTAGGACATAAAAGGAGAACAGGAAAAAAACACGTTACCATTACCATGCCATTACCAGCCCAAGGCGACATCAGCAGGCGGCTCAAGTTTTGCCAGCCTAAGTGTACGTGTGACACTTTTTCACTCTGGCAGGACATTTTTACCTTTCAACGTACTTAGAGAAGTGATTTTTTTTTCGATGCCACGCAGACACGCATCCACCCTGCGTTCTGTTGGGTTAATCATTTCACGTGGGTCCTCGCTGGTGGGTCGACATCAAACACCCTGGCATCAGGGTATACGCTTCCGTGGACCATGCTGCTGGAGAGATAATTCGCGAGACGGTCTGGCAGTTGGGGGGTAGCACTCAGCACTGTAACAACAAATGGGTTGTGCGTACATTAATACATTAGGTAGATTGTGCGCTCACATGCTGCTTCGGTTGGGGCTGATGGGTGCTGCTGATGTCCTGGCAGTGTTTGCCGTCATTGTTTTTTTTTTTATCCCGCATTTCGTTCCTGGTGCTATGACTCTTTCTTGCTTTGCGGTTGAGCACAACGCTATCGCTGGGAAAGCCATTAATTCTGGAGATTGATCCGGTATGCAAATTACTTTCTTTCCGGCAGGCATAAGTAGCAGGAGGAACGGGATGCTGGAAGAGGATTATAATTTGAATACACTGATAAGAAATGCGGCAACAAGCTACCGTGGAAGAAGCAATGAAGCGGATGAAGCATGTGAATGTTGCGTTGTTTAACAACTTTTGGTGACAATCGCTCCTACCGATTTTGGATGCCTCGCACCAGGAGTCGAATTTCGTCCGCCATAAAGTATGAGATAAGATGGCGTGGTATGGTAGGTACATGTGTGAATGTCTGTTATTTAAAGGAGCTTTTACGGCAAAGAAGACATTTAAAAAAATCATTATAAATATTTATGTGGTTATTAGTGTAACTGATTAACTTTGTTGTTTTTTATTTTATATGCCAGTGATATAAAGAGCGTTTACCTAGCTGGAATGAGGAATCGTAAAAGTTGCATAAAATTTATCAAGTTCGTCGATTGAGGAAAAAATTATCTGTGTCACAGACTGTGCGTTCCGGCCCTTAACGGTTTGTACCTGTTTTCTGAGGGTATTTTTATAGAAATGAGATAAAGACCTAAATACAGCTGTAAAGTATATTCAACTTGGATTTACAGAAATAGCTTCTTCTTCCCTGGCGTGGGAATTTAGAGAGTTCAGTGGAGGATATAAGATGCAGGGATATGCACTAACATAAAACCGAAAAATCTTCTTGAAAATTTAAAAAACATTAATACATTTAAGCGCTTATACCTTAACGTAAATATTTTAGGTTTTGACCTATTCAATAGTGCTTGCAAAAGTCTTTGTTTAATTTTTTTTGAGAAGGAAGTATGTGAAACTGTCTGTTCATTGCCAAGCAAAATTCTGGTCTGGCTCTAAGTGAATCTTGTTTTTGCCAATTTCTTTTTTCCTTGAAGCCTAGGCCTATTGTAAAAATAGGAAGAAGAATTATAGTTCTTTCCACTTTCTTGTAAGTTCACCAATATGCAGTAGGATCAATAACAAATGCTGAGCATAACAAAACATAAGGACTCTATTTCGGGATAGTGGGTAAAATTTGCTCAGACTCTGACGCCCTTTTCCCACTTATTTTAAGACTATAACCAATTTGTCAGCTGCTTGCTTCTCTCAGAAAGCTGTCATAAGAGAAATGACAATTGGAAAGAAAATTTCTGAGAGAGTCCCGGCCAAGAGAGCTTCTTATAAAAGCCTTCTGAATATCCGAGAACACAAATGTTTCGTTTTTTGTTTATAAAATTCTGAAGCTTTCTGGAATCGTTTTCACATCATCTTCCCCATCATTTGTGAATAAAATTCTTTCTATTGCTCCGAAACTATTTAAATTGACTAATGAATTGACAAAGACTTCAATGGCTTCAATGAATTCAATTCAAAGACTTCAAGAGACTTTATAAAATTGAATGCATTCACTGACTTCAATATAGGAAAGGAACGAAAGTAACACAATACGTTTCAAAATGCAGATGCGGCAAAACAAACATGCCTAGCATCCTAGATGTAAATGTCCACAAATAATGTTCATAACGCTGGTTCAAAATTTTGTTTTCCTTCAGTATGCGCATTGCAAAGTTGATATCATCTACAAACGGAAGCTCAGCCTACACCAAAGCTGAGATAAAGACTGCCATTGAGGACTGTGATTAAGACCCAGGGTCCAGGACCAAAGATGCCAGAGTTATTTTGGAATAGGAAATCGCAATACAACATTTGATCAGATCATAGCTTCGCCTAAATAGAAAAGCAGGAAAAATAAAGACTTAAATTCTTTCCATCTCCAAAAATCGATTTCTGAAGTCTCGAAAGTTTCTCGCCATGTTACGGCTACGAGTTTTGCTAGGGTTGAACTATGGCAGTCCTTATAATGATGACCCGATCCACCACAATAATTAACAGAACGAATATTCCGAAAACTTCTTCATGCTCTTGTTTTAGAGCCCTTTCTGTACCCGACCGAGGCTATATTAATTTTAATGCATAGTTTGTACGTCAGAGAAATAATCATCGTAGACCCCAAAGACCTTTTAGAGATATGAACGAGACCGACAGGTTCTAGGTTTTTTTTCTTCAAAATCAAGCCAGAGCACTGAAACTTGGTACGCGGCTTGGTTCTTCTGTTGCACAGAAAAAGTGTAAAAATTGGCCTACTCCGTCAAAGGCCACCGCCCACTACAGGCTTAAATGTGAGATAACCTCCATATCACATTTACTTTCAAAACACCTTTTGGTCAAGTTAGACATGATGTAGCAGCTCAAATTTTGGTACTGAGCAATATTGGCCCAAGAACTTTGACAAGGCAAAAATTGGAGCACCCATAAAATCGACCACGCCCACTTTTAAAATGTTAGATCTTTAAAAACCTGATATCTCGGGAAGTATACTCCAAATCGAAAAAAAAATTATAATTATATACAAAGTTTTGAGCTCCGCCCACTTTTAAGGGGCGTTTTTAGGAAAAAACAGTTTTTTTCTGAAAACCTTTTTGCTTTTACAATATTTTCTCATGATTTTAACGAAATTGCAGTTAATTGATTTTAATTTTAAGCCCATGCGCATTTTTATGGGCGTGGCCTATACAAAAAATTTATGAATTCGGGCCAAAAAAACTTTAAGATTTATTGTTACACGGTATACAGGGTCGCGTATGCAGAAGTTTGTCACAGACGAACTCTTGCTCTTACTCACTTGTTTTAGAGTATAATTAACTTCTTTCAGAAAGGCTGAATTCTACGACGCTATAGATATTCGAGGCCCGGGTCCACCCCAAACTGTAGCACCACCTTGAGTTAGTAAGTAAGTAAGTGTAGGTACTCGGTTCTGATTCAAAAGTCAAGTTTTTTACCCCATCCCATAGGAAAGGAGGTATATTAAGTTTTACGACCTTAAGAGCATATGATCGACACCGAATTCTGAATCTAATAAGCCATGTCCGCCCGTCCGTCCTTCCGTCCGTTCGTCCCTCTGCCTCTATGTCACACGTTTTTAAGCGTTAGTTTTAAGTCACTGTTTTCCAAAGCAGTACAGGTGTAAACAATTTTGAAATTGTTGACAACTGTGACCACAGACACGCCCACAATCAGTGCAATTGTGCAACTACCTCCAGAGCTTTCAAGGCTGTAAGACGTCAAAGAAGCCTGAAATCTGGTATTTATTATCACCTGTTTATTGTCAGATACAAAAAACAAATCGCTTTACCTCCCATAGTGAGCATGACATCGATTTAAAGGGTAATTTTTCAAATGCAAGTCTAAATCGAAAAAATGTTACTCAATATATTATGTAGAAAAAACTTAGTTCTACACTTTGTTCATACAAGACTTTGGGCCACGCCCACATTTGAAGGCGGAACCGAAGAAAAACACTAACATTTTCCAGAAAAACCTAATTTCGACTGGCCTTGAGCCTAGTACAGGAACGAATAAAGAAAAAATCAGCAGGTAAGGTAAACGAGACTTTAATCAAGATTTCATTCACACAAAATTTGTAGCCACGCCTCCTTTTAGGAGTAGATTTTTCAAAAATATTGAATTTCAACCTAAAAGTTGCATTTTTACGTACATTTAAGCGTCAGTTGGAGATATCTGTGTTATAATTGATAGTTTGTAATTAGGGGTGGTTGAACCACGCCCCTTTTCGAACTTTGCGCTACTTATAAAATATCAAAAAATAGCAATAGCATCAGCATTTTGCAATGTGGGATAGGATGGGGTATTCAACGGTCCGTTTTACAGACATGTTTATCGGCTTACCCTAAGTTCGCAATAGTTTTCTCATCAATTATGTTTAAGGGCAAAGCAAAATCTACAACACTTGAAAAATCATAAAGCTCTTTTAAAATTTTATTAGCTGTAATGAGCACATTTTTTACGCTATGGGCTGCTCTTCAAAAGTACAAATCTTTCATATATGTGGGACGAAATATGTTTTCTAAGTTGTGTCTAGCACAAAGGAATAAATGTTTGCTTTATTTATAGCATAATCTAAAAATGTAACATTTCCAAAACTACACAGTCTGTGTTATTATTATTTCCTCGTTCAAACAAATCACATATCCAGGAACAGTTTCAAACGCCCTTGTCACTCAACTTGGACCATAATAGGGTCACATGCAATTTGAAATAAATCGAAAAAGGACAAAACTAGCCTAATAAAAAACTCAATTTAAAGTATAACTTTATGTCGTTTGACGGGTCAAGAGGAACATGTGCTCATACCTTTTGATAGTAGCCCCAATCACTTTATACCTACATACAAACACCCGAACGCAATATAGGAAATTGTCGCACCCAAACCCCCTTTCGGTTAGTTATCGTTGGTCGAGTTTCAGAAAGTCCTCTCACATGTGGTGAATCGGTTTGATTGTTAGTTTTTATTAGATCCGTCTCCCTTTGCGAGTCCCTGTGTGCTGCGTGTCATTCCACTTTTCACCTCACGTTGAAAGGATAAGCGACCCCAATCATGTCCACCTCTGCCCACACCCGACACTGTTCATATAGACAAATGTTTACACAAAGTTCCTGAATGGATATCTAACGAATGTCCAGAAAGTTTTTTTTTTTTTTATTTTTGAGAGAGCTTCCTTCACCGGCTGACGTGAGGATATAAGGATTACTTCAAGCCGGTGGAGTTCAGGTCAATAATCATCATCATGATGTCAGGGGCAGAGAAAAAACTATGGACAAAAACCCTATCCACAGACCAGCACTTTCGTTCCGCCCTTTGAGAGGGAGCAAAAAAAAAAAAAATATAAAGAAAAAAACAAAACATCCTGTGTGTAACCGTATACCATATCCCCAACAACATAAAGTGGAGAAAACAATTTTGGATTTATGAACATCACTTTAAGACACGTGCTTCCTGACAGTGATAGAGGCACAGACAAGTAGGTATAGAGTCAGCCAAAGGAATACAATGTGTCAATGTGTTTTATTTGCCAATAAATATCGTCCCTATATGATGCGACCCCCAGAACCCCCGGCTTTATTAGGTTTTTTTTCGTTCCTGAGTAGAAAATAAAAACCATGAGGGTTAAATTACCAGCCATCGAAAGTATAAATGGCTCACATATAGATGGTGGGCCGTAAATATCCGACCCCCGGGAGGAGTATGGGTATCGTGGGTACACGTCGCCGCTTTTGTCGTCAATGCCATTGTCGTCGTGCGTCGGTCGTCGGCGAACGATGAAGGTTTCATTATTGGAACAGCTTAAGAAAATGAGCATTTAGGAGGATTTATTATGGAGCTGGAATGGCTGCAAATCAGTTATTTGGAGACGTGTCGCTATATCGTAGAAAATTGGAGTCACAAGTTAAATGCGAATTGAAAGGGGAACCACCGCGAATCGTTAGAAGCCAATTGTGGCTGATTCTGTTTAATGGATATTAATATGGCATCGGCATTCACACGTGTGTGCTCAGTGTTCACACAAATTAAGGTACAATTTGAATTTTTCAGGAAAAGCTTCGAATATAATAATTTTATTGCTTTGCAAGTCTTCCGTGAAGTATATAATAATACCTTTTTGTGGTTTCAATTTAATCTACTTCCCTCAAAAAGTTTGAGGTGACTCATAAAACCAATAAAACAATAAATATTGGAAACTTCACTCTGCTAGAATTTTAACTCAAAAGTTTAAGCCAAAAGACATGTCTTATGTCCTTACGGAGACTGCTTCTATAAGAGAAGAGGAATTTATTAACATTCTTTGTGCTCTTATATAGGAAACTTAAACAAGTGACTGGAAGATAAACGTCTATTGATTACTTTAATATCAATCGTTCTGTCATTGTAATCTTTTGCCTGATGAGTAGAAAATAAGTGATAGTCTCTTTGGAAAGCATAAATCTTACTGAATACTACTTTACTATTATTGAAGTCTTATACGTCTTTGTACTACTTAAAGCTAGTATAGCTACGGCAGTGACGTCGTTAGTCATATAAGACGTGTTAAAGCAGCTTGTCCTTTCTGACAGACTCGACTTGGTGATCCAACATGACATTAGACTGGCGACTGCCATAGTCTTTTTCTGCATAGGCCATGATACGATTTAAAATAATTCCCAAAGTGTTTCCACCGGACAAAAAAAAAAAAAAAAATTAATTGGACTGTTGAATGCTTAGCTGTTGAAATGTTGAATGCTAAGAATAGCTAATTGAATGCTATTTGCGGGAGACGATTAAAAATAAATCCCAAAGTGTCTTCACTGGACAAACATAAGATAAATTTGTAAACGCAAACTCCTTTTTTATATCCAGAGTAAGTATATGAAATTTAATGCATATTTTGGAACGAAGGGATATAATCACAGTACATATACTCTTAAGACTTTTTAGAGATATAAACAATCGACCGAGGAAATGATTAAGCCATGTCTGTCTGTCCATATGTAAACAAGCCACAGGGCTTACTTGATTTTTGAGCAAGATAGCGGGAATTTGACATATGCACCAAGAATCCAAATTGTAAGATTCACTTCGAAGATCAGCTATACCTACTCGCCCAGACACACGCCCACTTCAGGCTTGTATGTGAAAAAACCTTTTTTTTTAAATAGTGAAACCACGTTAAAGTGCTGTTATAATCCTTGCCACATTTTTGGTAAGCAGTACTTATTTGTTATTGTCGTTAAAGTGATGGAAAAAAATGTTGCTCTAACATTGACCACTTAGAGCAACTGACCAATTTCAGATCAGAAACAAACGAAAAATCCAGGAGCGTCTGTCTCAAAATGAGCGGCTTTCTAGTCGGCGTCTGTTATCCAGGTAAGGGTCGGCCGAATATTCCAGTATGCAAATAGAATCCTACCATCGTCACCGGAAAAAAAGACTCGTTCTTTTTCACGGTCCCCACCTTCGCGAGGGTCTGTCAAGCCCTCCGAGAGTATCATTTGTCTTGAAAAACTTCTCAAAATGCCGTTTGGATTCGGCAAAAAACTTTAGGTCCCCTTGTATGTGAAGAAATCAACGCACACATTGTTGAGAAGTTGGCCCTGGTCCACCTTGAGCTGTTGCGCCACTCTATTTATTATTTATTTTTAAATAGAATGGACAACAATTGGATGCATGCCAGATTTTTGAAGAAATAGTCTGCTAATTATATCATTGCTCTTCTACGAAAAGGCATAACACTTGCGGGGGTAAACTTTGGTGTTTCTGTGCAAAGTTTTCATGTTCCGTACTGGCTCATCAGCATTCGCGTGCTTGATGGAGAATTACTTTTCTCTACTATCTCTCTATCTTTTCTATCTTTGCTCAAAATATTTTCTTTGCCCGCGATGTGCTACGCATCTTAGCTCCTTGTTGTAAGCCTTTGATCGCGAGTCAATTATAAAGAAAAAACTTACAAAAAACGTTTTCAAGATCAAATTGTATGAAACTCAAAAAAATCATGTTCTAGGTATTATATTCTCCCAGGTTTTATCTAAGGTACTATATGTCTCCGCCCCTTTTTTTAAGGCGTGGCTTTGAGAGAAAAGATTTTTTGACGTAAAAAGGAGAAGAGAGAGAAATGGATCAAAGACCGAAAAACTATTATAATTTTTCATAAAATGCTTTCGTATTTGTCTTCCTTATTTCTTACGTTTGCAGTCGGAGGCTCGCAGGTCTATTTTGATACTGCTGGTTTGCTTTGGGTGTTTCACAACAAGAGCGAGAGAGTAAGCGAGAGTCTCGGGCGAGTTGTCGAATTAATTTTAATCAACAAAAATCAATAAAATGGGTTGATTCACAGTGCCGGAATGGTCGCTGTCCCGCACGCGGCCTTTTCAAAAAAATAGAAAAACCCACGCCTAGGGCGACGATTATTCTGTCATTCCCTGTTGTGAGTTGTCACACGCTGTTGAATATATGTTTTTAGCGGTCCATCCAAAAATGGAAAAAGGATTCTTATAGTATCGCTACGTTGTCCGTCCGTCCGTTCAATCGCTCTATAACCTCTGAGCAGTAATTTGTAGAAAGACGAAATTTGGTTTGCTTATGAGCTCCGGGAATAGGCAGAGCACGCACACTAGAGGAATTTTTTTCAAGCACTCATAACAGTTTAATTCCAGTTTGAAATTTCATACGAAAATGGACAAGCGAGAACTAGAAAATAGAAACTTTAGTCAAGTAAATATTGGGCTGTAATGAAAAAATTGGTTTTTTGATAAAATTGAACATTTTTTGAGGAATGAAGAAATGGAAATTGATCACGTTTTTCAAAGTGTTTCAGGCCAAAGCTTTTGAACCGCTCAGTACACAAGGCCAATATTAAACACGCTAAAGTTATATTTTTCCGAAAGAGTTTTACTACTGCAGTTTTCACGTATTTTCGAAAAAAATCGTAAAAAAATCACGAATATCTCCCCCCGCCCCTTGTCATCGGTGCTATTTGGAAAAATTATATGAAAAAATCACACGTATCGGAAATTATCCAAAATTGTTAGGATTTTAAAGTTTCAAAAACTTATGAGATATAAATCGAAAACATTAAAGCATTTTCAAGATTTTTAAAAATAATTTTATGTAAAAAACATAGTAAAATCAAGAAGCTTCTTTTACGGCTTACGAAATATTCGGTGCCTATAGAATTTAAGAAAAACAGCAAATGCTTGCTTAGGTTATATGTGTGCTATTGGAAAACGGTCTAACGGCAATTGGGAAAAGATTCAAAATACATAGTGAAATACTAAACTTTTTGAAATTAGTATTTCACTATGTATTTTGGAAAAAACCAGCTAAAAAAGGTCAGAAGAACGTATGCCCCCCTCTATATCGCAAACCGTTCAAAGTATAATTGTGAAATAAATAACAGCCAAATAACAGTTTGCAAAACTATAGCAAACTTTGAATACCTATTCAAAAGCTTTCAAGATTTGACTTAAAAGCTTGAAAGAATTTTCGAAAGCGATTTTTAAAAGTGTCTAGTATCTTAACGGCTGTGACGATATTGTTAAAATTTAGTTAAAATATGTATCGTTTAAGCTTAAACAACTTTATAAAAAATGTTTCAAAATTTGCCGTTTCAAACATAAATTTTTTTAGGTTGGAACATATAAATAAACGAAATAAAAAACTTAATATTTTGCCGTTTTTTGAAAAAAAATTCGAAATCGCTGTTTTATGGATTTGAAATTTTGAAAATGGTAAAAATGCCAAGAAAACAAGATCTCCGAAATGACAACAGGAAAAAAATTCAAATTAATAACGGGAGTTGTCCATCTTTACAGATTGAAAAAAAAGCTTTATCAGTTTTGAAATAGTAAATGGTTTCCGACATGTGCTTGAAAACACTATAGTTAACTGTCTAAAATAATGCAACATTAACCAAATTTGACGCATGCACATAATGAACGTTAAGCTAACACATAAGTCTTAAAAAAAAACAGTTAACTTTTATGTAAAGGAAAAATTTTTTGCCATCTCTTTTTTAGAGTAACGAAATTTATAAAATCATCCAATATTAGAGCTGCGTATACTTCAAACTACGAAAAAAGTATACAATAGAATATATCAGGCAATAATTCTTATGGCGTATTCTTTTCAACACCGAATCGTTTAACTGGTGTGGAATACAGAAAAAAACTGATCTTTTTGCGTACACCTGAACGGAATCGTGTTCATGTAAATGTTCTTTTGAACTCCGCATTAGTTCGGTGTCGACACCGAACTCGAATTTTCGCCACCTTCGTATTTGACGGTGGAGGCTGGGGCAGATTTGATTGTGTATGTGAAGTGACGTTGCGACTCAATTTTAGTTCGTTATTTTTTAAAACAAGACTGAAATTGTATGAAATCGATACAAAATCACTAAATATCAGAAATACAAAGATAACAAAATTCATTTTGAGGAAAAAGTGCTAAAAACCGACGCCAACAGAGCCACGCTATACGAAATGAAAAATAAGTAAATAAAATAAAGTCAAAGCAAAGTGACACTTAACGTGATCACTGCAGCGGTGCAGGATTTGTCGTTCTATACATAATTAAACCGAGTGTACCCCACCCTGGATCTGTCGCGAACTCGGAGTATTATTTGACAGCTCGGTGTGGCAGTTCGTAGAATCATAGGATTTTACACAAAACAGAAAAATAAAGATGAGCTTAACCGTCAGCAAAAGCCGACGGATCACTCGGTGAATGTCTTAATACTTGACGGCCTTTTGTTTATTTATACGTTGTATTTTTCAGAAATGAAATTTTATACCTAGAGTTTCCTTAAGGTACTTAATTATTATAAAAGTTAGGCCTCGAGTTGCATTAACCTAGCAGCCGGTTCCATATAATGGTACAGGTACATAGTTGTCATGTACATACGAGTATTTTGCATTACATCCGTACAAGTGTCATAAAAGGGTAACATTTATTCGGAAAAAAAGAGTACAAGAAAATGCATTCCGACATTGATTCCCAAAGAGGAAATTCTTGTTCTCAAGTCATGATATATCTAGCACCTATATATCTAGCACCTTCTCAAAAATGAATTTAAATAAATGGAGTGAAATTCCACTTATGCGGGGATACGAGACTTGGAGGTACAAACTACTGTTTCAAATACTTACTTACTGTTTCAAATACGCACAACCCCCATCCTTATAAGTTTAGGGCACACTATCTTCCCAATCTTGGAATTCATTTCTTCCATCTCCTTCCCTGTTTGGAAAGCGGAGTACCTATAAATCCTTGCTGAAGGATAGTTTTGAAATGTGATGGATGTCACGACAAAAGATTATCCGGTTCTCCTTTTAGTCATTTTCTTTCCCTCATCTTCCGAAAACGTAAATTACATAAAAAAGGAAAACGTTAGCATAGCAGCGCCTACGTGACAGAGAATATTGCATGAATTCGGTTTGCTATTTCTTATGCTTTACGGGGAGGATCCGGAAGACGTGATTTGATTGAGAAAATGAAGACTGGCTCTAATTTTATACCCTTTTTTACAAAAATTGGTGTAGGTACAAAGTGTTATTAAGAGGTGAATAGAACACACAAAAGCTTTAGACTTACAAAACTACAGGATATGGAAATGAGGTTATTTGAAATAATGTTTCAGACATTTTTCAAAACCATGAGCCATAAGAGTCGTCAAATGACACCGCCATTATGAATAACTTTCCTTAACTTTGTATACTCTGTGGTCAATAGTTCATCGCGGATTTCCACACGCTGTTATAAAAAGGGCTTAGTTCTTTTGACACTACTTTTTGGAGGAATTTATGCAATATAAGTACATACTAAGCTTTCCGAATATCACACTATGAAACTGCCAGAACGCACTTCATAGTAGTAAATTTTTGCTCTCTCATAATACTTCTTGACTACAACTAAGTTAACTTAACAAAAAGTTCACGCTTCCGTAGTATTTATCGCATTAAGTAGGTTGCTACTAATCCAGTGAATGCATCCAGTGAATGCACCTACTAAAGCCGTTTATTCGCGCGGCTTCACCCTACGTCGCTAGATCGAAGGGTCTTGTTCTTTGTTGTCGTCGCTCGTCGCTCGTTGTTTACATCGTTAAGAGTCGCGTTGAGAGTACGGATCATTTCATTGTTGCAATGAACATGAAGGCGAGCATTTAGCTTTCGAGCAAAAGCTTTTTGCTGTAGCTTATATCTCAAGCCCTCGTGCCATACTTTGTCGAAGGCTTGCGATACGTCGAGGAATGCACTTGAACATATTTTTTTTTTTTTCTTCTAAGGCATTTTCAATTTCATGCGTTATTCTGTAGACTTGATCTATTGTGGAATGGTTAGGTCTGAAACCGAATTGATGAGCCGGGATCAAGCGTCTTTCTGCAATTATTGGTTGTAATCTCTTCAGCAGAAGTTTCTCGAATACTTTCGATATTATCGGCAGAAGCGATATGGGCCTATTAGATTTGTTATCATTTGCACATTTCCCTGGTTTTGGAACCATAATAACTTCAGCAACTTTCCATTGCCTTGGAACGTATAGAAGTCTAAGAGAAGCGTTTATCATATAAAGTAGCTTGACTAGTGCCTTTTTTGGTATTTCTTTCAATATTTCGCCAGTAATCAGGTCGTAACCCGGGGCCTTATTATTCTTAAGTTTGCTTATTGTCTGTCGGAGTTTAACTAACGAAACTTTTTTTTTCGCCAGTCTTCCACCCATCTTCAAGATTACTCCTGAGTGGTCTGAACAAAGATCATTACACTCTTTGATTCGCGCCTTTAGCGATGAAAAAGTCGACAAGGTCAGGCTTTTTATTCGTATCGGTTCGCCAATATGTTGGCTTACCCGTGGAGAAAAAGTCCACCCCACACTTCATACCATTTTTGTACAGTAATCTGTCTCTTGTTGAATTGCATCGTGAACCCCAAAAAGTATGCTTCGCGTTAAAGTCACCCCCAATGATAAAATTGGACCCAATGAAGTCATACATACGATCAAGATCGTCTTCCACCAGTCTATATCCTGGCGGGAAATAACAAGTTGCAATTTTGTAATCTAAGCAGACAATTTTTACAGAAACTGAACTGATCTGCATAGAGTCTAGCTCAACTTCTGTGTTCTTGAAGTGCTTTATGCAGTTCTTAATGTAGAGGGAGGATCCTCCTCTCGAATTTTGCGAAGGGTGATGTGCGTGATAGTCATTGTAACCTTTAAGTTTTGGTGTAGACCCGTTTTTAAGGTGAGTTTCCGTAATCAAGCAAATATCAATATTATTTGAAAGCATGAAACTTTATTTTAGTATAAGCCAAATTTGCAAAATGCATCCAATTCGGGTCGGCCTAAGTACTGTCTCTGTTTGAAAATAGATTTCTGATTAGTCAAAGGAAATCCTTAGCCTTAACCACCCCCTTCCGTCCACATGGTCCGAAGATTCAGGTCCACTTTTTTATGCAGACAAGAAAACCCGCCTGCATGCATGTAACGTACCTATAACCACCATCCTACTCTCTAACTTCATCATCACTCTTGACATTTCCAAGAAAACGGTGGACTTAGCGACCCTATACAAGGTGACCCATCAGCATCAATGCAAACATTCCATAAAAGCTCATACCCATTTCCTGTCACTATCATTTCATGTGACATCAAGTATGGACAGCTTTACAGCACACATTCGCAAGTGTATCGTTAACAAGCCAAGGACGCAATTTGAACAGCATTGTGTGTCATGGACCTTCATGTTGTCAAAGAACGCAAAAAACGAATGTCTGCAAAAGTAAATATAATAATAGCAAATTCTTAATTTCGTCCTTCTTCTATCCACTGACTTCTATCCAGTGTTCCCACAAGCGCGTCCAGTACAGTACTCGGAAGCACCTCGAAACGAAATGCACACACCTCCTACTGTCTATATAATGGAGCCTTGTTCAGTGGTCCAAGTGTCCTTCCTAGTCCTAGTGGCAAGTGCCTCCAAAAATGGGCAAGGTAACAACCGTAAACGAAGCTAGTTTGTTGTGCTTTTTGTCAAGTGTCCATTTGCTTGACAAAGGATCCATTGCGATGTCAACAGCAATGGGCAACGAAGCTGATTCTGTCGGTATCCAAGTATCCTAGAGCGTTACTAACGCACACCTTTCTGAAACTGTTCCCTATTGTGCGGAACAAAAACGTTGGCTTTTGTTCGGCGGGCGCTTCAAGTGGAAATAGTCCCACTCGGTGTTGTTTGGACATTATTTATCGCCTCTCGATGGAAACAATACAAATACTAAAAAGAGAGGACGTACCATGGGCGTGGTATGGTAGCAGTGTATGGTAGTATAGGTATACAGGCTGACGTGCTCATTGATTGTATCTTTGGCGAACTCACTGGATGCACGATTCTTCAGCAGAATTGTGACTAAAGTTAGGTGTGGCCATTTGAATTGATTAATATTCAGAAAGCACTCAAGCGCGGATACACACTTTCTAGAATGCATCCGGCTATTTGAAGAGTTTTGTCAAAGGAAGATTTAGGACCGAAAACGTCTTTTTGTACCTACTTTTCGAATGAATGTTCAATAATGGTTTATGAAATCACTAAAAAACTCTCATTTTTTCCCCAAACTTAAGTTCAAAAGGGCAGTGTACAGAAAAAATAAAAAAACCAAATCTCTATCAGGAATAAAAATTCTATTTAGTCTGACGACGTTGATATATCCGATTATTTGGGGGATTAGTGTCGTGTGATACACAGACACGTGCTCCATACTCCTTTCCTCGTCTGCGCCAAGTCTATGGCATTTGAGCTATCTAGCAACCACTACATCTACACTGGCAGATATATCTTTTGCTCTTTCATTCTCGCCTTATACCTACCATCTTTCTAAGCCTACCGATTTTGTGGGCTTCAATTTGCGACTCCTGAAACGTCAACATTTACCAACGATGCCAATAAATCTAATTTCGTTTATTTAACATATCAAAATCTCATTAATACTATACCACGCATGTAGCCCCAGTATTCACAACACATATCTATACGAAGTCCTTGCCCTGCGAACAAGGTTATCTGTTTCCTTTAATCTAATCATCCGACGTTATTGCATGCCCACACCACCACCACCACCTCTTGGGCTCATCTAAAGAAATTTTATTTTCAAGTGGAAAATTGCTGCCTGCCTTCCTCCTGGCGGCTGGCTTTGTTGGGACGATTAAAACAAGATCACATTAGCTGATGTGTGCCTGCTCTGTGCCTCAATGGATAGAGCCGACATTCTTTGACGTGAATTGGAGTTTTATCATGTGGGAGGTGCGGCAGTGTTGTTGTAGAGGACGAGGGACCTTAACAAATTACCCTGAAGAATATCAATTAATCGTTAAGTCTCTGCAAATGGGACGATGGGGTGGTGGATGGACGTGTATTATACGAGAGGTTGGTATATGTGTGTGCTTACACATATTTACATTTGCCTTATCATAGGAGTCGATTGAACCTATTTACTGAAGGCAATGCTGGGTAATCCTTTTTGCTGTGTGGGGTGTTTTAATTCGCTTTCTTTTTTGAATGACTTAATCGGGTGTGTGTATCAAACTGATTGGGGTTTTTGCTGTTTTTTTTTTTTCTTCCTTTCCTCTATTAGCAGTAAGCCTGTCAGAGAATGGTGGAGGTATACTAAGCTGTTTTTTAGACACGATGCGACATTAGAGTAGCTTCTGGCATAGCAAAACGTCAAGTGGGTGCGCGCAAGGGAAATAAATTAAAGGATATAAACTGCAAATCAGGTTTTATTTGGCAAAGCGAATAACTGTTTTCAGGTGTTGGTCTGGTATATTGTTTGAGGGAATAACGGAGGGATTGTATAGAGGGAATAACGGAGGTTTAAATATATGCAATATAATAAGTATCCAAATAAAAGGACTGCTTGGCTTAAAGTAGAGGAAAAATTTAAATCTGAATAATTTTACACGGGTTGTTACACCAATTGTTTCTAGGTGCAGAATATGTCCGCAAAATATTTTGTGTCCATAAAAGATCCTATTTTTAGCGGTCCGTCTAAAAATGGAAAACGATCTCTTATGGTATCGATTCGTTGTCCGTTCGCCCGTCCATCCGCACGTGTAACTTCTGAACGGCCGCGGGGTCGTAGAACGAAAAAAAATTTTTACACTAACAAAGTCCGTAAAAATGAGAGATGAGAACGCATTCGAGGGTAATTTTTTTATACTATTATAACTATTTAATAAGAGTTTGAATTCAGAAGGTTAAAAAAGACAAAAATGTTTTGGCTCTTATCATGAAAGGTTTTATAGCCAGAAATTAGAAAATTAAAACAAAACTAAGCAAATATTGGGTTTTCATAATGAAATCGAATTTTCGCAAAATATTGAAAACTTTTTGAGAAATAATAAGCTATGGCAAATTACAAGTCAAGCAATAATTGTACGCTTAGCCTTCAAAAAAGACTGACCGAGAACAGCTAATTTATTTATTTTAACTATGTTATTATATTGTGATAGCAAAACTTTATAGCGTAGTAAATCAAAGGGGCCCACCCCAAATAACATAGGTACTCCTGAGAGTTATAATCTATTAACCCCAAAATAGCTCTTAGAAGAATTTTGTAACGCTCTTGATACTTTTCGAGCATAATTTCTTGTTGTTATATCCAAAAATGATATTTTGCACTCTTCCGAAAGGAGCATTACTCTGAAGCGCTTACCTTTTGTATCCAAGTTAATTTACAAAACTCAAACTTTGCAACACTTTTAGTCTTATAACAAGGGTCGTATAAGAATATAGATCTTGTAATGAAAGTGCAACTCTTCATCCTTGTACGTTTACTCTGATAATAAAATCTTTAGTTTTATAACAAACTTTACTTTTTATGAGAAAAGTGTTTTAAAAAATAACTTCATTTATCCGAACAGGTACAACAAATACGCTTAGTTTTCTTAATGTCGAAATATCCAGAAAAAAAAACGAAAATAAAAAGAGAAAAAGAGAAAAAGAGGTTACCCTAGCAGGGTTGAGTGACAAGTGAAAATTTTCAAAATGCAGTGGTCTTTAATTTTTAGCGGTCCGTCCAAAAATTGAAAAAGGACCTCTTATGGTATCGCTACTTTGTCCGTCTGTCCGTCCGCCCAATCGCTTTATAACTTCTGAACGGTGAGTCGTAGAAAGACAAAATTTGGTGTGCGTATAAACTGCGGAAATAGTCAGAGAATCCAAAGAGGCAAATTTTTTTTAAGTACAAATAACGGTTTAATTACAGTTTAAAATTTCATGTGAAAATGGACTTAATGTTTTTTAGTGTTTTTTTCAAGAAGTTAAGTAGGCAAGAACTAGAAAAACGAAACTTAGGTTTAAGAAATACTAAGCTTTAATTAGAAAATAAAACTTTTCGAAATTATCAAAACGTTTTTGAGAAATGCAGAGTCGAAAATGCATGACGTTTTTCAAAGTGTTGGGGGCCATAGCTTTTGAACGGCTTATCGCTCAAAATCAATATTCAACACACGTATAAAGTTGCTCAAAGTTAACCAAGTGCTTAGGTCATATTTTTCAAAAACAGTTTGAGTACTGCAGTTTTGACGCATTTTCGAAAAAAATCGCAAAAATGCATGAAAAAACGTGTCCCCCCCCCCTTATCTCCGGTGCTGTTTGGTGGAATTCTATGAAAAAAATCACACGTATCACAAATAGTTCAGAATTTCAAGGAAAATTATAGCGGATTTTGAAATTTCAAAATCTTCTAAGACTTAACTGGAAAACATAAAAGCATTTTCAAAAACAATTTTTTTAAGTCTTCTAGCTGCTGAACTGTATAAGCTATTTTTTTCAGATTCGGTTAAAGTACAAAACTTAAAAAAAGAAGGAAGGGTGCGTTAAAATTTTTTTAAATTGCCGTTTTTAACCTAAGTTTTTAGAAGCTTATTTAAAAAACGAAATAAAAAAGGAGCTTGTTTTACTGTATGCGCATAAACCATAGAATTAAAAAAAAACATCCAAGGTTAGTGCTTGTGGTTGTGCTATTGGAAAAAAGTCTAACGGGAACTGGAAAAAACTTCAAAATAGTTGTTTTATGGATTTGAAATTTAAAAAAATATAAAAAAGGTGAAAAGAACGCATGTCTCCCCCTCTATCTTCCAAACGGTGTAAAGTATAATTTTTAAATTAACACCGGGCATAGTCCATCTTCTTAAATCTTATACAAAACTATAGCAGACCTCGAACATTCAAAAGCTTAGAAGATTTAACTAAAAACGTGAAAACAGTTTCGAAAACTATTTTTTTAAGGATTTTTCTAGTTCCTAAACGGTTATGACCACCTTGTTTAAATTAGGCTGAAGTATGTAATGTTAAAAAGGCAAGCAAACTGTATCAAAAACGTTTCAAAACTGCCGTTTTCGACCCTACGTTTTTAAGCCCATTCAAACAAGCGAAATAAAAAACAGCATATTTTTACCGTTTTCTCAGAAATCCATGTCCGCAGAATTTGAGAAAAGTGGCAAATGTTAGCACTTACTTACTTAAGGTGGCACTAAAGTCGGGGGTGGACCTGGGCCTCAGCCAACAAGCTTCGCCAGCTAACTCTGTCTCGAGCTAGCCGTCTCCAGTTTCGCACCCGAAGTTGGCTGAGGTCCCCTTCCACTTGCGTGCACCACCTGAGTCTCGGTGCTCCTCTACCGCGCCGTCCCTGCGGTGTGGATTCGAAGATTTTCCGGGCCGGGGCGTTGGTGTCCAACCGCTCTGCATGTTGAGTCAAAATGTTAGCACAGGTGGTTGTAAAATTGATCAAAAATTCTAACGTATTTAAAAATAATGGAAATTGCTGTTTTATGGGTCTTAAATTATAAAAATCCTAAAAAAGGCCAAGAAAGAGTATGTCCTTCCCTCTATTTTCGAAACGGTAAAGCTTTTTGGGTTTCGTTACTCTGAAAATAGGATGACATATTTTTAGTGCAATGAAACCGGCAATATAAAATCTTCCAATATAAGAACAGTAGACAGCACTATGAAAAAAGTTTATTACAGACTGTAAAATATTTCCAGAAATAATTTAAATAAATAAATTGAATGTAACACAAACTGCGCAATATAGGTGACTATAACCTTCAACAAAAGTCGACGGACCGCTCCGCGTATGTCTTCATACTTAACGGTCTTTTTTTGATGGGCTTTATTTTTTCAAAAGCCAAACGCTTTTTTTATTGAATTTTTGACTCGCCTATTGCAAACTATGGCACCTCGACCTGAGATGCGAAAGAGATATTTTTTGCCGTGAGCCATGTTATAAGGGTCAGGATAGTTAGGCTTGGAGGTTATCCACTTTTCCTGCGAATTTGATAACGCTGCTAGCAGAGGAAATCCATTTGTCTTCCGTAATCAAATGTTCTCTGTAAAAAAAGTTGCTTTTGAAGAAGTAGTACCTTAACAGGTGGTGCTTCGTAGGGTATCCCACAAGGTTTTCAATGTCTGTTTAGATTGAAGCAACTTTGGCTTTTTTTGGTGAAGAGCTGTTTGGCCCGTTTGGCCTATGTTAGGTATGAGCTATCCACCAATCTTAGTACAATTTTATTTAGAAAGTTTTTTGTAGATAAAATGATTTTTAGATAATTTCTTGTAACTGCCGTGTTCTCTTTTCGTCGTTATGTTCTCATAGAAATATACAAAAACTGTTCTTGCTACCAATATGAAATAGCTTCCTGTTTCTGGCGGGGGTAGAAAAGGGTAAACAACTCTTGAAAACAAGAGTTGAAGTTAACTAGCTCTTATAACAAGAGTCGAAAATTATAAGACATATTTTGCGGGTAGCAGCAGAGGAACTCGCAAAATGGCATTCACGGTGGCGTCCATAGTTTCACTTAGGGTACATCTACTTGATGAACACCTTGTATATGGGCTATGAAAATGCTTTTTGAACTCAGGCCCCATAAGAAGTTGGTAGTGAGTTGTTTGGCTATCCTTTCTTAGAGTCATGAAAATATTTGGTCCTCCACGTAAAGAAACCACTGGTTACAAATCAACAACAAGGGCTCGGCTTCAGAATTAGTCAACTGTTGACTGTTGATCTGCACGGGGAATGTAACGCCGCTTAATAGACCACATAACCTCAGTGTTGTTTGCCCGATCCTCGAAAAAGGAGACCCTCTGAACTGCGCCAAATACACACACAGGCATAAGTCTTCTTAATATCACCTTCAAGTTTTATTCTGCTGTACTGTGTGAACACCTGAAGCCATTTGTCATCAACCTGATAGGCACATAACCAGTATGGCTTAGGCCAGGAATGGTGGACTGGAAATCGATGAAATATTCACACTGCCGCGGATCTTGGAGAAAAACCAGGAATTTCAAATTGGTACTTACTACCTTTTCATCGATTTCAAGGCTGCATTTCATAGCATCAATAGAGACGAGCCATATAGCGCAATATCTAGTTTTGGCATCCCTGCCAAACTCGTCAATCTGTGCAAGATGATAACGGAAAACTCACGCTGTTCAATCAAGGTCGGTTAAGACCTTAAAGACCCCTTTGTTGTTAAAAAAGATTTACAAAAGGCGACGCGCTGTAATGTGACTTATTAAACATCATATTTGAGAGATTTGTGCAGAACTCCCTCGCCAACAGCAGAGGCACAATCTTTCAAAAGTCCGTTCAACTACTCGCATACGCAGACGATATTAACGTAATTGAAAGAACAAAGCGCGATGTCAGTGAAGCCTTCGTGAGTATTGGGACGGAAGCGGCGAATATGGGTTTAGCAGTCAACGAGGCAAAATCAAGTGCTGTCATCAAGAAGAGACACCCAACACCGACGTCTTGGACAGAACATCACCATAGGCAGCTTTAACTTTGAGGTAGTTTGGGTCTTTATCTACCTGGGTTTCGCTATCATCTCAGATGATAACATAAGTTCTGAAATCAAGGATAACTCTTGCCAATCACTGTTTCTTTGGGCTAAGAAGGCAATTGAATAGCTAAGAGCCCTCTCTCGAGCAACTAAAGTGTCCATTTATAAGACCCTCAATCAAGTCCTGCTTTACGGCGCAGAAGCGTGGACCCTAAGGCGGATGAAAACACTTTAGGCTGCTTCGAGAAGAAAGTTCTTCGGAAGATTTATGATCCGTGTCTGCATAGACGGATAGTGGAGGAGGAGATATAACATCGAATTGTACGGGCTGTACAGCGACACCGACCTAGCCAGAAGAGTCAAAATACAATGGCTACGATGGCTGGGTTATCTACCAACCCAGCCCAGAAAATCTTCGAATCCACCCCGTAGGGGCGGCGCAGTAGATGAGCGCCGAGACTCAGGTGGCGCACGCAAGTGGAAGGGACCTCAGCCGACTTCGCGTGCGAAACTAGCTGGAGACAGAGCTGTTTGGCGAAGAATGTTGACTGAGGCTCAGGTCCACCCCCGGACTGCCACTTTAACTAAGTATAAGTAATTGACCACGTGCAGCGGAGAAATAAAAATTGGAAGCCACAACTGCCAGAGAGATATCACTGCCGATCCATAAAACGCAGTTGTATTCGCCAGGCAAAAGGAGTATGGAAAACTACGATTTTTACTACAGCGAGTGCTACCGACAATACAAGATCCACTTATTTAGTTGTAGTTTCTACTATACTTCATGGTATAGTAGATTTAGGCAAAATGTTTCCAGCTTTAAATATGTGAGCAATTGCCTCTCAAGGACCCTCAAAAGAGCCTATGCCAAAGACATGTGCCAGGACCTCTTGGGGAGAACATTGGAGCAATAATTAGCCGATTTTAGTGCCTATTACAAGGGAGGTGATCTTCGGTCAAAGCACAGCTTAAATGACACGATCTTCTATAACGGATTCAGGCTGATTGATTTTTCGGGACGAGAGAGATTGACCATATTGCCATATTGCGATCGACCTAAGACACTGATCCAGTATCAGGGACGTCGAAGCCTTCTGATTAGCCAACATTGCTACTTATTATCTACCCCGCTGTAGAGCCTGAGTACAGCTGCGGATATTGTAAGACATCGCCAGATCATTCTTCAACCGAGTCCCTGAAAAGCTGCTACGAAATCGTGTGCAGGAAGAGTGGCAACATTGTTAAAATGCCATCCGGATTGCTGCCTGTGATGTGTTGGGTTTTATATACGGCCACAACAACGAAATCCCTAGTTTGATGATTAATGGCGCGAAGCACAAGCAGCTTAACATAAAGCATACAAAGCGACCTGGATGAGGTGAAAGAAGCCATGTCTAGCTGCCATATTTTTGAAGTTCGCAACAATTTACGTTGTATTTCAGTTCACTCAGCATTCCTGAATACGCCGATAAAAGTCTACATCTGGGCTAAAACTGCGTCTATAAAGTCTAAAGTGACTCGGATGAAGCTATGTACATAGTTCAATATGTCACTGGAGAGCCTTAAAGCAATCTCTCTAAAACTTTTTGTAAGTCATTTAAGCTATATACCTACCCTACCAATGCAAACACCCCCGCTTATGTCGTCGTTCCAACAACGCGAGCGTGGTTACTTTATCCTTTGAAGCTAACACAAACACTTAACGAATATTAATTACAATCTTCTTAGTATTCACATCGAGTGTGAAAAATTATTTTCATTTGGAATTAACTTTTGGCCTCCTGATGCCCGTGATGCCATCCGCGCGCACGCACCCCGAGTCCTTTGCTTTATTGATTTCACATCTCAGCCGAAAAACGCAAGGACAACGAGAAGCAAAATTTATCAGCACGTACAGTTGTACACATTACCGACCTGCCGTTACCATCCAAGAAATATCCGACCACCGACAGCAGAAAAACAAAAATTGAATTATTATTACCACACCGTGATCCGTGGGTTCGACCAGGGGGTGGCACTGACAGGACAGCATTCAGACAAGGATTTATGTGCGTACGTTCACCTAACCTGCTGCATGCCAAAATTCATTCACATCCTTGCTCCAAAGCGAGGGAAAAGATGAAGGGACGATAAGAAAAACAAAAGCAGATATAATAAAAATAAAAACAACAAACAGAAGTAATTGCTATGATTTACGACAGACAAACACTAAACAGGACACACATGTGAATAGAACTGTGTAGTGTCGGTATGTATGTCACCGGAAGGAGAAAACGAGGCGATAAAAATCCACGTCAGGACTATTAATTGGTACACCACCAGAGGTGTTTTTTTTTTATTTGTAGTGGGATGCATAATTAATTTGTTAGCTTTGCTTAATTTATGATTGCCCAGGACTTCCGTGTTTTCTCTTTTTTAGCAGCTCTTTTTCCATCGCCAGCAGCGTTATCACAATTGGCCAGCTTTTGCCATCACCGAATCCAATCTTTCGTCTGGCAATTTGCTGAACTCTCGGAGTGCTCACGTTGGCCTCACCGTCGCCGTCAGCATCATTAGGATCAACGAAGAAGTAGCGTCAGGACACCCGCTGGCAATTATTGGCAAATTAATGGCCCCTGCAGTCGTGGCCTGCTGATGGTTATGCGCTCTCCCTTCACTGGATTCTTGACTGCAAATTTTTCCCTTTAAGTGTGACAGAAGTAGTATGCCGGTGTGAAACAGTTCTGCAATGCAGAGTTTAATTTTTTTTCGCTGCAATTAAAAGCAATTCCATGCATACTGACATCCTCACTAATTACGTTGTATTGTAGAGAAGCAATCGGAATTGAAATACAGGAATACACCGCTAGTGCCAGCACTTAACAGTATATGGTTGGCGGAAATGAATAAATGCAACGACTTCAGTTGGCACAGAAGAATTCTTAAAATTCTATTTTGCATGAAATAACGACATACCTACCTGAAGTCGGAGTCAATTTGTTATAAATGCGATTCGAGGAAGACGATGAATGCTGTCATTCAGGAAAATATCTTCAGAATCACCGTAGGTACCCATGGCAAATGCTTCCCCTTTTCATAAGCGTCATGTCACCTGGTGTGGGTGAAAATTTCTTGAATTTAATTTATTGCGAGGTATTAAACTTTTCACGAAAGAAGTTAAAGACAAAAAAAAAATATTTAATATGCGGTTACAAAATTCTATAATAAATCTTTTCGGGCGCAACAATGTCATGCAAAACAAAAAAATGTGGTATCATCCTGTATCTGCAAGGATGAGCAATTAAAAATCAAAGAGTGTGGAATATATCGCACACAACTTTACATCGATCGGGAGGAGTTACAGGGGGAGAGTTGCAAATTTGCAAAATGCTTTCCCATTGAACAATGGACATTCGAATATGGCGGACCCGTTGATGGTGAACGGCAAAGGAAGATACTTTTTTTTTTTCTGAGCGTTGTCGATTGAATTTTCAACTTCGATCAAATATCCATTACTATTTCCGAGGCACAGATGGAAGGATAATCTGCAACGAACAGGGGTGGATTTATAAGCACACGCCATAGCAGGGCCTGTGGTTATAACGTGGTACGTAAGAAAGTGGGGAAGTGTCGAGAGTGAGGAAGTTGTTATGATAAAAACTCCTTCTGGTAAGGGTATTGTACAATTGAGTTCTTCGGGAGGTTGAATGGAGCCGGGGATTTCACTAAAATACCCCTTATTAAAAAGTTATCGTCTTTTTATCGCGCATTGACCAAGAAAATATCGACTATCTTCTATGAAGTGACATTGGGACATGGGATGTTACTTTTCTTACTCGTTAGTTTAACGCAAAGGATGTTATACAGAGAAGCTAGAGAGGTAGCCAGAGAGAAGGTAGCAGCACCTGCTAGAATCACAAACACCAAGCTTTTAACATGATTGCCTACCGTATCCCATAATGACCTGTAGAGGAAATATAAGCACCCTTTTTGATTTTCGTAGGTTTATTGTGCCATTCTTAAAGATAAAATTTAACTAAAAGGTACCTTGTCAGAATCCTGTCTTACTGATTAAAATTAAATTGGAAACACCCATGATTGAGTCTTTGGCCTTGAAGGTAGAAAGATTACAAATATAACAAAATTACCATATAAGCCGAGGTATTGGATAAATATAATCATCGACAGATATGACATTGAGATGTAGGAATGGGGCTAGCCGACGCTTGTCCGCTTTAAAGGCGATTAAGCTATCGCTGAGATCAAACGAAAAATAACTTGTCAATTGGCGCTTCTTGCTATTCCTTTATGGTTATGCAGACATGATATTGGTACACCTCATCATGCCAGTCCTGCCGTACGTTGCTTCAGTTCGGACGTTATCATTGGTGGACAAGGATGGTTCACAGGTTGCACAGCTTACACATTGATACATCGCGAAAATGAATAAAAATTAACTGTACAGCTATATCGGCTAAAAAGGTTAATCGAACGACTAAGACAACGGGGAATCAGTGCAGAATTGAGGGGAGGAAAGCCAACCTTTTGGTAGCAAATTAAAGTTGAAAAGTACCTCAAACAAAAACATTCCCAAAACTGGAAGAGGAAGCTTAGCACAGAGGTGTTTAAGTTGAGAATTATTGTAAGTTTTAGCACATGTTTAACCCGGACTAAAGCCACACACAAACCAGTGAGTAAGTGCAACAGTGTGAAGGCAAAATAACCCCATTCTCGCATCATAAATTCCTGATGTTATTGTTAATTTTAACATTTTGTGGGCTAGCAAAAGTTTACAATATTAACGAAAGTAGTTCCTTATATTTCATTTAGAAAAGGGCATGGTTTGACCACCCCTTATTACAAACAATCAACATTTCCAAAAATAATTTCATGCTAAGAAAATAAAGAGAAGCAGATACAACATCGCACTGTATGGGCAGTACCGCACCGGCCTATCCAGAAGAGTCAAAATACAAAAGCTACGATGGCTGGGTCATCAAGACCGGATGGACACCAACGCCTCGGTACGGAAAATCTTCGAATCCACCCCGCAAGAACGGCGCAGGTGGCGCACGCAAATGGAAGGGGACCTCAGCGAACCTCGCGTGCGAAACTGGAGACGGCTAGCTGGAGTCAGAGCTAGCTCAGCATGTTGGCTGAGGCCCAGGTCCACCCCGGTCTGTAGCACCACCTTAAGTAAGTAAGTAAGTCGAGTAATAAAAGTATAGTAACCCAAGATCTTAAGGGCATATGATTCAGACTAAATTTTGAATAGAATAAGGGCCGATTTCACAGCGAGTTGAGAACGCTCAAATACTCAGCCTCCGTTCCAATTCCGCTGACGGTTTTGCATATTAGCCGTAAGCTCCTAGAAAATGCTGTGAAAACGATTTTGTTTTGTAATTTTTGAAACATTCAATAAAAATTTTCAGTGAATCGTATTGGTTTTAAGCTTTTTCCATTCCTTATTGTTAAATTGATGTACTTTTCTTTAAAATTAAAATAATTTGCAGTGTTTTTTGTGAAAAACTTAAGTCGCCAATGTTGGTAACTTAAGTGTGTGATTGAAAAAAAGTCCATGTGAAAACGGAATTTTATCCTAAGTGAGTGAAGTGTCAGAACCTATACTTAAGTTTCGACTGTGAAATCGGCGCTAATTCATCATTCCGTCCTCGCGCCTGGCTGTACATCACATATTGTAAGGCCTTTGTGTTTAAGCTTTTTGTTAGCCGAGGCAGTACAAGCGTTACCAGTATTAAAATCCGGCCACAGTCGGTGTAAATGTGCAACTACCTCTATTGCTTTCAAAATTGTAAGCGTTGTAAAAGGCTGAAATTTGACATTTAGTTGCTTCTAATGATTGTAAGATATAGTAAAAACTTATATATGTAAAAACTTCGGGTTGCAAAATACCTTACTCTAGCGAGAGAGGACCCCTAAGACCTTTTAGGGATATGATCGACACCAACAGGTGAATCGATTAAGCTATGTCCGTCTGTCCGTCTGTCCGTCTGTCCGTCTGTCCGTCTGTCCGTCTGTCCGTCTGTTCGTCTGTCCGTCTGTCCGTCTGTCCGTCTGTCCGTCTGTCCGTCTGTCCGTCTGTCCGTCTGTCCGTCTGTCCGTCTGTCCGTCTGTCCGTCTGTCCGTCTGTCCGTCTGTCCGTCTGTCCGTCTGTCCGTCTGTCCGTCTGTCCGTCTGTCCGTCTGTCCGTCTGTCCGTCTGTCCGTCTGTCCGTCTGTCCGTCTGTCCGTCTGTCCGTCTGTCCGTCTGTCCGTCTGTCCGTCTGTCCGTCTGTCCGTCTGTCCGTCTGTCCGTCTGTCCACCTGTCCGCCTGTCCATCTGTCCATCTGTCCGTCTGTCCGTCTGTCCGTCTGTCCGTCTGTCCGTCTGTCCGTCTGTCCGTCTGTCCGTCTGTCCGTCTGTCCGTCTGTCCGTCTGTCCGTCTGTCCGTCTGTCCGTCTGTCCGTCTGTCCGTCTGTCCGTCTGTCCGTCTGTCCGTCTGTCCGTCTGTCCGTCTGTCCGTCTGTCCATCTGTCCGTCTGTCCGTCTGTCCGTCTGTCCGTCTGTCCGTCTGTCCGTCTGTCTGTCTGTCCGTCTGTCCGTCTGTCCGTCTGTCCGTCTGTCCGTCTGTCCATCTGTCCGTATAAGTGAAGTTTAAAGTTATTTAAAATTGAGCTAGGACGCTCAAACTTGGATCGTATCTTGATTTTTATTTTGTAGAGACAAAGTGTGAACGTTTTTTAAATCCGCCAACGGCCACGCCCACTACTGTCTTCAATGTAAGACAACCTCTATTTAAAAATTTCTTTCAAAATGCCTTTTGGTCAAGTTAGACAAGGCGTAAGAGCTCAAATGTTGGTGCAGAAACCTTTAAGAAGGCAAAAATTGGACCGCCCACAATATCGACCATGCCCACTTTTAACATGTTAAATCTTTAAAAAACCCGATTTCTCGGAAAGGGCACTCCAAATGGAAAAAAAAATTAACCGACATATATTAAAGATATAACTAGTTGCCAAGTTTGTTCCATATAAATTTTTGAACTCCACCCACTTTAAAGGGGCATTTTAAGAAACAAAAAACAAAAACGTTTGTTTTCTGAAATAAATTTCGCTTTTACCGTATTTTCTCATGATTCTAACGAAATTACAATTAATTGATTTTAATGTAGTCCCACTTTTGGGGGCGTGTCCTATACAAAAAATATATGAATTCGGGCCAAAAAACGTTAAGATTTGGTGTTACATGGTATATAGAGTCGGGTATAAAGAAGTTTGTCACAGAAAAACTCTTGTACTTACTCATCTGTTTTCAAATCAATTTTCGCTTTCTTCGTTTCTTCCTTGCTTTTTTACGTGTGTATATACGGCTTCAACGTCTGTCTGATTTCAGACCGTAGCGATTTTTCGTTGTTTGGTAGTTTATACTTAAGGACCAGTTTAGTTTCGCGTGTAAGCTATTCTTCATCTGTCACGTATTCGATTTGACGTTTCGGCGGTTTCTCATGTTTTGTAGTATGTCTCGTGTATGAAGTATGTTGTTTTTCATTCTTTCCGATAGGAACGAGTTTGAAAATATGCCAATAAAGAACCAAGTTCAAACCTCTCGAAGTTTGTCGATTTAGTGATTCTATAGTACCTTATTTTGATTCTATGAAGCAAAAAACAATATGGATGCATTCACAGAACCAAAATAAAAAAATAAAAAATATTTGGCCCTAAGTAAAAGCTGCTGAATCGGTTGAAGAAAAAAAGGGGCTGAGTTTTTGCGGTGGTCCTAAAAACCACTGATTCTTAAAGTGAGAAAAAAGATCCTTTTGTTACCCAAAGGCTCCATATAGAGATTTTTTATAATAGTAGCTCTAGGCAATTGGAAATTCTGAGCATCAAGGCATTTTATTTCTGCATATTCGTAATAGACTTGCAACTTGCCTATATAAAATCAGAAAAAATCTATCCTATTCTGCTGAGAAAGATTATTGGGGCCTTACACATATCTGGTTGATAGATGTGACCTGACATTCTCTATACACTTTAAAAGTGATATATATATATTTGAGGATGTGACAGCCACTCAATCATACCTTACTTAAAGTCAAATGACTTGAAGGTGTGAGGAGAGGTTCTTTCCTTATGTCTTACTTACTTAAGGTGGGGTGGACCTGAACCGCAACCAATAAGCTTCGCCAGCCAGCTCTGTCTCAAGGACCACTTCCACTTGCGCGCTCTACCAGTCTCGGTGCTCCTCTTACATGTACCTGCTTTTAAAAGAAGGTAGGTTATCCTGTATTCGAGTTTCGTTTTAGAACATTGAGAATTAATCAAATATTCGCTTTAAATGGTAAACCATAACTGGGCGCTTGCATACTCTAAAACAAAGCCGCTCCTGGGGTGATGATAGGATGTAAAAAATAGCTAATGGTCGATTAAAATCGTGAATATTGTAATTTGCACAACGTATTTTTTTTGCGCCCGATATTTGTTCATCGTCGGTCGCTTCATTGTTCGTTAGTGCATTGAAAAACTATTGCACATCAATATATAAAACATCGTTTTCAAAGCGAAATTTCAATACACAATCAAGGACTTGTTGGATACCGCGTGCCAGATGGACCATAGTTTTATTACACAAAATATTTTTGCTTAGCGCATGATTAAATTTTGATTGCCAGTCCTTGATTGACTTTAGTGTCCCTACTCTTAACACACTTAAGCTTGGACCGTTGAATATCGCATGGCACTCAAAAAGCTTAAATACAAAACAAAGACCTTAATGCCATAGGATTTTCGTTTATAGCTTGAACCAGTGGCTGCCGGCATAATCTCACTCATAAATACCCATCACATGAGACAGGATTAGGAGCCATGGATAAAAAGTTTTCCAATAAATCATGTTCCACAAACATGTCTGGTTTTATTGTTGTCATTAACCTTGAACCACTTACAAAATTCACATAGACCTACAGTAAGCCACAAGGATACCATGTTTCATTACAGCAAGTTGAATCAAAATTAATGTTAACCCGTGTATCGAATGTGGGTCATTCGAGTATAAGACGTTCTCAGCAAAAGCAAATCCTTAGGAATGTTACGATAATCTCAATTTATTTACCCGGCTGCCATAAATTAGTTCCGCCATACTGGTATAGCCTTATAGTAGTTGGTAACTTCTCCGTCTTTGAGAGGAAAAGAAACATTGCCGCCGCCCACCGCCACACCATCACTATGGCCACCACCGCTGCCGGTGGCGACGTCAACGTCCTAGGTCCTACACTACCACCCCATCAAACATCGCTATTTCGCTGATGTAAAAAGTTGCCAAAATAAATTTTTATTAACGTAAACAAATGTGAACAACACTCCATTTCAAGCCGAATAACCAACCACTATCACCGCCATCCACCCCCCATTCAGCCACCAGTGCCAGCGGTGAAGTAGCCATGGGGAGTATAGTTTCAATCCAACCGACCGTATCCTTTCCGAGTCAAGAAATAAAATTCCGAAAATAAACCAAATATGGTGACATAGGAAAAACATTGAGTAAACAGGATAATAGCAATAAATGGCCGAGCTGAATGAAATACGAAGGATACGCTTGCGGTAGTGCTCTGTGTGCGTATATGTGTGTTAACTGTGAGATGTTTGTGTTCCAGCAAGGGGTGGTAAATGGAATAACACTCAAGCATTTTGGGGGTAGGTACGACGAAGGGAAAATCATCTTTATTCGCATGGAGACGTCGTGAATTTTTTCGATTTTGGCGACTGGCATTGGCGTCGAATGGATACGACAGCAATAATAAACGTTCCGCAGGAAATTGAGAGAAACACCCGAAAGGCACCCTCACAGGAGCCACCTTCGAATTGATTCACATGTCACACCATAAGTGACATTTGTGTACAGTATGTGAATTCACCTGACCAATATGGGGGGCAGATAGTAAATTGGAGTAGGTTTATGGGTTGAGTAGGTACAGTGTGGTTCAAAAGTCTAGTAACATTCAATTAGGATAAAATGGTTTTTTGTTTTACAAACAGCCTTAAACTGTGCGACTGTAGGTACGCAGTCTGTTTGGGAGTCAACCTTTTTGAACGTGTTCAAAAGTCCAAAAATCGGTGTCCTTCATTTGTTTGCAATTGGGATTCTAAAAATGTGTAATGTCCTTAATAGTTAAGCCTTTGCTGAATCTGGATTGTAGACAAGTCTGCTTTTGCATATCGATGTAATTGTAGTAGTATTGATGTAGTTATAGTAATTTAATAATTTGTAATACTTTGAAGAAAAAGGACTAATGAAAATTCAAAAACAAGTTGATTAACGTTCTGCTCCCATGCCAAAACTTGTGGATATTATCCTTAATGATCCCTAAAAGTTATGTACACACCCTTTTGAAGTATAATATCGAACAAGTATAATTTCCATTTTCCCGAGTATTTTTCATTTATATCCTTCTGTCGTTTCATTTGCGCCAAGCATATTCCAAATTAATGTCACCCAGGAACTTATAGCAAAACGGACGGCTTTACAGCACTCTGATGGTGCGGGTAAACTCCAGTAAAAAGAATCTGAGAATCTCTCCAATTATGAGTTGAGTAATAAGTAAGAAAGTTTATCCTACTCTGTGTCCAAATGAAAAATTAATCAGAAGTCCATTAATTAATCTGTACATAGCAGAGAGCGGCGCAGTGTGGTGCGGTAGCGGTATATACAGGAAAACAGCAGCAGCAAAATAAAATCAGGCGGACCAGAGTCTGGAAAACTGAAATTTATGTAAATTCGCTGAGAGCCTTTTAGCATTTTATTTTATGGTTTTGTTTCTTTTTTCTGGTTGATTCTTTTTTTTTCTTATTTTATTTTCTCCTTGTAGACATCCTTATTTATTAGGTTTGGTACCATTAATTAAATTAGTCGAAACATGGTGGTTGTGTTGTTCTTGGCCAAAGCAGTTGGCGTTGTAAATACTCATTTTATTCTTTTATCTGAAATAGGGATATTGATTTGAGTTGACATTCTTTCTTTAATTGTATTGAGTCTCTAATTGTAAGCATAATTAAGCTATAAAAAGCACAAATGCTTAAGAATTGTGTATAATTCCGCTTTGTTTTTTACGGCTTTGACACGTCTGTTGGAAGGTTTAATGCTAGAATTGCTTGTTTAATACTTTGACTTTAATTGTGTTTTTGTTTCTCGTGAAAATAAGGTAGGGAGGTACTTAGAAGACTAAGTTTAGGTACGTTAATTATAGCTTTATGCTTGTTTCAGCGTACAAGCATAATTAAAGCCAGTCTTAGTAGCTGCACAACCCCCTTTTTTTTTAGGCCCTATCCCCTGAGCCCGTCTCGTACATAAGGGGTTTGAAATAATAATCGAGCCTGCAATTTTTTTTAATTTTTACCGCGTAATAAAAGTTTTGCGAGTAACTAATCTCTTAGTGGAATGATTTTTTTTTGTTAAAAAAATGCAGCTACAGAAATGACGAGGAAAAATTTCACGTGATGCAGTTTGGTTTGTGAAGAGCGCGATACTTTATTAGAAAGAAACAAAGCCAAAACTTTTTCTTCAGAAGTTATAACCTTACTACTTACTACTACTAATAATTACTAATACTTACTATTAGTATTTTATAAATATAATACTTTTGTTAGTTTTATAAGGCTTCCGTTTTTTATCCACAGTTTTTGAAACGATAAAAAAACTCTCCGTTGCACGTGGTCCTTCAGATTTAATGTAAAGTTTAGATCCAATTCTGAAATCACCAAAAGATCGAGCATTCCTTGTATTACGTGTACCATGGCAAAGAGCGAATCAAGGGAGTGTATTCCTCTCTAACAACAAAGTGTTTATAGCGATCATTTAAAGTAGAGAGCCTTGTATGCGTGAGTGAGACTAATGTTAAAATGAGTGAAAAATCTTTATGCCTCTCTTCCATGACACTAACATGTGTATGTCAGGTATCAATGAGTCAAATCAGAAATCAATGATCGAAAATAGGGCGATGTAAAATCACAAACACTAAAGTGTTTATAAATATAATTTAGAGGTAAGAAAACGAGAACTAATGAGAGTGAAAGACTGACATTGCGAAAACTGACATCGCGTTCAATTAATTTAATTTTTCGCCAACGAAAAACTGATTATAAAAGCAGTCACAAAATTATGAGTACATAGTTTCGATATAACTAATATCTTTTTTCTTATTATTTATTATTTATATTTCTTTACAGGAAAAACCGGTTTTAAGGAAAAAATAGAAAAAAATAAAAAATATATATAGATATAGGTAATAATAACAAAAACATAAAAAAAAATAAAAAAGAAAAGTTATGCGTAAGCATTTATATACACACATATATATATATATATATATATATATATATATATGTATATATATATGTATATATATTGCGAGTAGATATAGCAAGTAAATAAATGAATAAATAAATAAATTAATTGTTCAAAAATTACGTTAATAAATAATTAAATTAATATAAATAATATTATACATAATTGAAGAAAGAAAAAAATAAATAAAAGATAAATAATTAAGTTATTAAATAAACAGAAGAAATAAAGCTTATATCATAACTTAAAAAATTTATTACTTATTGTATTTGTATATGAATTGACTAGCTGGTTTAACAACGGGTTACTTGAAATATCACAGTAAAAAAGTTTCCCTTCGCTTTGAAATTCGTATGGAAACCAAATCAACATTCGCTTGCAAAGTGTAGATCAACTGTAGAAAAGTAGCCGTGTATTTGACAAGAAACTTAGCACAATTTTAACTAACAAAGGGGGAAACCCACAAATCACCATCTCTTATGTATCAGGCCATAGTGCCAGATACATAGTCGAAGGCATTTTCTCTATCGAGGAGTACCAAACCAGTCGATTTCCTTTGCTCCATACTTCTTTTAACATGCTGCCTAATCCTTAAGGCCTGATGTTTAATGTTCCCTAAAGCCAAATTGTTCTTTAGGTAGGTGTATTTTATTATTTTCTCTAATACCTTGTTAAGACCACTTAAAGAATTATGGGTCTATAGCTATTAGGATCTTCTACTGGTTTGCCTGGTTTGCGGATGGAAATTATTTTTGCCAGCTTCCAACTATCTGGGAAATATTGCAACTTTAAACGCATTTACTATTAATGTTAGCGTTGACCAGACTAAGGATATTTATCTTAAGTTTTACTGGAAAGATAAGGGAGCTATTACGTCCAGATTTTGAAGAAAAATACTCTCTTTTTCCCAGGCAAACCTTTATATTATTTAGCAAAGACAACAAAGTGGCTGCTCATAATATTTTTGCCAATACTATTTTCTTCTTGAATATTAATTGTTTTATAGAGAAGATTATTTTTTGAGTCGTGAGGTTTTTTTGTGGTGAGTTATGTCCAGTTTAAATCAAGATCTTTAAATCCTTTAACAAAACGAATCTGGAATAAATCCAGCAAGCAGTTTTTCAGTGTAGAGTTAATTCTTTCACCAAAGTTGTCAAAATCTTCCACTCTCGCAAATTTGGACTGTTCCGACTCTTACTTCACAAAGAAAAAGTCAGGAAAAAAAATTCGACTGTTCTCCAGAGTTGATCCGAGAATAACTCACCAAAATAAGCGAGTTTAGCCGAGTTTAACTTTAGATCAATGAAAAATTCATTTCTGGGATTAATCTCTGTTCAACTCGCACTAACTCATTTCTGGGGCTAATCTCTGTTTGTCTCGCTCTGAAAAGCCTGCCCTTAGAGATATGACCTAAACCGAAAGGTGAATTGATTAGACCTTTAGAATTGAGTTAGAAGTTTGAAACTTAGAATGCAGCTTGGGTTTTAATTTTATACAGACTATTATAAATATTGACAAGACCCGCCCACAGCCACGCCCATAATCGGCTTGGATTTCAAATTTATATTTTATTTAAAGTTTCTTTTAATCAAGGTTAAGTTAGACAGTTTTAGTGACAAAAAGCCTTTAACAAGACAAATTGAATCACTCCTTCTAAATTTTTTTCGATCATGCCCTCTTTTAACATGTTAAATGTTTAAAAATCTGATTTCCCGGAAAAACTGATTCTAAATCGAAATAAAATTTTGTGTAAAATATCAAGGATATTATTATTTGCTATGTTTATTTAGTACAAGTAATTGAGCTCCGCCCACTTTTAGGGGGGGGGGGGGGGAGTTTTCAAAAAAAAACTGTTTTTTAAGTATTCATAATTCGCTTTGAACGCATTTTCTCATGATTCGAACAAAATTAGAATTAGAACTAATTGATTTGAATTTGCAGTCAACACCCATTTTTGTGGGCGTGGTCAATTCAATTAATTGACACACAGTAGGTATATGGAATCAGGTCAAAAAACTCACTTGTTTCTACTCCAAACATAACTGGCATTTGCAAAAATCCACCAGCAATGTAAAAAAACTAAATTTTTTTGTAAAAACTCAATATTATTTAGTAGATCTATATTTCGTGGTTCTAGTTCTTTCCAGCAAAACTTCTCAAAATAAGTAATGAAAAACATTTTATCCTTTTTTCCATGAAGCTTCAGGCGGGTTACTATACTCTTACAAAGCGGCGCTGCACAGAGGGACCACAGCTTCTCGTGAGCTCTACGAGCAGAGGAGGAGAGAGGAACACCGGCTTCTCCGAAGGAAAAAGAGAGAGCACGAGAAGCGCGCGGTTGAAGAGATAGAGAGATGTTACAACAGGAATCAGGTTAGAAAGTTTTACCAAAGGATCAAAAGGTCCTGCCAAGGGTATAAACTTCGAACTGAAGCCTTTAAGGACCATCAAGGGAACATCGTTGTAGAATCGCAGTCGGTGCTGAGGATTTGGAAAAACCACTTCTGCAGACTTTATAACGGCGAGGACGAACTAAATACCGCTGTCAGGCAGAACGAACCATTCAACCCGGGCGAAGACGTTACCGACGAAGCATACGAACGATACCGCCCACCCGACCTGGAGAAGGTAAAAGTAGCTGAATCTAAGCTCAAGTGCAACAAAGCAGCCGGAGCAGACGGCCTAGCTGCCGAACTTCTTAAATCCGCTGGCGATGAGCTGGTTAGGAGCATTCACCAGCTCATCTGCAAGATGTGGTCGGAAGAAAGCATGCCCGACGAATGGAACCTCAGCATTGTTTGCCCGATCCTGAAGAAAGGAGACCCTCTGAGTTGTGCCAACTACAGGGGCATAAGTCTTCTTAACATCGCATACAAGATCTTTTCTGCTGTACTATGTGAACGCCTGAAGCCATTTGTCAACAATCTGATAACACATATCAGTGTGGCCTTAGGCCACGAAATTTGATCCACCATCGATCAAATATTCACACTGCGGCAGATCTTGGAGAAAATCCAGGAATTCCAAGTCGATACACGCCACTTCTTCATCGATTTCAAGGCCGCGTATGACAGCATCTATAGAGACAAGCTATATAGCGCAATGTCTAGTTTTGGCACCCCTGCTAAACTCGTCAGTCTGTGCAGGATGACGATGGAAAACTCAGGCAGTTCCGTCAAGGTCGGCAAAGCCTCACCGACCCCTTTGATGTCAAAAAAGGATTTAGACAAGGCGATGCGCTGTCATGCGACTTCTTTAACATCATACTGGAGAGAATCGTGCAGAACTCTCGCGCCAACACCAGAGGTACAATCTTTCAAAAGTCCGTTCAACTACTTGCATACCCAGACGACATTGACATAATCGGTAGAACAAAGCGTGATGTCAGTGAAGGCATCGTGAGTATTGGGACGGAAGCGGCGAATATGGGCTTAGCAGTTAATGAGGGCAAAACCAAGTATATGCTGTCATCAAGAAAAGACACCCAACACCGACGTCTTGGACAAAACATCACCATCGACAGCTATAATTTTGAGGTAGTTAGAGACTTTGTCTACCTGGGTTCCGCTATCAATTCAGACAATGACAGCAGCGCTGAAATCAAACGAAGGATAACTCTTGCCAATCGCTGTTTCTTTGGGCTAAGGAGGCAATTGAGTAGCAAAGCCCTCTCTCGAGCAACTAAAGTGTCCATGTATAAGACCCTCATCATCCCAGTCCTGCTTTACGGTGCAGAAGCATGGACCCTGTCAAAAGCGGATGAAAACACTTTAGGCTGCTTCGAGAGGAAAATTCTTCGGACGATTTACGGTCCCGTCTACATAGACGGAGAGTGGAGGATATCATCGAGGGACACCGTGCCTGCGGGAACACCGCAGGGACGGCGCGGTAGAGGAGCACCGAGACTCAGGTGGCGCACGCAAGTGGAAGGGGACCTCAGCCAACTTCGCGTGCGAAACTGGAGACGGCTAGCTAGAGACAGAGCTGGCTGGCGAAGCTTGTTGGCTGAGGCCCAGGTCCACCCCAGACTATAGCGCCACCTTAAGTAAGTAAGTTTATAAGAATGCAAATGTAATGTAAACACGCCCACGTGGTGACGTTTTTCCCTATTTTAGTCACAATACACTTAAACAAGAATAAATCAGGCTAAATTCTACGACAACTTTACAGCTTTTATAATAATTTTTAACACAATCTTACGCCTGTACCTACTGCTTCAGAACCTATTTATTTATTTATCTATCTTATGAGAAAGATAGGAGGCATATTCTCTTACAAATGTAAATATAAAACAAAATTTAGGTTATGGAGTTTCACAATTAAATTTTTCGTGCATTCAAAACTGCAAGACGTTGTAAAAGGCTCAAATTCGACATTTAACACCTCATGGTAAGTTTTACAAGAAATAAAGGCTCCAGTGAGCGTGGTGGAGATCTGGACTTTTTCGATCTATTTAAAAAGTGAATTTTTCAATTATTTATTAAATTTTTAAATATTTGTGTTCCCAATCGAAAAAGAGTTACTTAACATATTATGCAAAAAACGCCCTATTCCAAATTTTGATTACAAAGCGCTTTGAGCCATGCCTTGTCCACATTTTTGTAAGTACATTTAATTGTAAGTAGAAAGAAAACCTTTATGAAAAAGGTAATTGGAATAGGGTGTACCGACTGATTCCAATAACGTAGATTCTATTCCTTTCTTTTTTTTGAATCTGAGTTATTTAAGCCCCCTGTTTTAAACTTCACCAAAAGACGCTGCGTCGCTTGAATTCACAAACAATATTCGCGAAAGCCGATAAAAGCTGCTATTCTTCGTCTACATTTCAACCTCCACTCTGGATTGTAGACTCTTTCAGTCGAAGCGGCAAGTCATGACAATATAAATTATAATTAGTAGGTACACAATAGTTCACAATAGCACACAATAGGAATCCAGGTTTACGTACTTATTTATAATAATATCATAGGGCATATAGGGTAAGAAAAATGCAGCAGGACCGACTCAGTTCGTATTGAAGAACCCTGTCAAGAACAAGACGGCAATGTCAATCGACATTCCACCGCAAATGCCTAGATCACACAAATGCAATGACAACAGCATTTATTTGGCCTCAGTGACGAAGATATCCGAAACTCGGGTGGCCTGTCGTTATATTCTGAGGTCAAAATGGCCTACTCCACAAGCGGACCATTGGGAATGCAGTAGAGTGGGAGGGTTATGATGCATCATTTCAGATCCTCGTGCTTAAAAGAAAGAGGAAGAAGAAGAAGAGGGCGTATGGGGTAAGATATTAAGATGTTTCTTACCGACAAACTCTGCGAACACAAAATGTCGAGGGACAAAAAACCAATTCTAAAACTTACAAAAAAATTAACTGCTGCAATATTCGAAAAGGCAACCATTAAATGGGTCTAGTTTTTATAAGTAGTGAGACATAGGTACAACATATATTGATAGAAGTCAGGATGTTCAAATCCTGTCAACCATTCCTTAAATCTTTAGAAAGCAACACCCCTAAAGATAATCTAATAAAACGACTTCTTCATAAAAGCTAAATTAATTCTGCATAGATATTTATGGGATCCAGTTACTCCCTTCTTATTTTCACTACACTTTTCCTGATGATGCCAACCAAGTAAAAGATGTAAATCTCATGAACTCAAACTGCAGAAAAAAGCACAAGCCAACTTAAAACTTACTTTTGTAAGACTTAAACACAAATACCCATCGCCGCTCATTTTCAAGAGTATTCATTTCGTCGTTCGGGAGCAGTCGCAACACAAATACCCAGCCACAAAATTAAGCAATACTCCCACCCCGCAAGGACGTTTACAAACGATCCGAGTACTTGCAGCAGGATGTAAAATCAGCTCAATAAACTACTCGCCTCAAGCCTCAAACTGCGGCCAAAATCTGCTGCACTTCCCACACCTCGTGTAATATGCGCTGTATCTTAGCGCGAGACTTGCGTTTCATCCATTCAGTCAGTATATAAAAGAAGCTTAGCGTGGTTTCAAGGGGTGCTGCATAGCGCCTGGAATGCATAAAAATTAAAACAATTTTCTTCCAGAAGAGACGAAGGATATGTATAGGTATACTGTCCCAAGGGATACTTAAGTAAAACCTCAGAAACCGTAGAATGCTTAAAAAGAACTATGCACTTCTGGTTATGGTTGCCGGAATGAATATAGAAAGATATAGGGACGTACTTGATGTTTCTTCATTGCTTATGTTTTTCCTTGATGGGGTGTGTATGTGTATGTAACAGTGTGTTTTCTGCGGCTTAGTGCCTTGCTGTTGTTTCTTTGTTATTATAACGACTTGTGAGGTGCATACAACGCATCATCATCCCTACTGCAGCTTTGGCGTGCCAAGGCATGCGGTGGGATGGATACTCTTCTGGGTTTTTCGGAGGCGAAACACAGAAAAGCATTTGGTGTTAAAAGAGGAAAATATTTTGTGTTCAGTCAAGCATCGTACAGCGCATCCTTCTATGGCAAGTGCCTTAATTAAAAAATTTCTCATTTAAATATTTGCGGCTGTTGCAAAAAGGAGTTGGTCCCGTGTTGGGCGGCTAATATTTGAGGTGCGGGAAGCTGCAATTATTTTTTCTGCTTTCCAAAGCCATTGATGGGCGCCACATTAGTTTTTTGATCGTGCGATGGACCGTTGGACCACAATCTGCAATAAACTTGTGTTTAATTGAACCGAGTATGTCTCGAGACTAACGTGTTATAATCATCTAGCACTAAGTGCTTGATTTAGTAAGTTTTAGTGCTTGAATTACTTTTGAGCTTTCATCAAGATTGGGTGACAAAAACTTGGAGCTTAGAGAAAAAAAAATTTTCCAATTTTAAAGCCCTCTGGGAGTACAGTATAAGCTTGGCTAAGTTTTTAGATTTAGATGATTCTTCGGAATTTGAGCATTTCATTGAAGAGCACTTCAATGAAAGATTTCTCAGGATGCACCTTCCAGAAATCCTCCTTCCTCTGAAGCTGCCAAGTGCTCCGAGAAGTGGTTAGATCGAAGCAGATGCGATCGTAGTTTAGGATGTTATGAATAATTACAACGGAGGATTTCTCTATTCAAAGGAAAAGGTGATACACGAGACTGTGGCAACTTTTTACTTACATTTTTATCATGGTGAAGTCAAACCTAAAACTTTGCTGTTGCAAATCCCTATAACTACAAGGTTATACAAGGTAATACAACCTCAGTTCACTTGCCCTGGGTAGCACTATGGAGAGGACCCTGTCAGGGTTATGGCAACTAAAGTTGACCAAGTCAATGTCTCCTGCAAGGTCAGAGTGAGATTTGACTTGAGGTGTTACGACACACCGACTTAAATTGTCTCTGACATAGGCTATCAGCGAACATTTCCCATTGGATGGTTAAGAGTCCACTCTGGAAAAGCCTGACGTTTCTGGGTGACTCATGGGAATGTAGTAACAATAGATAATCAAAATAAAAAATTAAATTAAATAGCGGGTGTAAATGGTCTTTTAAACGTCAAAAAGTGCAAACCATACCCTCTACCTGTTGGGCATAGTTTTCGGCAAGTACAACCAAGCACCAGTAAGAAAACCTTTAACACATTAAAACCGAGTCTGAGGTCCTTACAAAACAAGTTACCGTTTGTAGCATGAGGCAGCCAAGCTTTAGCCCTCCTCGAAAGTGACTGCAGGATAAAGTTTGAAAATTTTTCAGCGTGCGACCTGGAAAAGATCTTAATACTTGAGGCAGCGAGAGACATAAAGTTAAAGTTAAAGTTAAAGTTAAAGTTAAAGTTAAAGTTAAAGTTAAAGTTAAAGTTAAAGTTAAAGTTAAAGTTAAAGTTAAAGTTAAAGTTAAAGTTAAAGTTAAAGTTAAAGTTAAAGTTAAAGTTAAAGTTAAAGTTAAAGTTAAAGTTAAAGTTAAAGTTAAAGTTAAAGTTAAAGTTAAAGTTAAAGTTAAAGTTAAAGTTAAAGTTAAAGTTAAAGTTAAAGTTAAAGTTAAAGTTAAAGTTAAAGTTAAAGTTAAAGTTAAAGTTAAAGTTAAAGTTAAAGTTAAAGTTAAAGTTAAAGTTAAAGTTAAAGTTAAAGTTAAAGTTAAAGTTAAAGTTAAAGTTAAAGTTAAAGTTAAAGTTAAAGTTAAAGTTAAAGTTAAAGTTAAAGTTAAAGTTAAAGTTAAAGTTAAAGTTAAAGTTAAAGTTAAAGTTAAAGTTAAAGTTAAAGTTAAAGTTAAAGTTAAAGTTAAAGTTAAAGTTAAAGTTAAAGTTAAAGTTAAAGTTAAAGTTAAAGTTAAAGTTAAAGTTAAAGTTAAAGTTAAAGTTAAAGTTAAAGTTAAAGTTAAAGTTAAAGTTAAAGTTAAAGTTAAAGTTAAAGTTAAAGTTAAAGTTAAAGTTAAAGTTAAAGTTAAAGTTAAAGTTAAAGTTAAAGTTAAAGTTAAAGTTAAAGTTAAAGTTAAAGTTAAAGTTAAAGTTAAAGTTAAAGTTAAAGTTAAAGTTAAAGTTAAAGTTAAAGTTAAAGTTAAAGTTAAAGTTAAAGTTAAAGTTAAAGTTAAAGTTAAAGTTAAAGTTAAAGTTAAAGTTAAAGTTAAAGTTAAAGTTAAAGTTAAAGTTAAAGTTAAAGTTAAAGTTAAAGTTAAAGTTAAAGTTAAAGTTAAAGTTAAAGTTAAAGTTAAAGTTAAAGTTAAAGTTAAAGTTAAAGTTAAAGTTAAAGTTAAAGTTAAAGTTAAAGTTAAAGTTAAAGTTAAAGTTAAAGTTAAAGTTAAAGTTAAAGTTAAAGTTAAAGTTAAAGTTAAAGTTAAAGTTAAAGTTAAAGTTAAAGTTAAAGTTAAAGTTAAAGTTAAAGTTAAAGTTAAAGTTAAAGTTAAAGTTAAAGTTAAAGTTAAAGTAAATGGACTGGCGCGTGTCTTTTACAAGTAAGAATACTTCTTTACACAAAGAGTTAGGCCTACTTTTTCTTGCCATATACTTAGTTGCGCTTAGCGACAATTTTTTATTGTTTTCACAGCTTTTATAAAGATCAGTCTCTAAGTAGAACAAAGCTAGTTATGATGAGTATCAGCAAAAGGGCCTGTGGGACCCCGTGGGTGCTTAGCGAATTTTTGCGCGGCCAAGAAAACAACAACCGCTGGCAGAATAAAGGCTGCCATGGTAAAGGAAGAAATCTTTCTTAGGATATAGACATGCGCGACTTGAAACCAAAGACATCAAACTCAAGAATGCTTTGAACGAATAGCCTATATAAGCAAAAGCTCATATTTAAAGCTTTTGTGTCAAGAATGGGATGCTACTGATAGACTGGCATACCTCTGAAGCAGTGGAATGGCTTATTATGCCTGGCGCCCAAGATGAAGAAATGTGATTGGATGGAAGTAGAACCAGCCACTGCTATTCGCGCTGAAAAATTTCTCTTTGTAAAAGAATCAGTAATCAGGAGCATCAATCTTCTATCAGCGTTCTGGGAAGCGCAGAACGAAAGCCTTAATACCAAGGCATTGAAAGTTTTATATAGGTATGGAAACAGAAACCGGGTATTCCCTGTTCCCAGAATTGCAATTTGAGCAATCGATTCTGCAGGGTTTCGGGGTGCGAATAAAGGAAGACGAATAAAAGTGGCGCGAAATAGACTGCCTCAAATCCAATCTTCCAGGTGGCAGAATCTGCAAAACCTATAGAACAGCCTAATGTACTGAAGGTCGGCACACCAGAACCTTCTGATTCGGCAGCTTAGAGTGTGGACGAAGAGTATTTGTCTCTACCTGTTTTACAGTAGCCCACCATGTTCGCTGGCACGCTGTCTTTAACTTTCATGACGAATCGCTCTGGGGCCCGCGATGGCTTGGTCCTTAGCTTGATGTGACTGCGCCATTTCAGTCTTCAAGTTTTGAATTTTTTTATCCTCATCCGCATCTTGGTTCATAATATAGAGTTCGCGGAAGCTGGAGGGACCATTTAGCATAATTTTAAAGGTTTTGGGATATACCGCGGTATATCCCAAAACCTTTAAAATTATGTCTAAAAACCTCCAAAGCCTTAAAAGTTATACCATTTAGCAAACCTCGCTGCGCGACGCTTCTAAGGATAAGCGGTCACGGAAAATGAAGAAAAAGATAAAGAATCAACGATGCTTTTAAAAGCCAGAAAGTCAACTTATGAGATACCTCGACTTATTTGCGATTTATGTCTGCAAGGATATCCAGTACTAGTCAGGGTATACTGGCCACTGAGGGGTAAATATTTGTACGTAGGTAAGTATTGAAGTAGTGTTAATATGAAAAACTTGAGGTTTAACTGACAAGGTTTAACTTAAAGCTAAAGGTTAATGTCTTCCTTTTGAAAAGTCTTCCTGTTGAAAACTTTATAAAGAGTAATTATGGGTAAGGTTGCTTTTTGATTGCATCCTTGTTGTGAAATACAATACAATATTATGTATGTTATAACAGCTTCAATTGGTAAAGCTTGTGTCTTAATAATTTAACAAAATTGTTAAAACACGGGCTATTACTGGTAATGGTTTCCTGCACACAAAGGCGTATTTTAATATAATAAATGATTTTTTTCAACGCATGCCCCCTGACAGACTTCCTAGACAGATTATACTAGCGCGTCGCCCCCCTGGTAGGCCAAGGAACAGGTGGTGGGATCAGGTAAAGAACCTCTCTGAGTCCCGCCTGGGGATTGCGCCGGAGTCTCTTGAGTTGGTGGCGGAGGATCGAGAAAGATGGAAGGACCATTTAGCCACCCTCGCTCCGCGACCCTTTTAAGGGATAAGCGGCATCCGAAAATGATGATAATGATTTTTTTTTCAATTCAAATATTTTAAGGACAATATGCCTCCACTGTGTTCTTGAAATGGTACACAAATTTCAATATATAAAACTCAACTATGAACAAGTATCTGAAACTATAAATGCACCTTATCTAATGAATGGCAAGCAACACCACTGAAAATATTCATAAAAGTTTTCCATAAAAGTTAAACAATCTCACTTCAACTTTTCTGAGTTTCTCAATCTAAATGGTGCACTTTGCAACATCACACAGTTATACCCAATATCAACATAGTGTCACAATTTCACTCGACATGCTACGAAGGTAGTTACGGAAAGTATCAGCCCCTCTGGCAGTTCTTTTGCTATTTTCTATGCATATAGTACTTCGCAGGGACAAAGAAGGCAATAAAAAGTAAAGACACGAACAACCAAGACAAGTAGTTTACAAACAGTCTGTGATCTACTGCTTCGGCAAGTTTTTGAAACTGAAGCAAATAGTTCAACTGTACATTTCAATTGTATACTTCCTTTCGAGAAACACATGCAGCCGGCAACACGGCACAACGAACAGAAACAGATTCGCAATGTCGGCATTCAACCGAACCGACAACGACTACAACACATTGTCAACTTCGAAGGACCCTTTGCATATACCAGGGGGCAACAAGACCAAACCATACTTTTCAAAGTACAAAAGGAAGGAAGCACCGGAAAATGTGCATATTCACTCAATTTTTCACTCCATTCAATATGAATTGTAATTTTCTATGTAGCTATAGATACTGTATGGTTTGGGTTAGGCTACCAAAGCTAGGAACTCCGACTATACAAGCTCCCTTTGCTTGTAAACATCAATATCAATAGAATCGGGACAACAACTGCAGGGAATAGGACAACAGCAAATGCACCCAGCATGCACCATCGAGAGGAGTTAGAGGGCCCGTTGGCAGACAGCGCATATCTCTAGATGGATTGGAAAAGCTAGCTGCATGGAACTCATAAAGCGTTGTGCAGCGTCGACATTAGGCGATGGCACATAAATTGCTTTGTAACACATCTAAATCGGTTATGGTGCCCAGCAAAACAACTGTACAATGTCAGTTAGTTGTATGCGCATATAATAAAGCGACGTTACATGCATCTGGCAGTGAAGTGTCGATATTATGCACTGAAGGGATTGCATATTCACTCTGCCACTCTGCAGAGTTGTTTGAAACGATTTTTATGTTAAAATTGGAAAATTCTCGTAAATCCTGCAACTGGCAGACGAGATGAGTTATGAGCCAAAGATTGTGCAGCAGCGAAGACGTTGTACTGCTTTACCTACTTCAGAGGTGCAACCTTCTCAAAAACTGTTGTATCCTTGGCCAAAGCTCATCTGCTACATGAATAAGTATTAAAATATGAATGCGATATTGATTGATGACAAGGACTTTCCCCCTCTCGAAGGAAAAGGGCACAGGGCCATCAAAATGCAAGTTGTTGGCAATAAATACAGCTCAGGCGATGTTTTATGAATTTGTTTCGCTGCTGTGGAAGCATCCGAAATATCCAAGTATTGGTTTGGCTTGGCATAAAAGAAACAATGTAGCTGATAGCTGCTTGTTGTATGTACTCAAGATTAGAAATTTCTACTAAAAGCTGGTATCTATACCTAGTTTTCTCCTTATATTCTAAGATCTGCCTCTATTGAAAACTTTTATTACTTTTAGAGATTGTTTTTAATGAAGATTACTTTATTATAAACCACAACAACGGTTTGCGGTAACTTAAATCGGAGTGTTAGTACGTCTGATCCTAATGATCTGAAAAAAAATTGAAGATTCCGTCCTTCTTCCGCCTTTCCAGATTAGTCGTTAGGCGATCTGAGGCCAATATTGTAGCTGCAATTGCGGGAACCATCTCCTACTCCACTTTGCCGAAAGATTCGCCGGTGAAACGCTTTATAGTGCAGTTAATTTCGTACACCTCGTCTTTCTCTAACTTGCCAATGATATTGCCTTCAGGTGCCTCCAGGACTTAAATTAATAAAAGTAAAATACGGTAAAACCTGGGATTACCTCGCCCTCAAAACCAGCATGTCCGGGTCACCGGCCTTCGGCCGCACAGAGTTAAAGGAAGAGTTGAATGAATTTCCATGGAACGCAACCAAGCCATCAGGCCTTGGCGAAAATAAAAATAGATAAATAATGCGAGATACGAAGCAAAGCTTCGAGCGAAGAAGAGATTCAGACAAGACTGTACATCACCTCTGCCCAATGAAGGGAAAAACCCCCAAGCTGCGGTGAGTGGGAATCGTCTAAATCTAAAAATATATTGTAATATTTTTCCTGGGGTTCGTCGAATAAAACTCAATTTCACTTTTGATAACCACAAACGAATATCTTTATTTATCCAACACTTAGTTCAATCTAGTTCACCGTAACCGTTTTTATTACTTTCACACTCGACGTTCGCTTTTCAAGTATTCCGATTCAAAACTGAAAAACTAGGCAACGGGTATCGGCTATTTATACAATAATTATGACAATTCGTGAAACTTCTACATCACGCTAGATGGAGGGCGGAGTTTGACGACTGGAATTCGTTGTATTCACTAAAGTCTACACTGGTGGGGAAATTTCGGGATATTTTAATTTTAGCGGGTGTCCCATAATAAATCGAATCGAAAACATTTTTATCGCGATATCACAATATATATCAACTTAAATACGTCAATTTTTGTGCGCCCACTTTTGGGAGCGTTTTTAAGGTAAAACCAAATTTTTAATATAAATCATTTTCACATCTGAAAAAAATATGAACAAAATATACAATATTATTGAAAAGGGTTTGATGCCAAGGCCCTTTTTTATACCCGACACAGGGTATATTAATTTTAATGCATAGTTTGTAACACAGTTTAATAATCACTGTAGACCCCTTAGACCTTTAAGAGATATGATCGAGACCGAGAGGTGAATTGATTAAGCCATGTCCATCCGTCTGTCCGTATGGAGCTAGATCTCTCAAGCTTGGAGTATGTCTGGGTTCTTATTTTTTACAAGCAAGGTGTGGAAATTGGTTACATCCACTAATGGCCACTCCCACTACTGGCTTCAATGTAAGACAACCTCTATTTTACATTTTCACATATTTTGGTGAAGTTAGACAAGGCGTAGGAACAAAAATTGGACCACCCACAATATCAACAAAGGCCACTTTTAACATGTTAAACCTTTCAAAACCCGATTACTATCGTTTATTATCGCAAAGTTTGCTCCAAATAAATTTTTGCTCCAAAGCAATTTTTTTCCCAATTTTACAACTAGCTAGCTGTGTTCCACAGGCCTTTTTTCTTTCTCAAATTCAACGGACATGGATATCCGTTCTAAGAAAACGGTAAAATATTTCCTTTTCTATTTCGTTTTATTAAACAGGTTTAAAAACTGAAGTTTGGAAACGGCAATTTTGAAACTTTATGCAGTAAGCTTGCATTGTAGCTTTATACTTCTATTAACAGACAAGCAACCTTAAAAAATGGTTTTTCGTCTTCGAAGTTTTTGAATATTTGAAGTTCACTAAAGTTTTGCATAAAATCTCAGATTATGGACTATGCCCGTCATTTATTTCAAAGTTATGCTTTATACTGTTTAGGAGATAGAGATATGAGGCATACCTTCTTTTGATTTATTTCTATAGTTTTTTGAATTCCAAATCCAAAAAGAATTTTTTCCAAAAGTTACTTCTAGTAGTTAGTAGTAGTACGTAATTTAAAATAGTTTTTGAAAATGCTTTTATGTTTTTGAGTTAAATCTCAGACCGTTTTAAAAATTTAAAATTCGCTTTGTTTTTCTTGACAATTTTGGATAACTTTTTATACGTGCAATTTTTTCATACGATTTCTCCAAACAACACCAAATATCAGGGGGGGGGGGGTTAATATTTATACCCGACCCAGGGTATATTAAGTTTGATGTATAGTTTATAACGCAGTGAAATAATCACCGTAGACCCCTAAGACCTTTTAGAGATATGAATGGGACTAACAGGAGAATCGATTAAGCCATGTCCATCCGTCCGTCCGTCCGTATGTTAACAACTTTTAGGCCTTAAATTTTAAGGCAGAGAGCTAAAAATTTGTGGGTTGGTTGGAAGTCCAGTCCTTCAGATTAAGTTTGAAAATAAGCTGAATCCGCCCACAGACACGCCCACTACAGGCCTGTATGTGCGACCATCTCTAATTTAAAAAAATAAATTTTGCAAATTTTAGCTATGTTACAATGGCGCTAGCGCATCCATTTTTGGTACGTAACATTGCCTTATGATTGTCTTTAAGGTAGTCAAAAAATGTAAGCTTTTTATTGGCCACGCCCACTTTTTAAGAGATTTTAGCTTAAAATGACTGTTTTTCAATAAATATATATGAAATTTTACAAAAAATTATATGACAAAAGCTGTAGATATTAGCATTTTCTAACATTTATGTTTATATTGTATGTGCCTCCACCCACTTTTGTATGCATGGCGTTAAAAAAAGTGATTTTTTTAGTTAAAAAGGCGGAGTTTTAGGCCGAAATATATGCAACCACCTAGCATAAAGCATTCAACAGTTATATTTTTATATCCCGCCCACTTTTTGGAGGCGTGGTGGTTTTCTTTTTGGTATGGTCGGGTATTTTGCAATCCGTCGTAGATGGATTGAAGCTTTTGTATACCCACTGTTGCACTTTCCCACTTGTTTTTTATCCTTTTCTTCGATTTTTTATTTTTGAAAATGTGTGCAAACGGCAGAGAAAAATGTGACTTAAGTACTTGGTTTACTTTGAGTTGCTTTATACGTGGCTTTGTCAGTTATGAATTAAGAGTTAAAAACGTAAATAAAGAGTTAAAAACGTCATCCATTTTTAACTTTTCATTTCTCAAAAGCTTTTCAATATTTTCAAAAATTGAAAGCTGATTTAATTTCTTTATTAAAGTGTAGTATCCACTTAACTTAAGTTTCGCTTTTCTTGTTTTTGCCTGCCTAACTTCTTAAAAAAAGTATTGAAAAACATTCAATCAATTTCCTCATATAACCTCAAACTGTATAATTAAATCGTTATATGTGCTTATAAAACAATTGCCCTCGTCATTCTCTGACCATTTCCGCAGTTTAATAGCATACCAAATTTTGTCTTTCTCCAACTTACCGTTAAGAAGCTATACGCAATTGGACTTACGGACGCCCAATGTAGCCATACCATAAGAGGTCCTTTTTTACAATTTTGGACGGACCGCTTAAAACCTTATAGAAATAAAATATTTTTTCTTTTAATTTTATTTATGATTCAAGAATCGCAGTGGAAAGGGGATGGAAAACAAAAAATAGGAATGGGAAAGTGAATGGGAATAGGAATAGAAATACAAATATGAATAGGAATAGGAATATGAATAGGAACAGGAATAAAAATCGGAATAGGAATAGGAATGGAAAAAGGATATACCGCAGTTACAGATGGGCCAAAGCTAATGCACACGCGCTATTGCACTTCCAGTGAGTAGGTGAGAAAGTTAAGCTTTTAAAAGATAGAATAGAACTAACTATTACTTTAACCGTGTTTGTGTCTCAAATGTAAGCATGTTCTTGTATAAGACCAACCATTTTTTAAAGCAACACCTCACCTCTGGTAAGGTGTCACAAAAAAATAAATAGCGATAAGGAATTGGGATCGACAGATTCCCGACACTATTATTCTTGAATATAAGGGGTAATTATTTCTTTTATAGTTTCCAAAAAAGTTATTACCAGCCAACTAACTAATTGTTAGTGGCATGGTAAACAATGTTAATGGGGTCTTTGATTTATATCAAAAGAAAAGTTAGAGAAGCCTCTACCCCAATAGGTGTTTCACATGGGACGTGACAGTATGATCATCGGTTGGGCATCTAAAATTCTATCATTAGCCAGACGATTTTTATTTTTCAACATCTTTTCGGTTCTATCTGAGCCATCAACATGACGCCTTTAACCGAAGGCTCGTTGATAAATAAAATTCACACGCAATTCTTCTCGATTTTTCTTTTAATCTCGCATGGAATTGGATGAATTTCGTGTTTTGGGCAATACGTGACAGATGCCCAACTGATGGTCATACTGTCACGTCCCATGTGAAACACCTATTGGGGTAGAGGCTTCTCTAACTTTCCTTTTGATATTTCGTTTATATAATATAATCAGCTTAAAGAATACTCAGGTGTGGCATCGATTTATTTAAAACATCATTTATTGTTCAGATCCAAGCAACATCCACAAGCTCCAATTGCTGATCATTAGCTCGCTTAATATTTTGAAGACAGGATCTGCACGAATTTACAGAAAATCAGAAAAGAGTGAAATAAGAGAAATAAGAGAAAAGCAGAGTAAGTAGAAAATAGATAAGAGAAATTAGGGGCAGGCTAAAAGTCTTTTAAGATGCTAAGTATGATCCTTATGGCAATTTTCGTCACGGAGCTTTGGAGTCTATGAAATTTAGTACATTGCGCGCCAACAATACATTTCTGTTGCATTGTCTCTTTTATCTTTTTTTGATGCCCTTGGTCTTTTTTGTTGAATAAATTGGAAGGCCTTCAGGAAACACTTGATGCTGGCAAGTCATTTTATTGTTTCCATTGTGACTCCACTTGTTCTTCTATTTCTAGTGCATATGAAATTTTGAATCGAAATTTAGACTACTCTCACGAGGTGTTATTATAATGGTTTTATTTTCTGCGTTTGATTCGCTGGAACTCTTGTCTTTCTTTGCCACTAAAATGCATAATTCTGCCAAAACGTAAATGGTCTTATTGATACAAAAATCACTTAACTGAAAAATGATAGTCAAAAATGCACAGCCACCTAAAAACGAAAGAAGACTTTAGTTACTCTTTATTGAAATCATAACTTATTCTTGGCTCCATTGGCTTATTGTTATGTCCTCAAGTAACAATGGCATTTGGAAGCTTTTTCAAATGACGCCTTTCTTACTTCAACCTTTCTTGCAGCTGGTTTTCTTTATATTTTTGGGAAAAATCCCCAAGAATAAACACCGTCTCAAACTTTTGTGGTCCTTATCTATTGTTACTAAAATTGCTTCGAATAGTGCCAAGGAGCATTTGCAACAAGGAAGGAATAAATGGAAAACAGTCAAAAAGCAATGTTTCATAAAAAATACGTATCCTCGCAAGTAAATCCAATTGCATCGGAATTCAAATATCCTCCTTCACCCATGAAGTACATTCCAAACACAAGGGAAATTGGCAGCACTATAGCTTCCATCGTAAAAGTGGCGAAAAAAAAGTGGTTGAAAGATGATATGAAAAGAAACTCGAGACAAGGGTAACAAATGGTGTGCTCCTCGTTTTTGTGACCCCGCACAAGTTCCCTATCTCGGTGCTATACGCTTCTTCCATGGTCGCCATCAACAGAGTGGCGGTATTATTTATGTGTTGCGCTAGGAATCTATTTGCACAAAGCACCACAAATCTGAGCATCGGATTAAATTGAAAAGTAAACTTTTGCCATTTTTTCTAGAGCGTCCGCCCGCCCTTCCCCCGGAGTCCTTGTTGACTCGATTTTATTTGCACACTTTTTTTATATTTCTATTGCTTTTGTCGTTTCATTCCATCCAGCATGCGCTCTTTTTCGCCATCCATCTGGAAATTTATGAGTCCGCTTTATTCCCAACTTTGGGGTCTCACAATTCTTCGCTTATCCGTGGGGCTGCCCAGAGACAGGCGTTCTAAAACACACACATACTGGCTGTGTGAGTTACAGCTTAAGCACTCCTTTTTGCCAGGATATACGATTCAATTTTGACAGCAAGAAGATATATTAAACGATCCCAGGATGGCTAAGAACAAGCGCCTACCTACTCAGTGTCTGCATGCCGCCCAACTGCCACCCATTACAG